>OX291564.1:9950195-14950195 GCA_946406115.1 Apoda limacodes
TTAACTAGATGGCTGCGACATACATACTGTTAAACATTCATGACACATATTGTATTCAGTAAAGCTCGTAACTATTATTATTAGACACACATATTGATTTTCGATTGACTTGATGACATATAACATAAATGTTTATTTGATGACGAGATACCTACTAATGATGGTTAACTATTGTTTGTCGTATTTTAGTGTGTTACTTTATGCTTACGATGCCCCAGGTCTTCATCGGATTGATAATTCATGAGACATTGAACGTTAATAAAACCCATCTTTACAAATAATTTACTGACTATTTATACTAATATAGTAAATGCGTAAGTGAGTTTGTCTGTTTCTTTGTCTTTACTTTACATTGCAACGGAGCGTCCAATTGAGATGAAATTTGGCACAAGGATAGCAGGATTAACTACGACTGTAGGAATTCTAAGTGTAGCTTACTTACTTACTGTAATCAAGGAGTTGTTCATAAACGAATTTAGCGCAGGCAGAGCCGCGGGCAAAAGCTAGTGCCTACTAATATACAAAGCAGCAAAGCAGATTTTGAAAGTTTGTTTATTCTTGCCAGCCTTCATACGTCCCCACTATTGGGGTACGGCCTACCTTACCCTACCCATAAGCCAGGGTGATTTGGCCCATAGTCTACACGCGGGCCCAGTGCGGATTGTGGACTTCACATACATCTTTTTTTTTCTTGACTTATGCAGGTTTTCTCACGATGTTTCCCTTCACCAAATCCGGTGGTGTCAATAAAAAAATCAGTGTACTTGAAAAATTAAGAAAAGCACACTGACTCCGGTGTTCGAACCTCCGTCACTTGGTACGTGATGTGAAATTTGAACCCCTTGGCCACCACCGACTTTTTTTATATGTGGAGGTTTTTTTATAATCTACCACTGTACCTATTTGAAACAAATCTTTCACTGATTAAAAGGTACACTGTTCCAGATGGACATAGGCATTCTGGAATAGAAATTCTAGGTAACCTATGTGCTCCTAGTACATAAATCTCATAAGCACACGGTTCCTCATGGAATAAAAAACATATAATAAATATAATAGATTTTATATTATATTTTCTTAAACATGCTACGGTATGCAACCATATCTTACACAAGCTACTTTGGGATAAATCGTACTTGCAGTACAGTATCAGAGAGCGACCCGCAATGTTTTATATTTGACCGCTCGAGCGCTCGAACAGTCAAATATGAAATTTGAAAATGGAAGGAACTTTTTTTATGTTTTAAAATTCGAACATTGATAACTTAAGAGATCAAGCTAATCAAGTTTTATTTTAATTTCGGACTGGCACAAGAAAAAGAATGCGCCGTTAAATTCATTTAAAAAGTAAAAAAATCGATGTTTAAACGCGGTTAATTGGCGGCAACATACCCTGAACTAATTTTATTATTCAAGTCAATACAGTTGTCAATTAGTTCTTTTACACGCATGTTTTGAGAAAAGCACTATAGAAGCCTTGGCCACAACTGAGCATAACCGGACTTTGTGATGCGTGCCTCGGCTATACCTCGTCCCGCATACTCACGATCGCCCGGTTATGCTACATTTGCGGGCCGCGGCAGTAATGTAATTAATTAATGCAGTATTCTTAATTCTATGAAGATTTTGTGTATTCGTAAGATTGATGTACTAGGACTTTATAAGCCACTAGGAGTTGTTTATTATACAATATAAAATACGTATATGCAAGAATATTTGAATACTTTGAGTCTCTAAGTAAATATTTACCATTGTTAGTATAAAAACAGAAATCCTCGAAGACAAAAATCCTTAATACAAACAAATATTTCTATAGAGTTTGGGTAATTTACTATAACGAGTTAACATTACAATGATCTGGTACACAAACAGGATAAAGGAGAGATATAAAAGCGGCTGAAAGCCTTTCAGCCTTTCAAGAAGCTAGGCTATAGTCGTTATGAAAGCAAGATAATTTCTGAGCTTATTACATACAAGGCTTTTTTTAGCCGTTTCAGACTTGTTTTCCTAATAGTAGGATAACGACAGCCTTTGACTTTTTGTGAACTGTTGTCTAGCATTTACTATAGTAATAAAATACTTAAGGTGAATCTGACCTATTTTTTTTTTTCATACAAACTACGTTACCTACTACTCGGGCGAAATAACATGACACCTGTCCGTGTTAAGTCTATTTAAGGTAGGATGCGCAAAAAAATGGTCACAGTAACTAAAAGTTTTTTCCTTTGTTTTGGTTACGGATGAGGTGGACAAATGGTGGCCGTGAAAAAATTTTTTTTCCGAAATTTGTGTGAAAATTTATGGTGTCCCCATAACCATATGCTTTGATGATGAGAATCGATAGAGTACAGTCGTTTCGTGCAACGTTTGTATGGAGCCCTTTTGTCCCCTAGGGAGGTTCTATGCTTACTTAAAAATTTAAGCGAACCAGTGCATAGCATGCTCTCAAAACAAGCTTATCTCTACTCGAAACATTCCAGTTTTTTTTAATTCGTTTTGTAATAAGTAGAAATCAAAAAAAGGGAACGGTGACGATAGTGAAGGTCTTAAGGTGAAATCGCCTAAATAAATATCTATATTATTTATTTATGGGCATAAATGATATAACATAAACATCGTGCCTTGTTTAAGGGAACCAAGGACGGAATACAAACCACTTATGGGATAGAACTTGGTACGGGATTAAACTACCTACGGGACACAAACGATGCACGGGATATATTCAAGCAGCTGAATCCCAACCTCCAGTAGCATTATCTACGGGGCCCTGTTTCTGAAAGAAGTTAGTTTACTAGTCTTCTAGCTGCTAGTTACCAGTCCAAGTATCAGAATTCTAGTAAATTTTGTTTCTGAAAACATTTGTCTACACTTGTAACTACTAGCTCTACACTAATAAAATTTACTAGTGTATGTAAGAATGTGGATGGAAGTGGTTGGTTACTATACTTGTAATGAATAAAATTTTTTTTTTTTTTTAAATTACCGATATGGTTTTTTTAAAATAATCAAATATACAACAAAATAAAACTACATAAATGTACCTTTATTAATATATACAGTTTTAATTTATTGATAACCTAATGTGAGACATGAACACTAAGGTGGCAAACAAGCTTATGGTCTGCCTGATGGTAAGCGGTAACCGTAGCCTATGGACGCTTGCAACACCAGGGGTATCACTCGCGCGTTGCCGACCCTTCAGAAATCTAATAACTTCTTTCTTATTAGGTAGGTAGCAATTTATTCACACATCTACACAAATAAATAAAATTGTCCAAGTGTATGTTTTGAATGCCAAAACACAAGTTAATTACTAAATGCATATGAATGTTTATAAGGTACGTTTGTACCCAAAAAAAAATTGTCTGTCTGTTTATTCCGACTACTCTCGGAAACGGCAAGACGGCAACGGGGCTGGAATTAAAATTTTTGTAAAATGATGAGTGCACATAACAAATCCACAACATTTAATGAAAAGTTTTTAATTTAAATTTTACTACATCGATTTCATTTCATTTTTATATGCCACCATCACCAACATCTTTACTTCCATATTTTTATTTAATAGTGTAAGGATAATAACAATTTATTTTTAAACATTTAAAAAAAGCTAAATACTACAAAATAATAACTGCCTTTTTTCTAAACAATTACTCAAATTTAATTTTGAATTTGTTCGTATCGATTATTTGCATTAGTTTCTTTCTTCTTTCCATATTAAAAGGTCATTCACCGTCTACTTCTTCTCTGTTTGATAAGTAATTAGGTTCTATCTCGTTTTGTATGAAGTTACAAAGTGTAACTTAGCAGTTAAAAACTTTGCAAGCATAACTGGGATTGATACTTAAGTAATTTAAGCAAGAAAATTTTTCTTTAAGGAGACCTAATGCACACTCAGTGACCCTTCTTGTTTTTCTATGTGCGCACATAGAAAACGTCTATTTCCTGCATCATTTACGCACGTTACAGTAGGTGGTTGCCAATGTTTCAAGGGATAGGCACTATCCCCAAGAATATATGTGTCGGGTAAAGGTCCGCCACCCTTCTTCCATTCTATAAAATAAACCACTACTCCTTAAAACCCTGATATCGTGCGAAGCTCCGGGCCAGTTTGCATATAAATAATAACCATGCAATAATTGAGTGTTTGCCATGTCTGTCTACTATCTATATCTATAGCACCAATAACCTTTGAGATTCCTCCAAATTCATAAAATTTTCTAACGGTTTCCCCACAATCGTTTGGCCAACAACAGTTAAAGGCCAAGTAAAATGTTAATAATATCCTATCACAACAGCGTGTACAGCTCTACAAACACTTGCTTTAGACACGCCATTCATATCTGCAATAGCGTGGTATTGTGACCCGGTGCCGAGCCAGTGAAGAGCTAGTTGTAAAATTATCTCTCTAGGTTTCCCTTTCTAAGGTTGGTCCTAATATATTAAGAAGATTCTCAAACATATTAGCAGTCATTCTGAATCTTTCATTACCTACCTATATTCCAATAATATTGTCAAAAAATTGTAGTTTGTTCGTACGCAAAATATCCTACGCCGACGAACGATTATTTTGTGGTTCTCTTCATCGTCGGTGTCACTAGACCACATATTTAACTTTTTTCTAGTTAGATATTCTGGATATAAGATTTTTAGAAAATTATTTCACTTGTAAATTATACATTACTTTTTACAAGACTTTCGAGACTGGTATATTTATTCTAGTAATTTACTACTGTATCGCTAGTAAAATACAAGTGACAACTTGCTTAGAAACGCTAAGGTATTTACTCTTGTAAAATTTTGCTAGTATTACTAGTTGCAGACTAGTAACTTGTAACTAGCTGCCCCCCCCCCCCCCCCTAGCCGGACCTGGGTTGGCACATTTTCGGGATAATTTAGTCATATAAAACGTACCTATTCGGATCGCCCGCATTTTTACTGGTACTACACTGCACCGCCTTTTAACAGTCGTTCGTTCAACCTTCCACATGTAGAGGCAGTTCGTAAGTGTTTTGGTGTTAAGTTGTGTTGGCGCGCCATTGCTTCAGAAGCGATTTTGTACGGTCGTCACTACAGGATCGTCTAAAGGTGCGTACAGATTATTTGCAACACAACATGCAATGCAACATTTCCCGTACATTTTAATGTGTTCGCGAACGCACAAAAATTAACTTCGCAGGGCTCGCGTTGGTTCCTTCCTGCCTATTGTTGGCGTTTTTCGACTAACGCTTTGAGTGCGCGCACTGTAATATGGCCGGCTATTTCGCGGCGGACCTGCCTACTGCCCGCCATATTTGAATTGACGATTGTAAAAATGGATGGAGATGACAACTAGGACTTTTTTTATACACTGGCGTAATAAAATAATTAAAACACCAATATAGTCATGTATACTTCAAAATTAAACGGCTCCATGGCGTGTGCGCTAAACCCTGCCAGGAATGACCGTTGTTGAGGCGCGCAGTGCGGGACCGTCCAGATATATTCTTGTTGCATTGCATCTTGTGTTTCAAATATTCTGTACCCAGCTTAACAGTCAACTGTTCGCAAAAGCTTTTACGAGTAGGGAAGTAGTTCCTCAGTATTTGATGATGCAAGGCTGTGTTGACACGCGATCATTTTAATTTTTATCTACTAGCTTTTACCCGCGGTTCTACCCGCCCTAAATTCGATTATCGGTGTAGGATTTACACTCCTCAATTATAGAAAAAAAAAAAGGATTTCTACTTGACGTTTTCAAGTAGCCTATGTGAGAAAAATAGACAGACAACAGTTATGATATTAGTATGGCCTACTCGTCCCAGAAAGAGCAGGTAAGAGCACTGCTGTATGGACGACGTAAAGACATGTCGAAGCTTCCTAAATCCTGCCCAACCTAAATAGACCCTCCTTATCGGCTTCTTTTCCGGAATGATTTTTACCCAACTGCACTATAATATCATCGTCAGAAAATTGTAGATGTGAATCTTTATCATCTAACTCGTCTCTACTTTCTTCTTCATCATCATCTGACTCTTCATAATTAACTTCATCATCTGATCTCGAAAAAAATTTGATACATTTCAAACTTTGTTATGAATCAGATCTTGCGTACCTAATTGCATAATACTCCATTTATTAATATTATTGAATTAATTAAGTCATATTATACCTGAATTGTCTTCCATAACTTCATTTGACTTGTTTTTATCAACATCAGGTGGCTGTTGTAAAAGTATTTCTTAGATAGAGGAAATAACAGTATCTCACTCAAACCAATTAAAAACATATGTGTCCTCGATTAAATTCCAACCATTACCTTCAAGAGTAACTGTTGGCTCAAACTGTCTCCATTCCAAATCACATCTTAATCGACACAGCGGTTTAAGTGTGAAGAGGTAACAAACAGACAGACAGATAACAGAAAAACTAAAATCATTCTGTTACATATTGTAAGTGATACCTGTTCCAAAATTTAAAGTAATAAGTATATTAAAATTAATTGTGCAGCAACCTAGGGGCATTGTCATATTTGATATAAGTATTTAATAATAATTGAATTTATTTTATAAGTAAATAGTGTGCAAGATGGAATCTCATCCCTTAGTTTGTGTGATTTGTAATGAAATAACTGATGAAAAAAACTATAAAATTTACACCAACTACTTTAGAGAAAAGTAAATCGATTTTGAAAATAAGAAAATAACATAATTTTAAATATTATATCGTTTGTCTACCAAAAGAAGTTAATGATAATACTGGTTATCATGTTAAGTGTTATAAAGGTTTTCTTGCTGTAATGAAGAAGTATCTTGAAGTAAACCATCATTTTAATCGAGTTTACTGAAATCATAACCAGGTTTTTTTTATTAAATTATACATTGTCTATTACGTTTTATATTTTATTAGGTATATTTTTGTTTCGATTAGTTGACAGAAATTTGATCATTGTTCGACAAATAATAATTTGTGATTATGTATTTTAAGGCATGAATTGTGCCAAATCATACAAAAGTAATCCACACTTATATTATAAATGCGAACTCAATCAGTCGTAACTCAGTCTGTCTTTAACCTCTTAACGCTTAAGCCACTGTACCGATTAAGATGACATTTGGCTTAAAGATAGTTTGAGCCAACAGTTCTTGCACCTGAAGCTAATGTTTGGAATTTAATTGAGGACAACACATTTGTCTTTTATTTGTTTTAAATTGGTTTGAGGGAGATACTGTTCCTTTTTCAAACTATGAAATACTTTTACAACAGCCACCTGATGTTAATAAAATCGCCCAAGTGCGAGTCGGACTCGCACACGAAGGGTTCCGTTCCCTTATCTATAAAAACGGAAAGAAAATCACGTTTGTTGTATAGAGGCCCCCCTTAAGTATTTGTTTTACTTTAATTAAATTATTTTCAAAGTGACTATATAACTAAATATTCTGTGAATATTTTAAGCGTCTACCTGTTGCCGTTATCAATATCGAGCAAAATCCAGCAAAAAAATCACGTTTCGAATGTGTTATAGTGCCGTAACCCCGGCAGTAATGCAGGTGGTTGAAAATCGTTCAATGAAGGAAAGAAGATTTCCAATCTATTCGTGGTAATGACCCTCGAAATAGCTTATATACATGGCAATAATTTTAAGCTGAGTGTTATCTCCCGTATTGAAAAATAGGTTCAAAATGTCATGTATCAAGAGCAAAAGTATTTTTTTTTCCTCACTGACTATGCAATTGACTGATGCGGCCATTACTGCTCCACCGAGCCTTTGGGGTGAGACTCTGAAGGAGGAGAGCCTCGGCTTGGGTTGCCGCTCTTGGGGTCGTCCCTTAGACCAGTGTGAGCCTCGAACCCCAAGGTGAAGTGGAGTTCCCCTTTACGCGGTTGCGATTGCGATAGAGTGGGGGCGAGAAGCGCCCCGGCACTCTTTGATACCTCGTGTATCCGTTCGTTCGCCGACGAACCTGGGGACGTCGGCGTCGTGTTAGGGTGGATGCCTTATTAGGGGAGGTCGTTGAGGCTTATCTTGCTATCTGGATAGCGAAATCGTCTTCTGGGGCCGTTAGTACGTGTCGAGGCTGCCTAATAATAGTTTTTCGACCGTGCCGAGGTCGGTCGGGGGGATGAAGAGCAGAAGTAGCTCCACGGATATGGAGTTTTACCATATGAATAATAAAAGTAAAGTGCCTACAATGCCATTTTTTTGCCGTATGAAAATAACACTTTATACCTAGTCTGGTATAAAATCAATCACAAAGCATTAACTTCGGTGTAATAATCAAATATGTATATTGAATTTTCTTTATACGTTTCCAATACAGCGCCGTGTTTACGTATTGCTTATCACAATATTTTTAATGGCACCCAAATTATGTCGTGTGTTAAAAAATCAATACTAAGTAATATATAGAGGGGCTGTATCATCGATATGAAAAAACAATAGATATGGTAACATGACACTGTGGTTCGGAAACCGGCGTAGCCGTTGATAGCGGGGGTGGAGTAGGTGAAGTGGGGCATGAAAGTCAGAATTTTTATTCCAATTTAAACCTTATGTTCATTGCATAAGGCTTACACGTTGACACTAGTGACATCTTGTGATGAGTAGCAGTACTTTAATTTAACATTAGACCCAGTGTTGTTCCTGTGGCGATATGAACAAAATTATCGATAGATTACTATGATGCTTGATGATCAAAAATATCTTTGGAAAATTCAAAGTCCTAACTAACTATCAACACATATATTTATATTATCGGTAGTAAAATCATTCTGAATCTAAAATCGTTAATTAAACTGGCGATTTTAGGCTTTTTAAAAGTCTAATTTATTGAAATATACTTAAATTATAAATGAACCTAAATAATTTAATTCTAATAAGTTTGCAGTGGACATATAAAACAGCAAATAATATTGTGATTTAGATAGTACATAGTTGGAATATAGATATACTTTACCTTACCTTACTTGTACCTTTATGCTTTAACTTAACTTTGTTTGAACACGCATTACGTTAAAACGGCTAAATTAGTTCAAAATTTAAACTTTACCGTAAGCTTTCGTTTTATCGAATTTGACTCATGGCATGAAAATATATAGATGAACGCTAAAAGTTTTATCATAAAAATAATAAATAATATGAGTTTTAATTTAATTTATATTAATAATATGATTTGAAATTTGAAAAATAATCTATACTTACTATACTATTATAAAATAAATGTAAAAGTTTGTTTGTTCTTCTTTTACAACGCCCGAGAGCATCATATAAACCTAAAATTTGGCCCAGAGATAGTATAAAATACCGAGAAGTCCAAAGTACCCGTAGAAATAACTATGCTATTGAAAACTTTCTTTCTAAAAAAAGAAGTTTCCGTAGAAATTTAACACTGATAACCAAATTTAGTGCAGTCAGAGCAGCAGGCAAAAGCTAGTTATAGGTTTTACTCCACATACACTACTCGTATTATTTTCCAGACGTTAAGAAGTCTCGCAAAAGCATGCAAAAGTTAACAATCACATAACATAAAGCTTAACAAAAAAGCGAAATAAAAACATTATCCAAGTCCATCATTCTGTATATTAAATAAAACAACGAAACACTTCTATAAATCAAAGGAAAGCTCGGGGCTAGACAAATTCTCTAAAACTATATTTACTTTGACACAATATTATACAACAGTTTCTTACTGACTAGATTTTGCCCAGCGGCTCCACCCGCCCTAAATTAACTGGTTATCGGCGGGAAATTTTTACGGAAACTCCTTGATGGTACTATGAAAGCAAATGCTTGCTATGTAAAGCTGTAGTTCGTACATGTGGAATTTGTGAAAAGTGGGGACTTGTGAATTTTCCGGGATAAAAAAATAGCCTATTTTCTTTCTATTCCAGGACTAAACCTAAATGTGTGCCAAGTTTCATCCCGCTCCGTCCAGTGGTTGACGCGTGATTGAGTAACAAACATCCAAACTTTCGCATTTAAAATATTATTCGGATGAAAAGCAGTATTTTTAGATGTATTTTGCATTAAATAAGCGCGTTAAAATGTATAATTAAATCTTCATTTAACTGATTGTACCCACAGGTTGATAGAATTATTTAACTTTTTAAAAATAATTTATTTTTCGAACGCTATTGAAATTTTGAACGCAACCCTAAAACATTCCATTGACTCATTTCTACAGGTGTAAATTGATCACAACGGGTAAAAAACATCGATATTTTTATCTCATGCGTACAACACTAAGCAAATTAAGCTATTTCGCTAAGCGATATAGATAGTAGTTTAGCTACTCACGGATAGATGGCGCATCAGATATTTAATTTATTCTTTATGTCATTGTAATACGGTTTAGATTAGGTCAATAATTTTTCGAAATAAAGACTCCACAACAATTTCTACTCAAATAGAGGTGAGGTACTTTGTTGTCTTCGATTTATTTTCGTTGTGAATTTATGAAACAATATCCTAATAATCTTGAAAAACAGTCACAGTTAAAGTGTAATTTATTCTTTTTATCAAAAATAAAAAGAAAGGTTTAAAATTATGCCATGAAATTGAAAAAATAACACTTTTTATGAACAAGATTACAGTGATGACAAACATGATTTCGATAAAAATAGTGCTCCTCTATTAAAGTAATTTATTATAAATTAAAGTAAATCGGTTATTTATGAAAAAATAATACTAAAGTGTGTTAAGTTACGTCGCTGGAACTCTTATTTACCTTTTTTTTTATAGTTTTTACAACTTTTTACAGCACAATACGACATTATTGAAATAAAACAAACAAAATATCTTTAGATGTTCACTCGCCGAGGGTGACCTTGTGTTTGTTGCGTCAAATCGATGCGCTACTCAACATAGTCTAAAAATTAGACTATGGGCGGCTAGCCTGCCGGTGCTTTTTGGACATATCTATTGTTTTTTCATATCGATGGGCTGTATACAAATTTGGGCGAGTCAATAAAACACCTGGCCGAGTGTGAAGTCTTTTTAATGTAGAGTGAATGTCCAACATACAAAATAATTCCCATTACCTTGTTTAAATTTGTTGTTCACTAATAAAACAACAAACGACATCTTCTTCAAAAAAAAACAAAATTTCTATTTTTTTGCACATGCGAGTGTTCTGAATGGAATAAATATCACGTGGCCGGGCCTTATTCTCATGCTGATAGAGATAATCTCGAAGTCGAGATATGTTTTATTGATTTATCCATGGCTTGTTAATCGCGGTAACCGTTTTATTTTATAGACCGACTAGTTTGAACTAGATATGTCAAAAAACATGCCAGATGTCGTTTTCAAATAGTTTTTTGTAAGTGGTATGAAAAGGAGTTAGAATGAGTGATATTAGTTGACGGGTTGAGTTTTGATTTTTGGGGTGAATACCTTCAATTCTTTTTGCACACAGCCTTAGAATCTAGCTTGTCATATAATTTTGCACGTGTTTAAATGCGGTGTAATAATTCTGTCGTATATTGTTTTGTTAATCACATTTACAGTGGTGCCTTTGCCACGCATACATTGCCAGTCTAGACGAAGAAACTGACAAAAGTTTTTCTTTATAATCAAAATGATACAACTTAAAAAAAAAATTCTTTCCAAATCGGTTTATAAATGACGGGGTTCTGAGGTTTTAAAAAACAACAGTTTTTTAGCAATAAAAAAGAAACCGGTAGACTTATTTTACTAATAGTCGTTTCAAATCTAAGTCATGACGTGGCGTTTTGATTTCTATAGTCCTGAGGCAAGTTGGTCCATTGGTGCTTGAGATATCGATGAGCAAAAAAAGCTTCATACACACACACACACAGACAGAAATCACTCTAAAAATAATGGCAAACGATTCTCCAGGTCTCAAAACGTAAAGAAAACATACCTATTGTAATAACTTCCCTCAAGAGAAGGTAAGTAGTCGATCTATCGACTAAAACAGTTACCGCGATTAATAAGCTATGAGTAAGTCAATCAAACATATCTCGAATTCGAGATAATAATTATCAGCACGAGAATCAGACCCGGTGTAATATTAACTCGCCAGAGTACAAGAAGTTGTTACGAGTATATTGCCATGTCGAAGATTCTGGGTTAAATTTCCGACAGGGTCAACTTCTTGCTTGCTTGCCAGCCTTCATACGTCCCCACTGTTGGGGCACGGCCTACCCTTATGACCGAGGGTGATTAGGGCCATAGTCCACACGCGGGTCCAGTGCGGATTGTGGACTTCACGTACGTCCTTTTCGATTTTTTTTAACGTATGCAGGCCTAACGATGTTTTCCTTCACCGAAAAAGCCGGTGGTGTGAATAAATAAATCAGTGTACTTGACTTAAATTTTCTTAATAATACTCAAAATAATACATAATACAAATGGCGATCTTATCGGTATGGAGTGATCTCTCCCAGATAATTTTTCTATAGTGAATTGGTAGGTAATAGTTATACATCATTATAGGTGTATTTATGTATACTATGTATGTATTTACAAAAAGAAAATTATGTATATGTATTCGTATCCGTTGTCTAACCCATAACAAAAGCTTTGCTTACTTTAGGGCCAGACGGCGCTGTGTGTTATGTCCAAAAATATTAATCATATCATCAGAATGTATCTAAACAGAAAATTTGAATTGGAATAGGTTTACAAAAAACTTGAAATTTATAAGTAATTTAACCTCATAAAAGATTTGTTTTTACCGATAACACCCTTGCTTTGTCGCGAGTTTAAACGAACAAGAAAATTAACTCACTCGCCGGGTTCGACCGCCTGTCCAGTAGATTATCACGCAACCCATGGTTGTGAAACCAACAAAAGAAGATTCTCAATTCGGTTTTTTATTTTTTTTTCATTGTCCACTTCGGATGCTTCCTAAATATTTATTTCATGGAAAACCTGATCCGCAAACACCATAAATCATCTTGTCATCTCAATTACATAAGCTTGCTGACTTAAGAATGTTAAACAGGAAAGGCGATAGATTACTTGGCTTAGTTCCAAATGGACATAAGACTATTTAGAAGTTTGCGCCCTTGAGATCGCCTTTTGAGCCTTTATTTATTATTGTTTGTCTAATATAAACAGCATGTTCATTGTTTTTTGTAATATCACACTCCTTATGGTTCTCGCCTGAGTTTGTGATCCGGTAGTATTCGTTTATCATAAACGATAAGCAAAGTTAAGAAACGTTGGCTGTGGTAAGTACCTGGATGGGTGACCGCCTAGTGCCACGTTTTGTGGAGATTTGGAGAGCATGTTAAACCGTCGGTTGGTTTATATATTAAGATAGTAGTCGTTAAGCTAAACCACTTTCGGCCTTATGGGTGGCTTTAAGAATTCTAACAGTCAAGTGAAGTGGATACTTGTGTAGTGTGTAGTTTACTATGGCCTAAGCCTCCTACTCCAAGGCGAGGCTTGTGCCTTGGAAGTGAGGTGTATAATAGCCGAGTCTAGCAAGCAAGCATCATCCGGAAAAGTCAAGAATAGCGAGGTTGTAAAAAAAAAAAAAATTTTTAGGAAAAAATTTTTTTTTATATATTTCCTGTCTTATTACTTATTTTTAATTTCGACCTATTGCTATGATCTACTCCTTTTCACTACTACAACATATTTATATTATAAACGGCTTCAACGATTTTCATGAAATTTAGTGTTCAAGGGGTTTCGGGAGCGATAAATCGATCTAGCTAGGTTCTAATTTTAGGAAATGTCGTTTTATGCGTGTTTTCAGGCAATTATGAACTGATGTCCACCAGGTACTGACCCAATAATATTATCTACTACTATTACCTATAATGTAATTTATGACTAATGTTAAGATTAGAAGTCATCCTTTAAAACCTCATCGCCCCCAGACCTCAAACACGTAATAATAGCCGTATCCTTTAGCACTTTGAACTCTAACGGTGACATTGTTCCGTCGAATTCCACCAGCAACGATCCAGGCTCTAGCGTATTGAGTGTAGCCTACCTCTGTGACAAATACAGCAGTTATGTTAGTGGTTCCGTAGCCACGATATAACAAATCTTCGGACTGGATGTAGTTAGGGATTGCATACTTGTTGTGATATGATCTGGAAAAGTAAATATAATACTGAAATGCATACGGAAATATTAATATTCTGACATAAATCCTTTAATGTTACCGCTTACCATTCGGCGGACCGTGTGCTTGTTTGCCACCTTAGTGGTTTGAAGAAAAAATGTAAACTAAGCATTTAAGAATATCTAGCATCCTTACTAACTATCCCATCCTATATTTATTAATGTGGGTTTTCCAAAATTTTAAGCCGGCGACAGACTAATACGCTTATAAACAAAATTGCCATGCCTAGCACGGGTTGGTATATGAGCAATGTTTAGAATTTGAACATGTAAGTACACTTTGCCATCTTGCGTCCCTTTTGTAAGCGCACATTAAGGGTTTCAAGTCCAGCTGTGTATGCGTCAAGTTTGCGTTGTATCGTATGTTTCAGGTTTTTCAATAAAATACTTTTAAAATTTAATTAAAAAATTTTGAAATTTAATTTCTGTAAAATGTTCAAGATAGATAGGGACAGTGTTAGTGTTGTTAAAATTAATAAGTTGCAAAAGGAGCCATACATGTGGAACCCATACTGACAACAAACAGGGTGGGTGACGATTATGTGAACACAGTTTGCCTATGTTACACATTCCCATTATAACACATATTCTGTGAAAAATTCAGGCTTCTACCTATTTCGGTCTAAAAGATAGAGCCTTTTAATGGTCTGCCTGACGGACAGACAAACAGCGTAGGCTTAGTAATAGGGCACGGGTACGGAACCCTAAAAAGGGGATTTTTTGGACTTCTACAGGGCCTTAGTTGTTTTTAGGAATGGTATATCAAAAAAAGCATAACGTACAGACATAGTAATTGAGTTTATCTATCAAATATGAAAAGTGATATCTCCATTTTTAAAATACAGGATGGAAACACGGAAATACGTTTGTAAGGGAAAACAGCGGGGTATTTCCTCATAAACCATGTCTGGTGCCGACTTCATACCTGTGCAAAAGTCGATCATAAGCAGCGACACTTCCCACTATCAGATTAGATCTGGACGTGACGGTTTTTAACACTGAAGAACTGTTGCTGGAAAACATTAAAGCTGTCACCAGTAATAGCAATGCGGACTTCATCTGAAAAAGATATTTTCTTTACTTATAGTATACTATATTATCTAATATCTTTAAACGAGCAATATGTATATAATCTGAATCTCGGAAACGGCTCCTTATGAAATTTCATATGCAACGGCTTTCGGGGGCGATAAACTGAAATCGTCGTTTTATCCGCGTTTTTTCAGGCAATCTGAAAAATATTACTCTTCCTAGTTATACTACACAGCAACACTAAAGCTACTTGAAAATAGAAGACGTTGTTAAGCAACACTAACGCTACTTGACAATAGATGGCGTTAAAAAAATAAACGAGCAAAGCTCGGTCCACCAGGTACTAAAGATGTAAAGTTTGTAAGTTTGGATGTCGGAGGTAATTTTCGAAACCACTTAACCTGTTTCAAAAATTATTGCAATGCTAAGTAACTAAAAACTTTTAAAACCGTACTGAATCAATATTATAATACCATAAAAAATATAAGGTAACTACTGAGTTTCTTATCGGCTCTTCTCGGCAGTGAAATCATTTCGAACCACTAGTAAATTTATAAAAATTAAAAGTTAAATTAACGATTCAAATGTTTACTTACATAAAAATAACCTTAAGGTTTGAATCAAAATACCTGACCTACTAAAGCCTGATAAAAATCAAAATAGGTACTTGAATTCAGTTTCGAATAAATTAAGCAGGTACTCCAACGATAGGTACCATTTTTTTTTATACCACTAAGGTGGCAAACAAGCTTACGGTCTGTCTGATGGTAAGCGGACACTGTAGCCTATAGACGCTTATGCTATATTAAATACACTTATATACCTGACTTGTCAATATTATTACTATAATATTTATCTTTAATTACTTCTTGATCTTGGTATTTTTATTAATCTATAAAAATCCTACTAATATTATAAATGTGAAAGTTTGTATGTCTGGATGGATGTTTGTTACTCAATAACAAACAATTTATACAAAATAAACCACTGGACGGATCGGGAGGAAACTTGGCGCACATAATGTAGGTTAGGTCCTGGAATAGCTTCTTTTTATCTCCAAAAATGCAAAAGTTCTCCGAGGACTTACTATAACCGAGCTTAAAAGAACTATAGTTACAACTATTGCTATGGCAAACTTCACTGGTATAGTAAGGGGATATATAAATATGCTATATCAAATTTCATTGGTATAATAAGGGGTTATATAAATATGCTATAGCAAACTTCGTTGGTATAATTTAGGGCAGGTGGAGCCGCTGGCAAAATCTAGTAAATTATAAACTATATAGTAAAGGAGTTTTTTTTTTCTTTTAAAAGAAATACAACAAGTGTCTATGGACAGACGAATGGATGAGTGGGCAGATAGGTGAACCAGCCAATGGAAGTACATTTTTTTAGTATTCGAGTATAAAAGAAACTATAGGCGTATCTGGGATTTTTGTCGGGGGGTTCAGTCCACAGTTTTAGAAAAAACTTAGTACTTACAAAAGACTTTTTAATATAATGTCCTATAAAACATTAATTTTGTTTTTGAACCCCCAAAACCCTTCTCATCCTAAAACTAAATACTCATTCTATTCGATTTCTAATTCCATTATCAGGACCTAACCAAAACGAAACACTTCTGTAAAATTTCATATGTTACTAACCATCGTTTTAAATGATAATATCACTTCACTGTTTATTATTAAGCGTTTTAATTAATTAACAACACAACTGATAAGAGTATAGAAATATCACGAACACTTTATTTATAGTTAGTGTATATTGTTAGTTTAATAAGATATACTAAACAGATAAGGTTGCCGCTGTCTGTCCAAATACTTTATAGATAAAATGATAAGATGCACTACCACTGATTCACCGGAACAAAGAACAGAAAAGATGAACAACAAACCTACTTGTTTTTCCCAAGAAAATCATTTTTTTTTATACCATTAAGGTGGCAAACAGGCTCACGGTCCGCCTAAAGTAAGCGGTTACCGCAGCCTATGGACGCGCGTTTGCAATACCCGGGTTAGGGATGGTCGATAACCATCGATATTCGATGTTTTTTTAAGATAGATGTTGCTATATGTATAAAACATTCATTCATTTCATCAGTCATTGACACATATTCAGAAGTCGCATATAACATTAATGCTAATTAACTCCAGAGCAAGCAGCTAAATTCCAAACCCCGAACACGTTTATGCATAGCTGCCATAGTCTGAATCTACAGCATACATAATTTGCTCAGCAAAAATATTCTCTTTTGCATTAATTGTAAAATTAGTTAAAATTGCACGCTAAATAAACTCGACCTCAATTTGTCCTCTATGAACGCATTCTTATTCCTCAAGTGAACGATATTGAATAAGGCGTTCGTTCGTTGCCTCAAGTTCTGAATTTTAAATATATCCATAAATAAATAAAATATTGTTTTGTTTAGGTGTCGTGTCGTTGACGCGCTCTTGTTCATACATTTTTATTTCATGGAGAATCGCTTATCTACGTTTAATTTTACTTTAATCACAGTAAAAAGTAAGTAATGGCTTATTACAAATTATTACTACTACTATTTAAAACTTCTTTCTAGTAACGTCAGATTATGCTAACGAGTTTAACATAATAAACGCAACATATTAAATTTAGGTAGTTCTAACAATGTAGGTATGCAAAAAACATCGATGTTAGCCATTATCGATGTTTTGTTTCCGATAAACGTTGGACATCGATTTTAAGCTATCGATTTTCAACATCGACAATCCCTACACCATTGGTTGCGCGAAAAAAAATTCTTCTTTCTTCGGTTCAATTTATGAAAAGCTACCCCTATTTCTCAGCATATCTGTATGGCGAGACATATCTCTGTAAAATTTCATCAGGATCTACCTAAAGACGGCGCAATTATAAGTCTGTGACATACGGACGGGCAGACGGTCATGACGAATTTATAAGAATTCAGTTTTTGCCATTTGGCTATGGAACCCTAAAATAAACAAACTGAGTAGAAATCAAACACGGATACGATTATGTCCTATAAGCGCTCTTATTTTTGATATTGTCAAGACACAAAGACGCATACTTCTTTGGCATCCCGCATCAAGCCAAAGAAAAGAAGATAAACGATTTTTTTTTTTTATACCACTAAGGTGGCAAACAAGCACACGGTCCGCCTGATGGTTAGCGGTCACCGCGAGGTAAATATGAGGGCTATCAGAACATAACAACATAAAAATCGAATCAACTTAATAAAATGCTATGTCATGCGTCTAGTGAGCGCCAGCCTTAATATGTCAGTAACTGGCGTATCTAAGGTGTTCAGTAACAAAATAAGATAACACTTATTTACCAATGTTAGTGGCTGTCCGTCCGTGTCTGTCACTGCGTTTTTTTTTTCGATACTGTATAACCAAAGGCTAGACAATCACATGAATGTTTAATTAGACTGTGGTTTGACCAAATTACAGTTACTAAGAACAAGCGTAAATTTAAAACTTTTTTAAATTCTTAAAACCCAACTACCCAAGTGGTACCAAAAACGACATATTTATTTTCTTTTTTCCAGTTGTGCAGTGATTTTAAAAAATATATATATTTGGAATGTGCTCACCGAGATTTTTTATTTGATACCCAATATGTCCCAATCATCTATACTAATATTATAAACAGGAGAGATTTGATTGTTTGTTTGTATTGTATAGGCTCCGGAACTACTGGACCGATTTGAAAAATTCTTTTACCATTATAAGCCGACATTATTCCTAATGAACATAGGCTACTTTCTAACGCGGGAAAATGCTTTATTACTACGGGAAAACGGGTAATAGGACAACGGGTAGTAATAAATAATATCCTTCCGTACTTATCTTTTTCACATAACTTCTAAATGGTTAAACCTATTGGGTTGAAATTTCATATGGGTATTTCGATGGTTTCCTAGATGATTTCAACACGGTAGGTGGCGCTTCTGTCGGTGTGTCAACTACTAAACGTCTTGACCGATTGGGTTTAAATTTTGTATGTGTATTTTGAACGTTTTCACAGACACGATTGTATTATGCCATTAAGGAGGAAAGATTTGATTGTTTATTTTTTTCTATAATTAAGGAGTTGCCGTAAGAACCGACGCCGATAACGAAATTTAGCGCGGGCGAAGCCGCTAGCAGAAGCTAGTAAGAAAATATTCTAGATGGGCAATCAATTTTTAATTCTGCCATATTGGATTTAATGTATTTCTGTCAACAATACAATAACATTTATTTTGATATGTAGAGAACCTTCCACCACTTTTTTCATTTAGCAGTATTTTGTCTATTTACGTCATTGGCCCTAATTATCTTTAACTAATTAATTTCTTTATCTTATATGTAAGTATAAATATTGAAACAACTGCGCTATTGTGATTGAATACCCTAAGAAGACTACCTTATATATAATTTAATTTAATTTGATACAAAGATATTTTATAACATTAAATTCAATGTAAGTGTTAAATCCAATCCGTGGCTTTAAAGTTTATGCTTATAGTCAAGTTGTTGCGTCAGCCACTGTTTGTCCTCACTATTGGGGCACAGGCAAAGGAGGCTTAGGCCATAGTTTAGCATAGTTCCTTTCTGAATAAATTTCACAGAAAGATGTCCATGTAAATCATGTAGTTTTGTGATGTAATTTAAAAAAAACTTTTAATGGGACTTAGGAACCTCATACAGAACATAGAACTGAAATCTTTTGCTACTATAGATTTCGTTGTATAGATCTTTAAAAAAGCAATAATAGTAGAGGGGATTCGTTGGTTCTGGCGCACTTCCCCCCAACCTCAACCCCTCGCCTAAAAAGCTCACCAACTTTTTTTCTGCTTCGTACGACTCGCGCTTGACCACTCTCAATACATCGTTGGTTCTGGCACACTACCCTCCAACCCCAACCCCTCGCCTAAACTAACCTAACTTTTCTGCCCCCGCACGACTCGCGCTTGACCACTCTCAAAACCACCCCTGTGTCTGGGGTGTGGCGACTCGCGCTTGACCACTCTCAAAACCACCCCCTGTGTCTGGGATACGTCGACTCACGCTTGACCAGAACTACCACGTGACATCACTGTAGGTTCTGTGTAGTTTTGTTAAGTATTTATGTCATTATCGTAATGGGTCTATCGTATTTTTCCGTTCATTAGTTATTCTTATTTAATTACAATGTCGTGAGTGCGATAATGATGTTTGTGGTGACATTCCTAATACCTTTTTAATTATATTTGTACTTGTAAGATAAATCGTATATATATAGGATAGTCGAGAGTATTCGAGTTACAATTTATCATCAAGTGATTGAATTCATCCTGTGTGATACTGAGGCTGGTTCTATTTACTTCAAAAAAAGCTATGGAGGTATGTGTTTTTTTGCTTTATAATTCTTTATCAATATTTATTATATATATTACAGATTCTCAAAACTATGTGTTTGTTTGAATGTCTATTACTTAAACCAATTTTGTTTAGGTTTTCACTTTAGGCAAATTTTTGATTCAAATTATTATACAAATATGTTTTTAAAGCATAGGCTTATTTTATTACAGAATTCAACATTTAACGTAATGGAAGAAAACACGTTCAAGCATTACTACTACGCTACATCGGATGATGAGCAATCAACTGAGAAGGCCTTAGAAACAACAAAGCTCAAACGGTCTCGTCGAAATAGTATCGACTCATTCTTTGAGGGGACCAATCAGAAGAAAAAGAAACTCAGCTCTACAGTGGCGAGATCTTCAAAAGATGGTATCCCTGGTGTCACATACTTGTCTACTAATAATGATGATGGGGCTCATGCTACACATTTGATAAAAATTGAGGTGTATGACCTCATAAAATTGAAAAAAGTACCAGTAGATGAACATTGGAAACACTCAGAAGTGAGGATCAAATATTATACGGATACAAAAGATGAAAAATATGAGCAAACGAAGGGTATCATATTTGATATCACGAAGCAAATAGCAGAAACCAATAACTGTAAAAAATACTTTTTTAAAAAGTAATCTCTAATAGCTAAATTAATTTATAAGAACCAGCTTCAGTATTACTCGAAATCAACTTTGAATCAAATTGTATCATGTTTGAGTTTTATTGTGAATGAATGAATAAATGATATAAATAAAAAATATTTTTTTGTTTTTTAACCACTAATTACACAAACACACACATAAGAAAAAAACATTTTTTTATTTTAAAAAGTTTTATTATCAAAAATTGTTTTAAACATATCATATAATAAAATATCATTACATAGAGTGTTATTACTAAAGTGGTTTACAAAATCAATCATTGATTTACCATGAAACTTAAAATACAAATAAACAAGACAATATTCCCCATAAACAGTTGTAAAGTCATTTTGAACTCTTTTATTATTGTAACTCCATATCTTTGTATTCTTATTTAAGAAATATAAATGATGTCTACTAGGTTTACGACCATAAGAATCAAAGTATTCACCTAATCCATTTTTATTAATATGTATTCCCACCCAATGCGATCCAGGTTGATTGTCAACATCTAAATTACTAATGAGAAAAGCAGGTAGGTGCATGAGTACTGGTAATCTATTTGCAGCAAATACATTTAGTTTAATTTTCGGAGAAATTATCTTTAAACATTTTTGAATATCTAAAGTATTCATTTCAGAATGTTGATATTATGAATGTCAAAAGTATAATAAGTCCTTTCATTGAGTTCTAATTATTATATTTTAGCTACTGTAATCTACTGAAACATTACGATTTTTATCTATTTCAATAACATTATCAAATTCAGCATACACTATACAGTTTATTGTTTGTATGAGTGCTGCTTCAAAACGAACTTCAAGTCTTACGCTTCCATGTCTAATAAGATTCCAATGAGACGTAGAACTAGCTGATAAGTCTGGAGTTAAATCAAATGCCATCAAACAATATCCATTTGCATATTGTTCCCTAGAAATAGCATTACCATCATTCAAAAAGTGAATACCTGACCCGGAAAATAGTGTATGGTAAGCTGTGGTAAATATATTGTTGTGAAACATTGGTTGTAAAGCTTTTGATGGTATTTGTTGACCATCTATATACAAACTAAATGTATTTATTCCATAGTTTTCAAAGTTAAAAGGGTTTCTGTTAAAACTTCCATTAAAAGCAGCATTGTTTACAAAACCTATTATACACCTTTTTGGAACTTGACCAATAAATATGTTATCAAGCGTTTTTCCCTGAACTCCTGAAGGTATTGTGAGCACTTTGACTTCAGCTCTGGTTATAGGATACTTAGCGGTCGTTGCACTTAAAACTTTTTGATGTGCTAATAATACACTTGGACTAATTTTTGCTCTACGAACTATAAGTGTAGCGTCAGTAAAAGTAACTTTCAGTTTAGCATCAGCACCAGCCATAAGATTAAAACTTTCTCTTGATCGTACTAGTTTAAGACTAATTTCAACACCATTTATCAGAAACTTTTCTTGATTAAACAAATCCCCATGCAAATGTCCTACCATTTCTACCTCTTTACTCTCACGTACAAATTGATTCCTTTTTTTAAATCCATCATTAGAATCATCTAGTGAATTCATTTTTCCAGCTGTGTCTTCATACCATAGTCCACAAGTCAGATGAGATTGTTTAGCTGCTGGACCATAGTTTAATAAAGTTTCTATAAATGCCCTATAAGCATAAGTGTTGTTTGGTGGAGATACTAGTTTTTGATTTAAATACACATCGAGTTGATTGAACAGTGAGTGTAACCAGATATTAGTTGGGGCTACTACTGTAGCAGCAGCTAAGTTGGTGCCATCTTGGTTTCGAATTTTAACTTTTAAATGTAGTAATGTATGAGACAAATCGATATAATCATCCCCCGTACCAGGAATTTGAAATTCAATTGGTCCATCGTCTGTAAGGGATGATATAGGTTTGTAGTGTATCCATTGTCCATTTTCAATACTTGTCTGAGTTGTTGGTAAAGCAAATAAATCCAATTCCGATTTTATACATTCACATGAATGATTATGTAAGAATGACATTATTTGTTTGAAAATATATCTTTAGTATTTCTATTAATTTTATACTTTCTAGTTCTCAACTCTTTCAAAGCTGTTGACGGAATGGAATGAATCCGACGTTGACGTTTCGTTATATAACCTGATCCATTCATTAGTCTTTCAATTTTATCATCTGCTCTTCGTTTTAAATTACTACTTACATCTTTTAACCGTGTTTGCACAGATTCATTCATTGGTTTCTGGCTTATCATATCGCTTAATAATCCCACTCCAGCATTAAGAGCCTCTTTACCAATTACTCTTGCCCCACTTGATAATAAAGGTAGTACTGATCGAAACAGGCCTCCTAAAAAGCTTCCTATTCCATGACCACGTTGATGTGGTACACCTTTATAAATTACACCAATTCCTGATCCTGCTTGGTGTGAATAATATTGCTCATAGGGACAAATACTGTTATTATGCATTATAATCGCTTAAAGTGTAGTTTAACATATGCGGTCCCAAATTGAAATGGTATTTTATTACCAGTGTTTGTTCTTATATCTATTTCAATTGTATCAAATTCTCTTCGCATAACTGGTAAGTAGTGGGGTGGTGAAAATACATGCATCTTATAAGCACCATAGATATATTTCTCGGGGTCTAAAGGTATTATTCTTAACAATGGTGTCATAACATCTCCAACTATTTGCGGATCAATTATATCACAGTAAACAAATAATTGAGAAGGTAATCCTAAATGTAAATTGGGTGGGTATCTTCCAACATTTTTTGTTATTAAATTAGTTTTTGGTTCAAAGCAAAGTTGAATACTTAACTTTGATGATAACGTTAAAGATGATATATTTTTATCGTTAATTTGAACAGAGACCATCTGGGAAACTTTATCATAATGAAAGCGACAGTTTTCTTTTAGGTTTAAGGCTTTTAAAATGTTATCAATATTATCATAATTGGTTGCAGGTATATGATTTTTATAAATAACTGATGATATTGATTTATCCAAAGGTACTATCATTTTCTTAGTAATATACATTATATTTTCACCCTCTTGAACTGTAAACATACTACATGGGTATTGAAATTCTACAACTCCAACCACCACTGTCCTTCTAATTTTATAGGTTTTGGAAGTTTTATTGAAAAATTTGTAGTGGTATTACTCGGAAAATATTCCATTGAACTATTACTGAGCAAAGTTAAATAAAAATCTTCCTTAATCATATTTTTTCTATATCTTTTAATGATACCCAAGTATTAAATTTGTTTGGATAACCTTTCCACTTCACTAGTACTTGCTTTCTATTTCCAAAATAACGAGTGTGGAGTATTTTATCTATTTTATGTGGGAGAGTGGGGTTGTATATTACTTTTTGTAATTCTTTTTCATAAAATGTACCTGTAATGGGTTCATTTTGAAGATCTTTTAACGTATAAACTACCCAAGGTGATCTTCTTATAACTGAAGTAATAACAAATATTTTATCACTCCAGTTGCTCTCGTATCCTTTTTGAAATATGTGTTTATGTTTTGTTATCCTAACATAATCACCTTCTTTAAACCTGTTTAGAATAGCCTTTTGCCCTTTATCTCTATCATATAAATTATTCCAAACAGTCATAATATTTTCTGAGTTAACATCTTTGGGACACATTTTTATACTTGAATGATAGCTATGATTATAAGAATAAATCAAATCTTTTAAAATATCAACATATCTATATGTGTTATGATGTGTGAAATACCGCCACATTTTTGTCTTTAATGTTCTTTGAAAGCGTTCCACGATACTAGCTTTTATATCAGGATTGTTAGTGGTGTAATAGTTTATACCTTTACTTTTAAAATATTTTTGCACATCCTTAGAAACAAATTCAGTTCCCTTATCTGACTGAATGTGGTTAGGTAAGGATTTTGACTCATTAAATATACTTTCAAAGCATTCTTTTATAGTTATAGAGTTCTTTTTTTTTAAACATCTAGCAAATGCATATTTACTAAATACATCAATAACACACAGAATATATTTAAAACCATCATTATATTCAGAATAAGTGCGCATATCACTTAAATCCACCTGCCACAAGTCATTATAATTAGATAAAATGTACTTATTTCTAGGAAATCTATTTCTTACAGGTTTATGTAATGTGTAAGTTTCTTGTTCTTGCAACCAATTTTTCACTTGTTTTGCTGTCATTTTTCCCTTTAACGAGTTGATGAGTTTGTTAACACCTCCATATCCAGCAGGATGAGAAACATCATAGTAAATCTGATTTATTTCTAATAGGGGGTCCATTTTTCCCAGTCTATTTTTTTCTTGATTTTGTTAAAATGAGTCTTAGTAGGAGTAAAACTATTATCTGATTGCAATTTGTTAAGTGGAATTTCTTCTTTTATATCACCTAAGTAAAGTTTATTAATATATTCTAGTCTTTTTGGATTTCCAATATAAGTTAATGGTATTTTAATTTCTTTTAATGCTGATGCAAACTCTTGCCACCCAATTGGATCACTGTGTTTAAGTGGTCTTAGTGTATCATTCACCAGGTCTATAATGTTACTCCCTGGTATTTTCATATTATTGATACTAACAGTTCCATTGGTATCCCAATCTACCTTATTTTTATTTGAAAAAATTGATTCTATTAGTAATTCACCTCGTTTTATATACGTCTTAGGAATCAATTTCAAGAGTTGTTGCTTTGAATAAAATGGGGTTAAGTCAGTATCATTTATGGTTTTTGATTTTATGTTTGATACCTGCTCAGTGTCAAGGACTGTTTCCTTAATGACATCAGTATCTTTATAATTAGGCGAACTTTCTGTTTTGGTTATAATTGGTATTTGATATGGTCGTCGTTCTACTTCAGTAAAATGTAAATACCTTTGTAGTGTTTGTAAATACAAAATCCATTTTTCTCTATCTTCTACATTACTATTTAAAATATCTTTCATTTCACCATCTAAACGGGATAAAGTATTTAAAGCGCTTTGTGTTTCATTTTCCTTTTTAATTTTTTCTATCAAATTAGGTTCAATTAGAATAATTTTTTTAGCATGTTCCATTTCTGCTTTTATTTTCCTGCTAAGGTTTTAAAATTGAACTCACCAAGGCACTTAGAACAGATCCTAAAATAATAGGTAAAAAGGCACCACCCCTTTGAATAATTACGTTTTTTCTAAGTAGATTTCTTCCTTTACACACCAACTTTCTCAATATATTTTTATATTTTTTTAATTTGTTTTTATCATTTTCCTTGACGGGTATTTTACCCTGTAATACGTTGTAAATACACTCACAAATAAAATTTATTTCTTCTTTACTACAAGATTTAAGTAAAGCTTTTCTATGTCTTGGTTTCAATACATGCAACGATTTTAAAAGTTCTTGATGTGTAGTCACTCTTGAATGCATTATTTATGAATGATTGGAATTTCATTATGTTTGCTGTATTTAAATCCTTTTTTAGGTATATATACAATGCAGTTCTGGTCAGAAGGAAATATTCTCGTTTTAAATCGACACATATCAATTGTGTCCTGTTTTAAATCTATCATTAGGTAGCCATGAGGTTCACTAGTAGCATCTTTGTAGGCATCTTCCAAAAATTTAATGTTTTCAGGTGAGACTTGACGTGCTAAGTAACGAATTTGTGTTTTATCTCGTGGATTTTTAAAGTAGACTATATAACTAGAGTTTAAAGAAATATCTCTCTGTCCTTTACCTTGATGGAATATATTTTGTGTAATATAGAAAACACTAATGTTTCTATGATGACTACCCTTTGTGAATATGTCAACAACACGACCATCAGACTCTCGCATGAGGTCATCGATTATTATTAGTTGTGGTTGTTCTCCATCAAACATACTGAGGTCAGGAATACCTTGGTAATAATTAACATTGTTCAAGTTGTATAACGGTTGCATTTCATCATAACACCACATAATATTAGAAAAATGTTGATTGCAAATCTCATTAGCATGTTTCACAAAATTTTTAACAAAAACTGATTTACCACATCCACTAGGGCCAGCTACAATTACTGTAAAGGGATGATAAAAATGAATCATAATTATTTTTAATGTGTGTTCTCTTTGAAAATGTTCAAATTCATATGGAGGAAAGCAATAAAAACAAACACTTATATATTAAAAACAATATAATTAATAATAAAAAAAAAAATTACAATCATTATGTTACTTAATAATAGTTATTACCTTACATTTTTTAAACACACATAAACCAGATACAATTAATACTCTATATTATTATTATTTCAAAACTATAAGTTAATCTTAAAATGACCCCAAGCATATGTATCTGTTGAATTAGGTAAAATATATCTCTTGGTGTCATTACAGGATAGACAAGTTTTATTAATTTGTTGTGTAAAAATAGTATGTTTCACACTTCGAATCCTACACATTTGTGAAACATTTACATTTTTATTAAATAGACACAACTTATAATTTTCCAAATTCATCTTTTTTGTCACACTTTTATTTACACCTTTTGCTTTAGCAATAACCTTACTTTCAATGTCCATTGCATACATTTTTGATCGAAGTCCTACAAACTCCCGAAATATTTTACCATTGTTCTCATCCTTAAAATATTCAAGTTTCTTTTTATTTAAAAGTGGGAAACCATAAACATTATCACTAGAATAGTCTGAAGTATCGAAAAAACATTCTAAGTCAGATTTTATATCATTATAAAAATTATCTGTAAATACATGGTAAACTAAGCTATCCGTATCAGTGTATAATAACTTGACACTATTATTGTATTTTCTTTTCATGTAATTATAATGAAAGTTATACATCAATGTTTTTGATATTTCTAATATACAAAATCCTAAAACAAATGGTTTATTGAAATATACCTTAGTCTTTTGTAATTGTACAGCAATTAAAGACTCGGAGAATATAGATAGACTATGAAACTCAGGGCGAGCAATTAAACTTTGTGCACCTTGAATTTTTCCATGGTTTTCCCAGTGGGTTAACAATTTCACATTAACACGTTTTTCAACATTTTCCATAGTTTTACCAAAGACTGCATTATTCATAAGTTTATAAAAATCTTTTTCAAAGTCACTTTTAGCTAAAGTTCTTAGTTGTGTATTTAAATCTATATATTTCTTCAACCAAGGACTTTGCTCAAACTGTAAAACTCTATGAACTCTAATTAATTTCATACCAAGTTGTAAACATTGCTTCAGATTTCTATAGTGAATAATATATTTAGTTTTGTTATATAAATTTGGTACTAATTTTTTATCTTTACTGTTACCGATTACAATGTTTTCAGGGCATAAAGGTAAGTCTGAATGAAGATCATGTAAATTTTCAGGGTATTCAAGATCAACTTCCAGTATGTATCCAATATCTGATGAATCTGATATATTGAAGTCTATGTTCGGGTTAACCCATTTAAAATCTCTTACAGGCAAATACTGAGACATTGCCCAACCATAGAGATTGTTTGCATCAAAATACATTAAGTAAGATTTTGGTAAGTTATCTTTGTAATCACCCATGTACTCGTTATTTGCCTTTTCATATCTGTTAGAACACTGTGAAATACCACCTCTTATACCAGACTTTACGAATGCTATTTTATCAAAGTCTTTTAATAATTCCAGTGTTATGTTAGTACATTTTAGCATTGCATCCCAGCTTAATCCTGGAAGGGTATAATATTGTACAGGGTCGAGTTCATATGTTTTAATACAAATTTCTCTAAAGTTTTCAAAAATATCAGTGAGTAACATTACATCAGTTCTTAAGTATAGATTGGAATAGTCCAACATATTTTTACATTTAAATTGGACCCAAACATTTTGAGCATGTTTATAATCATCATCTGAGACACTGGTATTACTTAAAGAGTTAAAGAAAGCGTCTTGATCTGGAAGAGTTGTAACTTTTAAGGATTCATAAGAATTAACAAATTCATAAGGAAAAACACCTTTCCTAATAAGTTTATTAAAATCATTTTCGTTTGGAAATTGTTTTCTTAATTCTATAAATTGATCTTTTTTTAGATTTTTAGCTAAACTATCTAAACTACTGGCCATGAATTTAAAGGAATCTAAAAACCGCAAATGTACTAAATGACCTCTTATATTAAGTTTTTTTGAGAATGAAATATATTTTTCCTTATTTTGCGGAATGATATCTATTTCTCCATCTTTAAAATTCAAAGCATGAACAATAAAATGAGCATCATAATTACTTAGATTATGAAATAGAATGGGAATGAAAAAGGGAACACGATACTTTGAACTACATAATTCGTGAGCAACACCTCTAAAATTACCAGTATTCCAATCATAGTCTACTGTGATGTCATCACCCAATAGCCCTTCACAAATATAACATAATTGCGATTGTCTAATAGATTCCTTCTCTTCGTTAGTTAATGGAAGTGGACATTTTTGAAAACAATTTATCCTATGTATATTGCTAATATCTTTGTAAATGCTTTCCATAAACATTTTTGCACAATTAGGCCCTGTGTATGTTCTGTATGTAGGCAGCTTATCATCATACGAACATTTTATATAGTATCCATAACTATAAACTTCATGTTCATGTATTGTTTTTGTATATGACTTCATGGATCAGGGTCACATGAGGTGACGGGTTTTAAAAGAGCTTCAAAGTCTGCATATATTACAAAAGGTAATTTTAATTTTCTTTGAAACTTATCAAAATAGATTTCATCATTATTTGTTTCCCGATTAAACCAATCTTTTCCTTTTTTATGAATTCCTGGTAATTCAGTAACAATATGAGCACAGTCATGTTTTTGGTGATTAATTAAATTAACTTTAGATTTAAAATATAGAAGGCAACCATCACAGATATGAATAGCATTATTTCGATTTGTTATTTGTTTACTAACCAAGCGTGATAAATTTTTTATAAAACAATAATGACCATTTGAACCATTGTTTAAAAATAATAAGTTAATGTGTAATTCTTTACGACATTTTGTAAAATATAATGGTCCAACGATGGTATTACATTTTTTTTCTTTGTTAAATTCTAATCCGAAAACATTGATACTAATGTTATTCTGTTTTTCTACCTTGGGTATATCCGATAATTTGATTGGGAACTGTATATTATTAAACTTTAGTCTATTTTGATTCCTCAAGTATGATGATACCCTTTCAGAACTTTTATTTACAGGATATAGTGCGGATAATAAAGCCCACTTAAAACATTGTTGATCGTTATTTTTTACATTTATGACTGCTTTTTTACGCTTAATATCTAAAGGTAATTCAATAAACGAAGACCCTCGTAAGGGATTGAACTTATTAACATTCATTTCTAAGAACTGAATTTTTTTTAAAGTCCATCCACTATCTTTTGCTTCGAAATCACTCATTTTATTTTTAATGTCTTCGCTTAAAGTTTCTAAATAATTTTCTAATTCGTCCCCTAAAGAAATAGTCCAATTTTTTGTTTGAAAATCGAAAGAATTTTTTAAATCTTTTGTTTCCTGTTCAAAATCTGCATGAATAATAAAATTAACTTTAACAATAGTTAACTCTTTTAAACATTCCTGAATAAGAAATAGTATCGACTCTTTAATTGATGCTATGAATACTTCAGGAGTTTGTATTTTAAGTGACTCATTAGCTTTAGGTGATACAATTCTATACGTTAAGACCCGAGACCCAAAAGCAACTGATATAACAGAGACATTATGTAAATTATGATTATGAATAAGACATTTTTCTTTGTGTTCCTTAGATCGTAAGTGCTGAGCATAGAACCTTTGGCTAACCTGTAATTCACATATTTGACACATAACGTTCTGTCTATGTGTTGTATTGGCAGATGATGACGTCGATGCTTGTTGTAAATCTTCAACACTAATATCAGCTTGTCTCTTCAAACCTCGACCGACTTGAATTGAAGATTTTCTGTAGATATAACATGCTTATGTTAATATAAGAACACAAATATGTAACATAAAATTTAAATAAGTATAGTTAGAATGTATACCTGAATGTTTCCTCAACTTCTTTACAGATGTTAAACAGTGAAGTGTCATAATACGGATTTTCCAGAGCATTATCTTCATAATTCTCACACGCTCTCATTAGTTCTTTTTCTTCTTCTTCAAAAACATTTTGAAAAAAAACATTTTCTAGTGACATGGTTGAAATAAACCAGTTTAGCTTTGCTTGTGAATGATGAATTAATAATAAATATAATGTTCGATTTTTCTCTTATATATACAAGTCGATAAGGTGATTACTATATTAGTTGATGGTTAATTAATAGTTGCTCGTTACTTATCAATTAGATACTCATAAAATTTTGTAAGGATGGTTCTTATAAATTAATTTAGCTATTAGAGATTACTTTTTAAAAAAGTATTTTTTACAGTTATTGGTTTCTGCTATTTGCTTCGTGATATGATACCCTTCGTTTGCTCATATTTTTCATCTTTTGTATCCGTATAATATTTGATCCTCACTTCTGAGTGTTTCCAATGTTCATCTACTGGTACTTTTTTCAATTTTATGAGGTCATACACCTCAATTTTTATCAAATGTGTAGCATGAGCCCCATCATCATTATTAGTAGACAAGTATGTGACACCAGGGATACCATCTATTGAAGATCTCGCCACTGTAGAGCTGAGTTTCTTTTTCTTCTGATTGGTCCCCTCAAAGAATGAGTCGATACTATTTCGACGAGACCGTTTGAGCTTTGTTGTTTCTAAGGCCTTCTCAGTTGATTGCTCATCATCCGATGTAGCGTAGTAGTAATGCTTGAACGTGTTTTCTTCCATTACGTTAAATGTTGAATTCTGTAATAAAATAAGCCTATGCTTTAAAAACATATTTGTATAATAATTTGAATCAAAAATTTGCCTAAAGTGAAAACCTAAACAAAATTGGTTTAAGTAATAGACATTCAAACAAACACATAGTTTTGAGAATCTGTAATATATATAATAAATATTGATAAAGAATTATAAAGCAAAAAAACACATACCTCCATAGCTTTTTTTGAAGTAAATAGAACCAGCCTCAGTATCACACAGGATGAATTCAATCACTTGATGATAAATTGTAACTCGAATACTCTCGACTATCCTATATATATACGATTTATCTTACAAGTACAAATATAATTAAAAAGGTATTAGGAATGTCACCACAAACATCATTATCGCACTCACGACATTGTAATTAAATAAGAATAACTAATGAACGGAAAAATACGATAGACCCATTACGATAATGATATAAATACTTAACAAAACTACACAGAACCTACAGTGATGTCACGTGGTAGTTCTGGTCAAGCGTGAGTCGACGTATCCCAGACACAGGGGGTGGTTTTGAGAGTGGTCAAGCGCGAGTCGCCACACCCCAGACACAGGGGTGGTTTTGAGAGTGGTCAAGCGCGAGTCGTGCGGGGGCAGAAAAGTTAGGTTAGTTTAGGCGAGGGGTTGGGGTTGGAGGGTAGTGTGCCAGAACCAACGATGTATTGAGAGTGGTCAAGCGCGAGTCGTACAAAGCAGAAAAAAAGTTGGTGAACTTTTTTTTAGGCGAGGGGTTGAGGTTGGGGGGAAGTGCGCCAGAACCAACGAATCCCCTCTACTAATAATTTAAATTTTTCCTCACTTCGAACAAAAATTGATTTTAAAAAAAATTTGGTTACATTAAGTTTTTCTGGTATATTCAGATATTCTTATTGTTAACACTTGGCTATTTTTCGATGTTGTTGGTCAAAGCCTTAGAAAGCACTAATTAGTTTTCTTTTCAGGTGAAATCCGCTTTATTGGTAGCGCTAGCGGCGCTGTTTTCTTGCTCTAGTTGTTTCGTTGTAGTTCCGAGCTCAGTCTCCAGAGCTATATAATAGCTCCAGGAGATACACTAATGGCAACGTAAAATACATACTTAATATAATATACCAAGCTAATAGTTTAGGAAAATCTATGCAGAAAATGAGAAATTAACCTACATACGTGAACATAGAAATAAGGTGTTTTCTATTAACCGAGGGAATAGCCTTTCATGTTTAAAATCTATACATATACTAAAATAGTAGGTACTAAAGTCAAAACTGTACATTAAATATTTTTTAAAAGAATACTTGGGTTGTTATCTACAATCGATACCGAAGCCAAAATATAGTTTTTAGAATTTTTGTCTGTTTGTCTGTATGTATGTTCGGGATAAACTCAAAAAGTACTGCATGGATTTACTTCAAATTTGGCACGAATATTATTAAGAAGTCGGTTCAACATATGGGCTACATATTATCACGCTATCACCTACAGATCACTTCAACGCATTCTGTAACAACGTGTAATCTAACGACGCATATTTGACTGGCTACTTAATTATTAATTTATTTCGATGATTTCCTGTATGATTTAAAAATACAATTTGACCCGCTAGGTGGCGCTGTTATCGGTATGTCAACTACTAAAAGGCTTAACCGGTTGGGTTGAAATTTTATATGTGTATTTCCATGGTTTCACAGACACGAATGTATTATGCCATTAAAGAGGAAAGATTTGATTGTTTGTTTTTTTCCTATAATTGAGGAGTTGCCGTAAGAACGTACGCCGATAACGAAATTTACGGCGGGCAAAGCCGCTGGAAGAAGCTAGTAATTATAATAAAACAACGATATTTTCTTACATTACACGTAGCACCATCTGGTTCAAACTATATTAGAGTAAACATCAAATAAAAGGACTGAAAATATCAATTTCACTAAGGAGTAAAAAGAGAATTGTAAAGCTGCAACTGTTAACCCCTAAACCTAGTCCTATTTTTGCATTTTTCGAAAATTTTAAATAAGAACTCGTTTTCTACGTTTAAATTCTGTAGAAACATGTATACAACTAAAAATATTGCAACTCAACGTTTGCCTTCCCAATATGTTACCACAACAGCCGCGTATACAAAACGTATTTGCTATTGGCAATAAAAACGTTATGTTATAACGAGCGTGCGGTAAAACAGGGACGTTTAGTTGTATGGTGCGTAATTTTGAACTTTCTAACAATGTATACAAGCTTCGTAAATGCATTATTAGATCAAATGTGTTGAAAAGGTATTTTATTCATTCAAGCAATCCGTTTCGATTATGACCCGACTTCATACGACAACTCACGAACCTTATTTTCTGCCGAAACTGAAACTTCAGTCGGACACTGTTTAATTTATAAGTTATACAATATTAGAAATGATCATTTTTTAACTGAAAATGCTAAAAATACTTCTCTTCAATGAGAAGTTACCAATTTAATGGTTTCGTTCTAAATTGCTAACTTTGTGTTTCTTTTGCGTAGTGAAAAATTGTTTTGACTATTCTGGGAGTATGGTCTGTGTTTTGTTTCAAAATACAACGTGTGTGTACGTATGTAGGTATATATTTACATACGTACGTGAATTTTTTTTGGGGATATCTTGAAAAGTCATAAACGTAAAAAAACTTAAGTAATACGTAACACTTGAAATGGTGTCACAGTAATTTTTTTAGGAAAACCTAATTGAAGCAATTATTATGTTCGTACTATTTAAGCACTATGAGTTGCTCGCGACCTAGCTATATATGTGTATGATAATAATATACAAATATGGGTATGATAATGATATACATATATGTGTATGATTATGATATACATAGGTATATTGTGTATGATAATAACAGACATATATGTCTATGATTATGATATACATATATTGTGTATGATAATAACAGACATATATGTGTATGATAATGATATATATATATATATGTGTATGATTATGATATACATATATTGTGTATGATAATAACAGACATATGGTCACTAATTTGATGAGTTTCCGACTAATGACACATTTTTAGCTCCTCTATACATCTAAACCGTCAATCTTGGATTCTGCCAAGTCAAAGGTCTGCCTATTCGCACAAGGCCAGCGCGGTGGAATCTTTGGCATATATTATACACCTCGAGATACTTTGCTACAGGTCACATTTCTCAACCGATTCTCCTAGAATTTTGTGAAAAGGTTCAATAATTGTATTAAATTTTTTGGGCGATTTAGTTTTTGAAAATTTGTTGATTTGGGTAAATTGTTTTAAGGTGCGGGGTTTTTTAAGCTATGGACAGACTTGCAAGGTTTACAGCTTACAGAGCCACTAGTATAAACATTGTAAGCGTTTCATCGCTTGATTTGACAATTGTCTCGTTATCGAAGTTGTCTTGTATGTGATAATATTTGGAATCTTACAGATAATATCGAAGCTATCGAAAGACATCTTTTATTTACACATTTAAGTACTAAGACGCTGTGCCCGATTGTTGCTGACGTCACAAGTTTGGTCATATATATACTTAAACAAAAATTTTAGCCATGTCTGTAGTCATAAGTTACACATAACACGAAAGTATGTGTGCTGGTCACGCACGCCTCCCCACCCTACTCCTGAAGCTGTTTGCGCCGAACAAACACAAATAAACACCCACATAACTTAATTAAAATCTTAAAATTGGAACTCTGGTTTTGACAGGAACAACTCTGGTATTAAAAACTATGCTGGAACCTTCCGAAACTTTGGAGTTTGGTAATAACAGGAGTTCCGGAGTCCAAGCTCCAATGGCATCTCCATCATAACCGCTCGTGGATGTAATTAAGGACTTAGTGTATATGCAAGTGTAATAAAGTGATTTTGCGAGCCGAGGTCGAACGGCGTAAGAAAGGATTTTGCCATCTGGCCAAATTTGACCATTAAGTTAAAAAAATCATCAAATAGGAAATTTAACTTTGTATTAAACTTCGCATTTTTGAAGCTAAATGCATTAGTCTTACGGGGTTAAAAAGGGTAGAAAGTAATTTGGCGGTTATTTGCTTCGATGTTGATATCAATACTCCTTAGTGGTTTTGATTCAAATTACATTTTATTTTGACACATGTTTGACAACGCAATCCGATTTTTTTAAAACAAGGTTGAACTTACCTAAAAACATAAATAACTTCAATACTCTTTAAAGTTGGAATGTCTCGAATGTCACCGTACTATATTAGTGCCTCATTTAAGGGGTTTCTAAGCTCAAAGAGGTTATGCGTTTTTTAATGGTTGATTTTTGTGTACAATAATACTTAAAGTTTTCTTTTTCTACCTATCTTATACACATAAAATCAACGCACAGCCTAAACCGCTGATTGTAGAGACCTGTAACTTGGAGGGTGTGTTCCATTCTATGACGTAGGCATCCGATCAGATAAGGTTTTATTGAAAGGGTGAAGTGCGAGTCGAATTCACGCAATAAGGGTAAACCGGTTGTAATGAAATTTTGGTAAGATTTTATGCACTCGCCGGGGAATGTTTCTGAGAAAGAAAAAATGTCAATTGCGAGTCGGACTCGCGCAATAAGGGTTAACCTATTTTAATGATATTTTGGTAAGTTGTTATGCACACGCCGGGGAAGGTTCCTGAGAAAACAAAAGGGTCGAGTGCGAGTCGGACTCGCCCAAAAGGGGTAAACCGGTTGTAATGAAATTTTGGTAAGTTGTTATGCACACGCCGGGTAAGGTTTCTGAATTAGTACAACCCTATTAGGTTGTTTTAAAAAAAGAAACAACGTTCGCCGGTTCAGCTATATTTATATAAAAGAAGATATTAGCTGACTGACTAATCGATCAATGTACAGCTGAAACCGCTGTGTCTAGAAGCATGACATTTTGCACAAACGTTCCTTAAATGACGTAAGTGTGCACTAAGAAGGGATTTTTTGAAATTAATCCCCTAAGGGGGAATAATATGGGTTGGCAGTTTGAATGAAAATGGCTAAAAATTGGCTTAAACGTTAAAAATTAGGATTCACGTGATTCACCGTTTTTGAAAAAATTATTCTCTAGACAGCAAAACAGAGTATTAAAATGTGTATGAGAATTCCGATGTTATTGTAAACAGTCAAAAGCTGTTTTTTTTAAAAGTTTACGCAGACGAAGTTGCGGGAATAAGCTAGTATGTGATATGTATGTACCTATTTACAAAAAAAGGAATACATGTATTTGTATCCGTTGTCTGGTATCCATAACACAAGCTTTGCTTACAGTTGGCGCTGTGTGTAATGTTCAAAAATATTTATATATTATTTATTATTATTTATTTATTGTTATTCAAGCAATATTCAAAAGTATTACTAGGTGCCACTAATATTAAGCTGTATTTTAAGTTTCAAGTTTCTATTTTATACCAAACAGACAAACAAAAAACAAACATACGCGAGAAAGAGATAACAAGAAAGTTGTAAAATACTCAAATTATTTATAAGAAAGTTACTTTATAAAACACCAACTTAAAAAATACAATTAGTACCTATAAAATATATATATTATTCATATTTGGGACATCATAATTCATACTCTTCCCCAAACTCATAATCTTCCCCAAACTTCAATTTTGTAGTTATAACCATAGCCTCTGCAAGACGTCAGACGAAGAGTAACATTGTTGTGTCCAACGCCACCACACAAGATCTTGGCGTTGGCATACTGACTACTGTTGACTTCAACAGCTAGGATCGAAGATATCCTTACTGTTCGGTTTCCGCGAAACACCACGTCTTCTGTTTGTACGGTGTTAACAACATTTGGTCGCTGGACATTTGATCTGAAAGAATGAAATAAGAACAAATATTACTCTTGTGGAGTACTATCGTTGAGCGGCACCTTAACTGGCCCCGACCACTGGGTAACCTGTGTATTTCGATATATATGATCCCGAGCCAATGCCAATAAAAGTCCAGCAGTAAATACAAACCGACAAAATTAAGGAGCACTTACCAAAAATAAATTATATAGTCCAATTATGAATTAAATACTATTCAAGTGTATTCCAGAAAGAATAAATTACGTGATTTTAATTATATTGAAAAAAGAAATTACTGCTGGTAAGTAACCTAACATGGAACAATCTTAATATGATTTAACCACAAACTATGTATTTATTTCACTAACGACTTATGTTATTTGAAACGTATAAAAATATTTTTGATTGCAAAACGGACGGTTGACGATAATAACACACACTATACCACATTGCACTACCATAAATACCATACGTTTAGGCAGTTTGATAGACGTATTTTTAATACCAATGCTAAACGACTGTACGACAGGTGGAAATATAAACGAAAATAATAATTACTTATCGCAATACGAACACACCCGAATTTGAGTGGGAGTGCACACTCCCAGACACGAGTCAGAGACTACTGTTGATAAATATAGTAAGAAAAACATATTTTTAGTCAAACCTTAAATCGGAAGGCAGCATTAGGACAGCAATTTGTGTAAAAAACTTTTAAATAAAAAAAAACAGCTTCAAAAAGATGCTCTTAAAAGGTAAAAATAATCACTTATTTCCAAAAATCTGATCTGCATTACAGTTTGAAATTGGTTTCATGCAAGTGAAGTATGTTATAAACTGTAAGGTACATAGACACCAACTTCAAACTGTAATTCAGATCAGATTTTTGGAAATAAGTAATTATTTTTACCCTTTTAGTGCATCGTTTTGAAGCCGGTTGTTTTTTTTTTTGTTATAAAGATTTTATTTTCTACATTTTAGTAATAGTAGTAGTATTATGCCATTGTCAGAACTGGACCAAATTAAAATGGGCCCACACGGGAAGCATCAGTTTTCAAACAAAAGAAGAATCATCAAAATCAGTTTACCCAGTCAAAAGTTCTGAGGTAACAGACATAAAAAATACAGTCGAATTTAGGACCTGCTCCTTTTTTGAAATCGGTTGAATACACATACCTATGTAAAACTTGTCCAACCACGCCATTAGTTTCTCCTATAAGCTGTCATTCTGGATGTATATTTAATGTCATTCATACTGTACCACCCTCAAAGACTGCAATTCCAATATTTCCCATTTCTGTTTTAATGGATTAAAAAATTGAAAAACAAAAAATTCCGTCATAAAAGATACATTTTCGTATACTTACTAGCTTTAATACTTAAATATTATATATTAAGTAACTAACTTAAATAGAAGCCTATCTTGATTCGTAATGTTCCCCACGATTAGATTGGCTCTGGTGTCTTTTACAACCAAGGAAGAACTGTAGCTCGTCACACAAACAGACACTGCCACAACCAAAACCAAAGTGCAGATCATCTGCAAACCTGAAAGTTTCATAAATGTTAACCAACCAACAATTGGCTCAGCCTATAGTAGTAACTGATAATATAGAAGAAGAAGAAAGCTACATTCTACCATCGCACAGCTCGCTATCGGCAGGAATGCATCCTCATACCAGGAACCTAAGTGGTCATGCACAGTGTGGTTAAGACGTGCTTCTTCAGTGAACGCTTAGGCTACTCTCTAGAGGCTACAGTATGGGGTTTTTGAAGAAGGAAGAGATTAGTTTTTAAATGGTGAGCAACCTTGTGAGTAATGCCGCTGGTGTTGCAAGCGCTCGTAGGCTAAAGTGACCTTTTAACCTCAAGCAGGCCACCTTAGTAGTGTAAAAAGACCAACCATTGGCTCAATCTGTAGTACTCAACTAACAGTAAGCGTACTACACAACTATTGATTACGAAGAATTAATAATATGGTAATTAATACCTAGTCAAAATGGATACAGACTTTAAATTGTCTTTTAAAAGCCAATACCTTTCCTTTGACAATACTTTATATTTAGATATCTAGTTGTATCTTCGTGTCAGTCGGAAAACGTTATAGGTCTATAGGACTATAGCTTATATACAGGTTCTTTTCAAATTTTATATTGAACTATAAAAAATAACAAACCTCAGAAATTACGACACGGTAATAAAAAGGAAAAAAGTCAAAAATATTTTGTAGAAGTAAACCTTCGATGAACAACCCAAAGAGAATATAACCACTACGCTTAGAACAACCACTTTAATCAAAAATAAATACATCAAAGAAACGTAGTGTTTACTAAGAGTAATATTATATAGACAAAAAGAATATTCGATGTTAGAACTTGTCAATATAAAAAAGAAATAATAAACAATCAGCCATTGCGTAGAGCTTGCATGTATCTTAAATCTATGGCTACTTGCCACATATTTTAAGGCTCTACGTGAATGTGCAGGTTTCTGCTCGTTTTAAGGGTTCCGTAGTCAACAAGGAATCCTTATAGTATCGCCATGTCTGTCTGTCTCTCTGTCTGTCTGTCTGTCTGTCCGCAGCTTTTTTGATTTTAAAAAGAAACTGTTGACATGTCCGGGTTCTAAATCTTCTTAGAGTTTAGAAATAGCAACCCTAAATTTACTTATTAATTAGGCCGACAAAGAAGTAAAATAAAATTTAAAAAATTAACTTCCTACACGTGAAATGGGGATGAATATTTTTTTCTATTCGGTATTCAGCCTATTCCGGTACTTTATCCTTTTCTGCCAAATACCGAATAACTAGGTACTATTCGGCCGAAGACCGAATGCTTAAGGTTTTCATTGTAGCATGATGATTTGCAGAATGAAGAGATTGTTTTTTTTTATAATAATGTATTTTATTGTAATCTATAAATGATCTTGCATTATCAACTTAATTCATAAATCAACTGTATTATAGGCGAGATCTTTTTAGAGGCCATAATTAATTATTATTTTATAAAGCTTACACAATTTCACTTTGAAAGTAAATAAATCAAAACGAAGAGAGCACAAAAATGTGGGACAGAGGCTACGCACTTGCCGAATAGTTTTGCCGAATATCGGTATTCGTCGTATGGCCGAATATACTATTCGTTGCAAGTCTAGTATTAATCCATACTAATATTATAAATTTCCGCCTGTCTGTCTATTACCTCTTCACGCTTAACCGCTGACCGATTAAAATTAAATTTGGCATGGAGATAGTTTGAGTCCCGAGGAAGGGCATAGGCTAGGCTTGAAATGGACATTTGTGAGTCAGTTTTTTTATAATTGAGAAGTTGCCGTTGAAATCTTACACCGATAACCGAATTTGGGGCAAATCGAAAAAAAAGTAGTAGTACGCATTTTTGTAATTTTGTTACCCAAAAATATTATTTTGTTAAAAGTATTTGTGGCGAAAAATATGTATTGGGTAAGTTTTATGCTGTGTTTTTTTGATATAAGCTGAGGTTAATAATATACGTTATGAATACAGAAGAATAATAAAAATAACATAGAAGTTTTAACGCACAAAAGGCGGCAAATATTTTGTACCTTTTAGGGTAAGATGTCATAGCAACCGTCGCTTTAAGAAGTATTGTAGTATGTCATCTTACCCTGTAGTTATTATATAGTGAATCGAAGTCAGGAGAAAGTTGGGTATGTTGCCAATTATACAAGCGATGGTGCCAAACTCTATGTGCTGGCGTTGCAGCAAGAACTACATCGTTCAACTATTAATTATATATGACCATTCAAATTATCGGTGAACGATTTACACCGATATATATAGACTGGTGTGTCATCTTACCCATATGGAAGTGTCGGTGTTATTTTTTATTTTATTTCCATTATTTACTTTCCTGCAGCGTTAGGATTAATTTTTGTGCTTCTTGTATGTGCTTGCTATGTTTAACCCTAAATTTAATTTTATAATACCTCTAATTTTTAAATATTTGCCTTAAAACAAAAAGAATGGCATCTTAAGCACAATTTCGCTAGTAATCCATTATATAAAGGCACGTGCTATGATTGGCATATTTTGACATATATTTTAAGCATAAAAGTAAGAGTTCAGTCATTGAAATTTATTACAAATACTTGATTTTTTTTTTTTATAAAATTGTAAAAAAAAATTATGTTACTTTAGACATAAAATTAATAATAAATTCTTTAATATCGGGATTTTTTGGTTTTTTTTTATGATTTTATGATGTTAGGCGATGTCTTTTCGGTCGCGTCGCTCGACGCAGTAACGGATCATATCGGTCAAGTATGAGCGGTTTGATGTTTATTATACATATAGTTCTAATATCTATTCTTCTGCTCTGGCGTTACGCAACTGAAGATACGCGGCGCATCGTCAATCAGGTGTGAACCAGCCCTAAGACGGGAGAACCCATATATACTTTAAAGATGACATACAAAAAATTCAAACAATCCGGACAAAGCTATAACAATTGATTCGCCAATTAATTGTTAATCAAAGAAAATATAATCACTTATTAATATTGAAGATAGCTTCTGCCAGCGGCTTCGCCCGCCCTTAATTTCGTTAACTCCTCAATTATAGAAATTACGTACTTCCTGTACGTGGTCTCCACTCTAGAACACGTCTCCGCCATCGGCCATCGGTCTTCGAACAGATGTGACCAGCCCACTGCCACTTAACCTTGCTGATTCTGCGAGCTATGTTGGTGACTTTAGCTTTCTTCCGGATGGTATCAATTCGGATTCAATTTCTCAGAGACACTCCGAGCCTCGCTCCATAGCGGTCTGTGCGACTTTAAACTTGTGGACCAGTCCCGCTGTAAGTGTCTACGTTTCAGCACCGTAATTAGTGGCATGTAGGACACACTAGTCAAAGACTTTTGTCCTCAGACTCTGCGCTATATGTGACGTGAAGACTTAACGAAGCTTAGCAATATGTAGTATGCAAGCTTAATTCATTCTATACTCAGGATCTCTAAGTAGTAGTTATCTGAATGAAAAGATCTAGCGAAAAATTAGGGTTTCTAATATTATTGAGGATCAGCTGACTTTCTTGGCTGTGTGAAAATAAAGCGCAAAACTGATAGGTCTTGGAGCAATCTAATTCAAAAGTCAAGACCAGAAAACCCGGTGTAACGGTACCCGGAAGTGGCTATATGAAGAAAAAAGAGGACCTAATGGGATGGCGCGCAGTGAACAGTGTGTAAAAATGTAAGGCCAATAACAGTAGTCAGTAGCTAGAAAAATGAGTAATCCCCTAGTGTTACAAGGCAACCTAGGTTACGTAGACCGCTCTTATTAAGGCGGTCCATTTGCTGGTTGCCACCGTAGAGGTATGAAAAAAATCGGTCTGTCACAGGTAATTTGCTCAGATTTGGTATACACATATTAATTTCCGTGACCAAATGCGAACTTAAATAAATAAATTTAAAATGGGGTTTTTAAAATCAGAAAATTAAAAACAAAACAGTTTGTATTATGACTCACAGTACAGTATTTGGTATCACTCATATCAAATGAAAGGCCTTTTTCTGTGGTATGTGGGCCTAAGGGCCTCCAATAAATATTTTTTATAATTCTAAAAGTATTGTATTTTTCGTAGGATTTGTCTTTGATTTTTAAAATTTATTATTGTATAGTTTTAATGTTATTTAAAATAAATGAAAATAGGTTTCATGTTATTTTCAAAAAATAGATGAAAATTCTATTCTATTCTATCTACTTTTCTCCGAATAACACTAAAAAAATTACAAAAAATTGTTATTTCATTATAGATTACAGGAAACCTTTGTGAACCTATGTCTAGTCATAAAGAAATCAGTGTAAAAAATAAAGTCAAAGTCATTTTTATTATTCAAATTAGGTTTTTACAAACAATTTTGAATGCAATCGAATCGAATCAATTTTGAATATATTCCGTATGCCTACAATTTACGAACAAGAGCATGATGGCTGACGATTATTTACTATAGGCCCTATGACAAGAAACTGTAAATTTTGTAAATAAAGAAATTCTACAAGTTACGTAACGACAATTCAACAACAACAAATAATCCCAAATTCAATCCACTCAAAGTAGCATACGTGTAATACGGAACTAACCAGCAATTTTACTGGATCAGGTTATATTTTAGCCATATAAAGCGCTTTCGTCTTATGTTCTGTGGTACTGGCACGCGTCTGACTTATGGAACGTAAACATTTGGGCCGCCATTTTGAAGTAAGTTTGTTTTGTTTTTTATTTGATCCAGAAGTTTTTGTGTGTTTACAAAATTTATAGCTTCTTGTAACGGGGCCTATAGTTACTGTATCAAATTTGTTACATTGTTAACTAGTATTATATTATTTTTGGTTGGTACGGAATCCTGAGTGCTCAAATCTGACTCGCACTTAACCAATTTTTCAATATTACGACTCATATACAAAAAAGTGTATCTAGTTGAATAATTCTAACTCCGCTAAAATAGTAGTTTCTTCGTATCAGGATTTTGGCTTAACAATCCAGCTGAATTGACAAAAACTTGAGCCAGGACTGCGGCGTGCCAACTTCCATTTTATTGCTGAACTCGTAGAATTATTTGCTGTCCAAATTACACAGCGTTAGTAAACTTGACCTGATAAAACTTTGCTGTTTACTGTATTTACTGTCGAGCTGTCGAGATCGTTCAAACTGTCTAACAAATAGAAGTTAGGTTGTTTGCTCGTAATTGTGTTAAGGGGTGGGGTATGGCAAAATCGAGTTAAAGATGTGTTTTTTTGTTCGAAATTGCTTTCGCAAAAAATATTACATTTTAAGTATATTTAAAGCGTGAGTGAATTGGACTTCTGTGTTAAGTTTATATAACATTAAAATTTATTGTTTTTTTTTTTAATTATTAAATTCTTGACTATTAGTTAAAATTACCTACAATATATCAGACAGTGAATTTAGAGCGGCAATTGTTAAAAAAGTATGAGATTCTATTTAAAAATAAAAATAAAAAATTCTATTTGGCATTGAACAAGTATATATGCAAGCACCTGCTTTTTGTATCACTAAAGTGGCAAACAAGCATACGGCACGCTTGATTTAAGCTTTAGCAATGCCTACGGATGCTTGTAAAACCAGGTATGTTATTAGTAAGTATTTAAGTATTAATCCAGAATTGAAAATTAGTATTCCATTATTCACAGTCATCGCCTTAATAAATCCGACAACGTCGAGACAGTCATGGCGCCGCGACAAAATGTATGAATGGCTGAACAGTAGTTGACTAGCCATATGTGTAGTTTGTTTACCTCAACTCATGATTGCTCTGTCTACACACCTACGATGGCGGACTGTACAAATGAAGTAAAGGTTTATTCTGTGGTATTATTATGTTTAAAAGTATCTACATGCATTATTAAAGATTCTTTATACTCGTGGCCTTAAGAGATGCGGAGTGTTATCCATACTAGTTGCAGAACTTTACTTGAAGTAAATAACTCACTCCTGCAATAATATGGTTATGTCTATTTTTCTAATAAGCAAGTGAAAATATGAAAATGTAGGTATGTTTGTTTAAGTCACTGTACGTGCCACACGGGCCTTTCACATAATGGAGTCCTAGGTCATAGTTCAATGAACATTATAGAGAAGAAAATACCTACTTGAACCTCAAATCCATTTTTAAGCGAATTCATCAAATTAGAGCTTAATAGTTTAAAAAAAAATATTGAGAACAAAATGGGTTCATAAGTTTTTAACTGACTTCAAAAAAGGAGGAGCTTATATTTTTTAAACTGACTTCAAAAAAGGAAGTTTTTGTATGTATATCCACCGATTTCTCCGTCATTCGTAGGCGGTTTTAAAAAATATTTTTTACTTAGTATACTCCTGAGGTGGTCCCATTGTCACCAAGTCAGGATCTGTTGATGAGTCCAATGGGGATCGAGGGTAAACGACCATTTCTTAAGTTCTTTTCAGTTATTTTATGTATGTTCCTTCATAACTTTGTTATCTTTAAACCGATTTTCATGTTTTTTTACATATGAAGGGCTATAAGGGATACCTCCAGAATGGACCCGTTCAAATCAGTCGGCCACACTAACAACTAGGCGGCGAGGGAGGGAAGCTGACACCTGCTTACTTTAAACCAGTTATATCTAATTCTGAAACTCCAGACTTAGGTGATATTGATGATTGATGAGTCACTAAACAAAAGAATGCGATATCTAATGAAGTTGCTGAGCAATTTTAGATCCAGATTTAGAAGCGAATACTTGGCTTCATAAGTACCTAAATAGAGGTCAATCAAAACATGGTACTCTTCAGGTAGGGGATGTCGTGTTAGTTGAAACGGGAAACAGGAGGAATAAATGGCCATTAGGCGTCATTCAAAAGGTTTATCCAGGTAAAGACAACACTGCTAGAGTAGCAAAAGTGAAATTGGCAGATAGGGTAAAAATTAGACCGTTTTAAAGGCCACTTGAGGTCCAAAAGGCAGACTTTCCGGTATTTCCAAAGAACCAATAATGAAAGTCAGTCAGCAAGCTAAAATGGTTTCAGAATAGTTCAGATGTGCTTCGTACTCGTTCAGGACGAACTATTAAGGCACTTCAACGTCTTAATTTATAGAACCGAATGAAATTTTTTTTTGGTTTTAGCATTGTGCTATTAGAGTTACTTCATTTTGATTTTATTCATTTTTGTGCGCGGGAGTGTGTTCATAATGGTTGCATTAAAACTCTTTGCATAGACAGATTCAACAGGGAGCTCATTCCACAACCCAAGCGTTCGCGGGAGGAAGTTTCTCTGAAACCGCACTGTACGCGACCATTTCGGTTCTTAAGTGTGAGAATGAATTCCGTACCGATGGCGAGCGGTGCGATGGTAAAAAAGTAGCCTGGGGCATCATTTCAAACAATTCCTCAGAACACATCCCATTGAACAAGCGGTAGAACACACAAAGGGAAGCAAAGTCTCTCCTTAGACTTAAGGGTTTGATACGGCAAGTGAGTTTGGGATCGTCGACAATTCTCACAGCCCGTCGTTGAACCGAGTCAAAAGGTCCAAGCTGGTATCCGGGTGCACCTGCCCAGAGATGGCAGCAGTACTCCATATGGGGCCGAACTTGCGGCTTGTAAAGCAGCAACCTCTGCCCCGACGTAAAGCACTGCCTCGCTCTGTTGAGTACACCTAGTTTTTTGGACGCCAGCTTCAACTTATCTTGTAAATATCTCGGAACTGAACATCGCTGGAGATGTCAACACCAAGGATCCCAATGCTCTTGGAGATGGATTTATACAACGTTCAGTAGGAATATTTGGTAACTCAGAATGTCTGCTATAAATTGGTTTAATTCGTGACCGTGGGCATTAAAGTCATTTCTAACAAGCACAATTTATAGAAATTAATGCAAACGCCTTGCGATACATGGGTTTGTCCCTTGTATCGCAAGGCGTTTGGTTTGTGTTTATGGGCATTAAAATGGAATTTTTAAAGCCCTTTGAGTAGGGCCCCGCAACGTCGCCGCCACGTCCCTCGCGCCGCGGGCCCAGGGTCCTTTAGCCTAGCTACGCCACTGTAGTCACTGCGATTTATTATTTAAATGATTATCGTAATGCGTTATTAAAATACATTATAAGTTCCTTTACAAAACATTACTTTTTTATTTCTTACGCTGATACAAATGTAAGTAAAATATACCTTATGCATTGGCGTATGCAACTGATTTTTTTTAGTTTTAGTATATTATATAACAAATGCAAATAATGGTTTAATTTAGCAAGTTAAATAATTACAATAAAATACAAAAATTCTTTATTGCACACCTTAGATATTACCTACAAAGTAAGATAAAAAAAACCCAAATTTCCTTTTTTTCATTGTAGATTCTTTTTGTTAAAATATTCTACAAATTTATTTATATGCGGTACTCTTTTGGTTTTATTGCATTAACTTGTAATAATTAAAAGGAAAGGGTGAAGTAATAAAATAAAAGTAGATATTATAAAAACATTAAAACGTCGACTTAATCTTGGCAAGAAGCCAACAACGTTGCAATGCAACTTTCGCAACAACTTTTGGCGTCGGCTGTTCAACAACCAAATGCGATCTACAATATTGCTGTTACAGAAAAATATATTAAATGCTCTTTTTTACAGTTACAGACACAAAAAGTGTGCGTAAAGGTGACTCCTGAATCCTTACGGTTGGTATTACTAGATCTCTGAAACTACTAAATCTTGGTGCAGACACGAAATACGTACGTCAACCAGTTTCAGATCTAGAAACACCGATCGTAAGGATTCAGGAGTCACCTTTGAACCTTAATAAATTTCTATTCTTTGAACTACTAATTCCTGGATCTGGCCTACAATTATTTTATCAGTACTACAAAATATTTGTTAGCTGGTTACCCAAATTTCAGATGTGGCTCCTCAATCCTTACGCACACCACAAAAAGGTATACCCAGACATTTAAAAAAGATTGATTGATGATGCAACCGTGGCGGGACACTTCAGATCATTAGTTTCAAATATACTAATCTAGAAATTACTAGCCTTGTGCTGGTCTCTGATCCCAGAATGTGGTTTTCGTAACACGCGTCAGGTACGAGGAACGGTCATGGGAGGGGGCTGAGGAGGATCAATCAAACTGCATAAACTATAGTAGATTTTAAGAAGAAAATAAAATTGAATTTAATACTAAGTTATATCCCCAAATCCTTCCACATTGCAAAATCCTGAATACGTCGCTGATGCCAGTCCCTGACAAGCAGAGACTTCAGTCACTACAGACAGGCAACGCGCGAGTGATGACCCAGGTGATGCAAGCGTCCAAAGGCTGCGGTGACCGAAAGCTTGTATTCATAAATTTCGTAACGCAAAAAATCCAATTTTTTGAACCTTTGTAACGCGACTTTCTACTTAGTCCGACCTCTGTGCTCCCGAGCGTAACATTTTGGAAATGCTGATATAAAGTATCTTTTCTATAAAGTATGCAGAATCGCTGAAAGACAGGCACGGTACCTTAAAATGAGTATAAATACAACGAATGTAATGTTTAATGTCCGCACGTTGTTGGGAACGCTATTCTTGAAGTTGTTGACGAATACCCAATCTAGAGCAAGAAGTCCAGTTAGGTAAGTCCAACTTTGACAAAGAGGTTCCAGGTCGGCTGGGCAGTGTTGGGGAAACTGCGGAACATAGTTACGTCCAAAATACCTCTGTGCCTAAAGACTAAAGTCTGTAACTAATGACTTGCGATACATAAACATTGTCTCTAACTGTTGGCTTCTTAAATAAGCTGAATGTCGCACAGCGAGCTATGGAGAGAACGCCAATCGGAAGGTGCAGCTGAACGTCTTTCAGCCGAAACGATGACGACGAACAATGACAGTGTAACCTATGATTCTACGTGTTATTGTTATAAAGAGGAATGAATAAACTAATGCTAATAAGTATTTTGTCATGAAATTTATTAATTTACGTATTCCATGCACATTTATTAGAGATATTGCAATAATATCTCTAATGTAGTCTAGGTGTGTACTTGCAACGTAACGTAACGCCTAAACTACCAATGTAACGCGACGAAGCATCGGTTAGACTACTTCTTTTACAAAGTGCCTCACGTAATTTATGCACACCCCCATATATATGCGAGGCTGCGACCACTAATTATATTTTTTTTGGTTAGTTGGTTACATTATTTTGTAATCTTGTTTTAAGTTGGTGTTCGAAGGGGTTCCTTTATGAATCATATAGGAATCCCCCCAGATACCTACCTCTATCTTAAAAACCACGACCTAAAGGGAAAACTTTTTCCACGGTAACGCCTTTCCTGCGTACCTTCTGTCACAGAATAATTAGTAGTCTCCTGTGCCAAGTATTACGTCGCACTGTTTCTCCGCTGTGACTTTTTGTGGTAAAACAGAAAAAAAAAACACCTTTATAAAACTTTGATAAAAAAAAGGTATAATGCAACTGGCACAACCGCGTTCCAAGTTTAAAATTGCTTCCTATTGAAATGGAATCTCTGCACACAACAATGGCGACCTGGCACATTTCCGGAAAGTTGAGACTTGAGTGAGACCGACGACGACACGGAAAACTGAAAGTATTTTTGCGCTCGGAGATACAACAGCATTCAAATCTGATTATATATCCGCTAATCTGCGAGATTCTAGATTGTTGAGTTTTCGGTTGAGATAAATTCTTTTCTGATGTTTTAAAAAAGGAGATGAGGTATTGTTATAATCATGTAACATTATATAGGGTTCGTTTGCAAAATGGCAAATATAATTCTACTATTTTTTTTTATCGATATCGATTCTAATTAAATACAAGCAGGTTTTTGTGTGAACTGCCACACATTTTTGTGCTAAAAATTGAAACTGTATTCCCCATAGCATAATAATGAATCACGTTCAGGTTTGTTCGCTTTTGAGTTTGTTTCGTTTCTATAAGTTAAACTTATTTTGTTGATGTAAATAAGTACCTACATGTTATAAATTATGTAGAAAAGCAACTGTATCTTTGTACAGAGATTTTTACAGAAAACTTTATTACAATAGAAAAACTTTTTGTTTAAAAACTTTATTTCTTTCTTTCTCAGGCGGTGTCGGATTCAATGCTCGTGGAGCTCAAGGCTTGCTTCATGGAGGCCTATGACGATAATCAGGACGGCAAGATTGACATAAGGGAGGCAAGTTGTTTTTGTTACTACTTCATCACTTTTTAGGGTTCCGTTTTTTAAGTAAACAGAGGTATCAAAAAAAACGGCCTTTTTTGTACATGCCATTAACATATACAATGCTATTCATTTCGTTGGTAGTCAAAGTTAATCAAGTTAATTAAACATTTAAGCAGATCGATTAACTTTTCAGTCGGTACTTAAAATAACTTTTCTCTTCAATACGTGTATTGTACACTGGATTGCTAAAATGTAGGATTTAAATTATTTTAATAATCCTTATCTAAGGACTGTACATAAAAACCGGCCAAGTACCAGTCGAACTATCGCACGAAGGGTTCCGTACCATTATCTATAAAAACCCCCTATATATGGGAGCCCCCTTAAATATTCGATTTATGTTAATTTAATTATTAATATATATTCATAAAGTGAATATAATAACTAAATATTTTGTGAATTTTTGAAGCATCTATCTGTTACCGTTATCAATATCGAGCAAACACGAGCAAAAAAATCATGTTTGTTGTATGGGAGCCCCCTTAAATATTTACTTTATTCTGTTTTTTACTATTTGTTGTTATAGCGGAAACAGAAATACATCATGTGTAAAAATTTCAACAATCTAACTATCACGGTTCATGAGATACAACCTGATGACAGACGGACGGACAGCGGAGGCTTAGTAATAGGGTCCCGTTTTTTACTCTTTGGGTACAGAATCCTAAAAATGCCCTATCAAATGCGCATTAACTGCATATAAGCTCTGTGGGCGAAATCATATCACTTAGAGCCTTTTTCAGTAAAGTCAGCAAAGTAATGTTATTTATCATGTTCTATATGTGTCTTCTTACGTCAGACAATTACACTAAGTAAAAACAACTTCGATAAGGAAGAAGACAAAAGAATTCAGTTTCTCTAGGCAAGCATGGGCAGCATTTGAAATGTTTATAGTTCCTCATTTGGAAAAACAGGTCTTGACGTTACCCAGGCGTCAAAGTGTATAGCCGAAAGTTCTTATCGAGCCCAACAGTCTTGCCTGTCATAACCAACGGTGCGAAAACATTGACACTGATAGATCTAAAGCCACAAGTTAAAAGGAAAGATATATGGCTATATAGCCTATGGATCTAATAACTCCTTTCTTGAAGAACCCCATACTGTAGTCCTTGAATCCATACTGTAAAAAACCTTGGCAGGGAGCTTATTCCATAACCCAAGCGTTCACGGGAACAAGTTTTTTTGACAGTACACTGTACGCGACCATTTCGGTTCTAAATTGTGAGAATGAATTTCCTGCCGATGACGAGCGGTGCGATGGTAAAAAGTAGCCGTAGGCATAATTTCGAACAATTCCTGAGAACACATCCCATTATACAAGCGGTAAAATACACACAGGGAGGCAAAGTCTCTCTACCAAATCAAGGGCAAAGGGCAGGGGCAAATACGGCAAGTGAGTTTAGGATCTTCGACAATTGTTACGACAATTCGTTGAACCGAGTCAAAAGGGCCAAACTGGTATCCGGATGCACCCGCCCAGAGATGGCAGCAGTACTCCATATGAAGCCGAACTTGCGACTTGTTAAGCAGCAACCTTTGCCCCGACGTGAGGTACTGCTTCGCTCTGTTAAGTACACCATGTTCTTTGGACGCCAGCTTCACCGTGTCTTGCATTTAATCTCGGAACAAAACATCGCTGGAGATGTCATCACCAAGGATCCCAATACTTTTGGAAAAAGAGAGGAGAGTATTCTGGAATTATGGGACTACAGTGAGTGGGGTTTTCTTAGCGGTGAACGCGCAGACTTGTGTCTTTGTAGGGTTGAATTGGACCAAGTTTTCCCGTCCCCAGTCAGAGACCTTGGACAGAGTGATCTCGATTTAGGGCGCAAGTTCTTCATCCTTTGCCTCCACAACTTGTTTTTGTCCAACATGTCATTGATTTGCAGTAAAAACAGCATAGGAGACAGCACAGAGTCCTGCGGAACACCAGCATTTATGTCCATGCTATCAGAGCAACTACCGTCAACTACGACTCGTATGTGCCTGCCGGACAAAAAGCTTACCACCCATTTGCCGAACCCTTGGGCACTCCGCAAGATGGCAACTTTGATAAAAGAAGAAGAAGACCCCAGCCGGTTCGATCGATCGAACGCCTTCGCTATGTCCAGGCTACATGCCAACTCTAACTCTCAATAGCTAGTGGTGTGTGAGATTCACTAAAAGGACACCAGTCGAGCGTCACTGGCCAAAAGTCATATTGACGGTCGCTGATCAGGTTGGGTTTTCAAGGTATCTTCTTGTGTTGATTATACGCTCCATCATTCTTTTTGAGCACCTAGTGCACATTCGCAGTCTTCTTAGAAGACGGAATGCCTAGTGTGGTAGGGAAGCGTGAAGAGGCGCGTAAATACAGGACCAAACTCAGGAGCACACTGCTTAACTACTGATAAAGCACCACTGTTTATTACATGGTCCACTCAACTTATGAACCTCTTGAGAAAGCAACGCCAGCTGGACCTCTCGCTGTGATAAGGAGATCTCCAGCATGGTCTTACCGCACCACGGCAGTGGTATAGCGCCTTCGTGGCTTATATTCAAGTTTGATGCAAAGAGACTGCCCAGATCGGCTTTCTCTTAAGCACTATTGGCCAAGTCACCATCGGTCTCTCGCAGTGGTGGTAACGACGACTGGCAAAAGTTCCCTTCGGGAGCTTTAGCAAGCAACCAGAAAGCACGACTCCCAGAGGGATAGTTCGCCAGTCGTCCACTTATCTTGCTGATAAATTGGAATATAGCTCTAGCAGTTGCTTTCTTACTGAACCTCGAGGCAGAATTTAATTTGCGTTGTAACTCAGAAATATTCGTATCCTTAATATTACGAGCCGTGGTCCAAGCCTCATACGCAGTTTGCTTTAGAAGTTTAGCTTCTCTGCAAGACCGTTTTTTGACACCGGCAGATACTCGCGTGCTATAAATAAAACATTCCATTCCATCGAGGATTGTCTCAGTGACTGCGCAGATGCTAAAGCAAAGCTGCCTTCACGGGTATAATGAATCAAATTCAAGCAATCCATCCCAGTCTGGCAACTTATAATGCCACACACGACGCCAATTAGTTGGCCCAGATGAATCGGGTTGCGTGCATTAAATTTGAGTCCGAACGAAACACTGGTTCGAGGAGCCATAACGCGCATCTACTGATACGCAATATCCGTCCGGACGTTTAGTCAGCATCAGAAAGTAAGGGATAAGGAGCACGTGGGGTCCTTTGTATCTGGTATTCTTGTTGGAGAAAGTTTATTTAAATAAAATCTTTGAAGGATGTGAATCTAAAAATTAAGAAAGAAATCCGACGAAGACACAAAGTCACCAAAGAATAAATAAGCTAAAGTGCTAACAGGCAAGTCATATATTTGTCATTATAGCTTCATTTTCTTTATACATTGTTTATGACAATTATTCTAAAAGATTCGTGTAATTATTTATGAACAAAATTTTATACCTAGTTTTATGTACAAGCACCTTTGGCGATGAAATCGCCATTACATCTGGAATTCCCATAGATATTGAATGTACAAGATCAACAATGCCAAATGAAAAACGGAATAGAAAAAAAATTGCAAATGTGTGAGTGGAATAGTGTTGTCAAACAACAATATCGATAATTTTACCTGCACAAAATTATTGCAAACTAGCGCGCTGGTGAAATTAAATATTACACTCGCGCCACGCAGCTTCGGAACGCGTTGCCGGGCAAAGCAAACTATTACACGCTTGTGCTCGTACATGTGCCCAATAACATTGCGTTGAATGCAATAGTGTAAACATACCATTAGAACTTAAACTATTAGGACTATTGTTTAGGAAAGAATGAACCATCTAGTTGGTATTCGGATCGGTCGAGCTAGTTCATTCTTTGCATACTCTGTGCGCGTGCGCGCGCGTCAGTCAGTCGTCTTAATCTGTGCGCGACGTCGCGGCTGCCGGATACATTGTTTTTGGAAATAATTAATTGAGTCGTTTGTTTGTGTCTTTTTGTTGTGGATTGTTTATTGTGTGTTAATTTAGTTATAAAATATGACTTCATCGGTCAAGGAGCTCAGGGCTAACTTAGCGAATCTAGTGAGATGGTACTCGGGCGCGATAGGATTGGTTAAAAGGGAGGATCGGGTGTTTGCATTAAGGCAAAGAGCAGCTCAGTTTGACAAGAGTAAATGAGCTGGATCAAGCATACCAGGGTCTCTTATCTTTAATGCGGGGGTTTGTCGCCGCTGAATCGAACCCAATCGCCCCCGTCCCCAGTGCGACATCGACCTTCCCGCCCCGTTCACCGCGGGCGAGCCCACAGGATGGTCGTCGGTCACCACCCTCACGTGCCCCTTCCGCTCAGGTAGGTATTGCGGAACGGGCACATTACGCGGAGTATGAGCCTCTGCCCCTCCCTATCGCGGAGCGTCCTCGAGTTACTCGTGAGTTGAGGGCGGGATCGGGTGGCTATCGCTCGCCGCCGATGGCACGCGCGTCTCGGCAGCCACTTATGCCCGCGTGGGACCCGTATGCTTATACGGGTTCAAGCGTGGGGCATTATGAGCCTCAGGAGCCCCGGGGCCAAGTACGACGCTCGGGTCGGGTCAATGCCCGTTGACTCGTGGCAGCCGCTTCACCAGTCTTTCCACCACCTGTCACAACAGTTTTGCCCACCGCGCAGGTTCTAGTTTATTCTCCGTGCGGACCTGGTGTGGTTGTGCGCGCCATTTTGGACTCAGTACATGTAAAGTGGGGATGAATGAATAACAAGGCTTTACAACTTAATGAGTAACAGTCGACCGACAAAGTTGGAAAAGAAGTTGGTTTTTGGTTTTACACAAAAAAGTTATTGAATATAAGTTAATAAACCATTAAACATTATAAAACAATTTAATTATAACATTCTGAATACTAATACCACAGATTATATAATACTATACTAGTACAGATGCCTCATCCCATACAAATAAACGGGACCGCCGTAACTCGGGCTATTTTTCGGGCTATTTTGTTTAGCCGCTAGATGCCGTAAGTAGCAGTGGTCCGAAAATATTAGCTAACGACATCTAGCGTTTCTCGTTGAATACTTACTATTATATTTGTAACTGGTTCTTTGAAGTCAATAGATGGCGGTCTTATACCTAGCTACATATCGAGCCATACGACAAAACATCGCGTATCGCGATCCTACATATTTTTATCATAAAGTAAGAAGACAAGGAAGTTTATTGCGAAAAAGTCTCGAGTACTCGGATCTTGCCTTTTTCTGGGGAATGTAAATGTAAATGGAAGTACATCTTACCTCTCAAGATTTAGAAAAAAAGGACTTAAGAGGAGAGTTGCAATTCCATAAATTTGCCCCCCCCAATAAGCTCTTTCAGTCAATTAAATAATATCTAGGTAATGTTAGTAGTAAATAAGATTTTTTCAACTAGTTATTCAAATTTAAAATAATAATGTTAAAAAAAATATGTCATGAAAATATATACCTACCTATTATTTTACAGTATTTTTTATAACCAATCGGCAACGATCCGAAATGCAGATATCTATGCAAGTTAAAAAAATTACTAGGTAGGTACCTAATAAATATGTAAAAGTAGGTAGGTACATAATTAAATTATAAGCGAAAGCTAAAACGCTACAGTTAGGAGCAGTACATTTTTTTCGTCATATTTTTTTACAACCGATACGGATTAGGGGGGCAAAGGTGTTTAAAAGTTTCTACTGAATTCCTTTGTTTGCGTCAGGTAATTTACAGGAAATTTGGTATTGAGGTTTAAGATTAAAAATATGTAATGATGGAAGCTTCTTCAAGTACGAAATAAGGGGGCCAAAAGGTGGGTTTAATTAGTTTGAGGTATGTGTAAATCGCAAATCAAATAAAAAAATATATTTTAGGGGTATAACATTGTATAACAATTTTTTGGGCTGGTTTATAATTTAAAATAGTTTAGTAATTAAAAGATTCTCACCAAACGCACGGATGTAAAAAACCCAAAGGTTTAATTATTAGTAAATAACAGATGTTTTGTGATCAAATTATTTTTTGAAAATCCTATGTTTTTGTGTTAGTTGCCAGTATTTAGTGAGTGTTGAAATTAAAATTTTAAAATGAATTCGTATTATCATAAATATATGTAATAGTACGTACAAAAGAGTCGTGATACGGAGACCGAGAGGTGGTTGAATGTTTATGTATCTAAAATTCCTGAGATATTTTTTACTACCTTTTGCCCGTGACTCCGTAAAATAACGTAGCCATCGTCGAAATGCACATTTGGCTAGGGCACATGACTAAACCTACAGATAGCTTCAATCAACCGGCGCTAGCGAGAGCACTACTACAAGCACGGGTATGTGTGCGTGACTTGTCACTGACACGGCGCGCGTCAGTGAAAAAAGGATTCAAAAGGAAATTTTCTTTTTTACATTCCTAAAAGATCTTGACGGGATATTTTTTTATTCTAAGTTGGCTCAATGATTACTTTAGAAAGGTGAATCTTAAAAAACGTAGGTACGTTCCTACGATAATAATGATACATATAAATATGCATATATTAATGTATATGCATAATTATATTATTGGTACCTCCCTTTTGAATACAAATTAAATCAGAGATCTTTGTTAGGGTTCCATAGCCAAATGGCAAAATGGTCCCTTATAAATCCATCATATACTTCCGTCTATCCGTATGTCACAGCGTTATAATGCCGTTGTCTTTGCATATGTAGATTGTGATGAAATTTTGACGGAAAGTCTTATGTGTACTGCCAAACAGATTTATAATGAAATTAAGAAAAAATATTTATATATAGCTCCATACATTGAACTGAGGGACGAAATCGATGTCAGCTATCTATTGCTTTAATTTTCTTAATGTGACATTAGACAACCCTACCAGTTTAGGTATGATTCTTGAAATGTTGTTCTAAGCTATCAGTCTGGTGAGTTATTTAGTCATGTGATTAGGCAGTCTAGTAAGCAACATTTACCTATGCTATGCATATGGATTTCTATCTGACAGCCAGTTAAGAATAACTGACTTCAAGTCCCAACCGCTAGTGGCTAGGTGTACAACGGCAATTTCGCTCGAAAGCCGCAAATCGATGTAGAGTTTAGCCGTTTGGCACAGGTACTTTAGGGCAAAATAATAATTTTGAGCCACAGTTCCGCAAAATATTTCCCTAATTTGGAAAATATTAAAATTTAGTATTTTTTTTGAATTTTTGAATATTGCAATGTGAGACGGTTCCTGAAACTTCAGATCTTTATGAGACTTATGTGGAACTGTACTGTACCCTGCTGCTTCTGTTAATATTTTGAGGCACTCCCTACTTTTAAGTGACCTATTGGCTTATTTTCTCGTACACTAATCGCTTCAAGTGTGCTTATAAAAATTTGACTTCCCTCGATTTCTCCAGGATTCCATCATTATATCCTGACCTGATGACCATGGGACCATCTGGGAAGTATACTCTTTCAAACAAACAAGAATTTTCGGAATCGGTCAAGACGACTTCGAGTAATCGGAAAACATACATAAAAAAAGATTTCGAGGAATAAGGAACTTCCTTCTTTTTTGTAGTCGATTAATAACCAGTCACTTAAATAGACGACAATATATCCTAAACAACTCATGATATCTGTGAAGTCAAAGAAAGATTAAAGCGTATTTAAATATTTATGAGTAAAATAAGACTTCTTTCAATATACCTACTTTCTGTTTTACTAGTTTATGAAATATCGTCATTTATGTGACTAACTATGTTTTGCGCGTAAGTGTACTTAAATTTTTCGATCGATGCAAACGACAATGTCACGGGGTATCCATTTGTTGTATATCATTCTCCAGAATGTAACAAATACTTTTTTGAAAACCGTATCAAAATCGGTTTAGCCAAACGCGAGACAATCACGGACAAACATACGGGTCAAACTGAGATACTCCCTTTTTTTAAATTGGTTAAAAATGTAAGCGCTATTATCTGAAGTGTTTTTAATTCTAAAGTAGATGCACTTGTGCGGCCGCATGCTGTTCTTCAAAAGTGAGCTATCCTTTTCACAAAACAATTGTTTAAGAACTTAGACGCATTCGACCCAGGATAAAACTAAAAGAAACAAATTGTACTGTGGTCGAAATTCACGCTTGCGTGCGTTTGTTTTACATATCCATGTATTAAGGTGGTAGATACCAAATTTTTTTTTTTTAATTTGGTTGGTAAGTACCTCCACCTATTCATATTATTCAGTGACACTGTTGTGTGTCGCTGTCAAACTCAGAACATGCGAACAGCGTCATCTATCAATCAATAGTGAAAATTTATTAACTAAACCGGCACGTAGTTCAATTTATTGCTGCTTAAAGTACAACGACCTCATTCAATTTATGTAAAATTTCGTAAATTTAATAAAGGCGCCCATTACTTCATTTTTGTTAGCTTAAGGGACATTTTGATAGAAAACAATATTTTTTAAGGGTCGGTTAATTTTTTTTTTCAATAAAATAACAACCTAAATAACAAATCGATACACACAACGCCATCTATTGATATGAATTTAAATCATTTCTGTTTTGTTTGGGATAAGACCCCGTGCTAATACTTACTAATTTAATAACAATATTTTACGTTCAATCCAATTCGGGCGCGGCGCTTGGTGGTGTACTGTACTGTAGGGTACAAACTTAATAATCTAGTTGCTCTATCGTAAAAAGAGTAGGACATATAAGCATCAATCGTGCAGTGTTCATAGTGTGTGAGATCTAGAGTATCTTAAATCACCGTTACAGCGCCATCTAGCTATTATTAAGCGAAACAGTAACGCATTTGTTTGTTGGAAACGATATTGAAAGTTAAGCATCGTTGTGCATTGGTCAGTAATTGGTTGGGTGACTACTTAGCAGCACACTTTTTGCTTTTGTTTGTTTTTGCAAATTACGTAAATAGTGTTCGGTACGGAACCATCGGTGCGCGAGCCTGTCTCACACTTGGCCGGTTTTTTTTTATATAATGTGATGTTACATAGTTTTTGACTTATGGCCAAAAACGTGCAAATAATTAATATTAATTTCTGTAGGAGCTTCTGGTACTCGGAATTGGTGTTATTCGAGAGGTTTGGTTCTAAGGATCACAACACAATTTGATACTTCAGTTTAAGTGGAGCAGTTCATAAAATTTTCAGCGTAAAAACACCCTTAATTAAACAAGGCCTAGAGACGACTGAAGTCAGGGTCTGTAAATTTCTCTGTGATATTGGTCGAAGGGAGCCGAGCGACTCGATTACATGCCACCTGGTTTACTTGGTTTGTTAGAGCGGTTAGACTGGTATGCTAAAAATTTACAGTCCGCCTGATAGTAAGCAGTTACCGCAGCCTATGGACGCTTTCAACACCTGGAACATCATTCGCACGTTACCGACCCTTCAAATATCTAATGACTTCTTTCATGAAGAAAAACTTGGCAATGAGCTAATTCCAAAACCTTAGCGTTCGCGGGAGGAAGTTTCTCTGATACCACACTGTACGTGACCATATTTAGGTTCTAAGGTGTGTTGATGAATTCCCTGCCGATGGCGAGCGTTGCGATGGAATAATGTAGCTGTGTGCATAATTTCGAACAATTTCTCACAATACATCCCATTATGCAAGCAAAAGAATACACACAGGGAGGCAAAGTCTCTCCTCGGACTTACGGTTTTGATACGGCTTGTAAGTTTAGGATCGTCGACGATTCTCTCAGCCAGTATCCAGGTGCACCCGCCCAGAGATAGCAGCAGTACTTCGTATGGGGCCGGACTTTTGTAAAGTAACAATAAATTTTCGCGACACTCGTGTGTAACACATTACATACCTATGGATTTCATGTCAATAATAAGTCCATATTTGTTACAGCTTGCCCAGTTGCTGCCGATGGAGGAGAACTTTCTACTACTCTTTAGGTTCGACAATCCCTTAGAGTCAAGCGTTGAATTTATGAAAGTAAGTATCTTTTAGATTTGGATTTTCTTCGCTTTCTTCTTTTCTTGGTGGGAGTCATTCTATTCTTGCCCGAAATCTATACGTACTCCCTACATTGCAAGAACTGGGCAGGAAGCTCATTCCCCAATTTAAGAGAGCAATTTTCCGGATCATAGTTTATAATACCGTAAAGTAGGGCATGGGGATGGTAGGGGTGGGACTAGATAGTGCATCAGTGGTGGCTTAATGGTCTCTTCGTCTGCTTCACATATTGAGGGGTGGCCGTTCGAACCCGTCGTGTACAAACAAGTCTCTTTATAAACTTCTCAAGTATATTGTTTGTTTACATCACTGTCTTTATGGTAAAGACAACGTCATGAGAAAACCTATGTCAAGATAAATGGACTATCGCTAACAGTTTTCGAGTTATTTTATCGTTAAGTCATATCAACTTTATCACTTAAAGAGATTATGTATGTCCGTATTTATTGTTTGTTTGGTAGTTCTATACATTTTGGGATTTATGGTTAAGGCTGTCCCGCGCGTGATACCAACATTTAAGATTGAAAAGCGGGACGTCCTGCCTAAAGTGGGACTCCGGTTAAAAGCGGGATATCTGGCTAAAAGTGGAACATCCGTTTTCAGACTATATCCTTACCAGCCTTCATACGTCCTTACTGTTGAGGCATGGTCTATCCTCACCTTGGGCATAGGGCTGTTAAGACCTTAGTCCAAAACGCGCGCCTAGTGCGGATCTTAGGCTTGAGAAATTAAGTAAGACTCTATTGCACACGTCGGGCTCGAACCTCCGCCCCTCAGAATGGGAGGTAGAAACCTAATCCACTAAGCTACCACTGACCTGATTACATATTCTGTAAGCTGTCACATTGATTCCCATAAACTATCATGTTTTGTTTAGATATGGCGAGAATACGATATTGACGGGAGTGGATATATAGAAGCCGACGAACTGAAAGTAAGTTTTCAAACCTTTTTAAACTTAATTTTATTTAAGACTTTATGAGTCACCAAGAGTTGCTTGTTACGTTCGTAACGAGCGTATTTCCATGTCGAAGGTGTAGTTGGGATTTTTACTAGCCGCAGAGTTGTGCCTCGATGGCTCTATTGGTAGAGCACTTACACGGAATGTAAGGATCGTTGCAGGTTCAAGTCGTGGCTCGGAGTTAATTAGTAAAAATATTTATTTACATTGATGATCTAGCCCTATGTATAGCATATATAATACAATACAATACAATATTCTTTATTGCACAGTTAAAAAATAATCAAAAAATAACAAAAGAAGAAATAACACAATAAGACGGCCTTATCACTAAAAAGCGATATCTACCAGGCAACCTTTGGATAAAGTAATATTGACAGGAAGAGGTAGGTGATGCATAAAGGATCAAAAGCAAAATTATAAGGAAGAATAAAGAATATTACAATAGACATATTTACCTATGTACGTACTATATGTATAGATAAAATACATATACATACTGATATAAATACTTAAACAAATACATGTAATAAATGGATATGTAATATAAATACGTAAACATACATACAATAAAAAAGGAATAAAGATAGATATGTTTGAATAACCAGAGGTTGGTCAAAATTAAAAAAAATTAGGAAGTAGTACGTAAGTAATAAGATTTTAATGAATTTTTTTAAAAAAGAGGCAACCATATAAATTAATCGGAAGAGAGTTCCATAGACTAGTGGCTTTTACAGTAAAATAACGATTGTAAAAATTAGTACTGTGTCCAGGTGTTTTAAGAAGAAGATTGGTCTTCGTTTTTTGTATTTATATTATTTAAAACGAACACTTTGGGTTGCGACGGTGTATTTTTACCAAATTCCTAAGTTACCAATGACATGCTTTTTAAAATATTATTATTTTATATACCAAATATGTGTTTCTAATTAGAAACATATTATTTTTTCTAGTCCTTATAGTAGTTATTGTCCTCAAAGGTCTAACAGCATACCTACTAGTATTTTCCCCTGACTTCGTCCGCGGGGACTTTTGAAGAAAAAAAAAGGATGTATCTGTTTGTGGTTTTTACCTACAAAAATATTGGAATTCTTATACAAATTTTCAAACCCTGTTTTGCCCCCCTAGGCGATGATTTTTAGAAACGGTTAAACACGTCAATTGTAGTTTTAAACGTAACAGCCAACTACCAATTATATTATTTATGCATTTACCTTCAAAATGGACGTATTTTAATACAAATTTCTAACCCCCATTTTACTCCTTTAGAGGATGAACTTGTAAAATCCATCTTAGTGTCCTTCCTACGTCACAAAATAAACCCTCATGCCAAATTTAAAGTTCCTAGCCGTTTGGGCTGTGTGTTGGTGTCATTGAATCAGTCAGTTTCTTCTTTTATACAGGTAAACAGCTGTGTCTACATAGAAACTATAGTACGTGCATGATTTTTGTTTACAGAACTCGATAAAGTAAATCAAATTTCAAAAAAATAATTATTAAAAAATACATTTTACTTTCAGAACTTTCTCCGTGACCTGCTGAAAGAAGCGAAGAAAATTAACGATGTCTCAGAAGATAAACTTATAGAATATACTGACACTATGGTATGAAAATTAAAAATAACGCTAATTAATTTGAATAAAAGAAATACTTTTCATTCCTTATTGTTAGGTACGATACGATTACTTAGATCCATCTCATAATTGTTTGTCAAATAACTAGAGATAGATGTATTAGACTGAAATGCTTTACTGGACCAATTAGTTACACAGCTGTAATCACTCATTAATAATTCAATGCATTAATTTCATTCGTTTTTGTTAGGTACGATGTGTTTTCTACTTAGGTATATGGTCTCAAAGGCCCATCTCATAATTTATTGTCATATAACTAAAGGGGTATTAAAATAAGTACTATACTAGAACGGTTAGTTACACAGCTGTAATCATTAATTAATAATTCACTTTTCATTTGTTTTTGTTAGGTACGATGTGATTTCTACGTAGGCATATGGTCCAAAAGGACCATCTCATAATTCATTGTCATATAACTTAAGGTGTATTAAAATAAGTACTATACTGGAACGGTTAGTTACACAGCTGTAATCATTAATTAATAATTCACTTTTCATTTGTTTTTGTTAGGTACGATGTGATTTCTACGTAGGCATATGGTCCAAAAGGACCATCTCGTAATTCATTTTCATATAACTTAAGGTGTATTAAAATAAGTACTATACTGGAACGGTTAGTTACACAGCTGTAATCACTAATTAATAATTCATTTTTCATTTGTTGTTGTTAGGTACGATGTGATTTCTACTTAGATATGTGGTCTAAAAGGTCCACCTCATAATTCATTGTCAAATAACTTACTTACACAGCCGTAGTCACTCATCACGCAGCACTTTAGATTTTTTATGGTTAGATTTTGGGATCCATCATTTAATTTTGTACGTAATTGATCTGGATATCCAGTTCATGGGTAAAAACACGCTAACCTCTGAATTAACCAGTCAGATTAAAAAAATCTTTTTGCATTTATAGTTAAATTTTTGAAGAAGGTTAAGGTTAAAAACTCTGGTTATTATAATAGTTTAATTAGTTTATTAATAATACTTTATTGTAATGCGTCATGTGGTTATTATTTTTGTACATTGTTTGCAGCTTCAAGTCTTTGATTCAAACAAAGATGGTAGATTACAGCTTTCTGAAATGGCAAAGTAAGTATAACTTCACTTTTTTTTTTGTATACCACTAAGGTGGCAAACAAGGTTGCGGTCCGCCTGATGGTAAGTGGTCACCGCAGCCTATAGATGCCTGCAACACCTGGGGCATCACTCGCGCGTTGTCTTGCCGACCCTTCAAAAAACTAATAACTTCTTTTTTGAAGAACTCCATACTGTAGTCCTTAGAGGAAACCTTAGTTGGGTCCACATTCCACAACCCAAGTGTTTGCGGGAGGAAGTGTTTCTCTGAAACGGCGCAGTCCGGATGACGTGTAGTCAGCATAACTTCCAGTAAGGAGCTCGTATGGTCCTTTATATCTGGTATTCTCGTTGGAGAATGTACCAGCTGAGAGAATCCATAGGTTAGAGCAAATTTATGAGCAGATGTCCCTGCTCTTCACCCCACCCCATTTTCAAATACTTACATCTATTTATCAGAAAATTCTAAAATGCGTATCTAATGCGTCTTAATCTGTTATTTACAGGAAACTGATGTTCCTATTTAATTAGTTTTTGAGAAAATGGAGATTTTTTTCTAAATTTCTTAGATAACGTATCTATAAGTGTCTGATCTTTCAGGGTTTGCATTCTTTTATTAACTGTTCGCTGCTACTATAATTGACGTTCTGAATGAAATATATGTCGTTCCTTTGGCTCTGTTGGTAGTAGTGATGGCCTGTCGATCTAAGGGACACGGGTTCGACCGATGTGATGGACACTGTTGTTTATGTTGAGTCTGGGTGTTTTCTATGTATATATATATGTATTTATTTACAGATAAATATAACTAGGTATACCTATGCAAGTATTTGTATCCGCTGCCTGGTATCCATAATACATGATTTGCTTAAAATGCTATTACCTATACAGTGGTTTAGGACCATGATGGTGATGTGTGTTTTGTCAAAAAAAGTAAATGCTAATAAAAGACAATATATTTAAATCTTTTATTTTAATCAAAACAAACCAATCAAATCTCAGCACTTGAGATAAAAGTTAATCGTACAATAAGACGTTTCAAATTTCATTTGTAAACGTTTCAGACTGCTTCCTGTCAAAGAGAATTTCCTGTGCAGGCAAGTGTTCAAGGTAAGTGACATCTCATTTCCCGACTAAAGCACGGCGGCCATTTTGTATCTAATCATGTTTGCATCCGCCATTTCATCCTGCTCATTCCTGCTTATTGTATAAATCTTATTCGTTATCGTAAATAAAAAATCTTTTGTTTGAGACAAATTAAGTTATTAAAGTTTTATATGAATTAATAATAATAGATAATTGGTTAAAATTAGTTAGGTATTTCGTAAAAAACTAAAAGCGGGCGTGGGGTTGTAATGGGAAATCTCTATAGGTTATAAGGCTAATAGGCTTAGTTTTGTGCATAGGTCTGACATAAATAAATCTAAAAATTACTAATCAAAAGGTTGAATTAACTAATTTTAAGGTTGTTCATACCGTTTTGTTTAGTAACCGGAAACAAATATATCTAACAAGACCTTGATTAATCTCTAAATAGTTTAAATCAACAATTCTCTTATTAAGTGTTCAATTTCGCTATTTCCTGGAAATTTTTTTAACGATTTAATTACCGCCGCATTACAATTTAAATTGCTCACATATAAAAATAATTTCTCATCATAAATTTATTATCGCTACAATTTATATATCACAAGCTTATGGTGCGCTTATTTTTTTAATTTCTATGGACTAAAAAGCATATTTTTTAGGTCTTTTAAATAACAATAGCTACACAGAGGCAGTAAGAACTTCTATAAAAGTGTCTTTAGTGAGCTCTAAGCTTAAAGCGAACGCAATATTGCGTGCGAGTGTGAAAGTGGTTCTTCAATTGCTCCAGGGCATGTTCTCTTTCATAGTGTTTTAAAAGAAGTTATTTTTACATCTAAAAAGAGCTTGCTTGGACACTACTGCTCATAGGTCAATTCTTTCATAGAACCATATTCTAAGAAGACATATTTGTCATACCACCAATGTGGGTTCCAAGCTTCCGGATGAAAACGGCGATAATTAGTTTTAAAATGTTTGCGTACCTTAGCCACTGTCCGTCTGTCTATCAGATTAAGAACTAAAAAAAACTAACTGCAAAAAGGTATAGAACAATATTTTTCCTTCGAGATTTTTTACAGGCTGCGTTTAGGAGATGTCTTCAAAAGTGAAATTAAGTGAAAAGTCTTAAGTAAGTGGTTCACCTTTGATTTGCCAATGATGTTGTGGCCAAAAGAGAATCGCTTAGCGCCTTACTAGCAGAGTTTCCTTACTACTTCCTACTTGTGGCCTAAAAATGAAAAAAGATAGAATGAAATGTTCATTATTTATATCGCCCCCATATACCATTGATTTCATGCCTACTTTTAAAGTTGATAATAAATATACAACCAGACAAGTTGGCGGTGTTACATTTTAGAAAATTGTTCCGTAAACAGATGACAAATAGAAGAATTAGGTAATTATTAAAACGAGTAAAATCAAAGAATTCAATTCGACTAGGGTAGCGCGTGGAAAATTGCGTAAAATATTGTTATGCCTAACAAGAGGTTCCACGAGAATTCCACAGGACGCACATTTACATCTGTAGATATAAGATCTTATCACCTATCACTATTACACGCTACTACATTGTCATTTTTACCTTAAATTGCTTGCATGCTTACATACATTCTTTCCACATAATTAACGCCTACAAATATTTGTTTTAGTTCAATTCTATTTTTTTCTTATCCCAAAAAATAAAACGTAGGTACTTTTCTACTACAGAAAGACTGTTACTTATGTTTTCACAAAAGTACATAAGTAAATATTTAAAAAAAAACATGATATGCATATTCAATGTATATTCATATTTTTTACCCCTATGCATGTCAAGAACATTAAGAAACACCATACATTTCAAACTACTTAGCATTTACTTATGTCTATAGATCTAACATATCTAAACCTGATTAATAATATGTATTATAGGTAATAAATTTGATTAAAAGGCATTGTTCACTTTGTATAGGGATTTTGGCCTGATATGGACAAATTCTGAGGCAAAAAATCATAATTCATGTAGTACATACCAAATATATGTTTCACAATATTTTAGTATCAAAACTCCTTTTTTTAGGCATGAAGTGTTTAAATATAGGTTGTAAAACATAACAACTGCTAAAACTAAAGCCAATTAACATTCAAAAATATTTCATATACCTATTCAAAATATTTTATGTTATGCAAACTCGACTAATGCATTATGTAGGTTAACTACATTCAATGAAAAAAAGTTGCACTCCGGGAGTGCCGGCAGAAGTGAAAACCTTTACACACGATTCGCGCTTAACACTCAAATATGTTACAAGACATGTCTTTGACAGTGTCAAGAAATAATTATGTTTGTTTATTTACTTTTTTGACGTAGTATATTTGACATCGCAATCTGTCATAGAATTAAAATTCCATATCCACTACTCATAATCGCGAATACTAAAAATAAAAATTATAATAGGCGTGGCATTACGGTTTCCGTATTTTACAAAGACAAAGATGCACTTTGTTCAATTTCCATATTTTAAACACTTTATATACACGAATTTTACGAATACACAGCAGTATGGCCACTACACAGACGGTCGAGCCATCAGCTCTCACCATCCATGGATGCGCGTAGCCCGCTGTAACATAAACACACACGACCATTCGCGCAAGCGCCCTGCGCCGCCTAAAAAAAACAGCAGGCGCAGGCATACATTTTCGCCGCGCCGTAGAAAGAGAGGGGGATACTCCCTCTCATACGCCGCGCCAGCTGTCTACTCTCCATCCGTCTTACGAATTTTCACGATCAGGACACGTGACCCGACGCGAGTTTATCATTTTTACCTATACCAAAAAAAGTGCACAACGCCGCTAAAGAAGTTTTCACTTCAAAAACAAACATGTTCGTGAACAACACGTTAAAAGGCAGCACTATCACTATTTACCTTAAATATACTCAATAATTCTAAATATACTGATACTACGGAACAATTTAAACATTATCCTTCGAATAAAATAAAATAATCTGTATATCTGATCGACTTGTTTTTTTAAAAAACTGTTCACGCCAGGCCAGATCTGAACAATGCTCTTTACTATTTGATTATACTGTACCTGCATATGTTTTTTTTTTTTAATAAACTAGGATCTTTAAAACAGCCATTTGATATCGATATATCGATTTTGTTGAATACGAGGTTGTAAAACAGTAGTGGTAGGTAACTAAAAAAATCTATTGCTTGATTTTTACTATTATTTTGCCTGTTTTTTGTCTGTTTGTCTGTCTTAACACTAACGCTTTTGTTTCGCACACCTAGGAGGGCATAGAGGTGAGTCCTCAATCTGGTTTATGCGTAGTTTTTTTTTATATTTTGTGTTCACATAGCACTGTAGAATGCAATATAAATTGAATTGAATATTTATTATACTTTATTTTTTATTGACTTAATTATCGATACTTATACGTAGCTATTTTGTAGGTAACTTATTTAAGTTCACAAAAAGTTATTTAAAGTAATGATATTGATGTAGGTGTATAGTCAACTAAGTACACTGCGCATCTACATAAGGGGTTAGGACCGTTAGAGTTACCTAAGCACTGGGGTTCGTTGGTGAAATCGGGCATTAGTACCTAAGCTTGGTCGTCAAAGGAGGGCTTAGCTAGGGGTTCTAACCCCTCGAAATTCTAAGTATGTTACTTGTATGTATATGTAACAAAATGCTATAACCATACGCAAACATTAATTTTCTTTGAACAAGGTTGCCTTTTTTACTAGGTAAACAAAAATCCCTTAAAGAAATTGGTTCAGACTTGATTTTGGCAACTAAACTTATGGTTATATGGTAAATATAATTGATTGTAAATTTAAATATGGTTAACAATATTAACTAATATTCACATAGTTCCGTGAAATTACATAAAGCAAAACATTTTTGTATGAAATCAATATTTCATAAAAATCGTTGTATTACGTCTTCGCTTCACGTAATTATATGAATAAGTAAGTAAACTTATGCCAAGCCCTCTGACATAAATCACGTCGAGTTTTGGCGCGTGTAAGCATTGCAGGCATAGTCGAATTAATTGACGTATGTACCCCAGTCTTTTAATGCCAATATTTTGGACAAGAGTAGAGGTACCTAGCTATTAGATTACATATTTAGATATTTACATGTTTTTTATGCAGTATTATTTATTTTCATGCCACCAGGGAGCTACGAAATTGACAAAAGACGACATCGAAAGAGTATTTTCTTTATATGATAGGGTAAGTAAATGATAGAAATAGAAAAATACTTCTTTAAGTCTAATCACCGTTCCCTTATTTCCTAAGCTAAGTTTATGTAATTCTAATTTATATTATATAGCGTACCTACAGAATATTTTGGGGGGATTTTGCAAGGATATTCGGGGAGAGGAAGCAGACAGGCGACAGTTGTAGGAAAAGTTTCATACATATACCACTACTGTTACGGCGGGGGGTTGATACACATATGTAGGTATCTATGTTTAATGAATTCTTTACATGTGCGTCTCAGAAAAACATATTTTTATACTTTCCTTATCAGCCTCGTACATCCCCACTAGATACACTACACGGCCTCCGCTCACCGAGGGAGATATTCATACTTTACTTAAATTTAAATTTATTTATATATTACTTCTTTTATAACTCTATTAAAAACGTCGTTATTTCAAATCTCGTTGACAAGACCCTCTTGTATAACGCACTCAAAAATGGTCATAACATACCTACTATGATTTAAAAAACTTTTTCTCTATTATTAATCTAGAATTCCTTATCAACTATAAGGAGGAACATTATTTTTTACATAGAATAACAAGTAACCATAAACCTAGCAAATTACTGTAATAGATTTTCAGTAGCTTATGTCATATAATTACGCTAATCTCCAATTTGAGATCTATTTTGTCGTAGAAAAATGAACTTTATTTTAAGGTTTATATCGTTGATTTTAACTTAACGTCCATAAAGCAAGTGTATAATATTAATTTTTAACTCTGCCGTTAAATGTTTCCAGGATAACAATGGTGCCATCGAAAATGAGGAGCTTCGAGGATTCCTCAAGGATTTGTTAGAATTAGTCAAAAAGGTTAGTTTCCTTTTGTCCCAATATTTTTTGTCTACCATTTTTAATTTTTTTCAATTTCAGCACAATTTCATACGTATACGAGACAACGAATACATTCACACATATTATTTCATTTTGTAAATACGTACATTTGTATCACAAATAGAACCAGGCTCAAGACAAAAACACAAGTGTTAATTTTATGACATAAATGTTGGTCCAGTGCGGTAATCGAACCCGCACCCTCTGCACAGCAGCTGGCCACACTACCAACTAGGCTGCGAGAGAGTTGATTGTTACACCAGTCGATATCATAATTAGAATAAGTTGTAGCAAAAATTAAAAAAAATGTTACTAAAAACATTAAGTTATCATTGATACATTCCATACCAGAAATTAAAAGTTTCAAGGTTTCGTTATGGTTATAAATACATCTTACAGATCTAGCTTATAAATAATTCATTAATTACACAATGTACCTATATGACATTGTGTAATTAATGATTTTTAATACATTTACAAAGACATCGTTAGTATTACAAAAATTATATTTGTAACAACAATAAAAAAAGCTTTGCTTACTTTGGGGCCAGACAGCGCTGTATGTAATGTCCAAAAATATTTATTAATTTATTTAAAACACGCTTTAATTTGCACAAGTGTTGAAACAATGGTCACTATGTTGAAACAATTTTTTTAAGTATTATATTCAATAAATAAAAATCACTCAGGTAATGCACTAGATAGAAGCAAGTTTTATAACATTTGTTTTTCAATCTTTCAGATGCTATAGTTTTGCCATAAAATTTACACATAAATGGCGTCCCTTACGCCTATCTGCCCCATATCTTAGCCTTAAAGGTAAACGCCTCAGATTCTGTTCATATTAAATTAATTTTGCCATAATCTCCGAATTTCCCTATTTTACTTTAGATTTTGATTACAAAACATAGAACAAAAATTCAAGAACTCGCCGTTTTTGGTTTCATTACATTCTGATAAGCCATTTTTTTTTAATATTTTTGCAAATGTGGCCGGAATTTCTTAAATGGAGCAACTTCAAGGAAATTTAAAAAACTAGCTTTTGCCCGCGGTTCCGCCCGCCCTATATTCGGTTATCGGTGTAGGATTTCAACGGCAACTCCTCAATTAAAAAAAACCGGCTCACACTTGACGTTTTTAAGTAGCCTATGTCTTCCCCTAGGACTCAAACTATCTTCATACCTAATATCATTTTAGTCGGTACAGCGGTTTAAGCGTGAAGATGTGACAGACAGACAGAGTCACTTTCGCAGACATCTTCCTGCCCGGACAAAGGAAAAGGTCGGAAAAGGCCCCTATGTCTAAACCCTTTTTAATTCTTCATTTTCTTCCAAATCTATAGTTTCTACTAGAATGACGGAAAGTCTTTCGTTTAATCCTTTTGATTTTAAGCTAGCCCTTTGTATGCGTTCTTGGCGTTTTATCTAATGTGTCGTTTCCAAGCTACAAATTTCACAATGCTTGAAGTTGTCGTATATGATGATAATGGAGTCGCATTCAATGCAGCGAGTGTTGAAATCATTCAATATTTGCCCTTTAGGAGAAGCCACCTACCGGGTCCATTTGTATAACATAAATCACATCACAAATCTTGCATGGACACACTCAGACGTACACAAAAAGTATTATTAAAATCGTCCCTGCCGTTTAGAAGATCACGGCGACACACCGACTGCAACGCCATGTACCGTATCCAATTGTGTTTTCAAACCACACAGGAACCCATTTAAATATTCAGACAAAATTTCACCCAAATCGTTTCAGCCGTTTAGGAGGCGTAAGGTGACAAACACACGTTCAGAAGAATTATACGTAGAAAAAAAACCGACTCACGCTTGAAGGTTTCCAGTAGCCTATGTCCTTTTCCGGGACTCAGACTATCTCCATGCCAAATTTCAGCTCAATCCGTACATACAAATACAAAGTGTAATTTATGTAACTTTGAAGATTATAGCAAATCAATTTTGTATGAAAATAATCTACTGCGTTTACCCTTAAGTCTGTCAATCGCTCGTGTTATTTTTGGAAGTCATTTACCGGGCAATATAATAATTTATAGTCTATCAAACGTCAATGTAATTAAACCAGCGCAATTTAACTATACTTAGCCGACGTTTATGGGCGCTAAAAGTTTAATCAGAATTTATAAGTATTACCACCATTACCATAAGAGCAAAATGAAAGTGGTAAATAATTGAGCGGACAATGACACCGAAATAATAACAGATCTACAATAGTAGATTGTATCACAAGGGATCAAAATATTATTTTTACGGCGAAGTATTCATAGGGCGGTGCAAGAGGTAAACTGATTTTACGACCGAGTGATATACTATACTTTTTATCGCCCTCTATGAGAAGAGAGATAAGTATAAGTTATGAATAAGAATAGTACATTTATTTATTTTATTATCACTGCTTGAGTAAAGCCTGTCTTATTATACAGCTAGTTACTTGCTCATACAATGTTCTAGATCGATCGCTTATTTATCTATCTATATATGATTAATTTACATTCCAAATTGAAATCACTTTGCATCCCTAGGGATTCAAAGGGCAACTTTAATCCCCGTTTACGAGGAACCAACCAGCTCTTTTTGAGTGAATGTGATAAAACTATACATAAATTAACTTAGATAGGTCTTATCTGTTGCAATCCTCGTTGGGCCGCCCGAAAAAAGTAGCGTAAAAATCCTAGGTCTGTGTGACCGACGCCGGCGAGCAGGTGCATCACACAAACATGCACATATACATATATACACAGACACATTTAAACAGACATCGTACACCCAAAAGTGGCCCAGCTACCACACATCAGCCTGGCAACAAATGTACATCATTTAAACTACCATCACTTCGGAAACTAGCCTAAGGGAAGAAGAAGTGACAAGAAACTCTCGGATGTACACCTGTTACCAATTAGCCATGCAGGAACCAAGCCATGATACACAACATCTCTCCAAATATGTATATACACACATACACGTACTTACTTGTACGCCACGCAAAGCTATTGCTGGCATTTCGTTTGCCTTCATTTGAACAATAAAAATAAGTCAAATTTGAATCCAAAAATTAGACTGGCAATATCATTTTTATAATTTCTAAATTTTAACCACTCTATGTCTATACTTACTAATAACTAGTCCGATTTGGATAAAAATTGACAAAGGGGTAATGTGTACCTAGCTTGAAACATAGGGATAAGAATATAGTATGTCAAGTCACAGATAACTACTTATTTATATTGTAAACTTTTAATCTCAGATTAAAATGTTGTAATTAACGTTTCAGGACTACGACGCTCAAGACCTTCTAGAATTTGAAGAGACGATACTACAGGGGGTGGAGTACAGCAGTGACGGAAAAATCAGCAGAAAGCAGTTGACCATGATTCTTCTAGCGTTGGCCAAGCATCACCAAGAAGATGAAGTGACGGCAGCGACACCATAAGTGTTGCCGAAGTCACTCATCGCTCCGTCCCGATTTCCGAACGAATTTTTAGACACTATCGACTTTTTGTAGACAACCAGTCAAGATCCTTTAGACAAATGTGCACAATAGCGACAGCGATCGTAGACAGTTTAGTATCCAACCAAATAGAGAAGATATTTGACAACTAACCGCAACAAATAATCTGCATCCTACGTTTTTGTTCGTATATTATAATAACGTTTTAATATGCTATGCGCTATGCACACATGTCTAGGGGTAAGATCCTAAATTCCGTTTTTTTTTATTTGGTAATTTTTTTTTATTAGCAATTACATGAAGTACTTTTAGCTAATCAGTATTAGAGATTTCATTATAATATTCAAGCGTATATCTATTAACTAACTAGCTGGCCCGGCAGACGTTGTTCTGCCCTCAAAGTTGATGCGCTGTAGCACCATCAGTGTGCCCAGTGTGAGTTTTTAAAGCTACTATCGCGTTCGCGGCAACGAAATACATGTATGGAAATACATGTATGGAAATACATATATGGAAATACATGTATGGAAATACATGTATGGAAATGCATGTATGGAAATGAAGGAGTGCCTCTAAGGGACTCGTTCTCATAGGACTTTTAATGAATACGCGAACGCTATTGTAGATTTACGAATACGCAAAAACTCACACTAAGCACACTGTTACAACGAAGGGTTATCTATTACGCACGGTTACACCCGTGGGGATTTCTATTAGATACTTAACCAATCCGGACATTTATAAGGATAAACTAACTTACACCGCCATCCGTTACATGTGTATGGAACCGGACATGTTTACTTCTGTCGATAAACTAACTTAAATCGCTATCTGCTGGAAATGTATGTAACTCTTAGCCAGCGTACGCCATGTAAAACTCCCAGTCGGCATGTATGTATATAGGTATTGTTTATATACCTACATATGTTAAGTTAATTTGCATTTAAACCCTTATTGCGCAAGTCCGAAGTCGCACTTGACCCTTTTTTTCTTTCTGAGAAACCTTCCCCGGCGTATGCCTAACAACTTACCAAAATTTCATTTTAATCGCTTCACCCTTATAGCGCGAGTCCGACTCGCACTTGACCGTTTTTTTCTTTCATAAAAACCTTGCCTTAACACTAACGAATACAACAAAAAAAAAATTACTTGAATTGGTCCAGCCGTCTTCGAGTTTTACTTAGTGCATTTAAACCTTGCGCTAATAATAACGAACACAACAAAAAAAATTATCCAAATTGGTTCATTACAATCGGTTTACCCTTATTGCATAAGTCCGACTCGCACTTGACCCTTTTACTAAAATTTTATAGCATGCCTTAACAAAAACGAACACAACAAAAAAGAATTATCCAAATCGGTCTAGCCATTCTCGAGTTTTAGCGAGACTAACGAACAGCAATTGATTTTTATATATATAGATAGATATTTGAATGAAATCATCAACTGTAAAGTATTATCAATAACTTATTTCCATATCATGAATCCCTACATCGGCTACAGTTCCGTTAGTTTGACATTGATCTTATTACAGGATAACCATATTGAATTAAAATTATTTTCTGCTTTTTTAGTTGTGTGAAAAACTGTATATTCTGTTTTACTATCGGTAGGTGCTTAAAAATAACAATCTTTCGAACACTAAAATTTCTTACAATTCCAAAACACTCGATTATTTATTAATTAAATAATTTTTACGTCCAGAAGAATTAAAATTACTATTATAAAGGTGGTTAAATAATATCAAAATTAAGAAAATGCTTGCAAATTTTAAAATATATATTAGAAAATTTAGTATGTATAATTTTAATTAACAAATTTTCATATAACTTGAATGTATCATTTCACTTATGTTAAAGTCAGTAAAAGCCAAGTAAGAAAAAACTAGGTACGAGAAGACGTCAAATAAATTTAAAAACTTGTTACTTACTTACATAACTGAGTTTAACTTTAACTTCACATTGATAATTCAACACAGAACAGAACGGACAAAGAACTTTGCCCTTCTTTACTTTGCTACAGTTTATGTGCTGTGTGGATATGTGTTGGGCAAAATTTAATTGCAATTAACAATTAATTTATTTATAATTGTGGCTATCGCATTAGCAATTAATCAAAGTTTGATAATTTGCTGCCGTCACAATTGACAATTGAAAAACTATTCATTGTGTCTATCGCAATGAACAATTATAAATCTATTGCAAATGGCTGCAGTCAGGCTTAACAATTAATTAATTATTAATTGACATTTAATTTTTCCTAAAACCTATACCTATTCACGGCTACGAAACTGCACATAAGATTTATATACGTAAATATGTACACCTAGTAGCTGCATCTGATAAATAATTCGCTATATTTGCCTTTTGACGCAAACAATACCTATATCGGCAAAGAAATACCTACCTACCATATACTTTCGTCGAGATCCAATTTACGAGTGCATATAACAAAGCAACCAATAGGTCTCAGGAAAATACTATTATTGTTATTATTATTATTATATTTCTATACATGTTAATTAAAAATACTATTATTGTTATTATTATTATTATATTTCTATACATGTTAATTAATTAATTTTATTGAATGGGTACCTACGTTAATATGTATCAGAAAAATGTTTCTATCGGCTCACGTTTGACACTATGTTTAATTAGTTGATACTTATCACGGATATACTTCTAATGAAGTATATCAATTGTATGTATTGTATATTTAAAAAAATACATTTATTGAGATCATAATATTATTGTGATCAAAATATTATTGTGTGATCTATGTCTTTAATTTAAAAAATGTTTCTATATTTTCGTAATATTTTATGTGTTGATATACTTACAAAAAAATTTTGTTGTATTACAAAATGTTTCTATCTGTTCACGTTTGAGACAATTTAAGTAATATTTCATGAGTTAGTACCTATCATTAATATACTTACAAAAAAATCAATTATTGTATGTATTGTGTATCGTTAAAAGTTTATGAAATGTAGATATTTATAGTAATCTTTTTATTTTTAAATGAATACAAAATTGATAATGTAAACACTTCATATCGGAAATTAAAAATTAATGGATATTTGCATGCCAAATGAAATGCCAAAAATTTTGAAATATACAGTAAATCTATTTTCATACCAAATACTAATGCAATCACATATCGCCATATTATTGAAATTATATATAATTTTATGGATTTTTTATTTTATACACACTAAACACTAAATTATGTAAGATTTAAGATTATTTTAAAATATGCTTAAACTGTTATTGACATCTACAAATCAATATATATATATATATTAAATGTATGTATGAGATAGATTTTTATCACCGATTAATAGAGTTTGGTGTGGGTCTTAAATAACAATTTTTTATTATATTGAAAAAAAAAATCCAGTGTGCCAATTTTAATGAACGTTCACCAAATGACGTTTACCTATTTATGACGCTGCGATAATTACCAAAAAAGAATATTATTATCTACCCATGTTTCAAAAATCAAATGATCTTAGGGCCATAACTGATTTTGGTTAAAACAGTTTTCGTGGAGACTTGGTATTATCGTGATTTTTTAGATTTTGGAAAACGCGGTTTAAGATTGGGAGTGAACAAAATTGTTTAAATCCCTAAGTTTCGCTAACGAACGCCACTATTATATGTTTTTTGATTTGCACTGGGTACAAAAAGTATATAAAAAAAAATCTCAATTCAAAGTATGTAGAATATTTTGTATGCAAGTGATAAGACTGTTCAGCTAGAAATGATGGTGGCAATTTTATTATTTAAGATACCAGTTTTCGAGAGGGTGAAAAAAACCCTTTATTTCGTTAATAACTCTTTAGTTGTCAAAGAGGCTAAAATTGTTTTTATTATAAAAAAAAGTTATTAGACGTAGAAAATTATTAGAAAAGTTTTAATTTTATTGTATTTTACACATTAAATTGCAAAATTGTATAGGTTTATATCGAATTCTGCATACCTACGTAAAAAATATTCGCGTGGGCTATTGTATTATAAAAAAATGATATACATAAAAAAAATTACGTAATATAAATCTAACTGTCTTTAATTAGTTTTGCGATTATGCTGAAATGTGTTATATCTTATTTAAGGGGCAGTACTTGGACTCAGGAAAGTTGGATATAAAAATGTTGACATATAAAAAAATAACAAGCATTAACCTAATATTTGTCGGAACCTCCTCAGAACTGAGTTTTGTGGTTTTAAGATTTATAGTACTTCCACTAACAGTTTATAAATAAAGATTGCTTTGCCAGGTTTTTTGGGGCCTTTGATTATATTATGACATTTACTGACTGGACTAACTAGAATAACAAGCGATCTTTAATTTATTTATTCAGTTATTGCAAAGGTAGCTTAGTATACAGAATCAAATTCTAGAAAGAATCATGAATAATTATAGTTTATTTAATTTTTTTGTCCATTTCTATCGTTGATTTGTAGCTTAAATGTTTGCAATGTATGACTGGTAGAAGCACTTGTATGCAAAAATATATGTTCCAAGTTCATAAATATTTGTATAGGCGCTGGCCCCGAGGAAAAACATTTTTTTTTTATTTATATCATTATTAAAGGTTTTTGGTCAACGACCTCTGACAATCAATATAGAATAAACTGCTATAAATACAGTTAACGAAATAAACAAATTTTACTTAAAAAAAAATACTTTGAAGAAGTTTCTTTTCAAAAACTTATATTTTATTAGATTATACCATGATGTACTAATTTATCATAACAATTTGATATGGGAAAAGGTTTTAAAATATTTTTTTTCGAAAGTCAGATATTGTACTATTGTTTCAAAAGTAAGACCAAAGTTAAAATTTAAAAATAAAATAAGATCAATATTTGTGTGAACATTTATGATTTCTGGGAACAAAAACAAGGTAATTTTTTGTACGTCAATTTTGCATAATTTGGCGAGCAGTTAAATACAAGCCATTTTTTATATAGTGTTTCTAAGTGTTATAAGGTGTAAATCATTTTAACCAAAAAAAATATTTAAATATTGTTTTACTGTTTATATTAGTCTTTTATTAAATCTCTTTTAAATTGTACTAAAATGTCTTCTATTTTATATTTCACGAATTCAAATACAAATATTATGTAAATTGCTAAAGTGCCATGACTGCAATTATTATAAAGGTATTTTATATGTAGGTATTATTCTGTTATATATAGAGAAAAATTTTGCCACTCTGAAATATATCTTGAAAAATTTAGCACTTAATTTAGGACATGAATTTTAATAATGAAGTACCTACAAATCTAACAGGTACAAACACACCAACAACGTCCATTTCAGTATTAAAAAAAATAACATGATACACTCATCACTTAAGGTGGAACCGATTCATATTTTTGCCATCGAATCTTCATTGCTTTAAATATCTATATCAATAAATATTTCGCTAATTAAAATGCGTAATTATCATGCATTGGTTTTTACCATAGTGGCAAAAAGCATATTTCACAAAATTCTAGCAAAATGTTAAAAAAAAACAGAGTTTTGTTGATTTCATACATTAAATGTATTTAATGAAAAGCCTGGTAATTTAACAATTCACTGGTATTTTATAGATAAATATGCTTTTGGCGACTAAAGTAGATAGCTATAGCAGTATAGAGTAATAAGTCCAGTGTGCCAGCTCAGTACATAAAGTAGTCGGGCACTTGATTGAAGCGGCCAGACACTGGAGAAAATATGATTTTCTAAAAAATCATTTTTTATTTAGAAACTGGTGGTCTAAGTATCTTAAATTCATTTTAAATATATTTTCGATTCAGTGAAAATATGTTGAGTGTCTTATTTCTCTTGAGAGCTTATTTATAACTAAAAAAAGTCAGCATTGGGCATGTCACCCTATATGATAATAACACGTTTTAAAAACGAAATGTTTTAATTGTTTAAGATATTTTTTGTAACGCAGCTTGTTTTGTATGAAACAAATATGTCAAATTCACCTTAAGTGAATGACTTTTTTGAAAAGTAGATATATAGACATTATCTGAAGAGTTAATTAGATATTTACTAAATATGTGTTAAAATATGTGTGAAATAGATGTTGTGATAAAATTTAGTTAGCTTTATGGTACTTACCTATAATTAATATGCACAAAACGCCAAGATATAATATATGTTAGTCTGTAAGCTAAATTTAAGTGAGTGATAGATCAATATTAATAATATACATTATTCTTATATAGATAGATAGATAAAGGAATCACATGACGAAGAAATATAATTATGACATCAAAAAACTATGTATATAACCCCCGACCAAAACGGGTTAAATCCTGTTTTTACTTATTTAATTTTTTTTTTGTTTATTAAAATCACAGATTCCAGAGCGAAATAGGGTTAGCAAAAGAGTTCTAAATATTCAAAAAATATACATTATTACAATCGAGTAATTGCTTCTATGTCTAGGTTAAAATATTTATATTCTTTGTCTTTGACACAAAAATGTAATGCATCCTATTCTAAATGCGTGCGGATTATAAACTTTTGTGTAATTGCGAACTATAATAAAAGAAATAAAATATATAAAAGTATCCAGATTTTAGCATAAAAGAAGGTTTGATTTATATTTATGTAATGCACCTCTCTTGCAAAAATATATATTTAAGTATACATACATTTTTTTATTAATATAAATTATCTTAGAGATAAAGATTATTTGCTTTGCACTAAAATTTTAATATAGATATTTATTAAACATTATTTTAGGCATACTTTCCACCAAAGCGACGAGGCGATGTGTTTCGGAAAACGATATATCTATATATTTTATTAATAATTTAATTTCAATTAATCTTATCATGATAGTGGTAATCTTTATTTTTATTCCTATCAATATTCTATCTATTATAGCACATACTGTAAAAAAACACAGTTTAAAGTTCAGGAATTACTTTTCGAATTTTTTTATCTGTTCGTTTATTCAAGCAGTTATTTCGTAAAAATTTTAAGCGATTTGAATTGTTTAAAAATTTAACACTTTTTAGCAATTAAACTATTAGCAATATTCCTCAAGCATTAATGATAACCAAACTCATAATCCGTACTTAACTCTGAGGATAGACGTTGCAACGTGTGTGTGGCCTTCTGCTTGCATACCAGGTAGTGTGCCGAGGAATCTTTTAAAATAAATCATACGCCTACTTCTATCTTTGCAGGGTATTTATCCTCACAGTCTCAAAAAACCGTCACTTTAAATGCAACTCACAGATATTATTTAGTAGCTATATAAAACCTAAAAATAGCTTATGACTAGTATTCTATTTCCAACATTTGGATTTTAGAAATTCGTTTTCTACGAAGAGAAAATTGAGAAGAGAGAAGAGAGAGAGAGGTGGTCCGTGTAAAAAAAATCCACCTCAGCTTGAAGTACCTCATACGACTTATAGACAAATGTAAATCCTGTCTTTGACAACTGTGTCCGGTAATCGACAGAGAGCGAGAATTTAACTCATTTCCTAAATTTACTTAGGAATTCATTTAACTGAGCAAAGATATTTATTTACTATCTGCATTTATTTAACTCCTTGTATTTCTTATCTAGCTAGGGTTGCCATACGTCCCGTATATACGGAACTGTCACCATATTTAACAACCTTGTCCCGTATTGCTGTTTTGTCCCGTTTTCCGTCAAAATTCGCGTATGCAGCAAAACGAAGGTCGCTAATCGTCAATTTAATAAAAAAATTAATAAAATGGTACCAAAATTTAGTTTTTTTAAAACTTATTGCTGATCTATCGTATATATCATATCGAGAGATATCACCTTCAATGTCCCGTATCAGTTTCGCATAATTATGGCAACCCTATATCTAGCAGATAATTATCGCTTGCCCAACATTACGCTTCAGTCTGTGGAAAGCCAGCCTTATTTAACTATTATTTTACTTCGAAACCACTGAGAAATAAATCACATTATACATAATACTTACTTTTTAACATTAATATTGTTAACATTGTATACAATCTAATAACTAAGCAAATTTATGTACATTGTATTGTATATTGACGTTTACCTTACATACATTGTATCCCAAAGCCTGGCACTGAGTGTTGATATGTATATTAAAGGTATTTGTTATAAAATGTTTATATTTGTAAAGGTTTTTTTATTTGGCTTCAATTCCTGTAAAACTGTATTAGGGAAGTTGCACATTTAATTACCCTATACTATCTTAATGGAATCTATATACTGTTAGGTCGGTAATAGATTGTTACAACAAAAGCGCATAAAAAGCGAAGCGAGCGTGTTGCGCTATTTGTGGGAGCTCAAAAACAAGTCGCAGATTTTATCAGAGGTTGATTGTTCTAATTTACAAATTGCCCATGGTAGAAAATAATTTTCAGTGAGTAAATCAAGCCCAAATAAATAAAAGTCTAAAACATAATGCAATAAAATTTTCTCAACAGAAAAAAGTCACAAAATCAACTCTAATTTTTGCCAATTTTCGATTTATTTTATAAATTATTTATATTTAATTTACCTTCAATTTAATTTAATATTGTTTAATTCAAAATCTAGGGCTGTTATAAATCAAAATACAATTAAAAAAATACCGATACAAGTAACAATATTCGACTTATTAATATTTATTGTTTTTCACCGATATTCCACGTTGTATGTAGGATTCGTCTGGCTTTATGCCCCCTTTTATGGAATCTACAACGACAGCGCAAAAGAATAGTAAGCGATGCGATCGTGTTGTGGTACTTGTGTTGGCGACCGGAGAGTTCAGAAACGATTTGAAGATTCATCAATGTTGAACGAGGGAATCCAGCCCTGCTATCCCTAACTACCCTGTAACCACCATATTGTTATATCCTAAGATTTACCATAAAGAGAAGAAATAATACGCCGACCTAGATGTAGTGACGGAGACTTTTGGCTTTAAAAAATACCCTGCATGACGCTTAACTTCCAAGTATAAATAACCAGCAATCAGTGATGCACGAAATGGGTGGACACACTATCATTTAAACGTTGATTTTAGCGCATTAAAATCAAGATGGAGGCAGCGGCTGCTCTGGTATATTTTAAGAGAGTCAATAACTTTTGTTTGAATTTATTACATGACAAACATGGCTCAGTACGGAAAGCTTACCAGAAATCGTTGTATTATATTTCTTATTTGTTTACTCTATCATTACTTCTCTTTACCATTCACTTTACAGCAATGCGATGCGATCGCGTTCGCAGTACAATACAATCAATACAATCAGATATGTGGGCGCTTTAATCTCTTTTATGCGTCAAACGTTACCGATACGAGCTATCGCCTTAATGTCTAGCGACCATAGAGGAAACAAATACTTGCTAGCAACATTATTAATACCATTAGCAATTAGCGCGCTAACAGCCGGTCATATCTAAGTATCTACTATGCCAAAGAATATGAGATTTTTTGGTTAATTAGGGAAAAACGCCGCAGATTATTTTCATACAAAATTAATTTTGCCATAATCTCCGTAGTTTCCTTAATTTTACTTTATATTTTGATTTTAAAACTTAGAACAAAAATTCAAGAGCTCGTTTTTTGTTTCAAGAGATTCTGATAAGCCATTATTTTTTAATATGTTTGCAAAATTGCCGAAAGTTATTGTATAGAGCCACTTCAAGAAATATAAAAAAATAATGGCTTATCTCATGAAATCTAAATCCGCGAGCACTTAATTTTTTGTGATTATTTTTAAAATCAAAATACAAAGTGTAATTCACAGTACTTTGATGATTATGGCAAATCTATTTTGTATGAAAAACAATCTACGGCGTTTACCCTTAATGGCATTACAGGCAGATGAAGTCTTGGTATTACAGAAAAAGACGGTTTCTCAAGCGGTGTTTCATTATTTACTCTTTCAATTAAGTTTCTTTAATAAGTAGTTGGCGGTTAATATCTAGCAGTTCTAGTTTTTAACAAGTGTCCTGATTTACCACTGTGCAACAGGATTTCACGGAGTTACAGGAGTAAGTATACGGTTAAGTTAATTTATATTAGCTGCGTTCTGTTCACTGCTCCAATGCGTTTAATGTCACAATCTATCCAAGTCGAAATGACATAATTTCTATATGACGCTCTGTACAAATCTTGGCTCATCCTCTTTGGTTGGATTGTTGACATTAAGCGCATAATGTACATTATGTCGGTCAACAAAACGCTACTATTCTAAATGATTTAATAGATTAACAAATAGTGGTGCCTTCAAATACATATATTTTTCACCGCAGTGCTCCTAAGTGCATTTGGTATTGTGGATTGTGGACACGCCGAAGTGGCCGATTTTAAAAAAGATATTTCGATCCCAGTTCACCACACATTTTATTTTGATTACTATCAAGAAGCTTATTCCAATATATAAGCTTCTGGGATTACTAGATTGGTTTTGTTTCCAGGCAACAAGTTTTCTCTTCCTCCAGACCAAAGCGCTGTCAACATTTTACCATTTCGCTCAAAACATCGTCTAAAATTTGACAATCGGACAGAGATTTTCGCCCCTCTATCAACGATTGCGTCGTGTGCGTGTCATTTTGACGAAACTTCAAATGTGTCAATAAAATAAACTATTACAATCAGAAGTAAAAAGTAATTTAAATAATTAAAAAAACCCAACTGCGGATTATAAAACAAAAGGTAAATCTTAGTAACTGAAAAGCAAAAACGCAATTTGGCGCAAATCCACCATTTTGATTTCCAATCATTTTAATATAAGATTAAGACGAATCTAACCACGTATAATTTATTTAAATCGGTTTAGCCGTTTAGTAGTTACGTGGGCACATAGAGTCCCATATACATACAGGTCAAACATATATACCCTCTTTTTGGGCTTTGCCACAGTCTGGTTAAATAGAAGATTGAAAACTATATTTTTACTAATATACAATGTAACTCAATTCGGTTAGCGGTGTATGATTTTAATTTCAATAGAAAAAATATTAATTAAACATTATAGAAAAAATATCGACTGACGTTTTCAAGTAATCTTGTGCTAACCCAGGTTCCAGTAGCCCTAAGTTCGATTATCGGTGTAGGATTTCAACGGCAACTCCTTCATTATAGAAATAAATAATAGTTTAAAAAAACTAAAAAACACGCTTTTTATAGAAAACCGAACTAAAAAATAGAAAATAAATTTTAATGAATTTAAATTAAGAAAATAGTGTTAAAAATTTCTATGAATATAAATTAATAATAGTGTGAATAAAAAAAAAATTATTTTATTTTAAAAAAAGCGTGGGGTGCATGGTGTTATGCAATAGTTATAAATATTTTATTGACAGATATGAGTAGAGTGATTATCATTTCTATAATATCTTAAAAAGCACCCCACGCTTTTTTTAAAATAAAATATTTTTTTTTTTATTCACACTATTATTAATTTATATTCATTGAAATTTTTTACACTATTTTCTTAATTTAAATTCATTAAAATTTATTTTCTATTTTTTAGTTCGGTTTTCTATAAAAAGCGTGTTTTTTAGTTTTTTTTAACTATTATTTATTTTCTACTTTTTAGTTTGGATTATTTATAATAGCTTGTTTTTTTAATTTTAAACTATTGCACGACTCATGATGCAAAGCATCAGATAGTGCTTTATTTTCTTACCTTATCGACTATAGATGAAAATTATATAAATTAACAAAAATCATATTTTGCAAATTGAAAAATGGAATAATTTTATCAAATTAGTGTATTGTCATCGGTCCTCCATAAATCTACAAAGTTTGAACGAAATCTGGCCGTTTAAAGTGGGTCAAAATCGCGCCCAAAGAAGTCGGTTACAAACAAACATACAAACATACAAACATACAGGTGAAGCTAATAAAAAGCTCGTAAAAAAAATCGACTCATGCTTGACGTTTTCAATTAGCCTTTTTCTTTTCTCGGGATTCAAACTATCTCCATGGCAAATTTCATCTTAATTGGTACAGTGGTTTAAGCGTAAAGTTGTAACAGACGGACAGAGTTACTTTCACATTTATAATCTTATGATGGATAGCGAACCCGGCAGACGTTGTCCTGCCTGGAAAAGCAGCGCCACATTAAATTATATATTTTAAATTTAACATTTACATTTTTTAAATCTTGCGATTCTATAATTACTTCTAACGAAAATATCTGTGTTTTATTACCTCTATGTCTAAATAATTATTTAGTTCTCCGTTTTCTTCGAAGTCGAAGTATTGGCGAGAAGCCTTTCTTTAAATCCCTTTGATTTTAAGCTAGCTTTTTACATTCTCTGTAATGTGTCGTTCCCAAGCCACAAATTTTAAAATGATTGAAGTTGTTGGCTATGATAATAATGGAGTCGCATTCAATGCAGCGAATGTTGAAATCATTACCGTTTATTAAATCTTTGCCGTTTAGGAGCAGATCAGTGACACACCGACTGCAGCGCCACCTTCCGGATCCAATTCTGTTATCAAACTTTGCAGCGACCCATTCGAACGTACACCAACAATATCATTAACATATTTGCTGCCGTTTAGGAAATTAGAGACACAACGACTGCAGCGCCACCTACCGGGTCCATTTCTGAATTCAAATCTTGCAGGTCCCACTCGAATGTACCCACACAAAAATACCATAAACTTTCCCTGCCGTTTAGTAGAAGATCAGTGACACACCGACTGCAGCGCCATCTACCGGGTCCATTTGTAAATTTAAACCTTGCAGGGTTCTACTCGAACATACACGAAAAATATCAATAAAATCGTAACTGCTGTTTAGGAGAAGATCAGTGATACACCGAGTGCAGCGCCATCTATCAGATCCAATTGTGTTTTCAAACCTTGCAGGGGCCACTCGAACGTACCTACACAAAAAAATCATTAACATCTTCCTTGCCGTTTAGGAGATAAGTGACACACCGACTGCAGAGCTACCTTTCTGGTCCATTTATAAATTCAAACCTTGCAGGGACCTCTCGAACGTACACAAAAACTATCATAAAAATCGTTCGTGCGTTTAAGGAGAAGATCAGTGATACACCGACTGCAGTTTAAACCTTGTAAGAACCCATTGAAATATTCAGACGAAATTTTACCCTAATCGTTCCAGTTGTTTAGGAGGAGTTAGATGACAAACACACGTACAGAAGAATTATTATATGTAAAACGAAATTGACTCACACTTGATGTTTTCAAGTAGCCTATGTCCTTTCTCGGGACATAGGCTACTTTTAATCATAAATCATTAAAATACTTACATGATTACCTTTATTGTCACATTCTTTAACTGGTTTTCAAATCACGACACTGATTAAACCTAAAACCTACAAAATTTCAAATTTACAATGACAAATATTATACGTATTTATGTATATGTTGCATAGACTAACAAAGCGAAAGACGCGCGTCAAGGTCATTTTTGTTTACATGAATTGCAAACAGATTCTGAGTCCGGTTTAGTTTAATATTTATTTGGCTAAATTACATTGCTTTCGAAGGTAAGAAGCTTGTGGAATGTGTTCTGCTATCCCTTCGTCATTAGATAACCTTATAAAATGTACCAAATCAAAATTGTTTTAAAGGACAAAGTACTTCTGGTGAGTTGAGAATTTGGCCAGTTGAGAATCTGGGGAGTTGAGAATCCGGGGAGTTGAGAATCTGGCGAGTTGCGAATCTGGCGAGTTGCTCATAAAGGTTAATATTCATATAGGAAGAGCCCACAAAAAATATGTTACCTGCTCCACACCTATCAAGGGCCTATTCAGTGCGCCTTTCCCTCTTCCTGTACCCAGGACTTTTAGGGAAACAATAATTCACTTTCAAGTGTCCCTTTCAATAATAAAAAGAATACCAAGGGGTGCCCGCATTACAGTGGCTAATACTTTGACTTTGGATATTCAAAAAGCTACTACCGAAAATTCAAAGCATGATGTTCCCAAACACTTTGTAACTTTCCCATTTAGGATTTTTTTATATTAAATCCGATCCATGTAACAAATCATCTCTTACAGAACGTATTACCTAAAACAGAACTGTATCAATAACCAGTTTTAAAAATATCGATTTCCTTTCACAGTCAAAACCCAAGACATTATTCTTATACTCAACGGTGTGTGGTCATTTAAAGATTAATGTAGAATATATATCGTAATATGCCTAACTATATTTTATATTTTTATTTATTGTAGCTCCGTGTATCATGGATTAAATAATATGATTATATACTCTTTCATATGATATTTATAACAAAGTAAATACAGTTTTCAATTTGTAGTTTTATTTAAAGAGTTTTTCGCATTGACATTCTGTGACACATTAACCATAGACATTAAACCTAATGTGTTCCATCCATGGAGGTTGATGTACATACTCTTTTTCAATTTCAACAGCAGGATCGTAAATTTAAATCTGGTCACACTGAGTGTGGCGTGGTTTGGGCTTTTGAAAAAATTGCCCATTTTGTAAATTGTACTTAACTTCTTAATAATGGGTGTTGATGTTGAAACAATTAGTCCTGGAGATGGTAAGTTAGGTTTACAAATCATATTCTGAACTTTCGACCAAAGATAGTCGAATGACCTATGTTAACCTCTATGTACGTGTATCTTTCAAATTTTGTTTATTTTAGTCTTTCATCCACATTTTATCATGATAAGGAAAAGATTGTGATATATTTCGCTTGGTTGTGTACCCCCGCAGGGCGACATTCGACTTTTATTCGCTCGCATGAATGTATAGATTCGAACTATTTTCCACGAGGACTGTATGGTTTGGTGGAATAAAAGAATTTGTTAGGACAATGAGGTATGGGGCCATACATTGGTTGAGGTGTACAAAAGGGGGCGCTGAGAATAAAAGACGTAATTTTTTCCCTTGCGCCCCCTTTTAGTTCCTCTATTTAGTACGTCACGTAAATTTCCTTAATTTTAGATCCTCCCGCCTTGTAACGCTTTTCATCCAATTTTAGTATGAACAATTTGCCTTTGCAACACTTTGTATGACCCCCCCTATCCCCCTATGCGCATGTAGTATTAAATGGATGGCCCCTACTATGTACGCGCTAGAGGAGACACCGCGTTTGTCGCCGCTGTACAAGTATTTAGTTGGGTTCTATGCTAGGTGATTACCTAAGGCACGTTGCCTCCAGTTAGGTTTGCCATCTTTAAAATCTGGCAACTAGAACAAGAACCGTGAAAACTCTGGATTTTGGAGCTTAGAACCTGGAAATGACAACAGATCCCTATTAAATAAGAAAAATCAAAAATTTTAAACTAAATTTATGTTTTAAGAAACCGCCTTCCATTTTTGACTGTTCCCAAAACAAAATTTTCTTAGTTATTAGGAATTTTTTAACCTGGACTACAAATGTAACCCCGCGCCGACGTTCCCTGGATGCTCTCTAAACTAAGACAAATCCAGGGAAAACCAGACCGATGACAACCCTACCTCAAGTGCAACCACCATCATAGCAACTAGTATATCTATTCACTATGATCAAGTCACCAAGCACTCAGCTTGGCTGCTCCATTAACCTAACATATTTATACTATCTTAGGCCTTACCTATGTAACCTACTATTTTCTGTATGTACATTTTGTCACAAGAACAAAAACTTAAATAGGTCTATTGACAATATTTGAGAACCTTTCTTCTCCATTGGTTATCAATTTAACAAGTGAAGTGGCTTGCCTATTTCCACTTCAACTTACTAACTATAAGTTATGTCTTTTTTATGTTTCTTTGATGAACTTCATTTATCAAAAATTTCTTAATGCAAAATAAACCTAGAATTCCCCGCTAGCAGCTTTCATTCATCAGAGACTTGCTAATAATAAAGCTTAAAAGAGATTTATTCAGTAACTCCTTGATTATAGTAAGGAAGTTTGCAATAGCTGTAGTTATAGCTTGTCCATTAAAAAAAATTTGGCTTTTCAGAGCTGAAAGCCTAAGTCCATCTCTGCCTCTTCAACCTATCTCTGTGCTTTTATTTTATTATTATTATTATTTTAGCTCAATTGCATACTCAAGGAAAGACAAACAAACAACTTGTGCATTTATAATATTGAGTATGGATTATGTATGTTGGACCTGAATATATCATTTCATTTGTAATGTATATTTTCTCTTAAATATTAATTTTTCAGAATCCACATACCCCAAACGTGGACAGACAGTTGTAGTCCATTACACTGGCACTTTGACAAACGGCAAGAAATTTGACTCTTCCCGTGACCGTGGCAAACCCTTCAAGTTCAAAATTGGAAAGGGTGAGGTCATCAAAGGCTGGGATGAAGGTGTTGCCAAAGTAAGTAAAATTAAATGATACGATTTTATAAACATCTAATCTTTTCAGATTTAATTAAAGCTATGTTTTCCTAAATAATCCCATTACTCACGAACTTCCCTTAATCAGATGATTGTGGGATGTTTTTCAAATTTTTTGTTTTAGAATTTTATATTATTCATTTATGACAAAACATAATATCAACCCATACCTAGTGCTGACTAGATGTTACATTACTACATTTCACATTAATCTAAATTATTGTTTAGGTAAATCGCTTGGCTGCTATTTAGTGGTCACTGTAGCCTATGGAGGCTTGCACATCAGAGCATACTAACGCATTGCTGGCCTTTAAAACTCTTGGAAAACTCTGTACTTTAGTCCCTAAAGAAAACATTGGCACAGCGTAAGCCTTTGTGGGGGATAACACCTCTGAAAGTGCCCAGTTTCTAATAAGTAAGAAAAGATTTAAGAAAAAAAAATATGATTTTGAGTTATATAAAAAGAAAAAAAAATTTCTATATAAACACAGAATCATGAATTTCTAACTTACCTTTAGAAATTGTAAGTGCAAACATGGTTGTCCAAATATAAGATGGAAAGATGACTAGGAAGTTAGCTGAAAAAACATGCTCTAGAATAGCATATAATGGACACAAGTGGAAAACGATAGGAGAGGCCTTTTACAAATGACAAGCAGCCTTTCATTCCTTTACTAGGACTCATTTTTATCAATTCATAATATTTTAAAGATGTGAAGTACCTTTTTCTTATTTGTCCAGTAGCTCTTAATGCTAAATTTTCTTTTCAGATGTCAGTGGGTGAGAGAGCCAAGCTGACATGTACACCTGACTTTGCCTATGGTCAACAAGGGCATCCTGGAGTCATCCCACCTAACTCCACCCTCATCTTTGATGTAGAACTCATTCGCCTTGAATAAACTCACCATTTAACCCATAAACCTATGGCACCTGTTAGACACATGTCAAACTTTTCAGTCAAAGAATACTAAATAAGCTTAGAGTAAGGTAATTTTAAAAGTGTCTGAATTATTGAGTGTTTAAAAATATTGAAAGTTTTAGGCCGATCTGACAAAATTGTTGGGCCCATCTGACAAATATTGCTGCTTATACAGTGCTCTGAATTTGACAGTGTTTACAGCATTAATGTTTTACACTAATTGCTGCATTGAGCAACTTTAATGTTCCTGTCACAATTAGGTATTAACTTGATTGGACCAAGACAAATTGTAATCTGCATGAATTGACATCTGCTTAATATAATTACTTTAATGGTAAAAAGAAACTGTACATATGGGCATGGGACATCAACATAAATTTCTAGTAAATTAATACAAAATCTATAAAAATGTAACCTTTTGGAGACTTCAAATGATTACCATTTTCTACCTACTTCTACTACTTAGTCTCTACCTAATAACTATTATTACAGTTAGTTAGACTCTTATTTGAAATAAGTCTGCAGTCCAAAGGGTTAGTGTTTAATCTGATGATCTTATGATAAAATTAAGGAACTCTGGTGTTGAAACAAAGGAAAGAAGTGTCAGTTTTATATTTTTAATCATAATAATATTAACTTATGGTATGGGGTCTTAAATATATAATATGTACGATTTTGACTTCAATATTATCAGTCTACTTCATTTAATGTTTGCATTTACTACAGTCAACATTCCGACATGATAAATTTAAATAAAAACAAGAACAGAAAGAAACCCAAACTAATAATACTTTTTATTTAAAGTATAATTATTTTATTTGAAATAAAGCAATGGCATGTGCAATTATGGAGCTAAGACTAATTTAATGTTTTATTTTATGAATAATAAAGTGGAAACACTCATAAAGTAGCTTTAATTGGTAACATTTTAGTATGCACAAAGAAGAGGATCTTTTGGCGGGAATTCGAAGATAGAGAAGCGTTTTTCCTTGTTAATTTTTTACTATTTTCTTAGTGAGGTTCGACGACTAATTTTCGCAGTGTTTTAAGGACCTAAAATCTGTTAAGGATTATAAAGCGAAAGCTTATGAACAGTAAATTGGGAAGAATAAGCAAGTAATGACGCGCAATATCTGAAGACTTGCAGCAAAATATCCCTTACAAAATGGCGATTCGGCATAATTTATGTATTACACAATGATGCTAGTCTAATGGGGTCTTTCCCAATGCCTTATCGAGTTTCACAAGAAACCGATTAAATTAACTAACTAACTAACAATAGCACAAAATATTGTACAAGCAAACCATACAAAAAGTTTTCATTTTTGCATTAAAAAAATATTTAACGCAGTTATTTCTCTTCATATCTTCATGATTATTCTGAAGTCTTATTAATATTTTATATTTATCAAAACATTTTGTTCATACGACAAACTCTAAACCAATTGAACTTATGAATAGACTTGTGGTTCACATTGAAAGCTTTATCGAGAATATTAAAAAGGAATTAACTTATATCTTGTTTTTTTTTTTTTTTTTGCCCAATGACATTGTAATGTTGCATCCACCGGTGTAATGTGGCATTTACTTAAAAAGAAGATAACAATTTTATATGTTTTACAGCGGTCAGACAAGTGGGATAAATTATAATTATAAATAAAAATACGGTTTTATCACATTTTACTATAAAATATTGAACTTCACTAAAAAGTATAAAATGAACCTTGCACACATGGAAAATTGATCTGTGTTTTCTTTTCCTTGAAGTCAAATGCCAAAAAAATGTATTGTAAGTAACTATCAATATTCGGCCTCTTTCCAAGACTTATAGCTAACTCTGGTACGACAGTGGAAGCAAGAAAGTCCACATACATAATAAAAATAAAATTTTGCTGACTTTACTTTTATATTTCGATTATTAAATTCAGATTTCACCATCATAATGTGCTATGTTCCTGTACCTCGTGCACCTTTAATAGTTAGTGGTTTTCCAACTACCAAGAAAGCATTCCTATTAGTTTAAAAAAAAATCGTAACTAAACTTTATTCCGAGCACACATATCCAGAGGTGGCTCGTCCTAACGAGCGCTGGTGCAGCGCTCTCCCATACATAATTATCTACTTAAGAAGCAATATGTTTTATATTTTACTTAAAATATTTTTTTTTTTTTGCTTCAATTACTCTTTATGTAAAAATAGCATTTCTTTTAAACATTCTGTACACACACAGTTAACTGAAGATTTAGTAGGAATTGCACTGAGGAGACTGTGTCACTAAGTGGCGCTTCTATGAAACGAATTTCAGTACAGAGACCTAAAGCTAAAATTCACAAGTGTGAAAGAGAAAGTTTGAAACAGTCTCACACGTGAAAAAGAAGATTTTGTATGAAAAATTAGCAAAATGTCCCGCCGGCCCCCGCCTTCAGTCCGACCGGGGCCCGGGCGCGCTGTTGTCGCTCTTACCTATCACAACAAATATTTTAGTTGGTGCGCGAGTTACAAATTAAATAAGTACAAACTTATTAGACAAAAAGTGTTTATTGTCTAATAAGTAGGTAACTATAGCAAAATGAAATATGATTAAAAAGTGCTAAAAGATTTTAGTAACTCAATTTGAAATAAAGACAAACGGTAACAAAATGTAACACGAAAGCTTACGCGCTCGACGCGCGTTCGAATATGCAATAAACAGCATAATAAAAGGTTAGCATTTAAGTAATTTGGTTTTGTTTTTTAGTGAACACCCACTAAAAATTGTCACAAGCCGCCTCTGCACTTAACTACAGATTAGTAACTTTTACTTAATAGACATATATACACTATATATTATTTATTAATAACTTTGATATTAGAAAAGTCATTGGATACATTTTGGGTAGGGTATCCTTCAGAGACTCGCCCTAAAAGTCCGGTGGAGCAGTAATGGCTGCATCAGCTTCACTGTACTAGTCATACAGGAAAAAAAGGAAAAAAAAAACTTGGCTTGCAACGAATATTCAGCTACTATTCGGTATTCGGCTACTTTTATCCTTTTTCGCCGAATATCGAATATCTATTTATACGGCCGAGTTCCGAATACTTTAGATTGTTTGTTGTAGTAGGATGATTAGCAAAATAAGTTTTTTGACGTGACAACGTCTTATAAATTGGTTTGCCGGGTGACACTTCAAGAAACTGCGTTACGCTCCGCTCACGTTATGCGCTCATAATGAGAGCGAGTGAGAGGCACGCGCCCGCCTAAGAGCGAGAGAGACAGACATAAAATCATTGTCACGTAAAACTTTCGCCCGTATACCGACTTTACAGGCAACCAGTTTTTTTAATAATGTATTTTTTTGTAATCACAAACGCGAGTTCTTTTTAGAGGCCATAATTGATTACTAATTTATTAGGCTTACACAATTTCACTTTTAAAGTAAACAAATCAAATCGAAGAAAGTGCATAAAATGTTCGTATTTACTATGATAAACCACCAAACAAAACAAAAAAAAAACCCATAGCGCGGCGTGGGAGAGGGAGGAAGTCTAGTCTTTACATAGTTTGATTGTTAAGATCCTACTAATATAATAAATGTGAAAGTTTGTAACAATGTTTTATTGTTCATAACGCGTCAGCCACTGGACGGATCGGGATGAAACTTGGCACAACTATAGATTAGGTCCTGGAATAGCACATAGATTGCTTTTTATCCCGGAAAATTCAAAAGTTCCCGCGGGAATAACTATAACCGATCTTAAACGAACTATAGCTACAGCTTGCTAAAGCAAACGTCATTGTAATAATTAAGGAGTCCCACGCCGATAACCAAATTTAGGGCGGGCGGAGCCGCTGGCAAAGTCTAGTATATTATAATTATAGTATTAAAGGCAAATATTTAGAAGGCCAAGTAGCGCAGTGGTAGAACGTTGAGCTGCGATATCAAAGAACCCGGGTTTGATTCGCGGTAGGGGCAACCTACATTATTACATTCGACTAATATCTTAAACCGACTCTTAGGGGAAAAGTTTTGTGATGGTATATCATAAATATACGTACACTATCAAAGCTATTTAGTAACTGAAGTTATATTTATGTTCTTATTTTTATTTTATACTATAATTATTTAATTATGACCCTTTACAATATTATGCTATCAGCTAGTAAGTTGGTGCCTAACACCTACTTACCATTAAATACTCTCAAACCCTATGAGTTCTGCTTTACGAAAATTGTTTTACCTATACTTAAATGTCAATGAACAGCTTGATATAAAAACCCTAAAAAAACACCCAAACATCCATTTTCTGAGGTAGGTAGGTTAGGTAACTAGGTACCTGACAATAAGCACGAAAAAAACATACTTAGGCCGTTTTATGCAAGGCGTGAAGCATTTACATAATACCTAACTCTGATTTTTGGGTACCGTATCTACCTTAAAAGGAAAAAAAAACGAGTCTGGCTCGCGCACCAAGGGTTCCGTACAAACTTATTATATGTAGTTATTATGGGATCAAGTCTCACAGGTCTATATAAAAAATAGTAAAAAATCGACCAGTGTGCCGTGGGGCTCGTAGGCGAATGCATGCCGCCGATACGTGAGCCGTCGAGCTGCAAGAACATTGCACACGCTCTCCCAACCTGAATCACATATAGACCCTTCGTTAAATTTAAGCCGAGCTGAGACCGGCTTGCAGCTCCGGCTCAGGGGCTTTTCTATTCACAATGGCCGCTTGCTGTGCCCGGGTCATTAAAGCAATACCTTTTACATTATCCATCGGTCACAGTATCCTTAAGATTTCGACAGACATACGCAATAGATCTTCAACCTGGATCTGCATTAACTACTGCTGGACCGTCCACTCTGCACACCTCATGAAATCCATTAAGTTTACCAGGTTTCAACAAACAGTACGCCATGGGAAGACAGAATGATAGGATCTATGATGACATCTGACAAATGTTTGCGCAATGATTGCACGTTATGAAACACAATTTGAAATACTTTATTTTTAGCTACAAACTTCCAAAAATTTATAAAATGGTTTAAATTTGTTTAGCTCCAGTCTTTCCATTTCTATGCTTACAGCACTTGATTCTGTTATTTCAGACGGAGCATTAAACTAACCTAAATTTACGATCAAAAAAAGTCCAAATAATGACTTAAAACGACATACAACGTAGTAGATATTTTTACATTTGTAGCAACATGAACCACGTTTTTAAGGTTGCACCTTGCGACTTGTGAATTGTTATGCCTTCTGTTGGTACCATCGGAAATTGAGTACAGCGAACTACAGGATTTAAAGATTTCCACCTTTCCATAGTGTAAGTGACAGCTTCTAACGTCGTCCAATGCGACTTAGGGTACTGACGATGTTTCCGAGAAGTTATTTGACATTTACTTCTTAAAGCTATTCCCGTGCTTTTATCGAACAGAACCGAAATTCGTAATGACCTCTTTTAACTTGTCTCTTTGTGTCGGCCGTAATATATAGCCTTCAATATTGTCGCTAGAGCACTTACGGATTGTAAGACTTTCTAGCAGCTTATGGATTTGGTGCTCCTTAACCACATCAATAGCTTTAACCGAGCACCCTTCAGTGTCCATTCGAGACAATACTTGATTGTTGTATTGGTCGACTACATTATTGGTCGCAAATAAGTGTATCGCTCAATCTGCTTAAGTATTCTTGTCGTAACATCTAGAATAATAGATGTCATTCGACCAACAGCCATAATGCCAGATCATCCCTTTGCCGCATTATTTTTGTCATTGTAAAGATACAGAACGGATCCCATAACGGAGCGCCAGCCAGAGTGTTTGGCTAAGAAACCCTGTTATCTCCTACCGGTGGTAACTGATTGAAGTCCCCGAGACATGGGATAGACATACCAGCAAATGGAGTAAGTATTTGCATAAAATACTTGCTGCAATCTTCTATTAATTTGGTTCAGAGTCCTACTGCCTAGCATCGATATTTCATCTTAAATAATTAATTTTACTTTTGCAAGTTTACATGCTAATGGTGTTCGCGGTCCTTGGTGACAGCCCGGGCATGGTTTGGCCATACTAGGACACTGGAAGTCCAAATGTACTGTGCACTGTTTGAGTACCGATTCCAATGGCAGCTTTTCCCGTGTATGCTCAAGGCAAAATTCTAGCATCATCACGATTGACGCCCGGATCTCCATTGAAAATAAGCTTTAAGCCCTTCATTAGTAAACTTTTGCCCACTCCAGCTCCACCACTAACAAAATAATAAAAAAGGTGGTAATTCTTGAGTAAAAATATGACAAACATGCAATACAAAATGTCATTGATCACTAAGATAGTATAGGTATTATGTGTAGGTAGTATTAATACTGTTTTGTTATAGGTAGGTATAACTACAAAATAACGATTTTTGGATTTTTTTCTTTACTTGTGTTGTGTGAATTTGCTTTTTGCCAAGTTTTATGATAGTACCTAGGTCAACGAGAAGTAGCTTAGGTACCAACTTAACTTAAATTTATTAGCAAATTACAAATGCGTCTATCTATGCCGACCGTACTTAGGTCATAGTTTTGTTTGCGTTGATAGAAGCCTGATTTTTCCTTTTTTAGCGTTTAAGATTTTCTATCGCTGCCTGCCTCCGCGTAAATATCGTATTCAGACACGGTGCGCGAGAGCTGCGCACTCGACGCGGTGGCGTGAGTTCATGACCTTTTGAGCTATAAGTTTGTGTCACAGTATACAACTAAGCAGTAGTAAAACTCTATTTTGAGGTGCGTTTAGTTGACTGCTTCAATGCGTTTAATGTCAAAATCCTGCTAAGTTAAAAAGACGTAAATTCTGTATAACACAGTACAAAATCTTAGTTCATTCTCTTTGGTAGGATTACCGAATTATGTACATTATGTCGGTCAACAAAATGCCACTATTATAATGTTCTGTCAAATATATTTTTTACCAATAATCTAATTTACATAAACATAATATAATTTGATGAATAAAAAGTTCATACATATAGCAGGGACTCTGCATTCCCCTCCCAGTCTCCCTCGCTTCCTCCCTCGTAGTATGACCGGCTGCTGTGAGGGTGTGGGTTCGATTCCCACACTGGACAAACATTTATGTAATAAACATTTATTGTATTTATGTATGATATGTATGTATTTACAATAAATATATATATATATATTTGTATGCGTTGTCTCCTTCCATGACACAATCTTTGCTTACTTTGGGGCCAGACGGCGTTGTGTGTAATGTCCAAAAATATTTATTTATTCACGCGATGATATGACGAAAGTTATTCCTTTTACCGACTTATAAAAAGGAAGAGGGCAAGTTTTTCAATTCCACCCTATATTTTGAGTTTTTTTTTTTATACCTTAAGTATAAATTTAAAAGTTAGGTTCTACTCTTTCTCGGTTCTGTTCGGTCTTGTCTATTCTCGGAAAGTGTTTTAATGGAGAATTAAAATCTTTTTACAATAAAAGGGTCGTTACGTTGTAAGTTTTATATCATAAACAATCCTCTAAATATTAGGACCGACATAATGGGGGGGGGGGGGAGTAACCTAGCTAATGAGTTCTCGCCATGCCCTCCGCTGTGTTTTAGGCATAGACTTAAAAAAATATAAATCAACTACTACTTAAATTTATTAGCAAACTCTCTCGCAACTGTTGAAATATATTTATTAATTTTTACCCAATATTTTTATTCTTCTTATTTCCAATCTTTGACTATTTCGGAGATTTACTATTCCAGACAGAAGACATCCCATGTAGAAACGGACAAGTTTTGATTCCTTTTTTTTCAAAACACATTGTTTTTGAAGACATGAGGTTCACTTTTACCTGAGCATATGCCACACAAGCAATATGGCAACCCAGTTACACGAAGTTGGTCCGAAATTAAGGTCTATCATTAGCAATGTTGACTTTAAATAGATGATATCGATAAGTATAACAAAAAGGTAATTTATGTATCTGTGAGAATTCTCGACGATCCCCAACTTACTTGTAGTTCCCTTCAGCCTACCTCTGTGTGTTCTCCCGCTTGTACAATGGGATGTGTTCAGAGTAATTGTTCGAAATGATGCCCACGGCTCCTTTTTACCATCGCATCGCGAATTCATTCTCACACTTTAGAACCGAAATGTTCACGTACAGTGCGGCCATAGTTTTCTCTAAGGACTACAGTATAGGGTTCTTCAAAAAAGAAGTTATTAGGTTTTTGAAAAGTCGGCAACACGCGAGTGATACCGCTGGTGTGGCAAGCGTCCGTAGGCTGCGGTGGTGGTGGCACGATGGTTGTTCGCCACGTTAGTGGTATTAAAAAGAAGCAAGCCAAACAATATATTAATTATATCGTAATACAAAAGAGAAATGCAGGTGATTTTGGGCTTATCGAAAACTTTAAAATAATGATTAAAGCAGTTGTGTGTCACTAACAGAACGCTACACTATTCATGAGTACCATAGGCTATATTTTATTGATTATTATACATTCTGGCGACGATACATCTAGTAGGTATAATGGGTAGATACACAGGTCCAAAAATGGCTGAAAGTACTACAACCCCGCCTTAAGCAACTTATAGAGTTTTGTGTTTGATATTAATTTCAACATTAATACCTTGGAGGCTAGGTTAAAGGTGATAAAAACCTGTACAGTCAGACAGGCATTTTTTTTAATGTGACATATATACAAATTTATTATATTTGGATATCTTACTTTATTTGTGCTGTGTAATCTTGCTTCTTGCCAAATTGCATGATAGGTCAACGAGATGTTACCTTATAGGTTTTGATTTATCTGTAAGTGTAAAATACGCGGCAAAAAAACCGTATTTCGGCGGTATTTTTTTATTTCGTTGACTTAGAAATCTGATTTTTCTATTAGGTTCAGTTTGATACACGCGTTCTTGAGAAAAAAGGGAAAAGAGATGGGTCGGCAACGCGCGAGTGATACTCCTGGTGTTGCAAGCGTCCATAGGCTACGGTGACCGCTTACCATCAGGCGGAGCGTAAGCTTGTTTGCCACCTTAACGGTATTAAAAAAAAAAAAAAAAAAGATACCTTTTTTTGTATGTGATACCTATAACAACCAATTATCAGTTTTTGTAATTTTTCCTATACTTGTACTTGTGATGAACGTTTTGCTTGATGGTACAACTACAATCTGTACGCCAACGATCTTCAGCTTTATCAACAAGCGGGGGTCAAAAATTTGTCAAATGCCATTAATAAAATAAATGCTGATCTCTCACACATTTCCGATCGCCGCAGAATTCTTGTAGTGCATGGTGTCTCCGAAAATAAGTTTGAAGACACTGTTGTGTTTGTTACGAAAATTGCAGTAGAACACATAAAAAATATCTTCTCTTAAAAAAGATTCGATAAGCCAATGTTATCGCATGGGAAAAGCTTCAAAAGAAAAGTCAAGGCCTTTTTGGTAAAATTTCGTGACATAAGTTCTTGATAGGTTGTGGTTTGCCAAAACTGGTTTACGGAGTACCTACCGGCATAACTTTATCCGAATTCCTCACAAAGTCTCGGTATGAGGCGTTTATGGCTGCCCGAGAACGCTAGGGTGTAACTGCTGGCGACACAATCCATGAAACCTGAAAACGTAGAAGAAAACGCGTATTATTTATTTATTTACTTAAAACAAGTATGTAAAAAATGCATTTACCAATGATATGTACGTACTTGTATCGCCATTTATCGGACACATGTGTAATTAAATTATACAAGAAACTGGTTGATTGGCATTGCTAAGACATACGTCATACATTCATTCATTCATTCATTCATTCAATATTCATTCATTCGGTTTGAGTCAGACGACAGCCACCGTACCTTTATCTTACAAGCCTTTCAATTATTTTCGCCTTAACTATTTAAATTCCTGTTTTATTTTGGATTTCTCAACCTTTGGCTGCACATCGCCAACAGTAACCAAATGTTAGGCTCGAGAAGGTTCTATTGTTATACTAACGCCTGACGGTAAGCGGCACAATATTATCAGCTGTGACGAAGTCGACCTGATCTCCACTAAAAACCATATACACTACAGTCACATCCGTAGCCCCTGTTGTTGGAGCTTCCAGCTGGAGACGAAAGCTAACAAGTCGAGGAGAACAACCAAAAAGTAACCGGTGTTGCTATGCCTAGCATCCTTTGATACGTTCAAGCCATCCTTATGTCAGAATCTTGGCTAAAACCCTATCTCCCTTCTGTCTTATGCCTTGCCTGGTTTTCAGTTAATACGTAACTATATATAGACAAAGCTGGTGGTGGGGTAGCTATTAACCTCCGTTCCAAAATTCCATATATTATTGATACGTCTCCTCTTGCCTCTTTGAATACTGCTGAGCACCTTTTTATCGAAATAGTCTCCAATACGAAAACTACAGCACTCCTTCTGTACTGGACTTAATAATATTCTCTTCTCCCACACATGTTAAGCAAGGTCAATGCGCTGCTGACACCTTTTCATACCATGACTTGGTTTACTTATCATACAAGATTTGTTCTCCCAAAACTAAATTGAGAATGCTTCAGCAACGCAACGCTTGTCTGATGATGCTTGCACCATCAATTGGTCTATGGTCATTATTTATTATCGCTTTGTACAACATTCTTGCTCCTAAACTTACCGTTAAAATCAAACATATCCCGGCACCCTGGCTAACGGACGAAATAAAATCTTTGATGACGAAACGGAATCGTGCTAGGGCCAAAAGAAAGGTTAATCCTAGCGCCAGTAATCGTACAAAATACACACTCCTGAGAAATCGTTGCAATGGGATGTGTAGAGACGCACAAACTCCATATCCACAAATCCGTTGAAAACGGTGATCTAGCAAAAGTCTGGAAATTTCTTAAGTCTTTAGGAGTTGGGAAATCGAAACTTTCTTCTATTCCAAATAATACTGATATCAATCTCCCAAATCAACATTTTATGCTGTTAAAATGCTGGTAAAGATTGCATTAGTCGTAATATGATCGTTCCCATCCTTGATATTACAACTCCTATCATTACCAATATACTCAAGCATTCCATTTCTACAGGTGTTTTTCCTGAATCCTGGAAGGATGCTAATGTAATTCCCTTACCAAAGAAATATAATCCCGCCTCCTTTTCTGATTTCTGTCCTATATGCATTCTTTCTTTCTTGTCAAAAGTTTTGGAACGGCTTGTACATCAACAGTTGTCCCATTTTCTTACAAGAAACAACTTTTTAAATACCTTACAATCTGGTTTCCGTCCCGGTCATAGTACCTACGATTACTGCACTTATCAAAATAACAGATGATATACGTTTTGGCATAGAAAATAAGGAGGTCACGGTTCTGTCACTCTTAGATTTGAGGAACGCTTTTAACACCGTGGATCTTGACGTTCTTAGTTCTCTTAACATTCCTCCAATCGTTATCCATTGGTTTCATACTTGTTACTTGCTACATGCTGCTTGTTACTCGCGTGGACGCCGGCAGCGCATAAAGGTTGATGATACTCTATCTGACTGGTGCAACACGGCCGCTGGTGTTCTGCAAGGTGGCGTTTTGTCTCCTCTCCTGTTTGCTTTTTTCATTAATTCTATAACATCTCAATTATCTTCTCTCTAGCATCTCTATCTCTATTTGATTATGTATATTAGTGAACTGACAAACGCTATCTCAATTGTTAATCGAGACCTTGCTCGAATCATTATAGGTAGTTCAAGACGTATATTTAAGATTGACTGGAATTTTAGTAACTGTAAACGGATACTTACAAAGACACAGTCAAAAATCTGGGTATACTTATCGATTGAACACTATCTAGCGGTCCGCAAATTAAGGAAATTAGTAAGAAAATATTTGCTATAGCTAAATCTTTAAGTAGGTTATGCAACTTCCTACCAATTCCCACTAAAATTGCTCTTGCGAAATCTCTGCTTCAGCCTATTCTCGATTATGCTGATGCTAGTTATATTGACCTTACCGAGGAGCAGCTTAATAAACTTAAGCCACTTCAAAACTTCTGCATTAGATTTAAATTTGGTCTACGTAAGTACGACCATATAACCGAATTCGGATCAAAGCTCAGATGGCTACCAATTCTACTTCGCCGTGATACTTATGTTCTCTTTTTTTCTGTATAACGTCCTGTTCAATCCAAACACACCACTTGAAGAACCGTTTTAATTTCATCGGCAATACTATCTTCGAAAGAGAAAGACACGCTGGATGCTAAAAATTCCTTTGCTTTGCTCACAATTGTATAATGATTCATTCACTGTAAAAGCTGTTAGATTATGGAACGCTTTGCCTTCATAAATAAAAAGAGCAAAATCGAAAGTAATATTTAAAAATCTTATTTTTGCTCATTACTTGAAAGTAAAATAACATCACTACCTATATATGTTTATATATACTTACTTATACGTAATATATATTATAATTATATTTATATATCAATACATTATTCATATATGTTATTTATGTATATTTATTTATATTATATGCATTGTTGTGATATGTATATATTTTTATAACTGTATCGACACACACCTACTATACTATGTTTAACTTTATTAATTCCTCTACCTAAATTCAACATGACTAAATATCAAGCCATCTTATCAGTTCCCGGCAGCTCTGCAAAATCTTAGTTGGTCGGGGTTTCTCGCGGATTCTATGCCTCTTTACATTCGTTACAACGCTTCAAACATTTTGTTCCTACTTCTACCAATAATTACTTTCGTTAATACTCTTCTCCTACCCATTCTTGACTACAGTGATGTGTGTTATTTGGATCTCACTGAAGAACTGTTGTCTAAGCTGGATCGCTTACTAAACGAAGGTATGTATAAAATTTATTTTCGGTCTCCGTAAACTCGACAATGTCTCTGAATACCGACGTCAACTGAAATGGCTTCACATAAGAAATTGAAGAAATCTTAGAATCTCTGTCTTCTTTACTCTATCCATTTTGATTCTTGAACACCCATTTATCTCAAAACTAATTTTCATGTTCTTTCCGATAGTCATTAAAAACATCTTTGCTCCTTTTCCAACTTACTACTTAGTACCCCTCTACGTCGTAGTGGCTTTTTGAATAATTCTTTTGCCATTGCAGCTGTTAGACTGGAATAATTCTCATAAGTCTATCAGAAAGGCTACATCAAGCGATTCCTTCAAACGGCTTGTTCGAAATCACTTCTTTTCATCCTCATCATAACCTTTCTTTCTAATTATTTTGTACAATCTGTTACAATTGTTCTTTCCAAATCGTTTCCCCGATTTGCCTAACATTTCGTACAATATTTATTATCATCCTGTTACACTAAAATGTATGTATGTATTCGTATAGGTATATGTGTATGTTTATCTATATATGAATTATGTAATTAAGTACATAATGTACATAATACGCAGGTATATATGTAAATATCTTTTTTAGTTTGCACCTACCTACACTTTTTTTTAACATTTGTAGGTTGACTGCTAGAAAGTGCTGTTAGCATTAAGTCCACCTCTTATACACTTTTGGTGTTAAATAAAAAATATAAATAAATAAAAATATTAAAGCAATCGCCAGATAAAAACGGCTGCATAAAGCAGCAATCATAAATACTCTAAACAAAATAAAATATCCGACCATTTTCATAAATATTTATTCGTAAATCTCGAATTTCTCGTAATATATTTCTATGTGTTATATTAGACGCACATATCCTTTATAACTAATAATGACATTATTAGAGAACTTTATTAACTATAGTTAAGCTTAAACTATAGGAAAACTTAAAAATATCTCTGCTTATTTTAATTCCTTTTAGCTACACTAACACGAAAATTACATGGCGAAAATTTGATATTTTACAAATATATATTTTTATTAATTCAGTCGCCGGCATATGATTTTTTGCGGTTGGCCTTGTGATTTTTTTATTATCTTTAGGGGGTAATTAGATACATTATGACACCTCGACCAGACCGATGAAACAACTAATAAGGGCCTGCGCCAATGCCTGCGCATACGAGGGATTGAAGTTCCTCGTCTGCGCAGGTCCTAAGTAGTACGTAGATACCACGGAATACACATAACTGCAGCGCAACAAACTTTTCATCGCTAGTGTCGTCGTAAGTTCACAATGGCGACTGTAGTTTTAATTTTCGATCACCAGATCAGAAAAGTTGTTTGCACTAGGTATAGGTACTGCCGTATGATGAAACTTACTTTTATATATTCTATTAAAGGAGTCATCAAAAAAAGTAGGTAAACTAAATAACGGTGTTGCAAAATACAATAAAAAAAAAAAAAAAGAGAAACTTACAAAACTTTATCTAGGTATAAAGTATTTGTTTACCGTACTATTTCCACCGTAACCGATAATATAAAGCAAAAGATAGGCAGGTAGGTACCTATTAACCATGGGTCTTATTTAACACGGTCTATTTCGAAATAAATACATGCTAGAACCCTGAAATCACACAATGAAATTCAGACGACGAAAACGCAACAGCAAAATATTTCCTAAACATAGGATTAAAGTACTTACATTATTATTATACATGTGGGGTCAGTCAGACCTAGTTTACATAAGCCGTAATCCTTTTGCAAAGGGATAAATAAAATGTTTATCTCTCTAGACAGAATATTTACAATAAGTTTAAACATTTAAGAGACTACGATTCGGAGCGCCGCTCAGCGTGCTTCATACAAACGAATTTCGAAGACATGTTCTAGTAATAAATATCTAGGTCTGCAGTTCGACAAGCTTATGGAAAACCACAGACATAGGTATTCGGCTTCGAATTATGACTAAGAAATTTCACAGTAATTGATCATTAAATGTCAAAAAAAAATGAAAAATTCGTTTGTATTTATATACTTATGAGTCACAACTCCCTGGTAATTAAATACAAGTAATAAGTTTAAATACAAGTAGGTATGTGTAGACAGTTGTATAAAAGTTTTAATTATATGAAATTATTTGCTTTTATAAGTACTTGCGCGTGTCGACTTATGTAGATTGCTTAATATGTTAACTTACACTTTTCAACACTGCCTAATTTAATCATGAAATTAACAAAATTATAATTTAATATTAATTTAATTACATAGGTATCAATAATTAACAGAAAATGTGAGAAATACGTCTTAAAATGCCATCTTGAACAATTTAGAATTATTAACAATCAATAAGGTACTATTTTTATACCTGTCAGTGTAACAATGTGTCACTAAGATTGTAAGGCTAGAAAGAGATTTTCAAATTTTCCTAAGTAAAAACAATAGAACAGTATTTAATTATTATTTTTATATTAAAAGATAAATTAAATATTATATGTTAAAAATTGGCAAACAAGTTCACGGTCCGCCTGATGGTAAGCGGTCACCATAGCCTATGGACGCTTGTAACATTCCGATGATACAACCTTCTTTTACTCTAATATCGGCCAGTAAAGAATGTTCTAAATCGTTAACAAAAGAAGGCATAATTAGTCATTTTTATTAAAAATTGAAAGTTGTATTAAAATAGAGATTAAATTAGGTTATATAGGTATTTTCTTATGATTTTCATGTAAAAACTGAATTTGACGAATGATAAATAAAATATAATAAAATTATTAAAATTCCTATATTATTGTTAAAAAATAAATTATTAATGTGGCAAACTGTATTTTAGAAAATAATTATGAACACACTGTTCCACACAGTTACATGAATAGACTTATTTAGTATTTTGAACATCCTATATTTCATCAAAACAGGTAAATGTGGCCAAGCTTAGGTTGTAAGAGTAGCCTAATGTCGGCCGTGATTTTTATAGTCTATGAAAATAGTATAACTAACATTAAAAAGCGGCTGGAACGCCTTATAAACTTTAAGAGCTCTTACTTAGGATATTAATAATTTATAAAATTGCTGTCATCCCCCTTGTCTCGACGGCAGGCCAACATTAGGGTTTTGTAATAAAATAAGAATCCTATCATGGGCCCCGTTATGCAGTAACAAAAGTAAAAAAAAAATATCTTTTACATTGCTATTTTACTGTCCGAAAGCAGTAAAAAAACTATTGCAAGCTATTTATGGTCTAAAAAACATATTTCCAGAGTGGTTCTGTTGACATTTTCCGCCAAATTAGTGATAAAATTGCACTGCTGCGCCTCGCCGCGCCGGCTTCTATACACTATACCACTGGAGCGTACGATTGGATGGATGAATTTAAATTATAATTCAATGGCGTATTATATAATCTTTATCATAATCTTTAATGTCTTCAGTCAATCAGTAGGCAGTGAACACGATTTTAAAATTATAATTTAGCTTATGGTAAGCGGTCACCGTAGCCTATGGACGCTTGCAACACCAGGGGTATCACTCGCGCGTTGCCGACCCTCCAGAAATCTAATAACTTCTTTCTTAAACCCTATACTGTAGTCCTTAAAGCAAGCCTTGGCAGAGAGCTCATTCCACAACTGAAGCGTTCGCGGGAGGAAGTTTCTCTGTACGCGACCATTTCGGTTCCAAAGTATGAGAATGATTTCCCTGCCGATGACGAGCGGTGCGATAGTAGAAAGTATCCGTGGGCATCATTTCGAACAATTCCTCAGATCACAACCCATTGTACAAGCGGTAGAACACACACAGGGAGTCAAAGTGTCTCCTAAGGCTTAAGGGCTCCATACCGCAAGTGAGTTTGGAACCGTTGACAATTCTTACAGCTTGTCGTTGAACCGTGTCAAAAGGGCCAAGCGGCCAATACTTTATCAACAATTCGAAACGTTATTTCGTAACGTACAATTATTTTGAAAAATACTCATTAAGTAGGTAGGTACCTACAATATATAAGTATAAATTTAGTAATGGTAAAAGGTAAGTGAATTTACTATATTTTAATAATAATATATTAAGGTTAATTTACTAGATTTTATAGTTATATATTACTTATCTTTTACCATTATTAAATTTATACTTATATATTGCAGGTACCTACCTACTTAATGAGTAGCTTATTTAGTATTTTAACATACTGTATTTCATGGAAACAAATGAACTTGGCCAAGTTTAGGTTGTTAGAGCAGCCTAATTACGGCCGTGATTTTTATAGTCTATTAAAATAGTATAACTAACATTTTGAGGCGGCCGAACTTTGGTTATTCAATTAACGGGTATTTAAACGCCCTAACTTAGGATACTGTCAGGTCCACACGGGTGTACCTAAATAAATTTCAATTATGTAACAAATTAGTTATAACTTCGAGGTTTCAAAATATTTAAAACTTGTACATTTGCCTGGAATGCTTAGGTCAGGTACAATATTTTTTGTTGCGTTTGATCCTTTTGGGACGAGCGGACTTTCTTAGAAATTATTAATTAACAGATGGTCGGTTCGGTGATGATGTCGCTATGGCTTACGGCATGATGACGCGCCAAAAATTCAAGAGCGAGAAAGTCGTACGAGTGCGTACGAGACATGATTCGCGTAAGGGATGGTTTTCGCATAGTTATAAGAACAAGAGATTTACGGGCTTATTGCAAAGGCTATAAGGCCGAATAACACTAACGTATAATTGAGAGTTACAGCTTTGCTCCGACAAGGTTGCGCCAGCGCATTGCAGAAGGAAGGCGGGAATCGTGGCAGTCATTTTCTAACTTAAGTAAGGCTAACACGTAGGAGTCATTTTTTTAAGTTTTCCGAATTTAACGAAATACAATAGTATGTATGTACTATCATTATTTACTATTACGGTAAAAAAGTCAACATAAGTAATTCTCTATTCTATGTTTAATTTTGTGAGATGCATTTAATAATTTATATGTAAATACCTAAGATATGCGACTCCAATCAGTGCCAGAATACGTATACCATTTTGTAATTTAAATAAAAAAATACACAATCATAGAGCTTTCAGTATTGTGACACTATGTCAATCAAGAACTCAAAACCTTCAATCAACCACTATACATTAGAACTCCGGAACAAATGTCTCACTAAAAATACAAATACTAAAAACATTGGTTCTAGATAGTTTATGTAGTTTTTCTTTTTTGTTTAATTTCTTTTAAATTGGTAACACATACCAGTTTTTGAGTTAGGACGACGCTAACTACGGTGTTTTTAGTTTTTTTTTTACACATCTACCTGTACTGAAAATAACAATATGTAAATAGGGTATACGTTTTTAGAGAACTAAGGTAGTTATATAATAACTATGTAGTATAACTTTTTGTTTTCGTAAAATAAGTCAATATTAATTATGGATGGCTATGTTAGGTTAGGCTAATTGGTTCTATCACTTCAAACCGCATACTATGAAACATTTAGCCCATAATAAACTCAGTTTACATAATTTCAGACCTTTATGTTTTATGTCTACATAATCTATAACCAAGTATGTTATATCCAAGTAAAGACCTTATTCGCCTTTTCATTTATACAAATGTCACAAGTTTATATTCGTAAATTAGAATGTAATCTTTAAAAGCTTATATGACATAATTTGTCATGTTTCTCTGTACTGCACTATTACCCTTACGATGCCTTAAGATAGACACAAGATGTACGCTATCGTCAATACAAACCTGTGTGTATTTTAGTTAGCTGGACTACATTATGTACATGACGAAAAAGTTTTTTTTAAATTAAGTAATTCATGTACTTACAAAATGTAATATACTGAAACAAATTCAGTTGATTCACAAGTGTTTAATGTTTAAAACTTTTTTAAAAACTGTTTTATGAACATATTTCGAAACAGTTTTAAAAAAAATTACTTACATTATCTGGTGGCAGCAGTTGTAAACGTGTATTATTTAATCAGTTGTAAAGGTGTATTATTTTAATCAGTTGTAAACTTGTATTATTTAATCAGTTGTAAACGTGTATTATTAGTCAATTGTAAACGTGTAATTATTATTCAGTTGTAAACGTTTATTATTAGCAGTGCTATAAACAACGACATTTTTGCACTTTCCCACCACGAAAATTTCTTAACTTAGAGAAACTCGAAATATTTTTGTAATACATCAAATTATTTAGGTACCATGGTTTTTGTATTGAGTACAAAAATAGAAGTCCTAAACTTATGTTACAGTCATACTAGCAACATCTTTACATTAATAATCAATACATATTTTAATCATTTGAAATGTTAGGTTGAATGAAAATATACTAAGAACCAAAAAACAAAAATTAGCAAGGTTAAAAAATATTTACAATAAGTCAGACCAAAATTGTGTGAAACTGATAAACTTAATCCATCAATTGACACTTTAAAATTGAAAAAAAAAAAGCAATTGCCAGTTTGCAGAACTTAAAAATAAATGTCTAAATACAAAAGTCATACCTTAATAATATAATAATATAATTACCTTAGAAATATATTTACCATAACAGACTTTTCTTCACAGGGCGAGGTCAAAGCAGTATTGTCACTCTCACCCACATCACAAGAGAGATAAGATACAGAACGCTCACTGCACACTAAGCGCTTTAAATCCTTCCCCTGTAGCCCAAAGCTGCTTTTGAAAAACCTTGGGCTCGGATGTACGGGACGTATGCTTGCGGAAAAGGGGTTTAAAGTGCTTTGTGTGGAGTGAGCATTCTGTGTATCTCTTTTGTGCCCACATTCTTCTCGCCCCAAAATTATAGTTACCTCTAATTGATAAGTAACTGATAGACAAGACATGAAAAATGGTGCATACATACATTAATTCCAATTTATCATTCAACTTTAATAATAGTTTAATAAATTTTGTCAAGCCCTTTATTTAGAACTAGAAACCAAAAATATCTTAAGCTTGGAAACAGATCAGGACAGAATATTTTACTGTAAATTTTCATGGTTTCAAGAATATTTCTTTGGCAACACTGCTTTAATATCCCCAATTACAATATCACGCATGAATCCAGATTGTGACCACAAAAGAGTATCTTAATAACAAAGATAAATGCACTTTCAAACGCTATTTCTTTTTCAAACTTTTCTACACCATGCTTATCAAACAAAAAATAATATTCTTCATAGAACAATATTTTACACAACGAAAACATCTAAAGATTTAGAGCAAAGTTTATGAATTTGGTAAAGGTTTCAGTGGACCTAAACTTAAAAGACCATCAGCACCGAGTGCCTTCAAACTACTTGTGATACCATTTTGCATGTTATGTACCGAAATTACTGGGATACCAAAACTTCCACCTCCCTGTTCCCGATTCGCCAATGGAATAAAACTATAAATACCTAAACTACTCAACCTCTTTAAATTATCTTCCTGCGAGAGATCTACAACAGGTAATCCTAACTCTCTATTAGGACCAGTCACATTATGGAAAACTCTCTTATGATGCTGGAGTTGTAAGGATTTAGGATAAGATGCTGGACATTCGTCACATTTAAACACAGGAAGTTTGCTTTGTGGATGAGCAGCTGCCATATGCACTGATAATGAATTGTGATTCATAAACATTTTTTTACATATTTTGCAAGACACCATTCCCCCGCCAACTTTTGCTTCTGGTATAGAAAAATTACTAGATTTCGAAGTATGTTTGATACTCATTCCAGCCCCAAGATTGGGTATGTGAGGAAGTGGTCTTTCTGGAGATGGTGATCGGCTCTTTTGCTTTTGTTTAATGCTTATTCCTCTTGATGCCAATACATTTGCCATAGCATTCGCTTCTTTATTTACAGTCTTCTTTGTGATAGAGATCTGACTGAGATTCAACTTATCTTTGGCACCTTGCACACTTTGAATCATAGGAAGGCCATCACGTTGCTTTTGCATAGCCATTACTTGACAGTCTTCATTGTCATGTTTTCCTGGTAACAGCATATCTGGTCGCCGCTTTTGCCCTGGACCCCCCATTGCACCAGCCGGTCGTTTAAGAGGCATTCTTGGTCCACCTACTTTGCCACCTCTTACTTGTCCTTGAACTTGGATACCCGGCCTTATAGAAGGTCGTCCTCCTCTCACTGAAGACATACGCGGCCTTGGGCCACTAACATTGGCACCTGAGGCCATTCTAATTGGTGAAGGCGTTGTCATCTGCGGTCCAGTTTGAACTTGAGCTCCAGGTGCTGTTATCAACTGGCCAGGGGCGAAAGTTTGAACGTTTTGTATTTTAATGCCACTTGTCGTGCTTGTAGGCGGCCTCATTGCTCCGCTAGAATTAACACCAGAAGCATATAGATGTCCGGGCGAAGATGCAGGTACTCCCATTTGACCCATCATTGGTTGTTGTGGATTAATCAAACCAGAAGGAGATTGTCCATAAACTGCTTGTTGCATACTTTGAAGTGGAGAAGCGGCAGAATGGTGCATACTCTGAAGAGGAGAAGCAGTCGAGTATGGAGAAGACGTTGCTGTTGAATAATGACTGTGTGGCATTGTTCCAGGGTATGCTGATTTGGACATGGGTTGTTGAAACTGTTGACTATAACCAGCTTGTCCTCCTACATAAGACTGTCCAGGGTATTGCCCTGGCATTGTTTGTGTTGGCGAACCATACATGTTATCGGCTGATTGAGAATAGGCAGAATGCATATTTTGGGCACCGTAGTTATTGTAAGGCGGCACCATCACTCCACTGCCACCAGGATATGCCTGAATGTTAATCATGACATTCTGCTGATGAGTAAAACCTGAACCAGCGCTACTAATTCCAGATAGTTTTCCTACTTGTTCTGCCAATTGTTTGACTGGAAGTAAGGAAGAGAGGAGATTGCTTGATGGATTGTATGGCATAAGATTTGATGAAGAAGGTGCAACCAAGCTATTTGAATGACCAGTTGTCCTTCGATGTTCTTCTAGATGCATTATATTAGTAAACCTAGTATTGCATACTTCACAAGAATGTTGCGGCCCTAATGAATCTAAAGATACGTATTCACTCGCATCCGATAGTGAGATGAGACTTTCCTTTTTTGCAGGAGACGATAGAAGTCTTTCAAATAACATGTCGTCGGCACTTTTTTCTAGTATATCAATTGGTGGCTTTGAGTCTGGAGCATTCCAATTGAAACTGTGTTGTTTTTCAGTGGAGGGTGTAGAGGGCATTCGTGATGATGTACTATAATTTGGTTGTGAAGAAGAATATGAACTAGACAAAGTAAATGACGGCAACTGGCTTTCGGTTTTTGGGATAATGGGTTTTATATCGGGAGCCGGAGTGGCTGAAACAACACAACAATCGTCATCTTCATCGTTTGAGTCACCATTTATTTCTATTACAGTCACACCAGTATCTTCAGTTTTTGCGACAGGAAGAAGAGGAGATGGAGCCGTAACAACCGTAGGGGCGGTTGTGGATACTGGAGTTTTCTGTGAGATGAAAAGTGGTTGGGAATTGACTGGAGTCGGATCTGGCTCTGCTTTAATTGTAGCTATAGCAGGCGTTGAAGCAAGATCGGAGAGAGGAGGAGTAGTTCTTTCAAATTTAATTTGCCCAGAGAATAAAGGTATGTTCGATGACTGTAATTCACTTTCGGTATCTACTTCTTTCTTAACGATTATATTCTCAGCGGTTGTATCTTGGGATTCATTAGACGCCTTGGAGGTACGTCTTTCTGGGGTGGATTCACCGGACGCCTTTGACGACCGTCTCTCTGGAGTAAATTCACTAGACGCCTTAGATGCACGTCTTTCTGGAGCAGATGTCGTAGAAATTTCATTGCCTTGAGTGGGCTTTTCCTTCATTTGTGGTTTTTCTTCTGTAGCAACTACCATTGGCTTTCCTCCCCGTTTAGGTGTCAGTTTGACAGCAGGTCGCGCTTGGGGTTGTGAAATTAAAACTTGTTTGAGAGCTGATACTGAGGGTGGTAATTTAACAGGTGTTTTTTCCTTCTCTATTTTTGGTTGTATTACTTTTTCTGGTGTGTTTATATTTGTATTTATATTTATTCTATTCATTGGAGGCATTCTGTCAGATTCATCACTTTCAGAGTTTTTACTGTTGTTATGAATGTTTTGTTCATCCTCAGAATCTTCTGGTTCCGCGCTTTTATCCTGTTCATCATCAGTTTCACCATCTTTGTCATCATTCTCATCGTCATCATCGGATGCTTTAAAATCTTTGAGCCCGTTTACCACTTTAAAAGTATTAGCTTTATTTCCATCCGATTTTAATTTTAATTTAATACCACCCAACTGACCCAACTTTTGCATTACATCTTTATTGTTTTGTTGTTGATCTGAGTCAGGTTTTTCTTTCTTGATCGGTGTAGTATTTTTTTTAATAGTGAAACCCAAACCACTTAATTTGTTTAAAGCTGAATCGGCATTAGTTGATTCTTTCATTTCTCCTGGTTTTTTAATTGATAAACCGGTTTTATTCAGAATTTGAGATATATCAATTTTTTGAGGCGTCTTTTGCGGGCTAGGTTTAGGAGGCGATGGCGCCTCCTCTTCCTCATCCGACCAGTTCTCATCGCCGGAAGGCACGTTGTCTTCTTCGTCGGACGGCAGTTTGTTAAGCACCACAGAGGGCAGGGAAACGTGCTGGATAAGATGATTTTCTAACTCTTCCCAATTAAGGAAGTCCTCGTCACAAGTATTGCAACTATATTCTTGTTTAGGTACTTTAAACAATGCACCCGAAGACTGAAGTCTTTTTAATATATCAGCGACGTTACTAATAGGAGGTTTCTTATCTTCTTCTAACTCAGGTTCATTTTCAGGTTCCTGGTCATCATCTATTGGTTCCTGATCTGCCTCAGCATCTGTAATGTAAATTGAATCATTTAATTTAATATTACTCCAAGAGGGCGTGTATGCAGGGATTTATCTAAAACTATTAAACGTATTGGCTTAAAAAAAACACACACACAATGAAATAGGTATATTAAAGGTCGTTGCTAAGCGGAGTAAGCAAGCTTGAGTCAAACCTATAAAAGTATATGAGCTCCAATTTAGATACATAGTTTACACGTGAGTCGAGGTCGTAACACAGAGATATTTAGGAAACTTGCTATAAATTTTTAAGCAATTACTTTTTGATATAATATTGGAAATAGGAACTGTACTTCTTATGCACTCAATTATGTATTTAATTATCTTAGTTCCTCAGTCATGCATTAGTACACTCTTTATGCACCTAATTATAAAACATAGCCGCTCAAGTTAGCAACCAATTCACTTTTAGTAAAATTTAGAAACCATCAACTCATGTATATGGGTGGCATATTAATTAGGTAGTCGGACGGATACACGCGCCGACGTGCAACAGTATAATGGAATGTGCACGTATTTCACGAGTTTATGTTTTTTTTTCATTAAATTGTCAGTTAATTACCTAAGTAAACTAAAAAGAATTTATGAAACTCATCTGACTCTACTATCAACCTCACCTGCACGCTTCGTATGAATAGCTTGCGGCGGCGGGTCTAGAGTTACCGTGATGCTCCCTGCTAGACAACTGGCGAGGCTCTGGGAATCGAGCAATGGCAAAAAAAAAGCATTGGTAACCATAATCCCAGTTAGGCAACTAACTAGAAGAGGCTTTAAGGTTCCTTGGATTATAAATAACTCTAAAGATATTAGTTGCAGAAGATAACGGGAAACCATTGTATGCCTATTATATTCTCTTGTCGATTAGCTATTGATAAAGTACATAAAGAAATAGCCCCAAGTTCCTGGCGTCCTTGTGGACAGGGGTGTGAAGAATCGCCCGGCGAAAAGCACAAAATTTAAACCTTGAAACCTGGAATGTTTGAAGCCTTCTTAAGGCTAGAAATAATATATAATGTAGCCAAAGAGATGAAACTGACGCAAATAAATGAGCGTGGATAAGGTGATGTTAGATGGAAGGAAAGTGGTCAATATATCATAGAGAATGATTATATTACTCGAGATCCAAGGAATCAACCAATATGTTTGGTGTAAGAATTATTGTAAACACTAAAGCGATGCGCTAACCTATTAACTTTGTACCTAAATTAAACTGTGAAATGAAGACTAATCCGAGAAATATTAATTTCATCCAGCTGTATGCCCCTACCACATAAAAATCAGACCAGGATGTAGAAGATTTTTAAAGTAAGTACGAAAACTAAAGGGCACGAAATTAACATTGTAGCAGGAGATATGAATGCTAAAGTTGGTAAAAGGGAAGTTCAAGGAGTTTTGGTAAATACGGATTAGATGATCGAAATGACAGAGGTGATTTTCGGGTTCAAATTCATCAAAATAAAGAACAAATATGAATACGTATACTTGGGCATTTCCTAAACGCAAACCGCAGAACATTATTAGAAATCAGATGTAATGCTTAATGACAACCGTTTCAGAAATTATATTAAAAGTACTTAGATACGTGTGCAGACATTAATTCTTATCACAAACCCGTCATTGCTGTATTGTCTTGTAACTTAAAGAAAAATAGAAGAAAACTGAGACGCAAAGCAAAAAAAGATATAAGAAAATTTAATGACGACATAAGACCTGGCACATCAAACCAAATTTAAATGACAAATTTGAAAAAAGATTTTATTCTAGATTTTCATCGAATGAATTCATATTTGATTCTATTTCGCCATCCTTCATACGTCCCCACCGTTGGGGCACGACCTACCCTCATCAGCGAGGGCGATTTGGGCCATAGTCCACACGCGGGCCCAGTGCGGATTGTGGACTTCACATACGCCTTTTTTTTCTCTTGACCTATGGAGGTTTCCTTACGATGTTTTCCTTCACCGAAAAGCCAGTGGTGTGAATAAATAACTCAGTGTACTTGAGAAATTAAGAAAAGACTCATTGGTACACGCCGACCCGGGGTTCGAACCTCCGCCACTTGGGACGTGAAGTGAAATTTAAACCCCTCGACCACCACCGACTCCATATTTGATTGTAAGTTTACAAATAGAGCTCCCGCTCGCCATAACAGTAAGCGCAATTGTGTTTCTAGGAATTTTCAAGGTTGACCCAGAAATTGATTTAACATTTAGTGCACTTGTATTAATATATTTTGAACCCTACCAAATTAAACAATCTCGATCTTACTATGGAAAACTTATTAGAAATTATGGATCCCATTTAATAAAAGTGTGTCGAGAGTTAGAGACAGAACATTCCTTTGGTCGAAAACGTCTTTTGTTACGGGGTGTAATTCATAGTCGCCATACAAGGATAAAGGTATGAGTATATTTCATTAAAACAAGAATTGGTGCAAGGATAAAAAAAATCATATATTATTTGAAAATAATGTTGAAAGTTCTATAAAAACAAACAAAAAAGGTATATTTATTTTAATATGTATATTTCTTCCGATTTATACATCAGTAAAATGTAATCTAAAAACTGGGCCGGTGGATAATATTGTTTAGATACCTTGCACAGCCTAAAAACCATGCTCATCACATAATAGTATAATAATATTAACAAGAGTTATTAGTTAGATTTACTAGAGTGGGTTAGTTAGTTTGTATTGTAATTTTGCTGTTAATGTCTTAGTTGAATTTATTCAGGTGAAAAGTCACTGAAGCTATTTTTATGGTGATTCTTAGCAAGGTCTTAGTTGAATATACTTGGGAGGATAGGTTAGTATCGTAATTTTTGTTGTTTTTATTGACTGAGGTCTTAGTTCAATTCCGAGGGTCTCCTAAGATACCTTTCTCCAGATTTCATTCACCAGACCAGACAGAAACAAAGAAAACAATAAATATTGTAAATTCTGTGTGCTTGTTGTTACTCTGGCAGCCCCTTTTCGAGATTCATATATTATTAATAAAATAGAAAACAAAAAAAAAATGGTCATTGATGCAAATTCCTAAAAAATACCCCATTTTCATTTTGTTGGATTTGAATACAAAAATACATGAGTAATATCACTCATCATCATACATCATGCTAGTCTAACAATTTCATATTTTATGGCAGTATACACAAACGGTCATAGGCTGCTAACACAAGCAAAAAAAATGCACACGCTGTATATATAAATACTGTGGCTAATGTGAGAACAAAATGGTAAATCATTGTGAATAATTGTTAAGGAAAAAAAATAAAGTTAAAATAATTAAGACTAATAATAAAATAAACAAACCAAAAGAAACAAACCTGACTCATCATTTCTTGGTGAAGAAGGAAAATCAGATTCTAAGTTTGTGGCCATGATTTACGTGAGTACCTGCAAACAACCCGATACTTAAGTATTAAGTAATTCAAGCCACGGTTAGTAAATAGTTTCATGACTTGAAAATGGTTTCTGTACCTATTTAAAGAAAAAACAATAGTTCCTCTTGAACATTAGTTCTTGTCCAAAGGAACTGTGGTTTTTTTCCGATATGCCGTACATAAATAATTATTACTTGTGATTACCCACAAATCAACTGAATTTGCTAGCTGTAACGTAATTATTACGCTTATGCGAAATAATTACGTTACAGCTCTTCAGCTTAGTTTACGTTGGCTGGTCGAACAGCTCCGAGTACTTAATATGTGATTTCGAAATGCTCTTAAACAGCAAGAAAAAAATTTAAAAGAAAACAGGCAAATTTTTTTTTACAATGCAAATATTCGGCGAAAACTTTTAAGCAACTATTGGGGTAAGTAAAGGTAAAGTACTATACTGTATACTATAATACTATATAGGTAAGTACCTAATGTAAAACATGATTTACTGACATTTATTTATTTTAATACAATCGGGTATTTCAATACTTTTTACGTACCTACCTATCTATTATTATCTACCTACACAATCATTTAATGAAAACTTTTATTGGATAGTTGAGGTAAGTTTGTATATAGGTTTGGATATCTTGAATATAATTTACCTGTCACCTATTAATATTTTTTACAATAGGGCATTTCAAACTTTTTATGTACTAATCTATACTAATATTATAAAGAGGTAAAATTTGTTTGTTTGTATGTAGGAGGTAATCTCTGCAACTTCTAAACCAATTGTTAATAAGTTATAAGTTAGTTTGAAATATATTTTGAGGTATGTTCGAAAATTATTATTTGTGACAGAGAAAGGCAAACACAATACCCTTATTCAGATCGAAAATAACGTTGGAAATATGGGGTACGACTAGTTTATTATAAGACTGCACAGAACCATTTAGTGAAAAGTTAAGGTAAGTTTAAATACCTTATTAACTTGTCACTTATTTATTTTATTTCAGTAAGGCATTTTTTTTATTAATTTATCTTTTATCTATATGACTTTACACATCCATTTAGTGAAAACTTTAATTGGACTGTTGAGGTAAGTTTGTACAAAGGGCATACCTTTCTTTACAATTCTATATATTGTTGATTGCTGCTGGACACAACCGTTTAATTTTTGTAGATAGGTAATGTATCTTTTTCATATTATCGATAATGCTTTTCATATCACAAAATATGAAACTCAATATAAGATGTTAGGGTTGAAAAAAATCAGGATCTTAAACCAAATTTGGGTGATGTTTTCGATTTTTATTTTTTGGTTAGTTTGATTTTTTTTTAATTTTACAACATAATTAATATTTTGATAGGTGGCAACATCAAAATGCATGTTAATTAAAATAGTGGCAATCCTAAAATGAAATGAAAACAGGGGTCTGACATTTTACACTTTTGTCCTAATGTGTTTGCTGTCATAAACTTTGACATCACAGTCGAATAAAATTGGCCATAATGTTTTGCTAGCTTTCCTAAACTCATCAATGATGAGTCATTATTCATCATTGCTTATATTTTTTGTACTTTGCAATAATAAAAAATTCATAATTATAAGATTGAATGAAAAGAATATTGATGTTGGTAATTAGAATATATATCAAAATAAAGATTGTAAAAATATCTGACCTAAATTTTTATTTAAAATTACAATCAAAGACATGATTTAAAGTCAACCCTTTGATATGCATTCCTATATTTAAATAAAAAGGTATGAAAATATAAATTTTCTTAAAATAGATATAAGTTTAAAGCTGTATAAAAATCTTAAATCCTAAGTAATTTTGAACCTATTCAATTACAGAATTACAGAAAATCTGAGAGAGAACAGTTAGTTTATATATTGCTAGACTGTCGGCGGCTCCGCCCGCCCTAAATTCGGTTATCGGCGTGGGACTCATTTATTTAATCACAGTATTAATACTGTGATTTACTCCTTAATTAGCCCTCCCTAAATTCCATTATCGGCCACTGTGATTTACTACTTAATTACACTTATGAAGTTTGCTATATCAAGCTGTAGCTATAGCTATAGTTCGTTTAATTTCGGTTAGTTATTCCCATGGGAATTTCGGGATAAAAAGTAGCATATATGCTATTCTAGGACCTAAGCCATAACAATCATGGCATTACAAAACTAGTAAATACGAGTTTGACACACTGTTTAGAATTTTATACAATTATATAATATTAAGGTTCAATTTAAAATCCAAGCCATGTTCCATCCAATTCATATGCAGGAGATATAGTGCATGGTCTAATCCACATCAATGAACTTGCAGGCAAAAGCTACTAAGTGGGTCAAAATAATTTTTGAGGCCTATAAAAACGTCCCTTGTACATTTTAACACATAATTTTTCACTTATTCAAATAATCTTCAAAAAACATTTTATTTTCTAATTCTGAATGACAAAAACTATTGTTTGGTAACACAGTGGACATTATTTTGAGGGGTCATGGGGACTGGTAACGCAGTGGTAATTTGAGTACCAAATGAGGCTTTTCTGTGATTAAGAACCTAGGAGGGTGGGGAAATTCATAATAAACATTTAGGGCCAGTTACGTAAAATATTACGAGGCATCTTCAATATTGTAAAAGAGTTAAAAAAAATCATCTCTAGGCAATTAAAAGTATTTTGGCCCAAGTACTAAAATTGTAGAAAAAACAACTTGTGAAATGCTCAAATATCAGAATTTAGAAGTATCCTTTAATATTAAGGAGATGGTCAGAATATTCTTTAAAGCATCATACAAGTTTTCAACTACTTATGTTAGTGATGTTACTAACATTGTGCATGCGCTCTATGCATGTATTGCTCAGTTTAAAAAAGGTAGTAAGCCCATACTTTGTGAGCAAATGCTAATATCTCAAAACTAATTTACATTTACAAATATTTCTAATTTACTTTGACCTTACATAATTATGTATAAAAATGCAACTAGGCTATTATAGAAATGTCACTACACTGCAATTTCAAAGAGTAGTATTTACAGTGAAAATATATAGTACGTTGAAATATTGCAATTATATTCTTAAATATTGTGTTACCATTTCAAATGCTTGTATTTTAAATCTGTAATATCTCTGGCAGGGGTTGTTCAGAAATTATCCCAGGTGCCAACACAAACTTGTTTAGAAAATTTTGTGTTGCGACACCAATGTGAACAACATTGAGCAGAATTTATACAGTTTGAAACTCCAAATGTTCACATTCAGAGTACCTAAAAGATGGTGAAATAAAAACCAACATTTGCTTGTTTGAAGTGACAGATCAAACAGTTAACATTAGGTTATTCATTGTTCGTTAGTATAAGAACACACAGATACCTGATCTTTCGGTTGGGCATTTTTTCTCTTGCGCCCCCTTTTAGTTACTCTGACCGATCTTTCTTATTGAATGACACAATAAGCAGAACATTTGCTTGAATGAAGTGACAGGCCTAACAGCTATTATTATTTGTTATTCTCTGTTCCTTAGTATTCGAACACAAAGATACCAAACGAAAATCATGTTTTTTGTGTTGAACTACACAATAAGTACAACGTTTGAATGTAATAAGTGACTGGAACACCATTTATTGTTATGATATTCTCCATTAATTGGTGTTGGAACACATTTCTGATCTTCTTGGTAGAACTACACAATTTTTTTGCTTATATAAAATGAAAAGTGTAACAAATATCGTAAAGTTATTTTCCATTAGTGTTAGAACACAAAGATACTAAACACACACCTCACATCTGATCCTTATTGTTAAACTACAAAATATACAACAACCGCTTGTATAAAGTGACAGGTCTAAGAGCGGTTCCTGTTTTTTTGGTTCCATAGTGTTGGAGTGCAGATACTGAACGCACCCCTAATATTTTATGTTAAACTACAAATAAACAACTAATTGAACTGAACAGCAGAAATGTGGCCATAAAACTTCTTCTAAAGTTTCTTTCTTTAGTTACTCTGACCAAAGGGAAGAGTAAATTGAAAAGTTCTTGAAGAGCAAATGAGAGGTAATAAAATGCCTAAGGCACAACTTAAATGATCTTAATGTAATTTAGGATTTAATCTTTGGGTAGGTAGCCTTTTATTTGTTTTGTACTGGTTACTGTGCTTACTCTGGTCAGTAACCAAACCGATAGGCCTATAGGTATATTTTTATTGACCATTCCTAAGCACCTCACAGACAGGTAAACAGAGAGTTTTTATCTATTCTTTTGGATATTCTGCGGCAAAACAAAACAAAAGCTAGGCGCCACAATAAGATTAACAAATACTATCACATGCGGAAGATAAGCCATAAAGTTTATAACAATTCACACAACAAATCCTAAAGCAAACTAATTTGTGTTTATGTATTTAAAATGGAACTTACTCTCATTATTTTATTGGAATGTCTCAAGTAGTACATAGCGTTATGGTATAAATTCCTCCTATAAGAAAATCTTGTGCGTTTCTTGTTACATTGAACAGTTTGAACAGTTGTATGCAACACAAAATGTATTCACTCCTTCCTATAAAAATGTCAATCACAATCTTATTAGTGCCGATATCACTAAAACACTCAAAAAAATGCACTGAAATCCATTTGAAATTCTTATTTTTTCCGCAACATCAGCAATCTATTTCTTTCTCAAACTGTGAAAATCAAGATGGCCGGCTAAAAAATAAGCGAGCGAACAAGCGATTGTCAGAAACAAAACACGTACGATGGTATAGGTCAGTTAGAAATTATGGTGAAATGCTCGTAAGTTATTTATGCAAATGAATTACGCATATAGTTCGTTATGCCAATAATAATGGAATGTAAAAGTCTTTTATTTATTAATAGAACACAAAAAAGGTCACACTTTCTGGAGTTCAGTTCAAGAAGAGTACGACGAGCACAGCCGCAGACGTATGCCAACCCGTGCCAGTATGCCGTCACTGCGGAATATGCCAGTGTTGGCCAACTCACTCACTGGCAGAAATAGCTAGCGCAGTTCTACTATTTGATTATCTATTCACTATCTTTTTCCCACACATTAATATCGAGGGGTGTCGATATACCTATCTCTTTCAGCGCGCTTGATGAGCAACGCCAGTTTCTACACAGCCATAAATACATGTATAATGTGCGCTGTACAATCTATAGATTGTACAGTATTTCCAGACGTACCTACTCGACTTGTGTAACCTCGCTATCGCCCGCGGCCCGCTATAACTTGAGCGACTGGCAGTAGGGTATTCATTTGAGAATAATAATAATTACAACCGGCGCGCGCTATACCTGCTTGTGCCATTGAGCGATGTTGAGCGTTATTTCGTCGAAATGTATTTCATCCGCTGGTTGAAGCTGTCTGTCTAGAATTAAGCGTAAATTGCATGTACATTGAGTGATCATTATTTTATGATCAGCATTTCACTACGTTACATATTTTAGTAGATTTGTAGGTCTATAGATTTTAGTTATTTTGTACATATACCTACGTATCAATTCAAATGTCTATAGGTCAACGATAGGTTTATCTACACATAATATTATTACTTATGAAAGTGTGTTAGGTTACTGCATTTTTAGGACTCCGTACCAAAAGGCTACCAAAGGCCCTCTATTACTAAACATACCCTGTCTGTGTATCTGTCTGTTCGACCATTAAAGGGCTCTATCTTATAGACCGAAATAGGCAAAAGAATATTAAGAGAAACAGTTACACATTTGTTTATTAGAAACGATATTGAAAGTCAGGTAACTTCGGACTTCTGCAATCATTGGATACCTAGGTGACCGCTTAGCGGCACACTTATTGTTTGTTTGTGTTCGAAAATAATGTAGAAATTGTCATGTCACATACATATGTGAATTTATAATGTGGCGTTAGGTATCAAACAATGAAAAGCTAAAAAAGTTAAAATTTAAGGGGGTCCCCATACAAACTTCAGACTTACATTGAATAATAGTGTCAATTTTAAAGTACCTATAAAAAACAAATAATAAAAACCGGCCAAGTGTGAGACGGGCTCGAACCATAATCATCCTGAATTACCTTATCAGCGCCATCTAGCGATTATTAAGAGAAACGTTGGGCTTGGTCAGTCATTGGATGGGTGACCGTTAAGCGACAAAGGTACATCCAAAATTAGCGATCATAAAGAGAAAAAGTAACACATTTTTTTGTCGGAAACGACATTCAAAGTTAAGCAACGTTGGGTTTGGTCAGTCCTTAGTTGGATGACCGCTTAGCGGCATACTTTTTATTTTTGCTTGTGTTCGTAAATTACGTAAATGGTGGTACGGAACCCTCGGTACGCGAGACCGACTCTCACATGACCGGGTCTTACTTTATAGCGACTATTAATTATTAATCAATTATCAAAACAAATCTTTGCAAAATCTGGTATTTTGCATGAAAATTATGACAATAATTATACATTGTATAATACAAATTGTTTAAGAGCAGATTTCTCTTGTATTGAAAACACCTGATGTGACACTGACGGCATTTTACATGAAATAAAACGCTTATGAACCAATTACCTCATTAAGCCTATAAATGAGAATAGCAACCCTATTTTTCTAAGCTGTGGCGGAAGTGACGTCACCTTTTCCCCCGAATTGCACGTTCCCCTCTTTTCTTTACGCTAGTCAATATATTTGCCACCAGGTGGCGAGAGTTGACTTTTTTAGCAGAGAAATGTTCTGTGCCTCATTCCATTTAAATTTATCACAAGGCAGGTGACTAATGCCCGTTGAAGACGACGCACAGTGAATGGTGAAGAAAGAGCACTATTCTTGATATCCGGTCTTCAAAATACTTTTTTCCATTATGGAGCTACTATCAGATACACTCCTTCTGCCGTGTTCAGATAAAGTAGAACTTTGGGTATAAGGATGGGTGATGGAAATCTACGCAAGAGGGTACTACCATTCGCCAATTAATGCGTCGTGAAAATAAGCTTCGTGTTCTGTCCAGTCTAGGCTGACGTAAGGGTACAACATGTGCCGTTCTCGACGACATCAAGTCTATTACAGGCGTTCCCCATTTTTTGAATATTATGTTGGTTACTTCGGGGAGTAGGTGCCACTCGGGGGAGGTTTTCCAGCGTGACAGATAATCCGCTTCGCAATTCAATTTCTCCAGTCGGTGATGAACAATTAGGTGAATTTGATATTAGGCCAGGAGGGCGAACACTCTCTCGTTGTGTTCATTAGATAAACAGATTTCATTCCGCCCTCTTATTTCAAATAAGATACGACCGTTATTTTGGCGCTTTGCAACAGAACTGATGACCTCGATAGGAATAGCTTGCCCTTTTTGAGCGCAAAGAAAAGCACGCATCTCCTTTACATTTAAATGGAGCATTGCATCCTGAGGTGTCCATGTCCCCGACATCTCTATATTGTCCAGCCGGACTCTTGTTTTTGAAATTCTAGGCTTTCTATGCTTTGTAGTTAAGTTGCCAGCCTAAATTCTTCAGAAGATTCACTGTTTCGCCTACTTGACGGGCTGATGCCAGGCCAAACGTCAAACTCGTCATCTACAGAAATTTTTCGTCAAAAATCAGTCAGAAATTTCCTGTGATGCGGGGCCACCCTGACCTGAAAATATGGTGTGAGGCTGTAGGAAATCGGGATCTTTTACATGTTTATCAGGCGAAATTTCGTTGAAATCAGGAATTTATTCAGACTTCACAAATCGAAAATTGGGCGCATGATCCCGTCGCCTTTTGGTGTCAAGAACATCGAGGAAACGAAACTTGAAGAGAGCTGACCTATATATCCACTCGTATTGCGAAAACATCTTCATTCGTAACTGATAGGGGACACTTTCTAGCATGATGCAAATGCAACCTATACTTTTTTTTATTTTTATTGCTTGCTTCTTGAGCATCTTCAGAAAGTTGTGTAACAGCAAAATTTGCGTAATCCATACCAATATTATAAATGCGAAAGTAACTCTGTGTGTCTGTCTGTCTGTTACCTCTTCACGATTAAACCACTGCACCGATTAAGATGAAATTTAGTATGGAGATAGTTTAAGTCCCGAGAAAGGACATAGGCTACTTTTTTGCGACATGTAGAATTAATTTTATCAACGGAAGAAGACATGCAATATCGGTTTTACTTACTAACAAATAACCGGGTTGTATCAATATCAAATGTATATTGGTCTAATTTTTTCTACTGCGAAGGTTTGGTTGACTTAACTAAAGCAAAATATATGAGATGATCTTTTATAGTAGTGCAGAAAGGTGACTAGTGCAAAACCACGAAAACTTAATTAAAGCAGGCAACCTTATTTTTTATTAGTTTTGCAAACATGGCTGTTGCCAAAGCGCACAAATTATCGCAAGTTTTTATTTTTTGCTCATAATTTATAACTTAGGTTTACAAAATGACTATTTACTAGACAGATAAAATCCCAAATGTAATTTTTTTTTTTTTTTTATTGCAGCCTTGTACAAATTTTTTTTATCTTTATTGCACCATTGTAAAAAAAAATAGAAAGTTGTTGTAGGTCGGTGGTGCCTTGGGGGCTTTTATTTAACATGGTGAGTCCAGAGTGGCGGGGGTTGAAACTTTCCAGTATTCATAACATATTAATCTATGGTTAAAACCTGGAAGTGTCCCAACAGTATGGGGCATATAAGGCTGAGCGGAGATGAATAAATATTATTAACACACACTCACATAACACATACACACACATACATACCTACACACGTACATTAAATCATCGTAATCCTACTAATATTATAAATGTGAAAGTTTCTATGTCTGGATGGATGGACGGATCAGGATAAAACTTGGCATACATATAGGTTAGGTCCTGGAATAGCATATAGGCTATTTATACCGATTCGTCCAGTGGTTAAAACGTAAAAGAGTAACAAACATCCATCTAAACCAATTTTCACATTTATTATATTAGTAGGATTACAATGAATAAATGTACGTGTGTATGTATGTATGTGTAGTAACAAACATCCATCTAAACCAATTTTCACATTTATTATATTAGTAGGATTACAATGAATAAATGTACGTGTGTATGTATGTATGTGGGTGTGTGTTAATAATATTTATTCATTTCCTCTCAGCTTAACTATAAGTACTATAACCGAGCTTAAACGAACTAAATCTATAGCTACAGCTTGATATAGAAAACTTCATTAGTGTAAATGAATGAAGTAAATCACAGTCGCCGTAACCGAATTTAGGGCGGGCGGAGACGCTGGCAAATTAGTATACCTAATTAAGGAGTTCCTCGCCGATAACCGAACTTAGGACGGACGGTGCCGCTGGCAAAGTCTAATTATTTATATAGGTTAGTAAGTAGTTACGTTGCTAGTGGCAACACTTGTAACAAATTTGACATCATAATATTTTTACTGATGACAACTCTAAAATATAGTCGCAATAATTCAATTATCTGTTATTTATTTCAATATATCCTAATACAATACCATTATCATAAGATATAATAGAGAAAAACTGTTACCAGGGAAGGTTACTGAATCAGTACAACCTTTTCACAATAGATTGGGGCGGCAGAAACAATGTTCGCTGAGTCAGTTAGTAATATTTAATTTTCTTTCTCGTTTCTTAGACTTAAGAACATTTTATATTGTTTACCATATTGTTATATTTTTTGCACTTTTCTCATATTAAAATTTAGGGGGCAGGCCTTAGTATTAGCCGACAGGCCTTATTACCTGCAAGTACCTTGTTTGTAAAAGTCTGTTTGTTTGTCGAAGTCTGTTTGTTTGTAAAAATCTGTTTGTTTGTTATTGCTTGACTTTGCTAAGAAGCAACCAATTGAGCTGAAATTTGGCGCAAAGTCAAAAAGACGGACAGGAACATAGACTTTTTATGCCAGATAATTCTAAATTTCCCGCAGAAATAACTATAAACTAATTTCACGTCAACGAACTATAGCTACAGCTATAACTTCCCACAGCAATCTTACTAACTATAATCAAGGAGTTTTCGTGGGAATCCCACGATGTTATTTGAATTAAGCGCGGGTGGAGTCCCGGAAAAAAGCTGGTATCTATATATATAAATTCATGTGTATAGTCTCTCCCAAGCAAAACCTACCGTAACAATAAAGTAGCTACCCGTAACGGCCACCCCGTACGGCTGAGCTGGGCGTAGCATCCCCGAGCCTCACCCGCTCACCCCATAGTAAGGAACCCGCTCTCCCCACAGGAAATTTAGTAACCTCGTCAAGCCAGAATATAGCACCTACCTACCTACATAACAAATACAAAATATATGTTTGGATTAATAATATTATATATTCTTAACTTGGTTGTAGATTTTCGTTTGTGATGTTATTTAAAATACATGGTTATACCAGATATGTGGTTTAATACTACCGGGAAACTGCGTTCAAATTAATTTAGATAGATCATTACAAATTAAAAATAATTTAGCATAGTAAGTTCTTTTCATCAACTAGCAATAACCAGGCGCAGTCGCCGCCTTAGATTTGTGTTTATGGGCAAACTTCACTAGTAAAACATACGTCATCACGCTTCTTTTCCGGAAGGCTCGACAGTTTCGATTGTAACGTACCCTTAACTTCACCTTTTCTAAAAACACTTTACTATATTGAGGTAGGTATGTTCTAAAAGGTCATTATCAACCCATCCATTTAAACTTGTTTTATAAATTTATTTAGTTCGTCTTTTTAGGGTTCCGTACCTCAAAAGGAAAAAAAACGGAACCCTTATAGGATCACTTTGTTGTCCGACCGTCTGTCTGTCTGTCAAGACCCTTTTTCTCAGGAACGCGTGGATGTATCAAGCTAAAAATTATATCAAAAACTCAGGTCTACTGTCCCTTGGAACTGTGAAAAAATTAAACTTCTAAGCCAACGCAATCAAAAGATACCGCCGTTTATGCCGCAAATTTTCGAAACTCGCAAGGGAATCAAAACCTACTGGGTACTTCCCGTGAACTCAGAATATTGAAATTTAGTACGAAGCAATGTCTTATAGTACAAATAAAGGAAAAATTGCAAAAATCGTAAATTTTTAGTTACATCATATGATAAAAATATTTTTAATAATATACAACAACATATTATAAGTTTACACGGAACCTTCGGTGCGCGAGCCAGACTCGCACTTGGCCGGTTTTTATTTAATTTATAATTTCTACAAGGCTTATGCCTAAACATAAATTTCTTAATTCTTGGACACTATCTTCATCGTTTTTCACTCTACAGCGCTCTTGTATCACTCTGCATCTTACCCTGTTAAAGTCTTAAATTAACGCGCTCACATGCACTTCTCAATGCTCTTATTCCATAGCATCAATTCTATTCTCACCTTTTTTCCATACACCAGTGATGGAACCAACACATGAAATATGAATACCTAAATGTGCATTATCAAATAACAGCTGACTATCAAAGGTATGCAACGCCCTATTCACAAGCCTCCATAACTTTTCATTCTGTGACAGTTTTATTCAGTTTCAAAAACCTTGACTGAATGTAAAGATGAAACTTAGGTTTATTTTTATTCATTTCTTTTTTCCCTACATAATTGTTACATACTATTCCTTGACACTTCACTGTTATCATTGCGCGGATCACTTAGTAATCAGCATAGAGGAGGTACTTGAGTAGTATCAAACCAGATTTCTTCTGTTTCAAATCCAAGAACTAAGGACAACGGTTCCAATTACACGCGGCAAGTTATACATCTCATGGAACGAAGATCCAAGTGATAAACTGAAGCACCACATCATCGAGGACGATGACCAAAGCAAGATTAGGGTGACTCTAAAACAGCTTAGGACAACGAAGTCCAGGCGACGACTGAGCTTCTAAAAGCTTATGGAGCGCCAATTGCTTCAAAAGTTAGCAAAGCTCTTTAATGTCGTCATCTGTAAGTGCAGTACCACTGGAAATTTGGAACGAAAGTGTTGTGGTAATATTCTTCAAAACGGGAGACTAAACCCTTCTTTATACTATTATTATTAATATTTATATATTTATTAATATTTATATTAATATATATATATTAGTACTATTAGACCGACTGATATCACTCCGAAAGAAGACTTATGGTTTAAGATCTTTATTTCCATTTTCTCATAAAGAATTACATGGTTATTCACTTGCTGAGAAAATAAGGTTTTCTTGATTTTGCATAGTGAGCGTACAAAATATAACAAGTACCTGGAGGACCAAGCTTCACTCATTTTTTTAACAACGCCATCAATTGTCAAGTAGCTTTAGTGTTGCTGTGTTGGTACAAATAATAGTATTACTACTCGCCAATATATGTCACTAAGAGTCATATTTTTCAGTTTATCATTGCCTAAAACACGGATAAAACGACGTTTTCTTAAAATTAAACCTAGCTAGATCGATTTATCGCCCCCGAAACCCCCAGCACACTAAAATTCATGAAAATTGTTGGAGCCGTTACCGAGATTCAGATTATAAATATATACAAGAATTGCTCGTTTAAAAGTATAAAATACTTAGCAACAAATATTAACATTTTACATTCTGTAGGTAGTAAAAGTAATAGGTGCTAGTAATTAGGCGTATATACCTGACTCAAAATCTATTTGCAATTCGGGTTAACAAAAATGACTTTGACGCGCGTCTATCGCTTTGTTATTCTATACAACATATACATAAATACGTATACTATTTCTCATCGTAAATTTGGAATTTTGTAGATTTTAGGTTTAATCAGTGTCGTGATTTAAAACCAGTTAAAGAATGTGTCAATAAAGGTAATCATTTAAGTATTTTAATGATTTATGATTAAATTATCAGAAAAAGTGAACATTAAGTAAAGATAGGTTATGTTTATAAGATATGCAAATAGATTTTGAGTCAGGTATAATCAATTAGCATAGTCTTGCCCGTATAACTTCTTATCAGCTATTAACCGGTCGTATCAGTAGTAATTTTTTTTATTATCGAATTAAAGTAACTAGATGTGACATGGGTGGTTTGTATGTATGGCTTTTTTGACTTTGTGTGGTTAATCTTATTTTTACTTTATTTACTTAATTTATTCATTTATTTTTAGTTGACTTAGTTGTTCTACAATATGTGATGCGGGTGGTATGTTTGAATTTTTACTTTTTTTTTTTTTTTTTTTTTTCGTTTAAATTATATTTAATCTATTATGTTGATTTTTATCCTGTTTATTTTGTTTATTTATATTTTAATTAATTTATCTAGGCAATTTATTTACAATGTATAATTTAAGTAATTTTTGAATAAAGTCCAAGATTTGGCATCCTTTATGCCCGTTATCCTACTAATATTATAAACGCGAAAGTTTGTAAGAATGGATGTTTGTTACTCAATAACGCTTCAGCCACTGGACGGATCGGGATGAAACTTGGCACACCTATAGATTAGGTGTGCCAAGATGTTAGATTATTATGATCTCTTTGAAAATCGAGGGTCATAGTATCAACTGAGCGGCCATAGTAAAAAGAGGCTTGTGTCATCGGCATACAGGATTTTGTCACCTTTATGACCTATTTGATAAATATTAAAAATAAAAGTGGTCCCAAAATTGATCCTTGGCGTACACCGTATGTGACTGGTGTGGAGGAATTTTGTCTTTCTTTGATCTTTGTCCTATATTTTGACTTGACTGCTTGCTTACAATTTATAAATACGATTCAAACTGAAATATGCTGAGCTTAGGTTTGACCTATTGCCTAAAAATAGGCATTAAAGTGTGCACATATGTCTAACTTATGTGTCATAAACTTTGAGAAGAAAGCTGTAGGAGGATCCAGTTAGACAAGGCATTTGGCAAGCTTTGTCAAGTCTTCTCGTCACCTGCAGTAGAGTCTGAAGACAAAGATCTTTGACCACAGCAGAGATAGTCCATGCTCAAACTTACTGAGTCGAATCCGAAAAAAGGACTTTAAGAAAGGAACTAATAAAGTTATCGACATAGCTCCTAGAATTAGCGAGCTGAAGTGGCAGTACCTAGTAGGTTATAGTAGCTATATGAATGGAAAGGCAGAGGAAATCTATAAATGGCGCGCCATAAAGGACAATAATGTTCAGGATTGAACTAAATATCAACTGATATGATGATAAAGGAATGAGTGATGGGTGACGCTACGCGTTCCCATTTAATGCCTTTATTAATGTAGAACCTATCTATGTGTGGGGTTTGTAGGGATATTCGATATACATCGATGCATCGAAATCACTCGATGAACGATACATCGAATTGATCCTATCTATCCTATCCTGAAGCTATTGATACAATCGATGTATTTTGATAAAACATCGAATCGATGATAATCAGTTAATTTCATAAAAACTCAGCTTGGTGTCTAAACCATTACCAAAAAACTGTTTTCTTAAAGTATTTCTATGTTATGTTTATTTTTCAATATAAGACAATTTTATTTTTCAAACCTGTCAAAAGAACACTGGGTATGGGACATTAATTTCGGAGTGTCAATAATTGTAGATGATTGTTATTTTATATGTACCTTTTATAATACTAATACATATTATTTTCTATGTATGGCTTTTATTTAATTGAATAAACTACTTTTGAATCAACGATGGTTTGTATGAAAAACGCCATTGAAGTTGTCAAAAACCCTTAATCGTTCATGTATTGGTGACATTGCCCTATATAATGATAAAAAGACATTTGAATGGAGTGTCAGAGGGCTGGCTATAGCGAATTTTTTTATCTATTGTGATATTTAAGAAAAGGTCACTAGGTCGCTACAACTTCGATTGTAGTCTAAGAATCTAGGGTCTTTTTACAAGACTTATAGCTGACTCTGTTACGACAGTGGAAGCAGGAAAGTTTACATACATAATGAGAATAAAATTTTACTGGCTTTACTTTCTTCTTTTATCATAATGTGTTAACCACTTGCTTCGTGCACCATTACTAGTGTGTTGTTTTCCAGCTACCACTTTTGCCTCTAATTTTTTATCTTTTTGTTCAACTTAGAAAACATTTCCTATTAAAAGTTTTATCCAAAAATTATCAACGAAACTTTTAGAGCACAAATATATTAGAAAAGTCATTGGAAACATTTTGGGGTAGGGTATGTACTCAGCCGTCGGCGCCGGTATCGGTCAAGTTTGTGTACATGATTTTGGGACCTCGGACCGCCACTGATAACTACAACTAAAAAAAAACTGGTTGCCTGTAAAGTCGGTATACGGGCGAAAGTTTTACGTGACAATGATTTTATGTCTGTCTCTCTCGCTCTTAGGCGGGCGCGTGCCTCTCACTCGCTCTCATTGTGAGCGCATAACGTGAGCGGAGCGTAACGCAGTTTCTTGAAGTGTCACCCGGCAAACCAATTTATAAGACGTTGTCACGTCAAAATACTGACTGGCGCTTGTAAAATGTTGTGCGTAAAAAAATAAAACGGCGGAAAAGCGTGATAAGTGCAAATTTTAAAAAAGAAGCGAATTAAATTTTTTATACCTAAAAAAATTCATCAAGCGATTCTGAAATGTGTACACAAGTAACTGTGAAACCAGTAAACTGCAGTTGGAGATCAACAGTTAAAATCAACAGTATTTAAAGCATTGCTAAAATCAAGTAATGAGATTACTGTAAGCTGTCTGTTTTCCATTGTTTATTAGAATATCATCAGTTATTTTAATTAGCGTAGGACCTGGACGGAAACAACACGCTCTTAATTTTTGGATAGGATAAGAAGAATAGAAATGGGTGTATAGTCAGAAAAGGAGGAAGGATTAGTTTTTTTTTAGCTGAGATAATATTTAAGCTTCTTACCACACTTTAGAAATTTTTCATTTGTAATGAAAAAATTATGATATGGGTAGGCAATCACAGGAACGATTATATCAAGGTTAGATCATTTTACGGCTAAAAATAAAAGCAAAATAGAAGGTATGTAAAGAGAGAAAGTACAACCAAAAAACATATAGGCGCGTTATTACCGCCCATGGGTTCTCGCGTTCGCCTTCGCGCCTTTGCCTTGTGAGGAGTAAAATTTACGAAGAAAAATCCCGTAGGAGTAATTAAGGTCTTAGCACTCGCTTTACCTGCACGTAATAAAGGGCAAAGTCAGTCACCTATAAAGCCATAATTCGATTAATACTAGGTATATTCAGTCGCATTGGACCAAGTCATCAGTCACCTATACAGCCACAATTCGATTAATACCTACTAAGTAGATTTAGTTACATTGGGCAAAGTCAGTCACCTATAGAGCTACAATACGATTAATACTAGGTATATTCAGTCACGTTGGCCAGTCAGTCACCTAGCCACAATTCGATTAATATTAAGGTATATTATTAAGGATAGCTTTGTTATACCAGATACTACCGGAAAATCGCATTTAAATTAATTTAGGTAGATCATGACGAATTAAAAATAATTTATAATAGTAAGTTCTTTTTCATATTTGGCTTATGTTTACTTTCGGGTTAATTCGGGTGAAATGCCCATTTCAGACTAGAACTATTGGCCAAAATATCTCGTCAGGAATGGGAGCCTTTCATACCTCAGTCAACAATCTACTATTAACTATTTAAATATTGTTAACTATTCTTAGAAAATTTTGATGCTTTTGTCTATTGTCCTTTCCGCACGTGTATTTGTATTCATAATAATTCAAATTGTACATTATGCGGTAATCCCATCAAAGAGAATTAACCAAGATTTGTACTGTGTTATTCAGAATTTATGTCTTTTTAACTTGGCAGGGTTATGACACTAAACGCATTGAAGCAGTCAACAAAACGCACCTTTTGTCAACACATCTGTGTACCTTGTGTTGTGGTGTTAACTTAACCGGAGCCACAGAATAAAGAATACGATTAGTAAACCTACTCAGGGCCCAGAAGTTGGCTTGAACTAAACTTGAAGGTTAACCAAAGGTTGAACTTAAAATTCGAGCTATTCAGTTTCCGCATGTAAATAAAATTAACTACGTTGATAATAAAATTTACGTTTAATTAAATATAATTGCCGCTAAAAATGTTGAGTGCCTACCTACTCTCCATTCAAACTATTTTTATTATACACCCTGTTTTTTCTTGCCTTTCTTTGTAAACTTAAAATCAAGAAAACTATTGTTTAGGATCAAATAAAAAAGCCAGTAGGTAGAAAATAGTTCTATCTTCTTGTTTTATCCGATTGTGCATTTCGCTTCTTTTCATTTTGAGCCCAAATTACAGTTTTCTGGATTTTAAGTTTACAAAATTAGACATGTAAGAAAATAAAAAGTGTAGTTTGGCGCAGTGACTCAGCGCTGCCAAAAGATATTCTTTATTTCCTTTTTGTACAAAATAAATTTCAAAAATGTAATGTTTAGCAAGAATTTACTTATAAGTTATTTTTTAGAACATTGTGTACGTATTGTATCTCCAATTTTAGCAGAAACGCTATCTACAATTCAAAGAAATATTCCAGACAATGTTATCATTCTAAAAATTACTTGTCACTAGTTCTAAATAATTGGTTCGTAACATTTTTGAAACGTTTTTTGTACAAAGAGGAAACAAAGAATATCTATTAGCGGCGGCGGCTAATTAGATACCTAGGTACTCTTTATCTAATGACAAAATTATTTTAAAAAATGTAGTAAGCTATAAACTTTGTACATCAACGTAGGTATCTATAGAGGAGGTAGCTAGATGGGGATTGTAGGACCCATATAGTGCCGTAAATTACCAAACCGGTTGGGAAAGGCGGGAGTAAAGTGGGGTCAGCAGGTGTCAGCCGGCGGGAATGGGGAAAGAGGGGCTATCGTGGGTGGAAGCGGGTTATCTTGCTGTTTAGAGTATGTTGCTATAATGTTTATAGCTACTTGTATGTAAGTATATGCATTTGCTTAGAAAAGGCTATCGTATTTTTACGATTAAATCATAAGCTTATTAGACAAAGCTATCGTATTTTTGAAAACTTTAAATTGCCTTAGCCGTTGTTCACCCCACTACAGGGGCACTGGCCTCCCCTAGTAAACAAAAATGCTATTTTAAAAAACGGCTAAGGCGTGTCGTGCACACATTAAATTAGGGATCCGAATAAAAGAATGAGATTTATTGCGGATATTTTTTTTTTTTTTGTAGGGGTCTGCTTATATTCCATCTTCAAATTAAATCGGCTCACAATTGGCGAAAATATCAGGTACTATACACACATAAGTCCAGCGCTAGAATTGCACCTTTTAACCGACTTGTTATTCTATAGTGATTGGTACACTCTTAACAGTCCTTATCTGGAAAAGTATTAAACCGATTTTGATGAAACTTACACAGTTCCCTAGTTAAACGGTAGGTTATACCTAATTCAATAAAAAAATTAGTTCGGTAGCAAGTACCGCACGACTCGTGCCGGATTATCCATTAGGCAGTATAGGCAACTGCCTAGGGGCCCTATGCTTGGTAGGGGCCCCGAGCTCAAACAATCAAGTTTCTTGAAAATGTTTTTTCCAGTAAAAAAAAATTGAAGGTTTGTATGTAACAATCTCCTAATGACAAAAATTTTAATGTTACTTAGTCGTATTTAGGTACTTTAACGCATTTCAGATTTATATATTTCGTACGATAATCGAATCATTGCGAAAGTCCTAGGACGTTTGCAAACGACCGGGTAATAGGAAAATCGGAATGATCTTTCGAGCTATTTTTAGGATCATTGCAAAAAAAACGAGTTTCTTTTAGGATAAACGTTTCGTAAATCGTGAGCGCTAATTGGCTGGTAAGAAATTAGTAGTAGTAAAAAGAGTGTGTTTTACATCACATTTTAATTTGAATTTTTTTAATATCACTAAGATGGCAAACAAGTTCATGATCCGTCTAATCGTACGTTGACGCTTGCAACACCTGGGGCATTACTAGCACGATGCCGACCCTTCAAAAATCTAATAACTTCTTCTTTCAAAGGGTAGAGGGGCCCAAAGGCATACTTTCCCTAGGGGCCCCGACATTGTTGATCCGGCCCTGCGCACGAGCTACTTCTCTTGAGAATATTATTTTATATTTGAGAATTTATACATGAAGATTATTAATTGCGTCTTTAAAAATATCAGTTTTTACTTAAACTTTTTTCAGATCTAAGTCATGACGTAGCGTATCGATTGATATGTTCACGAGAACATTTAGGCCCATTGGTTCTCAAGATATCGAGGGGCAAAAAAAAATTATACATAAACATGCACACACACACACACACTCACACAGACATCACTCTAAAAATGATGGCAAACGATTCACCAGGTCTCAAAACTTATAGAAAACTCAAAAGAAGTTAAAAACAATTACTAAAATCAGTTTATTAGGTTCTGATTAAAACGTGGACAAACATATGTACCTACATACACACATTACACTTATGAAATTTGGTACATCTGTTTAGAAGTCGGTACATGTTAGTTTATGTGACTGACATATAAGTGTATTGAATTGATAACCTCCTTTTTTTGAAGTGGTTAAAAATTTGCACTTCAAGGTTTTAGTAACTTTTCAGTTATATCCACAATGCTTCTCATTCTTACTTAATGCCTGTACGACATGCGTACTTGAACAGATTCTTAGGGTTCTGTACCCAAAGGTTGATTAGCCGAACCCTATTACTAAGGACTCCTCTGTCCGTCCCGTCTGTCACCAGGCTGTATCTCATGAACCGTGATAGTTAGACAAATGAAATTTTCACAGATGATGTATTTTTGAGCCGCTATAACAACAAATACAACAAAAAAAAATTAAGGGGCCCATACAACAAACGTAATTTTTTTGCCATTCAAATAGATAATGGTACGGAACCCTTCATGCGCTAGTTCTACTCGCACTTGGTCAATTTTTTTATTTAATTTAACGGAACTAAATCTCCAACGTTCACGTAAGCAACTAATAACTATATCTCGTTCGTATCCAGAGGTTTCCGTATCTCACAGTGAGTCAAAATAATATCTTCAAAATCGTAAAAACTCTAATGAATATTAGGTAGATCTACTACCAGAAACAAAGTAGTTTTTTTTATTTGAGTTATAATTTTACTACAGATTAAAAAAGTAGGTATTTTTCTAGAGATTTTTTCCTTATTATCCTCATAGGTAGGTCCCTAAAAGACAATAATCATATAAATTTCGGAAAAGATAATTTAAAATATATTCGTGAAAGCGTAAAACATATGTTTCTTTAAAAAAAAAACTATCAATATAACAAAATTAGAAAGATCTTATAGTTTCTTTAAGATAGAGCGCTGTGCCCGATTTTCTTATTGATTTCAAAACCATGACAAAATCATAGAAATCAACTTGAAACATTAATGACCCATTTATATTTCCGAAATATTTCTATGATATTTGGAAACGGTTTACTGGATGTTTAAAGCAGGCATGTGACAGAGTTACCCTGGGAGCTGATAAAAATAAACTCGAATTTGAGATATGTTTAATTGATTTACTCATGGGTTGTTTATCGTGGTAACTGTTTTAGTCGATAGATCTACTAGTTTGAACTAGAGATGTCAATAAAATATCGAGTGGTCGGTAGCAGTAGAGATCGCACGGCATGAAAAGGTGCCAGAATTAGCGATATTAGTTGACGGCTAGAAGATTATCCGAAGATAAGTAAAAAATTATGCTAACCGGATGGTAAGTAATTATATCAAACACCAGCGGTCCCGGCACGTTGTTTCGCTGCAGTCCCTCTGTAACCCGGCGAACGTTGGTTTTTACATAAAGCGCCCAAGTCCGGCTCGCACTTGACAGATCGAGATAAAATCTATCCTATCTTTTAAGTTGGATCAAATAACAGATAGCTGACCCGGAGAACGTTGTTTCTCTTTTGAGAAAACAACTGTCGCGCCACCTATTTTGAAAGGGTTGTACTAATTCAGAAACCCCAGCGTATGCTTGACCAATTTTTATTTCTCAAAAACCTTTCCCGGCGGTGTGCACAACCATTTACCAAAATTTCATTACAATAGGTTAGCCAGTAGTGCGCGGGTCCGACTCCCACTTGACCCTTTTTTATATCATATAAACCTTGCCCTAACAATAATAAACACAACATAAATTATCCAATTTGGTGCAGTCGTTTATATATATGTCGTAGGATAATCGGAAAACATGGATCATTGCAAAATTCCTAGGACGTTTGCAAACGACCGGATGATTAGGAAATAAGAATAAATTTTGTAATCTTCCGAGCTATATTCAGGATATTTGCAAAAAACCGAGTTTGATTTAGAACCACTCAAAACTTGAGCACTGATTGGTTGGGATAAGTTACAATTTACAACATCTTCTTTCTGATGACTTGTCAGTACCTAGCTGACTTTTTCGTAAAGAACTATAGAGTAAGAAAAGTAAGGCAACATTTATTCAGAAGAAGTAATTTCATTTCTAAATATTAGTATAAAATTGGATGCTCTTTGCCCACTGCGCAGCTGAGCATCGTCTGCCTGTTATTATATAAGAGTAGTAGCTAATCTTAGAGACCTCGTGGCCGGATTTAAAAATTACTGAAATTCGAGCGACCGCGAGCTCCACAGCGTCTGCAATTAGCACTGGACCAGTACGGTAGACTAAGGCCTAAGCCTGCTTAAGAAAAGGCCTGTACTCCTGTTGTGGGGACAGACAATGACGGAAACAACACATTGGTTTACATTAACAGTAGTTTTTCTTTCTTGATAAAATAACTTTGAATAGCTATAAACACTGGATAGAACGATTTGTCTAAAAAAGAAGCAGATAAGCACTTCTGTTTAACAAAGTTAACATATTTCATACCAGTCAATCATGGCTTGCGATTCACGATTATTCGCGATAATCCTAAAATGAACTCGGATCTTTGCAATAATCCTACAAATAGCTCGGAATGTTACAAAACTCATTCTTATTTTCCAATCATCCGGTCTTTTGCAAACGTCCTAGGATTTTCGCAATAATCCGTTTTTTTCGATCATCCTACGACATATATATATGTCGTAGGACGACGTTTGCAAAAGATATATATATATATATATATATATATATATATATTTAACATAGCACCATCTATCTATAAATGCAGTTAACAGATATCGCTATCTGTTAGAATCGTTTGGAGCTAACAGATAATTGTGACACGTGGTAGTTAAACTATTAAATTGAAGCTTATATGAAACGTCTGTATTTTTAACATAGCGCCCATCTATTGAAGAATCGTTTGCAGACAAATAATTTGCAATAAAATAATATTGCGACTATAAATTGAGATGTAAGCTATCCTGTCTTTTAAGTTGGATCAAATAACAGATAGTTACGAAGTTTTATAAAAATCGGTTCAATAGTTTAGGCGTCCATCGCGGACAAACAACGTGACACGTAATTTTAATATATATAGATTATATCTGAATTTATAACGGATGAGTTGCCTAGTCAAATATGGTCATAGCTATTTACCCTGAAGAGGATTGTGAAGCTGCACATCTTGATACAAAATACGATAATGTTTCTTTCTTTCCAGATTTTATCCTATTTTTACCATCTTTGAATTTTTTTTTAAGGAGATGTATTTAAGATAATCGAAACCGAAAATCGGAAGGTGTTGGGGGGAGAAAGGGAGGGATAAAGTTTTTATCGGATTTTTTATACCCACACAAAATAACGTTGAGCCATGAATATATGAGATTAGGTATAGGTACGCAACCTATCAGTGATAAATTTGTTAAGATATAATGTTTGATATAAAATACTTTTCATCCGGTCAGATGATGAATCAAGGTCGATGTTAGGTCAGTCGGATCTTGTAGTTCATACTTTCGATATTAAGTATATAAGGATCGATTACTATCGATACCATCGAAAAATCTATTTAGTCTATTTTTCATTCTTCCTAAACCATTATTTTAAAGCTAAGAGCACGTCTGTCTGTGATATAATTATCTAAGACTCTCTCAGAGAATTTCTCTTTTTGAGACCGAAGACTACTGAGGACTTAGGGAGCGAACCCACACCTTCCTTTTCATAATACTCGCGAGACTATGGGGTGAGTGAATATCGCCCTAACACCCCATTCACCACCACTCCTCTAGCGACAGGGTGGTAGCGCAGCCGAGCGAACAAGCGGTGGGAAAGCAAAGAAAAATCATTTCACCGTTTTCCCAGAATAGGTACCTATTACTGCGCATGTCGCATTTTGTTTCAGCGTAAAATCTCACCACCGCTATGAGATGAAATAGCGCTCACTTGGCAATAGAAACAACGCTCATCGACGAACATTTCTCGCTTGATTCAGATGCATATGTAAATTTACGTACATTTTTTCTCGCCAACTACAGTACGTGCCATTACGCCATCGGACCCTTCGCTCTCGCTTGCTTCGCCCTTCGCAGTTCACTGATTAACATTGAGTAAGTATAGTCCATACCTCCAAAGCAATTATATTTTATGTAAACTGATTAAAAAAAATTAAAACAATTAAACATGAACTGACAGAGCCTGCGTGTTATTATTATTTATTTACTACTTACTAGTACTATATAATCTGTGCTACTTATAGTATTATATATTCTGTGCTACTTATATAAAGAAAATCGGCTAAATATAGATACATACGAATTCCAATGAAATAAAACATATTTTAAATTGTAGGTTATAACAGAGGTATATACTTAATATAAATTATGCCTGCTTATTTAGTATACGTATATGTATTTTTTTTTTCGCAGTTGACTCCACTGCTTTATCCATTTCAGAGAAAAAACTTATAAATTAAAAATTTAAAAGCAGAAAATTTCCTGTCGAAGCCTGGTTTCCATAGATGTAAATTGAGATCGCAACGGAACGTAAATCTTTTGCTTTCAGTTAATCTCTTATTCTGTCTGTCCATCGTCATTATCTTTTAGGTCTCAGGATGTTGTAAATACTATCTTCAAACTGCGGCAATTTAACGTAAAATTATTATACTTATACTAGCTTTTTCCCACGGTTTCACCCGCCTTAAATACGGTTATCGGTGTAGGATTTTAACGGCAACTCCTCAATTATAGTAAAAAAAATCGGCTCGTACTTGAGGTTTTCTAGTAGCCCATGTCCTTTCCCGGGACTTAAACTATCTCCAAGCCAAATTTACCCGCAGTTCCAGCTGCCCTAAATTCGGTTATCGTTGTAGGATTTAAACGACAACTCCTCAATTATAGAAAAAAAAAACGACTCGCACTTGACGTTTTCCAGTAGACACTGTTCTTTCTCAGTTATTTCATATTGATCGGTACAGCGGTTAAAACGTGAAGAGGTCACATACAGACAGACAGAGTTACTTTCGCATTAATAATATTAGTATGGATTTTGTGTCGTTTCGAAACTCTTATACGATTTCTATCGGCCCACTTTATGTTTTTAGGTTTTGATCGCCCAGAGCTAAAAATAAATGTTAAGATAAAAAAAATATGCAGTTATGAAGCTGACACATTTTATCATCTTTTTCGTATGATATTCTTTAAAAACCGAATTCAGAATACTAAAAATAAAAGTTGCAGTAGCGCTCTCAAACTTTAACAATTTTTTTTTATTCAAATTAGGTTTTACAGAGTGAGTTTTGAACAAAATCAATTTCTAAGTTTCTCAAATATCCGCAATAATTCCTATAATACGGAACCCTAACTTAATGTGTGTATGGCACACACTTATTCGGTTTTTTATAAGGCCATATTAGTTGGTTTCGTATACCATAATCTACGTAATACCTACTCTTATGTATCTTTGTGAGCGTGTCCTTCTCAGAGATGCCTACACAGGTTCGTGGGTGTGAAGAGTGTGGTGCTAGAGAGGATGAGGGGCGATCTCCTGCATTAGTCTGGCCACCCCGTCTCCAACCCACACGGAGCGTAAATAAAATAAATTGGTTACCCTTGCTACCCTCTAGCAGCAGCCTTAATTTTTTATAATTGCCATATAAAAATTAAGATTGCGATATACCCGAATATCCCAAAATGGTCTACCTTATCTTGACTGTAGAAGTGGCACATATACAAACTAAGAAATTAGGGAAAGACGCTATAAAAAAACCGGCCAAGTGCGAGTCTATCTCGCGTACCGAGGGTTCTGTACAAACTTATTGTATGTAGATAGTTCTTCCATCATGAGATCAAGTTTGGTTTTTTTTTCTTTATTTGTGATGTAACATCTTGCTTCTTGCTAAATTTTATGATTGTAGGTCAACGGAAAGTACCCTATAGGTTTGGATTTATTAGTGAAAGCCAAAATATGCGACAAAAATGGCCGTATTTCGGCCCCTTAAAAGCTTGATTCAAGGGACCGTAGACCTTAGTATTTGATATTTATTTCAACTTAATGCGTTCCTGAGAAAAAGGGTCTTGACAGACAGACAGACGGACAACAAAGTGATCCGGCAGAAGTACCCAAGTGTGCGAGAGTTTTTGAGATCGAACGCCGAATATTGTTTGAGCAAAAAAATAATTGTTATTTTTATATAATTTTATTTATTTATATAAGTATAGTGTACATATATTACTTAGTATTTGAATATCTTTTTGTCATATTAATAAGTTCGTATGTAATACATTTATTCATTTATTTTTGTTCAAATAAAATAATATTAATGGCATCACTATTGTTTGGAACGCAATTAATGTCCCCGGGAAACAATGGAAAAGAGCCGCGGTACAAGCGTCCATCGATCTCCCAGTCATGCATTTTTGGCAGGTATAGATCTCCATGGAAAAAAGTATGGGCATCACTGCTATAAGGGATCGTTTTTTTCCTTTTGAGGTACGGAACCCTAAAAAGAATCTTACAGAAATTTAAAGAAAAATAGGTTTGCTAATTTAATCTCAAGATTTAATAATGAAGACGCTTTTATATATATAGGAACGTACAATTTTGAGTTGTGGTAAGTAGGTCCTGTTTAAGATAAACTTTTTCAGGTTTAGATATCTAACCGTTAATTAAAAAACATCCAAATAGTCAAGATGATTAATCATGGTGTGTAAATTATTCTCTGAAAACATTTTATTTTGGGTTGCGTCAAACCCTGATATAAGTTCTGCCACATGTAGTTTGTTTGTTTGCATTGGAGCATAGGATCTCATTTGTAATAACGGCATTCATTTTAAGGTAAATTGTAGATACATTTTTATCCTCACACATACGCCGGGACACTTATGTTGACGTGGCGATACTCTAAACGTTAAGGAGTATATAGCAGCTAACTAGCGCCGCCATTAGATATCCTCAATTATATCTTTGTTGAAAACGAATTTCTAAAATCCAAATGTTGCAAATATAAAACTAGTCATAAGCTATTTTTGGAAGGATTTATATATGTAGTTTCTAAAAAATATCTGTTAGTAGTAGTTGGCATTTCTGCTAAAAACGGCCACTTTTAGCAGAAATGCCAACTACAACTCTACTTAAAACGCTGTAAGAGAGCCCTTAACTAGTAAGTACATACTAGCTAAGCCATCATAGCCGTTCTACTCACGGTAAACGTCGCGATATTTCAATAATAGTATGTTTTTATTTTACGACAAAATGTAGGTTTCCACACAGGATAAAAGTCGCGATATTTCAATAATAGAATGTATTTTATTTATGACAAAATGTAGATTTCCACACAGGATAAACGTTGCGATATTTCAATAATAGACTGTATTTATTTTATGACCCGTGAAGGTTGCCACACAGGATAAACGTCACGATATTTCAATAATAGAATTATTTATTTTACGTTTCCACACATCGCGATATTCAATAATAGAATGTATTTATTTTATGACAAAATGTAGGTTTCCACACAGGATAAACGTCACGATATTTCAATAATAGAATTATTTATTTTACGACAAAATGTAGGTTTCTACACAGGATAAAAGGTGGCGATATTTCAATAATAGAATGTATTTATTTTATGACAAAATTTCCACAAACGTCGCGATATTTAAATAAAAGAATGTATTTATTTTATGACAAAATGTCGGTTTCCGCACTCGATATATGTCGCGATATTGCAATGATGGTATTTATTTAAACAGAATTTGAAAATCATATTAAGAAATAAAGAAAATAAATCATTAAAATCACATCAAAAATGCTTGAAATTGAGTTGTCGTAGATCTCGATATTAAATCAGGAAACCCTATTATTCTTTGAAAAATTAACTTATGTAGTTATTGTTTAATATCTTCTTTGTTTGTTTTTATTCTTATATATCGGCTAGATTAAAGTATCAAGCGAACTTGTGAAGTTATTTCTTGTACGTCATTTATTTCGTACGTCTCAAATACCTACATAATAAATTCACAAAAAGATCAACTACAATAATAAAATGTATAAATATTATATAAATGTAAATATATTATAGAAAATATGTATTCTAAACAAATAAAATGTCAAAAAGCTACGCGACCATTTCGGTTCTAAAGTGTAAAAATGAATTCCCTGCCGATAGCGAGAGGTGCGATGGTAGAAAGTAGCCAAGGCATCATTTTAAACAATTCCTCAGAACACATCCTATTGTACAAGATTGTTACACAAGTTTCGAAAGAAACCTACTTAGGCACAAGATGGTTTAGCGCACGAGCTTATAGCGAGGGTGCTAATAGTTCTAGTGCCTAAATAGGCTCTTTCACCCGAGGTAAACACTTTACTTTTCATCCTACAAAACCATACTAATATTATAAATGCGAAAGTAACTCACTAATACATGGACACATTTAGATGAAATTTGGTATGGAGTTTGATTGATTGGAGATTTGAGTCCCGGCGAAAGACAAAGGACAGTTATTATCCTGAAAAAATCAGAAGTTCCCGCGGGAATAACTATAACCGAGTTAAAATGAACTATTTCATTAGTACATATAATTAAGGAATAATTAGTATAATTAAGGAGTGGACATAAGAATAACGGCCCACGCCGATAACCAAATTTAGGGCGGGGAGAGCCAGGGGCAAAAATCATTAATTATCAGCTATCCCATTACTATTATACATACGAAATATTTATTATAAATGAACTTTTGCCCGCGGTTTCAAAAAATAATTCCACGCTTAATTCGGTTATAGGTGTAAGACTTCAACGGCAACTCCTCAATTATAAAAAAAACGACGCACACTTGACGTTTTCAAGCAACCTATGTCTTTCCCCGGGACTCAAACTATCTCCATGCCAAGTTTCATCTTAACCTGTACAGCGGTTAAGAGGTAACAGACAGACAGAGTTAGTATCGCATTTATAATATAGCGGACCCGGCATACGTTGTCCTGCCCGGAAAAGCAGCGTCACATTAAATATCATAATTTAAATTTAACATTATCATTTTTAGGGTTCCGTACCCAAAGGGTAATTAGCGGAAACCTATAACTAAGACTTCGCTGTCCGTCCGTCCGTCCGTCCGCATCTCATAAACCGTGACAGACAGTTGTAGTTTTCACAGATGTATTTCTGTTGCCGCTATAACAACATATATTAAAAAATAGAATAAAATAAATATTTAAGGGGGCTCCCATACAACAAATGTGTTTTTTTTTGCTTGATTTTGATCGATATTAATAACGGCAACTGGTAGAGTAGGCAATATTCACAGAATATTTAGTTATATAGGCACTTTAAAAATAAACAATTAAATTAAAATAAAACAAATATTTAAGGGGGCTCCTACAACGAACATGTTATTTTTGCCGTTTTTATAGATAATGGTACGGAACCCTACGTGCGCGAGTCTGACTCGCACTTGGCCGATTTTTTTAATTTGTGATTTCATAATTACTTCTAACAAATCTACGTTTCAGTTATTATTTTTGGATATCTCACTGTTTTCTAAAGCCTCTAAGTCTAAATTATTTAATTCTTTATTTCCTTCCAAATCTTCTATCGTAGAAGTATTGGCGGGAAGCCTTACTTTAAATCCTTTTGATTTTAAGCGAGCCCGTTCGATGCGGTTTTTAGCCACAAATTTTACAATGACTGAAGTGTTGGGATATGATAATAATGGAGTCGCATTCAATGCAGCGAATGTTGAAATCATTGTCGTACATTCATGAGAAGATCAGTGACACAGCAACTGCAGCGCCATCTACCGGGTCCATTTGTAATATCGAACCTTGCAGGGACCCTCTCGAACGTACACAAAAAATATCATCAAATTCGTTCCTACAGTTTAGGAGAAGATCAATGACTCACCGTCTGCAGCGCCAGCTACCAGGGTCCAATTGTGAAATTTTCAAACACTATTTCACCCAAATCGTTCCAACCGTTTAGGAGGAATTAGGTGACAATAACACATAACCAGGAATTGTACGTAGAAAAAAAACTGACTCACATTTAACGTTTTCAAGCAGCCTAAGTCCCGAATCGATTAATTGTGCAATCCGCAAGCTACCATCCCCCCGACCGACCACGGCACGGTCGAAAAAATATTGTTAGGCGGCCTCGCCACGTACTAACGGCCCCAGACGACGATCTCACTATTCGGATAGCGAGACTAGTCTCAACGACCTCCCCTAGTAGCGGACACGTCGCCGACGTCCCCGGGTTCGTCGGCGAACGCACGGAACTACCTCATACACGAGGTATCAGAGTGCCGGGATGCGTAACGGGGAACTCCCCTCCTGGCGCTGACTCACCTTCGGATTCGAGGCTCACGCTGGTCGAAGGGACGACCCCAAGAGCGACAACCCAAGCCGAGGCTACCCCGCGGGGAGCCCTTGATCGTTAGGCGCTATATGGGCTGAGACTCCTTCAGAGTTTCGCCCCAAAAGCCCGGTGGAGCAGTAATGGCTGCATCAGCCAACTGCATAGTCCGTTCAAAAAAAATGCCTATTTCCTTTCACATCTTAATCCGTACAGTGGTTTAAGCGTGAAAAGGTAACAGACAGAGTTACTTTCGCATTTATAATATTAGTGTGGACATTTGGTTGTTACTTACTCAATCACGCTTCAACCACTGGATGACTCGGAATAAAACTTGGGACACATATAGGTCCTTACAATATGACATAGGCTAATTTTCATCCCGAAAAATTTAAATGTTTCCACAGTATATATTGTGCCAGGTGTCTGCGGTACGACAGGTAGATACGTTAACCTTCCTACCTGAAAACCGTATCTCGCCGTTACGCGCTGGTGACTTTACGTATTATTATTCAAAGTACGCCAATACCTACGCATTGACCTATTTGAATACACAACACGTTCACTGCGTGTTATCTAATGTAAACTAAGTTCTCTTTTAATTTCCACTAAAGATATGAAAACAATAAATTTTTTATTAATCAATACAGAGCTCGAAACAAATACTCACTGTCCATTATTATGTTGATCGCACAAGGTTTCCTAATTATACGAGAGGAGATCAAAAAGTAAAGATAATCGGATATTTCTAGTATTCACAAAAATCTAAAAAAAATAGAGAGCTTGCTTAAACCTTCACTGGTAGGTACAGGTTTAAGGTATTTAAACACACAGTCACATTTTGAAACTTCATTCATTTTATGTCAAGTCAGAGCTGTCATCAAAACTTCTGCATGAAAAGTGTTCTAATGTACAATATTTTTTCACTGCATGGGATTTACAGTAGACTTGAATGAGCAGTTTCCAGCTCCACTGTCCTTTTGTAAGTTTCAGACTGGAAAAAAATAACATGGCTTACTACATTCTTTAACTAGCAAATTACTGTATTTGTTTTAAGATATCTGTTAAAACATCGCTATAAAAAAATAACGGCCGCACCTTTCGTTACTCTATTTTCAATTATTTATTCTTATTATAAACTAGTAGCGAGAACATTATTAATTTCATGAAATGTTAAGTAACTATAAAGCTAAAAAATACTGTAATAGAATTTCTATATCTTATGTGATATAATTGTAATTAATTATATTTCACTTTTTACGCTAAGCTGTTCGCCTAAGATAAGTAATATATTTGTGCCACACAAAAATGAAGTCTATTTGAAATTAACATTGTCGATTTTAGCTTAACGCCCATAAAACAAATTAATTATTCTTAAGGTCCCGTAGGTATCTAAAACAATAAAAATGGAACGCTTATAGGATCACTCTGAATGGAAATGGGGACACTTGGTTTGATTCAACCAAACGAATGAAACAAGTCTATTAGAAAACCCCATTCGATGTGTTCGTCCAGTTCAAGAACGCACTTCTCCAAGAGCATTGGGTTTTTTGGTGTTAACATTTCCAGTGACGTTCATTTTGAAGACAAGGTCAAGTTGGTGTCCATAAAACTCGGTTACTCAACAGACCAAAGCAATACCTTGGTCGCGGAAAATGTCGCAAGTCTGGCCCTACGTGAGGAACTGCTGCCACCTCTGGACAGGTGCACTCGGACACTAGCTTAGCCCTTTTGATTCGGTTCAACGACGAGCTGAGAGAATTTTCGACAATCCCAAACTTACAAGCGTTAACTTTAAGTCTGAGCATAATTTTTGCCTCCCCGTGTGTGTTCTGCCGCCTATATAATACCTAGGTTATGTTTCACTACTATCTATCATTTTACTGTTGCTATGGGCTACCAATGCTAGAGGATTCACCCACACACCCTGAAACCTAAATGGTCGCGTAGGTACTATAAGATTACAAGGGAACTCTGGAATAAACGGAATACCTGCTACATACAGTATGTGGTTCTTGAAAGTGATCGTACTTTTAACTAAGGGTCAGCACGCATTCCGCGAGCCGTAAGCTTGTATGCCATCTTAGTAATATAAAAAGTCACTTTCTTCGGACAAATCCAACGATCTTTCTACGAATTCCCTAAGTTGATTCTGAAAGGCCTAATTTCGTCAGAGACATAACTGGCTAGACGACATTTAAACAAACTACTTACTGCAGACAGACGACAGCATTTCGTAAGAAGTTTTGTATATTAATCTCTAAGCTTTATTCTGTAGATAGCACCAAATAATTTTGATGAGTGTGCCCCGACTTCTGATAGATATTTCTCATGCAGCCATTCTCCGTTACCTGTATATTTCTTCATTTTAGTTTTTATGCCTTAAAATCGTCGCCGATTCTACCACATAAAAATGTATCGGTAGAAATAAATGTAGGTTAACGATCTGTAAAGATAATATAGTACAAAAAACGCTCTTACGGAAGCGGGAACGTCGTGTCGTATATCGTAGGTACGTATCGGTGGAAGTTTAGTGGATTAATCAATCAATGACTAATTCAATGTTTTTTTAACCTTTAACTAAATTCCTACGAATAAAAATTAGTGTTATTGTTGAAAACATCAAAATTGTCTATGACTTTTTTCTTTTTTTTTTTGTCACATTGCTAAAATTTCTCGTGTGCAATATACTCCTTTTAAGACTGCGATATAGGCTAGACCGCGAAAATACGCCGTTTTTGTGCAAATTTTATGAATAAACTATAGCAACTACAGGATTGAATAAAATATATGTTATAAAACTTGCTTTTGTCTAGTGATTTGTCTTAATGTGTGATTTTCATTTATTGTATTGAATGCAATAAAAAATTTGGAAGTGACCATTGTTTCAACACTTGTGCAAATTTTTAAAGCGTGTTTTGCATTTGCTTGTAATGAAAGTTGGTTAAATAATTAGAATAGCTTGTTATCTAGTTGGACAATAAAATGGAGAATTCTATAAGGTCCTTCGAGCCGAATTTGAACCAGCGACCTATAGATTATATAAGTCAAAGCAACTTTGGAAGGCTGTGCCCTACTTAAATATGCCGTTTTCTGCTCGTTTTTAAAATCGATTCCCCTGTTCTGTTGCAAGTTTCAGACTGGAAAAAAATAACATGGCTTCCTACATTCTTTAACTAGCAAATTACTGTATTTGTTTTAAGATATCTGTTAAAACATGCTTTAAAAAAAACGGCCGAACCTCTCGTTTTTCTATTTTTAATTCATTACTCCTTATCAACGAGTAGCGGGAACATAATCTTTTCACGAAATGTTAAGTAACTGAAAAGCTAAAGAGTTACTGTAATAGAAATTTTATATCTAATGTGATATAACTGTATTTTTTTTCACTTTTTATGCTAAGCTGTACGCCTATCTATAATTTAAAATACTAAAAATACTAAATTTCGTTATCGGCGTAGGTTCTTACGGCAACTCCTTAATTACATAAAAAAAAAACAATTAAATCCTTCTTTTTTAATGGCATAATACATTCGTGTCTGTGAAACCATGGAAATACACATACAAAATCAAATTTTCAAATCGCTCCAGTAGTTTCCGAGCCTATTAAATTATGTTGACAAAAGATTTTTTTGAAACTTCTTCTATAGAAATGCTATCTGCGAGAGAGGAGCGCCTGCAGCAAACATTCAAAGAATATAACGATCTTTTATTTTATGTTTTTTTGACGTGACAACGTCTTATAAATTGGTTTGCCGGGTGACACTTCAAGAAACTGCGTTACGCTCCGCTCACGTTATGCGCTCACAATGAGAGCGAGTGAGAGGCACGCGCCCGCCTAAGAGCGAGAGAGACAGACATAAAATCATTGTCACGTAAAACTTTCGCCCGTATACCGACTTTACAGGCAACCAGTTTTTTTTTATGCAAGATACCTCAACTACTGAGAATACGTACTTCAAATATTTAGAATGAGTGAAATTCACAAAAGTTTAAAATTAAATACACATATAATTCTGAGTATTACAAAAATACAAAAAAAAAACATAAATAAGGTGTATCCGAACATATTTTTTTCATACAACCCGTGTTACACATGATATCTTTAATATAGACATTTCGCTACTTAAAACGTACTATACCATAAGATAGTCGCGAAACGCATAGTTATTCACAAAATATTAATAAACAAGTGTTCGTCGAATTAATTAAATATGCTTATACGATAACTCATTTAAGTGTTTATAGTTATGAATATTTAGTGCACAGAAGGGTGTACAGAATAAATCAGATTCGGATAAACTCTAAATAAAACATTTTCCCTACACAATATGCCTTATATCCTCCAAATACATCGCTTCATATTCTTTATAAGTCTTTCCATCGACTGTTCTTTGAGTGGAAATGTATCTTTTAATTTCATTACCAGACCAAAGATGCAAGTTTTCAAAACCTATATCCAAAGTTTTGTTAGTTTTCTGTAAAATTAGTAAATTTTCATTTAGACGTTTCTTGATTCTATCTATTATTTGGTACTCTTCCGTCTTTGATTTCAGATCTGAAATAGAGTGTTCCGGTGATATTAGTTTTAAGATGGCGTGCAAAGATAAGACTGAATAACAGAAAAAAATTGACGCTTAGTTGAAAGTGCCATCTATTGTCAAATAGCATTAGTGTTGCTGCTTCGGTAAAAATAATAGTATTACTACTCGCCAATAGATGTCAGGGCATCATATTTTTCAGTTTATCATTGTCTGAAAACATGGACAAAACGACGTTTTCTAAATATGAAAACCAGCTAGGTCGATTGATCGCCCCCGAAACCCCTTGCACACTAAATTTCATGAAAAATTTTGTAGCCGTTTCCGATAATATATATATATTATATATACAAGAATTGCTCGTTTAAAGGTATTAGATGTAGTACTGCAGTCTAACTAAACATTCTTGCAGTCAGAAATCTAAAGCGTCTAGACAGAGCAATCATGAGAAGCGATGCGCGGCGTAACGGGGGGCGAGCTCTCCCGACTAGCATACTAGCATCGACTAACATCTTCACATACGGCATGGCTGTCTAGACGTAATAGAATTTTTCTTCAACATCAAACGCGCCAACTCTCCCATTTTACTTTAAAAGATTAATCAACCAGTCGATATCAATCACCTGCTGGATATAGGCCTTTTTTTAATTAATAAAAATGATTTGACTTTGAACGTCACGACGACCAGTCCTCCACCATCCTTCCACTTCCGGCTACTTCCCGCTACCTTTTATAAGTCATCGGTCCACCTAGCAGTAGGTCTGCGTTTCTAGAAGACAAAAACAACCCTTACGCCAGGGACAGAAACTTTCGGCTTCTTTTCATGCTTGGGACCACAACCCCTAACCCCAAAAATAGTTTTATTAAATTTCTGATTTAACATTCTGCATAAAATGTCAAAGAGCTAGGAACCTGCGACATACGGACTTACAGACAGCAACTGTGCTGTTTTGCCATTTGGGTATGGAAACCCAAGCTTCTACATTAACATACGCGCTAAAGTGGCTAAAGTATTAACTTACCAATAGTAACATCCATTTTCTTTACATTGCTCAATTTCTCGACAAAATTATCCAGCGTCCATTTTGTCTGCACATCGTCTACCAATAGTTGCACGGAACGAGACAGACTGCCGGACGGACAGAATAACGAACAGTGCGTGTCTGCCTTCTGAAGGGCCAATTGTAAACGGCCCACTGACCACTGTAGAGTTTCGAATATCCATATTTGTTCACCACTAAAAGAAATAAATAATAAGTCGGTGTCGGTCGAGAGGTTTAAATTTCACTTCATGTCCCAAGTCGCGGAGGTTCGAACCCCGGAGCCGGCGTGTACCAATGAGTCTTTTCTTAATTTCTCAAGTACACTGATTTATTCACACCACTGGCTTTTCGGTGAAGGAAAACATAGTGAGGAAACCAGCATATGTCAAAAAAAAAAAAAAAAAAGACGTATGTGAAGTCCACAATCCGCACGTGGCCCGCTTGTGGACTATGGCTCAAATCATCCTCGTGAGGGTAGGCCGTGCCCCAACTGTGGGGACGTATGAAGGCTGCAAAGGACAAAAGAAATCCAAAAAAATCAGCTTGTATGTGATTTTACCAACTTGACTTATTCATACTAATATTATAGATGCGAAAGTAACTCTGTCTGTCTGTCTGTTACCTCTTCACGCTTAAACCACTGAACCGATTTAGATGAAATTTGACATGGAGTTAGTTTGAGTCCTTCTAGTATAACTAAGGAGTAGCCGAATGCCACGCCGATAACCAAATTTAGGCCGGGCAAAAGCTAGTTTCTCATAATTCATCAAAAACTGGTAAAAAGGGGTAAGCATATAAACTCTGTCTATGGTTTTTCATTTTGCCGATTATTACTTAGACTTGTGGGGTATACATAAAGTTACCTTAGTCCAAATACATCTGTCACGCAGATCACAGTATGGTGTGGGTGTGTATCCAGCCACCGGTTAACCTTATCGGCACGGCCTACCCTCATTGAGGGTGATTTGCCACTAGTCCTCAGGATTGTGAACTTCACATAAATCTTTTTTTTTTTTTGACGTATACAGGTTTCCTCCGATGTTTTCCATTACCGAAAAGCCAGTAGTCTGAATATTCAATGTACTTGAGAAATTAAGAAAAAGACTTATTGGTACACGCCGGGCTCGAAAGTGGCGGACCACTCGAGAGACACAAGGTGAAATTGAAACCACCACCACTGACTTCATTAAATCAAAAGAATACCATTTCTGATTTTAATAATATCTCTGGTGCATACAGAAATAAATCATATAATTTTTTTTCTATTTACGTTATTGTATTTTTTATATGATTTCAATATACCTATACATACCTGTCTAACACCAATTTTCGATTCTTTTCCAAAGTGAATTTCTTCAAATAAGTTTTGAGTTCGTCCACGAACCTTGGGTTATTACTGTCTAGAAGGAAAGAAAAAGTCATATGAATTTATTAAGGTGAATCAGAAACAGATTTTTCCCATAAAGAGTATGAGTGCACTAAATATCCATAGCTATAAACATGCTTCTAAATGTTTTATTATTATATATTGCTATTTATTACTGTCACAAAATGCATATTTAATAATGAAATGCTAATAAATTATGAAATAACTTAAGTTTTCCTTGATTTCATAGTATTCTATTAATTCGATAAGCAACTTTGTTTACTGATAATTTACGGGCAAGATAAATAGCGCTTTATAATAATTACACGTTTTCAGTATCGAAATATCTATAGTCACAGATATTAGGTGTAACACAGTTTGAATGAGGAAATGATATTCGGATACACCTTATATCTACTAGCCTCATATTAAAAATACCCAGTCACAGTACCAATTTTTATGGTCTATCGTTTACTGTTTGTGCAATAAAATTATGGAACTCTCTACCTTTATCTATCAGGCGCTCACAATCAGCTGACACTTTTAAAAAACTGGTTAAAATCCACTATCTTAACTCCAATTTATAATATTCCTATTAATTCTTTAGTTCAATTTAAATATCCTTACAATAATGTAATATAGGCATGTATGTATGTATATATATATATATATAAATTTGTTTATATACACGTATATATAAGTATGTTTATGTATATATAAGTATGTTTATGTAACTATATGTATGTTTATGTATTTATTTATTTTATACAATTATATTAGTATTTAGTATTATTATAGCTTCTATTTCTATTACTTGTAACTTAAGGTTGCCTGTAAGAGATCGCTTTATAGCGATAAGGCCGCCTAGTTGTACCATAATATATAAAATTGTATAAATGTTTAGTTTTAAATTATTTGGTGTACAATAAAAGTATATTCTATTCTATTCTATCACAAAAAATCATATAATTTACTGTCCCTGGTCTTTTATTTTACCACTTATTATTTTTCGTTTAAAATATTTGTGCTTATACACAAAAGTCATTGGTCTATAGGCTTATGGTACTAAAACGTGGTCTACAACTGTAGGCCTCCTGACTAAGCTCTGGGTTGTTTAGCGAATTATCGAAAGAGGTATGCTAGGTACTTCTGAATTTACCAAAGAACCAAAGTCACCAGCATGGCTCAAATAGTAAGCATTCTGATGTGGCAATGGTCAAGCAAACCACATCGCTGGTCGAACCGATAACCCAAGCCGCAGCGGGAGACAGCGTCTTACCAGGTGGACAACGAGGAAGTCAGTAGAAGCAGACGGTTCAAACCCGGCCATTGCGATGAATAGACGTAGTGTTCCGGCTGAGAAGACTTACCAATAGTTTCACTAAAAGAATTGTCGGTGACATCAAAGTCCATGCTTAACTCAATTTTGTTCTTGCGTCTCTCGCTCCGCTCTTCGTAGAACTGCTTCAAAGCCGCTATAGGCTCTTTCGGTAACTCCACTTGGATGCCTGTTGATAATTTACTTATATTCAACCAACGCACCGCTCGCCATCGGGAGGGAATTCATCCTTACACATTAAAACCTAAATGGTCACGTACAGTGCGGTTTCAGAGGAACTTTCTCCCGCGAACCGAACACTTAGGTTGTGGAATGAGCTCCCTGCCGAGGTTTTCTCTAAGGACTACAGTATTTGATAGATAGATAGATAAAATAGTTTATTTACCACATAAAATGAAACACATATATAAATATCAATTACAGAGTACTTATACTAAATATATTTAGTGCTTATTATTAATATAAAAAATTTAAAATTTTAGGTTGTTTTTAAGTCCAGTGTGCCATTAGGTGTGCCAAAAAGGCCACAGCTCAGCACAAGCTGCGTGTCACGTAGACACACAACGCTGATTTTCAAGAAAGAAGTTATTAGATTTTTGAAGGGTCGGCAACGCGCGAGTGATGCCCCGGGTGTTGCAAGCGTCCATAGGCTGCGGTGACCGCTTACCATCAGACGGGCCGTAAGCTCTTTTGCCACATTACTGGTATAAAAAAATATATATATTTTTATTAAAATTTAAGGAAATTCAAAATGAATTCGTGAATTATTTGTTTTCGTTTATGATTACATTGTTTACATCAATTTGATTGGATAAATCATGATTTTTAAAAGACGCCTTTGCGTTTTTGTTGAAAATTAGGAGTTTTTCTGTACATTTTGTGACTAAACGAAAGTAAATAAAATGGAACTTCAAACGAAAACATATAGATTAGTACTTCATATTTAAATATACAGGGTGCTGGCGCGGAAACTTGCTAATGTTAAAGGTTAATAGAAAAAGTAGTCGAATTATCACTGTAATTTAATTTTTATTGTAAAGTTTTTTAATTAATAGTTTTCAAGATAACATCGGTCAAATGACGGCTTTAATTGTGCCATTAGGTGTGCATTGAGTAACCTGATTTCTGGAGTTTCGTTCAACTCTTCTAAGCATATTGACGGCTATGTTGGCGATGCCTTGGCGTATGTTGTTTTTCAGGTGAGGTAGGCTCCTTGGACGGTCATAGTAAACAATTAATTTCAAATAACCCCATAAAAAAGGTCACAAGGAGCCAAATCCGAATCCCCCAACGCAGAAGCGTGTTTACGTGCTAAATGCGGAAGAGAAAGTAAAAATGACTGGCTTTCTCCTTTAATTGGGTGTAGTTACAGTCTGCCGGCCTCTTGACCCACCATTCTTCACATTTTCACACGCCCTGAATGTGTCAACCCACGAAACAACTAATTGCGGTCCAAAAACTGGACCTGAAAGACGACATTAAAATGATGAAGTATGAAACGCTCGTTCAGTGACGATAATGGGAAAACCAGGAAAGAAGTAAGTTCGTTGGCAACTGCGCGCTGCTCGTTGGTCTAATGCATGGCACGAAATTACTATACGGTTAACAAAACATGATTTCGAATAAGACGCTTTCCTTCCTTTTCCGACTCCACCCATCGATATGGAATTTTCATATTTATTTTATTTATAACTTCACCTCGACGATTGGCGCGAAATACAATTCAGCAAGTTTTCGCGGCGCACCTTGTAGCAATTGTTTATGTTGGTAATTACTATTTTCAATACTATAAAAATGATTTACCATTACACTCTTCACACAAAATTGACGTTTTAGGGTTGACTTTCGGTACATTTTTCTCTGTTTACATACCGATTTAATGTCATTAAAAATACTATTCGTTAATAAATACAGTCTTAAAGTGAACTATGGAGGCTGAATGTCAAAAGCATTAATTCGTTTAAAAAGATCATTATTCTTTTCACAAAAATCATCATGAAATGGCGAGAAATAATATTGATTTACTTATAAATACAAACAAAATAAAAAATTTATGGTTTCTAAAAATAAATTACTGACCAAAATAAGTTTAAGGTGGTAAGATATTTTTGCAATTTGCCTTACAACAAACTTTTATAACTACGTGCGGGTCAGACACAAAACTCCAATTACCATATTAAAACGCACGAGTCACGCGAAACTAGCGCCAAAGGACTGAATCAGATAAATTCTAACTATCACGGTTCATAAGATACAGCCTGGTGACAGACGGACGGACGGACGGACAGCGGAGTCTTAGTAATAGGGTCCCGTTTTCTACCCTTTGGGTACGAAACCCTAAAAAAAAAACGCAAAATTCCAAAGCCAAAGAGTTTAGAATCATTCACTGAATAAAAAGAGCGTGGTCGTATATTCGTTAAGATATTACTTACACTCAGTAAACATTGTATAATGCAATATACATTACCTCTAAATTTACTGCTAGCACCAACCGGCATGTTTTTATGAAACCCATTAAATACTGATATCAGGCAATCTCTTGCGTTTAATATCTTCCTCTCATTTGCGTCTAATGACGCCAGTAACTCATTTATCTCGGCTTTTTTGCTCATCTGTGAATAAAATGTAGTTTTTTACGAGTGAGACGATAAACACCTTTCCACCATAAAGAGCCTGTCATGAGATAAATTAACGCCAATAATTGATAATACTATATGTATAGTCAATAAGGTATTAACTAACTTTGTTGGATATTTTATCAGTAAAATAATAATTAATAATAATTTCTGGTAAGGTATTGTTAATAAGTTGTAAGACTTATAAAGGTAGGTAGGATGGCGCTTACTCTCAGTATAGCTCCTTGAACACGCTCCAACCCTTATCATAGCAGTGAATTGAATAGCTTCAGCCCGCGGTTTCACCTGACCTAAATTCGGTTTCAACGGCACACTTGACGTTTTCAAGTAGCCTATGTCCTTTCCCGGGACTCAAATTTTTCCATGCAAAATTTCATCTTAATCGGTACAGTGGTTCAGGCGTGAAGAGGTAACAAACAGAGAGGCAGACTGACAGAGTAACCTCAACATTTATAATATTTACATGGATATGCAAAGAATCTGTCTAATTCTGACTTCTTATAGTTCGTCAGGAATATATTTTTGTCACTGGTCTTTCAATTCACCACTTAAAACTAACTTAATATAAAGCTGGTAATTTACGACGTATAGGACATAATGATAATTGCCTTTTTTTTGTAAGTAGGTAGTAGTAGTAGTATTTATTATTCTTATTATGTTTATCTCCCGTAGCACGTTTTACATAAAATTAAAAAATTATCAAAACTAAAACTTTTAAGACAAAAACAACAACCGACTTCAAAATGATGCACTTAAAAGGTAAAAATTATTTTTTCCAAAAAGTGTGACCTAAATAACAATTTAAAGTTGCTGTTCTCTTTATTAGTTAATAATTAAGGACATTTTAAAATGTATACTGGAGTGGTCTGGTATACAACGTGCGGTCCTGTGCCTTTAACATTTAGAAAACTCCCAACACCTTAACTAAATCTTCGATTCATCTTGTGTGGAGAAACTTCCCTACTAAAGTAGTGTCTTATTGTAATATTTTTGGACAAATCACATGGCGCCATCTGGTCCAAAACTCAGCAAGGATTGTACTAGAGGAACTGGACAACTGATACAAATACATACTTATGTAACTTTTTTTTGAAACTACATACATATAACGTATTGTAAAACACCAAGACTTAAAAAAAAAAGCAACAAATGTGTGTCCTGTGCGGGGATTGAACCTATGCCCCTCGTTTCAGCAGGCAGTCTTCTACCAACTGTGCTACTGAGCAGTTCCTATATAAAAATAAAACTTACAATAGCTTTATCAACAGCAGCGATCTGTCTATCAGTCCCCTGCCTGTCCACTGCCCTGTCGTCGCCAAGAGCCCTGAACAACCCACTCTGTGAAAGAATCTCCTCTCGGAGTGTCTGCAAAGAGTTAGCTCTTGCTTCAGCCCGGGTTTGTTCACACCGTAACACCAGTAATTCACATTGCTCTTCATCTAGAAATCCCTGTAATAGAACGTTTTTAAAGGCTGTGTTCCAAAACGCAACTTGAAAGTTAGAAAAGGTTTTGGAACGCCTAACTCCAAGTAACTCATTTGTCAAGTTAAATCATTAACACTGTAATAGATACGGTTAATAATAACTCTGGTTACTGTAAAAAAAAAAAAACTCTCAAACACTTTTTCCAGTTTCAATTTACTTCTTTTTAACTATATATTTATTATATATAATCATATATTTACCTAAGATAAAGAAGAAGTAAAGTAAATATAAATAAATATGACAATCAATAATAATAATAATAAATAAATAAACATTTTTGGACATTTATTTATTATTTTACACAGAGCGCCGTCTCACTCCAAAGTAAGCAAAGCTTGTGTTATCAATACCAGACACCGAATACAAGTACATATATAATACTTTTTTTATTTGTAAATACATACATATCATACATAAATACACCCAGACTCAAGACAAACACAAATATTTGTCCAGTGCGGAAATCAAACCCACACCCTCTGCACAGCAGTCGGCCACACTACCAACTAGGCTGTGAGGAAGGGATCAATCAATCAGCCTCTAGCAGGCTACTGTTGGATATGGGCCTTTCCTAATAAACTCCGCCACATTCAATCCAGTGACCCGTGCTGCTTTTACTGATCCATGATCTTCACTCTAGAACACTTCTACCCCAACAGTCATCAATTCTGACAGGTTTCATCAAAAACTGTCATGTTACTTGTAAAAACAGAACATTGTAAACGGGTCTATTCTATGTAGGTATACACTAATAGACTAGCTCATTCCCGCGGCTACATCCGCGTAAACTTTTAAGAAAAATAAGAAAGCTTTCACTGTTTGAGGTTTTACCTACAAAAATATCAAAATTCTCATACAATTTTCATCCCCTTATTTTTACATAAAGGGGATGGGTTTGGAATAAATATATAAAGTTGCCTTAGTCCAGAGTCAGACACACCGACAGAAACAATATAATATATATATATATATATATAGTAGGACTAACTATCCCGCAATATAATGTAGATGTGTATACAGCCAACACTGACCTCTACTACTACCCACTGGACTACGTAGTATTATATTCTCTTTGCACTGGACTGGCTTTTCTATACAATTAACAGCTAGTTCTGTGTGTCAATTAAAAACGCCACCGCGAAAGTCTCAGGGAACTAATTTTGACATATATTGTACATGTCTGTCTTGGTAGATTGAAAACATCATAAAAATTTGCTGAATTTAACTTAATTTGTCGGTGTTTTAGTGAGTTTTTGAATTTTTTAATGTAATAACGAGTTTACAAATATGAGGAAATGTGTCTTATGCAAACGTTGCTACAAAAAGAGAAGTAACACGTCGTTTCACAGGTACGTCCATTTAGTGTTTATTCAAAATAGATGTAAAATGTATGTGTTAACCATCCGATTCGATCACAAATTGTTATTGCAATATTATATTAGCAGTACAATATTGAATTTCGGTAAAATTGATATTTATTTGTGTTGTTCAGAATTTGCTAGTGATTCAAAGAGGTCATAATTTTAATATCGATATTTAGAAAGTTGGCCAATATGGACATGGAAATTGTTATATTTAGAATGTTGTAAGTCTTTCGATATTGGCATGCCTTCGACTTAGAAAGAAGGTTTCTGATTTCCCAAGCCCTAAGAGATGGTGATGGTTCAAATATTTTTTTACTTAAAGGAGAGGAGTATATACAATAGTTACATAATATTAAAGCCACTCCAAAGGAAAAAGATTTCCTTTGCTCTAAACATTTCAATGCTAAATGTATTTTCAAACATTGCAACAGAACCACATTGAAGTTGGGCAGTGTTCCAACAATATTTACAGAATTGTTTTAAGGTTAGTTTTAAATTGACCTAATTAATTGGGCTGAATTATATTAGTCAGTATTGCTTCATAAATATTTTTTTTTATAAAAGATCTATTATAATAATCAAACACTCCAGGCATTATACTATTAATAAACTAATTATAACAATAATAATAATATATTTTCTTCTAAGACTCTAACCTTCAGGGAGTCATAAACGAAGAGAAATTATTTCTATGTATGTATATTTATTATTTATATTGTATTTCTTACTTCTATGAAGATTTTGTGTGTTTATAAGATTGATGTACTAGCACTTTATAAGTCAATAGGAGTTGTACCTAATTAACTAATTTAATTAAGCCCAATAGGTAATTCAAATAACGTTTGTTAGGTATATTGCTTTTAGTGTTTATAAGTATTAGTAAACCTAATTGATCATAATAATTGTGTAATTTTTTCCAGACCCAAATTCTTGCGAAGAGCTTGAAATAACTGACAGTGAAAGTGACAAAGTGTCCAGAGGAAAAAATGTGGCTCACAGCGTCAAGCGTCAATTTTTGTTAATTTAAATATATGTACATCTTAATCTTAATATATATAAATCTCGTGTCACAATGTTTGTCCTCAATGGACTCCTAAACTACTGAACCGATTTTGATCAAACTTCGTAAATATCTGTTATTTGATCCAACTTAAAAGATAGGATAGTTTTTATCTCGATATGTCAAGTGCGAGCCGGACTCGGGCACTATAGGTAAAAACCAACTTTCGCCGGGTACAGAGGGACGGCAGCGGAACAACGTTCGCCGGGACAGCTAGTATATTATATAATATTGTAAATATTATTATGAAATACATAACTTAAAAAAAAAAACATTTTTCTAAGTAGCAAAAAATGCTATCATATAATAAATATTATATTAAATTATCCTATAAAAAATAAATTAGATGTCCATTTAATACGACTTTTATTTTTAATTAACTGGACTATTAGTAGACTTAGATACCCGCTTAGATAGTGTATCCCACACACCAATGGGCACTCGTTATTAAGAGGCTGCCGAGGTTTGCTCTAAGGACTACAGTATGGAATTCTTCAAGAAGGTAGTGATTAGATTTCTAAATATTCGGCAACGCGCGAGTAATTCTCCTGTATTTCAAGTATCAATAGGCTACAGTAACCCCTTAACATCAGGTGGACCGTAAGCTTGTTTTCCACATTGGTTATATAAAAAAAATCGATCAAATCGAAAGGTATCATCGAGGATTCTCGCCAACACAGATTTTTGAGTAAACAAACTTAAGCTAGTGGTAAGTGGCAACACTGTTGAATGTTTTTAAAAACCACCAGAGTTTTTAAAGAGTTAAAAAACTGTCTTTTTTTTAAATATAATATATCGATATATCACAGATATAATGTCGACTTGCGGATATCACTAATTTTACTTCTATAGACTTTCGTATCTGCCTACAGCGCCAAAATGGCGTTATTCAAGTAGGCACAAAAAACGTTCGACAGCAGCCAGTCCAGTGGGTAGTAGAGGTCAGTGACAGCCAATGGTTACGCGCTTCTGGAAATTGAAGGTTAAAATTTAAAATACAGTGGCAGTAACTTCCGCTAGCAACTGTAAGAAATTGTAATGCTAACAAATTAATTAATTTTCAGTCTTCACATGCATTCACAAAACGCAACTATTTACTTACATCAAGTTGAGCAATGACTGAGGTAAGTTGTGGTTGAATTTGTCGAATTTTGGCTCGGTTCTTCATTACTTCTAGAGCCAAGGTGCAGTGCAACGCCGCCGTGTAAGATAAAATCCTGATTTTTAATACAAGATTATTATTTTTTACTTTTAATATAAAAAAATATTATTAATTTCACAGTATAGGTAGCCATAATCAAAATTTTTTACTTCAAGCCAGGATTTGAATCTACAACCTTTAAGATTTGTTCTAAGTGTTCTACATATTGAGCTATCGAGGTACAGTTCTAGCTAGAATCTGCCCAATCCTGACTTACTTCTTATTGTTCGTCAGAAACTGGCATTGGGAGTAGGTTATACTGTCTAAGGTCTTTTATTTTACCGCTTATCACTATATATATTTTTTTCCTGAACTGACTATGCAGTTGGCTGTTGCAGCCATTACTGCTTCACCGGGCTTTTTTGGGCGAGTCTCTGAAGGAGCCTCAGCCCGTATAGCACCCAACGCTCAAAGGCTCCCCGCGGGGTGAGCCTCGGCTTAGGTTGTCGCTCTCGGGGGCGTCCCTTCGACCGGCGTGAGTCTCGAACCCGAAGGTGAGTCACCGCCAGGAGGGGAGTTCCCCGTTACGCGGGTGCGGTTACGATTAAGTGGGGGCGAGAAGCGCCCCGGCACTCTTTGATACCTCGTGTATCCTTGTGGGCGCCGACGAACCCGGGGACGTCGGCGTCGTGTTTGGATGGAGGCCCTATTGGGGGAGGTCGTCGGGAATCGGAAATCCTATCACTATAAAGCTGGTAATATAGTATGAGACATATATACCTTAGTCCAGACAAACTGCTATTAGAAGCTGTGTTGCGGAGATGGGCCCGCCCACTGTCACGAAGGACAGGACTTAAGTGATCAGTAAAGAGAGACTGGACACCACATGATGATGTTCCAAGTGCACTTTGTTCATTTGACAAGGAAGAACGACTAGCGTCTTTTGGATATATATATGTTTAATCATAATATACCTCTATGTAAATTTTTGGAAACCTTAAGTATAGTATATGCAGAATAATACGCAGTCTGCCAGTCAAGTAGCAAAACAATTTTATCTGCGGCGATTAGTGGCGCTAGTTTAATATTTAAGATGTTTTTTTTTTTAAATAAAAATAAAATCTAAAAACCAACAACATAACATAGCATTATAAAGTTAATAGTATTTACTTATACTTAAATAAGAATTAAAATAAATTTAGAATATAGAAAAAAAAACATTAATTAAATTATTGTACATAATAGTTAGTTCAGTATATGGAGAGCCAATTATTGGCATCAAAAGGTGGCAAACACCTTACGGTGGTGGCAAACACCTTACAATCCGCCTAATGGTAAGCAGTCACCGTAGCCTATGGACGCTTGAAACATCAGGGGTATCACTCACGAGTTGCCGGATTGGCAACTCTACAATACAAAAATTTAATAACTTCTTTCCTGAAGAACCCCATACTGTAGTCCTTAGAGAAAACTTTGGCAGGGAGCTCATTCCATAACCCAAGCGTTCGCGGGAGGAAGTTTTTGGCATCAAAAGGTGGCAAACACCTTACGGTGGTGGCAATCACCTTACGGTCCGCCTGATGGTAAGCAGTCACCGTAGCCTATGGACGCTTGAAACATCAGGGGTATCACTCACGAGTTGCCGGATTGGCAACTCTACAATACAAAAATTTAATAACTTCTTTCCTGAAGAACCCCATACTCCTTAGAGAAAACTTTGGCAGGGAGCTCATTCCATAACCCAAGCGTTCGCGGGAGGAAGTTTCTCTGAAACCGCACTATACGCGATAATTTTGGTTCTAAAGTGTGAGAATGAATTCACTGCCGATGGTGAGCGGTTTGAAGTGCCCTGCATGTGGGCTAAGTCTTTACAAAGTAATATATGTCTATACATTTTATTATATTACATAGTAGGATCGCATACTTTTTAGATTCAGCACAGAGGGAGACCTGTGCCACAGTCTTGTTATTAGCGGCTTGGAGGGAAGCGACAAGGGCCGCTCTGCGGTCTCGTAACTGCGTCCATATTGCGTCGCAGCGACATTTTACCAGAGACGATATCAGTTCCGCTGTAAAACAAATTATACTCTTGTCAAAACACCATTTTAGTGTCATAGTACCATTTTATACATTGCTACTCACACACAACAGCAAATAACATGTCCATACTAATATTATAAACTACAAAAATTGCGAAAGTGTCGCTATCTGTATTTTACCTTTTCATAGCTAAACCGCTGAACCAATTTCAATGAAATTCGGCAATGTAATGGTTTGCGCTCTGGGAAAGGAAATAGGCTACTTTGAAATCTTGAACGTCACGCCATTAGCCAATAACCAAATTTAGCGCGGGCAAAGGCACCAGAAAAATCTATTGGCCTCTAAAATTGTTATTTTAGTTTGTAATTAGTATATTGATTTGTGTTATGTAAAATTAACAGCTGTCTATGTATGTATAATCTTTTTTTAAAAATACCTGACATTTGCAGAAAATTGCAACTTTCCATCAATGCAAGGGTAAAATGTCAGTTTTAAAAGAACATGAGTGTAATCTACTGTTTCCTCAAAATTCCATTGGCCGCCCTATGCCAATTGAGATATGCTACTTAAGAGTTCTCCCTTATTGGTATATTGTGCCTACGTTAAGAGTAGAAAAGTACTAGTAGACAAACATACCAGTATCAACTACTGTGTCACTGCAGTTGGAAACTATAGAGGAGCACGCCACAGGTGTTGGCTGTAACATGGATACTGATGTCAAGGGCTGACTCTTCTGACGGCGCAACACAGACAAACATCTTTCCAACTTGTTCTAAAACAAGAAGATAACAAACTGGTTTACCCACTGCTATAAAAAAAAAACATAACTAAGTTAAAAAAAGTGATTTCATCCATCAAAGTGGGCACTTTGGCACACCTTGGACATTTCATAAAAAATCCGCATTACTGGTGACTACTAAAACTACAAAATGACGTGTGCATACGCGGAAATGTGTGCGTGTTACGAGCACTAATAGGATAGTAATAAAGGGTTGAGGGTGGACTATAGAGAACAGCAAAGGGTTGACATACTGCATAAAGTGCTATCACTTATACTGTGTCTTATATGATAAAATTACTAGTTAAAATTTAAGTTGTGGCATTTACCCAAAATGCTAAAAAAATCTGAATATACAGACAAAATATTGTATTTTAACTACAATCAATAAATATCTAAAAATAGTTTCAGACTATTTTTCTAAGACATATGCTTTGTATGAAAAATATTTAGTGGCAGCGCCAGCATATAGGACATTAACATGACACTACATTACTAAGTGGCAGTGGCAGTCAACGGGCCCGAAAGGTTCTCGAATGGAGGCCACGGACTAGCCAACGCAGCGTCGGAAGACCGCCCACCAGGTGGTCAGACGACATAGCAAAGGCCACAGGAAGACGCAGGATGCAGGTCGCTTTCAACCGTTTTCTTTGGAAATCTATGGGGGAGGCCTATGTTAGCAGTGGACTTCTTGCGGCTGAGATGATGATGATGCTATTACTAATCATAAATAGAACTTTATGTTCCATTTGGATGAAATTATGCAGATAAACAGACCAAAGTCCTGCATTTAACACATACAATACTTTTCAACCCAATTGCAAAATATTCACAGGAATAAATTTTAACATGGGACAAATCGCGGGGCATAGCTAGTCCTCTAATAAAAATGTTACAAAATATTAATTTCCTATGTACCTGAATATCAAGATCCTCATCAAGATGACAAAGTGACTCTGCAATAGTTCTGGTCTCTTTGAGATTCTCTTTCTTGGCTTTCAGATCCTCACTGACTTTATGCAGTAACCATGCACGCCGCTGAGTGTCTTGGAGGCGCCGTCGCGATATATCACGATGTGACACTGTAATAAATAAAAGCTTAATTGCACTACAGGACTATGGTATTATTTGAAAGACTACAAGATCTATACGGCGATTTTCTAATTACAATGGTAATCGTTTTTAAGTCCACTATCCCTTTCCACGCGCGTACATATTGAATGGTGAAAAGTACCTACAAATGTAATTAAAATAGTAATAACCTTGTAAACAATCATCACTGGAGTTATAAAGTCACCTAGCTGGGACTGGCAATAAAAATAGTAAGTTCTATATTAAATCTTGTACTGCTTGTGTAGGTTCTTAGTAAATAAATGTGGCATGGCAATCAGAGAAACTTGGGCAGAAAGAAAGGTGACCACAATGCACATTAAAAAATGCCACTTAAACCTACACCTGTGTGAATAGTCCTAGGCACTGCAGTAAGTTCCCCACCCTACAATAGACAGTGGGCACCCACACAGTCAATCTATACAAAAATAAAAAAGAAACGGCCAAGTGTGAGTTAGACTCGCGCACTAAGGATTTCGTACCTACTATTTACGTTATTTACAAACACAAACAAAAAAAAAGTGTGTCCCTTCTAAGCAGTCACCCATCCAAGTACCAACCAAGTCCGATGTTACCTAACTTTGAATGTAGTTTCCAATAAATGTGTTACTGTTTCTCTCAATAATATCAATAAGCTAGATGGCGCTGTACCGGTTATTTAAAATAGGCCGGTTTTTATTATTTGTTTTTATACTTTATAGTTCACACTATTTTTTACTGCAAGTTTCTTGTTTGTATGTATTACTGTTTTTACAATAGAACAAAAACAACGAAAATGTGTTTTTTGTATTAAAACTCCCCAAACAATTGTGTTACTGTGTCTATTAACACTATTGCTAGATGGCGTTGTACCGGTAATTTAAAATGGCAATGGCTCCAGCCTGTCTCACACTTGGCCGTTTTTTTTTTGTTCTACTTTTGAGTTCATACTATTTTTCACTGCACATTTGAAGTTTGTATGTATTACTGTTTTTATGATAGAGCAAAAACAACAAAAATGTGTTTCTTGTATACCCCACTTAAATTTTAGACAGACTGCATAGGCTTAGTAATAGAGCTCTGTTGGCACTTTCTGGGTACCAAACCCTAAAAACGTATGGTTCAATTTAAATTTAATGACTTAAGACTCTTAAAATGGAAAAAAAAAATTAAAATAAATTTAAATATTTACATAGTTTTTTTGGTTATTTTTTATTAAAATAAAAATATTCCTTTATACATATCTATATGTTATGTTCCTGATATTTATTTGTAAGTGTTATTGAATCACTTCTTATATTAATGCCGGACTGGGAGAAATGGTGCACCATGGAAAAGACTTAGGGTCGGCTTATACCGAAACGTGATGCAACTTTGGATTTTGGAATTCGCCGCGCGCCGCATCTTCAAGCCGCTCGCGTCGCATCTCGGTATGAGCCGAACCTTAAGTTCAGCAGTGGACCAATGACTTAAATAAGTATAGCTTTTATTTGGACATGATTTTATAGTAAAATTTACACTTTTACTGATTTGTGATGATGATTCAATCCATGACACAATTTTTATTAAAACTCATGGTAAACTAATTTTTTTTATGATTTTTATTATTATTATGATTTTGATGTGTGATGATTAATACATGTTATGTATTCTTTTCTGGGAGTTGTTTCCTGAATTTTTTTTTTAATATAAGCTGAGGATGAGTATTAATGCAACCTTTTGTAGAACTTACTCTTGCTAGATATTTTATCCAAGATTTGGTTTAGCTCATTCTTCTTCTGACCAAGTTGTGCTTCTATGTGAGCTACCTTATTTTTTATTTCCATGTGTTCATGCCATAACGAAAACTCTTTAGGTACAATTGCATTTGAACCACACTGAAAAAATTAAACAATTTAAAACAATATTGTGACAAAACAAAGTTATATATATATATATAATAAAAATAATAAAATAAAAATAATAATATTTGTAATATTAATTTGAATGGAAAGTGTCCTTTTATGAAAGGGAGGACATTTTCCAATATTTTAATTGGATGCTGTAAGAGAAAGAGAGAAAAGAAATGCCCTTGCTGAGTTTCTTGCCGGTTCTTCTCAGTACAAGGTCTCCCGCCCTATAGACTTACGAACCGATGGCGTAGTGACATTCATAAGTGCTCAATTATTGTAGCCTAAACTGAATAAATTATATTAAATTTGAATTTAATTTTTTGACAAAACTTGAATTCTATATTAATTCTTCGAAAATAGTTAAAATTAAAAATATATTTTGTTTTTCTTGAAGACTTGAAGAATTTTTCTTGACACCCTACTTTTTCATATGACCTAGGTGGTTAACAAGCTTACAGCCTGCCTGATTTTAAACTGTCACATTTTAAACATTCACAGGAGAAGGCACCTCTGAAACAGCAATTTAGGTTCTAAGTTGTTAGAAAGAACTCCCTGTTGATGATGAGCAGTGTAATGGTAGTAAATAGCCAAAAAATCTATACCAAAAAATCATTGCCTTTGTTATTCCACCTTCAGAGCTGGACCAACATCTCTCCATTTTTAATAACAACAATATTCATATTCTTTAATATAGACGTTGGTAGAGTCAATAAGTTCTACAACTGTGCCTTTCAAGTAATTAACCAACCATGACATACAGTCAACCATTTTGGTACCATATCCTAAAAAATTGCAGTTTTTTTTTTTTTTAAGTCCAGTATTGTTTTTAAACAGTATAAGCTTTTAATCAAACCTCAATAAAAATGTCACTCTTTTTACATCTTCGGATATCATCATAGAAAACATTATGTCTCTTAAGCTTAATTAACTCTTTTGGCTTCACATGCTCCATGAAACTGCGCCAAACCATATCATATTGTCCTCGACACATCCTGTAAACATGATCACAAAAATACAATATGTGACTAGTATATCTATAACAGTCAAGAAGGAGACGTTTGTCTTTGAATTTTGTAATCAAATATTCTTATTGTGAAAGGATCTTCTTGTATAGTTGAATATCTATTAACAAAGCAGGTTCCTTCAGGACTTGATCTTGATCTTTGTGTAAAAAGTTTCAAATATCCTACTAAATTATTGGCTATAATTTTAGCCTACTAGGGGCCATTCGGTTTTTAACCTCTATATAACCCTGGGTGACAACACCTTTACATTTGTGAACTCTAGTGTCGCAATACCAGTATTAACATTGTCAACACTAACCTCGAGTAGGGTTCATAGTGTTGTGACGTCACAAATGTCAAAGGGATGTTTGCTTGCGTGAAATGACAGTTGTAACATTGGTCATCGTTAGATAGGTTATCGTCTCGGGTTAGTGTAGGTTTACCGTGGTGTGTAAACACGAAGATTTCGATGGTATCCCAGATATACTCGGATAAGCGCAGCTACGCCGTGGTGTTGTAACACGAAGATTTCGAGCGCAGCCCAGGACTGGTAACTTTTACAAAGTCCTGGCACCTTAGTCAGTTGGTTAGGCGTACGCCTATATAATTTTTTTTAAGGAAAACATCAAGTATCTACATATTCCTATTTACGCTTTATATTAACCTGACTGGTGGGTACTGATCTAAAAAATAACTCACTCTGAAATTTTTTCTGTAGATGGTACCTTTTCCGGCGGGCACCCCATTGCCAACAGCCATTCTGAAAACTTATTTGGTACTTCATCACTACTAAGTTTTTCATCATTCATTACGTATTGTAATATATTTTGTAGGACAAAATTGTAAAGTTTTATATTCTGAACACCGTTGTTTGTTTACAAATTTAAATATTTTTTTTTTCTTTTCATTTACTTGCGTCTAGTTCTTGATATTTGAAAGACTGTTAGGAAATAGACCCATATAGCCTAGCCATTACGCTGATCATTCACAGAGCTATAATATTTTGTGCGTATGTATAACACGGCGCATTTATAACCTAAAACTATAATATAATGACGGTGCTCTAAAATCAGACGACCAGCGTCGTCTCGAATAAAGTGGGTTTTCAGAAACAACACGTATCGTCTCGATTCACTTGGAGTCGCCTCAAATGACACGACGCGTTTCCTCGTCTCATGTTAAGCATCTCATGTCGACTCAAAAGTTGTTTCACATGTCGAGGTTATTACTTCGTTGAAATGAGATAGTATGAGGCTTGGACTACGGCTTGTTATAATGAGGATCCAAATATTTCTGAGTTAAAACGCAAATTAAATGGGGCCTCGAGGTTCAGTAAGAAAGCAACTGCCAGAGCAAATTCATCGGGAAAATAGGTGGGCGGCTTACGAGCTATCCTTCTGGGAGTCGTGCTTTCTAGTCGCTTGCTAAAGCTGCCGAGGGGAACTTCTGCCAGTCGTCGTTTGAAAATTAACTTTAAAATTAGCAGCGTTTTACCTGAAATAAAACGCATATTAAAGTACTTACCTAACTGGAAGCTTTTATATTGAGAGAGCATTTCCGTTTCCGTCGCAAGTGCCGGCTGTCGTACCCCCACCTAGAGTCCGTTTTTGGCAGTGGCGTCACCTGGCGGCTGCTCGCTATGTTAGTTTCTTGTTACATCGAGCGCCATTTTAAAATCATTGGCTAAATATATTCACCAGGCAGAAATTAAAGTGAAAGCTTCCAGTTAGGTAAGTACTTTAATATGCGTTTTATTTCAGGTAAAACGCTGCTATTAAATAACTTGACCGTAACTGGAAGCTTTTATATTGAGAGCCTGTTTGTTTTCGCCTGGTGGCGCCCCAGTTTAGAGTAGGGCTTTAAATTTTTTGGTAACCTAACGCCAATGTGAGATTTTCCTTTGAACTCAAAAACAAATGAACTAACTAATTAAAAAGTGATAAATAAAATCAACAGCATTAGATTAATTATTTAGTAACACGTAATTTATCTCAAAAATATAAATAAAATTAACAGATTTAAATAAATTATTTAGTAATACGTAACTCATCTCAAAGGTAATAAATAAAATCAACAGTATTAAATTTATTGATTTAGTAATACGTAATTCGTCTTAAGGTTATTCTCAATCAAAAGTTTACAACCTTCTTTTATGAAATATAGAATGGAAACAAGGTTATTGTTTTCTTTAATCTATTGGAGTAAAAAATTTTGTGACGCTTTTTGAATTATCAGTTCTTAATATTTCACGTCTATAAAATTTTTTAAAAGTATTTGCTGATCGCCAATTTCCTCGAGCTACGATGTCGTCGATTGAAGCATTTTCTAACCAGCTCTTTGAGGCGACCGCTGAGCGGACACTTCCCGGAGAAGCTGTTATACCAGCTTCTTTAAAAATTGTTCTTATCCAGCTTGCTATCACAGTACGTGAAGCGGGTTTAGCATCTCCTCTGATTGTAATAAAGAGATTAAATGATTTTGCAGTATTACGTCTTTCGTTTAACAATGTTATAGTTTTGTCTATCCAAAAAATAGGATTTAAATTTTGATTCGATAAATTTTGAAGAAATTTCCAATTTGACTGTCTATAATTATGGGTATCAGTTTTTGAGCCAAATTCAGGCAAAAATATTGAATTATCGCAAGTTTTAATAAAATGATCAGAATCAACTTTTAATAATGTTAAGTCATGTATACGTCGTCCAGAGCATAGTAATAGTAAAATCGCCGTATGACGCGATGTCTGGAATAAATTATTTGAATTGACAGTATAACTGGCTAGAAATGAGCTTAATTTATTAACGTCCCAAATAGGTGCTTTAGTACTTTTTGGATTTTTTTTAGAGCGATTGATTTTAGAATATGTTTTACCAGGATGTGCGAGGTCAAATGACTTGATGTTTCAGAGTTACATAGCGTAGAAACTACAGACTTATGTAGGAGAATAGTATTGTATGATAATTTATTAATTAAATATAAATCTGATAAAAATTGAGCTAACTGAGAGCCAGTAGGATTTTTTGGATCAACATGTTTATGTTTAGCCCATAACATCCAGCGTTTCCAAGCTACTTCGTAAGTTTTTAGGGTAGATTTTCGCTAAGAGTTTTTAACCAATAATAACTGTTCATTGTTCCATGTTTCTATCGCCTTGGTCCAGCCCCACATTTCCAAACTTCCAGGAGGATGTGCTGAACTTTCGGCGGTGGTTGTCCCGTCGCCGTGTCGATTAGATGTTTGTGTAAATTGGTTACAGTGAGCGGCGCTTCGAGCGCTCGGGCTTTTAGGTCTGCCCGCCAAAACACTTTTTCCCAACGGGGGACTACTATTAAAAATATTCCTGTTGACCGATTCAGGTGTGTCAGTACTTTGGGAATAAGAAACGGCGGTGGGAACACCCACGCTAGCGGGTAATTCCATGGAACACTGAACGCGTCGTGATATAGCGCTTGACGGTCTTTCAAATCTCGGGATACATAATTGTATACTACATGGGCCGTTTCGGATGCGAACAAATCTATCACTGGGTTTCCCCACTTTGCAAACACCATTTCCACACAGGCTGGTAGCAAGTGCCACTCCGGAGGCTGAAGATGACGCGATAGGTGATCGGCATGATTGTTGTATCTGCCTGGGATATGGTGTATGCTGAAGTGTATTTGGTATTGATCGAGCAATGTAAGAATTTGATAGGTTATGTTCATAAGAGGCGTGGAATTTGTTCCTCCTTCTTTTCGTAAGTAAGCAACTGCCGTTTTGCTGTCGCATTGTATCAGGACTGAGCTGCCTTGCAGGAAAAGAGCATGTTCCTGAAGAGCATGTAGTATGGCCAACATTTCCTTTTGATTGCAATGTAGGTGCTGTTCTTCTGGGGACCAGTTGCCCCATAGAGCCTGATCGTTCAACTGTGCTCCCCACGCTAGGTCCGATGCATCGGTAACCAGGAAGTGTACTGGGGGAGGGTAATGTAAGGTTGTTGGTAGCTGGCAGTTCTGGGTCCACCAACTCAGTTCGTTGCATACACTTTGTGGTAGAGGGTATGTTTCTAACGACTGTTTCGGCAGTGAGTTTAGAAACATTAACGTTTGTCGATGATGTAGTCGACCTCGTGGGATAACAAAACTGGCAAAATTGAGAAGTCCTACTATTCTCTGTAACGTTTTTATTTTCGCTCTGCCTTCGCCGAGTACCAGATTTACTTTTTCTACTATGATTTCGGTCTTTTCTTTCGGCAGGGTTTTCAGATTGACCCAGGGTTTCCACATTATCCCTAAGTAAACTAAGCTTTTTTGGGGATATAAAATAGATTTTTCGAAATTTATTTGCCACCCTAACCTCTGCAAAGTCTGTAAAGTTATTTGGACATGATTGAGAAGCACGCATTTGTCTTGATGTACCAGTAAGTAATCGTCTAAGTACACCACGATCCTTATGTGCCACTGTTCTCGCAATATTTGAGCTACCCAATTCGTAAGAATTGAAAAGGTTTTTGGGGCTGTGCTCAGACCGAACGGTAGACATGTCATCTCTAGTAATTCTTGCTTGTAAATAAGTCGTAGAAAGCGTCTTTGGGACTTCACTACTTTCAGATGAAAATATGCTGGGGATAAATCGATTTTGCACATCCAGTCCTGTGGTTGAAGAAAATCTGGTATTTTGTGGATGTTTATTAAATGAAATGGTTTGGTCAGCACATATTCGTTCAGCGCCTTGAGGTTGAATATAGGGCGAGCTGTGCCGTTGGGCTTGGGCACCAGAAACATAGGGGAAATAAAGCTCCGAGTGGGTTTTGCTACTTTTAAAATGCCTTGGGATTTCAATTGTTGTATAATTGCAGTCATTTCCTTTGAAATAGGAGTTTGATATAGGCTTCTGATTACGTTGGGATAAACAAGAGGGGGTTTTTGAAAAAATGGTACGCGATACCCTTGAATTAACCTTAAAATTATCTCTGGTGCTTCCATCATTTTCCATTCTAGGTAGTAATGCGCTAACTGACCTGCTCGAAAAAGTCTCGAGTCATTGTTTTTTATTTGAACTATAGCCGCCTCTGGAAGCTCTTCGAGCATTTCCTCGTCCTCTGTAACTTCCACGATCGAGCCGCGAGCTTCTGTTGTGAAACGAGCCTCTATTATTACAGAGGTTGAAATTAGTGTTTGAGGGTTGGCCTTGGGGAGGGTAGTTTTGAAAATAAGATTCACCCCGCGAGGGTAGATTCATACAAGCATGCGAGTGCGTGCTGCCTGCCTGGTATTGGGTTCCACGCGATGGAACTGTCAGTTTTCGTGCACCTTGCCCCCGCGAGGGGTGGTAATTGTTTTGGCTCATTTGTGGTCCTTTAATTTTCAAGGGCCAAAAAGCTTTGCGAACTCCGCCTGCCTTTTCCAATGCTGATGTTAAAAGATTGGAATCAAAAATGTGCGTGGTTGAAGGTGGGATTTTATTAATTGACGCCTTGACAAAGGTATCACGAACTTGACTTGTAATTGTTTCGCGGCGCATTTCGATACTTTCAGCTCTATGTCCACAAACCATTTGCAAAAGATCAGATGAAATTTTAAATAAATCCCCTTTTAAAAATAGCTCATCTACCTTATTACCAAGATTTTCGGCATTAACATCTGTACTCTTTGCCCAAGAGAGAAGATTGCGAATGCCTTCTTGCAGTGAAATTTTTTGTTTTAATATACAGTATGTTATGGCAGCATATGATTTATCAGCGTACGTGAGGTGACGCAATGTATCATACATTTTTACCTCATCGTTTGTTTCCAGGTCTGTAAAGCCTGGGTTATGATTGTATAATTTTTGGGTGTCAGCGTATCTTACGTCAGACCAAGAGGTGCTGCCTAAGCGCTGAACATCCAACAACATTTTTAAATAGTTATCTGGAGTTTTAGGAATAGATGGTTCCTTTAATTTCGTTTCTATTTCAAATGTGAAGGGATTTTCATGACTTTCATGATCAGGGTCAAATTCTTGAAATCCGTCGTTATCTGGATAAATTGACACACTGTCATCACATGGATTATTGTTTAAGGTAAAGAATTGTCTAAGCTCACTTACTTCTTTTACCAGCTTTTCTATCCTGGGATCAGAGCGCTTGGCACGCTTACTGGTTTTATGTTTGCGCCGACGCTGCCTTTTCTTATTGTCCGATAAAGACGATGAATTTGAAGAGCTACTAGTGCTACTAGTAGAGTTGCTTCGTTCCCGCTTACGCCCCTCTCCACTTGGTCCAGCCACTGTCCATGGCTCAGTATTTGAGGCGTTCCCGTTCATTTGCGAATTAGTTTAAAATTAACACTTAACTATTATTACGACAAACACTGGACAAAAGATTTAAGAACAGTCAGTGTATCAATAACTGGCACACTAATTTGCAACTTTATCGAATGGCATAACCATTAAAAGAAAATTTTTATATCATTGAATTTATCTTTAAAAAAGAATTTTAATTTTTAATATTAATTTTATAATAACGCAACAGTCGTGAGACAGTGTTGTAGACGTGTTGCTTCGACGGAAACTTAAACGCCAATGATTTTAAAATGGCGCTCGATGTAACAAGAAACTAACATAGCGAGCAGCCGCCAGGTGACGCCACTTCCAAAAACGGACTCTAGGTGGGGGTACGACAACCGGCACTTGCGACGGAAACGGAAATGCTCTCTCAATATAAAAGCTTCCAGTTACGGTCAAGTTATTTAATAAAAAAATTTCATATTTAATTTATAACTTGTCGAATTAATTTTTGTGTGACATATTATTTTTTATAATGTTTTCGTCATTTTAAAATAAAAAAATAAACCTGTGTTCGCACTTTTCTCAAAAGTGTAAATACGAACTTGGAGACATCTTGAAATGAACCATCCGTATGTTTTTACTTATTATGAGGAGGTTCATGGCGCATAGCCAATAGCTAAATAAATTGAAAAAAAAATTATTATTTATTTTGATTTATTTGCTAATGTTTGAGCTTGAACGCAGAAGTTTTTGTTCTGCTAGATTTAAAACCTCTTGGTATAATTACTATTTTTTGTGATTTTAAAATAGCAATGTTAGGGAATATTAAGGATTTTTTGTCTGTAGTTCAAGACGGTTTAACCTCAAATAGTAACCTAAGGTATACTTTGGAAGAGGTTCAAAAAGTAAAGAATATTTTTAAAGACAAACAAACTGACAGTCATGAAAGCAAAGTAAATTATGGAGCTGGTGGTGCCTTATTAGAAAAGTACCAAAAAGAGTGGGAAGGTATGCATGACAATGCTGTTGAAAATGCGAAATCAGCTGAAGAAGTTGATAAGGCTATTATAGAGTTACATGAAAACATTGAAAGGCAGCTACAAAGTGCTACTAAATTGGCAGATAACTTAGCTTATCTTCCAAATCTGACGGCGTCCGTAGCCCAATGCATAAACAGTATTAAGAATGTGCAAATTTTAATGTCAGCTGTGGAAGGAGAATTGGTAGAATTTGAAGATTTTGTGGAACGAGCTAAATTGGAAAAGTGGAAATTGGATCATCATTACCATCTAACTTTATACAAAGAAAAAAAAATGGGTAAGACTTATTATTAATAGTGCAATCCATATTAACCTGTAGTGGCCTTGAGTTATAACAATTGGAATAAAATACCCCAGTGCCTAAAGTTAAAGTCTACAACCAGTTTGTGTTGCTAGTGGTGGTTTATGGTACAGGATGGTCTCTTACTCTTTGGGTAATACATAAATATGCTTAACCCATTACGCGTCTTAGGTCCCACAGTGGGACCTAAGCGACTTGTGTCACGGGGGAATTTTTTCAGGACGACTTTTATCAGACAGGCTAATTGTAAGTATTCAGAAGTGAAGCCAATGGCCTGTCCTACGTTCTAGTATTTTTGGGTGGACAATATTTTGTGTGTTTAATATTTTTTTATCAGAAATTGTTTTGGTAATTTGATCCGGCTGCCATTTATATTGCACCATTTTGAGTTGGATTTTGGATTTTATTATCAGTAGCATAGAGTTCATTTTGAGCCCTGGTAATGTGCTATATTTAAAAAACTATGCCTTTTTTTAGTAAATAAATTTATTATTACTTATTATAGTTATCATAAACTTATTCTTATTACTCTTTTTTTATACTCTATATATTAGGGAACATACCTAAAAATAAATAAAACGGAATAAACATAATAAAGTTAGGTGTATGTCCATTTGTACGCGGCAAGGACTGATAATTTCCTTAGTATGGGGACGCTTGACATGTTAACACCGCTCAAAAACCTATGGTGAGGCCCAAGCTATGTGTCTTTGCACAACAAAATATATAGTCAGGAAAGGAAAGTACCGAAGTCACTGTCATATTCCAAATAATTTACAAACTGAAGCTTTTGCATCGCAGGCAAAATTTCTTGAAGAACACTGATTGGATTCTTGTCTCTGAGTACAAGCTATGATAAATCTAGCATTTGACACTAGTAATGCAGACAATTGATATTTTTTTTTTTCCAAAATGATCATATTGCAATATTATATTATCCAAACAGCAGTTGTTTCCATAATTTGTGTAAGCTCTAGTATGCAATTCCCTAAGTTAATGGCTTTGATTTTCTAAATAATGAAGACTACAGGTCTGGCATTGGCTGACTAGCAGCTACAAAGGGAGACAAGTCTATTCTAATTATTGAAATATCTATTGTTGTAACATTTTTAAATAAAGATAGGCCTAAATTCAAGAGAAGATGTCTTCTGTTTAAGAATAACATAATATTGTATAATTTTCAAATTTTCAGGTGCTTTAGAAGAAACTCGTCTAAAATTAGCCAAAGAAAATACACTGCAGATCAATGAACATGAAAAAAAACAACTGACAGATCTACAGACAAAGAGAGAAACTAGTGATTTGGCATTCCAGCTAGATGTTGCCAAATATCTTATTACTGGAAATGTCCCTCCAGGTATGATTAACTTTTTGATATAGGTACATTATCTCTGCCTGCATTAATTTTAAATATAATCAAAGCTCAATATCTATGAGTGATATGTTCCTTAAAATATGCTGTAAATACAGAATGTAAATTTGTATAGGGTTATTATATTGTACAGGTCTATATATACTACAAAGACTTTTTTTTTGGCTTTAATTAAGGCAGTAGACTCAGCTATTTGCCAATGTCAGTTAACACTTAAAAGATATTAGAAAGATGCTGGTGAATGGTTTCTATTAATGTCAATATTAAGCTTACTCAGCCTATGTACACTACAAAAACAAAGAACTACTTGGCATCATCATTACAATCTTCAATATAAAGATGCATATTTTTTATACACTAAAGGTCAAGGACTTAGGACTAAATTTAGTCTAAAAAACTTTAAAATTTAATTGTCCCATAAAAGAAGGAACATTTATATTATTTAAATCACAGATGTTAGAAATGATTTTTTTAAAGCCATAATATTATTTGATCATTTCTTATAATCACTAGCTGGTGCTACCTGTCCTATACAAACTTTTACACACCCTTTTAAATCTCTCTGTTGTGTTATTCCAGGATCATCAGGATCACCAACAATTACCCTCGATCAAGTGCAGTTAGATGTAGATCACCAAGATTTAGAAAACTTTTTGGACAGTTGATAAATAGCTCTAATACTCATGCAATGGCTACTTTAAAGGTACATTTTAAATAAATATCAGTATAATATGTTGTATTTTTTCAACTTTAATATAATTGTTAATATTATATATTTTTTATTATTTAAGCATTTTTATTTGTTGAATATGAATTTTAAGTTTAGAAATAGACATGCAAATAATACTAGATTACAGGCCAATGAACGAAATTCCCCTGTCAAATGACCCTCTGTGAATTACGTTTAGAAAGCTGCTACTAAATTAGCAAATAACTCTCAGCACTATGCCTTCACTTTTGACACACAAAAACAAAACAAAAACTTATAAACAAGGTTTATACATGGATTGTGAAGAGCATACAAAAATATAAAAATACGTAAATCAAAACATACATATATAGAGGGTGGCAACTAGGTGATAGAGGGGGTCATTCCCAACAATTGGACCCTAGAGGTATGCTCGGAGATCGATGACACAAAATTAATGACCTTTTTTGTTGTCTTTTTCCCCCTCCTTCTTGCGTGTTATTTTACGCTGCGTTGTCGTTACGGATTCAAAAAGCAAACTTTTCGCACGTTCAATATCGTCCACGGAAAACGACGAAGCACAAACATTGACGATGCTCTCCTCATTCATCACGTCCATTTTATTTTAAATAAATGTTAAGATCTCACATATTACTATGTTACAGTTGCTATACATTTTACTATATTTGATGCCATCATACTGCGATGAGTCACGCACAGTCACAACCGATATCGATACGCACGACCGCTTAACCGCACGCACGATCGATGAATGTTAATGTATGTATTAATTTATTATATTAAAATTGTTTAAATTTATATATACAGGGTGGCCCTGTAAATCGTGGATCAAACGTAACTGGGTGATAGAGGGGGTAATTCCCAACAATTAAACTCTCTATGGTATGCTCGCAGATCAGTGGCACAAAATTAATAACGTTTTTTTGTTTTTCATAAAAAAATGCCGTTTTAGCCGCCTTGTGCAATTTATGATAATTTTGAATTAGTTATGGAAGAAGTGCTGAATAAAATCAGCAATTCTAATAAACAAATCATTGTTTGTGGAGACTTCAATATAAACATTTTGGAAAATAGCTCATTAAGCACCAGATTGCTTGCCTTATTTCAGTCTTTTAATTTAAATAATTTGTTTTGTGAATCAACTAGAATTGCTGTATCCAGTGCCACTTGCATCGACAATATATTTACTGACATAAAACCAATTCAAAAATCAATTATAAGCAATCTAGAGTCAGATCATTGTGGACAGTTAGTGGTTTTAGAAAGAAAGAATAGTATTAGTAAAAAGGAAATTAAATTTATACCAATAACAACTAAACGGGTTGAATCATTTAAATCTAACTTAATGCATAAACTTCCAGATTTGCTTTATAATGGCAACCCAAATGATATGTACAATACTGTTCTTGACACTATTACTACAGAGTATAATAAAATATTTACTGCAAAAAAGAAACTTATTTCCAGTCGCTTTAGTTTTAGTGAATGGGCTACCCCAGGTATTCATAAAAGTAGGGGTAAACTGTATGAATTATATAAAGAAAAAACATATAATAATAGCCAAATATTTAGGGAATATTTAAAAAAATAATCAAAAACCTTTAAAAAGGTCTGTCTTGTTGCAAAAGCAATTCACCTCAGACATAAAGTAAAAAATTCAACAAATAAAATAAAAACTACATGGAACATAATAAATAATGAAACTGGTAAAGCTAGGAATTCTTGTCAGGACTTTGAGTTGATTGTAGATGATGCTAGTTTTAAAACAAATTCTGAGGTAGCAGTTGCCTTTGAACAGTTTTTTAGGAATATCCCATTCAAAACAACTGAACATCTAAACTCAAGTCCAATCTTAGCAGAAAAATTATTAAAAGCTAGTGTTCCTGAATGTAACGTTCCCTTTGTATTTAAAAACATTAGTCCTACAGATATCATTAATACATTTAAAACATTAGAAATTAAAAACACCACAGACCTTTGGGGACTTTCTGTAAAAACTATAAATTCAATTATTCATGTTATAGCACAACCCTTAGCCATTATATTTAATAGTTGTGTTGATAGTGGTGTGTTTCCTGATGAGATGAAACTTAGCAAAGTTATACCTCTTTTTAAATCAGGTAGTTCAACAGATCCTAATAATTTTCGGCCTATTTCAATACTACCTATACTCAGTAAAGTTTTTGAAAAAATCATACTTTGTCAAATGTTAAGCCATTTCTGTATTAATGAGCTACTTAGTAGTAAACAGTTTGGCTTTATGAAAGGCCGTTCCACAACCGATGCAGGAGTGGCACTATTAAAAAATATATATAACGCCTGGGAGGATTCGCATGACGCCCTTGAGTGTTTTGTGATTTATCTAAGGCATTTGACTGTGTTCAACATGAAAATCTCATCAGGAAGCTACATCACTATGGTATTAGAGGCAAAGCTCTCGACCTTTTGACATCCTATATGAGTAGGAGAGTACAGAAAATAGATGTCAACGGTGAAAGATCTCCGGGATCAGCAGTCACTATAGGAGTCCCTCAGGGCTCAATTTTAGGTCCTTTTCTATTTCTTATTTACATTAACGATCTCCCATATAATGTAAAAAACCATGACATTGTCTTATTTGCTGATGACACCTCTTTGCTTTTTAAAGTTAAGAGACGACAGACATGTTATAATGAATTAAATGATGCCCTTTCTAAAATTGTAAATTGGTTTAACGCTAATAATTTGTTACTTAATGAAAAAAAAACCAAATGTGTTAAATTTACATTACCAAATGTTAGTCAGAGACAGACATGTATTAATATTAATGGCGAGCAATTAGAACTTGTTTATTCAACAGTCTTTCTTGGCATAACGCTGGACTCCAAACTTCAATGGGGTCCTCATATTCATAACCTAGCCAAAAAACTTAGCTCTGCTGTGTATGCGATCAAGAAAATAAGACAATTGACCGATGTCGACACTGCAAAAATAGTATATTTTAGCTATTTCCATAGTTTAATGACATATGGTATCCTATTGTGGGGTAGCGCTGCTGATGTAAATACAATATTTTTGTTACAAAAAAGGGCAATTCGTGCTATTTATAAATTAGGATCTAGGATATCTCTGAGGGATAGGTTTAGGGAAGTAAAAATTTTAACTTTAGTGTCGCAGTACATATATGAAAATCTTTTATATGTACATAAAAATATCAATAGTTTCAGCAAGAAAAGTGACGTTCACAAAGTAAATACTAGAAGTAAAAATAAGCTGTTGGTGCATGATACACGTCTACACAAAATAAGTAACTCTTTTATGGGGCAATGTATACACTTTTACAACAAAGTTCCCAATAAAATTCAAAATCTATCAATAAGTAAATTTAAATCTTTTATCAAGCAGGTACTTTGTAAAAAGGCATATTACAATATTTCAGACTATGTTAATGATAAAAATCCTTGGGACTGATGATGCTCAATTACAGGATGCATAGGTATCATAAAATTGTACGACTAAAAATCTTTTATTTAAAACATTAATTGTATTTTAGTTTATTTAAGTGTTTTTAAAAGAGTAACTATCGAGTTTCTTGCCGGATTCTTCTCGGTAGAAATCAACAACATTGTGAACCGGCGGGAAGGTGGGAGGGTTCAAAAAATAATATTTTATAACTTTGACGATTCAAAAGTGATTGTAAAATCCTTATTTGAATAAACCATTTTGACTTTGACTTTGACTTAAAGAGGAGGTCAAGCTACTAAAAGAGAATCATGCTAGAAATGCGCAGTTAAACGAGGTAAAAAACGACCTATTCAATCTTAAGCAGGCTTCAATAGTTAACAATTGCGAGTGCCATATCAACAAAAAATGTGGAGGCGGCTGTAGTTCAAATAGTTATTATATGGACAGTGGCCCGCTGGGTCTACCCCACATAGCAGAAACCTATAAACACACAGCTGAGATTGTGTCATCAAATAAAACAGGTTTAGAGCTGTCACTATCACCGACACAGTCTGGGTGCACTAATGAGGCTCCGAACGTGGAGGCAAGAGTTGGCACCACGGTTTCGAACATCAACGAAACCACGGAGATGCGTATTGAGGAGACACGGAAAAGCAACACATCATCGAACAGTTCATCTCTGGCGGCGCGAGCGCAAGGTGCATGTAAGGCAAACCAAGTCAGCGGCGGGAAAACAATGAGTCACCAAGCAATGTCTACACCGGAGCGCGATAAAACATTAGCGCATCTTGTAGGTACAGAAGGTAACTGGAAGTAAAATGATAACAAGAATGAGGAATGGATAATGGTACAGCGAAAAAGGTTAAGAAATCGTTTTAGTACAGTAGAAGGTAAGGCGCAAACTCAAGCGCAGTACCACACAGGAAGACATAACGGAATACATTTTTAATAAGACCCAGTCTAACGTGTCGTTGCAAAAAATAAATTCTAAAGTACAAAAGCAATATAACTCGTATAAAATTTTTGTACCGAAGTCTAAGTTATCACTTTTCTTGGAAGATAGTTTATGGCCAGAGGGGGTATCTTTTAGAAGATTTATTGCGTTTAAAAATAAACACCATAATGAACCCAGCCAAGAATCAAATAAATAATACCACGCTCATTAGTTTTAACTATAGACTGTGTTAGGTCAATTAAATTAAGTGTAATTAATTTTCCCGATGAACTAAGACACTGCTGTGGCCGTAAATGCAAATGTAATATTATAAAGCATAAATTGATTATTGATAAAATGTATAGCAATATAGTAAACATATTCAGTGAGGCAGCCTCTAAAAGCTGTTCCAAAAAGGCTGAAAATTTTAGAAATAAAAACAGAACCATTATTGGCTGGAATAAATATGTGCAATAGGCTCATGGTGAGGCTCGACTTTGGTTTCAAGAGTGGGTTCGCTATGGTAAACCTCTTAATGGGTATTTTTATGAAAAAATGTGTGCTTCTCGTAAAAAAATTAAATCTAAACTTAGGTGGTGTCAAAATAACCAGGTCCAAATAAAAATGGACATACTGGCAACACATCATAAAAACAAAAATTTTCACAAGTTTTGGAAGGAAACTGGAAAATTGAATCCAAAGCACGATCCTGCACAAATTGCCTACATGTTTCGGGAGCGATTTAGGATGCAGTCTTCGCTGGGTCTCACTGTTATAGGCGAGTTGGAGAAAGGGGGTGTGTTTGACGATTGTGTGTGTTTCACAGAAAATGCTGTAGCACTAACAATTAAACAAATGAAGAGAGGAAAATCCCCAGGTCATGACAGGCTGAGTGTGGAAAATCTACGGCATGCAGGCCTACACTTACCTAGGGTCCTAGCCATGCTCCTCGCCATCTGCATTGGACACTCTTACATACCAGATGCGATGACGAAGACGTTGGTGGTTCCTATTATCAAAAATAAAACAGGGGATCCGTCGAGCCCAGAAAACTATAGGCCAATATCCTTAGCGACGGTGATAGCTAAGGTATTGGACAGTATGCTGGACAAATATCTTGAAAAGTATTTAAAATTTCATGATGCTCAATTTGGCTTTAGGTCAGGGCTGTCAACCGAAATAGCGGTACTAACACTAAAGCATACCGTCCAGTACTACGCCAGTGTTCGCGTGATTTCTGGACCTATCGAAAGTCTTCGACCTAGTAGCTTATGACATATTGTGGAAAAAGCTAGCCAGTGAGACCAAACTGCCGTGGGAGCTTATATCGCTTCTGAAATATTGGTATGGTAACCAGCACAATTATGTCAGATGTGCGGGAAAATTGTCGGAGGGTTATAGGTTGGAGTGCGGTGTGAGACAGGGTGGCATTACGTCGCCTAAGCTCTTCAGCCTACACATGAATCGACTGCGACTGTTAGGTGAGCTCAGCAATGCCGGAGTTGGATGTTCTATTGTCGGAGTCTTTGTCAATAATATTAGCTATGCTGATGATATGGTGCTGCTGAGCCCATCTGTCAGTGCCCTTAGAAAGCTGATCCAAATTTCAGGTACAACACAAAGAAAAGTGAATTTATGATTTTCAAAGCCGGCTCAAAGTGCTATGCTGTTGTCCCACCTGTGAGGCTAAATGGTAGCATTTTGAAACGAGTACTGACAGTGAAATACCTGGGCCACTGGGTCACCGAGACACTTAAAGATGATGTGGACATAGAGTGGGAACGAAGGGCTCTGTCGGTCAGAGCAAACATGGTTGCTCGAAGGTTCGCACGGTGCAGTAAGCAAGTCAAAAACACATTGTTTAGAGCATACTGCCAAACCTTCTATACATGCAGCCTTTGGGTAAATTATACGCTAAAGACATACAGCGCCCTTCGTGTGCAATATAACAATGCTTATAGGATGCTGTTGGGGCCGGCTCGATTCTGTAGCGCTTCGCAAATGTTTGTGGAAGCGAGAATAGACGATTTCGCAACAATAATGCGCAAGAGATCAGAGTCTACAATGAGCAGATTGCGAGGCAGCCCTAATATGAACTTGCAATTGATTGCACACAGGATGGACTCCGAATGTGTTTTTATGGAGCACTGGACAAGGGTGCATAGACAGAAGGGTCAGATATAAATAGTTTAAGTGTATTTTAATTGTAATTTTGTTATTATTATTTGAACTTCATTTATTATTATTAATTATTATTTTTTAATGTATAAATAATTAATATAACTTTTATTTATTGTAAATTAGTAAAACAAGTGCTTTTCTATGGACAGAAATTTCTGAAATAAAAATATATTATTATTATTAATAACTATATACATAGATAGAATACTATATATCTATAAGAAATAAAATACATATACATACAACTACATACATAAACTATCAATGAATCCAGAATAAAATTTCAATTCCAATTCCATTTCGAACCACATAACTACTTTAATGTGCTGTATATCTTTTGGGCAAATTTTGAATAAAAAAAAATAGAAGAAAACAGGAATGATATTAATATCCTAAAACATTCTACCTCTACATTAAAAAAAAATAGCAAAGAACTCTACCAATAGAGTTGCTAGTAACCAATAAACTACATGTTTATTTATATAAATTGTGTTTGCTACACAATTTTTTTTCCTCACACTTTTTTTCGAGTTTGTATTCTGAACTCATTTACTTGATTGCTGCAGCAGATTTTGATTGCTATTTTAAGCAGTAAACATTGCAGGCTCTATATTAACGACCTTGCTAACTCCCTTTTTCTCAGTGAAGGACCTGTAGCCAGGACATATAGGCAAAGCCTATTGATGACTAGTTAGGTTGGGGCATATGTGTTCTGAAGTAGAGACCAAGTACCTATTGAAAAGTATAATGTGTTTTTAAAAGTTGGACGCCTAAAAAAGGTAGCGTAAGGCGAGGTTTGCAGCCTAGCGGGATCCTTAGGGACATTTAGGATGAGTATGCTTAGGTATACACTTGAAACCAACTCGCAAAATTCTACGCACTTTTGTACTAGGCATATTGCTTTAATCTATCGATAGATATGTTAGGGGTTTTAATTAAATTAATACAAAGATGCAACATTATGGAACACTTTTTTGTTCCAATTCTGACAATTTACCTTAGTAGGTGTGAGAATTTCTTGCTGATGGCGAACAATATCATGGTATTAAGTAGCCGTGGGCATAGCACCACTTGCCACAGTTCCATCAATGGTACATCGAGTAATAGTACCATGGAAAAGTTGATCGCCGATCCCGTGGTGAATGTGATCTCAGTGTTTTAATGTCCACTGGATATTAAGGAGTGACGATAGGTGACGCCACTGTCTAATCAATCTCCGCTCTCAAACCCCATTAGTATAGGTCGCGGCACATAAGTTGAACCATGCGCAGTAACACATTTTTGGGTCCATTGAGGTGGGGAATGCGGTGCGACGCGAGGGACATCGCGTAACCATAGCAACGCAGGCCCTGGGGTACAATCACACACTTAAGTTTTCACAAAGTTTTCAAAGTCGGAACTCCTGGCCCAAATTATAATGATATGCCAATTCAAAATTCGCCTGGTGTGGTAGGTGCAGGGCAGTAACGACTAGAAAGTACTTAGTTACATAATAACTTATGAAAAAAACTATAAGAAATTACGGGCCACGCACGAAACATTCGTTACTACTATTATCCGTGACTGTCCCTGCGCGGCGACCGCCAATTTAGTTCAACTTACGTGCAGCGGTCTATACTTAGGTCTATTATCCATAAAATAACAGCCTGATATTCAAACAGTTCATATAAAATTTATTTTTTCTTTTGAGCATCTAAAGTTTTTTGTATCGCTACCGTTGCTTTCTAACTGAAATTCTTTTTCTTAGTCAATATTAGTAATAAAGACAAAAATACAAAACATATATACAAACATATTTATGACTAGTAAAAATAAGCACATCAGCTTCATCGGAACAAGGTACAGATACAGTTCGATACACACCTGCTTTGTTTAGGATCTCACCAAAGCACAATCACAAAAAGGATATCAAAAATGTTTTGATCTCACCACTAAAAGTTGAGAGATCTGCAATTCGAAAAAAAAGTATAAAATGTTGCCTAGGCTTGTTTTACACAGTTTTAGTAGTTGAATCAACTTTTAATGGTAGGAGTAACAGTGTAAAAATAAATAAGTATAACCCGGTTTTTAAAAAGGTGGTTATAATGCGACGCAGTTGGTACGCAAAACGCTGTATGAACAATATGGTCGTCCACCTCATTAAAAAATGGGATAACATTGACATCTATCATAATAAGTGTGTCACCAGACACCGACATGATTGGGAACTATGAATATAACTATGTTTTCCTCATAATAGGATGTAAATCTCCTCCACCGTGAGCAGACATCTTGACTTTCCCAGAGATATGATTTTTTATACAGGGACTGGCATCTTTGATAGCGCCACTAGCATCTTCCATTTCTTCATCCGAAGAGAAATCAGAGACGCAAAAAGTTAAATGACGTTTTTTTGGTGGTACTGCATGTAAAGACCATCGTGCCGCACCCTTATGGCTTTTGAAATTTGATTCCTTGGCTTCATAATCAGTATCAGAAACAGGTCTTTGAGTTTCGCCCTTAAAATTTCTTAAACTTTTGCCAGATCTATGTGTTTGGTCCTTTTTTTCCCCCCTCTGGGGGGCGTGGGAGTTTTTTAAATTCACGGAACTTGGTGTTTGACTTTTTACGCTTTGGTCAGGAAAATTTTGAGAATATATTACAACGCTATCAACTAATTTTTCCTTATGAAAATTTGGAAGTATCTTATTTATATCATTTTCAGGAGCCAATGGAGAGTTTGATGCTTTCTTCTCAGCTGAGTTGCCACTACTACAACTTGTGTTACTGTTGCTCGTGCTGTATTGTTCAACTGCTTGCTTTTCTAGTTCGCGAAATTTTGTATCTATGCTTTCGTCTGAGGCTTTATATTGTTCTAAAGCTTCTTTCTCTAATTCTTCAAATTTATTGTTTACATTTGGATGCCGCATTCTTGCTGCAGGCAATACTATTTTAGGGTTTAGCTTCAAGATTCCTGGTGTCATTAACTTTTGTGTTAGTCTTAATTGATTTAAATTTATTGGTGGTGGAGCACTCATGCTAAGTACTGTGCTATAGAGACGTTTCTTCCGCAGACTAGCTTCGGCTGCTGCTGAGCTAGTTGATGGTATTTGACTGTCGACAACAACTTTTTCTTTTTGGATAATCTCCGGACTTTCCGACTCTTTTTGCGGCGGTGTTTCATCATCTGTTTCCTTCTTTAATTCCTCACTATCATTTTCTCCACTTTTAACAGGTTCTTCTTTTTTAGTTTCTTCTTTTGCAACGTCTGGCTGAGGGGTGATGTTTATATTTCTATTTTGTATATTTGTTAGTTGGAATCGTTCGAGTTGAGGAGAAGGGTGATCTCTAGGCCACCATATGCCGTATCGTCGGTCGGGACATCTGGAGGGTCGTTGAGTAGTGGGTGCGTAGCGAGTAATGTTCGTGCCACGGTATGGAGCACACCTTGCATTTGTTGCTCGCATTACAGCTTGAACGCTTGCTGACAATCTGCCCATAGCGCGTTGACATTCTGTAAGATGCTGTGAGCGCGGCGAGTCGAACTGGAACTGTACGGAAATATAAACAAATTTTAAAGAAGTGCTCTTCATTTTCGTCACAAAACGATTATCCTAGTAATTTGTCATACATTAAATATATATTTTCAGTTCTGAATACATCTAAAGATCTTGTCAATGTTATCTTTGCATAGGCTATTAATTTTTTTTTTTTCAAATGAACGCACCCCTGTCGTGATTAATATTGGGATATTAAAACACTTTTAGGAGAAAACTGCTAAAGCAAAGTTGTCTTTAGCAACTACTTTATATTACTGTGATATCTGGAACATGGCCCCTTAATAATTTTATAAAGCGGCGCGCCTGATGAAGGTACCTCAGAGTAGTTGGTAAATTAAGACGATATTGGTGCATAGAGAGGAAAGGTAGGAGTAGGTGCACACTGAAGCGTGGCTGACAAGTTCAAACGATATTGCTACGGATACGGAAGACAGTAGGAGTTAGTGACGATGCTTGCAGCGTTGGAATGCATGCCCAAGCATAGCCCTATATGGAAACGAAAGATAGTAGAGGTTAGTAACGAAATCTTGCACGAGTAGTTGCATACCTAAGCATAGATGGCAAATGCAGACGATATTGGTGCATGGAGGTAGAAGATAGGTGTTGGTGGCGAACCTTGCACGATGGGTCGCACAGTAGCTGAGCAGGAACATCCAAACAGTAGGGCGGGCTTGGCGCGGCAAGGCGGCGTGGCTGGCGGCGGCGCGCACGCATCTTGCGCGAGGTGGGGGGCGATGGCGCGCGGGGCCGTGCCCACAGCGCGCGCACGCTCAGCAATCGTGCAGCCAGCGCAGCCTCACCAGCCGATGGCGACCGCCCCTCGCAGCGCTCGCTAGCTGCCGACCGGTGACCGTTAGTAACACTTTAGACAAGTGGAAGTACTTCGGCAGACTGCGCCAATTGGCACAAAATCAAGTGACAATAATATTTAATTTAATTTTTATATTATCAATTAATAGTCAACATTAAAAAATCGCTAAGAAAATCTAAAAATGAACTAGAAAAAAAATTAAAGCGATGTGGGCGATTAAACGCCGCCATTGTGTAGCGCCTTTTGTGATGGCAAAGTCTTTTCAAACAATATAACCTTTTTTGGGGGTTATTCTTATTGTGTAATTATCCATACTCATATTATAAATGTCAAAGTAACTCTGTCGTCTGTCTGTTACCTGTTCACGCTTAAACCACTGTACCGATTAAGATGAGGCATGGACATAGTTCGAGTCCCGGAAAAAGACATAGGCTGCTTAAAAACGTCAAACGACTCACTTTGAAATGCTCACGTCAATTTCGTGATGTGTACTATCATTACGACAGAAGAGCTACCTCATATGTTACGACTTACTTCGTCAAAATAATCTCTTATTTTATAGAAAAATTAATTCTGGGACCTACTGCAGCCATCTTAGTGGTCTTGTTTAGTCTATAATTTATGTTTTGTAGGTTTTTGATCTATTTGATCTGGGTAAGTAGCTATGGATTTCTGAATAGTCTAGGAATCGGTGAATGTTATATCTAACACATTTGGCCGTATCACAGGTATACTGCAATGCAAGTGCATTCTCAGGCTTTCATTTTGAAAAAGTTCTTAGGCCGATGTACCATATTTTTTGTGAGAAACAATCCTTTGATCTATTCACGATTTTGATACAGTAATGTTATAGCAAATAAAACAAGCGTTACCTAATCCCCATCCTTGAATCTGCCCTTGCGTATCCTCATATCCAGCATTAGTTAGGCTGCTGTTTTCCGAAGTTAGTGTTATACTACCTAAGTAGTATGGACAAACATGACCGTAGTTATAGGATTGACCGAATAAAAAATATTTTAGAGCATTTAGGTTCTAAAGTATAAAGAACTTCCTGCCGATGGCGAACGCTGCCCCTAGGTATGCCTGTCTGTCCAGCCATACTTTGATATCCTAAATGCGAAAGTAAGTATTTTTGTTTCTCCTTCCTTCACGTGGTAACGAAGTATCCAAGCTGAAAGGCACAGGGATAGTTGAGACGGAAAAGGGTATACCTAGTCTTTTTTATACCGTTAATTCGGAAATTTCAGAAGTTCCCACAGGAATAAGTATTACCGAATTTCACATGGTCTAAATATAGCAAAATTTCATCCGTTTTTTTTTTAACCCAATTTACAAATGTTTGTCTTGTACCGACTTTGAGCCGAATTCAGCGGAGCCGCGGGCAAATGCTCGTAAGTATGATAGAAGAGAAAAATACGCACAAATCATCGTCAGGCGTGTAGAAGCGGCGGCGACGCGGGCACAGGCTGCGGTCCGAAGGCTCTTCTACAAGCTTGCGAAATAAGTATTCCACCTGAAGAGATAACAATATACATAACTGTTGTTTGAAATCGATCCGTCTACCATCAGAAGGACCGTATGCTTGTGGTGGTATAAAAAAAAATTACTGTTATTTTGCAATGCCACAAGATTAATGTTTGTGACGCCACTAACAATGGTTGTTTTCGTGCTACACATAACCTTACCAGCCTTCATATGTGCCCACCGTCACCAAAATTCAGTGCGTGTAATGTCTTGAAGTGGACGTGGACTGTTCCGATGTTTCGTTTACTTGTCGAATTCAGAAATAATCAACAGCAATCTTTTTTAGGGTTCCGTACCCAAAGGGTAAAAAAAGAGACCCTATTACTACGACTTCGCTGTCCGACTGTCACCAGGCTGTATCACATGAACCGTGATAGTTAGACAGTTGAAATTTTCACAGAAGTTGTATTTTGTTGCCGTTATAACAACAAATACTAAAAAACAAAATAAAATAATTATTTAACGGGTCTCCCATACAACAAACGTGATTTTTTTGCCGTTATATTGATAATGGTACGGAATCCTTAGTGCGCGAGTCCGACTCGCACTTGGCCGATATTTCATACCCCTAACGTGGCATACAAGCTTACTATCCGCCTGATGCTAAACAGTCTCCGCAACCTATAGACGCTTGTAACACCTGGGGCATCACTTGCGTGTTGCCCACTTTTCCAAAATCTAATAACTTCTTTCTTGAAGGACCCCATACTGTAGTCCTTAGAGAAAACCTTGGCAGGGTGCTCATTCCAGAACCCAAGTGTTTGCGGGAGGAATTTTCTCTGAAATCGCACTGTATGCGACCATTTTGGTTCTAAAGTGTGAGAATTAATTATGAAAAGCTTTCGGTAAAGCAGTTACCTCTGGAAGCATCCAGCATTCTGTAAGGTCGGGATTTTCACTGCCGTTCCCGTTGTACCCTCGCGCGTTGGTCGTGTCATTGGTGCTTGTGTAGCACCGTTCCCTAAAAATAAATAGGAACACAATTTTAACGGAGAAATAAATACACAATTTTGCCGGAGAAATATGTACACAATTTTGACGGAGTAATAAATACACAATATTGACGGAGAAATAAACTTTCGTCAGTTTTTGATTTGAAGAACACGTGAACGAAGTCACGTGTATTATGAAATGAGGGAAGGCAACGCTAGTCATTAAAAAGGCACAAGCAGTTGGATCTGGTGAAAATTTACCGAAATTCAAACAAATAAATGTATTGTTAACACTAGAGGAAATGCTATAGATAATCGCAACGTCACAGATTTAGCATCAAATAACTTTTTTATACACAACACACAACAGACACACTTGAATTAGGGATTGTTATTTTAGGGCGCAGTGACTAGCGCCACCAAAATATATTCTTTATTTCCTCTTTGTACAAAACATATTTTAAAAAATTTAAAAGAAACCGGCCAAGTGCGAGTTGGACTCGAAGTACCTACTGCCCAAGCCCAAATATCATTTCCAACAAACAAATGTGTTTCTGTTTCTTTTAATGATAAGCTAGATGGCGCTGTACCGGTAATATAAAATAGTAATTATTTGGGCCCGGACACTTTGCCGGTTCTTATTATTTGTTGTTATACTTTAGAGTTCACATTATTTTTCACTGCAAGATGTACGATAGAGCAAAAACAACGAAAATGTGTTTCTTGTGTGGGGATCCCCCTTAATTTTTAACTTTTTATTATTTGTTAGATTATCCCCCATTATAACACAAATTCTGTGAAAAATTCAGGCTTCTACCTATTTCGGTCTAAAAGATAGAGCCTTTGAATGGTCGGTCAGATAGACAGACAGCGTAGTCTTAGTAAAAGGGTTCTATTGGCACCCTCTGGGTACAGAACCCTAACTAGAAATGTATTGTTTCTAGTGTATATTCTACAAACGCTGTATAATGTCTTAAATCTAGCTTGTCTCTAATCCTAAATAATTGGTTTGTAAAATTTTTTAAATATGTTATGTACAAAGAGGAAATAAATACTATCTTTTGATAACTTACGTGTTGAAGACCCTTTAGAATCTTATCACTACCTTATGGAAGAACCCTACAGATACGGTACTTAGTCCTTAGGGAAGACCACCATCAATTAAGCGTTCGCTAGAAGAAGCACTGAAGCTGCATATTTAGGCTATAAGGTGTGAGGATGGTAGAAATTAACCATGGGCACCATTTCAAATATTTCCTCAAGAAAACCAATTGTATTATAGTTAAGCGGTACAAAATATACAGGACGGTAAAATCTTTCCTCAAATTAAAATGTTTAAGGAGTTCGGGGTCGTTAATTTTATTATTCCGGCAGTTTATCTGGTATTCATACCGGTATCCAGGTGCACCCGCTAAGAATTGTCAGCAGTAGGTACCTAATACCTGTGCCTAATACATATGGGCCTGTCTTGTGACTTACAAAGCACTTTTGCGTTATATAGACATATGAGGAAGGCCTTCTTCTGACTAAGAAGAACATACAAACTTGGACCTATGGCTGCGCCCCACTTGAATGTGCAGTTTTCTGCTCGTTTTTAAAATCGATTCCACTGTCCTATTGCAAGTTAAAGACTCGAAAAAAAATAACATGGCTTTCTACATTCTTTAACTAGCAAATTACTGAAGTTGTTTTGAGATATCTGTTAAAACATCGCTTTAAAAAAATAACGGCCGAACCCCTCGTTTTTTTATTTTTTATTCAAAACTCATTATCAACTAGTAGCGGGAAAATAATTTATTTCATGAAATGTTAAGTAACTATTAAGCTAAAAAATTACTGTATTATAATTTTTATATCGTATTTGAGATAACTGTAATTAATTATTTTCCTTATTTTACGGTAAGCTAAGCTATTTGAGATTAACATTGTCGATTTCAGATTAACGCCCATAAAGCACATGTACATGCAGGTTGGGGGCCCTCTTAAATGATCTGTAAATGAACGATAAGTATGCTAATGATCTTTATTCTAACTTTTTTAAAAAATAGTATTTTATAACTTTGACGATTCAAAAGTGTTTATAAAAAACCAAATTTCAATACAAAAAAAAAATGACTGTCTTTGAACCCTTACACCAAAGTGAGTGACGATGGATTGCAAATATTTATAGAGAAGTGGGTATGTATGTAAAAGTGTATGTATGTAAAAGTGTATGTATGTATTACAAACAAATTAAAAAAAAAATCAAATAATGGAAAAGAATTAATCATCCAAAATTTAAAAGCATCAAATTTTTAAAATAGTCTATTATTTTCATTTTGATACATAAAAAATATCATAAGGTTGTAACAATTAATAACTTGTTACAAAGACACCATTTTTAACTTAATTTTAATTTTAAAGCCTTCCATCTAAACTAAATAATCTGAAGGCTATTACAATCCAGTCTTGTGTGAAACCAAGAGACACCTAAGTACGTACTACCAGCTCGGCCAGGCCGCTCCGGTGGGCTGCTATAAATGGACTTTGAGAACGGAGTCTATCAGCGGATGCAGAGGTGGGTTACTTACTGTGCAGCCAATGTGCAGGCAGTTATACTGGTCGGTGTACCTACAACGCCAATTTGGCTCGAAAACCGCAAATTAATGTAGAGGATAATCGTTTAGTATAGAGATGCTTTTGGTTGAAACAATTTGAGCCGCAGTTCTTAAAAATATCAACTTAATTAACCTTAGTTGTGACCTCTACAATTTTTTGTATGCGAATTTTTTATATCTTATAACTATCATATAGGGAAACAAATTAAAGGGCTTTGTGATCCGGATCTAAAAATGCACTACACCATTACCTTAGGTCACTAAGGGAAATATTTTTAAGAACTGTGGGTCAAAATGATTGTTTTAACATAAAGTACTTGTGTACCAAGCGGCTATCCTCTGCACGCTTTCACACGCAGTAACATCTATTCCCGTGGGAATTTTCGATCAGGATAAAATATTATAAATTCCTTCTTCTCCACTCCTTTAACTATTTTTTTTTTTTAGTTAGTTGAATACTCTGTTGCCATGTCAAGGAAACCAAGTTCCGTATTTAATGGGTCGTTAAGGATTTAAGCGTTATTTTTTACCAATCAATTTACAGAATATGAATTAATGATACATCTGGGATATTATCACTTTAGCTTTTGCGTGTCTTACGTGCTAAATTCAGGGTAGGTAGGTATGTACACCACCGTCCTCACTCTTGAAACCAATTATGTAGGTACAATTTCTACGACCATCGAGAAATAACTACGCAGTTTGCAAGAAAACCCCAAGGCACAGACTATAGAATACTATTATCTAAGTAACCAAAATTTCATATCTGCTGCAGATTTAAAATTTAATTTTATGATTTACCATCTGAAAAAAAATATTAAGGGGTTTCTCATATAAGAAACGTATTTTTGTTATTTTATCGTAAAAACAGTAACACATAGAAGCTTGAAACTTAAAACTAATATAGTAAAACAAAAAATGATAAAAACCGGTTAAATGCGCGTCTAGCTCGTGCATTTTGTGATGTTACGTACGATCGATCGAGTTCGACTCGCACTTGACGGGTTTTTTATAAAAGTGTATACTCTTTGCACGCGTATAATATGTAAATAAATAAAATGTGTAACCTGACTTCATCATAATAAAAATTTCCATAAAACTGAGCCAGCCTCGACTCTGGTATAACGTCTTTCACGCATCTTTTATTATTACTACTTCCATTTTCTTGACTTTGGCTTGAAATTGGACGCTTATCTATGAATAAACCAACATATATTTCTGATTATAATTTTGTTTTTGTTTTAAAAAATACAAAAACATTTTACGAATAATCTCATAAATAGGTACCTAAGTATCTTATAAATGTATATTTTTATATACGTGTAGTACGCCGTAATTATATAAACATCTATTTACCTATTCTCACATCATGAGAGGATATATTCCGACTTATACTGCTCTCAAGAGACTGTTTGGAGTAGCTGCAATGGCCTAACTGCGCGGCCCATCTGGTGTGCATCTATATTATACTTCTACTAACTGACCGGGCAGACGTTGTCCTGCATGATACCGACTGCAGCGCCATCTGCCGTCTAAGCTAAGCTATTGATATGTGAATCTAAACCATCCATGGCGCCACCCAAACGCGTACAAAAAAACCATTAGAGTAGGTAGAGTCAAAATAAAAAGAAAATAATATTACATAATGTGAAGACTACATTAACTAAATAAACACACATATAACATTTTTAAAAATATATATAACAACATATAATATACATACATACATACATACAAATATGAGTACAAATCGGTAGTTAGAGAGTTGTGATCGTATCATCAAGTTGGCAATGATTCGAGAAAAAAAAAAAAGATTTTAGTTTGGCTTTAAAAATGTTGATAGACGATAACAAACGAATACCCGATGGTAAATTAATTCACAGTAATGCTGCTTTTACAGCAAACGATTTACCATAAAGAAGATACAGTTTAGTATAGAATATAGTATAGAACCTTTATATAGTATCCTGAATGATTTATTATATTGGAGTCGCAAAGCACTAGCCTTCTGTGTATAGGTGACCCATGGACTACAAGTATACAACGATTGGCAGAATGCTTTGAAAAATGTTAGTTTGAAGTTCTGCGTATTACGAGCAAAGAATCTGCGCTCCATTTCAATCTTAGGTCATCATTTGAAGGGGCCTAGTGGTTTCGGTGCTTGCCTCGCTTTCTAAGAGCCGGGGTTCTAATGACCCTTTTTCTTAATGCCTCAAGTACATTGTTTGTGCGCACCACTGGTTTTTCGGTGAAGGAAAACATCGTTAGGAAACCTTCATGTGTTAAAAAGGTGTATGTGAAGTACTGGGCCTGCGTGATAAACTATGGCCCAAATCTCCCTTGCCCAAGGTGCAGGTAGGCCGTGGCCCAACATTAGGAACGTATGATGGCTGATAAGGAAAAGGAGAGGAATTAATAAGACATCTTGCCTGTTGATTCGCAATGGTTATTTGACGGCAAACTCAGCTGCTCATGGGATGCCTCATTTAATACTTGTGTCACACGACAATGTTGAGCCCATAGGCGCTGGAATCCAAAATAGTATTGTAATTATTGTGAAGTTTCTAGAACTAGGATTTATAAATCCTGGTACTTCTTGTAACTCATCAAGCAGTGGTAAAAGGGGTATTTATATTATATCCTTAATTTACCTCGGTGATGTACTACAAGTAATATATAAAGCGACCTTATCCCAAATTCTATACTAATCATGAGATATTAATGTAGGTATCACCATGCCTTGTACTTATAAAAGATGTTTGTATGTCTTGCTTGTCATGCAGGACCCACAGATCTAAAACATGGAACCTGACAAAAGGTCCAATCTATCAGTAAAAAGTTACTTTTAACTAACTAAATAATTTTTTTTTTATCTAAATAATTTGTTAATTAATTAACCAAGCTAGAGGATTTGCAGAACATGTTTAGTAATAAGAATATTCGATGAATAACTAAAGTTCTGGATAAAGCATACATACAAAAAGGAAGTCGATGTGGTAATAGGCAGGTCATGTCTGTCGCAAAATTGATGCGCGTTGGCTATTGGGGCAGACGAGTTTTAAAGTGGAGACTGCGGATTAGCTAGCGACTATAAAGCGTATGCGTGGGAATCAGCACTCACAGCTAAGTGTACCGATGACCTGAAAAGGGTAGTTGAAAATAGCAGGACGAGAAAGGCGTAAGAGGAAAGATGACCTGTAATAGGTATCAGGAAATGGCTGGACGAGGAATGCGAAGGACTGAGTGTGGTAGCGTTCATTACGTAAGGCCTATGTGATATCAGGTTGATTAAATAAAATTATATCAGTTTGTAATTAAATTTTGTCTACATCTCTTATTGAAAATAAGAATGACTATGGCCAAGGGGCAAATCAGTTGTGACGCATTTGACAATGTTACACGAGAAGTTATGTAACTACATACTCCTAGTTTTCTCCAAAACTTTTTATGGTAATAAAAATCCATATCTTACCGATTTTTGAATAATTTGGCTTCCTTGCATTTCTGCATATTTGTCTCTATTAAAACTCTGTACATACGTGTTTGCTAAAAGAAGGAATGTATATGGTAAAGTCGTATCTTCACGGTATTAATCACCAGAAGAGAGCATCATAAAGTGGGGGCCAGCCACTTTTTATCGACCACTTAAGTCACACACACACCTTACACCTTAGATATTGCTGTGATTGAATAGAAACGGAAATTTTAAAGAGTAAGAGTACGCTGGTTCTTAATGAAAAACACCTATTGACTTCGATTTCGAAGTCACACTTAGCAAAATAAAAGTTTGCACACTCCACGTTGCTTACCACAGTAAAGTATATTTACAACTTTGCAGAAACTATCGTCTAGAAAGTTTGACCTTATTTAAATGTAAAGACGAAGTGCAAAACATAGGTAAATGGTTTCAAATATGATGTAAATAAGACCTAAAATGTCCCTGTTCAAAATTTACAAGTATTTTAGTGATATTTTGATGTCTAGTTAAATAATATGTTTTCTGGTGATTTATTTGTGAGTGAAATACCTGATTGGCTATAACAAATTCATCTGGAGGTTCTGAAGCCCAAGTGAGATCCGCACAGAGGGCTATGTGTGCCCACGCAGACGAGCACCGATCCACTTCGAAGCTCATTCAATGTGACATCTCACTCCTACAATTAATTATGTTTAAAATAATAAACAAACTAATATAATAGTCACTATTTTTTAAGTGAATAGTAATGGTAAAATTGTAAATAAAAATGACGACAATTTTAAAGACATTGGTAGTTAAATCTATAATAACAAAATTTTCTATTTTGATAGATGCATGTTATATTTTTTTTTCTTTTATTTTAAATTGCTTTTCGAATTTCTTGAAATGATATTGTCATCGCGATGGCTGTCGCTGACACATGAGGTCGTATATAAAGGTATACCTAGATGTGTTAAAAAAAAAATTTTTGACGCATGAATCAATTGAAGGAGGCTGAAGTTTGGAAAGGATTTTTGAAAAACAGTGACGATTGCATCGTATTCTTAAACTTTTTGGTCACCTGGCCCCGTGAAGTCTATTCAAGGTTATGAATTACTAGCTTTTGCCCGCGGCTTCGCTCGCGTTAAGTTTGTGGTAATTTAAAATTTAGAAAATCGGGACCTTGCCTGCGCAAAACAATATATACAATTCAAGATCCAGCTAAATTTTAAAGAAATCCAGACGTTGCTCATTAATTGGTAGAAATGGTAGGTTTATGAGTAGAAACAACTTTGCAGAAGTATTAAGTAAGTACATAAAACCTAAAATAACTATCTAAGATGGAAGTACTATAGCCAGTAATAAGATTACTTAATGATTTGATAGCTTTAGAGAGATTGGTCAGTAGTATTAGTAGTAATAATTATTGTGATTCATTAACAGATGAATAAAAGTCTAAAGTTAAAGTAAACACTGACAATGCAGTAGGTACATCATCCAGCAGAGTTTTTAAACTTTGTTGTGACTTTGTCACTTCGAAGGAGAAGGTAATAATCAAACATTTTGGTTATTAACGAAAGGAAACAGATAATTTTTATTTTGTAATTTCTAGGCCCCCACGATACAGGGCCGACTGAGTGTGGGAACCACTGTTTAAATTAACAATATCTCACAGTATAAAACGTTGGAAAAAGTTAAAAAAAATTTATACTGTCAAGTTCCTTTTATGTTAGAAATGTTTTATTTAATTTTATGATTTAGCTTATTTATTAATGCAAAATTATTTTGCTTTATGTTTGGCTGTGAAATTGTTATTGATTTGTTTGAAATGCTGATAAATAAATAAATTAATAAAAAGAGACGAAGTTTTCAGCAACTTTATGCTTCTTAAAGTACTTCCTTATAAACCACATTTTTTGTCATGTTTGAAGGTGGTAGTAATAGAACCTAACTTTGAGGTGAACTTACACGGGAGCACGCCACATAGAACTGACCGTGGGAAGAACAGTCCTGTCGTAGGTCTACCCCGGCGAATTTGAGAGTTTGCCCCTGCGACTTATTAAGACTGGGGTATACGGCAACGACCTCGCTAGTAAAAATACACCCCTCGCGACCCATCAACCTATTTACGCAGTCGAACTTAGACTCGTCGCGCCGGCGGGCAGTAAGATATTTCAAACGCAGCGTATAAGAATAGGGCCCGCATACGACCGGTGTGAAGTTAGCGGCCAAAAAGTTAGTGGCCGTATTACGAGACCAAATTAGGAAGGTCAAAAGGTTGAGTAATTAAAATACCGGCAAATCATTTGTAGAACTTGCTGTTTTTTTCTTTTTAGGTGTTTTAAGTTAAATTCATTTAATTTTTACGAAAATCAAAAACAGAAAAAAGTTTTTTTTTAAATTAGGATATTCCAAACATAATTCAACAAGTGACAATGAACCACGTGCTATAAGCTTAACAGGGTTTCAAAAGTAAAGAAAATCCAAAAAGAAACTTCATATCCTATTAAAAAAATTATAATAAAGTTTTAAACTTAATTTTAGAGCAAAATAATGCCAATTAATTTTAAAAGAAATGACAATTCAGCTAAGACTATGTGGAAAATAAATAAAACAAGATTGTGAAGTAACTACAATAATCAAAAGACATGTCACAAAAATCCGTAAATATTTGACGGTAATATTTGACATACAGTAGAAAATTGACGTAATAAGATAGAATCAAGAACACAAAATCTTAAAAATCAGCAAAGTGTCAAGGAAACTAAATTCCCTATTGTCGATTTTATATAGACTGTATATTCTTATACCATTTACGAAAACAATAGTGAAAATCACTGACGGACCGTCTCTCACAGTGAAAAAAAATGAAGTGTGAGGATAGGAACAGAATAAAAACCCTATTAAATTCAAAAATTCAGGAAAGTGTCAAGGAAACTAGATTCCCTGTTGCCGATTTTATATAGACTGAATATTCTTATACCATTTACGAAAACAATAGTGAAAATCACTGACGGACCGTCTCTCACAGTGAAAAAAAATGAAGTGTGAGGATAGGAACAGAAAAAAATCCTATTAAGTTCAAAAATTCAGCAAAGTGTCAAGGAAACTAGATTCCCTGTTGTCGATTTTATAAAGACTGTATATTTTTATACCATTTACGAAAACAATAGTGAAAATCACTGACGGACCGTCTCTCACAGTGAAAAAAAATGAAGTGTGAGGATAGGAACAGAAAAAAATCCTATTAAATTCAAAAATTCAGGAAAGTGTCTAGGAAACTAGATTCCCTGTTGCTGATTTTATATAGACTATATATTCTTATACCATTTACGAACACAATAGTGAAAATCACTGACGGACCGTCTCTCACAGTGAAAAAAAAAGAAGTGTGAGGATAGGAACAGAAAAAAATCCTATTAAATTCAAAAATTCAGGAAAGTGTCAAGGAAACTAGATTCCCTGTTGCCGATTTTATATAGACTGTATATTCTTATACCATTTACGAAAACAATAGTGAAAATCACTGACGGACCGTCTCTCACAGTGAAAAAAAATGAAGTGTGAGGATAGGAACAGAATAAAAACCCTATTAAATTCAAAAATTCAGGAAAGTGTCAAGGAAACTAGATTCCCTGTTGCCGATTTTATATAGACTGAATATTCTTATACCATTTACGAAAACAATAGTGAAAATCACTGACGGACCGTCTCTCACAGTGAAAAAAAATGAAGTGTGAGGATAGGAACAGAAAAAAATCCTATTAAGTTCAAAAATTCAGCAAAGTGTCAAGGAAACTAGATTCCCTGTTGTCGATTTTATAAAGACTGTATATTTTTATACCATTTACGAAAACAATAGTGAAAATCACTGACGGACCGTCTCTCACAGTGAAAAAAAATGAAGTGTGAGGATAGGAACAGAAAAAAATCCTATTAAATTCAAAAATTCAGGAAAGTGTCTAGGAAACTAGATTCCCTGTTGCTGATTTTATATAGACTATATATTCTTATACCATTTACGAACACAATAGTGAAAATCACTGACGGACCGTCTCTCACAGTGAAAAAAAAAGAAGTGTGAGGATAGGAACAGAAAAAAATCCTATTAAATTCAAAAATTCAGGAAAGTGTCAAGGAAACTAGATTCCCTGTTGCCGATTTTATATAGACTGTATATTCTTATACCATTTACGAAAACAATAGTGAAAATCACTGACGGACCGTCTCTCACAGTGAAAAAAAATGAAGTGTGAGGATAGGAACAGAAAAAAATCCTATTAAGTTCAAAAATTCAGCAAAGTGTCAAGGAAACTAGATTCCCTGTTGTCGATTTTATATAGACTGTATATTTTTATACCATTTACGAAAACAATAGTGAAAATCACTGACGGACCGTCTCTCACAGTGAAAAAAAATGAAGTGTGAGGATAGGAACAGAAAAAAATCCTATTAAATTCAAAAATTCAGGAAAGTGTCAAGGAAACTAGATTCCCTGTTGCCGATTTTATATAGACTGTATATTCTTATACCATTTACGAAAACAATAGTGAAAATCACTGACGGACCGTCTCTCACAGTGAAAAAAAATGAAGTGTGAGGATAGGAACAGAAAAAAATCCTATTAAATTCAAAAATTCAGGAAAGTGTCAAGGAAACTAGATTCCCTGTTGCCGATTTTATATAGACTGTATATTCTTATACCATTTACGAAAACAATAGTGAAAATCACTGACGGACCGTCACTCACAGTGAAAAAAAATGAAGTGTGAGGATAGGAACAGAAAAAAATCCTATTAAATTCAAAAATTCAGGAAAGTGTCAAGGAAACTAGATTCCCTGTTGCCGATTTTATATAGACTGTATATTCTTATACCATTTACGAAAACAATAGTGAAAATCACTGACGGACCGTCTCTCACAGTGAAAAAAAATGAAGTGTGAGGATAGGAACAGAAAAAAATCCTATTAAGTTCAAAAATTCAGCAAAGTGTCAAGGAAACTAGATTCCCTGTTGTCGATTTTATAAAGACTGTATATTTTTATACCATTTACGAAAACAATAGTGAAAATCACTGACGGACCGTCTCTCACAGTGAAAAAAAATGAAGTGTGAGGATAGAAACAGAAAAAAATCCTATTAAGTTCAAAAATTCAGCAAAGTGTCAAGGAAACTAGATTCCCTGTTGTCGATTTTATAAAGACTGTATATTTTTATACCATTTACGAAAACAATAGTGAAAATCACTGACGGACCGTCTCTCACAGTGAAAAAAATAAAGTGTGAGGATAGGAACAGAAAAAAATCCTATTAAATTCAAAAATTCAGGAAAGTGTCAAGGAAACTAGATTCCCTGTTGCCGATTTTATATAGACTGTATATTCTTATACCATTTACGAAAACAATAGTGAAAATCACTGACGGACCGTCTCTCACAGTGAAAAAAAATGAAGTGTGAGGATAGGAACAGAAAAAAATCCTATTAAATTCAAAAATTCAGGAAAGTGTCAAGGAAACTAGATTCCCTGTTGCCGATTTTATATAGACCGTGAGAGACGGTCCGTCAGTGATTTTCACTACTGTTTTCGTAAATGGTATAAGAATATACAGTCTATATAAAATCGGCAACAGGGAATCTAGTTTCCTTGACACTTTCCTGAATTTTTGAATTTAATAGGATTTTGTTCTGTTCCTATACTCACACTTCATTTTTTTTCACTGTGAGAGACGGTCCGTCAGTGATTTTTACTATTGTTTTCGTAAATGGTATAAGAATATACAGTTTATATAAAATCGGCAACAGGGAATCTAGTTTCCTTGACACTTTCCTGAATTTTTGAATTTAATAGGATTTTTTTCTGTTCCTATCCTCACACTTCATTTTTTTCACTGTGAGAGACGGTCCGTCAGTGATTTTCACTATTGTTTTCGTAAATCGTATAAGAATATACAGTCTATATAAAATCAGCAACAGGGAATCTAGTTTCCTTGACACGTTCCTGAATTTTTGAATTTAATAGGATTTTTTACTGTTCCTATCCTCACATTTCATTTTTTTTCACTGTGAGAGACGGTCCGTCAGTGATTTTCACTATTGTTTTCGTAAATGGTATAAGAATATACAGTCAATATAAAATCGGCAACAGGGAATCTAGTTTCCTTGACACTTTCCTGAATTTTTGAATTTAATAGGATTTTTTTCTGTTCCTATCCTCACACTTCATTTTTTTTCACTGTGAGAGACGGTCCGTCAGTGATTTTCACTATTGTTTTCGTAAATGGTATAAGAATATACAGTCTATATAAAATCGGCAACAGGGAATCTAGTTTCCTTGACACTTTCCTGAATTTTTGAATTTAATAGGATTTTTTTCTGTTCCTATCCTCACACTTCATTTTTTTTCACTGTGAGAAACGGTCCGTCAGTGATTTTCACTATTGTTTTCGTAAATGGTATAAAAATATACAGTTTATATAAAATCGGCAACAGGGAATCTAGTTTCCTTGACACTTTGCTGAATTTTTGAATTTAATAGGATTTTGTTCTGTTCCTATACTCACACTTCATTTTTTTTCACTGTGAGAGACGGTCCATCAGTGATTTTCACTATTGTTTTCGTAAATGGTATAAGAATATACAGTCTATATAAAATCGGCAACAGGGAATCTAGTTTCCTTGACACTTTGCTGAATTTTTGAATTTAATAGGATTTTTTTCTGTTCCTATACTCACACTTCATTTTTATTCACTGTGAGAGACGGTCCGTCAGTGATTTTCACTACTGTTTTCGTAAATGGTATAAGAATATACAGTCTATATAAAATCGGCAACAGGGAATCTAGTTTCCTTGACACTTTGCTGAATTTTTGAATTTAATAGGATTTTTTTCTGTTCCTATACTCACACTTCAGTTTTATTTACTGTGAGAGACGGTCCGTCAGTGATTTTCACTACTGTTTTCGTAAATGGTATAAGAATATACAGTCTATATAAAATCGGCAACAGGGAATCTAGTTTCCTTGATACTTTGCTGATTTTTTGAATTTAATAGGATTTTTTTCTGTTCCTATCCTCACACTTCATTTTTTTTCACTGTGAGAGACGGTCCGTCAGTGATTTCACTATTATTTTCGCAAATGGTATTAGAATATACAATCTGTGTAAAATTAGCGACAGGCAATCTAGTTTCCTTGACACTTTGCTAAATTTTAAGTTTTTGCTTTTTCATTCTATCTTAATACGTTAATTTTCTACTGTATGTGAGACGATCCGTTAACTATTGACGGATTCATGTGACTTAAGGTGATTATTCATGTAACTTTACCATGTTGTTTTAGTTTTATTCACCAACACTTCTTACCTTTGATATGCTTATAAGTTTATTGCACGTGGTCGATTGTCTCTAGTTGAATAATTTTTAAATATCTGAATTTGGAAAAAAATATTTTTTTCGTTCTAAATTGTTGTAAAAATTTATTGAATTCAACATTAAAAACCTTTAACTGAAATAAGAACAAGTTCTACAAATGTTTTGCCGGTATTTTAATTACTCAAGCTTTTGACTTCCTAATTTGGTCGCGTAATACGGCCACTAACTTTTTGGCCGCTAACTTCACACTGGTCCGCATACGTTTAGGACAAATAAAAGTATATGTTAAATTGTGATTCAAATTAGGTAGTGTGATTTGAAGTTATTAAAGAATCCATACTATTATTATAAATTAAAAAGTGTGTCTGTACGTTCATTGGTTTCCTCTTTTATAACAGCATGAGAGCTAGCAAACGACAAAAAATTTTCTCACAGAACATGCAGAAGCATTTTTTTGCATTCTTACTCGACTGCCCAAAAAAGAAGTCTAATGTTTTTAGCGTTCATGGAGGTATGTATGTACGTATGTTTTTTTTTATACCACCAAAGTGGCGAGCAAGCTTACGGTCTACCTGATGTTAAGTGGTCACCGTAGCCTATGGACGTTTGCAATACCAATCTAATCACTCCTTTCTTGAAAAACCCCATGCTGTAGTCCCTGGAGAAAACCTTGGCAGGGAGTTCATTCCATAACCTTAGAGTTCGCGGGAGAAAGCATATCTCAAACCGCACAATGCGTGTCCATTTAGGTTCTAAGATATGAGGATGCATTCCCTGCCGATGGCGGGTGGTGGGATGGTAAACAGTAGCCGTGGGCATCATTCCAAACAAGTCCTCAGAACACAACCCATTGTACAAGCGGGAAAACACACACAGGGAGGCAAAGTCTCTCCTCAGACTCAGTGTTTCAATACCACTTGTGAGTTTGGGATCGTCGACAATCCTTACAGCCCGTCTTTGGACCGAGTTAAAAGGGTCAAGCTGGTATTCAGGTGCACCAGCCCAGAGACGGCAACAGTACTCCATGTGGGCCGGACTTGCGACTTATTAAGTAGCAATCTTTGCCCCGAGGTGAAGTATGTATTTGAGTTTCTTTGTTCCAACATAACTTCTGTATGTGTACGCGTCAACAGATTTCGGTGTATGGGGTATCTTTAATAAGAATCGCAAAGTATCTTTTTATTATTTTTTACTATTTATTACCTATTATCTAGGTATTTATTAAAATTCATTAAAATTTAACTGCCTTAAGCAAGTTCTTTTTGGGAAAGGTTCAACCAACCGTCCTTCATCATGCTCTTCAGTTTCTTCTGATTGTATGTATTCTAGTGAATCTAATTTATATGCACTTGAAGAATTATCCAGTTCAGAATTATTTTCTTCATTCGGTTTTTTTATTTCTGCTTTTCTTTTATTGCGATTTTTTTCTTTTTTTGTTCCATTGCTATTTCTATATACATCGGATCTCTTATTTTTATGTTTCTACTATGTCTTGGATCTACTAACTCTGGTAATATACAATCTAAATAAAACGATGACAATTTATTTTTCATTTTATTCTTATCGTCTCTGTAAATAATTTCCGTCTTTATTTTTGTATTCGATCCTGACCAAATAGCAAAGACACATTTATGCTTCTTGGTTACATGAAGCTGTCCTTGTACTTGATAATACTTTTCGTTTGTCTGTTTAGCTTATGTTTTTCCCTAGCCTATATTTTTTTTTCAGCTCTTTAGTAAGTGCCACTTCTTCAATTTAGAAAAAGTAAAACAGACCCTTTTTTGTCTGCGTAGATCGTCGTCTTAATAGTCATGGCGAAACAAACCTTTAGTGGAAACTGGAGCCGCTTGAATTCAAAGGGGAGATCATTTGGTATTAATAGAATACGCGGTAATCGGGATGAAAAAGGAGTTTCAATCCTTTTCCATATCTTCAAAATATCCCTGTGACAAATTACCGCCCAATTAAATCGTGTTTTCCCGCGCTAAGTTTGATTATCGCGATAGGATTTCATTCCTATGGGACATCTCAATCGGGAAAAAAGCCTTATCCTTCTTCGTTCTTTCAACTATCTCTATGCTAAATTTCATCTGAATCGGATGCAGTGCTGCGACGTGAAAGAGTAACAAATGTCATATTAAGTTATAATTATTCCCGTAGGAACTTGTGCGTTTTTCGGGATAAAATGTAGCCTATGTGTTATGTTAAGATATAAGCTATCTGTTGCGGAGGAGCTAGTGGACTGTAGGTTTATCGAAATGTGGGCTCTGAAAAAGCCCACTGTAAAATTGAAAAATGAAACAATTACGCTTCACTGATTTTACTTAACTTCTACGAATTTTCTAGATTTATAAAAATATTACTTCTTTCTTGAAGTAATCTTGAGTTATAAAAATGTTGGTTCTTTCTTGACATATATATATAACTTGTTCTTTCTTCAGTCGGTTTCTTCACTGCTTATTTTCCTGGAACTGTTGAACTTTCACTGCATACTGTATGAAAATTGCGTCTCCTTTTATACTTTTTGGTCTAGGAGGAAATGTTCAAATCATTTATTTTAGACCAATCAGAGAACGTTGTTTTTATTTTGGAAACCTAATAACCAGTTCAAACCGGTATTTTCCAGATTTTTACCTCGAACTTTCTAATTTAATATTTTTCAATGGTGTTTTTGTTCCGAGCCATTCTCCCACTTTCGTCTGTGCTCTGATTGGCTGCTCATTTTCATATAAATATGAGGCTTCAAAATCTGTTTTCGAATTTTTAGTAAAAATTTTGACTTTTTACATTTTTTATTTTACTACTACGTCAGTTGTGTTTTGCATAGTATAAAAAATCAATTGGCATACATTTATGTCTAGAAATGAATGTGTGAGAACCAAAAAACACATGTGGTTCACTTTACAGTATTGCTAAAAAATCGAAAAGTCACGTTCTGACAGTAGCTCCACTGCTAACACAATCTCAAAGGCCAGCGACAACGATACCGCTCTATATCGTTTAGCTCGCTGTATGACCAACACCCCTGCACCCATACACCCCCTTGTAGACACGCTAGGTAACCGTCTGTACTCAGCTGAGGAACGCGCGGGTTTACTGGCGGACCATTTCGAGGACCAATTTAGGCCCAATCCCATTGTCGACCACGCCCACACAACATTGGTTGAGGAGCGTATACAACAGATCCTTACCAGTCATATTGACCCACTTAGAGGCGATGATTTTATCTCCCCTAAGGAGGTCAAAAAATTCATATCTTTTTTAAATAAAAAGAAATCCCCCGGCCCTGACGGAATTCCGAACACGGCCCTATTAATGTTGCCCAGGAAAGGTCTTGTGGCCTTAACCCGTATTTTTAACGGAATCCTGCGCACAGGTTTCTTTCCCACGGCCTGGACGACAGGCAAAATTATTGTCATACCGAAGCCTGGCAAGAGCCGCCAGAAACCAGAGCATTATCGCCCGATCACTTTACTTTCTAACATAGCCAAACTGTTCGAACGTCTTTTATTGAAAAGGATATCACCTTTTATCAGTCTAAGGCCAGAACAGTTTGGCTTTAGAAGTAATCATAGCACCACTCTTCAGCTTACTCGCGTCTTACACCATATGGCCTTTGAAATGAACAAGGGCAGGTACACGGTTGGGGTCTTTCTCGATATAGAGAAGGCCTTTGATCGTGTATGGCACGCCGGCTTATTGTTCAAACTCTCTGAGACCAATTTACCCCCCATGTTCGGGCGTATAATAGCCTCCTTTCTGGAGGGGCGGAGTTTCTATGTTTCGGTTGACAATAAAAACTCCCCTATTAAGACCATTACAGCGGGGGTCCCACAAGGCAGTTGCCTTTCCCCTCTGTTGTATGCACTTTTCACCAATGACATTCCTACGCTTAGCGATAGCGGTCTATCGCCAGGCACACAGGACGTCACCTTAGCATTGTATGCTGACGACAGCGCGTACATGAGCTCATCCCGTAAGTCCCACTTAGCCGCCGCTAAAATGCAGCGATTATTGGATATCCTCCCGTGCTGGCTCGACAAGTGGAGGATAGCAGTAAACGCCTCAAAAACGGCAGCCATCTTAACCGGCCAACAGAGACTATTACCTAAAGAGCTTGTATTCCGCGGACAGGTAATTGAGTGGCAGAGCAGTGTGAAATACCTTGGCTGCTTTATCGACCGCAGGTTGCGCATGACCAAAATGGTCGAGCATGCGACAGCCAGAGCGGTCGGCGCCAGGGCGGCCTTAAGGCCACTATTTTCATCTGACCTGCCGCTTAAAACCAAAGTCCGGCTATACAAGCTCTATGTTAGGTCCCGTTTGACGTACGCCGCGCCGGCTTGGTACGCATTGCTATCCGCCACTAAAAAGAAAAAGATCCAAGTTGTGCAAAACAAGTCGCTAAGGATAATAACGGGCGCTCCGCGTTACGTCCGCAACGACACAATTGCTAGGGACACTAAGGCAGAGCCGATAGGTGAGTTTATCGCCAGACTGGCCGCCCGGCTGTTTGACATGGCGGACAACAGTGCGCATCCTCACCTAAGGGGCATTGCGCCATTACATGCCCGTCCACCGGAGGGCCGACCTCTCCCTAGGGAGCTAATTCCACTAAAAAACTAAGCCTCTTGCTTAGTTTTTGTATTGTCAAATTGCTCAAATTGTTTTTACTATTATCATTTTGCTCTTTAGATTTTTCGTACTTTCTCGAAATTTTTTCACATTTCTTTTTATTTTTGTTTTATTTATTCCCTGGTCTTATTTTATTTTGGTCTTTTTGTTTATTTCTCTCTTCGCCGCTTTCTAAGTGGCCACTATAATGCCGACAGAGGGCCTGAAAAGTAGGCCCTCTTTAAACAATCACCGAGGGTGCGCTCACCCTCGAGACTCGCCCGGGTCATGGGGTAAAACATTAGTTCTTACCCCGACACCCGTACCTCTTTTTACCCGACAGGGGTAAAAGAAGATGTCCACGTACGCCAGCTCCACTGCTGCTTTATTGACCGCAGGTTGCGCATGACCAAAATGGTCGAGCATGCGACAGCCAGAGCGGTCGGCGCCAGGGCGGCCTTAAGGCCACTATTTTCATCTGACCTGCCGCTTAAAACCAAAGTCCGGCTATACAAGCTCTATGTTAGGTCCCGTTTGACGTACGCCGCGCCGGCTTGGTACGCATTGCTATCCGCCACTAAAAAGAAAAAGATCCAAGTTGTGCAAAACAAGTCGCTAAGGATAATAACGGGCGCTCCGCGTTACGTCCGCAACGACACAATTGCTAGGGACACAAAGGCAGAGCCGATAGGTGAGTTTATCGCCAGACTGGCCGCCCGGCTGTTTGACATGGCGGACAACAGTGCGCATCCTCACCTAAGGGGCATTGCGCCGTTACATGCCCGTCCACCGGAAGGTCGACCTCTCCCTAGGGAGTTAATTCCACCGAAAAATTAAGCCTTTTGCTTAGTTTTTCATTTTTAAATTGCAAAAAAACTGCTTTATTGTTTTATTGTTTTAATTTTTTTCAAATTCTGTCCAACTTTTTTCGTAATTTCTTCGTTTTATTTTATTTTGGTCTTGTTTATTCCTTTGTTTTATTTTATTTTTGGTTTTATTTCTGTTTATTCCTCTCTTCGCCGCTTTTCAAGTGGCCATTATGTTGTCAGGGGGCCTGAAAAGTAGGCCCTCTCTATAAAATCACCGTGGGTGTATTCACCCACGAGACTCGCCCGGGTCATGGGGTAAAACATCAGTTCTTACCCCGACACCCGTACCTCTTTTACCCGTCAGGGGGTAAAGAAGATGTCCACGTACTAGCTCCACAGAAGCCGTGACATTTTCAGGAACTAGCAACTTTGAGTTTTGATAAAACTAGTTGCGTAGTTTTTTGAAAGTTCATTTTTTGCGCGTATGTCGACGGTGCAACGTTACTGTTGCTGTCCGTCCGTAACACTCCCCTCGGCGCAGCTTGTCGAAGCCTCCTTGGTACACTGCAGGACGGCTAGTCGACTTGCGGGGCGGCGTCTTAATACGCCTCCCCTCGTTCTGATATTCGCAGAACGTACTTTACCATCAGGGCCCGGCTGTATTTCTTCTACAACCCCCCTTGGCCACACGTTACGTGGTAGGGTCGGGTCGATTACCACAACCAAGTCTCCCTGTTTCAATGGCTGCGCATGGTCATCTGATTGCCCTCTTGGCACCAAAGTCGGGAGGTACTCTTGCAACCAGCGTTTCCAAAATCCATCCGCCAGCGCTTGTGTTGCTCTCCATTGCCGGCGTTCATCCTTTTCTGTTTCGCCAGTCATTGGTAAGCCTGATGATGTTCCGAATATAAAGTGGTTCGGTGTAAGTGCCTCTGGATCAGCTGGATCAACTGAGACACTGGTCAGTGGCCGACTGTTAACGGAGTGCTCTGCTTCATGCAGCAGGGTGAGCAGAGTCTCTTCTGTCGTCACCTTTTCATTTAAAGTTGCTGTCAGTGCGATTTTTATTGATCGCACCATTCTTTCCCAAGATCCTCCCATGTGGGGTGCTCCGGGTGGGATAAAGTGCCAATCCAATCGGTGGATCAAGCCATATTCTTTTAGTTGCGGGGCCCACTCTTTGTACGCTTCTCTTAACTCGGCGTCAGACCCACGGAAATTGGTCCCATTGTCTGACCACATTACCCGAGGCCATCCTCGTCTGGCTGCCATTCTTCTAATGGCCATGATGGCCGAGTCGGTTGATAGACTCGCAACCAACTCAATGTGTACAGCTCGTGTACTGAGGCATGTGAATAACATACCCCAACGTTTCTCTCTTCTTCTTCCAATTTTTATTATCATTGGGCCGAAGCAGTCAACCCCACAATTGGTGAAGGGCCGCTGATAGGCATCGAGACGTGCAAGTGGCAGATCTCCCACGGTTGGTGTCGATGGCAGTGATTTGCGGATTCGACACAACATACATTTGCTGGCAACTGCTCGCACCGTTGGCCGCAGCTGTAGCACCCAATATCTCTGGCGCAGCTCATTCACCACGCGTTCGTTGTTGGCGTGGAGTGCGGTTCGATGCTGCTTCATCACGAGCAGTCTGGTGAATTGATGGCGACCGTCCAATATGATTGGTAGCTTGATGTCAGTCGGGACGTGTGCGGCGTTAATGCGGCCGCGTACACGTAGCAACCCATCTTCATATACAGGGTCCAGTTTAAATAGTCTGCTGGACCTCTGAGGTGCTTCTCCTTTCTCAAGGCGCTCTATGTCTTCACCAAAACAATCTTGCTGCGCTTGTTGTATGAGAAGTTGTTCCGCTTTTTCAATATGGCGGAGTTCGAGCTGCTGTTCCTTTTTCTTCAGCTTCTTGATAAATAGTAGTAGTGCTCATCGTCTGCGTCGCTTCTTTTAGAGAAGTCGTACGGCCAGCAATCTTCGTGTTCGTGAAGAAAGTCTGGCCCGCAGAACCATCGGTCGTGCGCGCTAATAGGTTGGTAGCACGCACGCGTTGCATCATCAGCTACATTCAGTTGTGTAGGCACCCATCTCCAATCCTCGGGCTGTGTTAGTTCAGCTATCTCTCCGAGTCGATGTGATACGAATGGGGTGTACCTCTTTGCGTCACCTCGTATCCATTGCAGCACTGTGCTAGAGTCAGACCAATATGTGACGTCTGCTATTTCTATGCGGTGCCCTTTTTTAATTGATTCTACTAGTCGCGCTCCAATCACCGCCGCCTGTAATTCTAGGCGGGGTATTGTCTGTACCTTCAACGGCGCGACCTTGGCTTTGGCAGCGATCAGACTTATTCGTATGCTGCCATCTTTGTGTATGTTTCGTCAGTAAGCTGCCGCTGAGTAGGCCTCTTCGCTGGCGTCACAAAATACGTGCAGCTCTCGTTTTATAATAGAGCCTGCATCCAAATCATAACAGCGCGGGATTCTTAATGCGGCCGCGCTGTCCAATAATTCTATCCATCTTGCGAAGTCGCTCGCTTCTTTTTCTGGCAGAGTTTGGTCTCACCCAAACTTCTGTCGCCATTATTGCTGCAATATTATTTTTGCGGTGATGGTGAATTGACTGACAAGTCCCAGTGGGTCGTATATTGACATTACGGCGCTGAGAGCTTCTCTTTTAGTCGGCGTACGATGCCTGCGGTGTACTGCTTCTGGTACGCGAACCATCTTGGTACTGAAACCCAATTCATCTTTGTTAGTGCTCCACAGCAGACCCAACGTCTTGTCAATGTGGTCTTCACGGGCTCCAAGTCGTACGTCCGACACGTGTGCTTTTTTCTCTTTGTGTATTTCCTTGACACTAGGTACTTAGGTAAGTTTTCTAGCACATCTTGACGGTTTGAATTCCAACTCCTTATATTGAAACTTGCTTGCTGTTGTACTTTTATAACGTCAGCAACCATCTGTTTTGATTTCTCAATATTGTCGAAGCTGTCCAGGTAGTCGTCCATATAGAAGCTACTTTGGATCGCTTTTGCTGCTTCGGGATACTTTGCGGCGCAGTCCATAGCGTTCATTACGCTGTGTGCCAGAAATGGTGAACATGATGCTCCAAATATTAACGACGTCATGACATATTTCTGAGGGGCGTTCTTTCTATCTTCACCCCTCCATAAAAACATTTGAGCCGGGCGATCAACTGGCCTTATCTTTATCTGCAGAAACATTTCTTCTATGTCTGCAGTTACGGCGATCGGCTTTTCCCTGAATCGGAAAAGTATTCCCGGCAGCGCTTGCAGAAGGTCTGGCCCTTCTAATAATTCGTCATTGAGGCAGACTCCGCAAGCTTTAGCAGCTGCGTCAAACACAAGACGGATCTTTTCGGGTTTATTCGGGTTCCGTACGCCAAAGTGAGGCAGGTACCACTCGATCTCGCTTTGAATCTCGCCCATCACTGGTTCAGCGTAACCTTTCTTGAGCAAGTTTTCTATTTGCTCGGTGTACTGTATTTTGTAAGCGGGATCCCGATCCATTTTTCTTTCTGAGTTTCTGAGACGTTGCAGCGCTGTATTATAGCTAGGTGGCATCCTTACGTCATCTTGACGCCACGTTAGCCCAACTTCGTACCGCTGGTTTTCATGGCGAGCGGTAGAGTTAAAAATCTCGACAGCCCGTTTCGCTTCTGGGCGTATCTTTTTAATGTTAGACACGCCTAGGGCATCGATATCATAATGGGCTTTGACCAATTCTTCAAGACGTAGGTCTTCATCAACTGAGAGGTCACGAAACTCATTTTCAACATTCGTGACATGCAGTACTTGTTCCCCTTCTCGCATTATGGTGCGGGGAAGTGAGCCATAGATCACCCATCCAAGCGGTGTCCGTGATGCAGCAGGTTCAGTGCGCGCACCCATTCGTAGCTCTTGGGATACGAGCAAGTGCCAGTGGTCAGCCCCGATCAAAATTTTCGGCTGCGTTTCATCATAACATGCAGCATCGAGGCCCCTCAGGTGCGCACAGGAGACAACTTCGGACGGAACTGCTTGTGCCATCAGGCGTAGCCCCTTTACGGTTCTGGCTTGCAGTTCATGGTATCTCCTCTGCTTTCGCCCGCAGATCTTAAGGTTGACCCGCAGGCTTTCATCTTCCTTTTGACTTGCACCGACACCGTGTATTGTGAACGGATGTGGCTTTCCTTCGGATGACAGCTAGTCCGCTGAATCTTTGTCAATCAGCGTGACCGTGGAAGCTTCGTCAAATAATGCATGGGTGTTCACCGCGCCATTTGGACCAGATATTGTAACTGGACAAATCTTTAGCATAACTGATCGGCGGCGGTTCCCCGTATTGGTTGACATCACTGCTTCATTGCTTTCCGATGTCACTGCTATAGGAACTTCTTTCTGAGAGGCTGGAACGGTTTGTGTGAAGGTCCGTTTCTCTCTGTTCACATCATGTAGCAGTCGGTGGTGTGCTTGACCACAATTGTTTACGTCACATCGCTTGGCTCTGCATTGTGGACGTGGATGCTTCTCTAGTAGACAGCAAAAACAAATGTGTATTTCCTTGACACTAGCCCAGCGCTTATCAACAGCCAATCTTTTAAATGCCGGGCATTGCGGGAGCGTGTGAGATGCCCCGCAGCTCGGACATTGCGGCTGCTCTTTGCGTTGCTGAGCTGCAGCACGTGGAGGTCTTTTGTCATTTTGACGTGGCCTCCTTTCTTCTGTAGTTGCAGTATAGACTCGTGCTGTTTCTTTCATGGGTTTTCTTCTCGGCGCGCCGCTTGGTGCCCAACCATTCTTAGTCTGCGGCAACGTCGATGAAGTAGATGGTGGAAGCGTGAAGCGGATAGCTCGATCGGCTTCATACATCAAAAATTCTGAGAGTACAACGATCTCTGGGTCATCTGTTTGGTGCTCATATGCGTAGTCGCACCATCGTGACTTCAAAAATGGACTTAATTTGTCGAGGACCTCCCTCGTAAGCATAGGGTTGTACAAGTATCGTCGTTGGTCCATATTGGCAAGGACGCAGACTATGTTCTGCAGCTTGACAGCGAAAGTGTTGAGGTCTGTTGCTGCCGACCCTGGGCGTTGTAAGTGCTTAAGGTCGCTTAGTGATCTGTCGATGAAGATCTCGGGCCTTCCATATGACTGTTCAAGCGTCTTCATTATGCGGTCGGTGTCTACAGCGGTGTATAGCAACGCCGACACTGATTCACGCGCTTCGCCGCGTAGGCAAGAACAAAGCCTTGCTAGGTTCTCTGCTGGCGAAAGTTTATAAAGCCGTGCAGAGTCCCTGACTGCTGCCTTGAAAGGCAGCCATTCGTGAGGAGCGCCACTGAAAGGTGGAAGCTCGAAGACTTGTCGTTGTAGCGGTTTTGAAGAGGCCAAGTCTTTTAGCGCATCTGCTAATTCTCCTATGCCACTTCTTCTTGAGGCGGAGCGGTTACGTCGCTCCACCTCTCCATTTCTCGGAAGGGAGCGGTCATGTCGCTCCCCCCCCCTCCATTTCTCCACTGTGGCTTCTTCTTCTTTGATAGGCAGGTGTCTTATAGGAGGAGCGGTAACGTCGCTCCCCCCTTTCCATCTCATCATGGTACGGCTCAATGTTGCCGTAGTTTCTGCCAGCAGATGCGTGCCATAAAGGATATGGTGATTGCAGTGTCGCTGCATGTCCCTCTTCCTTGTTCGGCGATACACCCCCTCTCGGGTGCCGTTGACTGATGTCATCCTCAGCCTGTGTCGTACGTGGGAGCCGAGGACATTCCAGGTCCCCGCCGGCATCCACGCGACGTGCAAAAGTGATGCCGAGGTCATCCTCAGCCTGTGACGTACGTGGGAGCCGAGGACGTTCCAGGTCCCCGCCGGCATCCACGCGACGTGCAAAAGTGCGGCCGATGTCATCCTCAGCCTGTGGCGTGCGTGGGAGCAGAGGACCTTCCATGTCCCCGCGGACTTCCACGCGACGCCGGTGTGGGGGGCCTTGGACCTCCCTGTGTGGGTTGTTAGTGTGCCGGCGTGGAGGGCTTTGTGGTGGCCCTCGCCTGACAATGTGGTGCGAGCGTAGGGGACCCTGGTCCTCGCTACGCTCAATTATGCTACGGTCGTAGCGGCTGGTGGCACCCTTATGCTCTGCGACGCCTGACGTAGAGAGCTCCCTGGGCACCATACCTGGGCGCCCCAGGCTCCCCTCCCCCCGTGTGGGAGAGACGTCGCGTGCCACCTGCCTGGCCGTGACGACGCTGGCTTCAACGTCATCGTTGGTTTCCGTCAACCAATTTTCAACCCTCGATGCAGTGAGAGTGGACTTAACAATACTTCCCTGTGAAGAATCGTCTTCATTTATTTGAGAAATTTGAAGCTCAAGCCGTTTTTTAATAATATTTTCTTGAGCTTCCATACTTTCTTTTGCCATACGTTTATTTTCTATTTCTATACGTTTATTTTCTGATTCTATACGTCTTTTTTCTACCGCTCTTTCGTACTGCAAACGTTCCGTACGGAGCTCCGCAATTTTTTGCAACGCTTCGGGTTCCGCACTCTGTATACGCACGCTGGCCGACGAGCATCCTGTCCTCGTCGACGCAGCACCGACAGCGCTAGACGCCGTCGTGGGACGCACCGACTCGGGTACGTTAATCCCCCGTTCATCGTGGCCAGCCTTTGACGCGGCTTTTTGGCTACGTGTGTTAGGCATTGTACTTTTTTTTATATAAGCACAACAAAATTGAATCCCAACACGAACACAAATGCACATACACAGTAAAATTTAAACGAGCACAAATATCAAATATGAGAACAGATAGTTGTATGGAGTTACACCTTAGTACTAACACGTAAGCAAAATGTTTCAGAACAAGAGAAAGAACCCAAATATTTAAAATAAAAAATAAGTGTTACGGAGCTTGTCACGTATACACATATATTTAAAAAATAAGGTGTACGTAGGTACACAGATTAAATAATTTAAAATTATTTAAACAATTAAGAAGGCGTGGCTTGTACAATATACTCGTACGTACATACATACACTTATTCAAAAATAGCCACACCAAAATACTAAATACACTTATGCACACAGTATTCAAAATTAAAACAAGTACTCGAAATTTTACAGAGTACAAGTTATTCAAAAAATTATTATTCAAATCGTTGAAATAATAATAGTAGGTAAGTACACGAATGTACAAAATAGGCGTACGAGTATCAATTAAAATAACCACACGGAAATGCGCGTATAAACATAAAATTTTAAATAATATTGAGTCTTCAAAACTATTGAAGTACTCTTTGTACTCGAACAACTTTGTGGTGAACTCGCACAAAGCACGCGTAGCTATGTACACATAAATTTAAAATAGCTACACGAAAATACATGTATACATACACGTTTAGAAATTTAAAAAATATTGTTACAAAATATTGAACAATAAGAAGGTCTGGCTTCATCAATTTAAAAAGCCACACCAAATACACGTATACATAAATTCAAATGTTATCACTCAAAAAAGTATCGAAGTGATAAGAAGTACATAAATTGCACAACGTATGTATACGCACATCAATTTATATAAGTGCCTACAAGAAACGTATACATAGATTCAAAAATGTTATCACCTCAAAGAAAGTTAAAGTGATACGATAAAAGTACATAAATTGTACAACATATGTATACGTACATAATTTAAAATAGGCACGCGGAAGTACTTGTATACATAGATGTGTGAATATTATTACTCAAAAGAATGTTTAAGTAATAATAACAAGTACGCAAAGGCGTACCACATATGTATACGTACAATAATTTTAAAATAGACGCTCGCAAGTACGTACACACGGAAATGCGCGTGTGTAGGTACATAAGTTTTAAAAATTATTATTTTTAAAATTACAAAAATTTAAAATAAATTTAAAGTACTAATTTTAGTACACGTCAATTATGCGAGCACATATACATATAAAACATGTACAAGAAGTTCCCGATTGCACAGGAGTAAAAAAAAAAAATATTATTTTTTTCAGAAAATAAAAATTCACTTTAAATTACTTATAACTTCGGAACTTTACGGATTACCTAAGGATCTACACAGGTTGTGATCCGGCTACCGAAGGACCAAATAAACTGTTGCGGACAGAGCTAGTGGACTGTAGGTTTATCGAAATGTGGGCTCTGAAAAAGCCCACTGTAAAATTGAAAAATGAAACAATTACGCTTCACTGATTTTACTTAACTTCTACGAATTTTCTTGATTTATAAAAATATTACTTCTTTCTTGAAGTAATCTTGAGTTATAAAAATGTTGGTTCTTTCTTGACATATATATATATCTTGTTCTTTCTTCAGTCGGTTTCTTCACTGCTTGTTTTCCTGGAACTGTTGAACTTTCACTGCATACTGTATGAAAATTGCGTCTCCTTTTATACTTTTTGGTCTAGGAGGAAATGTTCAAATCATTTATTTTAGACCAATCAGAGAACGTTGTTTTTATTTTGGAAACCTAATAACCAGTTCAAACCGGTATTTTCCAGATTTTTACCTCGAACTTTCTAATTTAATATTTTTCAATGGTGTTTTTGTTCCGAGCCATTCTCCCACTTTCGTCTGTGCTCTGATTGGCTGCTCATTTTCATATAAATATGAGGCTTCAAAATCTGTTTTCGAATTTTTAGTAAAAATTTTGACTTTTTACATTTTTTATTTTACTACTACGTCAGTTGTGTTTTGCATAGTATAAAAAATCAATTGGCATACATTTATGTCTAGAAATGAATGCGTGGGGGTCTCTTCTCTATCACCCTGTTGGGTGTTGAGGTGCGGGTGTCGGGGGAGGGGAATATACCTCCCACCATGACCCGGGCAGAAGCTCAGGGGTGCTAAACACCCCCGGTGAAAATTGAAAGGAGGCCTACTTATCAGGCCCCTTTATGGTGGTTTAATTTTTCACACTGAGAAGGTGAAAAATGAAAATAATAAAATAGAAATGAGATGAAAATAGAAATAGAAACGTGGTAAGCGCATACAATAAAGTAAGAAAACAAAAGAATAAAAACAAAAACAAAAACGAAGCACGAGCAAAACAAAATGAAATGAAAATAAAATAAAAACAAAATAAAAAATAAAACGAAAAAGAAAACAAAGCAAAAAGCAAAATAAAAATAAAAATAAAAGCAAAATAAAAAAATAAAAATAAAAATGCACAAAAAGTCGTAAGGAAAAGGAAAGAGGTGGGTGAGTGGGTGGGTGGGTGAATAAATAAAATTATTCACCTCTGGGAATGAGCTCTCGGGGGAGAGGGCGACCTTCAGGAGGGCGGGCGTGTAGTGGGGCAATGCCCCTAAGGTGTTGATGGTGGCTGTTATCAGCGCGATCAAAGAGGTGTTTAGACAAACCAGAAATGAACTCTGCGAGTGATTCGGTTTTGGTGTCTCTAGCGATGGTGGAGTTTCGGACGTAGCGGCCGGCGCCGGTTATTATTCTCAGCGACTTATTTTGAACAACCTGGAGCTTATGTTTGCTGGTTGAAGATAGAAGTCCGTACCAAGCAGGGGCTGCGTAGGTCAGTCTCGACCGAATGTACAGTTTGTACAGGCGAATTTTGGTTTTGAGAGGCAAGTCAGAGGAAAGTACCGGTCTAAGCGCCGCCCGTGCTGCGACCGCGCGTGCTGACACGTGGTCAAGCATTTTGCGCATGCGCAAGGGACGGTCTATAACGCAACCAAGGTACTTTACACTGGGTTGCCACTCAATGACTTGGCCTCGAAACACAAGTTTCGGTGGGAGGAATCTTTGTAGGCCGGTCAAAATTGCATTTGTTTTGCTGGCGTTTACGGCTATTCTCCACTTGTCGAGCCAGCTGGGCAAAGTGTCCAATAGACGCTGCATTTTCATGGCTGCTAATTTTGCTTTGCGAGAGGAGGACATGTAGGCGCTGTCGTCCGCGTAGAGCGCTAGGTGTACGTCTTCCACACCTTCAGCTAAACCGGAATCACTGAGAGTGGGGATGTCGTTAGTGAAGAGCGCGTAGAGCAGAGGCGATAGGCAGCTGCCTTGTGGTACCCCTGCTTTAATGGGTTTGTTTGCTGAATGTTTGTTCTCGACCGAGACATAGAAGCTCCGTTTGTCCAGAAACGAAGCTATTACGTGTCCAGCAGCTTGTACAGTAGTCCTTCGTGCCAAACCCGGTCGAAGGCCTTCTCCATATCGAGAAATACACCGACCGTGCGCCTGCCCTTGTTTAGCTCGAAGGCCATGTGATGGAGCACGCGCACAAGCTGCAGGGTAGTGCTATGACTGTCCCTAAAACCAAACTGTTCAGGCCTAAGCTGGATATGGGGAGATATCCTATGTATTAGTAGGCGTTCGAACAGCTTAGCTAGGTTAGACAGCAAGAGAAATGAATGTGTGAGAACCAAAAAACACATGTGGTTCACTTTACAGTATTGCTAAAAAATCGAATTGCGCGTATGTCGCCGGTGCAGCGCAGTTTGGCTTTAGAAGTAATCATAGCACCACTCTTCAGCTTACTCGTGTTTTACACCATATGGCCTTTGAGATGAACAAAGGCAGGTACACGGTCGGGGTCTTTCTCGACATCGAGAAGGCCTTTGATCGTGTTTGGCACGCCGGCCTTTTGTTTAAGCTTTCTGAGACCGATTTACCCCCTATGTACGGGCGGATAATAGCCTCTTTTCTGGAGGGGCGGAGTTTCTTTGTTTCGGTTGACAATAAAAACTCCCCTACCAAGACCATTTCAGCGGGGGTCCCTCAAGGTAGCTGCCTTTCCCCACTGTTGTATGCGATTTTCACTAATGACATTCCCACGCTTAGCGATAGCGGTCTATCGCCAGGCATACAGGACGTCACCTTAGCATTGTATGCCGACGACAGCGCGTACATGAGCTCGTCCCGTAAGTCCCACTTAGCTGCCGCTAAAATGCAGCGATTATTGGACATTCTCCCGTGCTGGCTTGACAAGTGGAGGATAGCAGTAAACGCCTCAAAAACGGCAGCCATCTTAACCGGCCAACAGAGGCTATTACCTAAAGCGCTTGTATTCCGCGGGCAGGTAATTGAGTGGCAGAGCAGCGTAAAATACCTTGGCTGCTTTATCGACCGCAGACTGCGCATGTCCAAAATGGTTGAACATGCAGCGGCCAGGGCGGTTGGCGCCAGGGCGGCCCTACGGCCATTATTTTCGTCTGACCTGCCACTTAAAACCAAAATCCGGCTATACAAACTCTACGTTAGGTCCCGTTTAACGTACGCCGCGCCGGCTTGGTACGCCTTGCTATCCGCCACTAAAAAGAAAAAGATTCAAGTAGTACAAAACAAATCGCTGAGGATATTAACGGGTGCTCCGCGCTACGTTCGCAATGACACAATTGCAAGGGACACAAAGGCAGAGCCAATAGGTGAGTTTATCGCCAGACTGGCCGCCCGGTTGTTTGACGCGGCGGACAATAGCACCCACCTCCACCTAAGGGGCATAGCGCCTTTGCACGCCCGTCCACCCGAAGGCCGACCTCTCCCTAGGGAGCTAATCCCGCCCAAAAACTAGCCGGGCTTATATGTTACATGTATATGTCATATTTTAGTTAGTTTTTTCTTTCCAATCACCTTTGTTTTTTCATTCTCCACTTGTGTTTTTTCGTTTTTTCGTTTTTTGGTTTATTTTTTCGTTTGTTTTTATTTCGTTTCCTCCTCGCCACTTTCACAAAGTGGCCACTATAATGCCGACAGAGGGCCTGAAAAGTAGGCCCTCTTTAAACAATCACCGAGGGTGCGCTCACCCTCGAGACTTGCCCGGGTCATGGGGTAAAACGTCAGTCCTTACCCCGACACCCGTACCTCCTTTACCCGACAGGGTAAGTAGATGTCCACGTTTCGTTTTCGCAGCGCAAATATCACATCATCATCCTTGTGTATAATACTCTTCAAGTTAAAATTATATCTCAAGTGAAAAAAGTGTATGTGCTTCAAGACAACAATTCCTGTAGACGGCGGACGTGCGTGCACAGACGAGACTAGGTGTTTGTTGTGTTCTGCGTGTTTGCGCCTACAAAAGCAGCGCTTGAAGGTAGACGGTTTCCGCTTTTTCAGCGGTCTTGAGGAGGATTTAGCGGTAAGCGATTTTTATTGTATTTTCTCGGCATTTATTGCCACGGATCGCCGTCGTTTGTCGCTCTTCCAAGGGCGGCCCTTTTTGGGCCACCCCTTCAGACCCAGCTGCAGCCGGACTCGCATCAAGGGATGCTGGTAGCAGCCATCTAGCGGAATGCCGCCACCCCCAGGACCCCCACCACCGGTACGTAGAGGAGGCGTACGTAAACGGGGCGTATGGTTACGCTCCCAGCCCTCAGCCGCCGTCGTGGCGCGTAATTTATTTACCGGCGAAATTTCTGCCGCGGACCGGCCCTTTTCGGTCGCGTTCCCACCTTCTCGGCCCCCATCTAGGGTTTCTATGGCCTCGGCCATATCCCAATCGTCGATATACTCGGCCTCAGACACCGGCGATGAAATGTTTAGGGATGAAGATCTCCCCACCCTTCCAACCATGCTCTCTCCAATTGAGGACACCCCGCCCCGGCCAGACCCGAACCCGTCGTCGTCCAAACAGGGCAGCGCAAACAAGGTAACGCCCCCTATGCCAGTCCCGCGGAACTTCAATCCGCCCTCAATCCCGCTGCCGCAAAGAGACCCTAGGATACGCAGCAGGGATACAAGGCCAAGACCCTTTTCCCTCAGCCCATCGAAGGACCCCATCGAGCGTGCCCGTCTTGAGGCAAGAGAGGTCATTGCCGATCGGCAAAAGGCCCTCGCCAATCAACCGAGCACTTCCAAAACCGCTGTAGAGGTGACTCTTGACCCCACCCCTGTTGAAGGGATGGAAATCTCTGTAGTGACCCCCCCCCAGCCTTCCGCACCCCCAACGCTTGCGCCGCCTAACGGTCGTTCTTATGCCCAGGCAATAAGTAGCCAAACCGCTAATGCTCCGTCATCGCAAATTGATGCTCAGCCGGCTAGTGTTAATGCCAGTGCCAATGACCCCAAAAAAGACAAAAACAGTCACCCCCCCATTATTGTTGAGTCCCTGCCTCAGAGGTCGACCCATTTAAAAAAATTGCACGCAATTTTAGGCCATGCCCCAAATGCCCGTCCTTTCGGAAAAGGCGTACGCTTTTTCCCTAAGTCGCCAATCGAGTATCGAACGGTAGTGGCCTACATTGACGAGCTGTCTAAGCTCGATAGCGCGGTACACTGGTACTGCTACAGCTTAGACAGCGAACGTCCGCAGAAAGTGGCAATCAAAGGGCTCCCACAAGACACATCTTTGGATGAAATAGCGGAGGACCTCGCTTCAGCTCACTTCCCAGTGTCGCACATAAGGCAAATTCCTGCGGTCAGGGGGCGTCCTAACTGCATATACTATGCTCAATTGCAACATAGGCACACAGTCGCCGAGTTGCAGGAGCTATATGCAGTTAGTGAGCTACTTAGCATGCCTGGCATTACCATCGAAGCGTGGCGTACTCGCCCAGGCCCGGCTCAGTGCCATAGGTGCCAGGCATTTGGCCACGCCTCCTCAAATTGCCATCGCCCTATAAAATGTGTCCGCTGCGGCGGTGAGCACCCCGCCTCAGACTGCGATCGGCAAACGGCTGCACTTAAATGTGCAAACTGTAAGCAGGCGCATACAGCAAACAACCGTTCTTGCCCGGTATTTAGGCGTGAAGCGAGGCGAAAAGGGGTGACTGTAGCACCTCCGCTACCTCGGCGCAAAACTAAACAGGCAACTAATCTGCCCCCTCCATTACCTACGCCCCTACAGCAATTACTCCCTCAGGAGTACGATCTTTCGGTAGGAGCTACCCTAATCCCCCCCGCCAATCCTCCCACAGAACGTTCCCAAGTTCTCGGGAAGAAAAAGAGGAATAAAAAGAAAAAACCAGCAACACAGGGCACAACCGTTCAACAAACTGTGGCCCAATTACCCGCCCCAAATATTCTTGTGCCACCCCCGCAATTTTTAGATCCCCCCCAGCCCCCCAAAACTTCCCAGCCCCCCAAAACATCACAGCCTTACGCTGTCGCTGCCCAGCAGCCTAAACCGCCTGCGTCAAGTCGCCCTAGTGGCCACTACCAGACACAGGGGCCTACCCAAATGTCTACAGGCGCGCTCAACATAGCGAGAACCGCCATAGCGGCACTTAACGCGGCCATAGAGGCCATCGCCGCAGGACAAAACCCTTTGCCAGCCCTTTTTAACGGCTTGGCACAACTCACCACAATTCTTACGTGGGAATTTAATGGGGCCTCATCGGGGCCTTAAATTAAGAATTGTGTATTGGAACCCTGGGGGCATAATCGGCAAGACAGCCGCCCTCAGAACGTTAGTCCAGGAACACGATGTTCACATTGTGTTACTGGGCGAAACGAAACTCCGAGGTGAGAATGAGCTCCGCATTCCAAATTTCTTCACCTATAGGCGAGACGAAATTTCTCCCGCTAATATGGCCTTCAGGGGTACGGCTGTATTAATTAGGCGTGACCTTATTCACGAATTACTACCCCTTCCCCATTTTACATACACTCGGTCTATAGGTGTAAAACTAAAGGTCGGCAATGCGGAGCTTAAAGTCTTCGCCGCATATAAGCCACCAGCAACCCCCTTCGATCCAAGTGACATCGACAATATCTTTTGCGATGCCACCCCCACACTTATTTTAGGTGACCTTAATACCAAACACCAACAATGGGGTTCACGTATTTCATCCAAATCGGGTCGTGAACTAAAAGCAGATGCTGAGAGCAAAAACTATTTAGTCATCGGTCCAGGATCACCAACGCACTATCCCTCTACGGACAGTCACGCACCGGACGTACTAGACATCGCCTTAGCCCACAAGATCAGCTGGTCAATGTCGTTAGAGGTCCTCCACGACACTGACACTCAGCATCTGCCAATCTTATTGGTCCTTGGAGTGTCTGCAACTGGAAAACCGCTCCCCAACCCCCGTAGAACAACTGACTGGTCCAACTTTCACCGCACCATGTTGGGTTATCAACTCCCGACTGGTGGCATTTCTACTCCCTTAGAAGTCGAAGAGGCAGTTAGTACTTTCACAACTGCCATTGCACAGGCTCTAAGGGAGTCCACCAAAATTTCAACCACAGCTTCTGGCAAGCAACTTTTACCGGCGCACCTCCGCGCTAAAATTCAAGAAAAGAGGGCCCTACGTAAACACTGGTGCCAAACACGTTGCCCAGTTGCAAAGAGGGACCTTAACAAGCTCAGCGCCGAACTGCGGGCAGAAATCGCCAATTATAGGCAGCATTCGTGGGACCAAGTGATATTTAAAGCTTGTGAGGATGACACGGCTCTGTATCGCTTGGCCCGACAAATAACAAAAACCCCCGCCCCAATTTGCCCTCTTATAGATTCTGCTGGCATTCGTCACTACCACGCAGCGGAACGCGCGGAACTTTTTGCGGACCACTTTGAGGACCAATTTAAGCCGAACCCCATTATCGACCCTGACCACACGTTAGGAGTTACAGAACGCGTAGAGCAGTTTCTCGCGGCCCCAGCCCCACCACTCAGAGGTGATTATTTTATTTCGCCTAAAGAGGTTAGGAAGGAGGCCTCTAAACTTAACAAGCGCAAATCACCCGGTCCCGACGAGATTCCAAACACAGCGATTATTATGCTGCCTAGGAAGGGTCTGGTGGCACTCACCCGTATCTTTAATGGGATACTGCGTACTGGACATTTCCCATCTTCGTGGAAGATCGGCAAAATTATTGTTCTCCCAAAACCAGGGAAAGATCGTCATCGCCCAGAACATTACCGACCGATTACACTGCTGTCCAATTTAGCCAAGTTGTTCGAACGCCTACTATTACTTAGGATATCCCCGCATATCCAGCTTAGGCCTGAACAGTTTGGTTTTAGAGACAGCCACAGTACCTCTCTTCAGCTTGTACGAGTGCTCCATCACATGGCCTTCGAGCTAAACAAGGGCAGGCGCACAGTCGGAGTCTTTCTCGATATGGAGAAGGCTTTCGATCGAGTTTGGCACGAAGGCTTAATACACAAGCTGTTAGAGACGGACATCCCTCCGATGCTCGGGCGAGTAATAGCCTCGTTTCTGGACAAACGAAGCTTCTATGTCTCGGTCGAGAACAACCAGTCAGCATGTAAACCCATTAGAGCAGGGGTACCTCAAGGCAGCTGCCTATCGCCACTGCTATACGCGTTATACACCAACGACATCCCCACTCTCAGTGACTCCGGTCTAGCTGAAGGTGTTGAAGACGTCATCCTAGCCCTTTACGCGGACGACAGCGCCTATATGTCCTCCTCCCGCAAAGCAAGCTTAGCAGCCAAAAAAATGCAGCGACTATTGGACACTTTGCCTGGCTGGCTGGACAAGTGGAGAATAGCCGTTAATGCCAGCAAGACATCGGCATTATTGACCGGCCTGCAAAAGTTTCTCCCACCGAAACTTGTGTTTCGAGGTCAAGCTATTGAGTGGCAACCCAGCGTAAAGTACCTAGGTTGTATTATAGACCGCCCCTTGCGCATGCGCAAAATGCTAGACCATGTGTCAGCAGGCGCGGTCGCGTCACGGGCGTGCCTTAGACCGGTGCTTTCCTCTGACTTGCCACTCAGAACCAAAGTTCGCCTGTACAAGTTGTACATACGGTCGAGACTGACCTATGCAGCCCCTGCTTGGTACGGTCTTCTATCTTCTACCAGCAAATGTAAGCTCCAGGCAGTCCAAAATAAGTCGCTGAGATTTATCACCGGCGCGGGACGCTACGTCCGCAACTCCACCATCGCTAGAGACACCAAAACCGAGCCACTCGCAGAGTTCATATCTGGTTTGTCGAAACGATTATTCACCCGCGCTGACAACAGTCACCATACACACCTTAGGGGCATAGCACTCCTACACGCCCGCCCGCCGGAAGGCAGGGCTCTCCCCCGAGAGCTTATTCCTGTGGGTGAATAAGTTTACTTATCCACCCTCCTACCTCCTTACCCTCCTCCCTTCATTTCATTTCATTCCAATTTTTATTGCCCATCTCGCCTCTATTTTTATCTCTGCTTTTATTTCTGTTTTTATTTCGCTTTTATTTTATTTTATTTTCATTTTTTGTTTTGTTTTTCTGCTTCGTTTTTATTTTATTTTCATTTCGCTCTTTTTCTTTTCTTTTGCTTTGCTTTTATTTTGTTTTATTTTGCTTTTATTTTTGTTTTTATTTCTGGCACCTACGTTCGAACACCATTTCCTGCTTTCTGTATCGCCTATGGCGACAATAATATTACCCACAAGGGGGCCTGAAAAGTAGGCCTCCTTTTTAACATTTCACCGGGGGTGTTCAGCACCCCTGAGCTTCTGCCCCGGTCAAGGTGGGAGGTAAATTTCCCCTCCCCCGACACCCGCACCTCAACACCCAATAGGGTGATAGAGAAGAGACCCCCACGGGTGCAACGTTAACCCTCCTACCTCCTTACCCTCCTCCCTTCACTTCATTTCATCTCATTCCATTTTTATTGCCCATCTCGCCTCTATTTTATTTCTGCTTTTAATTCTGTTTTTATTTCGCTTTTATTTTATTTTATTTTAATTTTTTTTTTGGTTCTGTTTTTTGCTTCGTTTTTATTTTATTTTAATTTCGCTCTTTTTCTTTTCTTTTGCTTTGTTTTTATTTTGTTTTTATTTGTTTTATTTTTCTGTGTTTATTCTGGCGCCTACACAACATCTACTGTTTTCTTATCGCCTCTGGCGACAAAATTATTACCCACAAGGGGGCCTGAAAAGTAGGCCTCCTTTCTAATATTTCACCGGGGGTGTTCAGCACCCCCGAGCTTCTGCCCGGGTCATGGTGGGAGGTAAATTCCCCTCCCCCGACACCCGCACCTCAACACCCAGTAGGGTGTAAGAGAAGATACCCGCAAGTGCAACGTTACTGTTGCTGTCCGTCCGTAACACTATCTGTATTCCAAATTTTAACCAAATCAGCTTGGTTTGAATTTTTTTATACAAATTTACAACCCCTATTTTACTCCCTCGAGAACTTAGGGGATTGTGTTCCAAAAACGGTGAAACACATCATTCATAATTTTCAAACGAAAGGCCCATGTACCAATTTCCGTACAAACTTTGCGACAGGATTTTTTTGCTACAGGAACTCTTGATCGGTATTTTATATAGCTTATAACCTTTTCCGTCTCTTTAACTAACCTTGTGTCAAAATTCAGCTTATTTGCGTAGTATTTTAATGTGGTTCGCCAAAATTTTGATTATCTCGAAAGGTCCCACGGGAACTTTTGAATTGGGATAAAAAGCAGTTTAAATTCCGTCTCTTCAACTATCTCTGTGATAAATTACAGCTTAATTATATCGTGTTTTCTCGCGCAAAGTTAAATTATCGCGATAGTTTTTCATTTCTGCTAAACTTCTCGATCGGGAAAAATAGCCTTGTCCTTCTTCATTCTTTCAACTATCATTATGCCATCTTTCATTTGAATCGGATACACTGGTGTGACGCGACGTCACAAGAGTAAGAAAACTTACATTAAGTTATAATTATTTCCCTGGGAACTTGTAAGTTTTCCGAGATAAAATGTAGCCTAAGTGTTATGTCAAGATATAAGCTACCTGCACTTTGAATTTCAGCTAAATCTCGCTTCTGTTGTTTGATTTTTTTTAATTCAAATTTACAACCCCTATTTACCCCTTTAGGGGGTGAATTTTGAAAAATCCTTTCTTAGTGCACCCATATAATAAACCTACGCGCCAAATTTGGAATCTCTAGACCCAGCGGTTTGGGCTGTGCGTTGGTATGTCAGTCAGTCAGTTGCTTCTTTTATATATTTAGATGTAGAGTTTGCAAAAAAATGGTCAGAGTAACTAAAAGGACGTGCAAGGGAAAAAACGGGCTTAGAATATTTTCACGGTTTTCCTTTGTTATCGTTACTGTTAGGGTGTACACATGGGGGCGCAGAAAATATTTTTGTTTTCGAAATTTTGTAGGAAAATTTGTAGTATCTCCATAACCATATGTTAATGATGCAAATCTATAGAGCACATCGTCGGCAGCAAGTCGATTGTATGAAGCACTTTTCACTGGGATCCCTCCTCAGACCGCTGGGCGGGGTTTCTAAATAATTTTTCAAATGGAGGTGTGTCCCTATTTCGGTCAATTTTCTTACGAGTATTGATAGCACACATTAGGGGCGTTTTATTGACAAGCATTGAGAGCTATGACATCGCTTAGGCATTGAAATCATTTTGTACACCAAATGTAAACAAACAATATGGCCGTTCACTATTTGACAGCGCATCCACTACTCTACCTCCCGAGCACGTGCAGCCAATGCGTTGAATGCGGTCCGGAAGTGACGTCATAGCGCATTCAGTTTTGGTCAACAAAACGATAGATTATGCGCATAGACAGCATTTAGCGCATTCAATGCGTATAAAGAAAAAAGTGCTTCTATAAACTTTGTTGGTGACATGTAGGTTGTTGGAACATACGCACATTTTGAACCCCCCCTAGAGGTCCGGGGAGGGGTCACACACAAAAGAGTTCCATAAAAATGTTGCTGCCGACGATGTACTCTAACGATTCCCACCGAAAGGGTAAAAAACGGGACCCTATTACTAAGACTCCGCTGTCCGTCCGTCCGTTCGACCGTCTGTCACCAGGCGTATCTCATGAACCGTGATAGTTAGACAGTTGAAATTTTCACAGAAGATGTATTTTTGTTGCCGCTATAACAATAAATGTTTAAAAACAGAATAAATATTTAAGGGGGCATAAAACGTTTCATTGATAACGGCAACAGGTAGACGCTAGAAATATTCACAGAATATTTAGTTATATATTCACTTTAAAAATAAATAATTAAAATTAGCAATTATTAAGGGGCGCTCCCATACAACAAACGTGATTTTTTTGCCGTTTTTATAGATAATGGAACGGAACACTTCATGCGCAAGTCCGACTCGCACTTGGCCGATTTTTTTGCACACTCTACATTGAATAGAGTTCACGCGGGCAGGTGCCATGTTAATTCGCCCGAGTTAAAGCTATTTCCCATTTTTTACCTATACCAAAAAGGCATAGTACTGGGACATTAGATCTGTTCCATGGTAGGCAGCGAGCGACAACCGAAGTTACGCCCTTTCATTTGATACCTTCCCCATTCGGGCCTATTTGCTTACCTTATAGTTTTCATCCCTCTTGCGCCCATATCTTGTTAACTCCTCGATCGAACTCACAAATTCTAGTGCCCTCAACTACTCGTGAAGATCGAAATCATGAAAATACAAACGCTTCAGCATCTCAGCCGATCGATTTCACCCGCAAAAAAACCTATTCCAGTGGTGACCCTCAATCGGTACAACAGTACCTATAATTAGCCCATCTCTGTCACTACATTTGTCACTGTGCCAGAAATCCAAGGTTTTCTCAAAGGACTACAGGTTCTTCATGACAGGTGTACTTAATTAGATATTTTAAGGGTCAGCAACGCGTGAGTGACGCCCCTGATGTTGTAAGCGCCCATACGCTGCGGTGACCGCTTACCATCAGGCAGACCGTTAGCTTGTTTGTCACCTAAGTTATTAAAAAAAACTGACAACATTTAACACGGCTTAATCGAACATCACATCTCAGGGGCCAGGCCCCCTCTGGAAAATAGTCCTAGATACGGCAATGGTCTTTGGCCCCTAAATGCATGACTATCTATTTTGAATTGAATAAAATCGTTCATTGTAGGAAAATAGTCAAAGGTTAGGTAAAAAATAAATAAAAAAATCCACGTATATTTATTTTGAAAAAACTTGTATGTAGACTTTTGACAACAATATGCATTTATTACTAAAATTACTGTAGACGTCAACAAATAGTTATGTTGATATTATATCCATAAGTAGGAATTTCTTATGTCACTAATGGAGATTTGTTTCTTTTTTTCTATCGTATCTGTTGACAGTTTCGGCTGGTTCAGGAGCCCACATAAGTTGACTCTTACATGAAAAGCTTATTTTCTTTCCAGCATGTTACAGAGATATCAAACCTTCATAATCGGCTACTCGTTTTTTTTTTTTTAATATCAAAACCGGTCACCCTAGCCTATGGACGCTTGCAACACCCGCCTCATAGGTCCCTCGAACTATAAAGCTTTTTGCAGCTGGCAATTTGCAATTCTTTCCGAAGTGATTCCTTTGAATAATAAGAACCCAATGTATTATATTCCTTGAGTCCAGTATTATCATTATTGTCCTCAAATTCGTTTATTAGATCTTGTAGATTTGGGTGATAGTCAATTTCGTTAAGATCACCCATATCCTCTTCATATTCAGATTTTTTCTATGCGTGCAAGTAAATCCTCGATATCTTGATCTACTAGCAGCCTACACATCCTAAAAATAAAGCAAAGTAAGCCAAAAGGCCAAGGCACAAAAGCTTTCACTTATTATTACTTATGTAACAAATTATTTTCACACATAGTTTTCGTAAAATTTATGAATGAAATGAATGTTAAGGCTGTACTGATAGCAAGCCTGATGATCGGGTGGATGGGAAGATGTACTTAATGATTATATTGAACTACGACGAATGCATTTTATTTCTAAGTTTAGAACGTATTGCGAGTCAATGCTAGTTTAAAATTATATACGTAGTAACTTTATAAAAAATTATAAATATGGCTGGGTGGTATAATTTTTTTGCATATTTAAAAATAACCAATTAAGATTAACGGCAGCAATGAAGGGTAAGACGATTAAGGCATTGTAAGTATGTGCAGATATTCGTAGACCATTTAAATCATTCTTGGTGTGTACAATCCGTCTTCAAAATATTTTCTCAATTGAAAATTCAGGACTACATAAAAACATTTTATGTGTTCTTATATTAAAAAATGTTTTAATATAAAGCTAGCAACATTGTTATACGGGTTCAACCGAAGCAGCTGATATGTTCATTTCATTCAATCATTTCGTTCACTCTTCGCATAAATTCCTTCATTCAATTTAGTCAGTTTGCGCAGGTGTGTCGCTGGTAGCGCGCATGTCTGCGCTTATTTAAAATACTGCTTAGTGTTACAAAGCTGTTTGTTTTATTAAAATCTTATAAATAAGAGTATTTACCTTTAAAAATAAATATGTATGTGAATACGTAAAGAGCATTTTGACTAACATCAATAATACTTGTGTAGAATATCGTGACAAAGGAAAATAAATCGATTTATAAAATACGACTTGTTAAATTCTAGTTGATTTTCTTGTTATAAATCAGCTTTGAGCCGTTCTCGTTTGTATAAATTACTTTTGCAACAAGTGCAGGCTCCGCTAGGCGTACTGGTGGTTACCGGTTTTTGGGAAACCGTTGGGTTTTTGTGTTGTGTTTTCTTGTATTGAGTATACCTATAGTGATTTCGCGAGTGATTGTGCGGTAAGAAAGGACCGTCAGTGATGCTGCAATCTGGTGCAAGTGAATTGAAGTGATCAGTCATTCTATCTATATATGGTAAGTTCGTTGTCCTCATGATTTTGACGTCTTGCATCCCTGCATGAGATTCGGCTTTCACTTAGCTTACCAAGGCTATGTTCCAAATCACGCCGAGTAATTATCGCCCGGTAAAGTTGAAAAATCAACCCGTTCTGGAACGAGCGTTTGACAGTTAATTTTCACACTGACAGGAGTGATTTTCAACCTTTTCTATAGCGGTGTAAAGAATTCAACTTGACAGGTGGAAAATTACTCTACCCCGGGCGTCCCAAAACCACTTTATTAACTTCCTCGTTGCGATTTGGAACGCACCCTATAAGATATTTCTACATTTTATTCAATAACTTCTAGATTAGTTCTATCGAATCTAATATTAGGTATTTCATTACTTAATACGTACTTTTATATCATGTAGGTACCTCAGAACTATTATTTATTAGTATATATATATATATTTACCTACCTACCAAACATTTACCATAGTAAAGACTTAGCAAAGTAAAGGTAAGTACCTATTAAAGGGGCATCCATTCATTACGTGAGATAAAAATGGGGGTCCGCAAATAAAGTTGAAAATGTAGGTACGAAATATTTGCTTAAAATTCATTGGGTGAATCTCACTTGGGGGGTAGGGGCAGGGACTCAAATCTCACCAAGGTTGCGGATTCAAAAAATATGCACTAAGCAATTATTTTATGGCTTTACACAGTAGATAAAATAAAATGACTAATATCTATGAACGCTTTGATTTAGGTATAGGTGAAGGGTTAATTAGAAAATTGGTAAGCCGTAGACAATACCTAACTCATTTAATAATTTGATAATTATAGTACGTAGCTAATTGAACCGGTCACACACTTTTTGTCGCAAGAGCAAAGGCCGCCCGAGCGCCGCCCAGTGCGCGTTAGAAGACTGAGTTTGAAAGCTAGTCTGGGTCACTAGCTAGATGGACAACGAAATGTAAAATTAAGAAGCGCGATATTACCTACCTATACCCAGCAGTGTTTGTAGATAGGCTTATAATGATAACTATAGTATAATTATTAACGATAAATAGGTTTCATCCGGCTCTATATATAGGTATACTATTATCATTATATATTATAAAATATCGGTTTATTATTGCTACGGCAAATTCAAGTTTTTGGTATTATATAATTTCATTATGTAAAATTGTGTTTTTTGTTGGTTGTGTATGCCATGCCGGTTGGCTTTCCTGGCAACACCTATTATATCATCGATTTCGATTGTAACTTGTTTATTTATTTATTTTATTTAAGGATCCAAACAGTTTTATGTGTTGTTTATTATTTTTTGCTTTGCTTGCTTGCTTGTTTTTATTAGCTTTTTAACTAACTGCATTTAGTTTTGTTTTATTTATATTTTCTTAACATTTACATTATTTTTCGCTCAGGTTCTAAGCAGTTCCATATACATTGCCAGCTACAGTTTGCCTGCTGCTTATTCTACTAACACAATAATAAAACATGTACAAATGATAAAGGCTTGGTTTTATTATGTTTATTTATGCAATGATCTATCTTCTATACATATAAAATGCTTTGTCCTGGATCAACGCACAGCCTATATGGCTGATCGCAGAGACCTGAAACTTGGAGGGTGTGTTCTTTGTATGAAGTAGGCATTCGATAAGAAAGGATTTTCCGAAAGGGTCTTAGTGTGCGAATGGGACGGGACTCGCACAATAAGGGTAAACCGATTGCAATGAAATTTTGGTAAGTTCTTTTCCACACGCCGGGTAAGGTTTCTGAGAAAGAAAAAAAAATACAAGTGCGAATCGGACTCGCTCAATAATAACCGATTTAATGACATTCTGGTAAGCTGTTATGCACACGCCGGGGAAGGTTTCCGAATTAGTACAACCCTTTTACAATAGGTTGATGCGGCAGATGTTTTTAAAAAAAAAAAGAACATTCGCCGGGTCAGCTAGTTTTTAAACAAAGATACCTTCATATAGTTTGAAATCTAAATTTGATCCGCTGTTACCTATACGTACCAACATCAACATATATATAGGTTTAATAAAGAATGCAATAGATAATACAGAACGTGTGAAACAGAGGGAGATAGATATATTTAGAAAATGACATGTGACAGAATCAAATTACGACAATTGTCTTAATTGCGCTGCCTCAGTTTTATCCACGTCTTTTAAGACAAAGACCACAGACAAAGAAACCTCAACAGCGGATTTTGCTAGACAGATGTGCAACAAAATCGGAAAGTATGACAGAACAGAGACGAAGCGACACTGTGGTCTCTATACAAAGAGAAAAAATGCCATAGGTTTGCTTTGTCTCTTTCTAAAGAATAGTCAATTTTGTGATGCTATTGCGCAGTTCGTAGGACAGATTACAGAAGTGGAAGTCTATAGTTTATTCATATAATGTAATAAAGTGTCTACCTGTCTGTGGACAGCGGAATGAGAAACTTTTACTTTATGTGAGGGTTTTTGCAGGGTAGAAAAGGGTAGGTCTATAAACTGACCTTATATTGTAGTCACAAATGGAAGTACCTTAAACTACAATGCACAGATGCGTAAGTACCTATCTACTACTTTTACAATCCACCATAAAATGTCATTTTCGTAAGTGTAAACTGCATTTTTATAAAACTGCCGGAACAAAATATAGGCACATTATTCTGTATACCATAAGGGCTTCCGTGGAAGAAAAAAGAGTACTTATTATAAATTTAAAGCAGGCACAGTCACGGGCGTTTATTGCAGATAGCACTACCAGCCGCACTACTAGAATCTGCAATACAGAATTATTGTTTTAGTTAATAGGTCACAAACACAAGCATATTGGCTTACACTGTAAATGCGTTGCAGTTTTTACGACCCGACATAAAATGACTATTTCGTGAGTGTATGCAGTTTTTGTCATTAAAATGATGAATAAATATGCATTTCAATTGCGAGAAAAGAAAATAGAAAAATTACTCTCATTGTGTTTTTGTCTTGCCTGTGTAGCATCAGGGTTTAAGCAGGTAAGAAACCATAAAAAACTGGCTAGACTCGCACCAACACAGAATGCACATGCCCGACTCCCTCTTGACCGGTTTTAGAGTTAAGACTATAATTTTGAAGCTTGATCTTGATATATTACTTTTATTAGGATAGAGCAATAATAATAAAACATGTTTTAAACACACTTGTTCATAATTCAGCCTTTACTACACCATCTACAGCTTCTTAAAAGGGGACATTACGCACAAGTGCCTTTTAATTTACAGATTTTTTAAATTTTTAGCAAGAAGGGTCCTATGAACTAAGTTCTTAATTTTGGAAAAATAAATTTAACGTGTTTGTTAAATAGTTTTGCTATTTCATTAAATATAGACTTTTTACTATATTTTAACACTAATATAAGTATTGCTGTCCGTCATGTGTGTTGAAAAACAGTCGTATGACACTCGTGATATTTGCCCACTTGTATCACAATGTACTATTCTTGTATGGAGACTGGCCTAAAATTTCTACTTTTCGTTTATTTTTATTATTTTTCCGCCAATCCGCCACACAAATATATTCTGTGAAAATCTCTTCAGCAGGCTTCTACCTAATACAGCCTAAAAGTTATTAAAGTTCGGACGGATAGACACACAGCATAGGCTATATTTCAAAGATCTGGCAGTCCGCTTTTTCGAGCGTACACAAAATCACCCGAATCGATTAAAAACTATAGTTAGGCGGCCTCGGCACGTACTAACGGCCCCATATGACGATCTAGATTAGTCTCAACGACCTCCCCCAACAGGGCCTCCCTCCCAACACGACGCCGACGTCCCCGGGTTTGTCGGCGCCCGAACGGATACATGAGGTATCAAAGAGTGCCGGGGTGCTTGTCGTCCCCACTCAATCGCAACCGCACCCGCGTAACGGGGAACTCCCCTCCTGGCGGTGACTCACCTTCGGGTTCGAGACTCACGCCGATCGAAGGGACGCCCCCGAGAGCGACAACCCAAGCTGAGGCTCCTCCCGCGGGGAGCCCTGGAGCGTTGGACGCTTTACGGGCTGAGGCTCCTTCAGAGACTCGCCCAAAAAAGTCCGGTGAAGCAGTAATGGCTGCAACAGCCAACTGCAATGTCAGTTCAGAAAAAAAAAAGCATAGGCTTAGTAATAGGGCTCCGTTGGCACTATTAAGGTACGGAACCCTTAAAAGAGTATTTAAAATTTTACGCGGCCAAAGTCACGGGTCAATTAATTATTAAGTAGTACCTGGAAGACCGTACTCTGCTCTTTTCTTTTAACAACGCCATCTATTTTCAAGTAGCTGTAGTGTTACTACTCGCCAATAGATATCAGGAAGGAATTGCCTGAAAACACGGATAAAACGACGTTTTCTAAAAATGAAACCTAGCTAGATCGATTTATGGTCCCCGAAAACCCCTGCATACTAAATTTCAAACGAAAATCGTTAGAGCCGTTTTCGAGATACAGATTCTATATCTAAATATATATATATATATATATATAAATAATATATACAAGAATTGCTCGTTGAAAGGTATTAGATTGATGTAGTATTAAAATCTGCAATACCTTAAGAAATTGGATCAGTAAAATAGGTCACAAAGAGAAATGAACATAAATTAGCTTAAACTGCACGCATGCTTTTTACGACCCGCCATAAAACCTCTATTTCGTAAATGTGTACTGCAATTTCATGAAAAAGATCCATAAATTATAGTATATGTAGGTATTCATTTCGTTACATTACTGATTTATTGGTAATAAAATTTTCTGTAAAAACAAACAAACAGAATTTTATTAATAGAAAAGAAAACAATGTTACTAATAATATGCACGTGCGGCAAAATTTTCCTTCATAAAACCAAAATAATAAAATTCACTCTAAAAGAGGATTGTGAAAAAGGGTACGCGGCCTCTGGGAAAGGCAAGGGGTGTTAGACGGGCTTACGAAATTGAGGCCAAGGTCGTTCCCAGAAGGGCTCTAGCCAGGTTCGCCTTTATGAATTACAAAGCCAAGCCAGACATCTATATAGAAACATCAGTTACTATGAGTAGGATAAATCCAAAGGGCTTTAAACATTATTGGTTAACAAGATGGCCGCCATTTAATTTTTTGGTTAGGCTTCTTTTCCCTACTGAGCTTACACCTGACTATAAGATTCCTTATTTTGTGATATAAGTCTGCGTATTATTCTGCGGTTCCGAAGGCGTTAAATTCGGTAATAGGCGTGGGATTTCTACTTTATATCCCTTGATTAGTAAGAAAAGTTTGCTGTAGCTAGTTTTAGCTATAGAGAGTTCGTGTACATGAGATTTGGTTACAATTATTCCTGCGGGAACTTTTACATTTTACGGGATAAAAAGTAGCCTGTCCCGCTCCGTCTCTTCATTTATCTCTGTGCCAAATTTCAATTTTCACAAATATATTTTGGTTAGGACAGGATACTAGGTTTTAAAGTAAAGTATTCTACTCAAAAATGCTTGTTATCTCATTATTATTTTGACCACCATCTTTCAACAAAGTCAACCTTTGCACGCTACTAGCAAATTTGTATGAAATTTCATTGCTGGTGGGTTTTGGCCACCAGCAATTTCCTTTGAAAATCCATTATTATCGAGATAAGTTCTAAATATACTCAGGTACGAAAAGATTTTACTCAAAAATGCTTGTAATGTGATCATTATTTTTACAACCTCTTTTGCTCAAAGTCGGTTTTCTGAGCTGGTCTTATTTACTTACATTAAGAAAGTTTGCTATAGCCGTAATTAGTTATAAGGTATTTCTGTGGTAACTTTTGAATTTTCCGAGAAGATAAAACCTAACCTATGTGTACCTTACATAGGTTAGGTAGGTCACCTATTATTGAAAGAATCAGGCGTTGCTTTGCGGAAATTCATTTTTATCATAAGATGTTATTACCTTGCAAATCCGTATCAGTAGCACTCACGTACAGAAGTACACCATCCACATGTGAAGGAGTGCGCCTCCCTCCCTCCTTATGTGGACGATGCCAACTTCACTATAACACTACACCACTAAATTTCTAACGAAACTCGACACGTGTTTCGCCTCAACACGAGGCTATCTTCAGGAGAGGCAAGTTCGTGCGCTATACCTTTTACCAAATGTGTATGTGTACTTCTGTACGTGAGCGCCACTGAATTGTTTTTAGCGGATTTGCAAGGTAATAACATTTTATCATCGTAGGTCACCTATGTCCTTTTACGTCCCTTCAACTATCTCTGTTCAAAAAATTGCTCCGTTGTGTCATAAATCAATAACAAACAAAGGACAAACATACTTGAATAAATATACCTATATATTACATTGGTTTTAGTGTAAATTTTTAGTGTATTGTACACTAAAACCATTTCAACCGCCTTTACATATTTGTATCAATGCGCGCAGATACGTGTATGTGGGGAACTAGGACTAGGTCATTGTATTTTAAAAGATTAGGGTACTAGGTAGATGCTTCCTAAGACTTCCTTCTGATAAACAGGTAGATTAGTTACATCTACAATGCTTAGATAAGTATTAAAAAGATTCCTGATGATTTTAGAATTCATATTGTCTAATGTTGTTTACGTAATTAAGTGGCTATTTTGCAGAAGTAACATACAAGTTTTTTTAAAGTTTAGATATGCTTAAACGTTTGTATTAATGTATTTAATGTAAAGGATGCTTAATAAAGATAGCACCACAAAAGCGGCTGGCCAGTCATATTGTAGCCCGGGATTACGACAACACGTATTAGAAGTCAGAATGCGGTCTGCATATTTTGTATACGTATCCCCACTGGGAGCTTAGTCTATAGCATACCTTTACTTGATTAACATTAAAGGACTTGATTTTTTAGCTTTTGCTTTTGTCATAGATATAGAATGTTAGCGTAAAAATCCTAGGTCCTTGTCTATTGCATGACCTTCGTACTGTCATTTACTGTTCTGTGGAGAAAGCTGGAACTTACTAGGTTCAAAGATCCAGAAGCAGTGTTAACATTTAATGATACATCAACACACGCTAAGCCAAGATCAATAGTGTAAGATCATTACTTATTAATAATTAAATAATAGGCATTTCGGTACACGGCGCGCGGTGCGACGTCGGAGCAGTGGGATGGGAGCGCGAACCTTGTCGCTTGTCTTGCCGTCCGGTTGTCTCTCGATATCTGACCTATAAGGTTGCGATTTATGCTACGAAATTCATAGGTTCTCCTAAAAAATACTTATATATTTGTGGTTATATTATTACAATTCTTTTAGTATGTACGTATGGTATAGGCAATAGTTTTAATCAAAAATTAATAATAATTTTAGTAAAGTTATAACAGTTATAAGTAGGTATGTATACTTTACTCTGAATGAGTTTGAGAACTTATTGGTAACAAATTGTTTTTCTTGAGAATTCAATAGATAACAGGTAATTTGTTCCGTAATCGTTTTAAATAATTATCTTTTTATTACGTATTTTGTACAATGAGTCGTATAACAGAATTACGAGTGGGTAACACACACCTTACACCGAATTATTCCAATGCCTCCCGATGGAGGCTGCCTATTCCATTCGATTGCATATTCTTTGTTTGAGTATGGTAATATACAACAAACAACTAGCTTGCGTACTATAGTAGAGTATGTACGTCGTAAACGTAGGATCGTTGACTTCAACGACAAAAGAAGTGAGATCCAAATGGGTGCCAAGTTCAATGGTCAGTCCTGAAATGTATTTATAACAACATAAAATATCATTTCTTCTTATAACTTAGGATATATTGTAGCCTAAGGTCTAACTTGGCTAGTTTCTCATTTTAACTAGGTTTAAACTAAGCTGGGTTAAACCCCCCATCAATGCAATGCAACATTATCCGGTTTTTGGGTTACACACTAATTGACAGCGTTGCTTAAATCATTCAATTTTTCAATTCAAAGATTTAAGCAACGTTATTAAATAATTAAATATGGAATTGTTCAATTGGTTTCTCGGAAACGGCTTTAACGACTTGGGTGTCATTTATAACTGGTTTCAGGTAATGTTTTCCTTCTTAGTCTATCTGGACACATGCTAGTCAACCCATAAGAAAACGACAGATGAAGCTAGAATCAGATATAACAAAAAACAGTAAAACGTTCTTTAAACTTAACGGACGGACAGACGTTTTTTTTAAAACACCTTTAAAAGATCCGTTACTGGCCAGGCGTCTATTGTAGCTCAGAACGTTCTAAGAGCGCGCGGAATTACCTTTTCTTTTAAGACAGATTTTGTTAAGTTTTAAATGACACAAGTCGGTTTTGGTGCAAACAACTTACTGGTCAACGAATATATTAGTAAATTTAAAACACATAGGATGCAAGAGGATTACAGTTTTTGTACTATCAAAGGTCGTTATAGGCAAAGCTGGATTAAGCACCAGTAGCCTGCCTTACTCCCGCATTTGGAACGTCAAAGTAATTTTATACTTCTATGGTAAAGCTTCTCAATTGGGCTGCATATACTTTCTGTTTTTTGGCTGCGTTCAAAAACTCATTCTGAACGGTGAAGTACCATACTATCTCTTTCTTTCATGTAGAAAATATTATCTACCATCCTGCTGTCAGTGCTGTAATCTTCAGTTTTGTGATAGTAGCTATGTCGCAGCCATCTAGTTAAATTTACCAGTTAATTGGATGCCTATATAGGCAGATCGTCAAGTATGGAAAAGAAACAGAAATATAAATAAGTCATGAACGGTGAGTTAAGTTCAGTTTCTCTTTTGTCAACGTAGATGCGGACCGAGCATTCTAGTTAAGTTTCATATAAAAATCTGCTCAGTTGATAATTTGATAATGTAAATGATAATTTATTTTCCATATTTAACAATCTGTCTATAGGCGCCCAATTAACTGGCTAATTTAAACAGATGGCTGCGACGGATACATAACATAGACTTAGAGTTCTGTAATCTGTCCAATAGACTCACAAAATTGGCCACACTTTAGAAAGAGACAAAGTTAACCTGTGGCCACTTTCCACAGTTTCGCTTCGTCTCTGTCACACTTTTACAACCATTTTTTTTCACATCTGGCTACGTAATGCGCTGTCAAATGATACATATCTAAGCATACAAACAAATCACAAATATCAACTCAACCACACTCAAAAATCAAAAGACAACCCAGTCTTTGAACCCCAGGACTAAAGAACATAAAATCCTTATGATAAAGCATGTGTTTCCTGTTCATAAAACTAAACATTTCAACGCCGCGACTGTATAGAATCCTCTATATTGTTGTTTTATATTTACTTTGGTCGTTTATTTACGTAGACCGTCTTGTAACTCGCTCGGTGATTGATACTTCTAAGAACTCTAGCGTTTATTTAATTGTTGTTTAAACTTATAGGTTACTTAGTGGGGCAGAGCTTAAGAAAGACATAATAGCTTCGTCAGCTTATTGAAAAGGTTTTGGTTAGTTTTAAAATATATATTTTTTTAGCAAGCCAGCAAAAATAATTAAATTGATCAGCAAACAATGTGCGATATTGGGCACTCGTGAAATTGATGTTGTTAGGACATTAAATATATCTGCAGCAATATTAGTTATGGAGCAGCAAATCGAGATTCGGATTTTAGCATATTATTTTGGCAAGGTTTAAAAATATTTTTTATTCGCCAATCATACATAATATACCAAGTTTCATTCGCTCGGCTCGTACGCTGTTTATAATAAAGTAACTATCTGGAAGACCGAGCTTTGCTCGTTTTTTCCTAACAACGCCATCTATTGTCAGGTAGCTTTAGTGTTGCTGTGTCGGTGAAAATAATAGTATTACTACTCGGCAATAGATGTCGGGAAGAGTCATTATTTTTAGCTTATCATTGCCTGGAAACACGGATAAAACGACGTTTTCTAAAGATGAATGAAATTGTGAATCTAAACCATCCACGGCGCTACCCAAACGCATTCAAAGAAGTTCATTCAAATCGGTCCAGCTGTTTAGGAGCGGAAACCTTTTTTATTTTGTCTTGTCCGTCTGTCCGTTCGCGCGAATGTCACAGCCTTATACATTATATAATTATAATACATTTGCAACGATTCTGTCAAAATTTACAGAAAGATGTATTGTATGACTAGCAGCAGCCTAACAATTTTTGAATGAAATTAAGAGTATAGGCATTGAACTAAGGTATCATATTTTTTTCTAATTGTTCCCCATCGTTCCAGAACACAATCTGTTTATTTTTTTTAAATATCTGCTAAAATTATTATCATTTTACGAAATCGGTCAGAATCCAAAGTGAATGCGTATCACACGCATTTGGCCGGTTGTTTCAGTTATCAATCTTATAATAAAAAGGTACTATTCATTATTAGGAGAATAATGTGATCCGACGCACAAACATACCAGTATCTACTTACAGTGATACAAAGATTAAAATGTAGGTGTGAAATCAACAAAAACTATGTTTATTCAAGAAATCACAGGAATTTGAACAAATAATAATACAGATTGAGCAGCGAAATGGAAAAAAAGCTGATTTGATTGCGAAAACGGTAATCAATTTGATAGTCTGCATGTGAAATGAGACGTCTCGGGCCTTAATTGTGAGACAACTAATACGCCTGCTTATATCAAAGTAAATAACATTTAAGAAAGACTTTCTATAAAACCATATATTACTAGTGACCATCGAGTAGGTATCACCTGCTTAAGAAATTTTAGAAAAGACTCATTGGTACACGCCGGGGCTTGAACGCCCGCCCCTTATGTAACCGTTTTTATTTTACAGCTGACTAGAAAATGCGCTGTCTGTGCTGTTCCAGTCCAGCGTCGCCCGGATGAAATTTTCCAGTGGTTTTTCCAAAAAACAATCTTGTCATAAAAACCTTGTCCTCACAATTACTAATTCAACAAAAAAGAAATCACCTAATTCGGTCGAGTCAATCTTACCCAAGTGATGCTCCGTTATACATTAAGCGTTATTCGCGGGGAGAAGTTCCTCTGAAACCGCACTGCACGTGACCATTTAGGTTCTATGGTGTGAGGATGAATTTTAGCCGTGGGCATAATTTTGAACAATTCCTCAGAAAACATGCAGTCATACAAGCGGTAAAACACACACAGGGAGGCAAAGTCTCTCCTCAGACTTCAGGATCTTCTCACAGCCCGTCGTTGAACCGAGTCAAAAGGGCCAAGCTGGTATTCGGGTGCACCCGCCCAAAGTTGAAACCAGTACCTACTCCATATATTTAAAGACTAGCACTTTATATTTTTTAGAACATTGATACAGGCAAATTGTTTTGTATCCTACTGGACTTACATGTTTCACCTTGTCAGTAGATAATATTGTAATCACAATAACAACAAAAGAATCTAGCCGACTGGTTTCATATTCTACTACTATACTCTGTATAGATAACAATAAAATCGGGACATGTCCACCCACATTGCAATGCTGTCAACTCGTTTCGTTGGCAACATTGAGACATTTGACGGACGCGTCCGCGGCTCTATCTGTCTCTTGTCCCTGACGCCTTGACACACTGTTATTTGCATTGTTTTCGAGAAATGGGACAAACAACTATAGTCAGCCTCAAAAGGCTTTAAGTATACATTGTTACAATGTTGGCCATCTTAAGCTTAGGCTGGTTTTATGGACTTGTGAATTCAATGCTTTGTCAATGATGCCAACTGCACGACTTTTATATTACGCACAGCGCATACACCAACTAGCAAAAACCAGTCTTATAGACTACTTTTTTTCAGGCTTATATCAGTCTAGTATCGTCGTATAAGCCTGTTTTGGGCACCATTATAAGCGCGTTTAGTTTTATATCGTTCTAATATCAGTCTAGGTAAATGTCGTTCGTACTTATATTGATCTTCCAAAATTAATTGTAAGACTAAATAGGCTAATATTGCTCTTACTCTAGTAGCTTATTAGCCCGTTTATGCTAATATTGATCTACGTGCTTTATTTATCTTATTAGCCTAATCAAGCTTATATTGTTTTTACGTAAGATCAAACGCACTTAGGACCTAGCCTTTGAAATAACGCTGTGTTTGGTAAATAAGTAAAAAACTTATAATTATAATGATAGGTCGATTTTAATTTTATGCAAAGAATTAAACATTCAGATAATGCCGGTTTGGTAATAATTTTTGGTAATACATATATTGAAAGTTTTAACTGCATTCGTATGGGGAATTATTATTTACTGTACAGGAAACCCGGTTTTTGGTTAAAAAATTAATGCCCCTCGAGAAATATAAGTATTCTGGAATCATGTTAAATAATATATTTGTTACTTTGTTAACATGAAGCCATTGTTCAAAATTTGTGTTGTTCAAGCGCATTCTAAGACTATTGTAAAAACGTTTGTTTTATATTAGTCTTGGGCTAGATTACTGTAAAAACGTTTGCCTAATATCATTCTTAAGCTAGATTACTGTGTAAACGTTCGTCTTAAATCAGTCTTTGGCTAGACTAAGGAAACGCCACTATAAAATAAAATTCGGGTTCCGCGCAGTTTCTCATTAAACCTTTTATCTGATACTATCATTGTATTATCTAACACCAATAGGGCTCTCAGTAATGAATTCTAAACTTCTAAGTTGGCTTTTACTATATGAATAAATTATACGTTATATTTATGAATAAAAATTAATTTCTAACTAAAATTAATTTTTTGAACAGTTGAAGAAAAAAGCCTTCTAGTAGGTAGTTTGATATTTGTATAATTATCATATAATCGTCATATTTATGGATCTAGGCTTGTGTACAACAAATATAATATTATGTAATGGCCTACGCAGTCTTACAAATGTATTCCCAAGATCGATATTAGATCAAACGATCTAATATCAGTCTTATATTGATCTAACCTATACTGTTGATCTGTTTTAATTACGAGCAAATAACCTTGTTTTAAAGTGCTCTTACGCAAGTATGATATAAGACTACCAATTTTAAAATACCATTTAGTAAGACTATTATAAAATCAAACAAGCTTAGAAAATGTGGATATAAGAGCACAGTTTTTCTGAAGAGTGATTAGGCTTAGTAAATGTTATTTTAAGGCACGTGGCTAATAATAGTCTTACAAAATAATTTTATATACATATATATGACTACGAAATATGTCTAAACGTTTTTGAGACCATTCTGGCTTATCTGAGACTAAAATGAGAGCGTTGGCATGCTCTAAAACAATTGTTAGAGCGATATCAGACTACTATTCTAATAAGTTGCGCACTGTAAGACTACTTTGCTAGTTGGGACCACTACTGGGTCTATAAAATTTAAATTTGGAATGTGGATCTTTATACGAAGTAAATTTTTTTTTTTTTTTTATACCACTAAGGTGGCAAACAAGCTTACGGTCCGCCTGATGGTAAGCGGTCACCGTAGCCTATGGACACTTGCAACACCAGGGGTATCAGTTGCGCGTTGCCGACCCTTCAGAAAACTAATAACTTCTTTCTTGAAGAACTCCATACTATAGTCCTAGCAGAAAACCCAAAAACCTTGGCAGGGAGCTTATTCCACAACTTAAGCGTTCGCGGGAGGAAGTTTCTCTGAAACCGCACTGTACGCGTCCATTTAGGTTCTAAAGTGTGGGAATGAATTCCCTGCCGATGCGAGCGGTGCGATGGTAAAAAGTAGCCGTGGGCATCATTTCGAACAATTCCTCAGAACACAACCCATTGTACAAACGGTAGAACACACACAGGGAGGCAAAGTCTCTCCTCAGACATAAGGGCTCAATACCGCTAGTGAGTTGTGACAATTCTCACAGCCCGTCGTTGAACCGAGTCAAAAGGGCCAAGCTGGTATCCGGGTGCACTCGCCCAGAGATATATGGCAGCAGTACTCCATATGGGGCCGAACTTGCGACTTGTAATGTAACAACCTTTGCCCCGACGTGAAGTACTGCTTCGCTCTGTTGAGTACACCAAGTTTTTTGGACGCCAGCTTCACCTTATCTTGTAAATGATCTCGGAACTGAACATCGCTGGAGATGTCGACACCAAGGATCCCAATGCTCTTGGAGATGGATAGGGGAGTGTTCTGGAATTGGGAATTTGGAAACAGTGAATGGGGTTTTCTTAGCGGTGAACGCGCACACTTGTGTCTTTGTAGGGTTGAATCGGACCAAGTTTACCCGTCCCCAGTCAGAGACCTTGGACAGTGTGGTCTCGATTTGAGACACAACATTGATATGCAGTAGGAACAGCGTAGGAGACAGCAGAGAGCCTTGCGGGACACCAGCATTAATGTACATGCTATCAGAGCAACTACCGTCAAACGCATACGAACCATAGTATGCGTTTGCCGGACAAAAAGCTAGCCACCCATTTGCTCAAACCCTCGGGCACTCCATAAGATGGCAACTTCGATAGAAGACCCCGGTGCCAGAACCGATCGAACGCCTGTGCTATGTCCAGGCTACATGCCAATGCCTCCCTCTGACTCTCAATGGCTAGTGCCCATCGGTGTGTGAGATACTCGAGCGACCGTGGTGAAAGCCATATTGACGGTCACTGACCAGATTGTGTAATTCTAGGTATCTTGGAAGCTGTGTGTTGATCACACGCTCCATCACCTCGAAGTGGTGGTAACGACGACTGGCAAAAGTTTCCTTCGGCAGCTTTGGCAAGCGACCAGAAAGCACGACTCCCAGAAGTATAGCTCGCAAGTCGCTCACCTATTTTGCCGATGAATTGGAATTTTGCTCTGGCAGTTGCTTTCTTACTGAACCTCGAGGCAGCATTTAATTTGCGTTTTAACTCAGAAATGTTCGGATCCTTATTATTACGAGCCGTGGTACAAGCCTCATATGCAGTTTGCTTAAGAATTTTAGCTTTTCTGCAAGACCTATTAAACCACGGTCGTTTTTTGACGCCGACAGCTACTCGCGGGTTAGGAATATAGCATTCCATACCAGCAAAGATTGTCTCAGTGATTGCGGCTGCGCAGACGTCAGAATCTTCTGAGTTAAATCAGATCTGCCTCCAAGGGTACGATACGTAAAATTCTCGCAATCCATCCCAGTCTGCCGACTTATAGTACCATACACGACGCCAATTAGTTGGCCCAGATGGATCGGGTTGTGAGCATGACACTTGTGTCAGAATGAGACAGTGATCCGAGGAGCCAAGAAGCGCATCCACTGAGACGGAGTATCCGTCCGGACGAGGAGTCAGCAGAAGGTCCAGTAAGGAACTCGTATGTTCCTCTATATCTGGTATTCTCCTTGGAGAAAGTACCAGCTGAGAGAATCCATAGGTCAGAGCAAATTCATGAGCAGATATCCCAGCATAGGTATTGGTTCGAGAACTGAGCCACTCGCGATGGTGGGCGTTAAAGTCTCCCAAAATAACTAGTTCTGCTGTGGGATATTGCTCTAGAACTTTGTCAGTCGTCAAACTCAGGTGCGTGAAGAGTCGAGTTACGTCCGTGTCACCGCTATGAGACCTGTATAGGCACGCATAGATACGAGTGTGGCCGCCGTAATCTACGCGCACCCACAATATCGACAGGTCCCTGTCTTCAAGGCTATGAAGGCGGCGACAGCAGATATCCTCCCGGACAGAGTTTGTAGCCGGGATAGTGAAGGTATGATGTGTCGGCCGGGCAGGATATCTGCGTCTCCGTTAGAAAAAGAATGGTCGGCTGCGCAGTCTTGAGATGGTGGTGGACTGCGTTAAGATTTGCGTGAATACCCCTGATGTTGCAAAAATCCACATTTTATGTGGAAATCCAAATTTCATGATTTTAGGTCAACGGGAAGTACCCCATAGGTTTTGATTTGTTTGTGAATGCCGAAATAATTATGCGACAAAAATGGCCGTATTTCTGCCATTTTTTGTATTGCGTTGACTTAGAAGCTTGATTTATTACAGTTTCAAGGGACTGCAGACCTGAGTATCTGGTATTATTTCAACTTGACGCGTTCTTGAGTAAAAGGGTCTTGAGAGACAGACGGACGGACAACAAAGTGATCCTATCCTTCCTTTTTTCCTTTTGAGGTACGGAACCCTAAAAAGTTACAAAAATAATCAATAACCTACTAAAATTTAATCCTTTATTGAAATTCATATCTCATATACCTCGCGTTTTTTTTATCATAAATAATAATATAAAAGTCACGACAACAAAATATCAGAAATAGTATGCCAAGTGCCAAGTCGTTAAAAACCACAGGGATAAAATGGGAATAGATAATAAAAGTACAAACGTACAACAAACTACATAAATGGTGAGTGAGTGTAGAGTTAGTTGTATGACGTATTTTTCAGCCAATTTCAAAGAACACTATAGTGATGAAACGAATAACAGGTTTCTGCCCAATTTCTGCCAGTCCGAAAAACAGTTTTCGAAAGAATAGAAGCAAAAGCTACGTATATTCAAGATTTAATGTATCCGTACTAATATATTTAAAGATAAATGGTTTGTTTGTTTGAACGCTGTAATCTCTGGAACTACCAGTCGGATTAAAAAAAAAATTATTTAACTAAGCAAAAAGTAGTTATTGCGCGGGCGAGAGATGCAACGCGACGAATACTAACGGAAAGGGCAGAACTAAAACTGCTGCTGGTGTTTACACATTATATTACACAAAATATTGTTACCATCGCTACACATTTTTGTTGTTAAATCTGTTTTTTTTTATGCTTTCCACGTTCGACGAAAAACATCTAACCATTTACGCCCGCAAGGGTAGAGGGGCAGGGCACAATCATTAATTTCGTTCTTATATATGATCTGTGGTAATCAATTGTACTCTGTGGCGGTAATTTTATTTACTTAATCTATGTACTATTACTAAATCGACAGTAAATGTTTTTAAAAACATCAAACAACAATACTAAAGCAGGAGACAACATGTTCATTAAACAAAACATGTTTTGTGTTGATGTTTTTGTGTAATGTTTCGGCGAAACACGAACAGGAACCCGGCTACAGACTGCCAGGTATACCATGCAGATAGGTATACGAGAAATTAATACTGGAAGCCCACGGTGCACCTTAGAATGGTGTGTTTAGATTTCTAAAGGCAACAACACACGTGCAGTGCCCCTATTGTTACAGGCGTCTACAGGCTACGGTAACTTTTTAACATGAGAAAGACCGTATGTTTGTTTGCCTTGTGGTATAAAAAGTTACATAAATGTTATTTTGTTTTTATCATGTGAAATGTACCATAAAAGAAATACTAATAATAGTCTGGTCAACATGTACCTTTTTGGGTGAAATTTTTGTATAGTCTCCGAAAATTACGATCAAGGTGTCATTCGATTCGGAATATTATGTAGAAAGTTTAAGAAAAAGTTCCAAAAGGGGCCGATGAAAATTGCAAAAGTTATAAACAATTTAAAAAAAAAAAAGTAGGGGTTTGGTTTTTTTTGATAATCTCAAAAACTATCAAAGATATTCGAAATTTTAAAAAAGATCTGAAAAGAGGAGGAAATTTCCTAAAAAAAAGTCCTACCTCCCGGAACTGTATCTTTAATATTTATAATTTTTACGGAGCCCTGAAAATAGCACTAAAAGCGGGTAGTCTGGCTTCCGCTCGCGATTTGTCATTCGGACACGGTAACAATAAAAATCATTTTAACATATTAAATATGAATATTAAGGAATAAAAAAAATTAAGTACTATTGGGATATATAAATGAACAATAATCCGTAGGCGAAAAATTTTTATCCCCATTTTTCCATTAGTTATGCATTAGTTAATTAACTACTTTTTCTGAATAGAATGTTAACAGAAAAAACCTGATTATTATTAAACTACAACCCTAGGATTTTTTTCACTTCGTGGAGTTATTTTGAAAAGGCATTAAAATAGATCCCCGTTGGAAAAATTTAAAAATGTTAATTTTCCACTTTTTTATTAACAATCGAAAACATTAAAAAATTTTAAACTGCATAAAAGTTATTAAAAAAATTTTGTTTTTCAATTATTTCAAATTTTATGATTTCTAACGGTTAAAAGTTACATGAAAATATTTTTTTTTAATTTTTTACCGCGATTGTTTAAATAATTGTTATAAACAAATGCATTGTTTATAAGATAACCAACAAATTTTTTTCCTAATCTACTTGTCGATATAAATTATGATTTTTAAGAAAAAAATTATTCCTTAAAAAAAATTATTTATTGCTATAAAATGCATTTCTTAATTAACAATCGTTTTTTACCACTAAATATAAATATTAAGGAACCATTTTTTCTCTAAAAATCATAAATTCTATTGTTCTTAAATATTCTGGAAAAAAAAATTTTTTTTTTCATTTTTTATTTGTTTATTTAATAAACAATTTGTTATAAACAAATGGATTTTCTTACTTTATTTTTTTTTTAATTCTTAATTTAATTATAAATACAGCTATGTATTATTTTTTATGAAAAATTTTTTTTTATCTATTTTTTATATAACTTTTAATATTTTTATGTCCTAAAATTTGCCTTTTTATCTCGCTCTTTTTCTTTTATAATTGGTATAACTTTTAAACTATTATATATACGACAGTTATACTTCAAGTCGTTTTTATTCACTATAAATTAATGAACAATTTAAGCTTTTAACTTCAGCTCTAGCTCTATTATTTATGTTAATTATTGACAATTTATAAAACATAAACCGAAAAAATTCTAAAGTAATTTTAAGAATCTTAGTATGGAAAGATTGATATTTTAACACTCGTTAAAATGTAATTAACATAATGGAAAAGTTTTAAAATTTTTCGGGAAAATTCTATGCAAATCCATATAAGGCCGGATTCGCGATTTGCAGAACAGCAACCTTTGTCCCGAGGTGAAGTACTGCTTCGCTCTTTAAGTTCAATCTACATTCTGTGAGCTAATCTGAATTGTAATGTTCTCAAACAACTCTGTATTGTCAGTATATTGGAGCATATAGCATTAAAAAAAAGTAGAAAGCAAAATAATGCTTTTCTACAAATTCATCTTCACTTGCGGCACGTATGTACCTACCTAATTACCCAGCTAACATTATTGAAACTGTCTCACAAGTAGGTTCTATAACAAATTACTGCTGTGAAACGTATTGCGGTGGCATTTTGTTCATTATTTCTCCGCTCTGCTAACTATTGTAGAAAGCCGAACAATACCCGTTTGCCCGTGATTCATAAAGATATGTTATGCACTTACAATTTTATTCCAAGTACAACGTATGTTTTAGAAGAAATAACTTTCTTTTTAAGGCTTATGGCATACCCTAGACAAGCGTGCCGTTTCGACCAGTATACAAAGACATATTACACTATTGAAGCATATAAAGAGACACAGTTCCACGTATAATAGGCGCTAGCATGTGACCGCATGTTGAAAATCTCGTTTTTTTGTCGTCATAAAATTCAAATATTTTTTTAAAACTTAGCAAATTCGCTTGGTCCAAAGATGACTTATAAGCCATCTTTGTCTTGGTCATAATTAAAAATAGAGTGTCAAAAATAATTGAAGTTTACTTCTTAACAAACGATATAAGGCCCGTGGTATTTAAAAAATATGGGTAGTAAAATGGAGTAGAACAGTCACGCGTAACGGTCACCATTTGTGAAAGAGTTACGCTGCCCCTTCTTTATGCTTTATTTATTATTATTATATTATATCATTTATTATTTTTCTAGAGACAGAGAGATATTATGATATTCTTAAGAAATAATTTTAGTTGTAGTATGGTACCTAATATTAATAGATAAATTAATAATACATTTTAGATTTTGCCAGCTCCTTAATTATACTAATGAACCGGTTATCCTTTTAATATTGTAAAGACTGAACCGATTTGGCGGATATTTGGACTGGGGATAGCTTATACCCTGAATTAACACATAGGCTTATCCCACATGAGACAGTTACTACAGGAATAATGGAAACATTTGTAACTAAATTCTTATAACTATAGCAAACTTCTTTACTATAATCATGAAGTCGCCCATGTTGGAATAAAATGCCACGTCGATAACCAGATTTATCGTCGACGAAGCTGCGGGTAAGAGTTAGTTAGTATGTAACTATGCAACTGAAAACGTGTCTTATTAAGGGTAACACAAATATGGAGAAATGTTCTCATTTCTTTAAGGCTTTTACACTTTATGGTTACAAATTACTGTAAACAATAGCTAATTTTCTGCGACGGCTCCGTTTGACGGATTTGAAATAGCTATTGTATTAGACCATAAATGTTTTTAGTGCCACGTACAGTAAAGGTGGCCAGGTGTTTTGACCATACGGCTAACTACCAATGCAGCGGAGCGTTGCGGATAGGGTGCCCATGTGGTATTTAAAAAATGTCCTTAAAATAGGAATTGTTATAATAACACTGTATAAGCGTGTTGGGGGCCCTCATAACTAATTAAACAATTTTTTTTGTAATTCTGATAAGATAGGTGTTAAGGACTGTATGAAAATAGATGAATAAAAGGCACTGGCGAAGGATAAATTTGAGTAAAACACGGAAAATCTGTTAAATAAATTAATTGTAGGTCGAAAGCGAACGCACGAATTCAAATTCAATATAATTTATTCAGTTTAGGCTACAATAATTGAGCACTTATGAATGTCACTACGCCATCGGTTCGTAAGTCTACAGGGCGGGATACCTTGTACTGAGAAGAACCGGCAAGAAACTCAGCAAGGGCATTTCTTTTCTCCCTTTCTCTTACAGCGTCCAATTAAAATATTGGAAAATGCCCTCCCTATCATAAAAGGACACTTTCCATTACAAACATAAAAAAACATGAAATATAAAGCACAAGCACAACATAAAAAAGTATCTAATATAAACAAAAGACAGTTTATGTCATCACTAAGAAATAAGCTCCCGTGAGGCTATCGGAAGACGACTGACGCGTGGATCACATTTAATGCTGTGCCTCGTATCTTACCACGCACTCTTACCACGCACTCTTACCACGCACTCTTACCACGCACTTGAGCTACCTTTAAGTCTTTTAATAACCATTAAGCGCCTTCAATTAAAATTACATATTTTTTTACATAACGCATATATATACATACAAATTAAGAGGAGTTATATGTGTGAGTGATCGCGTGTGGTCTACAACCTTATAGGCCAAATCCACCCATGTATTTGTAATTTATGTAAATTTATCAATATTCATAATATTATTAGGATACGATTATTGTTTTAATTTTCGGAAGGTTCTCACTCATAGGTCTCCAGCTCCAATACCATCATAATTAGACATGCAAGTAGAGCCAGGGTCAAAAGCTACTGTATGCTGTTATTACTTGAGGTAAAGCTGATGATCGTATCTTGAAATAACAAGAGTATCATTTTGAAATGAGTAATTACCATTTTATAGGATAAAATAATTGTTATTATCGAGCACTAGCACATTATTTTAAAAGCTAGATTTTATTTTAACTGTCAGAAGAAACAACTTAACCTAGATACATAAAAGTACCTTTAAGTAAATATTTTCTTAGCCATTTATTTAATCTCCAATGATAGTCTAAAGGGTAGATGATTGTAATGACTGAACTTAGCACTATAACTCTTGAAAAAACGCTATAAAGTTGTTTATATTTACAAAGACATAAGTCTGTACTCTCTTATTTCCAACTTTTTTTAATAGTTTAAGGTTAGTTATTTTCTTCATTTTTTAAACGCGAACAAAATCTCATATATGGCACAACAAGATTCAAACCTAGTCCAATCATGTATAAAAAATGGGGATAGTTTTTTTTTTAATTAAATTTTACATATATTTTATAATTTGTCAGATAGAAATAATATCGTGGCCACCTTAGCCTGCATAATAATTCCCCTATTCAGAGCTAAAGTTGCATTACAGCTACCGTTCACGGTGAGATGCACACATGTGTACAGACAGACAAACATAAATGTTGTGCAAGACAAGATTAGATCTATAGATCTTCAATCTCGCTATATTTAGATAATGACAAGCACTCCCCCGCGACTTTGTCCTCGTGTCTTGATTAAACAGCTGCAGAACGAAAACCACAATTATTACAAAACTAGCTTTTAGCCGCGGTTCCACTGCAACTCTTTAATTATAGAAAACGAACCGACTCACACTTGACGTTTTCAAGTATCCTATATCCTTTCTCGGGAATCAATTAAACTATTTCCATGCCAAATTTCATCTTAATCGGTAAAGCGGTTTAAGCGTAAATATGTAACAGAAAGACAGATAGACAGAGTTACTTTCGCATTTATAATATTAGTATAGATTCAGAGGAGGTGGCTTGAATCTCCTAAACACCTCTCTAAATAGATAGCCCTGTGACTACTGTGACATAAATGCACAATAATAATACCCACATGAGTGCCCATGCAATGCGACGTATAATTTTATTCTAATAATTTTATTTTTTTTTAAATTTGGTACGTTTTCGAAAAAATTTGTTTTTACGACATAAGCTTTACATACTGTAGGTTTTTTTTTATTTATTACTTAAATTTTACGGCCTAAATTTTTTTTTTATCGACGTCCTGGTTGCAAAGAACAACTGTGTGGATATAGACGAGTTAAGTTTCTCCTTCCATTTCAAAGCCGACTAAAAATAAACTATTTTTTTGTATATATGAATGAAGTCGTGGATAAAGGCTAGTTCGGAAGCTACATTACGCTTGAGGTCTTGCTCTTTTGCTTGAGAATGAAGTGATAGTCGCTTGCTTCAATAGGGGTCATTCAACCTTCTCCATTATTTAACTTGGACTTTTGATAGTAGACAGTGCTAAGTTTTTTTTGCTTCGAAATAAGTGATAGTCCACACATAGCAACCAAAGTAAAATCATTGCCATAAACATTAAATTAATTCCTACAGTCATCGCGCTTGATGTTGAAGATAAATCCGACAAAGTCTAGACAGTCATGGCATTGTGACATTTGTGACTGAACGTATGACTGGCTGGACAACTTCTGAATGACTATAATTAACCTTCTGTTGGTTTAGGACCGCAATTGAAAGTGACCACTTCTTAAATTGTCCTCTTCTGCCAATGACCACTTCTTGAAAAGATCTTTACATGAAATGACCATTTCTTGGAATGACCACTTTTCTTATGCTTGAAACAAATATTGATTTACTCATGATAGGGTATATTGTATATTGGTATATTGTACGTAGGTAACCGGTTCATTTCATTGGTTACTCATACCATCCCAGCTCCGTCCAGAAAATCAAGGAGGCATCTGATGTTATTCAGCGCCTCTCTCATGGTTTGTGGATTCTTGTGGAGCCTTGTCCGTTGGTCGCTCACGCTTTTGCAATGTAGAACCACGTGAGAAGGAGTCACCTCGGCTTCCATGCAGCCCCTGCATAGAGGACTGTCGGTAAGACCGATATTGAAAAAGTGTTTGTTTAGCGGGCAGTGACCTGTTATTATGCCAACTATGTAGCGCAGGTTTTTCCTACTAAGTTGTAAAAAGCTGCGGCTGTGACCAAAGTACGTGACACTGAAACCTGGTGAACAAATGTCAAACTAGTGCTACTTTATCATTTGTGTGGGGTGTCAAAATAAAGCGGAGACCTCCAAATTAATCATTGAAAATTTTAATCGCACACTTGGGTCGGGTGACAAAAATGTGAAGTCATAGGCTGGTCGAAAGCGTTCAGTCCCCCGTGTCGCCGTGCACCGTAACTTGATTGCTCTGTCTGGCTAGACGCTTTCGATAGGCGACTGTCTAAATGATATAAAAGTTTAGGCTGTGGTAGAATCATCAGTCATATTAGGTACCGGCAAAATTCTATTCATCAAGTTACATAACTCATAACATAAATACAATATGCTGAATCATAAAGAAAGCTAAGAGATCGTGTTCTAAAGAATAGTTTTTTTTACAAATTAATAATGGCGGTCGACGTCGTGAGAAGCGTACCGTTTGTTTGCGTTGCACCTACCGTTGGAAGCATAGAAATCAGAAACAACTTATTTTTTAATTGACTTCGAATAGATACGAAAACGTGAAGTGACGTAAAGCCAACTATATAAACTGTAGTCCGTAGACAAAACCTTGGCAGCGAGCTCATTCCACAACCTAAGCGTTCGCGGGAGGAAGTTTCTCTGAAACCGCACTGTAGGTGACCATTTAGGTTCTAAGTTGTGCGGATGAATTCCCTAACAATGGTAGAAAGTAGTCGGGTATTATTGCAAACAGAGCCACAAGCTGTAGACTACGGAGAGAGGTAAACAGTCTTTAAGATGACAACTTTGCGGAGCCAGACGCGATCGAACGCCTTCGCTTTGTCCAGGCTATATGCCAATGCTGGCCCCTGACTCTCAATGGCTCGTGCCCATTTGCCTTTGATTCGATGGATCTGATCTATCGCCCCTTTTGGCCATCGAGTGCACATTCGCAGTCTTCCACAAAAACGGTAATTGCCTAGTGTGGTGGGAAAGCGCATCTCATACGAAATTTTTGCTTGAATCACGTTAGCTAGTTTTTGTAACGTCTCGTAAATTATAATTTTTGGAATTTTGAATGTGTTATGCAAAAACTTTTGGTTCGATTGTGAGGCAGTTTTCGCTTTCTAAGGTTGGACATAAAAACTGCGATATTATTTTTCTACACTCTTTTACTGCGTTATCGACATTCTATGAACAAAATTACCACGTAAGTAAGTCCGAGTTGCACTTGACTGTTTCACTATAATAATAAAGTAGGTACAATACAATAACAAGTGTTAAATTAACTGAACCAATTGATGTCGTCCTTGTCTTCAATTGAAGAGAACAAAATTTTCTGTCACTCCTGATCAATAAAGAGGTAGTCAAGTTAGAGTCAGAGCCATAATAAAAAGAATAAATAAAACGGGTTCAAAGAATATACATCGGTACTCACGGGGCAGAAGCATTAGAATTACCTAATTTTTGTTTAGGTATACCTATGGCTATTATAATGTGATTATGGTAGAAGAATGGTCATCACTCCCTCGCAGCCTGTTGGTAGTGTGACCAGCAGAGGGTGTGGGTTCGATTCCCGCACTGGACAAACATTTATGTCATAATAAAGACATTTGTGTTTGACTTGAGTCTGGGTGTATTTATGTATGATATGTATGTATTTACCATAAAAAGTAATATTTATGTATTTGTATCCGTTGTCTGGTACCCATAACACAAGCTTTGCTTACTTTGGGGTAGACTAGACAGCGCTGTGTGTAATGTCCAAAATATTTATTTAATATTATTATGCACTTTTTAATTTGAAATGACGTCGCCACAATGAATACATCACGTAACTTTTCACTTCTAACCATTTTGAGGGTTCCGTAGCACTATATGGATATAATGGAGTTCTTTAAATTCATCATGTCTGTCCGTCTGTATGTAACAACCTTATAATTAAACCGTGTTTGTGTAGATTCTGCTTAAATTTTATGCAAGGTTGGGGTATCATTAGATAGGGATTTAAAAATGCATTCGAAAACAAAATTTTTTTTGAGTTAGTGGCTTCCAATGTGGAAAATTCCCCCTTCCCCCACTCCCTAACTTTTAAACCGCGTAATCTAAAATTCTAAAAAAAATCACGATAATAGAGCATTATAAATATCTAGTAAATCAGTTCCTAATTATTCAGATATCCGCAATATATCTCATTCTACGAAACGGACACGAACTTTACCGGGTTCAAAGCTAGGCAGTGGCCAAAAACTAGTAAGGCGAATATCGGCTAATATTGGTTGCTGCTACTGGAAATGGAACTCGGGACTTAACTACATAGGTTAGTACCAAATCAATAGTTAGCCTTTGATATTTTTAACTTTTTGTCACTTCTCCATGGGCGTAGCGAGGTACAGGCAGGGGGGGGGGGCAGCTGTATAAGTGCCTATAACCTGAAGGAATTTGCTCAAAATGAACATGCTAAACTGATAAAAATAATGGTAGGTAACTTAAACAAAGTAGGTATTAACGACATGATCCGTTATTTATATTCCAGAAAGATCAAAGCACGTTTAAAAACTCTATTTGAAGCGATTCGAAGTGGCTTTTCTAGCGTAACGATAATTTTAGCAAAAAGTTAAAGCCGCAGGCGCTGCCCGTCGGAAATCGTGACTTGGAAATGGCAAAAAAATGGACCTAATAAATGATCATAAAAAAAAACATGGCGGGAATTTGAAACTAGTAATAATGGTAATGTTCGTTTAAATTTTACGGCAGTTAATTACCTTGTTACATTTTTATAAGTTTTCTGGCTTATTGCTGCGTGTTAGTCTGTGTGGACTAAAAAGAGGGAAAGCGACAGCCATGTAGTATCGGTATGTACCTTCTGTTCCTTTGTGCTTTAACCATATACTTCGAGTTCTGTAATCTGTGCTATGGACTGTGCAATAGCCTCACAAACTTGACCATCCTTTAGAAAGAGACAAAGCAAACCTGTGGTCTCTTTTCTCTTTCTATTTACGTCCGCCATTTTGTTTGTTTAAAACAAGTATTCATTAATAGTCTAACGCGTCCGCTAGGGGCGCTCCCTTATTTTCATTCATTTATTCGTTGACACGAACGCGATAGTAGCGTTAACAACTAACACTAGGCACATTAAGGCTGCGGTATAGGCTAGACCGCGAAAATACGCCGTTTTTGTGCAAATTTTGTAGCTAAACTATAGCATCTAAGGGATTGAAACAATTTTTGTTATAAAACTGGCTTTTGTCTAGTGTATTAACTTACTGAATGATTTTTATTTATTATATTTAATGCAATAAAAAATCTGGAAGTGACAATTGTTTTAACACTTGTGCAAATTTTTAAAGCGTGTTTTGCATTTGCTTGTAATAAAAGTTGGTTAAATAATTAGAATAACTTGTTATCTAGTGCATTCACACTAAGTTGTAGCAAAAAGTCAAAAAATGTGACTACAAAACGGTAATAACGTTAAATTCCATACAAAAAAATAAAAGTTTCAAGGCGTCATTACGATATAAATTACTTAAGAAGTATATAACATATATATCTAATAGAAATGTATACCTGACTCAAAATCTATTTGCAATTCGGGTAAACAAAAATGACCTTGACGCGCGTCTTTCGCTTTGTTAGTCTATGCAACATATACATAAATAAGTCTAATATTTCTCATCGTAAATTTGGAATTATGTAGATTTTAGGTTTAATCAGTGTCGTGATTTAAAAACCAGTTAAAAAATGTGACAATAAAGGTAATCATTTAAGTATTTTAATGATTTATGATTAAATTACCAGAAAAAGTAAACATTAAGTAAAGTTAGGTTATGTTTACAAGATTTGCAAATAGATTTTGAGTCAGGTTTATATACCATTATCTAATGATTTATAGTGCATTTACATACACAACGTTAGAATTACAGAAATTAGCTTTCTGGCCTATATCGCCCTCTTAATTAAACCTCGTATTTGTATAAGGGCCCTTGTGCTTTTCGAGTTTATCAATGCAGGGTGACGCTACGTCTATGGTTCCTTTTCAAGAAAATAAATGTATTTTCAGTAAATTGTCTAATTATTCAAAACTCAGTTAATTTTTCTACTTTAGACATAAAAACATGCGAGTCTATATGAAAGCTTTTTTTTAAGAAGTCGTGAAATGTTGTATTTAATAGGAAGGTAAACTATTTACACACTAATCCATACTCTTTCGAAAAAAAACGTATTTTTGACGATGTTATTGATATGTGTTTCTGCATTAGTTCTTTAACTACAAATTAACTACAAAATAAGAAGTAAAGTTCGTCAAAAAAATACGCAAAAAACCGATACCTATGTGATCTACTAGCTTGATATCAAGTTAGCAGTACCTACTAAACGCTAAAAAGGATAATCATAAGCATAAAAAAAACTTGTCTCACAATAACGATTTAATGTAGGTACGAAATTATTATTTTATAATGATTTCGTAATTCTGGTACTGTTCGAAGGCGTAAAATAATTGCCGTGTTATATTTACTAAATTGTTGTTTACGAAACTCCGAGTCAAGGACCATGGGAGGCGTGGTGTAGGCGTAAGTGGGTAATTTGGCCTGGCGTGTTTTACCAAAAGAGCTACCTTTTTTTGGGGAAAATATAGATGGATGACTATCTAATGACTTTAGATTAAATTAAATAGATAAAATTTTAATTTTAAATTCAAAAAATATATTTTTATATGAATATATTTATTATTCCTTTGTACGTGTGTATGTCACTGAACTCTACCGAAACGGCTGCACCGATTTTGATACAACTTTTTGTGAGCGATTAAGTGGTTCTCTCAATGGTTTTGTGGGTGGTTTAAATTTACAATTGAACCCGGTAGATGGCACTGTGGTTAGGTTATAACAAATTTGTAATTATGGATCAAAAAACTCATTTTCACAATATATCTTGGTTTAGTGCCAAACAATTAAATTGCAAAATTTGAATGCTAAGTATCTATCATTGCGCTGCGTTTGAGTTACAAAAGGTAAAAGGTAAAACGTTATTAATTTGTAAGGGATGGGAGCCATTTAAAGCAGTCAAAACCTATGTATGATCTACATTGCTAGTTTACATTAGTGGTCTGTAATTTTTCCGTTAAATATGCTTAGCAAGCGAGCAATGCAAATGACATTCACCTGAGGGCTTAAAATATTACAATATTCACTCTCTTGAATTAGTGAGTGGTTGATATATTTCACAGATCCATGCGACTGACACATTGCAAGCTTTGTCCGCTAGTTAAATGCATCCATATGTGCCCAGATAGTTTCATAAGTGGCTTCTCTTCTCCCAGTATAGAAACAGTTTAATGACCCTCACACTACAATCTGTTTTTAGCATAGAATCATTAAAATATGTTTCTACATGGCGTAATTCCTTCCTCTTTATCAGCCAGTTTTGTGGCGCTTTCGAAAATTCAACGCAATATGCAGGACACCAATTTAAAAAAGTATTACTAACGACTTCTAAAGCCCTCGCTTGACATGGCTACAAACATTTGTACCCATATTTGAAGACGTTTGGCACGAATATTCGATGCAAATATTTGCACAAATATTAGCAGTAACAGAAACAGACCATGAAACTCTTCACCGGCATGAGTTTGTTTTTAAAAGCCAAGCTTACTGCTTATTGATTCTATGACGTACCATTGAAGTAGAAACTAGGAACCGTCCATAGATGTTAGTGTATGTAGCATATAAACTTAGATTAAAATACAAATTCTTAACTTTTTATTGGTTGAAATTATAATTTACTGTATAATAAATAATAAACCAAAGAATAAATTTTAATTAAATAATAAGATTAATTCCTACAAACAAATTACATATTATTGCATATGTAAGGATACATCTTATAGCTACAGCTTAGGTACCTATCTATTTCTTTTTTTGCTTTGCCCTTATTTTGATGCCTGCCAGTGTAACTTTACTATTTTACTTATCGCCAACTTAATGACTACTGTTTTTCTCTTTCAGGTACGAAAATTGAAATGACAGCTAGCCACCCTTATTAAATCCTGCTGATAATGTAAGTAACAAATTACCTCAAAAAACTGCATTACATTTCATAGTTCTAAATAAATATTTGAATTTTATACCGACAAAAAACCGTGAGTCTTACCTTCCCACCAGCAATATCCTTTGAAAATAAAATGTAGTATTGTCAAGTTTTGTTTCAAAAAAATTCTACATGCAAAAAGATTCTACTCAAAAATGCTCGAATATTTTGATAACCTCCTTTGATCAAAGTCGACTGTTTAAGTGAAAAACATCTTTGCCGCCAGCAACGCAGTCAATTACAGACCACGGCAATAATGTGCAACTATTATTTGTCAGGAAATCCGGTATATCCGGATTCATACATTCTAGGTTTCTATACCTACTTCAGTCTAAAAGATAGAGCCGTTTGAAGGTCGGACAGACAGTCTGTTGGTCTGCACAGGCATAGCAATTGGGCTAATCTGGCATCGGATTGTTACTATTACAACTGAATATGCAAATTCGAAAAGGAAACATGTCTGAGTATTTAAACTTTTCAGGAAACTTACATAAGATGTGTAATGATTCAAAAAAATCTTTTTGGGTTATATTCTAGAGCTAATTTGCAATCGAAGTTACAGAAATATTTTGGTGCTAACGTAATTAATTATATAGTAAATATCTGAATTCCTTCACTCGATTGAAGATATTTAACGCTTTACATGGTGCGCCCCCTATGCTACATAAAAACAAAAAAATAATAATTTACATGTTTTTAGTAGCTTTCTAACTTATTTTTATTACCTAATAAGTGTTTCGGTACATAACACTCTTTAGCTAATCATCAAAGTATTGTATTATTACTTTAAATAGAACTTCTTGTCAGCTCTTTTTGGCAGAAATTAACATTGTTTACATTGTTTTCTTAGAAACCTATTTGAATAAAGTTTGATTTGATGTGATTTGAGTACAATAATAGATATTTAAAATTTGTAACATGTGCTCTTTTCGAAATTTCACATAATTAAACGAAAAAACCATATAAATTGAGTAATTTTTTTATTTTAGATATCTAAAATTAAACATTATACTTAAATTAAAGATAATGAGTAGACTTTATTCCTTATCACTAAAACAATAGACACATAAGTTCAAAATAGAAGTTAACGGTCTAATGTTACAATAAATTTGAAAAGGGCACATCTCTTGTTCGTACACGCCATGACGTCAACAGTACAACAAATACTATAGATGTTCCCTTTTCGAATATAATAAGTAAAGTGAAGCATTCAGAATTTATTGATTTGAAAACACGAATTTGTCAAAGTTTGCGAGATGTGCCCTTTTCGAAATTGCATATTCAATTCTATTCGGATACGGACCCGGATAAAACATGAAAATTATTAATTACCTACGTAAATTAAGTTTGAATAGTAAGTAGATACGTAAGTAAAATTATCCTTTAACATTAGCAACACTTTATCATTTCTGAAGGGTCAGCAACGCGCGAGTGATCCCCTTGGTGTTGCAAGCGTTCATAGGCTACGGTGACCGTTTACCATCAGGCGGACCGTAAGCTTGTTTGCCACCTTAGTGGTATAAAAACAAAAAAAAAACTTAAAAGTGGCCATTGTCATGCACAATCTTCACGAAAGAAACATGTCTGTCTCTCTGTCTCTGAAATGAAAAGAGCTGAATGCTGTGATGGCTGTTAAATAGCTGTCTAAGCAATTGTACAGCCCGTATACAGCTTTTATATAACTGTTTAATGAGCCTCTGTCATGCTTGGGTCTCTTTAATTTAGAGCCCAATTTCGGAATATTAAGTTTTTTTTGTGTCACCGACTTTATAACCCTTATACAGCTAGTACCGCTTTTACTTTGTAATTATTGTGTGGCAACTCTCCAGCCATATGTTTGTTGCCACTTAGATTAAATTTCTTGTTGAATTTCCATAGCGAAATATAAACGGTTGCCTTCTGTAACTCTAATAAATACCGCCTATGCACTTTGAAATGCAATAAAATATATCTTCCCGGTTTGCAAGAAGGCGGTTCCCACGCTTTGCGAGTGGCCCCACTTGTATAACCTGTTCTGTGGCCCACTTCTGGGGGTAACTCTCGACTCAATTTAAATTCTGCTGCAACTTTGGCATAACTTAAAACTTAGGTGGTTTAAACATCCATTTTTGCCACAAAATTAAAAAGTATTATTAAGATAACACTTATTTAACTTTTATAAATATCGCAATATCGAACGTATACTATATGGTTTTTTACAATTGGTATTCAAGAAATTCTAGATTCTAGACATGATATTAGATTCGGGTCGAGATGGTACTTTTGTATGCATTTCGTATTCACGAGGCAATTTATAGAGTTGGCAACTGCCTTGGTATCTATCAAATTAATCATCTTGAATTTGAAACAATAATTTTATTCTTATAATAAATAAAATTAAATTAAAACTGCAAAAAAATTACGTTTGTTGTATGAGAGCCGATGAGAGATGAGAAAATTTCAACTGTCTAACTATCACAATTCATGAGATACAGCCTGGGACAAACGGACGGATGGACGGACAGCGGAGTCTTAGTAATAGGGTTCCGCTAATTACGCTTTGGGTACGGAACCCTAAAAGTAAGTGTTTAATAATGAATAAAATATCACTCTGTGGCTTCTTATGTGCTTGATTGATTTGAAGCTTTAATAGGTTTTCAGTAAATCCTGTTAAATAAACTTTATACAGTAATTAAAAAAAAAATACAGAATCATGTTTTGGGCTTCGTCACGACCTACTTAGTACCTACTCTGTGGTATTGTGTTTTTTCAAGCAAATACGTTCAATAGTTTAAAAAAAAACAATTTAATGTTAATATGTTTTCGAAAAACAGATGTCTTTCTTATATTAAGTCTAGTGGGTGCACCTAGATACCAGCTGGGGCGTTTTGACTCGGTTCGAAGACAGGTTGTCTGAATATTTAATGTTAAAAAACGGTATTGAAACTTTAATTCTGTGGTGTAACTGCCTCTCTGTGTGTTCTACTTACGCAATTAGTTGTGTTCTGATTTCTATAAGGAAATGTTTAAAATGATGTCTCTATATACATATACCATAGCGCCATTGGCTATAGGCAAACATTTCATACTTTCCTCCTAGAGCGCTAATTGCTCAGCATCAGTATCTATGCTTGTTTGTCACTTAAGACGATGATATACCCTAATATCTCAAAACAGTCTATCTTACTTGTTCTAGATTGAAGAAGAGGTACATACTACAATACAGAGGTTAGGGAAAGAAGTAATTTAAAAGAAAAATCGAACAGAATTTTAAAAAGTGTTCATAAATTTAGAAAATATTTCCTAAATAATCACAAAAAAGTCTGGATTAAGTTTACTTGTCTAAGATCTCGATATTTTGTCAGGGAACCCAATAATTTTTTCAATTCATGAATTAGGTATTCTTTCATTTAAAAAAAATGCTAGAATTTCTATATATAGGCTAATAAACCAGCCAAAATAGTAAGCACTCTAAGCGTAAACGACGTTAAACATGACGTGCGAAGATCAACCTTATGAGAGCAAGCTTAAGATGGTTTTAGCTTTTTCTTAAGCTTCTTACGTTAAGCCGTATAAAAAAATCAGTAAGGCATTTGTAATATCAAAAGGTAATATTAGTTCCGAGTTACGTTAAAACACAATGTTAACCATAGTTTAAAGCTCGCTTCGCTTAGATTCTATTTTTGAAGCACTCGCTTTGCTTCGCTCGTGAGTTTAATCTTTGTATCCTTCGCTTGCTCGGTGTTCAATATAGGCATTCGCGCCAAATAACAACTTTGGAGCCTTTTATAAGGAATAACTAAGTATTTTTATCTAAACCTATTTTTTACTTTGGTTGTAGTGTAGCCTGACTAGCATGGTTATTTGAACAAATGTTTGTACAAATATCTGGTGCCGGCTTTACTCTCTACTATTTACTATCTCGTTTTTTACCGTATACCCCCAGAACAGGGGCACTGGCCTCTTATTAGAGAAAGAAAGCTTAAGCCATATTGTCTACTGCGCTGGCTTAGTGCAAATTGGCTGACGTTGTCAATCTAGTGGCCACTCACCTGTCAGAGTTTTCAAGTCGCGGGCATATTTGACAACAACCAGAGAGAACCGACAGCTTAACGTGCCCTTTAAAGCACGGAGGAGCTTAAAAAAAAGTGCCAAAACCACGCCCGACGTCACTTAACTTTGCACATCGATCCTGAAAGACGAATGTCTTTGGGCAACGAGCTACTCCTTCCTGAAATAAATATAAATAAACTACTATTATATAGCGCACTAATTACAGGCACTGTATGAATAACGTTTCTATTTTTGTTCCATTGTTTTAATAAAAAAGGCGATCCTTTCCGGACTCCATTAGCAATGGCGCTACCATTGATTTAAATCGTTCATAGAATAGTGAACGTCGAAGAAGGGAACATTTGGAGACAATTTATCTCTCTAAATTCATCATCATATTTATGTTAAGTAGCGAATTGGCCATCTTAACAGAAATTCCGAAAACGAAAACTAAAACATTAATAGAGCCTAAAAATGAAATTTCGAAAAATGGCAGATTCTCTACTTTACCTTAAAGGTGACGAATATCAAGTTGGTAAAATTGTGCTTATTTAGAGATAACAATTAATTTAATAATTATATTCATCATAGCTTTCTTCTGTCTGCTAGTGCACCGATTTGCACGGTCCCGCGTCTTGCATCCAAAAAATAAATCAATTGCGCGTACATCGTGACGCCATACCGCTAGGAAACATTGTGATCTTCATTCATCATTTGCCTTAAATCCTTAGCTAGGAAAATGCCAATAGGCTGAAAGTGTAACAGCAAGGTTGCAGTTCCGACACAGTATAATTAATAGCATTTTATGGATAATATTTTCGTCTTCAATTCAGTCAAGTCAATAAAAATCACCGCGTTCAAGATGATAATGACCGACATTTTTACTTTATATAGTTGTCTACCAATTCGTGATCAAACCCTAAATGACCTAAAGTCCAGACCAAACCAGAAATGTACCTAAAGTCATAAAGATCATTCAGTGCAAGCCAATTCGTCCCTTATGCGCATAAGATAACCGCTAAAATACTATGAACCGCTTATCACGGTGATATCATGCGTCAGGCTTGTAGGGTTGAGACAGAATGCAAGCTAACGACAACGATAGCGCGCGCGGCCTATCGCTTAGAAATCACCCCCCTTTTTCCAGTGAACGCTGAAAAACTGAGCACTGAGTTCGTGTGCCGCTGACCTAAACTTTGGAGTGTGCTACGCCTTGGTGTAGGTAATACTCGTCGACTACTTCCGTAGCGTAATTTTACGCTATGCTACTGCGGTACAAGAAATAGGTATTATAGATCTGTAAAACTTTACTTCAAAAGAGTAACCTGTCTGTATTCATATTATTCTTTGCAATTTATAGTGATGTACATACGTAATGAAAGTACACTCGGTCGGATATCCCTGTCCATAAATTGAGCCCATAATATAAAGTCTGCTCTATAGTTCATAACATCCTTTTACGCATAAGTTCAGTTACTCTATACTCCGTTTAAAATAGTGAATTGAATAAATTGGTGATGGTCTTGAATACGTTATTAATTGTTCTTTTGTTTTTGATATGCCCTTTGTAATATTAAACCGTGATGTTATTGATTTCACGTGGTATTATCAGATTTGTGTCAAGTTTATGTTTATAAATTTAAGTACAATGCCATAAGAAGAATACCTAATTATCAAGTAAGAATAGAAATAAAAAATCAAAAATGTGGTATGAATGTTCCTATACCTTCATAAAGTTTTTTTTAATTACAATAATGACTTTTTAATTATGTAGTGACCCTAGCTCCGCCTAGCGCCACGCCGTCTCATATTTCTGTAACTTCGGTAAAGGCGGGTACTGCACTGCAGCTATTGCGGCTGAAAACAGCAAACGACCTAAAAGCGAAGATTTCTTAGGGTATGAGAGACAGGCCCACCTTAATTCAAAACGTATATACAATGAAAAACTTTTATGACTGGACCTAGTGTGAGTTTTTGTGCGTTTATAAGTGTCAAAACAGACACAATGCGGGCGCGGGCGTGTGTGCGGGTGCGCCTACTTTTAATATATTAAATCGCGCTTTACAAACACACTGATTGTGACGCGCCTGGTATTTACAGTAGCGGGTGCGGGTGAGCGTGGCGGGTGGCTTCATTCATACACGCGACTAGCTTTCTCCCGTACAATCCGCCCATATCGGCCACACCGAACGGTGCGTGTAGACTGTTTAGTCGCTCGTTACTGACGGGTGAGATAAACCATTTTTATTCTAGACGCCTCAAAAATGGAAATAAATACGGAGGAATTTAAATCATAATCTTTTGCCTATTTTATTTAAAATGTCATCTAAGGTACTTATATACATTCTTGTATATTTATAAAATTTGTGCAATCTTATTAAATCAGCATAAATCGTGTTGAATTATTCATTTTATGTATTTAAGATTTCACATAACTCATTTTCCATTGAAGGTATGAATTTTCCATTCATGAAATGTCTTCTTTATCCATTATATAAACTGTCCAATGTTTTATAACGTCCCGCCAGCATCTCGAGCGCTGACTGTGTAGCCGAAACGGCGACAAGACCCGCTCGCCCGCGCCCGTACCCGTACCCGCACACGCACCCGCTTTGTGTCTGTTTGGTTGGGCACTAACTCTACTATCGCGTTCGCGTACATTAAAAGTCCTATGTGAAAAAACGTCTCCAAATGCGTCCGCTAGAGGCACTCCTTCATTTTTAAACATGCATTTTATTGACGTGACGCGATAGTAGCTTGTCGCGTAAGTTAATAGCATTTATATATGGCGACTGTAGTTTTGTTGACAAATATTATAAGTACAGTGTAACAAACTTTTCTGCCCTTCTGACATTGAGTGTTTGGTCGCTAGTGTCTTTTTAAGTTCACACTATTTTGCCGGGTCACAAAAATTTGTTCCAATATACATAGGAAAAATTATCTCTATGGATGTTGTTAGGTTTTATATGTCTATGAATAATAATAAGTTTCCCGCGAAGGTGACGTTCTACCCCAATAAGCACAAAACCGCATTTGAGTTGTCACATAAGGACCACATCGATAACTTTAGCATTTATAAAGACTTATTAGAATACACTCGAACAACAAAAGTTGTCAATTACCCTTTCGCCTGTTTCGACCCCAAGAGTAATAATGTTCTGGGGTTTCTACTCTATTAAGCACCCCGGAAACAACAGTGTAATGTTGCGAGCGTTAATATAGGTGTACAGGTCGGTATTGTTCAGCATTTAGCAATTAATAGTACTGTTCGCTACAATACAGCATTTTTGTGGAACTAAAAGTAGCTATATTCTGAATTGAAGGCCACAAATATACCCTTAAAATGCCTTTATTCTGTGAATTCAATCATCACATATTTAAACTTTTACAGTGTTAATCAGCTTGTTACACGCAATCTTAATCTAATAATAAGACTTATCTAGCCCACATATTACTGTGGGTGAATTTATATAATGCGAAATTACAGCAAACTGCTATCAATTAGGTCACATGTAACCTTTGATTACACGGGGCCAGATGCTCACGAATTTTTTAACCAGATGTCTGGCAGCTATTTAGCTCACAATATTAGTTTAGCTAATTAACGAAAAAATGTTGCAAGCCTTCTGGACACACTTCCATATGGCAGTTCTTTAGATTGTGTTTAATATTAATAGTTCAAGACATTTTTATTTACAACCAGTTTTGTTATTTAGTTTTTATTTAAACCTAATCGCGTATATTGTTCGATATTTACAACTATTAAAGTACGCTGGTAAAATAAAGATATTTAGTGGACTGTAAATTACATAAATTTGGAAATGGGAAAGTAACGTCAATCCTTGTCTAAAATCGATGGGTAAAATATTCTCCACCAACCTTAACGTCCACAATCAGCTCCAATGTAGACCAACTCCTGGTTGTTGTGTAGCACACCAAGCCACTGATATATCACAGGCACTGCAGAATCCACTTTTTAGACAGTTTATTAGAATTTGTTAGATAGCACGGCTATTCAGGCTTTACACCGAAATTGCTTGGTCAGCAGACAACGTTCATGCTGCGTCGCGGGCGCGGAGGAAGTGTCACACCATCGAAAGAAGATGGCGGATACCAAAATTGATAGAACAATTTTATGTGCTTACCCACCAATATAAATATGTACAAGAATTGAACATATATATTATATTATATTTTTCAATAAATTTGTCATTTAAATGTACAGATTTTACCTTAGATCCAATTTAAGTTTATATAACTGTATTCTGATTATTGTAATATAAATGTTCGTGTTTAATCCTGACTCACTTTTTCTTATAGTTTGCCAGGAACTGGTATTATTCTAGCCCTGGTTTTTATTTTTACCACTTCTTCTATTAAAAGTAAAGACATAAGACATGTCATATCCAATACCACCTAAGTATTATTCTAGCCCTGGTTTTTATTTTTACCACTTCTTCTATTAAAAGTAAAGACATAAGACATGTCATATACAATACCACCTAAGTCCGATTTTTTTTTTTATATCACTAAGGTGGCAAACAAGCACTCGGTCCGCCTGATGGTAAGCAGCCTATATGAGGTGTGTCAGAAGTACTGTTGCGTCGATGGGCTCACCACCTGTCACGCATACCCCTACATAACGATGTGGGCCTGGGTATTGGAACCGCGATTATAAAGATAGATAGAAATTTTATTATTGTCGTATGTTTGATTATCATGTAGTTTCTTTCAATAAGGCTTTGGCTAATTTGGTTAGTTCATGTTTAGGGATATTGGTACTCATAGATTAATATTTTTATGTTACCTTATTTTTTTCATAGTAAATTAGTTACAAAATTAGCACTCATAGCATGAACAAATACTCACTTCCTGTTTTAAATTTATAAATTTGACACAAATACCATTTATTAGTTGACTGGTCCATTAATTATTATTAGTTGACGGGTCCATTAATTTATTGAGACAGTATTTATTTTTAGGATTGTTTTTGTTACGTTCATTGACCTTGGAAGTGAGTAGTAGGAAAATATTCGTAATTACCTTAGTTAAAATAGTGATAGTCTAGCTTTCCTCTAGCTAGTCTAGCAACTCCTTAATTATAAAAGAAATGGTCGCGTACAGTGTGGTTACAGAGAAACTTCGTCCCGCGAACGCTTGGGTTGTGAAATAAGCTGCCAAGGTTTTCTCCAAGGACTACACTATGGGGTTCTTCAAGAAAGAAGTTATTAGATTTCTGACGGGTCGGCAACGAGCAAGTGATACCCTTGGTGTTGCAAGCGTCCATAGGCTACGGTGACCGTTTACCATCAGGAGGACCGTAAGCTTGTATGTCACCTTAGTGGTATAAAAAAAAAGAAGTTTCTTATAGCAAACTATAGCTTTAGCTGTAGATCCTTTACTTGAAATTCGGAAACTGCAGTAACTTTTAATTCTACGCGATGAAGTAGCATAAATGCCCTTCTCCACCTCTTCAACCATCCCTGTGCCAATTGTCAGCTAAATTGGATGCTACGTTGCGACACTGCAAAAATAGTATATGTTAGCTATTTCCATAGTTTAATGACATACGGTATCTTACTGTGGGGTAGCGCTGCTGATGTAAATACATATACAATCTTGACATGTACTCTGGTCTTAAACGCCAGGTTCTTAAAGTTAGTACGTAAAAAAAATACCTATTATTTTCTTCAGCTCAATTGGATGCTACATTGCGACACTGCAAAAATAGTATATGTTAGCTATTTCCATAGTTTAATGACATACGGTATCTTCCTGTGGGGTAGCGCTGCTGATGTAAAAATACATATACAATCTTGACAAGTACTCTGGTCTTAAACGCCAGAGTCTTAAAGTTAATTTGTAAAAAAATACCTATTATTCTTGTTTTAATTAAAATTTTGCAATTTGTTAAATATGCGTGAATTTCAATTCAGCCGGCAATCTGGCGTGCTGTTTATCTCACACTCATCCGTTATATAAATTGCGTGCGCCATATGTTTTTCTAGGTTAATGTAACATAAACCATATAACACGCTGGTCATGCATGACTATACCATATAAATAATAAAAACACAATTAAATTAGGTATAAGCTATTTCATGTGCCATACTTGAAAAGAGTGGCATGTTAGCAAATGCAAACTATCCTCACGTTTTCGTTCCCCAAAAAGGGGTAACCAGTGGCTGTATACACACCCACATTATAATATAGGGAACAACCTCTTTTCACCAACCCCTTTTTTTGGTGAGCCCATCGTCATAACGCTGCTTCTGAAGAAGTGTATCTGGAGTAAAGTGTCTTAATATATTATGTCCCATAAGCGGTAAAGTACCAACTTTGCAGTGACCTGAGAAGGACAGAAAAACTCTTCTAATCTTCCTTGTCCTGAGTTACGAGAGAAATGGCCAAGAAATCCGGAACGAAGTTACTTTTACTTTATTTTGCTACCGGAACCCACCAGGAAATAACGAGCCTGGAATTGAAATAGAAATTACAATCTTGGATTTGGTTACGGTAGTAACGTCCGAGTGAGTGTCCTAGAGTAGGACCGCGTATGGGAAGGCGAAGTGTGGGACGTCCTCCAGCCCGATGGACCGACGACCTTAAAAAGGTGGCTGGTGGTGACTGGATGCGGAAGGCAGAGGACCGGGAGAAATTGCGCGCCATAGGGGAGGCTAATGTACAGCAGTGGACCAATATAAGCTGATATGATGAGTAAAGTCCGAGTGAGCGGGCTTCGCTGTTGTTATGAATTAGAATACCTACACAGAGGAGTAAAGGTAAAAATTTGGTAAAAATATTAAATTATAAAAAAAATACCTAGTCATGGTAGTCAAGTGCGTCTTTACTCTTAATTTAGCCATTATTTATCATGTTTGTTTGTCCGTCCGACAGCCTTCCGCAGTAATATGGTGCAAGAAATCAGGCCCTTAACTGTTCTAGTGAGTGCTCCGTTCATTGCATAGATTGTAATGTAAAATGCATTCAAAACGCATGTAAATACCACTTCAATACACGTGTTGTCGCGTGGTGTGAACGAACTTGTGCTGCGTGCGATGAATAAATATAACGCCCCAGTACACTCGGGTGCATTAATTTTACAACATTGAAAATAATAAAATATCTTACTCTGCTTACTCTGACAATACACTAGTTACAGCTACTTACCTAACGATTTGTGTTTGTATCGCAGCAGATTTGCAACTGTTTCGTGAAATGCAGGCGGACCTTTCCAAATGTCAATTTGGCAGCCCGCAACTTTTTTTATCGATTGCTGAAGAGCTCTCATACTGTACTTTCGAAAACACGGACTCCATTCTAGGGCGAAGGCCACGGTGAAAGACACAGCGCGTTAGGTACTTTGGTCTTTGCCTGATTCCGTCGCGCGCAGGACAGCGTCGTTAAGAAGCTACATACCTACCCCGATAGTGAATAACACCTTTTTTACACAAGGTGTTTTACGCGTGTTTTGAGACGCGTAACTGAGATATACTATAGGCACCTCTCGTGCTGCCTGGTTCTATTTGCGCGCAAATTGAATAGAGAGAAGGGTTAAAGTTGTCTTGTGTCTAATATTGCATCCGCTAGTCGAAACGAAACGCGCAATGCAAGCTGTTCACAGAAAAAGTTTAATGAAGATTTTGGCAGCTCTATATATATTGTGTGTGTGAAGCCGACTATACAACTCTAGTTGCAAAATCTGCACACAAGAACGAGTTTTGAATGCTTTTTTTGGGAGGACCGTTTGGCGTAATAATTATCGCATAGCAAATTAAAGACGTAAGCGATGAGATGAGATTTAACGTACAAATTCTCTAAACTATGTAAGTAATTTGAATCGGTCTTTGTTCTAAATGATTGATCCTCACTTGTTAATTAAATAAGTCAATTAAGGTTTTTTCAATGAATGTTGTTGGAATGGTTTAAAGTAGGCATAAAGATTTAAATTCGATTTATACGAAAACGAGACTCTAAATCATATACGCGTAGATCTAGGCTGTTTTTAATACTTCAAGCCAAAAAAAATTCAAGCGATTTATGTAGCTGAGTGTACTTGTCTCTTGCCTACCACGAAGCGTTTACATTTTGGTCTATCTGTCACATCGCATCATTCTTTGTTTCATTTTTTAGGATTCCGATGGCAAATAGAAAAACCGGAGTACTTGACGGACAAACTGATATGACCAATATTAATGAAGTCAAGTTTTTTTTCTATTTACACCACTAAGGTGGCAAACAAGCACACGGTCCGCCTGATGATAAGAGGTCACCGTGATTTCAAGTAATTTAAATACAAATTTAACAATTCAAAAATAAACAAATTATTATAATAATAAACAAAATATATTAATATTAGATCTAGATGAAATGTGTGATAATCTGTTTGTAACCAAACTTCTAGTCTCGAAAGGTCGCCTATCCATGCATGGCCCTATTAATAAAATAGTTCAGTCTAATTCTAAAGGTTTCATAAATAAAAATTGTTTGAACTATACAATATCATTTTGTATTAAAGAGTAGATATATCAGAAATAGTAGGTTAACTTTTTTCTTCCTTTCTAACAGGCCATTTGGATTTTTACGCTATGCTAGTGAAAGATAATATGTCACTCGTTTCCACAAATATTTATGGACATTATAGACCAATATACCAATATATAGTATACAAATACTGTAGATATGTATATACTAGCTTTTTTCCGCGGTTTCACCCGCCCCAAATTCCGTTATAGGTATATGATTTCAACAGAAACTCCTCAATCATAGAAAAAAACCGACTCACACTTGACATTGTCAAGTAGCCTTTGTCCTTCCCCGGGACTCAAACATGTCCATGCCAAATTTCATCTTAATCCGGACAGTAACCACAAGCGTGAAGGGGTAACATACCGACAGACTTCCTCCCGCGAACGCTTGGGTTGTGGAATGAGCTCCCTACCAAGGTTTTCTCTAAGGACTACAGTATGGAGTTTTACAAGAAAGAGCTTATTAGATTTTTGAAGAGTTGGCAACGCGCGAGTGATGCCCCTGGTGTTGCAAGCGTCCATAGGCTGCGGTGACCGCATACCATCAGGCGGACCATAAGCTTGTTTGCCACCTTAGTCGTATAAAAAAAACACAGAAAGACAGAATTACTTTCGCATTTATAATATTAGTATAGATGTGTGTACTTTTTTTTTGTAAATACTTAATATATCATACATAGAATACATCCAGTCTTAAGACAAACACAAATGTTCGTCGCATAAATATCTTGTGGGGAAATCGAACCCACGCCCCTCGATGCATTACCCACTGAGCCACAGAGTCTAGGGCCGAGTATCTAACAACTTAATAATTTCATAACGATCAAAACTGGATATATTCCTCCCCGTTCTATATTTTGTACTAATAAAAAAACCTATAACAACGAGGGTTCCAAATTATTTTCATAGGCAAATCCAGTTTCAGATTCAAACCCCGAGGTATCTCATACATATATATGCATCTAAGTATCCGCCTATATGCCCTACTGATTAGATCACGCTTTATTTACGGTATTCCAATCACACCGCACCTTATCCCGCATGCACGGCAGATCTTGTCCCGTTATATCCTACTAACCAAACATTGACTAGGTATCCAATATCCTATCTACTTTATGAGACAGGTTGGTAGGTATCTTTGTTCTAGAAATACGCTTGTTACGAACATCATAAGCACACAACTACTGGGAGGCTTGTGTGCTCCTTACATAAAGCTCACAGACACCAGTTCTTCATCGGGCTTTGTGATATGTTTTCTCCGAAGACTCCAACTCAGGGAATCTCAAAAGAAGAAAAATTATTTCTATGTATATATATTTATCATATATTTTTTAATTTCATGAATATTTGTGTATTTGTAAGATTGATGTACTAGGATCATACAATTCCTAGTAGTTGTATGCTTAAAAAATTAAAATAGTGTGTAAATATACGTACTCTCTGAGGCAGGCACAAAATCAATAAGGCCATCTTTGCCTCAACTATATCTAAAGATAAATAAATATTTTTAGCAAAAACATAGTCAAAATATTTGGTTACAAGCCAGAAATTGAACCCTCACCCCTTTGGAATCCGTCCAAGCATTCTACCAACTGAGCTATTTATTGAGCTACAACTTATGTATCCCTATGCTGGTTGTAGAAAACTACTCTGAAAATGTGTTCATCGTGATTTTTGGTAGATATTACACACAGACATTAATGCCTTTTTGTTACTTATGAGACAACACACTTGAGATAATATGTATAATTTCTTTATACATTGTCGTTGTTGCCATAGACTGTACCTACTTGTACGTCCCTACTGCAGTGGGAAGGCCATCCTTGGAGAAAGGAGGATTAGGCCATTAGCATAGAAGAAGAAGAATACACAGATATATTGTTAATGCAAATATCTTTCGGTGACTGTTTGTCCCCACGGATAATCGAATTGGGAACCACACCATTATTCTACTTTAAATAAACGAGCAATTCTTGTATATATGCATATATATATATAATAATCTGAATCTCGGAAACGGCTCCAACGATTTTCATGCATACTAATGCACGGGGTTTCGGGGACGATAAATCGATCTAGCTAGGTTTCATTTTAAGAAAACGTCGTTTTATCCGTGTTTTTTAGGCAGTGATAAACTGAAAAATATGACTCTTCCTGACATCTATTGGCGAGTAGTTATACTATTATTCTCACCGACACAGCACAGCAACACTATAGCTACTCGACAATAGATGGCGTTGTTAAGCAACACCAAGGTACTTGACAATAGATGGCGTTGTTAAAAAAATGAGCAAAGCTCGGTCCCTAGTTGCTACATAGTATGACAAAACAGCAGACGCGACTGTGAAAGTGTTACATAAGTACTTTATTAAAAGATAGTATTGCTAAAAAAATACTTTCCAATACATTGTTTATTTAGGTACTTAATTTATAAAATGTTAGTTAGTTATAGTCTTTGGTGAGTTTTTAGTGTCACATCTTTCTTGTTTTAATTTCATAAAGGTGTTAATAAGATTTTAGGTGAGAATTTAACTCTAATTTTTTATTTCTATAAATTTATTTTGTCCTTAGGAATTTATGTATAAAGTCTAACCCATACGTTTTCTATACAAAATAGGCATTTTATTTAAGTTGGTTTGTCTTACGCTTGACTAACTTAGAGTCTTGTCCGATCGATATTGAAAAAGACAAGGAGAATAAATTACTTTTCATCCGAATACAATACAAATTCCCACTGGAAAAAAAAAATTAGTTTATTGTCTACTGACTTACTTAACATTTGAAAAAATACGCAGATAAAACCGCAGGAAACAGATAGTATGTGGCAATAATAGTTAATATCGTTACCAAGCTATTATAATTTTTTCCAAGTGTTATCGCGTTTCCATGAATGGCCATTCGCTACAACAGTACCTACTAGAGTTGTAATGCAACAGAGCTTTGCTTCTGCTTCCGCAACTGTTGAAGTTCCGCAAGAAAGAATAGTTCCGCTTCTGTATCCTTCAAGTCGTAGGTAAGCAGTGCGGGGCGTATTCAGGCGATAGGTTGTTGTGTTTTGTTTGGAATGCCAGCGCGTCTTGTAAATAGTCAGTGGGCTTTGTTTATTTACATACTTTTAAGTATCGTAATATGAAAATCTTGACAAGTGTAAATTTTTTTTTTCTGCTTTCCTGTTTTAAATAAAATTAAACCTACTGAACCAAAAACTACCTCTTAATGTCTGTTTGTTATTGCTTAGCGTCGCTTAGTAAGGAGCAAGTAATAGAGTTGATTTTTGGCACAGAGATTTTTGAGGGGTCAGAAAAGGACATAGGCTACTTTTAATCCTGGAGGAGTTCCCACAGGAATAACTATACTACAATTTCATGTAGACTTACTATAAGCCAAGCTATAAATAAAACAAATTAATGAAAAATCTATTTATTTTTACATAGGGCCTATGTAAATCGTCAAATGTTATTCCTATTATAGTGATACTACCATTGATTGGTATATGAAATTTTCTAACTATAATTTATTTATTCAAAGACTTGCCGTAGAAATCCCACACCAATAACTAGTATAGTAGAAATATTTGTAAAGCCTTTTAATATACGACTTATGGGACATGTATAAAGCCCCTTTAGTCCAAAAACACTATTAGACAGAAACCGTGTTTCGGCATGTGCTTACCACCTATCAAGCAGGATAGGATTAAGATTGATTCCTAAAATTATGCCGTGATTTTGTTTTCAGCCACCGGTACTCTCTTCTGGGGAATTAAACCGTAAATATTATACATACATTCAACATCTGTTTTCGTTTTTGCTTTCGTTATGTCACTTCTGTTACGACACTAATCAATCACTGCGACAGGCGAGTGCACCGACTGATAAGCCGTTAACTGCAGCTGGGCTGTCAAACGATATATATTGTAGTCTTTGGACAAACGTACGACTCGTAGGCCGGTCCAGCATAACTTAAACGCTAAGCTACGTTCGCTCTTAAACTCTGTAAATTGATTTATTTTCCGATTCTTCTTATTAACCGGTAGGTAGTCGATTTTGTCTTTTTAAAAAGATAGCTCGATTTGATTTTTTTTACCTACGCAAAAGTAAACTCGAATTCCTCAAGGATGCTATTATATATGCTATAATAATGCACTACCTAAAATTATAGAAAAAGTACCGGCCAAGTGCGAGATGGATTCGCGCACCGAGCAGGAATTTATGATTCTAATTTTCTTTTAACTACCTAAAAACTGTTAATTTCGTAAGTTTGTACCTACGTTCAAAATTAAGAGATTTACCATGTTATTTTCATATAATCTGTAAGAAAAAAACTAATTTTTGTTTTCTTTTTTAGTTACGAAAAAAAGGGGGATAGACAATTGTCATCTATGTTCTAAATAACTTAATTTGTCTCAAAAAAAAAAAATTAAGATTCTTACAACAAGCTCTTTCATTTGATAAGTCACACGTACATATTGCAAAACTTTTTTTGTATTTACTAATTTACTCTTCAAAAGTGACCCTTACGTTCAAAATTAATCTATTTACGTTACACGTCTGTGCTTGGGTCATGGAACTTTATATTTGTACCAAATTTCAACTTACCATTAAGTGGCGCAGAGAAATTAAATAAAGCTCAAATATATGTGTTTCAGAAACCGTATAAAATGTTCTAAATGTAAAGTATGACCAGTATTATAACTTCTATGTATTATAATTTTGAAATAAGTTTTGCACTAAGAGGTAATAAATAGTATACTGGCAACGCCACTTAGCTGCTGTGTGCGCCTTAATCGGTTCAGTGGATTTGGAGCAAATTGATTGTGACAGACGAATGAATAGACACATTAGAGATCCTATTAGGGGTCTGCCGTATTTTTTTTTAAATGGAAAAACGTAATTTGACAAATGTTGTTAAGCTAATCATGACATAAAAACAATATGTGCAATATCGCTAATAAATTTAGTTTTTTGTCTATACCCGTGCCTTTAAGGAACATTTAACGTCTTGTAAGTAAAGTAAAGTGTTAAGAACAAGTAATTGAAAGACCCATAGCGTAGTCAAATTTATAGTTTGATCAATGTGGACCGCAGCCACAAATAAGGAAGTTTAGTTACGTTAAGTCACGTACGATTGGAAAGTTCTTAACTATGTATAAAAAGTGATAAGTACGATAAGAACAGTAATATAGGTTCATATTAATGGTAATAAATATCGATAGCAAAGTTATCTCTAAATAAGTACGTTGATTGATATAAGTTGTAGGGGTATGATTTTTAAGTTTAAGGATCAATAAATAACTGACTTGCGCATGTTGAAATAAAATCTTATAAATATTATACACTGGCATTTCACCGCGAATTCTGAATGTCTGCGTGAATTTTGAAAAAAAAATAACCATTTAACTGGTAATGGTTTTACATACAAATCGAAATTCTCATGCAAATATTCATGCACTGTTTTGTCCGCTAGGGGACGATTTTCGAAAATAGTGAAACACGTCAATCTTAATTTTCAACCGTAAGGCCGAATTCAATCAAAATTGAAGGATTTTCATACAAACTTCCAGCTTCCACTTCACCCCTTTAAGAGATGAATTTTTCAAAATCCTTTCTTAGTGGAGCTCTACGTCAAGTAAGTAACATGACAAATTTCAAGTTTCTAGACCCAGCGGTTTGGGATATGCGTTGATATTACATTGGATCAGTCAGTCAATATACTGCAGACTAGCTGACCCGGCGAACGTTGTTTCTTTTTTTAAAACAACTGCCGCACCAACCTATTGTGAAAGGGTGCTACTAAATCAGAAACCTTCCCCGGGGTGTGCATAATAACTTACCAAAATTTTATTACAATCGGTTTTCCCTTATTGCGCGAGTTCGACTCGCACTTGACCCTGTCTGACTCGCACTTGACCCTTTTTTTCTTTCTCAGAAACCGTCACCGGAGTGTGCATAACAAAATTTAATTAAAATCGGTTTACCCTTATTGCGCGAGTCTGATTCGCACTTGACCCGGTCTTACTCACACTTGACCCTTTTTTTCTTTCTGAGAAACATTCCCCGGCGTGTGTATAACAACTTCCAAAATTTCGTTACAATCGGTTTACCCTTATTGCGCGAGTACGACTCGCACTTGACCCTTTCGGAAAATCCTTTCTTATCGGATGCCTGCGTCATACAAAGAACACACCCTCCAAGTTTCAGGTCCCTAAAATCTGCGGTTTAGGCTGTGCGTTGATCCGTCAGTCAGTCATTCAGGACAAAGCATTTTATATGTATAAGAATATATAAAAACACAAAACTATTAGGGAACCTTAGCGCTCCTAGAATATAAAATTTGAAATATATCATATAAAAAGATACTTTAGCTTACAGGTAAAGGTAGGTAGTGTATATAATATTATGACCGTCGACAAAGAATGTTTACCAGTCACACATAACTAAATATAATATTACATTAGATCCTCTTCTTGCTTGTCAGAGAGTGCTAATTAATATTATGAATGATATGAAAGGTTTGCACTGCACAAATTATAATGTGCACTATAGCTTTTCACCAAACAATGAAAAGTCCTGCTAGTTTTATGGCCAAAAAATGGTAAAGCCAAGGTAAATTGACTTGCCCTACCAGATTATACGGCCAAAGTCGTTAGTATTCTAAGTACTTTGTTATTGCCTAGTACTTAACTATAGTTTCTGACGGTGTAACTGCTTCGTACTCGTAAGTCGCATCATGCAAAGTAAGCTATGTAACTTGATCTAGTTGGCAAGTTAACATTTATGTGTTTTTTTATTACATAGATGCATGCGAGCAGTTAATGGGTGACGCGCTTTGCGATCAAAGTACTTACTGTAAATCTAATAACTTTAAACGAGCAATTCTTGTATATATATATATATATATATATATATAGATATATAATCTAAATCTCGGAAACGGCTCCAACGATTTTCATGACATTTAGTATGCAGTGGGTTTCGGAAGCGATAAATCGCTCTTGCTAGGTTTCATTTTTAGAAAACGTTGTTTTATCTGTGTTTTCAGGCAATGATAAACGGAAAAATATGACTTCCTGACATCTATTGGCGAGTAGTAATACTATTATTTTTACCGACTCAGCAACACTAAATTTACTTGACAATAGATGGCGTTGTTAAAAAAAAACGAGCAAAGCTGGGTTTCCAGGAACTGTTTTCTTAAATAAAAAATGATGTAAATAGTTCCTTAGCAGTTGATTTGTCTCCACTACAATAGGAGCTTGTGGCCCAGTCCTATTCGTAAATCGGAAACAATATGAGAAGTGAAGCAATACGGGCGTGGTTAGTAGCCAGATGGCTAACCACCTAGCGAAACATATTTCTGAGCTCCACTCCATGCCCTCCACGTTTAACAGTCAGTCCTGGCTATCATGATTGTTGCCATGCAGCTTAAAAACTTTTTGCAGTTGAGTTGCCACTACCTCGACAAACACCCGAAGCCTAGAAGAGGCATGTGCCCTTGGAGTGAGGTGTGTTTAATGGCTAACACAACAGCAGCAATAAGATGAGTGAAACGTCCCCCCTTAACACTATAGAGCTCAGAAAAATGTGCCATTAGACGGTGACGCATCCAGTTACTGACCTTTGGATATCCATTTCCAATAAATAATTGTTTTAGTAACTAGTTAGAAGCCATAACTTAAATATCATAACCATCTCTTGACAATAAGAATTTCCCACGTTTTATAGAATCAAAAGTTTCCGTCCTTTCTGATCTTATCTCCCACAGACGTGTTTATTTATTATTGCTGATCAAATAACTATGGCGCCTCGATCTGTGGCTGATTGTTTCTAATTAGTATCATTGGAATTATTTATTTATCTCACATGTTGGTCTACGTGATCCACAGCACGTGATATTTCTTAGAAGAGGGTTATTTGTTAGCTTTGCTTCATAAAGGGACAAGGGAGCATGCAGCAGCCAGTCTTATTAAGATTGACTGGCATTTTATGGATAAATTTGTTTTCTGCGACTGTAGTGTAACTATTATGATTATATGAAAGTGAATGTAGGTAGGTAAATTAAATTGTACTTTTCGATCTCATGCCCCTACCTAGTGAGGTACTTGCTTTATCCAGCTTACCATTACCATCTACCATTGTTTACAATGCAACACATAAGGAAAGCCACATAGGTAATTGAAAACACTCCCGTTAGCGATCATATAATATCTTTTTACGTAGCTGATTATCCGGTTTTGTGTTTGTACACACTCACACACACACACAAGATGTTAACCATAAACCATCAATAAAGCCGCTAGTTTTTGTCTGAACTTGGACTACGCGTGGGATTAAAGAGGTTACAAATAATCGTGTGGTCATAGTAGCAAGATGAAGCGTGAGCGAGTTATCACGAAATCACTGAATTATCACGAAACAATACAACTGCGGACACACACCTAAAGAGGCACTAAATAAGCAATGGTTAACTCACCTTGAAGCTTATGCATGGGGCTGTTGCACGCGCGTCTAGTATGGAACTTAACTAGAAGTCCTAAGTGAATGTCCATATGTTACTTATGTCAAAGAGGCCTCACACAAGAGACAAAAACGGGAGTAAATTATGTGAAAGTAGTTAGGTTTGTATAACAGTAGACAACTCGTAGACATGAATGAAGCCAGAAAAACGTATATGTCTATAATTTTAATTCGGTGCTAATTAAACTGACTTCTATTCAATAGCATTATTCTCTAAAAATCTACATTGTCCTCTGAATAACTAAGTCAGCCAACATCAATGCGCGTCTAAAAAATACTATCTTAGCCACTTATAAATCTTCGACGTAAGCTACTGCAAATACAACTTAGCATGGTAATTATTTTATAATATCTACTTTGTAACATATATTCAAGCAGTAAAATTCTAAAATATTTATTTTCGATACAATAAAGTAATTGTATCGAAATCTAGTTGTATAACTCAGTATGTTTAAAATTTAGTAAATAATGAATAATTCATAAATCCACCTATATTATTTAATCATCAAAATGTACCTAAAATTATTATCAAATGTATTTAATGATCATTAAAATGTACCTAAAATTATTATCAAATGTATTTAATGATCATCAAAATGTACCTAAAATTATCAGCTAATAGTTAACTATGGCAACTATAGCACGGACGCGAAGCAGAAAGAATTTCGTTCAATGACCGGTCACGCGCATAATTATTTGCCTTCGCGCTCGCACAAATACGATGACCGACCGCTGTCATCAGAAATTACTACTATTTGACCACTGAACACTGGCTAAAAAGTAAAAGGTCAATGTTCCAAATTCTTTCTGCATCGCGTCCGTGCTATAAATGTTACGGACTATTAAACAGGAGACAAATTAAAAAAACTTTAATTGAAGAAAATCACTTTGTATTATGGCATACTATTATTAATAGTAAAGAAAAAAAATATGGGATTATTAATGCAGCACGCGCTTTAGTTGGCCTTCCACGCTTACTCTTTTAATCCTATTGGTCGAGCCTTTGTTTCTATTGGTATCGTCGCAAAATCCGTTATTAATGCTCACGTTCGTCATAACGGGAACCTCTGTACTAAATTTAAAGTCGCTTAACACAAAAATATCGAAATTCTCATGGAAATTTTCATCCTCTATATTTTGCCCTTTAAATGATGATTTTCAAAAAACGGTTAAACACGTAAATCTTAATTTTCAACTTTAAGATCAAATACCAAGTTTTAAGCTTTTTAGCTTTAAAAATGACGGACTTTCCATCTAGTTAAAGGTTAAAAACTATGTATACTTTATTGAGGCACAAAATTATGTTGAAGCTTTAAAACGAAAAATGTTGGTGAGTTGTGAAATCTGTGGCTGAGTTAATAAATTAGGTGGTGATGAATGAATCATTGGGACAAGTAAAAATAATTGTTGTTTTTTATTTGATGGTGTCTTTGGAATATTCAGGTGGCATTTTAAAAAAAAAGCAAATTTGTTTACTAGATGCTTTCTCATTTTCCCGAGGCTTAGTTATAAAATTAGAGGTTGGTTTCTAAAACTAAATAAAAAACTATGGCTTGACTTATAATTCCCCATTTTAATTATATCTAATAATTCCTGAAATAGGAATCCCATCTTTTAACCGTTTCTGAGTAGTATATTGCTTATCTCAACCAATTCCGAGTAGTATATTTTAATTTTAATCGTCTCCTTCCCGCTTCAGTTTTAGTCATGGACTCGCGATCTCGCCTGCGCACAGACGGACTTAACGCCACTCCATTGATATCGATCTTCAACCATTCATTTTTCAACATCATCTCAAAGGCGTCCGTTATTCGTGTTTCTCTCTCATCAGTAAAGAGGACCGTAGCATGGTCACGTTTCTTCTACAATGAATGCAATCAAATTCTTATTACAAATAGGTACTTACTTAAATGCCATACAAGTAATTTATGAGAAATAACTATCGGTTTCTCAGTCTCTGAACCTCTATATGTAGGTACGTCTTGTGTAATCGAAGCTCAAAAACTTTTATTTCGAACCCTACTATTTCACACCTCAAAACGTAAAATAAACCCGGAACAAAGTGATCCTAAAATTCACTTAAGTAATGGTCCGTCCGTCCGTGTATCAACATTAACGTGGCCCTTTATCGTAGGAACGGATGTAAGTTAAAATTTATATTAAATACGCGAGTTGGACTCGCACACGAAGGGTTCCGTACCATTATCTATAAAAACGGCAAACAATCACATTTGTTGTATGGGAGCCCCCTTTAAATATTTGTTTTATTTAAATTTTATTCTTTATTTTTAAATGTAAAACTAAATATTCTGTAAAAATTTTTTGGCGTCTTCATATTGCCATTATCAATATCGCGCAAAATCGAGCAAAAAATTACGTTTGTTGTATGGGAGCCCCTTAAATATTTAATTTATTCAATTTTTTAGTATTTGTTGTTATAGCGGCAACAGAAATACATCTTCTGTGAAAATTTCACCTGTATCACGGTTCATGAGATACAGCCTGGTGCCAGACGGACAGACAGCGGAGTCTTAGAAATAGGGTTCCACTTATTACCCTTTGGGTACGGAACCCTAAAAATCAAGATCCGTAATTTGATGTTTAAAAAGAATGCAATTAGATACTTACATCTGCAATTCAAGAGTCGATCGTGAACTCATAATGTTTACCGACGTATACGAGATTTTTTTTTTGCATTGCCAAGTTAAGTTCACTGCACAACTGGTATAGATGAATGTAAAATAAATATTTTCATAGCATAGATGCAGTCAATAGATAAACCTCGAGCATGGCAAACAAGATTACGGTCTGCCTGATGGTAAGCGGTCACTATAGCTTATGGATATATGTAACACCAGGGGTAACACTCGCGCGTTGCCGACCCTTCAAAAATTCAACAACTTTTTTTTTGAAGAACCCCATACTGTAGTCCTTAGAGAAAACCTTGGCAGGGAGCTGATTCCATAACCCAAGCGTTCGTGGGAGGAAGTTGAAACCTAAGTTGCTTAGTACCAATTGAGCTATCGAGGCACAATAAGTCTAGCCGATTTCTATGTATGGTATTTATAAGATTGAGGTACTAGGCCATTATAAGTTACTAGGTGTTATAAATATAAATATGTTATTTTATATTCAGTAGGTATTTTTAACTAAGTAATACGGCATTACATGGTTGCACTAAATCTTAAAATTGTTTAAAACAGAAACAAAATTAATTGCAGAAACCGCTCTGCTAAACAAGTAGTATGTTATGAATTCATAATATCTATTCCATAGTTTTACATAAATTGAGAAACCTCCATTTGCATTCTGTAGACATTCACCAACTTTATATGCTTCAAAAGCCCGTTATCTGAATCTAATGTTGATACGGTTGACAAAAAAAGATTTCGATTATTTTTTTTAAATTAATCTTTATTCAATTAGTAATCTATGGAAGTCCCCTCTTGAGTACAGATTTTCAAACGAACTTGATGGTCTTTCGTGATGAGTTTTTAAATATATATCTACCTGTAATGTACAATTCTTAATTGTATAAGTATTATCATTTAGAATGTTATTCTAATTTCCAAAGTTCTAATAATTCCTGGAAAACTTAGGTAAATGCTCAGGAACTCTCATCTTATTCTTATTTTTAGAGGGCATTAATCTGCCATTTTTTTTGCCAATAAGTAGGTAATTGATAAATCTAACATTAGGTAAAGAGCTGTCCATCGTGTTTGTAAATTTCTAAAAATCACTTGAAATATACCATGATTATACCATATTTATACTATGGCCTAGCTATCTGTATCCGCACGTTTTTTCTGTGGTTTTTATAAAAAAAATCTTACACACAAAGCTTGTCCTAAGAATTACGAACACAGCAAAAAAAATCAGACATTTTGGTCGAGCCGTTTGTAAGTGATGCTCCGTCATACATGTGGCAATTGGTTTTTATTTGTATAGATTATTTAGATTTTGTTATGTAAATGTAATTAAAAGATTTAATAACGAAACGCGGTTTTTTTCGCGGTGACATAGCTTATTTTATTAAACAATTTGTTTGCTGACGCTATCTATACTGCAATGTGTTTAGCAAACGTTTATATATTCGGTATAATTGTGTACAAACGTAAATTATGTATACACTTTCATACTGCACTTGGATTCGGATAATTTAATGGAAATCGAGTAAAATCCGTTAGGTGTTCAGTTTTCTATTTCGTTTATAGATAGCTAGTTAATATAACTATTAAACCACGCAGATGGTTTCGCAAGATAGCATATTTTATAATGTTATGCCATTGGTGCATCTTTTGCTTACTTTTCGTTCATTTGATACGATATGGCGTGATGTTATTGCGCAACGAATGCGACGCCATGGCGACACAGCCACGATGAGTCAGCAATATCCGGAGATACATAATTAGCCCATTTATTATTCTTAATAATATTTGTTGGTACCTAGATTCTTTTATTAATGTATTTTATGTTGTTCAATTAGGTATTTAAACTTGCAACATTTTCATGTAAAATGTTGCCAAGAATAAACCATATGGCTCGCACTGTCAAAAAGTTATCAGATCTCATGTTAAGCCAAGCTTCTTTATTACAAAGGCAGTTTCATTACTACAAAAACTATTGTATAACAGAAAACAGTGAATAAATTTTTCACCTTACGCCCATGTGACGGTAGCGAAATGGCCAAGCCACATATTTTGATAAGGTGTAGAGTTTGTGAGATTAGGGCTTGTAGAGTTAGAAGCTTAGCTCTACATGAGATCTGATAACTTTTTCACAGTGCAAGCCATATGGTCTCGTCTTTTACATGAAAATGTTTTCAGTGGGTTTTCACTTCTTTTTGTAAGTTGCTTATGACAATTGTGTTTATTATTAAGTGTAACATTATAAAAAAACTATATTCGTTTAACTATAAGTCGATTGGATTACTATGTCATTAGATTTATATTACAACAACCGGGGCCTACACCATTGTGGTTCCCATCCCCAAAGAAGTTTTGTTTTGTAAATACTTATCACTAGAGATTGCAAACCGAGCCCGGTCATTCATACCGGCATGGAAGCTTTTAGAAAATTGGCATGACAACGCTGCGAACCGCGATGTTGCCGTTCTGATAGTCATAATACCTAAAGCTATTGTTATTATCAAAAGAATTTAGTTATTGCTCTCAATAATTTGTTTTGTTTTTACTAAAGCTACCAAAGTTTATCTATCTAAGTTGATAAGACAAGTTTAGTACATTAGGCTGCGTTATTAGTTTCTTATTCTAATACTATGTTTTCAAATAGTTACAGTAGTATTAGTAATAAACTTTAAGCAAGCAGGTCTTTCTCTTTACTCTGTATAGTATTAGTAATTAAATTGCGGGCGACTTCTTAAAAAATCTGACTACTTTTCAAACTTTTTCTCGAAATCCTCTAAATCCAGGCAGGTATTTAAAACTCTTAATTTGAGATTGATAAAGACTGATTATTGTTGATTTGCTGGTTTGAAGTAAATATTATTCCGTAACCTTGAATCATTGTATCTTTCCTTACTTGTACTTAAAGCAAATTTTCATAAAATACTTAAAAGGTTTCATCCTAACACATCAGCCGGGTTAGCGGCGAATGTTACCGGACCCGGCCGGGTTGGAAAACATACCGGGTTGCAATCTCTACTTATCACTACATTTTTATTTTTAACGAAGTTCATTAGTATAGTAATATTATTCGCATTATATAAGTATATGTAATGCGAATAATAAATTAGTCGTTTCTGAAACCTGACGAAAGCCCCATATACAGTTTTATCGCCTAATTTAAGGAGCTGAAGGTGGATTTTTTTTTAAAAACCTGAATTTGGTTATTAACGTCTGCAGGCTACGCCACATTTGTCTAGATTCTAGAAGCCCACATAGATTAACATATAAAAATGTTGTGCAAATAAAAATTATGTACCTACAAACATTTCGAATTGATAACCTCCTTCTTTTGAAATCGGTTAACAAATACTTCTAAGAGTCAAATGCGGCCTCCTCATCACCAAAACCACATATACCAATCTATAGGTATTTTACTATCAAAATTGAAACTCTGTATATCTCGCAAAACTCGATAGAATTCATAGTGAATCCCCAGTCAGGTGCTATCATTAAGCAGACGTCAAACCAATCTCCACCACAGACTAGAAAGTCAGTCTTAAGAGAAAACGAAAGTGCGTCAGGAGTTTTTTCATTCTGACAAGTGTTCTTCAGCTAATTGCATGTGATTATGGGAATTAGAGTGGAGCATCAACAATGAATAAAGCGCGCCTGCGTGGAAACTATGGCTTATAATAACGGGAAACATTCTAATTGATAGGAAATACACACAAAGGGGAATTAGGTAGAACTATTATTTCTTACAATCACAGTGGGTAATGTAGGTAAGTTAATTTGAAGAAAACGAGGTCAGTTGGTCAGTGTGCTGAACTACTTAATTTATTAGTATATATAAATAATGCTTATTATTTACACGGAGCCCTATTACTTAGCCTACGCTGTCAGGATGCTGAATTTTTTGTAGGATAGGTGTTATAATAAAAACTGATAGGTAATAAAAAAATTCAAGTAGTTGAAGTCGAACGTTTTCGTTCTTTTGGCTCTATCGTGAAAACAGTAATACATAGGTGCAAGCTTCAAACTTGTTGTGACTATAGTATAAACTCTAAAAAAAAACCGGCCATTACCATCTTAAATTTAGCGAATCAGCGCCATCTAGCGATTATTAAGAGAAACAGTAACACATTTGTTTGTTGGAAACGATATTCAAAGTTAAGCAACATCGGGCTTGGTCAGTCGTTGGATGGGTGACCGCTTAGCGGAACACTTTGTTTTTGTTTGCGTACGTAAATGGGAGTACGGAACCCACGGTTAATGCTCTGTGTAGGGTGTAGGTATTATAGGGCAGCCGTTACTTCTGACTATCATTGTTTGAAACCACAAAAAAACTTATTTTCTGTTATATTATAAGGTACATTTTTTCGCATGGACGGTACTCTAATTTTTTGACAAAATGTATATACTGCGGGTGTATTTGACTATAAGTATGCCAAATTTAAGCTTTGTAACTTTTATAGTATGTGTTTAATTTTGTATTGAAATTTGACATACCTATACGGACCGATATACATGGTGATACTATAAGGCTTCCTTGTTTCACTACGGAACCCTATAAATCAAACCAAATGGCAATATATTGTGAGGTTATTTTCTAGAAAGCAGTAAAGGATAATCAATCCAAAAAAGATTGTTTTTCATGCCTTAGGTAGGTCTGTGTGTATATTCTGTTCCGGTGTTGTGCGGAAAATACAAGTCTAATTTATTAATAATTTATTTTCACGGTTCGAAAGTATATAATCCGACTTAATCCCTCTTTGGTAATCGATCACGGACGAATTTTAATTAAAATTGCATTTCAAGCTATGTTCCTAATGACTTTTGTTATCTCGTCGAGTAATAATGGCCCAGTAATGTTGACTTCAACACAAGTATTTGACAGTTATTTTTTACACTGTGTCAGATAAAAAAAATACTTATCTATGGCATGGTAAATAATCTATGGCAGGGTAAATAATTCTACTTAGGGTGTGTTCCAAACCGCAACGAGGAAGTTAAAAAAGTGGTTTTGGGACGCCCAGGGTACAGTAATTTTCCAACCGTCAAGTAGAATTCTTTACACTGCCATAGAAAAGGCAAACTCCCGTTCCAGAACGGGTTAATTTTTTAACTTTATCGGGCGATAATTACTTTGGGCTTTGGAATATAGCCTTAATAATTAAATAATTCAACCTGCTGGGCGTTCCATAATTACTTTTCTAACTTCCTCGTTGAGTTCTGGAACGCATCCTTAGAAAATGTTTAGTGCGGTCGTTATGTATAATATTTTTTTTTATTTGTTACAGTTTGCAAGCGTGCGGTAAGAGCGACGTCGACGTAGTCGGTGGCAAATGATGAGCGGCGTCGGCGTTGGCAGCGCCCGCGCCAGCTCTCGGCGAGATGGCCGCCATCTCTTGCTACCAGCCCTGCCGGTCGCACCTCGCTCAGCCTGCTAGGTAACATAACTGCTTAACCAAACCACTATTTTAAAAATTGAAACCTGGTTTTACTCTAGACCTTTCTTTTCCTTTCCCAGTAGGGTTGCCACCTGTCGCTTCTTAATTCAAGGGTTACCAGCCACCAGAAATAAGGGTTCTTGATTTTTTTACAAGAGACACATTCTGAAAGTGCGCAGCCTTCGTTCCCCTCCCCCAACGGCAAGCAGCATCCCTGCATGAGGGCGTAGATATTGCGCAGTGACTACGTACCGTACCACGCTAAATTCAAACAGCCGCCCATGTCTGTTTTTGACCGGGACACCTACCGCATCCCATCTTCCCAATCATTCAGCGCGGATTTGGCGACTTGGTGACTGACTGAGCTGGCTGGCTACCTGCCTTCTTGCCTAGCCCTGGGCCAAGAGTGGCATATGCTTTGGGATTTTTAAACTTATGTATTAGACAATAGCTATCAATCAGATTTTAATACCGTAAGTCATCACTGAAGCTGGAAAACGAAAACGAGTGGAAAGTTTAAAAGTAATAACAATGTTGCTCCAATAAAGTTCTAATGCTTTTCTTTTATATATCCGATCGTCATTATTTCTTCCTGATTATTCCCTTTCTCCATTGACTGCTACTTTGTATGGTCTTGGACCGTTAAGGTCATTGCTCCATATGGTATTATCACCCACGCTTATACACTACTCTTTCTCGTTGAAGGGTGTCTCCAATCGTAACTCGTTCGTTAAAGACTTCATACGTCCTTACACACTGTTAGGAAAGTGGTCTTCCCTAGTCTTGGGCGAAGGCAATTTGGGCCAAAGTCTATCACACGGACCCAGTGAGGATTGTGGACTTCACATTCGTCTCGTCGACTTATGCAGCTAAGGTTTTCTCGCCATCTTCCTTCTCCTAATTAAATCAGTGTGTAAACGAAACAATACACTTACTTGAGAAATTTAGAAAAAGAGTCATTGCTATACACGGCGGGGCTTAAACGCCCGCTTCTCAAAAACGCCAAGACCACTAGGACACCACCGACCATACCTAACTGCCCCAATCAATTTAACCACACACCAGCTTTTTAACTTTAACACTGAAATTACAGGTGCCTTGACGACGAAGACGACAGCTACCAATCATCAGCCACCTTATCTCTCCGACGTCGGCAGTTTATAGAGCGATGTCACGAGGCGAGAGGTCTGCGTCACCACGACCTCGTACCCGAGGTCTCAGTCAAGAAGACCAGGGATGAACTTGCGAGGCATGCGGTACAAACAGTCCAACTGAACCGCCGGCTCAACGTCGAGTCAGGGTGGTCGAAGGTTGAGGAGGTGCGAAAGAAATTTGAGGAAGCTGGTGCCTCCTCGTCTTTCTCGAGATCTTTCGAGTCCCCGCCGAGGTGTGTTTTAGAATTATCGTCTGCTTAATGATATTTGAGAGGAACTACCGGATGATAGGTGTTTTAATGGGGTTCTTTAGCGAGTTTTTTTTGTGAGGGTATATATCATACAGCTATGGGATAATTTTTTCGTGTGTTATTTTACGGGTTTTGTAAAATGTATTTGAGGTTCCGTAGTATTTTTTTCTCTAAGACGTATTTTTGGAACGAACAAAAATCGTTTTGAACGAAACTGATTTGCAGAATTTTTTTAGAAACAATAATTCATATTACGTAACTCTAGTTTATTGCGTGTATGATAACCCTGGCTGGATTTTAGGGTTCCGTAGTAAACAAGGAACCCTTATAGTTTGGTCATGTCCGTCAGTCTGTCTGTCTGTCCGCGGCTTAGCTCAGAGACCATTAGTACTAGAAATATGTAATTTGACATTGGTATACATATTAATTAGGCCGATATTAATTAATTATTAAATTAAATAAAATTAATAAAATTAAAAAAAAAATTTTAGGGAGCTTCCCCTACACGTAAAGTGGAGATAAATATTTTTTTCTCGTCTACCCCATACTGTAGATATCGTTAGATAGCTCGTTTAAAAATATTGAGGGTGTGTGAAAATCATTTTTCGATTCAATGATGCGTTTGCGAAATATATAGCTTTAAAATGCAAATTATTGGTATATCCTAGGTCCGTCGGCGGGCACGGTACAGGGTCTTGGCGACAATAGGTAAATTCAGCGAGTGGCAGCTGCGCTCATAAGCGCATACTGTTCGGATGTGTCTCTCGAACTACCTATACCTAGATAAGTTTGTGATTTGCACTTTAAAGGTTTAGTTTTCGATTGATTTGAGTTGAGTATCGTTTGAGAAACTTTAAATTCAAAATAGGTAAATTGTGACTGGCAACTACGGAACCCTACACTGCTAGTGAACCGACACGTACTTGGCCGGTTTTTTTACTGGAATCAAACTCAAACTAAATTTTATTTTTATTCAAATTAGATTTGTACAGACACTTTTCAATCGTCAAAGTTCAAACGTAGTTTCGTCAAAGTTATTGAATACTATTTTTATTTTTTGAATGAGACACCTTCAGCAGTTCTCGAGAAGAAAACTTTTAAAATTTTGACGGACAGACAAATGGGTAACAAAATAATCATATATTAGTTTCGTTTTTATTAGTATTTACTTAATACCTATCTTCAAAAGCAAAATCTCATAACATAAACTCACTTAACTATAAGAATATCCGCTATGCGTGCTCGCTAAATGCTCATTACACACTAAACTGTTTCAAAGATTACGTAAAGAAACTGTCAACTAGTTACATCATTTATGCAAACTAGTATTAACCTGACGCAGCTATAATGTGCTATATAATACAACGACCTCGTGTACAAGAGACGGCACAAATTGATTTCGCAACTGTCGAAAAGTGATCTTTCCAAATATAAGATGGTTTGTTTACTTATTGGGTGATTCTTGACCTGAATAGATAGGTATTCTTTACCTCGGGCTGTTGAGCGAAAAATAAATCAATAGTTGCTTCTATTAGTTAGACACTTACTAATATTTTATGATTTAGATTTTGCTCGCGACTTCGTATGCGTGGAATTTGGAATCAAGTATCTATATTTTGACAACAATAAACTATATTTAAAAAAAAAAAACAAATCCGACTTCAAATTCACTAAAAAATAAGCCCCTAAAGTAGACTTCAATAAAGATTTGTTAGAAGTAATTATGGAATCGAAAGTTAAAAAAAATGGAAATGTTAAATTTAAAATATCATATTTAATGTGGCGCTGCTTTTCCGGGCAGGACCAACGTCTGCCGGTTCCGCTATCCATACTTACGTCTGTCTGTCCGTCCATCTGTCCGTCTGTTACCTTTTTACGCTTAAACAGCTGTACCAATTAGGATGAAATTGAATTGTGAGTCGGGTTTTTTTTATTAATTGAGGATTTGCCGTTGAAATCCTACACAGATAATCAAATTTAGGGCGGGTGGAACCGCGGACAAATTTTGACATGGAGATAGTTTGAGTCCCGGGAAAGGACATAGGCTACTTGAAAACGTCAAGTGTGAGTTGAAATTTTTTTATAATATTTAAGTACAAATATAAATTGACAAAATATGTTTAAATTTTATTGTAATCCTAAAACGTTAATTTGTATGGTACTAAACAATTTGTAAACATGTCTATCTATACATCTATTATTACCCCTGTTTTTCAGACGTCGGCTGGCTGACTCCCTGTTCGCAAGCTTTAAGCTGCCTCGCCGCAAAGAGGCGATGTCGACGCCTCGGTCGCAGGCTCCCCAGCCACAAGCTAAGCGCAAATCTGCCGTCGAGCTGCTGGCAGAGACCAAGGCCTTCTATGTCAAGTCAGAAACCGTGCTCGACAGAAAGCAGGAGCTGCCGTTGAGGGTATCATCAAATTTTAACTGTCTGAATGTTACATGTCGCTGAGCGAAATGTTTACCATATTTTATGCTTGTTTAATAAGAGTACTAGAACACTGTTGTAACTTTATGGATATTATAGGATTATATGATAGGGTAGGCTCGATACAAATCTCACGGCATCTCACCAAAGGTGGAGGGGGAAGGTCGCAAAATCGCTAAAATCACCTCACGTAATTTATAGACGCCCTTATAGTTGGTGAAAGCGAGACAAAAGGGTGTAAATTGTTCTGCCCCTATTCTTACATTAATTATCCTTTTACTTTTCTAAATATGGTGGTTGATGATGAGGGACATATACAACTCACTTTAGTCCAAATACACTACCATCAAAAGCTGTGTTGCGCAGATGGGCTCACCACCCGTCACGTTGGACTAAAATTGTTGGTAAAAAGAATCGTTTACCACATTGTGATATGGGTGCGTTTCCAGTCACTGCTTACCCCCTTCGAGGGATTGAAACCATGACGACTTACATACATAAGTACATCTGTGAAGACGATGAAGCGGGCAATAGATCTCCCTCGTGGTCCTATTAGACTAGAGAATTGACGTGATAATTATATTTATATCATTCAAAATTATACCAGAAGGACCAAGGGACGTCTCCGTCCTAATCTTACTAGAAAATTGACATGGTGATAAAATTATTACATATTTATTTAGACAAAACTGCCTGTCATATTTTACTAAAAGTGTTTATAACTAAAAGAAAATTCTGGTAGCCATTTTAAACAAATGATTGAGATCCATTGTTTTGATTATGGAGTATTGAAAAGGTACATTTACTATGGCAACTGTTTTGTATCGCAGATGAGCAGTGGACTAAGTCAGGCAATAGCTTCAGGAGGTTGCCATGTTGTCAGCTCTGGGATCCTCAACCACGACGTTTGCTGCAAGCCATGTAAGTAAATAATATTTACAAACTTCATTCCTAAGAAGGAAAAATATAGGGATTATAAATTTGTATAAAAGCTTTTTTAAACTTTCGCTGTTATTATCAATAAGTTTGTATTTGGGCTTATATATATATTTAGATTTATTGACTTCCCGATATTTCGGCACAGTTGCATGCGCCATCTTCAAGTAAAAGCGGTGTGGTGAGGTGAGGGTCACTCTTGAAGTACGTCTCTATTCTTGGTGAGCCCGAAACATGTGCCGCCCGGATTTCGACGGCAACTCCTCAATTAAAAAATAAATTACTTGCCCGGGACTCAAACCATCTCCATACCAAATTTCATCTAAGTCGGTTCAGCTTTTGGGCGTGAAGAGGGAATAGATAGACAGAATTATTTTTGCAGTTTTTAATATTAGTATGGATTTTTTAGTGTTATTAAAAGTACCTACCCTAATCCCTGAGAAGGGTAAACTAGGGAATAAAACTTTGTATGGGAATTCGGTTATTTTATCGGAATAGACTGTTACAAATGAAAAATGACGTCGTTTAGCAATTTTTGAAGAGAGAACAACAGAAAAATATGAGAGTTCCACCATTTGTATATACTATACCTCTAGTAAGTAACACTGTTCAATATTTGACAGATGCAACGACATCGCGTATCGGAGGATCGCGTCGGGTGGTGACCGCTAGCGAGGGTCTCCAAAGCACGTTACGGAGACTTTTGGAGCACGCCGACAGCAGAGAAAATGTCTATTCACCAGCCTTCGCTTTATGTAAGTACCTTTATGTAGACAAAAAACGTGTTGGTTTCGTATTATTGATGGCCTTACCTTCAGTTCGGCCTTCAAACTCTACTCTATAATGTGTACTGTAGGTAGTATTTAAAATCGTAATCAAACATACAAGCTTTGTAAAATTGGCAGACAGAGTGGGTAAAACCGGCGGGAACAGCTAGTGTTAAATAAAAATTAGTATAGATGTAAAAAAAAGATGTTTGTTACTCAACTGTGTGTACGTCACACTGTCACAAGTAAATATATAGGTACCGTGTCAACTTAGTGCATTTCAGCCAAACATTTGTAATTAAAAAAATCGGCCAAGTGCGAGTCGGACTCGCGCAAGAAGGGTTCCGTACCATTATCTTTAAAAATGGCAAAAAAATCACGTTTGTTGTATGGGAGCACCCCTTAAATATTTGTTTTATTTTAATTTAATTATTTATTTTTTAAAGTGACTATATAACTAAACATTCTGTAAATATTTTAAGCGTCAACCTGTTGCCGTCATCAAAATCGAGCAAAAAAATCAAGTTTGTTGTATGGAAGCCCCCTTAAATATTTATTTTATTCTGTTTTTTAGTATTTGTTGTAATAGAACAGAAATACATCTTCTGTGAAAATTTCAACTGTCTTATTATCACAGTTCATGAGATACAACCTGGTGACGGACGGCCGGATGGAGAGCGAAATCTTAGTAATAGGGTTCAGCGACCCTTAGGGTACAGAACCCCAAAAACTGTTGAATTTGTATTTTTAATTATACCATAAACGCGATAGTCCCAACCCAGTCCGATATGAAAGATTATTGTTGCGTAAGATAGCCTGCTTCTTGAAGAAGGTTATATTATAGGCTATATAACTTCACGCTACAACTCTTAGGAGCGGAGCAGTAAACATAAACGTCAGTCAATCAATACTTATTCCATATTCAGTATTAAAAAAGCGCGATAGTTTGTATGTCTGTACGCGCTAATCTCAGGAACTAGCGGTCCGATCTGAGATTTTTTTTTTTTGGTCAAAAAGCTCATTTAATGAGTTGTGTTGTAGATTATACTAGTTTTGCCAGCGGCACCTCCCACCCTAAATTAGGTTATAAGCATGAGACTCCTTAATTAACTCCGTAATTATCTCCTTTATGATACTAATGAAGTTTGCTATAGCAAGCTATAGCTGTAGCTATAGTTCGGTTATAGTTATTCCCGTGGGAACTTTTAAATTTTTCGGGATAAAAAGTAGCCTTTGTGTTAATCCAGGGTGTCGGCTACCTCCATACCAAATTTCATTAAAATTGGTCCAGCCGTTTGAGAGTGAAGAAGTAACAAAAATACAAACGCACTCACAAACTTTGACCTTTACAATGTTAGTGTGATAACTTAACGCTAAGGCTCAAAGGTGTAGAGCAGTCAATACACGCAGGTGAAACTTACTAGTAATTTATAAAATTTTATTTCAGCGCACAAAATGTATTCGGATAGTAAACGCATAAAAGATATATATGGAGACCGTGATGTCACTAGATCTCAGCACCATTCCGGCACCTTCTCCGGTACCTCATCATCAGGCACATCCGGCTCGAAGGTCCACAAGTCAGAGCACGAAAGAGACAAAATGAGCAGACCCCTGAGTTTTGGAGACGCGAGGGTTTTCTTCCCTGAGTCTTTTGTGATACCTAGACAAAGGCCGAGTGAAGTGATCATTAAAAATGCTTATTCTATACGTAAGTATAAAAATTTGTTGTGTTCTATTTTTCTCAAGTAATTAATGTAGGTATATAAAGTTATATATAAAGTTATGTTTAACGTAACGGTTTTAATCCCTCAAAACCTCAAACATTCAAATTAAAATTTGGAGTAAATGGTAAAATGAAAAAACTAAGGACATAATAATATACCTCGTCATTTTTTGATGGTTGAAATAAGAACTCCCACACAGATTTGGCCATTTTAAGACTCGGTTATCAGATTAGAGCAAAAGGTTCAATGCTTTCTTATATATGTTATAAGAAAGCATACAAACCTAACATCCGGTCAAAAAGCACGTAACCAATTCATTCTATCGGGTCTTTCGGGTAAACGAATCCTAAAACCTTATAGTCAAAGATGTGTGTGATCGTCCTAAATCAGGATTATAACTATGTGACTATAACAAATGTGCTTTCAGTATAGTAGGGTCACACACAGATTTTAATGCCGGGAATTCTCGCGTTAATGTACAATTACCATAGGCTACCGATTTTATTTTAACATTGATAATGTCGCTAATTTTAACGACATTATGAATGACGTTTATTAATATACACGTCTATTAACACGATAATTAACGGAATTAAACCTTGAAGTGGCCCACTATTAAAACTTAATAACTAGGAGTGTCTTATTAACTCTGCTTATCTCACCTTCAAACACCTTGTAAACGCAATAATGGCAAACACTGCCATTATGGTGTGAAAATAAGAAAAGTGTTACTAAGTCAAGTCCCGCACCAAGTTACTGACTATGACCTAACGTTTCTTTGTTTTAGCGAGTTCCCATTCGAGTCCCGAACACATAGAGTTACCAGAGCCAATTCTAAGTGGTCATGGTTCTCCTGAAGACCAGCTTTGCACCATCAGTCCACCAGCACAGTACGCACACTCCGCTCCAAGATACATCAGGTCCGTGTTTAATGCCAGTAATATTATGAAATATTAAAGAGTTTTTTTCAAATTACAGTTACCGTTACAGCCTTATAAGAATTATAGAGAGATAATTATAATTTCCGAATTATAATACTTTATTTCAAAATAATATATAATAGTAAATTGTACAACAAGTGACAAAAAGGGAATTTAATTCAAGAGACTGGATATATTGGATCCCGAGAGCAGCGAAGGATTCTACAGTACAATCCTGAGCGAAGAGAGGGTTACGAAGGACAGAGATGCTTTTTTTACGTGTTGTATACTCTAATTAAAAAGTACTATTATCACATTTTGGTATATATTTGGTAATTATTACCGAGTGATAAGAGGACAATGACATAAAACAACCCCAATTACAATTAAAATAATTGTTCCAAATTCACTCAGTGAATAAAAGTGAGTTTTATTTACTTTTATGTTTTTATACACGCAGTGAGTAAAAGTGAGTTTTATTCAATGTTATCGATGAATAAAATGTCCTTTTTCGAGTGGCAATCGTAATCACGGCTTTAATCTTTCGAAGGAAGTAACCAGTGACGGCTTCGATGGTCACATAATGGGGGAGGGGGGCAGCCTCTTCTAACCAATCACTTTAGTCCAAGTCCAAGATGCAGTGTATCTGGCTTCATGTATGTCCTATACGTCGTTAATTACCAGCTTTAAAGTTATTTAAGCGGTAAAATGAAAGATCTGGTTCAGAATTATATACTCCATTTGCCAGTTCATAACAAATTATATTAATACCAGCCAAGTGCGAGTCGGACTCGCGCACGAAGGGTTCCGTACCATTATCTATAACAACGGCAAAAAAAATCACGTTTGTTGTATGGGAGCCCCACTTAAATATTTTTTTTATTTTAATTAAATCATTTATTTTTAAAGTGAATATATAACTAAATATTCTGTGAATATTTCAAGCGTCTATCTGTTGCCGTTATCAATATCAAGCAAAAACGAGGAAAAAAATCACGTTTGTTGTATCGGAGCCCCCTTAATACATACTATATTCTATTTTTTTAGTATGTGTTGTTATAGCGGCAACAGAAATACATCATCTGTGAAAATTTCAACTGTCTATATATCACGGTTCAAGAGATAAATGGTGACAGACGGACGGAGAGCGAAGTCTTAGCAATAGGGTCCCGTTTTGTACCCTTTGGGTACGGAACCCTAAAAAGTAAGGCAGAATATCGAATTTCTGATGTCATAATTATTATTTTCAGATCAAACTCACACTCCCAACCAAGCGCGCGCGAAGATGATAGTTCAAACATAAACAGTCACAAATCTCTTCCCGACTTGCACACAGAGATACGATGCTACCCTGAACAGTAAGTTTGTTATCTCTCACTTGCTCGCAAATTGCTTAATTATTTAAAAAAAACTGTACACGTTCGAGTTTAACTGGCGCATCGAGGGTTCCGGACAAACTTGTGTGTATGCAGATGACGGGAATTAAGTCCCACAATATTTTGTCCATTTATTTCACAACTCCTAGTTGGATTTATCTACAATATTTACTGAGGTAAAGAGAATATTGTAGTACTCCAAACAACTTCTGGTCAAGTATCATTTTGCTAATGGGGTTTCTTTTTGTTTCAGTGTGAGCATAGGTACAGAGACAGTGGGACGGTCCCCGCGGCGACGAAGACACTCCACGCACCAAAGAACAGCTTCGTGTTCTTCGAAGGGAACAAGGTAATATCAAGTTTCATCTAAACTTCAAAAGTTATTGTAGGTACTATAAACTATTTCATAATTATTTTTTATCACTTACTTGTAAACAGTGTCATTACGTGCAGGAAAAACGGGTGCTAAGACCTTCATTACTCCCGCTGGTTTTTTCTTTGGAAATTCTACTTTCCTCGAGGCAAAGCGCTCGTTCCTAGAATTATATAATATGAAACTGTGATGAAACCAACCTACCGCGCACGCTTTACCTACTTTAAATACCTTTTCATGTATACAAGCACCATCTGTGGTTCAAGATATGAACTAAGCGAGCAATTACAAATTTTAACTTCATCCAAAACTTTTTAGTTCATAAATTCTCTATATATCACTAGCGGCTCTATTTTCTATAATTCTGTTTCCGCGATTTCAGTCCTGTTTTGGTGAGTTTATTTATTTTTTCACCTTATATTTTTATTTATTTACTGGCAAATGTGATGAAAAACACTATGTGTAACACGGGCGGCACCGAAATTACAAACTCTAGTCATTAAAGGCTTGGACCTTAGTCTTTTAAATACCCTCTCGTTAGTAATTATCTTCTTGCCTAACTATAACTGTATCTGAATTTCACGTAGATAAAATGTATATTAATAACTACCAAACTTACTTACTATAAAAACATGGTGTTGCCCACAGACCTAGGATTTTTACGCTACGCTATAATATATCTATGGTGTTGCCGTAGAAATTCCTACAGCTAGTAAATTACATTCTAAAATAAAACTTTTCAGATCAAACCATTCGTCATTACTGTCGTCATGTGAAGCGTTTTCGGAACACCCTTCCCCGGGCGAAGACAACTACCAGTCTTATAACAGGTAACCAATAATATTTTGCTTTAGAATGTATAGCACGGACGCGAAACAGGAAGAATTTCGTTCAATGACCGGTCACTATTTGTCTCTGTTGCACGCGCATAATTATTTGCCGTTGCGCTCCTCTTTGACAGAGGTCATCGCCTCTGTATTGTATAGATTATAATCAGAATTTCGAAAACGGCTTCAACGATTTTCATGAAGTTTAGTGTGCAGGAAATTCGGGGCGATAAATCGATCTAGCTAGGTTTCATTTTTAGAAAACGTCGTTTTATCCGTGTTTTTAGGCAATGATAAACTGAAAAATATGACTCTTTCTGACAGCTATTACTATTATTTTTACCGACACACACAGATGGCGTTGTAAAAAAACAACGAGCGATGCTCGAGGTATTTTTTATTATGTATAAAATAAATACTGATAATTTATGTCAAGGTGTCTAGACTATGTGTAATCTCACCTCTTGATAATGACAAAAAAAAAACATATTATTTGGTCCTTCGAGCTGGATTTTTCAAACTATGTTATGACAGTATGAAATTATGTAAAAATATTACATAGTTTAGTGCTTTGAGTTGGATGAACCAAACTATGTTATGATAGTATGAAATTATGTTAAAAAAATATTGCATAGTTTGGTCCTTCGAGTCGGATAAAGCACCGAACTATAATATAAAATCATTATTTTACAAGAAATTTAATTTTTAGTGCTTCTACTACTATAGAGTCAAAATTTATTCGCAGTCGGTGTGGATCATCATTCGCTCGCGACTCTGGCGGCTCTAGTGGACACTACACTCAGAGGAGCGCGCCGCCCCACGCGAGACAACATCGCACCGACTCCGGGTCTTCGACACAACATGATCATAACAGGTAAGAAAATAAAGTATTTTTTACATAAAAATATTATGTAAAAAAATTTAACCGTACTTTCAAGAGTTTGCGATTTTCTTGTTTCAAACCATTAGGGAGACAAATACGCACCGGTGCATTCCGCCGTGTGTTGAACGTACCTAATGAGATACAGCCTGGTGACAGACGGACGGACGGATAGTGGAGTCTAAGTAATGGGTACTCAAAGTGTACGGTACCCTAATAATTCAACAGCGTCTAGACTGTCATATGACTTGCCAGAAAGCTCCCAAGGTATTTACAGAATAGGGCGACCTATTATGGAAAGACATACTGCATCTCATCACTGTGTAGCTAGACGCCATCGAAAGCCCATTGTATGAATGCTTAGACTGTGATATTACGTGCTAGTGAAAATTTATCGTTAATTTTATTTAATTACTTCAGAACTAAAATATTTTAAATGTATTTTACAGCAGTCGGTACAACTCATACTACACAACTGAGGGTGCTTCGCTGGAGTGTTTCGTATCGGCGCCTCCGCAGTTTCAAGACGGAGCCCCATCTCCCCCACCTCTTCCTATCACGCCGCATGCCCCCTGCTCCCTACCGCCTGTACCACGCGTCGGGATACATTTTCAGGTAAGATTTATATATATTACTTTAATCCATAAAGACAAACAAACATACAACTCTTATATTATAACAATCCAGGTACGATACTGGAATGCGAAGCCCATTTGACTTCCCTGTGAACCTTCCCGCGTTCCTTTAACTGAGGCTCAGTATAGGGTTTGGAAACCGTTTGTCAAGATTTGGCAAAGAAGGTACATATATTATTTTGTCCCTGGTCTTTCATTATACCGCTTATTATTCTAAAGGTGGTAATTTACGGAGGACATATATAAAGCTACCGTAGTCTATAAACACTGCATTTGAAGCAATGTTGCCACGATAAGCTCACCCACTGTCACGCAGAACCAAAAGGATGAAAAGAGAGAATTCCCACATTTTGGTGTATCTACCCACTGGTTACACCCTTTGGAGGAATAAGACCGTAAGGTTATGCATACATGAACTACTAATTGAAAGTATTTTGTAGTTATTGCCGGTTTTCTTGAAAATTAATGTATTTTATCAAAAAAAAATACGGTAACTTTTTTTTTTTCAACAGGCGAGTGCACCTCCCCCACAGTTCCAAGACGAATCTCCGATGTATGAATATGGTGATTTTGAGTGTTCTTACGAAGCACCTCTGAAATGCCTTAACGTTCGAAGAAAAGACTATGGAAATCACAGAGAGTACACCAGGTTGGTTTAAATTAAAATTGAGCGTCAAGGGTTACCCTACCCCACAGGCTTTGAAGAGTAGTTGTGAAATTATGCACCAAACTTTACTCGGGGCGCATTTAAGTTTGGTGCGAATTGCTTCTTAAAGTAGAATGCCACATCGCTTCTGGTGTGCGGAGATTCTAAAACAATGATTCTAAGCCACTTCTTCGTGAAAGCATTTTAAAAAGTTTTCTATTTATAATAGTAATAAATATTACTCAGCAAAATATTGACAAGTAATTTATTTGCACCCTATATATAAATTCTCTTGTAAAAAATATGCTCTGACCATAATGTATGCCATTAGTAATATCCATAATCTCCAAAAAGGCTGTTTTTAGGGTTCCGTACCCAAAGGGTAAAAAACGGGACCCTATTACTAAGACTCCGCTGTCCGTCCGTCTGTCACCAGGCTGTATCTCATGAACCGTGATAGTAAGACAGTACAAATTTTCACAGAAAATGTATTTCTGTTTCTGCTATACCAATACATATTAAAAAAAACAGAATAAAATACATATTTAAGGGGGTTCCCATACAAAAAACGTGATTTTTTTGCTGTTTTTATAGATAATGGTTCGGAACCATTCGTGCGCGAGTCCGACTTGCACTTGACCGATTTTTTTTTTACATAGGTTCGCTTGATTTTTTTTTAGGTACCACGAGCCAAGCACAGAGTTGGTGAACAAGCAGCCGCAGTATCAAGAAGCACGTCTACGATCAAGGGTCGACGATACAAAAGAATATGTCAACACAGCACAGGTTAAATGACGTTATATATTTTAAACCCTGACAAACGAAAAAATAAAGTCAATGTACTTTTGCGATTAAAAAAAAATTTATTGACCGCTTTTCACTCCTTTTTGAACTATTTTGGCAAAAAAATCTTAGTTCTAAGTGCTGTTTTACTTTAACAACTTTGGTAAAGCATTTGTAATAGTTTTTTAAACCCTTTCGAAAAGCATTTTTTTATATCTCTGAAGGATAATAATTTAATTCTTTTTTTTTTCAATTAAAATATTTGTGATTTAAATACTCCCGCACGCTTCGGAACTTGTCGCGTCATCCTTGTCTATACTCAAGGTTACTGCCAAGTGACACTAGCTCTAATTACCTACCCCGGCGGTCCCATGGCTCAGTAGGCCTGCTGAACTGAGGGGCGCGAGTTCGATTTCCACCCAGGACAAACATTTAGGTGATGAACATTTTTTGTATTTGGCTGGTTGCAGTGGCGGATTAAGTATTTTGCCGCCCTAGGCCCTGTCTGATTAGCCCAGCCTGGGTGTTTTCTATGTATAATTTATATGTATTTTCGATAATATAGAAATGCATTTATATCCGTTGTCTTGGTTTTAATGGTACAAGCTTTACTTTGTATAGGACGAGATGCACCTGTGTGTAATATGCAATATTTATTTATTTATTATTATATATTATAGTTATGTCCCCCGGAAGAAGTGACGTCACCACTGGGCACGTTCAAACGTCAGCGCTGTCTGCGGTACAAACAACGCCGACCGCGTCCCATTCTACGTTCAAAATCTGACATCTCTGATCGGTATGTAATGTAACCAGTGTATTTATTTGCCTGACTCCAAGAGGGTCCTTTTCTTCTCTTTGCCTTGTTATATTCAAGACGAGACGTAAAGATATAATTGTTTTTTAGTGTCTACAACTTTTATAGTTTTTTTTTTATTATTTTACACTTTTGAGGGTTCCATGCCCAAAGGATACAAAATGGGACCCTATTACTAAGACCTCGCTGTCCGTCTGTCACCAGGCTTTATCTCATGAACCGTGATAGTTAGACAGTTGAAATTTTCACAGATGATGTATTTCTGTTGCCGTTATTAAAACAAATACTGAAAAAACAGACTAAAATAAATATTTAAAGGGGCTTCCATACAACAAACGTGATTTTTTTGCTCGATATTGATAACGGCAACTGGTAGACGTCGCTTGAAATATTCACAGAATATTTAGTTGTATATTCACTTTAAATCCTCCTCCCACAACAAACCTGATGTTTTTTTGCAGTTTTTATAGATAATAGTACAGAACCCTTCGTGCGCGAGTCCGACTCACACTTGGCCGGTTTTTTAAATTTGCTTAATACTATCTTAAAATCTAAATAAGATTTAACTAGCTAGTATGGTTCTCGAAATCGACCTTCGACCTTCCAATAAGTCCTCCTGCAATTCTGAGAGCTATATAAATGTGCCGGTCACGAGTCTGGCTCTACATGTAAATACCCGGAAAGTATCCATTGGTCCTTTTGACGTTTGGGTTGTGGAATTAGCTTCCTGCCAAGGTCTTCTCTAAGCACTACAGTATGGGGTTCTTCAAGAAACAAGTCATTAGACTTTTGAAGCGTGACTGATGCCCCTGTTGTTGCAAGCGTCCAGTGGCCGCTTAGCAGCGGGCGGGCCGTACGCTTGTTTGCCACTATGGTGGTATAAATCTTAATTTATGATACCAAAAAGGTAAACATTAACAATTTTATAGATACAGACGATCTGACGGCCGCAGTCCGGCATCAGCACCTTGCGAAGGTGAGGATTCTGGTGAGAGTTCATCAGAGGACACTCGACTACGACACTTCTTCGAACGTCTCGGTCTGGAGCCGCGGCAGTACGATGCGATAGTGGGAGCGCGGTCCCCCGACAGCCCTGTCTTCTTCTCATCCGCTTCTACGGTCGATTCTAACCAACTTCCCACCACTGTTGATTATACTGTAAGTTAATTTATGTAATTAAATTCAGGGCCTAGATAGGAATTTATTCACTCGATTTTGTCTAAGAGGGCAATATGGCAGGAAGCTAATTTCTGTAATATTAACGATGTGCTTGTAAATGTATTAAAAAACATTACATCATGTCATTTCAGTTTCTATGAGATGTATTTATTTTATACATCTTATGTAATTTATACAATAATGACGCTTTGAAACTTTAAATTTTTTGTATAACGTATTTACCGTTTTGTAGTAACATTTTTTGATTGTTTACTACTAACTAGAGTCAATGGACTAACACGCATTTTCACAAGTGTTGAAACAATGGTCACTTCAAGGTTTTTCAAGGCCCAAATCACCGTCGGCGAGAGTATGCCGTGTCCAAACAGTGGGGACGTATAAGGCTGATGGGTACAAAACACATATTTTTATAAGGTTATACATAATTTCTAGAATATATCTGTGAACTCACAGATACAATATATAAAGTTCTAAAATCAGCATATACCTAGTTGTAAACAATTGATCTGGAACATTTTTTTAGTATGTTTTGTAAAAATAGGAAATAAAGAATATCTTTTGGCGGCGCTAGTTAGGTAGGTACTGGGCCTTAAGTGCACCGTGTAACTGTATTGATCTATGTTCAGGTACAAGGTCCAGGTGTCCAGAAGCAAGCGTACCGCAACACGGAACCGCCAAGCGTCGTCGAACGTAACGCCAGGATTATCAAGTGGCTTTGTCAGTGCCGAAAAACACAACAACAACCACCGCTTCAGTGAACTTTATATTCAAATATCGGTATTACTATATACAGGATGTGTTAAGAGGCTGCATATGCTGACTTAAGAGGGGGCATAAAGCCAGACACAATTTTCATACAAAGCGGAACATGAACTTAGTATGGGCGAAAAAAAAAAAAATATTAATAACTCGAATAATTATCACTTGTATTGAAATTTTGCCTACAACCCTAGGGTTTGTTTTAAGTGATATTTTATTGAAATTTCAACTAAATTATATGTACCGTTGTAATAATAAATCAAGAATTGGCAAAAATTACAGGTGACTTTGTGATTTTCTTCTATCGAGCAAATTTGGTTGCATTATGTTTTACGCTAATATCAGATCTTGTTATAATGTTGTTTTTTTTTATTATTTATTAGTACTTGATTTACTCACCTAAAATTCAATTAAACTAAAGGCTTTTTGGTTTTATAACCCCTCTTAAGTTCCTTTGCCTCACTAGATCTCAGCACAGAAGTACGCTTTTAGTTTGATATTTGGTTGGACACACAAAACTTAATGTTATTTTGATGACGTTTTTCGTTAGATCTTTAAAACAAAAAGCTATTTTTTTTAATTAATTAATAGACAATATCTTAATTTACTCAAAACATTTTTTTAAGAAAAATACGATTCGGAGCGCCTTACAGCGTGCTTCATACAAACGAATTTCTCACTTATTTTTGACACTTGCTTATAAAACACCACGAAATTTTGAAGACATGTTCTAATCTAGGTCTGCAGTGTGCCAGTTTTCTATCAAATTTTATAGTTCAAAAGTTATACAGGATTCTAGATTTTCATACAAATGGTTTCAAAAAAGATTTCTAGTAAATAAAACAATTAACAAGATTTTGGAAAAATTACAGACCTAGGTATTCGGCTTCGGATTATGACTAAGAAATTTCACAGTAATTGATCAGTAAATGTCAAAAACAAATGAGAAATTCGTTTGTATGAAGCCCGCTGCGAGTCGCTGCGAATTGTATCCTCTTAATAACTATTGGTGGTTGTTTTTATAAACATGGTTTTTCTCCGTGTCAGTGGGTAATGTTGAAATTTGTATCAGTTGTCTAGTATCCATAGTACAAGCTTTGCTTATTTTGGGACCGGATAGCGCTAAATAATTATTTATTGTTTACTTTCTTATTTTCCGCAAGATTTACACTTTGGTTGTCGCGGTCACACTAGGTAGGAATTATATAGTGTCGTCTATTTGCTTACCTTACCGCATGGGTGGTCTCTTTAATCAATTTGGTATACTTTAGGATTAGTTAATATATCAGCTCCCTAGATGGCCCAAAATACTTCTCAAGAATTAAACTGCTTCCAATAACAACCAACTTCTAATAACCAACCATACAAATTTATTCGTTATTCCCATTTTTTTTATTGTAATAAATTATTTTTTATATGAAATTAGTATCAAAAAGTTACTTTACCTATTCTTAAAGTATGGCAATAAAATAACTACATTCTGTATAAATTGTAAGTTAGCTCGAAGACGCCTTGTATATATGTCGTGGCCTGATCTTGGAAATGATCACTTCATGATGCGTCCGACCATTTCATGAAATGGTTATATTTCATGAAATAGGACAGTACCTGCTGGCCAGATCATGATATGGTCTAGCCAGATCGATGACTACACAGCGTTTAAAGATAAGAACAGCTAAACGCATGACTACTTTATGATATAGTGAAACATATCGTAAGTAATGATATCGTAAAATAGTTACATTACCCACCGGCAGAGGCGCGGATGTCGCTTTTTTTTTCGTGATGCAAATAATGTTCAAATATACACTAACTAGCTTTTGCCAGCGTCTTCGCCCGCCTTACATTTGGTTATCGGCATAGGATTCTTACGGCAACTCCTCAATTATAAAAAAAAACACAGAAGGTAAAATATTTTTAAATAATACGTACCGCCTTTCCCCCTCATGACTGCTCGCCGGCCTCACACATCATAAATGCGTGTGCAATACTTGATAATTATTTTGCTGTCACGTTATTTTAAAACTGCGATATCTCCGAAGATATTCATTGAAATCGAATGATGAACAGGGCAGTTTTGTTTTAAATTAAATGCTTGTGATGAATAACGTATTTATTTGGATAGAGATTAATATCATGTTTATAAAAACACCTTCACAAATAATGCATTATTTTAGAACAACCTTAAAATATAGACATATGCTGTCGCGGACTTTTTTTTAGAACTTTTATAGGGGAAAAAATCTGTCATACATGATTTTTGTGAAACTCTAACCGTTTACGCAGCGCACGCAGCGGAAGCTCTCAAAAGGATAAAAAACTCCGATTTTGAAACATTTTTCATTAGTGCTCCGCTCCTATTTGTGTTAGCGTGATGATATATAGCCTATAACCTTCCTCGATAAGTGGGCTATCCAACACTAAAAGATTTTTTTAAATCCGACCAGTAGTTCGTGAGATTAGCGCGTTGAAACAAACAAACTCTTCAGCTTTATATATTAGTATAGAAAAAAACCCCAATTTTGAAACATTTTTCATTAGTGTTCCGCTCCTATTTGTGTTAGTGTGAAACTCTTCAGCTTTATATATTAGTATAGATATTATAAAAGAGGTTAAGTTTAGATCAAATCAAATCAAACAATATTTATTCAAACAGGTTTCTGAGAATACTTTTGAATCGTCGATACAATGGAAACAATGTTAATTTCTGCCAAAAAGTGCTGGCAAGAAGTAGATGTGGGAGATAATCTCCGAAACTAGGTACTCATCGTATTTCAAATTTTTTTGTAGTTATTAAAATGGAGTTTTAGGGTAACTAAAAAAAATACATCCACACTGCATTAATAATCTTTTTATTTAAATTCAGACTTTGTACAGACGCTTATCAGTTTTACGTTAATTTTTAAGCTAATTTTTGTAAGTACTCATAAAAGAGCAATACATTTTTTTATATTATGAAAATCCTACTTCAAGGATATGGCCAAAGATGGATTGATATATCATCAAATGTTGACGTTTCAGTGATGTGATCAGTCTGTGCTGCCAATATCATGAAATACGATCATTTCATGAAATGGTCAGACACTTCATGAAGTGATCAATTCTAAGATCTGGCCACGACATATAGGTAAATAGGGATAAAATGTTTTGTATTCTATAATACTGATATTGAGCACAAATTAGGGAATGTGCTAGGTCTCTAGACACGAAGAGCTCTGTAAAAGATAGTTCAAAAAAACATATTCTAAAAATTATTACTAATAGATAATAAATTAATTGTTAAAAGTATTATTCTCTTGAATTGTATTGTACAAGGCTAGAGCTTAAAGCTTAAAGAGAAACGTTTATCGAAAAATAAAACTTAAATTTTAATTACATTTTAAAGTGTATGGTTACTCAAATGGTTTTTACTGTCAAATTTAAAAGACCAAAAGTACTATAAATTATATTTGTTGAAATGGTATGCTATATTATGGACCGAGCGCATGAATGGTTGTCGAAGGTGCCGGGTTCGATTCATTCACTCACTACCTATCACGTTTGTGGGATGGCATGCCATCAGCGAAATGTGGGAGATTGTATGTTTCTTCGGGCATACGTTCGTAACATCTATGCCCCCCTCCCTCTTCCAACCCCCTCTGTATTCATATGTTAATTTATAAGATTTGACAAAAACGATAAGTCAGTTGGTACGTACACAGTAGAAACTGTTATTTAAAATGACTATTTTGTGAAATACTAATGTTCCTGTTATGGATTTGTCATATAGCTGAATATTTATGGTTATCCTATAATAAATACTTTATTATACATAAATATATGTAGGTAGGTTAAGTATGTACTATATAGCTACATCCTATTTCTTCTTACTTGTCCTATTTTGTAAGCAGATTTCTAACCCCAAAAACATTGAAACAATAATTTAAGGCCCAAAATATGATAAAGGCATAATACATAATCAAATGTGTTCCTATTATTTTAAAACATTATTGTATGTACCGGTTAGACTTGGGTGTGTTGTTTGCTTAACAATGCTCGACTAGTTTTGGGACCGAACGGGCCTCTTATTTAAGAGCGGCCGTGAGGTAAAATTTCATATTTGCGTCTAAATCGTTGTTTTTTTTTTAATTTTGAGGTTGGTATCGTGTTTTTAAAATAAGTAAAGTAAGAAAAAAATGGTTTAGTTAGGTGCCTATCTATGTAAACTGATAATACCTACTAGGTATGTGATTTGGGAGCACAAAATGATATATATATATATGTATATATATCACATATGGAAAATAATTACAGTATAGATATACTGAAATGCCGGAATGCACAAGTTAAAGTTAATAGCTTTTTATTGATTTGTTTTGTTATACCTACGGGTTGTAATTAAATTTAAACTTAATTCTGAAGGTCATGCAAAGACCGAAAATGTTACAAGAACATCTGTTAAATTCTTCAGCACAATAAAATCAATTTTATATGTTGATTAAGTCATACTTACAAGCAAAATGTCAACTTGATTAAGAAGTACTTAGTCCAGATACATTGCTATCAGAAGCTGTGTTGCTATGACGGGCTCATTACCTGTCATGTAAGACTAAAGTGGTTAGTTAACGGGGTAAACACCACATTTTGATGTGGGTAATTATGTAGCCGCTGGTTAACCCCATCTGGGAATAAAAACCGTTAAGATACACTTAGGTACATACATATATAATGAAATGAGTTTAATTAGATACCTTCTCTCAAAAGAACACAGTAATGAACTACCATACTTTGATAAATAAAAGTAATACAAGTTATTAATTCCTGAACCGAAAGCACAGAATAATTAATAGTAGAATAATTATTAAACCTACCGAAAGGTTACAATTTTGGACATGTGGCCTTTTCGATATTGCATGTTCAATTCAAAAATCTAATCAAGTAACAAAAGATCTTTCGTTTATGTGTGCAATTTTTAAGAACACATTCGTAAGTTAAAATTGATATTAAAACTTGTTAACCATAACGAGGACAATAAAAAAAATTAAAGAAAAGATCTGGGTCTCATATGAAGCATAATAATATTTAAGTTAAATATACTTAAATATTTAATTCTATTACATATAAGAATGATTAAATAACATGTAAATAATAATCAAACTGATATGATTTCTTCATAGGTACCTAGATGTAACAAAATTTAAAATAGATAGATATTTATAAACTTGTTACTATAAGTTTTAGTAAGTACTATAAAGATTACGACCTCTGCAGGGTATAAGGAAGTAGAAATACTTACTAACTAGCGAACGTGATATCGCAGTACAGCGCCACCAACTTATCTGTTCAGTAGACAAAATCGAAAATACGGTCACCATTTTGTTAAACGTCATTCCGCTGTCAGTTTTTAAAGTGTGTGTGCTCCGAGTGTTTTTCATTTATAATTTTTATTATGAGACATTTAAAGCCGTGTCTCCTGCTAGTTGTTTTTGTTAAATTCTAACAAAACATCTAACTTAACATGTTAACATTAACAAACTGTCTCCTCGTCATTTTTTTGTATCGTTTTTGTTTTGTTAGTTTCTCAGTGTGCAAGATGAGCTCTGACGAGGAAGATGTGTTAGCAGTTGTAGCTATCTTGGTTTTAGTCCAGAGGCGAAGTGTTAGACAAAAATGTAGAATCTACAAATGTAAAATTTTACAAAATCCAAAGCACAGCAAAGAGAATATACCTAATTAACTTAAATAAAGAAGCACAGATTTGCATTAGTAGCAAGCTAATGCAAAGATGGCGGGCGAGCGCGCAAAGCGAACCACAGATCAGACAACACGCAACGAATACTTAACACAAAATGAATGAATCACCCCCCCCTGCAGGCGAACGCGGGTGATGTTTTCCATCCGCCTCGGATAACGTGTTAACATGTTTTTTTTAACTTTAAATGTCAAAATCATTAACATTTCTGTTAGAGGTTAGGTGTTAGATGTAAAATTTAACAAAAACAACTAGCAGGAGACACGGCTTAACTAATAAAATAGATGTGTTTTATTTTCATAGTAAAATTCTTATAATGGCAACACTGAACGTCGTCGAACGTTAGAGGCGAACCCGTTTACTGCACAAATAAGTTGGTGGCACTGTAAATCCTTCGCCACGATATTATGTAAGGGATATTGTCAAATATTTAAAAAAAAACAATCGGACTGCCGCCGGTTTATTCCTTTTTTCACATTCAAGTGTCGTTTTAGACCCGTCAAGTCTTTATAATGAGAGGGACGAGACATGTATATAAGCATTGCATAAATAGCATAGCTCCATCTAGCATCCGAAGCCTGAAGGAGTATTGACTGTGATAACGTTCGCTAGTCTTTCTACTTCCTTATATCGTACCGAGAGTTCGTAACCTCTACAGTACCTATAATAAAATACCTGTTAGGTGATAATTTAATTCTAGAGTAAATCTTGAAGATTGCCATGTTTAGGACAAATTTCCTCAAGGGTTTATGAGTACTTGTTTTATTTTTTAAGGTTCCGTACCTCAAAAGGAAAAAGGAAATCCTTATAGGATCACTTTGTTGTCCGTCTGTCTTTCAAGACCCTTTTTCTCAGAAACGCGTAAAATTATCAAGTTGAAATTAATATCAAATACTAAGGTCTACGGTCCTTTGAAGCTGTAAAAAAAAGCAAGCTTCTAAATCAATGCAATAAAAAAATACGACAATTTTGTCGCACATTTTGGCATTTACAAATAAATCAAAACCTATGGGGTACTTCCCGCTATCCTAGAATCATGAAATTTGACGCGAAGCAAGGCCTAACAACACAAATATAGGAAAATCCGAAAGTCGCTAATTTGTATTTATTAAAAACATTAAGAAAAAGTTTTTCTTTCTGTCAAGACCCTTTTAGGCAAGGACGCGTGAAGCTATCAAGTTGAATTCAATATCAAATACTTAAGTCTACAGTTACTTAAAGTTGTAAAGCTTCTAAGACAATGCAATAAAAAAATATGCCTAAAATACGGTAATTTTTGTTGCAAATTGTGACACAAATAAATAAAAACCTATGGAATTCCCGTTAACCGAGAATCATGATATTTGGCAAGTTTTTGTATCACAAATATAGGAAAAAATCCAAAACCCTGTGAGAGTTAATCTCATGACAGAAGAACTATCTAGGTACATAAAATAAGTTTGTACGGAACTCTCGGTGCGGTGTCAGACTCGCACTTAGCCGGTTTTTTTATTTTTTGAAAGCAAATTTTAAAGTAAAGGGGCGCTTTGATGACACATTGGATCACTCTATGCGAACATTCGATAGTTCTGTTGACCAAAAACAAATATGTACACTATTCAACGCATTGGCTGCATATGCTCGGGAGGTAAAGTAGTGGATGCGCTGTCAAATAGTGAACGGCCTGCTTTTGTTTACCGGTACGATTTGTTTACATTTGGTGAACAGAACGATTTCAATGTCTGTGCGATGTCATAGCTCTTAATGCCGTCAACAAAACGCAGCTTAGTTCTCATAAAACAATGTTAACAAATGTCAATAAAACAAAAACAATGTAATGCCCCTAGTGTTGCAAGCGTTCGTACGCCTGATATCAGGTTGTTTGCCACAAAAAAAAAACAGGATCGGTTAAAAATGACGATCTCCAAGATTCACCTATTTCTCATAATACTAAACTTGGCTTACTTAAATAAATTTTGAATCTATTCGGAATCAATATTGATATTTGAATGCATTTAATTTTTTTTATTGTTAAAGATGTAGCTAACCTAAATCAAAAAGTTTTACATTCTGTGATATTGTGGAATCAAATATTATGTATGTTTGTTTGTTTATTTGTGTGTACCCCATATATCACCAAAAAAATTGTTAGCTGTTAAGCAAGATTTTTATTACATCATCATTTATAATAAAATTTAAATCAAAATTCAACACAAAGCCATAAAAAATATCCAAATTGACTATTCATAATGTAAGAAAATACATGATTTCATGTTAAGTTGTTATGCTCAAATATATTTCCTTCTGACGCACCTATTTATTACAGTTTTTTAAAAAACAAATAAATAAAAGGTAAAACATAATTATTTAACGTACTGTAAGTGTTTTATTAGAGTTATAGGTAATTCAGCATTCGATGCTTCCATTATTTATTGAAATAAGATTTACCTACGTAACTTGTAAGAGGTTTACTGAAAAGAATGAATTATATTGTGGTCTCATAAGTATTGTGTTTCATTGATTATACCTGCTCATTTAAAGTTCGTATTTAATCTTATGTATTGCTAAAGTTATTTAGGATTCTGTAGTCATATGGCAAAAACGGAACCCTTATGATTTTTTTCATGTCCATCTGTCCGTTGCGTCAGTCCGTCTCATAATTTCGTCATTGCATCGATTTTATTGAGATTTTACAAGAAATTTCGTATCTCTATATTTTGAGCTAAGGGATGGCATTTTTTTTTAAATGCATTTGATTGAGATAAGACTAAAATCTTTAGTTAATGCACAATAATCCAACGAATGAGCTATTTCATTTTCGATTGAAAGAATAGCAAGGGCTGAAAGCCGATCGACACAAGATCAAACGTTTAAATAATTTTAAGCCTCGAAAAACTCCTTTTAGTAGACGCAACTGTAACAGGTGTGGTGGCAATAATTCTCTGGACTATTTCGATAGTGGGATAAACTTCAGTTATTTTGTTTTCTGTTATGTATTTCAGCACCGAGATAATGTCGTTTCCTTCATACACAAGGATGAACATATTCAGTTCTTCGTAAAATTCATGTCCATCAATATCACATGATTCTCCTATTGTCATAGATATTTGCAAGTCTCTGCATTTCTTCAAAAGTTCACTATCACTAATTTCCTTAAATCTTTTTATATTATACATGAAAGAAAAGAGATCACATGCTGCTGCAACAGCGGTCTAGAGACGTAAGCGACCAATCAATACGCACCGTCTCCGACAGTGCCACTGTGATCTCTTAACAATAACTGTGTTAGTGGAGTAAGTAATCCTGGAGTGTAACTATCAACTGTAAAAAATTACATTGCGTAGAAACGTAACAGACGGACAGACAGAGACACTTTCGTATAAAAAACTTGTCCATGTCATTGGTATGTGTATATTAATCTGTGAACCATTTTACTTTTGACTTTACTCTGCGATTGCGACATATAAAAAGGTACCATGACGTGTGCGTGTGCCTAGTGTGAGTTTTAACGCTACTATCGTGTACGCGTGAACGATAAACATATATGGAAATATATGTCTATCGTTCACGTATATATATGCCTCTAGCGGATGCGTTTTGAGACGGTTTTTTTCTTTTATAAGCTTCTTGCCTAATGACCATCACCAGAGTCGCCAGATTGGGTTTTTTTTCGCAAATTTGTGTAACAATTGATTGTTAGAATAAGTTATCTATCGCCATCAAAATCGTTGGAAAAAGTAATTTAAACATTTAGGGAACTTTGTGGTTTACTTATTGGGTTAATAATACGGATTACCTATCCGAACGGCTGCGTTATAAGCAAAGCTGTCAGTTTTAATTTCTTCGTCTCGTTTCCATCATTCCCAATGTCTTTAATCACATCACATCTCACTTGTGATAAATATTGGTAATTTGCCATGTAAATCTACATATTTTTTTAACTTTAGCCTTTTAAAAAATAAGCGTATTTTTTTTAATATTGTTTGGCAACACCAAAGAAGCGTCTTCTCAACGACTATATTGTGTGTGTTTGTGGAGTTTTGGCGCGCATCTTAAGAAGGAGTGGTTTTTTTTTCTTTTTTAAAATTTTTCTAAATTCATTTAGTGTGCTTCGATGTATATATTTTAGCAGTGTTGAACGGAAATTCAAGAATAGCGAATTACGAAGAAATAAGCAGGACATGACGCGCAAATTCTGAAGATAGTATATGGCGCTTCGCCAAACTTAGATATAAGCACTAGACTAAATTTACGCATGACTCTGGAGAAATGATATGCTATAATGCGAAATTTGGTCTCCACATTGAAGAAGGAAGGAAGGAAGGACTATATTGTGTATTTTATTTGATATTTTAATTAAAAATCTTTCAGCTTTTTCTAAAATCAGTATTAATTTGGGAAATATATTTTTAATCAGGGGAAATTTAAAAAATCACGTCGGTCAACTCTGGTAGTGTAGTGACGATATACCTTGTGTGTTACGACTTTATAATTTGTGGTGTTACGTCCGGTACAACATTACAACATTACACCATAATTAAGAGAATTAAAAGTTTGTAGGTTATAAGAGTAGATTCCTAATTCAAATAAATTTAATATTTAAACAGTGTAATAAATAATGCCACCTGTAAAGAAAACCAAACGTGATATCGCCACCGCTGATAACAAGAATGATGACTACATACGCAAACGTACACAAAACAATCAGGTCAGTTTAGATACTAGTATTGAGTTGCCGAATTCCAAAGTGCAGTAAAATCTTGGGTAATTTTTTACTTCTCTGCAACACAACAATCTTACATGAAAAAAATGGTAATCCCTTTATACACAGATGATTTTAAGAAATTGGTGCAAAACGCTAATTTTACCTTAAAAAAATATTTAACGTAATATTTTACACCATACAAATACACCATTACAGAACGTAAACAAAAGATTTAGACCAATTCAGACAAATGAATAACAGAAAACAACAATTTCTTTTTTTGAGAAAATATTGCCAGCCTAAAAAAAGTACTCCCAAATACTGACGCTAGATTGAGTTCCTAATATTTTTGTGGTTACCTATTTCAATGCGACCGCACCATTTTCGGGATGTAAAATGAGAAGGAGAGAGCATTGATATTTTTCCCTTTCCGAAGTAATAAATAGTTGATATAAAATACTAATTTAAAATTTGGATTTACAACTTTAGCATTTTTATAGATGTATATAAAACCATAAGGCATAAATACGTCCAAAATCTGTCAAAGTTAATAACCGTTCGTAAATAAAGTCATAAAAAACACTAATTTTAATGTGCTTCGCTTCGTTTTATGCGCCAGTTTTCAAGTTTACAAGTGGGACGCCCTGACTACATTAAATAAGTACAAGTTTTTTCTGTCACTCGCCGACCGTAGCCATGGCACGCTTCACTCGGCTTTGCACACTTACTTCCATGTTTTACCATAAGCTCTATTTCAGTCTATGGCAGTAAACTTAACAAGACTCTGTATAATAAAACATAAGTTGTATTTATGTTATTTTCTATTTTATGTAGTACGTAATGTAATCTAATTGTCCTAACGGTTATTTGGGAGTTTTTTTTGAGGCTGGTAACATTGCAATTAAAAAAAAAGTGTTTGTGTTTCCTTTTTCTTATTAATCCGTTTACAATATTTTAAAAAGTGTAATTACATGGTTTTTAAATGTAAATTGTGTTTTTTTCAGCCTATTCTTTAATTTTATCAGTGTGTAAAGGATGATTTGGACAGCTACAAGAAATCTGAACTGCTATAATGCCGAGCAAGTGAATTTTATATGTTATTTCGACCATTTGGTGGGAAAAAAAAATCTGGCAGTAAATTTTTTTTTTTATCGAAAACTATTATTTGGCACCGACTTTCATATATCATTTCTATATCAGGGAGTGCTACTCTATCGAATAAGATTTTTTTCAGGTTAAAATGTCGTGTTGCAGAGAAGTAAATATTTACCAAATCTTGTCCACTTCGAAGAAAAAAGTTAGTAAAGCTATTAGGAGAGTAGGTACCTACCTATGCAGTATGAAAGAGCTATTGTTTTATGAGACACAGAGAGTTAAAATACGTTTTATCCAAAAGACCCGTCTAGGGTTGCCAAGTGTCCTGATTTAATTTATTAAAAACTAGATTTTGCACCCGGTTCCGCCCGCCCTTAATTCGGTTATCAGTGTAGGAAATTCATACTCAACCTGCGGTCTTTTCTATGCGACCCGAAGCCTATAGCATTTTAAGAATAACTGTCTATTTTATTGATATTCGTGTAAAATAATAAAACAATTCATTTTCATTTTTTTACTCACTCTCATGCCTCTTTTTTATAGCTAACACTATTTACGTATCTACTCGCGCGACTCGCACCGCGCGGCGTAGCGCAGTGGCGATGATGGCGGCGGGCGTTGTTGCTCTGCACCAAGGATCTGCCGCCCGCACCCCCGCCCGGCCGCGCCGCGCCTTAGTCAATGGCCAAACGCTAATGACTACTTTGAATTCAACTTTCCTTACCCTACAGTAAACGCGTGTGTGATCTCTTACTTGCGCCGAGGATTCTAAACAATTACAATGGCTGGTGTATCTTCAAAATCAAAACGTAAACTAAGTGAGGCAAATAGAACATTTCAAGACAACTGGGTGGAGGATTATTTTGTTGTACCTAACAAACACAGTTCAGCAACTTGTTTGATTTGTCGAGAAAGTGTGATATTAAAAAATATTTCAAGCGTCTCCCTGTTGTCGTTTTCAATATCGAGCAAAAAAATTCACGTTTGTTGTATGGGGACTCCCTTAAACATTTATTTTCTTTTTTATTAGATTTTGTTGTTATAGCGGCAACAGAATGCATGTTCGACCTCAGTAATTCGCTATTATAATGTCCATGGCTGAATGTGCAGTTACAACATTGCATATTATTTTAGGGAATAATTTAGTTAAATAAAAGGGAGAGAAAAGGATAAAACATAATTGGATTGTTGTGTGTAAAGGGAATAGATGTGTAGTAGAGTGGCCACACCAAGATGGCAACACTTGTGTTTGTGCTCTTTGGACATAAGCTTAGGTGAAATAAGGTTAATTGTAGAACTAATTAGAAATAAAAAGTATTTGTTAATTATTAGATAGTTAAAGTTTTCCTCGAATTCTTGTTTAAATCTTACAATGGAACCCTAAAAACCGACCCACATTTGACGTTTCCAAGTAGCCTATGTCCTTACTCGGAACTCAAACTAACAATATGCCAAATTTCATCTTAATCTGTACAGCGGTTTAAGCATAAAGAGGTAACAGACATACAGACAGAGTTACTTAAGCATTTATAATATTAGTATGAATTTTATCAATTATTAATAAACAACTTTAAGAGGGCGATATAAGCCAGAAAGCTTATTTCTGTAATACAATATGTTGCGCATGCAAATGTACTAAAAACAATTACACAATGTCATACACAATGACCCCTCAAAACAAAATTTTACTAACCAAGTTTTATTTCAATCAAATGCAATACACGCTTTAAAAATTTGCAGAAGTGTTGAAATAATGGTCTTTTACAGATTATTTAACCTCTTTCTGCATCCTGTCCCATATTTGCACAGTTAAGTTTCTTATGCTGGCAAGTCTAAAACTCAAAGACTAGATATATAGTTTGTCGTTACCTTTGATTGCTATAAGCCAAAACATAAGTAACAAAAAAATACATCAGTTTGAAATCGAACTTCGATTACAGGTAAGTTGGTCTGTTTTTCTTCTAAGTTTTTGCAGCTTCCTGTAAATATTTCAGCTGTATCTTTTTTTGGACATATAAAGCAACTCTTTGGGCATCCAAATAAGTTAAATCAGATACAAAAAGTCTAAAAATTGCAAGGTTTTGAACGAAAAAATGTGTAGCAGATATGGGACGTCATGCAGTCGTAGGTGAAAATGGCATCCCATAATTGGGACTTTATGCAACAAGTAAAAAAACTTCGTTTTCCATATATAAATCAGTATGCAGTAATGGGTTTTGTTATTTTAAGAGGTTATAATTTTGTGGATAAATTAGATCATTATAGACATAGTTAGTAACCTTGATTCAAGATAATGAAAATCAATACTTCATCACCGTGCGCTTCTCCTGTAAAGCAATTTGTCAAAGTATAAGTATTAGCTTTTGCCATAAGAGTTTGTGGAGCCTCTTGTTTTGATGGTGAGGGGACTATCACGTTATTATACATATGGTGCTCATATGGCGATGACTTGAGAAGTCATAGAAAGCTGCAGCAGCGCTATGTTTATGCTTTTTTGTCCCATAACCACTCTGCAACAATATCTGTGGTTAAACCTAAGTCTACCTACCGTCCAAATCCAAATGATGAGCTTATACGAAAGATTCTACCGAATCTGAAATCACGAGTGAGTATAACTTACCTAATCTTTCCACTTCCCAACAAAATCACACTGAAAACACCAGAAAGAGAAGCCGAACATCAAAATATCAGTGGATGCCAGGTACGATAGACTATACAAAAGAAAAATGTAAAATTTTTTGGCGAAATAGAACCGCATGATGAACTTAAAGCTCTTAAAACCCCTTTTCAATTATTTGAACATTTTTTCCTAGCAGATCTAATAGAATTAATTGTTAGTGAGAGCATAAGATATGCTAGATAGAAAAGAGTTTAAAGGCTCAAATAAGGAAATTAAACAATTCATCGGTATACTGATCTATATGACAATAGTACCTCATCCAACCACAAAACATTATTGGAAATCATAAATGGAATTCGAACCGATAGTCACGACCATGACATGTGACCGTTTTGAGGGAGTACAAAAAGATTTATAAACTATGTCAACAATGAAAACATGTTACCATCTGATCATGCTGATTTTGATAAATTACAAAAAATCTGTCCTGTATTGACCATGCTGAGAGAAGTGTTAATTTCAATTCTAAAAGAAGAATATATGGCGGTAGATGAATAAATTGTGTTTACTTAGACGCGCAAGAGTAGTCTTAAACAATACAACCCCACAAATGGGATTATAAAATCTACGTTTTAAGTGGTGTATCTGGATTCTCTTATGACTCTGATCTGTACGCCGGAAAACAATGTGACAAAATACCGAAAAATCAACCAGATCTTGGCACCAGCAATATGGTTCTACGTCTTACAGAAACTGTGCCTACTCACATCAATTACAAAATATTTTTTGACAATTGGTTCACCAGCGTGGAACTAGTGGTGCAAATGCGTAAGAAGGACTTCTGCCAATAGGCACAGTGCGGCCCAATCCACTAGGGGGTACAAAAATTTCGACTGAAAAGGAACTGAGTCACCTACTCAGGAACTTCATACTGAAGAAGAAGACTGTTGTAATAGTGGCATGGTTAGACAACAAAGTTGTGCACTTGTGTTCAACATATGTGGGTCTCAATCCAACTGCTATTGTCAGACGATATGACCGACGGATAAAGTCAGTTGCCCAAAAGTTGTACAACTATATAATAGACACATGGGTGGGGTTGACACTCTAGATTCCATCTTGGGATATTATAGTATTAAATTAAGATCCAAGAAGTGGTACTTTAGGGTATTTTTTAATTTAATTGATCTGGTGTGTTTGAAATAATTGCTTTTGTGGACGGTGTAATAAGGAAAATTATATGCCTTTTTTGGATTTCAAATTAGCGATTGCCAAAGCTATAACGAAAAAAGACTTCTGAATCTATACTCCAAAAACGCGAGGTAGCCTTCCAAGTGATAATGAAAATATTCCATTAACTGCTAAAAAGAGCAAACGATACGAAACGAACTTGATTTACCATCAAGAGAGGTAGCAGAAGATGGATTCCATCATTTCCCGGACTCCTTCTCGCCAAAGATGCAGAAACATACAATGTACTGCACAAACTTATATCTGCTGTCTTAAATGCAAAACAAAGATATGTTTAAACAAAGATAGAAATTGTTTTTTGGAATTTCATCCTACTAATATTATAATGTGAAAGTTTGTATGTCTGGATGGATGTTTGTTACTCAATCACGCTTTAACCACTCGATGGATCGGGATAAAACTTGGCATACATATGGGCTAGGTCCTGGAATAGCATACTTTTTATCCCTAAAAATTCAAAAGTTTCTGCGGGAATACCTATAACAGACTTAAACGCACTATTGCTGCACTTATAGCTTGCTATAGCAATTAATTGGATAATTAATTAATTAATTGGAGGTAATTAAGGAGTTCCACACTGATAACCAAATTTAGGGCGGGCGGAGCTGCTGGCAAAGTCTAGTTTTTCATAAATATGCTCCTAAAAATTATGAAATTCTTAAGAGGAAAATTTTTAATATTTTTGTTTTTGCATTGAATGTCAATTAATATAATCAAAAATAATCAATTAATTAATAAAACTTTATGTATTCTCGTCGTAATTAAGTTCATTTTAATAATATGTTTTTCTATATTTTCTAAAATTTTGTGTTTCAATATACATTCCTCAGATTGATCAATGCCCTATTCACCAGTGGCGTTACCTGTTACTTAAATGGTGATGACGTTTGAAACTAACGTTATTTCATAGCAAAGATCTAGTGGACATTTTCGTCTGTCAATGTACCTCAGTAGCTGAATTGGTAGATCTCCTTGCCTTGGTAAGCAAGAAGGTTGCAGGTTCAAGTCCTGGCTTGAGGTTAATCTACTGACTGTATGCTAATGATAACATGTGTTTATAGTTATATTGTTAATACGTATGTCTCATAAACAGAAGAGCGCATAAATTTTCTTTAACTGCGTAAAGATTCATATTTGGGATTAAGATATATCATGCTTCAAATGCATATACTGTACCATATAAGAACAACATGCTTTAACGGCTCTAAATAAGAACATTCTCAACAAATATTTTTATTTTTATTTTTTGGAGGTTCTCTATGGTCTTATCAATGACATATTATTTTTTCACAAAGATACAAAATTCCATGCAGTAAGGGGTTAATGCATTGAATACAATAACGTATATACATATATAAGTCATCTACGCTGGCAACCTTTGTCGCTGTATTCAGAAATTATTTTATTATGCAAATTAACATTTTAAAATTCTTAGAAGGAATTTTAGTTTATATAGTATCTTGTACATCATATACCTATGGTGGGTGAAACGTGCAGTAACGCCTTTTTCCCGACGTTTCTGTTGGGCAGCACCAGCCTTGGTCACCATCACGGGACGTCGGCTGCGAGTGAAGGTGTCCTGCTGAATAAAGCTTGTCACATACGAGGCATGTAATACACTTTTAGTCTGCGAGCGTTGCATATTAATATTTATAGCAATTGCGAGGTACCACACACGGGACATATGCTACGAATGCGATAGCAAATGAAAACCGAACATTCAGTTTTCCAGGGCCGTTTTAGCTCGGGGCTGCGAGGCCAAAATTGTGAGTTACGACAAATTTATTACAAACTAATATTCTGCTGGTATGTGCTGGTTCTTTTTATTAAATAGATAATATTTTCTGTGCCTTTATTTAACAAGCACATTGATCGCTCCAGTTCAGCTTTTGGCACGTTATATCTCTGAGTTGCGATATTTTGGTTTGTTCTCTTATATTCCAATAATTTCCTCAAATATTGCATTTTTACGTGTGTGCTTCTATAGTAAAAACAGAAATCATATGAACAAGACACTTAAATTTTTCTTAAACTTTTTCTCTATCATCAAGAATATAATATCTTAAAATTGACTTGCATCAAAAAGTTGACTACCCTGAAAAAAATAGTTGATTAATTTATTCATACCCTGGCTCTGAATATGAAAAGGGAGATGGCCTTGCATTTGCTAGTCTTTGTAAAAATTGCACCTAAATTATTCTGTATAAAATTTATTAATAATATGAGTGTAAAATTGTATATTATAGACGGCGAATTTTTTGGACGAGTGATAGAACCCTCCTGTAAATGGAAAAGCGCAAAATCTCCCTTTTTAGGGTTCCGAATATAGCCAAATGAATTTGCATGTCCGTCCATCTATAGCGAGCAATATGTTTATAGTTACAGATATTAACTAATGAAATATTATATATCATAATTTAGCTGCTTGGACAATTAATCATCGTCCTGATTTATCTGCACATGTAGTCTCCAGAAATATTTTGTATCTGCAGAGTTGGTATCTGCAGTACCAACATATTTTTATTTATCTGACACTAAAATTAATTATACAAATTTTTATATTATGAGTAATAAACATACACTTTTGTATATTTCTTGCCATTCAAAACACAAGTAGATATAATAATTTAAAATAACTTATTATAAACCTACAAAGAAATAAGAAAAACCACAAACAATTAGGTCTAATCTGCCTCGTATGTGACAACCGTAACTCTTACTTTGTCTTTGTGATAATTTCTACACACATACACAACACTGACGGTATCGTTAGGTGCGTTCGACGACAAAACGCCGACCCTTATCGTCATGTCAAATCGGGAAGTTGGAATCGGAATTACTACTCAAATTAAAATATAAATTAAATTAGTCATATAGGTTGTACATGTACATTCCAAAAAAAATTTCTTTGAATGATAGTAAACACCATATCAAAATCTGTTGAAACAGACACACGCGGTTTCCGACTTTATTTAATACTATAAGTTAAAAATTTATACTTTTAAAATATTAACTTAGAATTACACTTATTTTACAGGCAGTAAGAAAGAGTAGATGCAAGACAAAGGAGCGAACGCAGGAGACTGCCACCAGAGTAGATAAATTAAATGCAGAAAATGTAATCTTGGAAGAGAAGGTGAATTCCTTGACAAAGGAACTTCAGTTCTTAAAAGAATTATTCCTTGCACATGCGTCCAATACTCAGAACCATAAGTTTGAAGGTGTGGATGTTAAAAGGCTTCTTGAAGACGTAGCAGATGATGATAACGGTTCTACCAATACCTAAATTAAATTTTACATTTACGAATGACGTATGACATAGCCAGGGTAAAGGATACAGAACTCTGTGGTGGATATATCGAAACCGAGATATATGGACAGAATTTCAATTTGCCGTTGTGATTCAATGGAGAAATACGTATTACTTTTTTAAATACTGTTTGTTATACTACAATAGAAATATATTACTTATAAAGGCTAAACATTAATACGATACCAAACATCAAAACAGTATTTGCACAATGACACTACGCTACAGTTATACTAATCCTAGATTGTTTACGATTCAAACCAACTAGACAGTAGAACTTTCAACCAACTGCATTGAAGCTTAAATAACTATTTACTTATACCGCATAAGTTTCATTCGTGCCATGCATATACGTTCTATTTCCTATATCCTACTAATCCATACTAACATCATAAATGCGAAAGAACCTCCGTCTGTCAGTCTGTTACCCCTTTACGCTTAAACCGCTTAACCGATTAAGATGCAATTTGGTATGGAGATTGTTTGAGGCCAGCGGAAAAAAGGAAAATTTTTATCCCGAAAAACTAATTATAGCTTGATATAGCAAACTAGAAATTACATGCTGATCACTGAATTTAGGGTGGGCGGAGCCGCTTACAAAATCTAGTACTGTATAATTAAGCTAAAATAGTTTGAACGCGGTAATCTCTAAAACTACCACTAGGATTTGAAAAATTGTATTCGCATTTGATAGTCCAATTCTTGAGAAAGCTTAGGCTAGGCTATCCTAACTAATAAAAATTCATGAGACTATGTTTATTTGCTATTGCTTAAATTCGCAACGAAGCAATTAACTAAGCTGCAATTTGGCAAGATTGTTGAAGGCACAGAGAAAGACAAAGCCTTTTTTCCCAGAAAATCGTAAGGTCCCACAGGAAAAACTATTACCGAATTCCACGTTGACGTACTATAGTTAGCTACAGCTATAGCAAACTTTATTCAAGCATAACAAACGGACTTTTACAAAAACGACGTATGGGACATAAATAAAGTCACCTTAGTCCAGATACATTGCATCAGAAGCGGTGTTGCAGTGATACGCTTACCACTCGTCACGCAGGACGTAAAGTGGTTGGTTGAAAGAGGCTATCCACCAAATTAGCATCTGAGAGGCTGAACTGCCAACCTGTGTAAAGTCTCTAAAATAGTAGTCGTGCCGGAAAAGGATACCAAGGTGGATCCGGCTACTACAACAGAGGGGGATCAGGGGACCCTTCCGCCCACCGTGCCATTAATCTTTTTATCTGGGCCAGACGTCGTTACCACCATTGGGAAAGGGTGAAAGTGCAGAAGAGAAAGATGATCTATTAGGCAGTCTCATTGCCTCCAACTCGAATATGAACGACAACGGGTGGCTTTCCTTTCTCTAGACGTTCATAAGTCGAGTGGGCCAGACGGTATACCAGCAGTGGTGCTTTAACATTGTGCTCCTGAGTTATGTCCTGTACTCACGCGCCTCTTCGCGCTTCGCTTTCCCAAAGGGGGCCATAAATCAGATCCATCCCACAATTTCAAAACACTCCCCTCTCCATCTCCAAGAGCATTGGAATCCTTAGGGTAGACATCCCCAGCGATGGTCAGTTCCGAGATCATCTGCAAGTCAAGGTGAAGCTAGCGTTCCGAAAACCTTGGTGTACTCAACAGAGCGAAGCATTACTTCACGTCGGGGCAAAGGTTGCTGCTTTACAAATCGCAAGTCCGGCCCCATATGAGGTACTGCTGCCATCTCTGGGCGGGTGCACCTGGATACCAGCTTGGGGGTTTTGACTCGTTTCAACAACCGGCTGTGATAATTGTCGACGAACCCAAACTCACTTGCCGTATCGAGCCCCTAAGTTAGACTTTGCCTCCCTGCGTGTGTTCTACCGCTTGTACAATGGGATGTGTTCTGAGGAACTGTTCGAAATGATGCCTACGGCTACTTTCTATCATCGCACCGCTCGCCATCGCCAGGGAATTCATTCTTACACTTTAGAACCGAAATGATCGCGTACAGTGAGGTTTCAGAGAAACTTCCTTCCGCAAACTCTAGCGTCGTAGAATGAGCTCCCTGCAAAGGTTTTCTCCAAAGACTACAGTAAGGGATTCTTCAAGAAAGGGTCACAACACGCGAGTGATTACCCCTGGTGTTGCAGGCGTCCATAGGCTACGATGACCGATTACCATGAGGCAGACCGTAAGCTTGTTTGCCACCTTAGTGGTGAATATACACATTATATTTTGTTGTCTCTAGGTTAGCTAATTTTGAAGTGAAAACTTCTTTAGCGGCGCTGTGCACTTTTTTTGTGATGGGTAAAAACTGTTAAACTCGCGTCAGGTCACGTGTCCTGATCGAAAATTCGTAAGATGTCACTCGCGTTAGGACACGTGACCTTTATTTACATTAAGTTAGTTTTTATTTTTAGTATATGGCGATTATGAGTAGTACAGGGAGGTTGGATATGGGATTTTAATTCTATGACAGATTGAGCTGTCAAATATACAACGTCAAAAAAGTAAATAAACAAAAGTTATTAGTTTTAATAAATAAATATGGATAAGAAGTGATGGGAAGTAAATAGCGAGTATGTTTTCACTTCTGCCGGCACTCCCGGTGTGCAACCCGTTTTTTTTTTTTTTTTGTTTCTGGGGAAGAGATTGATACCCTACGATACAGGCAAAGTACTTTGGGAAACAGTGAAACCTGTTGTAATAATAATAGGTAATTTTATCGAAAAAACATACTTTTTCTTTTATATTTGTTGCTATTATAAAATAATTAAATAAAACTTAACTTGATTCTAACATTCTAACCAGGTTTCTGGAAGGAAATAATAATAATGTAATACATCCGACTTTAGGCCCTCGTTTTTTAGCAGCCAACTCCGGCTTTCAGATTTTTGGTGATGGCAACGCTACTCTCATTCACAGCACTAGTAAGTAAAGGAACAACGAAAAAAATTCAACAAACAATAATCATAAAATATTTTTTAGGTTAGACTGATGTTTCTCGGCCAAAGCTTGTTGTTATCAGCCAAAATATTGAGACAGAAAGTTGTTTATTTATCATCTCTATTTTTGATAAAATTACTTAAGTATTAAAATTAAATTATGATTTAAGATGCGTATGAGTAAGTATGTGTTAATGGTAATATCTCAAACTAGTACCAGTAACTAGTAGTAGTAGTAGTAGTATTTACTCGTTTGAAAAAGCAATTTATTTGAACTATGTGTGTTGAAAATTGCATCATAATTTCTTTGAATACGCAACAAATTAATTTATTTACTACTTCTAGGCAAAACCGAGAAAATTTCAAGTTAAATTTCTACAGTTCGTAGTTATACGAGAGCAAGTGAACAGTAATTCAATTTGATGATATTGAAAGAGGATTTTGGTGCAATGCCACCTACAAAAAAAGCCAAACGTGGTGTTAGTGACGCTGATGATGAAGACGACGACTACAGACGCAAACGTGACAGAAACAATGAGGTATGTCAAATATAATAAGAAAAGTTACTGAGTAGTTGCTTATGGTTCCTGATAGAAATATTGACCTACCTTGAGGCAAACCATCTGTCACTCAGTAGTAGTTGCTATATAATTTTTTGACCCCGAGGTCTTATTTTATAGATACAAGATGACTGTTGCTTGTGTTGGCTAAGTTTACAATATTTTGATGTGGCCAGTGTAGTTTGGATGTATGTTATAAGGTCTAAAAAGTTTACCAACACGCACCTTAGAGTATCAGGTCAACTGGAGCAGCGGTTCCTGAATGTTAGTCTGCAGAACCTGGAGTTCCATCCATGGTTTTGCTTCCATTTGTATTGACTTACCAATGTAATACTGGCTTTTCAGTGAACGGTATGGGTATAATTGGCTCTGGCCCTATCAGACACATCTATATCTTATAAGGTAGTTTTATTCACAACCACCAGTTTACACAAAAAATCAGCAGATGTCACTAACATTATGTTTCTATAAATACTTTTCAAGTAAAACCTTAATTCTTTTTGATCAGTGTATTGTCATGACTGTTATTCCTTTAAGTTGGCAGAGGCTTGAGTGTCATCACTGGCGGCTATTATACCTCTGCTATTTATACCCAAGATTCACCAGATAGGTGTCATGGGTTTGAAAGTTACATTATTGTTGATTTACTTTGGTACTGCCGAGCTAGGGTTTCTGTCAAAAAAAGGTGGATAGATAAGTGTTTCTTAGGCAAAAAAATTGGGAACCACTAAACAAGAGCACAAGCTCTCTGGCTAGATTGTTTTGTTGGCAATACATTTCTTGGTAAGTGGTGTGTTGATTAAATCTTTGCATTAGCTTGAACTGGGATATATGTGTAAGGAAGGGTTTAAATGCTTAGTATGGATATATTTTGTGATTCTGTCATTACAATGGTCACACAGTTCATTAGAGTGTATGGTGTACTTTAGATTACAATGAATTGATATGGTCTGAATATAGGAAAATTAATGTAGCGTATAAGTGTAGGTAAAAATCTACAAACAAGAAATATATGCAATAACTAATTTTACATGGGTAGGTTTATTAAGATATTATAATTAGGTATATTTAAAATATTATGAACAGTAGATTTTTTCATCATTTCTATATGGAATTGACTAATTAATGTTGATATCACTGAGTTTTTCACTATTGGAATTGTGTATTTTGTGTAAAATTCTTGGGCTTTTCAAATTGAATAATTACCTGATAAAAACCTGCATTTGTTGAATGTTGAATATTTTATTTATAATTGAGATTTTGTAATTCTGCAATTAACTTGTAATTTCATTTACAGGCAGTAAAAAAAAGTAGATACAAGACAAAGCAACGAACACAGGAGACATTCACCAGAGTAAACAAATTAAAGGCAGAAAATCAAATGCTGGAGGAGAAAGTCAATTCATTGACAAAGGAACTTCAGTTCTTAAAAGAATTATTCCTTGCACATGCATCCAATACACAGAACCCTAAGTTTGAAGGAGTTGATCTTGAAAAGCTACTTGAGGATATACCAGATGATAAGAAGGATTCTAGCAGTAAATAGTTTTTAAGGGCTGGCACAGCCCAACTGGGCCTAACTTCAGGGGCCAAGTTTTTTTTCATTTGTGGACCAGGATCAGACAAAGTAATATGAAATTAGGGGGCAATCAACTTTTTAATCTCAAATATTTTATTACACCTGCAATTCAAATTATTTAAATTTAGGGTTGTTTATGTCCTGTCAATTAGTGTTGTTCTGACCCTGGTCTGCAAAATTAGGGCCCTCCATGAGGGGCCAAAAGGTTTAAACCCCTTTGATAATAATGTCTAGATAATATATTTTTCTTGTTAATAGCAGATGTAATTTGCTCTCTGATTCATTAAGCAAGTTGCTGCAAAATTTATGCAACATCATTTCAGTTAGATAAGCATTTTTGTATACAGAAAAAAATTGTATATTTTATCTTATTGTTCAATTTGTACTTCAATCAGTATGTATAAAAAATTGGTGATGTGCGTGTCGTGTACGCATGAAGTTGAAACCTATGAAAATTATTTTGGATATCTGATTAAAAAACATTTTGATATTTTTCAGATTTTCATAGCATGTGGTTAGGGAGAAACAAATTTGTCACCTCAAGAATTGAATAACTCCCAAAATATGCATCACGAGAGAGTTATTAAAAAACCATTTTTGAACAACACTCTACCCACACACTCATGCGAGATACCTTTCTGTAAAATATCAGAATCAATACAAACTTGGCAGAATTGTAAGGCTGTGACATATGGGTAGACAGCCATGACGAAACTGTAGGGCTGTTGTTTAAGCCATTCAGCTTTAGAATCCGAAAAACCGTCTCAATGCTTTTGAAGTTATTGGTATGGAATGAAAACTCTGTGTAATCGCACATTTTTACCAATTGCTGTCGTTTGTAGTTTTTCCTTTTTTAAAAACCTCTAAATATCAAATCGATGTTTCTTATTTTATCTACAGTACATAATTTATGCTTTCAGTTTGATAGTACACCTTTGTTATACATTTTTAATTCTAACGTAAATTATTCAAATACTTTCCACACCAGATAGTGTTAACTATGTTGTTTTGTATCATAAACGTGTGAAGTAGACAACCAACCAAAAACCAGCCAAGATAAATTGCCTAATTGCCTAATATATAACATAAATAACCAAAAAGGTACATAAAATTTACGAAATATTTAAAAGTAGGTAAAAGAAAAAATTGAACAAGAACGTTAAGTTTCGTGTGAACGGTCTCTTTATGATTTAATGATATTGCTTTATCAAGAAATTTACAGATGATACTTATATTTTAGTAATGTAGTATTAGGTCCAACAATTTATTAGATTAGTAAGATAATTAAGTAGATTGTGTTTTATTATAAACACATGACTGGAAAAACAAACATTGTAGATAACTACGTATATATGTTGGTATGAGTTGTGATTAGATGTTTATTTCCTTGTTGATATCATATTAATGATAATGAAGTAGGCAGTGGAAAATAATATCAATCTCAACAAGAGAGTCCGGTAGTCGCTCATTAGACTCGGCTTCTGCCTCATGTTCTAAGAGGCGTAGGTTTGAGCACGGTGTGTGCCTATAAGTCTTTCTTAAATTTTCAAGTACATAGTTCATCGACACTGCTGGCTTTAACAGTAAAGGAGAACATTGTGAGAAAACCTTAGATCATACATCACGAGTTTCTGGTATGACATTGTGTATGGGATGTCCATGTATGATATTGTATAATATTTTTTAGTATTTGTCTATGCACATTGTTTGTATTACATAATTAAGCTTTCTCGCCCACCAACTATCAACATTTTGACCATATAATCAGTTAGAAAACATAAAAGGTACAGATTTGTATTTTAATGATAGTAAAAAAAACAATTTGGGTAACAATAATTATTCTTTATTACAAAATAGTTTAATTATATTAAGGAACTATGTATATGTAAATAAAACAGATATTGTAAATCTTTTTCTCAGTACCTATAATTGTACTGCAATATTTTTTTACATCTAACTACTCAGCAAACTTTCATGTCAATTTTTGATATTATCACAGTAAAACTAGTAAAATATCTTAATACAAGTGTTCCCATTAAGCGTCAACACAAGCACACGCGCCCGAGCGCTTTCTCTCCGTACACACACCACACTACTACGCGGTAATTACGGCGGTGCGTAAGTGTGATAGGGAAAGACGAATCTATTATCTCGCTATTAAGGCGCAGCGACACACGCAGTTTTAAATAATTGGTTTGTAATATTTTTGTACAAAGAGGACATAAAGAATATCTTTTGACGTGGCTAGTTAGTTAGGTAGTCACTGCGCCTTAACCAGACTCATTGTTCTGGAGTTCACTTACTAGATATACTCTGATAATCTCCATAAAATAAGCACACTACGATATTTACATCTAATTTCTTCTTTTCTATTGCAATTATTGTGAAAATAACATTAACTCTGACTTAAAAAAAACCTCAGCGCTGTCATATGCCAGAATAAAAAAAAAGTGTGGAACAATCAAGTTATTTGCGATTTCAGGGTATCTATGAATGTTGTTCTTTAATGAGTATTTTCATGCCCTAAAATTTGAACGGCACCTTTATATTGAAGTAAAAAATCGGTTTATTCGTTGAAAAAATAACTTAACATAGACTTGTTAAGTGGGCGAAGAGTAACTGAAAAGAGGCGACTGTGTAAACGTGAAACTTATAGCTAAACAATCTCAATTTAAATTCTTTAAGTCAATCTAAATTAGATTATACAAAGAACATCCAATCAAACAAAAACAGTCCAATTTATGTTATAATATCACAGTGTTGGCATCCCTAGATGTAGGCAAGTGTTTATTTAAAAATAAGTAGGTAGATACAGAAAGATCAGTTCATGTTTACAAAATTTGGAAAAGAAAAACGTAAAGTTTTTTTACTCAACTTTTTGAATTTCATCTTTATTTAATTTTTGTTACCTAATTTTCTAATTATGAATTTATTAAAGTTTAGATTAATAATCCTTGATTTCTTCCAAAAACTTCAACGCGGTGTTTTTTTTCCATCTATCCGATAACAAAGCAACAAACTAGGTCAATACAATGGGCGTTACCCATTATACCAGTCACTATTGGTGCATTAAAATAAAACTAATCATAAACTAGCGTTTTTAACTGTTCTTTAACGAAATAAAGCAAATCGTACTTATAAGTTTTCCAGATACACAGCTTCTAAAGCAGTATTGTGATGATGGTCTCACCACCTGTCACGTAGGTCTAAAGCGGTTGGTGAAAAAGGCTGTTTCTCACAGTATGTAGTTGTGCATCTAGCTACCAGCTTATACCCTTTGGGCGATTAAAACCGTAACGTTATTTAGTGCAATAAAATTTTCTGACCGAGTCAAATATCAAAACTACTGTCACAATATTATAAATTACTTATTTCCAAAAATCTGATCTGAATGACAGTTTGAAGTTGGTTTCATGCAAGTGAAGTGTGTTATAAACTGTTAGGTACATAGAGACTAAATTCAAACTGTAATTCAGATCAGATTTTTGGAAATAAGTAATTTATTTTTTTAGTACATTTCTTGAAGCTGGTTGTTTGTTTTTGTTAAAATGTTTTTATTTTTTACTTTTCAGTGACGATTTGCTTTTTTTTTTCAGCAAAAGTTTTAAGTTTTAAATTAATATGGGACCATCTCGGAGGTATACCCTTTTAAATAAAAAATAATATTTGAAAATCCGTCTATATATGACGAAGTTATGCACGAACATACATAAAAAAAATATAAACAACCAAATTGAGAACCTCCTGCTTTTTTGAAGTAGGTTAATAAAGCTGAGAACTTAGGCGACACTAGACTAGGCCGGGTCAGAAAAGTTTGTTGCACTCTACATACGTACTTCATGTCTCAGTGCTGGCCTCTATATGAATGTAAGTCATCATTGATGCATAAATGATTATGAACTAAATAATAATTAGAGATTATAATTCTATGAAATCTCTTAACTAAATTATGGAAGCCTGATTAGAACCGGGTGCAAAAACTCTGAACACAGACTAATCTAATCCTGCTATTGTAAATCTGTTATTTTTCACCTCACCATATTGCCAATATATATAATAGCTAAATACCGACAAGTAACATGGGCAAAATTGGCTTCAACGTTTATTGTCAGGTTTTTTTAGCTTGTATTTTCAGAAACTCTCAATCTTGTATACCTTATTTTTTTCTTACGACAAGTAAAAAATCATAATTTTGTGTAGGTACACTTTAAAAGGGTTTTTTGCGAAAATTTCTAAAAAAATCTGAACTATATAATCTGAAACGTAACTTTTAGGAAAATTCGGAAAACAGAGTTTTAACCCGAAAAAAATCCCTACATATTCCGAATTCGAAGTCTGTTTACAAGACTATTTCCAAACATTAATGACTCCATCGGCAGAAGAGCTGACCAGATAGCATTTGCTGTTGTTTTCCACCATGGTGATGTCGGTGATGGGGGCAGTGTGATGGAAGGACCGGGATTCAACGCTTCGGTATATGTTGTCGTCGATTATGGATGCTGGAGTTGGAGGGTTCTGTTTGCAGCACTCCTGTATGACCATCGTGCCGTCAATAATTACGCTTCTGTAATTTAAAATCAATTTTAAATAGTACACATAGTTATTTCAGCATAACATACAAGGGAGCAAATAAGTATTTTTATGACGAGGCCGCAATTTTGAATCCAGAACGCGAGCGAAGGATTCTAGAGTAGCATATATATAGCATATCGAGGGATTATAAAGTAGAATCCTGAGCGTAGTGAGGGATTTAATATACGTCGCCCGAGCATAAAATTTTATGACCAAGTGCTGAATAATGACTGAGTAATGGCAGTCGCTTAAACTTTAATAAGTCGGGTATTAGCCGAGTAATTATTTTCTCAGCTGTAATTCAAGCAATTTGCACATTTTTCATTGCTTAAGTCTTTATAACACAAATATAAAATCTGAGTAATAGCGTTGTAACGGTACACACAACTTAATAATTTCTGGATAATAGCAAAATGACCTTTTATGCAGCAAGTAAATCTCGTTTACTCAGACAAATGCATTTTAATTCTAGCATATAGACAGATGTTCAGCATTTAGTGAAATTCTGTCTTACTATTCAAACAATTTTAATACATAAGCTGAGAAATATAATTCAAATGGTATTTTATTTGTATAAGTGAATACAAATAACACAAGTGACATACATGTGCAGCAATTATAATAATAAACAAATCAACTCTAAAAATTGGGAAGTAAAATTTGGATTTTCTAGGCTATTTACCACTTATTTTTAATGCACAAGTAATTTTATCGTTAAATGTATACAAATATTGTCACTATCTTTTACGCGCCGCATGATTAACCAAGTTTACTTGTAACATAAACAAAATTTAGAAGACTACACAAAAAAACTTATAACCAAATTGTTAATTCTAGTATATTAAAGATTACGATTAACATTATTTGTAAATTAAAATGTTTCTTAATCAATAAAATATAGCTTTCATTACCAAAATAAGTAGTTTACAATAGTTACCAAAGAAGTTTTTAATGGTGGTCTCTATATTTTGAATATAAGCTGCTTATGAAAACTGCTAAGGAAGAACCTACCTAGGTACCTAGGTGTGTTTTGATAAATAAAAAAAATAGAATAGATCGACAAAAGTAAAGGCCGTATGTTAAAATTTTTACTATAGTAGTTCGTATTATAGTGTTATAAATGACCACAATTTAATAATTATTAAGTATTTTATTTATCTGTATAAAGTGTTATTCGGGTAATTTAACAGACTCGCAGAATAAGAATACAACAATCCACTTTAATCTGAGTAAGATTGTTTTGAAATCATACGTATTCTTCCCTATACGACAATAAACATCTTAGCAACCCACAAAGTATTATTTATACAGCGCAGCTGAATAATGGGTAAAATATAAAACTTAAGCGGTATAGGAACAAAATTAGAACAATTATTCAGCAACATGCGGGATAATAGAAATGAAAAACAACTTATTCAGTGTATTGCTGTAAGCTTAGTATTGTTTGTATAACCGTATTAGAGAATATCGTTATTCAGATTTGGATGCTAATATACAGATAAACGCTGTCAATGGTAGTTCTATACAGCCTAAAGCAAACTGAAATGCATTAGGCTTGGTAACGTCTGTGAACAAGCCCCAAATTTGTTATTACTAAGACTTATAAAAGAAAACCAACGTTATACAGAACTTTCTAAGCTTAGAATTATAATAGCCCACAAACTCCTTATAATACAGAATTTGGCTGCTTCCACAGCTATTACACAAATGTTAAACATGCTTGATCTGTATTATGTGCATAATGTGTACTGTTATCATGCTTGTGTGTTACTTGGGACATCCTATGAAAAAACTATTATACAAATATATTAATAAAATGTATAATTAATGTTTAAAGTAAAAGAATTTATGAAAAAATTATATTTACATTTGAAACATTTTGACATCTTTAAAATGTTATATTTGATAAACTATTGTTTAAAAGAGTAGAGAACAAGGTTGGAGTTCGCATTTTTTATTATCAAAATTCATTACTACCCGCTTCGGAAGCGGAACAAACACGCACTTGGCTCCCGCCTAATGGCGAACCAATCAACGTTATTTGAATAGGATAGGATATTTGAATAAATGAATAATTAATTATTTAAGGTAGTTTTAAAGCTAGATGCGAACTCTTAACAACTAATTGTAAAGCGAGGCAGTAGATAATTTCAAATACTATAACTGGTAGGTTAATTATAAAAGTGTGACAGAGACAGCACTATTTCGTGAGTATTTTTTACTGACCTGTACTTGAGCGCTTGAGGTGAATACCGTAGTTGGTCTGAGGGCGCGTGGACCAGCACGTAAGAGTCCTCCGGGTGCTGCAGGTCCCAGAAGCGCAACCGCTGGTCCGAGCCACCCGTCACCAGGAACTGGCTGCCGTCGCGAGACCCGCAATACGCTGCGCTCATATAGTGTGATGCCTAAACATGTAGTTTTAAGAAAATTAAGTTTAAACGGTTTTGATGTTTATATATTTATTTCTTTGCAGTTACATCGTTTTGGCTGATCGATTTTTCTGAAACGAAGTAACTGTCTGTCTATCTGTTACCTCTTCACGCTTAAACCGCTGTACCGAATAAGATGAAATTTGGCATGGAGAGAGTTTGAGTTCCGGGGAAGGACATGGGCCACTTAAAAACGTCAAGTGTGACTCGGTTTGTTTTCTATAATTGAGAAGTAGTAGTTGAAATCCAACACGGATAACCAAATTTAGGGCGGGTGGAACCGCGGGCAAATTTGGCATGAAAATAGTTTGAGTCAAGTGTGTGTCTTTTGTCTTTGAAACCGCGGGCAAAAGCTAGACTTTACATAAAAAACGTTTAATATAGTATAGAAAAATACAATTCAGTAATAGCAGTCCCCTTATCACTTCCTTCAACAGCCTCATACGTCCCCAGTGTTGGGACACGGCCTACCTTCACCTCGGGCGAGAGTGATTCAGGCCTCAGTCCATAACGCGGGCATTGTGTGTATTATGGACTTCACATACGTCTTTTCGATATATGCAGGTTTCCTCACGATGTTCTTCACCGAAAAACCAGCAATGTGTATGATAAATGTAATTGAGAAATCAAGATTTTTTTTCTGACCTCATTGGTCTTCACAATATCTGATATCGCGAGATATCTATGTACTGCAGAAGTAGAATTTATAGTATACTAGACTTTGCCAGCAGCTCCACCCGCCCTAAATTCGGTTATCGGCGTGGAACTCCTTAATTAACTCCAATTAATTAATTAATTAGTTATGCCAATGAATTGCTATAGCATGCTATAGGTGCAGCAATAGTTCGTTTTACTCTGTTATAGTTTTTCTTGCAGGAACTTTTGAATTTTTAGGGATAAAAAGCAGCCTATATGCTATTCCAGGACCTAACCTATATGTATGCTAAGTTTTATCCCGATCCGTCCAGTGGTTGAAGCTTGATTGAGTAACAAACATCCATCCAGACACACAAACTTTCACATTTATAATATTAGTAGGATGTATGGTAGTGGTCGTGTGTTATTTACCGTGGGTGTGTACTGTAGGGGCTGTGGCGAGTTGGTGAACGGCCACAGTGCGTGGGTACGCTGAGTCGACTCGAGGCACCACGCCCCTGCGTCGCGCGCGCCGCACGCCCACACGCGCGATGACGGACTGCCGAAACCCACGATGCTACGAACGCGCTCCGCTATTAGAGTAAAATGAATATGATTAAAGTTGCAAACAAGCATACGGCTTGGCTGTCGTTAAGTAGCTTCCGTTACGGTACGGTATTGCTAACAAGTAGCTGACCACTTAAAAAAACTGCTTGTTAAATTATATTTAATTTTTGAAACAATATCACCTTAAATAAATAATAGACGTGATGGAGTCATTTCATACGACATTTTTCACCACACTTGTGCGGACAAAGAAATAGAGCAAAAATAACACAAATATTATCTGTAAAAAATAGGGCCTACTAATTTATTTTAAAGCGCGCCGCGCTTGTGGAAGAAACTACCCAGTTAAGTCTTGAAAAGCCCATATCTTATCAAATATTTAAAAAAATCCACACTAGATATGTAAAGTGAAGCGCACGCGTGCTTTGTAAGTAGCACAACAAATATAAATATAAAGTAACTCACAGTTAGGATGTCTGACGGATGTGATAGGGAGCTGGAACCTGAGGTCCCACACGCAAATAGCGCCGCTAGAAGTCCCTACCGCGAGGTATCCAGCACTGTTCGCGTAAAGACAAGTGTACACACCCTGTTTTAGATCACCCTGTAGTTTCCAAGCGTTTCCTGAAAAAACAACATGCATGGATACATACAATCTATGCAAACTAGCCAAGATATGTGTACGCTTATGTATAAATAAAATCTGAGCTCTATTCAACAAAGAATATCGTCCATATCTTCGTGAATTATTTAATTTCATGACACCGCAAAATAAATATGTTAGACCAGTAACTTCACAATTAAAATACCACTGACTTTTATTATAAATCGTTCTCTGTTCGTTCAGTAACTTTATGGAATTCTATTCCGCACACTCTTCTAGATAGTTCTTCCATTACCACATTTAAAAAGGCATTTAAATCAGCATTATTTATAAGTAGTTGAATAAAATATCGAACAAATAATCGTATCTTGTGAACCTATATATTTTTTTTTGCAATCTAAGACCATAATCTAATTAATGATTTTAGTGTGAGCCAGGCTCACACATGGCCGGTTTTTTTAAGACTTTCATAGCCAAATAGTATAAATAGAATAGAACCCTTTAAAGCAGCAATTATTGTATATATATATATATATATATATATATATATATAGATATAATCTGAATCTTGAAAACGTCTCCAATGATTTTCATGAAGTTTAGTATGCAGGGGGTTTCGAGGGCGATAAATCAATCTAGCTAGGTTTCATTTTTAGTATACGTCGTTTTATCCGTGTTCTCAGACAATGATAAACTGAAAATATGACTCTTCCTGACATCTATTGGCTAGTAGTAATACTATTATTTTTACCGACACAGTAACACAGAAGCTACTTGACAATAGATGGCGTAGTAAAAAACAACTTTTTCAAAGTTATTTGTTTTTATGTATGTTTTTTCTATTTTTATATTTTGTGTATAAGAGTGTATGTCTATGTATTTGTTCTTAACCTAATTTCTCATTTATTTTTACTTTGTTGTAGTTGTCTTCACCTATTTTGTAAACTGTTCCTTCTCAGTGTTTACGGGAACGAATCTTAAGCAGAGATACGTACCCCTTTTGTACCGTTTTTCTTTATGTACCTTATGTATATTTATTATTATACAATAAAGAATTAAAAAAAAGGGGCCGCCGTCCTAGGGGGGATTATATGTAGAGAGAGTAAGAGATCCTTCTCTCTACCTCTGCCTAGTCGCGCAACCGCGGGACGAGCTTATATTACTGCAAATTGTATGTAATATGTAGTTAGTATCACAGAAAGAGAACTGGACAGCGCATTTCTTAGTCTACAACTTGTTATGCAGAATTAATTGTGCAGGGGCTATTCTACGATGCAACTTTTTCTCTTTTTATTTAATAGTCTACAAAGTATTGTTAGAACAGAAAATTAAATTAAAAAATTCTAAACGTTACACACAGTGCCGGCTAATGCCAAACTGAGAAAATCTTGTACTTTGGATACCAGACACAACGTATACAACTACAAATTATTGAAAAAAAAAACACTTTTATACTACGTATTTAACACATATATTTTATACATAGAAAACACCCGGACTCAAGACAAACACATGTATCACATAAATGTTTGTCCTGTGCGAGAATGGAACTCACGTCACTCAGTTCACCAGGCAGGTCATTACCAACTGAGCCACAGCCTCCAAACTGATTGAAAAATTTGAGGTATATAAGCCCCTGGTTCCTGCGAACAGTATATTTTTTCATGTAGATCCATTGTACATACTGACCCGGTGCCCTCAAGTCCCACCCGACGATGGTAGCGTAGAGCGTCGCGTACGATATAACGCCCGCATGCACTCCCCCCGCGCACGCACACGCCGCACACCCTCCCCCGCTCTCCACGCCCCCCTCCAGCTGCCGGCATTGGGACAGCGTCATGCGACCAGAACCGGTGTCTAACCTTTTATGACAATAACAAAACTTTTATAACAATTCAACTAATATAATAAATGCGAAAGTTTGTGAATATATTTATTGCTCTTTTACGCCATGATAACTGAACCTATTTGGAATGAAGACAGCTTAATTAACACATTTATTTATTTATTTGTATGTTACGCAAATTTTAGTAGATATTAATCCTTCATACATAAACCACTACCTTAAGCTTTCTGCATGACCTTTAGGTCGATTGGTAGATAATGCCTAAAGCATTAAGTCCACCTTTTTATTGCAATAAAGTGTTTAAATTAATAAATTTAAACCGAAAAATCCGCATGAATTATAACTTAATTCCACTTTAAAGAACTATACTAACTGCTATAGACAACTTCTTAAGTATAATCAAGAGGTAGGAATTCTACTCCGATAACTAAATTTAGGACAGACGGAGCCACTGGCAATGTCAATGTCAAAGTCAAAATGGTTTATTCAAATAAGGATTTGACAATCACTTTTGAATCGTCAAAGTTATAAAATATTATTTTTTGAACCCTCCCACCTTCCCGCCGGTTCACAATGTTGTTGATTTCTACCGAGAAGAATCCGGCAAGAAACTCGATAGTTACTCTTTTAAAAACAATATCAATAATACAAATATAGCTAGTAGCTAGTACATACATATTATACACATAAAACCCAGGCTCAAGACCAAAGACCTGAGTGTAGCATAGACCGCTAAATTAGACGAAAATGTATGAGCCCTCGCCGACTGCCAGCAGATCCGGCATTTCTCATTATGCATTCGACCAAGTTGTATGGTACAAAAATTGTTTTGGACGTTCAAGAAACACAAACATAGGCATTAAATCACTGATAGAAAACTACTCAAATTCATTCAATTTATTACGGAACCCTAAATTTACGACTCTGACTTGCACCCAGGTACCACTTAAACTAAACCCAAGTAACATTTTTTTACTAGAGTTAGGGAGCATATAGTGGGTTTCTACCATACCAAGGATAGTCTAGCATAGCTAAACATGTGAGATAGGAAGTACGTATTTAAGTGTTTAGAAAATGGCTTTGTTGGTCACAATACCTAAGTGTAACATAGGCGAATCTCACATCTCTATCTCTGTTTAACAAGGAACAATCCTTGTATGGGCTCTCGATTGCTCGGATGGGTACCTTTACATACATATTTGTGTTTTCAGTCGGTGCCATATTATATTGTGTTTCATTATTAGAGTTATAGTCAATTACAGTGCGGCCGGTCAAAGAATGCGTTCCTGACACCTGTCAATTCGTCATGACTAGTGATGTACAATAAATAACATTGATAATATTTAGTAACGTTATTTATTGTGTTCATTATGTATATTTATTCAATTTAATTTATATGTTAGGAATTATATTTCAATATATTCAATAAATGTTCACAATGTAAATAAATTTTTAATGAATCAATAAATTGAATTGAATCGTAATTTCTGAATGTAACGAAGGGACAAAAATAAAAATGCTTTATTTATTGCAAAATGTATATTATGAAATACATAGTTTTAAGCCTTAAACAATAAAGTCTATGTCAAATAATTTAATCGAATCGCTTGATTCCAATTCGCTTGAGGAGTCGCTGTCATCTTCACTACCGTGTATAATCATATTATTGTCAATCATAGAATCTATACATACGGATATCGCGGTCAAAGTCATCAAATATAATCTTTTAAGTTTTTTCAACCACCTTCATCCAGTCATCTCTTGTGACTTTTTCGCATGCTTCTTTTAAAAGCATCTTCATCTTTTTTATGCCATACGGTGGAGAAGTATTATGACGGGCTGCATAACCTTTAATTTGAGCCCTAATAAGCTTAATGGCATTGTACTGGCAGTGGTACGGGGGAATTCGGAGAACGCAATTACCGTACTCCAGAGCCAACCCATCTATTTCATATCGAACATTTGTCGGCTTATGGTCATTGACTAATTTCATCAGCTCTGCTTTTAGCATTGATATATTTGCGTCAATGCCACTTTTTTGCAGCCAAGCCACCAATTCGTCTTTTCCATTAGCTTGAGTAGGTGCTTTATTTTTTTGCACCGAATGATAAGGGGCGTTATCCATTAATATAACTGAAGGCTCTGGCAGGCCTGGTAGCAACACATCCTGGATCCACTCCTAAAATGAAGCCGCATTCATTTCTTCGTGCTAGTCAGTAGTGAGTTTTGACTCAAATGCCAATAAACCGTTTTTCACGAAACCATACTTCGCACAACCAGCGTGGCATATTATAAGCCGTGCTCCTTTACCCATTGGCACTTTCGACGTTGACGCTTGAGTGTCATCTGTCCAAGAACGAGAAAGCGTGTTATTGGCGTTCAGCCATGTCTCGTCGATGAAAACGACATTGTCCCAATTATAGATTTTTGACGCTTCTCTTAAAAAAGTAATTCTTTTTAAAATTATGTCATTTCTTTCTAAAAGAATTTTCCTTTTGTCTGTTTTTTTATATTGAAATCTTATATCTGTCAAAATTTTAGATAAAGCAGTTTTGCCTCCCCTAAATAAATCAGCTGTTTTCAAAGATGCTAGAAGCATCGACCTATAAATAATAATAACCATATATATGATTCCTTATTGCATCAGCATCAAAGCTATCAAAGTCTGTTATAGGTTTAGTTCTGCGTTTCTTTTTTAGTGTTCGTAAAATATTTTTTTCGATGCCAGATGAGCCGAACTTTTCTTTATTAATATTTGTTATCGTCCGTTTGCTCACTCTAAGTGCTTGAGAGATGCGTTCTTGGACCTGGTCGACAGGAATTAAAGGCCCGCCATTTTGTCTTTCACGCTCAAAGTAATCTTGTAACTTGATAATTAGTTCACGAGTTTCACTTTTCAATGTTTGACCGCGTTTTGACATTGTTATTATGCACCAAAAGTCCAGATTAGCGCAGAGGTCAGTATATCAAGAAGAACAGTCAAAATAACAAGAATAACAATCACAAAAAAATACACAACGAGAAACACTGGAGAACGTAGTCTATGCGTGCGAGACGACAAGAGACGACTGTTAATAAATGTCACAAAATGGCGGTCCCCACAACGCTATTTAGGGTTGCCAATTTTTACCAGAAATATAAAGTAGGTACTACGTAGTACTAAGTAATTTTATTTTCAATGTTTTTTTCATTCATCTGACTGATATTATGACACTAATTTTCTTAAGTTTTGTTTGGGTGTACCTTTATTATATTATTAACTGTATTAAATACTAAGTACATTAAAATTATAACGTTTTTTTTTAAATTATACCGACAGATTATATTAAGATTACAAAAATATTCGATTACAATTGCCTCGTTATTTTGTCACATCACTGTAAAAACAAACAGTTGTCATAACCTTGAAACAGCGCCGTTTGACGTGGTTTTATTTTTATGTCCATGTTTAAAAGCTATTGTTTTTATATTTGTTAATTAAGTAATTGTAATAATTTTAGCCCAAAATAAATACATTTATTGTAAGTTGGCATAATTATTCGAATTTTAATGTTATCACTAGTTAATAAGGTAAATAAAAGATATTTAAAATTTTGCCGTAAATTGTACGCCAGTTCAAAGTTACATCGCCCAGTCGATCACGATCTCTCAGGAACGCAGTCTTTGCCGGCGGCCGGACTGTAGAGGTTTAATTTAGATAAACAATCAACAAAATAAATACTTTCATAGCAAAGATGCAGTCAAAAGATAAACCTCGAGCCAGGACTTGAACCTGTGATCCTTACATTCCGTGTAAGTGCTTTATGTAAGGTATATATATCTATTGTAAGGGTCGCAGGTTCAAGACCTGGCTCGAGGTTAATCTTTTGACTGCATCTTTGATATGAAAATATTTATTTATATTGATGATATAGCCATAGATATAGCATGTATAATATATTTACTTCTAAGACTCTAACCTTCAGGGAGTCATAAACGGAGAAAGACTATTTCTATGTATGTATATTTATGTTGTATTTCTTACTTCTATGAAGATTTTGTGTGTTTATAAGATTGATGTACTAGGACTTTAATAAAAACTATATGTGTGTATTTGTTCTGTCCTTAAGATCCAACATTAAGTGTACCGTTATACCTTAGCACAAATAAGGACCCCTCTTGCGTGGCGGCAACGAGTGACTGTCCACCTTCACACGCCGCTATCGAGACCACAGGGCCAGCGCTCCGGTTATACATCGATTTTGACCTGTATTAAAATAACAAAGAATTAAATTTATTAAAAAAATTATAAAAAAAAAGGAAACTAATAAACTAGGGGAAAATTATACAATGACAAGGTGAATATTGTATTGAATATGTCTTGTCTCTGTCTCTTAAAATTAAATTGTCCTCTCAAATAAAAATTATTACTTTTAAGTATTTTTTGATATTTTTTTTATTATCTATAAAATATCGACAACCTTACTATCGATATCGAGTTTTTTTTTTGTATTACTAATATACACTGCATATTAGTTACATCGAAAAAACGGTCGACCCTAAAATTTATTTTAATTGATTAAAATTAATTATAAGAAAAGCATACCTACAACCAAATTGAATAACTCCTCTTTTTTTAAGTCTGTTAAAAATAAATCAATTACATCGCTTTATTGCTTTTTTCGATTTGATTTGAGTAAACCTGCCATTTGAGGAATATACAGAAAACTCTTCGATAAAAAAAATAATAATAACGACGTAAAATGTTTATTTTAGAACTTAAAATTGCGTATCTAAAATGTCATATTGCCAAATTTAGAAACAAGCACTTGGCAAAAAGAAAAAAAAATTGATAATGAAAGAAATTTGATTTCCTCACACTAGGCTGCGGTAGTGTGGCCGACTGCTATGCAGAGGGTGTGGGTTCGATTCCCGTACTGGACAAACATTTGTGTTTTTCTTAAGTCTGGGTGTATTTATGTATGATATGTAAGTATTTACAAAAAAAATATGTATGTATCTGTATTTGTATCCGTTGTCTGGTACCCATAACACAAGCTATATACTTTGAGGCCAGATGGCGCTGTGTGTACTGACCAAAAATATTTATTTATTTTATATTTATTACTATAAATGATTTACGTAAACGCGGCATCTGTAATTTCCATAAATATATAAGGAAACAAGTAATACTGACTTGTTGACGTAAGCGTTCCCTTGCAGCCTGGCGGCGTCCCACAGCCGCACGGTACCGTCGTCCGAACATGAAGCGAATAAATTACGATGCGCAGGTAAAGTTACCATCTGATTTATCCTTGCCCTGAAACGATAAAAAAAAATATGTCATAGTGCAAATGAGATATTTATACAAGCGTGCAGATTTCGCGTCACACAAACGTTCGGTGGCGCTACCCTTTCGCACACATATATAGATCATACTGCACTCGCAAGTGTGCATGGGCCCATTTACAGTGACTAGCTTGGTATTTAGTAGTGCAATAGTAGTAGAATTAGTAGTGCAGATACCACCCTGTTGACCTTGATACATGTGTTTTAAAAGAGTCGTCTTAATTGTATATATTGTGATTTTGATAAGACTAAATAAGCACCCGAAGTGGCATAGTACAAATAGAAAAGTATATTAAGGTGAAATAAACCTGAATACGTCAAAAAAAACGTAGTTAAAGTCCACAATTTACATTAAGCCAGCAGAATGGACGCAGTATTAAAAAAAAATAAGTAAATCTGATTCTATCTTTTGATAGAAAAAGAGCAGGCAAGGCATGCCAGGAATGAGATTCTTTTTGAGAATGAGTGGCGTTAGTTTAATACGCAATTAACTAACTCACTATATAAAAAAGCGTTAATCCTAGTTTTCCCCTCGCCCAATCCTGACTTACTTTTTATGGATCGTCAGAAAAAGTCACGTTTAATGTTCAACAAACATGCTCACGCAGGAATAAAGTGGATGGTAAAAGGAGGCTGTCACTAGCATTATGAGGTGGGTGTGTATCCAGTCACTTTTAACCTCTTCTAGGAATGAAACCCGTGATTATTATGCGTACACCTAGCTTAGTTGGTGCATGATACATGTCTACAAAAAATAAGTAACTCTTTAATGGGGCAATGTATACACTTTTACAAAGTTCCTAATAATATTCAAAAGCTATCAATAAGTAAATTTAAATCTTTTATCAAACAAGTACTTTGTAAAAAAGTTTACTACAATATTTCAGACTATGTAAATGATAAAAATCCATGGGTAAACCAAATTAAAATTGAAATAATATAAAATTGTACTTCTTAAAAATTTTATTAAAAAACATTAATTGTATTTGTAGTCTATTATGTTTTTTTTTTAAAAGAAAATCTAACTAGAGTTTCTTGCCGGATTCTTTTCGGTAGAAATCATCAACATTGTGAACCGGATGGCGGGTGGGAGTTTTCGAAAAATAGTATTTCATAACTTTGACGATACAATAGTGTTTGTTTGTAGTCGTAATTTGAATAAACTTTGACTTTGACCTTAGGAAAAGTTTTCTCAGAAAAAGGGTATATTTTAGCGGCATTTTATCACAAAGAAACGTACATGAGTGTCACTTCTACAACGTTTTATTTATTCTTAATCTTTAGTATGACGATGTTAACTTACTTGTGCTCGTGTAGATACGCCAACAGCTGGTTTCCAGGTCTCCAAGTAGACGGAGGTTGGATACTGTCACTGCTTTCTACGTTGTCTTCATGACTCCTGTTACAATATACATATTTGTACATACATTAGTAGGTATATTATAATTAACCTTGCAATTATTAACAAAAAACAAAAACACTTATTACACAAGTCAACAAAAAAAAAATTTTTTTTGTGTTTGTTTTTAAATGACTATTGTCTGAACGTTTACATTGAAAAATAACCAAAAACGCAATTTATAAAAAATTGGTTCGGCAGCAAGTACCGTACATGCAACTTCTCTTGAGAAAAATTCTTTTACAAAAAAAATAATTACGTCATATTGGATCCGCCATTTTGAATTTTAAAAAAACTGATAAAAAATTTGAAATCAGCACCCTCGAAAACCCTTTACTACCCCTCGATACATGAAATTATACATGAAATTTATGTTGCGTGCATAAAAATGTCAGTTTTTTACGGATAAAAAACGAACCGCTGGACCGATTTATTTCAGACTCCTTTCAGATCTAAGTCATGACGTGGCGTATCGATTGATATATCATCAGAGCGATTCGGTTCAGTAGTTATTGAGGAATCGAAAGCCAAAATATGTCTACATAAATACACGATTTTTGCCAAATGCTTAAAGGTAACCATTCTTTATAAACAAAATTTATAAAATAAAAATATTATTTCTTTTATAAATTAGGTATAAGAAATCAAAATCGGCTACACAGAAATCAGGCACCAAATTCGGGTTAACTTTAACTTCTGAAGTGTGTTATATGTGTTATTTTTAACTTCTGAAGGCCTCCGCTTACGCAAGGGCTGAAAATCTAAGTCTTGCGACCTTATAATAAACTTAAACAATAGGTGCGTTGTTCTACCCTTTTCTTTACTTTTACGCTGTAGCGCAATTCCCCGTCGCTCAGCTCCTAAGGGTCGTAGCGTCATATTTGATAGCCTATAAACTTCCTCAGGAATCGTATAACAAATGAAAAATGATTTTCCCAAATCCGACTTGTAGTTTTAGAGATAAGCGCTTTTTTTCTGATCTGATTATGCAGTTGGCTAATGCAGCCATTACTGCTCCACCGGGCTTTTGGGGCGAGTCTTTGAAGGAGTCTCAGCCCATATAGCGCCCAACGCTCAAGGGCTCCCCGCGGGGGAAGCCTCGGCTCAGGTTGTCGCTCTTAGGGTTGTCCCTTGGACCGGCGTGAGCCTCGAACCCGAAGGTGAGTCAGCGCCAGGAGGGAGTTTAGCGCGTTCAAACAAAAAAAAAACAAACTTTCGCATAAAAAGTAAATTAACAAATTTATGTAATTCCATATAGATTATTAAAAAAATGTGGTTGAGTTTTTACTCATAATCCAATTAAATTATCAAAAAAAAAATTGAAATACTTCGATATTTACTAACATAGCTTCAATCAAAATACTATTCACCGAATAAAATAATAATAATAAATAAAAATATACTTCTAAACGTCAACATTTTGATGTACCTATATTTGTGTATTTCTAAAGACAAACATATTTTGACACAAAAAAATCTAAGCATAAAACTTTTTACATTTAGTATTTTTATTTCATTACCTTAACGACTTCTGGAATTTTTGTTGCATACGCGCAGTCAAATTCCTTAGTTCAGTTCGGCAAGGGGCCATGCTGTCTGAAAATTATACATGTTTTGGCACATTACACTCTAAATAATTCAAAATCTGTTTATATATAAAGTGCACCGGACTGCTAAGCCGAAAAGGGCGGGTTCAATCCTTACACATGACAAACATTTGTGTAAAAAAAACCTTCTCCACTAGAAAACACTTCAATTGATTAAAACACTTACAAGAAAAATATTATTAAACCTATTTGAAAATAATTAGGAGCCTCCGCTCTTTTGTTTTGTTGTCCCAGGACCTCCACGCCTCTAAATCCGACCCTGACTATAGTACAAATAAAGTCGACTCACACTGCACGTAACTAGCGCTGTGGCCCAACTGTGAATGCGTCGGCGGTAGAGATGCGGCCTGCGATACAACTGCGCTGGCTGTTACGCTCGATACCGCACCGGACGCAGACACTGATTCCACAACTGTAAAAAAAGTATTTAAAAAAAAAAACCACACTACGAATGTAGAAATAAACCCCTAAAGCTGAAGGAACATTGAGCTCGGGGATTTCTTCACCTTCAAACTTTTTAACAATTAATAATTATAAAAAAAATTAACTTCTAAATTTAAAACACAGGTTTTGAGGCTGTTGTTATTTTTTTACGTTGGTACCATCTTCATAAAAATAAGTCTACAATCGATATATGCCACGGCACGTAAGTCTAGCGGTGAGCGAAACGTGGGGGGATGTTTGCGCACGAGTACTGTCGCGCGCGCAATAGTTATTAATTTATAATAGCAGATATTTTTGTTATAATCTTTTATGTATCAATTCTAAAAACTTATTAAACATTAATTTAAAACGTAAATTTCCATACAAATAACAAAAAGGTTCAAGACGTGGATGTAATTTAATTTACAAGAAGTATAACGAAAATACATCTAAATCGTAATTTATTTAAAATTTTCTATTATAACAATTTTCCAGATTCTTAGAACTCACGATAAAAAAAGCAGTAAAAGGAAGGCGGCACAGAACATTTTACTTCGAAAGATAATAATTTGTGTAGTGTGCACATGAGAAAAAAGTTATATGAAAACCCTAAATGATTTTTTAAGACCTATTCGCCGATACTCTGTACGATTAGGTAAAAAAAATTATTTTTGTAAAATTTCTCTAGAATCGCTGCGAATATGACGAAAATATAATATAACGATTTATCATACGAACAGACGGACAAGGCAAAACTATATTTTTTATTTTATATGCTGTGGATATCGGCCTCTTAATAAACAACTGTCGAAATTCAAGGTTTTGTGTAATTACATAATTAAGTACCTACAGTGCAACAATCTTTTCTAACCTTCTGACCTTGGGTGTTAGGTCACTAATGTCCGTGTAAGTTTACACCATTTTAATATAGCCACTGTAGTGATATGTGATGTTAATATCTGTTTTTTGACCGCGGAAAAGTGTGCTGGTTCCGTTGTTTTTTAAACTTTATCTATTTCCTCGCTCTCTTTTTAAATTAAAATGAAATCTGAAACATTAATAATCTGGTCTATCGATATAATAATAATATTACGGAAAACACAACACAACACACAATACTAAATAAAACATTAATGCTTAATTTTATGTAAAAGAATTTGTGTCCGCCACAGTACACATAATACAAACAAACGCAGAGGTACCCAAATTGTCAATCGCGATCAACTGGTCGATCGCAAGAGTTTTTGAGGTCGATCGCCTTATATTGTTTGAGCAAAAATTAAATTTGTTCAAATAATAAAAATATCAATGACATCACTATGGTTTAGAAAGCAGTTACGGAAACAACGAAAAAAAGCCAGCGCGAGTGCTCGGGTCTTTAGTGTTAGATGTTGCATGTTACAGCCTGCATGCATTTAGCTTTAATTGAAAATATTCCCAAATTAAATTTAGCGAAAGACCACTAATGTCATGCACCAAAATCACGTTGATTGATTTTTGTTTTATTATAAATGACTATTAACCACCAATTTAAACATTTTCACCTAGTGTAGTAGTTTTTTTTTACTAATAATTTTCACCTAGTGTAGTAGTTTTTTTTACTAATAATTTTCATCTAGTGTAGTAGTTTTTTTTTACTAATAATTTTTACCTAGTGTAGTAGTTTTTTTTTACTAATAAAAAAGTTTTGTACCTACAAGCGTCGATCTCCCAGTCATTAATTTTTGGTCGGTAGATATTCATAGAAAAACGTATGGGCACCACTGCTATAACGCGTCATAACTAGAGGTCATAAAACCGGAGGTATGTAAAACGGTTTTAATGCAGTGTATCAGGATTAAGTTTTTTTAAAAATTTGGTCATGTGCACTAAAACTCACCAAAGTTTCAGGGCAATTAGATAAACATAGTAAAAAAATTGGAATGTTTGTTAGAATAAAATTCGATTTTGACAAATCTAAAACATAACAAATTGTCTTTTTGTGTGTAACCCCGGTTCATACAATTTTTAATTTCGGTAAAACCAGTTTTGTGACCCTAGTAGTGATTATTTGAAAGGTAAAAAATGAATTCTGCGCATTCAAGGTCATCGCTAAACTTACGTGCCTACGTAATGCATACTGATTAAGTACACTAAAAACCATTTAAATAATTAAAGAAACCTTACCACCATATTCTCCAACTTAACTCTAGTTTCCGTAATTAGATCCTTATTCATATGGAACCTTGGAAAGTAGTATAATAGAATTCATTATAAATTATTTGAGTGAGAAATCGGTGCACATTCATAAAACAAAAACATACGCGTGATGCATAAAATCTCGTTTTTTGAAGACTGGTAACCAGTCCTGTTTATTATTGAGTAATAATGTAACTATTTTAGTTTAAGTCGTCATCAAAATCCTTTATAGTGCAACAATCTATGTTGACCTGATAGTCAAAACTCAAAACTACAGTAGCAACATTGAAATGGTGTGACTTACAAAGACACTAGCGACCAAACGACAATATTCAGGAGACAAAAAGTCGCACTATATATATGTAGAATTATTTTTCTTAATCTAATACCTTTAAACGAGCAATGCTTGTATATAAAAATATGTGTTTATTTATAATCTGAATCTCAGAAACGGCTCGAAAGATTTTTATGAAATTTAGCATGCAGGGGGTTTCGGGTTTCGGGTTTTTTTGAGAAGGAAGCCGACAGGAGGAACCAGCTGGGGTCTTCACGTCGCGTATACCGCAAAGTCTAAAGACGAAAGTGTTTGACCAGTGCGTCCTACCAGTCATGACTTACGCCGCCGAAACGTGGACACTTACAGCAGGGGTGGTCCACAAGTTCAAGGTCGCACAGCGCGCAATGGAGGGAGCTACGCTCGGAGTGTCTCTAAGGGATCGAATCCGAAATGAGGACATCCAAAGTTATCGACATAGCTCGCAGAATTAGCAAGCTGAAGTGGCAGTGGGCTGGCCACGTCTGTCGGAGGACCTTAGGCCGACGGAGCAGACGTGTCCTAGAGTGGAGACCGCGTACGGGAAGGCGAAGCGTAGGATGCCCTCCAACCGGTGGACCGACGACCTTAAAAAGGTGGCTGGTGGTGGCTGGATGCGGAAGGCAGAGGACCGGGAGAAATGGCGCGCCATAGAGGAGGCTTATGTCCAGCAATGGACCAATATAGGCTGATATGGTGGGGTGGGGTGGTTCGGGGGCGATAAATCGATCTAGCTAGGTTTCATTTTTAGAAAACGTCGTTTTGTCCGTGTTCTCAGGCAATGATGAACTGAAAAATATGACTCTTCCTGACATCTATTGGCGAGTAGTAATACTACTATTTTTACCAACACAGCAACACTAAAGCTACTGAACTATAGATACCGTTGTTAAGTTACACTAAAGCTACTTGATAATAGATGGCGTTGTTAAAAAAAACGAGCATAGCTCGGTCCCCAGGTACTGATTCTTATGTGTTAAACGAAGATAGATTATTTCTATGTATGAATGTATTATATTCTTTCTTGGTTCTATAAATAGCTGTTTATTTACTTAAACTATAAGTCAATAAATTTCCTAAAATTTGTCTGTTTATGTCGTTTCATAGCAAGCGTATTTTAAGAATAATTTCAAAGAGAGAGAGAAACAAGAGATTTCCTCTCCTATCAAGGTATCGTTAGCACAATTGGCAGAGCACTTAGACGTGATCTAAGGGTTGCAGGTTCAACTCCTGGCTTGTAATCAAATCTTTAAACCGAGCCATTGGCATTAAGGCTATGGTTTTTTGGTTGGTATAAAATTTAAATATTTATTTAGAACTATGAAATAAGCAAATTTACTTGGTCATATTGATATACTTATATGCAAACGTAACTCGTTTGGGTATGTGGTATGCCATCCCCCCTCATATAATCAAGAAATTTTAGTTTTCCAAACAATTGGAATGCAAGCCCAAAAATAGAGTGTCAGAATTAATTTTACTGTTTTATTAGCCAAATTATAATAATATTAGCAAATCAACTTAATTGACGTTAAAACTATAAAATATATTTTTTAACGTCGAAAAGTGTACTGAGGACTGTAACAAAATCAATCGAATTCTTGCAAACGTAACTCGATTGGGTATGTGGTATGCCATCACCCTAAAATAAAAATGTTTTTTTTATTTTGATAAAAATTATTTGTAGTATACTGTACCTCTCATAGAGTGCTGTTCGTGTGATTGTCCAAACATGTGTTGCCATTCGGTATTCATGTGAGTTTCGTGAGAGAGCGAAGTCTTGTGAGGTTTCCTGCAAAATTTAATGGTTTCAAATACGTTGTATCAGTGGCGGATACAGGATTTCATTCAGGGGCGGGGGGTATTGTGGCGAAGCCGGGAATCGTATGGGAATGACCTTTTGTGGGTGACTGCTCGGCGCAGTAATGGTTTTTTATGAGTTTTTACGGCTCTGGGTTCTACTACTACTTCCTGCCAAGCCCATACTAAGATAATTTCATAATGTTAACATAGTGGATCTGAAATGGATTTTAATACAATATTCCTACATTGGTTTTTGTCACAACTTCTACAACATCCGCATCCGCAAAAGCATCGCACTGATTTATGCGGATGCGAATACACAAGCCAAACAGCAAAGGTATATTTTCACGCAGATGCGAAGGTACCGGTTACAAGCAAACTACTGGTATAAGTATGTAACTGACCTATTTTGCGTCGAAGTGTATAATTTGTCAGCAACATTATGTGTCATCGTGTTCTCTGTACTCCCTGTGTCCAGCTGTATTGACTTCGATATGCTGGAGTTGCCCACGACCAGTCTGCCAGGCGCATCTGTGATGTGCTGTTAAGCATCATAAATTAACTTTCATTTAAGTCCAGGAATTTCATATCGTGTACGGTCGAAAAAGTAACAGATTTTCCAAGATGTATTATTAAAACAACAAAAAAAAGTAAGGTGATTTCTGGGTTCTTTTTAATGTATAAGAATATAGAGTATCTTTTTAAAAGGACGTACATGTTTTGAACGTCGGTTAAAACTGAAACCTCACCTGTGTAGAAGATCCTTGTATTTTGATAAGATGAGCACTCATTGCCAGGAGTTGATTTTCCACATGTTCCGTCATACCTTAAAAAAAAACCACGGTTTAACCACATCTTGATAATTCATTCATACAGTCAGTCATCGCATTTGAAGTTGAAAAACCTACAACGTCTAGACAGTTATGGCGCCGCGACCAATGGCCATAGTGACCATGACTGAGTGGTTAGCATCCGAATTACCATATGTGAAGACATAGACCAGTCGGAACGCTCACCCGCCGTTCCGCATAATGTTACCTACTATTTAAATACGTTCTATCAAATATTAATAGATGACCGACTAGTTTTAACTTTGTAGAGCGTCATCTTTGTCGCACTCACTATTGAATAATAATATATAAAAATAAATTAGTCTTTATAATCTCTTTATTTAAATATAATTTTTTTTTATCGATATGCGTGATGAAAATATTTTTAAAAAATAAATTAACGTACATGTATAATTATTTGATTTTTTTTCAATTACATTTTTAAAGAAAGAAATCATACAGACCTTATATTTTTATTTAAAGGCAGAAAAACACAATTATTACAACAGATTTTAATAGTTAGCAGCCTGTCAGTATTTCGTGCGACAGAGACGACGCTCTACGAAGCCTTATTATAGCTTGTTATATCTGGTTATCTCTTTCTCAAGCTCGATGTGTTTAATTAACTGGTACTGAAACACTCACCATCGGAAGAGAGCCTTCTGAATAAGTTCCTAAGCTGCTGTCCCATCTCGCAGTACTGCGGCATCATACCTTGCTTTACCTGCAAAAATCCTAACTAATATATAAATGCAAAAATCTGTTTTTTTTTGTGTATTATAACTCAACGTCGTATCGGAGCAAGCATTTTATCTAATTTCGAAGGAACGACCCCAGAGCGACAACCCAAGCCGAGGCTTCCCCCGTGGGAGCTTTGGGTGCTTTACGGGCTGAGACTCCTTCAGTGTCTCGCCCCAAAAGCCCGGTGGAGCAGTAATAACTGCATCAGCCAAACTGTAGTAGTCATTCAGAAAAAAAAATCTAATTTTATCACAGTGGTAGATGAAATGACGGAGAAGAACATCGGGTACTTTTTATTTAAATCAAGAGTTCCCACGGTAAAAAGGAAATCTTCGGGTGATACAAGGCACTATTTCTTAACAAAGCAAAAGGTGCCTTAATTATTGCCACAAGTATAGTTGGAGAGACTAAGGACATAGGATACTTACCTCTTTAGCCTATTTAGCCACCGTCGGTTGAGCATGATGAGCCGGGGGGCGTGGATTAGATCCCCGCATACAACGAACATTTAAGTCTAAGCGTTTTCTTTGTATTATGTATTTATGTATCTGTATCCGTTGTCTGGTATCCATAATACAATTTTTGTGACAGGAATAGCTAGAGGAATCTAAAATAAGATCGAATACTTTTTATCTCGGGTCAAACGGTTCCCGAATTCTATTATTGCTGGCGATAACAGAACTTTGCTTAAAAGCTAGTATTTTTTTATTGTGTAGTAAAACTTCTTTGGTCCCGTTGGTAGTAAGATCTCGATCGTCTCTATGTATTATCTTATTTTCATGAAGTCACTCTTTTTACTTTTATAGTAAAATAAAATAATTTAATGAAATATTTCGCACTATTATATTTAATACAAATCACTACAAAATAAATATGATTCCACATACCGTCAGTCTCGCATTTCGTCTATCTCGCAGCGTATGTACCAATCTGTCAACATCTCCATGTCTTAGTACCGCATCTAAAACTTTTCGGGGTATAGGCTCTGCCAGACTTTCTAACAGCAATTCAGCTCTTTCCACCTGTTAAATTTCAACATTATAAATCACATGATTATATAAGAATAATATAATAGTATCGTAGTAAATAATAAGTGATGATTAGAATATCCGTAACTGCGCAGATAATAAAAAGTCCGTATCCATATCTTTTTAACGGATTTTTGTTATTGTTGAATTTCATTAATTATATACACAAATATAATAAAAGACGGTTAATTTCAAATACTTTTTATTTATAATAATCACATTACAATACAATAATAATCAGTGATGCGTTGGATATCCGTATCCATGTCCGAGGATATCCGCAAAATAAAGTACGTATCCGTTTTCGTATCCACATCTTTTTAAGGCATAGTTTTTTATTGGTAAATCTTATAAATTATATATAAAGTATGTCAAAGACGGTTAATTTCAATTTAAATATTCGATAGTATGGGTTCGATTCCCGCACTGGATAAATATGTATATATTTACAAGAAAAAAGATTACAAGTACTTGTATCCATTGTCTGGTTTTCATAATACAAGCTTTGCTTAGTTTGGAACCAGATGGCGCTGTGTGATATGTCCAAAATTATTATAATAATTTTTTGGCTGGGACGAAAGATAACTTAGGACTTCCAACCAATATAAACTTCTTTTCAGTATAAGGTGTATAGTGTGATCCACACGGACAAAGTCGGGGGTAAAAGCTAGTACCTGTATAAGTTTGTGTTTGAGATGGGGCCACACAAGCGGCAATATCTTGCAGTTGACGTCTATCGGGTTCAGCAGACTCGCCACACACGATATTAAACCGCAAACCTCGTGTCTTATCTAGAACAAATAATTTTTTTTTTTTAAATCCCGCCACGATTTTAGACGAAATATACATTATTTTAATAATCAAACAGGTACATCGTAGAGGCTACACAACTATATTTCAATTTACCATTTTAATAAAAAAATATTTTAAAAAACATTAAAAAACCACGCTTATAAAACGAAAGTAGAAAATAAGACCCCACACATTACGGAGCAAAAAAGCGTGGGTACTTTTCAACTGCTCCGTGATGTATGGGGGCTTATTTTCGACTTTCGTTTTATAAGCGTGGTATTTAAATGTTTTTTTATAATATTTTTGCAGACACAAACTAGCTCTCCGATAGTGTTATAGGTAACCACATTGGCCATTGGCCCTTTATTCAGTATGGCCATCCTCCGTTGCTTTCTGGGGTAGTCACCGATCCCCTCTGTGAACGTTCGCAAAGCGCATGCACACATTTCGCTTCATATGCACGTCATCAGTATATGCAACCTCAGTTACCTGATTTTACTTCATACTACTATTTACCTTCACTTACCCATAAATTAGGATGCGCCAAGTAAACAGAACTTTCAGCGACAAGGTCACACAGCGCCTGCTTCTGCAGCAACCCCAGTTCCGCCAGGCTACTTGTCGCTCGCAACGCCTTCGCTATAATCCACTCCGACTGGTCTGTAAGACCCTGCAATAATAAAATCCATAAAGAGTTAAGTATTTGTATTTCTTATGATTTTTTTAAGAGTAACAATAGAGTTTCTTGCCGGATTTTTCTAGGTAGAAATCAACATTGTGTACCGGAGGGTGGGCGGAAGGTTTCAAAAATACTATTTCATAACTTTGAAGAGTCAAAAGTGTTTGTAAAAACCTAATTTAAATAAAAAAAATTGACTTTGACTTCGACGTCATACACTGATACAATACCTGTTATAAGAGCATTGCCAATATCAGAATATTACCTATAAGAGTGTAGCTAAAAAAATCAGCAATATTATAACATTACCTGTTCCAATAACGGGGCCAATATTGTAGCGGCATGTTGCCCAACGTAGGCGGCCACTCCGACCACCCGCTCAAAGAAACATCCCCGTAGCGCTATTTCCTCCTTGTCATTTAAGAAGGTTACCATATGTGACAATATCACATCATTAGCTTTCTGCTTCCCAAAGAATATGCACAATTTGGTGATACCGTTTTCGACTAATGCTCGTTTGACGACTGCTTGAGAGTCGGTCAGCAAATAGGACACGGTTGAGCGGACCTAGAAAAGGTAGAAATATAAAACGACATAATAGTTTTGAAACTATTGCGCTTTGCACACTTTATTATTGTAATACCTGGAAGACCGAGCTTTGCTCGTTTTTTTTAACAACGCCATCTATTGTCAAGTAGCTTTAGTGTTGCTGTGTCGGTAAAAATAATAGTATTACTACTCGCCAATAGACGTCAGGAAAAGTCATATTTTTCATTTTATCATTGCCTGAAAGCACGGATGAAACGACGTTTTCTAAAAATGAAACCTAGCTAGATCGATCTATCGCCCCGAAACCCCATGCATACTAAATTTCATGAAAATCGTTGCGAGCCGTTTTCGAGATTTAGATTATAAATATATTATATATACAAGAATTGCTCGTTTAAAGTATTAGATTCTTTGACGTGTAAGGCACACGTGAACTAAGTTATTTATCACAGAGTAATAAATAGTTTGATACTGTTAAATGTTGTGTGCTGTAACAATGCTCTGCAGATACTGTGACTCTTGTATTTAACAAGATTCTTTGTGTGGGTAGTTTTAAAACTGTTCTCTCCTATCAATGCACAACAGTCTTCACGTGACCACGGCTAGTGCAATCTGGCCTAAAGAAACTTTGAGAACCAAAAGACAAATATTCATTTTGCGTGCCAGACCTGATAAATACAAAAATAATAAAACATACCTTACAGACAAGGTTCTAATAGTAATTGTTATTTTAATAACTACATGAACATTTTTTAAGTTTTTTTTTTGCATTCTACTCATTTAAAAGAAATATTTAAAATGAAAGCTATAGAGTCTTATATAAATTTACCATTTCATGCAAAGCTGATAGTTCAGTCTCGTAGTTGATATTAGCAGCCTCTTTGTCAACCATATTCTGTGTCTGGTCCAGAAATCGCACCGCCGTCTCGGCCAGTTTCGCTAAATACACAATTAAAAATATGGTCATAAACATATTAGGAAATTACGTCACTCGCTTTGTATGTTTGACCTTCATAGGACTGGCCGGGCGACGGCTCGCTGCCAGGTGTGCAAATCTAGTTTATACGGAAGCGCGGCCGACGTTAGACGCATATACACGGTTGCGCGGCTCGCTGTACCGAACGCAGAATACTTATTTACAGAACTGCTGTGATCGGAGTGTTTATTGTTTTATATTGGAACAAGTCCACGGGGACATACATTGGACATCGGTGTAGGTAGTGTCGACAGTACACCCGGTGCGTACTTCTCGGACAGCATCATCCAGTTTCTACACCGCGCCGGTATTGACCGGTATGATACGGATTCCAACAACGGTGGCTGGCGGCGACGTTGGTGTTTCAGACGTAACAGTTTATCATAAAAAAAAAATCCCTTTTGTATTTGATATTCCTTAAAGTAAAATTCCTCTACAACTGGGTCCCTTCTGACGATAGGAATAACGAAGTGTCACCCGGACCCCTACGTCGAGGCGGCTGTCACATAAAGTCAATATCCAACACTTACATATATTAAAAGATAGAATGTGAATGTGTTCCTTTGCACCATAGACTTCGAGTTCTGTAAACTCTTCTATGAATTGCGCAATAGCCTCACTTTAGAAAAAAAGAAAGTGAAACAGCGGCCTCTTTTCTCTTTCTATAAACGTCTGCCATTTTGTTTGTTGATGTTTATGAAAACAAGTTAGAAAGATACCAGGCAGCACAGTTTCGCTGAGTCTGTGTCACACCTTTGCAACCATTTTTTTTCACACACATCTGGTTAGGAAATGCGATGTCCATTTCTCTATGTCTATGGTTTGCATATATATGTGTGTGTTTTTTTATTCAAAAGGGAATGAAGCAGCTACTGATTGCTAATATAAAAATGAAAAATAATAATTAATAAAAGATACTTACCAATATTGTTAGCATAGGCAATTCGAACTGGGATGGCGCTGTCCGTGGCCCTTGGCGCTAGTTCTGGGAGGATATATTCTGGGAACACGTTGCAATCGGATTTTGGTAATGGTCCCACTAGTGCCACGCAGCGGGCTGCTGCCGAAACTGCCGCCGCTCTTACACGCGGTACAGAGTCGTGGGATAAGTGTATCTATAGAATATAAATCGGACTGCTTTGTAAAAAGAACACATAAAAATCATATACAATAATAAATATTTTAGGACAATGAACACAGCTCCGTCTGGCCCCAAAGTAAGCAAAGCTTGTGTTATGGATACCAGACAACATACATATCATACATATATACACCCAGTCTCAAGAAAAACACAAATGATTATCACATAAATGTTTGTCTAGTGCGGGAATCGAACCCACACCCTCTGCACGGTAGCCGGCCACACCACCAACTAGGCAAATAATAAACGCCCCTCGATTCAGCAGTCGGGTCATAATAAACATATATAATATGATTCTACAATCGAATTGAGAGCCACCTTTGTATTTAATTTGGTAAATAAGTATTAAAGCAATTTTCAAGTACGGCCCATAGATAAACATCTCGCAATGTATTTGCTGTTAAAAATCAGTTAAGTTATAAGACTTTCGTAATTTAAAACAACAAACTGTCCGAACGTAGGTAATTTGATTTCAAAAATAGGTTACAACATTGAATACAAAACAAAACATTTTTATTAGTACAAAATCATGACATTTTATTTGTTTTTTATAGTATTTGCATGAAAACATTATAGAAAGAGTAATTAAAAATCAGTTATAACACAATCATAAAAATGTATGACAAATAATAATTCAAAGCTACGGAACCAATCACGATAATTAGAGCCTGCACTTGTCCAGCATCTTTTAATAGGAATACTGTTTATTTTCTAAGCAATAGCTAGTTTAGTTTTTTTGATGGGAGCTGACAAGTGCTATTTCGAAAAGTATTTTACATTTTGGTCTATAATTTCAAAGTTTATTTGAAATCTTGTGGGCCAAGCTGCCTGGATATTCTACGGGTCCGCGCGGATCACCGTTTATATTGGAAACACTTGTAACTGTGCCCGTCGGCTCTCTAAACACATCTCTCTATCTGGAGCAGGCCTAGTGGCGGACACATGGTGTCCGACGCGGCCCATTGGTAAAACCATGTTTTTTTTTCCGGCAGTCAACGTGTTAAGGCTGAGCCCTACTCGAATGTGCAGTTTTCTGCTCGTTTTTAAATCGATTCCACTGTCCTATTGCAAGTTTGAGACTGAAAAAAGAAACATTTCTTACCACATTCTTTAACTAGTAAATTACTGTATTTGTTTTAAGATATCTGTTAAAAAGTCGCTTTAAACAAATAACGACCGAACCACTCGTTTTTATATTTTTAATGCATAACTCCTTATCAACTAGTAGCGGGAACATAATTTATTTCATGAAATGTTAAGTAACTATAAAGCTAGAAAATTACTGTAATAGAATTTTTATATCTTATGTGATATAACTGTAATTAATTATTTACCACTTTTTACGCTAAGCTGTTCGCATATCTATAATATATTTTTGCCACAGAATAATAAGCTCTATTTGAGACGTACATTGTCGATTTCAGCTAAACGCCCATAAAGCAAATGTATATGCGTGTTCGGGCCCTTTTAAGCTAATATGTGGCTTTTTTATATTAAACACATTATTTCGTTTATTACAAATCTGTACTTACTATGTAAGGCAATATCCTATCCAAAATCGTTTCTGAACTTGAATTCTCACACAAAAGCTGCAATATTTCCAAACAATACAACTTCGAGGTACAATGGTGTAGTCCCCTAATGCATGACGTCACCAGTGACGTAATAAGAATCAACCCATCGCCATCTGGACCCATAACCTTTTTTTCCGGCGCCTTATCTTCATTCTCATCATCAAGATCGGTAACGTTAACTGTAAGAACTTTGAAACCATCTTTCATCAAGTTGTCTATATTGTCTATGGTTTGGTTATCGGTAGTTTCATCTATTAGATCTTGGTAGTTTTTAGCGCTTGATGGTTGGGTGAAGATTTTGATAATATTTCTGATGTCTTGGTGTATACGAAGTATCTTCTCGTCTGTAGGTAGTATTGGTTGAGCGGAAAATATTAGCATGTAGGACTGGAGAAAAGAATAGAAGTATTCAGGGAAGAGTCTGAAACAGAATTGTTAATTATTTGTCCATAACAATAAAATTTATGGAATTCTAATAACAAATTTTGCTACTACAAATTACCTACTTATTTATTTGTTAATTCAGTACCTACTTGTTTTAAGCCTATTCAGAGCCAATACGAAAGGCTAGAAAATAGGCGTAACTAAACATATGGAAAAACGAGTAATTATGGAAGTATTACCTCTACCCAAAGGTTGTCTGGAAGAGATCGGTTTAGCGATAAGACCGCGAAATTGGTATTTCTTTTATTGTTTTTATATTATTTTTAATTTATATATTTTTGTATTCTATATGCGCAATAAAGTTTATTATTATTATTATTATTATTATTATGGCAACAAACTGCTAAGAGATTAATAAATGAAGAAAATATTAAAGAATCAACGATGTTTTCTGTATTTATATACAACGGTTCCTCCGTTTAAGCTTTAAAGTTTAATCTTTTTATATATCAGTATATAGCAATGTGACAACCAAAGTCGGGGGATAAATTTAATACAATATTTTTCATGTTACTTATTTTTTAAATACAATTTATATCTAACGGCTTAGCAAAGATTTCATTAATGCAATTAAAACAATTCTAAAACTAACTTGCCCCTCGCTTCATCCAAATACAGCTCGGCGCTACGTCGATCCCTGGGATTTCTTTTAGTCATAGAATGCAGTAACGTCCTTAATAAAGGATCACATCCATCAGGCAAGGTCATGGTCACTGGACGGTTTTCCCCATTACGATAGGCAAGCAATCCAGGCAGATCCAGCGCTGGGGTGCCGTCATTCCACAGCTCCAATAGGGCACATCTGTTGGTCACTATTCTTATTATTTACTAGTTAGTCTTGATATGATTGGTATAAAATTTTGTGTTTTAAGCCCCAAGAAGTTTTTGGACTGTAATTATCATGATGCTTTCTCATGGGTATCTGTGGCCGCAATAAATAGTAAGTTGTGTAGTAACTTCAGATTTAAGCAAACAGAAAAAATATCACCAAATATAAAGGGTTCTCCAGGATTTTTAATAGGTGGAAGGTTCTGTCTATAGTTTTAAGGATACTTTCATACACATAAAAAATCTATAGGATTTTCATGGTTTGGCTAAATACGCATATGGAGATAACTATTGTGGTTTTCACAGTCATAAACTGCAAACAGTGAAAACCAACATCAATCAAAATCGATTTAAAAGTTATTGGATCACTATAACAAGAAATGTTCGTTTAAATACATTAGATTTGATATTTTTTATCATATTTTAGTCATCCCTTCTATTGGTCATAATAAAATGTATAACTCTATATACAGAAACGGCTTTCTTACGATTTTATTACATTACGCATAAATATATTGCAAAATTATGTAATTAAAAATCTTATTTCTTTTTTATATCAATTACATACCCTGCAGAAAATATATCCATGCTTGGAACTAGTTCGCCTACTTTGCATGGAGATTCGCTCAGCAGCAATCCACCACTTCTGTCATCACCCTGTTACAATACAAGAAAAAATTATACAAATAAGTATTTATTTGTTTATTTATAATTAGTATTTAGGATTACAAGAGAATTATACACAAAAACATTAAAATTCGAGAACATGTGGTTAATTTACTTCTTCTCCTTCATGAATACATAAATGATAAAAATGCTTTGAAAAATTAAAACTTAATTGATTTGTAATTGTATTGGGGTATTTGTAATATTTTTAAAATAAATCATTGTATGTTGTGTTATTTTCTAGTATAAGGCTATATTGTATTTTTATATGAAGTTGAAAAATATAAAAGATTATCTGCTGAGTTTCTTGCTGGTTTTTCAAACTTTTTTGACCTTCTGATCTTGGGTTTATGGTCGCCAGTGTTGTTGTAAGTTCACACCATTTCAATATGGCGACTGTAGTTTTGATTTTTGTCCACCAGGTCAGAAAAGTATGTTGCACAATATGTATATTGATTTTAAGCTCAATAATTTCTAGGTTATAATATCATAAATGAATATTGCAATTAAATGAATGAACATACGTCTTTGGTGACATCGCTTAATATGTAAACATAATTTGTACATTGCTTCATTATGAATGTTTGGACCCTAGCTAGAAATATATAATAAGGATCTTAATACATATTAATAAGCTTAATCTAAATTTATTATGTGAAAACTAAGCTAAGCCAAGCTAAGCAAAGTCGAGTTAAGCTAAGCCAGTTTGAGCAGTAACAATCCGTTTTACACAGCTTGATTAGTTCAGACATGTTCTATGTATTTGTTTAATTCCTTAATATATATATCACACTTTTGTTATTCATTATGCATAGGCATTTACATTATAGGCTTTTTATTCACTTTAGGGCTATGCTCGGCTATTTAAATCAATTATAAATACCAGATGTTCCTCCTAGTCTAGGATGTTAACTGGAATTTAGCCAGCCTTTTACAATAAGTTGGGTACACCTTTATAAATTTATCAATAAGACGAGGCTAGAACATGATTTATGATCATTACTTTAACCACATTTAAAAATGAAAAAATATTCTTTGTTTTTATAGAAAACTTTTAGGCAGTAAAAGAATTTTCCAAACTGCTTCAGTAGTTTCAGTGATTATACCCCACTCTCTCTGTACCAAACTAGATTTTGATAAAAACTTACCCCAGGTCGGTTGCTAGGATCTGGGGCTCTGACAAATCTCTCAGGAGCAACATAACATAGTCTTCTACGCGAAGTGTCAAAGAAGTAGCTAAAGTCAGCAGGATTATCGTCTGGCAGGAAGGTTGGCTTGAAAGATGCAATGTCTGTCAGAAGCACCCATAGCCAGGATGTCACCATTATGTTTTCTAGCTATAAAATAATGATTTATGTATAACTATTTTTTTTTAACTAAGCTTTTTTTGTATTTTATTTATATAATGTGCAACAGAGAAAATTAATACATTCATAACATTTAACCCCCTATGATTAGGTTTATCCTTACACTTTACTTCATTCCGAAATGTTATTTACAAAGTAAATGCAGACAAATGATTTTGATTTCACAAAGGTTGTTAATGATTCAACAAATTTAACCCTTAATGTGTCTAGAATATTCTTAAAAATCCCGCGTTTGATGTTAAATATTAAAAGGCACACAAGTCCAAATTATTTAATTAAGTTTGTTTGTTTTGATATTATAATCCAATACCAAATTTTAGTCAAAACAGAGTTTTTTGTTTTGCATCAGTCTTGTAATTTTATTTGGGTATGTATGACTATGGAAAGGAAATGAGAAACAGAAAGCGTTGTCAGTAGAAAAGATAAAAGAAAGGTAAGATTGACAGAAGAGTGGTCCATGGTCAAAATGACAGATTTCTATGAATTGTAAGATATTAAAAGACAAACACAATAGTTTAACATATTAATGTTTGTCTTGTCGGGGAATGAAACTTATGCCACTCGATTCAACAGTTGGGTCATTAACCACTGAGCCAAAGAGCCGACATCCATTATCAAAAGATCTGGTTCCACAAAATAAAATACCTATATAAATTTTAAAATTATTTACTAACCTTAATATCTCCATGACATATTCCTAATTTGTGCATTCTATGTAAGGCATATAAAACCTGAAAGGTGACCCATTTTTTCTCAAGCACTGTGAGGAATGGACGTGTAGACATTCTATCATAAACGCTACACTTGCAGTATTCACGCATTAACAAACCTGCTTTGTCTGTCAGCTGTAATTAAAATACAAAAAAATACTAGAGTATAGTCATTAAGGGCAGTACTATGTTGCAATAAACTTTAGTAAAAACAAGGACAATGCAATTTGTAACTAATAGAGCATGAAAAATGCAGCTACATCTCAACTTACCAATGTTTTAATTCAAATATAAGAAATTTGTATTTTATTATACTTCAGTATTATCAACAAAGAATATAAAACACTATCATGACATAGTCCGGTCAATTTAGACATTCGAAGTTACATAAAGTCCCAACAAGCTGAATTTCAGTGAAATTGTTCAAAACCCAATTATAAACAATGTCTAGAAGTTCCCCATCATTCCCGTGTATGGAAAAAATTTTATTCAAGGTCAAAGGTCAAAAAATGCGTTTTTCGCGATTTTCAGCAAAACGGTAAGTTTTATCATAAAAGTACCTCAGACAAAAATTGTAGATCATAAAATTATCTATAAAAAATGTATCAATACTTTTTTTCTTATGAGCCACCGTTTCTGAGATATAACGATTTAAAAAGTTATAAAAGTTGTTATCTTCATAATATGCACACGTTTCCACGCCACCTATGAGGTAGTGTACTTAGCGCGTTTTTTTTAACGTGGTTTCCCCAGTAGGCCTTCTCCTCGGGTCAGTTGTGATCCTGTTTAATGTAAAACTATTGCAAAATAACGAAAATTTTCAAAGATTGGAAAAGATAAAAGCGATGTAAATTAGAAAAAAAGTGTTGAAGTTCATTCGTCTGATTCGTAAGTTTCAAATTCTTGTTATTCTTCTCCTGCTTCTTCTTCATCTTCATTTTGGATGCAAGTAAATTGCGTCAATAGCGATGTATCGCATGATACTTCGTCGGAATCATACGAATCCTCCATTGTTTGTGATTCAATATTAGAGCACGACCGGCCTTGACAATTTGTGCATGCTAAAGAACAAAACAGTCCGACTTATTTGCAACCACATTTAGCACTGCAACCCTTTTTGCAGTTGCAAAAAATAGTGTTCAGCAGTTTTTCCGGCGCAGGTGGAAGTAAAGTTTGAACTGGCTCTAATATATTGTTGACCAACTTCCAACCCCAGTCTGTAGGGTCTAGCTGATAACCAAGCCACACTTGAACTTGGTAATATACTCGAAAAAGATGTTGGTGAGCAGCAACTGAGGTTGGAGGAAGTCAAGCTAATTGAACTTGTTTTTTATTTTTAGTATTTTTAACGAAACATGCATATTGATGCTTATCTAAAAAGGTAGTTTTTTTAGGAGCTCGGTACATAGAAAGAAGAAAGCGGATGCCGTTGGTAATAATTTCTTGTTGAGTTGAATTACTCTTTTTAAAAACTTCAGCACATTGAATTAAATCTTGTTTTTCAAACATTTTGAAAACTGCTGTTTTACCCCTCCTGTAAAATTCAGATGTCGTATCACAGCCAGGTATTGCGTGTAAAAATAGTACATGATTTTGACACTTTACAAAAGTAAATAAACTTTTTGATGAATATATATATCTGATTGATGCTGAGCTTTTCCTGGTTTTAAGAAAAAAATAGTTTTTTCAGTTGGCGTTCAAGCAGTGAGTAATACAAGTAAGTCAACATCTTCACCAACAACAATAGTTGTATTTGTCAAATTGAATTGCTCTATTGCTGTTTCAATAATCAATACATCAGCATCATTAGTAGCTTGTTTAACCAATATATTTTCAGCCGTAAACTTTTCTTTTAACATTGAAATGAACAGAGACTTGTTGTGGGTATTTGTAAGAAATTTCTGTTGACTGGTTGGGACTGTCATAAGTTCATCAAATAAAATATCAGAAGATGAAGATGTTGCTAAAGTTGGACGACGTTGTTCTGCAGCTTTAATATTTCGTGCAATCATCATAGCCATCAAATACGACAGTAACTCTGGAACCAAAATGTCTACGTACATATTGAACGTATTTATCTAATATAACGTTGAATGTTTCTTCGCTATCCCACACAACGCGGTGTAGTAAGTATCCTCCGTCAATGATGTATGGTGCATTAGTGTTGTTAATATCAATATATACTTTTTCAAAACAATCGTAAATGGTAGATTTCTGTGTTTTACGCATCCAGATGTCATCAAATAACGAAAGGGTAGGGAGCTAATTCATATTCAAAATATTTTTCTATTTTCTATACTGGCTGGTTGGTGAATAAATGGTAAAAATGAAATTTGAGATTTAAAATAATTCGTATGATTATTTGTTAAACGTTCAATAAAACCATTCCAACCGGGTAAAGACTCATTTTTCCATTTTCCATAAAACCATACTATATCATTGTATAAGTCTGTATCGGCACATGAGCTTTTGCCTTGAAATCTTTTGCTGAAAGTTTCTTTTATTTGTGGCATAGGTTCTTCTAGTAAAACTGAATGTTTTGGAGTAACAATTTGAATAATACCCATTATGTGGAGCGTGTTATTATATATGAGGAGGACGATGGAAAACTGCTGCTGCGTCGTACATTATTGTATCATTATAAGAAGCACATAAACCAAAAGCCGAAAAGATTTGTATAAGACGTTTAGACCCGAACCTTCGATGAAAAAATATAAACATTTAATATATAATAATATTATATAAAATATAACAACTCTAGATGTATATACGTGGCGTACTCATGCATATTATGAAGATAACAACTTTTATAACTTTTTGAATCGTTATATCTCAGAAACAGTGGCTCGTAAGAAAAAAAGTATTGATACATTTTTTATAGATAATTTTATGATCTACAATTTTTGTCTGATGTACTTTTATGATAAAATTTACCGTTTTGCTGAAAATTGCGAAAAACTCATTTTTTTGACCTTTGACCTTGAATAAAAAATTTTCCATACACGGGAATGATGGGGAACTTCTAGACATTGTTTTTAATTATATTTTGAACAATTTCACTGAAATTCAGCTTGTTGGGACTTTATGTAACTTCACTCTCATTTTTTGGTCTAAATTGACCGGACTAACAATGCTTTGCTTAAGTTGTAAGCTAAAAGCCCCTTTAACACTTCTTAGGTTACATTGCTAAAACATTTTAAAAATTACTGAAAAGTATGTGTGTTATCTACAACTATGGGTGTCAACCACCCGAGGTAGATAACATACAAAAGGTCAGTAATCATGTTTTTATGTTTGTCAGGGTTTAAGCTGTATACTGAAGAACATTAACAACTAATCAGATCATTAAATCTAGAAAAAAAGGTAGGTAGCAACGAGCTCAGTGACAAGCTGTTAGGTTATATGTTATAAAACGCGCACGAACCACGCAAAGAGAAGCAAATTGCACTAGTGTCAGTAAGCTTTATTATTAATTTAACCTGTAAAATTACAAAATCAAATAATTCAAAGAGTAAGAGTTTCCACAGTGGGTGATTGGTACTGGTGATAGCCTTCCTCCCCCCTTGCCAGCTCTTCCCAATGCTATTGAAACAATTAAATCTACTTACTGAACACTTTCAATGTGCAGATTACTTTTAAAATAATTAATAAAATACTTACAACTACCCTTTGGAATGGCAAACAATTGAAAGCAGAGACAAGCTGTTCCTTTATCTTTAATATCCTCTCCTTATGTTCAGCAAGAGGTAGAGAAGGATCATGTATGGCAAAGACTTTAACCACTACCAGTCCCTCTCGTGATTTTGCACGAGCTACTTTGAGGAACCTGGTTGAACCTAAACTATAAACAAAGAATAATTAAAAGGCATAACCAAACATTGTCTGGAAAAGATTACTTTTTAAAGATAAGACTGCTATGGGTCAGAGTAACTGAAAGGAAGTGCAAGGGAATTAAGACTTTTCTTTTTTATTTATACCATAAGCCGTTTCATAGCCTCATCAGCTGTGATATATTTGAATGACACACTAAATGTGTCCCACCTACAGGCTACTATATCATGTTATTTTTTTTTACATTTTAGTTACAACGCTTCTCTCATATCATTGGCTTCTGATGAAAGTTTAGCATTTAACGCCTGGTAAATCATTGGCCATGAATTGGTTAAGGTAGGAAACAAACCAACAGTCTGCGAGTCTACCATTGAATAGTTGCACACCAAGAGGTATTAATCACACATATCTTATTTCTTAAAGAACCCCACACTGTTGTCCCTAGGATAAATCTTGGTAATAAGGCATAAGCCCTTATTCCACAACCTAAGAATTATCTTTTTTCCTCAGTGACCTTTTCTGTACACCTCAACCCTGCGTTTTCTATAATACAATGATCAAAATAGAAGAAAAAAGTAGTCTTGTAAAAATGTTTTACCTTTGATCAAATGTTAATTCAACATGATCGCTTAAATAATGTTCCACGGGGTATATCTGAGATGGAGCAACTCCTACTAGTTGGTTACCCATTTTCTTCAAAAAATATACTATTCAAACAACATTAAACTTTTGCAATCGCAGTTAAGAGTTCCAGGTATTTATAATAGGATGTGATGACACAAATAATTCTTTAAGGAACAAAAGAAAGTAAATTAAGCGTTTCCTGTAAATTTCTCAAAATATTTACATGTAATAATCTTATTATTTTACAGTGCAATTCCTACAAATATTGCAATTTTTATGCCATCAATTCACGTGATCTTTTCTACAAAGTAAACGCTTTTATACTTTTTGCGAAATTTATTACAAAATATAAAGGGAAACGTCGCAAATCAGCTGTTTTTTTTTTTGTTTTTTTTGTTTTCCTCATTCGGCCTTAGGGACAGGCTAAGGTCTTAGACCATGCCACAAACAATAAAGTATCATATACAGACTATGCTGCCAAGCAAAAAGCTTATATATTGATAGCACTGGAAAGCGCAGTATGAATATTTTTTGAATATGATTTTTTTGACCTTGAAATCGCTTTGAGTGTATTGATAGGGTGACCATGAGTAATTGGGTCACTTACCCAATTATAGTAATTCTTATCGCCACGATCTCATCGTCACCTTCGTGGCAAATACAAGTTATTGCTCATTTGAATAATTTGCGTAAATAGCTTATAGCGTTTGATAAGACGAGTAAATTCATAAATAAATTATTCAGATCGTGATTCTCGTTTGGCAGATATAATATTTTAAAGTTCTTGATCCCACGAAAGATAAGCCACGAAAATGACAAATAAACTTTACAGCCATTATTTTTTCATAATTTAAGTAATGTTTATAAGACTTAAGGCTAATAAAATAAATAAGGAGACAAAACATGATATAAATAAACAAAATAGGCAACTACCAGTTTGGTTCCAGGTTCTTTTTTATAACTGATATGTAATTGTCAATTTAAATTACATAACTTTAGTAATAACTTTTTATCATAAAGCGTTTATTAATGCAAATATGTAGGTAATTTAATGTGATTTTATTAACCAGTTAAGTACTTATCTTTATTTTATATTATGTTTTTTTACTCTAAAATACTCTCTTTATACATGTGAAATATAATCACATAGGTGCTTACTATAAACTAAAAAGCTATATCTTAACTTATAGTGACTGTGCGTAATTAAAGTGGTGAAGTATTTTGCTGCAACATGGGAAAATATTCGGCGATCTGGTAGAGATGTTGACGTGTCCATTCTTGAAGGCAAATTAAGGTTTGATTGCTTGGTTAGTCTCTAAAATGATACGTATTGGTGGTTGACGTGGCGGGGCTAAAAGCGGATCAATGACAATTTCATCATCAAAAATTAAAAGATCTCCTTGAAGAGCACTGTTTGCTAAATGTTTTATTTTTCTTTTCTTTTAACGTACAGTTTGCTCTTCAGTCGATCTCGTAACTTTTTTGTTTTATTTAGGTGGATATACATTTCATTGGCTTGGTACAATGACTCCTTTGGCTTAACTTCTATAATAACTATTTGATATGACCGTATTGTGAAGCCCAGGGTTCGCTTTTTTTTCTTTCTCTTTAAGTTTTTATGTTTTTTTTCTTTTCTTTTCTCGGCGTTCTCTGGCAGTTTATGGCACCGAAAAAAACTTTACTGCCAACATACAAGGAATCACTTTCAGGGCATAAAATCACTTTCGTAGCATAAAATCATCTTCGTGGACAAAACGCCACGAAGGTGTCGAAAATATGCTTTTTTTATAAATTCCTGTACACTTTACGTGAAACATTTTATATTAAATACTACATAAATATTTTACATTTTAGCTTCGATTAGCTAACTTTGATTTCAATTGCTAAAATACAATTCACAAAAATGTTGTCCACGCAAATGATCGATATGTTGATCTATTTATTCATAGATGATAAATGGAAACTCACCAGAATTTGTTGTCACTGAATGATAAGCCGCTCGTCTCACTTCTGCGATGCCGGAACACGCCAGACGCTCGACCGAATCTAACTCTATGATTGGTTGCTGCTGTCGTGTTCAACAGCAAGCCTTTATTTGGGCAAATCTATAGTACCTAAAATCGTGTGACCGACGCATATTTTGTTTTCAATTCAAAATAATAATATAAAGGTTTTTTTAAGACTATTGTGTGTAAAGTACATTTAATTACCGTGATTTAATGAAGCAGTAACCATATGATTTGCTGCAACGGGAATATGACGCGATGAGAATGCGAAAAATAGCCCCTTTTTTGACAATTTTGTGTGATTTTGGTACATATTTTTGCTTTATTTATGTAGTAACTCTCTCTTTTTACCCTCCAATTCACAATTTTTGTTTCTAACTTATACCGTTTAGAAAATAAATAAAATAACTGTGTGACTATTAAATTTGAACTACGATGAGAAGTATCCAATTACGATAGGGCCATTTTTTTTGTACGATTTTATAACACTAAAGTAGATACATAGTTTTTCTATAATTTTAGGGTTCTGTACCATGAAAGAAAAAACGGAACTTTAAATCATTCTCATGTCCGTCTGTTCATTATTCATAAACAAAAATCACGGGAAATTTTCCTTTTATTTTGGGGCACGAGATTTAACCAATAAAAAAATTAGATATTTTTTTGGTTGTAACTTTGATCCTAATCAACTAAAAAACTACTTATACTTGTTTTATTATTTTAAAAGAGATATATCCTCGTAAAATTAACGTTGAATACACTTGTGATTAGTCACTTTTACTAGAATTGAACCCGTTATTTACAATTCAACTTCATAAAATCACAATAATAACTAGTTCGACTTCTCTTACCGATTATGGAATGACAGATTTATATTTTTCTCCTTTATCGCTTATCGGCAACAAACAAACATGCCCTTTTATGACGTGCGCGAAAGGTATTTGCATCTTTTTTAATACACGTAAAATAGCATTAGAATAAAAGAGCACTGTTCACATTTTGGTCTAAGCCAAAACATTTCGCCAGTATCTGTATGAAAGAGATACGTGTTGAAAAATTTAATATAAAAAAGGAAGATTGCAGCTTCTGGTCAATCTATATTTGCACCATAGATAAAGAACTTGTAGAAGGCTATCTCATTCAAGTGTCAGGGCTATGTTCAGTTTCAACGCCGTGTGATCACCCGACGATAAACTTACCGTTCAATAACTCGGAGTGACTCACACGGCGAACGCACCGTATCGTTCAATAAGTCGTCGGGCGATCGCACTAATCACACCGTGAAATAAGAGGGTGAAAGTCGCACTTTGACAGCTAACGAGAATTAATTTTTATATTCAATATTACTAATGCGACTACAGGTGATAAAAAGTACTTTTTGTTGACTGACTAATGAAATAAGATGATAGGAGACAATAACACAATAATTTATAATTAGAATCTTTTTAGAACCTTAATTTACATTGACTGTTTCGCACCTAGCGATAATTTTCAAACCCGCTATTGTCAAAGCCGTTCAGTTTCAAAAGTCACGTAAATTGGACCAAAGTCCGGCGATAGCCGGGCGAAAGACAAACGGCGATAATCACACCCAAAGTGAACGTAGCCCTTCTGTTGTCAGAATGTCATCACTAGTCTAGTCCAAAGAGGAGATAATCACTCACTACGTCTACTATCTACTCTCGTCTATGGACTGTAGCTTCAACAAATAATTTGCCACCCAGTTTTCTCAATATATTTTGATATTACAATCGCAGGCTAAATGACTTCTAAAAGTGAAAAAGATCGTGCTAAACAAATACAAGACAGATGCCAGAATATATTAATTCAAATGCTAAAAGATGAAGATAACAAATACTGTGTTGATTGCGACGCGAAAGGTATGTATTCTTGTCACCTACATATTTTCCTGTGTTTTCGATTCTTGATGAATATGTTTATTGTCAGTAAACGTGATTTAGTTTTCTTAAAATGATTATGCTTGTGAATCTATTATGCATACTAAGTTTTCTTTGCAGTATGCCGTTTTTAAAGATGACTCACTACTTACTATTTTACGTCCATCTGTCTGTCTATTCCGAATCGTTTTTAACCAGCGAGCATTATATTTTCCCCTATTTAGTAACTCTGACCATAATATTTAATGCAGTTTTATCTTCGTGTAGAGTTTTCATCCTGTACCTACTGATTTGGTACAATGTTTACCTTTGCCTGAATCTAACAAATATAGAGGCAAAAGATCATGCTATAAAGCCCGTCCCATGTTGGGTCAGTCAAGTTGATCATTCTACATACTACTGTATACTAGTATTTTTAGCGGTTCTGCTATGAACCATTCCAGAAGGTTTTTGTTATTGAAACTTCTGTGATGTCACACTTTAATATACTATTTAGGTATTATTTTTCTTCTTTTAATGGAAATACTAGTGGCAATAAATAATAATAGTTTTAGTTTTTACCTTAAAGTATGGTATTTTATTACTATTAGCATGGGCCATGACCCAAGAGTGGTAAACAAACTTATGGGTCGCCTGATGCTAAGCGATCACTACGGACTATAGATTCTTACAACACAATGGGCATTACTTACTTGACCCTGCAACAATCTTATCACTTTTTTCTTTAGGAATACCTCCTATTACTGTAGTGCCTTGCAAAAAGCACTGTAGGAAGCTCATTCCACAACTAAGGCATTCACAGGAGTTCCTCTGAAACCGCAGGTAGATCATTTAGGTTTCAAGGTGTTAGAATGAGTACCTACTAATGGTAAGTAATGTGTAGTAGTAATGTGTTTATTAATACTACGAGTCAGTTTTAATTGTTCTTCCCACAATGCTAGCTGTTGTGAATATTTTTATGGTAAAGATATCAATTAAATGAAGGCAGCCAAGTTCAAGCTATAAAGTAAAATATATAAACCTGACTCAGAATCTCTTTGCAAATCTTGTAAACATAACCTAACTTTACTTAATGTTCACTTATTCTTTTTTTTTTTTCAAGGCATTATCATGCAATCGGTCATGAACCATGAGCAGATGAGTTTTGTGCATTTTGTGGCCCTTAAAGTGAATTGCACATTAACCCGTTATGCGTCCTAGGGACCACAGTGGTCTCTAAGCGACTTGTGTCGCAGGGGATTTTTTTCAGGACTTTTATCAGACAGGCTAATTGTTAGTATTCAGAAGTGAAGCCAATGGCCTGTACTACGTTCTAGTATTTTTGGGTGGACAATATTTGTGCGTTTAATATTTTTTTATCAGAAATTTTTTTGGTAATTTGATCTGGCCGCCATTTATGTTGCGCCATTTGAGTTGGATTTTGGATTTTATTAACAGTAGCATAGTGTTCATTTTGACATCGGGTAATGTGCTATATATAAAAAACTATGCCTTTTTTTAGTAAATAAATTTATTATTACTTATTATATTTATCATAAACTTATTCTTATTACTTTTTTTTTATACTGTATATATTAGGGAACATACCTAAAAATAAATAAAGAGGAATAAACATAATGAAGTTAGGTGTATGTCCGTTTGTACGCGGCAAGGGGGGATACTTTCCTTAGTATGGGGACACTTGATGGGTTAACAATCCATTCGTGTTCTGGTGGTCTTTTATTATTTTAGGCACTGAAATCCAGAATTTAGTGCTTCTTAAGGTGTTTTACTTTAAGTCGTTCAGTGAGCTGCACAGCCAGTTGGTTGGGATGGTGTTCCAGTCTTTTTAGTGCTGTGGGATTTGGTCTCTTCCTTCACAGTGAGCATATCAAGAGCCTTGTGCAAGTCTGTTGTTTTAGTGAACCATGGAGCGTTTGCTAGATCTCTCAGAATGCAGTTTTGTAGTCTTTGTATTATGCTCACATTGGAGGCACATGAACATCCCCAGAGTTGGATGCTGTAAGTTCAGATAGGCTTCAGTACTGTTTTGTAAACCAGAAGTTTATTGTTGAGGGACAATGTGGATCATCTGCCAAGAAGCCTGTGCATGGATTTGTATTTAAGTTTGATCTTGTGTCTTTTGGTTTGTATGTGTTTCCTCCATGACAGTTCACGATCCAGATGGATTCCCAAATATCTGGCGTAGTCATTTTGTGGCAGTTGGTTATTTCCTAATGTTACTGGAGGACAGTTACCTTGTCAGAGAGCAAAAGTTACGTGTACCAACTGAGATGTGCTCACATTGATTCTCCATTTCTTTAACCACATATTTATTTGGTTAAGTCCGCTTTGCAACATTTTGGAGGTTGTTGCTGGATTCTCGCTGGATGCCAAAACTGCCGTATCATCAGCGTAAGTAGCTACAGTTACTTCCGGGCTAAGTGTTAAGTCTGCTGTGAAAATCGTGTAAAGGATTGGACCAAGTACCGATCCCTGGGGGACTCTGGCCAATATTTTGTGGAATGTAGATGTGGAATCTCCCTCTTTAACCTGGAAGATTCGGTCCGTACTACCGGTCATAATTATACTCATTTATTCATAATAAAAATTGTATGTCGAATGTTACAAATATTTCATTATTATACGTTTTCATTATTACATTTTAATTGTTATTTAAATGAATTCTTTTATGTTATAAAATGCGTTTTAAATAAGCCATTTTTTTATACAGAAAAGAAGATTGTGTCAGATGTGATATTTTTTATGTCCTGAGAATGAGGTCTAAATCCAACCTGGTGGTCAGGTATGATTAACCTTTCATGTAGGGTTTCTAGGAGTCTTTGAAGAAGAAGTTTTTCAAAGAGTTTGAATATGGCTGGAGGCAAGCTTATCGATCTATATGACGTTACTCAATGGACTGGTTTTCCTGGTTTCGGTACCATTATCACCTGAGAGACCTTCCATAATGCGGGGAAGTAACCGAGCCTTATGATACCATTGAAAAGAGTGGTACACAATGGCCTTGCGCGGCAGCTCCTTCAAAACCTTTTTATCAATAAGGTCAAAGCCCGGTGCCTTCCTATTTTCCATTTTCATTATGTTTCTCATTACTTCTTTTGGGGTGATAGGTCGAATTGGGATGTCCGTTTGAAAGTCTTCAGAGAGTACTTTGTCTATTTCCGTTTCGCTTGTGTTTGGATCTGGATCATTAGGTACAGATACTCCTGCAAGGTGATCAGCAAATGCCTTAGCTTTGTCCTGGTCTGATTTAGCCCACCCAGTGCCTTGTCGTCAGGGAGGTTGGAGAGTGATGGTTGGGTAAAATTTTTGCATGCGCGCCATAAGGAGTAGTTGGTTGCTTTGGTGGCCGTCAGTGAATGCAGATGAGCCTCAAGTGTGGCGTTGTTTGCTTCTATTATTGACCTCCTTAGTTCGCGAGAAGCTCTGTTTAGCGCCGCTTTATCTTCTGGATGTCTACTAGCATATACTCTGCGGAGTCTCCTTTTTTCCAAGATTTTCTCTTTTGTTTCCCATGGTTTAGGTAATTCTGGTGTACATTTCCAACATGCCTGCTGTATTGTAGTCATAAAACTTTTTGTAGCATTCTCTATATCTGTTTCATCTTTCAAAGCAATTTTTAGGTCTAGGGAATGTTCTACTAAATGGCGAAAGGAATCCCAGTCAGTGAACTTGTTGTATAAGTAAGGTTTCTTTTCATAGTGCAGTATGGTTGTGCTAATAGATATTATAACTGGGGTATGATCACTTTTTCTGGTAATTTAATCATAAATCATTAAAATACTTACATGATTACCTTTATTGTCACATTCTTTAACTGGTTTTCAAATCATGACACTGCTTAAACCTAAAATCTACAAAATTCCAAATTTACGATGAGAAATATTACATTTTTATGTATATGTTGCATAGACTAACAAAGCGAAAGACGCGGGTCAAGGTCATTTTTGTTTACCCGAATTGCAAATAGATTCCGAGTCCGGTTTATCTAAGGAAATGGTAATACAAATTATAGAAAAAAAGGAGCATGAAGTTATCAAACAGTACACAGTAAACTCAAACAGATGCTCAAGCCAAGATTACTAAGGTAGGGAATTGTTAAAAGAGAAATGATAAATGTAAATAGGTACAGAAAAAAGCAGATTAAAAGATAAATTTGCTCCACCAGGCTCATACAAACAGCAATTTATGAAAAGGGGACCAAAAGCTATCAAGTCCATGCCAGGAAGTGCAACTAAAAGTCATACATGTTGTTTTATATGTAGATGTTTCTGAAAATAATTTAGTGACTTTTATTGTGTTCTTGCTAATTCCGGATGTTTGATTTTAATTTATTTTTTATTTACTTCAAAAATAACTTAAGGTGAACTGGAATCTGATTTCCCCCCCCTCCGTACAACCATGCACTAAATATCTATAACTACAAACATTTTACTGCTTTAAATGCATATTTAATTATGAAATGCCAGTAAGTTGTGGTATTGAATTTTTTTGTGGGTTTTATCTGCAATCAGTCCTTGAGCTATGAGCATTAGGTGTTAATATCATGCTGATTGTGCCTGCAGTGAGGATAGCTGCTTAGGGATTTCATGACTTTATTGCCAGTCTTTAAAAGCCATGACATTGTGCTGCTTCAAGCATAGCACACATTTCTGTAATGTCAGTTTAAGGGCTAGCTCATTTGGGTGGTTAGCTGGTCACTCTTTATATTTTCCAGCTACATTCTAGATTTCTTCCTTGACTGTTTGCGCATTGACTTGACTTTCCCAGAGTTCTATGCTGTACCTCCAAACTGGCCTCAACACTACTTTGCAGATCAATAGTTTATTGTCTTAAGAGAGACTTGAGTTGTAACCAAGCATCCAGTATAAATTTCTGTGTTTTTGAGGAAGATGTTCTCTTTTTTGGCCTTTATGTGCTCTTTCCCGGTCTTGATCTAAATGGAGTCCTAGGTATTTGACACAGATTTTTTGACTCAGCTTTTCGATTTCGCACAGGGCAGAATTGTTTTACATAAAATTTTAGTATGGTAAAGTATGTGTAAGGCAGACAGTGCTTTATTTTGCACAACAGACCTTTGTGTCATACCTCATCTAAAGCCTGAGGATGTCCAAGAAGGCAGAGGAACAATATTCCTTCTGTTCAAGAGCTTTTCTTATATGCTTGTTTACTCCGTGATACTGTTCAACTGTCCCATGTTTCCTAAACCCAAATTGGTGGTTGGGTATTGCATTTCTTGCTTTGAGTATTGGGATAATTCTATGCAGCAATATTTTCTCAAACAGCTTTGACATTGTTGGCAATCAACTTATTGGTCTTTATGATATCATCTCTTGGACAGGTTTATTAATAGGGCATGCATTTTAGTTTTTAACCACCTGTTTTCAGTGTCGGTAAATTACTGGTAAAAAAATACAGTTTACCGTGTACTTTTGGTTGTCAACACTTCCCGCGAATGTCACGTGGTTTTATATTTGACATTTAACATTCATGACAAAAGCACTGTAGTATAATTTTAGTATATTTCAAATTTAGCATTTTAATTATTTCATGCAAGTAATTTATTTTTGATTATTTCAGTATTTCCTCTTCTACTTAGGTAACTACCTTACCTTATCAATGAATCACTTTTATTTTATTTTAATCCTTTGACAAAATAAAACATTACAAGAAATTATAATTCTAGAAAAATAATACAAAGGGTGTACATATCTCTGCCAGAGATTTATCTCTTCCCGCAGACCCAGAGTAAGAATAAATTTACAAAAAAGGTGGCGAGGGCTTGTACAACAAGTTTTATCTACATAATACTAAATTATTAACATATGAAATTTATTAAATACTCTTTATGTTGAATATACACACACACCGCTAACTCAAGATTTCGTATGGAATTGCACTGAGACTGTATCACTAAGTGGAGCGCAATTGCGCTCCTATAAAACGAATTTCATTACAGAGACTAAATAAAGACAGCTAAAATCAACGAGTGTGAAAGAGAAAGTTCGATACAGTCTCACACGTGATACAGAAGATTTTGTATGAGAAATAAGCAAAATGTGGAGCGCCGCTCCTGGGCTATGTAAAAAAAGAAAAAAAACTATTGCCAGCTTGACCCCTACCTCCGGCCGATGGTGCCTCGCCCGCGCCGGCGCGCTATTGCCGCTCTTATCACAATAATTGTTTTATTCGTGCACGCGACTTTTTGACTAACAAATCTAAATAAGTAGGTACATACCTACATAAACAGTTTGTTTATTGTCTAATAAGTAAGTATAGCAAAATAAAATGTGATTATTGTGACGTCATTAAACAGTGCTAAAATATTTTAGTAATTCAGCTTGAAATAAAGACAAAGGGTCACAAAAATGTGACACGAAAGCATGCGCGACGCGCTTTTGTAAATCTAAATAGTTTGTTAGTTAGTTGGACTTATGTTTTCCGCACTTAGCTCATGATAGAGCCATTGTACGTAGGTAACCGGTTCGTTCCATTACTCATACCATCCCAGCTCCGTCCAGAAATCAAGGAGGCATCTGGTGTTATTCAGCGCCGCTCTCATGGTTTGTGGATTCTTAAGGAGCCTTGTCCGTTGGTTGTTCACGCTTTTGCAATGTAGAACCACGTGAGAAGATGTCTCTTCGGCTTCCATGCAGCCCCTGCATAGAGGACTGTCGGTAACGCCGATATTGAAAAAGTGTTTGTTCAGCGGGCAGTGACCTGTTATTATGCCAACTATGTAGCGTAGGTTTTTCTTACTTAGTTGTAACAGCTTGTGCGACAGACTAGCGTCCAAGGATGTAAAAACATTCTTGGTTTGTCTGCAGTCCGTTTGCTCTGCCCACTGTTTGTTGTGTAGTTGTAAAGTTCTGTCACGTAATCACGTTTTGAGTTGTGTAAAAGGTATCGGTACGATTGGTTCGGGTCCCAATATTTTAGTGCTCGATCCTTTCTTTGCTAGCTGATCTGCCGCATCATTGCCTAGAGACCCACTATGGCCACGTATCCATTGAAGAGTAACCCGGTTCTTCAATGCAATTTTTTGCAGTTCACAGTGACACTCCAGGATTAGTACGGTTGTTATTGAGAGCTTGTAGCACAGCGGCACTATCGGAGATGATGCGTATCGATGCATGGTTTATGTCTCTAGACAGGACTGCTGTTGCAGCTCGGGTAATCTCGTACCGAGCCTTCCTTCAACCGCCCTATAAGTTTACTAAAGGCCTTTGGTAATCTTTATGAATGCCTCCTCCTCGCTCGCCTAAGGAACGCTATAGTCTCCAAAGGTATCCTAATCGACGAGCATTTCGGCTTCCGCGCCAAACATTCGTGCGTCCACCAAGTCCTCCGTATCACGGAACATATTCTGTATTTTTCGATGTAGCGAAAGCCTTCGACAAATTCTGCAACAACGGTTTAATTTATAAACTGTACAACTATCAGTTGCCAGACCGCCTCGTACTTATCATACGAGATTATTTGTCGAACCGTAGCTTTCGCTATGGAGTCGAAGGCACCCTCTCTTTCCCTCGTCCCATACAAGCAGGAGTTCTGCAAGGGTCCGTGCTCGCCCCTATCTTGTACCTTCTGTACACCAACGACATCCCTAAAACGATAGGTACCCAATTAGCCCTCTTCGCGGTCAGGCAAGTGAGTCGAATCACTAAGATCCTCCGATACGCAATCACCGCCCTAGGCGAATGGTTTCGGAAATGGAGAATTAAAGTGAATCCCGACAAAAGCTCTGCCGTTCTCGTCACTGTTGGCCGCCCTCCGCGACCAAATATCTCGGTGTGACCCTGGATAAGCGTTTAAACTTCCGCGATCACACCAAAATAGTAAGAGGCCGAGCCGTTTCCCCCGGGTTCGCCGACGAACGCAGGGATACACGAGATATCAAAGAGTGCCGGGGCGCTTCTTGTCCCCACTCACTCGAAATCGCAACCGCGTAACGGGAAACTCCCCTCCTGGCGCTGACTCTCCTTCGGGTTCGAGGCTCATGCTGGTCGAAGGGACGACCCAAGAGCGACAACCCAAGCCGAGGCTCTCCCGGCGGGGCGCCCTTGAGCGTTGGGCGTTATATGGGCTGAGACTCTTTCTGAGCCTCGCCCAAAAAGACCGGTGGAGTAGTAATGGCTGTATTAGCCAACTGCATAGTCTGTTCAGAAAAAAAAAGTGCCTCATCTGGTTTTGAGTGATGGAGATTGCAAATACCGATCCTGAATAAAGCATGTGTCTTCTTTACGGTTCTTAATAAGTTTTTTGTAAACATCGATGTACCGCAATTGATTATTTTTATAGGTAAAAGTATCTCTATCAGGAGCACTTGACAGCAACTCTGTTAATTTGTTCACATCATTAATTTCGTACTATATAATGGGAAGAAGTTTGCTCAACTTCTTTTGTTTGGGTTCATTTTCAGTTAGATCTACCGGCAGTTTACTATACCTATTAGTGGTTTCGATTTACATGTTCAGTAGTGAAAAGTTTATTGTTATAGATATTAAGTGTAACATAGCTTCTATGAAAAAATATGTTATATGTGATACCTTCATGTACCAACAGTCACAATGCATTGTCCGTACGTCACAGTTTTTATTTTTTTAACTAATTAACTTAGCATGTAAATAAAGCACAAACCATATCAAACTTCAACCTTATCAAAATCTGATAAGATGGTCTTAATCAGAGATGAAACTGATAGTTGTTTCATACCGGATCACGGCCAAAATTTTTTAGGTCACTATTCAAAAACTGTCCCCCTACTTTTAGATTACAACTCCTCATTTCATAACCTATGGTCAATAACTGTAAAGTTATTTTCTTATTTTTCCTAAAATAAATTCTTTTACTGAACCATAGTTCCATTTGATCATTAGATCTTGAATGAACACCAGTTGATGATTGATGATGATAAGATCATGAAAAAACACCAGTGTCATACAGATAGACAGTAATTTCGTCTAACAATTTGCTTTTTGGATCTGGTTACCCAGGGCACGGACGACCAAACATGTATTTTAACTTTGTTCTGTTTTATATGTCTTGCAATTATTTTCCTTCAGCAAATGTCCGATATTAATTATAAAATCAAATAAATTTATTTATAATCAAAATTTCAATTGCGAAAAAAACAATATTATATATTTAATATTTATTTTATGTTTTTTCCTGTTGTCAGGTCCTCGCTGGGCGTCATGGAACCTCGGAATTTTCCTCTGCATCCGATGTGCGGGAATCCACCGGAACCTCGGCGTTCACATCTCCAAAGTGAAGAGCGTCAATTTAGACTCTTGGACACCTGAACAAGTGGTGAATATTTTCTGTTTGTTTGTTTATTTTATCAAACCTCTTAAATTAGCTCAGAGTCGCTGAGCGAGTAGTGGAAAGAGCCATGCTTGTAGTTTCTTTGCACGGCTAAATCTAAAATGAGGAAATTCGTCGGAGAACCAAAGTTATCGACATAGCTCAAAAAGTTAGCAATCTGATGAGTCAATGGTCAGGCCACATCGCTCGTCAAACCGAAAACCGTTGGGAAAGAGAGGTTCATGAGTGGTTACCACGGATTGGAAGACGCATCGTGGACAGCACGAGGCCTACGTTCAGTAGTGGACGTCTCCTGGCTGAAACGAGTAGCTGAGCCAGCGAACGTTGTTTCGCTGTAGTTTCTCCCTCTTACATACAAAATATAGAGCCTATGTCCATCTGGAATAATTACCTTTCAAAAAATGAGATTTTTTCGAATAGGTGCAGTGGTTCTCGAGATTAACCACAATCTAAATATAAACAAACGTACATATACCATACTAATATTATAATTGCGAAAGTATTTATCTTTTACCTCTTTACACATAAACTTCTGTACTGATAAATATTAAATTTGGCATGGAGATAGTTTGAATCCCGGGAAAGGACACAGGATATTTGACAACGTCAAGTATGAGTTGGTTTTTTTTTCTATAATAGAGAAGGTTCCGTTGGAATCCTACACCGATAACCGAATTTAGAGCGGGTGAAACCGTTGGCAAAAGCTAGTCTCTTATGAAATTCCTCCTAGTGCGATCCGTCTGTTACAGGGTTTATCTTGAAAAAAAATATATTAAAATCATACTTACTCTGGCAGATTTTTGTTGCCGTATAATTCGCCTGCGTTCTTTGGTGATTCAAATATCACCAAAGAATGAAAAATGAAGCAATGATATAATATCGAGTTAGTTTAGCAACTTTTAACTGTATTTCGCCCTTTTCCTAAAGTCTTAAGCCCTAAAATCTATAAAATATACAAACACATTAAATACACCTCATTATCCAATTTAGTAAGGAGCTTGTGACCTAGTTAAATTCGTCTATCGGAAACGATATGCGATGTTAAGCAACTTCGGTGTAGTCAGTCATTGGATGGGAGACCGCTCTAGTGGCACAGTTTTCTTACCTTTAAACTGTCACTGTTTACAATGTCTATCAATCTGTATTGGGCAAGCGCGGTGGACTATGGCTTAGGTCTCCTTTTTGGAAGAAGAGGCCTTTAAAGACGTAGAACGGCTAAGGCAATAATGAATATGTAATAATTCACGATTATGAAACTCCTGATGAATGTTTATTAAAATTTTCTTTTACATCACGCCCACCTGGCTATTCTGTAAATTGTGATATCAGAGCGTTATAGATATTTATCGAGTTGGTTTCGCTTTGCAATGATAATTTTATTTAGTTAGTGTCGTTGCTTTTTTACATAGATAAAAATAATTTTTCACTATCTTCAAACTTACGGAACGTATTGGCTTTTCCATTATTCGCATTTGCCCCTTCCTAATAAACAAAAATGTAAATAATAACATTGTTAAATTCGTTGAGTAATTAACTAATTACGAAATCCGTCGGCATTAGATATTTTCTGTGTCAATGTCAAACCATCTAGACACTGCTCACCTTCTGCCCCCGATTATGATTTCACTTAAACAGTAACAAAATCACTTACACAGCCAAATTACACGGAAATCACTTGTTAAGTATTCCGTACAAAGTGGCTTTGTTAGAAGTGATAATGCTTATTCGAATTCACCTTAAGACGGGGGACTTAAGGTGAAACCGCATCAGATTTTTTTCAAACAACCTTCGGAGCACTAAATATCTATATGTTTAAACTATTTTGTTGCTTAAAATGCGCTATTTACAATTGTCGCGGGAATTATGAAATAGTTGAAGCTTTTGACGTTTTCATACATTTATTTAATTCGATAAAAACTTTATTTATAATTCACGGGCTTTTTCTTAGATGAATATGGATTTGGTATTTACCTATTTAGCGCTTTATTATAACATTTTTGAGTAGTTAAATTTGTATAGTTCAAGCTCAAAAAAATTGAGGTTTGGATACACCTTAAATAATAAAACACCAAACAACGTATGAAACAACTTTAAACGATTTCGTTTTGTACATTTATTTTGAAAAATACTCATATGATAAGAGTGTATTTGGTGTATACCTTGACGCCCTCAACTAGCCTATGTCTTCTCCTTAGCATGTTTTCATTCGTAAACTCTTCAGCCAACCATACGTTTGGTCGTGGTGCCATGAATATCTAGACGTTGTCGGAATTTCCTTTAACGTCAAATGCGACGACCGTCTGAATGAATTAAAAGTTATTTAAACTCTTAAGAAAACTCTTTTCGCATTGTAGTATAATTAATCATAAATCTCAATGACAATATTAATGAGTTGTGACGTAGTTGCACTACTCACGCACGTTTAGTTAGTCAGTAATTTTTTTTTATCAAATTAGGTTTTTACCAACACTTTTGTATCAAAAAGTCAAAGTTATGAAATCTTAATTCTTGTATCCTCCCACCCACCAAAAATTCGATCTCGATAGGTGATTTTATTATTTTTGTCACATATTGTGACACAAATAGTTGACCTAGAATCATTAAATTTGGCAAGAAGCAATGCCATGTAACAAACGTAACAGAAAAAATATGAAAACCGTAAATTTGTTGTTTAAATCACAAAAAAAAATATTATAGTGCTATTATAAACTTATTTGCAGTTAGTACACTAACACCGACCTACGTTTTCTAACGGCAAAGTTAAATTTGTCCCTCAATACAGTTTCTCTTTTACGGAACCCTCGGTGCGTGAGTCCTATTCGCACTTGACCGGTTTTTTGTTTATTGCCTTGACTTGAAGTTAGTTCTTTTTACAGCTTCAAGAGAGTGTAGACCTTAGTATTTGATATTAAAATTAATACCTCCATGCGTTCTTGAGTAAAAGGGTCTGACAGACGGACAGACATTTTTTTTAATGTGTTTATGACTAAATCGTTAACAAAAAAAATTGTGTGAAATTTTATTATTCTAGGACAACGGAAAGTTTCCCATAGGTTTTGATTTATTTGTCAGTGTCAAAACATGCGACAAAAATTGCCGTATTTCGGCCGTATTTTTTATTGCGTTGATTTAGGTTGATTTTCTTACAGCTTCAAGGGACCGTAGACCTTAGTATTTGATTTTAATTTCAGCTTGATACCTTAACGTGCTCCTGAGCAAAAGGGTCTTGACAGACAGACAGACGGACAACAAAGTGATCCTATAAGGGTTCCGTTTTTTCTTTTGAGGTACGGAACTCTAAAATTCAAATACCATCAATGTTTTAAAAAAAATTTTTGAGCCAAACAATTTTATATTATCATTTTAATTCAGATTACCTATGCGTCCTGTTATTGAGCATTTTCAGTCCTATGGATTTTTATCATTTATATACACAGAGAGAAGAGATATTGTTCGAATTAAAAACCTGTTTTGTCAAATGCGTTAATACTCAATTTTATTAATTTCATAATCAAATACCTACAAAATAGTTTTATTACTTTCCGAAAACAATAATTTGTACTTCGGATTACAGAATTTTACAAATATGAGTAGGGTAATTAATATCAACATATAAAGCTTACTTAAGATTTCAAAAAGTTTTATTAAAGTGGGAAGATAAAACACCACTTGTCGTTACAGTGAGAACGATTAACGTATAAACACCTTTCTAAGAATTAGTGAAGTTTACTAATAACAAACATCATATCGTACTGCTACGAATCAAAGTTGAGTTCACGCGTCCTACATCGCGCTATTAAAGTTTCTTAGGTAGTTCCCATATATACAAACCGAATCGCAAGTAAGGTGGACTAAGGCGTTCTCCATGCATAACTTCTCAACAAGACTATTTTTTTTTACTACTACATTTTGTACTACTGACAGTAAATACAGTAAGTAGACTCATTGGTAACCGTCAGTGTAATTTACTTGTCCTCGGAATTACTAATATTTTAGTGATTATTAGTATTATTTACTTGTGGCAACTAAAGTTTTTTCTCTGTGTAGTCTGGTATTTTCTGGTATACTTTTTAAAAGGTTGTTATTTGATAAAAGATTTAAATTTACTTATTAATACCTTTTGAATATTAATTGGAAATTGGTATGAATTGAATTTTCTTTTTTAGTTATACTATTATTTCTTTCTAAAACTACTAATTGTCAACAATGATCTGATGATTTTACTCTACATATCACATAGTCATTTTCTTCACTCAGTGCTACTACCACGTACCACTGGCTCTTATTTACCTAATTTATTTACAGGTATCGCTTCAACAAATGGGCAATTCTCGTGCTCGGGCTGTGTATGAGGCCAATCTACCAGATTCCTTCCGTCGGCCGCAAAACGACTCGTCACTCGAAGCTTTCATTCGCGCCAAATATGAACAGAAAAAGTACATTGCCAAGGAGTGGGTGCCGCCGCCGACCCCTAAAGTCAATTGGTAAGTAATTCGACTCTGTTGCTCTGCCATTCGTAATTTGCATAATGATTCGATTGATAGGAAGGACTACTACAGTAGTACGTGCGAACACCTCTTCACTGAGACTTTTTTTCGGGACTGATGGCGGAACTCAGAATCAACGCTTTCCGAAAACTATTTACAAATATTAATTGACTATTAAACTAGCGCCATTAATTGCATCCGGCGAGTGCGAGAGCTGTGCTTTTACTGGCGGTATTTATTTTGCCTCCTACGTATTATAAATAAATTATATATCCGGAAATCTGGAAAAACAATATGTAAAGTGTATAAGAATTTGTAAAATTGTTTGTGTTTTTGCACCAGTCTCATAACTGCGCCACAGTGTAGAAATCTGTAGGTACGTCAGGTTTTGCTTTTTAGAGTTCGGTAATAGAAAGTATTGGTAAACCGGTATGGTAAGACTTCGGTGCCTGTATGTCACAGCAGTTTTTATCAGTAAGCTCAAAGTAATATCAACATAAAATTTAATGCAGTTGTAGAACTTACTTGCCCTTCCTTACAACAAGTGAAGTATCATCAAAGTATTTCTGAATGTAGATAGAAACTAAACGAATGTCTTACCGCGCGTGGCTTTTCGTTTGGGGTTCTTCTTAAATACTCCATACACATTAATAGTCAAACGTGTACTCTAATCGTAAACAACGATTAAAAACTAAACATCATTTTTCTGCATTTTCTTTGTAAATAACATTGGACATCGAAATAGAATTAACCTTATGACGAGGCTATAAGGTTCACTTTTACCTGTAGCGCAGTAACAAGTTAGTCCTGTGCGGGAATCGAACCCATGCCCCGCAGATCAGCAGATAGACCATTCAACATCACACACCCACGGAGCTATTGAAAATTAGAATTACAATTAAGTATATTTTCTTGAAACTAACTACTCATTTTTTATTTAAACTTATTTTTATCAATTTTAGGGATAAAGAAATAGATGAAGAAATGGAGAGACACAAGCGGAAAAAGAAGTCTTCAACATCCGGACTTGGCCCTTTGCCAGCACCCTCAGCTGATAAGAAATATAATGTAAGTTATACATGCCATAAAGTTCTTTAGCCTTGAAATTGAATTTGTTCATGATCTTGAAGAGGTGGAAAAGGGGAGATTATTGCTATTCGCATTTCATCCGTAGCTATGGTGGTGTTTATTGAAATGGTACACAACCTTTACGGAAAACATAACTGTGCCTGAAAAGTTTTTTTTTGTTTTTTGGACCTATACAAATGGTGTTAATGTATTTTATAGTCATATTTCAAATGTAATTTTATTTTCAGAAATCGGATGTCATTCCTAGTTTACCAAAACCCAAGTCATCAGTTAGTCCAAAATTAGGGAGAAGCACTCCAACTAGCAGTCAAACTGATACCAGTAAGGCTTCTAATGGTTCCGCGGACTTACTAGGATTAGACATGTCAACCAAACCAGAAACAAAAGCAAACGACGATATCTTCTCAAGTTTCTTCTCAGCGCCTCAAGAAAAATCAGCAGAAATACCCAAAATAGAAGAACAAAAACCTGACTTAAAAACAGAAGAAGAAAACTTCTTCAACCAACCAGCACCTTCAGATAAAGAAAAATCAAAATTAACTAAAGATAGTATATTAGCATTGTATAGTCAAACACCTTCTACGAAATTAGGTAACCAATTTAATCCAGGTCAATCAAGTTATCAATTCGGGACGACGTACCAAGCACCTTATAATAACATGCCCGTACAAAATGGTATGCAGTTACAGTATAATCAATACCCGCAACAGATGCAGCAACCGCTACAACAACCGTTACAGCAAACGTTACAGCAACCGTTGCAACAACCGTTTGGTGCTCAGCTACAGCAACCTTTCCAGAATTCTCAAGCTTTCCCGAGTAGTAATCAACAATTTTTCAATAACCAGCCGCAACAAACGCAGCCATTGTCGCAACAGTTTGGTGGTTTGAGCTTAGGACAATTTCCGAACGCGTTCGCGCAACCTAATGCGAACGTTGCTAGCAACACAACATGGCAGTAGACTTTGCATCAAATATATTGCGGGTATGCAAACTTAATTTGATTGTAGATAATTGTGTGTGAGTATTAGAATGGCGTTTTGTTCGATAGTAAATAAATTAATACAAATATATAAAAGGAGTAAAAATAGTATATTTAAAGGATGTATTTGAACAAAAGTGTCGTAGTCAGGCTTTAGAGGCATGATGAGGTTACTTTGTGCGTTCCGATTTTCACCTATCATCCTTAAATACTTTTTCGGCAATTACTTAATAAAACCTTTAATATTTTCCACCACCATTAAGATGGTAAATAACAATACGGTTTAACTAATGTCAAGAGGATATTGTAGTCTATGGACGCTTGTAACTGTGGGGGCATTACTCGCTTGTTACTGACCCTTTGGAATTCTTGATTTGAACTTCATACTGTAGTCCTTGAGGAAAATCTTGATTGGGAGTTCATCCCACTATATAAACTGTAGACGGGAAGCTCCTCAGAATCGCACTATTCATGACCGTAGAGGTTCTAAGGTGTGAGGATAAATTCTTGTTTGAGTCCTGGGGAAAGACATAGGATATTCCCGCGGGAATAACTATAACCGAGCTTAAACGCACTACAGCTACAGTTATAGCTTGCTATAGCAAACTTCATTAGTATAATTAAGAAGATGACGTAGATATTCTACGCCGATAACCGAATTTAAGGCGGTCAGGAGTTTTGTTTCTGAATTGCTGTGTTCTCTCAATATAAGAAAAAAACTACGACAAGGTAAGAAGTGACAAAGTGCCCACAAAAATATGTCAAAATAAATTTAAACTTGTACACTATTAATAAAAACATTGTCCATTGATCGAGAAGTTATATTAGATAGTGATTATTGTAATTAAAATTGTTATCATAGAAATGTAGATAACAGAGCTTGTAGATTTAGGCTATAAATTCTGAACTATTGATAAGTTTTGCAATCTTATCAACTATGTTATTACGTATTAGCGTAACGAAAATGCCGGTGAAAATGATTATAATATTAACACTTCTTTGTGCGCAATAAGCCAAATTACCAATAGTAAGCCAAACTTAGTTTCTATGTAAGCCTCGTTATAATCGACTCTCAGGTAATTCGCATGTAGAAGTATTGCTGAATGTAGTTAAAAACTAACCGAATGTGTTACCGCGCGTGGCTCGCGTGGATTTTCGTGTGGAGTTCTTCTTAAGTACTTCATACACGTAAATCGTCAAACGTGTACTCTAATCTTTAACAACGATTAAAACTTAAAATTATTTTTCTATTCATCGAAATAGAATTAACCTTATGTCGAGGCTATTAGGTTCACTTTTACCTGTAGCACAGTTTCTCGTAACAAAACAACAAAAGCAGGTACTTCTATTCCTGAAATGTAGGCGTTTGGAAATTTATATATACAGTATAATGTATAGTCACCGTCAGTTTCAGGTTTGATTCCCAGTAGTTTGTTTATTTTTTATTTTTGTAGTAGGTTTTAATAGGCGACTTTCGGAACGCACAAAACTTGTCCACGTACAAAATTAAAAGTTACGTTTATGTATAGCGGTATTTCTTTGCTGTTGATTCAGTACACTTTTGTATAATATTAGGATATTTCTTCGAAAACATATTTAAATTAGGTAAAATTAAAAATGCCTTGAGATTGAATGTGCAATGATGAATGTTATTTTTTTTTACAAGTTATGTATTTCAAATAAATTATTTCTTAGAAATTCTATTTTCAAGAAATATTTTTGGCACCATTTTTTTCTAGTAAATGTTAGCACTTACTTAAATATTAATGACTTTTTTTTTTAATAAATTCATGCTTAAAGATCTGTTTTTCGTGCTCAGTATTAGCTAACTTATCTATTTAAGTTTCTAAAATAAAATAGTAAATTGTACAAGTGAAAAAAAAACGATTGTCAACCCGAGACGAAGTGAAGGTGGATAATTAAGTCAGTGATAAAATTGGTTTTATAACTAATACACTTTGCTATTCACTTCGATCGGAAGGAAATGAAACAATGTTATTTGAAATAGATGTCTGTTTAATATAAATTAAAAGTGTTTGTTTCTTTCTATACAAAACGTCCGGCTTGGGTCGAAGACTATACTGCCTAACCATAAGTGCATTTTATAATACTTTTGTTAGTAATACTGACCTTTTTTTTTAATTTTTTTCGGTCAGATAAAACTCAGAAGTTAAATAAATTTATTTTAATCTAATTAGAATACATTGATGTACAAAGGTACATGTAAAACGTGTTCTAGTCAACTTATACATACCAACAACAACTTTAAGAACATGGAAAGTGTAAACTTTTTTTCAATTTAATAATATCGCACTTTCTTGGTGATGCGAGGTATAGACAGCTTTATAGCATATACAATTCCCAATTGAAAGAGATGTAAAAACAATCCAAGTCTTGAAATACTGTATTTCAATGCGTTATGAGCTGGCTGTGTGTTTATAATATTTAACTATAATATTAATTAATTCAATTTTTTTTTTTATTACTATTATAACGTATTTGCATACATCTTTTTTTTTTGTTATTTGTTTAAAACCATCTATTTCAGCCATAAATATATTGATTTAAAGAAACAGTCTGGGAGCACATCTCGAGTTCCTTTTTTTTTTACGTTTTGTCTAGATTATAAATCGTAATTAGTTAAAATATTAATTGGTGCGATTGTAATTTTATTTTTGTACTTATTTTTTAATTTTATTTGTATATATTTTTTCTGATTAAATAACTGTTCTTTTGCATATGTCAAAAAGTCTATTATTCTCACATATTTATATATATCATTATTATTATTTATAATTCTGGGGTACCTAGGGCATTGGATTTGCATTTAAGTATGTTTGTTTGATGTGATATCTTTTTTTTTTGTTGTTAAAAGTCTAGTGTTTAGGCAAACTTCTTTACAATATTGGCAATAATAATGTTCTGAAGATATTATTTAAGTGGTTTAAGCTAAATATCGCCTGGTGACTCAGTGACTAGTGCCCTTTATAACTTCTTTCAAATCACCCCGAGCTCCCTATGCGACACGTATGCGTGCAGGGCTTTTTTCCATTGGTACTTTATCCACTCTTTGACCTTTGGCTTACGTCTATGTTTACACGTCGACTTCAAATTGTTTACGATGTTTATAAAGCCACGATTCATTAATTTATTAAAGATTATTTACATTTAGATTTTATTTCACATTCTTAGTATAAGTACCTTTCTTTGTGAATACTTCGGGGTGCCACACTATCAGTGCATGATTGTGCACAGTTTTCTTAATTTTGTTAAATTAAACATTAACATTAAATCCCCACACTAGTGTCGCCACTCGATATTGTTTATTTCTTCTTCGTACAAAGCGTATTTAAAAAAAGGGAAAACCTAATAAATACTATCTTGTGATTAACTATTTTAAGAAGGTTTTGTGTCGTTTTAAGAAAACGTCTGCGAGCTATATCTCGGGTTTCTGCCAAAAGTGGCCGCCGCCGTTAGCAAATACCCGGATTAAAACTTTTAGACATGTTCTACAAATAATACAAAACGTTGTAAAAGTAGTTAATTACTAGTTAGTATTTTTAATTTTTTCACTTTTAAATACGCTTTGTATAAGGAAGAAATAAGCATTATCTTGTGGTAGCGCTAGTGTACAGAATATGGGGCCTTAAGAGAATACGATTCGCGGCGCCACGCAGTGTGCTTCATACAAACAAAGTTCTCATTTATTTCTGACAATCCCTAACACCATGGAATTCTGGTGAAGTTTTCTAGGAATAGTCCAAAATGTGTCAGTTTTCCATTAAATTGTATAGTTTAAAAGTTATACAGAAATTTAGTATTTCATACAAAGCACAGACATACATATTCGGCTTAAGATGGTGTCTTCAAAATGTTACAGTATTTGACTAGTAAATGACAAAATAAGCGACAAATTCGTTTGTATTTATCACGCTGCGAGGCGAACAGTATCCTCTTAAATTTCACTTGCTAAAATAAATCTTTATAGTTGTGGGTATTCGTGTGACCATTTGAGTGTCATTTAGAGTCGTAAAGACTGATGCGGATATAAATTTGAACAGGGTAGCACGTAAACCCTTTAATTAGGCAATAGTTTGTCAATTTACTAATACAAAATTATGTCGAATTGTATAGTATGTGTTGTTAATTAATTAAATGTGATTTTAAGAATAAAAAACAATTTCTTTAACGCATTAATAAAAGATCAATCATTTGGGTAACCGCACTTTTGGCGAAGCTATTGAGAGTGAGCGGTATAGTTTAAGGCGAAGTTTTTCTAAGCACAAATATTGCAACAGTCATCGCCAATCCACGAGTTATATGGCGCAGTTACGTACATCAGTAATTTAATAATAAACCTATTATGCGTGACCTCAAGGGAAACTGGCAGAGCGTCATAGATTTTTGTTTGTATTTTGAGGTTATTGTGTCTGAAAAATTATGTAATAAAATTAACTTTTTCCCAAAGTGCTTCGTAATTTAATTATATTGTCTTGAAGTGCTCCTGGACCAGTTGCATTCGTCTATCGGAAACGAAATTTAGCTACGTTGGGCGTGGACAACACACGGAGCTACTCCGTGCTTCGGAGGAATTTTAAACCGTCAGTCTACCAGGCTGTTGTCAAGTCAGAGGCTTAATGGGCGACTTGAAAAAACTAGCTTGACAGATCGCCAGTTCACACTGGGCCAGCACGGTGGACTATGGCCTAAACCTCTTTCCTTAAGCTATGTTTTGGGACAAATTTAGGTAGTCATATAAACACAAAACTTCGACTAAAGTTAAAATTAACGTCATCTTTTCCAATTAATTAAATCGTGGTTTTGATTCTACGAATTCCTAAGTAAAAGACAAAATTTAATAAGTTACATTTTGGCATATTATATAGAGCATGTAAAACTCCCAAAATCGCCTCGCCTATTAATTGGTAATCGGGTCGTTAGGATAGTTTACATCTTGGACATATTGCCAAATCACTGCTTTGGCACACCCGAAACAATTATTTTTATTCATACAATCAGTCTGATTATACTAGTTTATCGGGACTTACCATGGTATGTTTAATTTTGTTTCCATGTACATTCATGCATATGAATGAAGTGTTTTTGAACGTGGTAGGTCAGGGCCGTAGCCAGGAATTTATTTCAAGTCGGGGAAGTTCGAACTCTGGAAGCTAACTACGGGGGTCTGAATTTAAAACCAAATATTTTTGAAAATTTGTAAAAATAAAATATGGTACCTTTATTCGGAATATCATGGGAGTTTAGAGACCTGCCTTCCTGTCACGACCATGTGCGTGGTATTTAATATGAGCTTAACCTAAGACTAACTTGTGCTTGGACATCGAATAGTATTTCAAAAAACTGCAATATTTATAATTTTTTTTGTGTACAAAATCTTTGTTTGAATTAATTTCTTGTAATTATTACTATTAATATTATAAAATATATTATTAAAATACCACCTTTGAATTATTAATCATTTGAATTGCGATTTCAATAATAAATAGATAAGTAGCAGTTGATATATATCCACCAAAGGTCTAATTTGCTACATAACAACCTAACAGACTAGACCTGTGGTAAATGTAAAATGTCGATGAATATAAAACTATAAAATACTGAAGTTAAACATAACACACAGGCAGTCATATTGGCTTAACCTGTGATTTAAATATGTATTTCATTTACACTAATAAAAATTTAATGGAAATCATAAACACGTTTTATTTAATTATTCTTTACAACGTTGCCTTTGCAGTAACACATTAAATATTTTAAAAAGACAGCAATAGGACATGAGCTCCTGAGCTAATGATAGCATAGAGAAGTATAAATAATACAGGGAAAAGTATAAATAATACAGGGAATAGAGTGCCCTCTCTAAATTATTTAGAGGCAATGATAGCACAGCGCCACCTATTATTTGATCCCCGAAACTTTTCCCATGTCTTTTAAATGTACCCTTCCATTTTTAATTTTATAATTTGAATAGATAAGAGGATTTAGGAATTAAAAACTCGGATATAAATGAGAAAACACATTTAGGTACTTTACTTTCTTTATTTCAGAAATTACATCCATTATTATCACCTATTAATAGTGGAAATATATGCAGACATAATATAGTTAATACACCTATACAAATATAAACTCAATTTTTTCTACCAAGAATCTAAAAATTACTTGGATTTTTTCATATTTTATGTTTCACAGATGCTGACAATATTAATACGCTAAAAGAATTAAATTTAAGGTAGGTGGATAAGGGTTTGAAGTGTTTCAATGCTATCCTGATCCTGATAAGGTTTTTTTTAATAGTATTTAACTAATACAATTAAAAAAAAGATAAATAAATATTTAAAAAAACACATCACATACTTACTACTAAAACAATTGACATAACATTTGAAAGGTTACAATACAATTAAAAAATAGATAAATAAATATTAAAAAAAACACATCACTGACTTACTACTAAAACAATTGACATAACATTTGAAAGGTTTTATATATTAAGGTATTCTAGAATCTTTGAAACTATTACTAACCATTGCCACAAAGTGAAAAACGTTGTAATATGTATGTGACTATCTGTCGGGATTTTCATTTTTATTTCTAAAAACAGATTAATGGCTCTAGAAACAATAAAAGTATTTACTACGCAGTTATTTTTTATATTTGTGTCCTTTTGTTTAAGCAAGTCTTTGTTCTAAGGATACATTACTCATGTATTGTATAAGTGAAGTGATATGAGGAATCACTGATACCTACAATACAGATTTAAATCTAGTGTAGGTTTCAGCAGCTTCATAAATTTAAAACAGTTCTTCAGCCTATAATGTAAACGTCTTAGCTTTTAAGGTTTGAAATGTACATGGCTTTGCATTAATAAACTATTATTATTATATTATTATTTATCACTGACATCTAAAACGCAAGTGTACTAAAAATGGTAAAAATATATTTTTTTACAAAAAACAGGACTAAGCTAAATTGAAGTAAAATAGCAAAACAAAAAAATCTATAGATAACTATGTTTAAAGAAAGAATTTCGTGGTAAGTCGACTTGCCTGTTGGTTGATTTTTTTTTGTTATGGAGTTTCAGGTTGTCTAGAAGAAATTGCCTACAGGCGATAAGGCCTTAATTATTGTTTTGATGTAACTTTTTTGTGCTTTGGTGTACAATAAAGAATATTTGTATTGTATTGCCGCGTCTTTTGAAAGTATACAAGGCTAGAACACACAAGATGGGACTATTCACGTATAGATTTAAATTCTAATAGCACGTTTTATTAAAAAGTATACGTGGTTATTTATTACACACTTATCGCGTATATACTGCACTTGTTACCATTGTGGACTTACCGTGTATATTATTTAAGCGTTATGCCCTGACTTGCGTAAGAATCTACGCGATTAGTTTCAAGATAGCCATATTGATTCATTGCTTTCTCAATTACAAGAAATGGTAATTTTCTTATTATTTTTTCGCGTCTGTGTTAAATTTGGTACTCCACGTTACGTACGGTTTGACTGACCTGCAATCATCCAACCTAATTTTTTTTTAATTTTTGTTAAATTATGTTTTCCCATATTAATATCATAATTAATTTATATAATCTGATGTCGTTTACTTTACAATTACTGTTACATGTTTACATCCTAAATCTTAACAGTATCAGTACGTGTTAGTGTTAGTTCTAGCCTCATATATTTTCCGAAATAATTCACTACCCACATTATTTTATTTCCACAAACTGTATTCAATCTTATAGCAACCTACATCCATTCTTATACCACAGGGTAATCATTCATTTCATTTATATAATCAGCCATCGAAGCGTTAAGTCAGAGCAATCGTGAGGTAGGTTCGCAGCGAGACGCCTATTTCTTCACATTTGGGAGCTGTCCAGCGAGCCAGAACGTTTGGTCGCAGTGCCATGAATGTCTAGCGCTTTCGGAATTCTCTTAAATATCAAAGGCAATGGCTGAAAGTATAAATGTTTAGGCTTTGCTCATACTATTTTCATGTATACAATTTACCCTTGAGATCCATATACCCATTGGACTTGCATTTTTCGAACTGAGTTTTTCCAGAAATTTGAAACATATTAATAAAATAATATAATTAAATTTCACGAACCTACTACATTCAATTAAGATGTAGAAACCAACATGTGAAATATACATAAGGAGAAAAAACCTATTATAATAGCCTAATAGCAATGATGTCTATAAGTATGATTTATTGCAACTGTAAAAGCCTAAACTACAATTAAATTGGGTCATGTTTATAGGTTTAGTTTGTTTTTTGTTTGTTTCGAGGGGAGAGTCAGTAGTGCCTATCGTGAAGGGTAACCATGCATAACCAGGCATAAATAAAATGAGGTTCAAAAGCTTGGCAGTAGGGTAATGATGGTGTGTCACAATACCGACAATGGTAATGTCACGGGTGTTAAGAAGTTTAACTAATGACAGTAAGAATGCTCAGGGAGAGCCTAGGCGTTGTGAGAGTCGATATTGAAGTGTAGGAAGCCATGATAGGGTATTTACCCCTAGGATGTCTGGTAGAACAAATGTAATAGACGTAATATGATAATGATAATAAGTACAGGATGTAATGGAATGCGGTAAGCTGCTATTTACAGGTGTACTATTGATTCCGGTGCGTATTATTAGTCACAGTTAGGTTACGGGGCGAACACAGAAGGGTTTTATTAGTTGGATAAAGCACAGGGAGAATCGGGCATCAAGGGGAGGTGTCTTACAACTAACAAACATTCCTATCATAAATCATAATCGTAAATAACAATAACTAAAAATAAAATCACTTTTTTTCTCGTTTACTTTTGACATTAATATAATATTTTTTAGCTTGCAATTTAGTAGGGTCTGTTTCATCACAAACAGTATTTTTACCTTGTAGCAACCTGGATATGTCTAAACACCAACTATTAATTAACATTTTTATAGATTGGTTTGTTATGAACTCTACTATTTTCTGACGATGAATGTCACACGAAATAAAATCAAAATTTGCGTGAATAGACACAGCTAAGCTTGCTTTCATTTTTAAATTTTTTGTATGTGGATAAGTCTTCAAAATAACAGTTACAATTTTTTGAATCATTGTAAAACAAGAAATAAAATTTTCACTAGAATAAATTAAAAATCTTTTATTTTCGTATTCTCTCAATGAGGCAAATTTATATAGTTCTGTGTGACACTTTTCATCAGAAAGAAGCAGATCACTTTTACAAATTACGTGCAACATATCCAGACACATATGTGTCAATATTTTTTTTAATAATGTCATCATCATCGCTATTAAGATCCATAGTTAAAATAAAATCATCTATATCTATATTACTATTACTTGGTTTTATAACTTTACACTCTCTTAACAATTTTCTTAAAGATTTCAAACATTTGCTATCATCTTTTTCGCAATTTGCTCTTAATGAGTGACTAGCTGACAAATTGTTGATTAACAAAGTTTTATATGTACTTATGAAATTAACACATGTTGGTTTTACATTTCTATAGTTAGTACTACGAATGGAACCAAAAAAATTTTCTAGTGGATCCTGATTAATGTTCCTTGTCAATAATGAATTAACGTTATATTTTTCATGAAGCATTTTCCATAGTTTCATAAAACCTTCCACAGTATGGATCCAATTTTTGATCGACGGAACTTGTTAATAACTTTCTTGTCCATCTCTTACAATAACACATTCCATTGTTTTTAAAATTTTTAAAGACTCACACCAAAAATTGTGATGTATGGAATTCTTCGTTACTGCTGTTCTTAAAGTTTTTCCAGAAATACATTTTGAAAAATTACAATTTACTGAATCAAATAATCTATCGAAGAATAAGCACAGTTCTGCTGTGTCAGCACTATCTTTAGGCAAGTGGTCAACACTTGCCATGAAATTAAGGGCAGCTGCTACCCTTCGGCTCAGAACTTGAGCTGCGTGTTTTACGCGCATTTTGTGTATTTTATCAGGATTAACATGACAGTCCGTTAATTTTGGAAGCAAACGCAATTGTTCTCGAGCTTTATCTTTTTCTTTTAAAAGTATTAAATGTTCCCATTTTGCACATTTAACCACGTTGTTTAAGTGAAACTTAATATTATATTTCAAAAAATTATTTCTTATGCCTTTAAGTAAATGAGGCGGGTCATACAAATTATATATTTCTTGATTATTTAATTCGAAAAATCCATCTCTATATTCTTTACCTTTTCTTAAATAATCAGCCCGTGTTTCATTTACTAAAATATTAAAAGCTGCAACATTTGTTGCATTCTGGTCACAAACTGTAGATGTGACAATGAAACCAGCGTTTTGTAGTTCCTTTATAATTGATTTCAGCATGATTGCCAGATCAATGCTTTTGGTGGTAGACCGACAAAAAGAAAATAAAATAGGTTGTTTGTATTTTTTACACACACCCCTTATCATAAAAACAAGAACATGATCTGCTATCTTAGATGTTCTGTTTGTCCCATTGTCTTCAAATCCACAAATTTCATCATTTACTGGATCATATTGCACCTGTGCTGATATAAACATTCATCAAAAATCAAAGTGCATAATCTTTCTTCTTCTGTAATTTTTTCTGCAGTCTCTTTTATAATTTTAAAAATACACTCATTAATTCCTACTTTTAAACGTATTTTATTTAATAGTCGCATCAAAGACTTTCTTGAAGGTGTTGCAAACATTGTTGAAAGATATTTGTATGCCTTTGGACTGTGTTTGTATAAGGTTAAAAACATAATTTTTTCTTTATTACTATATCTACGGCCTTTAGCTTTCTTTCCACTCTCCCGGAACTGCGATCATATAAATGTTTTTCCTGCAGAATTGAGGTTATTTAACCATTTAAACTTCTCTTCGTTAATCAAAGTTTTCATAAGGCTAAGCTTATTGCACAATTTAGATGTAGCCACTTTAATTCTTTGTATCCTTCGTTTCAAGTTATTAATATCCTTAAGTAAAATATTTACAGGTCTTTTCTTGAAATCTGAAAACAAGAAGTAGACAATGAGTTTACATAAATAAACATACGAATAAGTGAACCATTAAACCTAGTTTTTTTTAATTATTAAAATTAACTGTTAGGTAGATTAATTAGTATAATTTCAACTCAATACCTAAAACAAAACCAATTTTTGTTTCTTTAAAAAAATTAAAAATAGATCATTCAAGATGTAAAAACACGCTTGTCTAGACTAAAAAAAAATGTAAGTTTACATATTGTTTATTCCAGTTGGGAAACCTACAAGAAAAAGAGTTCTGTGGAACATTCTTTGCACTATAATAATATTATATACCATCACGACATTATGGGCTAATCAGTGGCATAACGGCCATCAACTGTTGCAACGAACAATGAACGAAGCTCGTAAAATACGTTTTACTGATGGTATTTCGTCCCACAAATGTAAAAGGTAGTAAACCTATCGCCGTTCAAGGCACAAACTCTCAAAACTTCACAATATACTTATACACTTGTGGCTACAGTCAAACTTAAAAGTAATATGTAGTGACCCAAATCACCCTCGGTGCTGTGCCTCAACGTTCGTGGACATATGAGAAATAAATAAAACTAACATATAGTATAGGCATAAGTATGTGTGGCTTAAGCTGGGTATTCATTAGGCTACATTTGTTTCGCAACTCATCACTAATATTTCATGATCACACACGGATAAAACTACGTTTTTTAAAAATGAAACCCAGCTAGATCGATTTATCGCCCCCGAAACCCCCGCATACAAAATATCAAAAAAATCGTTGGAGCCGTTTCCAAGATTCAGGTTATAAATATGTTAATATATATATAATATTATAAATATATATATATTTATACAAGAATTGCTGGTTTAAAGGTATAAGATACCAAATCGCGCTTCAAGTGTGCCTATAAAAATTTCAAGAGTTTGTTTAATTTCTCCATGATTCAGATATATCCTGACTGACTGATTCTTTTGAATATATCCTGACCTGATGAGCATAGAACCATGGGTATCCATTTGATGTTTGATGTTCCTTCTCCATAATGTAACAAATACTTTTCTGAAAACCGCATCGAAATCGGTTCAGCCAAACGAGAGATAATCGCGGACAAACATTCAGGTCAAACTGAGAACCTAATTTTTATGAATTATGTTAAAAATAGAAACAAAGAAAACCACATCAAAATCGGTTTAGCCAAACGCGAGATAATTGCGGGCAAACGTACATACATTCTAACATACAGGTCAAACTGAGAACCTCCTTTTTTGAAGTCGGTTAGAAAGTAGAAAGAAAGCAAACACGTGTATTTATCACATACTTGCAACACAACCACTTATGGTTAGGAAATAGTAACCGTGGTACCACTGGTGGTACTACTGGGTGTACCACGGTAAACAAACGTATCAGACAACGGATATGGATACAAATACTTATATAGTTTTTTCTTGTAAATACATTTGTACATATAATACATAAAAATCAATGATACTTAAGACTAATGCAAATGTTCATTACATTTATATCTCTCTTTATAAGTACATGAACAAAACATTCAATTAAATCAGAAATGTCTTTTCCAGATATTAAACATATCTTATACCTACCCAGATAATAATCATTTAACGTTAGGAGTAAATAATACATACCAAGGTTTTTAACAGAAGACTGTGTCTTAATTTCCGTAGGGATCTTTTTAAAATGAGTGATGTCCTTCAAAGGTGCTCGAAGAGGTTGCCCTGTAAAGTAAACACTTTATATCAAAAAAAATTAAAACTAATTTATTAATAATAAATCATGATCTGAGGAGACTGCATCCTTTAAAATTTGCTCATTGATAGAATTAACTTTATATTTAGAAACTAAAGCATTTTTTTATTTCTACTTATTAGTTAATTAAAACAAAAGCGTCATTTGGGTTTCAGAGCTATGTACTTCTTTTTTTTGAAGCCTGCAACCAACATTTACAATTTGTATCTAGCAGGCAACCTTAATTTTTTTCATTTCATTTTCTGCTTTACATTGTTGTAGAACAGGGTAAACCATCCAAAGAAGTCTTTGCTTGTGTTATAAATTATATAATTCAAAAAAATTAGTTAGTTAAATATAGAAATTACCTTTGATTCCAAGCACTGCGCTGCTAGTTGATGGTATTGAAACATCTTGCTTAGCTGTAAAAATATGTTTATGACATTATATGTGAATGTTGAGACTATAAGACCTCTATAACGGCGCTAACACTAGGGAACGCAAACAAAAAATGATGCCTGTTCCAATAGCACATTATTCCGGGTATTTATGATAATCTTTAAAAACGTAAGGCTGTGACATTCGGACAGAAAGATGCACAAATACAAACGATACCATTTGGCAACAGAACCCTAAAAAACAAGCAAAACTCAACTTCATATAAATTGAGTTTTTCAAATTTTCATATCACAATATATGGTTTACCTTATAAATACAAAATTTTTAGAATTACCTTTAATACCAAACGCTACACCTCTGTTTGATGGTATTGGAACATCTTGTGATAGTATTGTAGCCGTTAAAATATGTTTATGTCATTTATTAGTACATTTGTGGCAGGCAAACAAAAAAAAATACAGCAGTTCTAGTAAGACATTATTCTGTGCAATTTTATGAGAATCAACAAAAACATAGGGCAGATATAAGACTGTGACAAGGGTGGCCAACCATACTTACTATAAAATAGAGTATTGTACTCTATTGAATGTTGGTGTACTTTATGATCTATCTATAACACAAATAGAGTACTAATTACAAATTTTTTGCTATTGACAAGATTTGTATTATATGGCTTGGTAGGTACATGGTTCTTTTGCCTCATTAAGCGACTAAAAACATCATGGGAATAAACTCACAGCTTTGATCGAAAGTTCACTTTTAATGAAGTGAGTAAGTACCTTGAAGACCAAGCTTTGCTCTTTTTTTTAACAACACCCAATTGTCAAGTAGCTTTGGTGTTGCTGTGTCGGTATAAATAATAGCATTACTACTTGCCAATAGATGTCAGGAAGAATTATATTTATCAGTTTATATTGCCTGAAAACACGATTAAAACGACGTTTTCTAAAAATGAAACCTACCTAGATTTATTTCACCCCCGAAAACCCCCGCATGCTAAATTTCATGAAAATCGTTGGAGCCGTTTCCAAGATTCAGATTATTTTTAAATTTTTAGTTCAGTTTTTGGGGAAGTTTTACAGAACCCCAAAATAAGCTAAACTCAATTTACAGGTATGTTTTAGAAGCTGACTGGCAGATGTTGTTTCTCTTTTTTTAACTCAAACTCACAAATGACGCGCCAATTATTGTGAAAGGGTTGTACTAACTCAAAAACCTTGGCGTGTGCACAACAAGTTTTCATTACAATTGGTTTTCCCCTAAGAGAGCGAGCCCAACTCGCATTTGACCCTTTTTTTGTCATATATAAACCGTGTTCTAACAATTAAGAACGCAACAAAAAAAAGAATTACCGAAATCGGTCCAGTCGTTCTCGAGTTTTTGTGAGACTAACAAACGTCAATTAATTTTTATATATATGTATATATAATAATAATAAAAATATCATATAATATAAAAGATAATTTTAATATCTCAATAATCATATCCTTGCATGAAATTACCTTTGGTACCAAGCGTTACACCAGTGGTTGATGGTATTGAAACATCTTGCTTTTTTGTTGTAGCTTTAAAAATATGGTGCTATCATTTATGGTCAGCATAGCCAGTCAGTTAAGGTTAAACGACTACATGCTGCCTCGTTCTCAGCCAACAGGCAAAAATCAAGCGATTCTCGGCAAAGACTAACAAAGCAGTGATAACCTTGATTGCACACAGTTGTACATCAGCCATTTAGAATAACAAAAATGGCTTAGTTTCAACAATGGATGCTTGTAGGGTAGAAATGATGACGAATATAAATAACAAGGCATGTTAATCTAACAACAAAATCAACCTTTCAAGAGATTCAGGAATTTAATAGTAAAATTAACAAACCTGGTAAATGAAGCTTTGGAACAGCCAATGCACTTAAACGATTATTTCTTGTACGCACATTATCAGTAAAGTGGATGTCACACACCCTCTTATATTTATAAATGTGAATCTCAGAAAAATTTGTAAGAGATTCTCCAGCTAAATCCACCCATACTCGAAAACGTTCAGGGAATTTCTCCGGATGTGGGAAATGATGCAGAGAGATACCTGAAATGACACAAAATAACACAAATTACTTATGATTGGGTTCTCTACGAAACCTATACAGTGCATTGAGAAGCATCCCTTTCTTTACTGTATGGCCTCATAGCACCATTGTCTATTTTTGAATGTTGTTTTACTTATTATTGCTTTAGTAGGTACATGACATTAACCCCATGATTACACAGTTATGCATGAATACCCTTGATGGTTTTGGACGTGATTATAGTCCACTTAGGGCAATTAGGTACTTACCATAAACCAATAGTTGTAGTGACCAAGAAATTCTTAAGATTCATTCTGTCAGTCTTAAAGATATATACAAACTAGCTAGATACCTATAGAATTTAGAGAACGATAAAAGTCGTATAATAAATTGTTCAAACAATACTTACCAGTGGTCAAACATCCAAACACAAACCGCCTAGTGGAAGGCATAATTTGGGGTATATTAACTTTTACCACAGAAAAGTATTTGCACTTAAACACTAAAATTATAAGCGTCCTTTCGCAATGTAACTATTTATGTGTCCTCTGGCACGTATAAATATCAAAAATACGAATCAGAAACAAAATTAGAAGCGGAGGAGATAAACTCAACTCAACGCAGCGTCCATGGATTTTCACACTAAGTCGGAGAAGAAGAAGTTACCTCAACAAACTTACTTGTGGAAAATTATCAGTAAATAAGTTAAAAAATATAAAACATTCTAGATACATAAACAGAAACTTTTACAAAAAAAACGTTAGAAAACAAACTTTTTTGATAATCATTCACAGATTATAATATGTTTTTACAATCGATTAATCGACCATAGACGACAACTTTTAAAAAATGCTATATACAAAATCATCATTCAAATATCTCTAGATTGTACTTATAACTAAAATAATTCGATATCTTTACATTTGTGTTTGTGTAGGTATGTGTGTGAGAGAGAGTTTTGTATGCAAAAGTCTGCATGTGTTCGTTATGAATTACATGATTCTTAAATGATTGTATTTTTTATTTAATTTTTTTTACATCACTAAGGTGGCAAACCAGCTTACGGTCCACCTGATAGTAAGTGGTAACCATAGCCTATGTATAATTTGAGTAATGAAATTTGTTACGACCATCGCTATAAAAAGCGCCCAATGTCCATACGTGAGAAGATTTAAATGTGCGTAGTTCTATATCCTGAATAGGTGATAAAAATTATTTTAAAATACGGATAGTAAAACAATCATTAAATTTTTGGTTATGGATGCGGTTATGAACAGGAATAGGTAGTAAATTATTAGTCAAAACCGCTTTTAATAAGTGCTTACTGTCGTTATAAATTAATAAAATAAATTATTATTTTACATATAATTAAAAATATCCTAAATTAGGCATAGAAAAACAGTAAACTAGCAGTAAAGATACCGTTTGTTAGAGTTTCATACCTAAGCACCCAATTACTATGATCACGCTGTCTGTCTGTCTGTCAAACCTTAAAAAGTCTGTTTTAAAGAGTAATAGGTAGGTATATGATTTCTCGTCAAATAAAAAAAATATTTCATGGTCACGGTTATTTTTACTCCATCGCAGCCTAGTTGCTAGTGTGGTCCGCTGCTGTGCAGAGGGTTTGGGTTCGATCCCCTCACTGGACAAACATTTATGTTTGTCTTGAATCTTGGTGTATTTATGTATGATATGTATGTATTTGTATTTGTTGTCTGGTATCCATAACACAAGCTTTGCTTACTTTGGTGATGGAGATGGCGCTGTGTGTAAAGTTCAAAAATATGTATTTATATAACTCTTTATACATGAACTGAGGAAGGAAACCATGAGATCAGCTCCATGGTATAACCAATTATAGTCACTGCAGTTACACCCTTTTATTTGATACACCACTGGACCGTACGTATTTGCTACCTTAAAGTTTTCATCAATCTTGCACAGAACATACGTAAATCGAAATAAAATAATTTATAAATTACATTAAACATCATTAAAATGTGCGTATAAGATTTCTAAAGTAATCGAACTGTAATGCCAAGTAACTTAACAGATGCTTTTCCAGGTAATTTTCAATAACCTACTTAACTTATTATTTATTAGTAGTCGGTCAAAAGTATTTTATAGCCGAAAGTATCTTCGACCGATATTTTCGTCAAAAGCACATTTGACAATCACCTGCAATTAAAATTTATTTTGACTATTTTTTAAAACTCAAGTGGCAATTTAACATTCTGTTCTGTTGCTCTCAGCATATGTACCAAATTAACTATTTCGCACACGTAAACGTTAAAATTAAGTAAGAATTGGTTTGCTTAACAAAGATTAAATTATAATTTTTTAATTATTGCTGTTAATTAATTAATTTTTTTTTATACTACTAAGGTGGCAAACAAGCTTACGACCCACCTGATGGTAAGCGGTCACTGTAGACTACGGACGCTTGCAACACCTGGGGCATCATTCGCGCGTTGCCGACTCTCCAAAAATCTAATAACTTCTTTCTTAAAGAACCCCATACTGTAGTATTTATAGAAAGTCTTAGCAGGGAGCTTATTTTACAACCCAAGCTTTAGCGGGAGGAAGTTTCTCTGAAACCGCACTGTAAATGGCGTTACCATTTTGGTTTTAAGGTGTGATGATAAATTGGACATACATTTACGATTTCTATATCTATTAGCCGATTATGTTGACTTGTTTATCGTACCTATTACTAAAACTTCACCGTTACTTACTATGTTTTAATTGCAATATAATTTTGAATGTTATGAAATATTGATGCTAGCATATTACTGATTGATATTTAATGCAGGACTTAAAAATTTACTTAAAATCTGTATCTGTGTTGTACCATAATTTGAGCCATTTAAAGATATTCTATTTTATTTTATTCCAGTGTGAGTTCAGAAAACGAGCCGCGTAGGTCAGGTTTTTAATAGTATCACACGACCGAGTGTTTTAAAACACTACTAACTTTTGTGAATTTTCATGCACTGCTTTATCTACTCTCACGCAATAAAAAACTAAAAATTACTTAAACTTACTGTGATTTCACCGTTACATACTATGTTTAAATTGCAAAATAATTTTGAATGTTATGAAATATTTATGGTAACATTGTATAATGAATTCTTTGTCTCAAGATTTCGCATATCACTGATAGATATTTAATGCAGGACTTTAAAATGTACATAACATCTGTATCTGGTTATACCATAATTTGAGCAAAATAAAGATATTCTATTTTATTTTATTCAGGTGTGAGTCCAGAAAACGAGCCATTTTTTATAGTATAACCGCGAAGTTTTTTAAAACCTACATATGTGAAATTTCATGCACTGCTTATGTACTCTCACGCAATAAAAAATACAAAACAAACAAACCACATAGCTATTGTAAAAATATAAAAGTAACAAACCACATAACTACTGTACATAGTTAAAAATCTCAAAATTTTATAAATACCTATCAAAATATCTGTCAGTTCAACTTATCCAAAAACCCCACTCCCATTTGCAACCCACAATATACACAAATGCAGTATATGGTTAGTGATACTAATTAGTTCAGCAAATCTTATGTCACAACAATAATTTTGTCACCATTATTACTAACCTCAGGCCGACAGGGCTATACCTGTTTTTTTGACAAGAAAAAGAACTTCAAACTGTAATTCAGATCAGATTTTTGGTAAAAAGTAATTATTATTACCTTTTTAGTGCATCTTTTTGAAGCCGGTTGTTTTTGTTGTTAAAAAGTTTTTATTGGTGCATCATTTTGAAGCCGTTTGTTTTTTTTTTGTTAAAAAGTTTTTAAATTTATCAACATAAACTTACGTTAATCGATAAACACTGACATTAATCGATTGAAATCAATATCGCTTATTGGAACTGGAAGTTCGACAACCATAATCTGTGGTTCAGTATTTGTTAGTGGCGGCATCTATTGATATTAGCTGTTACCACATCGTTTAACAGTGTACGAAATTGGAGTATAAACATAATTATCAAAGGGGCTAAACAACAGATAACAGCACATTCTACGCGATGAACCAGATGTAGGTAACTGTCTCCCCCCTGAATGATAGTCTGAACCACAGACTAGTATTTGGTCTGAACAAAGTACTTAGAATCTACTTATACATAAGGAGCGTTCTGTTCACTACTTCATTGCGCTTAATGACATAATCCAGCCAAGTTAAAAACACATACATTTCATGTGACACACTGTACAAATCTTTGTATATACTCTTTGGTTGGATTATTGACATTTAACGCATAATGTACATAACGTCGGTCAACAAAACGCCTTTGTTTTTTGTAACAGATGGCGCCACAGAGCAACAACTTAGGGATTAACAACGTCTGCCGGGTCAGCTCAGTATCAGTAAGTAAGTCAGCTTTGCGAAACTACAAAATGGTAGTGAGGCGGTGCGATGAGGAAAGGGCAAATAGTATTAACAGACGATCGAACATGGTGTGGCCTAACCAACGCACTGGGATGCGCTGTTCACGTCACATCACTGTAACGAACTACAGACCGTCCAGTCGTTTCAGTGCTAGCAGTGCGTAAGCACTTCTCCAATGCCTCCGGTTCTATCTCTGCTAAAATTGCGTTACTTGCTACAACTATAATTGCTACATCACCTCTAAAAATAGAATGAAAAGAAAAGAAAATAATGTGCAAAATTCTATCTTAGAAACCGAAAACATTATAGTCATATGCGGCTCATTAAAGAGTTCGATGATGAATATTTTCGTAAATATATATGTTCGAATGACTACTTTGTGAAACCATACATAACTAAAACCGATACAGTTATGAGGTAAGCTGTAACTGCTGAAGAGAGATTAGTAGCAACTATGATATCTCACTTAACCTTCTCTTGTGATCTCTCTTAAATGTTCTATTTTCTTTTTGACATCGTTGGTCGTAGATTTAGGATAATATTGTTTCTATTTTTCTAAAAAAATCTCCCCGGCTTGTTTGCGTGCATCTCTATTACAATGAAGATTGTCGGAAGTATTCCACAAACAAGAAAAATCTTTATACAGTTGTAACAGCTCTAGAATAGTTTTTTCTCAAATATGCTACGATATGCGACCAATGTCTTAGCCAGCCGCTCCAGCGGTCGAATATGTTATTTGAAAATAGGACGAACTTTTTTAAACCCGAACATTTATAACCAAAGAGATAAATCATTAAGTTTTGTTCAGATTTCGGACTGGCACGACAAAAATAATGCGCCATTGAATGAATTTAAAAAACGTTAAAAGAAATCGACATTTGAACGTAGCGAATTAATTGCAAAATTACCTAAACTATTTTTATTATTGTTAATACAGTTTTCAATATAATTAGTTTTTAAATAAACATGTACGTGATTATGTTATTGTTTTAATTTACACGCATGTTTGAGAAAAGCAACAACTGAATATAACCTGATTCTGTGATTTGTGCGTGCCTCGGTTACGCCTCATCCCGCATACTCACGATCGCCCGGTTATGCTGCATTTGAGGGCCGCGGCAGTAATGAACTATTTTCTCGCTTACAATATTGTCTTTAACGCATCGGAATTCATGTCGCAACGTATTGCACATGCGGTAGAACAGCGACTGAACTGCGAAACTTGTTCGTCGCCCACACGAGCTGTCGTGTGTCCGGTGCAAACGCATAGAACCAACTGAACCATAAATAATAATAATAATGTTTGATGTACAACCGCGTTTGTGGTTTGGCCGCACCAAATTCGATCGTCTGTTAGTATTATTACCCCCCCAACTGCTTTGCAATTTAATAGCAAAACCTAATTTTAGCACAAAATACCCGTTCCGTCCAAGATTTATAAAATATTTTTTATTTATGTAGATCTGATAATTTCAGTGGTACTATTATAGTTTAAATGAAACGCTTTTCGCGTCATTTTTAGGGTTCCGTAACCGAAGGGTAATTAGCGGAACCCTATTACTAAGGACCGCTGTCCGTTCGTCCGTCCGACGGTCACCAGGCTGTATCTCATGAACCGTTATAGTTGAACAGTTGAAATTTTCACAAAAGATGTATTTTTGTTGCCGCTGTAACAACAAATACTAAAAAACAGAATAAAATAAATATTTAAGGGGGCTCCTATACATCAAAAGAGATTTTTAAGCTTGATTTTGCTCGACATTGATAACGGCAACCGGTAGACGCTTAAAATATGCACAAAATATTTAATTATATAGTCACTTTAAAAATAAATAATTAAATTAAAATAAAACAAATATTTAAGGGGGGTTCCCATAAAACAAACGTGATTTTTTTGTCATTTTTATGTATAAATGGTACGGAAACCTTCGTGCGCGAGTCCGACTCGCACTTGGCCGATTTTTTAAGGTTCTTTACCCAAAGGGTACAAAACGGAACCCTATTACTAAGACAGTAAGACTTCGCTGTCCGTCCGTCTGTCACCAGGCTGTATCTCATGAACCGTGATTGTTAGACAGTAGAAATTTTTACAGTGATGTATTTCTGTTGCCACTATAACAACAAATACTAAAAAACAGTATAAAATAAATATTGAAGTGGGCTCCCATACAACAAACGTGATTTTATTACTCGTTTTTGCTCGATAGTGATAACAGGTAGACGCTTGAAATATTCACATAATATTTAGTTATATATTCACTTTAAAAATAAATAATTAAATCTCCTATAGAACAAACGTCATTTTTTTTTGCCGTTTTTATAGATAATGGTGCAGAACCCTTCATGCGCGAGTCCGACTCGCACTTGGCCGGTTTTTTACAGTTCTGCGTGTGTTTATTATCGAGGAATTTCCTTTGTTTTTTATTGTCTTAGTAGCCTTAGATAGTTGAAACATACATATATTCGAATATAATTATTCTTTAAAAAAACAGGTTATAATTATTTTTCACTCTTACATTTGACAGCTGTCAAAAGGCAGCGCAAAATACCGACTTCCCGACATGGGTTTTTGGTAGCAATATTTTGTAGCAAAAACGCTTTAACGAAACGCTCAATATTAATAGATTCTGATTATGTTATGATTTTGCTACCAAACACAGATAATAGTCTAAAAGCTAAAAAAACGCAAACCGGTAACAATACTGCTATTAGCTGTGTTCCAAATCACGCCGAGTAATTATTGCACGGTAAAGTTAAAAAATCAACCCGTTTTAGAACGAGCGTTTGACAGTTAATTTTAACACTGACAGGAGTGATTTTTAACCTTTTCTATGGCAGTGTAAAGAATTCAACTTGACAGTTGGAAAATTACTCTACCCCGGGCATCCCAAAACCACTTTTTTAAATTCCTCGTTGCGATTTGGAGCGCTCCCTAGGTAGGTTAGACGGAACGCCCAAAATATAACCAGAACCAGTCTTACGCAGTATTTGTTTCCTCTATGACCAGAACCAGGCAATCCAGGCCATAAAAAAGTAAAAAAAAAAGAACTTGTTGTAAATATCCTTTTTTGAATTTATAAATTTGTTTTTGGTTCTAAATATCAATCAATTTGTAGTTGCCTATCGAAAAAAATGAATTCAGGGTAAGTTTATTGCTTATACATATTTTTGCATTATGTATTGTATGTTTCTCAACAAAACTTAAAGTAAGATAGTTTCATTTTGGCGCGAGCGGCCATATTGACAGGCAAAACAGCTGTTTGCTCGTGCTTATGGCTACATCCGTACGTGAAGTTGTTTTCGTAATTTTTAATTGAGTTTTGTGTGCGTGTTATCTACTATTCTTTAACTAAAATTGAATATCATTTTGCGGTAACAATGTGAAAAACTGAATGTTAATTGTGCCCGGAATGTGTTACGAATTTCCAAATTATGGCCTGTCGACGGCAGATCTATGAAGTGAATGACTTTCAAATAGAAGAAATGGATTTTCAAAATAAATGGAGCAGATTTTCCGATTGGTTACACTGTATCTGTGTAGTCACTTTTGATCTAGAACTAGGTCAAGCTATGGAAAGCGTCTATCCGCCTGGCGTAAAGTTGACAGACCAGGAAAAATGTAACATTTGTTATTTAGCTTTTCCAGATTCCAACTCAGGATGTATGGGAGACACACAATTTCACGTTCGATTACGGTCACGTACACCACTATCGGAGCAACAATCAATATATAATGAAGATAGTGTGTCAACTTTACGTGCCGATTCTACGCATTATTGGGGCTTTGTCTACTTTCGACAAGTCAAAGACCCTTCTCTGCCTCGAGGATATTTCCAGAAAAGCATAATTTTACTAACACGTTTGCCTTTTATCAATCTGTTTTATAAAGTCATACAATTAATAGCTCCAAAACATTTTGAAGATGGTGAGAGTAGTTTAGAAGCAGCATGTCATGATATCAACAGGTGGCCATTGTTGGAGGCAGGCCAGAATGTATTATTACCTGTGCTAGGTACAGTCTTCCAAGCTTACATACCTAATCAACAGACTGGCAAAGTTACAAGATCTGACATAGCTAAAACAATTCACTCACCTAACGTTCCACATATACTGACTTCAATACAAGATGTTAATGTGTTTGAAGCATTATCCAGCCTTGTATCTCATATACATTTGCTTTGGGAACTGGTCTTGACTGCAGAACCTATTGTAGTTATGGCTAGTTCACCCACAGAATGTTCTGCATTAGTTCAGGCTCTAACATACCTCATACAGCCATTGCCATATGCAGCACAATATCGGCCATACTTTACAATACATGATAGTGAGTTTAAAGAGTTTACGCAAAAGCAATATAACCCACCTTGTGTAATTTTAGGAGTGACTAATCCATTCTTTACTAAAACATTACAGCATTGGCCTCATACAATTAAACTGGGTGATTCAGTATCTGTCAAATCAAAATTAAGAAAAATAGGGAATGTTAAACTTTTGGACACAGCACCTGGTATATACACACAGTATAAACCATTTCTAGAGAAAGATAAAACTATTATTAAGAAATTGCATAATGGGATCCGCACTGACAGACCATCTGAAGCTCAAACAGCCATGGTTAAGCGTCATTTATTAGAATTGACCCAGAGTTTTATGATCCCCTTGGAGCGGTACATGGCTTCTTTAATGCCATTGCAGAAGAATATTTCTCCGTTCCGTGCACCTCCTGTTCCAAATCCATTTAACCCAGAAGATTTCTTTGCTACGGTACAAAATGCTGGTCCTCAGCTTACTTCAGGAATTAAAGGTGATTGGACTGGATTGTATAAGCATTTCTTCAAAACCCCTAATTTTAGTGCATGGTTTCATGAAAGACACAATGATCTAACCAAAAAGCTACATGCTTTGCAATTAGAGGCATTGGCTGAGAGTGACTTGAAGAAGTGGTCAATTGAGAAGAAAGAGGTTGAAATAGTTGATATGGTGCTTAAGTTAAGAGGAGTCCTGAAGAACAATCCACCAGTAAGTGATAATACTCGGACATTGTTAGCCAGGAGACTAGAAGATCTGAATTGTGTTTTACCTGATGACTTGAAATCTATTTTAAATACTGCCTTGTGACAAACAAGCTGCTGCATCTCGAAACTGAGACGCTGCCGTACTGACTGTAAATTTCAATTAAAGAATGACGGTAGATCTATATTGTGTACATAAGTTACCCTATAGTCGTATTTTTAATTAGACAAAGTCAACTGACATTAACTATGTTGTCAGTTTATGATGAAATAAATATAGTGTTGTGACAAAGTGAATGATTGAAAAAACTCCTGAATGAATGAAATTGCCTTAATTGTGTAGTGAGTAGTTAGTGTGCCGAACTGCCGATATTTGGGGTTCGAATTTTAGTCGTGCTTTGTACACACCAATGAGTTTTCGATGACTATGTTTGTATAAAACAAAACTCATTGTTCATTCATCTGATTGAACGAGAACTGAACGCATCACTATTACTTTAAATATAGCAACATTATTTTACAAAGTGACATTAGCTACTGTCAGTTGGCTTGGTCTAATTAAAAATACGACTATAGTGCCACCATTAGCATTTGAGTGACAGGTCTTAACATCATGTATAGTTCTAACTCAGTATCCTTATCAGTATTTTGCTACTACAATCAATGATTCAACCAGCCCGACCAGACCTAGAGCCCAAGCTCTATCCTAATATCTATATATACCTCTATCATTGTTACATGTATTACTGCATATGCTTCATAAGACCAAATAAGAGCTCCTACAAAAATGACCTATGCCCAGACCATGTGGTTGTTAAGCTGTAAAGTTTCAATATCTTTCCTTATAATTTTTGTATGTATCTGGTTTTCTGATGCCAACAAACATTTACCTTTAGGTTTTTAATGTTTCAGCTAGGTTGCACTAGTTGTGGTCATGAGATCCCTTGTTATTTCTGAGGAAGTCTTAGCAACTTTTGCTTGTAATACTGATCTTTGGGCCATCAAGTATTGACCTGTTCCTATAGTTACTCTGAAACATGTTGTAGCTGGACAACCTGTGACTCTAGCAAGTGCAACTTAACCAAACATCAAATGATAAGATAAATAATTTCATTAAAATCCTTAAAAACATGCTTAAAATATGGTAAGGTTATGATATAAGCTAGATTGCATAAATATGCCCATTTTGTGGCAAAATTATAAAATCTGAAAAATTTAAATAAAAATTGCTTTTATCTAGTGCATTACCATACTGAGTAATGCTAATAAAATATATAATATAATAAAATAAAATTCTTTATTGGATCAAAAAATCATACACAGGACAATAAATGGCGTCCTGGTTCCTAAACTAGCACGAGCTGTGTGTCAGGAAGCAGTTCCTTCGTTCTACACTATTCTCTTTTACAAATTACTGTAATACATACATCTGAAATAATTTGAATATATATAATGGACACTGGGCCAGTGTGGTGGGCCATGACATGTCTTTTTTCTAATTAGAGGCTTGTGCTCCTGTAGTGGGTAAAAATAAGGCTGAGGTGTCAATAAATGTGTAATGTGTTAAACAAAAGTGTTAATGGTTAATGTGTAATGTGTAAAACAAAAGTGTTAATGGTTAATGTGTAATGTGTAAAACAAAAGTGTTAATGGTTAATGTGTAATGTGTAAAACAAAAGTGTTAATGGTTAATGATATTATATTTTTAGGTAATGTAGGATGTCAGTTTTTCAAAAATAAAAACCTAAACTCCATACTGTTTGAATAACACAATTTTAAAGCCATTGTAGTAATTTTAGGTATCTAATTTACTTCCTTTGCATTGTAATCATTATTTGGGTGCTAAATATTTACAAAGATAAGTTTGACATAATTTTTATCTATGTATGTAATGAAATAACTTAATTCCTTTAAATTGCTTTCAGATAAGAGATATTATTAAAACATGCTTCAGTTAATGATAACACATGGTTTTGTCACAGCTTAGACATTTATTTTATTCTTAGCAATCATAGTCTAGACATAGCAATTGTGAGGTAAGGCTCGCGGCGAGACGTGAGGCGATTGCACCCGACTTGTTTATTTCGTCATTCGACTAGTCGGGTGCTAACCAGTCAGTCAAACATGTTGTCACTGTCTTGACGTTGTGGGACTAAACAAAGGAAATGTTAAGATAATGTATGTTGTAAATGTTATGTTGGGTATATGAAAAGGAGGATGAAAGTTGAATTAATGCTATTGAAATCAGAGCATTTAGTAGTTACTAAATCTTTTTTAGTAATAGTTTTGAGTGAAAGCATCAAATCATGTTAATCCAGTGTTTTGGTCTTGTATACACATATTGATATAATATAAAAAGGTTGTCAATTCATTGTTAATTTGTGTGATGATCCTTATAGATCCATTATTTCTAAACCAATTTAGGTAATTTTGTGACAGATAATTGTTTAGAGCAGGCATGTCAAATTTGTGGTCCGTGAAGCGCATGCGGCCCTCTGTGCATCTGGCTGAGGCCCACTCTAAGTTTAGGAGTAGCTTATATATAAAAGTCCTTTCAGAAATAAGGCTTAAAATAATTAAGAATCAGTTTGTTGGGTATAATGTGTTTTTTATAAGGTTTGTGGCCCACTGACTCTCTCTCTCTCTCCATGTGGCATAAAAATGACTGATTTTACATGCCTGGCTTAGAGCATAGCAGTGTCATGTATTTGAATCATAACTTTGCATCCCCTCTGTGGCATTACAGGTTGGAAATTATTTTTCTCTGAAGCTCAGAGTAATAAAATCAGATAAAAGGTAAAGTTATTAAAGTGAAATCTCTAAGTAAATAAGTGGATTAACATGTTAGCTGCCATGACTAATCACCAGTGGATGACAGGTGTAACACCTTTGCGGCATGTCAGCTACCAGTTACTTGTATGTAACAAGATAGTATAACAATAGACACCAATGGTATTGTACCATTGCGGATAGATGTCCCATACAGCACAGTTGGTTTCAGATATAAGTAGTTATAAGTTGTATAATACATAATGGTGTCTTCGTGTTTATTTTTAATTTGGTCTTCACTTTGAATATAAAATATTGTTAGTTCTAGTTTTATTAAAATAATTTTTTGTATTTATAACTTTTGTATCCAGTTTTTATACCATCCAACTATTTTCATTATTTTTTTTTTCTTATAACTTTATAAATACCTACTATTGAAATGGCTAAGTATCTATATTAAAATTAAAATTAATTGTTCTATTAAATTAGTATCTATTTTTTTCCTGCCAATACTGTTGGTGATATATGACTGTTATCATTATTATTCTTTAAGTAATGGTGCCACCATTAATTTTATAATGTGTGACACGGTGCCACCAATAATTTTATAATGTGTAATGGTGCCAGGAAGCACTTACTGTAAATAATGTATAGAAAATTTTATGTATTTACAAAGAATTGTAATCAAAGTAGTTGTATTTGTTATTATTCATATTGCTCAATTTTGTTATTAATTGGCGTTCTAGACCTTTAACAACATTCAGCTGACAAATTTGTAGACAGTCAGTTCATCACGGATATAAAACTCTTTATATATTTGCTAAAATCATTGATTTGCTAAAATGCTCCAATTTTCAGTACCACCTAAATTACAAATGTATCCTAAAAAGTTGTGTGACCGTACCTCTTGGTAAAATTGCAGAAGCATTGTACAAACTCATTAACTTACATAATTTTATGTATATTAAATGTATGAAATAAAATAAACAAGTTTTTCAAATAAATTTGTTTTATTTAAAACATAACAGGCTTATGTTTAAATTGTGCTGTTTCGCGCTTTGACACAGGCCGTACGATCAAAGCATGAGACACCTTTGAGGCATGCACTTACTCAAAACGATCCTCCGAGTGAGCTAAGAAAGGGGCAGAATAAATCTTAAACACACTAGACAGATCCTTTGGTACTGATTGCGTTACATAAATCAACTAAAAATAACAGTCTATTTATTTACAAATCTCCTAAATTACGCGTAGTCGGTTCACAACCTGTTATATCGTGCTTTACTCCAAATATTGTCATTGTCTGTTATTAATGTGTATACTCCTGCTAAGGTGAGACCCACTGCGGCTCCTAGACCAATTGAACGTAGTCCTGCGGTACTTTTGTATATCATTCCAGTTGTTGCAGCTGCTATGAAAGTGTTTGTGCTGTCTTCCTTATCTCTCATCCAAGTCACTCCGAGTGCAATGCAGGAATAAAAAGATGCAATGATGCCTAACGTGCAGCCAGTAGTTGTACCTGTAAATAAACATTGGTGTTATACCATTAGTGACACCAAAACTTGAACCTGTGTTCCTTCTGGGGTTGATTCTAATAAAATTTTACAGTTATCTGTATAATGTGACAGCCATTCAGTTTTGTAATATAATAGGAGAAAAAGGATTACTGCTGCTTTAGGGGAGCTGCTCTGTATACATCTAACTGAGGGATACTTTTTTTTTTCGTTTTTCTTGCCCCATTGTGTGGGCCGTCGGTCTTCACCTATCATAACTATCAATCATAATGAATTCAACAGCTATTATTTTTTAATTTCGTAAAGCACTTAGAATTTCTGTGATTGATAAGGGGCTGACCGGAGATAACTATTCTAGCCGGCATTTGATATTTTGCAATTTCTTTTTGTAATTAGATTTGTGATATATATTGAGAACTTCATGTTTTTTTTGGAGAATATATCTGGGAGTTGTAGATAGTTTTAGCTAGTTGCTAAAAACGGTAATAATTAAATTATGGGGATAACATAAAAAAAAATCAAACAAAACAAAAAGTTATAATTTAAGTGAGTACCTACCTGCCTGTATTTTTTTTATTATTACCTATTGTTACATAGCAAGTTATTTTTAAAACTTCTCATAGCTTTCTATTAAATTAATTTTGTTAGTAAATCAAGATTGTATACAATTAAATTTGTAATTAATAATAACTAGTTTTCAATATTATTTTTTTAATCAAATTAGTAAAAATAACAATATAAGAAGATTATTTTTGTTAATTTAATAGATTATTATTGATTATTATTTTGTATTTCATAGTAAAACAAGTGACTGGTGAAAATTAGATTGAATTTTACACTTATCAATACATAAGATTCTTAAATGGGGTGAACTAATTAATGAAATGGATTTGATAAAAGAGACAGTTCGTCGATTATTTTAAAAACTTCAGTTCGTGTTATGTAAAGTATGTCAAAAAATCACAAATAATTAGTACTACAACCATCTCCAAGGATATTACGGTTTTCTTTGCGGTTCCAGAGATATCCTGATGTTTCGTACCAGCTCCATATAAATTTTTCGTAAAAAAATTATATAAGTTGTTTGTTTTCATGCCAAACATACTATTGTTTTATTTGAACATAATAATGGTAAACAGCAGCCATATCAAGCGCAAAAAACGATAATGCAAAAAGTCAATTCCTATGTCTTTGCAAGTCGATTTTCCTTCCAGTGTTCGTCGGTAAGATCAAAAATCGGCGGGCGCGAGAGCAGTTCCAGAGTGACGCACCCTCCACACATTCACGTTCAGTTTTAAAAGCCAGTTTGTGCTGATACAATTGAAATTACATTTCTTTGCCATCCGGTATCGATATCAATTTTCAGTAATCATTCTGAAGAAAAATTCTTAAAAAAAATTCTACATTTTAGATAGTTAACGCGAATATAGCTCTAACAGCAGCAATTCCGTCCCTTCGTCCATTTATCGATTCTACTAAGACTCGACGCAAAGTCGACCTAAATAATCCGCATTCCAGGATTGAAGGAAGGATTGGTCTTTTATGCCTAGTGATTCTGATGAATTACTTTGCATTAGTAGTTTGGATTTGGTAAGGTTTACAGATTAAGGTCGTAATTATTTAAACAATGTTTTTTATCTCCCTGGACAAATATAATTTTTGTTCGGCCACCTTGAGAATCGTCGCGTGACACTAACAGTGTTGGGAGCTTAATGGGATCAGTCTCGAGTCTTCACTCTAGGATTCGAGTGTCGATTTTTTTTGACTGACTACTGCAGTTAGCTGACGCAGCCATTACTACTCCACCGGGCTTTTGGGGCGAGACTCTGAAGGGCTCCGACGAATCCGAAGCCTTGCAACGTGTGAGTGGGGAGGGGTACTAGGGGAGGTCGTCGAGATCGTAATCAGGGGCCGTTAGTACGTGCCGAGGCCGCCTAACAATGGTTTTTCTGCCGTGCCGTAGTCGGTCGGGGGGAGGCGAGAGGAAATTAGATACAAGTAGGTCTTACCTGTCCATGAAAGTATTTGCATATATTTTCCTCTGATTCCACTCTGGCGTACTCGAGCCTGTTCCCAATAAGCTCTCTGGTCACGAGCTATCGGAACTCGACGCGTAGCATCGCACGCGAGTTGTGTCGACAAGTGTACGAACTGTATGGCGGATACGATACGCGTCGAGAGCTAGTCGACAAATGGACGAATGAGCTCCGACAACTAAGCAAGGTGAGTGTGTTATGAGGTGCTGCTCGCATTGCTCGGCTCGACACCATGTGAATGTGGAGTGCGACCATAATGGATCATCAGTTGTCCAAGAAAATACAGTTATCCTTCAGTACCTTATCAAATATCAATAAGAGTGATCATTCAAATATGAATCACAGCTGTTTACCTTGTTTCATGACATAGTTTATAACTTGTGTCCGTCGAACTTTTCCTGTTTGTCCTGCAAGTGTTGTTGCTCGTAAACCTTTGTAAAACCCCGTTACACCACCAAGACCTGTAATTAATAAATGTTACTTATAATAATGTTATAATACAATAATATCATATTATAATAATAATATACTTTATTCATGACAAAAATATATCACAATTGTTTTTAAATATCAAGATAATGATATTATTATTATTATTTCATATACTATTTATTATTTATTGAAAAAAACAATTGATTTGATTTGTTGTCCACATAGAACCGAGTCAAAATAGCCAAGCTGGTATCCGGGTGCACCCGCCCAGAGATGGCAGTAGTACTTGATATGGGGTCTGACTTTGAAAGAAGACATTAAAAAGTCCAATAGGCAATATCAAATACAAGTTTGATATATTACTTAGTAATTACATTAAAATTAATAAAAAACTTGTATTGTACAAGGTAGCATTCAAACTTATAATATTGGTACAAATGTCAATATATCACTACAGTTTTATCACAAAAATAAGGTACTTATTATAGTCCAGTTTAGTCATTTCCTTATATAGATTTTTTTCTGTAATTAAACTACTAGTCTACAATCAATAGTTACAGAGATATAGCCCTTCCTAGTTTGACAGCTGTCATCCAAAATAAAGATCTTGATCGAATCTATCATTTCTATAAGGAAGCTACTAATCTACAAGAATAGTTATGGAAATGTAGGCCTTTCCAGTTTGACAGCTGTCATCCGAAATAAGACCTTAATGTGATCTATCATTTCTATACAGAAACTACTACACTATGATCAATAGTTACAGAGATATAACTATTAATAGTTTGACAGCTGTCATCTAAAATAAAAACCTCGTTGATTTGTCATTTATTTACAGAAACTACTAGTCTACAGTCAATAGTTACTTAGATATAGCCCTTTCTAGTTTGACAACTGTCATACATAATAATGATCTTGATGAGATCTCTTATTTTTGTAAGAAAATTAAGATCATTTGTTACTATGAGTCTATGATAAATAGTAAAATAAAAATCAATGAGATTATCTTTTGTGTGAAGAAACTACTAGTTTGCTATCAATAGTTATGGATATATAGCTATAGATATGTAGCTGCAACACCAAACTATGTTCATGGACTTTGTCATTATCAGTTTTCTGATTGCCTACCACTAAAGCAAATTGGAAAGTCTTCATTGCCGGCCAAAAGAAAATAAGTTTTACAATCCAAATGAATTCCCCAGAAAATTGTCAAGGAGATCTATGTGGACAAAAAATCCAAATGAATCCCAGGGGATCCATTGAATGAAAACTTTTTTCTGGGTAAACGAAGTGTACTTAAAAATTTAAATTAAATTTTTTAATACTTATAGTCTACAGTGTAGTAATTAAAGTCCTCTAATAGTACTGTTAATGTACCTAGGGGAATTAAATAAACTAAACCAAAATTTGCCATTATAAATATTTAAGATACTTTCCTTCCAACTACAGTCTTTCTTTTTCACTCTATATATGTTACTGTAAAAGTCTGAAATTTTTACAGCTTTTTCTTTATAGAAATAAACTTCTAACCTTCCAAAATGTGGGCTTAGTTAGGCTAGTTTTAAGTTAAGTAATTTGTTGTAGCCTTAAAATTAAGAACAATGCAATTCTAATAGGTTAATTTTATATATATAAAGAACTAAAATGCCTATGTAGTTAAACTTTTTGTTTTTATAACACATGTCAATAACTTTATATAGATCAAAGTATAATTAGTTGGATAAATTACAAATTTTAGGAGATAAGACATCATATAAACAATGCTCTTTTGAATGAGATCTAGATTATAGTTGCAAAAGCAATAGTTTACAATGGATTATAAATGTTTATTTGATGATATATATAAGCAACATTGACAATGGTTGTATATCTGAGTGTTAACTATAAATGGGTATGTATATACTACTTAGCATTTGACTAATCACTTTCCAACTCTTACGATTTAAGTTAATAGTGCTTAAATAAAGTTTTTCTTCAAATAAAGTTAAATAAAGTTTTGATAAAATAAATAAAATCTAAATCTATGTAAAACTAATCATTGAAACCAACTTCAGAACTTTAGTTTAAACCCTTCAGATGATAGCACATTAACACATTAATGATTATATATATTGCTCAGATTTTAAGTTTCAATGTAATATTCCTCAATGCAGACACTAAAATTTAAACAAAGATTTTGCATAGAGTAACTTGTGTATATCTAGGAGCAAAGGCAGATTTTAGTTAAGGAGGAATAACAAAGGCTACGAAGTGACCCGAGAGGTAAATAAGCTATCCTTACTTCATATTGTGATGTTTTATGAACCATCAGTATGTTTTAAGTAATGCTTATAATATTCTATTTTCGCCGTGTCAATTTTATCAACAATCACTGCCTCATCAACATATTATATAAAATTCAATTTTGAGGTTATATCATAACAGGGCGCACTTACTTGAGCCTGTCATAAAAGACATTCCAATAATGGGAAGAGCTACATTAGATCTTCGAGCAGTAGTTGCCATATGACTATCATCCGGGTATATGAATTCAGGTTGTATTTTAGGAATGTAATGTGGATCGAAGTTCAAATAGGGAGAAATATTGCCACTTCCTCCTTGATTGCTTTTTTCTTCATTTTTGTTCACAGGAAATATATCACTAAACAATGACATATTACTTTAGATATTGTATTTTGAAAAATATTCGTAATCGTAAAGTAAATTTATGAAATCGAAATATCAAATTTTAATAAAATGTGACATACATGTGTTAGTGTTACCTATTTAAGTTTTTTTTTCTCCCTAGTAGTAACCGGATTTGATATTACTATCGATTTTTTATTTATTTTACGACTGCAATATAAACGTGCAGTATCTACATAATTGAATTAAAGTGCCTATTAAATCTACTAACATTAGAAGTACAGTTGATCGCTATTAAATCAGCTCTTTCTTTACCCGTTTGATTTGTTTTGCTACACATATATATACTAGCAAGTAATTTTATTAACTGGAAAACATCCACTGCTGAACGCAGGCCGTATATTTTATTATTTTTTTGATAATCAATGTAATTTTATTAATCCAATATGCATATTTACTGATAAGGTGATATACAATAACAATAAAATATTTTTCATCACACTTACCTCCTCGTAAACAGTGGTAAAGCGGGTGCTAAGACCTTAGTTACTCCCACGGGCTTTTTAATTAATAAATTCTCTAAATATTTTATTACTATTGCCGCCAGTTTGATTGTGTTTTGTTGAGTTTATTTATTTATTTGTCTTATTATTTATTTACTTGCAAATGTGATGAAAAACATTGTGTGTAACACGGGCGGCACAGAAATTACAAACTCGAGTCATTAAAGCCTTTGGCATTCTCCCTTGGCTTCTAAATAGCCTCTGGTTCGTAACTTTCTCTTTACCACCCTTAATACTCGATATACTATTTCTGATTAGTACATTTTTTTTATAACTAAAGCTTAATCTATATTTTCAACGGATCTTCTGTAGACTTTGATGTAGGGCATATTTAAGCTCAGGTGGCTTAGCACAAGTTTAATATCGTATATTTATAGTATCTGTATAAAGTAGGTTACAATTATGTGTGAAAAACGTAGTTCTAGCACAAAATAAGCAATTGTTTCTTCTAACGTACAGAAGTCTTACTCCCGTCAGCTCCTGTGCGAAACGCATAAATATCGACAGAAATATTATACTTGAAATCATTAGTCATTCAGTGCATGCCAATTGGCCCCTCTGCGCATTGAACCGCTAAAATAAACTGAACCGCTCAGGCACAGTAACATCTTGCGGCGGTCGCTTAGGGTTGCGACAGAACGCGAGCTAACACAGGCGCGAACGGCCATAGTGGCAGCAAGGTCGCTCATACGCGTCAAAAAATAATTCCGCTTGGCTCGTTTACCTAGCTATAGTATACGCAACGCATCAACCAATATAAGCACTTACAAAGAATTCGATAGTAAAGTCTTCCCACATGCTAAGCTAATGTGTTGTAAATAGTTGTAATTTAAGTAAACTTCTTTATTTTTCAGAGATGTAAGAACACCGGAAGATATCCGAAAGGTAATTAAAATTGCAAAACTTCATGAATCAGAACTTACTGAAATATCTCAGGTACTTAGGTTTCCAGAAGTCAGCAAACAAAATGATAACTTAAGACTCATGTTGTTGGATGACTATTTACTAAAGGAAATAGAGAAGGGTAGCGAGTTGCAGTTTAAAGGTGCATGTTGCATTGTATATCGGCATCGTTTGTATACCTTTTCCTATTTTATAAAACTAAATAAGATGCATTGTTGTAGGTGATCCCGATGAAAATGTTGTCCTATGCACTAGCAATAAGACTTACGACGTTAAAGAAGCAGAAACTTCTAATAGCCTCCTTTTAGTACCAGACTTGCTGTTTGCAACATCGACAGGTCTTGATGAAACAATAACTAACAATTCAATGGAAAGTGATTCAGACACGTCTTTCGATAAATCTAACACAAGCTTAAATAAATCTACTGAATCAGATGAAGGTGCAAAACCTCCTAGAAAATTCGAAAATAAAGACATAGTAAATACATTCTTTACATACTATGAAATGAAACCCTGCAAGCCGAGGTTGTCTAAATTAAGGAAACTTCTGGAGCCTACCAAATATCAAGGACCAGAATTAGAGTATGCTATTGATAAGACCAAGTTAGTCAATTACGAGGCTTTGCTTGATCAGGTTCAAGCATCTCGTGCTGAATTAGACGAGGAACTTGAAAACATACAAGCTATAAATATAGATGGTTATTTTAGATTACTTGAATTTGATTACGAATTCAGAGTACTTTCTTATATGTTAGATCTAATAGAAGAGAACTCTTGGCCCTTCGACAAAATATCAAAAGAATTGACAATGGAGAGTTTAAAAGAGTTAGTCCCTCAGCCTATTTTAGAAGCAGTCTTTAAATTTTATACAACAGAATCAGTTTGTGTCAATGATGTTCAGTATTATCAATATAAGCAAGATAAAGTTTGTAGGTTTTTGGCTAGAGTTCTCTTGAATAGTGTAGGAAAGTTTAACTTGGAAGAGTTTTTACAAGCATGGAGTGATTCAGTACCAGAAGGGATGATCACTGATGTAAGTACGAACTTTAATTAACTTTATCTAATTTATCTACTAAATATCTTTATCAGTACCAATTTGTGTTTATGTAAAAAATATTTTTAGGAAAACATGTTATGTGGCATAGCACTGATTGATAAAACAAGTACACCTAAAGTAATCTGGGGGTTTGCAGAAAATGATTTGCCTGAAGACATTAATGAGCGATTTAGATTACTTTTTCAAACTAAAGAGAAATGGACGGTCCAAGAGATTTCGCCTTACATTGAGTAAGTTATAATAACAGAATAATTAAGGTAAAATTAATCCATATCTTTTAATACAAATTTCATTGATTTAACTATAAGCATTGCGCGTCTCAAAATATAATTTGTTGATTTCTTGCATTTATTCAACTAAATCTAGTTCTTAATAATATAATAATTACGCATTTTGGGAAGTGAATGTTTTTCATAGATAGTTAACGATACCTTAATTGTTTGTATGAATAATAATGTGTCAGGTTCACCTGAAACCATCGTTTTAGGAAAAAAGCTTTAATAACTGCATTATTATTAATTTACAGACGATACGCAACTGAGAAATTAAACGTGAATGCGTTGTTGACAAAATATGCTAGAGCTTCAACTCAAGATGGCGTAAGAGTTTTTTCAGCTAAACATATGAAGTAATACAATAGACATAGAGAACAAGACGGCGCATTTCCTAGCGAGCTGTGAAAAAAAAGGTTCCAAAAGTGTGACAAAGACAAAACGAAGCGAAGGTCTCTAATCTCTTTCTAACTTTTTTGATAAACATCAACAAACAAAATGGTGGACGTTGATGGAAAGAGAAAAGAGAGCACAGATTCGCTTTGTAAGGCTATTGCGCAAACCATGGGACAGATTACAGAACTCGAAGTCTATGAGTAATATACCAACAATGAATTAAAGATAATATAATCCTATTTTACACGACTTCTACTTTTTAGGGTTCCATAGTCAACAAAGAACACTCTTAGTTTTGCCATGCTAGGCTTCGCTCAGTGACCATTAAGCAGTAATTTGTCATGGGCATACATATTAATTAGGCCGACAAAGTGGAAAAATAAATTTAAAAAATTTTTTTTAGAGTACCTTTCCTTCACGTAAAGTGGGGATGAATATTTTTCTTGTCTACTAACTTGATAATCTAGTTGAGTATCGTATCGACGATTTAGTATCGTAAAAAGAGCAACACATAGTATGTGCAGTAATCATAGTGTGTGTGAACTCAATAATAATAAAATAAACTTTTTAACAAAAACAACAACCGACTTCAAAATCATGCACTAATAAGGTAAAAATAATAAGTTGAAAAATCTGATCAATTTGGTGTCTATCCTTCTAACAGTTTAAACACACTTGCATTGTTGCGTGAGTCCCTCTTGCACGTGGCCTGTTTTTATATCAGAGTTGTCTAACCCATAGACATAGAGAACTAGACTGCGCATTTCATAGCGAGCTGTGAAAAAAAATAATGGTCGCAAAAGTGTGACAGTCACGAAGCCAACGTCTGGTGTCTTGTCTATGACAAAAGATACCACAAGTTAACTCTGAGTACGGAACCCTAAACATGGTCACAAAAGTGTGACAGAGACGAAGCGAACGTGTGATGTCTTGTCTATGTAAAAAGATACTACAGGTTAACATTGTTTCTTTCTACTACTTAGACAGAACTGTATAAGGCGATTAACAATGGTATAGGCCACACATTTTAACGGCCATATTATGTAAACACTAGCTAAACTTTAGTATAATAACTGTGAATAGTGAATAGTGAACTGGGTCTATATACACACATTTGCATCAAGAATGTTTAAACAAAAACTTCTAATGAATAAAGAAACATATAGGAATTCCAAAAATGGAATGATGTGAATTAGAGACCCTGTATTTTTCATTATAGGTGAAAATGCGGCAACTAGGATTATAATAAAATGAACAATACATTTTTATAATTTATTTTATTGGTATGTCAAAATATACATTAATTTTAAGTTTAAAATACGTATGTTTATATAATATTTACATTTAATACATAACTTACAATGATCGTGTTATACAATTAAATTTAACTAGCACAGCCTTATTCGTCAATACGTTTCTAAAAGATGTCAACATCGTAATATTTCATCATTGATAGATACTTTTTCTAAATTAATATCCTTTTTAATTTAAAATATACAGCCAAGGTATAAAAACGATTGATTAGGATAATTTGGATTTGTTTAATTTTTACGAATTAATCGTAATGTGCAAGGAATGTCTACAAGTAGAAATATGCTATGCAAGAGGTCACTTAAATCTTTGGTCAACAAAACTAAAATTAAGATTGTTTAATGTTTTTCCTGAGAGTGTTCAGTTCATCCCACATTTCTTTAGGCAAATCCTGTCCGACTTCTTCCTTGAAATATTTCTCTATGGCGTCGGTCTGAAATAAAATAAATATTTGATCAATAGTGTTTTTATTTATTCCGAACCTATCTTCTCTTTTTTACTTAGGTAGGATCAACGATAAAAACAAAATTATTTGTTGTTATACAAAAAAATCAGCTTTTGTTATTATCTGAATAAAATTATTTCAAATTAAAATTTGTCCAAATACAAATATAAAAAAATTAATAGTTTCTCTCTCTTCAAAACGATCATACCTCTTGTAGCCAAAAGTCCTTGGGTATACTGAAGAGGGTCTTCATATTGACATTGCCGAGGCCACTGATGTTAAGAGCGCCGTCTTTGGGGACGTAGCCGAGAGGAGTTTCTTGATGAATAGGTTCATTGTCGCAGCGCCGCAGCACCCACTCCAGTACACGCGAGTTATCACCAAAGCCAGGCCAGAGGAATTTGCCCTGCAATCAAAGATAATTTCGGTCAAGAGTAATTTAGCAGTACTGCCGCCATCTCTGGGCGGGCGCACCCGGATACTAGCATGGCCCTATTACTCGGTTCATCGACGGGCTGTGAGAATCGTCGACGATCCCAAACTCACTAGCCGTATCGAACCCTTAAGTCTGTGGAGAGACTTTGCCTCCCTGTGTGGGTTCTACCGCTCGTACAGTCGGAAGTGTTCTGAGGAATTATTATTAATAGTAATGTTATTTACATGTACTTTATGTTAATTTTAGTAAAAATAATAATGATAGATGAATATAAAAGAAAAATCGCTCTTCGTTTAATTTATGTATAAAAAATCGGACTGAAAATCTGCTAAAAATTATAATGGAGATTTATGTTCAATTCAAATTGAGCTTAGCGAAAACGAATTTTACCTGTTCGTCCTTGCGGAACCAGTTGACGTGGAAGATCTTGGGCATGTGGCGTCCAGCCTGAGGCATCGACAGCCAGTGACGTAGGTACTCGCCAAAGTTGTATCCAAAGAAGGGACGCATTGCGAACGGATCGTGCATCACTACTTTACCCTGCGCATGCCAACAAAAATAAATTAAAAACAATAGAGGATTTATTAGATACGCGCATTATGGTTTCTTAATAAGCAGTTTAATAATTTTAGGTCGTCACTAATCAAAACTTCTGTAAGATAATTAGAAATAAGTACATATAATTAGATTCGGTAATCAATAATTATTACAAGTACCTATCTAATGGTTTGAATATTTACGCTATGTTCAGCGGCGGCAGTGGCCTCGGATCGCATAGAAGCCCCCATAAAGACGCCGTGTTGCCAGTCTCTCGATTCCACTACCAGAGGTACTCCAGCCGGTCGTCGCCCGCCGAGAAGAATCGCAGATATGGGGACACCTTCCGCACTCTCCCAATTTTCGTCAATAATCGGACACTGTTCCGCTGGAGTACAAAATCTGTAGTAAAAAAATGTAGACTTAATGAGTAAATATAAATTGTAAATCTGGCAACACAAGATTCCGCAACATTCGTCAAAAGTATAATATCATGGCAATGTTCTAAAACGATCATTTTAAACTTTTTTATTAAGATAATGTATTTTGACCGACTTAAAAAACCAGAGTTTTTTAATTCCCTTGTTTATTGTAGATTTTATCTTATATCTTGAACATTTCTCAATCTGTTGTAAGCGTTTAAATTTTTACATCGATATTTATGGGTTTACAATGGACTTCTAAGTCAAACATGACTTACACGTTTCCGAAACAACATCAAACGGAGTGTTGCGAGCCATTTCCTATCAATATGTGTCAATCACCTAATACGACTATCATTTTTACATCTGTGTGTAATTTTGGTGGTACTAACCTCAAAGTGATTACCCCGAATTGGGGAGTTGTTACTTTTATTCGGTACTACAATTTATTTTCACTTTCGATGAGCCCTTGTGGTGACACATTATTTTGAGATAAAACGTAAGCCTTTGATAGGGAGGGAGCAACCTGCTGACCATGGCCATGTAATGCATGTTAAAACCTCAAAGTATGTTCCAAATATTATATACTGTAGTGCTAAAATATAGATGGGTGTACAAAATAAAATCCGTTCTTTTCTGCCATGGCATTCGTGCACGCATAGGTCCCCGCCATGTGACGACAGCCGTGTTTTGTTAAACACATTTTTTTTAGCATAGAAAGCTATCGCATCACCGAGCCATTGAAATCGTTTTATTCGCCAAATGTCAAGAAATAAAATAGCTGTTCACTATTTTTCAAGAACATACACTGTTCTACCTCCTGAGCATGTGCAGCCAATGCGTTAAACGCGGACTGTAAGTGCCGCCAAATATAACATAGAGCGCATTCATTTTCAGTCAACAGATAGATGGAATGCGCGCGTAGAGAGCATTGTGCACATACAATGCGTAAATATTAGAATTACTAAATTTCTTGTGCGAAAGCAATATTGCTGATATTGTTAAAGCAGCCCGCATTTTCTCAATTAACATTTAATACAAATCTTATACTCGTTAGTTTTGTAAGTTACAATGTTATTACCGATACTACGGCGCCTATTCTAAAAAGCCCTCTTAAATTTTTAGTTTTTGCTTTTATATTTTTATTATTAGTTAGGAAACCCGCATACGTAACACATATTCTGAGAAAATTTTAGGCCCTTGTACTACTTCGAGCTCTTTAAAGGTTAAGACCTTTCAGGTAGAGAAACAATCAGAGAGTTTAATTGATAAACTATAGAGTATTTTAATCTCAATTTACATAGAAAATATGATGATTATACATATAATATATTGTTTAAAAAATTATCAATAAAATTAAAAGATTTTGGTATAACATTTTTTTAGTTATCCGCAAGAGAATCAAACAAAAATCATTATAAGTACATTATATTTGTTTTTCTTAAGACCTAATAAGTCTATCATTGTAAATGATTAACTTATATTACTGATTGACGTCTCAGAATATTACACAAACAATGCAAATTACACTCGCCATATAATTTTACACACCCAATTGCGCGTGTCCGTACACCGTCTTGCTACTAAAGTACCTAGTATTAGGTAACTAAAGTTGAAATTTGATATAAAGAGTCCAAAGCGTGACGTTAACGTCACAATTCGTTGTAAAGGAAAGATATTTTTTCAAATTATTTATATATTTTGAGATACGTACGGTAATTAATTAATTTCGTAGTTCATAAAATACATGATAAGTACTACTTTTTCTATTGATATTTATCTAATCTAACTGTTATGTTTTTTTTCTTTAAACATTGTAGAAGTCCGGGGTAAAGGTTTATGTTCTATAGATACAATGTGTTACAGGAGGCATCAATACATAAATACTTTATCAACCTCAAATAGTGTAATGTGCGTAAGTGCCGTTAGGTGAAAAATATGTATTGTCGTTTCAGTATTCGTCCTTACTAAACTTGGGATGGGAAATGAACGTAGCTGCAGACTTGGCAACACAGACAAAAAATATTTGTTGTTTGTTTCACGAATAATTATTTTGAAAACTTAGTTTGTATCTCAAATATAGCAAGCAGATTAGTGTAGTAACTTGTAAAAAGTATTTTTTTAATATCAACCTTTTTTTTGTCAATAGTTTAGCATGATTTTTTCGCACAAATCGTCATTTTTATTACTTTAGAATTAAAAATTTAATTTTACCTTACTCTCAAAAAAAAGTTTCTTAATTATAAGACTTTTGATTTTTTTATCAAACAGACCTGGAGTTAGGATGAGCAGCAGGAGTCTTCTGGCTAGGGTCCCAGGATTGTCCTTTCCAGTCAATGAGACCTTCGGGCGCAGTGCCCATACCTTCCCACCATACCCCACCATCCTTGGTCTCCGCCACGTTTGTGAATACCGTGTCGCTGAACACAGATGCCATGGCTATGGGGTTCGTTGCTACTGATGTGCCTGATGGGAAAAGCAATGCAATCTTTAGTATAGAAAGATAAATGTTTTAATTTACTATGTATGAAGTCATATGCAACACAACGGGGTTCTACATTAAAGTCCGAATCATTTTATATTTTTCTATACCTTATGAAATCTTTCCATATCCATATACCAGTGTGTCTATCAATCAAGGCTAAAACTACAACTTTATACGTTTTACTCGTGCGAAACAACTTTTAAAAGATATTTAGTGCAAAGAGTGCACGTGATTTTCTTGCTTACTTTTCACGTAGGGCATTTGCAGAGGTTTAACCTTCCCCATTATTTTTGATCCAAAGTTAAAACTAATAAACTTATACAAATCTTTATTATTTATTAAATTTAATAAACGCATAATAACTTTTGTCTTTTACCTGGTGCTACTCCAAAGAATCCGTTCTCTGGGTTAATAGCTCTCAACACCCCGTTCTTATCAAACTTCATCCAGGCTATGTCGTCTCCTACGCACTCCACTTTGTACCCTGGCAGGGTTGGGGTCATCATCGCTAGGTTGGTCTTGCCACAGGCAGAGGGAAAAGCAGCTGCGATGTACCGCTTACGACCTTGTGGATCAGTTACGCCCACAATCTGATAACAAAACAGTGTTTTCTGGAAAATTCTAATTATTCAACAAAATAAGGGGATAATGCCATCTTGAAGTGAAAATCAACGCTTGGATGTTTATATCTATGGTACTCACATAAACAGAGTTTTACCACTCACTATTAATACTATACACGTAACCGCCTCTTCTCAGAATGAATAATGGCCCTTTGAGCCGGATAGTCAAAAATAGTTTTTAAGTTAAGTACACATTTATTATTACTTTAATAACAATTTAAAAAATGGCTCATTCTGTAACTTCGAATGTTCCTTATATACTTTGAATATAAGTATAGATATAATTTTCTTACCAGCATGTGTTCCGCCAGCCATCCTTCTCTTCTTGCAATGACGGAGCCCAATCGTAGTGCAAAACATTTCTTTCCCAAAAGACTGTTACCTCCGTAGCCACTGCCTAAAAAATATAAAAACATTCATTTACTTGCATTATAATCCAATTTCTATTATATATTATGACAGTAAAATCGTGTTCGTCTTTACTGAACTAATCCATTGGGCCAGGGAGTTAAATAATATGGTTTATGAATTGAAGGGACTTTAAAAACCTTGAACCTTGATGTCAGAAAAAAGCCGTCAAGGTCAAAGTCGAACTCTGGACCAAATAAATTAAATAAAGCCTGTCATAACCGGTTGGCTAACTGGTTCATCTATAGAGGTACCTCTCCTTATAAAGCGAACTGTATGCTTGTTTGCTGCAGTTGAGTAGTAAATATATTAATATATAAGTTGTGCAAACTCACCATAGCTAACGATCTCGTTGTCAGCCGGCTTATGCAGTATGATGGTGCGCGCGGGGTCGCATGGCCAGCCGGGGACTCCGCCCCCTGTACCCACAGAGTGCAGACATCTCACGAACTCTTCATTCTTCCGCAGAGTCTCCAACACTTTATTACCTATTTAGTAAATAAAGAACATTACTATCGCTGCGAGGCTTTAAAAGTAAATCTTTGGTGGCTAGTAAAATTTGAAGGCCTAACCGTGAGGTGAGTACGTCAATAATTAATACGAATCCAGCAATGGCCTCGGCCGACACTTGTATAGCCAGCCTGCTTTACTCAAAACCTCAAGAAAAGAAGACTTTTAATAGAATAGTTTGAGGGGGTATAAAGGTAAATTGCCCGTAGTAGAATTGAACTTTCAGTGAGTAAATTAAGTCCAAACAGATGATAAAAAAATATATGCATATTACACTATGATTGCAATTTCTATTAGCAAATTTTCAATGCAAATAATAATATTTGAGTTATTAATATTTAATGATTTTCGCCCATATTACCTACGTTCATATTTCGCGTTGTATGCAGTATTCGTCTGGCTTTTATAACCCTAATAAAACTAAATGTACAACTGTAATTTCATGTCAAAAGTTATTACTTATATTATTTTAGTTATGTAGATATCAAACAGTGACAGAGTTTTTCAGTCCGGTTATAGTTCTAAAGATTATTTCACACGCACGTAGGAATACAATTTTAATACAATTTACTCCTAACATCATTGTATTTATAGTATAAATTGGATAACATAAGCTATGTACAAAGGTGGCTTTTAAAAGACAGAGAAGAGACTCCACAGTCTGAGGTCTGACCAAAGCCTTCATTGTGTTAATCAAGAAATTACTTACCGATTCTTGTCATAATCTTCATTGAGTAGACGACGTACGGCGAGTCTGTGATTTCGACACCGATTTTGGATAAAGGTGACCCAACGGGGCCCATCGAGAATGGTATTACGTACATAGTGCGACCTGTAAAAGAAATACTTTAAGTATAGTAGTAGTAGTAGTATACTTAACCAGCTACTACTAGTAGTAGTAGGTAACCTACATAGGTTTATAAGTTAAGTATCTACTACTATATCTACACCGGTTATGATTAAGGGACTTAATGTAATTCATTAATTTTTATACGCTTCTACACTATAAGCACAATTCTACCTTTTACTTCTTTATTTTCTTTTTCTTAAAAAGTATAGAAAATAAAATAATTGACTAAACAAAGAAACAAATTACTATATTAAAAATTGATGAATACCGGTTAAAGGTGTAACCAAACAAACCCAACTTTTACTAAATCTGGCTTTAACAGAAATCTTAAAAAAGCCCCCAAAATTTCAAACTTAGATTAACTGTAACGACTATCACTCAAAAAATAACAAAGTCGTCAGTTGCAGTTTAATTTGACTTTAATTACTGGTCAATGATTTGTAAGTATGGTTTACCTTTCATACACCCTGGGAATCTTTCAGCAATAGCTTTCTCATAGTTTCCAGCGTCTATGTAGTTTCCAAGAGCTGATTTCTGACCAGCCCTGGCTGCGGGAACCACATCTCGCTCGTGCTCCGAGCAGATGAACGTTCGGGACTCCACGCGAGCTACATCCATTGGATCCGTGCGAGATAGCCAACTAGAGCAAGAGAAGATAAGATATAAATAAATAAATATTTCTGGACATTACACACAGCGCTTCCTAGTCCCAAATCAAGCAAGGCTAGTGTTAACGATTTTTTTTAAACTTTTTTTTTAGGTGGCAAACGAGCTCGAGGTCCGCCTGATAGTAAGCGGTCACTACAGCCTATACCAGATAACAGATACAAACATAGAAAAGAAGAATAAAATTTGTGTTTTAGAGCAAAAATAAACTATTGATCTGGATCAGACAAAAACAAATCATTATCATCATATCAGCTTATACTAGACCACTGCTGGACATAAGCCTTCTCTATGGCGCGCCATTTTTCTCGGTCCTCTGCCTCCCGCATCCAGCCCACGCGGTCTCCACACATCTGCTGTGGCCAGCCCACTGCCACTTCAGCTTGCTAATTCTGCGAACTATTTCGGTAACTTTAGTTCTCTTCCGGATGTCCTCATTTCGGATTCGATCCCTCAGAGACACTCCGACCATAGCTCGCTTTATTGCGCGCTGTGCGACCTTAAACTTGTGGACCAGCCCTGCTGTAAGTGTCCACGATAACGGTAAGTTTCGGCGGCGTAAGTCATGACAGGTAGGCCGCACTGATCAAAGACTTTCGTCTTCAGACTTTGCGGTATAGGCGACGTGAAGACTTTACCAAGTGCTGCCCACCCCAGTTAGTTCCTTCTATCGGCTGCCTCTCAAAATTGATCCGGCCCAATTGTATTTTCTGTCCTGGTACACTTAATCCTGGTACTTCAAGTAAAGTACCCGCGATTGAACATGACTTTGCCTTATCCAAATTCATGCCAAGGCCCACTCGTCCAGAGGATTAATCTAGGGAGTGCTACATTTTGCTTAGTTCTTCCAATAACTCTGCCATAATAACGATGTCGTCGGCAAACCGTCGTGTGTAATGTATTCGCCATTTATGTTTTTTCGCCGTCCAGCCCTGTGGAAGGTTTTGAAGACATCTTCTAGTGCGTTGGTGAACAGTTTCGGAAATATGACGGCGTAAAAAAACCAACTCTCACTTGACGTTTTGAAGTAGCCCATGTCCTTTCCCGGGACTCAAACTATCTCCATGCCAAATTTACCCGCGGTTCGACCCGCCCTAAATTCGGTTATTGATATAGGATTAAAACGGCAACTCCTCAATTATAGAAAAAAAAACCGAGTGACACTTGACGTTTTCAAGTAGCATAGACATAGTCCTTCCTTGGGACTCAAACTATCTCCATGCCAAATTTCATCCTTATTGGTATAGCGGTTTAAGCGTGAAGAGGTAACAGACAGACATAGTTACTTTCGCATAATTATAATTTTAGTATGGATCTAATATTTATGCGATTTTGACTTGATATATATATTTTCTTAAAAATGTGTACAGACGCAAAACTTTAAAATCACTATACAAATTGCTAGTTTAATTCAAGATAAGGGGTCAAAAATATATAGCACAAGTTTTGTACCATTCACAATTTGCTGGTATGGAACTGTGAAAAGTATCACATTGATAGACTCTTTTCGCACTAGTCGATACCGACAAGTCGGCAGCTCTACCTACACTGATCCATTACCGACATACCAGCCCGATATCGAGAAATATTGGTGACCGACCACAAACAGGGTTTGATTGAATTCTATCAAAGTTACGACGCCATGTTTAAACAAAGAACGGTGCACGCATCACCACCGTTACTTTCCTCACCTGCTACCATTAGAATAACTATCTGATAATATATATAGACAAAGGTAGAGCCGCACTGTTTCGTCAGCGGTATCGATACAAAAGTAGATATCAGATATCCGTCCGCTAATATCGTGTCGACATCGGATCGGATCGGTGCCGTTATCGGCAAGTCTAAAAATAGCCATAAGGTAGACTCACCAGTTGTCGTACTTGGGCAGTTTCTTGAGGGTACCTTGCTGCTGCATTAGATGCAGCAAAGCGCTTGCTTCAGCCTCAGATCCATCGCACACATGGACTTGGTCTGGTTGGCAAAGAGACGCGCTGCGCTCAACAAAAGCACGGACCTAAACAAATAGTTCAGAATTACTTTCTGGATATAAGAAGATATAATTTTCCAGAAGGGGGAATCAGTAGCTGGATACACAGCCATATCACAATGTGGTGATCACGAACAGTCTCATTTTACCAACTAATGTTAGTCCTGCGTCACAGATAGTGAGCATCTCGCTGCAACACTGCCTCAAATAGCAGCTTATCTACATAAAAGTAACTTAATATAAGTTGTGCATGGTAATTTGTGGTAAAATTAAAGACCAGGCAGAATATAATATACCCCTGTTGTCAGTTCATGATGAACTATTGGAAGTAGGAAAGTCAGGATTAAGCAAGGGAAAGTAACAAAATATATATACATTAAAGATGTCGAACTTTTGTACATGAATAGCTTGCTTTATGATGCTTTTTTTATCTCCGTGTGTAGCTGGACGTTTTTCAATTGTTTTTTTTTGAACTTCAACTTGGCTACAGTATATGTCCTAGCTATTTCCTATTAGTAGGTAGGCAGTACAAAACTTGCAGTATTTTGGACAATAATTATGATAATATTTAAAAACTTAAAAACACGCTTTGAGTATTAAGAAGAAAATTTTAACGAGACTATTAGATACCCTTGGTGTTAAAGTTGCAAGCTGCGGGATCGGTGAGGTGGCCCCACGCAAGGCCGTCTGATGGGCGGCACGGCTGCATCCTAACGCCACCTGGGCACATCTGTTGACAAATAGAATATCTTAATTTATTTTCGCAAACACAAACTTGTTGCATCTATCGGGAATCAAACCAAGCACCATATGTTTGTTACTACACTAGGTACCACTGCAGTACCTCGGTCTTCATCAGTGAATATAACGGTGTAACGATGATATTTTATACGTAAAACATTAAAATGAACTAGTAAATAGTTCTCGCTCGATACCGTAAAGCATATCGACGTACGTAATCGTGTTATTTTATAACGTGTTGCGTACACGTGTTTACGTGTATTTATGTACAACACTGATAGTGTATGTACATATATTGCATTGCATTAGACTGATCTGTAACACAACTTTTGACCTCAGGTCCAAAGATCAAACTACACATATCCGGTTCTTATTCTCTTTGTTCAATACATATACGTACGAGTAATAGTAATAATATAATAGCTAACATCCGAACGGTCCCTAGTCCCAGGAGATAATTGTATTTGAATATAAGGTAGTGCTTCTAGGGCTGGGGAACGTTCGGAATTTAATCCCAATGAGTGTTCTGGAAAATCTAGTGTCGCGCGAGACACCGCTGCGTGACACCAACTTCGAGTTCATATATAGAGTTCAATCATACCACAGACCTTCTTTGGTTCATCATGTTTAAATTCATATGTATACGCAACCTTAAGCCCCAACATTAGTATCAAAGTTTTTTTTTTTTTGTAAAATTACACTAGGCCTTAAGGGCGATTGTGCACTGATTCGTATTCGGCTCGTTTTCGTGATTTTTTGTATGAGTTAATTTCCTATTTGTTATTAGGTATTATTTACGTAAAATCACGGATATGGACCGAATACATGTCAGTGCACAAATGCTGTGATAGATAAAATAAGTTAAAAAAAAAGTTACAGGTATAGCTAGACATGGCATGGCTTGATGCTAAAGTTTAGTAGAAACTTTGCTACACGGTAAAAAAGAATTAGTTGAGCCAAGAGAATATCGTTTCATATATGCACCAACGAATATTTGCTTCATCGAAGATATTATTTCTCTTAAATATTTAAAATGATATGAAGTTAGCACAAGATCAAATTTCTTTGAACCAGTAAATAAAACTCTATCAGTTTGAAACATTACTTAATTCATTGAAGAAAATAATGCTTCTTTATTTGAAACACTTCGTTTTCTTGGGCGTAGAACTTCGTGTGTTATTGCACTGAAGAAATTTCTAGTTCACACAAGAGAATAGTGCTCTTAACTTGACTACGACAGCTCTTAAATTAATAACATTATATTTTAGTTTAAAACCAAAAATGTTTCGGTCCAAAATTACATAGTTATTTTTTAAAGAGCCCTACGCCTGTTTTCTGGAGGCTTGGGCCATATAAAGTCAGTCTACCGCACTGACTTAGTGTGTCTTGGCGGACGTTTGTCGAGCTAGCCCTTAGTGCAGAGGCACCGGCCTCTTTTCTGGAGGCTTGGGCCATATAGAGTCAGTCTACGCACTGCTTTTCTATGACTTGGCGGAACGTTTGTCGAGCTTAGTAGCTATTCTCGCCTTTAGCTGATTATACAGTGTTATGTTTAATCATAATTGTTATGATTAACGATCCTTCTTAAACATGGAAGAAAGAAAAGTGTGCCGCTAAGCGGTCACCCATCCAAGTACTGACCACGGTCGACGTTGCTAAACTTCGCTTATCGTTTCAGATAGACGAATGCGACTGGGCCACGAACTTTACAATTTTCAGATAATAATTAACTGTAGGTTTCTTGCATGAACTGATACTAATTTGACGCACAAAACCCTACAATAAACAATTATTTAAAATTAAAATCCAACACGAAAGCCTATGAAGTGCAGTGATGAGGTTCGTTCAGTTTTAAAAATGCAGGTATTTACTTAAAAGAAAAGAAAATTCGTTCAAAGCGATACTAGCTAATTAATTTCAACGAAAATGTTTAATATTTTAAAGCAGAAATATTATTTGTTTCGACTAAAACAAGACTTTCAGCTTAAAATATCAGATTTTGAGTCAAGAATCTAACAAATTCTGTTAAAATTATTATTTTCTCTAATTCAAAACAATATTATCTTAACTGAAAATTTCACTGGCTTTGATTTAAGATACAATTATTTAAATCGAAAGATATAGTTTTTAATAAGTAACGTCGCAGATTTAAGAAAACCATGATTTTAGCCCAAAATAATTTATATCAAAGCAAAATTATTTTTTGTTTCAAACGAAGAACAATAAAATGTTGCATATAAAAATGTATTTATTTTATACAAGAACATTAACTGTATTAGGGTAATTAATTTAAGTTTGGTTGATCTAAAAAGTACATTTATTTGGTTAAAAAAAAATTTGTTCATACGAAAAGAAGTTTATCAATTTCGATTGATAAAATGTTTTTTTTTCTGGGAAATAATATTGCCTTCTGTGAACAAAATATGTCCAAAATAGTTGGATTTCTTGACTGAATGCAAATTATTTTGGTGGAATAGAACTTGGAAACTCTTTTTTTTCCGTGTAGTTTTGCAATTGTTATCTTTTCCAAAACTTAACGATTGTATTCAAATAACACTAATGCCATCGATAGGATCAGATCGATGATTTATTCCAATGCTCGTGTGCAGTGTGCACCTAGACTAACCAAAAAGCTCAAATTCCTAGAACAAGCAGGTCGGTGGTGGTTTCGAATTCTCTTTACGTCCTGCGGTTCGAGCCCGTCGTGTATCAATGAGTCTTTGTTGTAATTTCGCAAGTAGTTGTTGTTGTGTTGTGTTGTAGTCGTACATTAATTATTCACACCACTGGCTTTTCGATAAAGAAAAACATCTTGCACACGTCAAAAAACAAAGGGTCAAGTGCGAGTCTGGCTTGCGCAACGAGGGTTCCGTACAAACTTATTATATGCAGATAGCTCTTCCATGACGAGATCAAGTCCCCTAGGTCAACGGGAATTTCCCCATAGGCAGTGCCTCATCAGAATGTATGAGGCTGCAAAGAGACTGTATACACTACGTAAGACTTTTAAGAAGCAAACATTACTTTTACCCTACATAGGACATAGGAACATAATAAGTAAGATTGAAATGTCTAGGTACCTAGGTACCTACAATGGTATTATTCTGTCTTTGGGTAGCTACTTCCTACTAAGGTAACTAAGACGTAAGACCCTAACGACCTGTGCCCGTAACACAGTTATTTATTCATTCGAAATTTTAAATTAATGACTTGATTCTTATCTCTACGTTATAATTAAATTCTTATTAAAAATCTATTAGCTACTAATAACCAAAGAACCTTGGAAAATGGTAGTTTTGCAGATCTAAAGACCTACTAATATTATAAGAGGCAATGTAATTTTTGGCGGAGGTTGGCAAAAAGTCCGAAACTAGAGGCGCGTACTGGTCTGGCTTAAATAAGTCTGACAACCTTTGAAAATATGTTATAACCTTTTCGAACTAGGTAGGTACGTAGAGGGCAACATTAACATAATAAATTATGAAGATAAAACATTTAATTTTATGATAAATTTTGTCAATTTCATCGGCGCAACGTGCAACCTAAAAAGACTATTGACGTATCTATTTATTAACCTACTTTACATCATAAATATATTTATTATGATGACTCAGAACTAGATAGGTACTTATAATACGTCTTAGTACTCGGTAGATGTTAAAGTAAATGAATTTGAAAACTGACAAATATTTTAATTTGGCTACTAGGTATTTAAAACTGCTTTACATTGTTAGTAGTTTTTTAAACATTACCTAACTGGACATGTGACATATTCTCCTGATAGTAAGCAGGCAACGAAATGCGAGAATTCAATAACCGTGGACAGACAGAAACAGACTTTCTGTAACTTCCACTAAGCCAGACCATTTACGTGAGACTTTAATATTAATCAGTTACATAATATGATCTCTACGACTGCACCGCATATAGGTTGTTTCTGCCGGCTTGGTCGTTGTTTTTTTAAAGCGGTCATCATAGCCTATGGACGCTTGCAACACCAGGGGTATCATGTACGCGTTGCCGACCCTTCAAAAATATAATAACTTCTATCTTGAAGAAACCCATACTGTTCATCTAATCTAATCTAAAGGGTACTTCCAATTGAGCTAGGCGTTTATATTTGACATATGTATAGGTATAACAAGAAAAATCAAAAATCGGCTAGATCGAATCGGGTTGTGATTCCTTGTCGTCGTAGTGTTACGATATTCCAATTCTAGAACCGCCCGTTCAGTATCAACACAAAATGGATAGCAGTCATCTAAAGAGTACAGGTATACCGAGCGTAAACAAGGAAAGGCAAATAGGCTGTCTACACGCTGGCGACTTCTTTACTTATATTTTAAACTTTTGATTAAATTATTAACATTTTTTTTTTTTTTTTAATACCACTGAGGTGGCAAACAAGCTTACGGTCCGGCTGATGATAAGCGGTCACCATAGCCTATGGACGCTTAATTAATAACATAAATTAATTGATTGCTAATTAACAAAAAAAATATTTTTAAACTTACTGTGCAGTCTTCTTTATGTAGTCCTCAGGAATGACTCTCAGCATTTTAAAAAAATTGTCAAAAGACCAAAGGCAATAATTTAATAGTAATCACTGTTAATTTAATTAAGTAAATAGCTTTAATTTTTCAATTATAATATAATTAACTGGTAATACTTTTAATTAAATAATTATTAATTAACTAGGTAACAAAACTTGAAACTAAATGTTCTCCAAATTACTGAAGCTAAATAGGAATATGAGCCATCTATAATATGCAATAGTATTTAATTTATCACCCATTTAATAGGAAAAGCCGTTTAACTGCGCTTTTGAAATAGGAATAAGTTAGAAACAATGCGTGCGCGCCTATTTAACGCAAAGGAGTGCGCGCACGCCGCGAGCTGATTGGTCGAGGCTGTAGGTGTGTCTAGTGACGTTTTCATTCAATTCGACAAACGAATATGTGCAATGACTTTAAGTTTTTTATAATTGTTTTGATAATTTTGTCATTATCAATTTTGTTTATAAAAAGTTATGTTATTTGTTTTTTTTATTTAATCTTATTTTTGGTTCATTTGTTTCAATTGTGAGTTCAAATTTCATCATGTTTTCTATTCTTGCTCATTTGAAAGCTTGAAAGGTAGTTGCATCATACATGCGAGAGGGCTGCCTGCATACAGATTTTTTTCTTGACCTTACATTCTTTGCCTTGGTTGGGTTGGCCCTTTTATGTTCGTATAAATATAAATTTTATTTTGTTAGATATGTAAATCAGCTTTTATTAATAAATTAGATTTAATTAAATACTATAGTTGTGCCCCGTGGTGACACTCTCAGAAAAAAATATTCCCGTGGTAACTCTCGATCGGATTATAAGTAAACCCGTTGCATTATTGCAATGTTAAAGGAGTACCTTTAGTTCTTTCAACTTGACTTATATATTGATATTACTAAACAAAAAACTTATTTTAAGTAATCAGAATATAAAGCCTACTGTCTTTTACCAGTGGCTCTACCCGCACTAAATTCGGTTTTTAAAGCGTGGGATTATTACAAATGTATCTAATACCTTTAAAAGAGCTATTCTTGAATATTTATATATTTATAATCTGAATCTCGGAAACGGCTCCAACGTTTTTCATGAAATTTAGTATGCAGGGGGTTCGGGGGCGATAGATCGATCTAGCTAGGTTTGATTAAACGTCGTTTTATCTATGTTTTCAGGCAATGATAAACTGAAAAATATGACTCTTCCTGACATCTATTGGCGAGTAGTAATACTATTATTTTTACCGACACAGCAACATTAAAGCTACTTGACAATAGATGCCGTTGTTAAAAAAAACGAGCAAAGTTCGGTCCCCGGGTACTTATATATAGTAAGTAAATTTGCTAAAGCAAGCTATAGTTATAGTTCGTCCATATAGAATTCAGCTATAGTTATTCCTAAGTTTCATCAACTAGCTCTGTATGTACAAAGGACTTATACCGAATTAGTGTGAAGCTTGGTATTTTATTTTCAATTATATTTGACTAGCTTCCTCTTTTGTATTTAGGGAAAGCCTAAGGTAAAGAACTTAGCGGCATAATAAAAATAAAAATTGAGACCTGCATTTTTTTAAATTGATTTTCAAAATAAACATACATGCCATAACATTCTAAAAAGAAAATAAAAAAGAAAACAAAAATAATGACATATTTAAGTCGTAAATGTTTTTATGGTATTTGGCACTGACCATTAATCCATCAGCCAAAAGATATAGTACGCTCCGTTTCGTACTTGTACGTTCCGTTGTACGTTAAAAATTATGTGTGTGTAATTCACGATTTTCTGTGAATTGCAGGTCCAAAAAAGTTTATTTTATTTTAGAATTTTTAGATTTTAAGTGCTCCTTTGGAAAAATCTACTTATTAGCTTGTTTATTTTTAAATTTGTTTTAGTACCAAAAAGGAACAAATCTATTCAGCTCAATTGGATTCTCCGTTACGACTTGAAAGAAGGATAAAACAGAAAACAAACACACTTTCGCATTTATATTATTAGTGTGGACTGTGGATGTAACTCAGGAATAAGTGTCAGTGAACTAATTTGTTTAATAGTTGCAGAGATTAACCTTTACATACAAATAGACATAAAAAAACAAACTTCACCACTTTATTATACCCACTTATAGTGTAAATTGAAATATATACCTACAAACAGCTGCGACATATAATAATTGCCGCCACCACTCATCAGGCACTCGAGATTAATTTTATTATCATATTGTTATCCCGGTGGGAATCGAACATAGGACTAAAGGACTCGAGACGTGTCAGTAAGTAAGATTTCATGTTACGATACGGCGACCCACACACAGAATTTTTTTGTCAATAAGAATAGTCGATGATTTCTACGAATACGACCATGACACGAATTTTAATTATTTTAACCTCTGTAGGTAGGTAAACCTGTGTTCTGATTTAATGCTTGTTTTTCCGGTTCCGTATTCAAATGACGATAACGTAACTGAATAAGATAAATATTTAAGGGGGCTCCCATACAATAAACGTGATTTTTTTGCTCGTTTTTGCTAGATATTGATAACGGCAAGAGGTAGACGATTGAAATATTCACAGAATATTTAGTTATATATTCACTTTAAGAATAAATAATTAAATTAAAATAAAAAAAATATTTATGGAGGGCTCCCATACAACAAACGTAATTTTTCTGCCGTTTTTATTGATAAGATACGAAACCCTTTGTGCGCGAGTCCGACTTGCACTTAGCTAGTTTTTTAAATTAAAATGTGTACCTGTCTCCTACATTCTTTGCTTTGACTTTGACTTTATACCTTAATGCAGATTTTATATTAACGATAGTAATCAATTAATCATAACCAAATGAAACATTTTTGGTAACTTAACACCCGCTAATTACATAACAAAAAATGTATTACATTTTATTAATGGCTATTTTAATATAATTAAAAAAAATTAAAGGTAAGGTAAGTAACCTACAGAAACATATATAATCTAAACAAACAGTAGCTACTAGTTTACTTTGCTAAATCAAAGTCGTGCAGAATAGAATTCCACGTGCTTAGGGCGTCCATAAATTACGCAGGTAACGTAACACTAAGGGCCTGTTTTTGTAGCTTGCAATTTCTCGCAAATTTAGCAAATTTCGCAACTGACAGCAGGATAGCAAATAGCTTTTACAACAAAACAGTAAGAGACAGGGCGAAAGCAATTGCAATCGTAACAGCTAAAAAATCACGCCCAAAAGCAGTAATTTTTCAATCCACCTCCCCCTTTTGTAACGTGACACCATGTTTGGCTTGAGCGTAACAACTTGACGTTTTGGTTATGATGAATTTGTCTATGACTGCATCTATGGACTGCAGTTACATATACATACTAGGTGCGTGGTATTTACATTTATTATTAAACACTTTATTGCAATAAAATTACAATAAGTGGACGTAATTCTATAGGCATTATCTACTAGCCGACCTTTGGGTCATACAGTGCTTACAGTATCTCATTACGTAAAAAACTTGAGTGTGTAAATATAGTCATACATAAACCTAACATAAGTTTAGAATGCGAGTATTCTGTGTTATGCGGTTATTGTTATGGGAGAACTTTATTCAAGCATACCTCCCTGATGTAATAAGGCTCAGCTATCGGACCCTGCCCACTGACCTAGAATAAGGACGGAGACCCTTATTTTAAAGAACCTAGTAAATCATTCATCCATTGGTTAAATAAACTATTAAAACTGCTAACTAAATCTTAGTTTTGATTGTCTTTCTGAACCTGTTAGTAGGAATTTTCCTTTTAATTTAAATAAGCTGGGTACTTATGACGCGGTGGTTCCAATGTCCGAAGGCCACAGCTGCCCGTTACCGGTAGTGAGTGGACTAATAACATCACTCTACCAAAGAGCTAATTAGTTAAGTAGGTAGCGAGGAATGTTGCTATAATAGCGTTGTAGGCATATAAATTATGCATATATTTGTCTATGTACTATAAATCGTGTAGGTAAAATCAATAAACTTTTATAAATTAAGTTGGCTATGTATCTTATCGGCTGCGGTGTCTTGGACATGGCACCATTTGACTGGGATGCAAAGTCGGGAGCGTTGAGCCATTTCGCAAAATTACATTTATCCTAGCTTATTGTATTAAATCCTGCATGCATCACTCATAATTTGCCAAAAACAGCAAAAGATAGTGCCAAAGCAAGAGTGGTGGAGGATCGAGCGTGACCCATCGTATTCTAATGAGTCTTTTTCAAAATTACTAAAGTACATTGATTAATCACACCACTGGCTTTTCGGTAAAGAAAAACATCGTGAGGAAACCTGCATAAGTGAAAAAAATAAAAAGAAGACGTATGTGAAGTCCACAATCCGCACTGGGCCCGCGTGTGGACTATGGCCCCAATCACCCCCGTTGAGGGTATGCCATGCATCAGCAGTAGGGACGTATGAGGCTGATAAGAAGAAGAAGAAGAAGCCAAAGATTTGCAAGGTAATTTTTGTAACGCAAACACTTTAGTATACAGACTACGTACACTTAGTACTGCAAACTCAAATCAGCAAAGAAAAAGAATTATATAAATAGATATATAAAGAGAAAAAAAAATCTTATTACATATTACTATCGTACATATAAGGAATGTCAAGCACAGACTTTATAATAGTTGTCAAGGCATTTCATATTGCTTGGTTTTATTTGGGTTAGTGACTGAAGAACTTTATAAGAACTAGACTTGCAGGAGCAGATTTTAAATGATCAGGAAATACTTACAGCAGATAATCACTGAAATAAAAAAAAATCTGTTCCGAGAATAACGAAACTAAAAATAATTACTCACAGAATCTCTTTGTTTGGCACCAATTTTCTTTGTTCATTTAGAGCAGTGATTCATTTGTGTTATGAACCTTACACCGCGTGTGCAAATAAAATTTAAGTCGTCAGAGTAGGGTTAGTACTCTACTGCTAAGGCGATCAGTGACCGGTGGGTTAACAATCTCCAATTTGGAGAATGTGGACCTATAATAGGTATAACACAAAAATAAACACAGAACGGGAAGTTGTAATATTCATGTTAGTTGTTTAAACACAAAGCAAAATTACTTATTTATTTCTGGACCGGTTTTTTGTCAAAAATCAAATGGATCTAAAAATAATAATCAAGACCAAATATACCAAATAATGTAGTACATAGATTGATATATACTTAAACTAGGAGGGACAATGCAAAACAGCGCATCATACTTTGTCCTTTCTACGAGTACCTAAGCCTTTCATAGATTTTTTTCTTCTTTTTTTTTCATTCGTCCCTAAGGACAGGCTAAGGTCTTTGGTAGACCAAGCTGCCAATCTTTCTTTTCTTTCAATCTAAGTACCTATCTAAGGATTTTAACATACTTTAATGACGAACTGTTCAATAAAGAAAAATAATGGCAGAGTGACGAACTAGCGGGAATCTAAGAAAGGAGATAGATAACAAGTAACTTGTGTAAACAATGATTAATAAGTCAAAGTCTGTAGTTATATGTGGTTAGAGATATTGCAGGGCAAAAATTAAATAGGTATATATTGTTCGTCATATCATCACATCAGAGTGAGTATATTCTTTCCTTACGTGTAGTTGGTTAAATATAATCATATGAAAGGTCCTAGCATACTTGCTATTATTTGATACTTTGGTTCTTGTACAGCTACCTACTAGCAGAGTATATACTCTGCTTCTAGTAAGTATATAGTTTTGTAAACTAAAATTTATATTGGTTTCAGGCTTTGAAATTAAGTAACAATAATTTATCTCATTTCTTTCGTTTCATTAATACTGTGGAGTTGTGCGGTTACTCTTGGGTATACCTCTACTCTTGACGATTTGGGTGCAAATAAACCACTTATAATAACCATCGATTTCAGTGGATAATGACCCGACTGCTGAATCAAGGGGCGTAGGTTCGATTTCCGCACAAGAAAACATTTATTATTTATGTTTATCTTGAGACTGGGTGTTTTCTATGTATATTATCGTCAGGTTTATGGAAAACTTGCGAATCTGCCATTTTTGCACAAACACGTTTTTGCGGTAAAAGTGCTTTAAATATTCTTATACACACTGTGAAAAACTTGCGAATCTCTATCTTTAAAGGTTTATAAGATAGGTAACCACGTTATAGTGCGAATTTCCAAGATTGAAATATCACAATTTAGCAAACTTACGAAAGTAAGATACGTTACTTTTACGTTGACTATTATATACAATACATTAATTTAAACCTGCCAATCTATTCATATTCGCAAATTCACTGCAGTATCAAAATTAAATGTTATGGTAGACAATGATAGACATGCGAATTTGGCAAATTCGTAACTTTGCTATTGTGTTCTACAGCTCGGACTCGCGCACGAAGGGTTCCGTACCATAATCTAAAAAGTTGTAGTGTGCCCATCAATTTCATATGTAAGGACCTAATATTTATTTAATTCTGTTTTTTAGTATTTGATGTTATAACGGCAACAGAAATACTTCTTTTGTGAAAATTTCATCTGTCTTCATTATTGTTTTCTTGTCAATTAAAGCGTAATTATCAGTTTTATGTTCCTTTATTTTGATTTAATTAATTTTTGTAAAAATTTGGCATAATAACATTGATAATTACTAGTTTCTTGTTTTTTTTTTTACTTAGATCCACTGAATAAAATAGACTTAAATCCACGGTATTTATGTTTATGTGGTCCAAAAATGTCTTTTTTGCGATACGTAAATTATGGACACCCTGTCTATCTTACAGCTTACTGTCATATCGTGATGGTTATTTGTGGGATTCGAATATTTCCAATTCCAATGCAAGACGTGGGAATTTTGCAAACGTTTTATCAATTTCCATATTTATATATAAAGACAAAGAATTTACCTACAAGCTTCAATATTATGGTTCAAACATTGTAATTGTATATTATATAACAATAATTATTACATAAGACTAGATAATATTGCACACGAATACCTAAAAAAAAGTTTGATTGCTATTTACACGTTTCGTATTCTGGCTATTTAGATAAATTAATTAAAAACAATAATATAGTTTACATAATTTTTATTTTCATAAGAAGACGTAATGTGTCATGGCTTGACTTGACCTGCCAGAGATATACGTGCAACAAACTTTTTGACCTTTTGACCATGGGTGTTTGATCGCTAGTGTCGGTGTATCTATGGCGATTGTAGTTTTAATTTTTAACCACCGAGTCAGATAAATTTGTTACTCTGTACCTATTTCATGATAAATTTTGAACTTCATGAAGACGGTTGGAGACGCTTTCTAACTTGACCACTAAAAGTAGGCACTAGCTGGCACTAGGCAGATAAGAGGGCCGTTGCGCGTTGATATGGAGTTTACCAAGGTTCATGACTTCCTGATGTGGAATATTTCTAGTAGATAATTGATTATTCAACACTTGCTCGTAAAGTAGTTCTTATTGCACCGTTTTTTGGTGTATACCTATTTCAGCTTATAGTAGTCAACAAGGCACCCCATATAGTTCCGCCACGTCCATCCGTCCGTCTGTCTGTCTCCGTAATTAGGCATAGATAGCTAATCTCACATGAAGTCATTTATGTCACAGCCTTAATTTTATAATTTTTTGGGTAGATGCCAATGATTATCTCAATGATAAATTCTAATAAAATTTTACAGAAACATGTCTTTTGTGAACTGCCATACAGATTTGGTATAAGAAATATTTTTTTTAGGGTTTCGCTATACATTGAACCGAACGGGGGTTTAAAAATTTTTCGCGCATTCCATTGAAGTAGTGTATGTATCATTGGATAGGGTTTTAAAAATGCATTCAACAAATTTGTTCTATAAAATTTGTATTTTGCGAGGTATTCGGTTTCAAATCTGAGATATCGTACTGGCACGCAAAAACTAAAGCGAAATAAAGACAATTTTCTGTTTCTGTTTCCATTGTTCCGTATTATCTATTGCATTCGTTGTTAAAACCTATGTACGTACGTGGAGGTAGTAGCGGATCAAATTGAGATTGCGAACAATGTGAAGGTACCACGACACTGAACCAATATTAGATTCGAATTACAATCTTTATATATATAAAAATTACGTGTCACGTCGTTTGTCCGCGATGGACTCCTAAACTACTGAACCGATTTTAAATTTGATTTGTACATCGTGTGCAATTTGATCCAACTTGAAAGATAGGATAGCTTACATCTCAATTTATAGTCGATAGAGTATTAACATAAAACCATTAAAATAATCGTTAAAATGTGAATCGTGTTACTTGCTTTCTTTATTTGCCATGGCCATTAATATTTATTGGTAACTACATGTACATCTCTCACAGTTAAATAATACATACGTACACAGTAAGTCCCTATAGTAAAGTAATGATATTTTCTATTACATTCATTACTTATAGGAAAATGACTAGGTATTCTATAGAGAGTAAGGGTCGGCTCATACCGAGACGCGGCGTGGTATGAGCCGACCCAAATCCCTTCTGTAGAATACCTAGTCCTAAATTCAATTAGGTATCCAAAAGTAAAATAACAAATAATTAAAATACACGTAAACTGTACTATAGTTTTGTTTTTTCCCGCGCCTACAATTTTTAACCTTTAATAATAATAATTACATTTAAAACTAAAACAGATGTCGCTTTTCCGCGATGGACTCCTAAACTACTGAACCGATTTTGATCAAACTCCGTAACTATCTGTTATTTGATCCAACTTAAAAGATAGGATAATTTTTTTCACGATCTGTTAAGTGCGAGCCGGACTCGACCACTTTAGGTAAAAACCAACTTTCGCCAGGTTACAGACGGCAGCGGAACAGCGTTCGCGCGGAACCGCTATTTTAATATGAATAGTAGAACACAAAAACTGAATATAATATTTTTTGTCCCAATAATAGTGTCGTAAGTAGGTATTACGAATCCAAAGGGCCGATTTAGAGCAAGCATATGGACCAGGAGATAAGATATGAAGACCTACTTCCACAAAAATCATCAAATATAGTTCGAATATTATCGCGTTACACAAGCACAGATTTTAAACTGCATTATTATACCTACTTGTACTAAATAAATAGGTATACATACTATGTACAGTATAAACAGATAGAACCATATACAAAAAAATATTCTAAATAAACAAGTGATTTTTTTATTACAGGTAAAAAGGTAACAGAATACGTTGTTTGCACAAAAAAAGCGCGCGCAGAAATTTTGTATAATCGTTTAAAACTGACTGTGATCTAAATTGCTCGCTTTTTTAAAGTTTTTTAGTATTAAACTGACGTGAAGCAGCAATGTACATCATAGGGATTTTTATCAAATATACAAAATTACCAATCAAGTTCCGCCTTTTCACAAAGTTTTGACGTGAATTTGATAAAACAAATACAGCAAGGTCAGGCTTCCTATTTATAAACCCATATTAGATTCGAATTACAATTTTTACATATATAAAAATTACGTGTCACGTCGTTTGTCCGCGATGGACTCCTAAACTAGTGAACCCATTTTAAATTTGATTTGTACATCGTGTGCAATTTGATCTAACTTGAATGATAGGATAGCTTACATCTCAATTTATAGTCGCAATATTATATTATTTGTCTATTATCTGTTAGCTCCAAACGATTCTTCAATAGATGGCGCTATGTTACAAACACAAATGTTTCATATAAGGTACAATTTAAAAGCATAACCACCACGTGTCACAATTATCTGTTAGCTCCAAACGGTTCGCCGGATGGCGATATCTGTTAACTGGATTGATTAAGTATTATAACTCTGGAAGTACGGGCACAAAATAAGGAATATTGGTTAAATTGACTCCAAACAAGTTCTAAAGACAGAGAAGGATAAACCATCTGTCTGCTAGTCTGCCTGTCTGTCTGACTGTCCGACATTTAAAGGGCTCTATCAATAAGCCTGACTAAATTTTACAGTTAACAACATTGTTATCAAATAATTTGTTATTATGTGGGATTTTTTAATCAATAATAAAAAAAAACAAAATTTAAGGGATTCAATGTTTGGAGACAAGAAAGATATTTTCGTTGTTTTTGCTCAGTTATAAAAAAAAACAGTTACACAATAACACATACAAGCTTCAAACTTAAACTGATTAAAGTGTAGACCTTATGTAAATCCACAGATCCACAGATCCACAGATCCACAAATCCGCCAAGTGCAAGTCGGGCTCATGCATTTCTGCTGGTACGGATCATCGATATGAAAAAACAATAGATATGTCCAAAAAGGACCGGCAGGCTAGCCGCCCATAGTCTAATTTTTAGACTATGTTGAGTAGCGCATCGATTTGACGCAACAAACACAAGGTCACCCTCGGCAAGTGAACATCTAAAGATTTTTTGTTTGTTTTATTTAAATAATGTCGTATTGTGCTGTAAAAAGTTGTAAATACTATAAAAAAAAGGTAAATAAGAGTTCCAGCGACGTAACTTATCACACTTTAGTATTATTTTTTCATAAATAACCGATTTACTTTAATTTATAATAAATAACTTTAATAGAGGTGCACTATTTTTATCGAAATCATGTTAGTCATCACTGTAATCTTGTTCATAAAAGTGTTATTTTTTCAATTTCATGGCATAATTTTAAACCATTCTTTTTATTTGTGATAAAAAGAATAAATTACACTTGAACTGTGACTGTTTTTCAAGATTATTAGGATATCGTTTTATAAATTCACAACGAAAATAAACCGAAGACAATAAAGTACCTCACCTCTATTTGAGTAGAAATTGTTGTGGAGTCTTTATTTCGAAAAATTATTAACCTAATCTAAACCGTATTACAATGACATAAATATATTAAATATGTGATGCGCCAACTACCCGTGAGCAGCTAAACTAATATCTATATCGCTTAGCGAATTAGCTTAATTTGCTTAGTGTTGTACGCATGAGATAAAGATATCGATGTTTTTTACCCGTTGTGATCAATTTACACAGCTGTGAAAATGAAGTGAATTGATGCTTGTAGTCAATGTTTTAGGGTTGCGTTCAAAATTTCAAAAGCGTTAGAATAATTAAATTATTTTTAAAAAGTTAAATAATTCTGTCAACCTGTGGGTACAATCAGTTAAATGAAGATTCAATTATACATTTTAACGCGCTTATTAAATGCAAAATACATCTAAAAATACTGCTTTTTATCCGACTAATATTTTAAATGCGAAAGTTTGGATGTTTGTTACTCAATCACGCGTCAACCACTGGACGGAGCGGGATGAAATTTGGCACACATTTAGGTTTAGTCCTGAAATAGAAAGAAAATAGGCTATTTTTTTTATCCCGGAAAATTCACAAGTTCCCCGCTTTTCACAAATTCCACTTGTACGAACTACAGCTTTACATAGCAAACTTTTATAGTACCATCAAGGAGTTTCCGTAAAAACTTCCCGTCGATAACCAGTTAATTTAGGGCGGGTGGAGCCGCTGGGCAAAATCTAGTCAGTAAGAAACTGTTGTATAATATTGTGTCAAAGTTTAGATAGTTTTAGAGAATTTGTCTCGCCCCGAGCTTTCCTGTGATTTATAGAAGTGTTTCGTTGTTTTATTTAATATACAGGATGATGGACTTGGATAATGTTTTGATTTCGCTTATTTGTTAAGCTTTATGTTATGTGATTGTTAACTTTTGCGTGCTTCTGCGAGACTTCTTAACGTCTGGAAAATAATACAACGAGTAGTGTATGTGGAGAAAAACCTATAACTAGTTTTTGCCTGCTGCTCTGACTGCACTAAATTTGGTTATCAGTGTTAAATTTCTACGGAAACTTCTTGTTTTTAGAAAGAAAGTTTGCAATAGCAAGCTACAGCTGAAGCTATAATTCGTCCGCGTGTAATTTGGTTATAGTTATTTCTACGGGTACTTTGGACTTCTCGGTATTTTATACTATCTCTGGGCCAAATTTTAGGTTTATATGATGCTCCAGTGCGTTGTAAAGGAAGAACAAACAAACTTTTACATTTATTTTATAATAGTATAGTAAGTATAGATTATTTTTCAAATTTCAAATCATATTATTAAATTAAATTAAATTAAAACTCATATTATTATTTTTTTTATGATAAAACTTTTAGCGTTCATATATATATTTTCATGCCATGAATCAAATTCGATAAAACGAAAGCTTACGGTTAAGTTTAAATTTCGAACTAATTTAGCCGTTTTAACGTAATGCGTGTTCAAACAAAGTTAAGTTAAAGCATAAAGGTACAAGTAAGGTAAGGTAAAGTATATCTGTATTCCAACTATGTACTATCTAAATCACAATATTATTTGCTGTTTTATATGTCCACTGCAAACTAATTAGAATTAAATTATTTAGGTTCATTTATAATTTAAGTATATTTCATTAAATTAGACTTTTAAAAAGCCTAAAATCGCCAGTTTAATTAACAATTTTATAGATTCAGAATGATTTTACTACCGATAATATAAAAATATGTGTTGATAGTTAGTTAGGACTTTGAATTTTCCAAAGATATTTTTGATCATCAAGCATCATAGTAATCTATCGATAATTTTGTTCATATCGCCACAGGAACAACACTGGGTCTAATGTTAAATTAAAGTACTGCTACTCATCACAAGATGTCACTAGTGTCAACGTGTAAGCCTTATGCAATGAACATAAGGTTTAAATTGGAATAAAAATTGTGATTTTCTTGCCCCACTTCACCCTTCTCCACCCCCGCTATCAACGGCTACGCCGGTTTCCGAACCACAGAGTCATGTTACCATATCTATTGTTTTTTCATATCGATGGTACGGATCCCTCGGCGCGCAAGCGGCCGGCTTGGCTTTGACACAGCCCATCCCCCTCTTATTTGTAGTACCTGGAAGACCGAGCTTTGCTCTTTTTTTTAAACAACGCTATCTATTGTCAAGTAGCTTTAGTGTTGCTGTGTTGGTAAAAGTAATAGTAGTACTACTCGCCAATAGATGTCAGGAAGAGTCATATTTTTCATTTTATCATTGCCTGAAAACACGGATAAAACGACGTTTTCTAAAAATTTAACCTAGCTAGATCGATATATCACCTCCGACACCCCCGCATATTAAATTGCATGAAAATCATTGGAGCCGTTTCCGAGATTCAGAATATATATATACAAGAATGCTTGTTTAAAGTATTAGATATTATCACGATGAGTATTAACATAAAACCATTAGAATAATCGTAAAAATGTGAATCGTATTACTTGTTTTCTTTATTTGCCATGGCCATTAATTTTTATTGGTAACTACATGTACATCTCTCACAGTTAAATAATACATACGTACACAGAAAGTCCCTATAGTAAAGAAATGATTTTTTCTATTACATTCAGTACTTATAGGAAAATGACTAGGTATTCTATAGAGAGTAAGGGTCGGCTCATACCGAGACGTGGCGAGGTATGAGCCGACCCTAATCCCTTCTGTAGAATACCTAGTCCTAAATTAAATTAGGTATCCAAAAGTAAAATAACAAATAATTAAAATACACGTAAACTGTACTATAGTTTTGTTTTTTCGCGCGCCTAAACTTTTACAATATCAAAATAATTGATGACTGCTTATTGAGCATTGTATATGGTAGAACAGAACTTTTAGTGCGTGAGTCCATCAAGGCCAGGCATCTGAAACTATCGCATGAAGAACACAAACGTGTTTCGTATGGCGAGCAAATCATTCCGATTTAAAAAAAAAATCCTTGAGTGTTTATTACAAAACTGAAGCGCTAAAATTCAAAAAGCTGAAAAAGTGGCAGTTTACAAGGTTAAAAATGCCATTCACACCTAGCAACCTTGTACAGAATACCGTAACACAAATATTGCCAGTAATAATCCAATTAATGTAAGTATCAGTTTCCAGAAGCTTTGTACAGCTCTTATTTACAGCAAAAAAACTAAGATTTGGTTGATAATAACTTTTCTGTGTTGCCAAATGGCAGGGCAGGGGTGTGTTGCCAAGCCTCCAAGTTTGATTGAACCCTGAACCTCGTTATGATGATAAGGTCATATCAGTACGTATCAGGGACGTATTCAAGTAACAATAAATTTATGCTTGATATGAACGCAACGTTCCAATGTTTAAAGAATAAGTTAATTAAGTGTCATAAATTATTAAATATAATTGATCGTTGTTTACGAATAATGCAGCCATTGTACGAATACAACACAATTATTATTATACTCTTTGTTATAATTATGTATGTGTTGGTGTATGTTTTATTTTTTATTCGTAAAATGGATAGTTATTGTTATATATTCTACATACAACAATGCTATGCTATAGTATTGCTTGCAACACAATCTGTATAATAGCTTATTATCCATTCCCATACTAATGGTATAAATCCGAAAGTGAGTTCGTTCATTTGGTTGGCATTTTTTTTTCTTTCTTCTGACTGACTACTACATTTGGCTGATGCACCCATTACTGCTCCACCGGGCTTTTGGGGCGAGACTCTAAAGGAGCCATATAGCCTCGGCTTGAATTGTCGCACTTGGGGTAGTGCCTTCGACCGGCGGAGCATTTAATTAAGTTGTTTGGCACAGGTAAAGTTAAAGAGACGGAAAAGGACAACAAAAGTTCTCACAGGATTAACAAACAAACGAACTTTCTTACTATCAAGAAGTTGCCGTATGAATTCCACGCTGATAATCGAGTTTTGTTTAATTTGATCTAAGCCACGTTTACAAAAGCCAAATATGGTGTGTCCCGAGTATAGAGTGAACAGCGGCTGAAGCAAAAAGTAGGGAATAAGAATGCGAATTCCGGTATTGTTGTAGATAAATCTATCAACAGTGAAAAATTTTCTTTCTTCCTAAAAGTCCACGCGAATTAATATTTTTTATTTTAATAATTAATATTGATTGTTAATTAGATATCCGCCATTAGATATCCTTAATTTTCTCTTCATAGAAAACGAATTAAATTAAATTTTAAATCCAAAATATTTTCGCTATAACGGCCACTTTTAGATGCCAACTTCAACTCGCAAATATTATTTAGAAACTATATAAAACCTTCTAAAAATAGCTTATGACATATTTCGATTTTAGAAATTTGTTTTCTACGAAGAGAAAATTTTGGAAAATCGTCGCGTCACGTCTCGGTGTGAGCTGACCCTAAAGGCGATGCGACGGGGAGGAGTGCCTGCGGTCCATTAGCACTGCCTCTGGATATTTTTACCCGACTGCAAAGGAAGGATAATGTTTTTATCAGCCTGTGTATGTATGTATGTATCTTTGTTGCTTTGTGGCGCTCTACAGACCAAACGCATGATTCTTACATCGATCGATTCGTCTTAATCTTGCGAGTGTCACTAAAGATAGGAGAAATATCAACATTCAAATTGGCGATAGTCAAACGCCATATTGTTTAAAGAAAAAAATGAAAGTCGACGATTTTGGGAAATTTTAAAAATCTTTAGGTTTCTTTTATTATTTTTCTATGTGAATGACCATTTAGAATCCTTTACGATTTAAAGTTGGTTAACAACCATTCTCACTTGAACCTTTATACTTAAGATGAACTCCACAATATTAACTCCTTCAATAAATTGACAAGATTGCGATATTTACCCTCGTATAATTCGACTAAAAAGTGTCAAATTTTTATAAATAAATTAAAAAATAAAAAACCCAACTGCATAAAAAAATATCTATTAATAAAAAGTGAAAAGAGATAAATTCTAATGCAGAACATAGGTACTCTAACAGTCGGGACCCATTAAAGTTCTAGACCGGCTCAAATACTTCCAAAAATGGGTCCCAACTTATTTTTCTCTTTTCATTTTTATTTATAGATATTTTTTTATGCAGTTAGGTTTTTTTATTTTCTACGCGTATAAAGAGTATTTAGAAAATTTTATTAAACGAAATATGAAACTAGTCATAAGCTATTTTCAAAACTTTTTATGTTGTTTTTAAAACATACCTCTGAGTTGTATATATAGCATATTTCATTCCAAAAATAGCTTATGACTAGTTTTACTTTTCGTTTAATACAATTTTTGATAAACGCTTTCTACGAGTAATAAATAAAAAATGTACATAGGTGGCGCTAGTGGTTGGCCTGCATAGGTACTTTTAGCAACTAGTTACACTTTATTTCACTTAGCATGGTGTGGGAGATAGCTTAACACCTGGTGACCTCAATGAAGTTAATAAGCGTAGTTTTGAAGATATAAATTTTTTCTTGACTATATAATGATTTATAAACAATAATATCTTACCTTTTTGAAACTCTCCTTAAAAAGAACACCATATTTGACGCTGAATTAATATATCTGAAATAAAAAAAAAATATTAACTTCAAGTTTTCTTTTAATACCACTAAGGTGGCAAACAAGATTACTCAACTGCATTTTTGTCTATATCAAGTCTAGTTAAAATTTTTGATCTAACAATTAATGTATAGCGGCATGTGCGATTTGAATGACAGTCAGCTCCGCGGCTCGGTGGATAATGACCGGACTGTTGAATTGAGGGGCGTGGGTTTGATCCAAAATCACGCAAAACAAACATTGTCTAGAAACTGGGAGTTGTCGTTGTTGTCTAGTATTCATGGTACAAGCTTTGCTTAGTTTCAAACCAGACACATATATACACATATATTAATATTTACTAGCTTTTGCCCGCGGTTTCGCCGGCCCTAAATTCGGTTTATCGGTGTAGGATTTCAACGGCAACTCCTCAATTATAAAAACACTGACGCACACTTGACGTCTCCAAGTAGCCTATGGCATTCCCCGGGACTCAACCTATCTCCATGACAATTTTTATCTTAATCGGTACAGCGGTTTAAGCGTGAAGAGGTAACAGATAGACATACAGACAGACAGACAGAGTTACTTTCGCATTTATATTATATACATGGCTTATTGCTTCTTTACTGCTGATGTACCTAAAGATCATCAAAATCACATAGCCTTTAACGTGATACCTACCTACCTCACAGCTGGAACTTACCAACTATCCATATCTTTATATAAATTACCCTATAATTATCGTTTCTTCAGGTACCCATGCAAAACTACCAACTAACCCATAAAAATAAAATGGAGTTCATAATGACTAAACCTTTATTTATTATTTATTTATTATAATGACTAAACCGAAACATGTAAATATAAAACGTAAAATATTTCAGGGCGATGCTCTTAGTGCCCTGTAGGTTTTGTTTAACCGACTTACATCAAAATATAAACTTGCAAATCACGTGAGCAAAATTCATAAAGCTATTTAACCTTTTAAAGGCCAATGTATATGTCGTGGCCATAGCTAAAAATTGATCACTTCATGTTATAGCCAACCATTTCATGAAATTGTCGTATTTTATGATACGGCCAGCCAAAACTGACCATATTGTTTAAAAGTCAATGTTTAATGATAATATCAAACCACGTTTGGTCATATAATTTACTAGTTTTTGCCAGCGGCTTCGCCCGCCCTAAATTTGGTTATCGGCGTTGGATTCTTACGGCAACTCCTCAATTATAGAAAAAAACCTACTTGTCTCTCTCTCTCTCTTTCTCAAAAAGAATGAATATTTAACTACTATAAATTAATTAACTAATGGATTAACCTCGCGATCTTGGTGCTCCATACAAACTTTGAATTTGAACCCTCGTTTAGGGGGTGAGTTTTGTAAAATCCTTTCTTAGCGCACGCCTACATCAAAATAGCTATATGTGTGCTAAATTTCAGCTCGATCCGTCCAGTGGTTGGTAGATTTGCGTTGATAGATCAGTCAGTCAGTCATAGTTACTTTCGAGCAACGCTAACTTTAACCCGCGACTTTATTTAGGTTGAAGGGGAAAATATTTTTAAATAATACCTACCACCCTTCCCCCTCATGACTGCCTGCCGCCGGCCTTGCACATCATAAATGCGCCGCGCAGTACTTGATTATTTCATTTTTTGCTGCGATTTCATTTTAAAACTGCGATATCTCCTAAGATATTCATTGAAATCTAATAATATAAAGGGCAATTTTGTTTTAAATTAAATACTTGTAATGACTAACGTATTTATTTGGATAAAGATTTATATCATGATTATAAAAATAATGCATTAATTTTTAGAACAAATTTATTGGCATGAAAAAGGTTATAGTGAGCCAACCTTAAAAGATAAACATATGCTGTCGCGGACTTTTCTTTAGAACTTTTAAAGGGGAACAATTCTGTCATACATGATTTTTGCGAAACTCTAACCGTTTACGCAGCGCACGCAGTGGAAGCTCTCAAAAGGAAAAAAAACCCAATTTAGAAACATTCTTCATTGGTGCTCCGCTCCTATTGGTCTTAGCGTGATGATATATGGGGGTGGGGAAGTGGCTGTGACATACGGACGGACAGACAGACAGACATGACGAATCTATAAGGGAATCTACGGAACCCTAAAAACCGGCCAAGTGCGAGGCGGACTCACGCACCGAGAGGGTTCCTTACCTACCACCATTTATATAATTTACAAACACAAACATAAACAAAACGCATCGCTAAATCGCAAAATGATTGATATGCACCCTTAATATTTTTAAACGAGCTATCCAACGACACCTCCCACTATGGGATTAATGGGATAGACGAGATATATGTATTAGAGATGCAACGGATAGTTGTTTGGCCGGATACCGGATACCGGATATTCGACCGGTGATCAGGCCGAATATCCGGTATCCGGCCGCCGAATATTCGGCCCGCTAAACGATACCTACATTTTAGTTTGGCGGCGGGCGCGTCGTGCAGGTTTCAACCTGTTACGTATTGTAGATTCACGCGGACCGTTTTCTACGCAAGAAACGAGTTTTTACCATTCGCAAAGCAAGCATCACGACAAATTCTCCGAAATTTATACGGTGGTCCATCTTCAACTTCATGCAACGGAAGCAGAACTTTTCCTTTTACGAGTTCATTTGCTTTTTGATAAATTCAAATTGTACGTTAAAGGTAATACTGCTAATAAAAGAATATATAATATTTTGTTGTTGTTCTCTTGTATACTAACCATTTTTCAGAGTTAAATACCAAACAGAATCACTATTCGGTATCCGGCCGGATAGTGCGCAACTATCCGGTATTCGGCCGAATAGTAAAATAGTGGCCGGATAGGCCGAAAACCGGATAGCAATTGGATATCCGTTGCATCTCTAATATGTATAATCTGATTTTCGGAAACGGCTCCCACGATTTCCATGAATTTTAGTATGCGGGGGGTTTCGGGGACGATAAATCGATCTAGTTAGGTTTCATTTTTAGAAAACTTCGTTTAATCTGAGTTTTCAGGCAATGATAAACTAAAAAATATGACACTTCCTGACATCTATTGGGGAGTAGAAATACTATTATTTTTACCGACACAGCAACATTTAAGCTCCTTGACAATAGATAGCGTTCTTAAAAAAAACAAGGAAAGCTCGGTATTCTGGTACTAATAATCTGATAAGGCGAGTGTCGTATCTGTAGGTATACCTATGTCGTACCTATCGTATTAATCTCCATACATTAACAGGACCATAATTCAAGCAGTGATACCCCAAGTGTTGCAAGCGTCCATAGGCTACGGTGACCGCTCACCATCAGGCGGACCGTAAGCTTGTTTGCCACCTTAGTGGTATAAAAAATAAAATAAAAAAAAAGCAGATAAAAATAGCTTGGTTTGAAAATTAAAGCGACCTACATTGTCGCTTAAAATTTCGTACTCTTATGTTCGTAGTTTAAAACGAGCAATGTAGACAGCAATCAATTTTAGAATCAGATGATAGTAACTAATTTTAATTAAGGGGCAGAACTATCGCAACAATTTACATACTACATACGGATTTCTAAATTTGGGTTTTTTTTCAGAATGAGTTAAATGATTTAACACCCGGAACTTAAAATTAATTTTGATTTATTTTAATAACAAAGACTAATATACTTCGTAAAATTATAAAAATAATATGAAATAAGTTAGTTATGGTCTGAGGGGTAGTGACGTAAAAAATCCTTAATCTTCGTCGGTGTTAGAATCATCAGTATCAGTGGTGTCCACGCTTGTCCTATCGAGATCGGAATCATCACTTTCTGAATCTTCATGGATTTCATCTTCAATAACTGAACTTTCAGGAATGTTCACTAAATGATCTTATTTGGACTCACTCAATCTCACTAACCTAAACATAAACCCAACGAACAGGGATAGGGAAATCCCCGTCCATAAATGCAAACATTAGAGAATGTTGCCAGGTATTTTGAGCCATTTTTGTTCAATTAATAAACAAAAATAGTAGTCAATACTGAATTATTTTGTTTAAATTCATGTTATTGTTTTCACGCCTAATTATTACTTTCCCTTGAACAAAAATCTACTCCAGAAAAAAAACAGTTTTTTATTATGTTTTTTTCATCTTAGAAAAAAACCGTTTTTTTACAACCCTAAGCTTGTCTCTAAGCTTAATCTCCATACACACTAACAGGTATAGTGTAGATATAGTAGGTATAGCAGAGCATGTATGTATAGATCGATATAGTATGCAATGCATAACGAATTTATTAACAATCATATTTCTGCGTTTTAAGAGAAACTTTCGCTTGGGTTACAACAGTCCAAAAAACGTTATTTACTTTCCTACATCGTCGTTAACAGACGTCAAATAGGCAAACGGGACTTAACTGACAGGAAGATAACAAATAGAAAATAATTTAACAAAAATAAGAACTGACTTCAAAAAGATGCAAAAAGTTAATTCTATATAATAATATATAATATCATTTATATATATATATATATAAATATATATAGGCTGTTTCATAGAATTGAATAATTAAACATTAAATCAGAAAGTTGATGAAATCCCTATATATTGTAGTAGACTAAGATTTATTATTGTAATTATATTGTAAAGAGTAAATGCTGAGTTTCTTGCCGGTTCTTCTCAGTAGATACAACCTTCCGAACCAGTGGTGAAGAAAATTGGTTTGTAACAATATTGAAATGTGTTTTGCACAAAGAGGAAATAAAATAAATCTTTTGGCGTCGCTAGTTAGTTAGTCACTGCGCCTTAAACGTAGCCTTGTCTGGACTATGATGACATACATTATTGTACTCATAATGTGGTAAGTGGAACACACCTGAAATGATATAAAAGAAGTGGGGATAAATGTAGACATTGAAAAAAAATCTTAAGAATGTCGAAATCTATTGACATTGAAGGTCAGGAATCACAAGGCGATGTTATCTGGCGTAGCAGGATCATTGCCAAGTTAAAGATTACAAGTACTAGCTATTATTTAAGTTACAAATTCTATATTTAAGTTACAAATACTTTATTTAATTTACAAATATTATATTTGTTGCGTGAATTATTCAAACATTATATAAACCTACCTACCATACAATCATATACATATCCATCAATACAAAAACACAAATAACTTTTCCTATCAAGAGGAATCAATGGCTTCATCAGGGCGGCTAGATACACATCCACCCATACATCGTAATTTTGGATACAGCCTTGTTTTATGGTTCATTTTGGATGAGTGGTGGTGTGCATGTCGGTGCATCAATTAGGCTATAATAAAAAAAAACTTCATGTAAATGACCAAATCCATTTTTTATACTACTAAGGCAAACAAGCTTACGGTCCGCCTGAAGGTTAGCCTATGGACGCTTGCAACACCTGGGTCTGATGGTAAGCGGTCACCGTAGCCTATGGACGCTTACAACACCTAGGTCTAATGATAACAGGCCACCGCAGCCTATGGACGCTTGCAACACCTGGGTCTGATGGTTAGCGGTCACCGTAGCCTATGGACGCTTACTACACCTAGGTCTAATGATAACAGGCCACCGCAGCCTATGGACGCTTGCAACACCTGGGTCTGATGGTAAGCGGTCACCGTAGCCTACGGACGCTTACAACACCTAGGTCTAAGGATAACAAGCCACCGCAGCCTATGGACGCTTACAACACCTAGGTCTAATGATAACAGGCCACCGCAGCCTATGGACGCTAACAACACCTAGGTCTAATGATAACAGGCCACCGCAGCCTATGGACGCTTGCAACACCTGGGTCTAATGATAACAGGCCACCGCAGCCTATGGACGCTTACAACACCTAGGTCTAATAATAACAGGCCACCGCAGCCTATGGACGCTTGCAACACCCGGGTCTGATGGTAAGCGGTCACCGTAGCCTATGGACGCTTGCAACACCTGGGTCTGATGGTAAGCGGTCACCGTAGCCTATGGACGCTTACAACACCTAGGTCTAATGATAACAGGCCACCGCAGCCTATGGACGCTTACAACACCTAGGTCTAATGATAACAGGCCGATCGATTTATCGTCCCCGAAACCCCTCGCATACTAAATGTAATGAAAATCGTTTACTTATATATCTATACTAGTATTGCTCGTCTAAAGGTATTCGATTTCATGGACGAGATAGTCAACAGATTGGAAAAACTAAATGCTACTCAGCCTCGACAACAAGCTGGGTTTAGGAGTGGCTATAGCACCCAAGATCATCTGCAGGCATCTAAGACCTTATAGAAAAGTACAACAAATACCAAAATCCTATTGTCATAGAATTGAGGACTTAGGTTTGATTTGATTCTATAGAGTTCATGGACCAGGTAAGTCGAAAAAGCACTAGCGGATTAAAAAATAAATAGACAAATGTTAAATGTGTCTTCTTTTTCAGCCTCATAAGTCTCCACTGGTTGGGGCACGGCCTACCCTCAACGCAGGCCCAGTGCGGATTGTGGACTTCACATAAGTCTTTTTTTTTTAACGTATGCAGGTTTCCTTACAATGTTTATTTCTAGCGAAATCCTAAATGTACTTACTAGTGTGACTAATCAATGTAATTAAGAAATTAAGAAAAAGATTCATCGGTACACACGCCTTGAACCTCTGCCACTCCACAAGAAGGAAAACGGTAAAAAGTACTATAGCGGTGGTAAGAAACTTTTGGCTAGAGCAAATCGGTGTAAGTAAATAGTCCTTCCTTCCTATAGAAGAGCAGAAAACATTTACAACACCCCGAAGTGGCGCATTTACATTACCATGTTATTGTATAGTGTTTCTGTAGCGGCGTCAAGTGTGGCCTTATGGTGATTTAGAGGTGACCTAGACGCCATTGTAATACCTTTTGTTACTATAGTAGTGATCATAGTTCCTTTAAATCTATGTAGTATGACTATGGTTATGTAGTAGTCACCTCAAAGCTATTATTGTCCAGTTCGGTACTGTAGCGGTTATCAAGGTTCCTCTACATTGCCATATCTATCATTCTTCATTCATTCACTCATTCAATAATTTTTCAATTGTTTCAATTATAAGAATTAAAAGAAATTGTAAGATAAAATCGTGGGACACGTTAATTACTACTAATAATTAAGTAAAATAAATGTTTTAAAAAATAAATAAATTAGTGACACCAAGCAAATAAGTTTTGGTGTGGCGGTTATAGTTCTAAATGGCACCAGCCACAATATGACCTATATTATAGTAAAAAATAGGGGTCCGTAAATTCAGTGTATTACTTTGTTTAGATAACAACAAAGTTTTTGCTGGAAAGGACATAAAATTTAAAGTTTTTGCAAAAAAAACTAAAATAGTTTCCCACCGTCCTTAATTCAAAGTACTGTACTAGTTGTATTGAAGACACACATGTTCAAATTTGGTACAAAAGGGAAACATCAAACACAATTATATAACATTTCAGTAATATAACATTATTCTATAGTGCCCAGAGTTAAGGCACTATATAAAAAAACTTACAAGGTGTTATAGTACGGCTACACCAATAATTCGACATCTTCGGCACCAATATAGTGCACTGGGCAAAACAAGTGTTTTTGTAACTTATAAAGTGCAGATTACTTTTATAAAGGACAATTTAAAAACTTTTAAAGTGCTAAATATCTTTAAAACAGTTATATTTGGTGTCCTTTATAGTGCTTGATAGAATGCACATGATGTAAATGTTTACATTACCCTCTTATAATTTCTTTTTGCTTCATAAGTTTATAGAGCCAAATTATCATATAAAACGATTTTAATAAAACAAGCTATCACCAAGAACACTTGTATACAACCTTAACAAAGCCATTTAGAGATATAGTTTTTTTTTTACAGTACCATTTTGCTTTTGGGTCAGGAAGCAAAGTTAAATCGCAACCCCTAGGCCACCACCGACATTAATGTCGTTTATTGGTGATAAAGTGTTTCCAAAACACGCTACATCATGATAGAATATATTAAAAAACAGATAGATTAGATTCTACCTAGGCCGAACTCGAAAGGTTGGTCAAGGAGATACAACTCAGACATAACTCTTATCTGACCTAAAAATTGTCTTCGAATACAGCTGAAATACAAATGTATCAAAACCGATGAAGATTGACTGTCCAAAGTAAGATGTGCTGATTGCCTTAATAACTAATAATATGAAAGACATGGTCAAGATTAAAGATCTTAAACGAGAATTGGCAAAGTTGTGCCAGAAAAATTTACGCCAAAAATCTTGACCGACATTCTATGAGTACATCATGAACCTCTACTCGTATCCATTTTGGGATTTTGCACTGAGTGTACAAAACCAAACCCCAGAGATCAACAAAAGGATGACCCAAGCAAGGTTTGAGCTTGTTGTCCACAACAAAACTTGGATAGGAAAATATTAACTCATCTGAAAATGAAAGTTTTACAGCAATGTGTCCCGCGTCCGCGCCTGTCATCAAGTTCATTTAGGACAGTAATTATGACGCTTATCGAAAATTCACAAGGTAGTTTAAATAATTAGCGCAGAGAGTAATAGCACGAGCAGTGCTTTTATTGCCTAGACAATTGTAAAGGTGTAGAAGATTTATTAATCGCAGACTGGTGAAAACTGTTCCAAACCAGTCTGACGAAGGTACCGCGCGAAAGGAGATTGCAGTCTTCATAGGGAAGAAATATAAGCGTCAGTTAACAGGCTTTAATGCCATACATAACGCGATATAGGTACGTCACTTTCATACTTTGTTTCAGAGCCGAAAAAAATATGACTCAAGAATGTTTATTAGAGAACTGCGTATTACCCAACGGCAGTTAGCAGAACAAAAAAAACTATGTTTTTTTTGTTTGTCTCTCTACAATGTAAGGACAGATTTTCGTCGATGAATCTGACAACAGAGAATACGATAGAGAGCCCAAGCGATAGCAATCATGTATAAGCCCCGGTACATTCCGCACATGTGGCAATTTGTGAACCAGATCACGTCTCGCAGTTCAGCTTTCTTTGTAATGAAAATTAAATATGTGGAATAACATAAAGAGAATGCAGTGATTATATTTAATTGAGTGCTATTCACCGCTTCGGGCGAATGTTTATATTTAGATTAATATTTATTAGGAGAAACGTGTACAGCAAAATTGTTATTTTTAGTGAACGCTTCTTTGTTTGACCTATAAGGAAAAAGTTTTTTTTGAAGTTGTTTTTGAACACTAGGAGTTTTGGTCGACGAGGTAGAAATGAGATTACCTATATATAATAAACTTCCCAATAATGACTTCACCTATCTGTCAGGTATTTATTAAATTTATATCGGGACATTTCACTATTATCTACAGTGAAAAAGTCTTATTTGTCCCGAATTCCCTGAACATCACGTTAAAGAATTGTTTAAATCTGAATTTTCAGGGCCTTCAGATTTATCGAAGGCCCATACTTTGTTCGTTAAATTTGTCATTTTACGTCACGAAAACTGGAACGAACACTGCAGACCTAGATATTTAGACACCTATGCCTAAATCATGTCTATAAACATGACAATCAATACACGCCAACGAAAAATATAATCAAAATCAAAATAAAAAATATAATGTGCGCTGGTGGTGAAATTCTTTTAAGGAGCACTAGTAAAAAATAATATCATAAACAAACATACATATACATACGAAAATTCAAAAGACTTCGTTTTCTGTAATACTTTGAACGAAATCGCGGACTTGCAATAAAAGAGTCTTAGTTAGAGATATAAATTAAAATGTAATAAAAGGCATAAATAGGTATGTAAATAATTAAACAATATGGTAATCTATAACTTAATCTAAACATATAAATAACTTAAAGCAATGACGCGTGCAATATTTCTATATTTTTACATCAGCCACTGTGTAATTAATTACACACACATGCAAACAAAAACTAGTCTATCAATAAACAATACAATGCACATTTCTTTGCAATAAATTATCTACCTAGGCGATACGGCGGGTATTGAAACTGATTAGGTATAATAGGTAAGTTGGTGATGGCTAGTGTTTTCGGAGTCTATCTTGCATTCTGAGGGATGGAGGTTAGAGCCCGCAGTGTACCAATGCGTCTTTTTCTTAATTTTTCAAGTACACACCACTGGACTGGCTTTCCGGTGATGGAAAACATTGTGAGTAAACCAGCAAAGTTATGACAAAAACGTATCTATATGAAGTCTACAATGCGCACTGAATCCGCGATTATGGCTCTAATGGCTACGGCTCTCGTTTTGGTGAAGATAAGTCCGTATCCCAGTGGAACTTGGAACTTTCCTACGATTTCACTCCAATTTTTAGTTCATATAGTGGTCCAATACACATACGAGAGAGGATTTAAAATTGGACTTAACTACGTCCACTATGTGAAATTAGTTCCCATGTGAATGATTTGAAACACAAATTTAGACAAAGAAGATAACATTTCAGACATGATAATCGCTGTGGAGAAAAAGCGAGTAGTACTTACCTAAATCACTGCTAAGCAATTGGTGTGTGTAAAGGGCGTATCATTAGGCCCTTACTTTTAAGACAATGGAAGTGTCTCAGACAAAGTTGTCTCAACGCTGTGTTATTAGCAATAACTAAATATTATTAACCAAATGAAAGAAAATAAAACGTTCAATTCATATAAATCAAGAGAAGGAAGTGTTTATCAACTAATGGCATTGTGATAGTGTAGTTCAACAGAATCAACACATACTACGAAATTTTTACTCAATAAACTACATAGGTACTGCGGTAAAGTACATAAATATACGTATTAAAAATACGAAAGGCCGAGTTAATAATATTTTTCTACAGCTGTTTACGTATGTTGTACACGTCACTTGTTTACAATTATATATAGAGAGCAGTTATCTTATCAGCGTCGAAGGTTAGGGGAGCAACCGTGCTGGTGAACACTCCCCCAGCCTCCGAATTACATCACTAAATGATTGCACAAGCCAAAGAATTATCTAGAATTTGGAGTAGGTATTGAGAAATTGAGGCCAACGCGTTAGATGCGGAAAGTCCCCAAGTACCTACAAGGAACGTTGTTATTTTTTTTGGTTTTGTATTTTTTTCACGCTTTTAATACCTAAAAGAGGGTGACCTCTGGACACTCACCCACATCATAATCTAGGGATTAGCCTCTTATTATCGCGTCCTACGTGAGAGATGGTGAGGCCATCGCCACAACACTGCTTTTGATGAAATGTATCCGGACTTCTGGACCGAGGTGGTTTCACCTTCACCCCATAACTCATTTATCACCTATTTTCAAGTAATAAACTAGAAAATGAAAGACCAAGGACAGAATACTATCCCTTTTTTGCCAGATTTTGACAAACTATAAGAGGTAAGTCAGGATTAGGCAAGACTGAATACGAAAAACAAAATAATTCTGAAAAAAAAAATTTAAAATACAGACTTATTCCTATTGATGATATTTTTCAGTAAGCCTATTATACTTTTGAAAATCAAATAATGATTGGTGGTAAGCCGCATACAAAGCGAAATAAAAAATGCATTAATTAAAAGAGTTGACGGTTTTTCACTATTTATATTATGTACTAGCTTTTGCCCGCTGCTCCGCCCGCCCTAAATTTGGTTATCGGCGTGGGATTCTTACAGCATTATTACAATAAATAATTTTATAAAAATATATTTAATTACACTGAAGAAGTTTGCTATAGCAAACTATTGCTACAGCTATGGTTCGTTCGTGGAATTTGGTTATAGGATTTTAAGAATTTTCCGGAATGAAAACCTGTAAGGGTGCCAAGTTTCATCCTGATTCATCCAGTGGTTAAAGCGTGATTGAGTAACATACACCCAAACTATCTCATCTATAATGTTACTGGGATAGCAGGTAATTAATGAATCGTTATCGGCGTATCGGTAATTATTGTAATTAATCCTTAATTATACCTAAAAAAAAAAAGTTCGTTTAAGCTCGGTTATAGTTATTCCCACGGGAACTTCTAAAGTTTAGGAAAGTAGCCTATCCATCCTTTCAACTATCTCCACTTAAAAAATCACTTCAATTCGTCGCTCCGTTTTGCCGTGATAGACGGACAAACAAACAGACACACACACACACATACATTTTCCCATTTATAATATTAGTATGGATGAAATAATATTTTTATCCTATCCCATTTTCATGTATGTATGGAAAATTATTCGTTGAAATGGCAATGTTGTCTACGAAGATTTAGACTACACTATTTTTAGGGTTCTGTACCAAAATTGTTAAAAGGAACCTTCGGTGTCTGTTTGTATGCCACAGACGTTACAAATGCTATAACTTTCCTTAACATATATGTATACAATCAAAACCAAGCGTTACTTACTTACATGTTATAAAATATTTATAAAGATTGATTGGCACTGTTAACTTATAATACGGAAGAAATCCTTGGACGAGTTTTACTACTTTCAAGTTTTTAATTAAGACTAATTTTATTATAATCAAATACAGAATCGACCTGTGTTTGTTGCTAAGCAGTGTGTAGAATTGATGTTTGGCAACGTATCTATCAATCTATATAAATGTATTGTTTATTTGCCACAATTGGCGCACATCTCTGTTATATTTTGGTACCTACTGTCTGTCATTATGTCGTTGCCCAGGTGGCAAGTGTCGCGTGCTGATTAGTTACAAATTATTCCATTTCTACATCACGCGCTTATGGGAGAGGGGATGTCATGCAAAATGTGAAAGGAAAAAAACGCGACTACGGGAGAGGCATCAGGGGTCTAAAATTACGGAAATTTTCGTGGCGAATTAAATGGATGGCCCCTAATAAACTAGTAAAAGCCCCTATCGATGTGTCTGTTTATAACTTTATTTACCAGTTTCTACTAAACAATAAGCTAGAATCATAATCATACGGACAAACCTAGATACCACGGGTAACACGCGATAATTTTTGATGGCCCATGGAGATTTAGGGGGAGACAAAAAATATAGTATCGTGAATATTAGTAGGTAGTTCGATAAGTCTTGAATTTTTTTATTGGAAAACGTACTAAAGGTCTCTCAATTATTTTAATCAAACAGCCGAATCTAATGTCAGATAGTCAGACAGTTTCTTAATTCAGGTAAGGTCGAGGACGCAGTTAATTAATTATTTAACTTGATTTCTCGTTTTCTACCTAATAGTAACCTACCTACCTAGTTTCAATAATAAAGTAGAGGACTCTGAAGTAGTTTCTTATGAAAGGGTTCATATATTAGGGGGTAAAGCATGAAATTGCCGTTTCGTTATGAGAAATTTGAATATATTGCTTTGTAGGAATAAGTGTCTACCACCTTTGTTAATACATTTCTGCAATCTAATAAAAAGATCATTTAAACCTATTATTTTGAAGTTGTATTCACTTTTCGTCACATGTCGAAACCTTGTTGAATCTGCATATAAAAGGAATATTAATAGAAAAGTTATAATTTAGACTGTTTACTTATTTGCCGCGAGACAATTTTTACATTCATATAATATATTATAATACCTCTCAAACCGCTATACTGATTAAGATGAAATTTGGCATGTAAATAGTTTGAGTCCCGGGGAAGGACAAAGGCTAATTGACAACGTCAAGTGTGAGTCATTTTTTTTTCTATAATTGATGAATTGACGTTGGCATTCTACACCAATAACCGAATTTAGGGCGGGTGGAACTACGACAAAAATAGTGCGTGATAGGTAATTCTTTGCGCAACCGCTTAAAAGGGTCTCTGACGTCTACTAGCGCCACCAATAGTCATTAATTATTTACTCTTTGTACAACGCGAATTTCAAAAATGTGTTTGTAAAACAGAAATATAAACAAGTTGCAAGCTATTTTTAGAACGTTTTTATTGTTTTTAGAATAAATATCTCGAGTTGTAGAATGCATATCTGCTAAAAACTTTTAGCAGATGTGCTATACCCAATCAGGAAAAAGGTCCTGTAAAAAAATTCTATACCTCTAAATGGCTTTGTTAATGTTGTATACAAGTGTTCGTGGTGATATCTTGTTGTATAAAAGCGTTTAATATAATAATTTGGCTCTATAAACTTATAAAGCAAAAAGAATTTATAAGAGGGTGATGTAAACATTTACATTGCCATTTTATACAACCGTTTCTAGCAAGCACTATAAAGAACACCAATTACAACTGTTTTAAAGAAATTTAGCACTTTAAAAGTTTTAAAATTGTCCTTAATGAAACAAATCTGCTCTTTATAAGTTACAGAAACACTAGTATAGCCCAGTGCACCATATTTGTGCCGAAGATGCCGAATTATTGGTGTAGCCGTACCATAACACCTTTTAAGTTTCTTATATAGTGCCTTAAGTCTGGAGCTATACCAGTCACTATAGAATAATGTTATATTACCGAAATGTTATATAATTGTGTTTGATGTTTCCCTTTTGTACCAAATTTCAACATGTGTGTCTACAATACAGCTAGTACAGTACTTTGACTGAAGGCGATCGGTGGCAGTCTTTTGTAGGACGATTCAGGAATAAAGTGGGTTTTTTTTGCTTTTTTAGTACAGAATGGTAAAAAAGCAACAACAACGACTTTGCTATACAGCATTCTCTTTACTCTTTAATCTCCAATGGCCCACGTGAAATAAAAGAAGTGGGACGTATAGAAGACAACAAAATTTGTTATTATCTTTAATCTCCAATGGCCCACGTGAAATAAAAGATGTGGGACGTATAGAAGACAACAAAATTTGTTATTATCTAAACAAAATAATAGACTGGATTTAAGGAACCCTATTTTTTACTATAATGGAGGTGACCTATATTGTGGCCGGTGCCATTCGGAACAATAACCGCCACACCAAAAGTTATTTAATTCGTAATGGTGTCACCGATTTTTTTTTTTTTAAAAAACATTAATTTTTCTTAATTATTGTCAATAATTCGGCGGGCGCATTAAAAATTCTCTACAAACCTAACCTTAGTATATCAATAAAATTTCTTCCGCATATCATTCTACAGGCGGAGGCACATAACGCACCGTATTCCCATGTACGATATGAATATTATTAATAATAAAGTAATTAACAAGTTTCACGATTATTAATTATTATAATTTCAACCAATTCAAAACAAATAAAATATTATGAGTGATTGAATGAATGAATGAAGAATGATAGATATGGCGATGTACAGGAACCTCGATAACCGCTACGGTACCGAACTGGACTATAATAGCGTAGAGGTGACTACTACATTACAATAGTAGTGGTTTAAAGGAACTATGATCACTACTATAGTAACAAAAGGTATTACAATAGCGTTTAGGTCACTATTAAATCGTCATAAGGCCACACTTGACGCCGCTACAGAAACACTATACAATAACATAGTGATGTAAATGCGCCACTTCGGGGTGTTGTAAATGTTTTCTGCTCTTCTATAGGACTATTCACTTACACCGATTTGCTCTCGCCAAAAGGTTCTTAGAACCGCTATAGTACCAGGTTTTCCTGCTTGGGTAATTACGAGTATAACCAGTTATATGGTTTCTTCAAAAAGGATTTCATAAAATTATTCAGTTGTAAGTACACAATGGGCTATGCTAGCCTATTTTGGTCCCTTTTTTGAGAAATTTAGTAAAGAAATTAGTTTGTTATTAGGGTAATTTAATATTTAACAAAACTAAACTAGACACAATCCAATGGCTCGTGGTTCAATCAGCCTCGCACGCAAAATGTGAATACATTTTTATATTACTGAAAAATATGTCGCGGTGCAGAGAAGCAATTTATGGAAAGATTCAAATTAATCGAAATGTAAATGTTAAGCGTAGGCCAGCATGTACATTTAGGCCTTAAAGGGTTGACAACGCGCGAATAGTATATGCCTCTGCTCTACTTATTTTTTGCTCTGGTGTTGCAAGCATTAATAGGCTTCGGGCCGTTAGTCTGGTAACCGTAGTGGCATAAAAAAAGTACATACACATCACATGTATAGATGTCTAGTGTCACGTGTGATGATAACTTGATGACAAAGAAAATAAGATAAAATTGCAGTGATTTATGATTTGCCAACTGCTTCTTATCTCGTACGATAACTACATCAAAAGTTGAATGAAAGGCGGAAAAAGAAAAAGAACTGCGTTTTATAAAAATAAAAAAAACAAACCCGGCCAAGTCCGTGTCGTTCCGTAGAATAAAAATTATTGCGGATATCTAAATAATTGATGAACCGATTTCATCCAAAAAAAAATTCATTTCTAGTATTTATAGTATTTCCCAAGATGCATCATTCATCGAAATCGACTCAGCAACTAAGCCGTGAAAAGGTAACAAACAGAGAAACTTTTTCATTTCTAATAGGTATTAGTATGGGTACTATTATTATATAGTCTGTGGTATGGGGTTTTTTTTAGGGATGGAGCGAAGGCGTAGCAAAAGCATAATAGGTTTCCATTGGCATCCTTTGGGTTCGTAACCTAAACCAGCCATGGAAAGCCGTCTACAGTTTACAGTGAAGTAATAAAGTCGCTAAACACTTCTCAATAGTCAGCCTAAACAGCATTTCTATTTTTTGTTCAGTAGGTATACGACAGTATAAAAACACTATCACCATCACTACAGCCTTCTTGTAAAATGCAGTAGGTACTTGCTTATACTCCAGTAGTATAAGCAGGGATGTGGTCTAGAGACAAAAATTTTTTTTGCAAATTTTGAACCTAAAACCATCACATATTAAACAATCATATATTCTTTATCTCCCTAAATGATGTTTCGCGCAAAGAGATTACAGTATAGGAATTTCAAAGTGACATCGGCAATATGTTGTGGTGTTGCGGAATTCCATGTAGGTACGTACAGTCGCCATATGCTTGTTTGCCACCGTAATGGTATAAAAACAAGAGTGCCGTAATGGCCGAGTAGTGTAGCACGCTGTCTACAATGTTATAGTCGTGTCCTTCCATCCTTCGAGGATATGATGACCGTTGCTACAACATCAACCAGATCAATTTAAGGCAGCTGACTCCTAGTGATGATAAGGTGGCTTGCATATTTGCAGACGAGGGTGTCGGTTTGGAGTTTGGATAACCAGGGCATCGCATAACACCACGAACATGCTACAAATCCCTGATAACCTAGTACCTACTAGGTGCTATACTGTCCGGGTAAAGAATCTAAAATGGAATTATTTTAGCTTATAATTTATTTTTGTTAAAAAAGGGCATAGCGTTATAACTACTGTAAGAAAGAGCATATTGCATAAATATTTATACAGCAAAGATGCAGTAAAACGATTCAAGTCCTGGCAAGTCGAAATTAATCCTTTAACTGTTTCTTTGCTATAAAAATATTTATTTACATGATGTAGATATGGCATGTATAATTTATTTTACAAAGAACTTGAGGGTGCCGTAAACGAAGAAAGATTATTGCTATGAATGTATATTTGTATTAATTTCTTAATTTGTTGTTTAAAATTGGTGTACTAGGACTTTAAAAGACAGTAGGAGTTGTTTGTATATAAATATTCTAAGATACCAAAAAAGCAAAGTTAAGTCACAAAGAGAACTTCTTTGTCAATCATTTTTACTTTTCATTTCTCGACATGAGTGAGTTAGTTAAATATTGCTGATAAGAACTAACACCTCGTACCTATAAGTGCAAGTAGCATTTTCTTTTCTATATTTAACCTATTACAGTGTTTACATTGCAAACAATACGGTAGGTACCTATATGTATCCTTAAAAGGTTCCTACTTATTTCTCTTTTGTGATATCCGAGTTTTGCATATGTATAACCATCTAAAAATATCGAAGTCAATTCTTTCTTAAACTATCCTATCTTTTTGTTTTAAAATATCTAAAAAACATAGATAATAATTATAAAAAACTATTGTCATTATACATAGCTGTTTGTTCAATTGTTGTCCTAAAAAAACTACAAAGCGATTGCAACCAAATAATAAAATATTAGGTAACAAAGGTAATTAGTAACCTACATTAACAATTTTAGGCCACCACATCTTAGATTAGGAAAGTAATTTATATTGTCACTCACCAGTGACATAACATAACATAATATTGTAACAACGAAATAAAACCACCAAAACTTTCCTATGCCTACATCATAAAAAATGTAGTTAAATTGTAAATTACCCTAACGGAAATAAAATTCCTGCTAGAAATTGCTCTATAAATACTAATTAGCTTAACATACCCAGCTATGTTCTTAATACCTAGCTACCTACATCACTTAACTAATACTATTTAGTTTAGAGATTACCTAGTTAAACATAGACTAAAATAAAGGTCAAAAGGAAGCCAAACAACAACCAAACTTACCTCGTTCAAATGCAGTCAATCGGCCGGTCAATCAACCCGATAAAAAAAAAAATACAACAGGCAAAGGTACAACGTGATGCGGTGCGTTCCATATGCAGCGATGCAGCACTGTACGTACGTTTACCACAACGTGTTGCTTGCGTTCGCGCCACTCACACACTGAGCGTAAAATGATTGAAAATATTTTCCACTAAACTGTTTTGTATAAAAATGATAGCTCATCATTTGCTTTATTTGTAAGTGGTTTTGTTTTTTTATTTCTCTTCTAGTAGGTATTGCTCTGATAACGAAGCAATTTATGTTACCTATTCACTACTTAGAGTAATAATAACCCATATAGATACTTGTGTATTATTTTATTCTTTAATATCGGTTTGTTTGTATATATACGTATTAAAGATGGTATTAGGAAAAACATTCCTGAAGTGCAAATCGCAACTATTCCAATTATTAAAAAAATCTTTTCCATACTAGTTGCGAACTGTTCGGAAACATGCATTATGGCGACCTTAAGAATGTAATTGTATGGGATACTTGGTACACAAAGATTATTAAAAAGTTTCATAGAAAGTATATTATTAGGTACTTATTACTTTATTGCGTTAAGAAACTATGAAATAAGGCAGGCAGAAAGTATTGGCACCTACGCGTGAAACATATAATCACATTTGCAACCAGAAAGAGATTTAAATTCTTGGTAGGTAGGTAACTAGTTAGTCGCCAGTTACAGTATAATCATACCTAGTAATAAATGAAATAGCACGCAGCTACTGGTATGATGTGGTAAATTCCACAGACTACGTCACGTGAACATGCACACGTCTCCTTAGTTGTTTTGTTGGCTTTGGCTATAGTATAATATTTATGAAACATTATCAATTAATAAACAAAACAATACTTATAATAATATGACGATAAACACTAAATAGGTAATAGAAATATCCGACCAAAACCATGCCAAAACATGAACAAGGTACAATAAAGTTCCGACCATTTTATATTTGGCAACCCCGGAGAGATGCAACGGGAAATCCCAGCATGGTTTTATTTTATTAATTTATTTCTACGTCACTATTTTGTTTTCGTATCTGAAGGTAGGCAGGTAGTTTACCTCTCCACCTAGATAAGACCAGATTAAGTGCATCATCCGCAGGATAATTCTGTCTATCACGGGGGGAAGATCAGTTTTTAAGTGGACTATAGAAGTTAATGTTCTTGCTCAAGTATAAAGCAAGCTAAAACCATTTTATAAGCGTTCTCATATAAGGTTAATCATTTCATATCACGGTTTACGATACTTGCCAATAATGACTTTAATCTTTGTTACTTGCCGTATTGTTCTCTTAAGTCTGAGGAGAAACTTTGCCTCCCTGTGTGTGTTCTACCCATATTCCACCACATGTACAATGGGATGTGTTTTGAGGAAAATTCACAAAAACATGTTTTTTTAATAGTTTTGCTACAATCTTATCATTTTTATGCCTGATAATGCAAACTCTTCATTGCAAGCTACAAGTAACGAGTACGAGTCTTAGGTAATTGTTCATTATGAGAATGTAGTAACCATTTAAAGTTGAAAAAAAAGTTAGGGGGCTGATATATGGGTCATTCACGCGTGAATGCTCCTATGACTAGCCTCCCCCCAAATATCAGCCGGGCGTGCTTTTTTTTGCACATGCCATATCTTCACCTATGGTCTATTTTTAAAAGAATATATATTTCCGACGTAATCTTTCAATTATTGTGCCTATTCCTTCGCTAGGGATCTTTCAGTCTCCATTTAACGGATTGTTGTGTCGATACATGCAAATTTCAACAAAAATGCGTGATTTTGCTGGACACTTAGTAAGCGATTTTTCACTTACTTTGATGCTTAGATATATCTTTATAATTTAAGGGAGCAAGTATGAATATTTCACTAAGTTAATAAGAAAAATTAAGTAATTTTTTTCCCTAGATTTAGAATTTAATGGTCCGGAACTGTTCCAAATATCAGCCACCACAAATATTTTTTTTACTTAAATATCCATTTTTGTTTGCGATTGTACTTTTTCGTGCTTAACACTATAATATAACACGTTTAGATATGTTTATCTAGTATAGCTTTACTTTAGTAACAGCTGCCTTAGCTTTCATATGACTATATTGTCATTTAATTTCTTAACTAAAACAAATTAACTGTGGAGTACAATCACAACCATAAATAAGTCTTTTAAATTATTTCGTTTAAGATATTTTTACAGTGAGACTTGTAGTATTTGACGATACCATGCTTTTCGTTATTTATCATTATACCTTTACGGTTTTTATCTCCAGGAGGGGGTAACTAGTGGTTGGTGATAGGCTCACTCCCTGTCATGCAGGTCTAATACCTTACCTTGGTGAAGAGAAAGAATCCCCTAAATAATGATATGGCATTATTTAGGGGATTGTTTCTCTTCACCAAGGTAAGGTATTAGACCTGCATGACAGGGGGTGAGCCTATCACCGCAACACTGCTTGTAATGCAATATATCTGGACTTAGTAACTTAGTAGGCTTTATATATTTCTACGATGTTTGCGAAACAAAGACTAACATAGAATGCTTTTTAACTCTGTTAAATCAGAGGTGCACGTAAGAATCCCACGAGGGCGAAGTAACGGATAAAAGCTAGTATTATGAATATTCTCTTTGCCACTAGCAACGAATCACATGGCCTGAATGAATGTTTAAAATATTACCATCAAATCTTAGAGCATAAGCATCTAAAACCATAGAAAAAAGCCAGGCTGATGTGTGGTACGCATGAGGTTGTTATTACATCCAAGGCGGCTGATATTAGGAAAATACCACAAAATTCACAAAAACATGTTTTTTTAATAATGCAAACTTAACATTACAAGCTACAAGTAACGATTAAGAGTCTTAGGTTATTGTTTATTATGAGAATGTAGTAACCATTTAAAGTTGAAAAAAAAGGTTAGTGGGCTAATAAATGGGTCATTCACCCTAATACGCGAACAGTAAGATTAATAAGTAACAGAAATCAAATAAATAAAAAACCCGGCTGCAAGAAAATAATAAACCGAAAAAAAAAAAAACAAATAAGTGCACCCAAAACATACCAAATATTTAACTGTAATTAAGAATCATTTCAATACTAGTAAAAATAGTAGTACCGATTGCTCAAACTACTCGTGTAGTAGTGTTCTTAGATATACAACAAATTCAACTTTGTAGTTGACAAAATGCTCACACATCTCAAACTGCAAATTGAAATTTGTTATCAAAAAAAATATTTTTATGTGATATTTGTAACTTCAAATTACCGATATTTGGGTGTTTTTCTAACTGTTCCTTGAGACCTTGCTTGTCGCTAAATTCCATGATTGTAGATCAGGCTCTGGAAGAAACCGAAAATCTAAGTATATGATAATAAGTTCAACTGGATACCTTTACGCGTTACTGAGAAGAAGAGTCTTAAGAGACAGACAATCAGGTATAACTATTCGTGTGATTTAACTACAAATTAACAATTCTTCGATTTTATCCTGTAATATAGTGCTGTGAGACCTTGCTTCTTGCCAAATTTCATGATTCCAGGTCAACGGGAAAAACCCTGTAGGTTTTGTCTATTTGCAAGTGTCTTTTTTTTGCCTAGCCTCCCATCTTTGAAGGTTCTAGAGTACGACTCTCGGGCACAGATTAAGGAATATGTCTTAGGTATCACATTTTGGAAAATCGGAAGAAATAAGGGTCATAATAGTTGTAAGGTCGGTTTAAAACGAATCAAACCATGCAGTTTAAAATTAAAATTTTGGTTTAAAACGGAGTATTAGGGTTTTAATGGTTAGAAACAGTGTTCTTTTTATATGAACTCAGAATGCATTACAGTATCGAATTCACCATGCAACGGAGTACCAAACTGTGTATTTTCATGTTTGTTAGATTTTTTACTTATCATTATTATAAGTGAAAATTGAAAAGCAATGAAAAAAACGAGTTGCACTCCGGGAGTACCGGCAGAAGTGAAAACCTTTACACACGATTCGCGCTTAACACTCAAATATGTCACAAGACATGTCTTTGACATTGTCAAGAAATAATAATGTTTGTTTATTTACTTTTTTGACGTAGTATATTTGACATCGCAATCTGTCATAGAATTAAAATTCCATATCCAACCTCCCTGTACTACTCATAATCGCGAATACTAAAAATAAAAATTATAATAGGCGTGGCATTACGGTTTCCGTCTTACGAATTTCCACGATTAGGACACGTGACCTGACGCGAGTTTATCATTTTTTACCCATACCAAAAAAAGTGGACAACGCCGGTAAAGATTACCGGTCAGGCGTGTTAAACATTTCACTACCGGAGCCTATTAATCTGTGGCCGCGTTGCCGTTTCAGAAATTCATCTAACAAAACCCCATCGTGAATGTTTCTGGCTACGATCATGGTCGTTTACGGTTTTAGCACAGACTTCAAAGTAAAAAAAAAAAAAAAAACCGTCAATAATTTTTAATCGATTTACTTTTGATTATGCGACCTTACCTGCTTACATATTTGTGAATAATGTACTATACAATTCGTGGGATATATCAACACAAAGAATGTTAAAAATACTGTCCATCAATAGATAGAGGACCTTTATGGAACGAATGTGTTATACAAATTCATAAATAACGATGTACAATAGGGACCACAGATAAAACTGGCGCCACATGTCGATTCTCACGACCACAGAGGTATTATCTAAGCGGCCAGTTTAAAATGTAAGGCGTCTGTCACACTGTGCGATATAGGTTGCAAACGAAATATTAACTTGCGATATCATACATATTATTTTCCTACGAACTAATCATAAAGTGATAATTATCCTCATGTGATGGAAGGTACTGAATATAAAAGTTTCTTAAAAAAAAACTGCATCTAAGCTGAACGAGAAATGGGGAAAAGCATACTCTGAAATAATTTTACTATAGGCTAAGAGTAAAAGTACAAATATATGTAATAAGAGAAATCTCTATAAGGTTAACACATGTCACATGGAGATAAATTAGATCCCTTGGTGGTGACGGAGCCGAAATTCTATGAAGAAGGCATTCGAGCATCAATTTAAACATATAAACATATATATTTATCTTGTATAATGTCTGATTATTTATTCGTTTTACTATAATAAAGTGATAATGATAAATTAACAACAGTTTAGCAGGCTAGTTTAAGTTAGAGAAATTCACCTGATTGCGAGCTGATGTTATCTTATGCTATTTGAACTGAAACGCCGAAACTTCCTTCCGCCAAGGTGTCAGATAAAAGTTTTTGTGTTTGAATTTTTTGTTATTTATTTACAACTTAAAATGTAGAATAAATAGATATGCACTGTCCTTACAAAAGATTAAAGTATTCATTGTGGCGTATGCAATAAAATTATGGGCGTCTAAACACGAGACTTGAGATTTTAGAATCAATTTAATTGCGTAAAACCAAAAATGTTAAACTTTAATCGGAGCCCCATGAAACGTACATGTGCACAACATTGCATCGCGTGCGATTTCATCAACGCAAGACATATTGCAACCTGTGATCGAAGCTTAATGCTAAGATCCACACTAACAATGGGCAAACAGTTCAAAGGAATGTATTCCTCAATGAAATCCCAGTAATATTTTAAGCAAAGGGACACTGGTCTTTTAGATATTTAATTTTTTCGGTGGCAGGTATGTAGGTTTTATAATAAATACTTATTTAAAGAATAGCAGATTTGTTATTGCAGAAGTATCGCTATTTCTGTGCCATTCTTTTTTATAGACTATATAGCTAGCGAATATGCATGTTTTTAATATGTAGGTAATTATTATAAAACCAAGAGTATAAAATACTCATGATTTAAAATAGTCATGATAAGTGTAGAGTTCCGTACCTGTTTCTTCTAGTGTTGTTTGAAACCGCAAGATCCTTATATGTATATCACAAAGTACTAGAATAAAAGTTTTTTCTTTCATCCCTGCTTTGCATGGGAGACACTCTTAATTTATTTATAAAATTTGTACATATTTTATTGCCTACCTTTTTATTAAAAATTTATTTTGGTACACTAACCAAATTTTAGCTTTGCAGCTTTTATAGACTCGGAATAAAATGGCTGTAACATACCTATGGACGGATAGACATGGTAAAACTATAAGGCTTCCTTGTTTCACTACGGAACCCTTAAAATCACGGTGAATAGGAATGTCGGTGAAAAGTAAAATAAAGATCCACTATACCTTCAGATCACTCCACCAACCACCAAGATCATGAGATAGTTATAATGAGATAACTAACAAAACGAGCCCAAACTTGACATATCTAGTAGTGTAACTCGTCTAAGATATCCAGTTTGTAGTCCGCGAAGTATACCTTCAGGCAGTAGCGGCGTTAGGGTAGGGCGCCGAAGCCCGCTTATTTCTGCCCGCTTATCAAGTTGTGTATTGTAACTAATTGCATTCTTAGCAGCGGCCAGGTCACCCTTAAAGAGTCTTAATACATTCTACACACAGTTGTACACGATTTGAAAATTAAACTAATTTGGTGGAAATTATTACGAGAAAGAAGACTATTAAAATTTTAATAAAGTTGAGGTCCAAAAAAGAACCCTAGGTATCTGTGTCAAGAGGCATGTGGCTGATATAACTTCAATCTTGTACTATGCAATCTATGACCTTAGAGGTTTTTCACCAAGTTCACATTGTTTTTAGCTTTTGTTCATCAATAGAAAATTCTGACTAATCACTTAGGATTATATTGTTATCAGCGTCATATGTTGACTGTTGGTTAGGGTACCAATTATGTACTCTCACATTGGGCGAGAGCGACTTGTGCCAGTATTATACTGCACTATAAAAAAAAACAGTAAAACACGCTGGAAGTAAGAATAACCAGTGTTAAGAGGACAGTAAAGCTGGAAATTCTCACATAAAATGCTATAATGTTTCTCGTCCTGTAAACCTAGTTTCCATATGTTTAAAAATTTTAAAACTTTGGACTATGTTTAAGGGGACTTTTTCACAATTTGTCAAGAAATTTGCAGCTTCATAGTTAAAGTATTCTATGGCACTTTAATTACTCTTGTTACTAGAACTCAGAAAAAGGCCATTACTTTAGCCGAATATTTTAGTTTCATAGTTGTATTGATTGTTTGGTATGAGATACTTTCTCTGATTAATGTCGTTAATAAGTCTCTCTCTGCAATCAAAATACATAGGTCTCTGTAAATGCAGAGATATGTTGAAAAAATACTGCACTCTTTAAAGAGTAAATAAATATGAGCTTCAAAAGCGCCATATTGACAACTTAAAAATGAACTTGTATTTAAACGACTACAAAGATTTAACACGTCAAACACCAAGCTATAAATATGCATGCAATGTGGCCGGACTTCAGTATTTTAATAAGATAAATGGGTTTGGTCAGCAGCTAGGAGCGCCATAGAAATCTCGTTTAGGGCGCTGGTAGTCCTAACACCGGCATTGCCTTCAGATCCCTCAACCAATTTCGGGGGCAACATCTCATCATATTCTGTCAAGAATGTATTCGAACTGTCTTGTTCAAAATATAAACTACGCGCACACTACAAGCAAGCAATTGTCAAAACTCTTAAATTCTATATGCCGGTGGCGTTGTTTTCTCTACTTCTATTCCTTTGTGAGTTTATTTATTTATTCACCTTATATTTTTATTTTTTACTCGCAAATGTGATGAAAAATACGGGTGGTGTTCAGCCTTAGCTTGTAAATAACCTCTCGTTAGTATATAAAGTCCAGTAGGTATGTACATACATACATCTACAGTTACAGTTTTACAGGTTTATTACAAATTACTGAAAACAGCTTAAGAATCAGAACGGCTGAAAAAGAATTTGCCTACATAAAATTTGAAATAATGAAGGAAAATACTAAATCTTTTTTCGCATTGATAATATGCATACTAATATTATCAAGCATGGGGATAGTTTGAGTCCCGAGAAATGACTCGGGCTACTTAAAAAGGTTGAGTGTAAGTCGGTTTTTTTTCTACGTAAAATTCTTTCGTACGTGTTTTTGTCACCTAGCTCCTCCTAAACGGCTGAACGATTTACATTAAATTTTGCCTGTATTTCAATGGGATCTTGAATGTTTGAAAACGAGGGACAATTTTAATGATATTTTTTGTGTACGTTCGAGTGGGGAAACCCTACAAGGTTTGAATTCACAAATGGACCCGGTAGGTGGCGCTGCAGTCGGTGTGTTACTGATCTTTTCCTAATCGGCAGGGAAGATTCCAATGATATTTTTTGTGTACGTTCGACTGGGTACCTTCAAGGTTCGAATTCGCAATTGGAATTGGTAGGAGGAGCTGCAGTCAGTTTGTCTGTCTCTGATCTTCTCCTTAACGGCAGCGACGATTATAATGATATTTTTTGTGTACGTTCGAGTGGATCCCTGCAAGGTTTGATAACATATTTGGATCCGGTAGGTGGCGCTGCAGTCAGTGTGTCACTGATCACCTAGACGACAAAGATTTTAACGAATGATTTCAACATGCGCTGCATTTAATGCGACTCCATTATTATCATATCCCGCAACTTCAATCATTGTGAAATTTGTTACCTCTTCACGCTTAACCGCTGTACCCATTAAGATGAAATTTGGCATGGAGATAGTTTGAGTCCCGAGGAGGGACATAGGTTGCTTGAAAAGTATAAGTCGTTTTTTTTATAAGTGAGAAGTTGCCGTTGAAAAACTATACACCTAATAACGGAATTAAGGGCGGATGGAACCGCGGGCAAATTTGGCAAAGACATAGTTTGAGTGCCGGGGAAGGACACCTACGCCTGTAGCCTACTACGTGAAAACGTCAAGTGTGAGGCGTTTTTTTTTCTATAAGTAAGGAATTTAGCGCGCGTGAAACCGAGGACAAAAACTAGTAACTTAATAAACCCGGATAACATTAAGGCCACTAAATTAAGCTAAGTGAAAATTTGCGCTGCTCTAAATAAAGAAGAGTAATTTTTTCTAAAAAATCTTTTACCGTAACGAGACTACTAAACTTTATGAAACAAGGCCAACCACACTGTTGAACAACATTCAGCCACCTCCATAAACTCGTAATAACACGCCAGGGATTTATAATTTTACCTTTACAGAACCTCATAAAAGTAAATACCTGAAAATGTCAAAATTAATAATAAGGTATCGTACCTATGATAACGAAATATGTACGTAAAATGAGTACACGGGCCAAGGATTTGATTTTATTAATGAATTTTTAAATGACCCCTTTTTCCTTCGTTTAAAAATCACTGTTTTAAATTTATTTGTCTAAATTGTTGCGGAAAATTGTTGGCATTTTTGCTGTCATATGACGCTTCATAGGCGTATCTAGAGGGGATGTTTAGGGGGCTTAACCCACCCCTCTGAAATAGGAGTTTTATATATGTATATAAACTTGACCTAAAACATTTAAAAGCTTTCTTTTTTTCTTAAGTCCACATCGTTGTCATCGCGGGGTAGTAATGATATAAAAAAAATTGCAATGTAAAATATTTTTAACTCCAGTTCATATATGTTAGTATTAAAATTCGGTAAAGTGCGAGTTGGACTCGTTGCACCGAATTTCCGAGGCTATGTTCAAGTACCTCAGCAGTTATTGACCCCATTGCTGGGGCACAGGTATCTCCTTAGTAAAAGGAGGCTTACGTAAAAGTCCAACGTGCTGACCCAGTGTAAGTAAGAAGACGTGTCTAGGGTCCACTAAGACCATTCTGACTTGGTCTTACGACTAGAGTCATTATGAGTTGTTTTACTTCGCCACCCACGAGCGACGTTTATTTACTAGCATTATTTAGTCTGTACTAGCACCATCTAGTTAACATTATTGACAAACAATTAGATTTTTTACAATGATGTATGGTTTTACAGCGACGATTTTAAAAGTTATCTTTCAAAATGCTTTTGGGCTTGAAGTACCTCGTCTTCTCAGTCGGAAGATGTCCATAGTTGGACTTTGGCCTCTCCCATATGTTCCAACAACAGCCGGTTTTGAACTGCTTGCTTTCCCTGGCTCTCTCTAACCATCTCTGTCGACCTGGTAGGTGCCTTTTCCACGCAGCGTCAATCTTCCAAATCCATGGTCGCCACTCAAGGCCTTTTCTTCCCCATCGTTTATCGGTTCGACGAGTGATGTGAGCTGGAGCTGTGTCGTGACTTTGGTTCTTCGAAGATTTGACTCGTTCTCCGGATCTTATCGCGCAAAGAAACATCAAGCATTTATCTTAATCTCAAGCTCTTTCCATGTGTCTCTTATCGATTCTAACCTTCTTTATGCGGCCAAAAGTTAGAGACCACGTTTCTGTACCTTAATTCATCACTAGCAACACACATTATATCCTCAAGACCGCCTAATCACTCTACCTGGGTAGAGTTTTATGCTGTCTTTTTCTGTACTGTGGAAACTATCTTGTTCTCAGTGCTACCCGAACTATGAACGCGTCTCAATGTGCGTTTGTTGTATGTTGCGAGGGCCAGTCTTCGTTGGTGGTGGTAGCCGGATATCTGCGAGGGGATTCTTTGCAATCCCTGCACCGCAGTTAATGGTAACTCTGAGTATAACTGAGTATGGACTCAGGTATACCATAGGCTGGACCAGCGGTTACCGGGGACTAGGGGCCATTATTTTTGCATACTTATCTTAATATATTTTGTGGACTGAAAAGCTAAGTACGCTAGCTCAAACTAGCACTATGATACTTATTTATTTCCTCGAAAATCAGATTTAATGACAAATTAAACATTTACGGAGCTTGAAGTGGGAGTGATAGCTTTTAACCAACACGTCGTCGATCAAAGAGTTGTGCTTTTGCCCCTCTGACTCAAAAGCTTTTCATACGCCATTAAAAATTCTAAGAGTTTCATAAACACTCACACTTCATATGGGTATCCACTCTTTGTAGGCATTATGCATTATCGTTGATTCTTTTCGATGCGCGGCGCAACCAACAAAACTCTAGAGGCGGTGCTACATATATAAAAAGGTAAAACCCGCCTATTTCTTCCCACTATCAAATAGGTAATGTAACCAGATGCTTAATAATTATTTTTATACAAAAGTGTTTCAAAACATTTTACAATATTATATTAAGCGATTCAAAAATAACACTTGCGCAAACTAAAAACGTAGGAAGATAACGAATTTTTTTTTAAATTGATTTAAAGTGAGTTTTTTATTCCAAAAAAATTACAGTGATTGTAATGGTTGTACTCCAGTGGAGGTAAGTGGTAACTCTGATGAGAGTTTTGACAACGTATAACAATATTTACCAACTGCTTTCCAAAAGACCTTATTGGGAAAAGTCTCGAGCTGTTCGGACTCTGGAATTCGAGACAAAAATGTATGGAAGTCTGACATACCTCTAGAAACTTGTGAATGTACTTGCAAACATTTTTCTCTAGAATTCAATAGGTTTGCGAACAACGGCTCAATGTTTATGACTTCACGGACTTGATAATTTAAGTCTTGAAGTATTAAGTCTTGGCGTATGTTTTTGGCAGTCGGAATATTATCTACACAAAGTTTGTTTTGGAAAGTAATTGTTACTCTTTGTTGCAAACATGAACATATATATTTGTGAATTTAGACTGATATGTATATTATCTGAGTCTCAATTATTTCAAATTGTTTTGCTCACAATCATTTCTTAGTTTCGTAGTTTACCGAGATAAGAAAAACCGAAACACAGTTATTTTTAGCACTTGGGTACCTACATTTTTAGTAGTATATTTTACCAATGTGTTTTAAAGATATTCTTTTTCCTATGTCTAAACATTCAAGGAGCATTAGAAACGAAATGCAATTTTTCAAATTTAATTGCAGGGTTTGCCTGCTCATAAATATTTCTAATTTTTCGGAGGCTGTCCATAAAATTTTCAGGGGTTCAAAAAAGGGGTTATTTTTGCTTTAACTGTACAGACATGCCCTAAGCCTTTGGACTTGACAAATCTCACATCATTATCTCCATAGGTTTCACGTGCCGATCTGTAATAAATAAACTAAATCGGAATAAATATGTAAACCTAAAAATACCTAGGTATCCTAAGAACATATACTCATTATTTACAGTAAAGTTTGGTTTTATAGTCACTGATTAATTAAAACCGACCAAGTGCGAGTCGAACTCGCGGATAAGGGGTTACGTACCATTATCTATAGAAACGATAAAAAAAATCTGTTTGTTGTATGGGAGCCCACTTTAAATAATTTTAATTAATTTATTTATTAACTTCTCTTGAGAGAAGTTATTATAATAGGTCCAAAAATCGAAATCGCTAAATTTGTGTTTTCTTTACGTTTTGAAACCTGAAGAATCGTTTGCATTCATGTTCAGAGTTATGTGTGCGTGCGTGTATGTATGTATGTTAGCTTTTTTTCCCCTCGATATCTCAAGAACTAATGGACCAAATCGCTCACGGGCCATTTTAATCGATATACCACGTCATGACTTAGATCTGAAAATATTTTGGAAAAATTCTGTCCATAGGTTGTTTTTTATCGCTAAAAACTTTGTTTTTGTTACACGATAACTTCGCGGATTGAGAACAGATTTCAACAATTTATACATATATGATAGGACTAACACGCAGATTGGTTCCATTCGAATTTGGTAAGGATTAGTTTATAGAAAATTAGTATTTAGTATTTGTGGTTATTGTGGTAACAGAAATCACATCATCTGTGAAAATTTCAACAGTGTAACTATCACGGTTCATGAGATACAGCCTGGTGACAGACAGACAGATGGACAGACAGACAGCGAAGTCTTAGTAATAGGATCCCGTTTTGACCCTTTGGGTACGAAACCCTAAGCGAGACGGCAAAAAACAGCCATGACAACCACACTCAACAAATATATTAATAATTCCGTCGTAGATCAGCAAGTTTAGTGTATTGAACCATACTAAATAAATAGCAAGTAGGTAGGTAGCTAGTAGCTAGTGCATATAAATGAACAAAGATAACATTGGTTATTCAATGGATATAATAAATACTTTATTCATTACTTCGAAATACGTCCCTGTATATCCCAACTATCCCCCCCCCCCTCTGTATACGTCCCTGCATACAGCTTAGAGTCCGCACCACGACTCAAGTCCTGTCATAAAAACTATTGCAATAAAAACTGGTTGCCTGTAAAGTCGGTATACGGGCGAAAGTTTTACGTGACAATGATTTTATGTCTGTCTCTCTCGCTCTTAGGCGGGCGCGTGCCGTTTCTTGAAGTGTCACCCGGCAAACCAATTTATAAGACGTTGTCACGTCAAAATAAAACATCGGTGAATCTGTTTTACCTTATTGGAAACCAGAGAAATATCAAGTTATACTTTGATAGGGATAGCACTTTGTGGAAAAGGTACCTAATAGGTATAATTCTTATTGACAAGATTTAGTAACAAGACTACTGGTGTCCACTCGATCTTAGGTAAGAATCAAGCCCCTCGCACCCTTTCGATAGAGAGTAAATTCCTTGCCGGTGGCTACAGATAATACATACCTACCTAGTATACTTACCTAGTTATCGGACTCGAGTGGTGGCGTGGATTCTATCTAACTAAAGTTACAATAAGTAGGCAGATAGATAAGGTGCAACCTTAATTCTGTAGTTTCCAACGATCTCAGCACTGGTAAACTTCGAATGATTACCTAGGTCATTTACCATAAAAGAATCCACTTTCGGAAGGTTATCTGATTGAGCTTGTACAAAACCAGCTTCAACTTTATTAATACTCGTAATGTGTAGGTATTGGTTTTATAGTAATTATCACAAATTTATACTCTTGATATGTATCGACACTTTATTTAGGTACATATCGCGTCTCAGCTCCGTCGAGTCGTGAGCGACTTGTGAATGAGTGCGCGAGCGCGAAGTCCGATCAAGTACGATGACGTCACACGTAATCGCGGCGCATTGGCTTTTAGCGGTACGGAAGAGTTATTTTATTATTTAATATCTCTGTAAGTAATGGTCCGATTTTAATAATTCAAAAAGATATACCATTCTTATGTTAGAAAGAACAACATAGGTACTAATTCTATTTAATTTGTTTTAACTGTACTGATCCTCATTAGCTATATATACGCATAGTTTAAAAGCGAGATGAGTATTTAATTTATGAGCATGACTTTCGAAATCTGTCTTTTCTGCTGAGTATATTCTGATTTTCCAATGAAGGCTACTATAGCGTTGTGTTTTATGGTAAAAATTTTGTTCTGAACCTTTTCCGAGCTTAACTCCATTTTTGTACAGTTTCCAATCAACAATATCTCATTAAAATATTTTTTTTTTCGCAATTTGCTCAACATTGAGCTTGTCTTGTGCTGTACGATTAAAAACTTTGGGCGTTCGGTTTATGGACCGTCGCGTCGTTGGAGACAGAGCTTTGACTTTATGAAACGACTTCTTCTTGAGTTCGAAGTCAATATTAAGCGTGCCTGTTAATATTTGGTATTTATTCTCTAGCCGTTTCCATCCTATCGACCACAGATACATCATTTAATAACAGACTTACCAAATAATTTTACAGGCTTATTTTAAGCGTCGAAACTAAGTAATCCGGATTCATCCAAGCAAATGTAATGTGTTGGCTTTTCTAAGAATGAATTCGTCACGACTAGTACTCCTTTCTCCATAAAGTCAGAAATTCCTAGTTAAAATCCTATGGTGGCACTGCTCTATACATTCTATTTTTTTTTTACTTTAAATATGCTAATTTCAGCGTCGAAGTCCTATAACAAAAGTTAAATCTGTTGAAGACAAAAGTTTTTTTGTAGCCAAAAACGGAAATATTCCGTCTACCTGTTTCATAATCTGTTTCTAGTGATCATAAGTACATTCATGTTATGCTACTCTTTGCCAGAACACCCTCGCTCAATAGTAGTAGATAATATCTACTGTTAATAGATACTTGTGGACTAAAACTCGAAACCACCTTGGGGTTTGTCCTCCTCTTGCTCTAAGTTTTCGGATTTGAGCAATATTGAGTTCTTCCTATGCCTTCTGACTTCAGATAACCGTATTATATCTTAGTGTAATTTCTCTACTTCTTTCAGCTTAACATTTTTTCGCTAGTCATCAATGTATATTATCAGGGTCAGCAGACGTTAATAATAGTACCTGGATCTCTAACGGGGATTCTTAGTACCCCTTGTCTCACCGTTATTTCAACCGCTACCATATTCAGAACTTTTAGGGCTAACAGAAATAAGCACTCGTAATTTTTTATATGTTATTATTAAGCACCACGTAAGTTTATTTAACAAGTAGTTAAAATGAAGCTTTCCATTACACAGAATGGGTAAAATTGACCTACCTACTTGGTTACCGTATTTCAGCTAGGTAGATAGAAAGCGTGCAATGTTCTAGCATAAAACAATTCTCGCTATTAAAATGGCTGATAGTACTGAAACATGCTTGTAACTTTTTTACTATTATATTACAACTAGACATTTACCCGCAGAAAAATATATTTTCGTGAGCACTTCTGATTGGTATAAAAACGTTCTGATGACTTTGTGGGTCAGTGCCTATTGGATCAAGTCTTGAGTCTGATATTTTTTATGTTTAATATGTAAGTATTCATTGTCTAGTATACATAATACAATCTTTACTCAGTTTGGTACCTACCAGATGGCACTGTGTGTTATGTTCAAAAAAATATTTATTCCTTCGTCACCTCTCTCCCTAGTAGCTATCTTGGGGACTAAAATTAAGCCAATTATAAGCACTGTGATGACGTGCGAAATAGTACCATATGTATAAAAAATGCATTGCCAAGATTTACGAAAAAAATTGACAATTAAACAATATCAGTAAAAACCAATATAAATAACGTAAACGAATTTATTACACGAAAATTATTGTTCAAAATGATAGGTAATTTACTAACTTACGGTTAGGGTCAGATTTTGCAACGATTTGTAGTAAAAAAGTGTATTTGTATTATAATCGAAAAATGACGTTCAATCAGTTACCATAACTCTATCTTCTTGAATAAATATAGGGGAAATCCAAAATATTATTTAATTATATAATTTTTAGGGTTTCGTAGCCAATAAGGAACTCTTATAGTTTCGCCAATTTCGTCTGTCTGTCTGTCCGTGGCTTAGCTCAGAGACCATTAGTAGGTACTAGAAAGCTGTTATTTGACATGGAAATACATATTAATTAGGCCGTCAAAGTGGTTAAATAAAAGTAGATTTTTTTTATTTTTGGGTTAAAGTTCTCGCCTATCCAATAGTGTAGGGTGTCGTTGGATAGCTTGTTTAAAAATATTGCGGGTGTGCGAAAATTATTTTTCGATTGAGCATGTATTAAAATACAAATTTTTGTAAGAGCACAGCGTCCCCCCTCTTCCACTGCCAGCTAAATGGATGTTCTTGGGGGTGTGTAAAAATCATGGAAATAGTATTTACAACGAAATTAAACGGAAAACTATCATAGCTATGCAGGCTTTACAACTTAATGAGTAACAGTCGAACTCAAATTTACCGCCCTTGCAATGGCGTTTAGGTCGCATCGTGCAATTATTCCCCGGTTCAGACATTATCCCGCGGGTCGCAGAGGTCATGGTAGGTAGGGGATTCAGTGCTGAAGCGTGCCGTCGCGATGCTTTTTCGATTGCCAGTAGATTAATGGCTCTGGTTCGGTTTATCCTCATCCAGACACGGTCTGGCTGGGGCGGGGGTTTGTTCGGGAAAGAATGAATCATCTAGTTATACATACAGTACATTCACCTACGGATACATTCAGTGCGCGCGCTCAGTCGCTCATAATTCTTTAGAAGGAATGGCTGTCGTACATTTTTCGAGCTACTATTCAAATATACGAAATTAACTTGTTTTTTGTGAGTGAATCAGAGAAACACAATACAGATATATACACAAACACACTACTTACAATTTTACATACAGAACTTTATACAAAACAACTGATGCCAACGGCCTAGTTACGGCCCAGTTTTTAATATCCAAAAAGGATGAAGGACTTCTTAATTTGATAGCATGATTTGTTAATATATTTTAAAGTACTTATCTCATATCTATCACTCTGCATCTTCTAGGGCATGCATTACCGGTTTACTGGGTAACCGCCTGTTTTCACTGTCGGAAATTTACCAGTAAAAAATAAACAAAACCTATATGTTACAGTGTAAATCAATTCCTAATTTAAAACCAACATGTTATTTCTTTTGTGACAGCGCACTACCCGCGAATGTCATGTGGTCATATATGTATAACACGAGATATTGAGCGAGATTTGCGCTTGCTTCTAAGCAGCTCGCGTGGTCTTTATGGTGTGTGTTGCCTGACTGGATCGATCAAACCCCCCATAAATCATTTTTACCTACGGAGCATCCCCCTGGAGAATAATAGGTTTTAATCACTACGGCGCGCAGCGGCCGTCTTTCCTATAGCAATGTTTTTAAGATATCCATCGTTGAATGTTTGTATGGCGGTCATGTTGTTTTTCGTCATTTTCAACTTTTTCTTACTGGCGATTAAGTTGGACCAAGGTTCTAGGTACACATCGAGGAAAAAGTATGCCTCAAACTACTATAGTTTCGGCGAGCTGTACGCTTACTCCCTGATAAGGAGCAAATTAAAATTTCAAATCACTTTAGTATAATTTTAGTATATTTCCAAATTTTAGTGTTATTTGGTACAATTCATTTATTTGAGATTTTTTCAGTATTTTGCTTATACTAAGATAACTACCTTACCTTATCAATAAAACATTTTTATGGTGATTACTATTTTATGACTGTTCAAACTAGTCATAATGCTAATATGGACGGACATATGGTTTAAAGTTTTGGGACTGTACTAAACAAAGTAATGCAAAACATATTTATACAAAGATTTCAGAACATAGTTTAAGTTCAAAGTTCTAAGAGATATTGTCCATGCACCCTGGTACATCAGAAACGAGGACCTCCACAAGGACTTGAAAATGGACTTCGTAGACAACGTTATTAAAAAATATGCATAAGCTCACCAGCACAGAATTTAAAATCATGTAATCATTGAGGCGTTAGTTTAGTGACAAATAGTTAGAAAAAATAGTGTTTAGTGATAATAAAAAATAACACAAAAACAAATTGCCATCCTCTTAACAAAAACTAAGGACAGTGGACAAATCTTTAGACATAGTTTTGTAATAGTAATAGTAAATATTTTAGGTCAAATTAAAGTAACTTATTATTCAATAGACTAAATAGTAGAAATAATAACAAAATACTATTTTTGTACGAGAAAAAATTGTGATTACCCGTAAATCTTATATTCCTAACAAATATGTTGGTAGGGCAAATGGAACAAATTCGTTTTTCCATTTGCTATTTCAAAATAGCTTATTACGATAAAGCAACGAAGCGCAAGTATTATCAAAAATACCGAGTTACAAAATTGGAAAACTTTAATTATTTAGAATAGTTACTACAAACAGTAAAGTTTCAGGCAGAAACTAAACTTTGATTCAGTTTAACATTTGGGATTCAGATACCTAATTATGTTTTATGTTATAATAATTTATAAATACAATTTTAGCAATTGTTGGCCTCTCAGGCATTTTCAACTACGCTCAGCAAGGACGTGCTAACCTAGGTGTTTCGTTGCATGCAGCTTTGTAGCTCAAACAGTTAGCAAGGTGAAGGCATGCCACATAATTTGCCGTCCCGACAAAAACCATCCATTTAAGAAGTTTCCAGAAGTTTTCTTTTGATGTGAATGATGTGAATCCGTTGAGATTTATGGCAACTTTTGCAGCTTCTGACAACCCTCTTTTTATTTACAGTTTTGATATTTTCTCCCGGTTTACTATCTATACTTTCATGTAATTGCTTTTCTAAAATACTTTTACCGGTAAATTTACCAGTAGTGAAAACATCCGGTAATTGCATGCCCTAGCATCGGTAAATTTACCAGTAGTGAAAACATCCGGTAATTGCATGCCCTAGCATCGGTAAATTTACCAGTATTGAAAACATCCGGTAATTGCATGCCCTAGCATCGGTAAATTTACCAGTAGTGAAAACATCCGGTAATTGCATGCCCTAGCATCTTCCTTGATAATACTAGGCTTCAGTTTGTAATATGCAACCTTTACATACTAAACGTTTTTGGATCGAATATAACTTTATAACCATTTTGACATAAGTATAAAAGTAGGAACTATTCATATAAATAATGGTTTATTCTTATTATGCATTAAGTAGATGCCTGCCTACTATTACAGCTACTACATAACTAGGTTAACTACTCACTTGTAACTACAAAAAGGTTTTGGATACATTTGAGATTAAAGCCCGTTTCAAAGTGCCCTTTTAAATGTTTAAATGTAACTTACTGACCCAACAACATTTACTTTCATATAGCCGGAAAAGTTTTGTAGGATTGGTGGAATAGGCATCATCTCGGGTCTAATTTAAGGCCCTCCGGGGAAATTTGCTAACAATTTATTTAGCTTACGTTAAGTAGGTAGGTGCTTGGAAATGTTTCTGGCATCCGTGATAATGAAATATTTTTATAATTAACCTAATAAAAATTAGAAAAACAAAATCAGGCGACTCAAGCCTAGCTATGGAACCAAACAAAATAGTTGCAAACCTATTATAGGTAGCGTACTCGTACGTAATTCATTCCAAAAACATAGTCTTCCTTTTGCTTTTGGTTAAGTGTTTCGAATTTTTACCTTTACCACCAAGGTAGAAAACAAGTTTACGGTCCTTCTGATGGTATGCGGTCACCGCAGCCTATTGACGCTTACAGCACCTAAGGCTTCACTCGCACGTTGCCGATCCTTCAAATATCTAATGCCCATCCTGTAGTCCTTAGAGAAAACCTTAGCAGGAGCTCATTTCACGACCTAAGCGTTCGCGAGAGGAAGTTTCTCTGAGTTTCAGAGAACTGTTCATGACCATTTAGGTTCTAAGCTGTGAGGATGAATTCCCTGCCGATGGCGGCGTTGCAATGGTAAAAAGTGCAAGTGCAAGCCGTTGGCATCATTTCGAACAACACAAACAAACATCAGTACACATTTTATTATACAAGCGGTAGAACACACACAGAGATGCGGACTCATTCCTAGATTTAAGGGTTCGATACGGTTTTGTAAGTTTGGGATCATAGACGATTCTCGCAGCCTGTCGTTGATCCGAGCCAAAAGAGCCGAGCTAGTATCTAGGTCCACCCGCCAAAAGATTGCAACCGTACTTAATACGAGCCGGACTTGCGACTTGCAAAGCAGCAACATTTATATCAATTAAGCCCGTGAAAGTAGCTTAGAATCTTACCAATTTAGCCCTTATTTCTCTTTCCTGCTCGACCATTACAATTTAGGCCGTCCCAATAAGCCCAAGCGCGATACTTCTGCACTAAGTTGATCAGGATTTGGGTATCCTGGAGGCCGTTTAGAATTAACACCGGGTGACATAACTATAAGTTGTTTGAAATCCCTACTGCAACGAAACCAGTTATAAATATGTGTATCAAGCAGAGTTCTTAATGTTCTGACGTCACATATGACAAAGTGACGTTTGCTTGTACAGGGAGACAATTATAACACTGGTTATGTTTTGGATATTCTGCAGATTTCAGGTGATGCTTTAGCATAAGTAATATGTTCGTGTAATATCAATGAAGTACCAGTAGGTTAACATTGCGAATCGATCAGACCTGTAGAAAGTGTTCATATGCCTTCATGAACTAAAAAAAAATTAACTAAAAACAGCTCTTGAATCATAGCTAAGAACACTCTCGATCAATTCATCTTTCAAACAAAAAAAAAACTATGGTTAGGAGAGATCGGGCACAGTGAGTACTCGCTCGAATGAGCAGCCCGAACTGGGGAAGCCTTTTAGAAACCTGCGGCCACTATAATGCTAGCGTTGTGTAGTGTTGTGTTCCTGGCGGTGAGTAAGGTTACCAGAGCTCTTGAGGATTCTCTGCGCGGAAAGCGGAGGACCGGCGTAGACGCAGCGTGCTGGTACAGCGATCAAGGAGTCCTGATGAAACGGCTGACCGCTGGCCGCCCGCATGATAAAAGGCTTCCCGGAACCCAGGAATTACTTAATTTCCGCCCTGGGAGGCTGAACCACCAACCTGTGTAAAATCTCTAAAGTAGTAGTCGTGCCGAAGAAGAAGGTCCGGGGTGGACTCAGCTACTACAACATAAAGGGATCAGTGGCCCTTCCGCAAGCCGTGCCAGCAACCGTACTATCTATGCTGAGCTTCGGCTCTAAGCTGTCTGTGCGGTGAATCCTCATATTTTGTCTTAGAAAAAAAAGAATTTAGTCAAAAAAAATTGGGAAGAAAAAAAAGGAAAAGAGTTTTTAACCCACATATAATATGGATTTTTACGGAAATTTGTCCCGCAAGGTTCTGTGCTGTCTCCTACGCTGTTACAACAACATACATTGCTATGCAGATGACAGTACTGGAGACGCTTATTACAAGGGCCGAGCAAACATGCCACATTCTGTTGTGGAGGAAAATCGCGGAGAACTTATGTCTCAAATTGAGACCACTATTTCAAAGTTTTCTGACTGGGGACGGGAAAACTTGATCCGAACCCTGTAAAGACACAAGTATGCGCGTTCACCGCTAAGAAAACCCCATTTACTGAGGTCCTACTATTCCAGAACACTCCAAGACCTTAACGTCTCCAAGATTGACAATGTCCTTGATCCATGTTGTTGACATTTCCAGCGATGATCAGTTCCAAGATAATTTGCAAATCAAGGTGAAGCTGTTGTCTAGAAAACTTGTAGTACTCAACAGAGCAAAGCAGTACTTCACCTTGGGGCAAAGGTTGTTGCTTTAACTTCGGCATTATATATAGTACTGCTGCCATTTCTGGGCGGGTGTACCTAGATACCAGCTTGGCCCTTTTGACTCGGTTCAACGATGGCCTGTGAGAATCGTTGACGATCCCAGGCTCAGAAGCCGTATCAAACCCTTAAGTCTCAGGAGACATTTTGCCTCCCTGTGTGTGTTCTACCGCTTGTACAATGGGGTGTTCTGAGGAAGCGTTTGTAATGATGCCCACGGCTTCTTTCTACCATCGCACCGCTCGCCATCGGCAGGGAATTTATTCTTACACTTTGGAACCTAAATAGTCACGTACAGTTCACGTCGGTTTCAGAGGAACTTCCTCGCGCGAACGCTTTGGTTGTGGAATGAGCCCTGCCCTGCCAAGGACTACAGTATTGGGTTTTTCCAGAAAGAAGTTATTAGATTTTGAAGAGTCAGCAACGCGCGAGTGATGCCCCAAGAGTTGCAAATATCAATAGGCCTACCATTTTACCACCGCACCAGTAGTGCGGCTGGTAGTGATGTTTACAAATGGTGGCATGATGACACTACCATGACTTCTTTAAATTTTCCATAGTACAGTCAGGAACAAATATACGACTCTAGTTTTTTTTAAGATAGCCTATATAAATATATACAACAATCTTGTTCGCAAAAAAATTTTACTTACTTTTATTTTTTTCTAAGTTTACTGCGAAATTATATGGCGGTCTACGTAAAGCAACTTCCTGTGAAATTTTATCAGAATGTGACACAGCAAATCGATATTATAAGAATTCAAAATTAAGGAGCCAAAAATTTTCGGGCCCGAGAAATTAGCCTCGTTGGACGATAACTTAAATAAGGTCAGAAAAGATGGAGGAATGGGTGTGGTGGGGTTCATTGGGAGAGGGATCATATTACCGTCGACTGCTGTAGGCTGATTGAAAATTAAAAAGCAATAATGATGATGTTGATTTTATTGTTTTGCAGAGCTGTGGCGATGGCAATGGTGGTGGTGTGGACGGCAGCAGCACTGGCCGCAGCACAGATCACCTTTAGCCGGGATTGGGCCGGCGGTAAACGCGCCGCGCCGCAAATCGCACTTGACTGCGGACAATTCACCAGACTTTGCCGACATTTCGTTGTTAGTATCAACACTACGGGATAATATTTGTATCATCGCTTGTCTAATTTAATGCAAATGGCTGAGATTTCATCTTCTTTCATCCACTTTACGTTCTATGTATGTATTCGTAGTTTTTATCATATGAAGTGGGTGACCAGCGGCTGGATCCAAACCTACATCATACTGAGAGACAGACTCTTTTTACTAACCACTTTAGTCCTGCGTGACAGGGGGTAACCCTGTCGACGCAACACTGCTATTGATGCAGTGTATCCGGACTAAGATGGCTAAGGTAGCAAAGGTTACGTCTTATCTAGTAGGTATATGAAATGAATTAGAAAACGATCACTATAGGAGTTTAACAATAGGCCTCCTGGTTAGCTTGATGAACGGTATGTTCCATGTTTCGTCGATCTCCGACAGTTCTGATGTTACCATGTAGACATGTGAGTGGTAGTTGGTTGGTGCAAAATCCGGAAAGTATGGAGGATGACGGATGGTTTCTAATTGCAGTTCTTGTATTGTTAAAACTGTTTCACGTGCAGTGTGAGGTCTGGCGTTATCGTGGAGCATTCATAGGATTTGCTGCAAATTAGTCAATATTGTGTGTATGTCAACATTGAACCATGCCACTAATTCTTTTGTAGTTTGACATGAATCGACTTTCACCATAACTTTTATTGAATTGTTATTTACCTTGGAGGCTTCTTTTGGCTTTTATTCTGGATAATCCTTCAGATCGAAGTTTTCGCCACGAAAGCGGTTGAACTAATAACGCACGGTCATGGGCGCCGGCAGGGGAGTGCCAGGTTGCACCCCTTGGGAATCACGGGATCAACAGGAATTATTGAAATAAAAAGCCGTCTGTTGGAAATCATTTTTTTATTCACAATAATTAGTAGGCAGTAATTGCACAATTCTCATTTAAAAAGCAACTGCAGCCGGCGGGTTTTTGACCGAACTTATTAATGACGTTTTCTATAAAGTTATCTTTATTGTCTTTGGGTATCTTGCCTCGGTGGACATTTAACAAGCATAATCCAGACAGTCGCTCGTCACCTGTTGTGGACCTATTCCAAGTTTAAACTCTTCTCAGTGTGCTAAAAGATCTTTCTATTGTGCACGTTGTGACGGGTAGACTAAGGCCAATCTTGATCGCTTCTGCTACCGAAGGAAAGAAATCCTTTGCCTCGTCGATGTAGTCTATAAGATGTTTTTCATATCGATCACCTCCGCTGGCTGTGGATATTTCCACATTTCAAAACCAAGTCGTGATTTCTGAAATAAAGTTAATTAATTATAAATTAATAAACGGAAACGTAAATAGTGCACTATTCCCAGAAAGATTCAACATTTCTTCTCTTGAAAACCGACGAATTATAATAGATCAATGTACATCATTTAAAATAATTAACAATAAAATACTATGTCCACAGTTATTGGACTTCTGTAAAATTCTTCAACGTTTTCGGATGGGTGGTTGGATCGATGAGCCTGTCGTTTCGTAACTCGTTGGCATTTAATCTCAATATTAAGGTCTTCGCAACTTTGTTTAGCTTCTCCAAATATAGCAGTAAATTCCTGCGATGCGTTTTGTCTGTGACCCTCTATTATTTTAGTGAGTTTGCAAAAGTGGTCATTCACTGAATTAATGTCAAAATCCACTTGTTGAAGCTGGTTGCAGACAGGCTCAAGCTTTGCCGAGTAATTAGTAATAATATGCAATGCCACAATAAAATTCGTGGTGGTCAAAGCAGTGCGCAGTTGGTAAGCTCTAACCTTTGTCTTAGAATTAGTGGCTTGATCTTCTGAGAGGTCTTGTAATGCTTCTACGATTTTGGTGAAATTTTGAGCGAAAATTCGAATACTTACTTTTGTACTTTGCAGACCATCTTGTTTCGCAAAACAAGGGGATATTTGGAATTTTTTTTCGCCGTATATTGCTCTCTCTAAAAAAAGTTATAGTTTCCTTAATCATTCCAGCAGTATTTCTTATTTCACTCAAATTATTTAAATCATTGACAACAATATTTAATTTGTGACTAGCAAAGTGGAAATTCCTTTCTTTAAGATATTTATCATTAATTATATTCTGAATTCCACCCACATGTCTAGCCATCGTGGAGCAACCATCACTTTTCCATTTTTCCAGTTTCTGGGGAAGTGTCTTGTGCGCATGATCCCATTGTAAATGCGCGTTAACGCTACAATGGTTTTAAGCGGCATTTGTCGTAACGCAGTGTTGGTGATATTGTCTGCGCCCGGGGCCTTTTTTGGGTTTGTACTCTGTATCTCCCTGCACTCTTGGCCGGGAGTAAAGAAGACTGTTGTCTCATTTTTTGGTGTTGGTGCAGCAAAATAGTCTCGCAGGTGTTTTTTAGACCATCTCCTCTTGGTCCTGGTCTATCACGGGATTTGGGGTGAACTGACGTTCTAGGCTGCTAGCCAGTATTTCCGTTCTTTCCTCCGCTAGGTACTTTAACTGGCCGTTTACGTCCAGCAAGGATCTGGCGGATGTCTTGGCATTTGCCAATTAGCGTCACAATCGGTGGACTGAGGGAAATTGGTCACCGATGGTTTCTATATGTCTTTCCCATTCTTCAGCGGCGTGATTGTTTAGGCTTTTGGCAGTGATCGCATTCAGTTCTGTTTAAGTCGCGGGGCAACAAGACCACTGCCTTAGTCTCCTTAGGCGTCTTTTCTTGTCTATGAGTTCTTGTAGCCAGCGAGGCAAAGATTGTTTCCTTTCCGTCGCTGGTGTGTTTCTGGTTGCGGCTTTTAGTGCTGTTTGTATTTCTATCGTCAGGCGTTCTACTGCTTCTTCTACATCTCTGACGGAGTGGTAATGGGTTTTGTGGTAGTTATTTTGTTCAGAGTCTTTGAGAATTTTTCCCAGTCAATTTTTCTCTTCGGCGGGTGGCATGACTCTTGTGGGTGGGTCCTTAAAGGTCAGTAAAATTGGACGATGGTCTGAAGGTAGGTCAATTAAGCTTGTTGTAGCGGTGGAGTGCGTAGACCACTATACACCAACACGTCCAGCACGTCACTGGTTCCATTTTGGACGTAGTGTGTTGGCTCCGAGGGACCCACGATGTTATAGTCGTGGGTTACCGAGCCTTCAAATAGGCGTCGGCCTAGGTTGTTGATTTCTGCTGAGATCCAGGCTGTGTGTTTGGAGTTTAAATCTCCGGCTATTACAGTCGTTTCACGCGACGGTAGTAGTTTGCGGAATTCAGCTAGGTCAAGTTTTGTTTTTGGTGGTTTATAGGCTGCAATAAGACGTAGGGTTGGCCGGCAATCTGAGTAGTTATGCCGATGGCCTGGAATGTGTCGGAAACTATAGGGTCTAAAAGTTGGTGTATTATGGCTTTTCGTATTATTATAGCCAGTCCTCGCAGAGTTCTGCCTTTTTCGGTTTTCTCGTCCTTGCTATGCGTTATGTATTTTGGAAAGTTAAAGTTTATCCGCTCATTCAGCATTGTTTCGCTGATAAGCATAACATCAACTTTCCAGTCTCGCAATAATTGCGAGATAAGTTTCTTTTTCTTCACCACTGAGTTTGCATTCCAGTGAACCACTCTCAGTGGTGAGGCCGCTGGGATGTGTTGGGGTGTATTATCCATTGCGGTGTTGTACTAATCTCGCAATGCCATTCAGGATTCCTGGCACCGGGTCTGTATTGGTGCGTAATGCTTTCAGAACATCTTGTAAGATTTCGATCGCTAGCTCAATGGTGGCGAGACGATCACCATAAATTATGGCAGGCACGTTTGGGGTTTTAATAGCTTGAGGGAGGTTTGGATTTACCTCCTGGGTGGGGGCTGATGTTCGTCCCTCTTGCGGCGTGTTGAGAGTCGCATTCCTTTTGCGAGCACCTCACTTTCTCTTCCTCTTGGGTGGTTGTGGAGCACTGTTTCTATCAGTGGGATTGTTTGCTGCCGCCATTAGTGATGACGGGTGTGGGGGTTCTACTGCTTCTGTTATGGTTGTTTTTATTTTGGCCGTGGGGTTTTTGGTTGCTTCTGCTGTTATGGCAATAGTGCCAGCTTTTTTGTTCCTCGTTTCTCTGCGATAAATCGGGCAGGAGGAATTATTGGCAGTGTGCGCGTGACCACAGTTGGCACACGTTGGTGGCTGGTCTTTGGGGCGCTGGCAGTCTTTGGCAAGGTGGTTTTCACCGCACTTTACACATGCCGCTTTCCTGTGGCATCCATATGACGAATGCCTAAACTGTTGGCAGCGGTGGCAGTGTGCAACGCCTTTTTTGCCATGCCATGCTTCTATTTTAACTCCCGGCAAGCAAAGGAGTTCGCTTATGTTGTACAGATTAGCGATGGTGTAAGGTTTGCGCCTCAACTGCTAAAAAAAGATGCAACCCGGGATGTCACGCCTTGCCCGGATTTGGCGAACGTATTCAGGTTCGAAGCCCTGAGGTACGGAGGTCTTCTGAAATATCGTCGGGAGGGGTATCAGTTGGGAGACCTCGAATAGCCCTTGCCTTAGCCCTAGCCCTAACCTTTAGTAACTTTTCAGCGGGTAGGGAGTAAGAAAACCATGAAATATTTTCTCCCTTTTCAAGGTTCGTGATGTATCTCTGGACGATGCGGTATTCCTTATCAGAGGTAGGGGTAATACGGATGCCTCTTCCATAGAGCCTTCCGTTGACAGGACGCTTAAGTTATTCTTTGAGGATTTTAAAATGTTTGTCTACAGTTAAATAAAATGTATAAATATTCAGAAATACAAAAAAAATACTTTGAAAAAGTGATCCCATTTGCCCCCGATGATGTGATCCCAATAACCCCAAATTAATGAGTTTTGATCCGATTCACCCACTGGTCCGATTCGCCTCTAAAGTGGCCAGTGCGTTAAAACGGCAATTTCATATTCAAACCCCTATGACCATAACACCATCAAATGTTTTTAAGTGTTTTTTTTTAATACAGCACGAGTTAAAGCAGGCAATGACTGCGGAGGGATCTCTAAAACATCGGCTGCGATCAGATACGGATCACGCTAAATCCGTCCGATCAGATCCGTCGGCGTATGAAGACGATTAGTCCGGACTTTTACGGCCTGTCCACATTTTTGCGGCTACTGCAGAACACTAGGCATACACTACCGGTAGTGATACTAAATGTAACATAAAAAAATGTATCTTTAGATAGATTTAGGTAACATTTTAATTATTGTATTAATTAAGTGTTGATTGAAGTTTTGAAGTAACGGTTTGGGCCTGAATACAATTGTGAAAGTATGTGTATTTACATTATTTAATACTTAAATATAGAAGACTAATAGGAGTACGTATCCCCATTATCCCCTCCTACTATTGGTTATTTGCTTTTTCACTCATTTATTACTCTAACTTTTGCCCGCAGCTCCGTCTGCGCGCAATTCGGTTATCACCGTGGGATGGTTAGGTGCGCGTGCTTATCTTGACTTCAAAATATTCAATCCCGAATAATTATTTATTAGAATTTCTATAACGTAATGCTTATTTTTGTTTTCTATATTACTGTTTGTACAATGAGGAAATATCCTAAAAAAGCGAACAGAAATAGATATTTGAACAACAGGTCTCGGGCCAAACTACCGATGTGATTTTACTTAGTTATAATCATCAAATTCAGGGTATCGTATTCCCCACATTCCTCTTTTAAATGTCAATCAAATTTAACAGAAATTGCGTCACCTGAAAGGTTTTAAATAATTCTGTATGTCCGTTTTGTTATCTTAAAAATTTATGAATAATGTAGGAATAGCATATCAATGAAGCAAAACATAGTGATTGTGTTCTTGCATGAAAAAAATTGGAGCTCTTATGCCAAAAATCAGGGAGGAATCAGGGGAATATTGCCTCTTAACTAGATTTATTCTCTTTTGCCAGATATTTAAACACCGCTTTTTTTTGGTCAATTTTTTTTTAGCTCTTTCGTGTTTCGTGAAGGTCATGTTATGCCAGCTAGCGGTTCTGGCCTAATGGATTGCTTGAAATCACTAACAGTCGAGTAGCCACCAGCTGGACAACGTCAGTCAATTCGCACTGGGCTAGTGCGTTGGACTATGGACTAAGCTTTTTTTCTCTAAGGAGGCCCATGTAGTGGGAAAAAACAACGGCTGAGGCAACTGAATAAGTAGGTTGTAGTCAGAAGATAAACGAGAACGGAGAAGCTCTTCCGTACGTGATGTTATGAATGTAGATTCCGCATATTTGTAATTTATTTAATTTTTTTACATGTATCTCAAATCACCTTCTTTCAATAACAAAATGTCAATGTCGCTTACGAAATTTATAAAGTAAAAGGTACATAATAAATATATACCTACATTTATATATATATATATAATTCTTATGACGTGTATAAGTCACTGTACTCCTCACAGTTTCGTGCGTTTGAGTGGGTCCCCAAATGATTTAGATAAGCAATTGGATCCGATAGTTGGCGCTGCAATCGGGTTTTACGAATTATTTTTCTTGATTTTTTGACGTTGTTTTAAAAATAATAATATAATTATTAAAATGTCAAAATCAATGTAAAATGCCACTATAGTAATACAGATAGCAACTAATAACATCACGCGAATTTGATAATATTTGACCTGAATGTATTATCACGGATTCCCTCGACTATTAGTCTATAACACAAATTACTACAGCGTTAGGTATATGGTGTATACGCTCGTTACGTACGTGTGCACTATGTTATGTATCATGTGTGAACTGTGTAAATTGAGTAATTTTCATACAAACTAAATTAATGTTTTCCTCACTTTTTTTTGCTCAACCCTAACTTTAATCAACCACGACTTACGCTCTACGGTAAAAATGTTTTTGGTAGCAATGAGAGCATAGTACATTGCATAATAACTTACAGGTTCTTGCGAACTGAATCTCACAACTCTCACAGGACGATTTTCTTAACGATTACAAAATGCACTCCCAACTAAATCCACTTAACACCACGACACCACATAGGAAGACTACAAATACGGCTGCCGAACTGCATTCGGGGTCCATAGACACTATGCAGCAGTTCCTACGTCTTTCGATAGTAAAACTGATGCTGTCTATCTCTGTCGACAGTCTCCCAATCTCCAGTGGTTAGGTATCATGCAATGAGTGCCATGTCGCCATACTAAATGTATGGAAGCTGAAAAATTCAAATTTTCGGGTAGATCCATTTTATTTTTATTAACCATTATTGATAACATTGGATAGAGCTAGTGAAGCACTTTCAAGATCAATAATCAGCAGGGCCGTAGCTAAGGGGGGTCATTGTGGGGCAATGCCCTACCTTAAAATACTAATGCCCTACCTGAAAAGTACCATAAACTAAGGTATAATATATATAAATTGTTTTCCCGTACTATAAATTAATACAATTTTGCTCTTGTTTTCCCGCGATCCCACCCAATTACCTTCTACCTTAATTACTCACGCTCACAAGCAGGTAAAATAATGAAAGATAGAAAAATTACTTGCGCCGTACCCGTGCATAAAACCACCGCTACCCTACCTTAGATTCAACTCCAGCTACAGCCCTGATAATCAGTATTTCAATATCGTGTATGGTTTAGAAATAAGCGAGTGAGATCACTAAGCGTTTACACCCTGTATAAATATACAATGTTGAGAAAGCCTAGTAGATAACATATGTGATTTTGCATTAATATCATATATAATACAACATACCATCTTTGGTAAAGTGTTAAGTGTAAAGGGCGGTAAATATTCTTTTGCCCGGAGCGGCTAAATAACTAGATCGGGCCCTGGAGACAGTGACGGCAAGTGTTGCGTCTGCTTACTCCATACGTAGTAGGTTTATAACGCTCAATGTTCAGAATTAAATATTGATATATTTACTAATGAAAAAACTACAGCAGGAACAGACGGTTCGCCACGGTTTTTTTTTTACAAAGCAGTCAAGTTGTCAAGACAACTTCCTCGAATCCAAAGTCTATCTTGAGCAGAGATAACTCTTACAACATTGCAAATAATTCGATACAATACTGTTATCACTATAAATCTTTTGCGTCATATTCATTGCATAACTTTAACTCACGTTTTGACAAAACCACTGTAAAAATAAACTTGTGTAGCGTAGCAACTAACATGTACTACACTGCACAGTCACATAGATAAAAGGTCCGACGAAGCCGTCTAGACTGAGCAATCGTGTGGTAAATAAAAGGCAGAGAGCTACTTTATAATACTGAGACTAGCTGCAGATATCTGTATTTAATCCTTACTCTGTGGTATAATAGTAGCAATTTATTTTGTAGCCAGCTTCTCTATAATCTTCGTCGCCGCCGCTCTGTAACTATTCGCTTAGAACTCACACACATTGGTACGAATATACCCATTTCTTTATGTAGTGTAAGTAGTCACGAATAAGGCGAATTTTGTATAAAGTCGTCAGGTTATGACAATTATCTGTACCTACCTATACTTTAAGATCAAAGAAATAAAGGTAAGCGAGTTGATAGGATTTTGGAAAGTAATCTAAGTATGTCAATTACCTTTATTGTAAACAGCACGACTGGTAGTGATGTTTTTACAAAATATGATAGAACTACCATGGCACCGTTCAAATGTTTTATAGTACAATCGAAAACTAAAATACAAAAAGAAACCGGCCAAGTGCGAGTAGGAGTTCCGTACGATCTAACAAGATTGACGTGTGTTTGTATTACGATGGATTGACCACGAAAAAGATAGTTTTTCCCCACCGACCAAACTAAACGGCACAACTAGTGCGATCGGTGGGATATGTCGAGCGTTTAAAGTAGTTTTTATTTTTTATATTTTTACCCCTTTTCAGTTACAGCTGTCGTTCAAAATAAAGATTTTGATGAGATCTATTACTTCTGTAAACAAACTACTTGTCTATGGTCAATAATTACAGAGATGTAGCCCTTTCTAGTCTGACAGCTGTCATCAGAAATAAAGATCTTAATGAGATCTATCATTTTTATGAGGTAACTGTTAGTCAAGGATCAACAATTACGGAGATATTGCTCTTTCTGGTTTGCCAGCTGTCATCAAAAGAAAGATCTTGATAAGATCTATCATTTCTGCAAGGAAACTGCTAGTCTAAAATCAATAGTTAAGGAGATATAGCTCTTTCTGGTTTGACAGCTGTCATCAAAAGTAAAGATCTTGATGAGATCTTTTATTTCTGCAAGGAGATATAGCTCAAGCCTTGCACAATGCGTATAATAAATATTTTTGTTTACGATTGTACTTTAAAATATTTGAATGTCTGGTAGTGATGTTTTTTGTAAAATTCACTGCTGACAGGCGAAACTAAAGCAATTCTTGCCCGAGACCGTCAAAGCGGCAAAGGCCCAGACTATACGCATGGAAAAATATAATAATATTCTGGTATTCTATCTTTGATGTTTCTTTACACCATCCAATCGGTAAATAAAATATCCTACTAATATTACAAATGCAAGTTTGTGAGTTACTTTGTTTTTTATTGTTTTACGCCATAACAATTGAAACGACTTAGGGAACATTTAGAATGGAGGTAGCCTATGCCCTCATTGGCAACGGCTACATTTTATCCCGGAAAAAAAAAGTATTTGCAGTAATAACTAACAGACTTTTTTTAATACGACTAAGGTGGCAAACAAGCACACGGTCCGCCTGATGGTAAGCGGTCACCTTGGCCTATGAACTCTTGTAACACCAGGCCGTTGCCGTCTTTTTAAAAACCCAATAACTTCTTTCTTGAAGAAACCCATACTGTAGTTCTTAGAGAAAATCTACAGTTAGTACAACTGCTAAACATTCCCGTAGGAACCTAATTTATCGCAAGCAGAGCCAGGGCTAAAGCTAGTAAGAAAATATAATAAAAGCAAAGTTACTTAATATCAAAAAAATAATTTTATTGTAATTCATATTTGATTTTATGTACACTCAGCATACACGTTTCGCTACACACTAAGGCTATACAAAGTACCTACACAATTAAAATTATTGCAATTTTAAAATTTTCAAAAACTACATGCATAAACTATTTATGTAAAATGCAAATTTATAATTGCATTGTTTATTGTAAATAATTCTAACATGATTTATAAGACAAATTATTAAGCATAATATCAATTTGGTTATTTTTATAAAAGCAAGCATACAAACAAGGATAAGATTTGCATATAATTCGGCATATTTAGCCATTTTCACAATAATTATATAATACTATCACAGTATAATAATTATACAGTAATAATAAAATAATAATTAATAAAATAATCTAACCTATCTATTATTATTATTTTCCGTATGGCTTCTAATTTTGTAGTGTCCGTTGTGAGAGGGACACGTAGCAGACATAGATGTGCTTCTGGATATTTATTTCTTCTTTATTGAGTTTCCACCATAAATATCAATCTAGCTATGTTTTGATATTAAAAATAATTGACAGTTTTTATTTTTTGACTGTCAACCATTCTTAGGGCGTTCCTTCTGAGCCGCGTTAAAATTTAATAGTAAAACCTCATTTTAGCACCAACTATCCGTTCCGTCTGAGCGCATTTGATAATTTTGATAGCGGCGCTATTATTATCCAAAAGAAACATTTTTTGACAGTTCCGTGAGTGTATATGTTTAAGAATTTTATTTTGGTTTTTTGTAGATAATAACATAGATATATAGTTCATAATGCAAAAATAAACATCTCTCTAAAAAAACATCATTATAAGTATTTTTCTCAAAGGATTCACTTTCACATTTGACAGCTGTCAAAAAGTAGCGCATAATACCCACCTCTCGACGTGGGTTTTTGGTAGCAACATTTTGTAGCAAAACCGCTCAAAAGAAACGCTAAAAGTCAACATTAGATTTTGCTACCAAAAGCTAATGAAATGCGAACCGCTAAAAATTCTGCTACTTAGTGTTAAAAAAATCGCCAAATGGAACGCCCTATCTGTCATTGAGTTTTTAATATCAGAACATAATCAGACTATATTTATTAATTGAAAATTGCTATCTAGGCCAAAATATATACAAATCTTATTTATTCCTGTTTTGTGTTTGCTATTATTAAAAAAAACTGATTTAATATAGAAAATATCATTAAAAGTTGATGGATTGGGAGCTCTATAGTTTAAGTATAACATTACGAACATATTAAAGAGCTATCTAATAAACAAACAATGGCTAAAGTTTTAATATACCAACCAAAATTACTTCAAAAATATCGAATATGACATATAACTATAAGTTAAGAATGTTAGAATACTAAATTATAATGTGTAATGTAATTTATATTAAATAGGTTTATTATAACATTAATAAGGTTTTAAATCAACTGTGGTTGAAAACCATTTAAATATTTAAATACACTAGTGTAGTATAGTTTATAAATATATGTGTAGATGAAACAAAAGAACATTTTTACTGAAAATATTTTTCTATGTTACGAAAGCGTCTTCATTTCAAATACCTACAATAATATACAGGGCGACATCATTAGCGGAACATAAAGCAATTGCTTTTTGATATTTTTTAAAAACCAAATTAAAAATTTAAAATTATATCTTCAACAATTAACCTCCCGGAGGATTCTGTCTCGTAAAATTTGCCGCTGTGTTAGGCTGTTCACAGCGACTACACCCGCGGTAAATTACTGCTCAGCTACTAAGGATCATAGCGTGAAGTTTAACACCCTTTATTTTTTATTTTTTTAACGGGATATCTAATGTAAAGATAAGTGCAAATCAGGTTGGTAGTTATAAAGAGTATCACTAGCTTTATATATAATAGATAACATTACGAATATAGACATTGAAGTCAGTCACACATACTTAGAACATTTGTTATAGGTCAATTAAATTTATTTAAGAATAACAGCACAAAATTAAATAAATTACATTTTATTTTCTCAATGCAAAAAGATTATTATTTATTACTATTATTGATTACTGTTATTTTTACTAGACGCTTTCGTAATCTTAATTATTTTTTAAATAAAGTTGCGTTCTTAGTCAGTAAATATGTATTTAAACACCTAACTTGCGGTTAAAATTTTTTTTTTTTTGGCCGTGGTTAAACCAGGGAATTTATTTTTATTATTTTGAAGCTTATTTTGTGACATAGTGTAGAGTATTTGTGAGTATTTAAAGACTTAAAATAGACTCAGCGTTTTTATAAATAGCAATAAAAATCAGCTTTTTGTTTTGTTTTTGCATTTTTGTTCTTGTACTTTGTTTTATTTTTAAATAAGTGATAAATAATAAATTAGTCCCTATATACCATAGTGACTAATCTCGTAAAAACCCCTCTCGTTAAAATCAGTGTTGCCAGGTCTTGAAACGTAGGTAACTTATTGCTTCTTACATACATAATGAAAAAAAATATACAATTCAGAAAAGTTTGTGTTACAAAATGAAAAGATTCAAGGTTCATAGTTCGAGTTTCGTTCCAAATTTCAACCAACTACCTAGCAACCTTGTAGTAAGTAAATAAAATAATCAATATTTCACATGTGTGTAAATACACAAGTAACAAATTGAATTTAAAATACTGAATTGTGATGCATTTAAAATCAGTAATTATTGATAATAATTAATCATTTCGTTTGTTTTTCAACCATGTCTACTATTCAGTCAACATTTTTAATCAATTCACAGATTAAATTTCCGAAAAGTCAAATATTAAATGGCACACAAAATAGAGTCAATTCTACATTATGTAGATAAAGTAAACCAGTCTAAAATGAGAAAAAATGTATGATGCGTTTCAAATGATTGGACGCACGGTCAAGCGCCATATTGGTCCCACACTGGCGCCACATTGTACGCGTGTGTCCTCGGTACCGGGTGCCAACTCATTTAAACCGCATAGTACACCATTTGTAGTCTCAATGTCTTATAATAAAAAAAATACTTATTTATATACGGAAACTATTATAATTGTAACAAAACCTAAATCAATTATATTGTTATAAAATATAAAATAATTCAAAGCTATACTGATTTAATTCTACTCTTAAAGTAGGGCATTTGACTGCTGTTAAAAACTTTATGTAGTTGTTACAAAGGGCATGGCTAAGAATAAATCTTAATAAAGTTAAAACAAATCGATACGAAAGGTATCTCTGTCCCTTTCTAGCGACACTGTAATGTAAATATATGACGTCACATTCCAGTGTTGCCGACCTTTCATTGGAATCCACATTGAAATATCATATGTTCTAAGTTCACAAATACACAAAATCGTGCTTTAGTCTTGGAAACTCGATCCAAATTATTCTATGTTTTAATGAGTTTCCAAGGTATTCTAAAAATATTTTTGTTATGTTCAAATTTTCCAAAATACAATTTAAAAAATGCAGTCAAGTATCCTTTCCAAAACCATAGAGCTGCTCAATTCACTCATCATCCGTACCACAGCACCTAACATACTCCAATGCTTTGTTCAAACAATCAAGCCATACATCCCTATCTTTGGGGGTGTCAGCGGCTAACAAATGTCTTCTGACTATGGAACCATCTGATCTCTTCACATACACCAAGGACCCTGAATCGGGGACTATTAGACCAGCGGGTACAGAAGACTCTAACAGTATAGTGTTTGGACGGGCACATAGGTCGCGGGGCGCTTTCACCACTTTCTCGGAGACCACAGTTGATAAGTCGATGTCCCCGATAGGCATCTGAAATAATTATAATAAATTTGATTTAAATATTTAATATGATGCATATAGTACTAGTAGAAAAATAAAACACACTACAAAAGGAATAAAAGCCGCATAAGAAGACATACAGAACATTGAGTTCATTGATGTTTTCTTTGCCTTACTGTCGGATGCGAATATATAATTTTGACATAAAAATTTACTGCAAAATTTCTAAACTTGACTTAGTCAATTGCAAGAATATCTCAGTATTTCTGCCTATTTTTTTTTTACTTTCAGTAAATTTCTGAAGTAGGATTAATTTATTTTTCCAAAAAGATCCTACTTGAACACTTGAAAAAGTTGCTACTGAACACAACGTCAAAATCAGTGTCTTCTTTTTGCATTACAAATCATAATTTAGTAGATTTTCACCATAGGTATAAATTGTGGGCCCTAAACGTATTAAATCTTTTAATAAGTTCATGTTTATACACAAAAACACACAAGTTATCATACAAATTTTCATTGCGTATTTTGCCTCCTAGGAGATGATTTTCCAAAAACGATAAAATACATTAATCTTCATTTCTAACCAAAAGAATAATTTTTATTCATTAAACTTTAGAAATGAACGGATTTCCATACAACTTTCAACTCCTGTTTTGTCACATAAGGCACCCCCACACGCCAAATTTCAAGTTTTTAGACCCAAGGGTTTGGGCTGTCACTGAATCAGTCATTAACTTAAAGTTTAGTAACTGTCTGCACTTGTATTCTATTAAGTTTACCTTTTTGTTAACGTCATCAGGGTATTTCCAGTAGAGCAGACGCGGTGCCTGTAGTTGGAACCACCGACGGTGCCAGGCACCTAAGCCTGACACGTCATCAAAGGCGGTCAGGAACGCACTATGAGGGGAAGGGGCAGATACCCGAAGTCGTGCTGCTATATCCATGTGTACGGAACCTTCTAATGGACTGCTGTGAGGCACCTGATACATAAATTATAATAAAAATAAATATTGAATAAAATAATTGTAATAATCAAGGTTAGATTTAGGGTACGCTATCTTCATCTATGTATTTTGTAACCGTAAGCTATTTGCTTCAAGATTCTGCTTAAGGGGCTCTATGCTGTATTTTAAAAAGTGTTTGGTTTCGCATCTGAAAATTATCGATAGACCAAAAAGACAAAAACATTAGCTATTACTCACTAAGTGCACTCAATGAGAAAAGGAGAACCTTCATCTTAATTGGAGTCGGTAAAATTAGTAACAAAAAAAAACAAGTATTAAAAAAATCCTAAAATGTATGATATTATAATAAAAATAGTATTCTAACCAATCCTAATTTTCAAAAAGAATTCTGGTCGCGGCACCAAATTTATGTCTTATAATCAAAAGCATGTGAATATGAATAGTAGCGCTTTCTTCAATATATTATTCTTTGTTTTGTAACAATGAAAAAATACGTTTACACTGTTCCCCACGCAATTATAAATCTATAGTTTATGATTTTTTTAAGTTTAGCTTCTTAACCATAAGAAACGCGGGGAACGCAAATATTTATACAGCATAAGATAATCTTTAGAATAATTACCTTATTGAGTGTAAAGTTTTTCCTTGTCGCTTGCTGTAGAGCGAAGATGCAATATCCGTGTGGTTGAAACTGCGGACTGCGGACTGCCAACGGACCAGCCGGACTTTGTACTCGCGGAGTCTTTAGTTCGGATACCTTCGATTTTGGAGTCAAAAGCTTCGAGTTTGCCTGTAGGAAAGTACAAGATATAGTTTTTTTTTTTGTTTTTCACTAATTATTAGTGTTCAATCGCCTTTTTTACAATGTATTCTTTTAAAACCTGATTCCAATTTTTTTTTATAATTTTATATCTATTCAAGTTTTCTAAATCATGAGATTAAAACATTCAATTAAATTTAGGTAAATACTAACTCCTTACCTTTTTGTTCGAAATGTGATATTTAACATCATGTGGTAGTATTTCTTTTGATGCTTGCAGCAGATATACTTCGACGGTTACCTAAAAATAAATAAAATATTTTTAACTAACAATGAAAAAAAGAAACAAGGTAAGGTACTGGAACAAGCTTTTCTCTAGGGACAAAACAGTAAGAAGTTTTTTAAGAATTTAAAGGGTCAGACAACGCGCGAGTACTGTCTCTAGTGTATCAAGCGCCAGTGGTCCACGGTGACCGCTTTTACTACCTTACTAAGGCAAGCTTCTTTGTCGCATATGTGGTATAAAAAAATGTTTCTCTAAGATAATACGGTCTCTGAGTAATCGTAAGTTGTGTAACAAACCTTAAAATCACTATTGAGTCCATCCATGCGAATTTCATCCGGAAAATGTAAAAGATGCGTGGTTGGTTTTGTGAGCTGCATACTGGTAGCGAGAACTCTGTCGCGACACTTCAGTAGACATACCACGTGATGCCCTACTGCGCCATCTGTGATAGAAAGTTCTGCTATAACCAAAATATGTTTGGTTTACGATGAGGCAGCAACACAGACAGGGCAAACTGCTCCCTCTTAGTCTAGCCAAATTTACTTACTTCTTTGAGAAATTTGCATATTAAAACATATGTTTATAGCACGAACGCTAAGCAGGAAGGATTTCGTTTAATGACCGGTCACTATTTGTCTCTGTTGCACGCGCATAATTATTTGCCGTCGCACTCACACAGATGCGATGACCTCTTTCATAGAGACAAATAGTGACCGGTCATAGTATAAAATTCTTCCTGCTTAGCGTCCGTGCTATAGCTGGTTTTCTGTTTATATACTTTAATATTTCGTTAACGAATTCGCTTCCATTACGGAAGCATTTAGGAATTTAACCAGTATTAAAATAAAACCGGCCAATTGCGTGTCGGACTTCGCATATTTAGGGTTCCGTATCAAATGTAGAATAAAAGCCGTTCGAATGGCAGAATTATTCATAAGTAGTAGGTGAGTGAATGCCGTTTGTGCTTTGTATTTGACCGCAAAATAAAGATAGTTGTAATAGGAAATATTAAGGAAATCTATATTGGTATTTGTTAGCAAAATCATAGGGCAGTGGGAAGTTAAAAACTTCTTCAAAACAAAATTTAAAATAAAGTTGACTAGTGGTTTCTTAAACAAAAAATATAGTATTTAGGCCAAAATACATTTTAGTGCCTATAATAGAGTTAAAAAATTATAAACACTTACAAAATGTGGATGTCTCGAAATATTTTCCTAGTTCTCAACCCGGGCTCAATGTTCACAAACAAGTCGCATTTGGTACCCAAATTACCGCTACGTTTCCAGTCCCCCTCAAAAAAAATGACCACTGTGTTAACATTTTTTTTTGAGCCCAAATATTTCGATAAAAGTCATCATTCGTGTATGCGTATGTCATTATGAATTAGAAATTAATATGTTTTTTGAAGATTATCCAAAAAAGTAAAAAAAAATATGCGTCAAAATGTACAAGGGACGTTTTTATAGGCCTCAAAAAGTATTTTGACCCAATTATCTACTCAACGAGAGCTAAACCACGATACCCCACTCGATGGCGTAGGTCAAAATTTTAGTTCCGTGCCCCCCTTTAGCTGTAAGCCTTTCCTTAAAACCATTTAAAAATATTTTTAGACATTTGTCTGGCTTCGGGTCAACAAGATGCTCAATACTGTGAAAATGTGAAGATTGTAGCTGCAAAATCTGAGTGACTGACGACGTACGGACGGAAATGTAAGTGACAGCAATAGGGTCCCGTTAAGGCCCTTCAGGTACAGAACAGAAGGTAACGTACGTAACTCTACAATAATTTTATTTTTGGGTATCTATGAACTTGAAAATATTACGTATGGAGCTAATTTATTAACTAAATAGGTAATATACACTACTTATATCGTATTACCTTATCCTTTAATGAATACCGTGTCAAGTACTCTATTTGGTAAATACTTGGTGTTTTATCTCTGTTAAAACGTCAAGCCACACCCGTAAGACGAAACAGATAGGACCGACGGTTTCACGTACCTTATCAGCCTTATACGTCCCCACTGCTGGGGTACGGCCTACCCTCAACGAGGGTAATTTAGGCCATAGTCTAGCGGGCCCAGTACGGATTGTGGACTTCACATACGGTTTTTTTTTCTTGTCGTTTGCAGGTTTCCTCACGATCTTTTCCTTCACCGAAAAGCCAGTGGTGTCAATAAATAAATCAGTGTACTTAAGAAATTAAGAAAAAGATTCATTGGTACAACCTCCGCCATTCAGGACGCAAAGTAAAACTGAAACCCCACCGGTTTAACGTTCCGATAAACGGAAAAGCTCAGAAACATATACCACTAGGCGGTCACCCAGCCAAGTAGTGACCACGCCCTACGTTGCCTAACTTCGCATATCGTTTCCGATAGACGAATGTCACTAGACCACGAGCTCCTAATGAGACCAAGGTACTTACCAGCATTCAGTTGTCGCATATATTCCCTTCGCAATGGAACGCTGAGCGTATTGATGTGCAGAGACGCCATGCCGGCTGTCGCGGCTGGCCCAGCGCCCTCTACTTGTAAACGTTGAACTTCGTGCAAGCAAGCCTGTCGGCGGTGAGCTACAAGAGGATAATATATTTAAATTTATTGTTTCGTTGCTCGGTCGAACGGCCAAGTTGATTCACTATAAGATTAAATTACACTGCTTACTTCGATACGTGTTCGCAACCTTACTTCGAAAACAGAGAAAAAAAACAAAAATAGTTTGTTCTAATATGTCCATGGACACATCCCGCCAAGCTTACGCACCTATTCATACACAACTTTAAGTAGGTATACATAATTTCACACGATTCAAACTATACTGAACACAAAAGAAACAAACTATACACTAAAATTTGCGACTAACTTAAAACGCACATTCAATATGTAAGTAATACAATTTTTTTATCTCATATCTTTAAACGAGCAATTATATATATAATCTGAATCTCGGAAACGGCTCCTACGATTTTCATGAAATTTAGTATGCTAGTATGCTACATACATCATATAATACATCGATCTAGCTAGGTTTCATTTTTAGAAAACGTCGTTTTATCCGTATTTTCAGGCAATGATAAACTGAAAAATATAAATCTTCCTGACATCTATTGGCGAGTCGTAACTATTATTTTTACCGACACAGCAACACTCAAGCTACTTGACAATAGATGGCGCTGATAAGCAACACAAAAGCTTCTTGACAATAGATGGCATCGTTAAAAAAACAAGCAAAGCTCAGTCTCCAGGTACAATATAGTTATGTACAGACGTAAATCTTTTACAGTTATACAGACATTGTTTTCAATAAAACTGAACTTACTGGCTAGAAGTAAAAGTCTTTCCCCTTCAGCTTGTTCTGTAGATCCACTGAACTCGATCGTAGCAGCGCACAGGTTCAACGCTTGACTCGCCTGTAACAATTCAATTACATGTAAAAAATTAAATCCTTATAAATAAGAATTATAGTACAGTAATCTTCAGGATGGTTACTTTATTGTTATTTTTTATCACCTTTCTTTGATTGAAGTAAGAAGTTACTTAAATTAGTCTGAAGAATTGCTAAAATTGTGGTTTCTTTACGGTCTGTGTCCTGGGGTCTCATTTGCGATTATTTTCAGAGTTTTGTCTCTCTCTCTCTCTCTCTCGCCGTGTGTGAATGTCAAGATGTCGGATCCAAATAAGGCGTCAACAGTTTTCAAAAATTCAAGACAATGGATCGAATACAGCCTCTATTTTTTTTTTAAATATTCGATTTCGATGAAATAAATTTTAACGGATATTTAAGGGTGCAATTGTATTTCAATTCTACTTCTGTCAGGGTTTGGAAATTCAATATGGTAGATCAAATATAAAGTTTCTTAGAGATGCACTGTGACTATTTTCCGTTCTAAGGTGTGAGGACGAACTCTATACCAACTAATTAAGAAACCAATAATGAGTTTCACTGTAATTTTTGTGACTAATTGGTAACCTTGGTTGTTATTTTCTCACTTTTAATTTTTTTTTTGTGGGCAGATAAAAACTTTATAGTAATATTAATAACTAGACTTTGCCAGCGGCTCCTCCCGCTCTGAATTCGGTTATCGGCGTGGAAAGTTTGCTACAGCAAACTATAGCTACATCTATTGTTCTTTAAACTCTGTTATAGTTATTCCCGCGGGAACTTATTTTCGTGATAATAAGTAGCCTATATGCTATTCGAGGACCTAACCTATATATATGCCAAGTTTCATTCCGATCCGTACAGTGGTTGAAGCGTGATTGAGTAATAAACATCCATCCAGACATACAAACTTTCACATTTATATTATTAGTAGGATTATCATAATATGAATAATTATTACCATTGCCCTTCCAATAGAAGGTCGGTAGGGCAAAATATATACACATTTCCAACAACACAACTAAAGGTAGGAGTTCGATCTTGGAATTGGATAGTGGTCTAGTGGTTTCGGTTTCTGCCTTGCTTTCTGATGGTCTGAGGTTCGAGTCAGGCGTGTACCAATATGTCTTCTTACTGTTTCAAGTGGGTAGGAAAACGTCGTGCTTGATGAAATATGGCCCAAATATGGTAGGCCGTGCCCCAAAGTGGTAAGAAGGTATACATACATGTATTTTAAGCAAATCTCATTACTTGTGATATAACTGTCTGCTGTTTCGATATCTCGTTCTGCAACTCCTTAATCCTCTGCCGTACGGTGGTCACGCTGATCGCTGGGTCTTCTGGTGTTGGAGGAATATCGCGTTCGGGTGATGAGTGTTTGACTATTCGTAACGGAGTTAATGGGGTTGTTGACTGCAAGAGGGAATACGTTAGGATAAGAAAACAGAAGAAAAAATTAAATTACCTTACCTTATTAATTTAAAAAGGACTACTTCTATAGAAATATTTAAGCTAAATAATAAATAATCTAAAGCTAATAAATAAATAATATTTGTTAAAAAATTTAAGCATGCTTGTACTTTGCAAAAAAAAAAGACACTGTTATAATCCCCAGAAGGTGAAACTAGTGGCTGGACACACACACCTACATATTTTTACACCACTAAGGAGGCAAACAAGTTTGCAGACTGCCTGATGATCACCAGCGCGTTGTCGACCCTTAAAAATCTAATAACTTCTTTATTCATTAGTTTTTTTTTATTCAGCCAATTGTAAGATTGTAGAAAAACATGCACTTTAGATATTTATAAGTCAAAAAGTGTTCATGCTGTAAAGATATTAATTAAGATTTCTTTTTGTAGTCTTTAATCACTGTTTACTAATAAAAAAAAAATGTGACACTTACAGCATTTTGCATTCTTCTGTAAAAACTGACGCTGTGGACCAGCTCATTGCCGCGGTCTACCCTTGAGGTGGCAGGAGTGTTGAACACCGTCGGGGGGGTCTTGAGCGGGGACTTGAACTGCGACTTTTCCTGGTACACGAAACTTGTTGATGATGACAGACTGCCGCCGTGCTGAAACACGCCGGAATCTGACACCTGACGCCCAAGTATTCCATTTTACGGTCAAAATAAATCACAACTTAAAAAATATGGGTGAATTCTATTCAGTCTTTATCCATATTCTCGCAGCCTAGTTGGTAGTGTGGGCTAGTGCTGCGCAGAGGGTGTGGGTTCGATTCCCGCACTGGACAAAACATTTATGTAAATAACATTTGTGTTTGTCTTGAGTCTGGGTGTAATTATGTATAATATGTATGTATTTACAAAAAAAAGTAATATATGTATATTAAGGCTCGACCGAGATAGGTTTTTCGTTCTCGGCCGAGACCGAGAACGAGAATAAAATAATATCTCGGCCGAGACCGAGAGCCGAGTCCGAGAATAGACAAAGTGTGTAAAAATATTTTTTTAATACTGTTAAATTTTTAATACACTAATAATTGTTTATCAAAATGAACTGTTTAAATAATCAAAGTTAAATAACATTATATTATAACATAAAAAAAAACAATTTTTCGGCATTTTCGCCCTTCAAAGAGTGTCGCCTCTCGTCATACAATTGTCCAGCTTTGCTAAACAGATGTTCACTTGCTACGCTAGTAGGCGGCACAGATAAAAACTTATTTGCTGCAGGCTTAAGCACCTTATAAGTCGACGAAAACCAATACTCAAAAAGATTTTTCATCATTTCTTTGCAGTCTTGGCTCTCTAAGGAAGCTTTCTAGCGCTATTTCGATCACAGAGCTTGAACTGTATTCGTCATTGGTCATCGTCACTCACTCGTCTTCTAACTCTATCGAATCATGAGCTGCCCATAAGTTGGATTGATTTGTTGCAGCCATGGTTGACGAGTTAGTTGAAGATGCCCACGTCGTCTCACGAGAATCTGATCCTACAGTTTTATTGATAGTGAGAGTTTCGATAATATGAAGCTTGGCTGAGTTAACTTCGCTTTCAGTTAGATATTTAGTTTTAAACCGAAGATCGATCAGTGTTGCAGTAACTAGTGGCAAAAAACTTTTGACAAATGAAAACCGCTAATTAAGTGCATCCAGCAGCTTGCTCTTCATCGTCTCTGCGTGATTTTCATTATCATCTTCCTGGCCATTAAAAGACTGAATGTTTTGTGTTGGCGCCAATTGTCCATTAAACATTGCCACCAACGGTATTACCACTGAAACACAGGACGAGTTGGAAGAGATATCCAACGTAGCTTGGTAAAAGCATTCCAAAAAGTTTACTATAGATTTCATGAAATTCCATTCATCACTGTTAATTTTTAGTATGCCTCCTTTTTCAATACGGTATAGGTTCAAAAAAAATTTTTTCTCAAGCAGTTGTTCCATCATTAAGTAGGTGCTATTGCACTGATTTTGACATCTTGAAAAAGCGCAGCCGGGACTTCAACCAATCACAATTCAGCTCTCTCACGCACTTACACCAATCGACTTCGCGCTATTAAATTGGTAAAATTTGAATGCCGATCCGAACAAAGTTACAGTCTCGGTCCTGACCGGGAATCTCGGCAATAACTAGCCGGGAACCGAGACAAATTTCTCGGTTGGATTTGTAGCCGAGAATGCCGAGAATGCCGAGACCGAGACCGTCTCGGTTGAGCCTTAATGTATATGTATCCATTGTCTGGTATCCATAACACAAGCTTTGCTTACTTTGGGGCCACACGACGTCGTGTGTAATGTCCAAATATATATTAATTTATTTATTTATACAAACAATATTCCTCATTAAATAATTATATATTTTTTATTAAATGCCTTTATAATGCCATAAATGTTAATTAATAAACAACCAGGTTAATTTCGAATTTTTACATTTACTGGCATTTTAGACGGAACCGATTTAGATTTTAAGCTGCGGTGCACTTAATATACTACTCTGTCAAGAAAGTACCGGGAAAAGATCAATAATACACAAACTGTTTGTTAATCATCCAAATTTATTTTATCACCTTCAAAGTATGCTCCTTCAGAAACGATACACTTACGCCAACGAATAATCCAATCATCAAAACATTTTTTAAACGCTGTTTCCGGAATTGAATTCAGTTCTCGGCGCGAATTCTCCTTTATGTCTTCTACCGATTGAAAACGGGTGCCACGAAGTGGTAATTTGAGTTTAGGAAAAAGAAAGAAGTCGGCAGGAGCCATATCTGGTGAATATGGTGGTTGCTCGATGGTATTTGTTGAGTGTTTGGTCAAAAATTCTTTCACAATGATGGCCTTGTGCGAAGGCGCATTATCGTGGTGCAAAATCCAAGAATTTTCATTCCACAAATCTGGCCTTTTTCGTCGAATTTGCTCTCTTAAATGCCGCATAACGCTCAAATAATATTCTTTATTTACCGTTTGACCTTCCGGCAAGAATTCCGAGTGCACAACACCGCGATAGTCAAAGAAAACAGTCAACATGACTTTGACTTTTGATCGACTTTGGCGTGGTTTCTTCGGTTTCGGTTCAGTTGGAAGGCGCCACTCCGAAGCTTGTTGACTAGTTTGCATGTCAAACTCGTAAACCCACGTCTCGTCACCAGTAACAATGCGTTTCATGAATGTTGGGTCGGAATTGACTCGTTCTAGCATGTCCTCAGCGACTCTCATGCGATTGAGTTTTTGGAGAAAATTCAGGTCTTTTGGGACTAGCCGAGCGGTAACATGTTTCATACCCAAATGATTAGTTAAAATAGTACGGATCGACTCGTGAGATACAGAAAGTTCGGCGGCTATCTCTCTCAAAGTTGAATGAGGATTTTCAGTCACTATTTCCTTCACTTTTGCGATGTTAACTTCAGTTGCAGACGTTGATGGCCTACCAGAGCGAGGCAAATCTTCCATCACATCTCGACCGCTTTTGAACGCTTTGTACCACTCATAAACACGTGTTTTTGATAAAGTCGAATCACCGTAAGCCTTCTGTAACATTTTCAGTGACTCCGAACACGAAATTCCATTGGCGATGCAAAATTTAAGACAAACTCTTTGTTCAATGTTTTTGTCCATTATGAAATTCGCAATACACACTAGATATGATATAACTAAAAACAGCACTGTATTTAATATAAATAACAGATGCAACTCAAACTCCGCGCCAAAATAGAAAACAGTTGTGCCAATCTAACAACAACAAAAAAAACAAAAATTTGAATTTGGAACCATAAACAAATCATCCATTCCCGATACTTTGTTGACTGAAGGTATATAACTAGCAATATACCGCTATTCAAAATGCGTTGATATCATATATCGATATTTATCAAGAGCGCAAAGAGCATATTCATTCATGAAATATCAGTAAATTATCAAATGAAAATAGATTTCGTCTCCTAACAACACTTAGGCTAAGAGTCTTACTAATATAACAAAGGCGAAAATTTTTGCTTTACAGATTAAGTGCAAACAACTACTGGTTCAAATGTAAAGAAAAGTTTACCACAGCATTATGTTATTTTTTTTTTCCTAATTAAAAAATAAGGAAAAAGAATGCAATTCAAAAAAAAAAAATGCTTAGTTTTAATAATTTTGCTCTTGAACTATATCAGGAATTTAATTTAATCGTTAACGAAAACAAAGCTGTCTTACTATGACTAAACATCCACGTTTCTAGTTATTACCCAAATTAGTTTTTTAAAACCAAAAATTACCGACAGTTTATTTTTAATCAATTAATTATTCTATGCTAACTAAAAGCGAACTAAAAAGTATAGTTTACGGTAAAAAGTTTGAAGCTAAAATAAAGCAGCAGGCATATTTTTAGATATTTTTTTATAGTAAAGTTATGGAATTTAATGCGGTTGTAAAAAAAAATCAGTAGGCACGTTTATTTACAAGTAGTCTATGAGACGAAAAAACACATGCTAAACAGCCTGGTGATTATTTTCATTTGTAAACTATTCTCGCTTATCCTGATTCAACAAATAATACTGTAAGAAATACCTTGACTTTAGGTGGAGTGGGTCCTTCGCTTTCATCATTGAGAGCCTCGTCCAACATATCATCAAGTTCACTGTCACAGCCGCTCTGGGAACTGTCCGATTCGCTCTCTCGAACCGCTTTCTGGTAACTTACGTTATTTCTCTTGACAACCTGGATTGGTAAAAACAAAATTGTTTGATGAAGATAATTTCGATTGTTTATAACATTTTGGTTGTAATGGTTTAAAAAAAAAGCACTGACTGAATTTAATAATAATACATATTGCCTCATTGTACACATATACCTTTTATAATGACTCAAGAATGATCGAGTCTCTGCTTCTAAAGCACAGACGCGAAGCACAAATAATTTCGTACATTAACCTTTTACTTTTTAGCCTGTGTCAGTTGTGAAAAAAGTAGTAAGTGCGACGGCAAATATTTATGCGCGTGCAACAGAGACAAATAGTGACCGTTCATTGAACGTAATACTTCTTATGTGCTGTTTATCTTACTCTCCTGTAGAAAATTTTACTCTCTATCCTGGGGTGTTGTCAGAAACTGTAACCGAACGCAACTCGGATTGAAGAGTTGTTGCACTAAGGTTGTAAAGGACAATTCTATTGACGAATAGTGACAGGTCGATTAAACCTTAAAAAAACAACTCGATAATCGGTTAAAGTTTTTACTGAGTTTCTAAGTTCAGCCCTGGTGTCAGTGCTGTAAAAATGCCAAATTATTTTCTCAAAACTCCTCCATCGAACACGATTCAACGGTGGTCTGACATTATACATATATATATAAAAATATTAACATGTACTCACATTCATAACTTCTCGTCCAAATGACGTTTCGGCCCAGTTATCAGATTTATTTAGATTTTCATTAGACTTGTCCGTGCTGAAACAGAGTAAATTTTTTTAGGCACTATTTTAAATGTTCTTACATAATCATTTATTCAGATAATATTTAAGAATAATTGGGTATATATTTGTTTTATTTCCAAAACTTTTAAATGTTTGTTCTCAACATAAAGTTTTCAATTCGACAAATTCTAAACTTAAATTTTGCAACCTAATCTTTTTGTTACATAAGACATTTTAGGGAGTGTTCCGTAACGCAACGACAAAGTTTAAAGCGTGTTTTTTGTACGCCCGGCTTAGCACTATTCAACTGTCAAATTACATTATTCACACTGCCATAGATGCGGTTGAAAATCACTTTTGTCAGTTTAAAAATTTTTTTTTTTTCCTTTCCTTTCCGAAACCGTTGGAAAATCAACTTTACCAGCCGGTAATCACACGACAGAAAATCAACTTTACCAGCCGGTAATCACACGACAGAAAATCAACTTTACCAGCCGGTAATCACACGACAGAAAATCAACTTTACCAGCCGGTAATCACACGACAGAAAGTTAAAGTAAATTAGAAGAACATATATAGTCTTTAGGAAAAACTCAAAGGATCTTTGTGTCCTGGCGATATTGAATAACCCATCTACTCAAAGTTTCCTAAATTTTACTTTAAATTATCATTTAAAAAAAAACTGCCAAGTGCGAGTATGGCTCGCTCACTGTGGGTTCCGTACAAACTTATTATATTTAGATAGTTCTTCCACCATGAGATCAAGTCTCAAAAACTTATGCCTTAATTAACAGTTATTGGTTTTTTTCCTATATTTGTGATATAGTTTACCCTCAAACTACAATGCTCGCACTAACAAGCGATATTCACCCCCTTAGAAAAGAGATTTTGCCTCCCGCATTGTGTTTTCTACTCATCCTCTACAATAGGTTGAGTTTTGAGAAATTTTTCAAAATAATGGCCACGGCTCCTTTCTACCATCGCACGGGTTGCTATCGGGAGGGGGGTTATCCCCACAGCTTAGAACCTAAATGGTCACGTACAGAGGAACCACCTTCTGCGAACGCTTAGGTTGTGGAATGAGCTCTTGCCCTGCCAATGTTTTCCCTAGGGATAACAGAATGGAGTACTTCGAAAACGCAGTGATTAGATATTTCAAGGGTCAGCAATACGCAATTAATGCCCCTGGTGTTAAAAACTTCCATACCCTGCGGTGATTGCTTCATCAGGCGGGCTTAATGCTTGTATGTCACCTTAGCAGTATATAAAGAAATGTATTGATATATTGCTTAAGACGTACATATGTGGCTCAAAAGACACGTGGTAGAGCGATTGAAAATCCTGCCACTAAGGGATACGCTATGTCTAATAGCAGGAATATCCGGTAACAGGATTATAGGATTTCAATTTATCGGTGCAAAAAACTGTTTAGGTCCGGTGTATAGTCGCTAGTGTCGTGTGAGTTTACATAATTTTAATATGGCGACTGTAGTTTTGATTTTTGACCAACGGGTAAAAATAATAATTAAATAAATAAAAAACCCAACTGCAAAAACATTAAGAACTAAACACAAATTAAAACATACCAAATATTTAACGATAAGCAGACGGAACTAATTTTAGGTAAGAACTACATACTATATAGTGTGAGCAATATGTGCACAATGAACTTGCATTGAATTGAGTCCCGCCTGCTTATAGTCAAATATTTGTTATGTTTTAATTTCTGTTTAGTTTCTGCATTCGGGTTTTTTTTTAGTTATTTGATTATTTGTTTTTATTCACAGCTTTTTAGTGTTATTCTCTATGCATTTTTTTTTACTCGCGATAGACTATTTTATTGTAAGTGTTAAACATTTTCGTACTCGCCTTTTAAACCCCCTTATTTTGATATCCACCTCGAGGGCATGGGCGTAATTTCAGGTTTTGAACAGGGGTGGCAAATCCCAGGAGTCTGGGGTTATTCTTCGTTTTTAGGGTTCCGTACCTCAAAAGGGAATACCCTTATAGGATTACCTAGCGGACGTTGTTTTGCTATAGTCCAGCCCCGTTCTAACCTATCCCCCTTCTCCTCTTTCCTCCTATTTTCCTTTTCTTTGCTTTTCCTTTTAACTACCACCCTCTCAATTCACACCGAAAACACGAACTGCTACTAAACTAATTAAAATACACGCACTAATGGAAACTAATCGCGCGCCATCTATTGTAAAATCGTTGTAATGATTCAGAATCCTTGTATGGACAACAAGTCACCAACGTTTTATCGCAATTGAATAAATGGTTTAGGAACGATTCCCTTACAAACTATCAGCCCCCAATAAACTAAGAGGATGAATTTTAAAAGACAGTCAAACACATCATATTTATTTATTTACCAAAGGTTTTTTCATGGATGTGATTTCAAAAATGACAGATTTCATATAAAATACCATAGGTTCATATAAAATTTCGAACCCATAAAGTATTCCCAAAGGGTGAATTTCGCAAAATTTTGAAATGAAAGCCTAAAATATAATATATAAGATCGTACAAGTATCGATACCAGATCGTGATAATAAATTTAGTAGTTTCGGCTGGGCAATGACGAGTTCAATTAGGAGATTGTTCTATACCTACTTAATAAGCAAAGTGCCTACAATTATAAAAAAAAAAGGAAAAACCCATGTGCACTAGAAGATACTATGAAGACGTACACGTATTTGTTTCACACCCTATTACCTACGAGGGTATGCACTTGCACTTGCAAATAAACTAACAAAATAAAACACTTAATACGAAAAATCAATCATGTTAATGAAACCCAGGTTACCTATGGGCGAGGTTAGTTCGCAGCTAATCGAACCTCATATTTCCAACTTATTTGAAAGTTTTTGACTTAGCGTCAGTAATAAAGTAAGTAAAGTAAGTTCAGTAAGGGTGCCTAATAAGAGACTTACCAATAAAGTACAAACTATTATACTTCAACTTAAATACTAATTGGAACAGCCACGGTGGCAACCCTGCATTTCCCAGTTGGCACTTAGCGCGTCTGTGTACCGCACGCAGTAATTAGAGTATTTTACAAAAATGTAAGCCAGATGTGTATGTTTTGTATTGTATTAATATATTTCTATTCGAAACTTTGAGTTCCTAATATGGGACAGGGTTTCATAAAAGGAAAGGTCACCACATGTAAAAATACAATATCGCGTCATCGAACTGACCTGATGAAATTAAATTTTTAGACTGCTGCGTAACACATATGTTGAATGCCTATTTTGTGTAGGGGACAACTTGGATGACTGGCATGGTAAGCAATGGATTCAGTGCTATGCAGTGAACAGTGCAGATGAAGTTAATATTATTCGACTATTGTGCAAAAATATTATATTACTTAGTTAATGTTTAAAGGTTTAATATCAGTATTAGGAATCCTTTTAAAAAGAGCGTGATTTTTTAAGTTTGCAATTGTATTTTTGATGAATACAAATCTTATATGTATATATAAAATCAATTGACGTTTGTTAGTCTCACGAAAACTCGAGAACTGCTAGACCGATTTGGATAATTCTTTTTACTTTGTGTTCGTTATTGTTAGAGCAAGGTTTAAAAAGTTAGAAAAGGGACAAGTGCAATAAGGGTAAACCGATTGTAATGAAATTTTCATAAATTGTTGTGCACACACCGGGGAAGATTTCTGAGAAAGAAAAAAAAGGGTCAATTGCAAGTTGTTGTAAACGCCGGGGAAGGTTTTCAAGTGTTATTTAGTTACTTCAAAAAGAGAAACAACGTTCGCCGGGTCAGCTAGTACAGATATATAACAGTAAATTTGTGTCTCTTCTGAACGATTTAGTAATCAGCAAAGTAAATGTATCATCCAAAAATCAGTTATACTATTTAATTTTTTTTTAAGTGGATGCCATATTTGGCTCCTTTACTCTCAAAAATAAAGCACCATGAACATTATAAGGATATTAGTCGGGACAGGAGTATTTGAAAAAAAATCAGATATTTGACCGGAAGCTATAACATTCCTATTATATTAGTCGAACCGTTTTTATAGTACAACAAACTTTTTCGACCCGGTGTCTGTGGCCAAGGTCAAATTTTCTTAATTTCGAATTTAGGGGTAAAATATTATATTGCTGACCCGGATATCGGAAACAGTACTACTGTGATATTGAACCTCGAACATAAATAACTTTTAACTGTTCTCTTATACTACGAAGATGACAAACAAGCTGACCGCCCGAGTGATGGTAAGCTGTCAACCGCAGCCTAAAGACGCTTGCAACACCTGGTGCATCACTCACGCGTTGCCGACCCTTCAAAAATGTAATAACTTATTTCTTGAAGAGCCCTATATTTGTAGTCCTTTAGTGAGTTAATTCTACAAACTAAGCGTTCCCGGGAGGAAGTATCTCTGAAATTGCACTGTACGTGACCATTAAGGGTGATAAGACGTGGGTCTAAGGTGTGAGGATGAATTCCCTGCCGATAGCGAGCGGTGCGATGGTAGAAAGTAGGTGTGAGTTAGTGGGCATCATTTCGAACAATTACTTAGAACACATCCCATTATAAAAGCCGTATAATCTTAAATATACAAATAACTTTTACACTTAAGATAAATAATAAAAAACAGTATAAATCTACCTAAGATTCCATACTATTAAAAGTCGAGAATAAACCAATAAAGTTACTATTAAATGTCGAGAACAAACCAATAAAGTAATGGAAATAAAACAATGTCATACTTTTCAAGCTTTTTATTTTCACAAAAAAAATCAGATAGAAAATGCTTTCCTATTATCACAGACAACAACTTAGTATTTAACATAGGCAACCTGAAAAAAAAAAGGATTAGATTTTTAGACAACAGTGTTAGTTTCTTCTCTCAAAATATTCAGTACAAATGACTCAAACATAGGCCTGCCCGGAATAGTAAGTCTCAAATTAAATCTTTATGACCCTTTACACGTTATTGTAAGTTTTTGTTACATAAAAGTTTTATATAGGTTATAAAAAAAACTGTTAAGGTGAAACTGATTTAAATTTTGTCCCATTAAAACTTTTTAGCAATTAATATCTATTATAATCTACTCAAAATGCGTTATGATCATATGTCGCTATTTAACAAAAATGTTGGTTAATTTTTTTTTAACAGTTTCTGTGTTAATAATTTACTGACATTATGCAAAGGAATACGCTTTTTGGGACTGTAACTTAAACAGCGACGCTACTCAAAAAGTTTTATTATAGTTAAAGTTATTACAATTTGTATAAAAAAAAAATTATGTCGGGTTCACCTTAACAACAACTATCTTTGTTTTTGACAAACTTAACAAGTACAAATTGAATTGAATTTAAAAACTAAAGAATACCAATAATTTAAGAATACACTGGAGAATCAAAAAGTTTATACAACGTACTTTTTGTATGCGTAAATAGTATAGTAAAGAAATTAATTCCTAAATTGTACTTAAAATAAGTCCATAGTACTGCTTATAATAAACAAACAAAATTACTATAACACTTTACAAGGAATTTCTGAGAAGTCAGTCAGATAGGGGGCTTAGCACGAGTTTACAATTGTTTAATCGTTACGTTATCGACGCAAAGCCAACGACTTTGAATAAAAACATTAAATCATGTCATCTATGGGCCTAAGTAGTAACTTTTTTTTTAATACGAAAAAAAAGTAACGATAGTAACTCATGCTAAGCCCTCAAAGTTTAGTTTACTCACCATACTTGGCATGTGTGTACTTATTTAGTTCCTACAATAACTGGTAATCGGTAGCTGAGCGACTTTTCATAGTAATTGTAATTACAATTGTAATAACAATTTGTAGCTACCAAAGAGTGTAGGTATAGGGAAACAAATCGCAAACCAGTACATATAAGGTCTGTTAAAAGCGTTTGATTGGTTTAAACTAATGTACGCCAATGCAATGCTGACCTCTAGAGACCAATGGTACATTGCTAATTGTTTAAAGTTACTCGAAAATCTATTATTTTAGGTTAGGTTACAAATTATGTAATCTGTTATCCTGACTCAATTACTTTCAACAATGTGATTGTATCAACAATTGCATTTTATAATTGTTTAATCTTCTATATTAGTGACATTACAGTAATCGGCAATCTTAAATACGCGACTGAAGTTAGTCGCGAACGGTTGCAGGTAGTTGCTTTATTAGTATCTAGTTTCTTTACTTCCCTGAAGTTACCAAACTTCACTCGAGAAGCATTTAATTTTGGCGCGAAATGTACAATAACATAATATACTAGTTAAATTAATATAGGCGCAGGATTATTTAATATTATTTTATTATATAATATTTATTATTGTATAGGAAAGTGCATTTCTCAACTGTTACAGATTAAATTAACATGGAGTATCTTCATTTCTATAGAATAAATTCTTTACTATGAGTTTATAAAATTTTCAGTGTAAGTATTTTATGATCAATATTATTTATTGTACTCATTGAAATTATTTGCTGTATTTTTAGGTTTATACTAAGTGTTATTGTAAGTATTATAGGTGGTATTACTTATGTATTCCAAGGTTATATGATTTTCAATTATTTTGGCGTAAGTATTTTATGATCAATATAAACTATTATATATTGTACTATTTGAGATTATTTGCCGTATTGTTAGGCTTATAATTATTGTGTTATAGGTGATATTACTTATGTACTCGAAGGTTATATGATTTTTAAAAAAATTTGGCGTCAGTATTTTATGATTAATATAACTATTATTTATTGTACTATTTGAAATTATTTGCCGTATTGTAAGGCTCATACTTATTGTTAATGTAAGTGTTATAGGTGCTATAACTAATGTATTCGAAGGTTATATGATTTTTTAAAAAATTTGGCGTAAGTATTTTATGATTAATATAACTATTATTTATTGTACTATTTGAAATTATTTGCCGTATTGTAAGGCTCATACTTATTGTTAATGTAAGTGTTATAGGTGCTATAACTTATGTATTCGAAGGTTATATGATTTTAAAAAAAATTTGGCGTAAGTATTTTATGATTAATATAACTATTATTTATTGTACTATTTGAAATTATTTGCCGTATTGTAAGGCTCATACTTATTGTTAATGTAAGTGTTATAGGTGCTATAACTTATGTATTCGAAGGTTATATGATTTTTAAAAAAAATTGGCGTAAGTACTTTATGATTAATATAACTATTATTTCTTCTACTATTTGAAATTATTTGCCGTATTGTAAGGCTAATAGTAAGTATTATTGGTGCTATAAAGTGTTATTTGTCAGAAAGATTCTTAATTAATTTTATTTATGCAACAACTACAAATAGTAGGTAAATGTTTACAAGAGTGTAAATGTAAAAAAAGGTTATTGTTTTTTTTTAATACTAACCTACATATACAAATGCGCAAAATAACGCAAAGTATCAATATTTCTAACTACAGGCAAATTTACAGTCTTAGTTAGTTAGTTAGTTGGACTTATGTTTTCCGCACTTAGCCTCATAATAGGGCCATTGTACGTAGGTAACCAATACCTGTCATTGGTTACCCATACCATCCCAGCTCCGTCCAAAAGTTAAGGAGGCATCTGATGTTATTCAGTGCCTCTCTCATGGTTTGTGGATTCTTAAGGAGCTTTGTCCGTTGGTCGCTCACGCTTTTGCAATGAAGAACCACGTGAGACGGTGTCTCCTCGGCTTCCATACAGCCCCTGCATAGAGGACTGTCAGTAACGCCGATATTGAAAAAGTGCCTGTTTAGAGGGCAGTGACCTGTTATTATGCCAACTATGTAGCGTTGGTTTTTCCTGCTGAGTTTTAACAGTTTGTGCGACAGATTAGCGTCCACGGATGTAAGAACATTCTTGGTTTGTTTGCAATCTGTCTGTTCTGCCCACTGTTTGTTGTGTTGTTGTAAGGTTCTGTCACGTAACCATGTTTTGAGTTGGATAAATGGTATCGGTACAATTGGTTCAGGTCCCATTATTTTAGTGCCCGATCCTCTCTTTGCCAATTCATCTGCCGCATCATTGCCTAGAGACCCACTATGACCACGTATCCATTGAAGAGTAACCCGGTTCTTCAATGCAATTTTTTGCAGTTCACAGTGACACATTTACAGTCTTATTAAATTAAGTAATGATTGACACAATTATTTAATTATTAATTAGCGATGTAGGTATATAATGTGACAGGTTTAATTTGATTCGCTTAAAAACAAGGTTCGCTGCTGTAATTTGACTAATTCATTTAAAATTTGCGTTTTTAAATGTTTATTTTAAGTAATGGTGCAATCAATTAAATTCTAATGTGGTTTTTAATTAAAAAACGTTCTTTTTAGGGTTCGATATCCAAAGGGTACAAAACGGGACCCTATAACTAAGACTTCGCTGTCCGTCCGTCTGTCACCAGGCTGTATCTCATGAACCGTTATAGTTAGACAGTTAAAATTTTCACAGAGGATGCATTTCTGTTGCCGCTATAACAACAAATACTAAAAAACAGAATAAAATAAATATTTAAGGGCTCCCATACAACAAACGTGATTTTTTTTTTTTTATTGTTTTTATAGATAATGGTACGGAACCTTTCGTGCGCGAGTCCGACTTGCACTTGGCCGGTTTTTTACTATCTATTTTTTGCAGCTCTGTGGCTTAGTGGGTAAAGACCTGCCTGCTGGACCTAGGGGCATGGGATCGAGTCCCCATAGGAGAAACATATATGTGATGAACATTCGAGTTTATCTTGAGTCCGAGTGTTTTCTATGTTCATACGTGTGTATGAATTTACAAAAAAAAATTTTTAAAGTATTTGTATTCGTTGTCTGGTATCATTGGATTCATTGGCTTTGCTTAGTTTGTTACTATATAGATGGCGCCGCTGCTAATGTTCAGCAATATTTATTTATAATTTGCTAAACACTGTTGTTTGGACTACAAAATTACACGATCAGATGAAATACCCTCTTTTCAGTGTCATACGTACACGAATTTAGTAAACTTTTTTACACCGAGGATAATACTATATTAACCTTTTATCTATATAAAACATTAAGTAGACACAGACCGTTTGCACGATAAATGATCTCAACAAATTTGGGAAAAAACTCATATACTAATGTACTGTACAGCCAGAGTATATGGAGTAAGTGAACTCTGAACAACGTGTCTGAACCAAGGCTTATGGAGCGAGATGGCGAAGATTGATCCTCCCTGTCACACTTACGCACCGCTGTAATTAATAGCTTGCCACCGCGAGAGTGACTAGCAAAGTTTTTTTTTCTGACTGACTATGCAGTTGGCTGTTGCAGCCATTACTGCTTCACCGGGCTTTTTGGGGCGAGACTCTGAAGGAGACTCAGCCCATATAGCGCCCAACACTCAAGGGCAAGGGGGGAGCCTCAGCTTGGGTTGTTACGCAGGTGCGGCTGCGATTGAGTGGGGGGCGAGAAGCGCCCCGGCTAGCAACGAAGTACTGTGTGTACGGATAGGGCAATCAAGCGCGCGGTTGTGTTGACGCGAAATCGGAAAACTTCTATGAAGATATTTTACTAGTTCTACTGTGGTATAACCATAGATTATTAATGTTAAAGCAAATGAAAACATAGACAAGTTCAATCTTTAAACAGATAGATAAGTAGATACTTAAAAAAGCAACAGAGCCTCGAAAAATCTTTAAAGATGGGTCAAAATGCATTTGCATGCATACAGATGATTCGACCGCGACCTACCACTGTCAAATAATCAATTAATTTCATTTCGTATTCATTGAACGCAGCCTGACGACATAGAAGGTGCGATTTGCATCCATGGCTCATGACCTACTAATGTTTTTTTTTGGGATTCCACATACATGTCATTGGTATTTACGCTAAGGTCTCGTGAAAGAGATGGTGTTTAAAAAAAGAAAACAAAAGTTGTAGCTATAAATTAACTTAAGCGGATACGTTAAGAATTTACCAGTGTGTATAGTGCAACAAACTTTTCTGACCCGGTGGACAAAAATCCAAACAGACGCCATATTTAAAATGGTGTGAATTTACAACAACACTTACGACAAAACATCTAAGGTCAGAGGGACAGAAAAGTTTGTTGCACTTATGTGTGCGTATGTATCTGATAAGGCTGCAAAGTACACAGGTACTGAATTCGAGTCTCCGATGTTTCTAAACATCTATACGGGCACAGTATGTTTTTAATTCTGCATTCAATAAGTGGCTCCCTACTTCAACTCTTTGGTTTTATTATTATGAGTCAAAATTGTGTCTAGATCTAATAATTCGGCTATAATAAAGACGCATCATGTCTGAATGCTAAAACAATTTGCTTTAAGAATATGATAAAAAGTGCGCGCTTTAAATAACAACGAACGATATGAGTGTGTTCGTTTTGGGATAAAGAGTTAAAATGTTTGATACTTTTTACACATCACTTTCGTTGTTGTTGCAAAACTTTCAAGTATGCAGTTTTACAGATATACATAAAAACTCCACCAACAAGACCGTGGGTCTAAAATGAATTTTTTTGGTGTGCAGAAGTGACAAAATATCTTAAACGAACGCCCGACAGTTTGACACAGATGATGGTAAAATTTTCACATTTTTGACACCAATACTATACGAACGGATGACAGGTGACAAAATAAACGATACGAATATAAGGTTCGTTCTATTGACGGCATTGAGAGCCATGATATCGCATAGGCATTGAAATCGTTCTGTCCACCAAATGTAAACAAACAATAAGGCCGTTCACTATTTGAGAGCGCATCCAACTCAAACTCGCGAGCGTGTGAAGCCAATGCGTGAAATGCGGTCCGGAAGTGACGTCATAGCGCATTCATTTTTGGACAACAGTACGATCGAATATGCGCATAGACAGCATTGAGCGCATTCAATGCGTATAATGCTTGTCAACAAAACGCCCCTATAATGATTTTGCATCCCAAATCAAACACAGCCTATATTTTAAAAATATTGCTTACGTAGTAAACACTTACATGCATTTTTTTCATTAAAGGTCATTGCTTACTATACGAATACTGACACATTAGTTTCCTGTTTCCATTGAATATGTAACAAAATAAAGCGTAATACGAGAAGTTGTATGACGAAACAGGTTCTTTACTTGAGTGTCACATAGTGTAACGTTACCGACTATTACGCAACATATCTACTAGTTTACGATATTTACTGATAAAAAGGAGGGAAGTTAAAAGAAATCAGTTTTTACAGTTCAATACATATATATTAGCATTTAATGCTTTACTTCTTTTATTTAATTTGATTGGCAACTTTTGTCTCGCATTGTTCTAATGCAGAGGTACCTACTCAGACAGTTGATCGCAAGAGTTTTTGAGGTCGATCGCCATATATTAATTGAACATATAAAATAATTTGTTTAAATATTATAATATCAATGGCATCATTATGGTTTAGAAAGCAGTTACGGTCCCTGTGAAACAACGAAAAAAAGCCGCTCGTAGATGTTGTATGTTTACAGCCTGCATGCGTTTAGCTTTAATTGAAAATATTCCCAAATTCGTAAATTTAGGGGAAGACCACCAATGTGATGGTGAAAATCACGTTGATTAATTTTCGTTTTATTATAAATTACTATTTAACACAAATTTAAACATTTTCACCTAGTGTAGTAGTTTTATTTACTAATAAAAAATGTTGTAGGTGCAACCGTCGATCTTCATAGAAAATAGAATGGGCACCACTGCTTCAGACGATGTAGTTTTGCCACAAAATTCGCATAAAAACAGCGTATTTACGCAAGTTTGCCTATAGCTTAGCCTTAAGGAATTTGCAAACCTTAAAAATTATGTCATTGCTGCTCGGGCTGTGTGCAAGGGCAAGTGTTTACAATTTTCCTTTCAAGAGTTAGCAGCGCGATGTAAAATTGTCCAGCTGCATAATAAAAAGGATGTCCATTTTAAATTAATTCCCTGTTAGATGTTACCTTTTAGAACTATGTAGTATATAGAACATATCCAAGCAGTGTTTCTTGTAGAAAAGTAACCAATTTTTTTTTTTTGGAATAATCTAGTCTCAAACTAAGAAAGACTTGTACTTCGGATACCTACCAGCCTAGACATAGTAATTGGACAGCGCATTTTCTTATCAGCTATGAAGCAAAAACCTTCACATGAGTAACAGAGACGAAGCGAACTTCCGGCAAATAGTTGTCCCTTTCTACAAATGTTTTTTTTTTTTACGGAAAGGGGGAAAAAGACCGCAGATTATCTTGGTCTTTCCTAAAGCGTGGTCAATTTCAAGAGATGCTATTGCGCATCATAGGACAGATTACAAAACTCGAAGTACGGGTATACCAGACAACTTATACGAACGCTTTTTTATGTACATATTATAAATATTTATATAAAACACACAGACCAAAGTCAAGTCAATCTCAGCAACGCGTGTTTGACGTCATTGGTATGCATATTTTATAATTTAATAAAAAATATAATAAATATACGTATTAACTAGTAATTTGTTAATTACTTTTCATTATAAAAAAAATAAAACCAGTTTGTCATATTTTGACGCAGATTCATTAACAAACAATAAGACAACTTGTAAACCAGTCGCACAGCAAATGTTTTTGGTGACCTAGTTTGTTGAAACTGTGCCTATGTCAAGGCCCAGCATCTTAATATTAACATTACGTATATAGGCAACAATTAAAACTGCCATATAAAATGTATATTTCCAAAAATTATAAACATAATATCAGTCCTCATAATTTAGGCACGTTTGGACATCGGTTCTTGAAACTTTTTACTAAGTTAGATATGTCAAAAATGTACTGACAAAATTATATTTTAAATGTTATGTTGGTAGGTGTATATAAGGAATATAGGTATACATACATGAAAGTAAAATACCTACTTAATAATTATTTAATTCAGTCGGTCATCAAAGGCGTCTAGGCAATCGTGTGGTAAGGTGCGCGGCGACTCGACTACCATAAAGTCACATATGGCTAGTCGAGTTCTGTCTAGCTAGTCATAATTCTATCGCGGCCATGACGATTTATCAAAGGCGATGTCTTACTGTATAAATGAAATGAATGTGCTATCACTGTATATGTATAGTTATAAAATTGTTTTATAAATTGTATGGATTACCTTTTTTTTTATTAAGACGTTGAAAAGTGAAGATAATAATTCGTTTTTCAACACTCATTTGTAAATAGTATATCAAAACAGTAAATACCTAATAGTTATGACCATTTGTGACTATTGCTAACTAAATACAAATTGTATGACTTTAATTAAAAAATCTTTACCGCATCATGATGACCAACCGTGTCAAAAGGTAATACGTACCATATAATATGCCGAGGTAAATTTTAATTGTATTCTTTTTATTATAGAAGCAATTTTACCTTTTAGAAAAAAAACTTTAATATTTTAATATTATTACAGTGCATTTAGGTATTCTGTTCGTGTCATGGTTATTCAATTCACACCTGGCCTAAGGTCAAAATCAAGCCACGACAAAGCTTGCCGAGGTGACCTACTAGTCTAATCACTATTAACCTTAAAAGCTACATACATCAGTCGTATAGTAATATAGTACATACCACTATTTACTACAGCGCATGTGCAATCGTGTTATTCCACTTCAATGCCAGCCTTTTTTTTTTATCACCGTGTCCTACATCCTAGACTATAAATTCTAATCTGGCAAGAACACTACGCTTTAAATAATAAAATATAAATACATTTTTCCATCGCTATATTACGTATCGCATTTTTAAAACGCCGGTCGCTATCTTTTTCAGTGATCGCCACTGATCGAATGGTTCTTAGGAGGCGACATAGAAGTAAAAACGACGACCGTCTCTGACCGAATGTATCTTCGGAGGAGACATTGAAGTAGAAAAGATTCGGTGTCTTCGGCAGTTTCGTCTTCGTCCAGTACCTAAAATCTCTAAAAATTCAAATGCAGAGGAAAAAGAATATGCATTCTAAAGTGTAGTGTCCACACCTTGATCCACCGCAATCTGAATGGTCCTCGTGGTTATGTGAATTGTCAGTCTCTATGTCGGACAAATGTGGATATAGACTTGTTGGTTGATTCATAATAGTGCCGTTCCCATTGGCTTCCATTTCCTTTTTGTTTACTTTTATCCTTTTTATGTCATCTAATACTGTAAGTACTGCTGGAGAATCTTGTGAACCTGGAAAGAGGAAAAGAGACAGTTTAATATACCTAAAGTTACGAATCTTCTATAAATGGAGTAGGTAAAGTTAAGCCGAAAAGGTACTCCATATACTCATTAAGTATGTATTAAGGGTAAACAAAAAAAATTGACGTGCCAAATTCTTCGAAGTTCCGATAAATTCTGATAAACATAAAGTTCTGGCAAGTTCAAAAAAATAATGGTTTAAATAAGAATTTCATGCAACCAAAAAAAGAAAATTTCTTCCATATTTGTTCCTTTATTTTAAATCAAAATACAACGTTAAATTTAAGGAACTTCGGAGATTATGGCATTTTGTAGGAACAGATTGATAGCGTTTAACATAAAAGTGAAGTGCGGGCTGATAGTTCAGTTTTCCAAAAAAATCGAACTACATGTTAAATATATATCGAAATTATAAGGTTGCAATAACATACGGACGGACGGACATTGTCAAGACAAAACTATGGTACCATTATTGTCATTTAGCAACGGAACCCTATAAAAGAAGATCATTAATAATTTTTATTTGGAATCAATCTTCAAATAACGTATTTTCATATTACAAAGTCCGTAAAAACATTATGTAAGCCCAAATCTTCAAAATAATTAGTTACATATATCTCCATTTATTTCATACTTTCTAAGACGACAAACAGTTTAAATTAAATATATCGTGTTCATAGAGTAAAATATTTTCAACATTAGTTGATTAATAACTAAATAATGGCCAGCACTGCCGAAATATATGCATAACGTCTTTTTTTTTATTTTATTAATATAAAATAACATCGTGTTTTGGTATTCTATGATTAACATAATCGCCTTGTTCTCGAAGGATATTAAAAATTTAAATTATATTTGTCAATAACTTGAGTTTTAAGATACAACATCAAAAATATGTAAATTCAATAGCTATAAAGAATACATTGGCGTAAGGCAAAACCCGTCCTAGCAGATAGCAGAGCGAGCCATATACATTAATTTTATATAATAGGTCGGGGAAAAAGTCTTCGCATATAATATGTATGTATAAACTTGTAAAAAAATCTCTTTAGCTGTACTATTTGTATCTAGCTGGTTTGGATGACAATAAAAAGGTTACATTTCAAAAAAAAAGAAACAAATTAGTAAAATGTTGTTTCTCGCTAATTTTCATTTGTTTCTCTTTCTGTCAAAATGAGTGAATCTAATAAAGAAATTCGATACATTTTAAAATTTTATTACAAAAAAGGAAAAAATGCAACACTAGCTTGTTTGCCACTTTCGTGGTATTAAAAATAAAACAACTGTATAGCTAAATTTTGAGAACAAACTATGTAGCACTATGTACTTAGCTTAATTTTAAAAACCAACTAGGTAAGGAGATAAATTTAATCAACTATATAGCTAAATTTTAAGACATAGACGAAACCTATCAGAGATTGTTAAAACCGCGTAAAACATAGACACATAATGTACAAAAGAAGATAAAAATACGACTCAATTTATACCAATAATTTATTAACCATTAAGAAAAAGATATTGGCAGTATAATAGCAGATCTACGTCAGAGAGGCAAAACCCATTCCAAGTTGCAGAACGAGTCATAGTGCGTCAATACGTGACCCACGCCGCATAGGTCAAATTCTCGAAATTTGCATACAAGGAAAAACGTTTAAACAGCGTTGTCTTGACTGAAGTATGAAATGTGAGCATCTATTTTCCCGACCCAAAGAAGACAAAGTTTCAAAGACAAAGTAGATTTTGTAATTTTTTTTGAAGTGTAAACTTTTTAGCGGCGTTGTGCACTTTTTTGCGAGTGGCGAGGGAGTGCAACCAGTTTTTTTTTTTAATTTTAATTACACCTTTAACCGTTCTTCAGAAACAGCACTAAAAAGAAAGTGCCTACTTTCCCAGGGGGGCAATTCACAACCTTATTCGCCATCTAATTATCACCATATTAGTAACGAATCCAAAACCATATATAAAATGGTTTAGAATTCTTGTCTTTTTGAATACAATTTACAAAATTCATATAGTATACGTATATTATCGAGATAGTTATAAAAAATTAAAGGTGCGTTCTGTTCACTGCTTCAATGAGTTTAATGTCATAATCCAGCCAAGTTAGAAAGACAAATGTTGTGTGACACACTGTACATATCTTGGCTTATTCTCTTTGGGTGGATTATTGGCATTAAACGCATAATGTGCATAATTTCGGTCAACAAAACGCCACTTAAATATGGAGGTTGTGAGCTTGTGGTGTAGGTGTATTAGGACTTATAAATTATCTAAGCATACTAACAATGATCTTTAGGCAAACAAGCAGCTGGGAATTAAAGGTCTAAGATTTTTAATCGATATATCACACTATTGAAGCATACAAACAGATAGGATATATATACCGGGTACGATAGGCGCGGTGCTAGCACGTGACCGCACGTTAAAAATTGTTTTACGGTTTTTTGTCGGTATAAAATTCAAATATTTATTTAGAACTGTGAAATAAGCAAATTCATTCGGTCATATTATTATATATTTTATAGAACAAGAATCTAGGCAATAACTATTAGAATTAAAGCCCAAAACTTGTGTCAGATTTTTTTTTTCTGTTTTAATAATCAATTTATTATAATATAAGCAAATCCACTAAATTAAAATTGGAACTATAACATATATTTTTATCAAGACAAAAATAGTACTCGGGACTGTAACAAAATTAATCAAATTCTTGCAAACTTAAATCGTTTGGGTATGCCATTACCTTAAGTCTGATTTTCCTGCTCGAAATATTATACATACCTTCTCCGGCGTTTAATTTATACACATAAAAAAACCTAACAAAAGCTGATAATTACAAGAGTCGCTTACATGATACTTTAACAGAAGATTTCTTGTCAGACATTAAAGAAGGGGTTTTTAAAAATCTTTTCCCTAAACATCAAAATATTCGCAACCGGTGACTTTTTTGGCTTCGGAAATCGCAACCTTTTTATACTGGTTGATTAAGCAGTTGCCATAGAAACCATAGAGTTGGGAAGACCAACTTCAAAAGCTATATAGTAGTTTTAATACTTACTTCGTCTTTTAACCGGCTGCGCTCCAATCACTTTATTGATCTCCTTCCTATTTGCTTCCTTATCTTGATTAAGATTGGTCTCAGACCGTGTTCTATCTTCGAACGTGACTTTGGGTATGTTGGATATGATTTCAGGTTTCTTGTTGGCTTGAGGTAGGCTGATAGTGCTGCCCATGAGGGGTGCCTTCTCCGAAGGGTCGTTTTCACCATGCTCGTCATCGGATTCGTTATGGTCCATGTGTTTTTGTTCGTTTGGCTGCAATGTTTAAGAATTTTGTTAATAAGGTAATTAAAGTATTTGTAAGAGTAGAAAAAAAATATAAAAAAAACACCTTTTTCAAATTTTAAATTAAAAAAAAAAAACCTGAAGATATCACACATTTCTGGTCCTAAACTAAGTAAGACTTGTGCTATGGGTACACCAGATAACATATACAAAAACTCACATACATTTTTAATTTTCTTAATACATACATATTTTACTAAGAAAACACCCAGACTCTAAGACATATACAAATGTTTTTCACATAAATATTTGTCTATTCGGAGATCAAACCTACAGCCCTCGGTTCAGCGGACAGCCTCATTGCCCCACTGATCCAGCAAAGCAGTTACCAGAAGTTCTTTGACAAAAGTTACAAAACATAAAAGTTAGTATTCATGAGCGCAAACTTAACTTTCAATCGTTTTCAGACACTCACCACGCAATTCGTGTACAATGTGTAAAGAAAAATTATCACATATTTTGGCGCACTTTCCACTTACGCAGTTCTCTTTGTTTTGTCACAACTTGGCCTATAAACTCTTTTACTAGCCTATCAAGACCAACTACTTCAAAAAAGACAAATGGATCTCCTGGGTTTTGTGTGTAGTAGGTATGCATGTATCTATGAAAACTTTATTCTAGAAGAGCGCCTAAATAGTTATATAAGTAACTCATGCATAGGCAGAGCTAATATAATGACAGATTGTATGTAAAATACAAACAATATTATAAATGTTGAAGTGAATCTGTTTGGTCGACCTTCCTTTACGTCGTAACAAACTGATTGAGCTGAAATTTAGTACAGGGATACTAGTAAGAGAGTTAGAGACGCAAAAGGACATGACCTACTTTTCCCAAAGGTCCTGCCGAAATAACCATATTGTAACTATAGCATCACATACCAAACTTCTTAATTAAAAATAGGTTCGGCAGCAAGTACCGTACATGCAACTTCTCTTGAGAAAAATCCTTTTACAAAAAAAATTACGTCATATTGGATCCGGCATTTTGAATTTTAAAAAACTGATAAATTCGAAATCAGAACCCCTCGAAAACCCTTTACTACCCCTCGATACATGAAATTTATGTTGCGTGCAACAGCAAAAAGTCAGTTTCATCTAAGTCATGACGTGGCGTATCGATTGATATGTCATCAAAGCGATTCGGTCCAGTAGTTATTGAGGAATCGAAAGCCAAAATATGTCTAAATACACACACACACACACGCACGCACGCAAAGAAAACACAAAATTTTCGATTTTCGGAACTATTCCAATAACTTCTCAAGAGAAGTTAATAAGAAGTTTCCGGGTGGAGCCACAGACAAAAGCTAGTTCACATTTATTATACTAACATTGAGAGGCGTAGCTCGTATAGTATAAACAAAGTAGGCTTGTAGAGCAAAACAAAACAGGACTAAGGAGCAATGGTTGCCAAGATCACCCGATTCGTTCCGAAAATAACCGAAGTAGGTAGGTAGGTAGGTAGGGGTAAAATTAAATCCTTAGACGCGGGACACAAACACAGAGGGCTAGCGTACTGGCGTTATATAACTGGCGCAAACCGAATAAGCATTTGAATAGATTTTAGTTTCCAGACAAGTTTTAACAAGAAACATCAACTTATGACCAATTAATAAATAAATATTCCTGGACATTAGTCACAATTAAGCACACACACAAAACATACAGTTTACATATTTGAATCGAGTACGTATGGCTGTTGAAAAATCGGTGAACACACTTAAAAAAAAAACCTTCTACTTATTTAAAGACATTTGTTTATTTCACAAGAGTTTGCAAGAGGAAAACATGCGGTACCGACTAAATTCCTATGAAGCTATTAAGAGTTTGAGTCAAGTTACCGTGAATCACCTGGGACTTTACCAGTCGATGTTACTTTCTCGATGAGAAAAACCTGACATTAGCGAAAGTATTTATTGAGGTTTTTATAAAGAGGCTTTGAAAAGAGTAAGAGAAGACTTTTTCAAATTAGGTATTTCATTCCCAGAAATTATATGACTAAATCGTCGAGGAGGGCGAAGGTATTGAGCAAAGATCAATTAAAACACCTGACTTTTCCCATATTATTAGTGGGTTTGCTCTTCCTAAACATAACACACTCAAACACACACTATCCTAAGCTAAGTCCATGTATGCATATTGCTATTTTTAAATTGAATATATACTGTCTTTTTATTTCCCGAGACACGATTACGGTACAGCAATATGAATATAGTCGAACAATGTCTTCGTAACAAATAAGTAACGAATAAAAAAATAATCATACCTTATAATGGAATCTATTCTGCAGCATCTCCATTTCTCTTTCTCTTTCCAGCTTAAATTTATTAGCTATAGTCGTCTCGCTAATCGTCTGCTCCTTACTAAACAAAGCTGCCAGCTTCCCCTTAATTCCACCACCGAGAGAGCTTTGACTAACGTTGTCATCAGCTATTTGCTCTTTGGAATTAGTCCTGGAATTGCTCGTGGAATTGGCCGTGGAATTATTTGGCTTGGTCGATGTTTTAGCGCTTGTGTGTACGACTGGTCGCGCGGGTTTATCACCTGAAATAAAGGACATTTGAGATCCGAGGTCAACGTTCTCTTAGCGAGTTTAAAATTTGGTGTCAACAGTGGTTTTTTTTTATGGCATATTGACATTTCTAATGTTAACGTGTTTACCGGATTTTTTGCAACGGTTGACGATTATGAGCTGCATAAAAATGCTATTAAAGGTGTACCCAAACATCTTTTTTTCATAAAAAACTATGTTATACCTAATATTTTTAAATATTTTTAACCATAGACAATTCGCTTCTTAAGACGTGTTATAACTATAAAGCGCTACATAGTCGCCAAACGCATATTAATCCCTGATATGTGCGTAAATTATTAATAAACAAAGCTCTTTTATAGAATTTATTAAATGTATGAAATCAACAAAAGTTATTTTATATATAATTCATTGACATTTCATGATTAAATATGCTTTTCGCGACAATACTTAATAGCAAATATATAACATACGCATTTTAGGCAGCAAAATGTTAAAACGTTGAGGAAAATAAATATACATAAATTTGGTGCAGATTTTCCTTATACAACTTTACTTCGAATCTAATTCGGATAACCTTAATGCTAAATATAAAAAATAAATGTTAAGACAAGAATGTTGTTCGGTACGTTTCATATCAGATGCATATAAGAATAGAAGATTATGATAAAAACCATAAAATGGTTTTATTTTTTGCATACAAATGTGTGCAATAATGGTATTCATGTTCAGGAAAGCAAACCAAATTTCTTTTATTCTTACTTTTTATTTTTCAAAATTGTAAAGACGGAATACTTTTAATAGCATACATATATTTTACACGGAAATCTTTTGTAAACCGACTTACATCCCATAGTTTGTCTAGAATTGGCAAAGTGGGGATCTTTAATTTTGCCGCTTAAAGCTGGTATATATGACTTACAGGACATATACATATATAAAACCACCTTAATCCAGATATGCTGCTATCAGACATAAGTAACGTTGTGGCGATGGCCTTACCGCCTAAGCTGTCACAAAACGAAAAGTTCTATCAAAATCATCGAATGGAATAGTAAATAAAAACCGAATGGAATAGTAAATAAAAACCGAATGGAATAGTAAATAAAAACCGAATGGAATAGTAAATAAAAACCGAATGGAATAGTAAATAAAAACCAAGCTCAATCTAAAATCAGTATCTAGATATGACGATACATTTAAATCCATAATGCTGGTTGCATCAATTTGCTTATCAGCAAGGCTTATATGAAGCAATAGTGTATAATTTACTGAACACAGTCTAGTAGAGAACAGTAGAGAAATTTCAGTCAGGTATTTAATGCATACAAACAAGATCAAAAGTCCATGTTAAAGATCATACTTGTATTCTATTGACACGTGCGAGTAACTTACACGTACAAGTATTCCTTTTCGGTCCTTTATAGGTTTAATTAAACCGTTCTTGTTTCTATTGTGTTATAAAAATATGAGTAGACTTAAGATCGTCACTGTACAATCGACAAAAACTTTGCTGATCCACTTCTAATATTGATTTCGCTCGCACTTTACGTCACGACTTTGTTTCACTAAAATTGATGAATGAATAGCAACATTGATTCTTGTAATAATAAAAATTGGGTCCAGATGCAGAGAATTATTTTCTTAAATGGTCCAGCGGCGATTTGGTCGACTATAAATACGTACATGTATTTTGATGTCAATTGATAAATTAAAGGCAGTACTGTACTGCCAACTGTATAGGACAAAGCGTGTTCACGAAATGGTAAATTTTTTGTTCCCGTTTACCGAAAATCGAACACGGGACCTATGCACTACAACAATTACTGCGCGGCTTTGGTCGTATATCTTTGCACATCACTTTATCGCTATATACTAGGTTAGTGGGCTAATTGACTAAGTTGCAAATGACATGGACTCCTTTCGACTAATTCGAATAAAATTGCTACTAAACCATTACCATAATAAATCTCTAAGAAAAAATAAAACGCAACGTCTGAGTGTTTGATCATTTTGATAAGGTACACTAAATATAAATAAATGTAAAATTTTAGTATTATTATATATTTTTATAAAAGCACTAGTTTTTGCCGTTGCTTCGCCTGGGTATTTTATTGTTGCTGCCTCGGCCATTTTACGTCCCCACTGCAGGAGTACAGGCCTCTCCTTGGAGTAATGTAGCTTAGGACACTGTCCACCTCGCTGGTCTAGTGCGAACGCGACACGCGACTGCAATATGACTCCGTGGATCCTTTTGCTACGGTACGGACCTCTAAATTAAAACTTTTTGCAGTATTTAATAATTACTTTGACGGCGACAGGAAACGCGTAAATCTTGCTAAAAATCTGCAAAACTTCAATTATAAAAAAACTGCAATAGTTTTCAAAGAACTGGTTTGAGCAAATTAAGTTATAGCTTAATTATTTTCAAATATCCTAATAGCGTAAAAAAACGTGCCTGTGTCATATAAAAATATATGTTTTTAAGTTGAACTTAAGATAACTGTTAGTATTCTACAATACCTAAGGTTGAAATTAAATATTCAAAACGTGCCAATTGCAAAGACACAAAGAGTTGTTGCGTTGCATTTATACAAGATATACATTTATAATTACGGAAACCACATAATTTGCGATAACAACACTATACCAATGCCACTACCTATTTTAATGGTATCATAGTATTTTTACACACGTTGACCCGCTTGTAGCAAAATAGTTTTCATGATACAATCATTTTAAACGGGTTTTTTTACTTATTGCTTTAATAGTCATTTAACATATATTTTTATATTTTTTTTGTATTTTAGTTTTTAGTTTGGCAACCCAAACGCCCTTTCAGTTCGATGGAGCGATGCCCTCAAAGAATTGCCGGTAGAGGCTGGATACAGAAGTCAGATGACCACGAGGAGTGACGCGTCATTTGATGACTACAGTTTTCAATATTTATTGCGCAAGATCGATTATAGATAATACTATATTATAAGTAAAACTATCTTGTTTTTATTAATTTTTATTGATTAAGTTTAGCTGTCGTATTTATTTTAACACCTTTTTTGTCAGTAATCGATCACGCAATTTGGTTTTTTTTTTAATTTGTTACTTTTAGACCTTATTTATACTATTATTACGCAATGTGTAACTTAAGTTATAATAATGACTTACACCTAAGTGTCATCAAAGCAAAGTCTAAATTTTATGACGCATTGATTTAATTAATATATATTTTGCATCGGTATGTGTAATTATGACAATTTGTACCTATAATTGATTAAATTCGAAACTTCAAGTACCAAACTTCCACTAAAATGTAGTTGTATATAGTTCAGCATTGGCTGAACCTACCTGCTGCGGGCAGTCCACTTAAGAAAACTGACAATAATGCCTGGGCTATACCACCTTTGTGTACGTTTGGTTATTCCGTCAATGCCTGCAAATAAACAAGGCATCCTGTGCGGTCTCTGCCTGTGCCATAGAAATGCTTCGAAGCAATTTAAACATAGTAGTTAAACGAATGCGGAAGGAGTTTTCTATACTTAGCAACCTAAATAAACGCCTATATGATAGTAGACCCGCATGAAAATTGTCCTGTAGATATAAGTAGAGTTATAAGCAAAAATACAGCACAGATAGACAGATGTGGCGTTGTTTTAGATATAGATTTGGACATTCCGACACTTCGCTATTTTTGTGAGGCAACCAGCTACGGATCATAAATTCGGTAAATAATTAATTAGAAAAATTACCGGTGTAGCAGAAAAACGTGTGTAGCGAAATAATATTTATTCTCATAAATTATATAAAATAAATTAAAATTTAGGCATTTTATCGAAAATAATTAATAAAGTTAACGCTAATTTATGCGTTTTTATATTCTGTTAGCATTAAAGTTGTTTTCATAATTAAGTGATATCATCATTGAAGTTACTTAAGTTAAAACATCCTAAAAACTTATTTTTTCACAATTTGCATACGACTGACATTAAACAATCCATATTTATATATTACTATCATAATTACTTACATAGCCAAAAAATAAAAAAAAAAACTTGTCTTTGATATGGAAATATCAGCACAATAACATATTCACAAACACTGGCCACATTTAAAAACTTTCGGAAAGAAAATCAAGCGGCCGCAAAAAAAAATCTTTTTTTTATTAAAACTGGAGGTTAGGCAGAGTACGCGCGTGCCTTCAGCGGACCGTCGTCGAAAGAATCTGCACGTATTGGACTTCTAAACCATTGGTCCCACCTCCACTTCGAACTCTTCGATAGTGACGGATGAGCGCACGCTTCCGAATCCCACGCCCCAGGTGATACAAAGGCACAATACAGCTGTCGCCAACATTTCGTCTCGCTTGAACAAGCTACTGTCTATTTTTTAGAACGGCCATTTGTTTAATTCTAATGAATGATTGACGTCGTAATAGCCTATTAATTTCACTTGTTTTTTTTTAAACTGGTACACTAAGTACTAAGTACATTGTTTTTGTACAAGCAAGGTCATATAAAAGAAACCCATAGGTGTGAACAGTTTGAAATGGCGTAAAATTAAAAATTGTTTTAAATATATTATTTAACCGCTAGTATACACGATTTTTTATAATAATAATAATATAACACCACGACACTTATCTCTTAAAGAGATAGTCAGAAATGTTAGTAATGTTGCATTAGAATTACTTTTGTAAGAATTAAAGGATTTATATTAAACCTATTGGTTATCATAAAATGAAATGTCCAATTTGCAGCAGATTAAAAAAGGCATTTATACGTATTTTAATTTGATTGCAAATCTATAAATACACTAAAATAAACGTAGGTAAGAGAACATTATAACAAAGTTTTTATAGACACAGCTCAAACATCGGCAAACATTCGTCGGCTCCATGGCTCAGTAGGCCAACGGCTAATGCTGAATCGAGGGCCGTTGGTTTTATTCCCGCACAAGACAAATCTTTATGTTAGTCTTGAGTATGGCTACTTTCTATGTATAATATGTATTTACAAAGAAAAGTATATAAATGCATTTGTATCCGTTGTCTAGTATCCATAGCACAAAGCTTTGTTTAAACTAGACGGCGCTGTGAGTAATATCAAAAAATATTTATTTATTTATGATTATTATATTATTATCATTATTGAACTATATATGTGTTTTATAACACGTCTTTGTGTGTACAAACCACAAAAACGTGCAAATATATTTAATGTGTGATGGACAATTTGTTAAAATTCAAAAATAAAAAATATGGGAACTCCTCTTAAAGCCAGAAAGCTAATTTTTGTAATTCTAACACTGTGTATGTGAATGCACTATAAATCATTAGATAATGTCATATACATTACTATGAGATATATATGTTTTATACTTCTTTAGTAATTTATACCGTAATGACGCCTTAGAACTTTTAATTTTTTGTATGGAATTTAACGTTATTACCGTTTTGTAGTCACATTTTTTGACTTTTCGCTACAACTTAGAGTCTATGCACTAGATAACAAGCTATTCTAATTATTTAACCAACGTTCATTACAAGCAAATGCAAAACACGCCTTAAAAATTTGCACAAGTATTGAAACAACGGTCACTTCCAGATTTTTTATTGCATTAAATACAATAAATGAAAATCATTCAGTAAGGTAATGCACTATACAAAAGCAAGTTTTATAACATATATTTCTTTCAATCCTTTAGATGCTATAGTTAAGCCACAAAATTTGCACAAAAACGGCGTATTTTCGCGGTCTAGCTTATATAGCCCAGTCATTTTAGGTGAAGAAAGGGGTCAACCTCGGAATGAAAGATAATAAGCTGTAAATTGGTATAAACCTTTGTTTTGTCGTTCTAAATGTTGTCTCAAAAGTCACAAGTGCTATCGTGTCCGCGTCTTAAGATATTGAAGGTCAAAGGTCGCAAAAATCGGTTTTTCGTGATTATCTCGCTCTCTATTGCTTAAATGAGATTTGCACCTATTATAAAAGTTGTAGAGTATAAAATTCTCTACAACTTTTGTCTTTAACTTTTTTTCATACGACCAACCGTTTTTGCGGTAGACCGCGAAGAGTGCGCCGCGTACAGTCATATATGGCCTCGGTCATATATGGACACGATAGCACTTGTGACTTTGAGACAACACTTTACAGCTTATTATCTTATCTTTCATTCCGAGGTGAAACCCCTAATATGACTGGACTAATATCGCAGCCTTAAATATTGCTTTTTTTTTAATTTAACTATTTATTTTGAAGTCACTATATAAATAAATATTTTGTGAATATTTAAAGCGTCTACCTGTTGCCGTTATCAATATCGAGCAACATCGAGCAAAAAAATCTTTGTTTGTTGTATGAGAGCCCCCTTAAATATTTATTTTTATTCTGGTTTTTAGTATTTGTTGTTGTAGAGAAAACAGAAATACATCTTCTGTCAAAATTTCAACTGTCTAACTATCACGGTTCATGAGATACAGCCTGGTGACTGACGGACGGACGGATGGACGGACGGACGGATGGACGGACGGATGGATGGATGGATGGAAGGATGGATGGACGGACGGACGGACAGACAGCGAAGTCTAAGTAATAGGGTTCCGCAAATTACCCCTTGGGTACGAAACCCTAAAAACTCTGCGTCATTTTATAGGTTAGCTGACCCTTATTAAGACCAAATAAATATTTTATTCGAGTTTATAAGCCAGTTGTTTACTACACCCGTTTTTTAAATCATTAAGTTGCACCTTCAATATAGAGCCTAACTATCATATTGACGACTGGTAAGTAAACGCATGTTTTTTAAACAGCATCTGCTGGTCAAGGTTGACAGCGTCTGACCCGCTGGCCTTCATCATATCGTTTATAATGATGTCACTTTTACTACAATTTGGAAACACGGGAGATGTTCATCATTTGCAGTAAGTATGTAATAATTTAAAAAAAATTGTTCAACTATTCGGTTTTCAATTCATAAATACTAAATTTTTTAAAATTATTGTTAATATATTTGAAGTGTTATTTAAAAATAACTAATTAATGAGCACCACATCTTTATACCTATAATGTTACTGTACGTGTGTATGTCACTGTACTGCTCCTAAACGGCTAGACCGATTTGAATGATTTTTTTATATGCGTTTGGGTGGCGCCCTGGATGGTTTAGATTCACAAATCAGCCGAGCAGATGGCGCTGCAGTCGGTATCATGCAGGACAAAGTCTGCCCGGTCAGCTAGTATTGTATAGGATTTTAATAATTTGAGCGATTACTATGATCGTTGGAGAAATTTAAGCGTTTTTCGGGTCTCAAATTCAAAATATCTTTATTTAACTGGTTTTCTTAGTCCACTTTTGAATCGTCATGCGAATTAGTCAAATGGTTAAAACTAAACCCTTATAAAAACGTTATATGCCTCCGTCCGTCTGTATCGATTGTGTGAACTAATTTGTCTTTTGTAAACCGCCATACAGATTTGGTATAAAAATTGAATAAAATATTTACTCCACAACTATTCTGAAAGAACTTTCATGCATATTTAAAAGTACAGTTTGAAAGAACGACTTTGCGGAGATGTTTAATTACAGGCCTGCTAAGCGGCAAAAAAAAAACCTTATTGCGCGAAGTATCGTTGGATAGTGATTCAAAAATGCATTGGAGGTTTCTAAATAGTTTTTTCAAATGTATATTTTGCGAGTTAGGCACAGTGCAACAAACCTCTCTGACTTTCGATCGCTAGTGACGTTGTTAGTTTACACCATTTTAATAATAATAATATACTTTATTGCATATAGAATACAAAACAATTAAAACAATAAAAGTAATAACAAATTGGCGGTCTTATCGCTAATGAGCGATCTCTTCCAGACAACCTTTGGGTAGAGGAGACTTTATAAAATTATTGAGTAGAATGTGCTAACTGAAATATAACTAATGTAGTTCTGATTTTTAACCAACGCACCGGGTCACAAATTTTTTTTTGCACTATATTGGCACCCATTTGAGAATTTTACTTTTAAATCATGTATTCTAAAAATCTGGAAATAAATCACGATAACAGAGACATTTATGTTCTGAACAAAATCACTTAAACATCTTTTTTACCTCACCAGCACGAAAAGGATAGTTTTGCTGTCCAAATTCAGTGAGCAAAATAGTGAGGAAAAGTAATTCACTGTTCGAATATTGACGATATTTCTCTGACACCAGAAGAATCCCAGGCGCTGACATAATATTTCTTATAAATATAATATTTCTAAGTAGCACTGACAAAAGCTACTAAGAAATATTTTTCTCGCTGGTAGAGGTGAAAAGTTGTATGTTGGACGCATGAGCAAATTTTTTCGGTCTCGTGCCTTTAAATCCCTCGCTATGCTCAGTAGTCTACATTTAAACCCTAGCCTACTTCGCTAGCTCAGGATTTAAAGTCGGCACTTCTACCAAAAAACGCTTTTGCTCACCTGATAACAAATAACTATTTTAGATATACGCAAAAATTCTTTCCCTAACATTGCGTGTAAGTCTCATACTTGACCGGTTTTTTTTTTTGCTTTGATGTGCCGAACGAAACCTAATTAACATTTTTACAGGTATACTTGGGTTCTGAATAATAAGGTCTGTTAGTTAATGGTTTTTGAGTTTTTGACCAATTGCAAACACGGTTATTGCTAGTAGGTATATGCATAAATAAGCTCGCGGGTATTCATTCCCTGCTAGTTTTCCAAGTATTTATTTCATTTTCTTCCCGGTTCACTACGCTACTGCCACATCACTGTGTGCTTTTTCACCTGATTTTACAGTTCAGTATCGTGTGGACCTAGTTAAGAGTTGGCATTTATACAATATTAGTTTTTGTTTTTGGCTCCACTTGCGCTGGATTCGGTTATCGGTGTGAAATTCCTACTGTAACTCCTTGATCATATTAAGTTTGCTATGGCTATATCGATAGGAATTGGCTTATAGTTATTGCTGCGGAGACTTTTGAAAAACTCTCCCTGCAAGGAAAACTATTTCTGTGGGGACTCCTAACAGGGACTAAAAATATCTTATATCTGTATTTGTCCTCCTAGCTATGAGTTTGCAAAAAATCTAAGCATTTGGGTACTTTGTTATGGCGTCAGGGAATAAAATAAAATATTCATTCCCCAATATAAGGGTACGGCCACACTTGACTCGGCGGCGGACGTGGTGGTACTCTAAACGCACTGACGAATCATCAGTCAGGTATGGACGGTTTGATGTTTAAGTATGCATTTTTCTGCTCAGACGTAACGCGACGAAAAAGAAGCCGCAGAAGATCGGGCAGGTGTGGCCCAACCCTAATATTTGCGAGAGAATACACCTTTAATACCGTACATGTGACATCGTAGTTACCAACCTCCATACGTCCCCCTCCCCACTGTTCGGGCATCGACCTAACCTCACCTTAGGCCAGGAGAATTTGGGCCATAGTGCACCACGCAAGCCCAGTACGGATAGTGGACTTTACATACGCGTTTTTGATGTATGCAGGAGAACATTATGATTTGTAAAAAAAAATGAATTTGAGAATTTTTGGAAAAAGACATATTGGCATATGAGATGTGGCATAATGTCAATTCAAATTGTTCCACACACTGAGCGTGAGGTAACTAACAAATTCACTTTCATATAACATAAGTAATGAGTACGGTAAGAAATAAGATACGGTTATTCCATAATTACCGGTTATTTGTTATGTGAAACGTTACTTATATAGGGTAACGGGGCGGCATGGGAACTGCAATTTACTATGACACAGTCGACAAATACGGTAAATTTCATACTATTCACTTTTTTTACCTAGTTATTATTTACTGTCATTATGGTACAATTATTTAGTTATTAGTACAATATCTAATATTAGTAAGTAGTTTTTAGGTAGGTAGTTAGGTACTTAGTAAATAAAAAAGTTTAAACTAAGCAGTTGAGTTTTAATTTTTTTTTTTAAATATATAATTCAATGTTAATGTTTACTTTTTGGTACGGGCTTTAGGGTAATTCCTCGGTATGTACACTCAAGTAAAAAACTCATTTTTTTATCCAAACTTTCTCCCAGTCCGAACAATATTAAGACCAACGAAGTGTAACGGTCAAAGATTCGTTCCGTATTGCCGTTCTGAGACCTAGTTTGTACACTAAACAAGAGTATTGTCATTTAGAAAGCGGATTATGCAAGACCTAGGCGATTGCGACACAGACAAAATACTTACCTTCTGTAAATGGTAACTGTCCAGAGACAAAGGGATGGGCGATTTGCATTTATGAAACATTTCCATGACTGTACCTAACTGTACTTCCCTTTGTTCACGAACCGCTAATCTATTATTTTAGCAAAGGTAGACCGTACGCTAAACGTCTTTCAGATTTTTTACACGATGTAAATGAAGAATGTTAATACTTATTAAAACTTTTCTTTCCGTGCGTGCCAAAAAGCGGAATTCAAAAGAGTAAAGTGCAAGTCGGACTCGCGCACCGAGATTGGCACTTAATAGGAATTTAAACAGTTTTTCAGCGTTTTAAATATTATTTGTTTAATTAGTGCATAATATACTAGCACATTTTTAATTCCTCATCAGTTAAGTTTGTGGTATAGATCTATTTCTGATTAATTTTTGGTATAGATCCATTTCTGATGGTTTTTTTTTTTATACCACTAAGGTGGCAAACAAGCTTACGGTCCGCCTGATGGTAAGCGGTCACCGTAGTCTATGGACGCTTGCAACACCAGGGGTATCACTTGCGCGTTGCCGACCCTTCAGAAATCTATTAACTTCTTTCTTGAAGAACTCCATACTGTTGTCCTTGCAGAAAACCTTGGCAGGGAGCTCATTCCACAACTTAAGCGTTCGCGGGAGGAAGTTTCTCTGAAACCGCACTGTACGCGACCATTTAGGTTCTAAAGTGTGAGAATGAATTCCCTGCCGATGGCGAGCGGTGCGATGGTAGAAAGTAGCCGTGGGCATCATTTCGAACAATTCCTAAGAAAACAACCCATTTTACAAGCGGTAGAACACACACAGTGAGGCAAAGTCTCTACTCAGACTTAAGGCTAGACCGCGAAAATACGCAGTTTTTGTGCAAATTTTTGTTTGTCTAAGCACTTCGAACAAAAAGAAAAATCGCTTTAAAAGTCCCGAAGACAAAGAAACGTGGCAAAAATACGTCGAATGAATAATGACTATTCATAAGAGAGTAACGACAGAGACCTGGTGACATAGTTTTGATGCAAACAAATTTGACAATGTTTGCTTTAACTGTAAAAGTAGGACTGAGGTATAGACTTTAACCTACATTATATACCGTACGTCACGTTTGACAAAGTACTACATATTTGGAACTACGCAAAATAGTAAAATAAACATTTTAGTAGTTAATTTACGGTACTTCCTTATTAACCGACTTCAAAAAAGCTCAATATATATATATATATATATATATATATATTATGTATTTTCGGGCATAACTCCATCATATATGGACGGATTTGAAAAATGGCATTGTATTGGCAAATATCTTGTTTTATTTAAAAGGTTATACTTCCGAGGTGGTCCCATATTAATGTAGTTAATTTAAAACTTGCTTCAAAAAGATGCACCAAAAAGGTAAAAAAAACAACTACTTATTTCCAAAAATCTTTTTGAAGTCGATTGTTTTATTTGTAAAAAAGTTTTTTTTGTTACACATTCGCCACCCCGTGTAGATTAGTAGGTTTCAATTCTCAGTGCGATGTCAAATATGGATTAGCGTACTAAAAGTGTATTTTGTCCGAATTTTTTATCACATGAGAAAAAAACTGAAACCTTGTTTTACTTTGTTCTCTGCGTCAGTTTGTCAATCAAAACTCTATTTCTGTCAGCTAAATTTGATATTAAGTATTTACAGTAACTAGGTTTGTTTTTAAAGTCCTACAAAATTCAAAATAATGTATCTTTATCAAATTTAAAAACCAAATATTCCAAAACCTATGAAACTTTTGCAAAGTTTTATTAATCATATTCTGGGCAAGTTATGTTAAGATCGGCCCCAACTTTGCTTTCCATACAGACATAATATTTAGATTTTTTGTAGGTACTAAAAAATTACATGTGATTTTGGGAGGGGGGTGGGTAGTCTTGAACCTCACCACGTATCACCAAGATTGTTTAAAAAATGCTAAAAAAACATCACGTGATTAATGGACAGCCCCTATTACATATCTCATATTCTTTAAAATAAAATAAGGCTAAAATGACTATATGCTCGATAGCATAAACTGATAACATATTTTACTAAATAATATGCTAGCTAATATTAAAGATGCGTATTCTTGAGTACCTGTATAAAATCGGTAACAATATATCTCATATTTGCAATGAGACTGGTTCTACTGTGCGTATTTTGTCTTTAATGTTAATAAAATTCCATAAATTTATGTTAACATATTGTGTAAATTAGTTTTCTGAATATATCGCCCTAGCAATGTAGCTATCCATAATAATGTACACACCACACTACAAATCCATACTAATAATATAAATGCGAAGGTAACTCTGCCTGTCTGTCTGTTACCTCTTCACGCTTGAACCACTGTACCGATTAAGATTAAATTTGGCAAGGAGATAGTTTGAGTCCTGAAAAAACACATAGGCCACTTAAAAACGTCAGTTGTCATTCGGTTTTTTTCTATAATTGAGAAGTCGCCGTTGAAATCCTACACCGATATCCGAATTTAGAGCGGGTGGAACCGCGGGCAAATTTGCTAGGAGAGTAGAGAGAGGATAGAGAGTTTGATTCCCGGGGAAGTACAAAGACTACTTGAAAGCGACAAGTGTGTGTCTGTTTGCGGTTGAGTTACCGTTAAAATCCTAAATACATACAATAGAATTAGGGCGGGTGGAACCGCGGGTAAAATCTAGTCTAAATATAAAACCATTTTTAGTTTCTCAACTTCAAATGATATTCAACTAAGAAGTTAAATTTGGGATTAAAGTTAGTTAGGCATAAACTTTACAATACATATTGGTGGCCAAACAAAGGTGAGTGACTCAATCATTAGGCAATTTCCATGTTAAAGACATGACACCGCTATGTAAATATGAGCAAGATAAATTTTTTATCGAAAATTCAAACTATTAATAATGTATTTAGTATTACTTTTGAAAAAAGATTTTATCAATGTTGTAGCTTTGGATATTTTTCTATGACTATAGGAATTTATTGCCTTAAGGGGCGGATAGGAAAATCGCGTAAATATTAAATTGCTAGTAAATAAAACAATTTTTTACAAATAAAAAATAATTTAAAAAAGTAACTTCCTTTACAATAAAATATTTCCTTCGCCTTGTAAATTAGTGATTCGGCTTTTTCACAACAATAATATATAAAACACTTAAATAAACTGGAAATTAGTATTGTTTCATGTCATGTGCAAATTTTCATTGGGCATCATACCCTTAATTATCGTGAAACTTAGTCAATTTAGTAGAATTAATTGTTATCCTTTGCATTAACTTAAATTCATAGCGATAAAACTAAAGAAAAACTGGGGATATAACGGTAATTTACGAAAAAACAAAAAGTTTTAAATGTATGTATGTAATTAATTTTCAATATTTTTACACATCGTTTTACACCCAATTCAGCTTTTTGGTCTGTACTCATGCCCTTAAATTACTGTCTGACTTTTAAAATTAGTTGCCAAACAATAAAACTCATGTTTTTGAATTTTGTCATGTTGACTAATGAAAAACAAATACCGAGTTATTTTATTTTTCTAAAATCAACATAATTTAGTTACAATACATAAGTAGAACTTGTGATACTTAGTAATTGGTTTTTAATTAATCTAATAAAAAATTTGACTATTTACTTGCATTTTCTTGATAAATGTGTTTATGAGAAATGCGACTGTGAGAAATAGTGATAATAATACGTTTTGAGATGCGAAAAGTATGTTATTAATTAACGGCCTTATAGCAGCTTAATAGTGCTGCTATTAGATATATGTACTTTATTTCCTATTCCTACAAAGCTTAGTACCTGGAAGACCGAGCTCTGCTCGTTTTTTTTAACAAGGTTGTCAAGTAGCTTTAGTGGTGCTGTGTCGGTAAAAATAATAGTTACTACTCGCCAATAGATGTCAGGAAGAGACATATTTTTCATTGCCTGAAAGCACGGATGAAACGACGTTATCTAAAAATGAAACCTAGCTAGATCAACACGCTTTTAAAATAGCTTATGACTAATGTTATAACTTCTCTGTTGCACATTTTTTAAATAAACTTTATCAACGAAGAAATAAATGGTATTTAATGGCTGCGTTACTGAGCTGTTACATGCGCCTTAAAATATATTCGGTGTGGCACAGTTTGTTAAAAATAAAACACATAAGATTTACCTTAAGCAATTTCTTCTTATCTATTCATAGTAACCAAATATAGTTTAGTCGTTTTAACAAGTAGCCAATTTAAATTTACTGAGCAAAAAATGTAATCGAGTTCTCACAGTTTAGTAAGTCACTTAAATTTAATCTGATCTTAGTTGATATAACACACCTGGATTGCGGATTCAATAAGCAGGCATTCTTTATTGTGTATACTCCTTTTTCCGAACAATATTAGGTAATAGTTTAGATAATGGCTTTTAGTAGGTTATAAATCAAGTGTTAATACATACTTTTTTATCTTTTTTTTTATTTCTTGGCAACACAAATGGTGGTCTTCTTAGGAATTGGCCTAGCTGTGTCAACAGCAACTATCTTTTACCAAACACGGCCATAAAATTAACACTGGTTTTGCTATTCAAACATCAACCAGCCGTTTTTGTATCGTACGTCCAAATAAAAAAACGAATCTCTTATAGGATCACTCGCGTGTCAGTCTGTTAGTCGGTCTGTCACATCCAATTTGCTCCTAATCCACTGTACCGATAAAGTTAAAATTTGGTACATATAGGCATTTCTGTGACCCAAACACGGACGTCTAACGTAAATTAACGAATTTTAAATATGGGGTCACTATTGGAGGCAAATTAGAAAATTCTCTTGGACTAAATAGGTTCGTGAGTTTTTTAGATATCCGGAAAAATTGTACAGAATCTACGCATAAAGCATGTACGCCACGCACTTGGCCGGTTTTTTCTATAGGTTCAATTCATTCTCACACCTTAAAACCTCAATAGTCACCTACAGTGCGGTTTCAGAGGAACTTCTTGCCGCGAACGCTTAGGTTGTGGATTGTGGAATAAGCTCCATGCCAAGTATGGCCAAAGTCTAAGTATGGGGTTCTTCAAAAAAGTTATTAGTTTTTTAAAGGATCGGCAACGCGCGATTGATGCCCCAGTTGTTTCAAGCGTTCATAGACTGCGGTCTCCGCATAGAAAGAAATATTGGCAACATTTATAATTAGTCGTGTTCTACTTAGGAATTTGCAATGATTTTTTCAACAATATGTTCTGCCCAAATGGCCATCAAAGCAATACCAATGTTAATGTTCGAAAGCCAACCAGCCGTTTTTTCATCAAAAAGCACAAAAAAAAAATAATTGACAAAAAAGTGTTAAAAAAGAACTAATCTAATTTATTATTCAATTGACGAATACGAATCTCCGTTAAGAGATCATTGCCTCATACATAATTGATGGCTCTCGGCGCTTTAACAACATTCTTTATCGCACTCAGACTCAACAGTCTAGACTGGTCAGACTTTACTTTGCATAATCACGCTGACTAGATAAAATATAAAAATGTCAATCTTACGCATTTGATAAAGGTCAACGTATTGCATTAAAAGGTCAATGCTAAATACAAATAATTTACAATGATTATTAATTTACTGGGAAATATTTCGAAATGAAAATTTAAATTAAAAGCAATAAATAAATACCCATCAAAAATAAGAATTTAAAGTAGTCAAGTGAGTGTCGGAGTGGCGTGCTACAGGTTCCGCTACAATTTTTATATATAAGTCGCAGCTATCTGGTTAAATTAGCCAGTTAAGTTAACTTTTAATTTGAGAGAGTTAATGTTATATGATAGCTTATATAAAAATATACATATTCTTATATTAATAGATTGACTCTATTGTAATAAATTTCTTTGTTAGTATCTATACTAATATTATAAAGAGGAAAGATTTGATTGTTTGTTTGTTTGTATTGAATAGACTCCGAAACTACTGGACCGATTTGAAAAATTCTTTTACCATTAGAAGCCGACATTATCCCTGATGAACATAGATTACCGCGGGAAAATGTTTCATTACTACGGGAAAACGGGTTATAGGACAACGGGTAGTAAGAATTATCCTTCCGTACTTATTTTTTTCCAATAACTTCTAAACGGCTGAACCGATTGGGTTGAAATTTTACATGGGTATTTCGATGGCTCCCTGGATGATTTAAAAATTAGACTTTTTTAGACAATTAGACCCGATAGGTAGAGCTACTGTCGGTATGTCAACTACTAAACGGCTTGACCGATTGGGTTGAAATTTTGTATGTGTATTTCCATGGTTTCACAGACACGAATGTATTATGCCATTATAATTCAGGACTTGCCGTAAGAACCTACGCCGATAACGAAATTTAGGGCGGTCGAAGGCGCTGGCAGAAGCTAGTTGGTCATATTCATAGTTGACCTCCGGGGTCGCGTTAAATTTGCTATTTTAGCAAACCCCCTGTTTTAATATATCTATCTAGTACCTTTAAACGAGCGATTCTTGTATACATGGATCTAAATCTAAATCTCGGAAACGGCTCCAACGATTTTCATGAAATTTAGTATGCTAGGGGTTTCGGGGGCGATAAATCTATCTAGCTAGGTTTCATTTTTAGAAATCGTTTTATCCGTGTTTTTAGGCAATGATTAACTGTAAAATGATAACTCTTCCTTATATCTATTGGCGAGTAGTAATATTATTATTTTTACCGACACAGCAACACTAAAGCTACTTAACAATAGATGGCGTTGTTAAAAAAAGAGCAAAGCTCGGTCTCCATGAACATTTTTAATATGGATATCAACAGTTAATTGATTAAAGCAAATTTATGTGCTTGCTGCTGTGTTGGTTTAACGTAAACCAAAGCTAAACGAAGGAACGAAAATCTTACAATATAAAGTAGAAGATTTATTATTGCTTTTTTTAAATTATGATTTGTTAGTTATTGCAATTCACAGTTATTATTAAAGTTGTAGTCTCACTGTATTCGAAATTGTTTTCTCTTTGAACATCACAGAGCACTTCTATTTTATAAATAATAGCTATTTGGTAAAGAAAACACAAAACAAACGAAAATAACGCAAAATTGGAATAATTAAACTGAAATCTTGATTAAGAAAACACAAAACCTTTTTACAAAAAACACTGAGATCACATTTAAATAAACTTTTAAAGCTAAATCTGATATGAAATGATTTTTGAATACAGTTACTATCCAGTACTATTCTATGTTACGAAAATTTTATTTATTATCGGACACGGTTTGATGAAAAAAAAAACTTTCAGTTGCTTAAAAAAATATAGACACTATTAGGAATAAGTGAATTAGGCTATGTACTTTAAATTTGTTCTATTATTCTTCATAGAACTATTAAGAAAAGCTTTTCAAAATCTCATAAATAAAAAAGAACTTAAATTTTTGTTCTATTTTTAAAATTCAAAATAAACTGAAATTTGGAACTTCGAACCAAATTAATTTTGTATGAAAAAATCTACGGCGTTTAAAACCTTAACACTTGAGGACTCGCTAATGGGTCGAACGGACCCAGTTCTTCAATTTACGTGTAATAACTCAGAACTTTTAAGTTTTAACGTTCGCGATGTTGTTACTCTTAATAACCATTCAACGAAATTGTAGCAATGGCGAATGGCAGTAGTACTCGTCAGTTAGCGGGCTGCATGTGAGTGCGTGCTACAGACGTAGAAGGTGCTTCCGGGTCTGCTACACCCGGTAGCGACTACATACGGTTAGTGTTTTTTTCATCATATTATTATGTATTACTATTTATTATTGATTATTTCTTAGTGATGAATACATAAACTGTCTTTTGTTTATATTTGATACTTTTTGACGTTTGCCGGGTGACACTTCAAGAAACTGCGTTACGCTCCGCTCACGTTATGCGCTCACAATGAGAGCGAGTGAGAGGCACGCGCCCGCCTAAGAGCGAGAGAGACAGACATAAAATCATTGTCACGTAAAACTTTCGCCCGTATACCGACTTTACAGGCAACCAGTTTTTATATGTTGTGCTTGTGCTTTATATTTCATGTGTTTTTATGTTTGTAATGGAAAGTGTCCTTTTATGATAGGGAGGGCATTTTCCAATATTTTAATTGGACGCTGTAAAAGAAAGGGAGAAAAGAAATGCCCTTGCTGAGTTTCTTGCCGGTTCTTCTCAGTACAAGGTCTCCCGCCCTGTAGACTTACGAACCGATGGCGTAGTGACATTCATAAGTGCTCAATTATTGTAGCCTAATCTGAATAAAATTATATTGAATATTGAATTAACCTGTTTTTTGTTTATTTCATAGAAAATAGCTACCAATAGGCCCTTGAGACCTAACGAAATAGAAGAATACATTAATGCAAAAATAGAAAAACGAAGACTGTTCTGAGACTGAAGACCACTTGGAAATAAGTGAGCATGAATCGGAATCTGAACAAGAGGGCGACAACGACGAAGCAAATATACAATCTGACATAATATCGAATTCGAGATATGTTAAATTTTTACTAATTTTACTCATTTACATGGCTTGTTAACCGCGGTAACTGTTTTAGTCGATAGATCGACTAGTTTGAACTAGATATGTCGAAGAAACATGGCGGATATTTAATTAATCAATCAAAATCAATTAAAAATCTTTTTAAACTAGTCGAACAGTTACTGCGATTAACAAGTCATGAGTAAATATTTTAAAAATATCTCGATTTTGAGATTATCTCTATCAGCACGAGGATCGTGAAATCCAACCCACCCCCGCCGATAGGTGGACGGAAAGTGTATTGCGGTCTTTGTAACAGGAAAAAAGATCCACCTAAATATTTTGCGCAAAATACAATAAAGCCATTTGTAAAGAACACGAAAAAGAAAGAAGAAGAAAAAGCAATATATATTAGTATTTGATTAATTATTGTCTTTGTTTATTATCATTATTTTTATCCTTCTAATAAAGTAGTTTTAACTTTTTTGAAGTTTTTTGGAAAAAATATTATCCCAGGTCCAGCGCACCCGGTAGCTAGGATGGGTGTTACAAATTAAGGCGCGAGTCCCTTAAGTGTTAACGCGTTATAATCTATCATATCCCATAGTGGCAGAAAGAATATCACGTTCATGCAAGACCAGTGAATTTTTAAACAAAGTTTTTGTTTTAATTCATACATTTTGATTCAATTAACACTCTGGTTAGTTAATAATGGCAATTTATGGTTAAATATATGCTTTTTGCGACTATGGTTAGTAGCGGTTTGAGCAGCAAAATGTTTATATTTAAAGATATTTAATGTTATACAGTTTGTATCAAAAATAATGCATCGGATTTCTCTTCAGTTAATTATAATGAATGATGCTTAGTGCACAGTAATTAGTATGGGAAAATATCTGATTCGGATTCGCCTTAACTTTAAAAAAACATTTTCGATGCCTTGTCTCTGAATGTACCATAAGCCTGATTCTTATGGTTCCTCCCTATATCATCGAGGTTAAAATACCAGAACAAAGAAGCGACAAAACAAATTCGTCAATTCATACATGATGTCACTGTTGACACCAAAATTACCAACTATATAGGGAAACAACACATAAATAATTTAAATTAAATGTTAAATAGGAATAAAAAACTCACCTTTGTCTCCATGGAGTGTTTTGACGGAGGGTGCCAGACCAAAAGGCGCCTTGGGCACAATAGCAGCACCCTTATTCTTTTCAAACAAGGCTTTTCGCTCCCGCAGGGACATCTCGGCTGGGTCTTTAGCCTTAGGGCTACCAGCTTCAAACATAGCAGCTTTAGAAAGGACCGAACTCCTATCATTGGCATTCAATTTTGGCGCCAACCTTTTCATAGCAGGCGAGCCCTTATCCAACACAGGTTTCTCACTAATAGCCGGCTTTGTTGTGAAACCCTCAACTGCTTCCACCTCGTCATTATCTTCCAAATGCACATTGTTTTCTTTATCAATTTCACTTTCAAACGGTTCGTCACTATTTTTCGGCGGAGTCGGCGCTTTGTATTTCTTTATTGATGGTTTTTTCGTCACTGTAGGATTAACCGGTTGTGTGGTGACCACCATAGTCGCCATCTTGGGGGCTGCAGCTGCACTGGGGGTAGTCGATGCACGGTTCGGCTGTTGTCGGTCAGGTTCGGTGTTTTCCTTCGTAAAGTCATAGACGAGTCGCGATTGGCTGGCAGAGACGCGTTTGTAGCCTTGGCTTTCCTATGATTGGACAACGATAGCGTACGGTGTGGGGTTAACACGTGCGTGCATTCCGTCTGTGTCAATACACGGTACGAAATACGAACTGTTTTTATTTTACGTACTTTTGCAAAAGTAGGTTAGTTATAAAAGGGTTTGTGCCGAAGTTGCATCATGTCATTTGCATTACGTAAGAATTCTTCGCGGAAAAGTATCTCCAATTGCTTGAGGAAAATATAATAATGGGCGATCTGCACTGGCAGTCAGCTGTTGGTACGATGCCGAGAGTTTTTTTTTATCTTTTCAACGAGCGAGCGTACGTGTTGGTCGCGACAGACAGACGGTCGATGCGCGTGGGTTGTGCGCCGCGTCCTACCAACAACTGAGTGACGAATGCATCCAGACTCCCAGGCTGTAAGGAGCCGGTACACGTGCTGAGATCCGGCAAACCAGATAATACGATACTATTGTTTTCATGCGTTCAGTAAATAATTATAGTATTTATGTAAAAAACGTAATTATCGAAAAAAAGTCAAGTTAGCTTCGACTCACGAAGCTAAATGTGATACTAGACGGTCTAGATAGCAAATAATCTTATCTCTGAACTAAATATTTATTAGTGTCGAGACCACCATTTGATTGAAACTGTTTGATTGGTTTTAAGCCATAGAAAATAGGGTAATAAATTTATTTATTCTTTCTTGTCGCCTACAGTTTCTAAGTACTTAACATAACACAACATATTTGTGCAATTTACTCGCTGAAGTCTGTGTTTAAGATCTCTATGAATTAGAAACATCAATAAGCTATCATAACCCAGTTAACATAGGAGATCTAAATTTTACGTAGCTTTGAAACACCTATTGTAAAAAAATCAGGGTTCGCATGATATATGTTTATCTAACGATATAAATCGAATATTTATCATGATATATTTGAACTGATATTTATGCTCGATAATATATCAAAATTGATTTTTATACTTTTTTTTTTGGAAAAAATCAAAACTACGTCAAATTTATTCGACATTCGCCTGATAAAATACAAATAGTACACCTAACCTACATATATTAAAGTGTAGATAATGTTTATCACAAAAACTAAACAAAAATATTATAAATATATATATAAAAATAATGTTAAGGATTTAAGACTAAGTTTGAAAGTCAAAACTTCAAAAATGTTTATCTTTAATATTTTATTTGTTTAAAAAGTTGTATTTGTATTAATTTTCTTTTAGTCAGTAAGTGCAGACTTTTCTTATTATAAAAGTATACTGGTTTTGATTTATATATCAAAAACATCGAAAAAATCAAAAAATGTCGGATGATAGATATTGAAATTTATAATACTAGCAGCCCGTCTCGCAGGTGAACTTTTATTTTTTAAACATTTTGGGATAAACGTGGAGTATATGTATCTTTATGCATGACATAAGTAGTTTTTTTTTTTTCAAATTACAATTTTTATTTTTATCCATAAACCTATTTTTATTCTCACAGTTAAGTTGGGTTACATTATTGAAGTTTTAGAAGGGATCCCTAACGTTCCCTAGTAATAAATATAGCCTATGTTACTCAAGGATAATGTAGCATTCTAATGGTGAAAGAATTTTTGAAATCGGTCAAGTAGTTCTTGAGTTTATTCGTTACAAACAAACAAAAATACAATGTACATTTTGACATTTATTACAAAAAATTGCGAACCCTAAAAAAATAAGGTAATTACCCCAATTTTGAAACTAATCAATAATTCATCAAAACGTATTTATTCAATCGTCTTTTGCTTTTTTTACAATAGTTTCGTAATACAAGTGGCGAAAGACTTACGAATACCTACAGAGATATTACTGATTGACACGAGGTATCTAAATACTGAAGGCCATATGAGCGTCAGCATAATGTTGAACACACAAACAACAATGGACATCTTGTCTACACAGTTGTTAACAGTGAATTGGTAAAAACATGCAGTCAGTACCAGCACAAGTACCAGTCAGTACACAGTGCAGTAATAAACATCGGGATATCAGTAACTATTGTACTGCATATATTGCCTTTTCAATGACCTATGACCTATTTTACTTAAAGTATATAAGTACCAACTTTACATTATACATTACCGGTCACGTACGAGTCGAAATCTTTATAGTCCTAGGTGTACGCAAAAAAAAACCGCAAATCGATGTAGAGTTTAGCCGTTTGGCACACAGGTACTTTAGGGCAAAACAATAATTTTGAGCCGCAGTTCCTCAAAATATTTCCCTTATGATTATGATGTCATCAATTTTTTGTATGAGATTTAAATATTTTATTTAAATATTAAATCAGAAACCCATCGTGTGGGGTATCAAATGAAAGGGCCGGTTCTAAAAATCCAAAAAGTATTTTCAAAACATACGAAGTTTGGGCCCCTCCAGGCAGAAGACGGCTCAGTATTTTTCTGTAATATATACCTTAAATGATAGTTTATATCCTCATTTTTAACCCCCTGAAAGCAATTTAGAAAATTAAAATTTATTATTTTTTTTGAATATTTTGAGGAACTGCGGCTCAAAATTATTGTTTTGCCCTAAAGTACCTGCGTGCCAAACGGCTAAACTCTTTATAACTTCATTTTAAATTATTAATTTATTATTATTAATTTTAGAAATATTTAAATATGCGTATATTTTGGAATGTATCCTTTGTTTTTTTCCGTCCCTACAGATATATTTGTCCAAAAATCAAGTCCATTGCATGCATCGTTACGACGGGACGTGACGAATAGTGCTTCACAGAAAAAAAATCCCGTGGGAAATCCCGAATGGAACAAAAAATTCTATATCCTATCTAATCCCCTCATAGCTATTCTTGCGCTCAAAATCAGGCCACCCCACTGTTTCGTTGCATGCAAGGTAAAGAAATAGTGCCTTTTTCGTTTTTAATTTCAAATATTGAATCTTATACAAAAACATATTTTCATCGAAGCAAAATATAACCTTCGTTAATAAGGGATAGTGTAGCTTACTATAATTGCCAAAAAACAAATTTTACCTGGGTATGTATCTATTACCATCTAAAAAGTCCTTAATGCAATATTTTTGAGCAACATGCAAGTAATTTATATTCATGACATAAAATAAACTCAATCAAGACATAAATTAGTTTAATTTGTTGTTTGTCATTCGGTTGAGCTGTTATATCAAAATAAACTAGTTGAACCGAAATGAATGCGGGTTAAAATATAACGGACTACATCTTCAAAACTATTTTTATGACATACTCGGTTAGAAGTTATACGCTCATTAAATCGATTTATCTCTATTAACCAATTCTCGTCAGTTAAGGTTTGGAACCCTACCAAAATCGGCCACATTACCCTATCAAAAGTCAACGACCTAGACAATTTGGGTCCCTCGTCTTCGATGTAACATAGACATAAAAATAACAGAAAGGATATTTATAAGAGATACTACAGAAAGATACATTGATCTACGTAAAATGTAACATAAGTAATTTAAACGGGTCGTTATTTGGCAAAATACCTTTTCCTGGCGTTTCGGCTGGGTTAGTAATGGAACGCGAAAATTTAAAAACTTATATTACGTAAGGCTTTAGTATTATATAATCTGTGCGTAAGGTATAAAAAAAGGCAAAAAACAAGTTGACACTTTCCTGCGAAACAAGTTTATTTTGACATCAGAAGACTAACGACATTTCATTCTAACGCAAATTTGTCAAACATAATTCAAAAAAATTTGGAAAATCCAAAAGTGCACGCCTCATAGCGGTCATTCACATTTAAAAAAAAAATCTAAAACAAAAACTCAAGTTTTTTAAAATAAAATAACAAATAAGGTGAGGAAAAAATATACTATAAAATAAAAATAAAAAATATATATATAGATATACAGTATACAGTGGTATATTAGTTTTTTATAAATTATAATTAAACGACAGTACTTAGAACGCTAATATTAACTAGGAATCAGCACAGTGTAATACTTTATATATTAAAAACAAAAGTATTCCGGTAAGATGAATTTTTCGACCAATTTCTCTGCCACATACATGGTCACATAAACACAGATTCACGGACGTCCAAGAATGATTAGTTTGAATGTTATTATTTATTATATTAAACAAATTAATTGTTTATAAAATGTAGCATATGTGCTAGACAGATTATTTAACTTCATATTAGTGCACTCATATTATCCTGTAAGTGTTATATTAAAAAAAAAACGTCATTTAAGTTTCGAAAGACTGGGTTTTTTGACATGTCGAGAGTATGAGGCGTGCGATTATTTCAAAACCACTTGGCTGTTTTGAGAACGTTTTGCAATTTTTATAGGATATATCTGTGAATTGTATTAGGCATTTTACTACAATTCACGGACATATCCTAAAAACTCACAGAAATATTTTAAGAGTATAACAGACAACGTTCTAAAAATAGCTTATGACTAGTTTTATATTTTCACCATTTGGATTCTCGAAATTAGCTTTCTTCGAAGAGAGAAAAAGGAATATCTAATGGCGGCCCTAATTTAACAGCTATACACTCCTTCAGACAATATGATACGTGGCGCCTCGCACCATGCTTCATACACAAAAATTTCCTATTTCTTTTGACATTTACTAATCATATACCATGAAATTTAAGACGGGTTATAGAAATAAATATCTAGGTCTACAATTTGCCAGTTTCCTATTTAATTGTATAGTGTAAAAGTTACACAGGATTATATTTCATCATACAAATGTTCTCTAATAAGAAAGTTAATAAATAGGTACATTTTTTTAAATTTTGTAACAAGACAGAACTGAAACTTCAGATCATGTCCAAGTTTCACAAAGTTTGATGAGTAAATTTGAAAATCAAGTGGAAAATTCTTTGGCTTAAAGCATGCTGTGGCCTACCAAGCATCGCTAATAGTATTTCTTTACTGACTTGTGTAAAAGAAGGTATTCTATGTTATTCTTTCAAATGTTTCTGTGGCAGAAATCAAGTCACCTGATGCACCATTGAGTTGAGACGCGGAATAAATAGTGCTGGACAGTTCAACCCATGGCCAAAATATCTTCACACAGAATCTCTCAATTTGGATAATTATATAACCAGTGTATTTTTCTATCCTTCCTATAGAATTTCTCTATTTGGTTAATAACATAAACGGTGTATTTTTCTATCCTTCGTACAGAATCTCCTCCCTATTTGGATACTAACATATCCAGTGTATTTTTCTAAACTTCCTATCAACCTTCTATTTTGCTATCCCCGTCCCAAAACTAAGTATATCTTCTTGATTCGTTGCTTATTATTATTATACCCGAGAGCAGCCGGAGCTCGACAATAGTTTATAAATAACTAAACTTGTATTCGGCTAGTAGCGGGCCCATCACTACATTAAGCACACACTGCTCTTATCAGTTTTATAAATAAATTTCAACATGCCTACACATACATGTTGTGACCCAATTACCTATTTCCTTATTATAAATATAGATTATATATTAATATATATTATTGGTTGTTATAATATAATTTATGTTAAGTTGTTGGTGCTGTTTTTATACAAGTTTGTCTATCCAATCCTTACACACTTTCATTTTTCGTACAGAACTTTAAGAAGGGGGTGACTAGATTTTAAAGGTGATATATATCCCCTAATTTAAATATCAAACAGCCAAAAAAGGGTACGACGCATATAAGATGGATCCTGACGTCTACTAGCGCCGCCAATAGTACTTTTTGATTTTCTAATTGAACGAAGCTAATTTTAGAAATGTGCTTTTACAGAAATATAAAACTATAATTATAAATATATTTTTTTGAAATTACACACAGCGCCGTCGGGCCCCAAAGTAAGCAAAGCTTGTGTTATGGATACCAAACAACGGATACAAATTTTTACACGTAATATGTTTATCACATAAATGTTTGTACAGTGCGGGAATCGAAACCCACACTCTCTGCACAGCAGCCGGCCACACTACCAAATAGGCTGCGAGGGATCTATTTCTAAGCTATTTTTGTTAGAAAATTTTGTACTGCTTCTAGAATAAATCTGCGAGTTGTAAATAGCAAAGGTATCTGCTAAAATAAGCCGTTTTTAGCAGATATGCTATATATCTACAACTCACAGATTTATCCTACAACCAATGAAAACCCTTCTCAAAATAGCTATATATTTCTGTAGAAGCATATTTTGAATAATTTAGAATGTTATTGGCGGCGCTAGAACGGCAGGTATAACGCCCTTGAGTACGTGAAACAAAGATCCGTGTACAGATTTACCTAGATTTAAGCAACCCGCCTAAATTCTAGTCCTGGTTCTCAGGTTCGTTGCACTTTCGAATAGGGCTATCAATCTTATAAAGCATCCCAACAAAAACTGTGCATAGAGTTACAACTCACAACGTGAACCGGTAACCGGTGCGCAAAAACTTGGTTCAACAAACTATAAGCGGTGCGAAGCTGGAAGTTAAATATTTCCTACCATCACTGACGACACAAACTGTACTTTAAACTTGGCCGCGTTAAACAAACACGTAGAGAAATAATGACGCAACAGAATAAAGACATAATAATGGAATGATTAAATAACAGTCGACAAAAAGGGCTGTATGGAGGAGATACCTTTGCCAACGAAAAGAAAAAAAAACGCGTTACTCTGTCAGTTGTTTAAAATCTTGTAAAGTAACACCCTATATGGGTTTACGAGGTGTTTCAATGTTATATTTGGACACTTCCTAGTTGCTCTGCCGATAGAGTGTGCATGGATGGGTGGATTACAAAAGCCATTACCTCAGCCAGCGACTGTCATGGGATCTTATCGGCTTGTTAGTGTAATTTAGTATGTGTCAATGGTTCATCTCCTAAATGTTACAACAGCTGTTATTATTACCACCCAATTTGATTTCAGATAAAATTTGCTGATAAATTAACAATTGCAGTAACGAATAGTTTTTTTTTGGCTATGATTTATCATAGGCTAGATCCCGTAAATACGCCGTTTTTATGCAACTTTCGTGGCAAAGCAGAGGTTTCAAAACTTTTTTTCTCTTAGACCACATTCAAAATTTAGCTGGTTCCGGTGGACCCCCGGCAGCTAAATTTCTACCATATTCCCAAAACTAGACAAAAAAAGTGAAGATTAGATCTATGGAAATTTGCTATTTATCTAAATATGGAGTATGCAGTTTTTTACGAGTAACAGTCGCTGAACTTCTTAAAATACCCTTATAACGGGGTTTCTCGCACCTTTTGAGTCGTAGTCTCTTTTACAAAATTATTTAGCTCTGAAATACCCTTTTAACGGCGTGCCTCACACCTTTTGAGTCGGGGTCTCTTTTACAAAATTATTTAGCTCTGAAATACCCTTTTAACGGGGTGCCTCGCACTTTTGAGTCGGGGTCACTTTTACAAAATTATTTAGCTCTGAAACACCCTTTAAATGGGATGCTTCGCACCTTTTGAATCTCGAACCACTGTTCTAAAAAATACAAACACATAGTTTGGAATTTTCAGGGCAAAGATGAAGAAAATAATTTTTGATGGGTTAGATAAATTAATTTTGAGATGTATTAAATGTATTAAGCTCAATATTAAGAAGGAAAAATAATTTCAACGTTTTATTTAACTTACAATCCTTGTTTTCCTCGGACTTTTAGACCGCGTAAGTTTAGCCGCGCCCCGCACGGTTGAATTTTGCATACACGAGCCCGGATTCGGTTGTAGATAAACAGTATTCGTACAGACTCACAGGCGTGTCTAAACTAAGGTAGCTTTAATATGTATTGTAATAACTTTAAAACAAACTTTGTATGCATCAAAGGCGACAAAGAATTATATATTTTTTGAAGTTTCGAAACCATCTCCATTAAGATGACCGTTGAGATAAGAAACGGGCTTTTGTATTTCGATCCTGCGCTCGGTAGAATAAATTTTGAAGACAACCCAATCTAAGCTCAATTCATAGTAGGTACGTTCTTTTTGGAACGTACTTTTTTACGTTATTATGGGGACTAACCAAGTTTTTCAGGGAAAGTGCAAGTTTACGGTCTACCTGATGATACTTATATGTTATATATATTAAATAATTAAACGAGCAATTTTTGTACATATATAATTATAAATAAATATTTTTGGACATTACACAGAGCGGCCCCAAAGTAAGCAAAGCTTGTGTTATGGATACCAGACAACGGATCCAATTTTTTTTTGTTAATACATACATATCATACATTAATACACCCAGACTCAAGACAAACACTAATTGTTGTCCATACATTAATACACCCAGACTCAAGACAAACACTAATTGTTGTCCAGTGCGGGAATCGAACCCACACCCTCTGCACAGCAGTCGGCCACACAAGGCTTCAAGGGAGTCATTGCGTATCTCGGAAACGGCACTAACGATTTGGATGAATTTTGTATTTAGGCAGGGTATTGCTTTTTATGTTTACCCATATGTAGTATCTTTTGAAAAAAAAGAATTTTCTATAAAAATATCGGTCAAATCATATCAAAATCATTTATTCAATTTAGGCTACAAAACTTATGAATGTCACTACGCCATCGCTTTGTAAGTCTATAGGGCGGGACACCTTGTACTGAGAAGAACCGGCAAGAAACTCAGCAAGGGTTATTTTTTTTCTCCCTTTCTCTTACAGCGTCCACTTAAAATATTGGAAAATCCGCTTCCTATCATAGGACACTTCCCATTACAAACATAAAAAACATAAAATGCACAAGCACAACATAAAAAAGTATCTAATTGCAAAAAATAACAAAAAAGACAGTTTATGTACCTATTCATCACTTAGAAATAATCAATGTCTTACAGTATTAATAAACAAAACAAAAAAGTGACACTAAATACTAAGAATACAAAGAAGTTTGCACGAGCAGACCAGCCTCCACAGGTGGCACCCGTTCACGAGTATGACACATGAATCAGCCATCGCTTCGCTCAACCATGTTCGCCCAGGTAGTACCACTTATACTACTACGCTACTACTATTGAATATTTCAATTTTTGAGACACATCGCTGCTCAGAACGTGTTATTAACATAGAGCGCTATTTACCAAAGTTACAAAAGGCATATCTATTAGTAATAACGCCTTTTAAGCAGCGAAACATTTATAATCATGGATATTCATTGCACAGACCAAAGGTTGTATGAAGAAAATCTGATTCGTATTCACCTTAAAAGGATTTCGTAGAGTATATAGGTACTAAGTAATATGTAGTACATTAAGGTGAGTGTGTATGTTTGAATTTGCAAATATCAAATACGTTTTTAAGTAAATGTTACAGTGAAGTAAACGAAACTGTTGGCCGTTTAGTCATTTTACTGTTTTGAGTGTAATAGTGCGCAACAAACTTTTCTGACTCTGTGGCCAAAAATCAGAACTACAGTCGCCATATTGATATGGTGTGAAGTTACAAAGACACTAGCGACCAAACACTCAAGGTCAGAGGGTCTGATAAGTTTTTTGCACTGTAGTTTTTTTGACACTAATGGCGTGTTAATTTATTCTATGGTTTTGCATTTAGTATGTAAGAAATAAACTATCAAACTGTAAACAAAAATAACTTATTTAATATAAGGTTAAGTACCTACTCAAAATAATAATTCGAAACATACCTACATTTAATTTTGACAGTTATATCTAAACTAGAACCTTTAAAAAAATTACAAAAATGAATAAAAAGGCAGAGTACTCCCTCGCAGCCTAGTTGGTTGTGTGGCCAGCTACTGTGCAGAGGGTGTGGGTTCGATTCCTGCGCTAGACAAACATTTATGTGATAAGTATTTGTGTTTGACTTGAGTCGGGGTGTATTAATGTATATGTATGTATTTACAAAAAAATAAGTAATTTATATGTATTTGTATCCGTTGTTTGGTAACCATAACAAACGCTTTGCTTACTTCAGGGTCAGACGGCGCTGTGTGTTATGTCCAATAATGTCCAAAAATAGTTATTATTATTACAACTCTTACCTGAACAAAGTTTTTATCAAAAACGACTATTATAACCAAGAACTGTATATCTATTTACCGAAACACAAACGGTATATTTTGAAGATGTTAGGTACAGAAACCGCAAACCATGCAATGTCAAAGCACGACAAGATAAACAACCTACTATTACATTTTTAAGCAACGCCAGCGACGCAGCTGATTTTATTTTAGATTGCACGAGAAATAGTTGCACACAATATGTATAGAGGTACAATATAGACTGTTTTAAATCTCGGAATCGTATATAGAATACAGTATGGAATATTGCATTAAAATATTAGGTGTCAACGGTAGTACCTACATATTTAAAGTACATTACCTACATTGTAAAATGAACAAAAAATTATTTCCGCAAAATTATATATATATATATTATCTGAATCTCGGAAACGGCTCCAACGATTTTTATGGAATTTTGTATACAGGGTGTTTCGGGGGCGATAAATCAATCTAACAAGGTTTCATTTTTAGAAAACGTTGTTTTATCCGTGTTTTCAGGCAATGATAAACTGAAAAATATGACTCCTCCTGACATCTATTGGCGAGTAGTAAAATGTGATATTATGGCGGATTTTTGTTTAATAAATTATTCTAGTAAAGCGGTAAGTCTCAAAAATGGTGCAGCTATTTAGAAAAATAAAATATTTTGTAGAATCACCAAGATCCTTCATAGCGAAGCCCAGACCATTGCTACAAAGTTCAATTGAAAATAACCTAAACGCGAAACCAGCAAATAATTTTGGCTTCATAGAATCTAGACCACAGTCTGACAAAGCGTTATAATTAATTACACTTTTATAGTTCCTTGAACATAAAAGTTTTTGTTACGTCCTAATTTTAACTAAACGAAAATGAATTTGTGTCTTATTCCGGCCAACCTTGACCGTCACGCCTCCTTAATTTAAAAGCGAAACAGTCAAATCATAGAGCATACCCTTTTATGGGCATTGTTAGTGACAAATTTTAGTACAATTAAATGTAATGATTAGCTTCAAGTATGTTAAGTTGCTACGACGTAATTTATTTAATGTCCTCGATGTAAATTAACTTAATGTAAATTTTAAATGTGAACAATATTTAATACTAGCTGTAGCCCGTGATTTTGTCTGCGTAAGAGGCTATTCCCGTGGAATGCGACTGCGTTAAAAACCAGCGCATGAGTAAAACTAGCACTTGAGACCTTATTGGGAACAGTCTCGAGCTTCTCGGACTCTGGAATTCAAGAGAAAAATGTATACAAGTACATTCACGGGTTTCGAGAGGTAAGTCAGACTTCCATACATTTTAGTCACGAATTCCAGAGTTCGAATAGCTAGACTGTTCCCAATAAGCTCCCTGGATTATCTTTTTTAGGGTTCCGTTCTAAAAGGGTATAAAAAACAGGACCCTATTACTAAGACTCAGCTGTCCGTCCGTCTGTCACCAGGCTGTATCTCATGAACCGTGATAGTTAGACAGTAGAATTTTTTACAGATGATGTATTTCTGTTGCCGCTATAACAACACATACTAAAAACAGAATAAAATAAATATTTAAGGGCTCCCATACAACAAACATGATTTTTTTGCTGATTTTGTAGATAATGGTACGGAATCCTTCGTGCGCGAGTCAGACTCGCATTTGGCCGATTTTTTAGTGTTTTAGAATATATAATATTTGGAATTTTATATTCAACAGTTACCCTGTTTTTATCAGCTTTAAGATCGGCCTATACAATTAAATGTTTATTGTTTTAACTTAGTAGTGTATACAAGCCTTTGCTTATAACCTTATTTTTTATTCTATGTCTTAGGCGACTCCGTGGTTCAGTGAGTAATAACCTGCCTGCTAAAACAAGGGGCATAGGTTCGGTTACCGCATAGGACAAACATTTATGTGATAAATATAGTGTCTGTTTTGAGTCTAGGTGTTTTCTATGTATAATATGCATATATATTTAAAAAAAAAAATGTATATATATATCTATCTGCATCCATTTCATCATCATCATTTTACACCACTAAGGTGGCAAAAGAACTTGCTGTCCGCCTGATGGTAAGCGGTAACCGCAGCCTATGGACGCTTGCAACACCTGTGGTATTTACTCGCGAGTTGCCGAAGTTTCAAATATCTAATAACTTTTTTCTTGAAGAACCCCATAGTGCAGGGATGGCGAACCCATGACACGCGTCGCGAAAAAACATTTCGGGCACGCTAATAATTTATGAAATTTCTATTCACTTTTCTTATGCTTGCAAGTCATTTTTAGAAATGAACTCTAGTTTAGCTTCTATTTACTTAGTACTTACAAAGTACCTACGACCCTAATGTGAGATTTTGAGCACCTAATTTGCAACAGCAGTAATCACTCTAATCTTTTTTTTAATTTAAATAAATATAAATTAATAAACATTTCGATTGCTGTAAATATTTCGAGCTGCAAATATCTAAATAGCTTTAAGTTAATAGCATTTCGTTTAATTTTTCTCCATTATTATTAAGTAACCAAGATTTTTTGACGGCACGTCATAGGTACAGTATTTTTTTTCATAAATAATGGCACATTCATTAATAAAGGTTCGCCATCCCTGCCATAGTGTAATCCCCTGACACCGCTTATATATGCTTACTTTGGGACTAGACATCATTGTGTGTATCTAAAAACTTTTATTATATTATTTATTTATCGGTTTCAATGATAATAACTCTTTTTATATCTTAAGTGTCTTCGCAGAACCCTAAAAACGAAACAGGAATGGAAACACAAAAAGTAGAAACGTAAATGGAATGGAATTTCAGTATCACTCGAACAAAGAATCAAAATAAAGTCAAAACGATTTTTCTCCGGGTCAAACAAAAAGCGAGACACTCAATCGCATACAGTATACTCATTATTTCTATCCTAATATAATGTGCGGTAAAGAAAGAAAGACCCATCGCCAACTTTATGATTCGGCCTTGGGGCACGAATTTCGGCCGAAACGGCAAGCAATTCCCATTGTTTCGGCCACCCAAACGCGACAAGGCGGCAGGCTTCGGCTTTAAATATAGCCGTAAAAAATGAAAATAAGTCGTAAAGAGACACACGTCAAAGAACAACACATTGTATGCAGTAGCGTATCTCGATATTAGGATTACGGATAATAGAAATTTATTTTCGACTCCCTCGCAGCCTAGTTGGTAGTGTGACCGGCTGCTGTGCAGAGGGTGTGGGTTCGATTCTCGCACTGGACAAACATATATGTGATAAACATTTGTGTTTGTCTTGAGTTTGAGTGTATTTATTTATGTATGATAGGTATGTATTTACAAAAAAAAAAGTAATATATATATATATATTTGTATCCGTTGTCTGATGGCCATAACACAAGCTTTGCTTACTTTAGGGTGAGACGGCGCTGTGTTTAATGGTCCAAAAAATATTTATTTATTTATTTTCAACCGACGAATGAGGTTCTCAATTCAACGGGTACATATTTCTTTATAATTTGTGATCACGCACTTAGAAGCAAACGATCTTATAACATTTAAATTTAAAAAAAAAAAACCCTTTCTAAGGGCAGAAAAATATGGGGTGTGAACAGATTCAACGGACAACTGTTTAAAATTGGCACACACAAGGCGCGTTTGGTTTGGGATAAAGAAATCATTATTTTTGTTACTTTACTTACTTTTTACTTTGTACAAAAATATCAAAGTTTTAGTATAGTGAAAAGGGGAAAGTTTAGATTTTTTTTTCTAGCGAACAAAAGTTCATTAATCGTATTTGTACGTTTTTCAGGGTCTGAACCATATACCGAATAACGAAGCCATTACAATTTAGTCGGAACTACTCAGCTAATACGCAGAAACCTTTGCCATAAAAAAAATTAAGGTTGTAAATTAGTCGAAATATAGATGAGGAAGATTATGATCATGTAAAATGACAAGCCTGTCTTACTAATAAAATTACTAGTTTCAATATTTTTAATATCATTTCTGTTTATGTACTACTAACGCGAGTGAAAACTGAAAAAACGACCAGCAGGGCGATTGTCATCTCCATTGGTAATCGTTTTCAATTCCATTATAAGTACCGTAGCCGCGTACTTGGGTATGAAATGTATATGTACCGCTTGTTATAATGGGCTGTGTTCTGAGGAATTGTTTTAAATTATGCCCACGGCTACTTTGTACAGTGCGATTTGAGAGGTGCCTCCTCTCGCGAAAGCTTGGGTTGTCGAATAAGCTGGCTGCCAAGGTTTCTTTAGAGACTACAATATAAGGTTCATCAAGAAAGGAAAAGATTAGGTTTTAAAGAGTCGGCAAAACACGAATAATGCCCCCCCGTGTTGCTAGCGCCCATAGGCCTTCACTTCACCTCAGGCGGACCGTAAACTTGTTAGCCACCTAGGTACTTTTAAAAAAAACCTACGCTCACGTCAATAGTAATCGACTTAAAAACGATTATATCGTTGGATTAAGAAAATCACACTACAGGCAAGTATACGGTGTGACTCTTCATATATTGCACAAATAAAAATGAGGGAAACTATACTTACTTAATTTTATCGATGAAAAACACATTAAAAAAAAATATTTTTTTGTGGTGTTTCTTAAATTTCTAGGACGCTCAATGTGAATGAAACAATGTAACTTTAAAAATACAAGATCTATCACGATGAAATTTTACCATCAGAAAAACGGTATCATGAAGTGAAGTGTGTTATTAGGTACCTACATAGACCCAACTTTAAACTGTGATTCAGATCAGTTTTTATTTTTTTACTTTTGAGAGACGAATTCCTTTTTTGTCTCGTAGACTAAAAGCATCGGTACTCGTAAAAAAATTTTATACAATCATCAACATAAAAGGCGTCTCACAAATATTTTTTGTTTTAAATTCACTACATTAAAATGGGACCACCTCGGAAAAGGGTATACCTTTTAAATAAAAAAAGCATTTTGAAAATCCGTCTATATATGACGGGGTTATAACATACATAAAAAAATACAAACATTCGAATTGTGAACCACCTTATTTTTTGAATACGCTTGATAACAAAGGTAAGTAGGGCTTCTATTGAGAAATTTTACAATTAATGTAAAATCTAATGATGAAAAACATGATTTTTGTTATAAAAATATCTTTACTCTCTTTTAAGGGCGAGTTTCTTACCTCAATTTTTAAATTAATGAGGAATTTATTTCCAGTTATTATCATTTTTTTTTTATCGTGATAGAACACGTAGTTTATATGTTACCTACTTGTACTTCCGTTGCCATAATATTTACTCTATGACAAGTTTGAGAAATGTATTTGCCTTTGCGCAGTCGAAGTAAGAAAATTTACGATTTATTTAACAATTCCTGAGGTTTGAAATTTTTACGAGCCGGAAGAAACGATGTTTCATTTTATGTTTGATAAAAAAAAGGCTTTACGTTCCTGTGTATTCTCTCGGAGAAATTACGAAACAAATATTTTGGTACACACAAGCATACTATTTATGCAAGCGATGTTCTGCTTGTTCAATTTAGCGGCTCCTTGGGGCGAGGGTTCGATCCCCGCACATTAAAAACATTTATGTGATTAATATTTGTGTTTAGAAAAAGAGTAAGTATTAAAAGTATTCAAGTATTGGTTATCCATTGTCTGGTATCCAAAAGTACAATCTTTTGGTCAGAGGGCGCTGTGTGTAATGTCCATAAATATTTATTTATTTATAATTTTGAATTTCTTATACGTTAGTTCGTCAAGAACAGGGAAAGGGTGCTAAATTCTGTCTCTGGTGGCCTACTTTTTTACCACTTTTTATTTTGAAGGTGGTGATTTAAAACTTGGAACGTATAAAGCCAGCTTAGACAAAATACACATATTATCGTCATGTCGAAAGAAAAAAAGCACTATTCCGTCACATTTAAACATAGCAAAGGGCTTTTCATCCCGATCGAGACTTCCCACGACAGTATTTTTTTCTGAGGGCACAATTTATCACGTCCAGAATATTTATATCCCAATACCCAGGGGAATACGTTTTTCTGTGGGTAAAACCGCGGGTCTTTATAATATTATTAAAAAAATGAACATGAAAATGCCTGATAAATGAAACAATTATAATAGAAAGACATCATACAAAAAAGACTGTGTAACTATACTTAAGATTACATTTTTTTAAGATGCAAAACGGAAATTTCTTAGATCTGATATTAGTAATGAAAAATCTTGGCAAACTTGGAAAATCCTAGCAATATACGGAAAACAACCTCCAATGAGACATTGTGTTACCAATGTCACTAAGAACATAAAATAGTTATTACCAGTAGTACGACAGATCGTATGCAAATCCGACCGATTGTAAGATATCATCGGCGATACAGAGGTAATTATTATTCTATGTGGGCGCCATTACAAATTAGCGGTAAGAAAGATAAACAAGGTAAAGAAATATAGAAAACTGTTGAGTCGACTTTCAAGTCGGCTTTTATATTACAGTAGGTGTTTTGCGTGTTTTTTACTTAAAAGCTGCACTAAGAATTTTATTGTTATCGTGTTTTTTTTAACTATTGTTGTTACACGCGGACTAACTTTTGCTACGGTGCTGCTTGCACTCTGCTGCGTAAAGTTGGGACGGTTTGCACAAGGGTGTCCTGAACACGAACCTCGGCTTGGGCAAAGCGTGGTTAAAAACATAGCTAGGACTAAATGATTCTCTTAGGATTTTTTCTATGTAAATAAATAGATAGATATATATAGATAATAATAATATAAATAATTTTGAACATTCTACACAGCGTCACCTGGTTCTAAACTAAGCAAGGCTTGTACTGTGGATACTAGACAACGGATAAAATAACATATATTTACTTTGTTTTTGTAAATTTATATACCTTTATTATACCTACATAGAAAACACCCAGACTCAAGACAAACACAAATGTTTCTCCAGTGCGGGAATCGAAACCAACAGCTTTTGGTTCAGCAGGCAGGTCATTTTAGGGGGAATTAGGTGATAAAACTTCCCTAAAATCACTTTCAACATATCGATTATAAACATAATATAGTTAAAATCATAGTCATACATCAAAAATACTCATACAAAATCAAAATTTTTACAACACTATTTTGGGCTGCACAGATTTTTCTAGTCTTTTCATTTTTTGTATTTAAACACATTGGACAAACACATAAGGCCGCGGTCATACAACACTCTGTCAACCATGCAAATTCAGCGATACAAGTTTACTACCAATATAAATAACTATAGTTATCATGCAAGTACGAAATTGGTCAATGTATATTAGGCATACACCTACTTTTTCGTGTTCTTTTCGTTTTATATTTTCTAATTTTAACACTTATTACTCAGAAGTTGGTGATTTACTTTTAATGGGACACAATATATTTTTTATCTATGCCAGTATGCTAAAGCTAGTTTTTTGTATATAAACGAACTAACTAAATGGAACTACCAGTCGGATAAAAATTTTTTTTTTGCATATAATAGCCCAATTCTTGAGAAAGGTTCCTAAACTAAATCCTTTAATATTTAACATCATGCTACGACCCTTAGGAGCCAAGTAAAAGGAAAAAGAGTTAGAAAAACCCTAAGGTACGAGGTAGTAGCGCAGGCGAGCGACGAGAGGGAGGGGGGTTCTAGTATAATTTATTTAGTATTGTGTCAGAAGCAGTGTTGCGGCAATAGGCTCACCTGTCACGCAGGACTAAGTGGTTACTAAATAGGCTGTCCCCATACTGTGATGTAGGAGTATATCCAGCTTCTGGTTACTAAGGTTAAGACGTGATGTTATATGCACATACATACATTGAAAAGGGAGTCGTTTTTTTCGTGAATCTAATAACAATATGTAGAGTATAAAGCATAATATTATTGTTATTAGGGTTCTGTGCACAAAGGGTAGCGGAACCCTATTACTAAGACTCCGCCGTCCGTCCGTCTGCCACCAGGTGTATCCCATGAACCATGAAAGACAGTTGAAATTTTCATAGATGTATTTCTGTTGCCGCTATAACAACAAATACTAAAAAACAGAATAAAATAAATATTTAAGGGGCTCCCATACAACAAACGTGTTTTTTTTTTGCTCGATTTTGCTCAATATTGATAACGGTAACAGTTATTCGCTTAAAATATTCACATAATATTTAGTTATATAGTCACTTTAAAAATAAATATTTGAATTAAAATAAAACAAATATTTAAGGGGGGCTTCCATACAACAAACGTAATTTTTTTGCCGTTTTTATAGATAATGGTACGGAACCCTTCGTGCACGAGTCCGACTTTTAAATTTATAAAGAAACTTTTAGTGTGGCAGCTATGCTATGACGTAATAATTAAGGAGATAATCGCAATATTCTTAACGCGCCATACAATTATTTTACTAGCACATTAGGGTTGTCCCTTGCAACTAAGTTTGCAAATGTAAAAAAAAAATAAGGCGTAAAATTGAGGTAAAACATATTAAAAAAAAACCTAAATTTTAAACTTATTTTTTGTTTAGATTTTTAGTTTGTCAAAAAGAAATTAAATATGAGCACTCAAGTGGATAAGAATATTTTGTTAAATTAATATTAATACCTTAGACATCGAAGGGAATAGGTGTCGAAGGATTTATCTTTCTTTAACATAATTAAATAATAAATCCATTTTGTTTTTCTGAAACGTAAATAATTGATTTGTAACATTTTTGATATGTTTTGTAAAAAGAGGAAATGAAGAATATCTTAAGGTGGCGCTAGTTTGGTAGATACTGCGCCTTAAAGTCCAATAGATTAGGTTATGCCGGGGAAAACGAAGCACGAACGCCTCGGTGTTGTTATATTAAAATAAATTTATAATTTCACTACTAGATAGATGCAACTTCGTCATAAACCGTCGAGTTAATTAATTAATTAATCACGCATTTATTCCACACCTCTGCTCCAATCATAGGAAGTATACTTAATTTATAAGAGAAAGAAATATGACAATCATTAATCTAAAAAGAATGCAATTAATATTAAAAATAAAAAATAAATTATTGATACATTTTGATGTTATCTAAAAATAAAATTACTTACCAAAATTCTTTTCTTTTTTTGGAAATATAAAAAATATTCCTCATCACTTTGGTTATCAACTAATAAGGAATTAGCAGCACCAAAAATCTATATAAGTAATACATATTTGTGACAAAAAAAAAATTTATTTGCGAATTAAAGTCTCAATTATTCAAAATTAAAAAAAAATTATAACTGATATGAGAAACTGTACAATTAACACACGGAAATTCCTAGACAACTTCTCTTATATTGCAAATCCAATAACTTTAATAACAAGAATAAATCTGTAAAACACTATAACTGACTACTTTAAATATATACCTAGGAAAAAAAGAGTACAGGATTTTTATAAGATCTGCTAATAATTTTATTTCAACGAATTGATTCTTGGGGTCACCGCCTAAATGTATTTTTTTTATCTATTTTCATACGAAATAGTCACACTTCGCGGGACCTTACCCTTAAATCCATGACGCATTCAATGGACGACCTCGTCGTTAGCGCAAATTGTACAAAAGAACTACATTCTATGACTTACCAACTCTGCTACTATATTCGTATCTAGTTTCTGATATCCTTTTGACGCAGGTTTCGTAAAAGGTCGAGGGTTGCCAGGTTTTGAGCACTAAAAACAAAAAAAGAAATGGTCTTAGGTTTAACGAATCTCTATCTCAAGAAGCAGTCCACTAAACGCACGGAGAAACAGACAGCGTTAACCCATTAGCAAGATATACGTAAATATAATAGTAATAAAAATAAATAATTAAAAAACCGGCCAAGTGCTAGTCTGGCTCGCGGACCGAAGGTTCCGTACAAACTTATTATATGTAGTACCCCATAGGTTTTGATTTTTCTTGTCACATGATGCAATAAAAATGACCGTATTTTGGGCATATTGAAGTGAAAACTTCTTTAGCGGCGCTGTGCACTTTTTTGGGATGGGTAAAAACTGTTAAACTCGCTGTTAGGTCACGTGTCCTGATCGAAAATTCGTAAGATGTCACTCGCATTAGGACACGTGACCTTTATTTACATTAGGTTAGTTTTTATTTTTAGTATATGGCGATTATGAGTAGTACAGGGAGGTTGGATATGGGATTTTAATTCTATGACAGATTGAGCTGTCAAAAATACAACGTCAAAAAAGTAAATAAACAAAAGTTATTATTTTTAATAAATAAATATGGATAAGAAGTGATGGGAAGTAGATAGCGAGTATGTTTTCACTTCTGCCGGAGTGCAACCCGTTTTTTTTTTTACATTAACTTGGAAGCTTAATGTTTTTACAACTTTAAGTGATATTAATTTTAATTTGATACCTTCACGCGCTCTTGAGTAAAAGGGTCTTGACAGACAAACTTTTTTTAAATGTGTTATAACAACAAATTATCAAAATTCATATACGACCTAACTTTGTGTCAAATTTTATGATTCTAGGACCACGGGTAGTACCCTATAGGTTTTGATTTATTTGTGAATAGCTTAATACCTAAATATGCGTCAAAAATGGCCGTATTTTTTTATTGCGTTGACTTAGCAGATTGAATTTTTTACAGCTTTAAGGGACCGTAGACCTTAGTATTTCGGTACCCTTCGGGTACGGAACCCTAAAATAAAAGAATTGCATACATGCGATTAATAATAAACATTATCAGCAAACCGCAAGTTCATAGGTTTTTTTAAAAACAGCTGACTTTTGGTGGGTGGAAAGGAAGGACTCCTTTGTTTTCTAACTCGATGGCCCCATGACCTGTCCATGTTAACTTTTTTTTGTTTCTCCCTTTGGCTTTGTGCATTTAAAAATATATTTATTTGTATGGCTTTGGGTCAACAAGATGCTTATGCTGCGAAAATTTGAAGACTGTAGCTCCAACCGTTTGGCTGTATTACATGTGTGACAGATGACGGACAGACGAAGAGACAAACGGACACGTGAGTAACAGGAATATCTCTCCGTTCGGACCCTTTGGGTAAGGAACCCTAAAATGAAAGAATTTCATACATACGACAGATTATATGATATTTTATATGGGTTGGGTGTTCGCGACTTGGTTAAGCTAAAGTGGGTCGATAGTGCATGCATTACCAAAGTGACTTAAATCTTAGAAGGCTGAAACTGATTGGGCCATGCAGTGTTTCGTAGTAAGACTAGACTAAGAAATAACAGATGGCGCAAGTTTTTCACATAAATATTCCATCACCGTTAGAGATGTTACGAACGTAATTCCATATCACCGTGCTAGACATACCCGAGACAAGACAACGTCACAATTAACAAATTGTAAAAGTATTGGTTGCCCCCTACCGGGTATCGAATCCGTAACCTTTGACATGACAGCCGCACGCTCAACCACTGCGCCACACGGCCCGGTTTCTAAGACTGGGCTGCACCAACTAACTTTGACGTTAACCAGCCGTCAAAAATGGAAGTCTGTATGAAAATTTGCATAGGCACGTTTTTTTAAACTGAACCGGCCCATCAAAGTCAGTTAGTGCAACCCAGCCTTAGTTTAAACAGTGTCCTTACATATATCCGCCCGATAAGAATATCATCCTACATTCAGGCGACAGTATACGAAATTTCTCAAAATATGGTTAGGGCTAGCGAATGCTGTTATGCTCTTTAATAATTGTCGAGTAGAATAAAAACATATCCATATACATACGCCATGTTTGGGCTCTCAAGAGTAATATGCAGTGTTGGGAAAACGTCCCCTTCACACACCGCTACACCTCACCTTACCTCTGTCACCTGTTTTTTGGTCAAGATTTTTAACTTATACTATTCCAAGTAATTAATTTGCAGCTTTGGTTCAAATGAGAGTAATTGTAAACTTCAGTACAATACCATTACTTTTTTAATCAATGGTTAGCAACCACAGGGTGCGATATAATATTGATGTCACCATAAAATCTAACCTGAGTCTTGGTGATTGTCGTTTGCAGCACTTTGTCTATGTCCTTGATAGAGTGGATGGAGACGTCCAGGGTAGACGCGTCGAATTTGTCATTTTTCTTCTCCAGCATCGGTTTTTTCTTTGCTGCTTCGGGTTGCTGAAATTTAAATTAACAATACAATCACAAAATTCTATTTCCTCCAGCGTCTTACTAGCCAGCGCTTCACTGCAAGGACTGAAAGAACGAGTTTTATAGGAAAAGGCGGTCTATGAGTGGGTTCTGTAGGTAGCTCCGAACTGCGGGTTGGAACAACGCAACCACCGGAGGAAGGTATGCGGCGTCTTCAGACCGCATTAATGAGTTACCTCAGTATACATTTATCCGTCTATCACACGGCAATACATTTACAAAAATTACAAAACAATATGTAGCAAAAACTGTACGGCAAATAATACGAGTACTTTATATCGGTTAAACTCAACTTGAATTAATAGTTGATATTTAATTTTTAAGGCATATCTGAAAAACCGGTCAAGTGCGAGTCGGACTCGCGCACCAAGGGTTCCGTAAAATGTAAACTGTATTGAAGGACAAACTTCACTTTGCCGTTAGACAACTGTTGTCCCAATACATCGACTTAGATCGCGGTTAGTTTACTAACTGCAAATAAGTTTATAATAGCAAAAAAACATTTCTTTGTAATCTATCAACAAATTTACGGTTTTCAGATTCTTTCTTTGTTGTGTCAAAAACATGCCACCAAAAATGACCGTATTTTGGGCATATTTTTTTCACATTGACTTGGAACCTTGATATTTTACCGTAGTGACCGTAAACTTTAGTATTTGATATTAATTTCAACTTGATACCTCCAAGAGTTCTTGAGTAAAAGGGTCTTGCAGAGACATACAAACTTTTTAAATGTGTTGTAAGTATAACTACAAATAAACAAATTTCGGATTTTCCTCTATATATGTGAGGTAAGTCCTTGCATCGTGTGAAATTTCATGATTCTATGACAACGGGAAGTAACCCATAGGTTTTGATTTATTTGTGAATGCCAAAATATGCGACAAAAATGACCGTATTTATTTTTTGCGTTGACTTAGAAGTTTGATTTTTTTACAGATTCAAGGGACTGTAGACCTTAGTATTTGATATCAATTTCATCTTGATACGTTGCTGAAAAAAAGGGTCTTGACAGACACTCAGACGGACAACCAAATGATCTACAGGGGTTTCTTTTTTTCCTTTTGAGGTACGGAACCCTAAAAATGACGAATACAGGATAATTATCACGAAAGAATAATTTTACTGCACGTTTTTTACATTCATATTGTTAATAAGTAAGTGAGTTTTAGTTAAAGGTCACTGCAATATTAATTTTTACTAAGTAAATAATTAAGTTTAGTTAAGATATACTATATAATAAGAATTTATGAATAGGGTGTTTACCTTACAGTGCCATCTAATACCAAACTAAACTAAGCAAAGCTGGTACTACAAGTATCAGACAGGTAAAACAAAAACCTATTCAACTTTTTTCTAAATAAATACATGCATAGGGCGCGTTCGTTCTGGGATGCAGAATCATTATTTTCATTACTTTTGCCACATGTCAGCTGTTCGTTTAGCATTGGTATCAAAAATATCAAAATTTTAGTATCATCTGTGGCAAACTGTCATGCGTTTGTTTACGATATTTTTGTTATTTTTGTCACTTTTGCCACCGAAAAATGAAACTTCAGACCCATGTCTGGAGGTGGGGTTTTTGTGTTAATCTGTCAAACTGCCTATACATATTCATTGTTTATGGTAGTGTGTATGTGTTTTATCGTAGTTTGTGTACGTCAACCGTTCGTTTTACAAGTTTTGTAGCCAAAAATTTTGTCAGTAACGTTTCAAAGCTAAACGAACGGCAGGTATCGGTGGCAAAACTGGCGTTATCAAAAGTCTGAAAAGTATCATTCGTGGGAACTCTTAATCTCAGAACGAACGCGCCCATAGAAAACATACACAGGCATAACTTATCATTACATAAATGATTGCCCTGTGCGAACATCGAACCCACACCCCTCAGCTCAGAGACCAGGACTACTGACTTGCTGAAACACTTAGGAATTCGTAAAACTTACATGAGTATGATGAGACAGGTCATCTTCCCAGTTGTTGATCTCATCAGCAAGAGCGGCCAGTCTGCCAAACTTCTTCTTCCCGTCTTTCTGGACTGGCCTGGAGACAGGTTTGCTGTCGGCGGGCGGGGGCGTAGCTGAACTGAATGCCAGTTCTGTCCTATGAATTGGTGACGACAACGTAGGTGTATCTGTAATCAACAATCATCACATGATTACTATTACCATATGTTACAAATTATTTATGTATCAGGAGTTTTAACTCTGTATGGAAATTAAAAAAATTAGTATACATTAAAAGAAAATATTTATTTTTGATATAAATAAATGTATGCAACAGTTGTCATCACATATCATATTTTTTTTATGTATTTAATTTAAATGGTAACTAAATGTGTAAAAAAAAACGTGTTTGGTAGCCCAGGTTTTCACGTGTTCAACTTTTTCAAGAGGCCCTGAACCCCTGGTTACTACCCCTTCTGGAAAATTTGGCATGGGCGCCCCTGACTCGAAGTATACAAGCCTGAATTAGTTAAGGAACCAGATAGGTTACTGCCCTCTCTGGAAAATTTGGCATGGGTGCCCCTGACTCATAAAACAGGCCTGGATTGGTTTAGGAACCAGATAGGTTACTACCCCGTCTGGAAAATTTGGCATGGGCGCCCCCGAAGGCTGAATTGGTTTAGCAACCAGATAGCACCGTGTGTAATGTCCAGGAAATTTATTATAACTGTCATTAAAAAAAACCAAATATATTAAGTAAGTTTTTTGCGCAGATCATACCTTCATTATTAATTTTTTTTTTTTATCTAAAGTCTGACCAAAGTCGGATTCAAAGCTAGTAAATTAAACGATATGTTATCATGTAGGTGTCTATAAATTAGCGATAAGTGTGCAACAACTAGGGAAAGGTCAAGAGGAACTGCTTACGAATTCATGTCTGAGACAAGACTGACGTAATCACATTACAATTTTCATTAAACACATACAAGCCGAAATAGCTCAGTTGGGAGAGCGTTAGACTGAAGATCTAAAGGTCCCCGGTTCAATCCCGGGTTTCGGCACAATTATCTTTTTGATTATTTTTGCTACGGCAGTGTTTAAGCGGAATTTTGAAGGTGCCGTGCATTATGGTAGTTTATAGAGTAGTAGCTAATTATAAAAAATGGTGCCTCCATTTTAAAACCACGGATGGTATAATTTTAAAATTTTAACACACTTTTGCACTTGAGAGTTTGGTCGCTAGTGTCGTAAGTTTTAAATCACTAAAATGGCAAACAAGCATACGGTCCGCCTGTTGCCGACACAAAAATCTCATAACTTTCTTTTTGAAGAACCTCATATTGTAGTTCTTAGGGTCAGCTCATACGGAGACACGTCGCGTCGCGTTTCGTTGCTCGTAGTGACACGAGACGCCGCGCGGCGTATTGCATCCTCGAAAACTTTGGCAGGAAGCTCATTCCACAACCTAAGCGTTCGCGGCAGGAAGTTTCTCTGAAACCGCACTGTAGGTTCTAAGGTGTGAGGATGAATTCCATGCCGATGGCAAGCGGTACGATGGTAGGTTGTAACCGTAGGCAAAATTTCAAACAATTCCTCAGAACACATTATCACAGCTGGTATACCATCTGGCCCACTAGACTTATGAGTATGTATTCTAACCTAATGCGTCGCAGTTGGCCGGTTTTTATTTGCTTATAGCTCAGAAACTATCAACTTTTCATATAAACTTCAATCTTCAAAATGAAACTACATAAAAGTTCCTACAAACTCTACTATTAGTAGACAGATGGGAACACAAGTGCACGGTGACGTGGTGACCTTTGGCTCGCTAACAAGGAGCGTTGGCTGATCTTAAAAGAGGTACAAGACGGAATCATATTTGCACAGAATTAATAATGTGTTTATGAAAATAGGAAAATTTTGTACTAAAGATGGCATCGCACATAGAAGCAGTCTACTTTATATTTGACTAAGTGTGATTAAATAACAGCCTTAAGCAATAAATTTGAGTTTTGGACTGCAAAAGTGGGTTTCGTGACAGAGAGCAGAAAATCACCAATTTTCAAATAGCGCTTCAGCCCAAACGGTTTGTTTCATACTAGATGATTATTCTTGGTGACTTGCTTAGGTAGGGCTTTTATTCAAAGTAAAAAAACTTTTGTTAAAATGATCAAAACATTCAAAACGATTAAGATAACAAAAAAAATTATATCAATCGAGTACACAGAATTACTGAACAAGTTCTGCCATGTACAGTAAATTTGTGCACAAAATGTCTCTTAACCGAAGGCGGAGGAAGATCTAAGCTAGATCGTGTAAATACGCAGTTTTTGTGCTTTGTGAAAAAACTATAGCAACTGATAAAATTTGCTCTTGTTTAGTGTATAACCTTACTGAGTGATTTTCATTAATACTAAAAAGAAATCTGGAAGTTACCATTGTTTCAACTCTTGGGCAAATTTGTAAGCGTGTATTGTTTAAAATAAAAATCAGTTAAAAAATTAGAATTGGTTGTTTTATCCAGTGGATTGATCCAAACACAAAGTTTTTTTTTTTCTTGTTGTGATGAGTACCTTGTCACATTTTAACACAGCCCATCCTGTTAGGCACCATATTTTACGATGAGCTAACTTAGACCATAAGTTAATCGAAGGTAATAAAGTACTGACCACTTTTTAAAATCTAAAGGTGATAAGTGTTAGCTAAGTATAGTCATGTTAGGTAGATGAATTTTTTCTGTTTTTTTCTGGTAAAATTTGTTTAATTTTATTTTTTTTAGTTTTTCGAGGCTTAATGGCAAAACGGACTTATAGTTTGTTCGTCCGTTCGTATGTCACAGCCTTACATATCCTAGCATCGATTCACAATTTTGCAATTTTAAGAGTAGGGTTTTATTGAATAATGTTTTTTTTTTATTTTATTTATTATTTATTGCACACTATATAAAAATATTATGTACAAATGGAGGACTTAATGCCTAAAGGCATTCTCTACCAGTCGACCATTGGTTAACAGAGAAGCTTGGTTGGTGGTGCCAAAAAAAGTCTTACATTTAATATAAAAAGAAAAAACGAAAAATTACTTCTAATATATAGATACATACACAATACACTAATACATTTGAGGTTTTTAGAAACTTTTTCCCGCGTTATAGTTAATCAAAACGTTTTTTAGCAAAGTGAAGTCTTTATTTTAAAACTTACAAATTTAATCTAAACTTGTATTCTGAAATCCCACTCACCTGAATACAAGTTCCCCAATCTGTCAAGTCTTGATTTCATGTTATTCCGAAGTCCTTGACGTTCAGTTTTCTCTTCATTCCTGTAACCTGATGCCTTATCCAACTGAACTGTAGTACTGTCTTCTGAAAAATAAAAATGCTTAACTTACTATTGATTTACTTAAAAATTACAAAGTCCCTTCAAAGGTTTCGTTTTTACATTTTAAAATTAATTAATGTATGTGTGTTTGTATATCTTTACGGTTTTAATCCCTAGGCCCCTCCTAGGGGAACCAGTGGCTGGACGTACACCGAAATGTAGGGACAGCCTATTTTAACCTTAACACCCTAGTCCTTTGTGACAGACAGAGATCCACATCACCTACGGAACCCTAATCCCATTATAACATTATTATTATAAAGGCGAAAGTTTGTGAGTGTGTGTGTTTGTTACTTCTTCACGCTTCAACCACTAGACGGATCGGGATGAAACTTGGCATACATACATACAGAGTGGATTATCTGTCGCGGAAAGTAAAGATTCAAGCTTACTGAAACAAATTTCTGGTTGATATTTCGGTATATTATTTTTAACACTACATTTAACATTCTGATAGAACATCAGCCATATATTTGATATACAAAAAAATTCTAATTTGAAGCGCACGGCAGTTTTTCCTAGGTTATTGTCCTTGGATTGCTGTACGTAATATTAAAACATCAGGCACGTATCAGACCGTAGTTTTTTTCTGACCTAACATATGTTAACATATCACCTATAGTATTCTAATAAATTGATAAGTTAGAATTATAAAATCTAACTAAGATCTACTCATTAAGAAATTTAAACCACAATGATTCAACAACAAAATAACGGTCAACTAATATACCACAGAGTATTTATAAATAAACAGTTCAATACCTCCACATAAGTATCCTAAGATATATAAACAACAACTGAACCTTAATAAATAACACTAAACTGATATACCACAGAGTTCTAAATCAATAAATAGTTTAATACCTACCTTTATATCATCTCAAGCATCCTTATAAATTAACACATTAGAAAAAAAATATTAGAAATAATCCAACTAAAATTAAAATGCTAAGGAATTTTTAACAACAACTGAACCCTAATAACACTAAACTAATATACCACAGAGTACTTATAAATTAATAGCAATTTAATTCAATTTACCTACCCATCACCTCAAGTATCAAAATAGATTTATATATTAAATCAGAAAGAATCCAACAAGGTTTCACTTAACTCTACCAACTACTTAGGAAAAATCGAGGCAGACACTAATATAATTTGTAAACAGTATTAGTTAATGTAATACAAGTTAGGCTCTTCACATTGTAAGCCATAAAGGATTTCTTAAAAGTTAATCTCAAGGAATGAGTAATGATTCGCTTAATTGGTTGTTTGTTTAAGGAAAATTAGAAGGTCTTAATTACTAATTGAGTTGTTAATAAATGATGTTTTTATGTTGACTACAATGTATTCATAACTTCATCTGAATTTGAAATCTTCATTTTAATAACATCACTTGATTGAAGTCAATAAACTAGGAGCCACATACGGTTTCGGTTATCAAACTGGCGTTCTGGCGAGAAGAAACGGCCAAAGAAATTATCCATGAAGGCTGTATGTAAAGTGAAGTAAAATTACTTTATTTATAGTTAAGTAGCTTCAGATCTTTTTTAGAAATCTCTCCTATTTTGCCCCTTAGATGATTTTCCAAACATGTTAAAACATGTCAATATTAACTTTTAACCTGAATACCAATTTTCATGCCTTTCATACTTTTTCAAAATGATAAATTTTCTTACAAACCTTTACCCCATTATACCTTCCTTAGGGGATGAATATGATTTTGCAAAATCCCTTCTTAGTGCTCACCTACATTATAAAAGCTAATAAGCGCAAAGTATACATACAGCTACTAAAAAAAGTTATTTTAGATATTTTGATGCATTTTAAAGACCTTTTCAATAAGGATTATTTTTTTTTTTGTAGTGACAAAATAGATAAATAATAACCTACTAATAGAGTGCAATTGTAGTTTATTATAACTTATCTGCAAAAAGTACAAAATTAATATTTACTATAGGCATACTGTCTGCTATGTTTTAAAACCACAAAGGTGGCAAAGAAGCTTACGGCCCGCCTGATGTCATGCTAACCAAAGTTTGTGGATACTTTTAACACATGGGGCATTACTTGCACATTGCCGAGGACCTCTAAACCGCTTAGTGTGACCATTTAGGTTCTATGTTTGAGGATGAATGCCGTGGCAGCCGTGGCCATAACGTCAATCAATGCCTCAGAGCATGTGCATGCACACATAATAATTCACTGGGTTGCATGATAATAACAGGTTCTGAGTAGCAAAATATTTTTAGTTAGAATTATTTAGGGTAAAACACTTTGTATGAAAACATGTTGGTCAAATTCCCTTAAACAATTTTATTGTAACTTCAAACATTAGCTATGTGTCCCCCACTTCATGTAATGCACATTTTTATTTGTATATTCTTTTATTTTTTGATTTTTCTCCTACTGCAATCCCTCACATCTGGACATTCAGTATGTTCATTAATTCTAATAAGTATGTGTTATTACGTTGAGTGACTTATCCACTCTATAAGGATGCTTTTCTTTTAGAAATTAGAATCATTCATCCTTGCATCATGGGTATAGGTTAAATGGAGTCTTTCTTTTCAGTCTCGAAAAGATTTTGTCCTTCTTGAAGAGAAGAGCTCATTTGCAAGCTCTAATATGGTTCAAAATCCGGTCCTTATATTTTGGTACTCTCTCCTTTATTTCTTCTTTAATAGTTGGAATCCTTGGACCAGGGTGCAATCTCTCATTGGTCATGTACCAAGGAACGTCAACTATGATTCTTGAAAGTTTGAAAACCATATTTCCATATTGGTTTCATAATGCATTTGTAAACAAGCAATTTGTTTTTGAGCAATAGCTTGGATTTCCTATTCAGTAACCAATAGTATTTTCTTACTAGCAGGCTAAGGATTTTGCGCTTGTTAAATATATGTTTCTTCCAAGTTAGTCTTCTGTCTAAGTATAGGCCTAGCCTTTATTTCACTATACTAGACTTTTACGCCTTCTGTCGTTGGTAAGTCAGACGTAAATAGCAGGTAGAGTGTAGGGGCCAGGACGCTACCCTGAGGAACACCAGCATGTATTTCTTCTAGTTCTGAATTATTTCCGCTATATTTTACAAAAAAAAATGTCGAAAATCTTTCTCTAATCTTGTATAAGAGGCCCTCATGCCAGACTCTGTCAAATTCAAAAAATCTTTTTATTCAAATGGGTTACTAAGAACACTTTCGAATCGTCAAGTAAATTAAATTAAATTAATTTAAGCAAAAGCTTGGGATAGGTCCAAAAACGCTTCCGAGCAATACTTTCTATTTTTCGAAACAATCTGTTGATTTGCTCGATTGTGCCATGTAGTTGTCAGAATCCAAACTGATTTTGAATTTTTTTTTTAAGTAACTTTGCGGTTATTGGCAGAAGACTTATGGGGCGATAAGACCGGATTTTCAGCTGTTTTACCCAACTTTAGTATCATGATTATTTCAGCTGCCTTTTATTGTGGCGGGATATAATTTTTGCGTAGTATCGCGTTGTATATCTGCGTTAATACTTCAACACCTTCATCAAGTAATTTTCTAAGGACTCTAGCAGTAATCAGATCATATCCTGGCGCCTTATGTTGATCTAGCTTTTGTATGATAGTATGCACTCCAGTTTTGGTATAACTTTTTGTGGGTGGATCAAGTTGGTAAGTTTCAGTCAGTTCCTTTTTATATGTCATCAGTAATGTCAATAGAGTTTGCACTGGCATTCGGTTTAAATAACTCTTTTAGGTCATGTGCCGCATGTTTTACGTCTTTTCTAGATAACTGTTGGCCCATGAGTTGTCCGGATTACGTATTAAAGGTTGGTAAAACTTTGGCTACTTTCATCTTTTTGCGGTTTTCCACTAAGAGTAGTCAATCAAGGGGGTGGCATCCAAGAGCATTAGATACTGTTCAACACCTTGGTTTTTGTGCTCATTTAGCAATGTTTTTAGTTTCGCTGTGATGTAGTTTAGTGTTTTCTTATCTTCTGGATATCGCGACCGCTGCCAGTGTTTTCTGGCTGAACATTTTTCACTGATCTTACCTCTAATTGTTTGTGGGCAATAATTTAAGCCCCAATCAGTGTGTTTGGCATTATAGTCACCACCAGCAATAAATCTATTGTCTAGTGGTTTTAAGTAAGGAGTATTACTATCCTTTTTGTGTCCAGGTTGTGTGTAGGAGGACCGTATAATGCAGATACTGTCAAGAGTCCAGTACAATCTGCAATGACAATATTTCTTGCTTAAATTGACTCTAAGCAGGCGTGTTGAGTTAGATAGTGTCGAAAATTTGGTTTAATGAGTATATTTGTATATTCAGCAACAAAATATTTAGCTCTATTGATCTTCCCAACAATAGGTTATTATTAGTTATAATTAATTTTCCAAATAGATGAACCGCGTGCCTGCATGCTAAAAATGAAACCACAAAATTGTGCTTAACTCCAATCGTAGGCACACTTTTCTCATAGTTGCCTATTGAAAACCTACCATGAGGTTGCCAAAGTTTTGCAATAAAAAGTTGTCTTAAAAACACATGAACATTGTTAAAGAAAGATGGTGTGACATATCACCAGTAAACAAACCTCATTTATCACAAATTACAGATAAAAACATTTTTTTTAAATGTACTAAAACTTTTAACAGTATTTAATACCATAAATGTATTTATTTATTTAAATATGTTAATAAATATAAAGTATTTAACCACAATATCAAATTCAATGCTTCCAACTTCGAAAATGCAGAACTTTGATAAAAACTTTCAATTGCCTTTTGGCCCTCTTAATTTATTCCTATTGCAAAAAATCTTATAGTATTTATACAAAATGCATGCCCTTAACATTAAAAACATATGATTTACATGAAACAACTTTTAATCAGATATTGGTCTCTCTAAATTAAATTCAAATAGTTTGACGTCAGAATAATATGCAAGGAATTTATAAACTACTACCGTTTCGGAATCAAGATGGCGTTCTGGGGAGAAGAAACGGCGAAAGAAACTCTCCAGCTGTCGCTCTTTTCAATTTTAATTGTATTACGATTGGTACATTTCCAAATATAAATACTATAATAATAGAATTTTAGTTAATCCCATGCGTTTTGATCTATAAGATAGTCTTTAGTTGAATAGTATGCTTTTTTGACAAGTTTCTCTTTAACAAAAATTTTAAACTTTTTTAAATTCAATTTACATACATACTTCTGCAGGGATTTTGTTGTAAAAACGGGCACATTGTCCTTTAAATGATTTATCAATTTTCTCAAGCTTTGTGTGGATCAGAGCCAGTTTGTGTCTATTTCTTGTATTTCGATTATGAACATCACTATTTTTTTTAAAAGATAAATATTCTTATGAACATACATTAAATTACCAAACATATATTGACCAGGTAAAGTTAGTATATTGAATCCATTCCTTTCATAAAAATCCTAAAACATATATTTTTATCCAAACCTAACATCAAAATTTTTGGTACAATGTTCATACAAACTTTCAACCATATGTTAAGAATCCTTAATCCATACCCATCATAAAAAAATTATAAAAGTATTTCTTCATATATTTTTGTTATTTTCAGTACCAAAATAATGCCGATAACATTAAAAACATCCCCTTCTCTCAGTCTGTCATAAAATTATTTCCTAGTGGCTCTATATAAATAAATGTGCCAAATTTTTAGTTTCATATCTAGATTTGAATTACTTGTGAGTCAGTGATAGGTTGATATTACAGTAAATAGATATTAATATTCATACTTAGTATTTGGATTCATTATATAATTGTGAAAATAATCAAAGACACAATTACATAGCAATCTGTCATGCAACACCGAAATTAGATTGTAGCATAGTTAAAGCAACTCCACTAGTTGTATTCTCTCCAAATTCACCCTACGCAGCTTCAATTCGCGCGATTATATACATTACTGGTAATAATGTTTTAGAAAATTAAATAGAACTTAGCCTAAACATAGAAAATCTTATTCTTGATTGCAGATTTTTTAATCTTAAAAGTGGTGCAGCATGTCGGTTGACACATGTGTCCAACCTTCAGAGGATGTCCCTAAGAGATGTGTGCTTCTAGAGAAAGGCAGGTTCCTGTCTTTTCCCTCTACTCTGTTCCTGGCTATTATTCTTCAGCATGGCCCCACTGCCGTCTTCAGTTCATCCTTCCACCTTTTTACTTGCCATCCCCTACCTCTCTTTGCCATCACGTGGATCAGTGATAGTCTAACTCCAATTTTCAATATCTGAGTGAATCATGTGTCCTGTTCATCACCACTTTAATTGGTCAATGCGAGTAAGTATGTCTATTACCTTTGTTTTAACCCTGTCGGCCTTGTTTCTCCATCTGTCTCTTATCAATATTCCTAGTAGGCTCCTTTCCATGACTCTCTGACAGCGTTCAAGTTAGGCTCTGTGTCGTTTCATTAGTGACCATATTTCGCAACTGTATGTAAGGCATGGAAGAATACAAACATAGGAGACTTTTTATTTCTAGGCTGAGATCAGGCCCCTTGTTTATTTCCTTCAAGCTCCAATAGTTTTTCCATCCATTTGCAATCTGTATGGTGATTTCTTTGGTTGTTTGGTCTTGAGTGGAGATTGGAGATAGGTACTTCATTTGAGTTTGTGAGGAGTTTGGTTTTGTCTACATTCATTGAGAGACCTACTTACACACTCTCTCTACTTAACCATTGATTTTAGCCTGTTGTAAATGATAAAAGATGTATACGAAGCTGCTAATTTTTTTATTCAATCACTCCAAAAAAACTGTAAATTGGTGAAAGTTTCTAAAAGAAAAAGCCTTGGATTACTCCCGGTATATTAAAATGTCTTAAAAATCGCGATAATCTCTACAAAATAGTTAAAAAGGAACCTAATAATCAAATACTCAGTATTTATATAAGATACAGAAATTTTTGTTCTTCTAACTAGGAAACACAACAGCTTGAGTCTGCTGAAAAAGATAACAAAAAGCTTTATATTTACAATTCAGCACTTTCAACTGGAGTATTCTCAATATTTTTAAGAAGTCACTGATGATTACGATATACAAGTGTGGAAACAGAAATTGTGTCAATAACTATAGCCCCATTTCCATTCTTCCAACTGTGTCTAAAGTACTAGAAAGGATAATTAACAAGAGGCTGGTTACCTACCTAGAAAATTACGACCTTCTTGCTGAAAAACAATTTGGGATCAGAACTGGAAAATCTACAGCTGATGCAGTCCATGAGCTGACTAATTACGTAGTTACAGAGTCCGATCGAAAATAGAAAGTAGTTATTTTTTTAGACCTGACTAAGACATTTGACACAGCCTTCATTCCAACCTTAATTAAAAAATCTAGAATTTGTTGATATTCTGGATCTTCAACTTAAATTTTTAGATTATCTCACCTACCCTATGCAGTGTGTAAAAATTGGAAACTATACAAGTGATGAAGTGCCCATAATAGATAAATAAAAAGACTTTATTTCTTACTTATGTCTATGACCTATGCAAGCTAAAAATACCTCATGCCAAAATTATAATGTTTGCTGATGATACAGCTCTCCTTTTTAATGGCGATTCTTGGAGAGAAACCTTTTAAATGTGCAAAGAGGTTTTGATATTGTTAATGACTGGCTTAATAATAATTTATTGACCGTAAACACCGATAAAACTAAATTTATCCAATTTTCATTAAAAAAACTAATTCTGATGCTTTTAATTTCACTCTCATACACCATACTTGTTCTGAAAATTAGAGACCTAATAGTAAATGTACTAAAATTGACAAAACAGAGAATAGTGTTTCACGAATTTCTATTTTTGCTTTCAAGGAGCCAACCTTAATAATAAAGCTAATAAAGACTTGTCCATTTATTCACTTCCTAACAAAATAAACAATGTAATAAATATTTATCATAATAATCATAAAACTTAAAAAATTTCATGCAAATAGAATTGTATGTGTAAGAAGTACCAGCAAGTACTAATTACTCAATTTCAATTCCACAATAATTCGGCATCAAATAAACCACTTACCATAACCACACCACATCTTTTAATGATCCAAAATCAATAGTATTATTAAGATTAGCTACCTATTACCTAATGTAAGTGTTTAAATAGTGTTGACTTTTTACACATAATTTAATATTGCTGCACAATTGTAATTAGGAACTAAAACCAATGTACAATGCGCGGTGAATGATTCTTCCCAAAAAAGTGGTTGTTTTTGATGGCAAATAGTAGCATTACTGGCCTTTGTAAGTCTTAATAAAACAAACCATGAGATTAAATAATTTTGAATTTGCATTGTATATGTGTTGCACAGAGATTGTGCATTATGGTAACTTTAAGTTATAATGTACAGCTATTATTCTAATAGTTTTGAAATGTTTCTAACAAAAGTTTCATTAACAAAGATCTTTACCTTCAATTTCCTTCACAACAACATTGCTGTCACAGTTTAAGCCATTCACAATGTTTATAGGAACTTCTCTTTCTTCCACTTGTACTTCAATTTGAATATCATTCCGATGTGTAATATTTATCTCAACTGATACATCAGAGTTCCTTCTATTTAAACTATGTTTTGGGCTTTTGAACTCCTTTTTAGTCACTATAACGTCATTCCGATGCCTTTGTGGCGATACAACAGCAAGTTGTTCAGACTTTTGGACACTTCTCCTACTAGGAGATCTAGCAGGTGAATTTGACTTTAGAGATGCCCTTTTTGGCGACAAAACAGTTTCTTTTTGAGTTCTGCTTTGTGTTTTTGCAGGAGAACTATCAGTTTTGATTATACCGATGTTTTCTGCTAAAGGTTTTCTTTTAGGTACAGATTGGCCAGAATTTGCAAGTTTTTGATCGATTTTTTCTTGTCGGGCTCGTGCTCTTTCTAACATACGCTGGAAGGTGAGAACAGGTACAAATTAAATGCACAGAACTTTTAAAGAAAATGCGTTTGCTTCTGATATTATACCATTCTATATAGTCACCTGAGTGAAAGGATCCATTTTTGAAAACTTTAAGTCCAAGGCAGGCAATAGAAATTACACAATGCACATACTGATACGCCTAGCTCCAATTTTCACAATAATAAAGTTTTTAATCTTTCTTGATTCGTATTTTGAACAAAAATCTAAAATTCTCTCAAGACTAGTATTTTTTTGACAGTTATAACAAACCGGTCACAAATTTTTAAAAGTTTCCATAGTATTTGTCGAGAGGGCGCTACTTCCTTTGGCGTTACTTATTTCTTATAATTATTTTGACGGCCTTAGGATCTATTGTAATGCGCAATAATAATTACTTGCTTTGGCTGTATTTTATAGGTTTTAGATAAAAAAGGCACGAATCAACTTCCAGTTTCTTGTTGCTGAGCTTCTCAGGTACAACTCGGGCGAGATTACCATAGAGAAACAAATACTCCGTAGTTAACATGACTCCTGGCCGCGCGAAGTCTATTCAATGAATAGTGTGCAAAAGTAGTTTTTTTTTTTTTTTTTCTGAGCTGACTATGCAGTTGGCTGTTGCAGCCATTACTGCTTCACCGGACTTTTGGGGCGAGACTCTGAAGGAGCCTCAGCCCATATAGCGCCCAACGCTCAAGGCCCAACCTCGGCTTGGATTGTCGCTCTCGGGGGTGTCCCTTCGACCGGGAAAAGTAGTTCCCATAACCTTGTTTTTTATAGTGATATATTATATTTATATATATTTATAATATATGTATATGTTAAGGGTAATGCTAGAAGAAAGTGTATACTTAGGTTTACCCAGGTTTACTTAGAATTCACCCAAATATTTTGGGTAATGTCCAAATAAAATAAATAAATTTCAATTCGGGCTTTACACAGACTCACTTAGGTCTATCCAATGCTGCCTGGGTAATGTTGGGTGTTGCGTGCACAAAGCGTGTCCCCCAAGCCGCGCCGCTCATTTAGTTCAGTGACAAAATGGCGACCGAACAGAGTGCATGTACAACTGTTTGGACAACGTTTTGTTACATTTCAAGATCGATATTTTGCATGATACTAATTGGCTAATGGGCATGGAGGAAAATGTCGACTAAATTTTTTTTTATTAAAACAATATAAAATGTTACTCAAGAAGGAATAAAGTTGTATTTACGACAAAAAAGTGCTGCCATAAAAGAAATTGTTGTCAAACCACTCTTGTCCAGAGAAATGAATAGTTGCTGTCAAGTGGATTTAATTAACATGCAGTCTTACCCTTAACGGCGCTAACTACAAATTTATAATGGTCTCTCAAGACCATTTGACAAAGTTTGTATAGCTACACGCGTTGACATCCAAACATGGCGTATTGTCGCTCATAAGCTTTTCAATTTTTTTTTGTATACCCTTAATTCTTCAATCAGACAATGGGCGTGAGTTTGCGAATTATATAATTGAAGTATTGTACTGGATGTGGAATGGCTTAAAATAGTTGGTGGTTTAAAAACCCCAAGAAGATTTACTTAATGCACAGCTAGAATCACAGGATCGCCGCTTATGAACAGGGAGATTTGAAACAGAACTTTTGAATAGAAAAGAAGCTTAGACAGAAGTTTGTCTGGAAAGAAGTACTGCTGAGATAATAGAACTAGAAGTTGATACAGCACAAACAGGACAAAAAATTGTTGAAGGAGAAACAGCAAAACATAAAGATGAAATGGAATGTAATAATTTGTACGACGTGTTAACGAAATATAGATTATCTGGACAGTTGAGTTTAGAAAATCAAGCTAAAAGGTTTATGTAATTAAATTTCCGCCATGTTCTGTTGGAGATACGGTAAGAGTCCAAATACCAGATGTAGATAGAGGAAGAGGATATTTTCGAAACGTGCTTATAGCAGTTATACAAGGCAGATATTTATAGGATAGGAAACGAACGTGGAACTATCGAGGAAATGTTTTCAAGAAACCAGTTTTCTGGGTGTCAGGATAAACTGATTGATAGTGATAATATTTCGCAAGAAAAAAAAGCTTACGACAACTTGCAAACGAACAGTCGCTTTCAGGAAGTCGAGGCTATAAAAGAAATAATTGTAAAACAAAATGTGCTACCAAGAAGTGTGAATTACACAGATAGCATTGGGTAGACCCAGGCGAGTCCGGGTAAATTGAAATATATTTCATTTGTTATTCGGACATTACCCAATTTTTTTGGGTGATTCTAAGCAAACCCGGGTAAACCTAAGTATACACAATCTTCTAGCATTACCCATCACATTTATATATGTATATCGTTTATAGGAAGGTGTCTTTTATTATTACCTATGCAAAATTACATACAGTTTTGTAATTAAATTAAGATTTTTGAGAAATATTCAGTTCAATTTTTCCATTTGTTATTATATTTGGTATTTTCCAAAGGTTATGTTTTATCATTTTTTTTCACGCACCACATTATTTAGGGTAGGCATTAATGGACAAGCAATTCGTCACTCAAAAGTAAAAAATAAAAACATTTTAACAAAAAAAAAAACAACCGGCTTCAAAACGATGCACTAAAAAGATAAAAAATAATTACTTATTTCCAAAGATCTGAGCTGAATTATAGATTGAAGTTGATGATAACCTTATTAGTAAATTTCCAAAGTTGAAAATCGGATGTCCCCCTACCTTTAGCTTTAAACTTGACTTGGGGGGAACTTGGCTCTTTAAAGCTTAATATTTCGCAAACGAATCCTTGAATCTCAAAAAAAAATTTGTACACACCCACAATTGCATGCACTCGCAATATTTTTAAGGACATATTGTAGATACGTGTAGAAAAACTTCCCTAAAAAAAATTTAAATATTTTTCTTTATCACTTTGCCGGCGTGATTAATATGTTTACATACATACCCATGCCCAACTATGGCTTTCTAGTAAGTACAAGGAGTCACCCAGATAAACCGCGATCAGATAGACAGACGGACTGACATAGGAAAATCATAAGGGTTCCCTATTGACTACGGAACCCTAAGAAAAAAGAAAAAATTATAATATGACGCCTACAATTGCGATAAAAAATGGGGTTTTTTATTACATAGGCGTCCCCAGGACTTTGGGGGAAGTTTTCGGTAGGTACGCAGTTTTAGAGAAATGTCTACCATGAAGCTACAAAAGAATTTACAGTTAGAGGAGAGAGCGGGGAGGTTGAACCCTTAAAACACTTATGTACCTATAGCTAACAATGAATGTTGACTGAACGTAACATATAATCAGAGGTCGGAAGTAGGTAATGTGATTTATGTACCTTCTTGCATCGAAAATGTTGACACAACTTCCATACAACCAGAATTCTATGAATACAGGAAACAGTAATTCATTGCCACCGACCTACGATTTTTACATTCTATATCTATGGCCGACACTTAGTATACATATTTTTTTATTTATACCGCGATGGTTTTTAGGGTAACGTAACGATATTTCAGCTTAATCAAACAAAACTATTTAATTGAAGTTCAGAGATTTGAGGAATATCCATATTATTCTTGATATACCACTAAGGTGGCAAACAAGCTTACGACCCGACTATTTACGTAATTCTGAGATTCCTACCAATGAGTGCATTGAGAGTTTTGATTTTGAATGAACCGATCTACGAGTAGGTATTATGTCAAATTGTTAAGGTCGCTGCACACAAAATTTAAATGTAATATGAACAAATAAAAGTAGGACAAGTAAGTGAATCATAATCATAATGTACCATAAACTGTAGAATTTGTTCCCAATAGATTGGTACATAATGTATGATCCACTTAGTAGTCCTACTTTTACGCAACAACACACTTCCGTAGCGGGCAATGAGACTTCTGCCAATATAATAAATGAAAAAGTAGATTATACTTTATTGCACAAATTAAAATACACAAAAAAACAAAGAAAAAAAATACTATACTAATATAATTTAAAATAGGGGTGTTATCGCTAATAAAAGATTTTTTCTAAACAACCTTTGGGTAGCAGAAATTACAAAATAAATATGGGGGGATAGGAAGTGCAAGTGATATATTTATGAGTTGACATATACCTACATATATATTTTTAAATAAAAGTAAGTATGTTTGCTACTCCTTTACAACACACTAACCGCACCGATTTGAATAAAATTTGAAATGAAGATAGCTTATAGCCTTAATTGTCAACTAGGCTACATTTTATCGCAAGAATAACTCAAGGTAACCGAATTCCTATCGCAACGCCTATACCTTCCTATGGCAAATTCCTTCACTGTACTATAACGTGCTATAGCCAAGGAGTTACCGTAGACTGTACGTGACGACAAGAACCAATTGAGTTCAGACATTGTGTTTCAAAATAAATGATGCAAATAACTTTTTCTTTAATTATTTAAGATTAAGTTCTGTTATTTCATAAAAACACTAGCGGCCCGTCCCGGCTTCGCACAGATTAACTTTTATTTTTTAAACATTTTGGGATAAACGTAGAGTAAATGTATCTTTATGCATAACATAAGTAATTTTTTTTTCATATTATAATTTATATTTTTATCCATAAACCTATTTTTATTCTCAAATGTTTTTTCGTTGTAGAGGTCAAAATATTCAATGTAGGTTGCGTCCGCTGCGTAGGGAGCTGGGTACAGACCGCCCTATTAGTATTTTGTTTAGATTGACATTTTTAAATTCGTAAAATCTTTTGAATGGAATGTCCGATTTAAATAATTCAAAAACTAAGCTACACGTATTGAATACGAAATGATTTATTTGGATAAGAATTAATACAATGGTATGCATTTGGTGATTTTATTTCTGGTTTCGGTATTTATAAAGTTAGTTGGTTAGTGATGGACAAGTGCCAAATGTATTTTTTGGTGCTCATTGAGAAACTAGGATAATATTATTTTCTCTTACAATTTTGTATATTTATGCTTTTTTGAAATGGCTCTAAACTTACCAGAACTAAATAACTAAATTAGATTTTTGAAGGGTCGGCGACGCACGAGGGTTTTGCAAGCGTCCATAGGCCACGGTGACCGCTTACCGTCAGGCGGACCTTAATGGTATAAAAAAAAATAAAAAACTGACAAATGTGGGTATACATATATTATGTTACATATGACATTTATGTATATAACAAAGTGTCAAGAAAAAGTCCAGTACTTACTTATGTACAACAGGAAAGCTTCTAAGTTTAATCCAGATAGTATGTATTTGTATAAAAAAAAACAAAATTTTATTTCTGTATCTGGTTCAGGATTTCACTGTCTATGACTTTTGATTTACGAGTTTCATCTTTTCATTTTTTTTTCTAAAATACAAAAAAAATCTAGTTGCAATATTTGGTAATAACCACCTGGAGACCGAGCTTTGCTCGTTTTTTTTTAACAACGCCATCTATTGTCAAGAAGCTTTAGTGTTACTATGTGTCGGTAATAATAATAGTATTACTACTAGCCAATAGATGTCAGGAAAAGTCATATTTTTCAGTTTATCATTACCTGAGAACACGGATAAAACAACGTTTTCTAAACATAAAACCTCGATTTATCTTCCCCGAAATCCCCTGCATACTTAATTTCATGAAAATCGTTGGAGCCGTTTCCGAGATTCATAATATATATCTATATAGATACATATTAACAAGAATTGCTCAATTGCTCATTTAAAGGTATTAGATTTGTATTCTTTAACCATTCCTTTATTCCACTGCTTAAAAAAAAAGTGCCATATTCATTGAGTATAATAAGTAAGTTTTTGAAATGGCCATAATTGGTGCCGTCACCCTATATGCCGCAAGTAGTAGGAATCCCACGCAGATAACCTAATTGAGAAGCACAGAGAGGACAGATTTTCTTTTTTCCTATATGCCTTTTTATTATACCTTTACGACACATTGTTATTCAGTCACTGCAGGGAACTTGGTATTGTATTAATATAAGTTTAAGTTACTCTTTTCTTTATTTTTTTAGATACAGACTAGGTTTTGCCAGTGACTTCGCCCGCCCTAAATTTGGTTATCGGCGTAGGATTCTTACGACAACTCTTTAATTATAGAAAAAAACCTACTCACACTTGACGTTTTCTCTCTCTCTGTCTCTCCATCTCCCTCTATCCCACTCTCTCTCTCTTTCTCTTTCTCAAAAATAATAAATAATCAACTACTGAAAACTAATTAACTAATGGATTAACCTCGCGAGCATCATACAAACTTTGAACCCCCGTTTAGTGGGTGAGTTTTGGAAAATCCTTTCTTAGCGCACGCCTACATCATAATAGCTATATGTGTGCTTAATTTCAACTCGATCCGTCCAGTGGTTGGAGCTGTGCGTTGATAGATCAGTCAGTCAGTCAGTTACTAATAGTTACTTTGGGCTAGCGCTAACTTTAACCCGCGACTTTGTTTACATAAAAGGTGAAAATATTTTTTACCTCTCTTGAGAAGTTATTGGAATAGGTCATAGGTCCGAAAATCTAAATCGAAAATTTTGTGTTTTCTTTACGTTTCAAGACTTGGAGAATCATTTGCAATAATTTTTAGAGTGATGTCTGTGTGTGTGTGTGTGTGTGTGTGTGTATGTATGTAGACATATTTTGGCTTTCGATTCCTCAATAACTACTGGACTGAATCGCTCTGATGATATATCAATCGATATGCCACGTTATGACTTAGATCTGAAAGGAGTCTGAAATAAATCGGTCCAGCGGTTCGTTTTTTATCCGTAAATAACTGACTTTTTTATGCACGCAAAAAAAAATCGAGCGGTAGTAAAGGGTTTTTGAGGGTGCTGATTTCGAATTTTTTATCAGTTTTTTAAAATTCAAAATGGCGGATCCAATATGACGTAATTTTTTTTTTGTAAAAGAATTTTTCTCAAGAGAAGTTGCATGTACGGTACTTGCTGCTGAACCAATTTTTAAATAATACGTACCGCCCTTCCCCCTCATGACTGCCCGCCGGCCATGCACATCATAAATGCGCGCGCAGTACTTGATCATTATTGTGCTGCGATGTTATTTTAAAACTGCAATATCTTATAAGATATTTATTGAAATCTAATGATATACAGGGCAATTTTGATTTAAATTAAATATTTGTGATAAATAACGTATTTATTTGGATAAGGATTAACATCATGTTTATAAAAAGACCTTCGCAAATAATGCATTATTTAGAACAAATTTCGTAAGCACAAAAAGGTTATAGTGAGCCAACCTTAAAATATAGACATTTGCTGTCGCGGACTTCCTTTTAGAACTTTTAAAGGGAAACAATTCTGTCATATATGATTTTTCGAAACTTTAACCGTTTACGCAGCGCACGCAGCGGAAGCCCTCAGAAGGAAAAAAAAACCCCGATTTTGAAACATTCTTTATTGGTGCTCCGCTCCTATTGGTCTTAGAGTAATGATATATAGCCTATACCCTTCCGCGATAAATGGGCTATCTAACACTGAAAGAATTTTTCAAATCGGACCAGTAGTTCATGAGATTAGCCCGTTCAAGCAAACAAATATACAAACTCTTCAGCTTTATAATATTAGTACGTATAGAAAAAGATTTGCTTATGTTTTTAAGTGAGTTTAACCTTTTTTGAATAAAATCGAAATGAGGTTTTAAACATGTGTCAAAATAACATGTATTTTAAATCAAAAGCACTAAGGAGCATTGATATCAACTTCGAAGCAAATCACCGCCAAAATAACTTTCTACCCCTTTTTAACCCCGTTAGGGAATGAATTTCAATAAAATACGAAACACATCTCCCACCAATTATGTTAAAAAAGGTTTATGCAAAATTTGAAGTAGAACTTTGCCCCCTTTTTCACCTCTGCAGGGGTAGAATTTCGGAAAATCCTTTCTTATATGATGCCTACGTCATACAAAGAACACACACGACCAGTGGTTTAGGCTGTGCATTGATCCATCAGTCAATCAGGACAAAGCATTTTATATGTATAGAAGATTATATAATGAAAGTTTACAGTGTGTTCACTTAACTCTAAAAATTTTATTGGCACTTGTACTAGCCACTAGCATGCAATGTAAATGAGCGATCAGAGAGATTACAAGTTAAACAACTTTTACAACTCGATAGCAGTTGGTAAAAAAACAGCCATGACATACTGACAAATGTACAGAAACTAAAATCCTTTTTATCATTTTCGCATGGAACCCAAAAAATAAGTAGATATGCTGGCTCAATGGTGCTAGTACCGGTCGGCTTTATCCTACCCTAGCCCCCCGCCCTCATCCTCGACTACAAATTCCCACACTACCTTTCCTATTTACATTGTGCGTTGAATAGAGGTAATAAGCACACATTAGAATGCCGTGAGATAGACGGGTATAAGGGTGGAAACGCTGCATACCTTCCTTTCGTTGTTTAGGGCGTCCCGTTCCTTCAATTACTACACTCTTTCAACGCTTGCGTTGTTCAAGCCTACAGTTTTGAGCACACTTAAGAACCCCATTATTGACAGTGTTTTCCTATGTTACACGTTCCTTGAATGCTTGGAGTGGAACGCTGGCTGGTAAGATGCTGAAACGAAACGGAACCCAAAAAATAAATATATTAGGTTAAGGAGTGAGTTTATGAGCAATATTACTCTAAGTTATTATGTATTATGTGCTAACATAAAATTTATTGGGTGCCTATGTTTAAGAAGTACCTACCAATGTTAATAATCATTGACTACCTATAGGTAAATCATTGGAATGGTAAACAACTTAATGCCGATCGAGAAACCACCATGTTGACACACTTTTTATGATATAAATTTATACATAAATAAATAAATTTACACAGTGATATTGAAAGATAATTTACAAATTAACTTTTACAAATAATATGAATTAGATTTAAATATAATATATATATATTTATATAATACGTTTGTATGTCATCTAACTGCTGCGCTGCAGTTGGTGTGTCACTGATCTTCTCCCTAACGGCAGGGAAGATTTTAATGATATTTTATTGTATACGTTCGAGTGGGTCCTTGCATGGTTTGATAACACAATTTTAGCCGGTAGGTGGCGTTGCAGTCGGTGTGTCACTGATCTTCTCCTAAGCGGCAGGGAAGATTTTAATGATATTTTAACTTGCTTTTATTTAACTCACAATGTTTCCTTTTTTTTTCCTTCCATCTTGTGGTGGAATCTTGCAAGCTTAATTAAACATACTTCCTGTAATCACCCTTGATGAAATTTTGCATACTTATTAAGCTCGGATGACAATACAATATTCCACAGTTACTTTGACCGACTTGGCAGATGCAGGGAGTGCACCTGAAGGTGGACATTAGGGTGGAACGTGAAAAATTAAGTGAAAATTTAATTACTAATTTATTCTCCAAGCTCTCATCACCCAACTTATGAAACTTGGGCAATAAACTATAAAATTCAATTAAACTATCACTAAAAAGTACAAAATATAAAAAAAAGTTGCTTTTCTTGCGTACGTGGATATAAAAAAATTTATATTCATTTTGAAGAAATTATTTTTTACTTTTTAGTACAATTTTTTTGTTAGATTGATTTTTTATATGATTATGTTTTAAGAAAAAACTTTTTTAAAAAAAACTTTTTTCATTGTGTACGTTTGAGTGGGTCCCTGCAAGGTTTGAATTCACAAATGGACTCGGTAGGTGGCGCTGCAGTTGGTGTGTCACTGATCTTCTCCCTAACGGCCGGGAAGATTTTAATATTTTATTGTGTACGTTCGAGTGGGTCCCTGCATGGTTTGATAACACAATTTTAACGGGTGGGTGGCGTTGCAGTCGGTGTGTCACTGATCTCCTAAACGACAGGGAAGATTTTAATAATATTTTTTTGTGTACGTTCGAGAGGGTCGCTGCATGGTTTGAATTCACAAATGGACCCAGCAGGTGGCGCTGCAGTCATAAACCACAACTTTAATCATTGTGAAATTTGCGGCTTAGAAACGACACATTATACAGAAGATAATTATGAAATCGAAAATTAAAAAAATGTAAATAAAAATAAATAAATGTAAATGTAGCTGCGAAATGAAGCTCATAAAAAATATCAATCTTCATTCTTCAGGGTCTGAAGCACAAAAGAAAAACTACAAAGAGCTTAAAAATTGTGTTAACCAAGCCATTTGGAACGAGAAACATTCAATCAGCAGATTTATTCGAATTCACATAACTCTCAAATCCTTTGGCAAAATCTTCGACATACCATTCATAACATTCGCAAACGAGGCGATAATCGGATTCCAAATCATTATACATTTTCTTAACTTGCCTTGAGTCAATGAGGTAAGACCATCTGATCTAACATATTCATTACGAACATAATCGATACGGGACTACCTCTTTTAAATAAGAACCTATGGATCCTAAGTTATTAAAATTATAAAGTCGCTAAATTAAAATGCAATAGGAATTGATGGCATCTCACTAGACATGTTGTAACATACGTTGCCACGTACACTAAAAGTTATAACTGCTATAATCAACAAGTCTATCGAAAGTAAAATTTTTCCTGACGCTTGGAAGATCGCAGCGGTAAAACACCTACTAAAGACTCTCTCACTCTTATCAAATCCTGTTCAGCCAAAAGATCTAAGCACAATTAATTTAAAAAAATTATCCCATGTTTGTCCAAAATAGTTGAAAGAGCAATACGTACCCAGCTTAAACTTAAAAACTAGGATCCTCCCAGAGTTACCGTCAGGATTTAGGAAGTCACGCAGCACGGCTACAGCTTTAGTTGGCAATCTTTTGAACGCTCAACACGAATGTATGGGATCTATTGTAGTTTTATTTGACTTTTCAAGGGCATTTGACACAATAAACCATTCGTTAATGTTATCTAAAATGGCTTTCTACGGTTTTAAATGTGGTACTATCAAATCGTTTGCCAGTTATTTAAGTGGCCATTCTCAACTTGTCAAACAACAAGATAAAGACGGGAAACTGAAAAGATTAAATACAATCGTTGTAAGCAACAGAGTACCTCAAGGATCGATTTTAGGACGCATACTATCTATTTTGTATACAGTCGATGTCGTTAAATTTCTTAAATATTTTAAGTTTCATATGTACGCTAATGATATACAAATTCACCTCTCATTTCATCCCGATTTAACAACTTCTGCTAACACTTAGTTGAATGATGATTTGGAGAGTATAGTAAAATGGTCCGAATCTAATATGTTAACATTGAATCCCGAAAAATCAACATATATGGTATTAGCATCTAAAAACTCAATGAATCATATTATAAGTAAAAATCTTTGTTTTTTGTTTTGTTAACAAATTTTAATATTAAGTAATTTACAATACAAGCACAGGAAATCATCATAATATATGTACGCTGTCGCTGCATCTGAAGGTCATCTGGGCTCCACTATAAGCCAGTGCTATGGTAGTTTTTCTACCAAACTATATGCTGAGTGGGTGCAATTTGACTCCCAAAACAATGCAAGCTTTTATCCTATTTGTTTTTTGTTTTTATTTTATTTGTTATTGTTTAATTGCTAGTTGTCTTGTTTGTATATTTATGTGGTGTAATATAGAGTTGTCTATGCATACCCAAAAAGGCTGCGAACAAGATATCTAAAAAACTTAAATAATTAATTACTTAAATACTTTATTGTTTTGCTAATTAAGTGAGAAAGAAGTATAGATAGTGTTGATAATTCCTAATAATCTCTTCGTATTACTATTGTTCGACCGACATCAGATGGAGCAGGCGTGTCCTACGGCCGGTAGTAGCTGGATGCGAAAGGCAAAGGACCGGGAGACTCCTCCCCGTCCTTTGGTGTGCCATGGAAGAAGCTTATGATCAGAAATGAACCAAAATAAGCTCATATGATGATTATGTAGTATGGCGTGGCTCATGATACACAGTTTACATAAAAATTAGAAAATAGGTGATTTTAATTGCACTGATCGCGACCGCAGCGGTAAAGAATCAGTTTAAAACAGACATTTGATAATGTGCCTTATTTATCAATGTAACTGCGACATGCTTAAGACAAGATTTGTGGAAGAAACCCAGGCCAGTCGAGAGTCAACACTCGCGAATACCACACTAGTGATCTGCTGGTGATAAAATTTAAAGCCATAGAATGGGTAAGTACGTTCGTACATATCTGTTTATTTAAATGTATATAGGTATTTCATGGCATGATTTATTCATTAAGGACGAGTATTTAGCACTTGCTATGCGTGTGCAATATGCATTCAAACTGCATAAACTTTTACTTTCTTAGATTTGCCCTTAATCATGGACAAAAATGTTTTTTTTTTTCTTTTTTAATTTAAAAAGAGTAATTTTTTAATAATTAATTTAAAATTACAATTATTTTTTATAACACATAATCAGATTAAAGAACTAAGTTTAAGAAATACTCTTAATGCTAAATCACCAATTAAAATAAATATTTTATAGCAAAGATGCAATAAAAAGAATAACCTCGAGCCAGGAATTGAACCTGCAACAATAATTACAGTCCTTGTAAACTAATTGAGCTATCGATTATTTACAATGTATTTCTTAATTCTAGAAAGATTTGTGTATTTGTAATATTGATTATTTCAGTCGATCGTAACGAGCGTATTTTCCTTTTACTTATGATTGCATCTTTGCTATGAGAATATTTATTTACATTGATGATTTAGCTATAGGTTTGATGGCATTTATGATTATTTTCTTTGAAGACTCTAACTTTCAGGGAGTTCCAAACGCCGAAAGATTATTTCTATGTAATGTATGTATATTTACAATGTATTTTTTAATTTTAATTAAAAAAAAAATCTATAAAGATTTGTGTATTTGTAAAATTGATACATCACCTACTAGAGTTGTTCTCAACTCTTAATTGTAAATTTAATTCAAATCAATAATAAAATTTGAGATTCAGCAGGTACCACTAAATTAAAAAAATCCTTTTCACTTTATAGTCAGTTTTTCTTCCGGAAGTAGTTATAAAAAGTGTCAAGCTGAAATATACATACAAATTCTGGATCAAATTCATATTTCCTGATTAACTCAAGCGGACTGCTATAGGCTTAGAGTTCTGGGTAGGAATTAGGTGGTAGGTATCTATCGTTGAGACTTGGGGGTTTTAACTCAAACGCTCTCCGAAACGAAAATTCTTAATGTAAATAGTAGTTGATACATATATCATATAAAATCCTTTTGCTATGAATTAACGATAAACGAAACCTCGCCCCCGAAATAAAAAGTCCTTGATAACCCAACCACTACGCATTTGCGAACTTTTGGAACCAAGGCATGCATTGACCGCCCGCCATGCATTTATAACACGCATAACAGACTCGTGTCATTTTTATTCTGTCTTTTCGTAACACCTTGGAGTAAATATAAGCAGTTATGAATGTTAATTATTCAGAACTTCTTTGTTAACCCTACTTTGCCACTTTATTCAATTTGACAAGGTTCTGAGCGCTCGGATTCGTAGGTGTATTTTTGTTTTGGGGTTTCAGTCCACGATTTTAGAAAAAACCCACGACGAAATTTTGGCCTATATAACTGTTTTGTTTTTGATAAACAAAACTCTGTTACAGGGCCTTTGGCCGTAAAAAATCAAGTGCATTGCCCGCTGTTACAAAGATTTTATGTATTACTTCAACTTATAAAAACTATTAAACAAATACATCAACCGGGTTCAAAAAGATTCACAAAAAAGGTACAAATAAATTACTTATTTCCAAAAATCTGATCTGAATTACAGTTTGAAATTTGTTTCATGCAAGTGAAGTGTGTTATAAACTGTTAGGTTACTTCAAACTGTGATTCAGATCAGATTTTTGGAAATCAGTAATTTATTTGTACCTTTTTTGTTCAATTTTTTTGAAGCCGGCTGTTTTTTTTTTATAAAAAGTTTTTATTTTTTACTTTTAAGTGACGAATTGCCTTTTTCGAACACTAAAAACATCCATACTCGTAACGAATTTTTTTACAATCATCAACATAAAAGGCGTTTCACCAGTACAAATTTTCACCAAAAGATTAAGTTTGTTCATTCACTACATTAATATTGGACCATCTCGGAAGTATACCCTTTTAAATAAAGAGAAGAATTTTGCAAATGCCCGAGTCATGCCCGAACATAAATAAATTAAATTAACTCGGTTAAAAATCCGGCCAAATGTGAGTCCATTAACATATTAAATAACGGTTACAGCGCCATCCCATCTAGCTATTATTAAGAGAAACAGTCACATATTTGTTGTTTGAAAACTGTATATTCAATGTTAGCAACGTCAGGCTTGGTCAGTAATTGGATGGGTGACCGCGTAGCCGCACTCTTTTTGTTTATGTTTGTGTTCGTTAATTACGTATGATGCCGTGTGACCCAAAAACCGACCAAGTGCGAGTTGGACTCGCGCGCCGAGGGTTCCGTACTTACCACCATTTACTAGTTACAAACACAAACAAAAAAAAAGTATTTCTTGGATCCCCCTTAGATTTTAACTTTTTCAACTTTTTATTATTTGTTAGATAATCCCCCATTATAACACATATTCTGTGAAAAATTTAGGCTTCTACATATTTCGGTCTAAAAGATAGAGCCTGTTAATGGTCGGACAGACGGACAGGCAGACAGCCAGCGTAGTCTTAGTAATAGGGCTTTGTTGGCACACTTTGGGTACGGAACCCTAAAAAGTTAATGCATATCGCAACCATCACATGATCACCTCATAACAGCAATAATGGCCATTTGATTGATTAATCGCTTAATGTCCTTATGTCTAGCGGTGTCAGTAAAGTCGTGCATTGTAAACACAGTTCAGACCTGAGTCAAGGTCATGTTGTGGGTTCGCCATTACAAGGTTACAGACAGGCTTGTTTATTAACTGGTTTATGTAGGGAAGATCCGGACATAATCTACGATACCTGTGTAAAAAGAGTTGATTTAATTCCTACCGCGGACGCTTACATTGTGGAATGAGCCAATGCCATGGTTTTCTCTAAAGACTGCAATATGGGTTCTTCAAGAAAGAAGTTATTAGATTTTAGAAGGGTCAGCAACGGCACGTTGACCGCTTACCATCATTTTTTAGTTCCAACTTCTACTCCAAATTCATTTATTTTGCCAACCTGCCAAGTGCGAGTCTGTCTCGCGCACCGAGGTCCCGTACAAACTTATTATACGTAGACAATTCTTCGACCATCAGATCAAGTCTCACAGGTTTATGCTTTAATTATCTGTTTTTCGATTTTTGACCTATATTTTTGGTGTAACATCTTGCTTCTTACCAAATTTATTTTTTTTGGGTTTTTTTTTAACAGCTTCAAGGGAATGTAGACCTTAGTAGGTATTTGAAATTAATTTCAACTTGATACCTTCACGCGTTCCTGAGAAAAAGGGGCTTAACAGACAGACGGAAAACAATAAGTGATCCTATAATATATAATACTTATATATTCCTTTTTTTCCTTTGAGGTACGAAACCCTAAAAACATACTGTTTATATTTTTTAAATGGTTTCTAATCCTGTATTGGTGGAGCGTCGTCGGTCGATGCAAATCCCAAATGTCTTTGGTTGAAATTTCGTCGTCGAAAATTTTCTGCATTTGGACGTTGCGTTTAAACGTTTCCTAGTTAGAAGCAAAATCAATAATATACATACATGTGCGTTTATTATTGTGACTTCTATTTTTATTTTTAAAAGTATAGAAGTCTCATGACTGGAAGGAAAAAAGATTCTGGATTCGGCCTAGACTTCAACTTACTTAGCAAAACTACTCGGCATATTCTTATGGTTAAAAACTTAGTTTAGGTACCTAATACATCTTATGTTTTAGGTTCTGCAGTGCTATTATTGTCAGTGAGCGCCGTTTTGGTGGTCTTGGGAACTACAGAAGCTGCTGGTAAGACATGTTCTTACTACAAACGCCCACAAAAGAATGAACATTTGTTGCCCCTAAAAGTTTGGTCCAAGAAGACATTAGTTTAAGCGTTTTATTGTAGTCTGGCTGCGACGTCCTCAATTAATTCTAATGGGAATAGGAATCCCTTCTAGTCATATCAATCCCCCCGTCCAAAAAGTTATGATAACCTTCAGAATTGGAATTTCATTATAAGTCGTATCATCGCAAAAAACTATTAGCACCCCTAGTTCATGACCGCTTTACTCGTAGAATAGCAATATTTGAATATAATATGATTAATTAATAATAATAATAGTTAAAACTTTCCATAAACCCCCCCTTAAAAATTCTGGATCCGCCACTGTTTAAACCAGATTGGCACATGCAAGTAGTCTTGTATAGAGTCACGCCATAATTACCTACCTAGCTATCCCTACGGCGACGACGGCGTATCCTTATATTGGGCACTTTTAGGTTAGGATATTCTAATGAGGACCTAACTCATCTAAAGATCTTAGGTACGCATGATCTAGGCTAAAATGCTCACTTAGTTCATACGCAACAGTTTACCACTATAAAAAGTAATAAGTTCGCTATTGGGAATGGACCACAGAACTTTAAGGTTGTCAAAGGTCTCTACCAAATTTTCTTTTGGTAAGGATATCTAGTTTAGCTATAATAATAATGATCCAGGAAGCAGCAGCTGCCCTCTCCCATCCAAGGTGTACAGCTGCAGCCCGAATTGCATCCAAAACTATGATTGTACTCATGGAAAGATATGCTGTTCTAACTCCTGTAATTCGAAATCCTGCTCGGAGCCAGCCCCCTATGGAGGAGGCTCGGGAACTGACAAGTATTCACAATGTATGTAAAGAAAGTTTACTTATTTACGGAATATCTGACTATGTATTTAATAAAGGGGAATGGGTAAAAAGTCGTTGGTCTACGTACTTAACAGTAATGAAAAATAAAAAAATAATAAAATAAACCTATTCCTATGGGAACTTTTAATCGGTTAACTAGGAATTAGGTATTTTCGTGTTCCTAAACTTATCTCGCTACCACTAATAAACTGTATGCACTTTTACAACGTATGAAAAAGTACACCACAAAAAATATTCCCGTGGGAACTCCCAATCTGGATAAAAAGTATTTTATATTCTTTGAAATCCCTCCAGCTAACCCGGTGCTAAAAATTATTTAACTTCATTTTTCGTTGCTACAGAAATAATGCTTTTTCTTAGAACTTGATTAACAAACATTGATAATTTGAACTAAAAACTTATTCTAAACAAAAGAATAAAATAAATTATATAGAATATTACGATAGTGCAAAAGCGGTACTTCCTGCCAACGTACCCATTCCTTTTCGAAATGCTGTTATTACCAGGGACCTTATTGGAAACAGTCTCGGGCTTTTCGTACTCAGGAATTCGAGACAAAAAGGTATAGAATTCTGACTTTCCTCTCGAAACCCGTGAATGTACTTGCATAGAATTTGCTTTCGAATTCCAGAGTCCAAATAGCTCGAGACAGGTTCACAATAACCTTCCCGGTTGCACTGGTGTCATAAATGCACAAATATCATCAAAATCGGCCTGGTTCTTTTTGCTTATCGTAGGTTATTCAGAAAAAAACCCGGCCCAGTGCGAGTTTGGCTCGCGCACCAAGAGTTCCGTACAAACTTACTATATGTTCTTTCATCACGAGATCAAGTCACAGAGGTTAATGTCATAAGCATAACTATCAGTTTTTGGATTTTTTCTTGTATTTGTGATGTAACATCTTGCTTCTTGCCAATTTTCATGATTCTAAGTCAACGGGAAGTACTCCATAGGTTTTGATTTATTTGTGTCACAATGTACGACAAAAATGACCGTCTTTTGGGCATATTTTTTTATTGCATTGACGTAGAAGTTTGATTTTTTTACAACTTTAAGTGACTTTAAGTTGTATCTCATGAACCGTGATAGTTCGACAGTTGACATTTTTACAGATGATGTATTTCTGTTGCCTCTATAGCAACAAATAGTATGAAAAATAATAAAATAAATATTTTAGGAGGGCATCCATACAACAAACGTGATTTTTTGGCGTTTATATAGATAATGGTACGGAATCCTTTGTGTCCGAGTCCGACTTGCACTAGGCCTTTTTTTTATTGCTTTGACTTAGAAGCTTGATTGTTTTACAGCTTCAAGGGACCGTAGACCTCAGTCGATATTAATTTCAACTTGATACGTTCTTGAGAAAAATGGTCTTGACAAACAGACAGGCAGACGAACAACAAATTGATCCCATAAGGGTTTCTTTTGAAGTGAAAACTTCTTTAGCGGCGTTGTGCACTTTTTTTGGTATGGGTAAAAAATGATAAACTCGCGTCAGGTCACGTGTCCTAATCGTGGAAATTCGTAAGACGGAAACCGTAATGCCACGCCTATTATAATTTTTATTTTTAGTATTCGCGATTATGAGTAGTACAGGGAGGTTGGATATGGAATTTTAATTCTATGACAGATTGCGATGTCAAATATACTACGTCAAAAAAGTAAATAAACAAACATTATTATTTCTTGACAATGTCAAAGACATGTCTTGTGACATATTTGAGTGTTAAGCGCGAATCGTGTGTAAAGATTTTTTTTTCCTTTTGGGTACGGAACCCTAAAAAGAATCATTAAACCTTTGTATGCGAGTCCGATGGCCGATGTATATCGCTCATCAATAACTGGATAATAAATTGTATTAACAGAGGGGGTCAGTTTGGGTCGAATAAAAAAATGTTTATTAGGTATATGGGGAATCATTTTAAAAAACCAACTGTCAAGATTCTTTTTTTTTACAAAATAAGAGAGGGGCACTTTCCTCAAACATTTGTACCTCATTTTGATTAAGAAATTATTGCTTTCAGCTGGAGGCGCTGGTGTGTATTGCAACAACGTTAAATGCAGTCCATTCGAGGTGTGCAAGATGGACCCATCTACCAAGAGGATGAAGTGTCAGCGAGCATAGAACTACGGGAAATACCTTTATTTTGTATTTTTAAGCAGATACCTAACTTGAATGTCTGAAAAGGGTCTATACTTAACTGTCACGAATCAGTGTGTACCATGTTAACTGTAGAAGTCTTCAAAATATTATGCAGATTAAGTTTCATTGGTTCTTTTTTACAATATGGGACTCCAAAGAAACATATACATTATAGGACCCCTAATTTTTAAAAGTTTAAATATTATTTCTTGTGTATTACTACTATTTATGATAATAAGAATATATACAAATAAAAATAAGAACGGATAGATTCCTGATGCATGTTGTTCGAGCCTAAAAGTCGACAAGCAACTTTAGTAACTCCTATTTTTTTTTCGCGTGTTTATCCATTTTTTTTTTGTTAAGAGTAGGTAGGTACTAAACGTTAAAAAAGTTATAAGTATCTATACTCAGTCGGGACTGAATTTAAAAGACTAAAAGTTGACAATCCTAAAATATTCAGATTTATTTTTTGCGTAGTAATCTTTTTTTTTTGTATAGAATATTTAATGCAACGAATTACAAGTAACTATAAGTTTTTAATTACTGATTTTAAAAAGCCATTAAACAGGTTAAATATACTAACTGTAGTACTTATTCATTTTCAAGTAGCCACAAAGCAAACCTACATAATTTTTTTAAACTAACGCAAGTAATTAAACTAGCTTTAGAATATAAGTAACTCGGTTATGAGGGTATGCAACTAACAATCAAAACTTTTATCGTCATGCACAGTCTGGTTACAGTTTTACAATATTGATGCAAAGCCAACAAAACTAATAAAATCTTCATGAATTCATGATAACAATGGTTTGGGCCCGTCTCACACTTAGCCGGTTTTTATTATTTGTTGTTATACCTAGGTACTTTTTAGAGCTCACAAACACTTGGGCAGTTTTTACGGTTACGTAGTCAAACAAGGAACCCTTATAGTTTAATATGATTTTATAAATAATGTAACATTGTAGAAAAACAAAATTATAATGTTCTGAATATATATATATATATACGTGCTAATACTTACTAAATTAATAACAATATATACGTTCGAATTTGGGCGCTGCCCTTGGCGGTACAGGGTACCTACAAACTTAGTTGCTCTATCGTAAAAATATAATGTAATAAAAATAATATGTAACATACAATCTTCTTTTTTCAGTCATAGTGTGTGTGAGCTCTAAAACATAACAACAAATCTTAAAAATCGGCCAAGTGTGAGACGGGAACGAGCCATATATCATCTTAAATCACGTTTACAGCTTACAGCGAAGCAGTAACCCATTTGTTTGTTGAAAACAATATTCAAAGTTAAGCAACATTGGACCTGGTCAGTTATTGGATACCCATCTTAGCTTAGCGGCTCACTTTTCTTGTTTGAATTTGTAAATTACGTTAATGATGATAACCACGGAACCGTCGGTGCGCGAGTCCGATTCGCACTTGGCCGGTTTATATTTTAGATACTATCTGCAATAATTATCATTTTACGGAACCGTAACTTAGAGTTACGATACGCACTTAGCTGGTTTCAATTATGTACCTACATAGTTACGTAATACGAACCCCTAATCCTGTCGCATCCACGTATAGTCGATAAAGTCTCCATGCCATCGGTGCCAGTAACTCGTTGGCTGGCACTGATTGCAGCTGCACGCTTGGTTCAGTGAAACGCGCGCGACAACCCGTTAGGTACAATACTAGTCTGTGGCGACAACTGTCGCGTCGGTCGCGTTACTTTAATTCACATAAAAAGTTACGAAAGTGTATTTTATTACCAGTGAAAATGTTTTTGATTAGAACCGAAGTATTGTGTAAAGTTAGTGCATGTTGTTCAGTTAATCCCGATCTCAAATCCGTAGGTACCTCTAAAGTTTTCTGAAGTATGAATCATCAAAACTTAGTAAAAAATAATGATAATGAAATATGGATGTCTTTCAAAAAAGGGTAAGCGCCCAATCGTGTATGTCCAATGGAAATATTCTCCTAAGCCTGCAGTGTTGCCAGTGGTTGTCGAAAACTAATAAAAACCATCTGAGTGCGGTCATTATCTGTAATCGGAAAATCGTGATGCTCTCTCCGGATTCGTTGGAAGTTTTGATATATATACTCAATTGAAAAAAGTTATTTTCATTATTCATACTCCGAAAGTAATGTTTATTTAATTCAAGCTATGAGTGGTAAACACTAACAAAACTAACACCAAAAAAAATGTTCCGGCTAAATTCTGTGGGAAATGGTGATTTTTATTACTTATACTTACTTACTTTTATTTCAAATCAACTTCATAAAATACCAATAAAAATCTTGAACTTTTATGACTTGGATTTAAGAACTATAAATTTCATAATCTAAGTTATTGAGGTTTCTGTTACATCATGTTGTTGTTATGACATGATTTTTTCGGATTTTAACTTTAAAGTCGATAGAATGGCATTATGCAGACATGAATCAGCAAAAATCTCTAGCAGGCATTCGTTTTTATAATTATTGAGATTGATTGTTTTTATCAAACAAGTTGACCCGATTATAATGAGTCCATTATGTCAAAAAAGGCAATTTCATTTAATTTAACGCTTGACTTTAAAAAACATACAAGATTGCGCAGTACATGATCGTATAGGATTGCGCGCGCCAGCTTATACATAATTTTTTGCCTTTGGTTCAATACAATATTAAATCTGTAAACGGTTTTAGTAAATGACTACGTAGGTTTATCTATACTAATATTATAATAAGGTAAAATTTGTTTGTTTGATGTAAGAGGTGACCGAAAGGAATAGCATGAAAATTCCGATCAAGAGTTCTCGGGGATCTATCTATCTTTTCGTGGGGGATTTCTATGGACATTCTGACACATCAACACATAAATACAGAAATGCAAAAATTATTTTATGAATTTGATATAAAATTTTATACAAATAAAGAAATTTATTTTTCTACACCATCCATAGCCGATTATAAAATTGCTATGACTGTGACACAAGCAAAAAAACTGTAGTTCCACCTTAAAACTTAGTCGACTGTTAACGGGCAACACAACAGAGGACACACGAACGCTACAGCATAGACTAACAATATTAAATTAAAGCGTAATGTTGTCAACACCCATGGGCCATGCAATCTTATAGATCGCATTGCGCTAAAATTGCGCAATTCTCACTGCTTATTATGATTTCGCTGTAGTATTACTATATTTTGGTCGATAATTGAATAATCTAAAAGAAAAATTTAATATGAGTCCTGTCAAAAAATCCGTTATTAGGATTCCGTACCTGAAAGATAATTAGGAACCCTATTACTAAGGCTTCGCTGTCCGTCCGTCCGTCCGTCTGTCACCAGGCTGTATCTCGTGAACCGTTATAGTTAGACAGTTGAAATTTTCACAGAAGATGTATTTCTGTTGCCGCTATAACAACTAAAACTAAACAGAAAAAAAATATTTAAGGGGCTCCAATACAACATACGTGATTTTTTTGCTCGTTTTTGTAGATAATGGTACGAAACCCTTCGTGCGCAAATCCGACTCGCACTGGGCCGATTTTTTATTTTATAGTCTTTAAACCACTAAGTGCGAGATCTTACACAACCCTACCATATTAATATACCAAAATAACTAATTTATAAGAATTCCACATGCAATCATGTCATTGTCATTAATTTATGATGGATGAACTTTCTTTAGTAACAATCGATTCAATAGCCTTGTTACGAGTAAATTAATTTATTGTTCAGCTTCATAAAATGCCATGCATCAGCCCTGACTTCATTATATTTCAATAACTTCAATTAATCGAACAGAAATAAATTACTAGTGTTTTTTTGTATCGAGACAAATAGGTTAATAAAATAATAAGTAGGTTATATGAACTTAACTAGTTGTGCCCCCAGTTTCATTTGTGTGATGATGATATAGTTTACTAGCTTTTGCCCGCGGTTTCGCCCGGCCTAAATTCGGTTCTTAGTGTAGAATTTTATCGGCAAATCCTCAATGAAGTATAGAAAAAAAAGGACTCAACTATCTCCATGCCAAATTATATGTATATTTTCTGGTATAATTAAATACACATATACCTACTGTATACCTAGTCATATAGGATCTACCTTTAGCCTGCCTATATGACACGGCAGACGGATATACTAGATGCCAAAGGATAGTATTACATAGTCTGTGCCAAAGGTAAAGTTGGTGCCAAACCCAAATAATGCTTGGCCAAAACGAACTATAAAATAGTTGCGTAATGAATGAAGTAACAGAAGAGTTACGGGGGCGTCCATTATGGGAACGTCTAGACTGTTCCCGTGGGATATGTGCTCGCTTCTGCCCAGGGAGACTGAGACGCGTCGCTCCAGAGCCACCTACCGCCAACAACGGGAAAACTCCAGTGAGGTAAGAATAATTTATAAATAAGGCAGATATTTCTTCATACGCTTATACTGTTATGGGCGAGGGGCGATTAGTCCATTACGCAAGCTCATTGCGAAATGAGGACTTCACATAAGTCTTATTCAAAGCGCAGGTTTCCTCAAGATGTATTCCTTCACCGAAAAGCCAGTGGCGTAAAAAAAGCAATGTACTTGAGAACTCATTGGTACACGCTGGGCTGAAACCTTCGCCCCTGAAAACGGGAGGTAGATGAAACCACTGGCACGGAATAAATATAATATACCACTAGGGCACTACCGACTGAGACAGATATATACTAGACTTGGAGTAGGTAGGTACGGTACACCTAAAAGATAAAATAATGTGTCCTGTTCCATGCGTCTATTTTAGAGCGGAATGCTAAATATTATACTACTTTTAGAGTCTCCTAGACCGTTTAATTTTTGATTGGGTAAGTATAACTAAAATTTGGGTAAAAACCACCAAGTTTGAATTTACGCGATTGTAGTTTATTTTTACCCATATTGACTCTTCATTTCACGGTCTATAACATTATTAAAAATTAAAAAAATAATAATTTTACTTTGCAAAATGGGTACTACTATATGTATAGTATAGGTACCTCATTGACAAATTCAATGGATAGGTTCTTTCTAGACGTTCTTTCCGATCTAACATATGGACAAAATGTTTGATGATAAACCTAAGTCATAGAGCAAAACCTTAGTACTTAAGTATTTTAGTTTAGATTCGAGTAGTCCAGATTATCTCAGTTTTTAGGGTTCCGTACCTAAAAAGTAAAAAAGGAACCCTTAAAGGATCACTTTGTTGTCCGTCTGTCTGTCTGTTAAGACCCTTTTCTCAGGAACGCATAAAAATATCAAGTGAAAATTAATATCAAACCCTAAGGTCCACGGCCTCTTAAAGCTGTATAACATCTTTTAACTGACCTCCTAAGTCAACGTAATAAAAAAAATACGGCCATTTGTCGCATATATTAGCAATATTAGCAATCACAAATAAACCAAAATCTATGAGGCACTACCCGTTGTCCTAGAATCATGAAATTTGACAAGAAGCAAGGTCGTCACAAATATAGGAAAAAATCCGAAATTCGTTAATTTATAGTTTATAACACATTAAAAAAAAGTTTGCCTATCTGTCTGACAAGACCCTTTTACTGAAGAACGCGTGTGAATATCAAACATTAAAGTCAACGGTTAATTAGGGTGTATTCGCCTAAAAGTTATGTTAAACCAGAGTAACTACTTCTAGAATAACCGAAATCTTTATATTTACCCCCAGATTACTGCGTTTGTGTTTTGGCATCGCAAAAGTTCAGTAGACAACTCTATGGTTGTTGAATGAATGGCGAATGAATATATTAACCGGCTAAGATCAAACTACTTTTATGCTGCAGGTTCAAAGAACAATTTATGTCAATACAGGGCTATAGCTAGAGTTGAATCTAAGGCAGGGCAGCGGTGGTTTCATGCACGGGTACAGCGCAAGTAATTTTTCTATCTTTCATTATTTTACCTGCTTGTGAGCGTGAGTAATTAAGGTAGAAGGTAATTGGGTGGGATCGCGGGAAAACAAGAGCAAAATTGTATTAATTTATAGTACGGGAAAACAATTTATATATATTATACCTTAGTTTATGGTACTTTTCAGGTAGGGCATTGCCCCACAATGCCCCCCTTAGCTACGGCCATGTGTCAATATAATTTAATCGAATTATAACAGTAACCGATGAGTCAGACAGACATACAGTGTCAGTTGAAATCTATACTTATATTGTAAATGCGAAAGTAACTCTGTCTGTCTGTTACCTCTTCCCGCTTAAACCACTGTACGGATTAAGATGAAATTTGGCATAGAGGTAGTCTGAGTCCCAGGAGAGAACAAAAGACAAACGTCAAGTGTGAGTCGGTTTTTTACGTATAATTCTTCTGTATGTGAGAGCTGTACGTAGCGCGAGCCAGACTTGCACTTGGCCGGTTTTTTTTTTACATCTGGCTAGGAAGTGCGCATTCCAGCTCTATGTCTGTGGGTTTTAGTTTTTGAATTTTTTTTTTATATTTAGTATGTTCCATAAGTCGTTTTTTTTTATACCACTAAGGTTGCAAACAAGCTTACGGCCCGCCTGATGGTAAGCGGTCACCGTAGCCTATGGACGCTTGCAACACCAGGGGTATCACTTGCGCGTTGCCGACCCTTCAGAAATCTAATAACTTCTTTCTTGAAGAACTCCATACTGTAGTCCTTGCAGAATACCTTGGCAGGGAGCTCATTCCACAACTTAAGCGTTCGCGGGAGGAAGTTTCTCTGAAACCGCACTGTACGCGACCATTTAGGTTCTAAAGTGTGAGAATGGATTCCCTGCCGATGGCGAGCGGTGCGATGGTAGAAAGTAGCCGTGGGCATCATTTCGAACAATTCCTCAGAACACAACCCATTGTACAAGCGGTAGAACAGACACAGTGAGGCAAAGTCTCTCCTCAGACTTAAGGGCTCGATACCGCAAGTGAGTTTGGAATCGTCGACAATTCTCACAGCCCGTCGTTGAACCGAGTCAAAAGGGCCAAGCTGGTATCCGGGTGCACCTGCCCAGAGATGGCAGCAGTACTCCATATTACCTACAACATCACGATAACAAGTTTCCAATATTAATCTTTGATAAGAAATGTCAGGATTGGTGTGGAGAGGTAGGTATACTTATTTATGGTAAGTACTTATGTATGTGTACAGTTTCACAAATGTCAATTATTGAAGTACACATAATGTGCTACTGCCTAGTCACAAGTCGTGCAAAGTTATAAGTCCATCGCACACGGAGTTATAATATAGGTATTGTAAAATAAGTTTTAGCAAGGCATATTACGATGTATCTTCTTCAGTAATCTTTGATTGACAACAATGATTTTATATCCCATCGACTTACAACACCTCACTGCAAACAGTCTGCTCGCAGCCACGGCTAGTACCATAGAGGAAACAAATACTATGTAACCATTTTTTTTTCTGAACTGTCTATGCAGTTGGCTTATGCAGCCATTACTGCTCCTTCGGACTTTTGGGGCGAGACTCTGAAGGAGTATCAGCCCATATAGCGTCCAACGTTCAAGGACTCCCAGCAGGGGGAGCTTCGGCTTGGGTTTTCGCTCTTGGGGTTGTACCTTATCAGCGTGAGCCTCGAACCCGAAGATGATTAAGCGCCAGGGTACGTAACCTGGTAGAACCGTCGAGAACCAAAAAGGTAAATGTTTCGTTTGCGTGTAAGACCCAAAAATATAAAAAAAATGTGTACAAAGCGCAAAAGTTTAAAAACACGGAATAGATCTTTATCTAAGGCTTAAAACATAGGCTACATTTTATCCTGGTAAACATTTGCCATATACATATAAAGTTTGCTACAGCTAAATACCTAGTATAATCAAGCGGTTGTCGAAGAAATATCAGAGAAAAGGCAGTAAAAGATTTGTTAAAATTATATTTACCTGTAGTAAAATGACTAGCGTATTATTTAATCTCATTTATAATACACAAGCTTATGTATAGATACCTACTATATATTCTTGAATTTACCATGCAACAAGACATCCACCTTCTCCTGTTTCTTCTTTACGTTGGTAGATAGGTAGGTAACATTAAATAAAATTCAAGAAACATGATTGTCGATAAATTTTATTTATATTTTATAAATCAAATAATAAAATAAATTAAAACCGTTTAGTATCTATTTAAATACCAAAATATAGCATGAAACAAAACTTATCAAAATATAAACTGAAAACGGCTTTAGGTTCCAAAACTCTAAATGTTAATGGCTAAGTATATACTTAGTCTTTCTTATTTTATTTTCATAGAGAATAAAATAAATACTTAGTTATTAAGAAATTTAGCTTTTATAACATATTATAATATTATCTCGTAAGTTTCACTTAACATATGTAGACATATTGAAGAGTAATATGAAGACACCCCTAAAAAGGTGAAGAGGTTAATTTTTTATCTCTTTAATATTTCTACTATACCAAATTATTTTATATTTATAACGATTTGGCACCTCTATTCTGTTCTCTGTATGTTCGGACCTTTTTTGGAATCATTATATTGATTGCATATGATTCATTGATATCGTTTTCGATTTCTTATTTGCAAGTGTAAATTATTTTGGGACATTTCAAGGAGACTAGCATGTTTTTTATGTGTTGTGAATATTTAAAAAATGGTGGAATTATTTTATACAAGTATTTTGCATAATAGCTTCAAGAGAGTCGTCATCAACATCAATTATCTTTTCGTTACATGTTAGTTCTTTTCTTACGTCACTTGACTTGTTATATTGTGTACTAGTGTCTATTTCTATTTCAAAACCATCGATTATATCTTTTACCGTTCCAGCTAGGTTCGATTTATTTATTAATCTATTTTCAATCGATTCCTCAGTTTTATTGGTATTTTCCGTTACAGGATTATTAAAAATAGCACAATTAACATTATACCCGAAAACAGAATTGTAAGGTGAATAAGGTTTTTCATCTTTGGCGTTATTTTTTTGGAATTGCAACATTCTACACCCAATAGACCAATTACGACAGTCGTTTTCAGTCATCCAATCTTGCAACACATAAATTAAAACCCTAGATAATTCGTAAAAATCCCTTTCCAATTGAATTACATTTATTTTCCAGTCAGGACATTTCTGTTTTATCAATTCTAATGACTGTTCAATTAATGCACTATAATAAGTTTCAATTATCTGTGGAGGCCCAAAGTCGGTGAATATTGTAAATAGTTCTGTTGACAATTCCATTTGGTCTATATAAGAAACCAAAGATCTCATCAGCATGAAACCAGTAGATTTATCAACATAATGTAATATATAATTAAAAGATCCGTCGGGCTTCATCTCCATATTTATAAAACTAACCTGGATGGTATGATTAAATCTTGCAACCGAACTTGGGGCCGCCGAAGCTATATGTTGTGTACCTAAAGAGTTCCTATCTTTGTTACACACGGTACAAAGTGACACAAAAATATCTACAAATATTTTAGGAATACTGTGGGAAGGTTTAATTAAATTATAAGTTTTATTAGATCCCATATGTTCACTATTGATATGTGCTTCTATTATTATATCAAACGCGTCTTCTAGAGGGCTGATACGTGTTATTACATTATTAGGACCTCTTTTTTTAAGTATCAATATATCCTCACCATTTTCTTGTATCACTTCAAATGGATTCACGTGCAGAAGATTTATATCACCATTCAATTCAGCTGCCTTAATTTCCCCGATAATTCTTTTAATATCGTTTCTATACCACTTTTTGCATTTCTTACTCTCTCTGTCGGTGTAGTAGTCGTTGAGTTCTTTGTAAAATCTCTCTTTTACAACATCATAGTTTATACCGCTTGCCAACGAACGAAGATATTTAGAATGTTCAGTTTCCGCTGATAAATGTGATGCGTCACTTGAAGACGCCATCTTGTACTGATGAAAATGACCATCTGTCCCGCACGCACGTTCGCCAGTCACCCGCCACGCGGGGTCTTAACTCAAAGAAAGAGAGCGGAATCTATCGTTGGAATGAGTGGAAACGAGAGCAGTGTACGAATAGTGCTAGCAGCGCTGCGCTGGCTGAAGAAAGTCCGCACTCCGCCCCGCAATGTGAATCAGCTCGGACTTACACGGTTCTGCGCAGCGCGGTAGCAGCCAGCCCGCCACGTCAGGCCAAGGCCAAGTACGCAAACTTTGCGGCGGGAAACCAATGTGCTAGGCTTTCCCGCTTCCGCGGAGCTGTATTTCATATTCTTTATTCTAGTCTGGCTAAAATTATAATATTCAGATACTTTGTTGAACTGTTAATTATTAGAAATCCGTAGCCGAATGGTAAGAGCGGAACCCTTTGAATTTCGTGATGTCTATCGTGTGTATGTCAGATATTTGCCGTCTTTGTCTTATGAAATTGTTATTATTAACCAACTGTAAAGTTTTGTTCTACTCATATGAATAGGAACACATTTTTTTTTTGTTTTATTAATTGGGTTAATCAACAACTATTTTACCGACGCAATTATGTTTTTTTGATCTTTTTCAGTAAATACTAATCAAATTACAAATTATTAACTAACCTTTATACTTAAATATTACTACCAAACGGATTTTAGACCATAAATATAATAAATGTGTTTTGTGTAAAATTTCGTTATTCATTAATTTATTTCCATTGGTTTAATAAATTAGTAAAGGGACAAACATAGTTTCGTTTCTAAAAATTGTCGTTTCTTGTCTCTCAGGTTGACATTGTTAACAAGAATGTTAACACATAACACATTAATTAAACACATAACACTTAAAGATACGTACGATGCCTTCATATTGTGTAAGATCTAAATTTGATCCGCTATTACCTATACGTACTAACCTTAGCATATAAATATAATTACGTTTTAACAACCAATGCAATAGATAGATAATATGGGACGTGTGAATCAGAAGTAGATAGCTATGTTTAGGGAGTTACGCTTGAAATAAGCTAGCCAACAAAGAATAAGAATAACAGTGCAAATATAGAGTGGACATTAAAAAAGACCATCTGTTTGTTCTTAATCTCCTTACAATTAACAAAAAAATTATGGGCAGTCTCAGATTTTTTATCATGAAAAAAGTTTTTTATAATCGTCGTCTCGGCCGGGAAACACCCACTGCTAAACATAGGCCTCTCTTATGTTTATGGTCATGGTCGCGAACTGTGTAATATGGAACAAATTATCCGGTATATTTTCGGCTCGGTATTTATAAAAATTGAAAAAGTTCGAAATTTTTTTTTAACGTTTCGAAGCCGAAGCCCTATTTACAAATGAAAAGTTATTTTTTCACAACCTTGTAATTCTAAATGATATAGGAGGTTTATGTTTTGCGACACTTAATGTTTGTTTTAGTTTGCCTAAACTCAGAAATAGTTTAATATCAATGTTGCAATAACATTGGATTTCGATGGTCCAGAACAATCAACTAATCCGACAATACTTCTTCCTGCCCACTGCCATTGATGTTTCAGAGACATCTAGTCCACAGCTAGGCCACAAATTAACCGTTTTCCACTCAACTATTTTTTTTTGATTTAGTATGTCAATTGCTTTTTTTGTGAATCCTGGCAACATTGAACTATTTTGGTACCATTTAGCCAAAACACGAGGGTGGGTAAGTGTACTAGGAAAAACCCGTCTTACATATTTATACGCCGCCGAGGAACAAAAATTTAATGCTAATGTATATTTTCGAAAATTCTTCAAATACTTATTTTAATAAAAGATGTTCAAATTATGGTTGTTAATTAAAAGGCAGCTAAATAAAGATTCAGTAGATGCAAAAGATTCTGTTCTATTTCAATTGCACTAAATATCACAGTATTATTTCCTTTAAGCAACCTTACCCTATAAAAATTGTTGTTGAGGAAGATAGTTCTTTTTCTTTTAAGATCTTTATAAATGTTTTCAAGCTAGATATTTTTTTCTTCAATCTTTTATTTTGGTTTTTAAGAACTTTATTATGTTTCTGTAACATTTGTTTTTCATCAGTTAATTTACGAACTCGCTCTTTAAGAGTTGTTTTCATAGGGGTATCAAAAATAGATTCCATGTCCGATATATCTTCATGGTCAAGACTGGTAGGTGTAGAAATTCCTGGAATGTCGTCCTGGAATAGGAAAAGATTTATTTATTGCCAGCGGCTACGCTCGCGTTAAATTTAGCCATCGACGAGGGATTCTTCAGCAACTCCATGATTACAATAAGGTAGTTTACTTTAGCAAGCTATAGTTGTAGCTATGAGATTCTTTTATTTATCCCTGCATCAAGCGAAACGTTAGCTTGTTTATCACCTTAGTGGTATAAAAACCCAGAAATATAAGAAAAAAGTAAAAAGAAAAGTATTACATGTAGGTACCATCGCTCTAATGCAGTATGACGGAATAGTGCCCTTTGGTATCGCTCAAGGGAGCTCTTAATTGGGATAAAAGTATTCTACTATTACTATTTATTTATATCTTTTCAGCTTTTTCTGTGCCAAAAGTCAAGGCCACCGGGACCTCCCGTTGCGTTACGTCCGTTAACAAATAAAATATTCGAAATATGGTATAAAAATATTCCCGTGAGAATCTGGATCGGAATATGTTTGTATATGCATATATATTTTATATAACCTACTACCGTGCCAAGAAGCACGTGAAGAAGAAACAAATAAACAAACAAACAGACACACTTTCAGAATTATAGTATTAGTATGATCACAGCAACTTACATAAATAATTAATCAAGTTCAAACCATTTCTATTCTTAGTAAACAATTATAAACTGATGAATTTAGTTTTTTTTACCGAGTCTAAAACTAATGAAGGAACTGCAGTTTTTTTCAGACGTACGTATCCTTTCGAAGTATAATATTTATCAAGTTTTTTGAAATGTGCAGAACAAATTGTGCTACTCTTTGTAGGCATCCATTCATCTTCACTTCTTTCCGCCTGAACTATGCTGACCCATTTGTGTTTTATAAGCTCATCACTCGGGAACCTAGAGAACATCAAAACAATATTAGCAGCTATTTATCTAGATTTTAAAACTAAAATTATGTCAATTAAAAATATAAAAATGGCGCTAGTCATGATAAAAGTTAGGGTCCCATAGAACTAGAATTATTGATGATATCTATAAGCCTTGTAAATCAGTTTTGTTCAAAAAAAATTACAGAATTGATGTAAAGGTGGCGAAATTATAAGGCGGTTATACGGACGGATGAATGGACATGAAAAAACTATAAGGATTCCGTTTCTGCCAGTTTGCTACGAAACCCCACAAAACCGGCGGTCGTAAACGCATTCAGTTAAGAGTTCCGTAGAATCCGAATTTATATATTTTTTTAAACTAATTTTCTTTGAAAGTATTTATACAGTGATTTTTTTCAGATTTTTAGAATGAGCGGTTTAAAATTTTTTTTCAAATTTGAAAGGTCAATAACTCACATAATATACACTTAAGAGAAAAATTTGCATTTTTAAAGTCATATCCATCCAAGGGTATCGTTACCGAGTTATTGGCACACGATGGAGGAAATTTTTTTTCTTACTTTTTATAATTAATCTGTATGGGGGTTTATAAGAGACACCTTTGTGTAAAATTTCTTTAGAATCAGAGCAAAGACGACAGAATTATAAGGCTGTGACATATGGACGGACGGAAATGACGAATTTTTAACGGTTTAGTTTTTTGCCATTTGGCTACGGAACCCTAAAAAGGGTTAGTTTTAAAATGTCTACGTGTTTTTAGGCTGCCGTAAAATAGCAAAATTGGATTACGATATCTTAACTTAAACTAAAAAGGTTTTAATCAAAGCAGTGATAAAATTGTGAAACTAATTAATATAATTAGTAGTCCATTTTGTTTTACAAATTTTTGGTTGTAGTTTTATCCTTGTAGTATTTTTATTACATCGATAAGCCAATAAACTACGAATTTACTGAAACACCGCACGCTTTCAATTTTGCCTACAATTCCATTCTGATTAATTGATCTATGACACATCTTGACACAAGGCATCGCGCTATATCTATCCCTATCGCGCTGCAGTTTCAGTACATCTCCCATCATGTTATCTATCCTTTTCTAATCACAATGTCTATCTCCAAGTATTATGACGTATTTAAAGTAATTTAGTAATTAAAATGAAAATATGACTTACGTGTGGTATGTTACTCCGTCATTCTTTCTTAGTTTAGAACCATAATTTTTACACTTTCTAAACACACAACTAGGCATTCTAAAATTCGCTCAAGTAAATTGACATATGCACTCACTCGCTCCCTGCTGACATGTGACTGAATCAAATTACGACAAAATTGTCTTGATTTTGCTGCCTCAGTCTTTGCGTGCTATGATATCTACCTCTTTTAATATATGTATACACAACTAATATATATATACACTATCACATTAGTTACAACTTACAGCCCAAAATTTTACTTTTATTAGCGTTAGGCGGCATATTTGCTATCGGTAAAATAATCAATTTTTAATTTAATGCATTGAGAAGTATTGCACAGTGAGTTGCAAGAATCATCTCAGCTGCTTTAGACGCAAAATTGCAAATTCGTTGCGCACGAGGTTGCTAAAAATGTAAATAACAAAGCGAAAAATTGATTTAATGAAATTATTGAAAAATATTTAAAAAATTCTAGCCGTTGAATTTTAGGTATTGATATTAAATAATTAAGCTTTTTTTAAAATGTTATCACAATATTACTCTAAACTAAATAATACCTACTGTTCCTTACATTACTATGATACTCTGAATTTTAATGATTTTAAAGAGGTGATTTCCAAAAAACTCGTTCCAAAATCACCAAATCATGTCTCTGGGAGGACTCAAGAAGTTCTGAAAATAATTAAGGTTTATTTTCAAGTCGGTAGCTCTTATAGTTAATTTTTATTCTTAAACGATAGAGTATCCTTCTTCAATGCCTCGGGCAGGTTCATATTCATAACCGAAATTGTGACATTCTACTTTTTTGCAACCTCTTTTCTAGCAAAACTCCCCGATTGTGTGGGTAAAAATGTTTATTTACCCAATTGTACTAACACCTATGCAATATTATGTCATTAATAGGAGGAGTAGTATTTCAGGTCATATTGTAGTCTTTGGTAGTATTGGTATAGGTGTAGTGGGTGAAGTGGCGTGTCAAAGTTATTGACTCGAAGTAATTGTGATGTCCTTCATTTGAGGGAGAGTCAGCAACAAAAGTTTAGAAGAAGTCGATACTAATTTTATAAATGCGAAAGTAACTCTGTCTGTCTGTCTGTCTGTTTGTTACCTCTTCACGCTTAAACTGCTGTACTGATTAAGATGAAATTTTGCATGGAGATAGTTTGAGACCCGAGAAAGTGTAAGTCGGTTAGCTGCTAATATTGTTTTTTTCTATAATTGATGAATTTTGAAATCCTACACCGATAAAATTAGGCATGGAGATAGTTTGAGTCCCGAGGAAGTGCATAGGATACTTGAAAACGTCAAGTGTGAGTCGGTTTTTTCTATAATTGAGGAGTTGCCGTTGAAATCCTACACCGATAACCGTATTTAGGGCGGGTAAAACCGCAGGCAAAAGCTAGTTTGGTATAAATTCAAAAGTAAGTTTGTTTGTTTGTCCTTCCTTTACGACGCGTCGTAACGGAGCAAGCACTTGAGCTGAAATTTGGTGCAAAGATAACTGCAGAGACGTAGAAGGGCATAGGCTACCTTTTATCCCAGAGAATTCAAACGTTTCCACTGATTAATGACAACTGAATTCCACTTGAACGAACTATAAGTGCAAAACACACTTTTTTTTTAGTATAATCGAGGAGTTTCCGTAAGAACTCCACTTCGATAAGCAAATCTAAAGCATGCGGAGCTGCTGGCAAAATCTAGTTACACATTTTTTTTTAAATCAAAACGTATAGCCCTCGTTTTATCATACTTAATATCTGGATACAGTACAAAAGCGTGCAGTTTACTTCAGGCTGGTGTAGGTAGATATTATATTTATTAGCTTCCAACTTAAACCATTTGCTTTTTCAAATATCGGCAATTATTCTCATACTACAACTGCATAATGTATTTACGACACTCTCTTTTTACACTCTTCTTTTGATATCAGCTAAAAATAAATAAACATTTAGCATGCTAACGCTACCATAGCAGTACTCTTTTTAACGACACGGCCTTATTATTTTTTTTTGTTTATTTGCGTTCCACACGACACCCAAATGTCCAGTAAATAGTAGTAAAGTTTACTCTTACCTAAACCATCAAACACCTCGTACTGTTTCAGAGTTACCAATTTAATAAAAAATGCCAAACAATATCAATAAAGATAGACGCAAATCCAGTATAAACTTTGTAAATTTTCATCGCTTTCATTTTCTAGACAGGTGAGTGTATTAAGTCTATTCAATGTCTGATTCACATGTCTACTATTGGAAGTGGGAGTTATATTTTCATTACCTAGACTACCTACTTTTATTTTAAATTTCTATTTTGATAGAAATATCAGTAACTGGTGCAAGTCCCAGAATTATATTACGTATGTACCGTTTGTTCATTACACTTTTGCTAACTTTGGCTCTGTGTGTAATGTAGGCGCGTGACATAAATGTCTTAATCACTAGATGGAACAAGTCCTAGTTTATGTACATATTTGTATTTTTTTGTTGTTTTATTAGATTTAACTTAACAACTATATAACGTTTTTACAATAGAGCAAAAACCAAAAAACAATAAAAAAATATAAAAAAAAAATGTTTTTGTAATTTCTACTTCATTTTGCCTAGCGTTCTGAGGGGCAAAGGTTCGAGCCCGGCGTGTACCAATGTCTTCTTCTTGATTTCTTAAGTACCATGATTGTTCACAACTGGCTTTAGGCGAAGGAAAATATCTTAAGGAAACCTGCATATCTACGTCGAAAAGACGTAGGTGAAGTCTACAACCTCTCACTGGGCCCGCGTGACGGACTACAGCCCAAATCGCCCGGGCCCAGGGTGAGGGTAAGCTGGGCCCCAACAGCGTTTAAAGGCTGGTAAGGATTGCCATCGCAAAGCGTTTGCTTGCAGGAGCCGTGAATCCCGTCGGCTAATTAATCGGCCACCTTCGGCGCAGTACAGCGCATTGGGCGAACGTTTGCGGACAAGCACACCAGCCGCACTACGCTGTGCGCTGTTCTGCGGCGGTGCACGCTGCCAGTATGAGCTACCCAATCACCGCGGATCCGCCATACAAGGGCTCTACTCAGACTGGTAAGTCCTTCTCAAACCGGAATATACCCGAGGCACCGCAGCTTTAACCCTACAATTCACGATTTTTTATATATTATTCTAAAGGCCATTTTTATACATGAAAAATTAAAAAAAAAAACAATATGCATCATTTATTGAGATATATTGTTTTTTAGTTTATGTGCCTAATATGTCCCAAATAGCATCAAGGCTGAAAAAGTATTATGTAAGATACTTAGCAGCAATTAAACAAAATAGTATATAATTTAACTTTAATGAAATTAAAAACAAATTTTAATGAAACTATAAACAAACTAATAGAATTATCAACAAATTATAGTAATAAAAAAAATAAAAAGTAACAAAAAATAATTGAAAAACGAATAAATTGAGATCAAAATTTTATAAATGCAAGGTATTCACTCCTTGACATTACAATTATTTTATTTACTGACGAAATGCCAAAAACAGTGTTGATTTTTATTCAAGCACAGTGCCACTCCGCATTTCTGGCCGCATATAATGAATTATTCTCCCTTACAAACTGGTAATTTGCAACGTTGTCTAGCAGAGGACCATAAGGGAAGTGTTCGATGTCATCAACTCTGGCGTCTTTAGGTGGTACTACAGCTTTTGGTTTTTTCTTTCTCCGTTCCTCAAGCATATCGGAAACCAATGATGACGGTCTACCTCTTTTGCGTGTAAGTGAGGGTCTAGATAGACAAAGAGCTTTTGCAACTTCCAGCCGAAATTCACGTAGTTTTATTTTTGTGTTATTTTGTCTCTGCTGTTCAACTCTCTTGTAAAGAAGCCAACTGTTTAAAGATCATCACATCGAGCAGATGGTAGGATATTCTCATCTACCATTTCCTTATTCGCATTTTATTTATACTTTCCAATGAATGAGTCCAACAGGTCTACACCACCCATATGGCGGATGTAGTGGCGAATAATGTCTGGACAGTCGACATCGATGTACTGCTTAGTATTCTTACAAAAACTTCTAACCTTGTCTTTGGGTTGCTCGCCGACAAATGAAGACGCAAGTGTCACGGGTTTATTATCTAAACACATGACAGTGACCACTGGTGAACCGTCAACAGTAGTTAAGGGTAGTAGTAGTATATAGTATAGTATAGACTCATTAATCTTGTCATCTCCTTTGAATAACACAGATGGCCGATGAAACATGGTCTTTCGCTAGACATGTCTTCTCTTTTTTTTAGTGGTCCTCAAAGTTGCATTGGCAGTACGAACTGTAGAAGTAGTTGGCTGAGGTAGTTCCATTGACCGTCTTGTTGGACCCACATTAATGGATCGTGGTATTGGTAAAACTTCAGATACTGAAGGAGCGCTGAGATGACCAGAAACGCTGGGCTGGGGTTTACTAGTACGATTATCAATAATTGCTGACAAGTTACTGGCTTGAGAAGGAAAATCATTGACTATATAATTCAAAAAGTCAGCCTGCAGCAGTTGAGGTGTTCTATCTTTTTCTCCATCACCAAATCACTGATTTTAATCAGGTCATCATCATTGTCCCCATCAGATGATTCCAGATCATTTCTGAGTTTAATTTCTGATTCTGTTACCGATTTGTGAGGCTTTATTTGAAATAGAAAAAAAGTTTTATATCACCCATATTGCACGCTGTGCCACATTAGGCACATACAATAAATCCTTGATATATCATTGATTTATTAGAAATATTGTAAATAAAAGTAATTCACAAGACAATTATAAAATAAACCCACCTCTGATAATTTTATATGCACGAAAATACAGTAGTTTCTATTTATTTTGTCGAAACGAAACTCACGTAATTGAAGTTTTTCTCAGCTACCTGAAAATTCAAATTTATATTTGAACTGTTGAACAAAAATTAATGCGCTGTGACGTCACTTCCGGACCGCATTCAACGTATTGGCTGAACATGCTCGGGAGGTAGAGTAGTGGATGCGCTGTCAAATATTTATTTTTTGTCTGAACTGACTATGCCTTTGGCAGCCATTACTGCTCCACCAGGTTTTTGGGGCGAGACTCTGAAGGAGTCGCAGCCCATATATCGCCCAATGCTCAAGGGCTCCCCGCGGCTACTTGGGGTCGTCCCTTCGACCAGCGTGAGCCTTGAACCCGAAAGTGACTCAGTGCCACGAGGGGAGTTCCCCCTTACCCGGTTGCGATTGCGAGTGAGTGGGGGCTAGAAGCGCCCCGGCACTCTTTGATACCTCGTGTATCCGTGCGCTCGGCAACGACGGCGTCGTGTAAGGGGGGAGGCCCTATTAGGGGAGGTCGTTGAGACTAGTCTCGATATCCGGATAGCGAGATCGTGGTCTGGGGCCGTTAATACGTGCCGAGGTCGCCTATCAATAGTTTTACGACCGTGCCGAGGTCGGTCGGGGCAGTATTATATAATCTGTGGTCGGGGGATGATAGGTTGTGGATTGCACAATTAATCGATTCGGGTTATTTTGTGTACGCTCGAAAAAGCGGACTGCCAGGTCTTAAAGATATTGGGGAATAGACGACCGAGGACAAAAGCGGCTCAGTCTCTAAATATTTTGGTGTGATCGCGGAAGTTCAAACGCCTATCCAGGGTCCCACCGAGATAATAGGCCTTTTAAGGAATGGCACGGCCGAAGAGTGAGAGGGAAGATGGTCTCGGAGGGAGGCCAGTGGTAAAGAGAACGACAGAGCTTTTGCCGGCATTTACTTAGATTCTCCGTTTCCGAAACCATTCGCCTAGGGCGGTGATTGCAGATTGGAATCTATTGATTCTATTGAAGTCTAGTGATTCGACTCTCTTGCCTATCGGTGGTGTAAATAGCGGTATCGTCCGCAAAGAGGTTTAATTGGGTACCTATCGTTTTAGGGATCTCGTGTGTGTACAGAAGGTACAAGATAGGGGCGAGCACGGACTCTTGCGTGACTCATGCTTATATATGCTCCTGCGACGAGGGAAAGAAAAAGTGCCTTCGACTCTTTAGCGAAAGCTGCGGTTCGACAAATAGTCTCGTATGATGAGTACTAAGCGGCCTGGCAACTGATAGTTTTACAGTTTATAAATTAAACCGTTCGTTGTGCCAGACTTTGTCGAAGGCTTTCGCTACATCGAAGAAGACAGCGCTCATGTGACGGGGCTTACCTAATACTGGTTGGAAGCCAGTGAGAATGTGTTCCGTGGTACGGAGTACTTGGTCGACGCACGAGTGCTTGGCGCGGAAGACGAACTGCTCGTCGATCAAGTCAAATAGTGAACGGCCATATTGTCAAATAGTATACGGCGATTTCATAGCTCTCAATGCCGTCAACAGAACGCACCTTTTATATCTTTTTGCATTCTGCAAATCCGTCTTTTAATAACGGAGTTATGCCCGAACATAAAAAAACAAAAAGTATAAACATCCGAATTGAGAACCTCCTCCTTTTTGAAGTATGATGAATGTGATGTGATTTGATAAAATAATAGCAACTATTCAGCCCGTCACATTCCCGATTCGACTCTCGTGTTGTGCGGTCGTGTTTTCGAGCGTCAAGTGCTCTTAGTGTGCTCCGTGCAGTGGTGACTCAGCTGGTGCGCATTCCTGTGTGGTGTTTTGCCTCAGCGCTGACGACCTCGAATTGTTGTTTGGATTATTGCCCGCAATTCCTGGAAAATCGGCCTGAGTGTTGAAGCGCTGCTCGGCAGTGTGTATTGGCTGGGAAATTGCTTCTCGGCCCGCTCTGAGTGTGTTTGTGCGTTCTTCAACGCGCCCATAACCGAGTGTTTATCGAAGCGATACTGTGTGTTTTTGTGCGTGAGTGTGTGTTCTCGTAGTCGCGGAACTACTACGCATAGCGGTGACCCTCGCTTGCCTCTTTGACTGTTACCGGTTCGCCCGGTCTGAGTCCGGCTTTGTGTTAAATCGCTAGCGTAGTATTTCCGCTTCAGCGGTTCGCCGCTCCGTGCATTTACGCGTTTTAAGTGTCGATTGCGTTTTAGTTTGTAGAAATCCAGTTCCGAGTGCTCAAGGGCTGGTGGGTGAGATCGTATAGCTCTTTTCAGAGTTGCGATCTACCTAACGTTTCTTCTTCATAAACGTCTCGTTGCTGGGGGGAAACCTAACGGTGACAACGTAACCCCGGCCGTAGGAGTAGGAGTTAGGTACACACCAGGCAATCCGTAGCACTGCGGGGCGCCTGGCCACATTTAGGTATTCTTGCTCCTCGCCAGCAATGGTGGGGAGTCACTAGGCACTCAAAACCTACACCCCGGCCACTCCCGCGATGGCCGAGCAACTCACCGGCTTGTCCCCGGACCAGGGGCAATCGTGAAAAATCTTGTTCGCGATCGCCCAGAGCTGGCCCACGCCATCATCAAGGCTGTGGGGCCTGCCCTCACTGCGTCCAGCACAACCGCGCCCTCCCCGTCCGTCTCATCGCGTTCGACTCCGCGCTCTCGCTCGCGCAATCGTTCGCGCTCTCTCTCCCGCGAACCCCGCGAACCCCGAAATCGCGACCCGCGTCTTGCTCGCCGCGCTCTTCGGGCCCCTGCGCCCATTCGCCCTCCCACTCCGGTAGCCGATGAGACCCTTTCTCGGTCTCTCGCTACCCCGCCCCCCGCAACCTCCGAAACCGCACCCCGGTCTCCAGCAGCCGTAATGTCCGCTGAGTCGGCGTTGTCTGAGGACGACGAAGGCTTCAAAGTGGTTGGCCTGTGAACCAAAAAGGGTAAAAAGCGGAAGAAGTCCGCCAAGTCTAAAAAGGCTTCGGCGGCATCCGCTCTGGAGTCTTCTACTCCTCCTCCCTCCGACTCTGAGGCTAAACGCCTCAAAGCGCCTAGCGCTTCCCCCTCTCCGTCCACCTCGGCGGCCAGCCCTGAGCTAGCCGCCATGGACACAACCCCCCCCGCCGCCACCTCTTCGCAGTCCGACTGTCCCACTTCGGGACGGAAGGAAAAATCTCCGCCCCCGATTGTCATCAAAGACAAAGGGGCCTGGCCGAATATTGCTAACGCTATGAAGGCCAAGCGTATCAATTATACGCACGCCCGCAATGATGCCGAGCGCGGCATCAAAGTGCAGGTCCCGACACCGTCAGATTTCCGAAATCTGACGGCCTTCCTCACGGCTCAAAAATATGAGTACCACACGTACTCATTGGCCGAGGAACGCGTTTTAAGGGCAGTCATAAGGGGAGTCCCTAGGGAATTCTCCACCAAGACTGTCCAGGACGACTTAATCGTCCAAGGCCTCCCCGTACGGGAAGTACATCGCATGTACAATGGCCGTAATAAGTCCGAGTGCTACGACATGGTGCTCGTTGTACTAGACCTGACAACAGAAGGCAAAGCCATCTTTAATATTAAAGATGTTTGCAGCCTCAAAGGCATCAGGGTCGAGACTCCGCACAAGCGGTCGAACCCTAGCCAATGCCACAGATGCCAGCTATATGGCCACGCGCAGCGCAACTGCAGACGCAGACCGCGCTGCGTCAAATGTTTACGCGATCACGCCACTCCGGACTGTGATCGCGATCGCTCCAACGCATCCGACCCGGTCGCTTGCGTACTCTGTGGGAGCGAAGGCCAACCAGCGAATTACCGCGGGTGCCCCAAAGCTCCCAAACAGAGCTCGCGTAAACCCAAACAGGGTAAATCGCGTCCCCTCGCCCCCCGCCAACAGGCTCCGCTCGTGCCTGCTCCCCTCCCCGCTGTCAACGCCTGGAGCCGTCCTCCAGCGCTAGTAGCGTCCAATTCTAATGAGACAGACAAACTTTTGTCTGCTCTCCCCGGGCCCGTCTCAGTTACGGGTATTCCCTACCCCGCCCCTCTCATGTCCCGGGACATCCCGCGTCCAGCGCCTATGAGAAGTGCTCCCGCACCTCTCGCGCAAACGCGCCTTGCCCCCCCGCGCCCCTCCCTCGCGCTGCCCCGCAACTCCGCTCAGACGGCCGAGCAGGAGCATTTCGATATTCTCTCCAAAATTTCTTGGGTTTGCGACCCTGCCTATTTCGAGATCGTGTACGCCGAATACGTACAGATCACCAATTCCCATCAAATGCTCAGCTTCATGGCTAAGCATCGCGACTTCTTCGCCGTCCTCCGCAGGATAACTCCAAAACCTTAAAACCAAAATGGATTGCACAACCGCGCGCGAAAAACCCCGGTCCGTCTCCATAGGCTATTTTAACGCCAACGGTCTCCGCAACCAAAGAGAGGAATTATCGCAATTCCTCTCGTCCCAAAAACCGGACGTCTTCCTCATCCAGGAAACGTTCCTAAAGCCCGCTGTCCGTACCCCTTCGATCGCGAACTATCGCACCGTCCGTAATGATAGAACTGCCTCCAATCTCGGAGGCACTCTCATCTATTACAGGCGCTCCCTGCATTGCTCCCCTATCGATCCTCCACCGCTTACGAATTTAGAAGCATCCGTCTGCCGCCTAGCGATGACCGGCCATCAGCCGATCATCATTGCATCGGTTTATCTCTCTCCCCTAAAAGACTTGCTCGAGAGCGACCTTCAGTCGCTCTTAAGTTTAGGCGACGCCGTCATTCTTGCCGGCGACCTAAATTGCAAGCATCGCCGCTGGAACTCTTCTGTAACTTCACAAAGAGGCAGACTCCTCGACGATTTAGTTGACAGACTAAACTTTGACATTATCGCTCCCATGACGCCCACTTTCCCACAATACTAGGAACAACCCCGACGTACTGGACATAGCACTTCTAAAGAATGTAAGGCTAAGCTTTCGCTCTATAGAGGTGCTTGACGAACTTGACTCGGACCACCGCCCTGTCGTCCTCCGATTAGGTTTCCTTTCGGACTCTCCTCCCGTCACTAGAACCGTGACGGACTGGGATAAATTTGGGCAATTGCTCGAAAATCCCAGCTCGCCACATCTAGACCGCGTTCCCAACGTAATCTCTTCCGCGACCGATCTTAACGTAGCTATCGACTCACTCACTAGCCACCTGACCGCCACCGTTGGCGAGTGCTCACGACAGGTGCCGGTTGGTGATTATCACCACCTAACCCTGCCTCAGCACATCAGGTCGCTAATGACTGAGCGTAACGCAGCCCGCCGCGCTCGCGATCGCGCTCCCACTATCGATAATAAAGCTCGCTTCAACGACTTACACCGCCGTGTAAGAACCGCTGTAGCTGAGCTTCGCGCCCAACGTTTCGGTTATCTTATGGAGAACATTTCTCCTTCTCACCAAGCTTATTGGCACTTAGCCAGAGCTCTAAAGTCCGAAACCGCAAACTCTCTCCCTCCGTTATCTCGTCCCAACAACGTTCCCGCGTTCAACGACGACGAAAAAGCGGATTGCCTAGCGTCTAGCCTCCAAGCCCAATGTGCCTTAAGCACACAGCCCTTCGATCCCGACCACGTGCGCGAGGTAGACGGCGAAGTGGAGCGCAGAACTTCTCTGCCTCCACAAGACCCCCTGCCCCCTGTCACTGTCGACGAAGTCGTACAGGTCATCAAAGACCTACGCCCCCGTAAGTCCCCCGGTGCGGACGGTATCTCTAACGATATCCTAAAGCGCCTCACTCTGCCCCTTGTCTGCCTCCTAGTAGCGATCTTTAACGCTGCTATGGAACATTGCATCTTTCCATCTCAATGGAAAGATGCAATTGTTATAGGCATCCATAAGCCAGGTAAAGCTCGTACCGAGCCGTCCTCCTATCGCCCCATAAGTTTACTAAAGGCCCTTGGTAAACTCTATGAACGCCTCCTTCTCGCCCGCCTACGGAACGCTATAGTCTCCAGAGGCATTTTAATAGACGAGCAGTTCGGCTTCCGTGCCAAACACTCATGCGTCCATCAAGTCCTCCGCATAACGGAACATATTCTCACTGGCTTTCAGCCAGCGTTAGGTAAGACCCGTCACACGGGCGCTGTCTTCTTCGATGTAGCGAAAGCTTTCGACAAAGTCTGGCACAACGGTTTAATTTTTAAACTGTACAACTTTCAGTTGCCAGATCGTCTCGTGCTCATCATACGAGACTATTTGTCGAATGGTAGCTTTCGCTACAAAGTCGAAGGCACTCTCTCTTCCCCCCGTCCCATAGAAGCAGGAGTCCCGCAAGGGTCCGTGCTCGCCCCCATCTTATACCTTCTGTACACTAACGACATCCCTAAAACGATAGGTACCAACCTAGCCCTCTTTGCGGACGATACCGCTATCTATACCACAGATAGGCAAGTGAGTCGAATCACTGAGAGACTCCAACCCGCTATCACCGCCCTAGGCGAGTGGTTTCGGAAATGGAGAATCGAGGTGAATCCCGACAAAAGCTCTGCCGTTCTTTTTACCCTAGGCCGCCCTCCGCGGCCTTCTCCCCTTTCTCTTTTCGGTCGTGCCATTCCCTGGCAAAATAAGACCAAATATCTCGGTGTGACCATGGATAGTCGTTTGAACTTCCAAGCTCACACCAAAATAGTCAGAGACCGAGCCGCTTTTGTCCTCGGCCGTCTCTATCCCATGATAGGCAAGTATAGTAAGATGTCGCTTAGAAATAAGCTAAATCTTTACACAACTTGTATCCGCCTCATACTAGCTTATGCTAGCGTAGTCTTTGCGCTGTCCAAGCGCAATCTCCACAAACTCCAGACCCTCCAAAACCGCTTTCTCAGAGCGGCCACTGGAGCCTCTTGGTACGTTCGCAATGCGGACCTACACAGAGACTTCGAACTTCCCACGATTCCCCAATATTTTAAAGACTTGGCAGTCCGCTTTTTCGAGCGTACGCAAAATCATCCGAATCGTTTAATTGTGCAATCCACAACGTATCGTCCCCCCGATCGACGGTCGTAAAACTATTGTTAGGCGGCCTCGGCACGTACTAACGTCCCCAGATGACGATCTCGCTGTCCGGATAGCGAGATTAGTCTCTACGACCTCCCCGAATAGGGCCTCCCTCCAAACACGACGCCGACGTCCCCGGGTTCGTCGGCGCCCACAAGGATATCAAAGAGTGCCGGGGCGCTTCTCGCCCCCACTCAATCGCAACCGCACCCGCGTAACGGGGAACTCCCCTCCTGGCGGTGACTCACCTTCGGGTTCGAGACTCACGCCGGTCGAAGGGACGCCCCCGAGAGCGACAACCCAAGCCGAGGCTTCCCCCGCGGGAAGCCCTTGAGCGTTGGGCGCTATATGGGCTGAGGCTCCTTCAGAGTCTCGCCCCAAAAGTCCGGTAAAGCAGTAATGGCTGCAACAGCCAACTGCATAGTCAGCTCAGAAAAAAAAAAAAAAAAAAAAAAAAGCCCGTTATACTGTGGTATGGTAACGGGTTAGAGACCTTATTTTTTCTTACATAGAATTCTTATTATGTAGTTCTCTACATCCCATTTCTGGAAAAGATAAAAAAAAATGCTCCCAAAAGGTTCATTGGCCACGCGTTAGGCAAAAAATCATAAAGTTTTCTCCAGTTTTTGACAATTTTTTTTTTTATAATAGTACATAAAATTTAGCTTAAATTCTGGGGCTGTAATTTAGCATAAAATTAATAATATTCGAGTTATTCATATTCAATGTTTTTCGCCCATACTTGGCTCATTTTCCGCGTTGTATGCAGAATCTGTCAGGCTTTAATTTGGCATTGCCACCCCTTGAAATACTTTTATCCTGCCCTTTTTACATCAGAAATAAGTGAAATAACTGATTTAAATGATGCATAATATGAAGAGTGAAATGAAATGCGTTGCCTCTGTCGGACTTTTGTGAACTGCAAAATTCTAGAGTTTCAAGTTTTAAAAGATTTGTGGAATAAAGTCTCCAAATCTTCTATAACAGCTGGATAAATTTTCTCCGCCAAATAACTTCCACGCCTATGTGATTATTAAATTATTTTTATAGTAGTTATCTTATGACTATAAAAAATATATTTATACCACGTTGAATATGACATATTAATTCCGTGTACAGTAAATTAAAATAGCATGTAGGTAGGTAGCTAGTTTATATTATAATTTCCACATTCAGCATTCCCTGCTTGCGTGACTACCGTTTTCTGCCCACTTGTTATGTTAATTACACAAAGGGTTCGTTTAACATTGCCAGTGTCAAGTAAATAAGTTACAATAACTTATGAATGAAGGATACTGCAGTATGGCATAAGTAGGTAAATTTTCCGAAGCCTTTTTTAGGGTTTCGTGCCCAAAGGGTGAAACGGGACCCTATATTACTAAGACTTTGCTGTCCGTCCGTCTGTTCATCTGTCACCAGGCTGTATCTCAAGAACCGTGATAGTTAGACAGTTGCATGATGGGGTCTCTCCATAGAGAAAGGAGGCTTAGGCTGTTGTTTACCGCACTGACCAATTACTAATTGACAGACCCTGTCAAACCAGTAGCCACTCGACTGTCAGGATTTGCAAGTGTAATATAGTGGTGGGCTTCTGACTTGGCTTTCAAGACCAATAGTAGAAAAATATACCTCTAGACCGATCACCCATCCAATGACTAGCCACGCCCAACTTTGCTTTTGCAATAGACGAATGGAAGTGGGACACAAGCTGCGAACATAAATTAGCGTCAAAAATAATATCTTACAGAACTATCTTTCTACAGGATCACGGACGACATTCTGGCGATGGCGCGACCCAGCACCACTAATATTGCTGCCAGAAATATCATACAGCAGTTTCATAGGTAAATTTAGTTTTATTGACTCAACTAGCTTTTGCCAGCGGATTTCCCCGCCCTAAATTTGGTTATCGGCATAGGATTTTTATGGCAACTCCTCAATTATAAAAAAAACACAGAATGTAAAATATTTTTAAATAACACGTACCGCCCTTCCCCCTCATGACTGCTCGCCGGCCTCGCACATCATAAATGCGTGCGCAATAATTGATAAATTATTTTGCTGCCACTTTATTTTTAAACTGCGATATCTCCTCAGATATTCATTGAAATCGAATGATGAACAGGGCAATTTTGTTTTAAATTAAATGCTTGTGATGAATAACGTATTTATTTGAATAAAGATTAATATCATGTTCATAAAAACACCTTCACAAATAATGCACTATTTTAGAACAAATATGGTAAGCATAAAAAGGTTATAGTGAGCCAACATTAGAATATAGACATATGCTGTCGCGAAATTTTTTTTAGAACTTTTATAGGGGAACAATTCTGCCATACATGATTTTTGCGAAACTTTAACCGTTTATATGCAGCGCACGCAGCGGAAGCTTTCAAAAGGATAAAAAAACACCGATTTTGAAACATTTATTTAAACATTAGTGCTCCGCTCCTATTTGTGTTAGCGTGATGATATATAGCCTATAGCCTTCCTCAATAAATGGGCTATCCAATACTGAAAGAATTTTTGAAATCCGACCAGTAGTTCGTGTGATTAGCGCGTTCAAAAAAACAAACTCTTCAGCTTTATATATTAAGTATAGAAAAAAACCCCAATTTTGAAACATTTTTCATTAGTGTTCCGCTCCTATTTGTGTTAGTGTGATATAACCTTCCTCGATAAATGGGCTATTTTTGCATTTCATTTAGTTTTATACGAAAGTAGCTCGTATCCACCGAATAAGTTAAAATTTATTTTGTATCATTATCTAGTACTTGTTTATAATAAAAAATAAAAAAGCATTCGTATCAAAGAAAAAGTTTATTTTTAAAATTCATCATGTTTTAGAGATTTAACTAACAGACGGAATTTTTAACTGAAATAATTGATTAATAGAGGAAATCTAAAACGAGGAAACGAAAGAAATTCTGTGTAATCATTTGTATTAAATAGAAAAGCAAATATAAATAAATAAGGCACCTAAATATTAAGGCGAAGAATATTGCTAGCTTTTAATATTAAGAAAATCGGCCAAGTGCGAGCCGGACTCGCGCACGAAGGGTTCCGTACCGTTATCTACAAAAACGAGAAAAAAAATCAAGTATGTTGTATGGGAGCCCCCTAAAATATTCTTTTTTTCTGTTTTTTTAGTATTTGTTGTTATAGCGGCAACAGAAATGCATCTTCTGTGAAAATTTCAACTGTCTAACTATAACGGTTCATGAGATACAGCCTGGTGACAGACGGACGGACAGCGAAGACTTAGTAAAAGGGTTCCTAATTACCTTTCAGGTACGGAACCATAAAAAGGCGCTTCTCGTTTTTACAATAATCAAGGGATGCGCTGAGGTAAAGTGTCATACGTTCAGTTTTATTTAACTACTAATTAGTAGAATTGAATTAACGGTGAGTAATTCAATTCTATTCTATTGACGGCATTGAGAGCTATGACATTGCATAGGCATTTAAATCTTATATACAGCAGTGGATGTCTGTAGGCTGATATAATGAGATGGAAAATTTACTATGATCTACATTTTCGTTCGAAGTATTTGGTAAGCCAAAATAAATTTGTACCAATGCGTATTAATGGGCTAAATACCTTCGTTCCAGCTGGGGTATCCGAACGGTGATTAATCTCCAGATCCCGGGCGAGCATGCCAGTTGCGGTCCGCCGCTCACCAAGTCAGGATTCACATACGATCCTAACATCTTCATGGCTAATGACAGTAAGTTATAAATCAAATTTTTAGTTTTAAAAAAATATGACAGTAATAACAACACACAATTTAACGTTTGATCACGGAGGTTTTCTCAATTTGAAATATATTATTGTTAATAAAAAATTAAGTCTAAGTATAATTTAAAATTGATGGTTTTGGGTAAGCCACAACTGACAAGCGCATAGGGTATAATAAGCGCCGAGTAAAAAAATACTTGGTGAGTAGTAGAAGATTGTTTGCACAGCTGTACAAGAATAATTATATGTTGATTAAGGTGAGGCAATTACGGCGCATGCGCTGTCGCCTTACCTACCCCTTCGCCTCTTTGCGTAAGGGACCTATAAATACGTGGTGTAATAACTAACTATCTAACTATTAGATACCTAATTATAGCAGTAACTGTTCTTGCAAGTAAATATAACCATAAACTAAATCATTTTTTCAGTATTCTACTATAACTTTGCGTGGCCTGATTATGGGGAAGCAAGTTTGAGCGGTCTGCTGGATATGGCGAAAGTGTTATCGTTTGCGTTACAAGAGGGAAGGGTCGCCATACACTGTCATGCCGGTAAATGAAAACATACTTCAAGGAATTCTTAGATTTCTTTAGTTTTTCACTGAAATACACAGACTTTCTTATTGTTACCAGCCTCATGTCCCATTATGTCATCATTATGTCCCCACAGTTGGGGCACAGCCTTTCCCTTACGTTGAGCGAATGTTATTTGGCTCATATTCCACCACGTGGCTCCAGTGCAGATTGTTGACTTCACAAACGTCTTCATTTTCTCATGATGTTTTCCTTCACCGAAAAGCCAGCGTGTTGTGAACAAAACAATGTACTTCAGAAAGTAAGATAAAGTCTTGAACCTGCGCCCCCAGAACGCGAGGCGGACACCGAAACCGCTCGGCCACCACTAGGGTTGCCAACTATACTGTTTTTCACTAAATTATACTTTTTACATTGTTTACATTTATTTAGTCAAAGGGCGTTCACTGCTCAGTGCAGCGCAGCCTCAAACAAATTACACTTTTTTTGAAAGAATCTGTCGCTGTCGACTGTCACTCACTGACATGCGAGTGTGTGCGTTCTCAGCACATAACTTTTTTCGCGTGGACCTTGTTATTGTTTTACAACTTTATTAAAATTAAAGTAATTAGGTTTATGTATAACAGTGATAAGTTTAGTGTACAAAAGATGGAAAGTGATAACGAATTACCTTCTCCTCTTACAACGCCAAGAAAGAAATGTATGTATGTTCGTCCGGGAGGATATCTGCTGTCGCCGACTTCATAGCCTTGAAGACAGGGACCTGTCGATATTGTGGGTGCGCGTAGATCATGGGGGCCACACTCGTATCTATGCGTGCCTATACAGGTCTCATAGCGGTGACACGGACGTAACTCGACTCTTCACGCACCTGAGTTTGACGACTGACAAAGTTCTAGAGCAATATTCTACAGCAGAAGTAGTTATTTTGGGAGACTTTAACGCCCACCATCGTGAGTGGCTCAGTTCTCGAACCAATAACTATGCAGGGATATCTGCTCATGAATTTGCTCTGACCTATGGATTCTCTCAGCTGGTACTTTCTCCAACGAGAATACCAGATATAGAGGACCATACAAGCTCCTTACTGGACCTTCTGCTGACTACACGTCCGGATGGATACTCCGTCTCAGTGGATGCGCCTCTTGGCTCCTCGGACCACTGTCTCATCCGGACTCGATTGTCATGCACACAACCTGATCCTTCTGGGCCAACTAATTGGCGTCGTGTGTGGCATTATAAGTCGGCAGACTGGGATGGATTGCGAGAATTTTATGCATGCATGTACCCGTGGAGGCAGATCTGCTATAGCTCAGAAGATCCTGACGTCTGCGCAGCCGCAGTCACTGAGACAATCCTCGCTGGTATGGAATGTTTCATTCCTAACCTGCGAGTAGCTGCCGGCGTCAAAAAACGACCGTGGTTTAATAGGCCTTGCAGAGAAGCTAAAATTCTTAAGCAAACTGCGTATGAGGCTTGGACCACGGCTCGTAATAATAAGGATCCGAATATTTCTGAGTTAAAACGCAAATTAAATGCTGCCTCGAGGTTCAGTAAGAAAGCAACTGCCAGAGCAAAATTCCAATTCATCGGCAAAATAGGTGGGCGACTTGCGAGCTATCCTTCTGGGAGTCGTGCTTTCTGGTCGCTTGCTAAAGCTGCCGAGGGGAACTTCTGCCAGTCGTCATTACCACCACTGCGAAAGACCGATGGTGACTTGGCCCACAGTGCAAAAGAGAAAGCCGATCTATTGGGCAGTCTCTTTGCCTCTAACTCGAATGTGAACGACGAAGGCGCTGTACCACCTACTTTACCGTGGTGCGGTAAGACCATGCCGGAAATCACTATAACACAGCGCGAGGTCCGGCGGGCGTTGCTTTCCCTAGACGTTCATAAGTCGAGTGGGCCAGACGGCATACCAGCAGTGGTGCTTAAGCAGTGTGCTTCTGAGTTATGTCCTGTACTCACGCGCCTCTTCACGCTTTCCTACCACACTAGGCAATTTCCGTCTTCATGGAAGACTGCAAATGTGCACCCGGTGCCCAAAAAGGGCGATAGATCAGATCCATCGAATTACAGGCCTATCGCTATAACCTCTCTCCTCTCCAAGGTGATGGAGTGTGTGATTAACACACAGCTTTTGAGATACCTAGAAAAACACGACCTGATCAGTGACCGTCAATATGGCTTTCGCCACGGTCGCTCAACTGGTGACCTTCTAGTGTATCTCACACACCGATGGGCACTAGCCATTGAGAGTCAGGGGGAGGCATTGGCATGTAGCCTAGACATAGCGAAGGCGTTCGATCGGGTCTGGCACCGGGGTCTTCTATCGAAGTTGCCTTCTTACGGAGTGCCCGAGGGTTTGTGCAAATGGGTGGCTAGCTTTTTGTCCGGCAGAAGCATACGAGCCGTAGTTGACGGTAGTTGCTCTGATAGCATGGACATTAATGCTGGTGTCCCGCAAGGCTCTGTGCTGTCTCCTACGCTGTTTCTACTGCACATCAATGATATGTTGGACATCAACAACATACATTGCTATGCAGATGACAGTACTGGAGACGCTTATTACACGGGCCGTGCAAGCATCCCACGTTCCGTTGTGGAGGAAAAGCGTGAAGAACTTGTGTCTCAAATCGAGATCGGTCTGTCCAAGGTCTCTGACTGGGGGCGGGAAAACTTGGTCCGATTCAACCCTTCAAAGACACAAGTCTGCGCGTTCACCGCTAAGAAAACCCCATTCACTGTAGTCCCACAATTCCAGAACACTCCCCTCTCCATCTCCAAGAGCATTGGGATCCTTGGCGTTGACATCTCCAGCGATGTTCAGTTCCGAGATCATTTGCTAGGCAAGGTAAAGCTGGCGTCCAAAAAACTTGGTGTACTCAACAGAGCGAAGCAGTACTTCACGTCGGGGCAAAGGTTGCTACTTTACAAGTCGCAAGTCCGGCCCCATATGGAGTACTGCTGCCATCTCTGGGCGGGTGCACCCGGATACCAGCTTGGCCCTTTTGACTCGGTTCAACGACGGGCTGTGAGAATTGTCGACGATCCCAAACTCACTTGCGGTATCGAACCCTTAAGTCTGAGGAGAGACTTTGCCTCCCTGTGTGTGTTCTACCGCTTGTACAATGGATTGTGTTCTGAGGAATTGTTCGAAATGATGCCCACGGCTACTTTCTACCATCGCACCGCTCGCCATCGACAGGGAATTCATTCTCACACTTTGGAACCAAAATGGTCGCGAACAGTGCGGTTTCAGAGAAACTTCCTCCCGCGAACCCTTGGGTTGTGGAATGAGCTCCCTGCCAAGGTTTTCTCTAAGGACTACAGTATGGGGTTCTTCAAAAAAGAAGTTATTAGATTTCTGAAGGGTCGGCAACGCGCGAGTGATGCCCCTGGTGTTGCAAGCGTCCATAGGCTACGGTGACCGCTTACCATCAGGCGGACCGTAGGCTTGTTTGCCACCTTAGTGGTATAAAAAAAAAAAAAAAAAAGCCAAACTATCGAAGGTAAAACAAAAATATAAGCACGAATGGGAATGCCAATATGACTGGTTAATGAGTGATCCTCTATGCGAATTTAATGCTAAAAGCAAAATATGTGTTTTAACATTTATTATTTCTTACGCATGTGTTGGGCAGGTTTTTTACTTTTGTTTGCGTCTTGCTTGCTTGATCTCCTCTTGTCTCTTTTCTGATATGCATAAATTATTAGATATTTAGGAAACTATTTTGCGCAAAATATATATTTCATTTTCGTGTTTTTAGGTTAAACAGCACTTGACCAGCAAAAAACACAAAGCAAAAACGGAAATGAGAAAATCTAGTAGATTGCTACTAAAACATCTATTAATTTAATAAAAAATGAGCTCCTCATTTATTTAAATTTCAGTTATAATTATGAAGAGGCGTATGAAGTTTTTAAAAAAAAGATTGTCAATTAGTAAGTTGTGCAAGAAGCTCTATAAAATATGTATTTAAAACAATAAATAAATAAAATACTGATAATTTTTCTAAAATACTGTTAAATATTCTTTATAGACTTGAACATACTTTATTTCTAGTACAAAATTTGGCAACCCTAGCTACCACCGACTACAGAGGTCAGCTGCAAAGAGTCTGTAGTGAAGTAATTGTTACAGGTTTAGGTCGTACAGGAGTTTTAATAGCGTGCTATCTGGTGTACTCACTGAGGGTACGTGCCAATGATGCCGTGAGGCTGGTGCGCAAGCGACGACCGCGCTCTGTGCAGACCACAGGACAAATTCTTTGCGTGCAGCAGTTCGAGCACTACTTACTCCCACAGACCATCATCTTCAGCTCAAAGTAAATCTTTGAATTCCAAATACTGCGCTTATTGCATGCTACTGTTCATTTCACTATGATGGGCCAGTGCCCCTTTGTTTTTCCGTATCAGGGTTGATAGTATTCCAATCTTTGATCTGACAACTTATTAGGGTATAATATACCATGCAGCTTTTCTGGTCTACGCTTTAGATGTTATAGACTTCCTGCTTGTTTGATACTTTAAAAATTTTTTGATACCACTAAGGTGGCGAAAAAGTGTCCCCTCTGCCTGATGATAAAGCCTATAATAGCCGCCTGCAAAACCGGGGGCAATACTCACGCGTTGCCGATCCTTCAAAATGTAATCACTCTTTTCTTAAAGAACCCCATACTGTTATCCCTAGAGAAAACCTTTTTAAGGAGCTCATTCTACAATCTTAGCGTTCGCGGTTATAAACGATGAACGAGATTTGAAATGCTCCTGAACAGCATAAAGAGCATATCAGCATGTTTGTTTGTTTATCCACATCTTGCATAGATTAGATAATATATCTATAATTTAGGCCAGAATGTAGGGCAGTTAACTTATTTGTGGAATAATTAGGCATGCACCAATGCTGTATTTTACTTTCCAAAGTAGGTCAACAGCGAAGATATCATCAGTATATATATCTACCATTTACAAACAAACATTTTTGCAGGGACCCCATAATTTTGACAAAGGATAAAAAGACATCAGAGTTTACATTGAGACAGTTCCTTTATCGGCAACGAGCAACATTGCATGGACTAGAAGAGAGAGCCTTCAAGCTTCTACCAAAGGTAGGTATTAAATATGCAATAACAATAAGCTATAGTTTTCCGCATTTTCATCCTATTTTTACTATATGCAGATAATATACAGCTTATGTGAACGACTTCTCAAACTTTGTGGATGTCAACAAAGCATGGGTCTGGACTTTAAAGTACGAAGCCGTCCTTTCTACAAACACTTTTTGGCATATCGATTGAAAAAAACCTGTTTGCCAGACCCTATGACACCAGAAGAACCTATTCAAGGTACGTACAACTGTAAATCTATTACAGAGATACTCAGTACAGGTTTTATACCTGCCCAAATAACACAATGAAGCTGTTAAATAGATGTACAACAGAATTTGCTCCATCCCAAGCCATACAGGCTGTAAGAAGTCTGTATAAGCGCTTAGCCAGCTCTTATAAGTGCAATTTGGGCCCCAAATTATACAGACTTTGGTTTTAGAGTGACTGTTTTGTGGCATTACAACTGTTGTATAACGAAATTGTAAGTGCTTGATAAAGGCTGACTTATCTGCTTTTGAACTAATATATATCTTTTGTATAGCGCTTACCCCAGGGCTGTAGCTAGAGTTGAATCTAAGGCAGGGCAGCGGTGGTTTCATGCACGGGTACGGCGCAAGTAGTTTTTCTATCTTTCATTATTTTACCTGCTTGTGAGCGTGATTAATTAAGGTAGAAGGTAATTGGGTGGGATCGCGGCAAAACAAGAGCAAAATGGTATTAATTTATAGTACGGGAAAACAATTTATATATATTGTATCTTAGTTTATGGTACTTTTAAGGTAGGGCATTAGTATTTCAAGGTAGGGCATTGACCCACAATGCCCGCCCTTAGCTACGGCCCTGGCTTACCCAGTCTCAGTTATGTATAAGCGTAAAATATTAGCATCTGCAAATGTTGTTTGTATTATTTACGCTGTTTTAATTAACAACTACAGTTATTGCGTATTAAGTTAAAAGTTTGTGTAATGGTTGTCGACGTGCAGGAAAAATAATAATTGGGTATGAAATTTTTGCTTCTCTTTCAGTAGATAATTGTCAAATATGGTTGCGGATATCCGTTTATTGTGAAAGTATATACATATTTTAAATTGATATTCCACGCGCCCACGATACAAGAGCTATTTAATGTATGAATATATTAAAATACGATAAAATCAAAACATATTTCTGTATTTTCTTAAGGATATTCTTATTTTTAATAAACAATTTCGCTAAAAAATTAAGAAGCGCATCAAGTAAAATAGACTTAGTGTTATTTAAAGTATTCTGACAATATAAAAATTAAATCGTTATATAATGGAAATAAAAGCAAATGGTGGCAGTTTACTCACAAGCTTTAGACATTTTAAACATACGTTGCAGTGCTATCAGTTTGATAAAACTTGAAGAAACAGCTGGAGGGCAGTTTTTTGCCGTATAAATGCCGTACTTTCTTAAGGGGATAGGCTGCATCGCAGCGTTAAGATAGTATGTAGTAATGCTAAAAAGCATTATGAGCGAATAAACACGTGCTATTATCCAGCTTATTAGGGTCTCGCTAGTTAAACTTGACTATTTACATTACTGGTGATATTTCTATATTCTTTTTGCAGTTTCCGTTTGAAACCACCAGTACTTTTAAGTTTTCTCCAAGATTTACGATATATTTGCACAGTTCGAAAAAAATATTTAAGAAACTAATAAATAGTAGAGCTAATTAAGTAATATAGTTATAAGCTAAAAATATGGTCTTATTACAACCAATGGCATTTTAAAATACTTCCCTGTACTTTACTTTATAGCTAAAGGCCTAACAATGGGACCTTTTATGAAGGAAAAGGAGGAAAGGCTTTACTAATTATTTTATCAATGCTTACGTACAGAGCATTAACTTTTACCATTAAATAGTTATAACTCTTTAAAATGTTCTTATACATTGGAAAGTTTTATTAGAGAATTTTGCAAAGCTTTTCAAAGAATTGTTGCTGTAACAAATTCGTATATAAGGCTATAGGTATTATATAGCTATAGAATAGGGATTGCAGAAAAATACAAAAGTTGTAAAGGAGAATATATTAATTCTTTATTACAACTCATTGCCTTACAATACATTGATCTAGAGCACTGTACAACTTTAAGAATTATTAAGTTTGTTAAATTCTTTTAAACAGAATATATACTCTCCGGAAGCCCTTATGTTTCTTTTGTTAGACTTGTAGACATGTACTGGTTTTTGGTTTTTCTATTATACTGAGTTTTGTTACTTGGGTAACTCTCAGTCAATGAGAGCTTTACTAACAATACTCCTGTACCTCTAGCTAAGTTTTATTGCATGGGTAATCTAATCCAATCGAAAGTTAAAATACATAAAAGACTAAAGACAACGACCCCATCGCTTAGCCCAATGATGATAAAAGTTATCCCGTCGTTTCTTGTTTCAGAGCAAATGACGTCGATGCCGATGGTGGAGTGGCGCGATCCAGTAGACGAGGACATTGAGCGCAACCTGGAGGCAGTGAGCCGCATTACAGGCGCATCGGGCAACGGTGGAATACCAGCCCTAGCAGTATACGAGGCTAGAAAACTAACTATTTAAATATCTCCATCTTGAAATTAATACTAATCGTCATACTGAGACACCAAACGGCCTAAATTGGGATTCAGTGGATCCACGCAAATATAAACAACGGTCAAAAACACCTGAAAATGTATTTTTAGGGAATAGCACCTGATGTGGGGCAGGCTCGCTGCCATTGAGTCCCATACAAAATGCGTAAATTTGTATACAGAAAGAAATAATCCTACGCCCATTACAGAACTGCTGTACTACAAACCGCTCGACACGTTGATGCCCTCGCGCTTCTAGGGTTGCGACGTCTATGCTCATATTAATAAGTTTAAAATTAAATTTATTTTCATAGGCTTGTATAAGTGATCACCATAGTCTTCCTGAAGATAAACAAAAGTACCTGAGACTAATTCGCGTCGATATAAATCAGAGAAGAGAAGCAATCGACCGGATTGATGAAGAAGTGAGTATATGAGTTAATGTCTAGATTTTGAATAGAGGTTGTGGCCTTCGTCGAGGCACCTCCATTTAAAGAAAAGCAATAGTAGATACAAGCGTATTCTTGTAGTGTCTGTTGGTTACCATGTCTGCCTCCCGTCCTGATGGGTGGAGGTGCGAGCCTGGCGTGTGCCAAATTGTCTTTTTCTTAATTTCACAAGTACATTGTTTATTTACAAGCTTTTCGCTGAAGGAACATATCGTGAGGAAACCTGTAAACAGGGTTACTGGTTAATCGACCAATTCCTGCTAGGAGGTTGTAGAGGAGGTCATTACCAATGAATTAGATCATGTAAGTCCCTAAGCGAAAGTGAACCATTTTTGAGAAAAATTTAATTAAAAGTTTTTTTTCAATTTAACGCGAAAAGGTGTTTTAAAAAATAAAAAAAAAAACTATTGGCTTTAACCACATTTTGATTTTTTTCATACTTAAAAGACACAACAAGCATTCATTATTATCACATAAACTAGAACTGTCTGTCTAATTTAAAAAAAATACTAGACTGAAACATCATGAATTTAAAATCATTTTTATTAATTGGTTCCAAACGAATGACAAAGAACACAAAAAAAAACACTAATACATTTGACGTGCAGAATATTTTAAAAACATCTACGTATTGTAAGCTTTCAAACGAGGCCGTGCACCAACATTGCGGACAAATGTAGGCTCTTGGTACGTAGGCCACTTATTCGGCCCGAGCCAATTTCATACCAACGTCCCGTAGTAAAATATTGTAATCGTTAACGTTCTTTGGAGTACAGGTGGCAAGCGCCAGTACAGTTCCGGTCGTTCACTGGTGGGTAATGATGAAATCCAATCAATACACCACTGACATGTATACAGTATGGGGTTCTTTTAGAAAGAAGTTTTTAGATTTTTCAAGGGTCGGCAACGCGCAAGTGATACCCCTGGTGTTGCAAGCGTCCATAGGCTACGGTGGCCGCTTACCATCAGGCGGACCGTAAGCTTGTTTGCCACCTTAGTGGTAAAAAAAAAAAAAACTGTAGTACTATGTTTACGCGTCATGTTAGTTATACTTACAAGTTACAAGTCCTTTTGTTCATAACCGTGACGATTAGAAATTATTTGATAGAACCCAGCTGATCCGCTATTTAATAGAACTCGGCAGCTCCCCTATTTGATAGAACCTGGCTGCTCCGCTATTTAATAGAACCCGGATGCTCCACTTTTTGTTAGAACCCGGCTGCTCTGCTATTTGATAGAAACTGGCTGCTCCGCTATTTGTTAGAACCCGGCTGCTTCGCTATTTGATACAACCCGGCTGCTCCGCTATTAAAGTTCGTAGCGCGAGTTATATGCCTAGCCTTACCCATATAATTTTCCTAAATAGAGGGGTAATAAAAGAGTTTTTGAAATTGGACTTCTTGGTTCTGATATTTGCGCAATCAAACATACAAACTCACTAGCTTTATGTATTATCTGAATGTATCACGTCGGTGTTCATTCTTAGAAAAAGTCACCGTTGCTGGATACACACCCGCATCACGATGTGGAAGACAGTCTTGTTTCACCAACCACTTTAGTCCTACGTGACAGGTGGTGAGCCCATCTCCGCAACACAGCTTCTGATAGCAGTGTATCTGGACTAAGGTGGGTTTTATATATGTCCCATACGTCGTAAAATAAGCGGTGAAATAAAAGATCTGGGACAGAATAGAATAATAATTTAATTCCCAATTCTAGACAAACTAAATAATCAGAAAGTCAGGATTGGACATAGGGGGGAAGCTTTATATGTGTAACTATAAATTGTTAGAATATCTTCGAAAATAAAATCAATGTGACTGAAATGCCAGCAAAACGTGGCCTAAGCCAAGTCTTTTTTAGTTATACCACTTACGAATTTGAAATTCAGGAGGATCCAACAGTCCTGACAGGGCTGCTTTTTGAGTGGCTGGAAGGTCTAAAGCAGCCCGTGCTTGATCGAGACGATCTTTCCATTGTCGTCGGCCGGTCACATAACCCTGAATCCTGTGTACTCAATATGGAGTTGGTGAGTGTTATTAGGTATTTCAATATCAATATTTCTACATTCAATTATGTTTAACTAACTAATAAATCTCACAAATTATGTTTCCTATACCTCAACAATCAAAATTTGCATGCAGAATACTAACTCTGATTAATTTTACCCCACATTTATTTGAATCTATTAAAGAATTTCCTGGAACTGCGATATTATTATCAGCTAGTGATATTATCTTTCCAGCTGGTTCTTACTATTTAATATTTTTAATCTGCCAACCTTTACCAAAGTTGTAATACGAAGAATCTGAGTACATAATATTGTAAAAGCTTATGTCAATATTTTTTTATTTTAGGAAGACGTTATGCTACTAGAGTACTTGCTTCGATTTGTCATCCGCCTTCGTCCTTTGGCTGCCAATAAGAAAATAGACATTCTGAAGAGAATTCTGGCCTCTCTCACTCATCAGACAGTTTCTATCAGTGGACAATGCCTCCCCACGGGCAAAGAGTTTCCGAGACTCCGGGATGGGACTTGCAACCAGCTGATAAACTTCATGCTTCATATGGTAGTGGAATTGCAAAAAGATATTGTAAAACCCGGTAAAGACGATGCGGATGTTGTGGTTCCTATTAGAAGGTTTAGAATTAAAGCTTGGAAATGATTTTATGTGATTTTATTTATTCCGTTATTGTAATTTCAACTTCAACTACAAGTAAGTTAGGTAGATATTTAATTTGGACTTACATTAAAACCACTCTACGTGAAATCACAAGCCTGGGTTGGGTTCCTACCACGACTTTAGTCTTCACTACCTACAATAATGGATACCACCTCTATACCTTAGCCATCGCACAGCAGAGAGGTATTTAAATGAAGAAAGTATTTTTTTTAACCACGTGGGGTTGAGAATAATAGTCGTTGTCGTCATCGTTTCAACCGTAAGGCGTCCACTGCTGATAGTAGGCCTCCCCCATATGTCTCCACAACGGGTGGTCCTGAGCAGCCCGTGTCCATCGGCTTCCTGCGGCTCTAACCAGGTCTTCTGTCCACCTGGTAGGAGGCCGTCCCACGCTTCGTCTTCTGATCCGTGGTCGCCACTAGAGAATCTATCATACCCATCGGTTATCGGTTCGACGAGCGATGTGGCCTGCCCATTGCCACTTCAGCTTGCTAACTTTTTCAGCTTTGTCGGTAACTTTGGTTATTTGGTGAATTTCCTCGTTTCGGATTTTGTCGCCCAAAGAAACACCGAGCATGGCTCTTTCCATATCTCGCTAAGCGACTCTGAGCTTATTTAAGAGGCCAAAAGTTAAAGGCCACATTTTTGTACGATAAGTCATCACTGGCAACACACACTGATAGTAGACTATCATCTTTAGGCACTGAGATATATTGGACGAAAAGTTGTTGCGTAGTTTCCCGAACGCTGCCCAGCCGAGCTGGATTCTTCGGTTAACCTCCTTTTCAAAGATGGATCTACCTAACTGGACTACTTGCCCTAGTGCCCTATGTAGTAGTATATATAACCGGTAAGTATAGGCGCAAAGAAGCGAGAGTAGTAATCTATAGTTTTTTCATTGCTATTTTCCAAAAAGATAAAAGAATAAGTAATTCACCCAGAAACGCCTTTAATCTGTTTTAATCAGACAGATACTTTTGGGCAGGTTTTTTTTATTGAAATACCACTCTGTAGCATCGCCTTGAGCAATACTGGCACCGTTATGATAATTTACTTATAAGTAAGTTAATTTTGCAACTGGAAATAAAATTTAAATAAAACACGTCGTATTTGGTAGGTATGAAGGTTGTGTAGTTAGGTTTTAATTTGTTAAACTTCTACTTGTTCATAGTATTTTTGCGATTTAATAACTTATCACACACACCACAAGGAAGCGTTATAAAACTTTGGAACTAGGTACTATTTGAACCTGCTTATTAACACATTTTCGGTAAGATAATATTAATTTTGACTAATATTTTTGGTTATTTAAAAAATAGAATGAAACTATACTGCGTGAATGTAAAGTTAATCGGTATTTTACGAGTTCTTGCGGTGTTTCATCTTACACCGCAAATTTTGTCGGGTTAAGATGGCAATATTAAACTTTTTATCTCACCCCTTTCCTGAAACTCATAGTTAATGTCAGGTTTTTCCAACCTGTAGATTTTCAGTTGCTTTTATTGTGAATCATTCATTGTTATTTTTTTTTTTCAAATAAACCTTACAAAGTTATTAAAAATATACCTAGGTAGGTACTATTATTAATATACAATTTTAGCAAATAAAATAATAAATTTTGTAATTTTTAGGTGCTTTTGCTTAAATATTGTGTATACTCTGAGTGCAAATACTTGCCGAGTTAATATGGCTGATTGGAAGTTAGAAATTACCATTCTTCACTAGTGTTTGTTTTTATTTATCACCCTGCAGACTAAAAATAGTTTATAATAAACCACTGCTTAAAGCTTGGGTACTACTGTCCCAGTCGATTTAAAAACGGGGTAAGACGGAAATCCAATTTTAAAGAACATAATGTTTTGATGGTTTACATTGGGTATTTTTAAATAATAATAATATTATTATATTATAAGCTTTATCCATCGGCGTCCAGTGATGAAGGAATCTAATAGCCAATTATACCTAGTGCTTATATAAAACATTCTAGATACTATTTCCATCTTTCCCCTTAACATTCTTCAATTTGGAGCGATTTTTAATCCATCCATACTATTTATACAATTAGATTTGGCATACAGATAGGTAATTGAAGAGACGTAAAAGGACATATGCTACTTTTTATCTCGGATAATTTAAAAATTTCCGCAGAAATACCTCAGTCCAAAGCCCACATGGACTAAGTAGGTATAGTTTGCTATTAGCAAACTTTCTTAAGTACTATAATTAAGTAGGTAGTTACTATACGAATCCCACGCCAATAACCGAATTTAGCGAAGGTAAAGTTGCTGGCAAAAGCCAGTTAGTAAAACTAATAATATATAGTAAACAAAAATTCCTAGATATACAAATAGCCCAATCTGCTAGTCCTAAACCACAGAATAAGGAAGCTTTGGCATTGTACCAAATACATATTATATGTATATTTGTATTGTACCAAATACATATTATATGTATATTTGTATCCGTTTTCAGGTCCGTTCTTCGCTAACATATAATGATACTAAGAAGCTTCTACCTACTGTTTACTGATGTCACCAATATATAGTAATAATGATTACTACCTATTTGTTCCATTTTGGAAATAATCATAATTTTTAAAAGTGGAAAAATAAATAAAATTACCATGTCATTAAAAAATGTCTTACTATATACTCTTATGAATGCTTCTTTATACATACAAAGTCTAGGAAAACTGATGAACGTAACTTACAAACTTGAAATAAGATATAGGTAAAGGTAAGCAGGCCACCATATAAAGTCAGTATATGGTCTACTAAGAAAAAGATCAGAAACCAACAAAAACAGAACCGTCCCATAATAAATAGGTGTAAAGAATATAGTACAAACTTATTCAATATATCCATTTTGATAAAAATAATGTTACATTACAATTAATTAAGACGAGCCCCAACGCTGAAATAATGATGATGAGTTAATTTTTCTGTTGCAACAATATATTATAGATAGGCGAAGGCGAACAACTTAGCGTAAAAAGTGGAAAATAATTATTTACAATTATATCACATAAAATATTAAACTTCTATTACAGTAATTTACTAGCTTTATAGTTACTTAACATTTCATGAAATAAATTATGTTCCCGGTACTAGTTGATAAGGAGTTAAAAAATAGAAAAAAGAGAGTTTCGGCCGTTTTTTTAAAAGCGATGGTTTTAACAGGTATCTTAAAACAAATACAGTAACTTATTCGTTAAAGAATGTAAAAAGCCATGTTTTTTTTTTTCAGTTATACTACTTACTTTCAGTTACTGCGATAGGACAGTGGAATCGATTTTAAAAACGAGCAGATAACTGCACATTTGAGTAGGATGCAGCCTTAAATTATTAATTATGTCGAATCAAAAACTCATCAAAACTTCTCAGCTAGGGGCGCGTTTATAAATCCAACCCGAGTTAACCCGGGTAGCAAGCTAACAGCAGATAGCAAATACATTTTTTACACTATTAAAATAGAACGCATAGCACTATCCTGCCCCGTACTCTTCCTTATTCTGTGGCCCGCATCCCGGTAGAGTAGAGTACTGGTAAATAATTAAGTTCTGTGTTTGTACTAATAATACCATGGTACCCTAAGAGGACTGCTGACACGCTACGACCCTATTTACTTGGACCATGGATCGTTGCGACACCGGCAGCCAACACGAGGAGCTGACGCAGCTAATGCAACCAGGTCGCCCGCTCGATCGGCGTTGCGACATCGACAGCCAGCACGAGGTGCTGATGCAGCCAACGTGACACCGCGGTTACCTGCCCATCGCCAATGCCTTGTCTTAAACATTATAATTCCAACTTCGAAATAGTATAGACTTAGGTTAATTAACTTGTAACTTTATATTTTTATTAAATTAGTTTAAACATTTTGGTTTTTTGCATCCTTCGGCTGTGGCCTCCGTAATTGGCGCAGTCGCTAAGATTTCTTGAAGTTAGCTAGTTAGAAAGTGCAAAATTTTCGCGGCTGACTACGCTTTCAAGCTTCGTCCAGAAATCCGAAAAGAACCTGAGGACCATCACCAGAGAAGAATCTAGCAATCGATTCCGCAGAGAAATCACTATGAAATTTATGTAAGTACACATGAATCTTTATTGTGTTGCTTCCTTTTTGTGTAATATCCCCCTCCAAAATTTTTCATTCCAAAACTTCGGGAGTTGACGAGTCTGCAACTTCCAGACAGTCTCGTCGCCAAGAGATTTTAGATTTATATAGAAACATAAGTGTTAGTTCCTTATATTTAGACATAAATTCAAGTTTAAAAATGTCCCAAGATCCTGATACAATTACAAAGGCTTTACGCCTAGTGCCGGAATTTGACGGAAACCCTAATATTTTAACAAGATTTATAAAAATCGGTGACCAGTTAGTCTCAGCATATGCTAGTGAGGAAGAAGGGAGCGAATTACGTAATTTATTTTTAGTTAATGGTATATTAAATAAAATCACAGGACCCGCGGCTAGTAAAATAAATTAAAATGGAATTCCAGAGAACTGGTTTGGCATTCGCTCAGCGCTTGTCAATAATTTTTCAGACCAAAGGGATGGAACAGCCCTCTACAATGACCTTTTATTAGCCACGAAAGCTAATAGTACACCACAAGATTTTTACGATCGGTGTCAAACTTTATTTAGTACTATTATGACTTATATTTCTCTCTACGAAACTGTTGCAACTACCATAGAAGCTAAGCGAACACTTTATAGAAAATTAACTATGCAAGCTTTAGTCCGCAGCCTTAAAGAACCATTAGATTCGAGAATTCGTTGCATGCGTCCCGAGAACATAGAAAAACCCCTTGAGTTTGTTCAGGACGAATTAAACGTCATGTATTTACAACAAAGACTTACTTATGTCGAACGAAAGCCCACACTTCATCATCAATTTTCAAGATTTTCATCCGTGCCCCCTATCGGTTTTCAGGCAAACAACAAAAACACAAACTTTCTACCATCCCGTAACTGGCAGGCCCCGCTCCCACCACCACTAGGGTGGAAACCTCAAAACGAAATAAATCAGCCATTGAGATTTAATCCCAATATTCCAACTTGTACTCAACAGATGTTCCGAGCCCCTCCGCCTCATTACAACCCTCATAGTAATGTATTTAGGATTTCACATAGAAACTCACCCCCACAGAATTCAACCCCTACTCCTATGAGTGGAGTAAGTCATTTTGTTTTCAAGCCCATGCCACTAGTAGGTCACGATTGGCGGAAATCTGGTAATCCACCACCAAATAATTATTTTAAAACCCGTGAAATGAACTTGAATGAGTGTACAGGTTATGAGGACAATGACAACCCTGACTATTATTACAGTGAACCTTATTATTACTACCATACGGACCAAGCAGATAATAACCCTTGTTGGTAACAATGATGACTACGATTATGAGAGAGACATACCTCCTAGCGCAACGATCTTCCCGACGTGCCTCAAACTTCATTTAGTAACCAAGACCAGGATTTTCAGCCAAGTGCTTAATCAAAAAGACCAAAATAGAGTTAAACCTTCAGACACAGGGACAACTCCCCTATATTAGCATATCGAATTCCCCTCTCAAATTTTTGATAACACAGGTGCTAACCAGTCCTTTTTGAGTCCTGAAGCGGCGGAAAAAGATTTTCCCCATGTACCATTAAATTACGAGCCTTTTGAAGTGACAAATGATCACGCCACTTCCAGGAATAATTATTCTATTACCATACCTACTTTTTCAGAATTTCAGGACCAAGAAAATATTAAATTGTTCGTTTATAAATTTCATGAATTTTTTGATGGACTTTTAGGATTTGACTTATTAACTAAGTGGGAAGCAAAAACAGACTTAAAGGATCATATTTTGGTGACAAGAACAACCACTAACCCTATCTAGATGTTTAATTCGCGTAATGTCAACTTGTACGAAGATATAATACCAGCAAATTCATAAAAATTAGTCAGAATCCCTATTAACGCTCCCGATGGACAAGTTTTAGTTAATCAACAAATTTTATGCAACTGTATAATTCACGAATGTATAACCACAGTATTAAATAACCGCGAAATAATCGAAGTTGAAAACCCGCCCCATAACGATATCATATTTTCCTTACATCGCCCTGCTCAAGCTGTAACCTTTAATATCGAGTGCACGCGCACCGAACACGACTCTAGTCGTGTAGATAAAGTAATAAAAAACCTGTGTACGGATTACTTAAACGAGGAAGAAAAAGTTAACTTAGTTCGCCTATGTTTGCGTTATGCTGACGTTTTCTATATAGAAGGTGAACCACTTACATTCACCAATAAAATTAAACACCATATAAGAACAGAAGATGAAGTCCCTATCTACACTAAAAGCTATCGTTATCTCTTTGTAAATCGCCAGGAAGTTAGGAATCAAATTTCAAAAATGCTTAAACAAGGAATAATTAGACCCTCGGAATCTGCCTGGAGTTCACCCATCTGGGTAGTGCCTAAGAAATCAGACGCATCGGGTAAACAAAAATGGCGTTTAGTCTTTGCTTTCCGAAAACTCAAACACAAACTAGGCAAATGTCAATATTTTAGCACCCTTGATTTAGCCAGTGGTTTTTACCAGGTAGAGATGGACCCCAATGATATCCCAAAAACTGCATTTAACGTAGAGCACGGCCACTTCGAATATTTAAGAATGCCTATGGGGCTCAAAAATAGCCCATCAACCTTTCAGAGAGTGATGGATAACGTCCTGAAAGGCCTCCAAAATTCAATCTGTCTTGTGTACCTGTACCTGGATGACATACTCATTTTCAGTACGTCCCTACAGGAACATATAATAAATCTTGAACGCGTGTTTCAGAGACTCAGAGAATCAAACTTCAAAATCCAAATGGACAAATCAAAATTTTTAAAATTAGAGACCGCATATTTAGGACATATTATCAGCAATCACGGTATCAAACCGAACCCTGATAAAATAGAAGCGATAGAAAAGTACCCCTTACCAAATTAAACAATTTCTCGGTTTAATAGTTTATTCCAGACTTCGCTCGAATAACGAAACCCCTAACACAATCCCTAAAAAAGGGAAGAAAAATAAACTTTGACTCTCAGTATATGAACAGTTTTGAAAAATGTAAAAGTCTCCTGACTAATGACCCCATACTTCAATATCCTGACTTTAACAAAGAATTTATTCTTACGTCTGTCGCTTCTTATATAGCCATTGGTGCTATTTTATCCCAAGGAACAGTAGGATCAGATAAACCTATCTCATATGTTTCTCGCACTCTTAACGAGAGCTAAATTAATTACAGTACGATAGAAAATTCTAGCCATAGTTTGGGCTACAAAATACTTTCGGCCATACCATTTTGGACGAAAGTTCAAAATTATTACAGATCATAAGCCACTTCAGTGGATTATGAATATTAAAGAACCCAATTCCCGACTCACTAGATGGCGCTTAAAGCTCAGTGAATACGACTTTACAGTCATTTTCAAAAAGGGAATAAGTAACACAAACGCAGACGCTCTTTCACGCGTGGAAATTTACAACTAAGAAATAAGTTCTATAGTAGCAAATCCATCAGAAAATCTTACCGATATCTCAAATTCTGAAACATTGACCGCACACACGAGTAACGAAAACCCCATTTTAGAAGTCCCTATCACTGACGAGCCCCTCAATAAATTTCATAGAAAGTTATGCTTGACCTTAGTAGGTGACATAAAAAAGGACCGACCGCGAACAAACCATTTGACACGCACACACGCACTTCTGTACAAATCTCAAAATCGCATTTAGAATCTGACGTAGTCAATGCTATCAAGAAATAAGTTAACCCTAAAATAAAAACCGCCATTCTTATCGCTCCACCCTTAGGTATGTATTCTATTATACCTATTTTTCAAGATAAATTTAAGAGTTCATCGATGAATCTTGTATTAGGCAAAACCGAACTAGAAAATGTCAAAGATATTTAAAGCAACAGGAAATAATTAATTTATATCACGAAGGTAAAACCAATCACCGTGGTATTAACGAGTGCTACTTAGCACTCTCACGAAAATATTACTGGCCTAAGCTAAAATATCACATAACTAAGTACATAAACGAGTGCACTATATGCGGCCAAGCCAAGTATGATCGCAATCCTATAAAACAAAAGTTTAATATTGTTCCCCCCGCCAAAAAGCCTTTCGAAATTATTCACATGGACCCATTTACAACACAAAACGAGAAATTTTTAACCTTTGTAGATGTGTTTTCTAAGTACGGCCAAGCTTTTCATCTCAGAGATGGCACGGCTATAATTGTATTACAAGGATTATTACAATTTTGTACTCATCACGGACTAACCTTGACTATAGTAACGGACAACAGAACTGAATTTACAAATCAATTATTTGCGGAATTTACACGCCTCCACGGAATAATTCACCATAAAACTCTTGCTCATACACCAAACGAAAACGGTATTATAGAAAGATTCCATTCGACAATCCTGGAACACCTTCGAATTTTAAAATTACAACAAGAAGACGAACCCGTTATAAACTTAATGCCTTATGCAATAATAGCGTATAATAGTTCTGTTCATAGTTTCACTAAATGTAGGCCTTTTGACGTCATAACCAGCCATTTTGACCCTAGAGACCCCTTAGACTTAGACCTAAGTACACACATTTTACAACAGTACGAACAAACGCACCGAGACCAAATGAAAGCAGTTTATGACATGATTAACGAGTCATCTCTAGAACACCGTACAACCCTAATAGAAAACAGGAAGAAAACCCGCGAACCTGAGGTTGAATATCAACCTCAACAACAAGTTTTTATTAAAAATCCTCTGGCAAACCGTCAAAAGTTAGCCCCAAGATACACTCAAGATACCGTTATAGCTGACCTACCAATACATATTTACACTTTCAAAAAACGTAATCCTATAGCTAAATCGTCTAAGACGCGTCCCTAAGAGCTCAAAATTGTTGAAGGATTTTTTTTTTTTTTTTTTATACCCCTAAGGTGGCAAACAAGCTTACGGCCCGCCTGATGGTAAGCGGTCACCGTAGCCTATGGACGCTTGCAACACCAGGGGTATCACTTGCGCGTTGCCGACCCTTCAGAAATCTAATAACTTCTTTCTTGAAGAACTCCATACTGTAGTCCTTGCAGAAAACCTTGGCAGGGAGCTCATTCCACAACTTAAGCGTTCGCGGGAGGAAGTTTCTCTGAAACCGCACTGTACGCGACCATTTAGGTTCTAAAGTGTGAGAATGAATTCCCTGCCGATGGCGAGCGGTGCGATGGTAGAAAGTAGCCGTGGGCATCATTTCGAACAATTCCTCAGAACACAACCCATTGTACAAGCGGTAGAACACACACAGTGAGGCAAAGTCTCTCCTCAGACTTAAGGGCTCGATACCGCAAGTGAGTTTGGGATCGTCGACAATTCTCACAGCCCGTCGTTGAACCGAGTCAAAAGGGTCAAGCTGGTATCCGGGTGCACCTGCCCAGAGATGGCAGCAGTACTCCATATGGGGCCAGGATACTGCTGACAATAACTCTACATCTGACAAGAAACCAGGAGATAAAACTTGAGAGTCTGGATGATGGACCAGGACTTTTGCCATTCAAACTGGGACCGACCAAACTTATTACACATTACCACACTTTCTTACAATATGTTCACTTAAATGACATCTAAAATAACATTAATATATTGCTAACCCAACTACAAAATTACAGGACTCAACTTACTAACGAAACATTATCCTTATACGAGTTGCAAATAGATTTCCTATTAAACAAACTTATCGAAGCCTCATCCCAATTAGACAGTTTAAAACCAAGGTGAGCTAAAAGAGGTCTTGTCGACGGCTTAGGTTCAATCATAAAAGTTATTACAGGAAACCTAGACCAATCAGATGCTATTAAGTACAACAATGCCATTAAGGTTCTAGAGAATAACGAAGACCGGTTATCTTCAGAATTTAATAACCACATTAGTCTAAGTTAAGAATGGATGACTCAACATAACCAAATTTTTATCCCAATTGTAAAACTCCCCCGTGCAAATATGAAGAAGAAAGACTTTAATTGATTTTGATAAATTATAATATTTTAGTAAATTAAATAAATTAAATATCCTAAATACTAGAGTTTATAACTTAGCTATGTCCCAACTCGCTGTTGTGAAACCGGAGTATGCTCGTAGGTTCCCGCTTGTCGTTCATGCTCACACCACGCTGAGTTCGCTTATCCGCTCCTGGAATTCGAAATTAAAAATGTGTATATATTGGATTCATAATAATTAATAATATAGATTTTTGGGTCTTAGTTTTCAAAAAGAAAATAAAATTTTAAAATAAAATATGAAATTATAAATCAACAAATAAAATTACAAATATCAAGTTAGAGTTAAAAAAAAAAGCATATTTAATATAATTGGACCCTTTATCCTTATCTCCAAACAGATATAATTAATTCTGCTTTTTTGTAATTACCAAATTAATTATGATAATTTGACCAATCATATCTGTTGCCCTCTCCTCGAGATTCTTAAATAGAAAAACCGCAATCTATTTAAGATCTCTACACATAAAGGCTGTCCAGTGACTCTATTTACTACGTAACATAAAAAATCAAAACACTCAAAAAAAAAACAAGAGGAACAAGAAATACAAATTGAGTGTTTGGGATGTACTAATCTTTAACTATTAGCGAGTTATGATGGACCAATTGAAGGCCATAATCAAAAAAAGGACGCTGAAAGAAAATTAGATTAATACACATTGAAATAAATTAACATTAAGGTACATGAATGAGTGAAACAGTAAGCTAAATTAATTGAACTTTTCTCATAAGAAAACAAAATAGCTTAAATCAATTTTTCAGTGAATTTGTGTTTAGTTATCGTATTTTAGAACTTCACTGAAATTGGGCATTACTTAAGTACAGTAAAAGACCTAATTATTTAATCAATGTAATTAAAATAAATAATCCCTCACAATATATTTATGTGATAGAATAGAATTAAAGTAATGCCATACAAGTAAAAAGTTCAAATAGTAATAAATTATACTCAGCTTTTATGAATTTCAGCATTATAGTCCGGAAGTATCTCCAGTCCCATAGGCACATGACGTCTACATCCCTTTGTCGAGTCACGTTGAACGTCTACGGACAGCAACTCAAACAACAGATTTTACAAAACAATTTATAAATGAAACAATAATATATTATAATATTTATAGCTGAAAAGAAAATCAAATCATCAGAACATATTCTCTATCATTCAAAATCTCATTAGAAATTCCGATACATAATATATCTCTCCTTATATACATCATACATCGCCATAATTTTGTGATTATGTGTGATTGACAACGTATGTGTATAAATCTTGTATAATGATAAGTGTATGTGTATAATTGTAATAGTAAAATATATTAAATATAATATATTTACTTAAATCTGGAACTTTAAACAAATATAAGATAAGAGAAAACCAGAGACACAATCTTCCTCCTGGAAATTAAGAATATCTAAACAACCTAATATAGCATGATTCCTGAAATCTTTAATATAAATTTCGAACTATCTATCCAGATTTTCAGACCATCTCGCAGGCATCACACTGAGACTCAGACATAGATTGCTCAATCTCCCCTTAAAATAATACCTATTACACAATCATACTTCTCTCCTAAAGTCTGCAGACATCCTAGGCCTCTAAGTCATACTAGACTCCTAAGACATAGAATATCTTAATATCGACATTGGAAAGCAAATTTCAAACATTTTTTGTATTTACCTAGTCTAACGTCTGCTCGCGACGAACATTTCCAATTCCATAGCCACGTAGGAAACAATTATATGACGCCTAGCATAAACTGGATTCCGACACGCTGACCAGGTCAAAGGTTTCCTCCAAGAGTCTCCCAGAACCTGCATACATCATTTCCCGAAGCTATAAATTCGAAAATGAACGCTGAGCTAGTTAGGTGATGAAGCTATGTTGTGAAGTAATTTCCAATATGCCTCCGATATTAGAAATTGTCCCCCCCCCTGTTCCGCCTAGTTCCCTTAGGACGCCGACAGATACGAGGGAGAGTTTGAGTTCCTAAATGCATGTAATCTAAAATAAAAAAAAAAAAATTTTAAAAGTTAAACTGAGATAATAAAATTTTCTCTCAACTCTAGAAGTAATTAGTTGTGAAAATAAACTTGTATTCAAGAGAATTGTATTCACTCATTGTTAAAATTATTTAATTTGATGTGTTTCTATAGGTGGGTATTATACGGATTGATCTTTATCCGTTACTTCATGAAATTCGGTGATTTGACTAAATTTAATAGTCACGACTTTGAAGAATAGTTAGGTATAAAGATACCTATAGATTTTATGGTCACTCGGCGATAATGTATTTACTAATAAACACATTTTTATATAGTTGTTGAGCTCTTGACAGGATAATTTAGTTTTTAAATTATTTTCATGTAGTATTAAGCTTTTTAAACATTTCGTTTGAAAATCACTTGATGAAGCTTCAAATTAAATGCTTAAGCGGTTGTAATCACCCAATTGAAACAATACACATCAAACAAAATAACATAACAATTATACACACATTCAATCAATCACAAACACTTTTGTAAATAAATTCGATTTCAAAAGCTCGCCCCCTACTCCAACCAATTGATAAATCAAAAATATTGCAGTCGTTGTCCGATGTTTGTTGTCACTGTCGAAATTTACTTCTCTAAACTGTATTTAAAAGGAAAGAAAACCCTACCTGAAACTTTAAAATTCGTTTCAGGCCTAAAGCTCCTAATTTATAAAACCAGTTGAGAAATAAGAGAAAAATACAGACAAAATGCAGGAAGTCGAAAGAGTACCACCTCTCGTCTCATGTTACATCAGCATCTAAATTAATATATAAGCTATATATATATATATATATGTATGTGTAGTGTTTATTAATTAGACCCGTCGTTCCCGAACATACGCTAATAAAAATTCCTTTAGACATACATATTTCACACTTTAGTCATCAATAAAACCTGCATCCGTCTTTATTATATACATCCTATTAAACTAAGTTATCCGAAGAAATCAGTGAATTAAATAAGAACCTAAAAGTTAAGAGAAGAAATATATAAAACAATAAAAAAAATGATACTGTTTACCAATTGTATGAAGAGCTCCAACCATCAAGATTTTACTTGTTAAAGTGCACAATTGTAAAGTTAAATTTTAAATTAATTAAATTAAATGCTAAATTAAAAGTAAATTGAAATATCACTTGTAACTAAAAATATCACTTGTAACTCTTTGGCCGACTCCTTTGAATTTTTAAACTATCACGTCCAAACGTCAACGCTGTTCCTGGGTGACTCTCTACAACCACCCTCTATTGCTGCCACAGAATGCCTCTCTCAGCTTCGTTTTCGAGGTTCGATTCTTGGAATTCCGTTCACACGGTTTAGAGGTTCTCGCATTTTAATAGTGAAAAATGAAATTATACTCTATTTATCATAGTAATAGAGATACAGTTTGAGTATGTGACCTTTTCATAGTTCAAGTCACCAAGCTTAGTTGACATATTTAAAGATTAAATATTTTTAGCAAGTTTTTTTAAACTTGTTAAAAGATTCCTGTCATCGTAGACGAAATTAACTGTGTAAGCGCAATACAGATGTAAGCACCTATTCACTTGAGAAAATAACTCAAGTTTCTAAGTATTGCACATAAATTCAGTTCACCATATTTACTTTCATGTCTATTTTCAAAGTAACATAAAACGATATGTTACACAATTAGTAGAAAATCAGAAAAAAATAAATAGTACCCTAATTTTTATGTTAAATAACCTAGGGTACAAAAAAGCGGATATCCTAAAATTAGCTCAATTTTCTCAACTTCTAGCAATAATGGGCGAAAGCGTCGATGACCTGCTACAAGAGTTATTTAGAATAGAAAATATCCTAGCTTTTGTAAAAGCATATCATCATTCTATGTTAAAAATAGATATTTTAGAGAATATGCTAAAAAGACTTAGATTAATTTATAGTTAGGACCTAATTTTAGAATTAGACCCAAGAGAGTACTACGATATAATAAAATCAGGATATTATTATTCTGATAGTGATATAATTATTATTTTTAAATTTCCCATAGTCTCAACAAGTTCACTAGATCTCAACAAACTATCCATAGTACCTAATAAACACCACCAAATCCTTATTCCTCCATATCCTTTCATAGCAACTAATGGAAAAGCATTCATGTACGCAGGGGCTGAATGCCCGAAGTTTAGTAACAATCGGTTTCTCTGTGAAGAACAGCTTAATCATCAAGTTCGTTCTCAAGCAGACTGCATCCAAAATATAATCAAAACTCAATCTCTGGATAATAGTTGCATACCATTACATTCCCACATCCAACCAAAGTTCAGATGATTTGTGGACGTGAAGATTTCAACATTCTAGAAGGAAGCTATCTAGCCACAATCCCTACTAAATGTTTGATACGGACCCCAGAACTAACCATTATCAATATAAACGATGAAATTAAAGGCCAACCATTGAAAATCATGAAAGTACCGTACAGTATCGAGATTCCAGCTAGTAATTCACCATCTCTTCGTTTGAACTCTATCAACCTGGAAGGATTACATCATACCCAAGATAAAATAATGCTGCAATCACTCTCTCACAAGAATCAAGCTATGCCACCATTGCTATACCATTCAACCATACCCTTTTATGGAGCCCTCTTTGGTGCACTTATACTAAGCAGCTATCTAATTTCCAGAAAATATAGATTGCCTCAACCAGGACCTAACAAAAACTCTGAAAATTTTGCTGAAATCCATGAAGACAAAGGCCCTAAACAACCTAAAGTGCAGAAAATGCCAGCAACATTTTCTCTTAACAGTCTAAAATAGTTGCTGGTCTAAGAGGTGAGGAATTATCCCATTCCCTATGAGGACTGCTGACACGCTACGACCCTATTTACTTGGACCTTGGATCGTTGCGACACCGGCAGCCAACGCGAGGAGCTGACGCAGCTAATGCAACCAGGTCGCCCGCTCGATCGGCGTTGCGACATCGACAGCCAGCACGATGTGCTGACGCAGCCAACGTGACACCGCGGTTACTTGCCCATCGCCAATGCCTTGTCTAAAACATTATAATTCCAACTTCGAAATGGTATAGACTTAGGTTAATTAACTTGTCACTTTATATTTTTATTAAATTATTAAACATTTTGGTTTTTTTGCATACTTCGGCTGTGGCCTCCGTAATTTACTTAAAAAAAATTTTCAAGTAGAAATATAAATAAACAGCAGTATAGAAACCAGATTTTTAACGAAACAGTAAAAGTAGGGATTGCAATCCCGCAGCATAGTCAATCCCGTGGGATTGATATGCGGGATAACACAATCCCGCGCGGGATCACGCGGGATCCCACATCTTTGAAATTATGTTATAAATTCATTTTTTATGTAAAAATCAACTTTCATACTAATCATTTCTTACCTTAAGCAACAGAAATTATATCTGTTTTCTTAGATTCGTCTTTAAATGTTTGGCACAGTTAATTAGTTTCGTTTAATTTTACCCTTACTCCCAACGACAGTTTTATATTTTTAATTCAGTCTTATTCATATAATAACTAATAATCAAATTATTACTTTCTCTTAGATGCTATCAACCTATGGTGATAATTTTTAAAAATACACTCTTAAGAAAAAACGATTCGGAGCGCCTCTTCAGCGTGCTTCATGCAAACGAATTTTTCACTTATTTGGCACTTGCTGTTAAAACACCACGAAATTTCGAAGACATGTTTTAGTAATAAATATCTAGGTTTGCAGTGTGTCAGTTTTCTGTCAAATTTTATAGTTCAAAAGTGTATATCTTTTTAATAGTTCAAAAGTGTATAATAAATTCTAGTTTTTCATACAAATGGTTAAAAAAAAGATTTTTAGTTAATAAAAAAAATTACAAAATTTTGGAAAACCACAGACATATATAATCGGCTTGGGATTATGACTAAGAAATTTCACAGTGATTGATCAGTAAATGTCAAAAACAAATGAAAAATTCGTTTGTATGAAGCCCGCTGCGAGTATAGTAGTATCTCTATATTAAACGCCGGACGGTGAATATGTTGTAGGTTTTACTCTAAATTATTATTTTTTAATTATGACAAAAGTATGTTTTTACTGTTACTTGGTTACCAGATATGTTATTGAATAAAACAAATGGTTTATCTTAAACGTATATTTATTTTAATAATTCAACACGTTATCAGCACGAATGCTGCTCATTTATAAATGTTTTAAGGGTAAACCTACGTAAATTTTGGAAAATGTCTGAACAACAAAACTGTGTAGATCAAGTCAGACAGTCAAGCGAATTTACTCAGCCTAGTACAAGTGGGTCATATGCAGGTACTATAAGATTACTAAAGTGTAGAGAGGATTACAGTACATGGAAATTAAAGATGCGAATGTTGTTAATCCATGAAGAACTTTGGTATACTATAAGTGGTTACCCTGAAGGATTTTTTTTTTTTTTTTTTTTCTGAGCTGACTATGCAGTTGGCTGTTGCAGCCATTACTGCTTCACCGGACTTTTGGGGCGAGACTCTGAAGGAGCCTCAGCCCATATAGCGCCCAACGCTCAAGGGCTTCCCGCGGGGGAAGCCTCGGCTTGGGTTGTCGCTCTCGGGGGCGTCCCTTCGACCGGCGTGAGTCTCGAACCCGAAGGTGAGTCACCGCCAGGAGGGGAGTTCCCCGTTTCGCGGGTGCGGTTGCGATTGAGTGGGGGCGAGAAGCGCCCCGGCACTCTTTGATACCTAGTGTATCCTTGTGGGCGCCGACGAACCCGGGGACGTCGGCGTCGTGTTTGGAGGGAGGCCCTATTCGGGGAGGTCGTAGAGACTAATCTCGCTATCCGGACAGCGAGATCGTCATCTGGGGACGTTAGTACGTGCCGAGGCCGCCTAACAATAGTTTTACGACCGTGACCGGGTCGATCGGGGGGACGAGATACTGAAGGAGATACAACAACTCCTAATATGAAAGCAAAATACGATCAGCGAGCATTGTCGAAAATTTGTTTAAGTTTAGATGGCTCTGCAATTATACATGTAAAACGTGCAGAAACTGCTAAAATAGCTTGGGACGATCTGCTGCTTATGAAGACAAAGGTATGGGTCGAAGATTAGCTTTAGAAAGAAAACTTTACAAGTATAATCTTTTAGACTTCGCCAACATAGAAAGTTATATTAATGCTATTTTAAGTACTAGTCAAGATCTGTCAGACATTGGCAAAACTATTGAAGACGCTTCTATAGCTGCTATTTTACTTGGAGGCTTATCGTCTGATTACGAACCTTTAATAATGGCATTAGAAAATTCAAACATTGACATTACTAGTGAATTAGTAAAAGGAAAATTACTAAATGGATTAGCAAAGAATGTTTGCTCCGAAAAGGAAATCGCTTACCAAACTAATTTCAATAAAGAAAAATATTATCATCAGAAACAGAAGAAGCCCATCGTGTGTTATGAATGTGACGAATTTGGCCATAAACGACCAGAATGTCCACTTAGAAAAAATAGAAAAAGTAAGGTAACTAAAGAGACTCATGAAACAACTTTGATGACTGCTTTAAATACTAGTCAATTTGATTCTTCTGCTTCAAAATGGTATATTGATTCTGGAGCCTCTGCACATATGTGCTCTAGGTCAGATTGGATTCAAAATTTGAAGAAAACTACCGGTAAGGTGACAATTGCGAATGGAGGTGATATTTCTTGTGAAGGTATCGGTGATGTTCCTATTACTAGTAAGGAAGGTTCTATAAATAATATTTCAGAAGTATATCTAGTACCAGATTTGTGTACTAACCTTATTTCAGTAAAAAATCTGTTGATAAGGGTTATACTGTAGTTTTTGACAGTACGGGTTGTAATTTTTACAGATCCAATAATTATAAATATGAAGGTGAATCTGTATTACATGGTTCTTCATGTGGTGGATTGTATACCTTAGATTGTAAAACTAATATATCCCAAAATTTTTCAGCTTTCGAAGTGTACTTTGAACTGTCTCAGTATAAGTTATGGCATAAACGTTTAGGTCATCTTTGTCGTTTTGCCATGGATTTACTTAGAAATCAAAAAGTTGGTGTTAATTTTCAACAAGTTGATAGAGAGCCATGTGTTTCGTGTATCGAGGAAAGCAGAGTAGGAAACCGTTTAAAAGGCTGGGGTATAAAAAGGCAACTTCTATATTGGAATTAATTCACTGTGACCTCTGTGGTCCAATGTCAGATATTTCATTTCAAGGTAATAAATATGTTTTACTATTTATAGATGATTTTTCAAGAATGATCTTTCCATATTTTATTTCTTCGAAAACGGAGGTCAAGGATAAGTTTTGTGAATTTCAGTCTTTTGTTGAAAGGAAAACAGATGCACAGATTAAAATATTAAGGACAGATAATGGTTCTGAGTTTGTTAACAGAGATCTGTCTACTTATTTGAATTCCAAAGGTATTCAACATCAAACAACGGTTTCATATAGTCCACAACAAAATGGTGTTGCAGAACGAACCAATCGTTCCATAGTAGAGAAAGCTCGTTCCATTCTGTCTGAAAGTAAACTGTCAAAAGCATATTGGGAGGATGCTTTTGTAACTGCTGTATACTTAAAAAATAGATCTCCTCATAGAGCTTTGATAGGTGGAAAAACTCCATTAGAAAATTGGACAGGTTGTAAGCCCGATTTGTTCAACCTTAGAATTTTTGGCTGTAGAGCCATGGTTCATATTCCATCTGTTTGCAGAAAAAAGTTAGACACGAAAGCTTCACAATATATCTTTGTAGGATACTCAAAGTTATTATTTTCGTGATGCTCGGTATCCTAGGAAATTAATCAAGGCTAGGGATATTACTTTCTTTGAAACTACTTTTACTGATTTAAAAGATAAAGAAAGTAAAAGTTTACCTGTTGCTGTACCGGTTGCTGTTTTGACAGAAGACTGTATTACTATAACCACTGGTCAATTTAGTGATGTATCACGTAACGAATCTACTCATCAGAACATTATAGAACACTCTGACAATGTAATTGACTATCCTAACTCTGATGAAATTGATGGAACACAAGAGATAGTCCCAGAAGTTGAGCGTAGATATCCTTTGAGGGTGAGAAAAGCAAAAGATTTAGGTTCTGATTTTATAAGTTATAGAGCTTCCACTAGTAGTATTATAGTGGAACCCAATACTTACCCAGAAGTAATTACTTCTAATAATAGAGATGCGTGGTGTCTGGCAATGGAAAACGAGTTCCACTCTTTAGTAGATAGAAAAACCTGTGATTTAGTTCCTAAGCCAGAAAAGAAAATTATACCTTGCAAATGGGTGTATAAATTAAAGAAGGATAGCCAAGGCAATATAGTAAAATACAAAGCAAGGCTTGTTGCTAAAGGTTTTACTCAAGTACCAGGAGTTGATTACTTTGAAACTTTCGCACCTGTGGTCCGGAATTCTACTTTACGTACATTAATGGCCTTAGCTGTTGAAATGAATCTTGAAATTTCTCATATGGATGTTGATACCGTTTTTTTAAATGGTGATGTCGATGAAGAAGTCTATATGGAACAGCCCCATGGATTTATCGAGGAAGGAAAAGAAAGTTTCGTTTGTTTGTTAAAAAAATCTATATATGGTCTTAAACAGGCATCTAGAGCATGGAACAAAAAGTTAAATGATACTTTAATAAAAATTGGCTTTAGTGCACTTTTATCAGATGCATGTGTCTACACAAAAAGGTTTACATCAGATAAGAAAATCGTAATACTAGCTATATATGTAGATGACATAATAATATTTCATAGTAATGAAAGTTTGTGTCATTCAGTTAAAATTGATTTAGAAAAGCATTTTTCTTTAAAAGATCTTGGCCATATAAAGTACTGTTTGGGATTAAATATTACACAAAAAGAAGGTAAAGTAATAATAAACCAACATACTTACATCATAGAAACTTTAAAGAAGTATGGTATATGGGACTGTAAGTCTGTTCCTACACCTCTGATAGATAATAAGTTAAAACCTAATGAGATTGGAGAATTATCTCCATATCCTTATCAAAGTTTGATAGGTAGTCTTATGTTTCTTGCTGTGAATACCCGACCAGATATTGCATATACCGTAAGCTATCTTAGCCAATTTGATACTAAACATGATACGTGTCACTGGTTAGTAGCTAAGAGATTATTGCAGTACCTAAAAGGTACTATGGATTACTCCATAGTTTATCAAAAGACACAACTAAATCTTACTGGTTATGCAGATGCGGATTGGGGCAATGACATAATGGATCGTCGTTCTTACACAGGTTATTTTATGAAACTAGCCGGCGGGCCAGTAAGCTGGGAAAGTAAAAAACAACCAACAGTGGCTTTGTCTTCTGCAGAAGCAGAGTATATATCTCTAGCTGCTGCTGCAAAAGAAGCTTTATATATACGTCGCCTTATCTCTGAAGTAAATAGTAGTGTAGGTTGTGTCACTATTTATACTGACAGCCAAAGTGCACAAAAGTTAGCACAAAATCCAATTCATCACGGGAGAACCAAACACATTGATGTCAGACATCATTTTATACGTGAGAAGGTGGCTAAAAATGAAATTATGTTAAAATACATTCCCACTGATAGGCAATCTGCGATGTATTAACTAAACCTTTAAAAAGGATTGCTTTATTAAGGTGTATACTTGATATAGGTATACATAACTTAGATAATTTAGATTAAGGGACGGTGTTGTAGGTTTTACTCTAAATTATTATTTTTTAATTATGACAAAAGTATGTTTTTTCTGTTACTTGGTTACCAGATATGTTATTGAATAAAACAAATGGTTTATCTTAAACGTATATTTATTTTAATAATTCAACAGAATACGAAAACAAAACACTCGTCACCTACAGAAAGACGTGCACAGGCGCAGCACGGTGCCATTTATGTACAACTGAAACGTTGCACTTGTGCTACTCGCGATTTACGCTAATGTTTACGTACAAAATTTTCCATTTGCGGGATGCACGGATCCGCGTTTTGAAGGTGCGGGATCCAGCAGGTTGATAAAGGCAGCGGGATTGCAAACCCTTAGTAAAAGATAGCACGGAAGCAAATTAACGCAAAAGCTTACTCATTATTAGCACGTTAAAGGAGGATCGTAAATTTAAATCTGGTCACATTACCCAGGCCGTAAAAATAAAAAAAAAACGGAAGTTGACTGGCATATTTACACGTCGCCACTTTTCCTATTTTTCTGATAAAAATCTTATCAAATAATTTGTATAACTAGCGTTTTACATCCTTATTTAAAGTAACCATGTCATCTTCTGAGGAAAGTTCACAACTCAAAGCAGGACATCCTCCTGCAGGTAAGTTTTATAAAACTTCCTTTGTTTGTTTATGTACCTAACATCCGTGCCGGATAGTAGACATGGAACATATGGAGCAAAATTCTTTCTACCCGGAGAAGTCATTATTCGACTAAGCAATTACTCTAAGTTTAATGCAACGTTCTTGCTACTTTTTCCGCAACTATTCCATGGCGGGCAATTCGGTGCAATTCGTATTGAAAAAATTGTGCGAGTTGAATTCATAATATTTTTTTTTTTTTTTATACCACTATGGTGGCAATCAGGCCTACGGTCCGCCTGATGGTAAGCGGTCAACGTAGCCTATGGACGCTTGCAACACCAAGGGCATCACTCGCGCGTTGCCGACCCTTCAGAAATCTAATAACTTCATTTTTGAAGAACCCCATACTGTAGTGCTTAGGGAAAACCTTGGCAGGGAGCTCATTCCACAATCTAAGCGTTCGCGGGAGGAAGTTTCTCTGAATCCGCACTGTACGCGACCATTTCGGTTATAAAGTGTGAGAATGAATTCCCTGCCGATGGCGAGCGGTGCGATGGTAGAAAGTAGGCGTTGGCATCATTTCGAACAATTCCTCAGAACAAAACCCATTGTACAAGCGGTAGAACACACACAGGGAGGCAAAGTCTCTCCTCAGACTTAGGGGCTCGATACCGCAAGTGACTTTGGGATTGTCGAAAATTCTCACAGCCCGTTGTTGAAACGAGTCAAAAGGGCCAAGCTGGTATCCGGGTGCACCTGCCCAGAGATGGCAGCAGTACTCCATATGGGGCCGGACTTGCGACTTGTAAAGCAGCAACCTTTGCCCCGACGTGAAGTACTGCTTCTCTCTGTTGAGTACACCAAGTTTTATGAATGCCAGCTTTACCTTGTCTAGCAAGTGATCTCGGAACTGAACATCGCTGGAGATGTGAACGCCAAGGATCCCAATGCTCTTGGAGATGGAGAGGGGAGTGTTCTGGAATTGCGGGACTACAGCGAATGGGGTTTTCTTAGCGGTGAACGCGCAGACTTGTGTCTTTGAAGGGTTGAATCGGACCAAGTTGTCCCGTAAAAAATAATACTAATCTAGTAAGTAATATGATTGCATTAAGCGATAAATAGAGGAAGCCAGAATTCAACAAATCTAAATTTGACACTAGATACAACTTGCTTTTGGCACTCTGTTGCTGCTGCCATGGTTGTGCACTAATTTTATAGCTTAAGCACTAATACTCAAGTATCAATAGGAAAAAAAGAAAATTCAGGTGTAAGTCAGAATTAAAATGGTTTGGAAATGTTCGTTTTTAAAAATTCCTTTTATACATAATAACCAGTGATTGTCAGGGTTCCTTGTCATATGTCTTTTTTGGGTAATAGTTTACATTAACAATTAGAGATTGTTGCGTGAAAAGAAATTAAATGGATAAAGATGCATCCTAATACATATATGAAATTAAAAAGCCTGTAAATAAAAATATATATTAAAATTAAAAAAGTCTTGCTGAAATATAAGTGCTCTGTTGGGTTAGGTTTGGTTTCGTTTTTTTCCCAAGTGGTGCAAGGGCAACCCACGGAGGGGTAAAATTTTTCCAAAAAAAAACATACTTAAAAAAACCGCCACCGATTTCTGCATCCCATTTGGGTAAAAGGGAATGGATCCATTAAAATTATTTAACGCGAAAATCTCTGTTTTTGGTCTCCAACTACTAGTCATATTTATTGCTCAAGTATTTAAGTAATGTTTTACAATAACAAGACTCAAGCAAGTGCATTGTAAATACTTAAGTGACTTCTTCAGTACAATTATATTACAAGTATGCACCTTATCTGGCACTTAAGTTATTTATACTTTTTATCTATCAATGTTATATTTTAAATTGCATTGGAAACAGCTAAAATAGCTAAAAGCATGTGTATATATCATGCAAATGGAATTGTAATCAGTACTTCATTAAAAATGATTACAACTTTATACTAACACTTTTTCAGCACCAGTTGAGAGATAATTTTGTATTAGTATTACAAATCAAAAAAAAAGGTGAAGCTGCCTGACTAACATAAGTACAAGTTGTAACTTTTTTTTGTAACCATGTATTAGTTGTCAAGATTATTGCTTTATAAGCTTAACTTTGCAGCTACAATCTAAGCGAAATAAAAATAGTGCCTCTTTTACCAACCCACTTCAAGAAAACTTTTTTTGTGTAAATTCTGCTTGTGGCCAGTGACAATTGTCTATCGGAAACAATATGACAAGTTAAGCAACATCAGCCATGTTCACTACTCGGATTGGTGACCACCTAGTAGAACATTTTCTGAGCTCCTTTGTGTATTGGAGGGCATGTGAAACTGCTGGTCCTGACTGTTTATCATATGACATTTTATTAATTATTTATGGGGGCAGCTTGAAAACCCTGTTGTTGTATGACCATTAGCTCAACAATGTCCATCAACCTCCAAGCATGGTAGTCTTTGGCCTAAGCCTACTTCCAAGCATGGTAGTCTATGGCCTAAGCATAACCTTGTGCCGCTGCAGTGGGGTGTAAAACAGCTAAGGCAAAGTTTCATGAAACATATTTGTTCTTCCACAGTAAAGGCTGGTGGGATGAGAATAACTCAACACAAAACTCCTCATGCAACCAATCCAAAGGAGCCTGCAAATGAAGATCTGACAGGCCTGTCTGGACCATCCCCAGTTCCATCCAATCCTATATCTATCTCTGGTGCTCCGAATCGAGGAAATGCTGACTTCACACCTGAAGCTGCTCAGATTGCTCACAGTCCTAAGCCTCCAGCATATCATGTTAACATCAAAGCTACTCCACACATTCAGCAACCCAGAAAGTAGAACTTTGTCTTTCTTCATTATAGGCATGTCAACATAATTGGATTTACTTTGATACTGTATACAAAATATTAATACATGACAGCTAATGTCATGAATAAAATGATAAGGAAAAAGTGGTATGTTTTCCTTTTTATAAAAGCTGGGTTTTAGAATATGTCAAGGAAGATAGAAAAGAATTTTTGGATTGCCCAGCTTTGGCTAATGAATTGAATGTCAGGTTGGATTATCTAGCTGCTATAAATAAAATTTTATTATGTCAGTGTAAAAATGTACCCTTTTTGAAACACATCACAACACTTGTTCCAAAATTGAATTGGAACATAGCCATCAGTAGTCCATCAGCGGTCATTGTGTATATGTAATGATGTCTATCAGTAATGAAAGATTTCCTCAAAATTTTAATTTTTTGCTCTACTACCTATTTTTTAGCATGTTAATGAATATGCAATCTCGAAAAGGGCACAAAATATTTTTTAGGAAATATAAAAAATATATTTTTTTAAAGATGTATAATGAATTTAGAAAAATCTCTTATATTTTCGAGCCTATTTGCAATCGAACTTACAGAAATATTTTGATGCTAACATTATTATATAGTACAATTTTGATATTTTAAATATGTGAGATGTGCCCTTTTTGAAATTTATGATTTAAAAGTTCACATAATTTTAAGAAAAAACCATAAAAAAATTATGTTACAATAAATTCCAAAAGTGCACATCTTGACGTCAACAGTACAACAAATACCATAAATGTTATTTTCGAGTATAATAAGTAAACCTAGAGGGAATCATTTAGAATTCTTGGTTTGAAGAAACATACTTGTCAAAATAGTCGAGATGTGCCCTTTTCGAAATTGCATATTCAAATATTAGAATAGGTCGTCATACCACATACTTCAACACACCTGTGCTAACATTAATTATATTATTGTTAAGTGTCACATTTTCTTAAGCTATAAAGTTATTGCTAGAAGTAAATCCATTTTGCCTAATTATAAATTGTTGATAAAAAAAAAAGGATCGGTACTAAAGCTGACCTAAATACCTTTCACCTACCACAATTTAAAAATTACACCAAATGTACAGTCAACGTGAAAGTAAATGAAGTTACAATTATTGATTCATCTACTGTCACATTTTCCTAAAAGTATTTGGCATGAAGATTTTCCCCAAATGTATATTAAACTTCATACATTAAATGACTTTTTGTCCTGTGAATTTATACCTCTTAAAGCTTAGCAATTATTTGTGCTTACCTGGAGTCAAAGGATATTTCGGTTAGTTTTGCAGATATATGAGTTAGTTTATAAGTCAGGAATTTACTTTTTAAGGGTAAATAAATGTAAGCTACTTATAAAAACAAACAAAAAATAACCTATATGCAATTAAAAATTATTATAGGTATAACTATATATCAGTAACTATGTATCAGTATATCAGTGTTACTAACAAAAATATTTTAGATATTCTGTGTCCCAATCTAATGTTTTGTTAAGAGCAGCCACAAGAGTCAGTTTCACATACAATATTGTAATATAAGTTTGCCTATATTTTCAGACTGAGACCGATATTTTAAAGGATTTTTAATCACTCAAATGTCAAAGTATATCTAGGCTCCTATGTGGTTTTTTCTTTCATTATACATTACTAAATCAAATTAGTGACAAATTTTATTTTCTGGTAAATATCGCTGGTGTTCATCATTGTGATTCTGTCCTTCAAAAAACTAGACCTTTTTTTTCTTTCCATAAAATTACATGCATTGGAAATACAATTAAAATGTAATGACTTAATATTACTTTTTTGATTTGTACCTACTCACGCAGCTGTAACATGTAATGTAAGTCTCAAAAAAAGGTTGAGTTTTTCACAGCGGAGTTCGCGGCTAGTTTTGGCGCCTCCTTAAGTCGTAAGAAATAACTTGGTTCTAGTTAAACCTGTTTGTAATATAGTTTAGTGATGTTAAGTGGACACTAGTGTTTTTTTTTTATATTTAAAGTAAATTTCATAATAAAATTAACTAGGTAAACATAAATTACATTGTTGAAAAGCAATAATATATATTTTAAATTTTGTACGACTTTTTAATGTAGGTGCTTACGTTTTTATGTTGGAAATTTTAAAATTTGATTTTATTCATAATTTTATTTGGTGCTGAGCTGTACTAAGTTTTAATCTAGATTGTTTGCATTTGTGTTACATTCCTGAAACTTGGGTTGTATATAATTTTATTAATGTTTAATTGTCTAGAATGCTGTCGCATTTTCTTGTTTTTTTTCGGGACCATAATTTTAAAATTGTTTTATTTTCTCTTTTCTTTGTAATAAATACAGAATTATATTGAATAACTCATTTTATTGTGGCTCTTTTGTAAATTAGTCAAAACCCATGTATATTATTGTATAGATTTGTACAGACAGCGGCAAGCGCGCTTCCTCAGTCTTTGAGTGTGTTCGTTTTGGAGTAAAATTTCCATGTTTGATCAGAAACGGAAAGCGGCTCGTTCTAATGCCACTCCCATACATAATTATCCACTTAAGAAACAATATGTTTTAGATTTCACTTAAAATAATTAATTATTATGCTGTGATCACTGTTTATGTTAAAATAGCATTTCACTAAAATCATACCAATGTATGTACACGCACAGTTAACTCAAGATTTAGTATGGAATTGCACTAAAGAGACTAAGTCACTAAGTGGAGCGCCAGTAATTGCGCTTATATGAGACGAATTTCAGTACAGAGACTAGAGCTAAAATTAAGAAGTGTGAAAGAGAAAGTTCGACACAGTCTCACACGTGAAACAGAAGACTTTGTATGAAAAATTAGCAAAATGAGGAGCGCCGCTCCTGGCCTATGAAAAAAAAATACAGTTGCCAATTTGACCCCGCCTTGGGTCCGAATGGGGCGTTACTACTTTACGTTACTTCGTGCGCGCGAGTTTTTGATTAACAAATTAAATAAGTACATACATACATTTAACAGTTTGTTTATTGTTTAATACGTAGGTACCTAAAGCAAAATAAAATTTGATTAAACAGTGCTAAACTATTTTAGTAATTCAGCTTGAAATAAAGACAAAGTATCAATGTTAGTATGTTCAAATTAATGCATGTCTATGTGCTTACATTAATTGGTTTTTATCTCGCACCCGCTTGTGTGGGGAGTCGTTGGATAGGTCTTCAAATATATATTCAAGTTCTTTAGTTAATCTCTCTGATGCATAGTTTGCAAGTTATTGGCTTTCAAAGTTTAAAGAAAAAAATAACTTTTTAACTACGAGTTTTAAAAATCTGAAAAAGTCACAATTATAGAACTTCATAAATTTTCAGCGTCAGAAGTTGACCTACTTACTCGCGCGGCTGAATTAAAGAGTTTACACACGTAAGGCGTTCTACGCGCGTTCAGACTTTTGTCCAATCATTAGGTTTCATCCCTATAGTGACAGTCTAATTCCTTTGTTGATAGCTGTTTTTGTAGAATATATCATAAACAATTCTTTTCCACAAACGCTGGTTACTATCCCCTTGGCTTCTCTTTGAATCCGATTTTCCGTACCCTCAGCTTTACCTACGTCTCTGCCACAGTGTGGACTATACATTTGTCCTGCGCAGGTTCCCTCACGATGTATTCCTTCCCGGAAAGCCTATGGTGTAAATAAACAAGGTACCTACTTAAGAAATTAAAAAAAAAATCGGCCAACTGCAAGTCGGATTCGCGCACGAAGTGTTCCGTACCTTTCTACTAATATCAATGTGAAAGTTTGTCTGCATGGATGTATGTTTGTTACTCAATCACGCTTTAACCACTGGACGGATCGGGATGATACTTGGCATACATATAGGTACATATACTTTTTATCCCGAAAAATTCAAAAGATCCCGCGGGAATAACTATAACTGATCTTAAACGAACTAGCTTAATATAGCAACCCATTAATGTAGGTAATTAAGGAGTAAATCACAGTATTCATACTATGATTAAATGAAGGAGTCCCACGCCGATAACCGAATTTAGGGCGGGTGGAGCCGCTGGTAAAGTCTAGTTATCTATAAAAACGGCAAAAAATCACGTTTTTTGGATGGGAGCCCCCTTAAATATTTATTTTATTCTGTTTTTTAGTATTTGTTGTTATACCGGCAATAGAACAGAAATACATCTTCTGTGAAAATTTCAACTGTGTAACTATCCGATTCATGAGATACAGCCTGGTGACAGACGAACGGGCGGACAGCAGAGTCTTAGTAATAGGGCTCCGCTAATTACCCTTTGGGTACGGAACCAAAAAAGCATGGGTTAGACACCGGGCTCGAACCTCCTACACAGAACGCGAGGCAGACACCGGAACCACTAGGCAATTATTAACTACTTGCTTGATGCTTTAGTAAATAAAATAAAGTGAATTTGTATAATAAATAGGTAGTGTATAAAACAGATTTTCGAAAAATAACAATTTAACGATAACAATCAAAACAAAGGTACAAAAATACATTAAAAACAAAAATAAATTAAACCACAGGGATGATAACAAAACATTAATAAATACAATTTACAGTTTGTTTTCTGTCTTTTTCACCTATTTCTTTCTCTTGTCCAATGAATTCCTCCTTAACTTCCCAACATCGAGCGGAAGCTGAAACCATAAATATCAAATGAAATCATAAGTAGCAGTCAATCAGCCTACAGCGGTCCACGGTTGGACATGGTCCTTTTTACAATGGACGCCATACAATGCACACATAGTAAGCAAGCTGAAGTGGCAATGGGCAGGTCATATACCTATGTTACAGAACCGTTAGCCGTTTAGAGGTCTAAGAGCACTGCGATTGCATCGCATGGTTTTGGTGTCACGTCAAAGAAAATACGCGGCGATTTTTGGCCAAGTGGAACAATGATATGATTAAGGTAGCTGAAAGTGGCACGATGACATAGGCGGAGGACCGGGTGTGGTGGCATTCATTAGGAAAGGCCTAGGCATAATTATATATACCTACGGTGGTATTATTAGTTATTTTTAACATAACATTGACATTTACAAAGATAACATGCTTGTTTAATTCGCCCCACTAGTTCAATGCACTGATGTCCATAAAGGTCAGTGATGCAATGTTACATCCTAGACAGGGCGCGTTCGTTCTGGGATGCTGAATCATTATTTTCATTACTTTTGCCACCTGTCATCCGTTCGTTTAGTATTGGTATCAAAAATATCCAAATATTAGTATCATCTATGACAAACTGTCATGCGTTCGTTTACGATATTTTTGTTATTTTTGTCACTTTTGCCACCGAAATATAAAACTTTAGACCCACATCTGGAGGTGGGGTTTTTGTGTTAATCTGTCAAACTGCCTATACATATTCATTGTTTATGGTAGTGTGTGTGTGTGTTTTATCGTAGTTTGTGTACGTCAACCGTTCGTTTTGCAAGTTTTTTAACGTTTCAAAGCTACACGAACGGTAGGTGTCGGTGGCAAAACTGGCGTTATCAAAAGTGTGAAAAGTATCATTCGTGGGAACTGGACATATACGATTATCTGTGAACTCTAAATCCCAGAACGAACGTGCCCACAATATATACATCCGTTTCAAAGTCAAAGTCAAAATGGTTTATTCAAATAAGGATTTTACAATCACTTTTAAATCGTCATAGTTATAAAATATTATTTTTTGAACCCTCCCACCTTCCCGCCGGTTCACAATGTTGTTGATTTCTACCGAGAAGAATCCGGCAAGAAACTCGATAGTTACTCTTTTAAAAACACTATCAATAATACAGACAAACTAAAAATACAATTAATGTTTTAAATAAAAAAATTTTAGCCGTACAATTTTATGTTATTTCCATTTTAATTTTGTTTACCTATGCATCCTGTAATTGAGCATCATCAGTCCCAAGGATTTTTATCATTTACATAGTCTGAAATATTGTAGTATGCCTTTTTACAAAGTACCTGCTTGATAAAAGATTTAAATTGACTTATTGATAGATTTTGAATTTTATTGGGAACTTTGTTGTAAAAGTGTATACATTGCCCCATAAAAGAGTTACTTATTTTGTGTAGACGTGTATCATGCACCAACAGCTTATTTTTACTTCTAGTATTTACTTTGTGAACGTCACTTTTCTTGCTGAAACTATTGATATTTTTATGTACATATAAAAGATTTTCATATATGTACTGCGACACTAAAGTTAAAATTTTTACTTCCCTAAACCTATCCCTCAGAGATATCCTAGATCATAATTTATAAATAGCACGAATTGCCCTTTTTTGTAACAAAAATATTGTATTTACATCAGCAGCGCTACCCCACAATAGGATACCATATGTCATTAAACTATGGAAATAGCTAAAATATACTATTTTTGCAGTGTCGACATCGGTCAATTGTCTTATTTTCTTGATCGCATACACAGCAGAGCTAAGTTTTTTGGCTAGGTTATGAATATGAGGACCCCATTGAAGTTTGGAGTCCAGCGTTATGCCAAGAAAGACTGTTGAATTAACAAGTTCTAATTGCTCGCCATTAATATTAATACATGTCTGTCTCTGACTAACATTTGGTAATATAAATTTAACACATTTGGTTTTTTTTTCATTTAGTAACAAATTATTAGCGTTAAACCAATTTACAATTTTAGAAAGGGCATTATTTAATTCATTATAATATGTCTGTCGTCTCTTTACTTTAAAAAGCAAAGAGGTGTCATCAGCAAATAAGACAATGTCATGGTTTTTTACATGATATGGGAGATCATTAATGTAAATAAGAAATAGAAAAGGACCTAAAATTGAGCCCTGAGGGACTCCCATAGTGACTGCTGATCCCGGAGATCTTTCACCGTTGACATCTATTTTCTGTACTTTCCTACTCATATAGGATGTCAGAAGGTCGAGAGCTTTGCCTCTAATACCATAGTGATGTAGCTTCCTGATGAGATTTATAGTAGGGATATGAATCTTTGCTCATCTCTCTTTTCGAATTTGGTTATGTAAAAAAGCAGTTTACATAAGGGAATGCTCTCGTCATAGGTCACTCTGGGCCATAAGTGCACACTTGGAAAAACATAGTTCATGATTATAATAAATTAAAATATTAATATTGCACATGATAGTAAATAAATATTTCTGGACATTACACATCTGGTACATTCCAAACCAAGCAAAGCTCTTACTATGGATACCAGATAATGGGTACAAATACCTACTTACAATCCCTTTTTTTTTAAATACATTGGAAACTACCAGACTCAAGATACAAAATGTTCATCACATGATTCTCAAGTTTACCCCGTGCGGGAATCAAACCCTCGCCCCTCGGTTCAGCATGCAGGTTTCGTGGCTAAGCCGTCGAATAAATAATAATAAATATTCGGTTGGTGTTCTTAATATTTCCGAGTCCTATAGAAAAGCCATTAATTGTGTACGGTACGGTTTTTTTAATTCAAGTTAATTTTGTGGGCATTGCTTGGCCTAAAATGGGCATTGCTTGGCCTAAAATGGGCATTCTTTTTTCGTTTAGTAAAATAGATTATTGTAGGATCTTGAAAATATCTAGTGGCGGTGCTTATCAGCAAGGTTAGCGCTCTAATGTCCAAATTGTATGGTTGTCTCATACACTTATATATTTTTTACTGGATTGGTAAAGACTGTGCCAATGCATCATTGAAAAAGCGATATGAGTGAATACAGCAGTAGGTGCGCATAAAAATGACAAGTATATTTCCAATTTCCAGGGACAATGTGAAAATATAAAAATAATAGCCAAAGTTTTTCCTAAATACCTTTACAATACGACATCGACTCAAACTAAAACTCTAAACTACGTATTTCAATAATTTGAAGTTTATTATATTTAATATATCTTGAGTAAAACCTGGTAAAGTAACTTTGTAGAGCTCTTTTAAATATTTTTTTTAACAAGGTTATGTAAGTTCAATAATTTTTTGGGATACCTCCAGCATATACTTTATATTATTGTATATGTATTTTTAGGTAAATAAATAAACTTAATAGGGACCTAAGGTTTCACATGGTAACTCTTAACATGTAGTGCCACCTATACATTCTGAAAAACAATAATAATATAGTCAATGAAAATAAGACTTGAATTTTCTTTTAACTACATTGTAAAGCTTGTGAAGTGTTTTAAATACAAAATCTAATACCTTTAAAAGAGCAATTCTTGTATATATGTAAATATATCTAGATTTAATTTAATTTGAATCACGGAAACGGCTCCAACGATTTTCATGAATTTTAGTATGCAGGGGGTTTCGAGGGGCGATAAATCGATCTAGCTAGGTTTCATTTTCAGAAAACGTCGTTTTATCCGTGTTTACAAGCAATTATAAACGGAAAATACGACTGTTCCTCACATCTATTGGCGAGTAGTAATACTATTATTTTTACCGACACAGCAACACTAAAACTACTTGACAATAGATGGCGTTGTTAAAAAAACGAGCAATGCTCGTTTGCCAGGTACTATTATTTATTAGTTGATTCACTATAATATTATGTTTTGCTTGTAGTTTTACAAAGAGTAACTCTATTGGATGCTGGTAAGAAACAAGTATTGTAAAGCAAATTGTAGTGTATTATTCTGTTGACGATTCAAAAGCGGTCTTAGAAACCCAGTGCATTAAAAAGATTTTGAACACATTTAATATTTCTAGAAAAATCCCTGCAGTAAAAACATCTAAAACACGCCCTTTTTAATTTAACAAACTTAAACTCAATTTTATTGTCATTTTAACCAGATTTTTTAAAAACACTCTTGTATCAAAAAATTAATAGTAATTTAACAGGCTTTACGACCAGTTCTGAATGATTGAGAAGAGATGGGTGGTGACTCAGTATTTAATCTATTAAAAAAATATATTTTAGTACCTGGTTATCGACTTCTTCTTCGGACTCAACAAGATGCGGTAGTACAATTGAAGACCGTGGTGCGGTGTCTCCTGAAATGTCATACAACAGTTAAATTTCTCTAGGAGTAACGTACCCGGAATAGTGGAGGCGTCGGGTGCACGCCATTTGACTTATCCTTAAATAGAATAGGAGCCGATGAAATGAACTTACTTTTAGGTATTGAAGACTCGAGCTTCTCAGGCTGAAAAAAAAAACATAGAACAATATAAACGTAAAAGTTTCATAACCAGTATAATTTGGACGTTTCGTTTTTTAAAATTTTTTAGCACTTTTTGTAAAAAGGTCGTCAAATAAATTTACAAGTAAGTAAAGTATCACGTAGATGCAACCCACCAAAAAACAATCCTGCAGACGGCCCTGCATTAAAGTAATAAAAAACTAATTTATTTCTTGTACTTGAACGAAACCATTAGCAAGTTAAGATATAGCTGCACTACTCACACACGCTTAGTTACATATCGCGCTGTCCTCGTAACTCGAATTTACTGCTTAATGCAATAAAAACATAAGCTCTTAACAAGCCCTTGTTACACTATTTAACTTTATTCTGAAGGAAAAAAATAAATACGTCACAATTTGTGACCTTCCTCTTAAACGAGCAATTCTTGTATATAATCTGAATCTCGGAAACGGCTTGAATGATTACTATGAAATTTAGTATGCAGAGGGTTTCGGGGGCGATAAATCAATCTAGGTAGGTTTCATTTTTAGAAAACGTCGTTTATCCGTGTTTTCAGGCAATGAACTATATATAATAATATAAAATGAACTGAAAAATATGACTCTTCCTGACAGCTATTGGCGAGTAGTAATACTATTATTTTTACCAGCACAGCAATACTAAAGATACTTGATAATAGATTGCGTTGTTAAGCAACACTAAAGCTACTTGAAAATAGATGGCGTTGTTAAAAAAACGAGCAAAGCTCGGTCCCAAGTTACTATACTTGTAATGCAAGTAGGAGTTTTAGTATTTACCAGGTCGAGTAAGCTTGCTTTGTAATACTTGGAGCTTAACTCTTTTTCGCTTTGTACTATGGGTAACGCAGAGCTGGCAGCTGAAAAAATATATAGAAAGTTAATTTGGCTACAAAATCTCTAAATCGAGATTTGTAGGATGTCAAAGATAAATTGCATCAAAAACGTACTGAAAGTAAAAAGGCCAAGTGCGAGTTGGACTCGAGCACCGAGGGTTCCGTACCTACCACCATTTACGTAATTTAAAAACACAAAAAAAAAATGTGTCGTTAAGCGGTCACCCGTCCAAGTACAGACTAAGCCCGACGTTGCTTAACTTTGAATATCGTTTCCAACAAACAAATGTGTTACAGTTTCTCTTATTGATAAGTTAGATGGCGCTGGATCGACAATTTAAAATAGCCGAGGCTATGGATTGGGCCCGTCTCACACTTGGCCGGTTTTTATTACTTGCTGTTATACTTTAGAGTTCACACTAATTTTCACTGCAAGTTTGAAGTAAGTATGTCTTTCTGTTTTTACGATAGAGCAAAAACAACGAAAATGTGTTTCTTGTATGGGGGGGGGACCATGAGTGAGACGAGATAGTTACGGATCTGCTTGCTCCACACCGACTCCCGGTAGTTGACGCGTCGGGGGCCACCTCGCCGCCGCTTGGACCGTCCGCGCCGCCCGACCTGCCCACGCGACTCGCTCGACAATTTGCGGATCACTTTGTGGTACAGACAACGGGAGGACACGTTCGATACCTGTACATCACAATTATGGCGACATATCAAATCTTACTCACACTTCATATTACTAATGCACACTATTATCATTTAAGCCCTTTTTTATAAGCACTACGGCGGCAAACAAGCTAACGGTCCGCCTGATGCTGAGCAATAATAACCGTAGCCTTCAACGCTTACAACCAGGTACATAACTTACGTTTTGCAAACCCATATCATTGGTGTTTCGGGAATAGTACAATTTACGATAAAAGTCTGAGCCGTTATGGAGCCGAGTGTGTAATGACCGTAACTCAGGAGTTTTATACGACATTTTTCAACAAACTTGCGCGGGAAATATAAATAAGGGAACACAACACATTATGTTTACACAAATATTTTCTTTTATAGGCTTTATTATGAATCTAAAATCCGCGCAATAAGAATCACTTTTCGAGCAAATATGTTAAAAAATATATTCGCATTTCACAATATTTTTGAGACTAAAAAGTAACCAGTTCACACTGCACGTCGTCGAGTTCGTCCTCCATGATGTCTAATTCATCTGTGTCCTTGGCGGGGACGATCAGCAATTTCGTCTCCGGGCAGGAGGTGGACACCACCAGTTGCGAGGACTTCGGAAAAACCAGCCGGTGAACTGTTCTGTTAAAATAAAACTAATATATTACACATCTATTTCTGCTGCATAACGGTGGTCGAAGACAGGTATGTGACCATGATAACACAGACCTAACTTAAATATTGAGCTAAATAGCAACCTTTTTTATATATCATCAAAGGCAAACGGGAAAACAACAATACTTTGCAATTTAACCTGGGTATGTAACAGGGTGGTAGGAACAACTCCCTTGTTGCCATATCTTGACACACACCATCCAGAAGGACTACGTCTTCCATAAGCTCATTTATGACAAACACCTAAAAAAGAGAAAGAAATAAAATTGATTTTCACACTATCACCGATTAACGATATCTTATACAGGGCGGAAATGCTAAGTGATCTCTCTCGATTATTTCTAAACTACACACAATATCGAAATACTGATTATTAATCGTGAAAGTGCTTCACGAGCTATATCCAATGGTATCAATAATAGTTTATAAAATAAACTGGATCTATCCGAAAATTTAATGTTTTTAGTATGGTGACATGAACCGAGATATTTTATCATTTAGGTACGTACGTGAAAAGATATGCACATATTAATATCTGTATCAATAATTGTGATAGATAGTAGATAGACTCTACTTTGCTATAATAAAAGAGTATCTAACCGAACTGGCTGTATTAGTTTATTTCTTTAACTTCGATTTAAAGAAATACCTATTTTTATGTTTTTACATAAAAGTTTTGCATTTTTAATTTAGTAATGATGGCGTATTCTATATTATAATATTGAGAAAAGACATGTTAAAAATGTTTTTTCTAAATTATTTAGGTATCATACGATGAGTACCGTGTCACCATAGTATATGCATGGAAGCTGAAACCATAAATAACACTTTTGGATAGATCCAGTTTATTTTATAAACCATTATTGATATCATCGATTGGATAGAGCCCGTAAAGCAATGTAAGTATCAATAATCAGTATTTCGGTATCGGGTATGTTTTAGAAATAATCGAGTGAGTTCACTTATCGTATTCACCCTGTATATCTCTTCGTTGCTCTTTTAATCTTATATAGGTATATAAAACCATGCAGATCAGAGGCAATACAAAAGTCACATTTTTATAGTAGCTTTTTGGTAGTGTAGGGTTTCAACTGTTGCGGACAAAGAACAGCAAATCAAAAAAGTTTAAAATTGGGGACTGAGGACGGTAATTTAAAAAAAGCATTTAAAATTAAAGATCTTTTACTGACCTTTGTCAGCAAAAAATATTAAAAAGAAAAAAGGGTTTAACCCATCACATGTCAGGGGAGACCGCAAAAGGCCGGTATATGCACGAAATATCACCATACAAACACAAAAATCCCCGATTTCTCGCAGATACTCGAAATTGTAATAATTTAATGTAATCCATATTAATATTATAAAATAAACAAAAAATAACTCTGTCTGTCTGTTACCTCTTCACGCTTAAACTGTTGTACCGATTAAGATGAAATTTAACATGGAGATACTTTGAGTCTCGGTAAATGACATAAGCTACTTGAAAACGTCAAACGTGAGTCGAGTTTTAATTATAATTTAGGAGATGCCGTTGATATCCTACACCGATAACCGAGTTTAGGGCGGCTGGAACCGCGGAAAAAGTTAGCTTTTATGTACTGAATTTATAATCATTTGCCACATAAAACATACACTGACTTGAAACTAGATAGTTTATTCTTTGGTTTCACATAATTTTACTTCCACAAAACATATGATTACTTTACAACAAGTATTTATTTACGCAGCTGACACAACTAGGTGCCGGTACACTGGCGTTGTGCGTGCGCAGATTACACTTACGAATTAAGTATCTAACAAAATATTGCGCAGAGGTTAAATAAAAATTCTCGTTACATCTTGAACAACTTAATGCTATATAAAACCGACAAATGGCCACCGCCATTGCGAATTATTATTAAATATAAATACTTATGAATCATTATTTCTTTTACCATGAAATTTTATAGTGGGTCTAAAACAAATATGTAAAACAGTCTTTATATTTATTTGCCAGTAATTTCATGTATAATACATGGTAAAAACGTTAACCTTTTCAATGATGTCGACATTCTTATCCACACAGAAATAACTATAGCACGGACGCGAAGAAGGAAGAATTTGGTTTAATGACCGGTCACTATTTGTCTCTGTTGCACGCGAATAATTTACTTGCCGTCGCGCTCGCACAGATGCGATGATCGACCGCTGTCATTAGAAATTACTACTATTTGACTACTGAAAAAGTAAAAGGTCAATGTACGAAATTCTTTGTGCTTCGCGTCCGTGCTATACAAATATTACCGATTTCAATATGGCTGACATCTCTTCAGACTAGGTCGGTTTACTTTTCTCATTTCTCAATTTATTTTGGTTGAAAATTCAAATTTATATAGTAATTTACAAAGCAATAGCTTTAGTTGGCTGACAACGATTTTTTAGGTTCATCAATCACTTGTGTCGTCGCAGCAAAATTGCAAGACAACCGACTTAACTTATTAGGCTGCTGGACGCGTGTCGGGTAACGGGTCCCTAACCAAGGTCAGCAAAAAATCCATATAAATGCGGATGTAACTGTGTCTGTCTGTCTGTAACCTCTCCACGCTTAAACCGCTGTACCTATTAAGATGAAATTTGGCATGGACATAGTTTGAGTCCCGGGACATTGGCTACTTGAAAACCGTCAAGCGTAAGTCGGTTTTATTTCTATTTATATACCAAGATAACCGCGGGCAAAAGCTAGTATTGAATATCTTAAAAACTCTAAATGATATGCGCTTGACAGGTAATACCAGTCAACACCAGTTTCGGGGTTTTTTTTTTAAATGATTGACATGGATTGGACCATTGCAACGTAAATAACTTTAAAGTGACCTTAAAGTAATAATGGTTTGTTACTTCATCAGATCTAAAAGTACGGTCACCAGCATCACCTACGAATCTACTTAAGATTGCGGTATAGGCTAGAATGCGTAATTACGCCGTTTTTGTGCAAATTTTTTGGCTGAACTATGGCACCTGCAGAATTGAAAAAAATATATGTTATGAAACTTGCTTTTGTCTAGTGATTTGTCTTAATGTGTGATTTTCATTTATTGTATTGAAAGCAATAAAAAATTTGGAAGTGACCATTGTTTCAACACTTGTGCAAATTTTTAAAGTGTGTATTGCATTTTATTGTAATGAAAGTTAGTTAAATAATTAGAATAGCTTGTTGTCTAGTGCATTGACTCTAAGTTGCTCTAAGTTGTAGCAAAAACTAAGAAAATGTGATTACAAAACGGTAAAAACGTCAAATCCCATACAAAAAAAAAATTAAGTTTCAAGGCGTCATTATGGAATAATTTACTAGGAAAGTATATAACAAATATATCTAATAGTAATGTATATGACATTTTGAAATGATTTTTATTACATTTACATACAAAACGTTAGTATTACAGAAATTAGCTTTCTAGCCTATATCGCCTTCTTAATGAACTGACCTTGAAAGCTTTAAGACAGGGCACGAACGAGTGCTCGAGACGCATTGTGAGTCTCTCCACTGACCACGCGTGGTACGCCGGTACAGTCGGCAGCACCATCATCGACAACTTTATACCGATCTCGCGCCACATCGCCGCTTCTAGTCTACCCAGATTTAAAACAGTTAGGTATGTGTTTGATAAGATCGAGCAAATCCACCTAGATTTTTTTGATGTGAAAACTTCTTTAGCGGCGTTGAGCACTTTTTTTGTGATGGGTAAAAAATATTAAACTCGCGTCAGGACACGTGACCTGATCGAAAATTCGTAAGACGGAGGGAAAGTAGGAGAGGAAGTATCCCCCTCTCTTTCTACCGTGCGGCGAAAGTTCTGAAGTGTTAACTTTAATATAAATTAAGTAATATAAATTGCCATGTTTATGGACGATAGCGCAATAAATGAATATTATATTTTACCACATAAATGATAGTACTTTTATCCTGATATTTAAAGCAATTTGCAGAATTATTCCCTAACCATTCCAAAATAACACAAATGCACAACGTTAATATTCAAGTTTTCACTACTGCCGGAACTCCTGGAGTGCAACCCGTTTTTTTTTTTTCGATTTTTAGGTATATCTAGGGCAGTGTTTTTCATTGCTTGCATTCCAGTCAGGAGATCTAGCAAAGTCCAGATACAACAATATAAATAAAATAACATTTGTAACATTCATATAATAATATAATAATGCTTTCACTGTGTATGTTTGTATATATTTACGGTTTTTATCAACAGAAGGGTGGAGACACCAGCGGCTGGATACACACTTACATCATGACGTGGTGAACAGACTCTTTTCACCAACTAATTTAGTCGTACGTGACAGGTAGTGAGCTCATCACCGCTTCTGATAGCAGTGTATATGGACTAAGGTGACTTTATATATGACCCATACGTCGTAAATTACCAGCTTTAAAGTAATAAGCGGTAAAATAAAAGACCTGGGACAGAATGATATATGCCCTTGCCAGGTCCTGACAAACTATTCGAAGTAAGTCAGGATTTGCTTAGCAGATATTTATTTTTCATACCATCTATTCGAAAAACGTTGATTGGTTCGCCATTTGGCGGGAGCAGAGTGCGTGTTTGCTCCCACTTCCGAAGCGGGTAGTAATTAATTTTAATCAATTTCTGTTAAATTAAGTTCCTAATAAGTTAAGTTTTTAATACCACTAAAGTGGTGAACAAGCTAAGGGTCCGCCTGGTGGAAAGCGGTCACCGCAGATGGACGCTTGCAACATAAGGGATATCACTCGCGTGTTGCCGACCCTTCAAAAATCTAATAACTTCTTTTTTTGAAGAACCCCATACAGTTGTCCTTGGAGAATACCTAGGCAGGGAGCTCCTTCCACAACCCAAGAGTTCGCGGGAGGAAGTTTCTCTGAAACCGCACTGTACGCAACCATTTCGGTTCTTAAGTGTGAGAATGAATTCCCTCCCGATGCTGAGGGGGAGCGAGGAGCGGTGCGATGGTAGAAAGTAGCCGTGGGCATCACTTCGAACAATTCCTCAGAACACATCCCATTATACACGCGGTAGAACACACACAGGGAGGCAAAGTCTCTCCTCAGAATTAAGGGCTCGATACGGCAAGTGAGTTTGGAATCGTCGACAATTCTCACAGCCCGTCGTAGAACAGAGTCAAAAAGGCTATGCTGGTATCCGGGTGCACCTGCCCAGAGATGGCAGCAGTACTCCATATGCGTCTATTGTTACTTTTTTCTTAGACGGGGATGGAGCTCAGGGGAAGTATATTGAATCCAGGACGTAGCGAAAAAAGCCCTCGTCATAAAAATACTAATTTCCTTTCTTATTAAAAGCCACAATCAAGAACTGATAAAAGTTTTCACAATATTCTGTCCGGGATCTTTCTTACGACTTACAGGATGAAATACAGAAAAAATAAAACCACCTTAGTCCAAAAGCAGTGTTGCAAACATGGGCTTATCACCTGTCACACAGGATTGAAATCATCCCCACATTATCATGTAAGTGTGTATTAAACCACATGTAATCTCCATTCAGGGATAGGGATTCTTATGTTAAGAGAGCAATGTCTGTAGACCACAATTAGTATAAATATAGGAAAGCTTACCCCATTATAGGATGCGGAGCAAGGTTGAAAGCCTCCCTAACTAGTGTCATGTTGATGAAGTACGCCTGGACTGCTGAATCGCATCGCACTGTATAACTGTACGGCCGATTGGTTAATACCTGAAAAAAATAATATTAATAGCTTTTTATACGCCGTGTTTATCGCGGTCGAATGTTAACGCAATTGTCACGCAGTTACGTACACATTCAATAACAGCCCCGCCCACTGCTATGCTAGATACCGCTAGTGGCGTTTTTTCTCTACTTCTGTTCCCGCTATTTTTATTGTGTTTTGGTTAGTTTATTTGTTTTTCAACTTATATTTTATCTATTTTTAACTCGCAAATGTGACGAAAAACATCGTGTGTAAGCCTTCAGCCTTCTGAATAGCTTCTCGTTAATTATTTTCTATTTTGTGATATATTACTAACTTTACTTTGCCAGCGGCTCCGCCCGGCCTAAATTCGGTTATCGGCGTGGGACTCCTTTATTTAATCACAGTATTCATACTGTAATTTACTCCTTAATTACACAAATGAAGTTTGCAATATTCAGCTGTAGCTATAGCTGTAGTTCGTTTAGGCTCGGTTATAGTTATTGCCGCGGGAACTTTTGAATTTATCGGGATAAAAAGTAGCCTATGTGTTATTCAAGGACCTAATCTATACGTGAGCCAAGTTTCTTTCCGATCCGTTTAGTGGCTGAAGCGTTATTGAGTAACAAACATCCATACATTACACACAGCGCCGTCTGGCCCCAAAGTAAGCAGTTTGTGTTATGGACACCTCACAACGGATACAAATATATTACTTTTTTTTGTTGGAAATAAATACATATGCATAAATACACTCAGACTCAGGACAAACACAAATGTTTAATTACATGTTAGTCCAGTGCGGGAATCGAACCCATACCCTGTGCACAGCAGCCGGCTACACTACTTACTAGGCTGCGAAGAGGTATTGTGATGGAACTATCAGAATCCATACAATATTATGAAGGCGAAAGTGAGTTTTAATTCTTCCTTCACACAACGCGGGGATTTTTATCCCGAAAAAGTCAAATTTATTCTCAGAAATATTTACAACCGAATCACACGTGTAGAAATAACTACAGCAAATTTCTTTACCTCAATTAAGGAGTTGTTGTAGGAACTCCATAGTGATAACCGAATTTAGGACGGGCCGCAGGCAAAAGCTATTAATTTTTAATAGTTTTTGGACATATCACACAGACTAAGCAAAGCTTGTATTATGAAAACCAGACAACGGATACTATTACATATTTTTTTCTTTTGTAAATACATACATATCATACATTAATACACCCAGACTCATGACACACACAAATTTTTATCACATAAATGTTTGTTTAGTCCGGGAATTGAACCCACACCCTCAACACAGCAGCCGGGCACACTAGCAACTACGCTGCTATTTTCATAAAATAGTTCTTAATCAAAGTTCAACCCAACACACTCAAGCTTTCTTATTCTCTGACACAAGTCTCACACATACACACATTGTATTTATACTTACCCCAAGAACACCAACAGCATTGCCGGAAACGATATAATCTTGGCTGGGATCCATGAATTTAAGTTCGGTAAAGAACTCATAATTCGGTATGGCTTCATCAATATCATCTTCTGGAGGTAAGTAAGAAGCTTCTAGAAGACCTGACACCAAAATGTATAGACCTTTAATTTCGTCTCCTGAAACAACACATGTAATGCCATAGACTTAGAGATTGGGTTTTTAGAATGCGTTTTCTGCCAAGGTTTTCTCGAGGGTCTACTCTATTCGGTTCTTCAAGAAAGAAGTGATTAAAGGGTTGACAACCCTGCAAATGCCCCTGGTCTTGCAAGCACCCATAGGCTTCCGTGACCGCTTAGCATCAGGAGGACCGTAAACTTGTTTGCCTTCTTATTGGTATAAAAAATATATAAAATTACGTTAATAATAATAATAATGATGTTTACCTCGACATATCAAAATTTCATTAAAGTTAAAGTTTTGTATGTGTGAATTTTCTAAGAAGAAATCTGCCACTCTTTCGTTCCCTTGCAGCCAGGATACAGCCCGTAGTTGAGTCTGGAAAGATTGAAACCAAACGATCGAATTACGTATGGAATTAAATAAAATTAATCAACACCACCAAAAAGTAAAAATAAAACCTTTTAAATGCAGACACGCTGACAGAACATTGAATTTCCTACGTTTTTTGAAATTTTTTAGGGTTTTTTTTTATTTATAAGGGTCAACAAACAGTGTTCAAGATGAGTCTTATAAAATAAATAGTTATACAATGATTTTATTATTGTGCCACCAGCACCGTTAACCACGGATTAAAAATTAACATGGGAACTAAGAAAAGTGGTTGTGAAACAGAAAATGTTCATAACTAAAATACATGTACTTATCATAAAATTAAGACTAATTAGCAACATTCAGGGTGTGACAAAATATTCAAAATTAGTAAAAAATAAAAAGGCAATGTGTGTAATTATATTATGTTGTGTTATGTTGTGTATTATGTTATATTATAAAAACGGAACCCTTATAAATTCGTGTTCTCCATCCGTATGTATAATTTTGATATAATTTAAATTATAATTTCGACCTCATTTAGTAGATTGTAATAAAATTTTACATTAATGTGTCTTTCATAAATTAGGGGTAGCCCTGCATACATTGAACCAAATTTGTTTTGCGACACCCCTACCTCAAATGATGGGGTTCATGTTCGTTAGATAGGGTTTTGGAAATGCATTCGAGGTTCTTAAGAAACTTTTTCTTCAATATTTGTATTTTTCGACTTCTTGGCTTACAAATTTGAAAATTTCGTGATCTAAATACTATATATAATAAAATAATAGAGCTTTATAAATACTATAAACAAAAAATATTTAGAACAAAATAGGTTCATTAGTTTTTAGATGTGTCTCCGAGGGTTTATTCTCTGGGTGTTGAGGTGCGGGTGTCGGGGGAGGGGAATTTACCTCCCACCATGACCCGGGCTGAACACCCCCGGTGAAATTTTAAGGAAGCCTCCTTTTCAGGGCCCTTAGTGGATGATATATTTTATAGCCTTAGGCGATATGAAAATAAAAATAAAATAAAATCGAGGACATATAGGCGCTATCGTCCGCGTAAAGGGCTAGGATGACGTCTTCAACACCTTCAGCTAGACCGGAGTCACTGAGAGTGGGGATGTCGTTGGTGTATAACGCATAGAGCAGTGGCGATAGGCCTTGAGGTACCCCTGCTTTAATAGGTTTAATCGCTGACTGGTTGTTCTCGACCGAGACATAGAAGCTCCGTTTGTCCAGAAACGAAGCTATTACTCGCCCAACCATCGGTGGGATGTCCGTCTCTAACAGCTTGTGTAATAAGCCTTCGTGCCAAACTCGGTCGAAAGCCTTCTCCATATCGAGAAAGACTCCGACTGTGCGCCTGCCCTTGTTTAGCTCGAAGGCCATGTGATGGAGCAATCGTACAAGCTGAAGAGTGGTACTGTGGCTGTCTCTATAACCAAACTGTTTAGGCCATAGCTGGATATGCGGGGATATCCTATGTAAAAGCAGGCGGTCGAACAGCTTGGCTAGATTGGACAGCAGTGTAATCGGTCGGTAATGTTCTGGGCGATGACGGTTTTTCCCCGGTTTCGGGAGAACAATGATTTTGCCAATCTTCCACGAAGATGGGAAATGACCAGTGCGCAGTACGGATTTGCGCTTATTTATTATTTATTTGCTTAGAGGCCTCCTTCCTAACCTCTTTAGGCGAGATAAAATAATCACATCTAAGTGGTGGGGCTAAGGCCGCGAGAAACTGCTCTACGCGTTCTGTAACTACCTAATGTGTGGTGATGATCTATAATGGGGTTCGGTTTAAATTGGTCCTCAAAGTGGTCCGCAAATAGTTCCGCACGTTCCGCTGCGTGATAGTGGCGGATGCCAGCGGTATCTATGAGAGGGCAAATTGGGGCGGGAGTTTTTGTAATTTGGCGGGCCAAGCGATATAGTGCCGTGTCAGCCTCACTGGCTTTAAATATAACTTGGTCCCATGACTGCTGCCTAAAATCGGCAATTTCAGACCTTAATTCTGCACTGATCTTATTGAGGTCCCTCTTTAGTACTGGGCAGCGTGTGTGGCACCAGAGTCTTCGTAGGTCCCTCTTATCTTTCAGTTTGGCGCGGAGATGCGCAGGTAGGGATTGTTTGCCCGAGGCTGAGGCTGCAATTTTGGTGGTGGACTCCCTTAGAGCCTGTGCAATCGCAGTTATGAAGGTGTCAACTGCCTCTTCGACTTCTAAGGGAGTAGAAATGCCTCCAGCGGGGAGCTTGTAAGAAAGCATGGCTCGATGGAAGATAGCCCAGTCGGTGAGTCTGCGGGGATTAGGGAGCGGTTTGCCACTTGCTGCCACTCCGAGGACCAATAAGATTGGCAGATGCTGAGTGTCAGTGTCGTGGAGGACTTCTAATGTGATTGGCCAGCCAATCTTGTGAACTAGAGCTATGTCAAGTACGTACGGTGACTGGTTATCTATAGTGGGATAATGTGTTGGAGAACCTGGACCGATGACTAAATAGTCTTTTGTAGCTCACGAACCAATTTGGATGAAATTCGTGCACCCCATTGTTGGTGTTTGGAGTTGAAGTCCCCTAAAATAAGTGTGGGAGTGTCATCGCAAAAAATATTGTCGATGTCACTCGGAACAAAGGGGGTTGCTGGTGGCTTGAATGCGGCGAAGACTTTAAGCTCCGCATTGCCAGCCTTAAGCTTTACACCTATCCCAACAAACAATTTAGTGTTGGTTACAGGTAATTTTGAAGCTTAGAGTACTACTATTGATTTATAATGGATTCGGTTGTCACTAAAAGTGATACAGTTCACTATGAAATAAGTTTAGCTCTATAGGTTATATAAGAACTGTAAAAACGTAGTTAAATATTCTTTCCAGTTAGTGTAGCAGCAGCGGACGCTTATATACTTATGACGTTAAAGCTAGTTTCGTCCTGCAGCGTCAAAAGCTGTTTGAAGATCTTTATTGACTCCCTATAATTCTTATTGCTATAAATCTGCTGTATCAGAGTTGCTTATATATTAACGGCTGTTGTTCAACTTCATTAACGTCATTAGTTCTGCAACGGAGTTAATTAAGAGTGTAGTAACACCAAACACTACATGCGTTGTATAACTCTTACATACAGCTTTTGCCTTTAATACGAAATACAATAATAGGTTAAATAGTTATAGCAGTTTTGTACGATCCTGATATAAGGGTTATGGTGTAAGTAAAACAGATGGTAATTCTTTAATGACACCATTTAATGTTTCTAACGCTTAAAGTTTTTGTCTATAATCTAACCTTACATTATGAAAACATTTATCGAACTAGACTAAAATTAAGGTATATAGGTAAAGCTTAAGCCGGTATTTTACTCTCCGCTGCAGGTAGATGTCTTCGCTAAGTGCGTAGTTCCTCTTTTATGTCAACCAAAGATAGCAAAATACTCTTGACTACCGGCGTTGTAGTTCTTCGAGTATCGTAATAGGTTTAAGAAAAGTCTGCATCTTTAAGATAACTATCGCCATCTTCAATAACTTCCTTTAAAAAAAAAACTAAATATTTATTTATACAAAATCACTTTTAAATAACGTGGCACCTAAATTTTCCGAATTATTTAACATAGTTTATGTAAACAGTCACTAAAACTGACCAACATTTGAAATTGAATGTCTAAAAACTATTTTAGGTTATTAGTACTTTTAGTTGTTTTACTTTTTTTTCCCTTAAAATCATATTTTTTCTAAGGCGCGTCAAAATTGAGACGAATAACATGATACACAATCACATTGCAATTGCAAGCGCACTAATAATTAATATTACACTTCAAGAACACTGTTACAATAACAATATTGATTAATACTGAACAATACTTACATTTCGTGATGAAAATTTTGCAATGTCCGTAGATAAACAGGAGCACTTATTTAATATTTATAAATTAATGTAATTTTATGACTAGAAGTTTTTACTATCTACTTTTGATAACGAAAACGCTATAAAAAAGCGGTATCAAAATACGGATCCAAGTTCTTTAACACCGTTATAGATATTTTATATAACTAAAAGTTTCAATAAAGTCCATTATAAAGGTGCAATAAAGGTTCGAGCGGAAAACTGACGATCTCATAACACCTGTTATACACTCTTACTAAAGGTTATATAGAACCACTATAAAGGGTCTATACAGGCTTCACCTGCTAAATTTTGCGCCAAAATCGAAGCTATTAAAGTGTTATTACACTCTATAACTCTCTTATAAATTATACGCTAACTCTTTGATATTTAAGCAGAACCGAAAAAAGGGTCCACTACAGTTTTTTAACGCTAAAATGTTATTTGGGATGGACCGAGTGGATGTTAATTGGGGAAGGGGTAGTAATTCGTGAATAAGGTCACGTCTTATCAATACTGCCGTACCCCTGAAGGCAATATTAGTGGGAGAAATTTGGAATGCGGAGCTCATTCTCACCTCGGAGTTTCGTTTCGCAAAGTAACACAATGTGAACATCGTGTTCCTGGACTAACGTTCTGAGGGCGGCTGTTTTGCCTTTAATGCCCCCAGGGTTCCAGTACACAATTTTTAATTTAAGGCCCTGATGAGGCCCCATTAAATTCCTACGTAAGAATTGTGGTGAGTTGTGCTAGCCCATTAAATAGGGCTGTCAGAGAGTTCTGGCCGGCGGCTATGGCCTCTATTGCCGCGTTAAGTGCCGCTATTGTGGCTCTGGCTACTTATAACGCGCCAGCTTGCATTTGCGGTGCGCCCTATGTGTGTAGCATGCCACTAGGGCGACTTATCGTGGTAAGTTGCGTCTGTTGCAGAGCGTTGCGTTTTTTGGACAGTCTGCGCTAACAATGGCTTAGGGGGTTGCGGGGGGTCCGCAAATTGGGGGGGGGCATAAAAATGTAGGGGGTAAATTGTGTGTCCGGTGCTGTCGGGATATTAGCCGAAACGGTGTTGTGGGCTGAGGTGCAGATTTATTCCGTCGTGGCCTCTTTTTTTTTCCTCCCGAGAGCTAGGGATCTATCGGATTTGCGCCAGGCTATTTTCTGCGGGCGGTCGCTGACCAAGCTGTAACAGAACCATGAAACGGCACTATCCAGCATAGACAGCTCGTCTATATAGGCCACTACCGTACGATATTTCTCTGGTGATTTCGGGAAGAATCTTACCCCTTTGCCAAACGGCCGGGCGTTGGGTGCGTGGCCTAATATAGAATCCAGCTTTTTAAGGTGCGTTGACCATTGCGGAAGGGACTCGACTACTACAGGGGGGTGACTATTTTTGTCTTTCTTATTCTCAGTGGCACTGGCACATGCTGACTGAGCAACAGGTTGCGACGACTGAGCTTTAGCGGGGTTCTAAAATTTCCATCCCTTCGAGTGGGGTGGGGTCTTGGAGAGCCTCTACGGCGGCCTCTTCATCCCTAAACATTTCGTCGCCGGTGTCTGAAGCTGAATAAATCGACGACTGGGATATGGCTAAGGCCATAGATACCCTAGACGGGGGCCGAGAGGGTAGGAACGCGACCGAAAAGGGGCGGCCCGCGGCTGATATTTCGCCGGTGAATGAATTCCGCGCCACGACGGCGGCTGAGGGCTGGGAGCGCAGCAATACGCCGCGTTTGCGTGCGCCTCCTCTACGTACCGGTGTGGGGGGTCCTGGGGGTGGCGGCATTCCGCTTAGTTGGCTGCAACCAGCATCCCTCGATGCGAGTCTGGCTGCAGCTGGGTCTGAAGGGGAGGCCCAAAAGGGCCACCGTTAGGAGAACAACGAACGACAACGATCCGAGGCAATAAATGTCGAGCAAATAAAATAAGTATCGCTTACCGAAAACCTCCACTAGACCGCTGAAAAAGCGGAAACCTTCAAGCGCTGGATTGTAGGCACAAACACGCTGGACTCAAACAACACCTAGTTTTGTCTGTGCACGTACGTCCGCCGTCTACAGGAATTGCTGTCTTGAAGCACATAAACTTTTTCACTTGAGATAATTTGAATTTGGAGAATATTATACACCAGGATGATCATTACCTACCTGTTTAGATGTGTGCAATAATTGCCATTCTACGAAACCCCAACGTAATACGTGTACGACAAGCACTTGGTCGGTTTCTTTTAAGTTATGGACGTCTCCTACGCTTATTTTAAGGAATTTACCTCGGGTGCTGAGGGCGCCACCAGACTGCCCTTGTGGCGACATAACTGCGTCTTCTCCTGAATGGCTCCCACCAACAAACGGTACTCCATCTCGTCCAAAAATCCTTGCACAAACATTTTTTTTTATAATAAAACTACTAGTCGTGATTCGGGCTCGTCAATATACCTTACCTACTTTCGTCTAGTCTTAAGATTAACCTGTAGGTATTTATGTTTCTTTGTTATACTACTAAGTTGGCTAACAAGCTTACGGTCCGCCTGATGTTGAGCGGTCACCGTACCAATTGCAACACAAGGGGCATTACTCGCACGTTGCCAATCCTCTAAGAATCTAAGAACCCCATACTGGAGTCCCTGAGAAAACCTTAGCAGGGAGCTCATTCCACCTAGCTCTTGAGCTTTACATTCTGGTACTCTAAACACTTCCTGACACATTAGAACCTAAATGGTCACGTACAGTGCGGTTTCAGAGGAACTTCCTTCCGCCAAGTCAAGTTTTTCTCTAGGGACAACAGTATAGGGTTCTTTAAGGAAGCAGTAATTCAATTTTAAAAGGGGACAGCAGCGCACGATAATTGCTTGATAATTTTGAGCTTATTTGCCACCTTAGTGGTATAAAAAACCAATTAGCATCATCTCACAAAAATATGGCTTAAAATTTGTTCATACAACATTACAGATTTTAAACTCACCTTCCTCTTTAAGTTGCATTGTATCAAGTAACATGATATTGAGTGTCGAGGTAGTCGCTTGCCGCGTCTTCACCGTGATGGCGGTCCACGGACGGTCGCGCTGGAGTAAACCTAGTTGTCGCGTCACAGTTAACCTGATTTAAAAAAAACTATTTAAGAGGGCGATATAGGCCAGAAATCTAATTCCTGAAATATTAACGTTGTGTATGTAAATGTACTAATAATCCATACACAATGTCATATACATTACTATTAGATATATTTGTTATATACTTCCTTAGTAAATTATTCCATAATGGCGCCTTGAAACTTTTTTTTTTGTATGGGATTTAACGTTTTTACCGTTTTGTAGACACATTATTTAGTTTTTGCTACAACTAAAAGTTAATGCACTAGATAACAAGCTATTCTAATTATTTTATGAACTTTCATTACAATAAAATGCAATACACGCTTTAATAATTTGCACAAGTGTTGAAACAATGGTCACTTCCAGATTTTTTTATTTCATTAAATACAATAAATGAAAATCACCCAGTAAGGTAACGCACTAGACAAAAGCAAGTTTTATAATATATATATTTTTCAATTCTTTAGGTGCTTTAGTTCAGCTGCAAAATTTGCACAAAAACGGCGTATTTACGCGGTCTAGCCTATACCGCAGCCTTAAGAAAACAAGGTTTTATCGTGATTTTCATTTATATTTTTTTAATAACAATACGGTGTCAAACAAGTACACGGTCCGCCTGATGGTAAGCGGTCACCGTGGCCTATTGCCTATTGCCGGATTCTTCTCTGTAAAAATCTAGGTACTTTATTAAACGGTGTGGGTGGGAAGGTATAAAAATTAAAAATAGTATTTAATAACTTTGATAATTCAAGTAATTGTAGAAACCAAATTTGAATAAAAAAAAATTACTTTGACTTTAAAGAAATTATAACTTTTTTTTTGCTTGTCACTGTGCATTTTCTTAATTATTGATCGATGAGGTTATTCAATATATTTACCGGTCTTCTTCTAATCGACGGTTCAACGTCTCGTGTATCTGTTTGTTGTCCACCAACTGAGGGAGAAGATTGCACACTTCTTGCTCTCCTGTCACAAAACCCTGTCAAAAAAAAATTTTGACTGTCAACTCAAACATGTTTGGAGATGAGAAAAAAATTATAATTTAGGATTTCGTATTCTAGGAGTGCTAACTGGACCCTATTACTAAATGCTCTCTGTTTGCCCTGCCTACTTTCAAAGTGCTTGATACTTTTTTTTACAAACAGTGGAACAAAACTGCTGCTCTATTTGACATCGATATTAATAATGAGCTGCTGATGAACAATGAAAATCTATAAAATAGTGAAAAAAATAACTTACCTTACCCACGTCATAACCAAAAGCCAGCTGAATGTCAATCATTCGATCTAAGTAGGCCATTATTTTCGGGACAGAAACCCTGGAAAAAAGTTCGCAAATATAATTTGGTCCTTCGAGCGGGTTAACTTTTTACCTCCATAGTCGGTTCGTTTCATTAAATTCTGCTTAAAATCTACGTTATATCTTCCAGTGGTATCTTACTATGTCATAAAAGCATTAATGTATCACTTCCCAATACGTCCATAACCAATAAACTTTTTAAAAACTAACGTTTTTGGATGAACACGTCAATACTTTACCACGGGGTGAATGCTTGTGTGACGACGACGTTGTATAAAGATCAATCTATTTATCTTTATGGCATTTTATTGTTTGAAAGCAGTACCTGTGATGTTAATCAATTACCTGGCCAATTTGCAAAGTCTGAGGAATCGTAACATTCGTAACAACTTGGTGGCGGTGAGGACGCTAGAGTTCCGATCGTACCACTTGTTCCATTGCGTTACTGAGTCTATTATGTCCAGTACCAAATCTAAAATGAAATAAAGCTTTAACAAATAAACCCGACCTAAGTTATTTGCAAAAAAGCAAAACTTAAAGCAGTAACGTAAGGACAGTACTAATAAACAATTTTCTCCCATATTTGGATAACACTACAAAACACAGTTAATAGCTAAAGAAAAACAATAAAGATACAAAATAGACAAACCTCCGGTGGCCATGACTATTATAAAAAAATCTAATTTATTCCAATGGGACTTAAAATATCCACAGACTCCAAACGCTAGCATTTTGACAACCATCTCCCAAACGTATATCAAATAGAAAAACCTAAAAGTATAAAAACTCTTGTTTGAATGAGTACTTCTATAAATAATGTACAGTTCGAATAACGGATCTTGTGGTATCAAAGTTATGTCACATTGTGTCACATTAGTTCACACCTTTTTTACTTAGTGTCTTTCTATATTCGCCAATTAGACAATACCCGTTCCGGGTTTAAATATAAACCAATAGGTGAACTCGAGCTATAGCATGCGCGTTGAGGGACCAGTAAGTGAATTCGAAACTGCGATCTGCGTAGTGATTACCTTGACCCAAGAGCCGTGGTTCGAACTTTACTTATGTTTATATTACTTCGTGAGGACCAAGTTTATAGCGGAATGCAGTGGAGTTTTTAGTGGTCCTTCATTAAGACACAAAATAAGAAGATTGGTATAGAAAACTTGCGACATACTAAGCACACTAGTCGCTGGGGACACGTGACTGTATGGAATTTCAGAGAAAGTTACAGTAGCCAAAGGGGTTTACTATCGAATAGTTATGTGAAGTGATGCAAAGCTAACAATTTCGTGGGAAAAAGTATTTAACAGCGCCATCTATTGACATACGCAAACCGACCTTTTTGATACAAATCGTTACTTTACGTTGACCGTACAAACACAAAAGTTAATACGAGCTAAGCTCGACAGCCGAGAGTACATATGTACATAGGCAGACCTTCCGTACGTACTTATTTACTGAATAACATTGTAAGGACGTCAAGTTACAGCTAGGTAAGAACAAAGTATCTTGAGCATAGACCTCTATTACCTTTACTAGGTAGTTGAGGTCCATCAATATGTAGTAGTTGCAAAGTTGTCCTAACAGATGGCGTTGTTCTTTCCAGTTAACAAGTGTTATCGTAAAAAAAACTGGTTGCCTGTAAAGTCGGTATACGGGCGAAAGTTTTACGTGACAACGACTTTGAGTGGTAAAATAATTTTAATTTGTCATAAGGCGGGCTAACTGTGCTCGAGTGGAAGGGACGCGTGCCTTTCACTTTTTATGTCTGTCTCTCTCGCTCTTAGGCGGGCTAACCTCGACGCGTGCCTCTCACTCGCTCTCATTGTGAGCGCATAACGTGAGCGGAGCGTAACGCAGTTTCTTGAAGTGTCACCCGGCAAACCAATTTATAAGACGTTGTCACGTCAAAAAAAAACTTTCGACATTATCTTTAGTTTTTTAATCAATGACCCTATTGACTCCACAACACTGATACAAGAACACATCTCACTAGTAAATGACTGACCACGACCACAAGGCATTTAGTGTAGGTTATATGACAAAAAAAAAATTATTGACTTTTATTGGCAAAACTTTAGGTGGATAGGGTATTTCATATAGCTATATTTATTTAATATAAATAAATAGTGGAGATGAAAAACACAAAACTAGTCATTCTCAGCTACTACTGTATACTATATCATAGTTCTATCGCCTATGGAAAAGAAACCAAAACTCACAGATTAAGTGACTTGATAGCATATGTGACTTTGGAAGCCACTGGTGCTTTTAAGCAGACCTCACAGAGTATGACAGGTGTATTGAACAGTATCATGAGGTAGATAAACCAGTCGAACCATATGCTGTTGGCGACGTGATAGCAATGCTCTCTTAAACAGCCACGAGGGACTTGCTTGTTCGAAGATTCTGGCATCATCATCTCTACAAGTTTTTTTCTGATCCAAACTGCATGTGCCTATTAACGAAAATATTTTATTGTTGTATTTCGTTACTATCTCTTACGTTAATTAGACAAGCGTAGCCGCGCGTAGAAGATACTATAATTCCCGAATCAGTTTATTTCGTTTTTTAGCCTTGTAGATATTTGAAATATTAACTAGGCTGGACTATATATGCTAGGCCTATAGCAATAGGTCCTGTTCTTCCATAATTATGTAAGAATTTTAATTTTATTAAAACAAACAAATTAAGGGAGCTAAGATATAAACAATAAGGCTAAAACAATATATCATGCATACATACTTAGCTTGTTACAGGGGACTTTAACAAAAAGCTGGGTAGAGGAGCGAAACCATACACAAAATCTGGCTTTATTTAATTTTTGTAAGATTGTTTAGGTACAGGCTTTGTAATGACAAAAAATATTATTTTTTCACTTATTGAAATGTGGAGTCAATAATTTACCTTTGGTTTCCACAAAGTCCCTAGTTGGTCTAGATTAATTCTTCCGTCATTCGAGTCAGCAGCGACTTCCACAGCTTGCACCAACGTTCGTACGCCGTCTTTACTTATTTTTCCATGCTCATACTGCCGCCAGTACGATATCTTCATTGCTTTTAAAACTCGCTGATTCGCTTCCCTAGAATAAAATACGTATCTTTTAAAAAAAATGGGTTAATTTATTAAATAAATGTTTGAAAAATACTTATCAAATAAATCAAAAAAAAATTATTACGTTTCTGGTTACATTAAACTATAAATGAAGGTTGGAACCATCCTAGTAAGTATACAAAATACCTGTACCTCTTTTATAACTTCCTATTAATTTGCAATGTTTTGAACAAAGACAACTAACTATAACAATGTTAAACAAAAACGGTAAAACAGTAGGTATAGTCACAGAAATAGAGTACTATAAATTAATAAATGTTACAATATCTTGATATTATAAAATAAAATAATATGTTTGTTTATATATAGACTTTGCCAGCGGATGAATTCAGTTATCGGCGTGGAACTCCTTAATTATAGTAATGAAGTTTGCTATAGCAAGCTATAGCTACATCTATTTAAACTCATATAGTTATTCCCGCGGGAACTTTTGAATTTTTTATGATAAAAAGTAGCCTTTATCTATTCTAGGACCTAAACTATATGTATGCCAAATTTCATCCCGATGCGTCCAGTGGTTAAAGCGTGATTGAGTAACAAACATCCATCCAGACATACAAACTTTCACATTTATAATATTAGTAGGATAGTTTAGCATAAATATATAAAAATGAATTTGTGATAAAAGTTTGATAATCGCTAATACAATATAATTTTAAGAAAGTGTAAAATATTGTATTTATTTGCATTGATGTGTGTGTGTGTCTGTCTGTATGTATGTGTATGTTTAGATGGATGTGTTTGTGTGTGCGCACGGATGTGTGTGCATTAATATTTTAGTGTAATACATTTTTATTTTATTTTTTTATCTAAAATCAATTAATATATTGTATAAGGGCTTCCGTCTCGTTGTAGACAATGTTCTTTAACCAATCATACAAATTGGTTTACAGTCACGAGATTTCAATTTGTAAAAATTTAGTTTTCTGTTTTGTTTATTTTAAAGACAAGCTGATTGTGTAGAGAATTGACGTTGTGCGATTTTAGTTTTAGTTCCATGCGTGACGGTTTTTACACCTCTTGGGTTATACGTTAGAGTTTTATGTAATTAAAAAATTGACAACAAAAACTGACAAAATGTACAGCTCTCTCACTGATAATACTTCTCCTATTTTATAAAGTTCTTCTGTTAGATATTTAAAAGGTTTAAAATACATTACTTCAAGCAAGTACCGCTGACTTATTTCAACTTAGAGAAACTTTGTTTTTGCTGCTCGACCCTAAATAGTGATACAGTAGCTAATTACCGATTGTACTAAGGTGATGTATATTTGATTAATTAGTTTTATGGTAGTTATATATCTTAGTTTCTTAAATAACCATATCAATTTCCTTATAAAACAGATACCTCATCATCTCGGCAAATTCTTTCTTCGTTGGCTCGTTGGGAACCTCTCGATCGCAGTCAGGACAAGTTGTGTAACGGTAACCCATATAGGTGTCATCATCGCTATCTTCATCTCGACCAGAGAATTGTAATTGGTATGGGTGCTTTATCGTTGTTCCTACACAAAAATATATCTTATAAGAGACTGTTCGTACAGCCTGTAGATTGGCAATAGTGCAAGACTAAGAAGTATGTGAAAGTGTGCAAAATAATCTAAGTTTTGAAGTTTCAAGTCAAGTATCTGGAATTGGTGCCGCGACCAGGATTAAAAAAAACCAGTAAACAAGCTATGAGTTGATTTATTTAGTTCATGAAATCATAAATTTATTCTGCGTTCGCATCCGATAAACCTAGGAAGAAGACATTCCAAGTTGCTGCATATGTCATTAATTATCATTTCTGAATCTCAAACTCTAACTTTTTTATTTAAATAGACTTTTAAACAGCATTTTTGGATTGTCAGTTTAATTATAAATTAAAAAAAATTACCACCGGCAAGAAACTAAGAACTGACAGTTAAAAGAGGCTAAGGAATATTACTTGCTACGAAGTTGTCAGTCGGTATTGTTTCTCGCTTTCATTATACCCTTTTTTATATTGCTATGGTTTCGAGTGCTTTTCAGTTGGCCATTTCGGAAGCATCTCGATTCAATATGCCATATACTAAGATACTAGCGATATGATCATTCTTTAACTCAAAATCACAAGCACATCTATTCCATATACATATCTATGGATATTATTATGCTAGGCGTGGATGTCCGTTTTATAGTAACCCTTTAAACAATATTTAGGATCTTTGTTTAATCACCATTACTGATTTAAATTTTAAATTATTAATGCGTAAATAATCGATGGGAACTTTGTACACCGTGTGGTACAATTGAAGAACGTTGGGCTGCCATTTTGAAGATCCGGGATTCGATTTCTACCACCAATATTGTTAGAATTGTAAAGTTATTCCCAGAATGGGTGGTTTGTGCCCAGTACGGCGATAGCTAGTTACTTAGTTGGGCGTACGTTTTTTGCACTTAGCCTTATAATTGGTTCATTGTACGTAGGTAACGGATTCACATGTCATTAGTAACTCATATCCCTTTAGCTCTATCCAGCTGATATCCAGGAGATGTCTCCGATACGTCGATAGGACCTTTCACATTTGTGAGACGGAATACCATCGGTTAAACGTGGATGTTACGTTATAACCGACCTGACCAGCCTGTCAGGGATATGAGTCGCAATGGTAGATTAAGTCTACCTAATAATTAAAATTAAATATAGTGCTATGCGTTTTATCTTAAAACAATACAGATGATCTCTTATTGAACTAGATTACCTTCTTGAACTAGATCCCAATTAGCATCTGCTAAGAATTTGTCCATCTTCAGCATAGATATGCATCTATCCCTAGTCATCATAATACGTTTTACACAGTTTGTCATATTAGCCTTTTTAGCTAGTGATATTTCAGCAAGTCCAAGCATCTTCAGGACCTTTTGCATGGTAGTAGCGTTAATTATTAACGACAAGATTACCAAACCTGCTGTCTGTATTATAAATATCTAAAAATATGAATTGGATGTTACGACTACAATAAATTTAACTTAAACTGAAAAAGGATAATCGATCAGGTGAAGTCTTCGTCGTCTTACCTCGCCAGCGTCTGAAATAGCAGGAGTCTCTAGGACTATTAGAGCCAAACATAATGAAAGAGGTCCTCTTAAGCCACCCCACACGCAAGCCATGCTGTGATGCCAGGTAATGCCATACCCCACGCGCCTCAATATCGGCGTCATTACAGCATACACCATCAATCTCGATGAATACACCGTCGTATAAGTCACAAATATCAACGAAACTTGCCGAACCGTTATCACATCACTAACTTTCTCAAAAATAACAACTCCCACCATTGTAAATATCAAAGTATTTGCCACATGAGCCATTATTCCCCAGAAACTGGAGATCACTTGTTCAACATCCCCCGCCACTGTTGATTTTCTGTTACTGACTATGACACCAGCTATGACTGTACCAAGCAATCCTGAGACGTAAAAAATTTTCTCACCGATGTAATATGTCAAATACGCAGAAGCCCAAGTAACAGTCACAGCGCAAAGTAAATCATAATACGTCAACGACAATAAAGCAGCGGTTATTTTACCCATAATGATTCCCAATAATATTCCACCGCCTACAAAACGTAGCAACATCAAAGACATTTGTGAGACTTCAGACATCGCGAGCGCCAGAATACCAAAAACAGCGGTAAATTCGATCATCACCGCAACATCACCAATCAAACCTTCCCCAAGTAAAAGAACACTAACATGTTTCCCTCTTGACATTTCTTTCAATTGCGTTACGACCTCCATTGGATATATAGGCGAGCACACAACACCAAAAAGAACAGCCGTCAGAAAATTCCAAGACGTTTCTAGCACGTAAAAAGCCACAAATGCAGTCATCAAAGCTGTCAACAAGGCTCCAGGAACACTGACAAGAAAGATTTGTGGAAAACTCTTCCAAAAAGCATGGGAATCAACGCAATACGAAGTGTTAAACACAATAATTGGTAGGAAAGTCAACAAAAGTAAATCAACTTCGACAAAACAGATATACACAAAGGGTTTAAATTGAGGATATTGATTAGCACAGAACCCTGCTATACCTCCGAAGGCAAACATTACTACTCTTAGAGGTATAAATATTTTGATCCAAAGCATAAAAGCTCTTGCAAACACTCCAATAAGCAAAGTAGTAAATACGAATAAAAATGCCAGTGCATTTGGATAGGCTAGGGTTGGGCGACTTGCATCTTCAAAGGCTATATCTTCTTTTACGTCTCTGAGTGCTATATTATTCGCCGTAACATTTTCGCACAACACTAATCCGATGTAAGATATAAATAATATTTCTAAAATCAATGTATATGACATTTTTTCAAAAAAAGTTCCATAGCCTTATAGATTTTTTTGTTTACAATAATGACTATTGCCATTTTTACTAAGGGATTTTCAAAGCCCTTTATCTTTATACCAAATTTTACCAGAATATAAAATATGTCTAAACATACAGCGGCTTTCACATTCATTGTATAGTTACTACGATAATGACGTCACAAACCTCCTGTCCTTTAGCGCGCGTAGAGAACACGCACACATTCCCAAGTAACATTTTAGCGTTAAGAAAAGCTGTAGTGGACCCTTTCTTTTTCAACACGAAATGTAGGTATTGTTGATTAACTGTGTTCTTGAAGTGTAATATTAATTATTAGTGCGCTTGCAAGTTTAATGTGATTGTGTATCATGTTTATCGTCTCAATTTTGACGCGCCTCAGAAAAAAATATGATTTTAAGGGAAAAAAAGTAAAACAACTAAAAGTACCTACTAATAACCTAAAATAGTTTTTAGACATTCAATTTCAAATGTTGGTCAGTTTTAGTGACTGTTTACATAAACTACGTTAAATAATTCGGAAAATTTAGGTACCACGTTATTTAAAAGTGATTTTGTATAAATAAATATTCTCTTTTTTTTGACAGAAAGTGATTGAAGATGGCCATATTTATCTTAAAGATGCAGACTTTTCTTAAATCTATTACGACACTCGAAGAACTACAACGCCGGTAGTCAAGAGTATTTTGCTGTCTTTGGTTGAAATAAGAGAGGTACTACGCACTTAGCGAAGACATCTACCTGCAGCGGTGAGGAAAATACCGGCTTTAGCGTTACCTATATACCTAAATTTTAGCTCAGTTCGATAAATGTTTTCATAATGAAAGGTTAGATTATAGACAAAAACTTTAAGCGTTAGAAATATTAAATGGTGTCATTAAAGAATTACCATTTGTTTAACTTACACCATAACCCTTATATCAGGATCGTACAAAACTGCTATAACTATTTAACCAATAAAAAAAAAATTATAAAAATCTTTGTCTTTCGTATTACAGGCGTAAGCTGTATGTAAGAGTTATACAACGCATGTAGTGTTTGGTGTTACTACACTCTTAATTAGCTTCGTTGCAGAACCAATGACGTTAATGAAGTTGAACAACAGCCTTATGATATATAAGCAACTCTGATATAGCAGATTTATAGCAATAAGAATTATAGGGAGTTAATGAAGATCTTTAAACAGCTTTTGACGCTGCAGGCCGAAACAAGCTTTAACGTCATAAGTATATAAGCGTCAGCTGCTACTACACTAACTGGAAAGAATATTTAATATTTAATAGTTTTTACAGTTTTAATACAACCTATAGAGCTAAACTTATTTCATAAGTGAACTGTATCACTTTTAGTGACAACCGAATCCATTATAAATCAATATTAGTACTCTAAGCTTCAAAATTACCTGTAACCAACGCAACATTTTTTGTTGGGATTTGCACGTGAACGTGCGTGTGTGAATACCACGATAGCACTTAGACATTTTTAGGTTTTCTCTGCGTTCAAGCCGCTATAACAGCTATATTTCATAAAAGAAAATGTTGTAAAGTGTCGGCTTTAGTAAATTTTTCCAAAAATATGTGTTATGTGTTTGAATAAATTTAATTTAAGTTCAATACTTTAAATACATTTATTTTAAATTTTAAACATCTGTGCTTCGTCTTGTTCACTTTATTACTACTATGTTAATACTAAGTTAAATTTAACAAGCATCAAAACATTTTTAAAATAACCGTGATTGGGTAAACATATAAAATGCATTAATTTTGTTACATACTTAACTTTTTGCAAAGTAACTTTACTACTGATCATAAAGGTACATATTATTTTTTTATAAATTACACAAATTCATTAAAAAAACCAATAAATATTTCTATTCATTTCATTAATTAAAAGAAAAAGAAAAACAATTATTCATTAAAATTAAACAAATGTAATACATATATAATCAAAATCATAAAAATTCAAACACTTATCAAAAAAAATCCTTAATCCTAAAGAAAATTCTTATATTTATTTATATTTAACTACATAAGTTTATTAAATGATGGGGTCATTTCATAGGAAACAACAATCTGACACCTTTGCCTTTGACAGGACTATTTTTGTATGGCGAAAATTTCTGGGGAGTCTTTCTGGGAGACCTTCTTGGTGACAAATTGTTCCTACTATACATATTACCTTCTACTTCTTGTATATCGCTTTTACTATTATTTTCAAGTTCTGATTGTTTTAGCTCCTTATATGCTGCTTCTAGCATACGTTTCTTCCAACTTACATAGCTTTCTACCTGAGGCTCCGAAGATTCTTCTGTGTTTTTCTGATTATCGTCTATTTCCATAGCTTCGTCTTGATCATCTGAAAATATAGGATTTGCTTTTTAATCATCATTCAAACGAAACTAAATATTTTTTAGATCATATAACGTACTTTCGTGAAAAAATTAATTACAGCGGTGTTAAGGCTGAATTATTAGGGTGTATATGAGCTGTATCGCAGTAGTAAAGCAATTTTTGTGCAAATTTTATGACAAAACTATATCATGTAAATAGTCGGTGGTAGCCCAGGGGTTTCGATTTCATCGTTCAACCTAAGTGCAAAGGTTCAAACCCAGCATGTAACAATGAGCCAAGCGATGAAGGCCATCATCCGTCGGGACTTACCACCTATTACGCAGAACTAAAGTAGGGGTAAAAAAATCCGCCAAGTGCTAACCGGATGCGCGCACGAAGGGTTCCGTACCATTATCTATAAAAACGGCATACAAAATCACGTTTGTTGTATGCCCCTTAAATATTTATTATATTCTTTTTTTTAGTATTTATTGTCATAGCGGCAACATAAATACATCTTCTGCGAAAATTTCAACTGTCTATCACGGTTCATAAGATACAGCCTAGTGACAGACGGACGGACAGCGGGGTCTTAATAATAGGGTCCCATTTTTTACACTTTGGCTACGGAACTCTAAAAAGGATTGTTCTCTACCTTATAATGTGGGTGTATATCCATCCAGTAACCCCTTTAGGGGATTAAAACAGTGACGTTACATACACATACATAGTGCATTGCACATGCTTTTTTTATGTCCAATGTGAATATGAAGTGAATAAAATAGACAGTAAATCCAAATAAATATTGAAAAAGAGTACATACTATCTTCAACAGCGTTCTTGTTTTTTCTTTCTTTCTTTTTCTTAAATTTAGCGAAGTTTTCATCAACAAACTTTGTCCAGTCAGTATCCAACTTTGTCCACTGTGCAGCTTTTAATCTAGATTTTTCAATTATTTTACTTTTAGTAACTTTCACTTTACTAATTCTGAAAAAAAACTACTTCTTATTAAGTACAAGGAATGCGATTAAACTAAGAATAAGAATGACCTCGCGCTATCTTGTTACTGAATTAAGCCAGTCAGGCTGAGTGTTCAAAAAAACAAGAATACGAAACATATTCACTAAATAAATAATTATTTTTATATTAAATCTTTTATATTTATTCTTGGTTTGGATCTAAATCCTCTAATTCTTCAATTTTGCACATTGCTGCTGGCCCGAATCCGAAAACAAAAGGTTTCTAGATTGAACTAATAGGAAAAAAATACAAAAAAAATGTTAATTCTATTACATTTATATTTCTATTGCCTACCATACTTTCTAGACGAAGATCTCCGCGGTCATTGGCGTTCGTAGACTTGTTTGTTTGAATGCATTGTACACTATTTCAATAACTTAATTTTTTGTGCTTTGAGGTCGAGCATTTGGATCCCTCTTCGTATAACGGATTCGAAATAAACTGTCTGATGCTCAGGTGTCATATTGGCACACTGTAGCAACTATCATCCATCGGCCAACTTAATTAATGCATAGTACACAGGATCTCCTGCTCTTAATTAGGCTTAATGCTAAAATCATTTACAGCCTTTGCACTTTGGTGATCCAATTGGATTTCAGCATCTGACTTTACAATGGAAGAGTACAATTTCAATTTTTTTTTATTTTTGTTTCACTTTTTTGTAACAATAAATTAACATACGATGCCTACCTGCAGGCTTGATACACCGCCATGCAGATATATTGAGGGATGTTCAAATCCACATCCTGAAAATATTCTAATGTTATTAAAATGTTCGGATTTTGGCATAAAAAATTATGCAAGTTATTCAACCATGTTGGATTTAATATGACATCACATAACCAATTTCATATGGACCATAATCATATAAATCCTCATTATTCAAATCAGGTTCAGGGTCGTAGTTGAGGCGCTACAGTTTAACATATTTAAATACAAACATACATTGCTAAAATCATAACCATTTCTTCAGGCTTTGCCATAGTCAGGTAAAAATATCCTTAAAGTCCAGAAAGGCACAACAAAACTGCAGTTGATTAATGCTATCAATCATTCAGATCACTTCGCTACAGTGAAAACCAGACATATGTACGGTCGATCAAAGCGACATCGACTATATGTTATATTAGAGATTGATCAATGGTATGGACTTGAACAAACTATGCAAAAGTTACATTCATCCATATTGAGTTATTCAGGCGATATTTTGAAAATGACTCAACTTAAGTTAAAATCATAACTTCAAAATTGGTTATGCAATTCTTCCTAATGACGTTGGTTATGCGCCCAGATCCATTGCGAGGCACGACATTGTATATTTGTGCGATTCGTTTTAAGTTTTCTTTGACAAACAACTATAAACTCGTAGTAAAATTACATTTATTTATTCAATAAAAAATAACTACTTAACATTTCCAAAGAAAACTACACTAAATTTGGATTTAAACGTCAATATTTACCATTTTAGCCTGTTTCTGATACTGCTCATGTATTTTCTCAGCCAATGCTTCCACACTGCTGCATTGAAGGGAAAGGCACAACATTGAAATGGTTAATTGTTCATTATTTAGTTCCAGCAGGTTTTCTAGGGTCTTCTTACAATTTAAATATGCTATTTGCTTGAGACCAGAATATTTAACTGCACTTTTCTGTAAACATATATTTGGACATGTACATGTTTAACATCTGTATATCATTATAGATTGTCCTTATCATCATCATGACTATCAATAAATTATTACTCAAATACCTATTTGTCATTTTAGGGTTCCATACCCATAGGGTAATTAGCGAAATCCTATTACTAAGCCTTTGCTGTCTGTCCGTTCATCTGTCACATTCACAGAAGATGTATTTCTGTTCCCGCTATAACAACAAATATTAAAAAACAGAATTAAATAAATATTTATGGGGGTTCAAATACAACAATTTATAGATAAGGGTATGTAACACTTGGAGCGCGAGTCCGACTCGCACATGGCCGATTTCTGTACAATTAGTGTAAGAATCATATCTGCTTGTATTGGTCCACTGCTGGACATTAGCCCACTCTATGGCGCGCTATTTCTCCCAGTCCTCTACCTTCTGCATTCAACCACCACCAGTCACCGTTTTTTGCAAGTGCATGCAAAAGAACTCACTAAATTTCATACCAAGTGGATGAAACTCTGACTTAATAAAAATTAAAATGTAAATTGTTGGTTAAACACAAGTGTTTTTTCCGTTTACACTAACCAAGTCAAAGTCAACTCTGAAATACGAAGCAGCCAAGTCCAAGCAAATGACAATTTTTCCCGTATCACTTATGTTGTTGCCCGCTGTGGACTTAGTTTGTAATAGTCGATGAAATTCAGCTGCTTTTCTGAAATTTGTAAAACAATATTTTCTTGTAGGGAATTTAATGTTATTATAATAAAGTAATGTTATTTAGTAAGCTTAAGCCCCGGTAACATTGTCCCATGGAAACAATATGTTAAGTTAAGCAACATCAGGTGTGGTCAGTCATTAGATGGGTAGCACTAGGCAGCCCTAGTGGCACATCTTTCTGATCTCCTTTGTCCTTTGATCATGTTAAACCATCAGTACTGGCTGTTTTCAATGGCAGTAGACTTAAACAAATCAAAAGGGTGTCTTAAAAATTCTAACAATAGCAGTCTCTAGCTGGATAAAATTCCCAAACCAATAAATAACCAAGGAACAAAAAAAGTAATACCTATGGGAAGATTTTAGTATTGAAGAAACTTTTGATGATACTAGATAAAACTGAACAGATAAAGTAATGGTTAATAATAAATAAGAGTAAAAATTAATAAATTATAAATATATTTATTTAATAAATATTTTTGGACATTACACACAGCTTGTTATGGATGCCAGACAAGGGATACAAATACATATAATTACTTTTTTTTTGGAAATACAACATAAATACACTTGAGTCTGGCTCAAGACCAACACAAATGTTTATCACATAAATGTTTGTCTATTGCAGGAATCGAACCCACACCCTCTGTACAGCAGCTGGCCACACTACTAATTAGACAGATCTAGAACAATAAGGGGAAGAAAAGTACCATAATAGACATAAGATTATGATTTGAGTATTAAAAAAAAAAAAGTCAATAAAAATATTAATGGTTTTAGTATGTTCACCTCAAAGATCAAAGATATACCTAAAAAAAAAGTATTTTGAAGCATTTGATAAGAGATTGTGAAAGGAGGCAATTCAGAAAGAAATAGAAGCTCTGAAAGAGATGAAAACATGGGCTGAAGCTGATTTACCGGAAGGCACAAAGCCAATTCGATATTTATAATTTAAGACAATGGCACTAAAAAGGCCAGATTAATTGCTAGAGGGCTCAGAGTAACTTTAAGGGGGTGCAAGGGAAAAAACTTTTCACGACTTTTCGTGTGACATCCCATCTCTATGGCTACCAACCACTTGTTGCTTGTCAACCGTTAGCTTATGAAACATGTCTATGGAGATTTTAAAAATATGGAAAACTTTGAGTTTGAGTAAATCTTGATGAAAATAATTATCTTCTTGGACTTAAAAACCTCTAGCAGTTGGGGTGTACAAAAGGGGGCGCTGAGATTTTTTTTCCCTTGCACCCCCTTTTAGTTACTCTGACCCTCAGGTCAGTTTACATTATCCTACTAAATTAGTGTTATAGTGTTTTCTTATTTTGTTTTGTTTGGTTTTTTTGGGTTCACTTACTCACCTTAGTACTTTTTCGTCCCCATTTATACCAAGTTTCTCAGCTAATAGCTGAAAGGTCTCATTATAATTACTCATCTTTTCAAGTGATGATTTCCGTATATCTTACGTAGTATATTATATTCTCTTTGTCCGTAAACAGAAATTCAAAAAACGAAAAACTCATAAATTAAAAACTTGCTATTACGCGCCGCGCCAGTGTTGTCAACTATTCATTTTAAAATAATTTTAATTTTAAAATAAATAGGGAGTTCCTTCTGAGCCGCGTTGAAATTTAATAGTACTACCTCATTTTAGCACCAACTACCCCTTCCGTCTGAGCGCACTTGATAATTTCAGCGGCGCTATTATTGTCCAAACGAAACGCATTTCGCGTCATTATTTGACAGTTCCGTGTGAGTATATGTAAAAATATTTTATTTTGATTTTTTTGTAGAACATAACAAAGATATATAGTTCAGAATGCAAAAATATTTTTTTTGAAAAAAAAAAACAACGTTATTACTATTTTTCTCAAAGGATTCAATTTCATATTTTACAGCTGTCAAAAAGTAAAACAAAATACACACCTCACAACATTTCGTAGCAAAACCGCTCAAACGAAACGCTTAAAGTCAACATTAGATTTTGCTACCAAAAGCAGGAAACGCAAACCGCTAACAATTTCTGTTAAAAAGTACCCAGATTGAATGCCGTAATAATCACTTAGAAGCCTTAGTTATAGGGTTCCTAATTACCTTTCAGGTACGGAACCCTAAAAATGACGCAAAACGCATTTCGTTTGAACAATAATAGCGCCGCTGACATTATCAGATGCATTTAGGCGGAACGGGTAGGTGTTAAAATGAGGTTTTACTATTTTATTGTAACGCGCCTCAGAAGGAACGCCCTAATTATAAGCTAAAAAATAGGCCCATTACCTCTTTTTTCTAAACTGACTATGCAGTTGGCTGATGCAGCCATTACTGCTCCACCAAGCTTTTGGGGCGAGACTCTAAAGGAGTCACAACCCATATAGCGCCCAACGAGCAAGGCCTCCCCGTGGGATGAGCCTTGGCTTGTGTTGTCGCTCTAGGTATCATCTCTTCGACCAGCGTGAGCCTCGAACCCGAAGGTGAGTTAGCGCAAGTAGGGGAGTTCCCCGTTACGCGGTTGCGATTGTGCCCCGAGAAGCTCCTCGGTACTCTTTGATACCTCGTGTATGAACGCGTCCGTGCGTACGCCGAATAAGCCGAGCCGTGGTCGGTCGGTGGATGGTAGCTTGTGGATTGCACAATTAATCGGTTAGGGTGATTGAGTGTACGCTCGAAAAAGCGGACTGCCAGGTCTTTAAGATATTGGGGAATCGTGGGGAGCTCGAAGTCCCTGTGTAGGTCCGCATTGCGGACGAACCAGGGGGCTCCGGAGGCCGCTTGTAGTAAACGGTTTTGGAGGTTCTGGAGTATGTGGAGGTTGCATTTAAATAACGCATAGGTGACACTATCGTATGCTAGTATGGGGCGGATGCAAGTGGTGTAAAAGTTGCGACATCTTACTGTACTTGCCTATCATGGGATATAGACAACCGAGAACAAACGCGGCTCGGTCTCTAACTATTTTGGTGTGATCGCTGAATTTTTGATGCCAATCCAGGGTCACACCGAGATATTTGGACTTGTTTTGCCAAGGGATGGCACGGCCGAAGAGAGAGGGGGAAGATGGTCGCGGAGGGCGGCCAACGGCTAAGAGAACGGCAAAGCTTTTGTCTGGATTCACTTCGATTCTCCATTCCGAAACCATTCGCATAGGGTGGTGATTGCGAATTCTAGTCTTTTAGTGATTTGACTTACTCGCCTGTCGGTGGTACTGTTACTAAATAAAATAATAATATATTATACTGTTATCGATAACATACAAAATGAATGTTATGTATGTTTAATCTTAAATGAATACCTACATATTTAGATAAGCACTGTGCAGGTATCTGTAAGTATTCAAGAGGTGTGCATGGATAATAATTAAACCGAATTATGACCTTGTCAACTGTTGAAAACATTGCCACAGCTAAAAGATGACAGTAATTTTAGTAACTGGAAATTCAGACTCAATTTAATATGAGAGAAAAAGGGTACGTTACGTATTTTGTCCTTTAAAGGTTTAAAAGCAGATGATAAGATCTTAAAAAAATATTTCAGATGTAAAAGCACGAAATGTGATCGTGCAGTGTATATGCGAAAAATATTTACAGTATATAAAGAACTGCACCACGGCAAATTATATCTACATTAGAAACTGTTTTTTAAATAAAAAGCATTGCATATAATTGTCATTTAAAGAAAAAATAATATCAATGAAATGCGATCCTGAAGAAAGTCTAGAGGATTTCTTTTTACGGTTCGAAAAGCTACTTTTTGTCCCGGAAAATTCAAAAGTTTTTTTTTATACTACTAAGCTGGCAAACAAGCTTACGGTTCGCCTTATGGTAAGCGGCCACCGTAGCCTATGGACGCTTGCAACACTAAGTGTATCACTCGCGCGTTGGCGACCCTTTAGAAATCTAATAACTTATTTCTTAAAGAACCCCATACTGTAGTCCTTAGAGAAAACCTTTTCAAGGAGCTCGTTTCACAACCCAAGTGTTCCCGGGAAAATGTTTCTCTGAAACCACACTGTACGCGACCATTTCGGTTTCCGCGGTTTTCCTCCACGGCGGAACGAGGGATGTTGGCACGACCCGTGTAATAAGCGTCTCCAGTACTGTCATCTGCATATTGCTATGTTGTTGATGTCCAACATGTCATTGATATGTAGTAGAAACAGCATAGGAGACAGCACTGAGCCTTGCCGGACACCAGCATTCATGTCATTAGTTATCAATATTGAATACCAATTCGAACCCTATGCTTAAACATTCTAGTAAAAGTTTTATAAAGATTGCTTCTTTACAACATTCAGATATAAATTCTGCTTCTGTTGAAGACAATGAAACAATAGACTGTCTTCTTGAACACCATGCTATAGGTCTTTCTGTCATCATCAACAAATAGTCCGGTGTGCTGTGCCTTGTATCCTGATCGCCAGCGTAATCTGCATCACAGTAAGTATTTATATCTTCACAGTTACTGTTTGCCTGTAAGGTACCAGCAAGATATTTAAAAAAAAAAACAATGCAATCACATCATTAGCTTTAGGGTTTTCCATTTGACGGCTTGATAATCCTGCAGAATATGCAATATCAGGCCTTGTTTTAGTTAAAACATAAAGTAGGCTTCCAACAGCATCTCTAAATGGAAATTTTATTAGTTTATTTTCTGTTCCTTTTCCTTTTGAAGAAAGGCTTCATTGGTGTTGATATAGGTCTACAGTCAGTTTTAGTGTAATCTGTTGGTGTTAAATGTAAACCTTGTCCATCAGGTTTTATTTTCATGCCTTTGTAGGTTTTGGATTTTCAAAAACTTTAATTTCAAGATCTTTACTTAAATTCTTAAGTGTTTCTTGAATTTGAGATTTATCATTTTCAATAACTTAACCGATTTCATTTTCTTCTACATCTTCTTCCTGAAAATTCTCATCTATTTCTTCTTTAGTTTAAGAAACTCAAAACTCATTGACATTACCATGTCTTTATCCATAGTTTTATTGAATTTTTTACCCGATAAACTAAATTTTCAATACAGGTCAAATTATTCTGCATGTCAATATTATCGTTATATTTAGGACTGAAAAAATCTTGCATAATTTAGTCTTTGTTGCTTAATTCCGTTCCGTCATAAATGCCACAAATTTTACCAAAAATTTCCTTGGCTGAATCGCAACAAATCAACTGCATTTTTAGTTTTCGTGTTTACTGACTGGATTATATTTTTTTGCGCCTGAGCATCTATTTATTCCCAGTTTTTGTAGTCCTTTGCCGTAATTGCACCATTTACTATATTATAAAACCATTTGCTTTGAAAAATATTATTACTTTTAGCTACCATAAACAATACATTTCACTATCTTTTAATTTTAGTTCTATAATACCAATATCTCGGTCTCTTTCAAATTCTTTTACGTCCGATATATTTTATATACTTACTTAAATCATAAAGGCCAAAATATAGTACTAACATACACTTTTATGCACTCAATTTAGTGCCTCTGCAGATTTTTACGAACACTGACATTCCTTGTGCAAAAACAGTATTATGAATTCTCACCGTAATTCTCATAACTAGAATTCTGTTCAGCTTAGAACATTGCCGATTTTTATGTTGCTGGCACTCAACTTTGTACTTTAATTTGCCTATCCTGGGCCCATTACCTGTTGAGAGAGGTCAGAGGGCCTCTACACTTAAACGCAGTGGAAATGAATAGGCAAAATATTTATTGTATTATATTAACATCGTAACTTACAGACATTGCATTAGTGACAGTAGTGTCAGAGGATAAACGAAGTTGAAACGTGCATGGACATTTTATAGGACACACTAGTTACATTAAAATTACTTCTTAACAGAATAGACTAATCTCTCATTTATCCTTTATAGGGGATAAATTCAATGATTCAAAAAATCAATTATTTCCTTCTCTTTTTGGTCGCACAATAAAAATAAGTGAAAACTAACACCTATTACGTCGGTATCTTAATAGATGTATTTTCAAATAATAGATACTTAAATTACGTATTTATTTATATTTTGGTTTGCTGGACATATCAATAAGTGTTTAATATTTATTGCCTTATTTTATTTTTTAATACAAAATCTGAATTTGACGTTAAAATTAGATTATTTAAACTCTTTCAGCAGACAGCCTACTTAGAATACTATAAAGTTTCTATGTTGTCTTTCCGAACAATAGGCGACAAAAGTATGGTTAGCAAGAAGCTCATATATGAATTTCACATTCATATATAAGCTACTTGATGGTAAGACAGTGTGCTGGAAACGAGGACGCTTCCCTCCAGTCCTTACTACACATACCCGGATGAACCTCGTATTGGTTGACGTATAGGTTATGTCACTGGTTGACGTGATTTTTACTATAGCTATGTAGATGTTTACTTTCGTTTTATGATATGTAGACAACATAACTCCATTCGATAGCCCTGTGTATTTTAAATTTAAATTCCGTGATTAGTCGCCAGCATGTATGCATGGGTTGCGCACTAAGTACTTTGCCTATAGTCAGCAGTATCAGCACCATCATTGCCATCAATAATATCAATAGATGAAATAAAACGAAAACTGGTGGACTGGTGCTTAAATTGAGGTTTAACAATTAGGGAGCAAGCAACGGTGTTCAAAAGGAACATACCTCCTGTTTTCTTAACTTGCAATTTTTCGCAAATTTGGCAATCGCGTAGCACTGACAGCAGGATAGCCAATTGCTTTTTCTGTTGATAGAAAGAGACAGCATGAAATTATATACATGCAGTGCAATGACAGTTGGGTAAAAAATCATATATAAAATCATTTCCATGGAAAGCAGGAAAATTCTTGATTGACCACGCCCCCAATTTCTCTCACTCGACTCGAACTCGGTTGTTTTTCATTTTTCATTCGATAAACATATTTCGTGGAGGGAGACATGTTGATTTTTTAAGCTGTGAAGCCAATACGGGTGGCTGTCATTGGCAACAAAATGTCTTTGTAATTATCAGGGTGTAGAACATAATTCATAGTTTTATAGCTAATCCGTGTTATTTTTATATGGTAGACGTATCGGAGAAAGAAGAGGATTCTTCAGTCCACCCGAGACAGGGTGTGTACCTATGTAATGATGTTAGACCGATATAGATTTGTATCAAAATAATCTAAATCTATTTATAAAACATTATTTTCTTGCTTTTACTCGTAATCAAAAGTTAATAGTAACGTCTGATCTATAATTAAACCTTGAAAGTTTATAAATATTACGGTGTCCTATGGTGGATATGTGAGATGAATCGGATCATTACTTTCTGAAGGTTGCCATTTTTTGTGAGATTTATCTGTGTACGATGGTATTGGGCGTGATACTATCTCGGTGGTGATTCTGTTCGATGTCGCGATCGCATGGGATCTCGTAGTCCACGCGGTCACAAGCCTGTTGTCCCTGAGCTCTCGACATCTCGGGTCAGTGATGAAAGTGAAACTGGATTAGTGCACCGAGTTACGTTCGTAATCCACCGGTAGTTGTGAACTCCAAGTGATAAAATACGTGTCATACATTGTGTATGGTATTTCAGGTAGAGATGCAACTAGTGGTATCAGTTTGGTTGAGGTAATATTGGTTCAAGTGGAATGTGGTAGTGGTGCATTAAGGATGCGGGTTCAGTGAGTGGAAACAGCAGCACCACGGCTTCCTCAGTGGCGGGAGGCACGCGGGGAGCAGAGTCTCCTTCGCAGCCCAACCAGGAAACAGTGGAAAACACCACCCCTACCTGTTGGTGAGTATTGTTTTAAATGCCTTTTTACTTCTTTTTTACCCAGTTTTCTGCCTATGATTCCAAAACCTTCTGTTCTGCATTACTACTTTTTCTTTAGTTATACTAATTTTCTGTCTGTCTGTTTTAGAATGTTGTAAAAATTTCTGTGACATCAGGTGTTTTCAAATTAAAAAATTGTGAAAGTATAAGTGTTAAAAACCTAACACTTTCGCACCATGTCTCAATAGACAGATACAGTGCTACTTTATGATAGATATAAAAATTTCCTGCTGTTGAATTTTAGGGTGCGTTCCAAATCGCAATGAGGAAGTTAAAAAAGTGGTTTTGGGACGCCCGGGGTAGAGTAATTTTCCAACTGTCAAGTTGAATTCTTTACACTGCCATAGAAAAGGTTGAAAATCACTCCTGTCAGTGTGAAAATTAACTGTCAAACGCTTGTTCCAGAACGGGTTAATTTTTCAACTTTACTGGGCGATAATTACTCGGCGTGATTTGGAACATAGCCTTAAAAATTGGTTTTACGTACATAATTAAGCTAAATGAATTTTATGGCATTTACTGTTTTATGATAATCAGTAGTTTAATGATATTAAAGATGTTTTTGTTTAAATAAATAATGATTTGCATCCTCAACACACCCAATACCATGCATATCAAGTAAGACATAATCAAGTTATGTATTACCATAAGTATAAACAACTAAGTTGTGATTATACCGCATTAAGGTTAAATTTTACCAAAGGCTTAGTGCCAAATAAATTGGTATGCCAGTGGTATGCCATCATTTTTACTCTAAGCACTGCAGTTTTCTATCGCGCATTGGTATCTTCAACAAATCAAGTACCTATTTCGGTATTCACAAAGATATAATATAAATTAGATACTATTTCAATAGAAAGTGGTTGAAAGTTTCTTGTGGGCTGCTATGGCAACTCAGTTTTGCTTCAATTTGCAAGAGATTGAGCACAGGGTTTTTATTCTTTCTTGACAGCTAGTTGTGATAGGAAAGTATTTTTTAGATATGCAACCAACCAAAAATAGCCAATAAGGAATTTCTCAAAAAGCAAATAAATACATATACCAATTGTGTTGTACATTACTACTAATTATACAAATATAAAAATTTAAACATTTATTACTGGGAGCATCTATGTCATCAAAATTTTTGCAATTTTTTTATTACAATTCAGAAGAGAGAAAATTGAGTTTCTTGCTGGTGATACCATAACGCGATATACAATTACATTGCTACAGACACAAGGCAAGGCACGGAATAGCGGACAAAGAAGGATAAAGGATATTTTTGATCAATTTCGATTGAATAGTACCCCATGATAATTCTATAAGAATGAAATAAGTGTGTAGGCAATGTAGCAAAATTTAGGTCTTTAAACCAAATAAATATGCAGTGAGTTTATGATATTCTAGTAACATTTCGAACTCAGGTCACCTACTTTGAAAGGGTTTAATAAGGCAAATGTTACTAATTAATATAAAGACCTGACACATGATAAATACAAATATTATGTTTTTAATTAAGTTAAGAAAATAATTAAAAATTTTCTTCTTCAAATTGTATTTATGAATCACACCTTTTTGTAAATAGGCTTTTTGTATTATAGAATTATAATTGTTTACAAAATATAGGTAATTGTTTAGGGTAATGTTCCCAATTAGTGGTATGCCGGTATAGTTAGCAGGTAGTTGCATCAAGGGTGTATTATCTCTTGACTGAGACATTACATACTGCAGTGCATTAGCTGTCAAGAGCAGAGTTATTTCAAAAAAATTTGAGCTAAGAGATGAAGTTGAGTTAATTTTGGTTGAGCAATTTAGGGACATGCATGATTGCCAGCTTCGGGCAAATAGATGCTGTTTCACTGTTTATTGCTGTAAGAATTGGCTTACTTGTCAGATCATCATCATATAAGCTTATTAAGCCTTCTCCATGGTGCGCTATTTTGCCTAGTCCGATGCCTTCCGCATCCAGTCACCACCGGCTTCCTCTTTTAAGGTTGTAAGTCTATCGGCTAAAGGGATTTTTATGAATTGTGCTGCTAAAACATGCAAGATAAGTTTCACAAGTTCAAATTCACACAGTGCAAGATTGAGCAAGCTATGCTCGAAGTGTCTTTGAGGTGATCCTGTCAAAGGACCAATGGCTGACGAGCAAGAGTGTCCTAGTGTAAAGACACCCAGTTATGTAAACCGCACTGATAATCTTTTTGCAATTTGGGTAAACAAAAATGACCTTGACCCATGACCATGGGTTACATTGAAGGTTCTCAAACATTTTTTAATAATTGAATGAATGTTATATTTTCAGCACACCTTCATTCAATTGAGTAATAACATGTCATGTCTTTTATAAGATTTTGACTTTGCGATTTGATTGCTTTACAATGACTGTTATTTGATTGTAGAAATAATTTAGTCTTCGATAGACTTGCGTTTCGTAACAATGTCAAATATATTTGAGTATTTTGATATGTTAATTTTGGCAAAAAGTACACATTTAATTCAAATATATTAAAATTACAATTGTGACGTGTAGTGAAAGAGCATACGCGCACTCGCCGATTTTCGCCGGAAGCTACGACTACAGTTTAATATGGATCCGCAAGTCCCACCACACTATTTTAATAATATGCTCAAAATTTGAATGTAACGAAATGGTTAACATTTGTTATCGCTGAGCAAATGGAGTAGGCCAAACAAAACATATTATGTATGTGCTCTCTGAGCTTAGCGATTGGGTCGCTATTCCACTACTTCTACACCCAAATATGCTAGCTTCTTACTACACTGTAGGGGATTAGTAAAAATATGTTAAAATCAAACAAAATGGAATGAACTAAACTATATTAACATTTAAAAATTCCATGTTCAAACTTGTCTGCGTAGTTGTGGTAACCTGAAAATATCTGATTGATAAATAATGTTGTGCTTTTGGCTTTATTGTAGCAAAAATATTGGACCAAGGTAAATATAGATATTGATAGGATAAAATTTTGGATGCATCTCAAGTAGAATGAGGTATAATTTCTTTCTAAAATTATTTGAATATAGTTAAAAATGACATAGTAACAACTTCTTCAGCTGTAAATAGCCAATAAATTTTTAAGGCTTCTTTATTTAACCATGTATATGGTAAATGTTGTTATTTATGGTGACTAAGGATAGCAATCTGGCAACAATACACACAAATCAAACATTAAGCTCACTTAGCTCATTCGGATGCTTTCTACTATAGCTGTAGAAAGTAGTATTAGTACTTAGTACTAAGTAAGTGTAGTAGTAGTATAGTGTTGTAAGTTGTATCAATAAGAAATACTGAGAATTGTCGTAATCAACAGAAAAGTAGGTAAATCATGCTAATGTTTTGAAAAAGCGACTTCGTCCACGTGGACTTTGAAGGAAATAGACAACTTTGACTGTTTACAGGTTTACATACAATAATATTGGTATTCTCATACGAATTAGTATATTTTACTGTCTAGCTAGGGAATAATTTTACAAAAATGGTGTACCACGTCTATCTGAAAAAAAAAAACCCTTAAGTAACTGTTTATTGCTTTATCTACAAAAATATCGGAAATGTTACCCAAATTTTTGAATCCCTATTTTGCCCTCTAGAGGATGATTTTCCGAAAACACACAAGATTTAGTTTTTTTATCTCTTTCCTGGATTTATAATTGGCAAGTTTTCTAAAAGAATTGAGACTAAATCTTATACATGAAAATTTAAAAGAAACATCTAAAAAGGCCAACTTTAAGGAGGGATATAAAAGAAAGCATTTCGGCAATCCTCAAAGAACTTTCAACTCCCATTTTACCTCTAAGGCATAATCCTATCAGCAAAATCTGATCTTAGTGCTCACGTACGTCATAACAGAAACCAATGTACTTAACTGAATCAAATCTCTAGAAACATAATATCAAAATTGTCATACAAATTAACATACGTATACCCTATCTTGCCCTTTAGGGGATAATTTTCCAAAACTGATGAAACATTTAAAAATTCATTTGTAACTTTAAGGCCAAATACCAAGTTTTATTAAGAGCTTCAAAAATTTTTAACACACATTTTTCCAAATTATTTTTTACAACATACTTTCACACAAGAAATAACAAAATAACATATATATATATATATATATTAATATATAAGGATTATACACATCTTTCCGATATTTGAGCAGATGTAAATTCGTTTTTACTATTCATAACTAGCTTTTTGTAACTTCCTTTGTAATGTCAGTTCAAGTGGAAATTCACATTTGTTGTATGCTTTTCAATAAACTAAACTTCATAAACAAAGACTTGAAACTTTAAAAATAAATATTTTTGGACATTACATACAGCGCCATCTTATCCCAAACTAAGCAAAGCTTGTACTATGGATACCAGACGATGGACAGAAATACATATATGAACTTTTTTTTTAGAAATACGTATTATAAACTTAACAACCATAAATGTTTGACTTGTGTGGAAACTGAACCCACGCTCCTCGATTTAGCAGTCGAGTCATTACCCACGGAGCCGACAATGCAATATAAACTAGCTTTTAGGCTGTATTCTTTTATTTGTCTGTTCGGTACAAAATTTGCAATAGATTTCATGCACTAGATCTCGCCAGCCTTCATACGTCCCCACTGTTGGGGCACGGCCTACCCTTAATGAGCTTGATGGTTATGCTTATGATGTAGGCCATGCCCCAACAGTGGGGACGTATGAAGGCTCGCAAGCATGCAGGTTTCCTCACGATGCCGTCGAGCGACACGACATGATTTTATTGTAAATTTTAGGCAAGGCCAAGCGTGCCTTAGTGCACAGTGTCCACGGCAAAATGGTGTTGTGTCGCTCTGCGGTGAATTATAAAAGCTTCGATACAGCCGGCCATCGAAGGCGTCTAGACAGAGTAATGGAGAGGTAATGTGCGCGGGTTGACGAGGAGTTAGCGCACCCGACTAGGCATATGGTTAGACGGGTGCTGTGGAGTCAGTTTGTCACGACGCCATGACTGTCTCGACGTTTTGGAATTATTAAAGAGCGATGACTGACTGTATGAATGAAATTAATATTTCGGTATTTTTTTTTTTACTTCGATAATTTTTTGTTAATGGTAAATTTTTGAATTTTTGAAAAATAAGAAATAAAATATAATTTATATATTTTCTTATTTGTACCTTCTGTACCCGTTGTACCTTTTTTTTGCGTTAGAAATCCTCATGGTGCCTGCGAGGACAGCACACAGGATATGTCAGACTCTTACCGACTAAAACCAACGGTGTTCCTTCTCGTACCTTTACGCCGGAGCCGCGGGAACTCATGAATGCATCGAGATCAAACCATCCTGTCACATAAGTATTCCGCACACGGTATGCAAGCTATAATTTTTTCGTGCGCACTTTATTTACTAGGCTATGACGTCACACAGAAAACACGACAACATGCTGTGAGCATGCACACAACAAAAATAGCGCTATATTAGCTATTTAAAACTCTTCCCCGCGTTATTGAGTGTTAATAATGTAAGGTTGATTTTGTCAAATTATATTATTAATTCTCTAAAAATAATCTACCTATATAATAATGAATCCCTATTTCCCTTGGTCACGCAATCACGCGTGAACGGCTAGACCGATTTCGCTAATTCTTTTTTTGTTGTGTTTATTATTATCAGGAGAAGGTTCCTATGAAAGAAAAAAACGGTCAAGTGCGAGTCGGACTCGCGCAATAAGGAAAACTCGAAGACGGCTGGACCAATCCGGGTAATTTCTTTTTGTTGTGTTTGTTTTGAGTCGGACTCGCGTACTAAGGGTAAACCGATTTTAATGAAATTTTGGTAAGTTGTTATGCACACGCCGGGAAAGGTTTATGAGAAAGAAAAAAAGGGTCAATTGCCAGTCGGACAGGGTCAAGTGCGAGTCGGACTCGCGCAATAAGGGTAAACCGATTTTATTGAAATTTTGGTAAGTTGTTATGCCCAACGTTCGTCGGGTCAGCTAGTTTTGAATATAAATACCGACAGCCCTGACGTTATGAACAGTTCATGTAGAGTTATTTGCTGGTTAAAATATAACGATAGGTTTTTTTTATCGCGCACCACTCGATTTGATATTAACCTACTTACAGTTTTTTTCAGGGTTGATAAAAATTATCAGATTTAATTTGATTTTAATCAGATTTTTTTTTTATATTTGTATCTTTTTTTATTTGGAAGTAAAAAAAAACAGAGTACAATTTTTATTTACTTAATTATTAAAAAACTTAATAAATTAACATAATTTATAACTTGGTAGGTACTTAAGTACATCAGAAAAGTCATTTATTAGAAAATATAGTAGAATATTTTGACAAAACCTTTTCTAAAATGTATAAATATCAAGAGGAAACTCATTCCGACCTTTTTTTTTCCTGACATCTCTCACGAATTGCCGCAGTTTATGTCGGGTTTAGGCTCTTGACATTTTTTGGCTAAATAGATTGCAGTAAAAAGTATTAATTTAATCCATTGATCTGTTTTTAAATATCTTGATTTAAATCGCGAAAATTTCAACCCTGGTTTTTTTTTAGTTGACACAGTGCAGTATGAACAATCGGCCTATAAAATAATAATTACGGACTGTCCCTCATAGTAAATACATTAGTCATAGCTCAGAGACAAGACTACTATTCGATCAGCTGATTAAAAAACGGATATGCGCGGGCAGTCTTTTATGTAAGAAATGGCTTGGTGTCTATCTGCCACACACTTTTTTCTCAAAAACTATAAAGCAGGCATAGATAGCTAAACATTTGTGTATATATGTATAGCTGAATCTTGGCATAATTGTTGGCTTTTATTGACGTGGCCCAATTACCTCTAATGAACATAAAACAATTAATTTCTATTTTAGGGTGAAAAAATTTGGTGTAATAAGTCTATAGCAATGTGTAAAAAGAAATTTGGTTTATATTTTAAACTAACTGTTTCCCGCGGTTTTCCCCGTCCTAAATTCTGTTGTCTGTGTAGGATCGCAACGACAAATTCTCAATTATAGATAAAATAACCGACTCACACTTGACGCATTTAAGTAGCCTATATCCTTCACTTAGACTCACACCATCTTGCCAAATTTGCCCGTGGTTCCACTCGCCTTTAATTCGGTTATCTGTTCAATCTCAGTAGATCCATTATGGATCTAGTGAGATATTTTTTTTCTGAATAGATCTGTTTTCTAGTAAACTGGATCTGATTAGAATTTTTATTGCCACTAGAGATCTATTGGCAATAAAAATTCTCATCAGATCCAGTTTAAATCCAGTTTTAAAAACTAATGTTAAAATAAATTAGATCTCATGATTAATGAATTGTCTCACTAGATAGAATGTTATTACAATTAATTAAAAAAACAAATTATGTTTCAAAAAATATGTAATTGATAATTGTAATTGATTAACTGAGCCTATAATAAAACTAATTGTCTAATGGCATTTTCTAACAGTTAACTTTTAGTAATGTAGACATAAATAAGGGGTTGTCCAGTGTTCGGTCTAATACATGATAGTAGCTTAAATGATGATGATGATGAAAGTAGACTGGTAGTTTATCCATACAAATGATAGATCTCATCAAGATCGTTATTTTGGATGACAGCTGTCAAACTAGAAAGGTTATATCTCCGTAACTATTGATCGTAGACTAGAAGTTTCCTTAGTAGAAATGATAGATCCCATCAAGATCGTTATTTCGGATGACAGCTGTCAAACTACAAAGGACTATATTTCCGTAACTATTGATCGTAGATTAGTAGTCTCGCTAATAGAAATGATAGATCCCATCAAGATCGTTATTTCAAATGACAGCTGTCAAACTAGAAAGGGCTATATCTCCGTAACTATTGATCGTAGACTAGAAGTTTCCTTAGTAGAAATGATAGATCCCATCAAGATCGTTATTTCGGATGACAGCTGTCAAACTAGAAAGATCTATATTTCCGTAACTATTGATTAGATCCACAACTGAATCTAGTGAGAAACAAATTTCTTCGTAGACCCACGCTTTTAAATCTGGATAATCTTCTCAGTAGATACACACTTCAAAAAATGGATCTATTGACAAAGTAATATCTCACTACACACTCACCATGATGGATCCGGACAATAGATCTAGTGAGATTGAACCTGATTTGAAGGATTTCAACGACAGCTTCTCAATTATAGAAAAAAAAAACGATCCACACTTGACGTTTTCAAGTTTCGGCTACTTTACTTTACTTTTCCTTTCTCGGGACTCAAACTATCTCCATGCCAAATTTCAACATCATCGGTACAGCAGTTTAAGCGTGAAGAGGTAACAGACAGACAGAGTTACTTATATTAGTATGGATATTCTGAATGTTTTCATTATATTTATGTGTTTTATTAAATTTTCTTCGCTTTTAGGATTTTGATTTAATTCAATTTTTTTTACAGTATTATTTTTTTTATACCACTAAGGTGTAAAACAAGCTTACGGTCCGCCTGATGGTAACCGTAGCCTATGGACGCTTGCAACAACTCGCTCGTTGCCGACCCTTCAGAAATCTAATAACTTCTTTCTTGAAGAACTCCATACTGTAGTGCTTGGAGAAAACCGTGGCAGGGAGCTCATTCCACAACTTAAGCGTTCGCGGGAGGAAGTTTCTCTGAAACCGCACTGTATAATATATCAAACAATAATCGGCGAAATAAACCTTTGACCTACTTCGTCACACCCTCAACTTTAAGGGGATGGCACTTTAACTGATCATGGGGCACAAAACAGGCACTAAACAACTTTTAAAATAAACAAAAAAAGCGGTCAAGTGTGTGTTGACACGCGTTAAGTTAGGGTTCCATAGAGTGAGTGTTTTTATATCTAAACTTGCGAACCGATATTGTTTAAATAATTGGCACATTGACAAAATGAGTAGAAAGAAAGAAAAAGCATCAAAATCGGATTAGCCAAACGCGAGATAATCGCAGACAAACATACATACATACATACAGGTCAAACTGAAAACCTAATTTTTTTGAAGTCGGTTAAAAAATAGAAAGAAAATCGCATCAAAATTCGTTCAACCAAACGCGAGATAATCGCCGAAAAACATTCATACATACAAACATACAGGTCAAACTCAGAACCTCCTTGTTTTTGAAGTCGCTTAAAAAGTAAAAAGAAAGAAAGAAAATACGTGGATTTATCGCATACATGCAACATGCACAAGATCAGTGGTACCAGGGTTAGAAAAAACTAACCGTGGTGCTACTGGGTGTACCACGGTTAGCAAACACAAATTACGGTCATTTTTATCTCATATTGTGACACAAATAAATCAAAACCTATGGGGTACTTCCCGTTGACCAAGGAGTCTTAATCTCATGATAGAAGAGCTATCTACATATAATAAGTTTATACGGAACCTTCGGTGCGCGAGTCAGACTAGCACTTAGCTATTTTTTGATTTTATGATTTTTCGATAAGCCATTATTTTTTTTAAAAATTTCAAAGTTGCCGGAATATCTGGTATAGAGAATCTTTTGAAACCAACAACGCCGACCCTTGATGTTTCTGTATAAGTTTATCGGAGTCAATGCAAAGATGCAAGAAATAAGAGACGATTTGGCTATAGGCTTTGAAATCTGTGTAACACAGGGACGTATGAAAACGAACACTGTAAGGTTTTTGCCATTTGGTTACAAAACCCTTAAAAAACCGGGTTGCACTCCGGGAGTGCTGGCAGAAGTGAAAACTTGAAAATTGACGTTGTGCATTTTTGATTGTTTTTGAATGGTTAGGGAATAATTTTGCACGAATTTATGTGGTAAAATACAATATTCATTTATTGCGCTGTCGAACACAAACATGATAATTTATAATACATTAAAATTTAACTCTTCAGAACTTTCGCCGCACGGTGGAAAGACAGGGGATACTTCCTCTCCTACTCTCCTTCCGTCTTACGAATTTTCGATCAGGGCCTAATTCTAACTTCATCCGAGATAATCTCGTATTAGAGATTATCTGGAAGGCACTATCTCGACTGTAAAATTTCGATCGTCGACATTATTTTCACGTTTGCTGTATTTTCACTATCAATCGAAACAACCTTCGAACAAAATGTCGTTCGAAGCGGTGGAATGTTGCCATTGTGAACCGGTTACTTTACGAGGTTTTTTAAAACGCCTATTCTAATATGCCTGACTACAAAATGTTTGAAGCAACATTTTACTTGCGTTCTATCATTATTAATAAGGAAATTATAAGTATAACTAAGTTTGTAAACTAAATCCCTATTTTGAGAAATTGCTATAATCTTTAAACGGAATGTATTTGCGTTAACGTATTTATAAATAAAAAAAAACCCTGTTTGTTTTTGTTAAGTGTTTTATTTGTTTATTTGGTTTGGTTAATTCTCAATTGTAGGTTATTCTTATTTTTCAAAGGTGTAATTATGTTTATTAATTTTTTTTTCACATGAAATTACCACCTAGTAATATCAAAATACTACGCAGCACTAAAGATGGCCGCGCTGGAACTTAAACATTTTTGTCAGTGTATGTGATGTAACCTAGTGTTTGTTATGATGTCATGGGCGACTTTGATAATTGCAAAAATCGGCCAATCAATCAATTGAGAAAATACTAGTAATGTATAATGAAAGTAATAAAGGTAAAAAATATCATATTTGATAATATAAGTCTTTTTTCCGCCCTTTTAATTACTCAGACCTATATTTTACTTTAGATTTTGGAACATATAGTTCACGCTAAGAGTAGAATTAATGTTTAGAACCCAATCATTTTGAACTATATTTGTCATGATTCGAATGCGAGATGTAGTCTCGAACGGTCCCGAGGGGCTTACGTTCGAGAAATGTCGGATTCGACATTACCAGAATTGCTTAACTACATTTTCGTTCGAGAAAAGTTTAAATTCGTACTTTATTTCGAATTCGTGATCAATTCGATCGCGTGAGAATTGGCTCCCTGATCACGTGTCCTGACGCGAGTTTAACATTTTTTACCCATCACGAAAAAAGTGTACAACGCCGCTAAAGGAGTTTTCACTTCAAAAACGTTGCATTGAGTCATTTAACCGCAGTCACTTTTTAATTTTCAGTTAATTTCCATTTTATTTTTTCTTTTATTTCAGTACTGTGGTGGCAAAGGAGTAAGTACCTTCTAGGTCTACGCGGATCACAGACAGGTTTGGGCTTATCAAATATGAACCTAACAGTCTTAAACTTACTGCACAAATTTCCTTTTTATTACAGAGGGTCACTAAAGTAATTTTACTTAATTAGCACTTGTTACTTGAGTCAGTTTCTGGCACAATCGGAGAAAGTTCTCTCATCCATTACGGCTTTCAAGCTTTGCGCGGTTTTTGCGCTAACGCGTGCGAAAAAATCTTTTCCCATGGGAACTCTCGATTGAGAATGAAAGTATTTAATGTTGGGCTTCATTAAGAGATATATATATGTATGTATAACTTCACAGCCTTTACTCCCCGAAGGGGTTAACCAGAGGCTGGAACATATCTACATTATTATGCCCGCCCACATTGTACAGACAGACTCTTAACCAACCGCTTTTGTGGTGAGCCCATCGACGAAGCACTGTTTCTGCTAGCAGTGTATCTTAATGTGGACTAATGTGGCCCCATAAGTCACAAATACCAGCTTCATAACAAGCGGTATAATGAAAGACCAGGGACAAAATTATATACTGTCTTGGCAATTCCAGACAAACTGTAAGAAGTTAGTCAGGATAGACATGGGGGATATTTATAGTAAATTAGCTTTTGCCCGAGGTTCCACCCGCTCTAAATTCGGTTATCGGTGTAGGATTCCAACGGCAACTTCTCAATTATAGAAAAAAAAAAGCCGAGTGACACTTGACGTTTTCAAGTAGCCTACCTTAGCCCTCTCTCGGGACTCAATCTATCTCCATGCCAAATTTTATCTTAATCGGTACAGCGGTTTATGTTCATAAGTAACATATACTTGAAACTTTTTAAATTAATAAAATCTGACAATTTTAATTTTTGTTAAAAAAACATAATGTTTTTTTTAGTTTTTATACAAACAATCTATTTATACAACCAATATAGTTTTTATCTGAGAATTGTCAATTTGAGGAACCTGTAATTTTGGGGTTATTTATTTATCTTTAAAAAATAATGACGTCATGTTAAATACCTAGGAACTGTTCGAATATTAAAACTTATTGTTGTGTTGCGATACTAAATCGCCCGAACTCTTAGGTTATGTATGAAACACCAATTTTTACACCATAAATATTTACCTCGCAAGGCTATACTCAACGTGACTTGTGCTTATATAAAGTAACAGGCAAGCATGTAGCAACGATTTTTTCCTAGGGGGGGCGGCAAATTTTCCAGCTGCCCCTATACATAGGGTAAGGGATAGCTTTCTAGTATTTTCTAGGGGGGGCCATGAGTTACTCTAACACCAGTTATTGTTCGGATATTCTTGGGTTGCATGTAGCCACACCATGGTTACCGAACGCAGCACAGAAATATGTTTACTTATTTTATATCGAAAATAGCGTCACCACTCAGATCTTAAAGTTGGTGGGTCTGTATCTTAACATTTTACCGTTTTTTTTTTCATTTTAAATCAGGCTTAATTTTGTGTACCTCGTCATATAAAACTTTTTAACAAAAAAAACAACCGGCTTCAAAAATATGCACTTAAAAGTTAAATTAATTACATATTGCCAAAAATCTGATCTGAATCACTGTTTAAAGTTGGTGTCATGCAAGTGAAGTTGGTTATAAACTGTTAGGTACATAGACAACAACTTCAAACTGTTTGTTAAAAAGTTTTTATTTTTTACTTTTGAGTAACGAATTAAAAGACGTACACTAAAAACATCCATACTCGTAATAAAATTTTATACAATCATCAACATAAAAAAATTAAGACATGGCTTTTTGGCATTGTCAGAACTGGACCAAATCCGACCACACCGGAAGGACCAGCTTTCAAATAAAAAAAAGAATCATCAAATTCGGTTCACCCAGTCGAAAGTTCTGAGGTAACAAACATAAAAAAAAGTACAGTCAAATTGAGAACCTCCTGCTTGTTTTAAGGTCTGTTGAAAAATAAAATAGTAAATATTGAAATATTACTTAAGACTTGAAGATTATATATGTATATGTGTAAGATTAAATAGTTTTTTGTGTGTGTTTTTATGATATCATTTTCTTAAAAACTTAGATCGATTATCATGAGGTGTTTTGTATTATAATGGTAAAAAATTGCAAGAGTCCTATTTTTGCCATTTGCTACGGAACCCTATAACAGAAAACTAATATTTTGCTTGTGTCTAAGTATAGAAAAGTTACTGAAAGGTTAGCAAATCATTGTTAAAAAACATAAAAATATTGTTACCGTCAAATTTAACGAAGATCTAGTTGTAACATGTTCGGTTAAACTATTTTGTTTACATATGTTACTGCAATTATTTTGAACTTTTATTGACTTCACTGAACTACTGCAATTATTTTGAACTTTTATTGACTTCACTGAACTTCACATGTCTTTTTTTTCACATATGCAAGTTACCTCACGATGTGTAAATAGTCAATGTACTTAAAAAAAAATTAAAGAAAGATTTATTTGTACACGCGGGGCTCGAACCTCCGCCACTCAGGACGCAATGTAAAATCGGAAACCCCTAGGCCAATCGACTCTGCACTGTGCTCTGTCCATAGGCTTCACGAATATAACAAACAAAAGATGTAAACATGCGATGTAACTGAAAATTAACACGCTGAAATACCGCAGCGTAGGCAATTTAGCTCTAATTTCCTTTCTGAAATTAGCCTTGTGATACAATAGCCAGCGGGCATGACTATAGTAGAGCCTTCTAGCACGCCTTTAGTATTTACATGATAAAGTTGGTTTAATGCGCAGGCAAATGCTCAGACAGAACTGGCTATCGACTGTAGTAGTCCAGTCGATGTCCACTAATATCTGGAAAGTATTCGGAAGTTTATGAAATTTTGGTTTGTCATGAAGAGATACTCTGCGGCGTAGAATCTTTTGACCTTGAGGACCCTGTGCGAACTTAAACTTGTGGAAAAAAAAAATCAGATATTTTTCGGTTTTTCGTTTATATCTCCTAAACTGAGTGTTTTATGTGTACTATTCCTTTCAGAAAGTTGTAGAATATTAAATTTTCTTCAATTTTCACTAGTCGAAAGTATGTATTGATTCAAAACTAACTGAGAGACACCAGATCAAAGTTTGAAGATAATTTTGTCCTAGGCGCGCCGCGTCTTAAGAGTACAAAACACAAAAAAAAGTTTTTATAGTATTAAAAATTACTTTAAAAACTTATGCTATATTCTACACATTAAAAATCCTAAAAAAAATTAAAAGTTTTTGCTCCCCCTCAAGTTAGCACAGGTGCCTCGAGGTTTTATCATCAAGGAGTTGCCCGAAGAATCCCACGCCGCCGGTAACCAAATCCAGAGGAGAGAAGTTGATTGATGGTAAAAAAAAAAAAAAATTAAAGCCATCATTGAAAGTATTAAATTTCAAAGCGTCGAAACTACGTTCCATAAATCATCGAAAAATCATCTTTGACGGGGGATTAAAATCTTGCTGGAACGTAGATTAAGAACCTGTCTACAATAACGTAGTAAAGTTACGATTAGCCTATTCGACGCTTATTATTGGAATGAACACGGCGATTGGGATTTAAGTAGCAGTTAAAAACGTCGATTGAAAATGATTATAAAACTGTTTACTTACCAGTCACTGACATACCATGAAAATACGTATCAGTTAAATGCTGATATTTAACCCGTGCTACGGGTGTTAAATGTGATAATTAAGTCGGGACGATATCACTAAAATAGCAAAGACTACATTATCACTGTTGCTAACATTCAAAAGGTACTTTTGGTAACTCTTCTACACCATTCGGATTTTGACGCGTTTTGAAGTCAAATTTTATACCATTATGCATGATTAAACATCAATTGGTTAAATTACCGTGTTTAGATAATTTTATAACATATATTCAATCAATTAATATCATTTATTCAATTTAGGCTAAAATAATGAGCACTTATAAATGTCACTACGCTATCGGTTCGTAAGTCTATAGGGCGGGAGAACTTGTACTGAGAAGAACCGGCAAGAAACTCAAGCAAGGGCTCAGTGACTAATGACTCGACTGCTGAATCGAGGGGCGTGGGTTCCGTATAAGACGAACATTTGTGTTTGTCTTGAGACTGAGTGTTTTCTGTGTATAATACGTATGTATTTCAAAAAAAAAGGATATATATATATATATAGCTTTTGCCCGCGGTTTCACCCGTCCTTAATTCGGTAATCTGTGTAGGATTTCAACGGCAACTTCCCAATTATAGAAAAAAATCGATTCACGCTTGTCGTTTTCAAGTAACCTATGTCCTTACCACGTACTCAAATTCAAATAGTTTATTTCTTAAATAAATCGCCCAATGCGAGTCGGACTCGCGCACGAAGGGTTCCGTGCCATTATCTACAAAAACGAGCAAAAAAATGTTTTATGTATGTTGTATGGGAGCCCCCTTAAATTTTTGTTTTTTTCTGTTTTTAGTATTTGTTGTTATAGTGGCAACAGAAATACATCTTCTGTGAAAATTTCAACTGTCTAACTATAGCGGTTCATGAGATACAGCCTGGTGACAGACGGACGGACGGACGGACAGCGAAGCCTTAGTAATAGGGTTCCTAATTACCTTTCAGGTACGGAACCCTAAAAATAGTATACAATATCACTTTTTTGACGTCAGTATGATATGCAAGGAATTTATAAACCACTACCGTTTCGGAATCAAGATGGTGTTCTGGGGAGAAGAAACGGTGAAAGAAACTCTCCAGCTATCGCTCTTTTCAATTTTAAAATTAAAATATAATTAATATATAAGTATGGATTTGTATCCTTATCTGGTATCCAAAGTACAAGCTTTGCTTAGCTTACACGTTGCACTGGGTGTAATGTCAAAAAAATATTTGTTTATATATTAAAGGCTCCATACTTAGTAAATCCGCCAGTTCAAATGTATACATATATATAGCAGTTTTTTATGGTGTCGTAAAAGGAAATAAGAATCCCTTATAGGGTCACTTTGTTGTCCATCTGTCTGTCTTGCTTTTTCTTAAGAACGCGTGAAGGTATAAAGTTGAAGTAAATATCAAATACTAAGGTCTACGGTCCCTTGAAGCTGTAAAAAAATCAATCTTCTAAGTTGACGCAATAAAAAAATACGTCTGAAATGCGACCATTTTTGTCGCATTTTTTGGCATTCACAACTAAAAAAAAAACCTAAGGGGTACTTCCTGTTGTCCTAGAATCAAGAAATTTGACACGAAGCAAGGTCTTATATCACAAATATAGAAAAAAAATCCAAAAAACATATCATAAACCTGTGACTTGATATCATGATGAAAGAACTATCTACATATAAGTTTGTACGGAACCCGCAAGCCATACTTGCACTCTGTCAGAATTACTCCGAGTTGACTTGGTATACTTTTAGCTGTGGCTATTTGTACATGCCGAGCTCAAAACGCTCCATAGCATAACGCAAGCTGTTTACGGCAAAAGATTCTAGATTCATAATGAAGATTTTGTCAAACTCTTATAGTTGTTCGTGAATAGCCAGCTTTGACCCGGTTGCAGTTGCAGTTACCAAACGCCGCTCTGCTATTACTGCAGTAGTGTTTGTTGTGTTTGTTGCCATGCCATTTATTGACATAAAAATTATCTCTATGCAAGTATGATTGCGATTTTCGATAGGCTGACTCCCAGAATGTGTTAAGGTGATAAGATTTTCCAGCAACATCTGTCGGTTATAAATACATAATATGATGCAATCTTTCTATTAAAAAAAACCGGCCATGTGCGAATCGGACTCGCGCACGCAGGGTTCCGTAACATTATCTATAAGCGAAAAAATCACGTTTGTTGTATGGGAGCCCCCCTTAAATATTTGTTTTATTATAATTTAATTATACATTTTTAAAGTGAATATATAACTAAATATTCTGTGACTATTTCAAGCGTCTACCTGTGGCCGTTATCAATATCGAGCAAATACGAGCAAAAAAATCACGTTTGTTGAATGGGGGTTCCTTAAATATTCATTTAATTCTGCTTTTAAGTATTTTTTTGTAATAGCTGCAACAGAAATACTTCATTTGTGAAAATTTCAACTGTCTAACTATCACTGTTCGTTAGATACAGCCTGGTGACAGACAGCGAAGTCTTAGTAATAGGGTCCCGTTTTTTACCCTTTGGGTACGGAACCTTAAAAAATCAGGTGTCTTTCGTGATTTTACTCACCATGTGATAGTTTTTAGTAATCAGTATATTCTGTTTATTTCCGGATTAATCCTGATTTACTGCTCATAATTCGTCAAAAACTAGTAAAGGGTTTATTTGACGATTTACGATTTGAAAGGGGCATAAAGCAAAATAGCCCTCAGTAGAATTGAATTTTAAGTGAATATAGTCCAAATTAATAATAATAAAACATGTAGATACTGCATTATAATTCCAAGAGCTGATAGCAAAAACATAATGCAATAAAATTTTCTCGGTAGTCACCTCTAATTTTTGCCAATTTTTGATTTATTATTACAAATGTGCATATAATTAAGCTGAAATTTCAATAAAATATCACTTAATACAAACCAAAATAAGGCTGTTATAAATTTACAATACAAGTGATAATATTCGAAATATTCCGCGTTGTATGGGAATGTGTCTGGCTTTATGTGCCCTCTTAATCATTGGATGATAAAGCAAGCGTCCATAGTCAAGAAATACTCTAAAAAATATTGTTGCGATTATTGGCACACCATCTGTGAGCAGAACTAAATGTTTAGTGAAGAGAGGGTGATACTTTACCTTATGATCTGGGTGTATATCAGCGTTGCCAATTTTTTTTTCGGGGATTTGTAACCTTTAAGTAAGAATGTATGCGGAAGATTTTGTTTCTTGCATCCGACATTATTTTTTTTTTTAAAAACTCCTTTGGAGAAGCATTTAAAATTTGGGGCACTATTATATTTATGAAAGATAAAGTTTAAGATTTTTGAATCTCCAAAAAGCGGGGCGTGCACGGACATTTGATTGGGACGTTCCGCCAAATTCGGAACGTCTGGCAAATCTGGTGTGTATCCAGTTCATCCACTGGTTACACCTCTTTGCGAGATTAGAACCGTACCGTTATATATACATGTATGGATGGATGTAAAAGTTTGTGCAGATGTTTTATACTTTATTATCCTCAAACGGATGAACGGATACAGATGAAATCTCGATACGATAGTGTAAAATGTAAAGTAGAATTACTGCCAGATCGAGCGTCAGTTCCAAAGATAAATGGTTTGTTTTATTGCAGAGCATATATAGTATGTGTGTTGCAGCTAGGTTTGATAATTGGTTGGGATTAGGAATGGGCAAATTGTATGATATATATTGGGCAGTGTTAAAATAAATTTCATAGGAAATTAAATATATCGGCAGCAATATTAGTAACAGTGCAACAAATCCTGATTCGGTTTTTATGTTATAAATTAATTTTGCAAATAATGCACTTGCCAATAACAAAATATTATTTATCAAGTAAGTACCAAATATGCTGTACCTCAAACAATTTTCAATACGAAATGAAATGTTACCGAAAAATGATTGAATAAATTTCATACAATTTGCCTTTGTAGCGTTTTTCTGTAATTATTTGTTAAGGCGGATGTCCTTCTCAATCGAATTACCTAAAAACATCCTTTGATCAAAAATAAGTCAAAAACGAATAATACGACGTGAATAAAAACTACATAGAACGAGATAATAAATAAAATTCAAAAAAGGTAATAGAATTTTATATTTTACACACAGCATTTTTTATTCTGTGTTATGTTAAATTTTTGGCCGAGGACATTTTCGATTTACGAAAATATTTTGAATACCAACCTTATTAAAAACGTCGAAATAAAAAGAGAACTACGAACTACAGAAATCGCTAACAAAATATGCAAGTGCGGAACCAAACTTTAAAATTATTAGCGAAATTTACCAACTGCATGGCGGAAAGTCAAGGCCAAATACTAAAAAAAAAACGTAACAGCAAATTGGGAGAGACAACCCAATCAACTGTGTACGATCAGTTAAATTAAACGAATTACACAGCCCGCAAAAACGGTAACAATACCGCAACAGGGTAAAAACCTTAAGAGTAAAAATTAAAAGAGTAATACGCAAGCTAAGCAAGTGTTGCTAACTAATGAATTGAAAAATTAAAATGAAGCTTACCAATGTACGAAAATGAATACAGCGACTTCATACACCCACTTAAAAGTAAACCCCGTATAAAATCACTTAATTAAAATCAACTGATTTAGCTTATATTTAGAGGTTTTTAGCACAGCAAGGCACAGCGCACCTGTTTTTAAAACCAACTATAAATGCCATGGACTTTAAAATTTGGTTTAAAGTTTGGTTTGTAGGATTTCTAAAATAATCAGCCAACAATTAAGAAAATGAAATAGAAAGACGTAATTATATGCTGAGGAAAACGTTTAAATAAACCAAGTTCGTTAATCGAGTGTTCTTACTGCTTACACTATTTACTGTGTCATGCCGCCACGTCTAAATATAGCCGCATTCATTTCGGTGTCGTTAAACAGTTTGCTGAAATACAATTGTGGATTTTGTGTTATCAACTGCTTCCTGTATATCTTAAAGCGTTATTGATATCCAATAGTTATTTATATATATTTATACTGCTTCTAATAATGTTATGACGATATAATCGATAAGTGCGACGGGTTTACGATTATACAATGGGCATTAGCTTTTGGTCGCCGGTTTGTCCGAATTTAATATTGACAAGACTTTATCGATAGGCTTTGTTTTGTCAAAGTCAAAGTCAAAATGTTTTATTTAAATAAGGATTTAACAATCACTTTTGAGTCGTCAAAGTTATGAAATATTATTTTTTGTAACCTCTTTAAGTAGATTTTTCTACTAGTTGTTACTCGATAGGTCAGTTTTTAATTTAATATTGACAAGACTTGTTGAGTTAGGCTTTGCTGTTTTTATCCTTTGTGGATTTTTTTCTACTGGTTGTTATTTCATAGGGTCAGTTTTCAATTTAATATTGACAAAACTTTAGTTTTGACAGGCTTTGATGTGTAACCTCTTTAGTAGATTTTGTCTAATGATTGTTACTTTTGATAGATCAGTTTTAAATTTATCGTTGACAAAACTTTTGTTTCGATAGTCTATCAGCTGTTTAAATAACCTCTTTAGTGAATTTATTTTAGTTTTTTTTTCTACCAGTTGTTACCTGATAGGTCAGTTTTCAATTTAACATGACGAGACTTTTGTTTTGATTAGCTTTGCTATTTAAATAACCTCTTTAGTGATTTTTTTCTACTGGTTGTTATTTGATATTTGATAGGTCAGTTTTTAATTTGATATTGACAAGTCTTTTGTTTCGATAGGCTGTGCTGATTAACTGACCTCTTTACTGGATTTAGTTCGTGAATATTTGACACTGGTTGTTACTTGATAGGTTAGTTTTTAATTTAATATTAACAACAAATTTTGTTGACTTTAAGACAATGGTAACAATGCTATTTTTTATTGATCAATCATAGTTTTAGGTGCACTATAATTAATAAAGTAGAAAAAATATTTTAACTGAGATATTGGTTAAATTTTGTCCGAAATGTCGTGTGCCGAAAGTAGACTGAAAGAAGTATTGCCAGGTGATTTGCCTAGTTCTGGTGTAACTTAACGTCTGCGAACGAAATCAAGATGCTGATGCTAGGGGTTCAAAAGTTGAACGTATTATTTAAGGCTGTTAACAACATTGAGATTCATATTTTGAGCATCGAGAGCTGGGCGCTAAAGGGATTGCCCCAATTTTTTACAAAGTCTTCCTTGATGAAAGCCAACGAAATCGAAAATAATGCGAAAAAAAAAACGCGTTAAAGTCTGCGAAAAGTAAAGTTATATTGGCACAGTTCATCCCCGGTTTCCACGGTTTGCCGCACTCTAAATTCCTTCCAGATGATAAAACAGTAAATCAAGAATACCATGTCATGACTCATCATGAGTTTGCGCAGGAATATAGGCCGAATACGGACAGATTTGCTGAATCAATGCAAGGGTTTTGCATCATGATAATACATCATTGCACTAAACTAATTCAAATCTTGCACCATAGCGACTAACCTTTGAAGACCATGGCAACCGCCTATCAATTTTTTGTAACGCCATATTCTTATAAAAATATTAGTATCCTCATAAAAAACAAAAAGGTACATTTTTACATAATGCCCTAAAGATCCTGCGTCATCTTAATGTAACACCGCCATATTGCCAGGTGGTTAGACAAATGCCGTGAAATGGACGGCTTACTACTAGAGTCACTGTAAATGTGGACTGGAATCGCCGCATACCATCCACCGGTGGTTGACAGCTCCCTGCTCCTTCAATTGCCACCTATTTGAACGCATGCGTTGTTCCAGTCGACAGTTTTGAGCCCTTTACAGAACCCTCTCATCGACCGTTTCTTTTTCCTATGTGACCTTGAATCCTGGCAGTGGAACGCTAGCTGGTAAGACGTTGGAACGGAACGGCCATATTGCGAGCTGGCCCGGCAAAAAACCGTGTTTTTATTATTTTTAATACCACTAAGGTGGCAAACAAGCTTACGGTCGCCTGACGGTAAGCGGTTACCGCGGCCTATGTGGACGCTTGCAACACCAGGGGTATCACTCGCGCGTTGCCAATCCTTCTGAAATCTAATTACTTCTTTCTTGAAGAACTCCATACTGTGTTGTGGGCTCCGGAGTTGTTTCCTTTACTATCGCGTCTCTTCGGTCTTTTTCTTCGTAAGTTACACTACGAGGCAGTTCTCGTCTTCGTAAAAGACTGTGCACCCCATGCCCATAAAGAGCGTTAGATAGACCAAACCCTTCGTATTATTAGTTTAATCGCTTATATTCGCTAATTTTTCTCCGATCTCCCTCTTTGATGTGGTAACCCACAGCTTTTGAGATACCAGAAGAACAAGAAGAGATAGCCAATACGGGTCCATTATAATTGTCTAAAATCAGCAGTAATTACTTAAATTGAATAACCTCCGCGAGCAATTTGTCGAGAACAGATGTCTCATTTCTTTTTACTAACAAAACCCACGCTCTCTACTTTCAAGGTATGCACATACCGTCTCGGGTTATCTGTAATTGATCTTGTTTGAAGATGTTTGTCCGTTGACTGGGTTTTTCCTTTTGTGTTTTGTATTTTTTTCTTTTTACATTAACCTTTTTCCAAAATAGGGCAACGATCTTAAATGTTTTTAGGGTTCTGTAAATTTGTTTACCCGCATCTATATAAATAGTAACTCTATTCTCTCTATCCATTAGGTAACGGCTTCAACATTGCATTGAATGATGAAGCGATGAAACTTGGCAGACGTGTTTGTTGGGCGCTCAAGGCACTTATCCCTGGAACTGACAGTCGGTTTTGAAAAAAATCTTTTTGCATTTCCTAGCCCAATTCTTGAGGAAAATTATAGGCTATTTAACATCGCGCTAAGATACTAAGGAGCCGAGCAAGAGGAAAAAAATTAGAAAGAACCCCAAGCGAAAACGAAGTAAGTACGTAATAGCACGGGCGAGCGAGGGGGGATGGAAGCGACGAAAAGGGCAGAACGTCTACCTGTTTAGCTATGGGTAGTTATGTGTATGTTTGAACTTGTGATGTCACAAAAAAAAGTAAACCCTTAATAAAGTGATACTTCGGTGACACGCCTGTTTTTCTCAGCAACTACGAATGCTTTTAACTTAAAATTTGTGTGTTCTATCGCTTGTGTAATGGTTTGTGTTCTGAGGAATTGTTCAAAATGATGCTCAATAATGCATTTTATCATTGCACCACTCGCCATCGGCAGGGGCTTCATCCTCACACCTGAAAACCTAACACTGTGCGATTTCCGAGGTGGTTCCTCCAGCAAACGCTTCGGTTGTGGTGTGGTTTTGATGTGGTGCGCTTAAAAACGAGATTTTATAAACTTGAGCCAAAAATGCGAGCTCACAATGCTCCACATAGTTGAAAAGTAATTTTAACATGAACCTCTTTTTTCTAGCATGAAAACGGAAATTGTACACCTATACTTGGCATTCCTTACTTTTTATATCAGGTTTTTTTCATAATTGAACTTATATTGACAAATCGAATCATTTTTAGACAAGGCTAGAAAATGTTTATCCTAAAAATTAAATCAAAATAAAATAAACAGCATTCTAATAAACGTTTAGGGTTTTTAGTTTACCGCAACTTCACCAACGTGTATCCCATCGATAATTCCCCATTAATAAATTGAAGTTGTATTTATGAAGATGTTTAAGAAACTTAATAGTCCACGGGATATTTCAAATTTGCGTAGTGTCACATGAGATGTAGTTTCACCCATGGCACTACTGGTAGTGTCCAGGTAATTTGATGTTAGTTTTTAAATATCTAAACTACATTTGTAATATTAAAATGCTGTGAACTTAGGCAACACTAGCGACAGTCATATGCCACAGCTCAGTGGTTCTGTACCTCTAAAAGAAGTTCGACGGGTTAGATTGAGTCAAAAACGTTTGTATAGCTACCGCTGAGTGACAGAGCCCTGCTAATGTGACTGCGTAACATCACACGGTCCATTATCTTCTTTGCCATCCTAAAAAGATATAATATATATCTTTCTCAAGAAACAGTATTAAATTGAAAAATTCAGATTTTAAAATAAGCGCGTACAAACAAACAAACTTACTAATTAATATATAAGTAAAGACCTGGTGCTTACTTGGTCGGGTTTTTTACAAGTCCCTCGATGAGAACATAGGACAATCGAGGTAGTTCGAAGCTTTTATTGGACACTTTCCTTATAGATTGACTATTTCTCGGAGCCATTGTCATTGGTATCTAGCTAGGAATTTCAATCAGCGTACGCTATGACTTGTGTTCAACACCTACGTGTTAAGAATATTGGTTATCGAATGCGACAACTTCTGATATGGACTGAAATAGGTAATAGTACATTTCGTATTGAGTACAGAAATGACACTTTTTCTTACCCGAGGAAGGAAGCTAGTTCGCTTACGACGAAAGCTTTTATTCCGAGGGTAAAAAAGGCCATTTTGTACACGGTACGAATGATGTACTTTCTGCTACCTGAAAGTCTGACTCTAATTCGTCATCACAATCACTTTCAGAAAAAAATCGCCATGTTTTCAATGTTTTTTTAGGTGAAACCGAATACTAAATCAAATTTAACCATATTTTGTACTGACCTGTGACTCCTGTATATTTATTTAATATTTTTCAATTTCTATCTACCCTAAAGTTGTCTAGTAAAGATCGCTTATAAGCGATAAGACCGCTTTTTATTTACTGTAAGTTTAGTTGTTAATGTCAATTTGTTTATACTTCACATTTTATCGTGTGGGTCATTTCTCACCGGTGACCAGAAAGTTCGAGTTCGGAACTCTTTATTAAAGGTAGTAAAAAATATTTTTTTTTTTTTTTTTTTTTTTATACCACTAAGGTGGCAAACAAGCTTACGGCCCGCCTGATGGTAAGCGGTCACCGTAGCCTATGGACGCTTGCAACACCAGGGGTATCACTTGCGCGTTGCCGACCCTTCAGAAATCTAATAACTTCTTTCTTGAAGAACTCCATACTGTAGTCCTTGCAGAAAACCTTGGCAGGGAGCTCATTCCACAACTTAAGCGTTCGCGGGAGGAAGTTTCTCTGAAACCGCACTGTACGCGACCATTTAGGTTCTAAAGTGTGAGAATGAATTCCCTGCCGATGGCGAGCGGTGCGATGGTAGAAAGTAGCCGTGGGCATCATTTCGAACAATTCCTCAGAACACAACCCATTGTACAAGCGGTAGAACACACACAGTGAGGCAAAGTCTCTCCTCAGACTTAAGGGCTCGATACCGCAAGTGAGTTTGGGATCGTCGACAATTCTCACAGCCCGTCGTTGAACCGAGTCAAAAGGGTCAAGCTGGTATCCGGGTGCACCTGCCCAGAGATGGCAGTGTTTTCGCACTGATTAATTATTTGTGTGTTGGAGCCCTTAGTGCGCGACTCGCACTCAGTCGATCTCTGTAGTATTTAAAGGGGCTAATACTATACTAACCCACTCTGGGATGAAATACCTTGTTCCTACATGATCTGTAAGTTTACAGTTTCAATCTTTAATTATACGTATTTTGATCATGTGATGAACGTTCCGTTAAAATCACGATGGGATCAACTTCACTCGACACTTTTTTTTTCCAAATAAGTTTTTTTTTTTATATCTTTAAGTGGCAATCAAGCTAACGGTCCACCTGAAGATAAGCGGTAAGATTATCTATCGTTATTATAAAAAATAGAAGAAAACCCCGAAAAAACCGGGTGACCGGTTTTTGTGAATCTATTAACTGAAAAAAACGGGTTTGTTTAACTAACCAGTTTTTGCAAGCCCTATACACAATGGCAGGCATCGAAAAAAAAATTACTATAGTGAATTTCATATATACAATATCTTAATACTATACATAATTCTACTGTACTTGTGTATGTCACTGTACTCCTCCTAAACGCCTGGATCGATTTGAATGATTTTTGAAGTGAAAACTTCTTTAGCGGCGTTGTACACTTTTTTTGGTATGGGTAAAAAATGTTAAACTCGCGTCAGGTCACGTGTCCTGATCGAAAATACATATAAAATTCGTAAGACGCAACTCGCGTCAGACTGATCATCAGACGGAAACCATAATACCACGCCATAAAACTTTCGCAAGACGGAAACAATAATGCCACGCCTATTATAATTTTTATTTTTAGTATATGGCGATTATGAGTAGTACAGGCAGAGGACGTAGTATTATATTCTCTTTGCAGGGAGGTTGGAAAAGGTCAAATATACTACGTCAAAAAAGTAAATAAACAAACATTATTATTTCTTGACAATCAGAGACATGTCTTGCGACATATTTGAGTGATAAGCGCGAATTGTGTGTTAAGGACATTGGTTCTGTACAATTAAATATGACGTATGATTTGACTTGTAACATATTTGAATGTTAAGCGCGAATCGTGTGTAAAGGTTTTCACTTCTGCCGGCAATCCCGGAGTGCAACTCGTTTTTTTTTGTATGCTTTTGGGTGGCGCCCTGGATGGTTTAGATTCACAAATCATCCCGGCAGATGGTGCTGCAGTCGGTATCATGCAGGACAATGTCTGCCCGGTCAGCTAGTACGTTTATATAATCTATAAAAAGTACCCATAATGGTTTTTTTTTTTTTATATATATCACTAAGGTGGCAAACAAGCTATCACGTTTTTATAATGAAAATCTTACCTATATAGCAAATCTTATTAAAAATATGACTACCTAACTGTTCAAATAGGTCCTAATAGGTATTCTAGTATGACCAGACACTGTGGCACCTACTGGGAAGGATTTATTCTCTTACTTCCTTGTAAGGGTCACTGAACATCATAATTAGTAGTCTTGTAGCACGTCAACCATGAAATGCAGGGTACTAAACAAAAACTCATGCGCAAATAGCGTCGTCGTGGTTAGGTTTCCACATTCCACATTTTTTTTAGTTTTGTTTTAGTGATTAATAAGTAGTGTTGTAGTTGATTTGATGGTCGATAATCTTTAGACGACCGTTTTTTTTACAAGTTTACTTTTACCTGTTTCGTGTCTGCAATCGAATCTTGTAAGTTAAATTGGGCCACTTCCCGGTGTTCGATTCAGTTGAAATTTTGTATGCACACGTAAATCGGATGTGACATATTTGTTATAAAACTGCATGTTGTAACTGTATTGAATAAATAATTAAAAGAAAATGGAAAACAAAGGAATGAGAACCCACCAAATTGAGCTTTTTTAAAAAAAAATTTCTTCCGAAGAATTTTTTAACTTGCCATTGACCTGTGAATTTGAAATACGGCGATACCGTTCATTATTACGTATATTACTAACAAATACCAATATATTGGTAATTCAGATTTTTTTCTTTGAAATCTCTTCATTTTTTTTATTACAACCAACAAGATTTTGCGGTCTTATGCGTAGCACAAGAGAGGTATTCACTTACCTGCTGCTTATGAATAATTCTGCCATTCGGACGGCTTATATTCTACATTCAGTACAGAACCCTAAATGTGCGAAGTCCGACACGCACTTGGCCGGTTTTTTTGGCTTGCATATAAAATAATATTTTTGGACATTACAGACAGCGCCGTTTGGCCCCAAAGTAATCAAAGCTTGTGTTATGGATACCAGACAACGGATACAAATATATTGTTACTTTTTTTTGTAAATAGATAGATAGATTATACTTTATTGCACACCAAAAATGGATTATAAACAAATTAAAATTTAGAAATAAACTTATAGTGTACAACCAAGCATTCTTATCGCTTATAAGCGATCTCTAACAGACAACCTTTGGGTAGATAGAAAAAGAAAAATATACAGAAAAGGTAGGTGATGCATAGTTAAATTAATACCTAGGTATTAACATTAACAAAGAACATTATATATTATAAATAATATTTGTAACTAAGTAGATAATAGTCAAGTAAAATAAATACATACATCTACATTAAGATCTAAAATCTAAATTACACAGTAGTTGTAAGGAATCTCTAGTGACCCTAAGCAAAATATGATATAATAAGAAATAAATAAAAGAAACTATTATGAAATATATCAAGATAGTGTATTATAATAACTAAAAAAAAAAAAAAAACGGGAAGTTAGGAAGCTAGGAGGACCGTTGGCGCACATCAACCACTCTAACACATTTTTTTTTTTCAATTTGAAATTGTGTTGACCCCATGCGCCTAATTAAGGGTTAAATACTTTATCATATATAATATATATATATATATATACACATATTAACATATATTTGCAAAGATACATGCAGTAAATTTATTGAACAAGATTGCTGTAATATGATGAATTTGATTCCTGAAAATATCAATTATGGATAAAGGTAATTTATTCCACAGTTTTGTTGCATGTACCGTAAATATATTTGCAACGTGGGTCGGTAGGTACTTGGTAATTTAAGTAGGAGATGAGTAGAAGGCCGAAGATGTGGATTAGAAATGCCTACAAATTGAAATCGCTCCTTTAGGTATGCTTTATCCTTTAGGTAATACAAATGTTTATTACATTAATGTTTGTCCAGTGCATAGCAGCCGGCCGCATTACCAACTAGGCTACAAGGGAGCCATAACCTACCGTACCTACCTACGTAACACCTATCGTATTGAGTTTCCTTCCGACCAAGCGTTCTATCATACTCTGTAAGACTGAACCCGGGGAAGAAGCCCTTATTTACATAAATATAAGAAACACTGATATGCGGTATCCGATTGATTTGTAATTATTCTCATTAGTATTTACAAGTCTATGTCTTACTGCTACTCATATTAATATTCCTTCTCCCTACCAACAACACCTTGCTTTGAATTGCTCATTGTTTAGCTTACACATCTACATCATGTATGGCAAACATTGGGTCCAACATTTGTTTTGCTTTGTGAATCGTTAATTTTTGTATCGTCAAATCCGTGTAAAGGCTATACATCACTAACTAGTTCACTTAACTAGTTAACATTGCTGCACAATGGCGGGCTTAATGCCATACCGCATTTTCTTCCAGCCATACAGCATTTTCTTCCAGCCAACTTATAGGGACTAAGCAGAAAGAGTGTAGGCAGTTCCATGGGCGTAGCCAGGTACGGGCAGGGGGGGGCGTTCCTTGAGTGCGCGCAGTGTAATCTGGACGACTAATTCGCGTAGGAGTTGACGATTAGGACTTTTTTTATACACTGGTGTAATAAAATAATTGAAACACCAATATAGTCATGTACACTTCAAATTTAAACGGCTCAATGGCGTGCGCGCTGGACCCTGCCAGGAATGGCCGTCGTTGAGGCGCGCAGTGCGGAACCTTCCACATATATTCTTGTTGCATTGCATCTTGTGTTTCAAATAATCTGTGCCCAGCCACAGATTACCTGAGTATATAATACTATACTAGGCCCAGCTTAACAGTCAACTGTTCGCCAAACCTTTCACGAGTAGAGAAGTATTTCCTCAGTATTTGATGATGCAAGGCCGTTTTGACTCACCGTGCCGAGGTCGGTCGGGGGGATGATGAGCAGAAGTAGCTCCACGGATATGGAGTTGTACCATATGAATAATAATGAAGTAAAGTGCCTACAATGCCATTTTTTGCCGTATGAAAATAACATTTTATACCTAGTCTGCCCCACCCCTAGCCCAAAAGCTGGCTACGCCCTTGGGCAGTTCAATATATGTTTAGTATATTAGCATATAAATATACGTAAATATACGAAATACAAATATATATATATATATATAAAGTTATAGATAAACTACACTGACAAATACATATATATATATATATATATTATAGATACATACGTAATATGTATGTTCAATCTGACTCGGATAAAGTGCTTTGAGTCTAACTATGAATATTTCTTACACTGTGTTCTACGAATTTATTTAGGAAGTGCGTTCCAGAGCTAGGTAGTGGTCACTTGTAGCGTATCGAAAGAAAATGCTTAAGAGGGCGGCATATCTCAGGAAGTCTATTTTTGTAACATTCACGATTTGCTTATAAATATAATTAGAATTTACCATGTTATTTTATATTTGTTACATATTTTTTATACGATTATGGTTGCATACAAACTTACGGTCGGCCTGATGGTAAGCGGTCACTGGAGCTTATGGACGTTTGCAACACCTGAGGCATCGCACGCGGCGCATTCTGACTCTTTAAAAATCTAATAACTTCTCTCTTTCTTTCTTGAAGAGTCCCATACTGTAGTCCTTAGAGAAAACCTTGGCAGGGAGCTCATTCTACAACCTTAGCGTTCGCAGAAGGAATATTTTATAATACAATAATAATAATGCTAATTTATAGCACAATTAAAACTTTTCGTTATTGTATGAAATTGGACGTTTTTACCGATTTATAGTCATATTCTTTAATATTTTAGTACTCAATGCACATACAACATTTAAGGTACCTAATGCACTAGATATGATAGATATTATTATGACTTTAATTACAATCGAATGCAATTTAATTTGTCAGTAGAGTTATTAATAAATATATAAGCTGCGTTATATTCCCAAACATTAAATGCATTGAATCGTCATCGATCGTTGTATCTGCCAAAAATGAATATGCAGTAATTATAAGTTGGTACTTCCGCTAACGGATTGGCAGTGAATGCGCTGTCAAAATATGTCGTATCAATTTTTTTTTAATGGCTGTGGTCTTCGGGATCTTCAAACCCTGAAAAACGTAAACACACGAAAAAAAATCCTCCCCTTTCCACTGTTCTGTTTCAGGGTTCCGTACCCCAAAAGGAAAAAAAGGAACCCTTACAGGATCACTTTGTTGTCCGTCTGTCTGTAAAGACTCTTTTTCTCAGGAACGCGTGAAAGTATCAAGTTGAATTAATATCAAATACTAGGTAAATATAAAAATAATAGGTAGGTCCATCAAGCAGACCGTAGGCTAGTTTGCCTCCTTAGTGATATAAAAAAAGGGTAAAAAAATCAAACTTCTGACTTAGAAGTTAAAAGGGTTGACTTAACCCTTAAAAAAACGGCCATTTTTGACGTATATTTTGGCATTCACAAATAAATCAAAACATATAGGGTACTTTCCGTTATTAAACATGAAATTTAAGACGAAGTCTAAGGCTTACAGTTTAAGTGTTACGTCAAAAATATAGGATTTTTTTTCGTAGTATAACACATTAAAAAATCAATATGTCTTTCTGTCTCAGACACTCAAGAACGCAAAAAGGTTTCAAGTTAAAATTAATATCAAATACTAAAGTTTACGGTTAATTAAAGTTGTACAAAAATTAAGCTTCTAAGTCAGGGGAATAAAGAAATATGCCCAAAATACGGTAATTTTTGTCGCATATTGTTACGCAAATAAATTAAAAAACCCTATGGAGTACTTACCGTTGACCTAGAATCATTTGGCAAGAATGTTTAAAGCTTCAAGTGATATTAGTTTACAGTTTTGGTAAAGCACAGCCGCGATAGAGCTTTAATTAAACCATGAGAAAAAGTATTTTTTGATAACAATGATATGTAATAAACTATCAATTTATTTCATGTATTTTTATGAAAATCTCAGTTAGTTGAGATGCAGCTGCACTACTCACGCACGATCAGTTACACATCGTGTCATTCTTGTTTTTACACAAGTTCTCTGTCACGTAGTACTGCCTCTTAAGCCCTACCGGGAGTAAGGTAACGTGAATCCGTATTCACGTGAATGATTCACGTGAATTCGGATTCCCGTTAATAGGAATTCACGTTAAAGCATACACCCTGTCACGCCACAACCTACCCCATTTCAGTCTACGCTCTTGGCCTTAAAATAGATTTTTATTATTGGTATCGATTAGATTTGCGAGGTTGTTGTCTGCCTAACTTCGTCCAGTTCAGTGTTTGAAGCACGTGATAAGTTAATTATTGACGTAGTCGTTCGAAATCGTCCTTCAGCTAACAATGAATACTATATGTGTAAGTAAACCAATTACATTGAGCGGCATCGAGCTCCAGCGTTCAATGGAGATCAAATTAGTTACCAAAATCACTTTGCATACGTTCGCGACGCCGCGGTAACAAAGGCCGTTGGCATAATGAGCCTGTATTAGCATATTTGTTGCATTACTGTGTTGAACAACTGCTCGGAGAATAGCCCTAGAGGAGAGATACTTGTGTGGTCGGAGAACAATAGGGTGACTCGTAACGCGAGGTATGACATAACGTACGAGTAAAATTTCAATTATCTACATATCGGCCCGTAGAAGTCTACTGTTGGATTACCTTTTTTGTAGATTTCCAAAACAAAACGAACGGGTCTTAGCTGTTTGCTTTTAGCGAGTTTTTGTAGATCTACTTTACTAATTGATCAGTCCACCTACTAGGCTTAGGTCAGTCTAATGTTACTACGTTATTATGGTGTCTGCGTCTGGGCAGTGGTTAGACAGAATGTTTCTCCATGTCGCTGTATCAGAAGCCGCAGGCTTTGATTTGAGTAAGCGCTAGTTTACCAATCAGTAGCAGTTAAACGATGGCCTCTTTAACATGTCGGTAAGCGACAGTTCTGAAGTTTCCTTAGTAAATTAGAAATGTTAACAGTTTCGTGATGTCTTTTCATCTATATTATTTTCGGGTGTCAACTTGGTGTTACGTGACGTAATGCAGTTCTTAAAATATGATTCTCGGATTTCTGTGACATATCTCCACTTACGAATCAACAGGCCCTACAAAGTGGCCATTTTGTGCAAGTGACCTGTTCTCAACCGGTACATAAAGCCTTAAGCAATTACTTAGATTATGCCCCATGTGATTGTAAGAATTTAGTTAGATCTGGAATGCCTCTTGCCTTTTTACCTAAATTCTCCATTTCCTCTCTTGCTTTCCCCAACTTTTATCTATTTAAATTGAGATGTAAACATGTAATAACTAAATTATTTCAATATAATGTACAATAGGAAGTTGTCATACTGTTCTCACCATCTAGTGTGTGCAGTGCCATACTAACTGGAGTTTAGGATAACTAAGGCCGTTGTTAGTGATATTTTATGATTAACACAAACTGTTTAATAAATGAATAATAATAAATACAAGAAGTTCTTAGTTATCTACACTACTATGTACGACTTTACACCAGTAGTTCTGTCACTGGCTGTCCAGCATGCACTGCTGGTCATAAGTCCTTCCGCAATGCGTATCGGACCTTAGAGTTCCCCCCTCAATTCTCACTGTCTAACTCCAATGGAAATGGAAATCGATTTCAAATATATTATCATTGCCGCACGCGTACAAGTATTGACTTGTACACAAATACCTAAGGGATCAGCTATGGTAATTAATATGAAATCACATCGCACTGCAAATAAATATTCTAGCAACTGCAAATATTTTTTGCACAGATTATATTTCGGATTTTTTATTTCCAGTACAGTGCAGGCCTTAAATAATCAGGGGCCGACTGGTCAACGTATGCTGTGGAATTAATTCAATGTTACCCATTACCTTTTTTTTATAACTTATTGTTACTTTTATTATGGCAAACAAGCATGCGGTCCGCCTGATGGTAAGCGGTCACCGTAGCCTTTGGACGCTTGTAACACCAGGGGCATCACTAACGCGTTGCCGACCCTTCAGAAATCCAATAATAAATTTTTCTTGAAGAACCCCATACTGTAGTCCATAGAGGAATCCTTGGCAGGGAACTCATTCCACAACCCAAGCGATCGCGGGAGAAAGTTTCTCTGAAACCACACTGTACGCGATCATTTCGGTTCTAAAGTGTGAGAATAAATTCCCTGCCGATGGCTAGCAGTGCGTCTTCTTTGGTTTTATTCAAGGCTAAGTTCCAAAACGCAACGTGAAAGTTAAAAAGGTGGTTTTGGAACGCCGGATAACCATTTTAATATACATTTTAAAGTAAATTAATAAACAAGATAAAAAAATCTATATTCCATTTTAAGTCCACAATTCACACTGGGCCCGCGTGCGCTCAGTGAGGGTAGGCCGTTGACCCAACAGTGGGGACGTATTAGGCTAATGAAGATATCGCATTTTAAGCATAGTTTTGTTTTGTTTCCAGGTGGTCGGCCTGGTCCACCATGGGCTGCTTCGGCTCGCCGGGCGGCAAGAGCGGCAGCGAGGCCGAGGCCAGAAAGTCGCAGAAACGGCGCAGCGATGCCATCACCAGGCAGCTGCAGAAGGACAAACAGGTATATATAATACAATATTTTATTCTATTTTTTTACATAGCATAGTGCTAGGTGAAAGTTTTTTTTTTTAAGTATATTTTTTCTTATACCAATAACGTGGCAAACGAACTACCGGTGTGGCTGATGGGATAGTATTATATAATCTATGCTGATGGTAAGCGGTCACCATAGTCTATAGAATAGATAGACTCTTGCAACAACAGAGTACACCAACTCGCGCGTTGCCGGCCCTTTGAAAATCTAATCACCTCTGTCTTGAAGAACTTTATATTGTAGTCCTTAAAGAAAACCTTGGCAGGGAGCTAATTTCCTAACCTAGGCGACGAAAACAAAACCACCAGCAAATACCGAGTCAGGAACTAAATCAAGCATTATCAGAAAATAACAATGGTCAGCAAAATTATTATTTGGTCAGCAGGATTAACGGTTACCGTGAACATAAACAAAGTTAGGTAGTGAGAAGCGCAATGATGAGCTGGTAGGATGTATTTTATAAACAGTACACCAGCTGAGCGAAGCGTGCCGCGGTTGGTTTTTCTTTGCGTGATAAACGAGAAAAATTCGCTTGTCGAACCGATAACCGATAGGAAAGAAAGGTTCTCGAGTGGCGACCACAGATCGGAAGGCGCAGCGTGGGACGGCCTCTTACCAGGTGGACAGACGACCTGGTCAGAGCAGGAAGCGGGTGGCGCGGGCAGCTCAAGACCGGCCGTTGTGGACCATTGGTCAAAAGGCATGTTTGTCACGAGGTGGTTAAAAGCTATCACGTCCTCATCCGGCCCCGTAAATGTCATACCTCTCATCAAATCTTTAAATTTTGGGAAAATATAGAAATCGCATGGTGCCAGGTCTGGACTATGTGCGGGATAGGTCACTAGCTCTACCTTTTCAGAAGCCAAAAATGACTGTCTTGTTCGCGATGTGCCCCGAAGCCTTGTCATTGTGCAATAGGATGCGACTTCTTGGTCCTTATTTCTATCTTTTTCATTAACCCTGGGCAAACAGATGGTGGTGTACCACACAGCATTAACCGTCTTTTGTTCTTCAAGTGGAATCGTGCAGGCAGGACCCGTCAGGGAGAAAAAAAACGCAATCATTTTTTGCCTACGTTTCTCGTTTGCCTCAATTTTGTTGGTTTGCTGTCACCTTCGAACACCCATACAGAAGACTGTCTTTCCGGCATGTAACAATAGATCTATGTATCATCTCATGCCACAAATTCATACATAGCATTTGAACGTCCGTGAACGTAATTAAACAACATTTTTTTACACCAATCAACACGAGTCCGTTTTTGTTCTGGGGTGAGTTCATGAGGAATCCAGGGGCAACAAAGTTTTATAACTTTTAAAGTTTTACAACTTTTAAATGTTGATGTAAGACTTTTTGAATTTGGCTCATACCAACACCCAAATGTCCTCGAATCTGCTCATAGGTTAATTTTATTTTTGTTACGGACGACGAACTTTAACGTCTGATCAATTGACACGCGGTTTGCCGCAATTTTTTTTAAATCAATGATTGAGTTTCTTATGTTTAAAAAAACATAACATTCGAAATTCAAATATACATTATAACCGAATTTGACGAACGAGCCATAGCTGCAGCTATAGCTTGCTATAACAAACGTCTTTAGTATAATCAAGTAGTTGCTGTAAGAATCCCACGCCGATAATCAAATTTATGGTTGGCGGAGCTACAGGCAAAAGCTAGTAATTTATATTCGACACAAAACTATTCAGTCAACTAATTTAGCAAACTGTACGTGCACATACATTCTTTAAGAAATCGTGAATTGTTAATTAGTTTTTAGAGTTGAGGGAATTAAATAAATTCAATTGATTTTTTCTTGTCTATTTTCCAGCTATACCGTGCGACCCATCGGTTACTCCTTCTAGGGGCGGGAGAATCCGGCAAGTCGACTATTGTGAAGCAGATGCGCATCCTTCACGTGAACGGCTTTTCCGACAAGGAGCGTCGAGAGAAGATTGAGGATATCAAGAAAAATATAAGAGATGCAATACTTGTGAGTGTTTTTGTTTGCTTAATAAAAATTGATATTGTACAGGCGGTTTTCAATTCGGATTTATATTTTTATATAAAGAGGTTCAGGCTAAATGTCCGGTCAAGGCTAATAGGGCGAGATAGCGCTAGAATCGTCTTAACCTGTCACATTACGCACCTTTTTTTTTTTCTGAACTGACAATGTAGTAAGCTGATGCAGCCATTACTGATTTACCAAGCTTTTGGAGCGAGACTCTGAATATAGCGCCCAACGCTCAAGGGCTCTCCGTGGGGGAAGCCTCGGCTTGGGTTGTCGCTCTTGGGGTCGTCCCTTCGACCAGCGTGAGCCTCGAACCCGAAGGCGAGTCAGCGCCAGGAGGGGAGTTCCCCGTTACGCGGTTGCGATTACGAGTGGGTGGGGGGCGAGAAGCGCCCCGGCACTCTTTGATACCTCGTGTGTATCCGTGTGTTACGGGGGAGGCCCTCTTAGGGGACGTCGTTGAGACTAGTCTAGCTATCCGGATAGCGAGATCGTCGTCTGGGGCCGTTAGTACGTGCCGAGGCCGAGGTTTTTCGATCGTGCCGAGGTCGGTCGGGGGTATGTTAGGTTGTGGATTGCACAATTAGTCGGTTAGATTTCGCACCGCTGTGATTCCCTATATCATCTAAGCATCCGTGCCGATGCAAGAAAATAGGAAGGTATATCGAGTAAGTTCCCTTTTGAACATAATGTCAGGTCAAGCTTATTAGAGCGAGATAGCGCTAGATTCGTCTTAACCTGTCACACTGACGCACCTCTGTGATTCCTTCTATCATCTAAGCATCCGTGCAGATGCAAGGAGTAGGTTATATCGAGTAAGTTCTCCTTTCAGGCACTTGGTCGGCCTTTTTTCTCATCCGGCTAGGAAATGCGTAGTCCATTTTCTATGTCTATGGAAACTACTAACTTAAATTTACCTGATAACACAAAAAGGTAAAATTATTCTGTGTATAAGCCTTTTGACTACATTTTATTTAGACTTAAGTTTACTGGTACTATGTTATGGTAATTGGAAGGACCATGGTTAGTAATTTTATTATTAATTTAACAATACAAGTCAGCAGAATAACATTCATTGTAGACCGTTCACTTAATTTTATTAATACAATTTCTTTAGTAAAATTGTCGGCTCTGTGGCTCAGTGGATAGTGCCCAGACTGCTGAATCAAGGGCGTGGGTTCGATTCACGCACAATTGAAACATTTATGCGATGAGTATTTGTATTTGTCTTGAGACTGAAAACATCTGTGTGTTTATATATTTTGCTTAGTTCAGATGGCGCTGTGTTTAATATCCCGAGATATTAATTAATTGATTTCAATGAAAACAATCATTTGATAACAATGTTCGATTAAATTGAGTCCGTTTTCTGAAAAGACGGGGTGAAATGCCCATGGGCTAACGCAGTGACGTGAAAAAGGTTTTAGTCAGGGTAGACAAAAACAATAAAAAATTTACTCACCAAATAATTGCTGCGTGTTGTCGTGTATTTTGTAAATGTTAATTGTGGTAGGGCATCCCAAACCCGTATATCGTTCTATACATTTTATTTTTATTTGTATGTTTACACGAAATCAGCAAGTGAAATAGTTACCTATTGTTTTGAATTAATTTTTTGGATACATACCTTGTCTTTTTCCCTTGCGTCCCTTTTTAGTTACTCTGATCAGATCAGAATCCGGAATATAAAACGACCGATCCCTATAATTACTTAGTAGGTACCCACATAATTGTTTTATGTCACCAAAACAATACTTAATTTTTGTTTGTACACACACACATATTGCCTAAAAACTACCTAATTTCAAAGATCTTGTTTTCTATCATAACCAGTGCACTCACTTAATAATTTAAGAACAAATTAGGTTCTTAATAGCCATTTTTTTATTTAACCTGTGCTTTATTGTATGTACACAGACAAAAACAATGGCGACCTTATTGAATTAAATCAACTAAAGTAAGTAGTACGATACATGAATAGAAACAAAATAAACAGTGTTGATTTTTAAATAAGTCGAATAATTACAGCCATTGTCATATCCCGCTATTATCGAAAAACATTGTCGAGTTTATGTCGATCTAAAAACGCTGTATTAATGCCAGCTGTTCACGGAAAATATTTTACAATACTTGTCAGAGATATCGACAGTATTTTGTTATTTTGCATGAACAGCTGACTTTTGATTTGAGGCACTAGCTTCAAGCTGTGAAAACCATGCTAATGTAGAACTTACGTTTATTATATAAAAAGTTGCAATGTTTTTTTTTCCATTTTGCGTAGACGGTAGTGACATACTGCCTGTGCAAATATATACTTGATTGTCAGCTCGTTTCTTTGAACATGTGTGAGTGTGTTTGATAGGCCACATAAGAACACATTATTGTGTGTCTTTGCCACGGAAAAAAATATCTACGCTTTCTGCTTTTGTTACAGCGGAAAGCGTACAATGTTAAATTCAGAATTGTTAGTTAAATATCTACTGGACAGTCTGTAGCTACTTAAAATAGGTACGTTTTTGTTTAGTCTTTGTGGTATAAAAATCAAGTGTACACTAACTACACAGTCGATGATGTATGAAAGCATTATAGTCCAGGAGGAATCGGCGCATGAGTACCGAAAACTATTCGACCTCAATTTTTTTATGCGATCCTCTTCAAATTGCCCTTCTAATGATATAAATGCATGTTGCCATGGCGCAACCCGGTGCCATATTGTTTAAACCGAAATTGTTTAAACAATTGCAAAAAATTGTTATTTTTCAACCGGAAAATTTTTTTTCATATTCTTTTTTGAAATACCAATAAAAAAGGTCCTATGACTTTTAACGATAAAGTTATTATTTTTAAAGATATGAATTTTTAAAGGTTCGAAAAATCTCAAATTTAGGTACTTTCGACCCATGAAAAATATATTAAAAAAAAACATAATGTCTATTAAAACGTAATATTTTTTTTTTAATTCTTTATACAATTGTTAATAATATTGTTAAAAGAGATTTTAAAAAATTTCATTGTTTATATCTTTTTTTTAATTGTTAATTCCGCGCGCTCGCAAGTATGCGTCGCTTACCTCTAAGTATCGCTTAACGATTAACGATCTTAAATCTTGAACGAAATAAAAAAGACTGAATAACTATGAGTAAAAAACAAAGGATGATCAGTTGAGAATCGACATGCACTAACTTGTATTTTTATTTTAAATGTTATATATAATCAATAATTTTGTCACAAGAACAAACAAAGATCTCGAGGTTTTATACAAAGAGTAACCTTGAAAGAATAAAAAACAAAGAAAAGAATCTTTTTCTTATATAGACACAATCGTACACGCACTATGATATATGTACGTAAAATTATTTTTATTTAATTCATTTGAATGTTTTTTCTAAACATTCAAGTGCGTACCCAATATATTTTTACTATTTATAAATAATTGTGATTTAAAAAAATAGTCAAATACCATTATATCTTATTATTGTTGATATAAATGCAAAAATTACTATGATAATAACAAAAAAGTAATATAAACTAATAAAAAAGTAATTTTAATTACATGTTTCGATTTATGCTTAAATAACAATTCTTTGCAATTGTTCAAACAATTTCGGTTTAAACAATATGGCACCGGGTTGCGCCATGGCAATATGCATTTATATCATTAGAAGGGCAATTTGAAGAGGATCGCATAAAAAAATTGAGGTCGAATAGTTTTCGGTACTCATGCGCCGATTCCTCCTGGACTATTAATGTGTAATGAAGCAAGATATATATATATATATATATATGGCATGTATAATATATTTTCTTCTAATACCCTAACCTTCAGGGAGTCATAAACAAAGAATGATTATTTCTATGTATGTATATTTATTCATATTGTATTTCTTACTTCTATGAAGATTTTGGGTGTGTTTGTAAGATTGATGTACTAGGACTTTATAAGTCACTAGGAGTTGTATATAATATATATTATAATGATATTTATTATACATGTGTATTTATGTATGTACATTTATTTACTTATATTTATATGTACATTATTCATATATGTTAGTAATGTGTATTTATTTATGTTATAGGCATTATTGTATGATATATATATACTTCTTAATAACTGTATCGACACACACCTACTATTACTATGTTTAACTTTATTATTTCCTCTACCCAAAGGTTGTCTGGAAGTGATCGCTTTAAAGCGATAAGACCGCCTTTAGTTTTTCTCTATTTGTTAATATGTTTTTAGGGTTCCGTACCTGAAAGGTAATAAGGAACCCTATTACTAAGGCTTCGCTGTCCGTCCGTCCGTCAGTCCGTCTGTCACCAGGCTGTATCTCATGAACCGCTATAGTTAGACAGTTGAAATTTTCACAGAAGATGTATTTCTGTTGCCGCTATAACAGCAAATACTAAAAACAGAAAAAAATAAATATTTAAGGGGGCTCCCATACAATATACGTGATTTTTTTGCTCGTTTTTGTAGATAATGGTACGGAACCCTTCGTGCGCGAGTCCGACTCGCACTTGGCTGATTTTTGGTAAAATTATTATGTTGATGCAATAAAGTATATTATTATTATTATTATAAGTGTGCCAAGATCATAGCAAGTAGAAGCCTGGTCTCTGCCTACACTCTGAGAAATAGGCATAATTTTATGTATGTATGTATTATAATAAATTTAGTATTTCTTAGAGTGAATTTGTCTCTTTGTGTTTCAGACAATTACTGGTGCTATGAGCACCCTTACGCCGCCAATACCACTTCAGAAACCGGAGAACAAGGCGCGGGTGGATTACATACAGGTAACCACCTTTATATAATCTATACTAATATTATAAAGAGGAAAGGTTTGTATGTAAGTATGTTTGTATTGAATACGCTCTGAAACTACTGGACCGATTTGAAAAATTCCTTTACCATTAGAAGTCGACATTATCCCTGATGAACGTAGGCTACTTTTTACCGCGGGAAAATGCTTTATTTTTACATCTTACATCCGTACTTATCTTTTTCACATAACTTCTAAACGGCTTGACAGATTGGGTTGGGTATTTCAATGGTTTCACAGATACAAATGTATTATGCCATTAAGGAGAAAATACTTGATTTGATTTTTTCTATAATTGAGGAGTTGCCGTAAGAACCTACGCCAATAACGAAATTTAGCGCGGGCGAAGCCGCTGGCAGAAGCTAGTCTAATATACTCAACTACGTCGGTGGTGGCCTTGGGGTTTCGATTTTACTTTGCGTCCTGAGTGGCGGAGGTTCAAGCCCCGCGTTTGTGTTACTCGTTTTCTTAATTTCTCAAGTACATTGATTATTTATAACACTGAATTGGCGGAGTAGGAAAACATCGTGAGAAAACCTGCATATGCAAATGTTAAAAAGAAGTTCACAATTCGCAGTGGGCCTGCGTGTGAATTACGGCCGCACAAATCAGCCTCGGCGAGGGTAGGTCGTGCCTCAACAGTGGGGACGCATGGACTGATAAGAAGAATAAACTAGTGCGCTGACTGTTTAGTTATGACATTAGTTTCTAGTTTAAATAACCAGTGTGGTAACTAGTGGCTGGTTACACACTCACATTGTCAAGGGGGGAAAGCATTTTTTAAAGTGATTTTAGTCCTGCGTGACAGGTAGTGAACCTGTTACCGCAACACTGCTCTTCTTTATCTTCTGACTTTACAACTTAAAAATTAAGTGGTAAAGTGATAGACCAAGAACTTATTAATGTACCCCATTTAACCAATTCTTTACGAACTATTAGAAGCAGTTTATAATTAATCAAATAGTTTCCTATTTGGACTATTCCTATTATACAAAATTCAAATATAATATTGCTGTTGTACCTTTATATTCTTCGTACTATGCTAAGTTAGTAATGTACCCGAGAAAAATTTAACAGGTGTCTAATGACAAGGTTTTATTGGTCTGTTCTACAATGATAACATTTGTGTTACAGGATGTAGCGTCTCAGCCCGATTTCGATTACCCAATGGAATTCTACGAGCACACAGAGGCATTGTGGAAGGACCAAGGTGTCCAACGCACCTACGAGCGCAGTAACGAGTACCAGCTTATTGACTGCGCTAAGTAGTCAGTATACTCTGTTTTTTGACTGCACCAAGTAGTCAGTATACTCTGTTTTTTGACTGCATCAAGTAGTCAGTATACTCTGTTTTTTGACTGCACCAAGTAGTCAGTATACTCTGTTTTTTGACTGCACCAAGTTGTCAGTATACTCTGTTTTTTGACTGCACCAAGTAGTCAGTATACTCTGTTTTTTTTACTGCACCAAGTAGACATAGACAGACATTTATTTGGCACCAGAAAACACACACAATACAAAAAAAAACGTATATCGTGTGTATAGTTTAATATATAATTATACTTACTTATAATGATAACTAATTGCATATAAATATAAAAGATAAATTAAAAATACGTAAAAAAAATAAAAAAATATGAGCATACATATAAGATAAATATATCCATACATACATGCATATAAATACATTTACATATACATATATATAAACACATATAAATCATTACCCTACTATAACTCAGTAAGAATTGATTTTGGCCACTGCAAATCGAATTCTTTTTTTGTAATTCCAAATAATAACTTTCAATTTTGGCTTAAAAGTTTTTAAATTATTCAGATTGCGAATAGGTGGAGGTATGTTGTTCCAACACTTGGTGGCCGAATATCTAAAACTGCCTCGAAAAGCAGTCGTGCGGTGGTAAGGTATTTTTAATACGCTGTCAATGGTTCTCATACTCCGCACGTTGTCTTCTCTACGCCAAATAAATTTTATATTTAGGTATTCTGGTTTACCGGATTTTATTACGCCAAACATAAGTGTTGCCAGGTGCAATTCCCTACGAGAATTCATGTTGAGCATATCTGAGTTATTTAAATATGGGCTGACGTGACTGTGTAGGTCCTCACTGAGAAAGCTACATACTCGGTATAATACCTTATAAGTAGGTAGTCAGTATACTCTGTTTTTTGACTGCACTAAGTAGTCAGTATACTTTGTTTATCAACTGCTCTAAGTAGTTAGTGTAATTGTTTATTGACTGCTCTAAGTAGTCAGTATACTTTGTTTATTAACTGCTGTAACTGGTTAGTGTAATTGTTTATTGACTGCTCTAAGTAGTAAGTATTATTTGTTTACTGACTGCTTTAAATAGTCAGTATAGTTTGTTTAATGGCTTCATTAAGTTGCGAATATACTTTGCTTATGGATTATGTGAAGTAGTTAGTATATCTTGTTTATTGATTGCCCTAAGTAGTCAGCATACTTTTTATATTGGCCTTGCCTTTTATGACGGCTTTTCAGGCCTTGGCTCAAACCTTAATATTTAAAAATAGATCTTTCCTAAATTGTGAAAATAAATGCCTTTTCTCCTTTATATTCCAACATCTTTGCTCAATTTAGGCCATACAATTTAACTTAAAATATTAATAAATATTCATTTGGTAATGGGACAACCTCTTCAGTCCTGTTTTTTGGTGTAGTTGTATTTTTTTATTGAAATATCTGAAATCCTTCTTATTAATTGAAAAGTATTTTTATCTTTATTTTTGGTTTCTGTCTTTTTCCGTGGAAAAATCTCTAGTTGAAGCTGTTGATCAAGACAAAATATAGTATTCTATTTTATTAAGAATCAGGTCAATATATTTTTTTATTTGAAAGTGTAGTACATCGCGGTCTAATGCCCAGACAACGTATTCCCATTGAGACTGTGCTCGGATTGAAATTATCAGGTCACCCTGTTGCTCCATTTGCTCTTTGAAGGAATAGTGCCCCACGGTAGTATCTGCGTAAAAATATCTTTTCCCGCTGAGCATGAATATGATTCTTGTTTTATATTTCAGTTTTTTAGATCAAGTGCATATAATAAAGCAGCCAAACTACACGCCTACGGAGCAGGATATTCTGCGCTGCCGGGTCCTGACCTCTGGCATATTCGAGACGCAGTTCGTCGTTGACAAAGTCAATTTCCAGTTAGTAATATATATTTTATTTCATGTTTAAATCAGCTAAATTATAAATGTTGAAATTTTGTAACAGCGCTGTCAATATCACTGTTTTTTTTTAAAAAAAGTCTTCATTTAATTGGCAATGTTTGTATGTAAGTTGGCCATTTTAAAATGTGCATGTGTATTTTTTAACTACTGGGTGGTATTGGATACTTCCAATTTAGGTAACTCAATTTTTATGTAAGTATAGTGACAATGCTTTATTACCCTGCTTGGATTGTGGACCCGGGATGTAGCGACTTAAACTACCAAATGGCAAATGGTAGGACATTCGAATTTCGGCTAGTATGTTTTGTTGCCATGAGTACTTTCCATTACTCATCCCCTCGTTGGTCTGATGATGGTGTGGGAAGATTGCCACTAAAACAACCAAACGGAAGCTGCAAAAGTAGTCCTGTTTGGGCTTATTCGTTTTATTGTCATAAGTATTTCTTACCAAATATGAGAGCTTTTGTTAACTTAACTTGTGATTTTTTTCTTGTTTTAAAGATAAATTTAGTTAAGTTATACTGCTTAAAATGATTTAACTTCATGAAGTTGGAATAAATTAACTATGCTGATGTGTAAAATTTGTAAAATAGTGTACAGTTGCCTACTTGTTAGCATACTTGATACATTATATAAACATTTAATTCAGTCGGTCATCAATGGTGTCTACATTACTCGTCAGGTAAGGTGCACCGCGAGATAGGGGGGGGGAGGCTATCTGACTAGGTACCATAATGGCGTCACATATGGGTAGTCTGGTACTGTCAAGCCAGTTATACATTTTGTCGCGGCGGCGGCATCACTGTCTCAACGTTGTCGGATTTATTAAAGGCGATGGCTGGCTGTAGGAATGAAAAATTAATGTTGCAGCTGTTATATTATTTTGTATCTAAAAAAAGTAACTCCTAATTGCCAAACACAAACATTTAACTATTTCCTCTCGAAAATGTAAAAATAAAATTATTAATAAATTGTCATTGGTTTAGTTAGTCATAATAACTGCCTGCTGAATCGAGGGTCCGGACCTGATTCCCGAACATGAAACACATTGATTTATTGACGATTTGTGTCTGCTATTAGCCTAGGTTTCTATGTATAGTATGCTATACAAAAAAAGGACCGATAGGATTTCATCAGTTATCTGGTACCCAAAGTACAATCCTTGCTTAGTTTACTAACATATGGTTCAGAAACATATATTTGAATCTGGTCTTGCTAGCCTTCATACGTCCCCACTGTTGAGCCACGGCCTACCCTCATAAGCGAGGGTGATTTTGGACATGCACAAACAAAAAGCAAGTGGTGGGAATAAATAAATCAGTGTACTTGTTAAATTAAGATAAGATTCATTGGTACACGCAGACCCGGGGTTCGAACCTCCACCACTTAGGAAGTGAAGTGAAATTGAAACCCCTCGGCCACCACCGACTCTTATTTTTTTGCCGATTTATATGAATAAAATTAAATAAATGTTTCTGGACCTGTTATTATTAAAAGCGCCATCTGTTACCAAACTAAACAAAGCTTGTACTTGAGATACCAGACAACAGACCTGTTAACTGTAAAATTATACATATTATACATAAAAAACACCCAGACTTATGCCACATATTTGATTTAACTATAAAAGTACTTAAATAATACTTCTTTTTTTTCAGTATGTTCGATGTGGGCGGTCAACGTGACGAAAGACGCAAATGGATCCAGTGCTTTAACGACGTAACAGCCATCATCTTTGTAACTGCCTGCTCGTCTTACAACATGGTTCTGAGAGAGGATCCCACGCAGAACCGGCTTAGGGAATCATTGGATTTGTTTAAGAGCATATGGACGAATAGGTAACAGTTTGACCCTTCTTATTTTCTATGATAGTATATATTTGAACCCTTCTGCAATGTAAGTACTACAAACCCATTTCTCCCCTGAATTAATTTATGCTGCGTGTCTCGTAGGTAATTCCGAGACTCAAAGATCTGTGGCATGTACAGTTTTTGCCACATAACTGGCGGAAAAGAGAAGGACATAAGATATTTTTAATCCCAAAAGATAGTTTCCAAGGGAATAGATTTTTCTGTGGATGAAACCACTGGGAATTTCCTCTAAAATATTTGGTATCAATACAGTATCCTATGAAAATAACTATTAATAACAACCCCCCATCTGTTTATTAGTAATCTACCAGTACTTATATCAAAAATGCTTACATGACACTTCAATTTGATTTTAACTGTGGTACAAAAATGTTTTGATGACCAAATGTACAATACCAATTTTATCAAAGCCGTCCAAATTCGTTACATGTTATGGTTGATCCGATTTTAGTTTTAGAACTTTTTATTAGTTAACTTTACTTTACTGTTGTGTCAGAAACTGACAATGGGTATATCATTTTGTCCCAGGTCTTTTATTTTACCTTGTATTACTTAAAAGTTGGTAATATACAACAAATGGGACATATATAAAGCCATCTTAATCCAGATACACTGCTATCAGAAGCTGTGGTGTGGCAATAGGCTCATCTCCTGTCACACAGGACTAAAGAGGTTGAGGAAAAGAGGCTTTCCACCACATGTGGATATGTACCCAACCGCTTACCCCTTCTGGGGATAAAAACCTAAATATATAGAATAGAATAGTACATACATATTTCTTGTTGTTTCAGTCTGTAAGTCCCCACTGCTGGGGCACAGGCTTCTCTTTGGAGAAAGGCGGCCTTAAACCACAGTCCACCACGCTAGCTCAGTGCAAGATTGGCAGACTTTGTCGAGCTATTGGCTATTTGTCTGGCTTGTTCGCTATTGTGATATGACAATCCAGAATTGATTGTTTAATGTGCTCTCGAAAGTTAGAAAAAAATGATACTGGCGGTCACACACCCCCCAACGATACTTCGGATATCGTTTCTGATAGACGACTTTGACTTCTTCATACATATATATCTAAAAAATCTATACTTGTTCCAGATGGTTGCGTACAATATCGGTGATCTTATTCCTGAACAAGCAGGACCTGTTAGCGGAGAAGGTGACGGCGGGGAAATCTCGAATCGAGGATTACTTCGCGGAGTTCGCGCGGTACCAGGTCCCTCCCGACGCGGTGTTGGACTCCCGCGACCATCCCGAAGTGGCTCGGGCCAAGTACTTTATACGTGATGAGTTTCTGGTAAGTGGAACAAGGTGCTTTTTGAAAATATTTGGGGCGTTGAAAAAATGGGCATAGTACTGTAGATTGACTAATCGTACAAAAACGTGGTCTTTAACTGTTGGCCACCTCAATAATATGCTGGGTCTTTCTACACGCGATAAAATCCGGAATGAAGAAATTTGCTGAAGAACCAAAGTGAACGACGCAGCTCAAACAGTTGGCTAGCTAAAGTGGCAACAATAACCAATGTACGAAAGGTCGAGTGGCGACCAAGGATCGGAAGACAAAGCGTGGGATGGCCTTGAGACAACCTGGTTAGAGACGCAGAAAGCCGATGACAAAGGACCGACCGTTGTAGAACGGAGGCCTTCTTGCAGCAGTGGACGTCTTCCAGCTGAAACGTCGAAATGTAAATTCGGTTTACTTTTAATTTATAAACTCTACTAAGGTCCAAAATAAAGTCATTTCTAGCCCTTTTAATAAGGAATGCTTTCTGTTAGTTTATGTAACCTCATAATGGAAGACCGCCAGATTTTTCGCCATACGTGTAATAAAACAATAGTGAATTAACTTGGCCGCTTGATAGAGCAACAAACAGGTGCAGTATACATAAGAGCTGACCATCCAATTCTTCCAAATTACCGTAATATTTAAACCTACTCCCTCTCCCCATCGTTACGCTAGTTCAATTTTTGTCACAAATTTGACTAGCCTTCACCCTCAGTTAAATTTATGGTCCCTTACCCTAGCGCCTGCGCTGTATTATGGCACACGCAAGCAATGCACAAGTATCATCTTCGAAACTTTGTAGGTATTTCGTACACTGAAAAGGCAGTTGCGTTTGCGTTGAATGCAGACTGGAAGTGACGTCATGGCGCATTCATTTTTAGTCAAAAAAAAGAAAAAAAACGTAGAAGGTGAAAATATTTTTAAATAATACGTACCGCCCTCCCCCTCATGACTGCCACGCGGACTTGCACATCATAAATGCGCGCAAAGTACTTGATAATTGTTTTGCTGCGATGTTATTTTAAAACTGCGATATCTCCTAAGATATTTATTGAAATCAAATGATGTACAGGGCAATTTTGTTTTAAATTAAATACTTGTGATGAAAAACGTATTCATTTGGATAAGGATTTATATCATGCTTATAAAAACACCTGCGCAAGTAATGCATTATTTTAGAACAAATTTGGTTAACATAAAAAAAAGGAAAATGTGAGCCCACCTTAAAAGATAGACAGATGCTGTAGCGGACTTTTTTTTAAGAACTTTTAAAATGGAACAATTCTGTCACTACATGATTTTTGCGAAACTTTAACCGTTTACGCAGCGCACGCAGAAAAAGCTCTCAAGAGGAAAAAAAAAACCCCGATTTGCAACATTCTTCATTGGTGCTCCGCTCCTATTGGTCTTAGCGTGATGATATATAGCCTATAGCCTCCCTCGATAACTGCGCTATCGAACACTGAAAGAATTCAAATCAGACCAGTAGTTCCTGATATTAGCGCGTTCAAGCAAAAAAACTCTTCAGCTTTATATATTAGTATAGATATAGATTGTATTATATTTACATAAACTTTTAGCGTCACGATTTTTTACCATTTTCGGCGGTTCTGGCGTATAGTAATAAAAAAAACGTTTATATTTCAGCGCATAAGCACGGCAAGCGGCGACGGAAAACATTACTGCTACCCTCACTTCACGTGCGCTGTCGACACGGAAAATATAAAACGCGTGTTCAACGACTGCCGGGACATCATCCAGCGCATGCACCTGCGCCAATACGAACTGCTCTAACGGGTCACGCACACACATACGCACACCACCGGTATACATACAATAATTATTAATAATAAGTCACCGCTAAAGCTCGCAGAATCAGCAAGCTGGAATGGTGGTTGCTTTTTGCTTTTTGATTAGTCACGTACGACCGACGGCTGATGGAGCAGACGTATCATAGAGTGGATACCGTGTACGTAAACGAGAAGCGTGGGACGCCTTCTAGCCCGGTGGCCCGACGACCTTAAAGGGTGGCCGGTGGTGGCTGGATGTGGAAGACAAGAGTCACCGGGAGAAATGGTGCGCCATTTATGAGGCTTCTGTCCAGCAGTGCATCATTATAAACTGATATGATGATAAATATTCTTATAAGTATACATAGTAAAACCTTTTCTTAGTTTGGGTCCAGATGGCGCTGTGTGTAATGTCTAAGAATTAATATTATTTTATTATTTTACGCACAGCGCTATCTGATCCTAAACCAAGCAAGCTACTATGGCCACTAAACCATATTAAACACAGAAAACACCCAAACTCAACCAGACATAAAGGTTTGTCCTGTGCGGGCTTACGACCCTGGTAACGACAGTCAGAACTACTACCAACGAGCATAACGTTCCCGCTACATTGTCAAATAATTCCTTACTGTAGTTTATTAAGAACCAGCAAACGAAGTCTATTATTCTCTTTATAATTCTTCATTTTACTACTTTTACTCTAAAGCTGATGATTTAGAACTTAAGGGACAATCAATAAGCTGCCTTAGTCCAGTCATACTGTATCGGAAGTCTTGGGGTGATGGGTTCATCTGCCACGCAGGACAAGAGTGGTTGGTGTTAAGAGGCTGCATTTTCATGTGCGTGTGTACTCAGTCACTGGAAATTTAAACCATGACGTAATACATACGCTGTCTGGTGGATAATTTAGTGATTAATTAATTTATAGGAAACTTTTTTAATTATGGCAAATAAATTTTCCATCAAAGTTTTTGACGGCGTTTGGCCTAAAGTATATCCCGCTGTCTTCTAGAGCAAATTATCTCTTTTAGTTTACAGGACTTAAAAAGGTTTTTTTTTTAACTTAAATAGGATTAGGACGATATTTCATCACCTGTTATATATGCACGAGCCGTCCAGTCTAAATATTTCATAACACGCGCATGCTAATAGTACAATAGTGCAAAGCAGATAATGATGATTACAATAACTACATTTGGTGCCGTGACCAAGATTGTAAATTTTATATTGCTTGATTGCCCTTAATAATTCAATGTATTAAAGTATCTTTTCTGTAAAATCAAATGTGTTATTTTTGTACCTGTATTATTATTTACAGAAATAAAGAAGCGCATAGTTGGCACCGCAGATGCCCGCTGACAGCCAATAGTGAGCTAAAGCCTCCAAACCGAATGACACCAATGACGAACACAGCAATATTTACGCATGATTTATATAGAAAAATTTATACACTTCCCGTATCGTTAAAGTGTTTATATGTAAGTGGCCCGCAGTCAGTGCTAAGCGGCCAGTGTCACTGTGATTTTCCTCTATTATCGTTCGCATGGTGTTTCCGAACTTAGTTCAGTTTTTAGCACCTGGCAACTGGTTTATAAAAAAAATAACGTATTGATTTTTTTTTGTAGCTTTACGGCTTGGTTGTAAAACCTTTTAGCCAAATCATTAAGTGCTTTAACTGCAAGATTTTTCGGGGATGTTGTGTGATGAACTGATATGTTATTTGATTTGTCGCGGGTTAGTGAGTGCCAATCGTGATCTGTTGCCGTCGTGTTATTTATTACTGTGTATTTAAAAACTACGGTTGACCGAAGCGGTGTTTAAAAAAAACATTGTTTATATTAAGGATCATTGATGTATGGTGGTTTCTGGAGGCTAGAATATAGTATTCCTTAATTTATCCACTTTTGGATGGTTTGAGCTTCGATTTCTGAATATAGCTTTACGGATTTCATTTATGCGTAACAAAAACAAATGGAATTTTATTAATGCATATCACATACTGTAAATCTTGGGCAAATTTTATGGTTGTTACTGTTTTTTTTTTTAAATTATGCTCAAAGTTTATGTCAAATTTCTGTTATTTAAAAAAAAAGATTGTATCTCTTACAAGAGGAAAAGGTGTTTTAAATTTGTTCATATATCGATAAACTTTTTTGCACACTGTTTGTGTGCTGGGATTAAATCTGATTTTTATTAAAGAAATGTTTGTTATATCTGTATATGTTTGACTACAGAGATATTTTTCTACTTTTTAGTTTTTTTTTCTCGTGATGATCATGATTTGTTATAATTTTTTTTTTATATAAATATTTTATTTTAATTAAGTTACTATTGTATTTTAATTTTTTATTGTGTGTCTTCCAGTTAATCTATACTTTTATTAATTAACTGTTTTATGAAGTGACTTAGCATGTTAGCTATTGTAGAGAAAAAAATATTTTAGCACAATTTGACTAAAAATAACAGTAAGCAGGAGCTTTGCTATAGATTTAACTTAATTATTTAAATATGTGTTATTATACAGAGCTTTTTAGTATATTTAAGGTCCAAAGATATGATACGATTTATAATTATAATGGCCGTATACAATACGGGTCGTTGAAGAATATCATATTTAGCAGTATTTGAAAAAAAAAATTGGGTTAATAAATAATATTTTTCTCTGTTTTTTATGATGGACAAGATGTTTTTAGTCTTAAGTACAAAATTTTACTAACAGTTTTCGCTCTAACATTATATTTAATATTGGTTTATGTACTTACACCTAAGCTACCATAGATAATCTTTATATTAAAAAAAATAACTAGATTCTATAACATGTTATATGTAGATATGAATATGAACAATATTTTCTGTTTCCATTATTAAGAAATATTAGTGTTTCTGTACACTGTTAAAATTTTATTTTTTAATTAAAGGCAAAATGTAAATATTTTTAGGGAGATAATATGTAGAATATTTCCTTTTGAAAGAATGTTATTATATTAAAGTAAGTATAAATTTTGCCTTTAATGCAAATAGTTTTTTTTTTCTTTTGTAAATTTTATTTACTATATAGTTTAACTTAATTCTTATAAATATGGTCCTTAATATAAAAATGATGCTGGTTTAAAAAATGTAAGGGAGTTTTTTTGTGAAATGTGCCATATTGATGTGTTGCCAGCGGAAACACCATACCCCAATGTTACCATATTAAAAAAAAACCTATACATAATTGTATGACTCTATGAGCAAGCTGAAAAAATCCTTCCTTTGTAACGTGTAAAGTAACAAATTTCTTTTTGCTTTATTATAGTAACACGTTATTATTATTTTAAAAAAATATAACTATTAAATGGTATTTTTTTTTCTTTTGTGTTACAATGTTAAGTTTCAATTTGATTGTAAGTAGGAAAGAAAATATAACGTAAAAAAACATAAATATGTGTTGATTTATGATTTATGAACTTTGCGGTTTGCGTGGAGGTCGCCAGTTGGTACATGTACCTTTAGTAATTTTTTTTTGCGCGTTAATCTTTTTAGCGTGTGACTAGCATAATATTTTGGTGGCCGTAATATGAAATTTTTGATATAAAAAAATACCAACTAGTTACGAACCTCCTTTTTAAAGTCGGTAAGGAATTAAGATTTCTTTATTCCTAATTACTTAAAAAAATCTTTTATTTCTTTCATTTTTATCTTATTTCTTCATTATATACGTACCTATATGTAGATATAAATAACTATGTCCAGAGATATACCTTATTCGTATTGTTAGATTTTTTTCGAATAAAACAAAACCTACATACTTAAAAAGTTTACAAATCAGATTTTAGTTCGAAACTATTCAACCGGCTACTAAAAGAATGTACAGTGCAGTATGTGAGGTTCTTCAAAATGGGAGTCACAAGATTTTTCAGAGGGTCGTGAACATGGAAAATTCTAGCAGCGTTTCCGAAGGCCTGTCAAGAATGCATATGCATCAAAGACTTAGGCCGGATGTCCGACTTGTGTTTTTGTTTTCGAAGGATACTGCAAGCACCATATAATACATAGCTTGTCCGCACGCCACCTATGAACTATTGAACACCCCACAGTGATTTATATGAATAGTCATCCACGATGGGCGTCCGTTGAGGTGTAAAAGCGGCCTTATATAGGATGAAGTGCGAACAGTGACCAAGTTACAACGCACAGCACTATCACTCTAAAAAATCTGACCACCTATAGTGGGCGCTACAGGCGAGTTATGGTTTGAAGAACGGTAAGGGCAGAAAAATGTTGCAATTATCTCGTGCTTAAATACTGTTTGAAAAAGAGTTTGAGAAGAGCCGGCAAAAACTCAAGAAATGGTTTTAATAACCATTAAACCATTATCATAATTTCATATTGCCAATCTACCATTTAATTCCGTCTAGCGTCCAGTGCAATAATGGCGACCTCCCCTCCCCCCTTATCCGCTCAACCTAGCATCACTATGTAATTAAGTATGGCATCTTAAATACTTATTGTATCTATATGTAACTTATAAAGTAAAACTATTTGGTAGCTATATTTAAAGTAAGTTTTAGCGTATCGCAAAATGAAATGCAAAATAACAAAAAATATAATGTAGACTGCTGATTTTTTGGAGGTTTCTCTTCCTTCAAGTCTACCTTCATCAGATAGTCGGATGCCTATGTTAGTTACTCGCATACTTTTTGATTTACCCATGATAAAGGGTGGTTTAAATATTTTAACAATTCAGTTTCCCTGACACGAAGGGATACTCTATCCCTGGATGGATTAAGTACAGTTTTAGAAAAAAGTTCATACATAGATATATACAACTATTTCTACAATTATAATTACAGGAGGGAGAGGGGAAATCTAACCCTTTAAACACCTCTTCCAGGATACGCCTATGGCATGATATTTACATTAAAAAATGTTGTGTAACGAGTAAGTTTCTATAGGAGAAGAGGTTTCTATATATTCCTAAATTTTCTTAGATGTTACCACAGCGCCATCTGGTACCAAAGTAAGCAAAGCTGGTTCTATGGATACCAGATAACGGATACAAATACTTCTATCCTTTTTTTTGTAAATACATATACCAAGAATTCACCCAGACTCAACACAAACACAAATGTGCATCTTGTAAATGTTCTTCCTGAGCGGATATCGATGCCACAACCATCGGATCGGCAGGCCCCTACTATCAACAGAGCCTCGGGGCAGTTTCAATACATCAAGTTGCATTCCCTTTTGGAATATGTAGGTGCCTTTTTTTACTTTATTTGCTCGTATGTCACTCAGAACCAACTTACTATCAGAAAATGATGTTAGTTGACATTGTATTTTTATATTATACATTTTTCAAAAAACTTACTTTGTAGTTCGCTTTCAAATCTGGAGTCCTATTAGAAAAATAGGAATTTCTCTTGAAGTTAAAAGTGAATTATTAGTTCAAAGTATGACCACACACGTAGGTTTTCACTCTCTTACACACACACACACACATACATATACATACACACATTAAAATTCGCAAACTCGCACATCAAAATTCGCAAATTCACAAGAAGATCCTTGAATTAATGCACATAAAACACACACTATACTGCCTAAAGTGCCTATAAGAATTTCGCCTTTTTACCTTGAGTTGTTATGTCAACACTAGAGTGGTTGCAATAAATAAACGTTACTTCACAGAGGACATACTAGTTGATGCGACAAATGCCATACGCGGAACGGACTGTTACAGCTAGTAGTTAAGTGAACTGCAGCCCATACACTGCAGTTTTTAACAGCGGCGGCAAGTGCGGTGCTTCCTTAGTGTGTAAGACACAAAAGCTCAATTTTTGGACTTACTACTTATAGTTAACGTATAGGAAGCCTATACACTAACAGCCGAATCATTTGGCAAACCACTAAAAAGAATTTAATTTTTCACCTTATTTATATTACTGCTATTAAGGCCGCCAAGGTAAGGTATACCTACTTTATTTCCTTTGTGAAACTGTTGTGGCTTTAACATATATTTATGTATGATATAACTGGAGTTTTTTTTAAACATTTTGGGGTCTGCCTACACCGTTGAGAAACAGGCTTGATTATATGTATGGATGTTACAAAATAAATATTTCTGGACATTTCGCACAGCGTCATCTGGTTCCTAACTAAGCACAGCTTATACAATAAAAGTACCAGATGGCTGATACAGATACTTTTTTTTTGTAAACACATAAATATTATACTAAGATAACACTTACACTCAAGGTAAACACAAATCATATACCTAAATGTTTGTCATTGATCGGTCGATGGATGGATGCTGGGAAGGAGGGAGTTATATTTAGTCTATTGGAAAGGAAAAAAACGCTTAATTTTTTTCTAAAATTAAACACAGCTTACGTGACAATGGCTAAAAAGTGTGCGAGTAACAGAAAGGAACATACTGTATAAACTAAGACAATCAATATGATACCTATGCTTTATTTAACGTACTCATAATTGGAAATGCTATTGTAAAATGTAAATGAAGGAAGTCTAAAACAAGGTGGAATCGTGATTTATCCAAGTTAGTAATTAATGTTGAGTACAGATTGTCTAATCTTAAACTGCACGCCCCTCCACTTTGTTTTTTATTTCAATGTTTGACAGCAAATATATATTACGCCGCTACATGTGTTATTGCGACGACTAAGTATAGGGTAAAGATGCCAATAATGAGGTCCCATTTCTATTTTTGGATGAAAAAAAAAAAACGCAATTTATTAATCTTTAAAGGTAAAAATTATTTTGCTAGTTTAGTTTAGTTATGATAAAGTAAAAAAAAATCAGAAACCTTATGTTAGTCAAACGGTCTCCTAATATGAGATAGTAGGCGTTCCTAACACAAGATAGTATCTCATATTAAGAATGCCCAGCCCATAATTGTTCGTTGGAATGTTGATATTGTACTACGGTAATGCTTGTCTTATCAACGTTATACACTCTATGTATAGAAGACTCTATTTTGATCATTTCAAGCTCATATAGATTTGTTGTTAATGGCCTTAGGATTGAATCCTTCAATGTTGACTGCAGAAAATGTTTCAGGTGTCGTACTGTTAAAGGCACGATACGTTCTCATACCAACCATTATTTTTAAGCAGCAGCTTTTGTCAAACTAAAGGGGTGTATCAGGTGAATAGTTATTGCTAGTTGACACGCCATATACTTTATGTCATTCAATCGTAAGCCATATAACCGTTACTTCATTTCTTGACAATGTTTTACCAACTCTTGTTCTAAATGCACTAGCGATGCTGGATGCCTCCTCATACAAACTCCTGCGATTACTTTTGCATCACCATCTTTCTTTACATAACGCTCTATGATACCCGTAGGAACACAAATGTTTTACAGCCTGTAAGTAACGCATTTGATTGTTTCTTACTGTATTTACAGCTCGTACTATGGCACTGTGGTCCCACATTTTTCTTTTTAACGGCGGAATTACAATATAATTCAATGTAATTATATTTTATTTACATATATCCATATATCATATACCACATTTTAGAAATACCAGTGTATATCATATTAGACTCCAATGCAAAATTTAAAAAAACCGACTAGTTTATTTAATAACAAAGAAAAAACTACAGGACATCGAAAATTGAATTCTATGCTTGACATATTGAATACCTAATGACACAATTTAACGTAATACTGAAGTTGTAACACACCTCGTAAAGATTTTGCGACAAAAAACTTGTTTTTCATTTCTTCAAAAATGCGCAAGGTAACGCGTATGACGTTTCGAGGAACACTAGCGCCACATCGTCATTGTGCTTGGTTTGGACAATAGGCACTGTACCTCTATCTCATATTTTGCGCTTATCTCATAATAGGCATCTTTAAGCTAGTATAAACTTCAGATCTGTATGCACACAATTAGGCCAATTGGTTGCGCGATAGATCCAGAAACTGTCATGGTATGACGAGTAGCTCGGTCGTTGTTTGTTCGTTTTGTTCAAGGCTGTGACGGGGACGAAAATCAACGCGGACTGTTATTACATAGGTAGCATACATGCAGGATAGAAAACTCAGTTTAAAAAAAGAGATTTCTTATCTCTACATCGTTTAGTTAGTTAGTAAAATAGGTGAATCAACTTTTTACCGATACTTTTGGGCGATTTTGCGAAAAAGATGATTCAAGATAAACGTAAAATGTCACTATTTCGGTTGCAGTTAAAAGATGTTCATTTTGTCGATATGAAGAAATATCTCCGTATGTGAAAGTTCTAGGAACAATTCAGCATTTTTTGTATAAAATGTTTTTTTTTTTTATTTCTTTGTTTTTTTTTTTCTAATTCGTAATTGGAATTGAGGTAGGTATAATACTTTTGAAGTTTACCTTTGCAGTTTTCTTAGTGCCAAGTCTATGATCGAGTGACAAGGATATTTAGAAATAGAATTATGTTTGTAGACTGAGTTACCGGAAAATTATAAATAAATTACGAAAGTTTAAGAACAGAAACAAATTAGGTAAATTATATTACATTATGGTCTAATATGCGTTAGGAATATTGAAGTAAAAAGTTATGTTATTTAATCGGTTTTTACGAAATCATTAAAAAAATGTCTAGTATAACATTGTGTCGGTCAAAAGTTGATAAACCCAAATATGTCTTACATTTAAATTCAAAATAAGTATTTTCCTAAGTAGGAGTTTTCGGATTCTCTCTACAGTTGGGATCGAAAGAAAAAATATTAAAAATTTTGATTTTAAAAGTAAACTAAACTTAAGCTGCATAATTAAATTTTGAGAGTAAAAAAGTATCATAGATGAGACCATTGCTTCTGAGACTCGGATGAAATTACGACCATCGGTTCACTGAAATTATAGTTAGAAAGGTAATCAATATGTCGTTTTGCTGGAGCCAGTCTATTTTTTGAAGAGATGTATAGCAGTGATGAGTCGTTTATAGTTCAGTGACTATATTTGAGGTGGCAAATAGCAATAATGAGTCGTTAATAGTTAACTGGATTTATTTGAAAGGATAAATAGCAATGATGATTCGATAATAGTTAACTAGATTTATTTGAAGGATAGGATAAACTGATAAACAGCACAAAGTCACTACACATTTGGGGCGAATTGTACTTTACTTTGGCCATTATTGTTTTTATTCGCGTGATTTTTAACAAATTTTCGATGTACTTATGCAATTTAATAAAAGCCGTTCCTATATCAGTCTGATTTACTTACCACTTTTCATCTTTGCTTCATTTTATAATGTGAATTATAACGAATCTCGATAAAATTGTCTGTCACAAGATCGGCTTGCGATGGCAATGCATCAGATTTCTTCATCAGAGATCACAATAGGTAATTTTTATGGAAATTTCAAACCATTGTAGATTTTTTTATGAAATACCTATTCTAGTTTTTTTAAAAATTAAGAAAATGCAATAACATGTGAGTCACGTAATATAATATAACTAGTAAGGATAGTATATTTTCCATTGTTTCTTATGGCGAATATAACTGCCGTTGTTTAAATCGTGGACAAAACAAATTTAGATCGAATAAAATCTTGGTGAAGACGATGAAATTCAATTTTTTTTGCGAAAGGTCCGCACTCGATGCAGGCCATAGCGAAACAACATCTTCGATCTGCACCGAGCGTTAAGGTTACCACATACGAGACAGGCAGTATATTTTATCTGCTCTAAAGATGAAATGTGTATTATCAGCGCCTTGTGTGTGCCTCCATTGTTTTGTATGAAGAGAATATTGAAAGATATGCGGTTTAATAAAGATATATGCGGATTATCTGTCTCGTGTGTGGCAACCTTTAGTAAGAATTATATCTTAGTTTTTTTTAGAGTGTTTTATAATTTTCCTGGTGGATATTAATAAAAAGTATGTTGCCAATAACCAAATAGTATTTGAACAATATCTTGTTTTTAAACTTCATAGTAGTTAAGGTATACTTGCGCACAATATGTATGAACTATGTGATCGAGTTCCCTCTCTTATTTGTCAAAGAGCAGCCCGGCTGCAAATATTTTTGGTAATCTTTTTTATCTTAAACGGAAATAGTATGTCCGAAATGCTCTGTGCTATCTCGCTTTAAATATTATTAAAAAGGCATTTATTTATTATTGCTCATAAATTTCTAATATTAGCACAAACGTTATTTTTTTTTTGTAGTGATTGATACCCTTATTTAATACCTTCATATTTTGTAAATCATGTATCGATTAAGCACTTTATTTCTATAGTATTTTGTTTTGTCAACGAACCGCGGTTTGATATTGTAACTTTAAATCCTAATTAACCTACCTTTAATGTTTAGGATTACTGAAAATCTATATTTTTATCGAAACTAATTTAAAAAAAAAATATAAGTACCTACCTAATGAATTCCTAAAGATTAAAAATGAAATTTTTAATATTTATGTGTATAGTAGCGTATTGCAAGAACATTCTAAATATCGAATGCTTATTGTTTATGTTGTTTCAATACAAACTTACGGAGTTATTATTTACAGTCCATGAAACTATCTTATCAACTGATGTGTACAAAGATCAGTATGTTTCAGGCATTTTGAATCCGACTTAATGTATGTAAAAATAAATGTTGTTTTAAAAAATAGTGCGTTTTATTTATAAAAGCTACTGGTACTGTACATGACTATATGCAACTTAGCGTGTGAATATTGCAAGGTTGCGTGGTAGAAGTCGCCATTAAGCGATAAGAGAGCCTAATAGTATTTTAATTAAATTCTATGCCTGTATTTGAAAACTTGACGGTATTCAATAAGGCATACCTATATATCTATCTACATCTTAACTTTATTATACATATAAAGTAAAGTACTAAATAAAATAATGTATATTAAACTCCCTCGCAGCATGGTTGGTCGTGTGGCCGACTGCTGTGCAGAGGATGTGGGTTCTATTCCCGCACTGGACAAACATTTATGTGATAAAAATTTGTGTTTGTCTTGAGACTAGGTGTATTATCTATTATATGTATGTATTTATAAAAAAAAATGTAATCTAAGTATTTGTATTCGTTGTCTGGTATCCATAACCACAAACTTTGCTTACTTTGGGAGCAGACGACGCTGTGTGTAATGTCCAAAGATAGGTATTTATTTATTTATAATTTATTTCTCGTAAATATATATAAATACCAGAAATAAATTAAGTTTAATATAGAATAAAATACTTTTTGTAAGAGTTTAAACAACTGTCAGGTCTAAGCTTTACCACTTTGTAAAGTAATAACACATAGTATATAATACACATATACTGTGGAAGAAAATATAGTGCCTAAATTGAAATGGGAGGAACTATCAAGAATATTAATTACTAGCTTCTGCCAGCGGCTTCGCCCGCCCTAAATTTCGTTATTGGCATAGGTTCTTACGGCGACTCCTCAGTTATAGAAAAAAAAAAACAATCATATCTTTCCTCTTTAATGGCATAATACATTCATGACTGTGAAACCATGGAAGTACACATACAAAATTTTAACCCATTCGGTCAAGCCGTTTAGTAGTTGACATACCGACAGCAGCGCCACCTACCGGGTCCAATCGTATTTTTACATCATCCAGGTAACCATCGAAATACCCATATAAAATTTCAACCCAATCGAGTTAACCATTTAGAAGTTATGTAAAAAAGTTTATTAGTACGGAAGGATAATTTTTACTACCCGTTGTCCTAGTACCCGTTTTCCCGTAGGAATGAAGCATTTTCCCGCGGTAAAAAGTAGCCTATCTTTATCAGGGGTAATGTCGGCTTTAAATGGTAAAAGAATTTTTCAAATAGGTCCAGTAGTTTCGGAGCCTATTCGATACAAACAAACAATCAAATCTTTCCTCTTTATAATATTAGTATAGAGAAGTAATAAAATTTCAGAGATCTGATTCTCCTAAATAGAAAAATTAATTAACTAATTAAAAAACGTACTGCTGCCTTTTTACTGTGACTTGATACTACTGTAGTCACTGTACTATGATAAAATACTTTTCACTCGCTTATGAATGAATTAAGATGACGTGTGACGTCTTACTCAGTCAGCTACCTACCTTGCTTGCTTATAACTTTTCCTTTTTCTGACGTTTAATCTAACGCAACAGATGGTACACATACAACTTTATTAAACGACAACTCATTTATCAAATTGTTGGACATACTTACTGTGCTCTACCTGCATTTACTGCAGGCGACAGATTTAAGCAACTATTTTTTTGGTATATAAGTTTTTAAATTTACGCGTTCCATTACTAATTTAAAAATAATAAAACGGGATTAAACGCGTCATTTGGCAAAATACCTTTTTCCGACGTTAATATCCGTGACCAAGGCTGGTGTAACCCAGCCGAAACGTCGGAAAAAGGTATTTTGCCAAATGACGCGTTTAATCCCGTTTTTAAATATTAATTTTAAATATTTTAAATATTTTTTTGGTAATTCTTTGCTTTTCAAGAACGTGAGATTTTTACGTAATAAAAATTTCTATTGATAGAATACCACATTTATATACAAAGATGAAAATCAGAAACTCTCGGAGGACACTAGTTTTTTCGGAAAATAAGTAAATTCATTTCATACAAAATCAGCCATTACACAACAATAAATATCTACAAAACAAAACGCATGAGACAAGAAAATAACAAAAACATAACATGTTGCCAGTATTCAACAATCGAGTATTTACTCTGTAAAGTAATAATCGATAAAAAGAAATCTCAGTAAAATTTTAAGAACTACTTATTTAGTATAGTCACGGCGCTAATTTTCATGTGCTCCGCTTAACTTCGCGCGCAAGTTTTCATGTTCCAAAGTGGGTCGCCGTGACTATACTAAATAAGTAGAAATTGGTTCTGGCGCTGCCGCGGCACGCTCCACTCTGCTTCGCGCGCTAATTTTCATGTGCTCCGCTTGGCTTTGAGCGCAAGTTTTTATATTTCAACCAACTTGTACTTATTTAGTGTAGTCACGGCAACCCACTTTGGAACATCGTTACGTAAAAATCTCACGTTCTTGGAAAGTAAAGAATTAACCAAGTATTGGCTTCCGTCATTAGATTTGGGCATTCGCGCACATTTTATTTGTTTCCACAATTTATTTATTTACTATTCAAAGACATAGATATTATCCGTAATCTTTTGACGGCATGGCGCGTTAGAGTGGTAGCTTTTGACATTGACGTGATGAGCCTATTGATATTTATACCTACTACTAAAGTACTACAAGGCTAAACGAAGTAACTTAACGCGTCCTGGTGGCTTAGCGGGATCATTTTATTTAAGTTTTTAAAATAATAATAATAATTATTATTTTTTGTGTAAAAAAAGTATCACGTTAAAGATAAAAAATACATTCGTTATCTTAATCTATATTCTTGATACTCTATCCCATTTTAATGGCACTATATTTCCTTCCACTAGCGCCGTCATTAGATATCCTCAATTTTCATTTTTCATAAGGATATCAAATGGCGGCGCTAGTAGGCTGTAAGAGGAGCCTTAAGTAAATAAATATTTGTTTGCAAAGCTTGTGCTTCAGATACCAGTCAACAGATACAAATACATATATATACTTTTTTTTGTAAATACATACATATTATACATAGAAAACACTCAGTCTCGAGACAAACACAAATGCTTTAACAAATACCAGCTTTAAAGTAATAAGCGGTAAATGAAAGACCAGGTACAGAATAATATACCTGTTTGCTAATTCTAGGCAAACAAACTTTTGCATACTTCAACATAATTATTTGTACTTATTTGAAACTATATAATATATAATAATATATTTAATAAATGTTTGTCTGTACGGAAAACGAACCCTCGACCCTCGGAACAAATGGTGGTGATGAAAAAAGTAAAAAAAAATGCAACACCTTAATAAGTCGGCTAAGTGCGAGTCGGACTCGCGCACCAAGGGTTCCGTACCATTATCTACAAAAACGAGCAAAAAAATCACGTATGTTGTATGGGAGCCCCCTTAAATAATTATTTTTTTCTGTTTTATAGTATTTGTTGTTATAGCGGCAACAGGAATACATCTTCTGTGAAAATTTTAACTGTCTAACTATCACAGTTCATGAAATACAGCCTGGTGACAGACGGACGGAGAGCGAAGTCTTAATAATAGGGTTTCTATATAATTACCTTTCAGGTACGGAACCCTAAAAATCCCAAGAGAAGCAAAGTAGCGATATCACGAGCGTAGCGAGCATCCCTAACTCTTTAAGTAATCTAGGTATGTACGACTCTTAATTGAAAAAGCAACTTTAAAACAATCAAGTCTTTATTTAATATGAAAAGTCACACATTTGTGTAATTCGGACAACCTAACGCTTAAATCTTAACATGCTTCTTTATAACGGAGTTCTTTTTAGTGAGTCAACAAGTTACGGCATAGTAAGGTACAATAATATCTTTGGGCATGCCACTACACTATTCCAAGCATTAAAAAAAAAAATGTCACAAAACAATGTCTATAATAAAATCGTCGAAAGTAAAAATAAAATACGGGCAAAAATTTAAACGCAAATAAATAAAACTGCACTTCGAGCAAACAAAAAATAATTTGAACATTTTTCTGAACTTAAAATCTCAATTTAAGGTGATTTTGAAGTAAATGTTTCCATACAAACTTCATTGCATTAAATATCTACAAGTACCCTGTTTTTTTTTACTTGTCGGTGTTTCATAAACTGAAAACCAAAAAACTGAAAGGCTCAAAGTATAAAACAAAAAATTTGATAAAATCAGAGATATTACTATATTTTAACTAGTAGCCTTTTACATTGGAGCCTAAATCATTGTTATCTTGATTTTGAATTAGCAAAATAAGACAAGTAATAAGAAAGGGTGTATATCTAAACTTTCGCTATTTAAAATGCGTTATCATTAATAGTTATAAACCTTAAGAGGGCGATATAGGCCAGAAAGCTAATTTCTGTAATCGTTAGGATGTGCATGTAAATGACGCCATGAAACTCAACTTTTTTTGTATGAAATTTAACGTTTTTACCGTTTTGTAGTCACATTTTGCTACAACTTAGAGTCAACGCATTCTATTATTCAACCAACTTTCACAACAAGCAAATGCAATACACGCTTTAAAAATTTGCACAAGTGTTGAAACAATGGTCACTTCCAGATTTTTTATTGCATTTAATACAAAAAATGAAAATTATTCAGAAAGGTAATGCACTAAACAAAAGTAAGTTCTATAAAATTTTTTTTTTTCAATCCTATAGGTGCTATAGTTTAGCCACAAAATTAGCCCAAAAACGGCGTATCTTATTTACGCGATCTAGCCTATATCACAATAATCACTATGTCTTAAATGCGAAAAGCATATCAATTTCAGTAAAATATTATATAACTACAGTGCTTATGGAATATGTATAAATTCAGTTAAAAATCTGGTTACTTAAAAATGTAAGCTTATTTTTTATTATAGCATTATATATATAGGATAATGCATTTTAAATAGCGTACTTAATGTGTTTATATAGGTATTTAATGAAATGAGGTTTGTGTGATAAAAATTTGAAACGGTTTCACCTTAAGAACAAAAACACCGACATACATAATAAATTTTAAGGTAGTAAAAATGTCTACACAAATAATGTCTAAAAATCTTGACAATATATGTCTATGTTAATTGAAATAAACAGTTTTCCAATATAAATACTCATATTAAAATATTCTAATTTTTTAGCAAATTTCCGAGAAATCGAACACAATAAAACTATATTTAAAAAAGCCATACGTAAAAGGACAACACGGTAGGACTTTATAGGCTCAATAATTTAAAAACACTCAAAATAACCTAAGAAATAAATTAAAGTTAAAACATAAAATTGAAATGTATGTACAATTATAAGTGTAGATAAGAAGATTATAGAAGTTGTAGGTATGTGTGCAGCAACTGACAATATTTATAGTTAATGTTTTTAATGTCATAAATTTGTAAATAGCGTTCTAGGCTACATTCAAATTCACTTTTACTCTTTATTGAGTAATTGTCGTCTGGTAAAGTTAATTTTCCAATAGTTCTGGAATGAGTGTTTGACATATAATTTTACATTGAAAGGAGTGATTTTTAAATGTATTTGTGACAGTGCAAGTAATTCAACTCGACAGTTGAATAATTACCCTAAGTCAAGCGATCAAAATACCTTTTTAAACTTTTTTTCACGTTGCGTTTAAAATTATAAATGATACCTTCAAATAAATATTAGAATAATAGATGTACAAAGTTGAATTAAGAATACCTCTCTTTCTGAAGACGGCTAATATTCTTGTCAATACTATAAAAGCAATCAATAAAAATATCAAATGAGGAAATTCACATGACCTCCTCATTTTAAAACTCCCTGTGTACATAATTAACAGAGAGAAGTAACAGATCACGCCAAACTTAAATACGTCCCAAGTGAAGTTAGGTGCGTAATTTTCTGTAGGTATTGTTAAGGACAGTTAACTACTCATCAAAAACTGATATAAAGTACCTAACAATACTTTTGCCCTTGACATTTAACAATATCTACTAAACACTAAAGAAACTAACTAGATACTTAAAAAATTACAGTCTACAACCATTCGCGACTAACTTAATAGGAGGTCTGGATAAATCCAGACGAATTCTGCATACAACTTGTAATATGAACGTAGTATGGGCAAACTCAAATATTATTATTTTTTGTTTTATTATTTGTTTCGAAAATTTGCTAATAACAGCTCCAGGTTATGTATTAAGCATTATAATGAAATTTCAGCTATATTATATGTATCTTTATAAAAATAAATCCAAAATTGGCGAAAACTAGAGGTGAAATTGTGATTTTTTTTCTTCAGAGAAAATTTTATTGCATTATGTTTTTACTAATATCAGACATAGGAATTCAAATGTATCAATATCTTATTATTATTTACTTGGACTTGATTTTCTCACTAAAAATTAAATTTTACCATAGACAATTTACCTTTATGTCCCCTCATAAAACAAGCATTTTCGATTAGACTTAAAGTTTAGGTATGTATTGAAATTTTACCAGAATGCATCATCAAAGCCATGAGATTCTTTGGTAGGATACCTACTATTGTTATATTGAAACTTTTCCCAGATTAAGGGATTTCTATAAGCAGGTGTCATCACAAAATACTAAAAAATACTTCTAAAATTATAAGCGTATTCTTTACAATATAAGAGTACTTATGTTAAAATACTTAGCTATTTTAAGACTGGTTGGCCTTGGAGCACATTTTCACAAAACTTAGCAAATTCAGACCTTCGTATGAGCAATTTATTTTCTAGTTTTTATTATCTAGCTAAAAAAATACAGACATCTGTTTGATTATTAACGTTTAAGTAGCTAAAATAATTAATAATAAATTTAAAAACTAATTGGCACATCTTTAAACAATTATCTCAGTATTTTTGGTCCCACAGTTACAGCTAACATTACGGCTTGGCCTATACTGGACATTATCAACACAGCTTAAGAGGGATAACAGCTGGCTCACTCCATAGAAAATTCAATATTTCTATCATATTTATAATCAATACTAGCTTTTGCCCGCGGTTCCACCCGCCCTAAATTCGGCAACTCCTCAATTATAGAAAATTAACTGAATCACTCTTAACGTTTTCAAATAGACTATGCATGTCCTTCCCCGGGACTCAAACTTTATCCATGACAAATTTTATCTTAATCGGTATAGCGGTACCGTACAAAGCTGCAGGCAAAAGCTTGTAATACCATAATTTACCTGTGTAACTTATATCTATCCTCTTGTAGATCCAATTATGGTAACATCTGTGGTTATTAACTTCCATTTGCTGAAAATTCTTCAAATTAATATTTAGTGACCTTTTAATAACAAGATGTGCCTATGGATTATGATTGGATGGTAAATTTCTTCTTTTAGATTTCGCAGAATCCTTTATTTGGTTTTCAATTTTATCTAGAAATCACTCTTAGTAAATTAAAGTCATTTCTACCATCTACATGTGGAACACATTTGGTTATCTTCTGGCTTATTGGTGTCACAAAAGAATCTTTCAACAGATATCAAAGATCAATGTTTTGTATTTGATTCTTCAGAGAAGTATTTAGTTTTTTTTTGTTTTGGAGTAAACTTTTTGCTGATGTTTAGAAATTTAAGTTATTAAGTATAGCTACAGACTTGATTTCTGCATATTACTTTTGCTATTCGACTCTTCATCATAGCTTGATTTATCTTCTATAGCTTTTAAGCATAGCCTGCTAAAAATTTATACTAAATATATTTATTAATCATTATTTTATTACAAAAAAATGGATTTTGTAAGTTTGTTTATATGTTGACGGTACTCTTTAGAACTACTGCATCTTTTTCTGAAATTCTTTTATTATTTGAACGATAAATTTTTCTAGATGGACATAGGCATAGATGTGTACACGTACGCAATAAAACAGTATTGTAATTAGTTTGTAAAGCTAGTTGTAGTTAATTTACTTGATGATTCAAAAGTGTTCTTAGTAACCCATTTGAATAAAATGATTTTGATATATAATTTTTTTTTAAATAAAATTATTTAACCCTGATAAAGTGTGGGTGGGCTATAGTAAAATGTATAACAATGATTATTACTATTTGTAAATAGCAATATTTGCCATGTTTACTGCCAGTTTTTTAGCTGCAATGTTAGGCATCTACTACTGCAAGTTGCAAGTGAACTCTGTTACCATTCCTATTAAACTGTGTTGCAGTTGTTATTTCTATCATTACATTTTAAAAATTATAACAGTAAAATTTTTGCATATGTTTGTGACATTCAGTCAGTTATACCAACATGGTAATTCAAAAATATTACTTATTAAGGCATTTTTACTAAGTATAAGTCGTAAAATTACCTTAAAATAGCTTCCAACATAGAGAGCTGCGTTTATAAGCCACATACCGGGGGCACCAAAAACTACTATAATAGAAGCTTTATCTAGAACGAAATTTGGGATACTTGGTGAAGAATTGAACAGCTTAATATAATTGTGAATAGTCAGCATTATTATAACCCGGTTGTCCCATGTAAACACACCTCGGTACACAAATTGGTTATATCAGTAACCTTGCTGTTTACGCTAGCCCTAGAAGTATAGAAAAGTAACCAAAATAAATACCATAATCATATAAAGACATAAAAAACATTTCCTAATTTGTTTTTAACTTGCTTTAACATTTCTAAGCAAATTAAAATCCACATTTCATAATTATATATAAGATAAAAAAAAATATTATTTCAATCAAACTCACCATGTAAATTCTTTAAATTGCTTTTAGAAAAATTATGAGCATTATAACATTTTATATAATGTTTTTTGAGTCCCTTTTTAACAGAGTTTTCTTTGATAAATACAAGAAGCATGCGTTTCTTCCATTTGAACAGAATGAAATGTCTTAATTACGTACTTATCTACAGTAATTCAAAGCAATTACAAAATGGTGGTTTTATGGCCTTCGCTCATGTGCGGCATAATTGTGATAGTAGTCTGTCAAAAACAAATCAACAGTAAGTAATGCTGAACGATTAGGTCTCAGCCAATAATTAGCTAAGTTGTGACAATTTTATTTCCACCATAAATATGACAATCACAAAATTACAATCCACTTGCAGTGGTCACTTGGACAGTTTCCTAATTAATGCCTTTAACACCTGGTCCTTAACAAAATTGCAATTGACAAATCATTTGAAATCAAATGTCCATCTAGTGACTAATACATGGGCCTTTCTACAAATGACTAACCACTAGATGCTGTCCAAAATTGCCATTGAGAAACCAGGTAAGTTTTTAAAATTAGAACACCTTCTAATCCTATTACCAGCTCACCAACACACATTTTTTCAACATCACTGTAAACATTTAATGTTTCACACAAAACTTACAAATAGCAAATGTAATGGTTTAATCTAACTCCAAATGTCTTCAATTATCACTTTAAACTCCACATTAGTCCAAGTGCCAAGTAGCACATAAACACACATTTATACACATCACATATTTTAATCAATATAGACGTAGAAATTTGGCGTTTTGCAGTATGCAGTGGCAAACGCTTTCCCGGCGGTAGTAGGCGCGCTGAAGGCAATTTCTGTAAGATCCAGCGCTTCACCATAGAAAAATGACGTTCTTGCACATTGTAGGAGTCTATAAGCAACGCCGCGACGCCGATAACTAACGTGCGTCCATAGTCTTGATACGCCGCATCTGCCAATTTAAATATATTTTAATAAATGTATAGTAGATATATATAGTAGATAGAGATATTACGTTGAATATCTTAATTGTAGTCCTCAAAAAAAACCTTAGCAGGGAGCTCATTCCACAACCTTTGAAAAATTCTGAAACTGCAGAACTCATATTGCATATCAAATTTTGTATCTATTTGTTTGAGCTGGTATCACAAGAAAACGACTAAACTAATTCGAATGAAAATTTTACATAGATAAGACATATTTTGCAATAGAGTTCTATCATTTTTACGTATTAAAAAAGTATAAACGAGTAGGAACTCACGGGCACAGCTAATGTACATGTCGCAGCTAAGCGTTTAAATTAGCTAGTTAATAAGACGCCTAAGCAGATCGTGAGTTTGAAGAAGAAAGGAACAAAAATCCCACTGTATAAGACATGTTATGTTGGGTTAGGTTCAGTTTCTCTTGTGTCTAGAGTTGGGAGTGTTCCAGCCAAGTTTCATTTAATAATCTGTTCAGTTATATGATAATTTATTTTTCATAGTTAACGATCTGCCTAGGCACCCAATTAACTAACTAATTTAAACAGAATTGTGACATATCCATACTGATATAATAAATATGCGAATATACGTTTGTCTGACCTTCCTTCACGTAGCAATTGCAAACGTCCAATTAAGCTGAAATTTGGCACAGTGATAGTTGAAGAGACGAAGAAGGACTCTGTACTTTTTATCCCGGAAAATTCAAAAGTTCTTAAAGGCATTTTAAACGAATTCCACGCGGACGGACTATAACTACAGTGATTGGATGATTTGATGAAGCTGTCGCTCGCGAACCTTGTTTTTGTTTGTTCGTCGGTAAATGTGTGTGGTCATATTTTATCTAGCAAAATAGACGATAACGAAAATGTATGGCTCTTATAGTGCCTTTTTAGTGTTCCGTACCCTAAGGGAAAAAACTCTGTTACTCCGCTGTCCGTCTGTCTCTCACCAGGCTGAATTTCATGAACCCCGATAGTCACAGTTGAAATTTTCACAGAGTACCTTTGTATTTTTGTTGCCACTATAATAACAAATACTAAAAATCAGAATAAAATAACTATTTAAGGGTGCTCCCATGCAACAAACGTGATTTTTTTGCTCGATATTGATGACGGCAACAGGTAGAAGCTTGAAATATTCGCAGAATATTTAGTTATATATTAACTTTAAAAATAAATAATTAAATTAAAATAAAACAAATATTTAAGTAAAAGTGGTCTGCCAAACAAAAAACGTGTTTTTTTTGCCGTTTTTATAGAAAGAGAACCCTTCGTGCGCGAGTACCACTCGTACTTGGCCGATTATATTTTAGTACACTTTCTTCCATGCCTTCTTCTACGCAATTACTGAATAACAAGGAGAGCTACAATACAACACACGCGGCCGCTTTCATTGTGGTTTAAACGCAAAACGAAGAGCGCGGCGTGTGTCAGATATGCCGCGCAAACGTTTCTGGGTATGTCTAAACTAGTCACGCGGCAGGTTTGTGTCCAGCGAATGCCGCGCGTAGCTACACGCACCTTACACGCTGTGTTTGGACACACCTTTACTGGAGAAATCCCACACCCATACCCGAATTTTGCGCGAGCGAAGCCGCTGGCAAAAACGAGTGTCTAATAAATGAATTTTAAGACAATGTACCTTTCATTTCCTTATCCTCTATCAGCCTCATAAGTCCAGTGTTGGAGCACGGCCTGCCGCCACCGAGGGCGATATGCCACAGTCCACATGCGGGCCCAGTACATCTTAGCCCAGATATGCTAGAATTCCTTCACCGAAAAGCTATTGGTGTGAATAATCAATGTACTTGAGAAATTCACAGACAAAGATTGGTACACGCAGAGCTCGAACCTCTGCAATCCACGATTTAACCTTTCATATATTCTACTTTTTAACAGAACTTGACACCTCACCTGACAGGGTATCCCTCCACACTGCAGCAATCCGGATCGCCCGGCATGAACTTGTAGGCTGTCGTCTTAGGTTCCATTATTAGACATCCAATTATCTGCTTCTTTTCTATGTACAGAAATGCCTGAAACATACAAGTTACTACTTGTAGTAAAATGTTGATTTTTATACTACAGAGGTGTCCAACAAAGTTAACGGCCTACATGATGATGCAGTCCCATAAGCTTATAGACGTTTATTACTATTATTTCACACACATTATTATTACACTGGCATTACTTTCGTGCTGCAGAGTTTAAAAATTTAATACCTCCCTTTTTAAAAAAAAATTGCACGGCTTAAATTTAAAACATTTATTGTATTTGTAGTTTTTATAATATTTTTTTTAAAAGACTAACTATCGAGTTTTTTGCCGGATTCTTCTCGGTAGAAATCAACAGTATTGTGAACCGGATTTTAATAAAAAGTTTTACATAACTTTGACGATTCATAAATATTTCTAATCCTAATTTGAATTTGGATACAAAATTTTTACTTGACTTGAAGAAAGTTCTACTGTATAGTTTCGAAAATCAAAAAATATTTATTAATATAATTGCATTATTCAAATAAGTTTTTTACAAACACTTTTGAACTGTCAAAGTTATGAAAGACCATTTTTTGATATTTTGGTATATTTATAACTACCTTTTGCCCGCGGTTCCACTTGCCCTTAACTCGGTTATTGGAGTAGGATTTTAACGGCAACTCCTCAATTATAGAAAAAAAAAAAAAACTGATTCACACTTGACGTTTTAAAGTAGCCTATGTCCTTGCCCGGGACTCAGACTATCTCCATGCCAAATATATATAAACGCATCGAATACAGAAACCCAGTTTCTAAGGATGGACAAAAGATACTTACAGTATAAGCTAGGGTGTTGGTCCCCGGTAGTCTCGCATCGTACCCCAACTGAGGATGCACGATTCGTTCAAGAAGCTTCTCCACCCTTTTCCATCCTGCTTCACCTCCCCGCACTCTGATACATCGAGCGGCTTCCCAAGTACCAACCACGTATTCCTCCTTCCAACCCTGAAAACAACAGAAAGAAGTTACTAGAATGTAGCCGAACTCAAACTTTTATTCAAATAGACTTTTAAACAGCGCTTTTGAATCGTCAGTTTAATTATTAATAAAAAAGATTACCATCGGTTCGGAAGGATTTCTACCGAGAAGAACCGAGAAGAAACTCAGCAGTTAATCTTTTTAACTTCATATTAAAATACAATATAGCCTTACACTAGGTAATAACATTAAGTACAATGTTTTAATTTATAAATATAACAAATGCCCCAATACAAATCATTTAAGTTTTAATTTTTCCAAGCACATTTAATATTTATGTATTCATCAACTTTGTAATAGCTTTTTTTCATTAAACTATCTTTAACATATATTTTAAATTTATTTGATGGTAAATTAACCACATGTTCTGGAATTTTGGAAGACGACATTTTGGAACTACCAATTTGTTCTTATTACATTTATTAGCTCTTTGTAGGTCACTATTTTTAGCAAAAAAGTGTCAATTTTTGCGTACATACACTATGCAAGCGAAGAGTGCGCAGAAGCGAGCCAGTTCTTAAGAGTATTGAAACAGCAGTAAGGGAACTAAATGGTAGCCAGAGTTCTTGGCACTATGTAAACAGCTGTATTAAATTACAAGAATATAGCCAGAGTTTTTGGGAGTCTGTAAACAGCAGTAAAAAGTTACAAGAATGTAGTCACAGTTTTTAAGACTATATGAGCAGTAGTAGGAAGTAACAAGAAGTTATTTGTAGTTTGCAACAACGATATAGTATTAAAATTAAAGTTATGGGTCTCGGCAATTTTCGTCTATCTCCGGAAATACGAATGCGCGATAGTAATATTTAATCTAGGGCCGTCACAAAATAAATTGGAAAATGGAATAAAAGGTTTCCTAAATCGTATTGAAAATAAATGTGACAAATTGAAGAAACCATACTTCTTTATAACAATACGTTTTTCAATATTTTGACCGCCTATGAAACACGTTAGTAATATGCTGCGGCGCTGGACAGCAAGACATTGGTTTTATCGCACGCCCAACTACTGGAACACAGGCCTGTCCTTGAAGAAAGAGGCTTAGGCCAAAGTACACCACGCTGGCCTAATGCTGGTTGGCGGACGTTGTCGAGTTAGCAGCCACTCGACTGTCAAGAGTTTTTAGGCCGCCCAAAAGTCCACTAACTTGGCCTAACGAATGTTGACATATGACAAACAGCCAGCACCAACGGATTTACGTACTCTGCAAAACACCAGCTTAGAAAGTTGTGCCACTAGCCGGTCACCCATCCATGTAATGACCGCACTCGACGTTGCTTTACTTCGCATATCATTTCCGATAGACCAATATCACAAAGCCACAAGCTTAACTTCATATCTGTTTTAGAAAGCCGAGAATTCCCGAGGTACATAACTTCATATTCATATAGTGCTGTAGTCATATTTTTTTCCATATCTATAATTTTTTAACTGTACTTACATTAAATTTAAGTACATCAGTTGAATTGTGATGCACTAGATGATCGTGTTCGTCTTGAGGATCACCAATCTGTAACAAACCATCACGTCAATATTTAATACTAGGTGTAGTTTTTCAAAGACAAAAATCGGCAAAATCGATATTGATAACGGCAACAGGTAGACGCTTTAAATATTCACAGAATATTTATTTATATAGTCACTTTAAAAATAAATAATTAAATTAAAACAAATATATTATGGCTGCCATACAACAAACGTGATTTTGTTTGCCGTTTTTATAGATAATGGTACGGAACTTTTCGTGCGCGAGTCAGACTCGCACGTAGCCGATTTTTACACAAGTTATGCACCCTAAATTTTACCAGGACTATGAGAAAGTTTTTCTTTACTTATGGTTGAATTCAATATTCACTGCTAGATAACGATAATTTTAGTTTAAACAAGGAAACCTGTGTATAATAGAATGTGTTCTGAGGAACTGTTTGAAACTATGCCTATCCATAGACACCACACACGTATAGTTTGGATGAAAAAACAAATTTTGAGTTTCAGTTCTAAGTATGGGGAACCCCCAAAATTTATTGTTTTTTTTCTATTTTTGTGTGAAAATCTTAATGCGGTTCACAGAATACATTACTTACCAAGTTTCAACAGTATAGTTCTTATAGTTACGGAAAAAGTGGCTGTGTCATACGGACAGACAGACAGACAAACATGACCAATCTATAAGGGTTCCGTTTTCTGCCATTTGGCTACGGAACCCTAAAAAGCAGCAAAATTTACTGCTTAATTCTCGTATCTTTTTTTGTGCATTTTTTCTGTAAGCTTTGTACCTTCCAATAGAAAGCTACTTATATTATAGAGATATTTGTATAATTGTATGTACCTAATCTCTTTATTATGTACTTAAGATAGCTTATAACAAAATATGTAACACTTTGATGAAATATGTTTGTTATTAAGTTTCATTGTGACAACTTTTTGTTACCCCCAATAAAGAAAATAAAATAGCTAGAACATACTACTTTTAAAGTGTCGACATCGGTCAATTGTCTTATTTTCTTGATCACATACACAGCAGAGCTAAGTCTTTTCGCTAAGTTATGATATGACGACCCTGTTGCTTGGAGTCCAGCGTTAAGCCAAGAAAGACTGTTGAATCAACAAGTTGTAATTGCTCGCCATTAATATTAATACATGTCTAGATCTGACAAGCATTTGGTAATGTAAATTTAACACATTTGGTTTTTTTCTCATTAAGTAACAAATTATTGGCGTTAAACCAATTTACAATCTCAGAAATGCCATTATTTAATTCATCATAACATGTCTGTCGTCTCTTAATTTTAATAAGTATAGAGTTGTCGTCAATAAAAAAGACAATGTCATGGTTTTTAACATGATATGGGAGATCATTAATATAAATAAGAAATAGAAAGGGACCTAAAATTCAGCACTGAGGGACTGCTGATCCCCAAACAACATTTACCGTCGACATCTATTTTCTGTAATCTGCTACTCATGTAGGAAGTCAAAAGTTCGAGAGCTTTGCCTTCAATACCACTGATATAAGTAATGAAATAGGCCGAAAATTGTTAGGATCCGTTGAATTACTTGATTTAAAAAGAGGTATAACTTTGCTAAGTTTCATCTCATCAGGAAACACACCACTAGCAACATAACTATTAAAAATTATGGCTAAGGGATGTCCTATAACATTAATAAGATTCCAGTCCATATAACAGATTACAAGACTCTAATTCTATGGTCTTTTGTTTTAGTATCATAGACAGAAGGCTTAGGTTACGTTCCAAAATGTGGAAGTTGAAAGTGGTATTAAACCACCAGCCTTAGGTTGATTTTTTAACTGTTACGTTAGATTATTTACACTTTCATAGATACGGTTGGAAATTACTGCTGTCCGTGTGAAAATCAAACTCCCGTTCCAAAACGGTTGCAAAATCAACTTTACCGGGCGATAATGACTCAGCAGAGACTAAAAGTAAATTAGAACATAGCCTTTGGAGCAGTTTTCTTTCTAGGAGCTTAAATGGTTGATCGGATACTAAAAAAAATATATCAGTATTTCTTCAAGTAATTGAAGTAGGCAGAATTAGTCCAAAATAGAACATCGGTTATATTGTAAACGTCATGTGTGAATCGCATTACTACAATACTCAAGTAAACCGTAGGAATAACACGTCGGTAACCAAATTTAGCGCAGGCGGAGCAATGAAGCTAGTAAATGATAAGGGAGTTTCAAAGTAATTGTTAAGTACATACTTGGTAAATGACTCCACACTCCTTGCACTGTGTAGCTCCAAATTTCTTCTGTCCCGCATCAATTATGTACTGGTCTTTAGCACTCTTAAGGATGATTCTTCTATTCACTGATCCTAAAAAATATAATTGAGATTTATTTAAGTTTAATATTTATTTATGAACATTTTATCAAACTAATTTTTCCACCTTGATTGCTCATTCAGTGTAAGTGCAAATTCACGAGAACTGGTGACTCCTTGACGCAGCTTCTACATAGGGGACTGTCGGTAATTTATTTGACACTTGACAGAGACCTGTTATTATGCTAGTTAACTCGAATGTTAGTCTTTTCTTCACTTCTGACTTACTTTTAGACTATATATGTAAACTTAAAAAGCAAAACCCTACCAAATACAAAATTAAACAAAATTGTTAGTTATTTTTCAAGGTACCCAAATAAGCAAGAACCACCTTAGTATAGATACACTGTATTAAAAACAGTGTTACAAAGTTGGGCTCAACACATAATTGTCACATACTTCCCATGGCTATAGAGGTATATATATTATTCTGTCCCAAGTCGTTAATGTTACCACTTATTACTTTAAAGCTGGTAAATTAGGACGTATGGGACATATATAAAGCCACCTTAGTCCAGATACACTGCTATCAGAAGTAATGTTGCAGCACTAGGCTCACCACCTGTCACGCAGGTGTATTCTGATGCGTGGAACCCCGGGGGAAAATTAAAAGTGTTGTTATACATGTATGCGTTAGTCCGTATTAGGTTACTAGCTTTCGGTTCCATGGCTCAGTGAGTAATAACCAGTGATCGGATTAGGTTAGCTAATTTACCTAAACTTTAAAGCACACAGACAAAAAGCAGAAACTTCCTTACGAAAACATTTCTTTTAAGGGACAATTGTCTTAGGTTTCAGGACATTGCTTGAGTACATTTAAAATTAATGTTATAAATGCAAAAAAACATTTGAATTCATTTCCTGTGAAGATAAAAAATATGTTATTGTAACAAAGTTTTATTAAAACAATGTAATATAATTTTAACAGTAAATTTTTCACCGGTTAACCGGCAATATTACGGTATAAATTTTATAATTAATTATGAGCACATGAGTTAGATTGGATGCAGTTTTTTTTTAATAAATTAATGTGAACAACATAGATACTATCATATAATTTGTTTTCTTTTATAATTACTAAGGTATCTATTCAGTTGCAAAAAAAACTGAAAAATATAACAGTTAAAAATATTACCGGTAACTGCATAATTAAGATATTGGGCTGAAATTTATTCCAGGTGTAGTAAATATGTTACATTTATGTTTGGAATTGGACATCGTTTATATGACCACCACGAGCACGGCGGCAGTGATCAAGTCTTTCGATCAAATTTTTCGAATCACTCTTTAACACATATCGGCTGATATGTTGGTAATTTATTTTTCGATATTGTTTCTGAGCTCCTCTAACGTTGTTGGATTGTTAGCATGTTAGCATAAACTTTCGACTTAAGGGAACCCCATAAAACAAAATCGAACGGTGTCATATAGCACGAGCATGGTGGCCAGTCGACTGGACCAATTCTCTAGATTAAACAGTTACCAAAAATTGGAGTAAGTACTTTTAAAGTTGCAACTACAGACTAAGAATTTCAGTAGTAAGTTCTAATGATTTCTTAACGTTCCTGAACTTCACCATGATAAAAGAAACCACGCCTTGACTAATGTTTTGACTCTGAAAAACCATAAAATAGTTTGTATGTTTGTTCCACATTATTAAACAAAACAAAATTGAAAAACCCTTATGTACGATATAAATAAATGGTATTGAAATTTATAATAATGATGTACTTGTTTTCCTTGACAGGAAAGGAATTCAAATGTTTAACTGCATTTATAACAATAATTTTAAATGTTCTAAAGCAATTTTCCCGAAACCTGAGGCAATGGTCCCGAAAAAAAATGTTGTAAGAAAGTCTCTGCTGTTCTTTGAAGTTTAGGTAATTCGCTCACCTAATTCCAATTATTGGTAACCTGTCTGCTGAACCGAGCGGCTTAGGTTCTATTCCTGCAACATTCATGTATTGAACATTTGTGTTTGTCTTGAGTCTGGGTGCTGTCTTTGTATATTTATGTATTAATAAAAAATAATAATTTTGTAACCATTGTTCTAATATTGAACACAAGCCTTGCTTAGTTTGGGACCAGATGGCGCTGTGTAATATGTCCAATATATGAGTATTATTATTTGACTTGATGGAACCTTACCTTTTGACGTAGGTGTTGTTGTGCCAGGATTGGGTTTGCTGAATATTGAGAACAATTTATCCGCCTTCTTCTCTTTGGAAGCATCTGGCAACCCTGTAGATGCTGCAAAATTTTGTTTCGATAAAGTGCCTGTGTTTTGGAAGTGTGGTAACTTTTTTGATAACTTTTTTTTCTCTACATTTTCTCAAAATCTTATTGCCTCACTTTGAGTAGCTTAATAATAAATTAACTTAAAAGCTTTAGTAAAATCATCACCATGAGAGAGTTGATGAGCATTTGTCACCTTAAGGCCACAGTCCTGCTATTTTAGACATAATTTTAGTCCTAAAAAGTTCAGATAGATAGTTTTTAACAATAACTAATAAAAGATTTTAAATCTATTTGTTTTTATAGCATCACGGAATACTTCTGGTTTACCATATTTAAATAAAGTTAACTTTCAGTTGCAATTTGTAAACAAATAAGTTTTTCTCTGATGAAAATAATGAAATATTGAAACAATTGAGAAAATATAAGCTTAAATACTATACAAAAAACACTGATATTACGTTTACATTAAACCTTTTCAGGTAAATGTGATTTAAACCAAATGTTTTAAAATAATGAAATTTTGATATGATGATGATGATGATTGTAACGTAAATCTTATCATTTTGCCAAAATTAAAAAAAAATCATTCTTTCTAAAAAAAATATGAACACTTTTGAAAAGTAAATAAGGCTGCAGACTTAGATTTATCTTAATATTCTTCATAAAACTATCGCAAAAAAATATTTGATCAATATCAGCTTCTCTGTAAGGCAGCCAACTAAACACACAATCACCAACCTTTTAGACCTGCGTTTGATTAATTTGTAACAACTACACAAAGCAACTGCTTAATAAATATTTTATCTCTCACCGGCAGTTTCTTTTGTCAAGACAGGCTCAGTAGAGGCTAACACAACTTCTGGGTTAATATTGTTAGACTGGGCCATTTGTAGTATTTGCTCGTCCAGCATTTTTAGTTCTTTCTCTATTTCATCTAAATCTGTTAGCTCTTCATCTGAAAGGGAAATAGTAATATTAAAGTTAGATAATGAATCTTAAGAATTAGAACTTAATTTACTAATTGAAGGCAACTAAACTATTGCATATTATATATTCTTAGTCAAAGATCATATTGTATTACATATGATATGATATTATTTGTATATTATAATTTTTATTGTAACACAAAAATGAGAATAAACTTCTCTAGTAATATATTAGAGGAATTTATTCTAATTATATTGAGTTTCTTGCTCTTAAGTGGTAAAATCATTTCAAATCAGAGGCCTATAAAATTAATAATTGCTGAGTGCTGTTTAGAAGACTACTTGATTAAAAATATTTTCATGTTTAATGTTGAGAAATGATTATAAATAAAAAAAATATTTACCTAATATTTATTGCTTGGGTTACTTTTTAAAATTGATGTGAACTTGGATTAAGATAAACTGGTAAATTTTCTATATAATCAAAATTCAATATGAAAAGTGAATAAGATATGTTATAAAAAATAGACCCGAAACTATAGGCGTGTACTTAGTTAGTTGAAGCTTAATTAGCGCTGATGTAATATTAAGTGCATACTTTATGAATTGTTAGACAAATACAAAGATTATGTATATTATACTATATAAGAGACATAAACTCACCTTGCAATTCATTGTCAACAAGGATGTACCCCCCTTCGACTGGCAAAAACTCTCCACCTTTAGGTGCATCACCATGACTTGAAACATGATCACTCTCTGACATTACCACATCATGTGACTGAGGTGCCATATTTTGTGGCAAATTCGTAGATACTTGTGGCAATGTGGTGTTACCTGATCCCAATTCAACTATAACTACATCGGAACCCTGTGACAATCCCGCGGTTTCTGTAACTCGAGTGATTGTGATTGGTTGGAAAATATTACTGGTTTCATCAATAACTTGGCTGCTAAAACAGGGTACTTCTAATGGTTGAGTGATCTTAGCATGTAACATTTCAGATTCTGGCACATCTTCTTCAGTCCATTGACTAAGAAGCTCTTCAATGGTCTGCTTTTCTTTGCCAAATGGATCAGTTTTATCTAAAAGTCAAATTAAGAATGTTTTTTTTAATAAATATTAAGGGAATATAAAGTCAAGATGCCATTGGTGAAATATGGATATTATGTACAATGGACCAAAAACATTTCTTTATTAAAGAAATATTTAATTAATTAAAAAAGTGAAATATTCAAGGAAACATTGTTTTACAATTTAATAATTATATGTAGTTTTGTTTAGGAAGACATTTCTATGTTAGAAGATACAAGTTTATTTGGCTTAATAGACATACTGCAAGAAACAATGAAATAGTGTATTAATAGGCATGCTATGGACAATAAAATGATATTCTTATAAATGACAAAAGAAAAAATTACATACCAGTATCAAGCTCTTGAGAACTATTTAACATTGATGCATCTTTTAAACTGGTTGCACTGTTGTTCAAGCTGCTGTTATTTATTGTAGAGTTATTTAAAGAGCTGTTTTTAGCATACATAACATTGAATTTGTTATGAATTTTAGGTTTACGGATCTTGTGTCTCACACCAAGGTTTATTTGTCCAGGCCTTCTCTTACGCCTGCTTAGGGAATGAGAGTGTGTGAATGATCTACGGTTATTTGTATGTGTGCTCTCTATTGCACTTGAAATTTTAGCTGTCATACTGTTGTTTAAGTCAGGATTACTTTTACCATAAAACATTTTAGTTGACAATATTTCTTTAAGTCTGTCACTGCTGAATAAAGATTGTCGTGCTTTTGGCACTGATGGTGTATCTAATTTTATATATTTAGAATTTGGTCCAGCATCTGTTATGCTTTCATTACGATGTCTTTTGTGACTCTTATCACTGCTGCATGGGGTTTCTGGGCTTTCACTAATTTCAACAGCTGACCGTCTATTATGACCTAATTTTGGAGGTGACATTACAACTTCGGAAGTACTATTTGGAGTTTTAAGCATCTGTGTTGGAGAGATGATGTCAATAAAATCCATTTTTGTAAGATTCACAAAGCTACTCTTAGGTGATGACGTTGAATTTCTCTTTTGTTCTGCTAAAATTCCTTTAAAACTTTGAAATTTTGGTGTCATCTTTTTCTTTCTTGTAGATTTCCTGATGGGTTTCACAGGAGTGTTTTCTTTAGAATCTGTGCCTGAATCAGAGTCAAAGTTCAGATCTTTGAGTGAGCTGCTGCAGCTTTCTGTGTCTGCAATAAGGCTAGCAAGACTTTTACGAGCTTTACTTGAGGTAGATGAAGTGGTATGGACACTAGCGCAAGAATGGGCCGAGGTTGGTGTCCCAGGGTGGTTTTGTAAATGTGGAGTAGCTGGTGTTGACTGAGAACCAGTGCAACCATTGTCTGGACAGGAATACCTAGTTTGATACTTCTTAAGGGTGAATGGAGATTTTATAAAATTTTTCAAGTCTTGGTTTTCTTTAAGCAATCGTCCAGTATGGTTTCTAGTTCCACCTAAAAGAAAATTAAAATAAATTATGTGTATTGGATCACGAAAACTAAAAGGTGAATGATTTTAAACAACATAAGAAAAAAGTCACTAAATTAGATCTTTAGGAATCTACTAAATAACCTTTAAGTTATATTAAGTAGTAGGATCAGGTAAACATTATAGCTTGAAGTAATGATATATCATACTTATGTATTATCATTATACTAGCAGGCTATGGACAGTTATTGATGTGTTAAGGGTGATACCACTGCTGCCCTTTATTTTAACAATTCAGATTATATCTGTTAGTTGTAAATACTAACCCAGCTTAAACCAATTACTGTGAAGAGGAGTACTATCTACCACTCGCAGATATAATCCAAACAGTTCCAATTTCATATTTATTTTAATTTTTTTTATAAAGAGGAAATTGAAAATAAGCTATGGCGGTCCATTTGGAGTTGGTAGACTTAAGGAACTCTCTTAATTATCGTCAAGGGCATTAAAAAGCCAAGACAAACACACTTTAAACATTAGTTTTTATTTAGAAAACCATTGTAATGTTGGAAAGACAGTAAATAAAAAAATTCTACAATAAAAGTTTTTAATTGAACTAGTTGTTTATATACGACTGGGTATACTTACACCAAGTAGTCTTTTCTGGCGTCTTGAGATTATTTTCATCGCCTGAGCTAGAATCCAAGGTGCTAATAATGCCCAAGTCATAATCTTCGCTATCGCTTTCACTATCCACTACCGGCAACTGACGATGCATGGTCAGGGACTCCTGTGTCGACTCTGCCTCGCTTTGGAATAGTCCCTTTTTACGTTCTGACATTTTGGGCGTGTGTGTATGAGGTATTCGTAACGAACGACGAGGCGTTACACCAGCCATGTTTAGACTATAATAAAAACCGATCAACAAGCAATAAGTAAGTAAAGAATTTTATGATGTTCCCCACGTAGCTAGTCAACAGACAGGTGTTCACAACGGTACATAACTTCTTTTTACATGGCGCCGACACGAAAATGTAACGTAATTGATCCAAAACTTGAACTGGTCAATATTGAAGTAGTTTTCACAACAATTACGTGAATGATAGTAAAAAGACAAAGAAAATACGCAAAATAAGCTACCTGAACGTTAACAAACAACAAACCTTTGGCGCGTAAATCAGTGTTGTCACCTTTCAAAATGTATATTACAATAATAATAATAATAATAAGTTGACCAAGATAAAAACATGGAAAGAGAAAGCACTACACGGTAAATATCCCTTCCAACTGCACCAAGACCACGTTGATAGTGAAGTTTCATGTGCATGGCTTACAAAAGGAAATTTATTCTCAGAAACAGAAGAATTGATGTTGGCAATACAGGATCAGATTGTCAAGTCTACGGTCCAGTAAACGACCACAAAATACCACGTATTAAGTTTTATTAAGTTGGTTTTTGTTGTAGTTAAACATCTGGACCCGTTGTCGAAATATGACAGTGACAGTTGAAGTTTATTTACTTTACTGCACTGTAGATTTCTGCTTGTCTTAAGGTTTTCTGGCTTTTGACTGTGATTTTTAAGCAAAGATGAATCAAACAGAAAAGTAATTAATAATAATTATAAATGATATTTCACAGTGACTGATAAAACAACTAAAAAAGAAAAACTATGCTATGAGCGGTGGTAATTTGTAGTCAGTTGGTTTGAGTTGGATTATTTAGGATTCACGTCGTGGACCCGTTGTTGTGACGTCATTTGGTCATATTTATATATTATATATTTTGTATAATTTATTTTTTATTATTATTAATTTACTTTATTTCTGTTTAGGAGTGCGGTCCAGGGACGATAAACAACGACTATATTCGACCAAATATGACTAAATATAATAAATTAGTAAGAGACACACCATGGAAATTTAGAAAAAAAAATTGAAAAGCTCAAGAAAGAATTAGGGCAGTTGATAGAAATAGGAAAAGGAAGAACTACACACAGAATGATAAAAAATGATTATTAACAATGAACAAGATATAATAAAACAAAAAATTAATGCTATAGCCGACAGGTTATATAAAAGTTTGAAGAAATTTATAACAGGAAAAGGCAAAACAGATTATTCTACGATAATGAGCATACTTTTTATAGAAACTTAGTACCCCAAAAGTATAATTCCATTAAAATACCCAAAAAAAATGAAATAGAAAATTTTTGGTCGATAATTTACTCACAACCCATTACTTACAACAAATCGACAACATGGATAGAAGAAACGCAAGAAAAATTATAAATATAGCAACACAAGAGATAGATCACATAACTGTAGAATTTGTTAAAAATGTATTTACTAGAACAAACAACTGGAAAACACCTGGGGTGGATAAAATTCAAAATAATTACTTAAAATACTTGACTGCATCACAAAGTTAGATAGCTGATCAATTTACGCGAATCATAAATTGTACAGAAACAACAGAGGAATGGTTTACATCTTAATACCTAAAAATGGGAATACTAGAGGACCAAAAAATTGGCAACCAATAGCATGTCTTTCAAACATGTATAAACTATTTACGTCCAAATTTTCAAAAAAACTACAAATTCACTGTGAAAAAAAAAATAATAGATCCAGAACAGAGAGGACGCAGTCATCAAGCCTGAGGCTGCAAATACTACTTAATGATTAACAAAACTATACTACAAGATGCACACCAATACCAGAAAAAGTATGGCGTGGGTCGATTATCATAAGGCTTTTGATAGTATTTCACATGATTGGCTCTTGAAAATATAAGATGTATACAAATGCTCAAAGATAATTTAGAAATTGGAGCTTACTATGCCCAAATGGAAAGTTATTATGACCGCACGAAGAAACGAGAACTCAATAATTACTAGTCCCATTTACGTAAAACGTGGAATTTATCAAGGAGACTCTCTGTCTCCGCTACTGTTATGCCTTGCTTTAAACTCACTTACTACAATTTTGTATAAATATAAAAATACAGGATATAAACTTGAAAATAACAGGAAAAAAATCATTTGATGTGTATGGATGACCTAAAATTATACACAAACCATAAGGATAACTTAAAAGTTTTATTCGATAGAACAAACATATTTATTAACGACATAGGAATAAGATTTGGCTTGGCTAAACGTAATATACTACACTCATCAGTAGGCCAAAAAAATGAAATGGAAGAAGGACATATAATATTAAATGGAGAATAATTTAGACATCTTAACATACACCAAGAATAAAAAAATCTAGGAATATATGAATCAGGAAAAATTTATCATAGTTCGCTAAGAGAGCAAATAACTAAAGTATATGTAAGAAGAATCAAAAAACTCAAAATTACACATTTGAACGCTTGAAATCTAATAAAAAGTATTAATACTTGTGCCGTACCTGTTTTGTTATATTTAATGGGGATGGTTTATTAGCAAAATAATCATTTGAAAAAGATTGACATTAAAACGAGAAAATTACTTGCAAGGAATAGAAACCATCACCAAGAAGCTGAAATAGAAAAGTGTGAGAGGGGGGGAAGGGGGGGGTCAAGGATTAATAAATCCCGAATAAATATATAAAACACAAATAATTAAATACCAACAATATATTTATTGAATTTAATTAATAAAATTATCATTTAATAAAAAGCAATACAACAACATGATACAACCAAAGAAAAATATTCAATAATAAAAGAATCAAAACAATGTGTGCGAGAATTACAACTTGTAAATACACCAACTAATAAAGAAACCAAATGTGTTGTAATTCAAAGTCAGATTGCGAAATGGAGAAATAAAAATATGCATGGAAAATTTCTAATATCTTTAATAGATAAATTAAATGTGGATAAAAAACTTACTTTTCAATGGCTCAAAAAAACAAAATATATCACCTATTTTAGAAGCTGCTATATTTGCAATGCTGCACCAGGCAGTGGTCACAAAACAACACGAAAAAGACATTTCGAAAAGAAATGTTAACGGGAAATGTTGATTGTGTATAACCGAGGACGAGAACATTTACACTCAGAATGCGAAAAACTGGCACCTACACATTATTTACGAAGACACGACAATTTAGTCAAATACATATATTGGAATCTTGCTAGAAAACATAAAATAGAAATAACGAAACAATGGTGGAAGGAAACACTTACACTTACACAAACTCAAAAAAATGAGACTGCAAAAATACTTTGGGAATTGCCTGTTCAGACAGATATCACAATTATACATAATAGACCGGACTTGATTTACATACAAAAAACGAAACCTTTTTAGTTGATGTTAACCTACCCTCTGATTATAATATTAGACCCAATGAATTAGATGAACTTAACAAATATCAGCTTTAAAAAAATGAAATAAACCAATTATTTAACACAAATACAACTATAATATAATTGTAGGAGGTACAACAGGAGTGGTCGCAAAAAGTTTTAATCGATATTGTGGAAAACTGAACTCAAACATTGATATTGGTAAATTACAAAAACTAGCAACTATACACTCATCAATAATAGTAAATAAATTTTAGAAGGAAATATAACTATGCAAGATAACATACAAGCATAAGACCCAAATATACATTACACACACAACACTGATATAGAAAAAGCACAAATATGATAATTATTTTGAATATCTAAACTTATGTGTAATATTTGCAATGTAAACATTATTTTTCTCAAATGCTTTGGGACGGAATGTTTATTAGAAATTATTGAAAACTGAGAAATAAAATATAAAAATAATAATAATTATATTAATTAAATTAACGTTATATTAACGGCAGTGTATAAAATTATTAAAAGAAAAATCCAGTATAATTAATTAAAAACTGGATATGTGTATTATTATTACTAAAAGTCACGCTGGGCAATGAAATAAGTTACGAAATGTCTGGAACACGTAGGAAGTTAAAAAAGTGGATTTGGGACGCCCGGGGTAGAGTAGTTTTTCAACTGTCAAGTTGTATTCTTTACACTGCTATAGAAAAGGTTGAAATTCCTGTCAGTGTAAAAAATAACTGTCTAATTACTTAAAATTTAAATAAATTAAAATAAAACAAATATTTAAGGGTGCTCCCATACAACAAACGTGATTGTTTTGCCTTTTTTATAGATATAGATAGAAATGGTACGGAACCCTTCGAGAGCGAGTCCGACTCGCACTTGTAGAGCTGACGATTTTTCGAACACAGAAATAAGCATAATAATTTAATTTAAATAATTTTAAAATAACTCGTAAATACTTGCTTTTAAAAAAACTAGTTTTTAAAAAAGGTATGATTTGTGCCACATTTAAAATATTGTTTTAGATTGTGTACAGTTGAGCTGATGGTAGCCAATCCCACCTTTTTAAAATAAATAAATAAAATTATTTTAAAAGTTGCGCGGCTGTTCAAAAGTATTAATTTTTACATTCTGTTTTATTTATTATTGTTATGCAAAATATGGATCATAAGGTAGAAATTAATTTTTTTTTGATTACTAGTAGTCTTTTACGGATGTAAGAATATTAGATTTAAATTGTGTAGATACCAATACAATCAAAACGAGTTGGCCAATACTAAGATGCTATAATATTGTGAAAGTTTGTATGTGAAATTGCTGTTATTTGTCCACCAATATGGGGCCTGAGCTGGGGTCAATTGAATATGGGCATCTTTTTAATTTATAGGCCGATTTTGGCACCTAAATGGTCTAAATCTGTGACATAATAAATGGACGACCTCTAATATGAAAATTGCAAAGTTAATTTTATGCTAACCACTGAGCTATTATGTAGGTTCTACGTACTAGAGTGTTACAACCTGGTTATTGGTCAAACAGCAGTCAAGGCAAGTCATAGACGTTATAGTGACCACTAGCAGTCATCGGTGTAGGATTTCAACGGCAACTCCCCAATTATGGGGAGAAAAAAACAGATAATACTTATTTTCAAGTAGCTTATGTCCTTTTCCGGGACTCAGACTATCTGCACGCCAAATTTCATCTTGATCGGTACAGTGGTCTAAACATGGAGAGGTAACAGAGTTACTTTTGCATTTATAAAATTTATTGTTATATTATATTCATGAATAGTATGGATAGTTTTAAGTATATGTATCTACATATGATTGTGCAAGGATATAATTATAATGGCGCTTATGCTACTAGTACTATTAAATAACGGAATACTCTTAAATATCTGAATTCCTTCACACAATTGACGATATTTGACGCTTCACATGGTGCACCCCCTATGTTACATGAAAACACAAAAACAATAATTGACATGTTTGACTTTGTTTTCAGTAGCTTACTAACTTATTTTGATTACCTAATAAGTGTTCTCGGTACATATTGTATATGCATTAGCTAATTATCAAAGTATTGTATTATTATTTTAAATAGAACTTCTTGCTTGCTTCTTGGTTGAAATTAACAATGTATCGACAGTGGGGTGTATAACTGCTGACGCAACATACTAGAGGCTGTCTCACTTACCGCTGTCTCAAAAATTGCAATATATTTGTGTATCAGCTGCAGAATACTTAGAACTGGCTGATATAGGTGCTCTCGCGAATGGCGTGTGATGTAGTTACTAGTTTTTCATTTGTGACATGATGTTTGAACATAGTGTGTCTCTAATGTAGTAAACATATTTCAATGACATTTACTAAAAACTAATTTATGTAATAAATTATGTACCTGTTGCAGGATGCAAAAAATGTTACTGGTGAATTCAGATCTGTAAGCAGTTCAGTCATTCTGGTGGTGTGTAAAAAAATATTTATTGGTGAAGTTAACATTATTCCAGTAAGTTATAATAAATGTTAATATTCCTGGACACAGTCCTAAATCAGGCTAATCTGGTACTGTGGATACCAGAAAACAGATACAAATACTCCTATACAAATGTACACACACTTCAATCAACAGATCCATGGAGCCCCCAAATGAATCAAAAAGTTCATTTGCTCAAAGGGAAAAGCAAGGAACCTTTATCTCCATGACTTTTTGCACTCTCTCTTCCCATTGTGTAGTTGAATCTCAGCGAGAGTTAAGAAATGAATGCATGGTGATTGACTTTGCTGACAAAAGAATTGAGATCTCAATAGGTTCCAAGTTCTGTAGATAATCTTGTAATTTATTTATAAGAACATACAACTCTCTAAAATAACAATACATGCTATCTAAAAACATAACTTGGACAGTCATTATTTACAAAAGCAGATAACATAGGATAAATTGAAGCTCAAGATGACAGTCAGTTCTCTTCTCTTGAACTAAGCTAGACACGCTGCTGCCTAGATTTGTATAAAAATGTTCAGTTACAGTTATTATGCTGTTTTACGATTTTTTACAGAAATCCTAACTGCAAACTCAATAGTCATAACTGTCTACTTTCTCGGAATTTTTGGAACACCTACAGAAAATTAAAATCTAAATCTAGCAGTATACATTAGACGATGTTGGCTTACGCTCCACCTTATGGCCATCGTGTACGGGGGCAAACAGTTATAAACATAGCATGGAATGCATGTATATGTCACAGGCAAATTGTATAATTTGCCGCTTCACAAAATGCCTAGGCAAATCGTAAAGTATGGAAACGAAAGGAACAGAAATCGCACTGTACAAGTCATGTATGTTAGGTTAGGTTCAAATTCTCTTTTGTAAACATAGATGCGGAGAGTATCAGCCAAGCTTTATATAATAATCTGTGCAGTTATGTGATAATTTCTGTTCCATACTTTACGATTTGCTAAGGCATTTCGTGAAACGGATTTGCCTGCGACATATAGACCAGATATTTATTTTTGCCTTTATATAATGTAACCACAATAATATTTTTTTTTTAAATCTTTAAATAACGACAAATTAAATTTTTTAAAAAAACAAAAATATGTGAGCTAAATTAAAAAAAAGCGGCCAAGTGCGAATCGGACTCGCGTACCGACGGTTCTGTACCTCTAGTAGGTAATTTTCAAACACAAACAAAAACAAAAAGTGTGCCGCTAAGTTAAGCTACACATTTCAAAAGAATCGTGGCTTGCGTATTTACACAATGGCCATGATGCATGGTGAAGCGTAAAAGAGGATCGGCTTATGTCGTTGATGGTAGTTGCTCTGATAGCATCAACATTAATGCTGGTGTCCCGCATGTCTGTGCTGTTTTTGTCCAACAACAACATAAATTGCTAAACAGATGAAGGTACTAGAGATGCTTATTACACGGGCCGTGCAAATATCCCTCGTTTCGTTGTAGAGAAAAAGCGTGATGAACTTATGTCTAAAATCGAGACCACTCTGTCCACGGTCTCTGACTGCCCCCTCCCCTTACCATCTCCATGAGCATAGGGATCCTTAGTGTTGACATCTCTAGCGATGTTCAATTTCGCGATCATTTGCGAGACAAGGTAAAGTTGGCGTCCAAAAAACAGAGCAAAGTAGTACTTCACCTCGGGGCAAAGGTTGCTGCTTTACAAGTCGCAAGTCCGGACCCATATGGAGTACTGCTGCCATCTCTGAACTGGTGCACCCGGATACCAGCTTGGCCCTTTTGAGTCGGTTCAACGACGAGCTGTGAGAATCGTGGACGATCCCAAACTCACAAGTCATATCGAGCCTTTAAGTCTGAGGAGATACTTTGCCTCCTTGTACGAGTTCTACGTCTACCGCTTGTATAATGGGATGTGATCTGAGGAATTATTAGAAATGATGTCCACGGCTACTTTCTACCATTGCACCGCTCGGCATCCGTAGGGCGTTCATCCTCACACCATAGAATCTAGATTGTCACGTACAGTGGGGTTTAAGAGAAACTTCCTCTCACGAACGCTTAGGTTGTGGAATGAGCTCCCTGCCAAGGTTTTCTCTAAAGACTTGGGGACTATGGGGTTTTTCAAGAAAAAAGTTTGCAACGCGTGATTGATGCCCAAGGTGTTGCAAGCGTCCATAGGCTGTGGCTGTGGTAACCGCTTACCATCAGGCGGACCGTAGGCTTGTTTGCCACTTTAGTGGTATATAAAAAAAAAACCTATTCCACCCAAATAACTTACCTTATCCTTATTTTTTTGGAGTCGGTTGGAAAAGCATTGCAGGTAGATGATAGCATCGAGATGCAATTTAAAATCACAAAATAGACTCATTTAAATATCGTATGCCTTCAAATAGAAACGTGCCTACAAAGCATTTCAAATAGAATACTTGTGTAGTGCTGTGAAATGGTCTTGATTTGCTTTATGCAATGCTTTATATCCTAGCTTTCTTTATCTTTAATAGTCACTCAAATTGTTCACAAATTTTTATACTTAAATTGCGTTACTGTATTATTATTATTATATATACTTTATTGCGCATAAACAAAGAACACACTATTAAAATAAGCAAAAAGGTAATACATTGGCGGTCTTATCGCTAGTAAGCTATCTCTTTCAGACAACCTTTGGGTAGAGGACACTTTATAGAAAATCTGAGTAGTATGTGCTAACTGAATAAATATTAATTACGGATCAAAAGCTCACAATATGAAATATAATAATATATACAAATGTATAACTGTAATGCGCATCATTTAGCTTGGCATTGTACATTATTTTTTTTTTCAGGAATCTGATCTCCGATTACACTGGTTAGTCATAAACTCTGCTACAAAGTGTTTGACAGTACTAGATTCAATGGAATTGGAGCCATTGGAGGCGACCCAACATCCTCCCTGTGAGGTCTTTTCCGTTACTGAAGATAATACACAGATGACCAAAATTTGCAGGTTCAGTTAAAGTTACTTTTATCCATAAATATAAAAAATACTTACCTACATCGACATATATATTTACTAGCTTTTGCCTGCGGTTCTATATTAATGAACTCTCAATTAATGAAAAAACCCGACTCACACTTGACGTTTTCAAGTAGCATTTGTTCTTCCTCGTGACTCAAACTGTCTTCATGCCAAATTTGCCCGCGGTTCACCCGCTATAAATTCGGTTATTGGTGTAAGATTTCAACGGCAACATATATAAAAAACCGTCTCACACTTGACGTTTTAAGTAGCCTGTCTTTTTTCGGGACTCAAACTATCTCCTTGCTAAATTTCATCTTAATCGGTACAGCGGTAATAGACAGACAGTGTTACTTTCGCATTTACAATAGGAGTATGGATTCGTAAGAACCTGGGTAACAGCGTCATTAAGTGGACGTAGCTTTTAGTTCTGCTGGTGTTAAAAAATTAACACCACGTGGCATGGCCAGCATATTTTATTCTGTATGATCGCGAGTTTGCTATGTTTTACGTAGTTTTCAAAAGTAATAACAGATGGCAATATTTTTCCTATGAAAAATAGAACATGTAAACATTGACTTGACCATATCTTTTCTTTGTATTTCAATGCATATGTGTATATAAAAAAAGGTCCTAACGACATTCGCAAATAAATAGTTGATGAAAATTACTGAACTTATTGCGAAAAGACTCAATCACTCCACACTCGGGAATTCAAAAGTAAAGTGTATGCAAATTTTCCTCTACCTTCAGACTTGTAAAAGTACTTACTTGCATACAATTTAGGATACTGAATTCACGAATTTGATCTACTTTTCAAATAAACTCTTATATTTCTAGACTAGCAGGCCTGGCAGACGTTGTTCTGCCCTTGAGGTTGATGCGCTGTAGCGCCATCTGTTAAAACCAAGGGGTAACTTTTACCAACTGCTACACACGTGCAGATTTCTATTAGATACTTACCCAACGGTTTTATGACGATAAAGTAACTTACACCGCCATGTGTTAGAAAAGTATGAAACATGGTAATGTTTTATGTCGTTAGTAACCAAATAACACCGCCGTCTGTTGGAAATATACGCAATTCTTAGACAGCGCCCCCCCCGCCATGTAAAGCTCCCAGTCGGCATGATTTTTCGACACCTTGAACAGCTATCGACATATTTCAACAAATTAACAGAAAACAATAATAAACATATGTATAAACCTAGATATAAATGACTAGATTGCTAGTTGCCTAGAAACGCGTTTTAAGGTGCGGAGGTTCGAGCCCGATGTGTACCAATAAATCTTTTTCATAATATCTAAAATATATTGCTCGCTCACGCCACTTTCTTTTCGGTGAAGGAAAACATTGTCAGGAGGAAATGTCACAAAGACGTATGTGAAGTCTACAATCCGCACTAGGCCCACGTGTGGTCTATTACCCAAATCGTCCTCACCCAACAGTGGGCATGTATGAGGCTGGTAAGAAGAAAGTTACTTCTGCCCATAGTATAACATATTCTTTAAACAGGGAAGGATCAGAACTAGTAATTCAAGTGAAGACAATTAGTTCGCCCCGCTTTCATCAGCCGTTAGAACTGCTTGACGAATGCAGTCGTGATGTCACCTTTACCGTCAGCCCTGGCAGAAAGTTTCCTGAAATCAACAAAATGCTGAGAGAAATTTTTGGACGCAAATATCAGGTAAGAGATGATTTCTGTGAGACATGTGCTAGAGATCTCTCTTATGTCATTGACTTTCTTACTTAAATTTGGCAGTAGAGATAGGATTTATGTTTTTTTACCTTCCACCTATTTCAGCAAAAAAGCATACAGAAAAATTGAGAACCTACTTTATTTTTTTAAAGTCGAAATCACTTTGAGGTTGAAATCACAAAATAGTTGTCGCAGGCAAATCGAATAATCCGCCGTATCACAATATGCCTAGGCAAATCGTAAAGTATGGAAACGAAAGGAACAGAAATCGCACTGTATAAGTCACGTATATTAGGTTCAGTTTCTCTTTTGTAAACGTAGATGCGGAGTGAGCGAAGCGTTCCAGCCAAGCTTCATATAATAATCTGTTCAGTTATATGATAATTTGTTTTCCATACTTAACGATCTGCCTAGGCATATTATAAAACGGCGGATTATACGATTTGCCTGCGACATAGACACAATTAAATTTCGTATGCCTGCAAATAGAAACTTGCCTACAAAAAAGTACGCATTTCAAATAGAATACTTGATTATTATACTATGAATTAAGGGTTATTATAAATAAGAATCCTTAATGAAAGTAAAATTATCTTTTTGAAATTTTAACATTAAAGGTTCGGTGCTCACTTTCATTATAACATTGCGCGAAAAACGCTTTTTATACTAAAAATCTAATGTCTAACCTAAAAAAATAATCTGTTTTCAAAAATTCGCTCAAAATTTAGAAATAAGCATATAAAACAGACATACCTACTGACAGTTTTTTTTTTACCTTGTCGGATGCCTATACACAATTTTTATTAATCTACTAATAAAGGTATATTTTTTTTATAAATATTTAATTAATTTAGTAATTTTAGTAAGATATACAAAACTTAGGAAGGGCCAGATTTGGAGACTTTATAAAAAATTCGCGTTTTTTGTGACCACGTGTATTAACGCGCAAATGCGTGCGTGTTCCGTACGAGCGGCAACAGCGGGTGGTGAGGTCAACATGACACTAGCAAGCGGCCATACTGTGGTAGGAGCTTCAGCGCTTTTATGTACTGAGATACATTTAAACATTCCGGAGATATTTCAGAGTTCGTTGAATATAGAAGATACAATATCGCCTCCGCGTGAATTACCTGAAAGTTATCTTAGTTTTGTTAGTAAAAGTTAAAATTAGTACTTTTTCGGTAATACACATAAACTTTTATTATTTATCATTTAAACTTACTGTAGTTACAGACACGCGTTCGTTACACTGTCTACATGTATATATCACTAGATTAGAGTGTTTTTTGACGTGACAACGTCTTATAAATTGGTTTGCCGGGTGACACTTCAAGAAACTGCGTTACGCTCCGCTCACGTTATGCGCTCACAATGAGAGCGAGTGAGAGGCACGCGCCCGCCTAAGAGCGAGAGAGACAGACATAAAATCATTGTCACGTAAAACTTTCGCCCGTATACCGACTTTACAGGCAACCAGTTTTATTTTTTGTTTTTGGTTGTTTGTATTTCATTATTGTAATTATTTGATCACTATCCACCGTCTTTGCCATCGAGCTATTATGTACCTACTACCTACAAAGTACGCAACATGGTATAAATACAATATTGTATACTTACCAACTAGAGAGGCAGCGCACATGTAATTTGTTTATATAGGTAGGATTTTTAATAAATTACTGATCTAGTTTAATTACCTATTATAAAAATAAATTGCTATAAATAATCGTGGTCTTGCGGACAGAGCTATTGGACTGTAGGTTTATCGAAATGTGGGCTCTGAAAAAGCCCACTGTAAAATTGAAAAAATGAAACAAATTGGATTCTGCTTGCAACAGCTTATAATTGCCTTAAACGCAATTTACACTTATATCGACAACACATTTAACATTTCTCAAAATTATAATTTACAAACACTTATCTATAAATTACAAACACTTTCTTTAAAATCGTGATTTTAATTTACGCTTCACTGATTTTACTTAACTTCTACGAATTTTCTTGATTTATAAAAATGTTACTTCTTTCTTGAAGTAATCTTGAGTTATAAAAATGTTGGTTCTTTCTTGACATATATATATATAACTTGTTCTTTCTTGAGTTGGTTTCTTCACTGCTTATTTTCCTGGAACTGTTGAACTTTTAATGCATACTGTATGAAAATTGCGTCTCCTTTTATACTTTTTGGGCCGAGCCAGTATTTTAATGTTTTTTAATGGTGTTTTTGTTCCGAGCCATTCTCACACTTTCGTCTTTGCTCTGATTGGTTGCTCATTTTCATATTAATATGAGGCTTCAAAATTATTTAGTTAAATTTTTAACTTCTGATTAACATTTTTTGGCAATTTCGCAACGAATATGCAACCTTGCGTCTAAAGCATTGAAGATGATTATTGCTCTTTATTGTGCAATACTCAGCAATGCCTCGCCTTAAACGGACGCGACGTCAAAGTCTATGTACACATTACATATACAACCGTTTCTTCTGCGCATGCGCGAAATCATCCACCTGTTTTTGGCTAGCGGAATATAATAAATATTTATATATAATATTTCACAACTTTGACGATTCAAAAGTGATTGTAAAATCCTTATTTGAATAAAACATTTTGACTTTGACTTTGAAATGTTTATTCAAAAAAATATTTGAATAACACGTACAATGTACATATCCTACAGGCCCGCACCGCACGTATAGCACGGACGCGAAGCAGGAAGAATTTCGTTCAATGACCGGTCACTATTTGTCTCTGTTGCACGCGCATAATTATTTGTCGTCGCGCTCGCACAGATGCGATGACCGACCGCTGTCATCAGAAATTACTACTACTACAACTTTTTTGACAACTGACACAGGCTAAAAAGTAAAAGGTCAATATACGAAATTCTTTGTGCTTCGCGTCCGTGTTATAGTCATGCTCGCTTTCTGTAGTTTCTTATTTGAAAAATAATAAAACTTATCTCTAAAATCTGTGATGTGACGCTGTTTGTAGCATTTCCTCTAGTGTAAACATATAGCTCAGTGGTCTTAAACTACGCAGTGAAGATGTGTATAGTGTATTGTGCGTGTATAGTAAATAAAAAATAAATAAATATTTTTGGACATTACACACAGCGCCATCTGGCCACATGGTAAGCAAAGTTTGTGTTATGGGTACCAGACAACGGATACAAATACATATATATCACTTTTTTTTGTAAATACATACATATCGTACATAAGCACACCCAGATTCAAGACAAAAACAAACGTTTGTCTAGTGCGGAAATCAAACCCACATCCTCTGCACAGTAGTCGGACACACTACCAACTAGGCTGCGAGGGAGTCGGTAGTCGGTAGGTAGTTATTAAAAATTTGAGATTGTAGATTTTTAGATACCCTCATTTTAGTAAATATATCATTTAACGATTTAATAGCTCTTACCCAAAACCTTTTTAGATATCCGTAATAATTACAGTTAAGGTGAATCAGATATTTCCCAAATTTTGTGGCAAATGCAGTATTATTGTAGGTATATTGTTTTATATCATTATCGCAAAAATCATATGTATAATCACGAAATGTCAGTGAATTATGAATTAACTTAAGTTTTTCTTGAAATCATTTTTACATTTAATTAACTCGATAAAAACTTTGTTGATTTAAAATTTACGGGCATCCATAAAGAATCAATAAGTGTTTTGTTGTTATGATTTAATAGTGCTTTATGATATCTAATAACACGTTTTTTATAGCGAAATATATTAAGTGTTAACACAGTAGAATGAAAAAATAAGGTTCGGATACACCTAAGCTCACATTTATTTTAGTAGATACCTACGTAAATTACGTGGCTCTATTGTGTTTATGATAAAAAATATACTTATAGACAAAGTTTTGACAGTTTTATTACATTTTTGTTTAGGAAGAAGAACCAAGATTCGTTTCTCCGTACTCTGCCCGCAGCAGGCGTGCAGGTTTGTAGTTATCGTTTTTTTTACGAATGCTAATTAAATGTACCTACGTAAGTAGGTATTATAGTAAGAATTTAAAAAAACTTTTTCTGAATCGAACAGACTGGTACATACTTCGCTTTTATACAGTACCTGTTTTTAAATGTTGTGTTTTATTATGATATTTGATTGTGTAGTGTGATGTATAATTAAAAAAAATTAGCTATAAATTTATTATTACTATATTTAGCCTACTATACTATGAAATGTACGTAAACATATTGATTTGAAAGCTATACTTTTAAAAACTCATACACAAACATATTTTAAAAAAATATGATTCTCTTAAAGTTGATGAAATCTTTATATTGTAGTAGTACAATGGTTTTATTGTTAATATTTTGAAAAGAGTAACTGCTGACTTTCTTGCCGGTTCTTCTCAGTAGATACAACATTTCGAATCGGTGGTAAAGTCATAATTAATAAGGTAATTTGACGATTCGAAAGTGTTTTGAAAAAATTTATAAATAAAATTATAATAATATATGTCTGCATCAAAATGAATTGTTTTTCTGTTAAATTTTGATATTGTACTTACATAAATGCATATTTACTTGGATTCAGGTTATGTTGTAACACGCAAAACTCAGCTTCAGTGGAAATCTTCATCTTCAGTTTCTTCGTCATCCTTAAATTTGGTAAATATTCGTTCTATTACCATATGTATATATTAAAATCGAATAGCAAATCGACTTCTATGTCGTGCGTTAATACCTTAATATCGCGTAATAGGTAAATAAATGAATATTAATGGACATTACACTAAGCGCCATGTAGTCCTAAACTAAGCAAAGATCAAATCTTTGGTACAAACTATAGATGCCAAGACAACGAATATTTGTTATACTTTTTTTTGTAGATACATATACATATTATAACAAATACAAATGTTCATCACATAAATGGTTGTCCTGTGCGGGGATCGAACGGGAGATGTTTGTGCATTGCTCACGCGTAAGGTAGTAGAGAGGTAAAATACTAAACTTGCGAACGAAGCTGATTCGTTACGTCGCTAGTAAGCTAAAGTTAGCAATATAAGTAGCTCTTCTTTATGCTGCACCTCACCGTTGATCTGTAGAGCGGCCGAGTTTACCCACAATATAATTTTATATCACGTTTTCTTTTACCGTGACCAGTTAGAGATGGAACAAAAATTGACAATCGGCTTCTTTACTCAAAGCATCAGTCAGACTGTCTGAGTGCATTTGGTAGTTTTGGCCTCGTCTGAGAAATGGTGGCAAATACATAAATAATCAGTCACGTGGAGTTAAGGTCGCACAAAGGTTTCCGTAACAGATAGTCCAGTCAAGTTTGGCAAAGGGTTCAGAATTCTTCTAACGCTGATTTTTTTGGTCTTTGCTAAAGTGTGTCTTATATCAGAGACACATGGCACAGACATGACAATACTCTCACGAGTAACCTAACTGAGAACTTTTACAAAAACGCAATAACTCAAAAAGTGCATATTTTTTAAATTTAAGTATATGTTTTTAATTTTTTTCGTATAGCAGGAAAATTTAACCTAGAACTTACTTAAAATATATTTTTTTTTATGTCATAAATTGACCTACTCCTTAAATTACCTACCAATAAATCATAGTTTTATTAACAAAAATTATCGTATATCATACAAAGTTTTGGCTTCTCGTTAATAGGTATTAAGTATTCTAAAACTCTAGATTAATTTGTGACAAAAACCGTATTTTCGCAAACGAAATATTTTATACCAAATAACAACCCCTATTTTACCCCCCTTAGAGGATAAATGTTTTTTTTTTCAAAATCCTTTTTTAGTGAAGTCATATGTATAATAAAATCTAATTGTAAGTTAACTTATAGGCACCAAAAATACCAATAGGTACTCTGTTTTTTCCTACTTCTCCTATTTTATAAACTTAAAATTAAGAAAACTATGATTTTGGCTTAAAATATGAAAAAGGCGAAAAGCACAAATACAAAGAAGATACAGATTGAACCTAGTGGATTTTTTTTCTTTAAGCGCAACTTATAGTTTTTTGACGTTAAGGTTACCAAATAAGATAATTAAGAAAAGACGGTGTATACAAACCTACTTGTAGTAAACACTTATAGTTGCTGCTCCTACAGAGTCAAGCGTGAAATGTAAATCTTAGGGACTACTTCACCAAACAGGTTACCTATCTATCGGACAAAGAATAGATATATTCTGCATAGTACCTGGAAGACCGAGCTCTACTCGTTTTCTTTAACAACGCCGTTGTAGCTTTAGTGTCGCTGTGTCGGTAAAATAAAATTGTATTGCTACGCGCCAATAGACTAAAAATAAAACCTAGCTAGATCGATTTATTGCCCCGAAACCCCCTGGATACTAAAGTTCATAAAAATCGTTGGAGCCGTTTCCGGATTCAGATTATATATCTTATATCTTATAACTTGCGAACGAAGCTGTTGAGCTTTGCCGTTTTATTTGGCAAGTGTATCGGTTGCAATTACAATATAAATCGCCGCACGTAACTTGAAACTGCACAGTTATACAATTGCGGTTCTTTTTGGTTTAACTTACGTGCCGCGAACTATACCTAATTTCTAATGACAAATTGGTAAAATAATAGATAGCTTAAACAATAGGTATTACCCCTTTATAATTATACTATACGTATTATAATTATATATTTATAATACGTTTAGTGACTTAGAGTTGTCCATTTATTTTCATTTGTAATTACATTGAATATTTGTTTTAATTTTTTAAATAATTTATAAAAATGTTTTATTTTTTCTGCAGCTACGGGATAAACTAGAAGATTTGCCACATTACGTATATAATAAGCAACGAGAAAGTGTTTGCGCTACACCTGATCTGTCACGAATAACTGAATTTAGTGAAGAAAGTGCACGAAGCAGTGAAAATATTTCCAACCGGTCCAAAGTAAAACATTGGGGAGAAGTTCGTAAAGGCATTACTAAAAAAACTAAATGTAATGAAAAAGCAAGATCTTTGTCGCCAGTTATAAATGATGAAAATTCTATCAGTTTCCTATTAGTTGCTACAGTAGGAACGGCGGATCAAACTGTCATCAATGATACAATTGAAAAATTTTCTAAAAATAAAAGCAGCAGTTCTGACAATATAGTGGATTCCTTAATTAAGGAAGCTTTAAGAATTAAAAAAGTGAGTGATAATAATTGTTCAAAATCTAATGACTCAAAATGCGATAATAGTGACATAATTGAGAATACCCAGGCTGCAGAGTTGGACTGCCAATTTTCGGTCAAAAATGCTTCGGCAGTTGAAGAAATATGCGATAGTACTATTAATGATTCTGTTAGTTCTCCTGTCAATTTCATCACTTTTAGGAAGAAGAAAACTTCTACTGTATTGAATGAAACTGATGAGTTGATTCTGTATAAAAACGAAGATTCTCCTTTCCAAACGAGGAGTCCCAATAAAGACAGAAAAGATATCACGACAGATTCTAGCGATAACTTGTTATTCGAAGTTAATGAAATCGATATAATTGAATGTATTAATAATATAGTAGATACAGTTTGTGACGACTTCGATAAGTGTGCACAGTACCTACACAAAAAAAATTCAGTAGATACTATGACCAATAGAAAAAAAACAGAAAAAAGCACTTTGCCACGATCTTCTATAAACCCTAAAAGTCAAAATAAACCTAAATCAAAAATGTGTGTCTCATCAAAAAAGAAAGCGCTCACTGAGAAATTGAAAATAAAATTTAATTTTAGTAAAAATAAACGTACGCAAAAGAAAAAAATAGCGAACAACGCTCATTTAGAAAAAACCGTGAAGAAATCTGTAATTGGTGATGACGTTATTGATAATATATCAGAAGATGGTAAAATTGCAAATATTGATGATAAATTCATGGATGCTAATACTCCAAAATCACGAAAAAAACGTAAGTTGTATTCACCAAAAGACGATCAAAATAATATGTCAACACCATGTATCCAAATTCCTGAAACAGAAGACGACACCACCCTTTCTGAATTTCAAACTTACAAAAATGTCACTCCAAAATCTAGACAAAATACTTATAAGGAAATTGTGAATGAACGCCAAAAACGCAACCGCAGATTGCGTACACCAACAACTAAAACAATATGTACGTCGTATTCTAAAAATGATAAACTTGACGAAATTTTTGACAAATTAAAAGTTAATAGCAGTAATGATCAACCAGTTAATTTAATCAATCCTAAATCATCTGCTAAGGATTTAGCTGTATACAATTATACAAGCGAAAGTGATGACGAGGATTTTAAGGAATCAGCAATATATAAACGTCTCAGTGCAACAACAGTGGACAGTGTCGAGTCAACTACGTCTCAAAGAGGGAGAATTATTAATCGAATTAATTATACTGAAAGTAAAAGTAATGCTTCCAAGGATAAACATAAAAGTGTACGGAAAAATAATAAATTGAGAAACGTAGTGGAACGTAAAAATTCTAAAGCGTATTTTGTCAAGCATCACGAATTAATAGATGAAAAGGTAAGGGATGCTGGTCCTGATGTACTTAACACATCGTTGATAACTGAAAACATATCTATGAATTTCCTTAATAAAGACGTAGAGCCTGTTGAGCCTATAATAAATGCAACTCCGAAAATTGAAGCAATCCATAATGACGTTTATTGTGAAACTATCAATTCACCTAAATCAAATAAAAAGGATAGAAAAAAAAACTCCAAGTTAGAAAAAAAAACGTCAAACAGAAAGGGAAAGAAAAATACACGAGACGCACAAAAAGAAAGAGCGTTTTCACCTTTGATAGATCTAGATAATAGAACAGAAAGCCCTTTGCCTGGTTTAGTTATAGAAGAAGCAAGAACTGCTAATGAAGATGTAAATGATTCGTTAACAATTAATATGATTGAGAAATTTAAAGAAAGATTCAAAGGCCGTGCTGAGCCTGAAAGTATAAATACATCTAAAATAGCTTCTGATATTTATAGGATTGACGACAGTGCTCTAAATTTTGTTCATGATGAAACATTAGTTCTTAATTGTGTAAGTGAAAGAAATGAATGTAATAAAAGTAATCCATCACCAAGCCCTAAAACTGTAGCTTTAGAATCTGATTTTACTCTCATAAATTCAAATTCTACATCGGCTAAAATTTATAAACTTAACAATCATCAGACAAACAAAAGTAAAAAAAAACCTAGTAGTAAAAGTAGAACACGTGAAAGCAATGAATTTAAAATATCAGAACAATCATATTCAACTTTAGGAATGTCTCCCATTAGAGCTCGTAGGAATTCTGACGAAAATCCACCAAGTATTGAAGCCCTTGAAAAAACTATTCAACCTAGGGATTTAGATATTGAATACTTGAATCAATCTGAAATAAGCTTTTTAAATGGGCTACGACAAGCACCTTATGAGACCGCGACTAAAAAAAGTAGTCCGATATCTAATGAGTCAAATAAAAACAGCTCATCCGCTAAGCTTGTCTGTAATAGTTTATCTATTAAAAATCAGTCTGAGTCAGCATATGAAAAATACTTATCAAAACATTTTCTCTTAGCAAGAACTATTGAATATAGTGATGAGAGTAATAGTCCTAGTAATACTCTAACACAAAACAATAATAGTGCTGTAAATCAAAAGGTTATAAAAAGATCTGAAAATCCAGAACGTACGGGCATTGACATTATTTCATCCAATTATGACCAAAGAGCGAATAATTCCACTTTGGATCCTGAGAGTACAAATGATAGTCCAAAACCAACAGAATCCAAATCGGGATACGATGAATTGTTAAGTAGTAAAAATAGTAATCAGCAGTCAAATCCTAAGTTTGACGCTCGCCCTAATTGTACTAAAAACAGTGAAAAGCACACGTTTGCAAAAGAAACTCAGTCACAAGAAGAATCTCAATGTATCAATAAATCATCTAATACAAAACGTAGGTCTCTTATATCTCCAGTGAGGTCTTTTGATGATAAAATTAAATTAAGAGAAGTAAAACCAAATAATTTCGATATAAAAAAACGTGGCCTACATAATAATAATAATAACGAAAATAAAGACATCAATAATAAAGAAAATGAAATTCGAATAAAGAAAAATGCTCTTAAATTTCCTAGTAAAGCACTTGAAGACGTAATAGAAGAGTTTTCTGGTGACAGTGAAAGCGAAACAAAGATACCAGAACGTTTTGCAAAATCTAAAAGAAAATTACCAGAAATAAATAATTCAAACGTTAAAAAAAGGAAACTCAATGAAAGAGACAAATATATTAAGAACTGGGTAGAAAGCCAACAAGTTGTAACTGAAACAGGTAATTATCTTGTAATATTTTAGCTATGAACGACTAAAAAGAGTATTGTGATCGTCAAAAAAATCAAATTTGATATTTTAATGGAAACCACACCTTAGAATCAATATTCTAGAGCGCGGTTGATAGAAAAAAAAATTTACTATCCTAAAACCGGGCGTCCATTCGCTTAGCCTCGAGACGACACACAAACTTCTAAAAAGGATTCCTAAAATACTCCAATACTTTTGATCTAATTTTAAACAAAAATTAAATAGTTCACAAGGTCATTAATTTTTTTTCGAGAGCTGCTTTCTTTTCTTTCACCCGGTCTCACATTTTACCATATATTATTTAAAAGCTGGTGATTAACGACATGACACATGTAATCCAACTTAATACAGATAAACTGCATTACAAGCAGTGATGTGACTGTGGGCTTACCGTCATTCACGCAGGAATAAAGTGGTTGGTGAGAAGAAACTATAGCCCAGCATTATCCAAATGTTTCGATCGCATTGATCACGGCATTCTGATATCCAAATTAACTAGTATCGGTGTGCATGGGGATCTTTTGAGGTGGCTCGAATCCTATCTCGAAAATCGCCTGCAAGCAGTAAGGATTGGAACTTACAAATCTAATTTCATGACTGTCCCATCGGGCGTCCCACAAGGGTCCCATTTAGGGCCTTTGCTCTTTAACATTTATCTATATGACATTGAGACATGTTTCACGTATTCTAAAGTTCTACTGTACGCGGACGACAAGAAAATTTTTATGCCAGTACAATCTGTCGCTGATTGCATTAAACTTCAAATAGATCTCGATAGACTCTCGGAATACAGTGTACGTAATCGACTTGATATGAACATAAACAAACCTCAGGTAATAACGTTTACTAGAAAATGTAATCGAATAACTCATAATTATAATTTTAATGGCACTATTATTCCTAGAGCAGAGCTTGTTCGAGATCTTGGCGTTATGCTAGATCGCAAACTTTTGTATACGTCTCACTTTGAGTATATATGTAACAGAGCTCACAAAATGCTGGGATTCTTACATAGAGCTACTAAATCTTTTAAAAAGGTAGAATCTTTAATGACGCTGTATTTCGCATATATTCGAAGTATCATGGAATACGCATCGCCGATCTGGTCCCCTACTTATGTAACACATATTGCCCAACTAGAATCCGTTCAGCGCAATTTTACACGCCGTTTAAACTATCGTTTAGGTAGGCGGGGTGATTACGCCGACAGGCTCAATTTTTTCCATCTGGTCTCTCTCGAGGATAGACGGTTACTTACAGATATGAAACTATTGTTCGACGTAGTGAATGCAGTCCTAGACTGTCCTGAGCTTACAGAACGTATTGGTGTACGGGCATACTCAATCCGCACCAGACGCATGCGCTCTCTGGACGTTGGGTCGGCACGCACAAATTACGCCAAACACTCTGTTTTGCAAAGAATCGTCCAAGCATACGAAAGCAAATTCAGAGGCGCTGACATATTTTTTCTCCATCGAAATACTTTTATTAACTTTGTTAAGAAGTCTTTTTTAACAGAAATACATAAATAAACAGGACTGAACAGGCACACACGCATACACAAACACACCCTTACACACCCTCTCACACACACACATACACACAGTTACTCTTCTATTGATCCCTCGTCCCTTTTTTGTTTCTTATTCTCTTTTTAAATCCTTTTATAAAAAAAAAATATTATAGAGTAATAATTATTTGCCTACTTTCTTTTTAAAACATAACGGTACGTCGTCATCGATTTGTATATATAGAATTGTAAAGGTCAAACTTTGTAATAGGCTTTATAAGAATTGATTTGTAAAATTGTATTTTTAGATTTAAGAAGCTGTAAAGTTTGCAATACATTAAATAAATAAATAAATTATAATATGTGTGTGGAGCCGCTGAAGGGTAAGAACCGTGAATCGTCACTCTCCCGTACATACTCTCACATTTCCTTTCTTTTGTCAACAAACATTCCAAGAATTTAAAAGAAAAAGATAATCGAGTTTCAATTCAATAATAAACAATTTCCTTATCTTTGGCAAATTGTTAATAATTTTGTTGTTGCTTGTAATTGTTAATAATGTTGTTTTTTATTATTTGACCATAATGATTGTAGTCAATCAAATTACAAATGTCATGTAGACTACGGTTCGATTAGAAAATGGTATTTCCAACAGACAAATTTGTTGTAATATGAATAAATAAATTAAGACTGTTATTACAGTGGAAAGTATAAGGAAGGATGCAAAGGAATATCTACAGGGTCTGGTAGAGAAAGTAGATACAACGCTTGTGGATATGAATGAAAATACAAATGAAATGTAAGTTATTTGTAATGTAGATGATAGTAGATGTTAGTAATGATTGGAAACGGGGAAGATCTGACAGTCATCTGCTTTTCGCATCTGTGATTACACAAACGCTGAAGAAAAAGATAGATGGGTGTGTATATCTTTTCTAAAACATTTTTTTGGGCTTGTGTGCCACTAATCGGTACGCGAATAGTTTGTCGCATCATAGTTATAACAGACCGGCACATCTGAAAATTTTTTTTCACCAAAGAAAAATAAGTTTTGTGTTGTCAACACGTGTTGATGACAAAGGTTTCTGTAAAGCTGGGTCTCCATCAAAGAAAACTTGTCACCAACCAAAAGTTGGCAATTTTCCTTTAGTGGAGTGGAACTTTTAGAGTTGTCACATGGTTGCCCAACCCATAATATCTACTTTTTATCTTTTTCAAAGAAGGTAGGTTAGATATTTAATGTAATACCTAATAATACCAAAGTATGATATAGGAATCAGTAAACTACCAGATAAGTGCGCGTAGTACACGCACCAGGTTAGAGTTTAAAGTAAAATTATAGTTATTTTAGATATCTGAAAAACTTGTGAATTATTTTAAAATATTAATACTCTAATATTAATATAGAACTTTATAAATTTTTCAAAAAAATTTAAAACTGATAAGGAGCACTATTTTATTTTAATTTTAAAGGTAACACTTCACACTCTTAAGACGTTTTAAATAACCATCCAGCGACAACCCAGATAATGGAGTGTACAAATAAATTCATATCTCAGTCCATGAAGCCTTCCAATATTCTTTTGTATATTGTGGAAATTTAAAGTAGGTTAAAATGGAGTTGTGTTAGAGAACGTTTAAAATGAGTATGTGGTTGAACATACCTTTTTTTGACAAATGGTCACTTGCCAAGCGGGCCGCCATCCCCGAGTGGGGCCAGGCTCTGGGCCTGCTACTCTTTGTAGAAACAAGCGTGATCTTGAGCGTCTTTGGAGCCCGAATCAGGAGGACAGGGTCGTAACTATACAGATGAAGTCGTCCGCGTATTATTTACAAAACTATTGTCCTACCAAACTATATAATTTTAACTATTTTATATTATTTAGGAGGGGGTAAAATAATAATATAAAATATATTTTTTGACAAATAAATTTCCAAAATAAAAATCTGGTCCCAAACTAAGTAAGGTTTGTAACATACTGGTGATAAGTAACATATGTACAAAAAATAGTTATTGTAGTGCTAACCTAGTCTAATTTATATAAAGAGACGTGCTCAGCGGGCTCCAGAAAATTTTATAACGGACCCCTAGGTGACCCCTGCGCCTCAGGTTGAGAGAAGCTTGTCAACTATGCATATTCTATTACATACCTAATCATTGTTTATTTTCAGGTTGGTGCAGTATTTTGTGGAAAATAATAAAAGAGAAAATAAATTGAAAAAGGAATTTCACGAGTTATACAAACAAACGGCTCGTGAGGTTATGCTGGAATTTACTAAAGTGCTGGACACCAAGTTTACCGAATTATATAACAAGTAAGTTAATTTTTTTTGTAACTGTTAGCAGAGTTATAAATAAAACGGGGTAGAAAAGACACTCATGTACTTTTATTTGTGATTAAATCCCGCCAGTACAAATACTTACATTACTGAGACAACTTTTGCAAACTAGTGGAAGAAACTAGAATTTACGCTTTTTGTGTACCAGGTTAACTCATTGCGTATAGCACTACACAATACTAGCGCCACTAATGCATGCCTAGACTGCTACTTTTTGTAGTATTTACTAAATACATACAGTCGGTCATGGAAGGCGTCTAGACAAGGCAATTGTGAGCGCCAACTCAAAGTTATATTCAGGACCGACCCCTATCGAGTCAAAAATAGGTACTGTAACCTCATGCGGAAGAAAAAGCACCGCCGACTGGATTAATAGAAAATTAGTAAGGGGTATTTACTACAATAGAAATAATATTTTAAACAGTTGTGTCGAGATACCAATTGATTCGATTATTATAATTTACCGCTAAAAGGTAGGCTAAATCTTCCCCTTGAGGTCTGATGGACATCCCAGTGCATCCCGTAGGTTGCCTTAAAGTTTATTACTGGGGCTCACTATAGTTTTAGTTACCTACTTATTGATAGCAAAAATATATATACTCAAATAAAAAATAAAATTCGGTTACGCTACGATTGGCACTAATTGAGACTTGGACGGTCGTTGCATTGCCTCCCAAGGGACCCACTGGGGGGCCCCAAGGGTACATAGCACAAAGTCTTCAGTTAGTCGAGTCTTAAAACATCGAATATTACGTTTTTTCTTTATTTTAAAGACGGCGTGACCCCCCAAGGGGCTAGCTCGGTCACAATGAGATTTACATAGGGTATTACGTCCATTTTGACCTTACTATTGTCTTTAGAGACTGCAGTAGTGGGGTCAGCGGCAACTGGTCTTAAAATGAATTTAGGGGTCTAAAGAACACGTCTGCTAAGTTTCATCGCTTATAATTAAATGCAAAGTGGTTGACGTTAGCCACCGGACTATTAGGCGCAGGAATTTTAATTGACCTATGTTCAGCAGTGAGCTAATGACAATAATAGAACACCTAACTACGCCCATCAGTGACTTTTTAAGGGCCCGGTATCATGTACAATAGGCTGATAAAAGTTGGTCCATTTTATCTTCAAATTACCAATGTAAAGGAATGGTTCATTAGTTTCCTAAAACATTTTTTAGATCGCAAGAACAAAGTGACGAAGCCATAAAACAAATGAAACTAAATGCTTTGGAATTAATTAAGAAAGATGCGCAGAAAAAACGAGTCTTTGTCGCCATATTAAAGGAGGATTTACAACTAGTTTTGGATCGTATGAACAAACGTCCAAAACCAGATGCTTAGAGACAGAAATATTAATTTTAAACTACTAGTTAGCTTACTAATATAATCATTACTTATTTTTTTATTAATTCAACGTTCCTAGCATGTAAAACATGTCTTTGTTATATCTCAGAATAAAAAAAAACCTATGACTTTTTTCCGATTATGAATTTCAGAATTATTATGAATTCGTGCATTTTTGTGTGGATAGTTTTGCGACAATTTATTAATAATTTTGAAAATGTGGTTATTGATTGATACCTTAGTAACATTGGTGTTTATCAAAACAAAGCCTGCCTCGAAACATTCTAACTATTTAATTTATTAGATAATTATTACTTTTATAAAAAATGTTCAAATCAAATAATAAACATTATTGTTTCAAACTCAGGGCATAATGTGCTATAGTCATTGTCATATATGCCGTCTATGTGTAATTTGTACCTTAGTATCGTTTTTGGTAACATAGTTGTTTTTCAATACAAAGTCTGACTCGAAACATTCAAAATATTTAATAGAAAGTTTAACTTATGTCAAAAATGTTTAAATTAATGAATAAATTTTAACATTGTTTTAAATTCAGGGCACAATGTGCTATATTTTTTGTCATGTCGTTGTGTAATATGTCATATTATATTGCATGGAAAACAACTGTGTTGCCACATTAACAAGGAATTTTATAATGACCCATTTGCTTTTTGATATGTTATTATGAAACAGTAATTTAGAGTATTGTAGTAGTGCTACACTTTCTGCTAAATATGAAGTAAAAAATTCATCATCTCCATTCGTGCATAACTTAATCCTTGGTTTTTCATATATTTTTTTCTTATGTCTCAAGTACTCTCGAATTCGTACTTAGTTAATTTTTTTTATTTATTTTTTACCTCAAATATTAAATATAAACTTTTTTAATGAGTTAGTTTAATATCATAAGTTGATTTGAAATACCATTAAAAAAACGGCTATTTCTAATGGAATATTGGATTGATATGGCAATTACAAACTGTAGGAATTGGTAAAATGGTATATAATATGAAAACGCCGAGATACAAAGTGCGCGTACGGCAGCCTTAGACGAGTTAACTTATTATTATTTTGCTGAAAAAAGTATTGCTAACAGTTCAATTTCAAGTTAATAAAAATGTTACTTGATTATTTTTTTATTCTGAGATAAAGTTTGATTTTATTGAATGTATTTTATGTTTTTTTTAATGGCATGTTGATTTTAATTACTAATTTTAATTCGTTGTCTAATTTGAATCCTATTATTATTTGCAGTTATTTAATTTTAAGTCAATTGTTCTGTCATAAGGATAATTATAATTAAAAATGTAAAAGTTGTTTCTTTTTCAATTACACAATTACTGAAGGAAGACCTCGTGCAGCAAAGCGATGCCATAAGATTAAATAATACAGGGTTGAAGCGACAGTCATATACTTTTCCTTTGTGATTGCTTACACTTGCTTATCCCAACAAATTAAATACCTCTTTTGATAATTTCTTAATAGGCTGGTGGCAAAGACCAGAGTCAACGCTTTCCGTATACTGAACTAACTAATTACATATTAAACTAGTGCCACTTATTCGGTCGTATTACAGTGCGTTTTAGCACGCGTCCTACTTTTTGTAAGTCGGACAATCGGGCATACATGGGTAAAGCCACCAATTTTGCCAGATTGACGCAACTCGCAAACGTCCATTAACATTTCTCAAAAACTAATTAGTACTGTTTTTGAAGTATTTGTATTGAAATAAGTAGTTTATCGTCTTACACGGCATGTAGAAAACAAGTCGGAATACAGTTTTGTAAACAGAGAAATTCCAATGTTTTCCCAAAATCTGGGTGATAATTAGGGTAAAGCCGGTTATTTTCGGAAGTTGCTGACTTTGACCAAAAGTTTCAAGAACTTCTAGGTAGTTTATACGTTGAATATTTAATTTTACAGCATTATCATCTGATTGGCTAGCCTTTTGTATGTATTACATAATAATACAAGCTCTCTATCCTAGTTTTACTGTGCTCGAATAATTGTAAGTGATTTACTACTTTTTCGACACTACCTTAACGCGACCGTTTTCATTAGTACCTGTTTGTCAACGGTCACATTGTGTCAGTAATCAGTCTAATTCGTCGTGAGAAAAAAAGGTCAGTGCCTCGAAGACATGTTTTAGTTAAAATCACTTAGGTAAGCCTTGGATCTTTACTAAGATCAACAAGTGCTCTAGGTTCCAAAACCGTAGGTTATTGAATATTGATATTGAGATTGATAAAAATGATTCAAATACAACGAGTTTCTTTCTTTGATTACACTTCCGACACCGATACGTTTTCGCTACTTTTTTGACACTTCTTCGACACCGGTGACGTGATTGTAGTCATCACCTCGTCATCGACACTATGTCAAGGTTGGGTTACACATAGATATTCTTATATATAGAGAAAATCACATAAAATTCTAACTTATAAATTCTAAAGTAAGATACGGTCGCGAAATAATCTTAACCCTTTTCCGCATGTCGTTCCAAATTTGACGCACTATCATATTGTGTTGAAATATCCGCTTCACAGCATCTGTGATACGTGATGTAAGCTACCATGATTAGTATGGGTAAAACGGAACGTAACAGAAACACTGGCGAACTCTATCTTATCTCTGGTTTGATATTTTTATAATAGAACTTGTCGTTCGGTCATTTTTTGCGGTGAGTGATGTTGAATAGTTTGCTAAAATTATTTCGATTGCTTTTTGAATGGAAATAAATAAGTTATTTGAGTTTTCTGGATGGAAAATGGATCCCGCAAGATTCTACAGTAGAACACGTAAGTATTATGATCTATATCTTATTGAAAATATGTTTCAACTTTGTTCCCAAAATGGAACAGTATGATCTAAGGGCAAGTAAAATATCGACAAATATGGAACTCTATGCAGATGTACTACAGTAGTATTAAATATTATTATTAGTATATAATTATGTTATGAAATCTTTATAACTGAGCAGTAGGCAAAGTATTTTTTACGTTTCGTTTTACCTTAAACAGTCTGTATATTCAACTTACAGTTATATATTGTTATTGTCATAAAAAAAAACCGTAAGTAGATCTTTTTTTAATAATTAAGAATCGCGGGCGTAATATTTATTTGTTTCCTGAAGAAAGTGAAGATGAAAACCTGTCAGATGTAGATGATTATAACTTACCTCTTAGGACACCTGCTACCATTGAAGAAACAGACAATGAATCTGATTATTTTGAAGAAGATGGAAACATTATGTTAGATATAGATGTTATATATTTGAAAGAAGATATTTAAGCCGATACTTTTTCTGACGAAGTTGAAGAAACGAAAAACTTAGAAGAACCATCAACATCTACAAACATAAAGAGCAGTAACAGAAAAAAGGCACAAAAGAAAACAAAAGAGACACAACAACGGACTAAACTGACATGGACCGAGAAGTCAATTGATTATGAAAGCCAAAATACCAGTTTTTTTAGGTTGTGAAGCTCTCCCAGAAGAAATCATGAATTTGCAAACCCCTATGAACTTTTTTAAGTATCTTTTCCAACAGAGGCTTTAAATCTAATGCACGAACAAAGCAACCTGTACACACAACAAGTTCAGATTGAAAAAGCAAATTATATAGCTAGGGATGACATCAGTAAATTTATAGGAATTATGATTTATATATGTCTGTTGTTCAGTTGCCGTCTACGCGCCATTATTGGAAAGAAGGAACATGTATAGAAAAGGTAGCTTCAACTTTAACTTGTAACAAATTTAAAGAAGTGAAGAGATTTTTGCATTTCTTTGATAAAACCAAAGAACTTAAGCCTAACGAACCTAGTTATGATAAACTACAAAAAATTCCTTGACATTCTGAGACTTCAATTATGGAAGGTCCCTAAAGAAAAGCACTTGGCAGTAGACGAACAAATGATACCCACCAAATCAAAAACATCTGGTATGCGACAATATAATTCTAAAAAACCGCATAAGTGGGGATATTTAAATTATGTTTTAAGTGGAGCTTCTGGCTTCAGTTATGACTTCGACCTATTTACAGGAAAACACAGAGCAGATGTGCCATAAAACTGTCCAATTCTGGGTGCAACAGGCAATGTGGTTACAAGACTAGTAGATACCGTATCAAATAATTTAAATTACAAACTTTTCATTGATAATTGGTACACCGGTCTGCCACTTATGGCTTTCCTACATAGTGTTTGGATACCACCACACCACCACTAGGTACTATTCAATTAAACAGAGCGAAAGACCTGGGTTTACCAAGTACAAAAGAACTATTAAAACGTGGTAGAGGTTACTGCATGGAAAAATGCACTGAAGTCAATGAAGTTTAACTTAGCGTCACCACATGGGTTGATAATAAATTGGTGAATTTATATTCCTCTTACGTTGGCAAGGATCCTATGACAACTGTGAAAAGATATTCAAAAGAAAAGAAGGCGAAAATCGAAGTTCCTCGCCCTAAAGCTGTTGAAGTATACAATAAATACATGGGTAGGGTGGACATATTGGATGCTACGTTAGGGTTCTACAGAATTAATATTAGAAGCAAAAAATGGTACCACCGCATCTTTTTCCATTTGATAGATTTAGTTTGCGTAAGCAGTTGGCTTTTATGGCGTCGCCGTTATAAGCAAAAACGTGACGATACATACATGCCGTTATTAGATTTTAAATTATACATTGCTGATGTTCTGATGCGGGAAACAACTGGAGTTTTCACGCCCACAACACGAAAAATGGGGCGTCCCCTTTTGGATCACAATATAGAAAATATAAGAAAACCAAAAAGGCGACGTATTGAGTTGCCCCCTCGAGAAGTAACAGAAGATGGCATAGGCCACTGGCCCACTTGGACAAATGATCGCCAGCGCTGCAAAAATTGCAGCAAAAAGTCACATTTATACTGCAGCAAGTGTAATTGCCACTTTTGCCCTAATAAGGATCGTAACTGCTTTAAATCATTTCATATGACAGATTTAGAATAAATCTTTAGCATTGTGTACAAAAATATTGTTTTCTAAATAACCTTCATGATAATTATTTAAGATTTCTTTAAATATTTTTTTGGTAAAAATATATTATTAATTAATTAATTATTATATAATAATAAATATATATATATATATATATATATATAATAATAATAATAAATATATTACTGCATATAGTTCCATATTTGGCAGGGCATTCAAATTGTATTAGACTGCACAGAGTTCCAAATATGGTAACTCGAGCTTTTATTGCGTTTTTTTCTGTTTTGATGGATAAGAAATTATTTTATTATTTTTTGGGGTCACTTTTTATGATACATAATCACATGAATTAATTTGAAGCGATTTAAAAAATCCTTGCGGTAAAGGGTTAAATAAAAAAAATTATTGTAAATTGCGTTATGTAGTAAAACAAATGAAAGGACTGTTTTTCCCCGACTACGGAGGGTTATGTCTTTGCCGCGTAGGTATGGGCTAGGCGTTGATGTGTGAGTGAGTAAGGACCTGTTTGTAACCCGACAACGGAGAGTTATGCTTTTGCCACGTATGTATGTACGTACTTATGTTATTACCTACAGCCCAGATACCTTAACCGATATTAACAAATGCCAATAGATTCGTACCTACTAGTCCGGGGAGTAACTTATGGTACATGTCATCTTGATAATTCAATATGGTGGACAGTAACTGTTATTTTGAACAAAAAAATGTAGAAAAAAAAATCAGCTGGTGTAACACACAACTAAAAATTTCTTATTCAAAATTATAAAAAACCGGACTATGAAATAATCAACAAGTAATTAATATGACAAAAAAAATATTTTTTTTTATTTAAATACAAGAATAAAACAATAGAAACCGTTCACCAGCATCTTTCTAATTTCTCTCCGTGTTAACTGACATTGGCAAATAGTTGAGTCTACTGACTTAATTAAAGCCACGAAAAAAAAGAAAAAAACTGGCCAAGTGCGTGATATACTATTATCTGTGAGTGCGTGCCGAATACGCATCAAGTTAGGTTTTCGTGTAATGAGAATTACCTATCTGAAAAACTTGTGAACCGATTTTGTTGAAAGTATTCGTTAAGGGTATTCATAAAGCTCTGCCAGCGACAGACAGATTTTACATTTTTAGAACTTACGGTTAAAAAGTTTGAACTTTGGAAGCTTGCGAAATGCAGTCAGAAAAGTTACTTACAAACCTCTAATGAATTTTTCAGGTGTCATTATTTTTTTCATCCCTCCTATACTATACTGCTTAAAAACAAAATTATATTCTTATTCAATTTATAATACTAACTTATACTGGACCAACTCAGCAGTGTTTGAGTACCTACTGTGAAAACAAAAAAAAAATTAGGGTTTCGCAAGCGAGACCCGCCGCACGGATGGCAAACTCAGTTTTAGGCGGTATATAAGTCTGCAATTGGTAAAAAGCGGAACTATAATTCTATCGTATATTATTTTTATTAATTCTACAGTGGTGCCTCTACCACGCAGAAACTCACGTGGCGCGCAGTGTTTAGGGTTGCAGTTTTATTGTGCATTTTTTTTCGAATCCGGTTAAAAATAACTACACTGACAGTCAAGGGCGGATCCAGAACAAAAGTTTAGGGGGGGGGGGCGATCGTAAGATCTGAAGGTATTTTTTGAACTTTGAATCTGCATTCGTAAGTTACCCAATCGACCCAGCTCGTGTAGTTTTTGAATAATTAAATATACCAACCCAAGTTACCCCAAATATTTTTTATATGTAATAAAAGTAATATATTTAAAAAAATGTTACAAAGCATTTCATCCTCGGCCGTCCTTAGGGGGAGCGACCGCCCCGATCGCCCCCCGCTGGATCTGCCCCTGCTGACAGTTTATTCACTCAAGGATCTCATCTTGGACCATTCTTATTTACATTGCATATGGCTGCGATTTTCTATGTACGATTTAATCCATCGTAGAAGATCAGCATGTATACCGATATTCGACAACTTTTTTAATAATATTTTATGATTTAATTTGTCAAATGCCTTTGAAAAATCGGTAGGTATACACGGCGTCTACTTGGCATCTGGCATCTAGACCATAAAGTCTATATATTGGACAAGGTTAGTGTTGACGATACGATCTCGGTAGAACCCGTGCTGCTCTATTGCGATACTATGATGGAATTTGGTTGTAAGAGCTGTGGTCACAATTTTTTTTTAATATTTTTGCAAAATTACATAATTTAGATATTGGCGTATAGAATGTAACAGCATGGTTATTACCACCCTTCGGTATAGGGGTAATTAGGGTTTTTCCAAATACTAGAAAACAACCCTCTGACAGTGACTTTTGGAAAATTATGGAAAGTGGTAATGAAAATTCCTTACTTAATTTACGAATTAAAATTGGGTGAACATTATCGTATCCAGCGCCCTTGTTGACATCAGTAACTACAAGTAATTTTAAGACTCCATTTTGTGAAATATGTACAGTCGAAATATGAATCTATATCTGGGGGATCACTTAGGGTAACAAACACTGAATTGAAATAGTTGTTGAACATACTACTAATCATTTCAGTATCAGTAGATGATGGTAACGGCCGATCATGTCGTTTTTCTATTTTTAATTCATAACTTCTTATCAATAAGTAGCGGGAACATAATTTATTTCATGAAATGTTAAGTAATTTATAAAGCTAGAAAATTACTGTAATACAATTTTTATATCTTATGTGATATAATTGTAATTAATTATTTTCCACTTTTTGCGCTAAAAGCTGTTCGCATATCTATAATATATTTCTGCCACAGAAAAATTAGCTCTATTTCAGCTACATCTTAAACTCCGTATTAGTGAAGTGTTTAAACAAACTAGTACACTAAAAGTAGTTTTTAATACTTATCTCCGAAGTGTCTTAGAATTTGTTAGTGAAGTCTGGAGTCCATATTATGCAGTGCATGTTGATAGAATTGAGAAAATACACAAAAAATTCTTGAAATCGTGCTGGTTACTATACTTCAGTCAGACTATGCAACGAGTGTATTAAGACACAAAAGTCAGACTTTGCAACGTAGGCCAATATATTTGAATACTATATTCCTGTATAAAAATCCTTACGGTCTGTTGGTTCCACTGAGCAGATCCACTAGTGGGTCCAGTAGGATTCGTAAGTACTCGTGGTTCCACCGGTAGAACTACTCTTGCAAAAAAACGATTTTAATGTTCCTCGCTCCTCACATTCTAATAAAACATTTCATATTTTTTTTTCTTATAAAATCTATGCAAGAAATACCTTCTTTAGACGATCTTCTCAATATTATAACAGTTTTTTTAAATGAAGTAGATCTCACTCTAAATATTTATAAAAGTAAAGTAAGTAATTTGATATTCCCATTTTATTAAGTTGCATTTTTGTTTTCATTTTCATTCTCTTTTTTCCCCTTACTCTCATGTTATCAGCATTATAGATTAGCTTTTCCTCACATATGTTCTCGACATAAGATAATATTAATGTTAATAACGAAGGGTACATTTAGGTCTGTTTGTTTACTTTATGTTTAATTTAAGAAATTGTAAATGACTGTGTGTGACCTAAATAAAAATAAATTTTATTGTATTTTTACTAACAAAAAGATACAAATTATAGTGAGAGCACAATAGTGAGAGGTTACGTGTCGAAGTACACTAAGGGCCGTATTAATAGTTGTTTCTCAGTAATGTCCTAAGTAACACTTCTGAAAGCCTTACTACTGCTATTAGTAGGGTTGCCATAAATAATGGGAACTAATACGGGACGTTTTAGGTCAAATCTCTCGAGATTAGCAATGAGTCTCAAAAAGCTATATTATCGTGCCATTAAATGCAATTTTTCATTAAATTGACGATTTGCGAGTGTCTTATTGTAGCATACGCGTATTTTATCGTAAATCGGGACAAAATAGCAATACGGGACAAGGTTATCAAATAGGGTGACAACCCCGTATATACGGGACGTATGGCAACCCTAGCTATTAGTTATATTTACCAGATTTTCGATAACAGAGAGCCATAGAAGAAAATTAATTTCGGTGGTTATCAAATTGGCTTCCGTTTTTTTGTACCTAAAATTATATACTTTTATTATATTCATTGTAAACAGTGGTTTTGTTTATCGACAGCGCTCGCTGTGTGGCTTGTAACCTTTACCTGCGTGCATCAAATACCATAAAGAGAAAAAAACCGGTCGAGTGCGAGTTTTAACTTGCGCACCGAAGATGGTACCGTTAAGTACCTACGGTAATAGAATTATTTCTCTACCCCCTCGCACCTCTCATTTGCCTATAGTACCCTTACATAAGTCGACGTAAGCAGCTAGGAAAAAATAATTCATGGATATTTGAGCATTTGAATCCATGTTTTATTATTATTAACACATTGCATGCTAGTCTTAGTCCTGAGTAAAGGAAAGGCGTTACTCGGGCTTAGCTAAGAATAAGAGCATGCTTAGCAACGTGTGTGTGTCTAAGCAGTGTTTATTAATAGATTATTCAAGCTAAGCCTTAGCAATAAGTAATACTTTGTCTAAGCAACGACTATTATAACGGGCATCAGCTATGTTCGTTGTTGCATTTAATTACATTACGCTTACTAAGCATCTGTCTTACAATGTTACTTTGTCTAAGCCACAACTATTAATCCGGGCCTAAGATGCGTCGCGCTGCGTTGGGATGCGTATCTTTTTGTGTATAGTAAACAAGGTTCATAATGTCTTGCTATCTCAAAAATGCCGCGTCGCGTTGGGTATCGGTCTGAGCTGAACCTATGGAGAAACGCATTTCTTTTGGGTTCTTCTGATTAACCTCGGTTGATAATGTTTTCCTCTTCAATTTAAAAAATCAATTTACGATAAACTTATTTATTTTTTAGTTAAAAATTAAAAAATCTGTTCTGCTTACCATCTACAGTTATTCATGTAAATTCATTAAGTATTTTTCGTTTAAACTTCCTATTCATTAGAAATATTTTTTCGAAATTACTCAGTTTTGTCATTTCATTGCCGTGAGCATAACTAAAATGTATATATTTTTAATGTTTTTTACCAATTTTCAAAAATGTATTCTGCTAACCGACTTCAATAAAGACTAAGCTTTTAATGTTAGCGTAATTTATATTAGTAATTGCATGAAAACCAACAAAAACACAAAAAGGTATCGTATTTTGTCTAAGCCTACGTAACATAAAACTCAAGAAGCTTTAAAATAAAACTATGTGATAATTTGGCTCTAATTATTTAATATTCTTACTTAAAATAATGACTTATAACTAATACCTGTACCTACAATCACATAGCCTCAAGGCTTCAGTCTATGTAAAAACTTTTATTTTCTTAGTTGTCTTGACCAGCGGCCAGTTGTACTCAAAATTCAAAATCTTTTTATTCAAATAAGTTACTAAGAACACTTTCGAATCGTCAAATAAATTAACTACAACTAGCTTTAAAAGCTAATTACAATACTGTTTTATTGTGTGCGTCGAATAGGTACTCTTTGTAAAATCACAAACGAAACATAATATTATAGTTAATCAACTAATAAATACATGTTTTGTATTGAAACACTTAACAAGATTTACAAAGTAAGTAGTTTGATTTAAAAAAAAAAAAAAAAAAAAAATCAGGTAATATTTCAATTGCCTTTTGTTTTTCAGATTGCATAGGTTCGGTTCTTTTATTTTCTCTAAATAAAAACTTTTATTTTCTAATGAGTCTTCTTGACTAGCGGCCATTTGTACCAAGAGCTTGGTTCTTCTATTTACCTTCAATAAAAACTTCATTTTCTTAGTTTAAGATTCTTCTTGACTAGCGGCCATTTGTGTCAAGAATATATGCTGCTGTGGTTGCGCCTGAGATACCTTGAACATAAAAAAAAAATATGACTTACCCAAGATCGCATAAATAAAATCAAATCCGTTTACTTTTTGGGGTTTTGTTGGTTTTTAATAATCTTAAAAAATATGGGTAATGGACATTAAGAATTTTAATTACTACTTTCCGCCATAAAAACATAATTTTAAGAAGTTTTTCAGTAGTAGAAATAAAATTGGTATGGGGACAGTTCAACTTACGTTGGTCATTAGAACAGCTCAAATGCCGAGAATATCTATGTCAATATGTGACGCTAAAGATGTCTAGCACTACTGAGATGAAAGCCCCTTTAAGAAGCAGGCATTTTGGAACTTCTAACCCAACTAGGAGGCAGCAACTGTGTTCTGAGTAAATCTGCTACTATCCGCTGCTGGATACAAGGGTATATCACTTTGCGAGCCAACTTTTCAGATTCTCTACATAAGTCCTCTTTAGTCATGTGGCTTGCACATTGCCACTTTAACCTGCTGATACTTATGCTATATCGGCAACTTAAAGAGATTTCGAGATCAATCAATCAGCGTACACAGTCCACTGTTGAACATAAGCCTTTCGCAATGAATACTGTCCTCCACGTTTCTTATTCGCCCACTTTCGACTACCTTCATCAACCATTCAAGTCTGTAAAAACCATTTGGTTCCGAGATGACTGTGGTCCATTTACTTTTAGTAGGGGAGCCCAAGCGGGGATTTCGGGATTTACTAAAGCGCGGCAGATTAATATACAGGGGGATACCTTGGGCCCGGTTAAGTACCTCCACCAAATATGAGCCCCATATATAAGGCCGCCCGTGAAGGATACAGGATCAGATTAGTAAAAAAAAATTGACCATCAGAAATTCTCGAGCGCGTCAGATTAAGGTAGGGTGAGTTAATTACATCCTAAAAAGTGTATATTCCACTAATCTGACAATTTGAGAGTGACGTAAAAAAAGGGGAGGGCAACAAAGTTGTAAAAAAAAAACGTCATCTCGAAATTCTCGAGCGTAGCTAAATTTTTTTTTATTTTGAAGGAAATAATTCAAGAATAATGAAAAATATATAATCTGACGATTTCCGCAAGCCGAAATAACAAAAATTCGTCGATAAAGTTAAATGCGTGCAGCTGCGTGATGCCTACATTTCCTTCTCCGCGTTTCTATTCCTCTCTCACTCTTTCTCTATATATTACTCTCTCACTCCGTCCCCACTCTGGTTTCTGTTGCCATGACGCCATCACAGCTCGTATACTGTTTACAACGTGTTTCCAACGTCTTGGCTTTTTTTGCTATTTTAATATTATTTATGTGAGTTAAAGTTTACAAATATTTAATATGAGTGATATTAATTTGAAATGTGTATTTTGTGGTGAAAGCACCTTACAAAAAACAATTAAATTTACGGTAGAAACATTAAAAAAATGTGTAAATATATTGGAATATCGTCGGAGCAAGCCGGTTATCCGAAAGTCTCGAGGAACATATGATAACCTCGAATTGTCGATGGAATCATTATTAAATGATTTATATCACGCACAGTGCTATAAATTATTTACTGCAATTAAAATACCGCGAGACTTTCAGTATTTACAAGATCAAAGTGTAGTGGAACATGACAATACACCGGAAGTTTCGGTAAATAGCTCCGAAACACATGCTCCTGATTCTGGAGAGTGTTCCGAAGCACATGGTACTGTTGATTCCTTGTCTACTGAGGTTGCTGGTACATCGACAGTTGAGAAAGTGCTAATATGACTTCATTTATTAAATATTTATAATACTGAAATTGAGAGACATCTGATAATTTAAATCACCAAGCTGGTCAAAATCGGTTGATTCGTTCGAGAGATATATGAGATAGATATATGAGGATGATGAAACTGCGTCGAATGGTGCCAACCGTGTGAAAATTGGTTGATCCATTCGAAAGTTATTGCGGTTTGAAAATTCCAAAAATAGTGTTCTATGAAACTTCTATCAGACTTTCGAGCTGGGAGAGCTCAAATGCATAGAAATATTATTTCTTTGAACTCAGCGAGCTCAAAATATCACATAAATTATATTTTGAGCTCAAAAATGTCATAAGTACAATTTCAAGCGCCCAGGAATGGAATTAGCGGGAAGTTGCAGGGATGGCCTTTAAAGTGAACCGTTTTTCTATTTTTTTTTTGTCAGATCAGGCGAATCCCTCTAGATAATCGTCAGATTATGAGACAGTACAGTACAGTATAAAGATGAACCATATATATCTTAATCTGACGCGCTTGAGTATTTCAAAATGGCGATTTTTTTTTGCACATTATGAAAATGGCCGCGAGTTTGCGTCCCATCGAAATCGTCAGATTAGTGAATGAGAGCTTTTTTTTGGTGTACTTAACACTCCCTTAGAAAATCTGACGCGCTCAATAAAATTTTTTTTTTTTTCATTTTCAACCCTTAAATACAACCACCCGCATCATGCAAACGATCAGATTAACATACGTACATTATTAAAAATACGTAGGACATTGATACTATCAATATCTGACACGCTTGAGTATACCCATGCAAGGTTTTTTTTTTACATATTTGAAAATCTATAGCCGCTCCCCCCACCGATGAAGAGGTATACATTATATAACATTTATTTCTTCTTATCATCTAAGTTGTGCAACCCAATAGGTCTCTATGACGCTCGAGTAAATCCCCATTTAGCATCGTGGGCTCCCCTACTATTACTTTTTAATAAAAAAATGTGTAGAAGATTTAATCAGCAATGTTAGTTTTAACCATCAACTTATTCTACACATTTTTTTATTAAAACGTAAGTGAACGGCCAATGAATAAGGGGGCAGGTCATTGGTTCACTTGGCTGATGCTCTGCCTCTAAACCGTTGCCTAACAGATTAATAACATTATTTAGTACATAAGACAGTTGTCTGTCTAGTGTATTATACAAATCCGGAATGGAAATTAAATAGGTACCTGTATGATCTGTGGTGAAGGGGAAGGTTGCTGCGGCTGCGTCTGTATGATAATGGGCTGCGTCGGGTTGTTCTGAACCTGCATCCGGATCATGTTCAGTTGAGCTTGGGTCAGTTGAATCTAAAGTAGGAAATTATATTTTATTTTACCACGTCATAAGACAGTCAATAAAGCAAATTAGACAAACCGCGCTATCTCAATGTTTTTTTACTATTATATTATATTGATAATATTATATTATATGCGAAACAATGTCAACAGTAATTCCTTAAAATGTTTTTAAGTAATCAACCACTTTCAGAGAACCATTTACCACTTTAATTTTGGATCCGTTTCAAAAGAGGTTATTTGCAGAAAACCACTTCAAAATAATAGACTGCAAAGTCTGGATTTATCCGATTAAGTTCATAAATCAAGGAAATATTGTCAGCGATATAATATAATAAAATATCATGTCACATGGGTCTTATTTCATATTATTTAGGTATGTAAGGAAAAGGAAAGGGCCTAAAATATACCCCTGAGGCACGCCTATATTGGCTACCGTACTTAATGATATTGCGAGACATTTGTTGCATCAACGTCACTGGCTGAGAGGATACCTTCACGTAGTGTGACACAACACTAAATCACGCTATACATTACCGGTAACTGCTGCACCTCTCCAGACGGAGAGACTACTTGCTGCATTAACGTTAACGGCTGTGAGGTGGTTAGGTTGCTGGTAGTGGCTGCTCGAGTCGTAGTGGCTGTTGGTTGCTGCAATAGTGAATAATCAACTGATATTATTGAACAAGAAATGTTTTAAAAAAACTCTTAGATTTCAAAGAAAAAGGTTCTATCAGGTTTTTTTAAGGAGCCGAAGTGCTGCTGCGGTAGCCCAACTAATTATTTTGCATCCGTCAAAGTTGTCTTACCTGTGTAATCTGCGAACATGGCTGAAGAACGATCTGTTGCTGCGGCGAGACCTGGACTGCTGGATGCTGTTGTTGATTCACATGTAAGTAATACTGAAACATATAAAGCGTTATGTTATTGACCCACCAATGACTTTAAAGTTAACGCACACTTAACGTGGCAGTGCCTCCTGCCCTCATGACCTTATCGTCCTTTTTTCCTTAATGCGTCTCCACTCTTGAGGCACAGTATACCCTCACCACATTGGGCGAGGACGATTTGAGGCGTAGTCCACCACGCTGGCCCAGGCGGATTGAAGACTTCACATACATTTTTTTGATTTTTGATGTATATGCAGGTTTCCTCACGATGATTTCCTTCACCAAAACGATAGCGGTGCCCACCCGTGGCCAATCTGAGGACAATGCACCGTTTACTAGCTTATAGCGAGGCGATCTTGATCCGGTGCTTACAAGTGGGTAGGTATTGCAGTTGTTGCAAAATTCTATTATTTTACTTTAGAGGGCGTCCATAAATTTTGTGAGGAGATTTTTCGGCGATTGAATTACAAACATCTATCCATCCTGACATACTTTCAGATTTATAATATTAGTAGGATAGGATAGTAGGAGTAGAATTTCTAAGAAAATTAGGCCTACTTATAAGGTTCCGTTGGCACGCCTCGGGTACGGAACTAAACTGAACATGGTGCTCAACTTCTGTTCAATGCTAGAAATACACCATGACCACAGACTAAAAAAAAAACAACTGTCAAATAAGCTCAGCGGTTTAGCAAAAAAGGGTTTGCTTTGCGCTGTTAATGTTCAAACTTTACCTGGCCATTAGATGGCGTAGAAGGCGTAGACCGCGGGGTCCCTTCCCTGGATACGCTGACTTCATGTCGCGGCACTATATCGATCAAGAAGTCGAATTGATCCGACTTCGATATCGCCTTTACTATATCGTTGCGCTGTAGAGTTTTACAAGATTTATCAAAGTTTTTTTGGTTTCAAACAGACAAAAATATACTTGTTGTATCAGCCTTCATATACAAAATAGAATACCTATATACAGAACGCTGACTTCACACTAAAAAATACATTTAAATTAAATATTAACACCGCATACAGTTTCTCTGTTTAGCCCAATGGTTGGCTGGTAGAAAATGCTATATAGCATTCAGCCCGCCATGTACACCAATGTGTTCAGAAGTGTAAAATAAATAAATAAGCGCTTTGAACACTTGACCCCTTCGCATCTAAGTTTAAGGAAATTACAAGTTCTTTGTCCTCTGATGTACGGGACGTATGCGTGCAGGGGAAAAAGGTGAAAGTGTGAAGTGAGCGTTCTGATAAGAGCATCAGGGTACCCTCATAAAACTTAGGCGGCGGCGATTTGGGATATAGTCCGCCACGCGAGCCCAGTGCGGATTAGCAGATGTCGAACTAGTGGCTACTCAATTATTTTTTCTCAATTCTTGTTAATATTTTATGCCACTACAGGCGTGCTGATTTCGAGTCTACACAACCACGCACACGAATGCACTACCACTGCACAATGCCCTGTTTAGCAGCTAATAAATATTGTAATAATTAAAAAAATTTTTTTTAAGTAAATATATAAAATGCAAGCTGCTGTAAAGAGGCATTGTCAGATGTCATTCTATGTTAATTTAATATTGATAAGATTTATTATCATATTAATGCTGCTGTACAGGGGCATTGTCAAAATTCTAATAATTAATTGCATCTCTATAAAAACTTATTACAATATTTATTAACTGCTAAACAGGGCATTGTGCAGTGGTAGTGCATTCGTGTGCGTGGTTGTGTAGACTCGAAATCAGCACGCCTGTAGTTGCACAAGACACCGTACGCAAACTCCCATGTCTGCGGACAGGTGCAGCCCGATTGACCAGCTTTGCCCTTTTGACTCCTTATCAGCCTCATACGTCTCCACTGCTGGGGCATGGCCTACCCCCGAGGGTGATTTGGGCCATAGTCCACACGCGGGCTTAGTGCGGATTGTGGACTTTACATCCGTTTTTTTTTGTTTTTTAGGCGTATGCAGGTTTCCTCACGATGTTTTCCTTCACCGAAAAGCCAATGGTGTGAATAATCAATGTACTTAAGAAATTACGAAAAAGACTCTTTGGTATACGCCTGGTTTCGAACCTCCACCACTCAGGACGCAAAGAAGAGAGAGTTTGTCTCCATTTGTTTGTTATACCGCTTGCATAATAGGCTGTTGAGTTGTTGTCTGAGGAGTTGTTTGAAATGACGCCTACGGTTACTTTCTATTATCGCACTGCTCGCCATCGGTACTTCCTTTCGCGAACGCTTGAGTTTTGCAATGAACCTCCTGCCAAGGTTTTCCCAAGAAGTGATTTGATTCTGAAAGGGTCAGCAATTCTCTCTCGCGTTTTAAGAGGCAAAGGTTCGAGGCCAGCGTGTACCTCTTAATTTCATAAGTAAATTGTTTGTTTAAATCACTGGCTCCTCGGAAAAGGAAAACATTCGAGAGGAAAACTGAATACGTCAAAAAAGATGAAGTCGACATTCCGCATTGGGCCCGGGTGATGGACTGGTGTCCAAATCGCTCCCGCTCAAGGAGGGGATAGGCCTTGCCCCTACAGTGGGGAAGTATGAGGCTGGTAAGGATAGTAACATAGAATTAAACTATTATATTTATTTGAGTTGTTAATAAAGTAGCCTACTTGCAAAATCTTTTTCCTATAATCCCCAGTGTGGGAGCAGGCTCGGAGTGTGAGCTCGTGTGTGAATATCTCAGCGGCTTTTGCAAACAAAACGGTAGCTTCGGCCGATATCATATTGACTTCTTCGTCCAGCTTCATTATCTTCTTGATGCGGGCCAACGGAAGAACTTGAGTTTTAAAGTCGTCCTAGAACATTGGGTCATGTTTTTTAAATATAAGACTAGCTTTTGCCAGCGGCTCTACCCGCTCTATCGGCGTCGGATTCTTACGTCAACTCCTTAATTATACTAATAAAGTTTGCTCTACCAAGCTATTATTGTAGCTGTAGTTCGTTTAAGCTCGGTTATAGTTACTCCTGCAGGAAATTTTAAATTTTTTGGGATAAAAACTCAAGAAGCCTATGTCCTTCTCCGAGAAAAAACTATCTCCATATCAAATTCCATCTAAATTGGTTCAGCGGATTAAGCGTGAGGTACAGATAGAGAGACAGAGTTACTTGCATTTATAATACTAGCATGGATTATTTTGTATTAATTTATGTAATGATTTTGCAGAAATTATGTTAATAACTGGTTTTGACGTAATTTTTATTTGAAAAAAAATAGCGCACGTAATCCAGTTACTCATTAGATTACTTATTACTTGTCGCAGTTACACTGCTCCACTTCGATAATTAAAAAAGCAAGATGTACATACTAGAGGAGCCGCTATGAACATTCTTAACGTTACTGATGAAATACTAGTAACTACGTCACGTGCCATAGAAGGGCTCGTTCTAGAGAGTGACTGAGTGAAATGCAGTCCATACACTGCTAGCAGCGGCAAGTGCTGTGTCTCCTCTAGTAGGTTCGTAGTAGTAGGTACATAACAGCTTAATGTCTAAAGACTTTAAAGTGTGGCACTTGGTAATCACCATCATCATCATATCAGTTCACATTAGTCCACTGCCACACATAGCCTCTTCTATATGCGCGCCATTTCTCGCGGTCTTCTACCTTCCGCATCCAGCCACCACCATCATCCCTTTTACGGTCGTCGGTCCACTGAGCTGGAGGGCATCCCACGCTTTGCTTTCCCATATGCGATCTCCACTCTAGGACACGTCTGCTCCATCGGCCATCGGTCCTCCGACAGACAGGTCAGCCCACTGTCACTACAGCTTGCTAATTCTGCAAACAAGTTGGTGACTCCTCTGGATGTCCTCATTTCGGATTGTATGGCACTTAGCACGAGCTCTTAATCGAGCGAAAAAGCTTCGTATTATAATAAAAAACGCGAGCGTTCTAGGCAGTTAAAAAATGCTCACCGCCGTAACTTTCTGGATATCATTAGCAACTTTTTCCCAAAACTGATTTAGTGTCTGCGTCGCATAGTCCACTGTCGAGCTTTGTTCTGGTGCAGCATTGGTTTCAACGTCTTCTGCAGTTGAAGGGCTTGCCTGATCTCTGAAACCGGCCAAGTGCGTGTCGTAGCACGCATAAGTTAGGATTCCGTAGAATGAGAATTATTGTGGATAGCTAAAATCTTATGAACCGAGTTTATTCAAAACAATTTTATTGGTACTGGATCGTAAAAACTGGGCCAACGTAGGCCTTAATAAAATTGCATGGACTTACCCAAATTTTGGCGTCAGATTTTATGTTCACGGTTTGTGTAATATGTGGTGTATTGTGTTTCTGTTTTTGTATGTTTGTGTTTCTCTGTGTGACGTACTTATTCACTATGTATACAATTAATACAATCAAAACAATGTACATACGCCGCGACCATGCCGGTCCACCCAGAGTAGCGACAATCCTATTAACCTTGTCACGCGCCCCCGCCCCAGCCAGACCGTGTCTGGATTAGGATAAACCGAGCCAGAGCCTCAATCTACTGGCAATCGAGAAAGCGTCGCGACGGCACGCTTCAGCATTGAATCCCCTACCATGACCTCTGTGACCCGCGGGATACCGTCCGAACCGGGGAATAATTGCACGATGCCACCTAAACGCCATTGCAAGGGCGGTAAATTTGAGTCTCTCCGACGCGCGGGGGGTTGGTTGGACTTCCACCGAACCCGTTGCTGTAACAAATGTAAATATTCCGAAGACCACCGACGGTGGAACAATTGCGTAATTTGTTGAAGCAACTGAAAACGCGATAACCTATTATCTGACACATCGATGAAGGGGTATTCAGGCAAGGAGGTTAAAGGACTACCGATCAAGAAATGGCTGGAGTTAGCGCTTCCAGGTCATTAAGATCCGACGAGATCGGACAAAGCGGTCGTGAGTTCAATACCGCTTCGACGTATACCGACCGCAAAATACCGTTTGTAATTTCTCCAATCACACGAGGGAGGTGAGTTTTGGCGACCTTGACAGCTGCTTCGAAAATACCGCCCCACGAAGGATAGCCGGGAGGATCAAAAATCCAAGTCACACCCCGTTTAGACAACTCCGAATCAATATACGTGTGATTGTCCGACAAAAACTGAAGGTCTTCCTTCAGATAGCTATCTGCACCCTTGAAATTTGTGCCACAGTCTGAGCAAATTAAATGAGGGAGACCACGCCGACTGACAAACCGCGACAGACATGCGACAAAGGCCTCCGTAGACGAGGCTGAAACGAGCTCCAGATGCACAGCCTTGGAAAACAAACAGACAAATACGCATAAATAGGCCTTAACCTGTCTGGCATTACGAACACTTGACGTCTTCACCAAAAACGGACCCGTGAAATCCAACCCAACCTTAGCGAAAGGTCGAGCGGGCCGGACAGGATTGGACGGCAAGTCATCCATTTGTGGCTGGGTCAGGGTTCCCTTTAACCTATAACAAGGGATACATTTAAAAATGACGCTCCGAGCTGCTCGCCTGGCGGACAAAATCCAAAATTCTCGCTGCAGACAAGCCAGCAATGCGTTGAGACCGACATGACAGTTCCTAACATGGCGGTCCCTGATCAGCAAATCAATAAAATGACCGCTCTTAAGGAACAAGAGAGGATGCCGAGCCCCATAAGGCAATTCTGAGTTACGAAGCCTACCACCCACTCGCAAAAACTCTGACTCGTCTAGGAACAAATTAAGACGAGCAAGACTTCCACGCAATTTCCCGTTCTCTGAACGGAAAAGACCAATCTCCTTCCCAAACGACTGGGTCTGTACCAGTCGAACACAGGTGAGGAGAGCATCCTGACGCTCTTCAGGAAACAAGACTGAAGACGTCCTTGGCTGTGACCTGTTCCTTAAGTTGCGGAGAAACCTCTTAATCCAACCGGTGACACTAACAAGCTTGTGGAGAGAACTGAACCGATTAAGCAAGAAATTCGGTGAATTGTCCACAGTCTGCTCAACAGCAAAGACCTTTAACCCCGGCAGAGGGTCAACAAACTCCACTACTGTATGAGGCCAAGTGTCTTCAGGAGAGGCCAGCCAGTCAGGACCCCACCAGAGCGGGTGATTCATGATTTGCGAGGCAATTAGGCCCCGTGAAGCGCAATCCGAGGGATTCAAGGACTCTGGCACGTGACGCCAATCCAGAGACACCGCAGAAGACTGGATTTGGGAGACACGATTGGCCACGAAGGTCTCTAGGGCATGAAGGGACGCCTTGACCCAAGACAAAACGATTTGGCTGTCTGTCCATGCTGTGACGGAGTCAAATTGGACCCATTGACCCAAGGTGGAGAAGACATGGTTGAGAAGTCGAGTCAACAATGTAGCTCCAGACAACTCCAGCTTAGGATTTGTCAATTTGGTCCGCAAAGGTGCAACCTTACTCTTTGCGACCACTAGACTGACGCGAACATGACCATTGCTGTCAACGGTGCAGAGATAAACGACAGCCGCATAACCGGATTCCGACGCATCAGAGAAGCCGTGAAGACTGGCCCGATAACGACCTGGGGGTAAGATCGACCGTGGCACGGAGACATGTTGAAGGTCCGAAAGTGTCTCATAAAAACGTAGCCAATAAGACAACAAGTCTCCGGTCAACGGGGTATCCCAGTTGAGTCCAGAAATCCAGAGCTCCTGTAGGAAACATTTGGCCCAAAAGACTACAGAAGCCACCCAACCATTAGGATCAAAGACACGCGCTAGTGTGGACAGAACCAGCCTTTTAGTCCACCTCTTCATTGTGTCTGACGGTTCAACCGAGTAGGTGAAGATATCCTGAACTGGCCGATACTGAACTCCGAGGACCACGATGGAGTCAGGATTCTCAGGATTCTGGAAGAGATGGGGCTCCTGCTGATGTTTTGACGGTAAGTCTTCCAAGACGGCAGGTCAATTGGAAATCCATTTCCTCAATTCATAACCACCTGCACGTAACAAGCCGATTAGCTCATCCCTCAGGACTAACGCCTCCTCTACAGGCGAAGCACCCATACAAATATCGTCTACGTAAGCGTCAGAAGGGAAGACAGCAGCTGCGCGCGGGAAATTCAGACGCTCATGATCAGCCAAATGTAGCAACGAGCGAATTGCTATAAACGGGCTCGACTTTAGCCCTTAGGTATTGGTGTTCAGCTCATAAACAACTAATGGAGAGGCCGGATCCTCTCTCCACAAAATGAGCTGAAACCGCCTATCTTCTGGGTGTATCATGACCTGACGGAACATCATCTTAATGTCAGCCACAAACACAACATGGTGGCGACGAAAACCAGTCAAGATGTCCGAGATGTCTACCTGAAGCTTAGGTCTCGACATCAGGCAGTCGTTCAAGGATACACCCGAAGATGTAGGCGCCGACCCATCGAACACCACCCGTATCTTACCATTTTTAAAGACGGCGTGATGTGGAACAAAATAATGTTCGTTGCCTTCCAACTCGAACTGCGAAACCGAAATGTGACCGAGAGTTTTGTATTCACGCATAAAATCCACGTATTTTGTGCGGAATTCTTTCTCACGACGCATCTGGCGCTCCATGGATAATAACCTTTTTTCGGCTATTTTCCAGGAGTCACCCAGGCGCGGACGAGGGAATAAGAAAGGCAGCCGAGTAAAAAACCGGCCAGAATTTAGACGACCCGTATTGGCGAGAAAATATGACTCGCACTCGTCATCGACTGGTCGAGTCCGTGACGCCGGGGGGGGGGGGGCTCTTCAATTTCCCAAAAACGATGAACAGAGTTAGCGAGCGAGAGTCCCACTTGCACCGACGAACCCGTAGACGCCTAAGCGGCGAGAGAATGTGCTGGGCCCATTATAACAGATCCGAGATCAGTCGGAACAGCGACCAGCCCACCTGGCTAAAGTAACATGGCCTTGTCCAATCCAAGCAACCCAAGGACATCAGCGCCAAGCAGAAGTTCCACAGGACCAGGTAGGTGGAACCATTCATCGGCCAACTGCAGACCGGACGAGAGATCCAGCACGTCCGTCGGCAGGGGCAAGTCCGAGGACCATCCTCTCGGATGGGCATACATAAGTCGGGGTGGTGACCCCCACCACACTTTAGACAAGGTCGCGGCTGTCGACAGTCTTTGGCTAGGTGCTTCCCCAAACAATAGTAGCACAGGCCTAGCCTACGGGTCAAAAACCGTTTTCGGGCCACCCCAGATTTTCTGAACTGGTGGCAATCCAGGATGGTGTGTCCCGGTTCATAACACACCCCACACCGTTCAGTCCTGAGGGTGATGACCTAAAATATCCCTCAGGACAACAGCTCCTAGTTGATACCGCATGCTAGGATGAAGCAAGGAGGAAAAGGAAAACGAGACTGTACCCACAACGTTGTCCACCTGTAGACCCCCTACTCCAGAAATCCTATGACTCCACGAACTTACCCGTAAGCGGAGACGCTTCACCAGCCACAGCGACATTAGACAACCCTGAGCGCCTGAGTCCAAAATGGCGCGCACAACCACACCTATAGTTACTATATAAACCCCAAAAAAAACCAACTACAATGTCCAAACCCCTGACTACACAATTACACAAATAAATACGTTAACTTACAATCCGTCATAAAAGATCAATATTTAAAACCTATTTATTCCAATCTATTTTAACCGCAACAACAAAAAAAAAAAGAGGGTACCTAATTAGCTACACTGCGAATGTCTGACGAGCAATGCGATAAGACCGGTTAACCATGTCTATCAACGACGCGACCCAACGTCACGATTTGTAATATGTAATTACCTGACTACCAGTAAATCCCCAAATGATTTGTAAAACGACCCAAATACCTACGTATAAATCTGGTCCAAACCAGGCTCTAAGCTACCAAAAACTGGATCGTAAAAACTGGGCCAATGTAGGCCTTAATAAAATTTGCTTGGACTTACCCAAATTTTGGCGTCAGATTTTATGTTCACGGTTTGTGTAATATGTGGTGTATTGTGTTTCTGTTTTTGTATGTTTGTGTTTCTCTGTGTGACGTACTTATTCACTATGTATACAATTTATACAATCAAAACAATGTAAATACGCCGCGACCTGTCAAAGGATTATATGTGACTGACTGAGATGTCGGTCCACCCAGAGTAGCGACAATCCTATTAACCTTGTCACGCATCGTGGTCCAACTTAATAAATCTTTACTAAACAGGTACTTAGTATTTATGAAGGCCTATTATTGTAATATTTCTTAGATTTTTAAAGTCTAGCCAATGACACCCCACATGAAATTTACTTTTCTATTTTCATAACATAATTTCACAAAAGTCACATCTCTGTTAAATTTATATATTTTTGCCAACTGTCATTTTTTTTATGCAAATTAGGATCTTGTAAACACTTTTAAATTGTCAGTTATGGAATACCATTTTATTAATTATCCCACCCACCCTCCGGTTCACAATGTTGTTGATTTCTACCGAGAAAAATCCGGCAAGAAACTCAATAGTAAAAACTCTTTTAAAAAAAATTATAAAAACTACAAATAAAATCAATGTTATTTAAAATTAAAATTTTAAGCCATATATTTATTATTTTACATTATTTCCATTTAAATTTGGTTTAACTATGCATCCTGTAATTGAGCATCTTCAGTCCCATGGATTTTTATCATTTACATAGTTTGAAAAATTATAGTATTCTTTTTTACAAATTAGTTGTTTTATCAAAGATTTAAATTTACTTATTGATAGTTTTTGAATATTAATTGGAGCTTTGTTGTAAAACTGTATACATTGCCCCATAAAAGAGTTACTAGTTTTGTGTAGACGTGTATCATGCACCAACAGCTTATTTTTACTTCTAGTATTTACTTTGTAAACATAACTTTTCTTGCTGAAACTACTTCCCTAAACCTATCCCTCAGAGATATCCTAGATACTAATTTATAAATAACATGAATTGCCCGTTTTTGTAACAAAAATATTGTATGAATGTTTGTATCTGACTAACATTTGGTAATATAAATTTTAAACATTTGGTTTTTTTCTCATTAAGTAACAAATTATTAGCATTAAACCAATTTACAATTTTAGAAATGGCATTCTTTGATTTATCATAACATGTCTGTCATCTCTTAACTTTAAAAAGTAAAGAGGTATCATCAGCAACTAAGATACTGTCATGGTTTTTTACATGATATGGGAGATCATTAATATAAATAAGAAATAGAAAAGAACATAAAATTGAGCCCTGAGGGACTCCCATAGTGACTGCTGATCCCGGAGATCTTTCACCATTGACATCTATTTTCTGTACTCTGCTACTCTTGTAGGAGGTCAAAAGGTTGAGAGCTTTACCTCTAATACCATAGTGATTTAGCTTCCTGATTAGATTTTCATGTTGGACACAGTCAAATTCCTTAGGTAAATCACAAAACACTACAGCTACAAGCGTCATGCGAATCCTCCTAGGCGTTAAATATATTTTTGAACTAGACTTTGCCAGCGGCTCCACCCGCCATAAATTCGGTTATCGGCAAGGAACTCCTTAATTAGGTATACTCATTTGCCAAAAGCTTCGCCTGTCCTAAATTAAGTTATGGCTACTGTGATTTACTCCTTAATTACACAAATGAAGTTTGCTATATCAAGCTGTAGCTATAGTTTGTTTAAGCTTGGTTATAGTTATTCCTGCGGGAATTTCAGGATAAAAAGTAGCCTTTATGCTATTCCAGGACCTAACCTATATGTATGCTAAGTGTCATCCTGATACGTCCAGTGGATGAAGCGTGAAAAAGTAACAAACATCCATCCAAACAAACTTTTGCATTTATAATATTAGCAGGATAGTACCACTCCTGCATCGGTTGTGGATTGAATACGCTCCATGCTATCTAATGCACACATTCAATCGTTCTATTGACCAATAATGAATGCTATGTCTTCACTTCTGGACCGAATTCAACGCATTGGCTGCACATGGTTGGGAGGTAGAGTTGTTAATGTGCTGTCAAATTGTGAACGGCCATATTATTTGTTTACATTTGGTGAACAGAATGATTTCAATGCATATGCAATATCATAGCTCTCAATGCCATCAATAGAATGCACCTATACACCATGCCGCTAATTCTTTAGTAGACATGTTTTTCTTTAGTTAGTAGCTTTGTAAATTAATCTACTAAAAGCTGAGAAAAAAGCCTATATTTGAAGTCAAGTCAACAGCTTTCTTCACAAATCAAAAAGAAACATCAATATAATTTGCTCTGATTGTCGTTCAAAATTATGATTTGTTCCTTTAAATTAATTTTGCCAACACATAATTCATTAAGGAAACTTTTAAGAAATTTTGCTTCCTTGACAGCATTTGACAAACTAGTATTCGGACTCCGTGCTTGAGCTTGCTACAGTTTGTTCCTACTTTAATTCCCAGTTAATTACATTATCACCCAACTTTACAACTAAACCGGAATATGATCTTTGATGGCTACAATACCTTTGTTATATATTAAAACAAATCATCATTTCCAAATAACAGATTTATTGTGAATGCCATTGTAACATTTATTACTTCAGCTTCACTTATGCATTTTTGAACCAAAGAGGTTTGTACCTGCTTACAGTTAATTTACAACATTAAAAACTGAAAATAAATCAGCAAGTACCTACAACAATAATAATAGCATTTTGTAACTTACGGGTGCACGAAGAAGCACAAAGACATATTGAAATGCAAAAATTTCTCGCACCGTAAATGTATGTAATCACTGAGATCGCAATGAATTTAAGTTATGATTTTGAAATACAATTTTACGACTAAGTCGCGGTTTAAGTTATTGGGACATGGTAACCAGTAATCACTCTATTATTTTTGAAGCTCTCCAATCACCATTAGCTAAAAATGCGTCTATTCTACGATTCGTAGGACATAATCTATATAATTTTTGATTCGTCCGTAGATGACCACCACATGACCATAGACATGACTACTCACGAGCTTGACGCATGCTTGACGTATGTCTATTTTTTTTATGCTTCTAGAGTTGCTTATTATCAAACATCATCTTTTCATAGTTTGAAAACTTGATTACAGGATTAGAATATGCGTCTTGTAATATTTATGTTATTCGAAACATGCCTTAACCTTTTCTAAAAGGTTTAACAAAATAGTTTCTACTTCTTCGTTTTATCGCAACGCTTCCCATCGGTAGGGAATTCATTCTCACATACCTTACAACCCAAATGGATGCGAGCGAATGCTTATGTTGTGAAATAAGATAAAGTTTTCCCTACGTACTACAATATGGATTTCATCAAGAAGGAAGTTGTTAGATTTCTGGTGTTGCAAGCGTCTATAGGCTACGATGTGCCATCAGGTGGACCGCTAGCTTATTTGCCACCTTAGTCTAAAAAGTCAAACTTTTTATATTTTACATCATAGATATAGAAAATGGATGGAGTTTTAGCGCGAATCTTAAGAAGAAGTGGTGTTTTTTCGTGTTTATTTTTTTTTAATTCATTTAGTGTGTTTCGATGTGTATATTTTAGCAATGTTTTACGAAAGCGTAATACGAATTGTGCACTGAATGCTCATGAATAGTGAATTATCAAGAAATAAGCAGGACATGACGCAACGCAATTTCTGAAGGATCCACACCAAAACTCCCACTCTATCTTGGGACATGTAACCGAGGACGCGCGATATCGCCGCGATAAAATTTGAATATGACGCTTCGCCAAACTTAGATATAAGCAGAGGATTATATTTACACATGACTCTGGAGAAATGATATGCAATAATGCGAAATCTGGTCTCCACATCGAAGAAGGAAGGAAGGAAAATGGATCTTAAACACTTTAATTTATTAGGCTTAAGGACATGCATCCTGCCTTCTCATTGACTAAAAAAATGTTTCTTTAGATACGTCACTGACCTCTACTATTAGAGGTCAGTGAGATACGTTCTTATTAGGCACGTTCCTTCTGAGCCGCGTTACAATTTAATAGTAAAACTTAATTTTAGCACCAACTACCCGTTCCGTCTAAGCACATCTGATATTTTTTGACAGTTCTGACTGTCCCGACATGGATTTTTGGTAGCAACATTTCGTAGCAAAATCGTTTAGACGAATCGCTAAAAGTCAACATTATGCCGGCTATACACACTCGCCGAGACACCCCGAGTCAGGCCAAGAGCGAGTGTGTAGGTGTGTAAGTACATGGTGCTCTTTGCTATCTCTCGTCTCGTCGACGCTCGATCAAGTGTTGGTTTTAGGGCCCGAGTCAAAAGGCGTCATATTGGTGTGTTGTGTTGCAAACGCTTGAAACACAAACCACTACGATTTTGTGCTAAGAAGTATTTAGATGGAACGCCCTATAAATGTCCATTTCATTCCAAGAAGCTTATCATTGTATAAATTCTCAACTTTATTTAGTTAAGGTTAATAGATTAACTTATTTTTTTATTATATCATATATAGCACTATTAATCAATTAATTCAGTAAATTTCAAAAAATGGTAGCAAAATATTAAATAGAACCAAGTTCGGAACGTCATGTAGGGATGCTCTAGATGTTACATTATCGCACACAAAAAATCGATAATGGCTAACTTAAATGTTTTTAAATACATATTTCAAATTGTATGGGCTTGATGATTTATTGATTTATTGAAACCAACGGCGTTACAAATCAGTATAAATTGATGATAAATGAATTTATAAAAGAATCTTTTATTAAGATATATTGGCTCTTATCTTATCTTAATAAATATAACTATTTAGAAAAGCTTTTTATCAAGATAATAAGTGGTTATAGTAGTATGTCTACAATGTCTTTGCAAGTCATGCTAAAAAGCAACATATGTTCGAGTTAGTACAGAAAAAATTAACACATAAGTATACATTAAGAAACATCAAACTATGCTGATATTATACATATAAAACAGTTCATTTTTTAGACTGTTAGAACATGCCACAGAACGGAAATATAATGTTAATGTTAGGGATCCGTTTAAAATTCAGATCTTGAAAAAAACTGCCAAAATAAAAAACTAAATTAATTTTTCAATATCGATTCTATGAAAGATTGATTGAAGATTGAATTTCAAAAAAATGAGGCTCAAAACCCAGTACTTTAATTGCTTTGCTATTGAATTAACATCAATGTCACTTCTGCCGATTATCTGATAATAACATCGATGTTTCGATACTTGACACATAGCAACATAGATTATTATCGATCGACTACCATTCGTCCCTAAGTGGTCCGTAATAAATGGGAGGCAGGATTACGCATCCAAGAGAATGTACAGCCAGATATTACACAGCCTATATTTTACACCCCCGGAATACGTGTACAAAGATTCAAGTACTGGCTGCGTAATACTGGCTGCGCAATACGGGCTGTACATTTTCTTTCCGCACCAGTATTGTACGGCCAAAGATTACGCGACCACGGATTTCGTGTACATGTACTAATGGTTGAGTATTCCTGGCTGCAAATTCTCGGTCCGGACAAGTATTGTCCGACCAAATAATGTACAGCCACGGATTACGAAGCCAGTACCATAGACAAGAAAATATCATAGTTGCGTTTTGTTTCAACGCATTATGTGCATTAGGCTGCATAAACATGAGACATTGGATATATTAGTTTAGTATTTTAAAAGCGACAATCACTATCAAATTTAATAAAAAAAAGGTTCGTTTGTAGAAATTGTTGATATAAAAAAAATCTATGTAATAACTAATAGTAATTTTAATTTTGTTCTATTTGATGGTTTAGATTTTTAATCCTGTAATTTTTATGTATCTTTAAATATAATATGTAAATTTTTTAGTGGCATTCAGTATTTTGTTTACCCAGATCAGAGTTTCATATTAGCTCTTACAAGTGTGCTTTTGGATTGGAGACTTTCATCACCAGCTGTTGAGCTTTCAATTTTTTTTAAAGTTCAAGCCGCCCCTCATTTCTTGGAGGGGTTGTTTCGTTTGGTGGGGGAATTTAGAATGCATGGGGGTGTGGCGCGCAAATATGTATGTGTGTGTATAGATGTTTAAATAGATGTGTGTTTGGGTACTTTGTTCCTGGATTATTGATTGGCAACATGTGTTACTTGCCTCATCTTCCCTTAGGCTTGTTTCTGAAATGGATAAGTTAAATGGTGTGCATTTGTTGGAAAGAGCTTGTGTATGAGCTGGGCTATTTCAAAAGGTACAATACAGTACTTTCCCTCCGACTACGGCCTTTCTCCACCCTGTTTATATATTTGTGTATTTATATATGTGTAACAATATAAATATCTTTAATTTTATTTATGAGTGTAAGTATTAAAAAAAGTTAAAAACATTGTGGCAATTGTCTGGTATACGATTTTTACAACTAGGTGGCGCTGTGTGGTGTGTCTAGAATTATTCATTTATTTAATGATGCATATTACAATATATTTAAATTCTCTTACAGAATTGATGATTTTAAAGCTTTACGTGGTATGAGTCCTATTGTATGTCATATGTATTCTATAAATTATAGAAAAAGTTCTAAAAATTGCTTGTTACTATTATTAAATCTCTATGCACATTTTTAAAATACGCTTTGTACAAAGAGAAAATAAATAATATCTAGTGGCGACGTTAGTTTGCTACTATTAACCCCTTAATAAACATGTGATTGAAATTTTTAAAACGTTAATTAAATGTCTATTAATTTATTTACCACTTGTATAATATGTTTTGTAATTATATTTATTTAAACAAATTAAAAGTGCTTTTAGTTACCTACTTCAATAAATGTTTTTTTATTTAAACAATAGACCTGTTACATAATAACCACAGGTAAGCTTGTTTGCCACCTTGGTGGTATAAAAAAACAACTAAAACATATTTTTACAAATTTAGTTAATTTGATAATTAACTAACTTTGTCAAAAATTAAAATTCATATTTTTGTATGAATATAGTGGTTTGAAACATGTTTGTGTAGCAGTCACATGTTACTAAGGATTACTTAATATTCTTCAAAAAGTGATTATTATTACTGTACCTCATGCCAGAAAGAAATATATCCAACTAATTTAACAAGTCATGGATATCTAATCTAAGTGCAAATAAGAAACTTTTTATCTGCTTGTCATGTGGTATCGTTAGAGATTTGACAGTGGCTAATTGACTTTTTTGATTAGCCACTAGTTTGACAATGAGCCAGTATAGTGGACAATGGCCTAAGCCTCATTCTCAAAGGAAAAAGTGTATAGTGGTTGCAGCAAGCAAATATTTACTACGAAACATCCAAACTTTGTATTGTTTGCACTATGATTCACACAATAATCGACTAAACATTTATATATTCTTATGAATAGGTACAGAATCATCACCCTCAGCCATGGGGACATGATAGTGATAAGATACTAAGCACTAATAGTCCCATATTTTAACAAAGACTTTAGCTCTGGATTGTGCTGAAGCCATTAGCTACAAAACTAAAAGTCCGCTAAACCCAGTAAGTAAAGATGTTACAAAAATTAAAAAAAATGCCATATGCTGCCTCATGAAAAGTGTACAATTATTATGAGCTTTTTAGTTTAAGTGTAGACTTTTTTGACTTCACTACAACCATGGCCGTAGCCCCAGAAATAAATTCCATACATGAAATAATGTCTGCACAATTCTTGGATCCCAATTATTGGTCGTACAATCTCGGTACGTGTCGATATTGTACAGCCAGAATTACGCGACCACGGAATACCCAGCCGAGCAATAGGAATCCGGTTTCTTTGTACACGTAATCCGTGGCTGTACATTCCACGGTTGGGTAATATAGGGACTCGTAATAAATGATCGCTTGCAAGAAATGGCAGCTGCCGAAATTCAGGTTGCAAATCCTTCGAATTTAGCTAAAATTGAAAGGTAAATCAATATCCGAAGCTTGATTATACTTTAGCTTAATTAAAAAAAGATAGTTTTTCATACTTTTGTTCAAGTGTAAATTTTTTTTAAACAGTTTGTGAAGTTTCTAACTAGGTATGATTGTTTCAGTTTTCTGAGTGATCCAAGTTACAAAGAACTTATTGAAAGTTCATCTACATTTAACTCAAGATTATGTGCCGAAAGGAGAATGCGTATGCCTTTCATCGATACACAGACAGGTTTGTTTTAATCACTCTTTACCTATGCCTATAGCATTACCGGCTCAAGGGTAAAAATATACAATATCCCCCGCGTATTTAAGGGTTGAAAGTGATGGGGGGAGGGGGGGAGGGGGGTAGGAGGTACCCCAGAAAAGGAGGGGGCCCGGAACCCCCCCTTTTTTATATAATTTTTAAAAATTTAACCTCAAAATGTAGGAACCAACTTCTATCAGGGTATCCAATTTTCCCTGCGTAATTTAGGGTTGATAGTGAGGGGGGAAGAGGTAGGTACCCCCGAAAACTAGAGGGCCCGGAACCCCCCCTTTTTTATATATTTTTTTTAAAATTTAACCTCAAAATGTAGAAACCAACTTTCTTTAGACTATTGAATAGTTAATTAATATACAATTTCCCCTGCGTATTTAAGGGTTGACAAAATTAGCCCCCTCTCCTCCGCAAACTCAATGCATTGAGCTTCTGTGCCCAACTGAGAGAAAATCATTCTCCAGTTCCACATAGATCTGAAACAGCAAAAAGTAAGTTATTAGTTTTAAACTAAGATGAACTATGACAAATGACTGCTTTTGTGGTTCAGTTGGTAGTGCTCCTGCCTACTGAACCGAGGGGTGTGGGTTCGATTCCAGCCCAAACAAACACAGGTAGAAATAAAAAACAAATAACCACAAACGTTAAGGAAGGAGCTTGCTTCGCTGCACTCCTGCCTCAACCTTCTAACCTAACTCAACTGACGTTGGGGTGCCCTAACAAGATTTCTGGGTAGAAATAAAAAAAATAACCACGAACGTTAAGGCAGGAGCTTGCTTCGCTACGCTCCTGCCTTAACCTTCTAACCTAACTCGACTGTCGTTGGGGTGCCCTAAAAAGATTTCTGGGTAGAAATAAAAAAAAAACCACGAACTTTAAAGCAGGAGCTTGCTTCGCTACGCTCCTGCCTTAACCTTCTAACCTAACTCGACTGTCGTTGGGGTGCCCTAACAAGATTTCTGGGTAGAAATAAAAAAAATAACCACGAACGTTAAGGCAGGAGCGTAGCGAAGCAAGCTCCTGCCTTAACGTTCTAACCTAACTCAACTGACGTTGGGGTGCCCTAACAAGATTTCTGGGTAGAAATAAAAAAAATAACCACGAACGTTAAGGCAGGAGCTTGCTTCGCTACGCTCCTGCCTTAACCTTCTAACCTAACTCGACTGTCGTTGGGGTGCCCTAACAAAAATTCTGGGTAGAAATAAAAAAAATAACCACAAACGTTAAGGCAGGAGCTTGCTTCGCTACGCTCCTGCCTTAACCTTCTAACCTAACTCGACTGTCGTTGGGGTGCCCTAAAAAGATTTCTGGGTAGAAATAAAAAAAAAAACCACGAACTTTAAAGCAGGAGCTTGCTTCGCTACGCTCCTGCCTTAACCTTCTAACCTAACTCGACTGTCGTTGGGGTGCCCTAACAAGATTTCTGGGTAGAAATAAAAAAAATAACCACGAACGTTAAGGCAGGAGCTTGCTTCGCTACGCTCCTGCCTTAACCTTCTAACCTAACTCGACTGTCGTTGGGGTGCCCTAACAAGATTTCTGGGTAGAAATAAAAAAAATAACCACGAACGTTAAGGCAGGAGCGTAGCGAAGCAAGCTCCTGCCTTAACGTTCTAACCTAACTCAACTGACGTTGGGGTGCCCTAACAAGATTTCTGGGTAGAAATAAAAAAAATAACCACGAACGTTAAGGCAGGAGCTTGCTTCGCTACGCTCCTGCCTTAACCTTCTAACCTAACTCGACTGTCGTTGGGGTGCCCTAACAAAAATTCTGGGTAGAAATAAAAAAAATAACTCTTGCCCCAGAAGTTATTAAGCATTTTCAGAAGAAATACTTAGTTAAGTTAAAATATACTTGAATCTAAAGATCTTTCTCATTTTAGGCGTCGCCCAAAGTCATTGCAACCTGTTTATGACAAGAAAACAGCGGCTGCAGGGGGCTAGAGAAGGACAAGTTTATACATATCCAGCACAAAGGTATTTTTAAATTTATTTCTAACCAACTTCAAAAATCTCCTCAAATCAATTGAGATGGATTTCTGTGCCTACTGTGTATCTCATGGTGAGGATTTGAATTAACCAGAGAAAGTTCAGAAATAATTAAATTAAACGGTCCTTGCCATGATCAGTTTTATTTTGTTTCTGTTATTTTGGCACAGTTTCATGCACCATGATTTCCTGCACAAGACAATCATTTATATGACATACAATTTTGTATGCCTTGAGACTGCATGTTTTGTATTTTTTTTTTTTTTTTTTTTTTATACCACTAAGGTGGCAAACAAGCCTACAGTCCGCCTGATGGTAAGCGGTCACTGTAGCCTATGGACGCTTGCAACACTAGGGGCATCACTCGCGCGTTGCCGACCTTTCAGAAATCTAATAACTTCTTTTTTGAAGAACCCCATACTGTAGTCCTTAGAGAAAACCTTGGCATATTATACCTTGTATGTATAATATATACCTATGTATTTACAAAAAAAAGAAAAAACTGAGCGGCACATGAATAATGAAAGCTGCATTTAGCTATCTATATCTAGCTGCTAATTTTTAAAGAAAATAATTATAAACCAGTATAATTATTATTGAATATGTCCTTCAAATGGTGGCCTCCAGCTTTAATGCAAAGTTTTTGCCCTTTTTTCACTGTCATTGTATAAATTACTCCCCTACTATGTATATTTAACATAAAGTCATAAAAGTTTTGTCAAAATTAATTTCATTGAATGAAATTAGACTTTGAAATTTATGTATTTATATCTATGAATATGTACATGTGTAATATTACATTGTTTATAGTTAGTAGTTGTTTAGCAGCGGGTGCACTCCATATAGGCAGAAAGGCACTGCCTACCCTTGATCATTTAAGTTTTAACTTTTAACATTTTTCATAATGGTAAGTACCTAGTATAATATATCAGGCTAAATGAATAAACGCTGTCTCGTGTTTTCCTTTGGTAGGTATTTTACATAGCTGCAGCCTGTCCAGTATTGCACTAACAATTACGAATAAAACTTTTACACTTTTGCATGACAGAAGCAGAAGGTTTAGATAATTTTTTCTGTGGCAAAGACACCCAATAATGTGTTCTTATATGGCCTATCAAATATAATAATACATGCACAAAGAAACAAGCTGACAATCAAGTATATCTTTGCACAGGCCATGTCACTACTGTCTACGCAAAACAAGAAAAAATATTGCAATTCTCTATTTCACAGCTTGAAGTAAGTTCCTCAAATCAAAAGTCAGCTATTCACGTACAATTAAAAAAAACTGTTTATATCTGCGACAAGTATCCCTAACTATTTTCCGTTCAGCTTGCATTAATACACCTGTCAAACATGACCGAAAGTCGACAAAGTTGTCTGTACATATCCCAGATATGACAATGGCTGTATATTATTCAACTTATCTTAAAATTAGCACTTTTTCTTTTGATTAATTTGGTATTTATTCTGCCTGCTGACATGTCTAGAGAGATGGAAATGTGGTTTGTCACTCATAATGAATTTCAAAGGAAAGTCTTCATCATAAGATAAGTTTATGATGGACTAGCAGTATTCCAGACGAGATTGTAGGTCTAGTGATTGCAGCTTATGCTCGATCTGAGTTTTACACGGAAATATCTTCAAGTCCTTCGTCAAAATGGGAGTATAGTGCTCCATTATTGATTGTCGTGTATTTTACATATCCTATGAACACAACTGTCATTACCAAAATGATAGGTACCAAAAAGAGTAATTCCTATTGTGCCATTACTCTTGCATCACGCAGTATTTGTATATGTACTTATCCATTTTCTGATACCCATAGTGTAAGCTTTGCTTAGGTTGGGACATTCCTGACCCAAGGCACCCTTAAAGGACACACCTGGGGGTGCCACGGGAACTTGAATTTGGACCCGTGGCACCCCCAGGACATTTAGTGCTGTACTTTTGAATGTAGGGTATATGTTAAAGCTGAACATTCTAATCAAAAGCAACAGTCGACGTACCTACGCATATCTCTATTGTATTTTAAAATATGTTATCAGCAATCAAATTGAAGTGTGTTATAGCATTCGAATATTAATAAATAATATATCAGTATATTGTGTAACAAAGAATATAGTAACAGAAACGGAGGATCTAAATTTTATCAAGATACACGGGGGAACAATTCTGCTGCACAAAAAACACAGACAACATAAAAAAACATTACAAGAAAGTTGGTCTGCGTAGTGTTGTTCAACCTATAAGAAATCATAATGTCCTTGGTCTTTAACCATAGATCAGGTAAGGTTACACTTAGTAATTAAATGTGTGTGTGTGCCAAGGACACACCCAGGATGCTATAATTGGACGCGAAATACATATATGGCGAAAAGCAGTCTTTAGAGTAGGTACACTTAAATAAAGGGTGAAAGAAGGATTGTGGGCCTAACAGCAGTTTTACCACTTCTTCCATCTGATACCATTCCGGAGTCCTTTGAATTTTGATATATTGTATTCGATGTATGTATGATATACTGTACTGTCGATATGGAAAAAATCATCAATTACATAGAATGATTTAGGCTCAGCGTACATTCAGCTGAGAGTGTCATAGGATGAATAACATTTTGGAAGGTATACTCCAAATTAAACAAATTGATCAATAAAAATACGGTTTCCGTGATGCGTCTACTAAATTTACTGCACAATATTCACAAATTGAATAATTGAATGCAGTACCCAAAAACGAAAACAAGCAGTCTTCAATAATGACGATTTCATAGTGCACATTCAATTGCAATTTTTTAAACAGAGAAATAACATTAAGCCACACATTGGAGAAATTGCATTAAATAATAATTTAAAATTAGACTGTTAAAATTATTTTGTTACTATTCATCTGTCCCATCACTATTAGGGGATTCATTGGAACTAGTAAATAGAAACCGTGATACCACTGGTACACTGTTGTATTAATTTCAGGACCTGGGGGTACCACGGGTCTGGAATGGGTTGGGATGAGATGGCACTGTGTGAAATGTCCATAAATATTTATTTCTTTTTGTGGCTCAATTTTTTTACTTACAGGAAAGGCCAAGGGATTATTTGTTTATTATAAAACTAAAGATATTTTGTTTGTATGCAATTTTCAAATACAGAACGGTTTATTCAAGTTTTTATTACTAAATAAATATATAAATGCATGGTAATTTGTTCAAATGTATGCTAAACCGAAACAATGTTTGCTGGGTTAGCTAGTTAAGCTATAACTCAAGTACCTACCCACATTTATCATTATGGTTTTCCTAACGTTTGTAGATGGCGTAAATCCCGTCGCCAATATCTCACAACGTCATCGAGAAGATGGGGCTGGAGTGGAGTGACAGATACATTAGATAATACTGGGGATGGAGAGAACAGTTCAGGGTTTCCCAGTGAAGCTCTAGGTGGAGAGGACAGCCGAGACGGCTCTCAAACTGCTACTAAAGATGATCCTAAGGTATGAATCTCTTTTTATGATGATATGATTAATCAAGCTTGGAACTTTGCTTTTTCTTTTTATTTCAAATGTTGATAATTTTTTTTTTATTTGCAACAATTATGTACAATAAGAAACACAGATCTTGGAGTTTTAAAGTCATATGATGCGCATGAGTCACAAGTGATTTAAAAATAGTTTACCTATAAGAGGTACTTATTTTTATTTACTATTGCAATTTTCTACACATTTTATTACTCAAGTGTACTTTGAAATTGGCCAATTATGCAGTTTTGAATCCTATTTTAAATGAAAAGCAAACGTGAGTGAGTGAATATGAGACTGCAATTTGCATAGGTGGCCTTAAAACCCCGAGAACCATGGTTCGAACTGTAATTTGATTACAAAGAGAATGCTACTAAATTTTTGACGAAATCAGACTAATAGAAAAATGTAATGTGAATGTAAAAAATGTCCTAAAATAGCAGCAAGCATAATTTTTTAAGACATTAGTAAAACAAACAAACTGGTATAAAAAGATGGGAGGGCGAAATCAGGTTGACAGCAGGTGCAAACTGGAGGAGGGCAGCAAATGACTGGAGGCACTGAAAGGACTTAGAGAGGCCTATATTTGCCACAAGGCATACGGAATACAGAGCCAATTTGGAGGGCATTCGTTTCAGCCGGAAGACATCCAATGCTGATCGTATGCCCCCCCCCCCATATGTCCTAAGCCGCCCGCGCCCATTCACTTCCTGCGACCAGGTCGTCTGTCCACCTGGCACGAGGCCGTCCCACGCTGCGTCTTCCGATCTGTGGTCGTTTGGTGACCTGCCCATTGTCACTTCAGCGTGCTAACTGTTTGAGCTACGTTGGTAACTTTCGTTCTTCGGTGCATTTCCTCTTTTCGGATTTAGGCCATATTTATTTTATTTGCATTATGTCCAATTATACCTTTACTTTGCAATTCTGTAAAAAAAAGATTATTGACTGATTGATTGTAACAGTGACTTGTTAATTGCAATTAAATTTCGCCCAACATTGCCAAATGATAAAATTCTTCTACATTTCCTCAGCATAGAAGAGATGTAGATTCGTTTATTTTCTTAATATATTTTTGAATATTACCAGATTAAAGTCTAAATGCCATGGTCTGTTTGAAAATTTAACATTTTGTTTGCAGGAATGGTTTTATGATGAACTAGCAATCGAAGAGATGGAAACGGGTGAGGAGCCGGAAGCGGAGTCAGATGAAGATTACTTTGATGACACGTACGCGAACCGACGCAGACGAAGGGTAGGAGTGCCGCTTACCGGCCCTGGCTCCAGAGGCGGCAGGGTTAGGAAGTCTCTGCCTGAGGATTCTACCCCTAAGCGGGGACGAGGGGTATGACACATTCAATTATACTGACTCTTGATAGCACTTAACATAATTCCCGGATAATATTGGTGGCGAAGAGAGAGAAGTGTCATATTTTTCAGTTTATCATTGACTGAAAGCACGGTTAAAACGACGTTTTCTAAAAATGAAACCTAGCTTGATCGATTAATCGCACCTGTAACCTCCTGCACACTAAATTTCATAAAAATCGTGGGAGCCGTTTCTGAAGTTCGGATTATATATATATATATATATATATATATGTAACTGGTGCCGCCATTTCATATTTTCAATACCCTTTTTGTACAAAACCGTATCTTAAAAATTCACTTATTTACCACAAGTCATAGACTATTCTTAGATATTTTTTTTGTTTCTGTCATACATTAGTTATAAAGTGAATTTTGCACTAATAATAAAACATCTATTATTGATCGTGCTAAGCAATTTTAGGTTGTAAAGGCACTTAAGCAATGATGATTGGTAACCTCTAGGCTTTTGGTAGTATGCATCATTTTAATCCCTCTCCTCCCCTTCTGTTTTTTATTGTTATTGGGAGGTACATATATTCGTATTGTGTAGGTAGGTATAACAGTTTTTGTATAGATAGTTTGTTTTTTTTTTATACTAAAAAAGTAGCAGACAAGCTTAGGGTCCACCTGACAGTAAGCGGCCACCGAAGCCAATGGACGCTTACGACACCTGGGGTGTCACTCGCGCGTTGCCGACCCTTCAAAAATCGATAAACTTATTTTTTGAAGAATCCCATACTGAAGAAAAACCTTGGCCGGGAGCTCATTCCACAACCTAAGCATTCGCGGGAGAAAGTTTTTCTGGAACCGCACTGTTCATGACCATTTAGGTTCTAAGGTCTGAGGATGAATTCCTTGCTGATAGCGAGGCATCATTTCGAACAATTTCTTAAAACACATCCCATTATCATTATCAACACCAAGGATCCTAATGCTCTGGGAGATTTTTGTGTAGGTATAACAGTTTTTGTTTCGATATTTTGTGTAGATATGATATATTTAGTAAGTGTGTAATTAATTTAAACTTCATTGTAGACACTTTGAGTCAGTAAATTATTTGTACAGTACAAATAAATAAATAAATCCCTTTTTTTCCAGGGTCGTGGCCGTAAAAAGGCAGTGCAAGTAACGCTTCCGTACGAAGTCCCAGGTGACGCAGAGAAGCCCTACGGATGCGAACGTAAGTCCACAAGAAGGCGACACTAATCCACACGATGCCTTATTAGCTCAGACGTCTAACTACCGTCACTAGATCACACCACGATCACTATTTAAAAAGAAATTACTACCACATTGACAATGCGATGTGTGCACACGTTAAAGTGTGTGTGTAAATAATGCCCTATAATTTTATACAGCTAATAGGCATAGGCCGTGCAAACACGAAAAGATCTTTAACAACAGATTATACGATTAAACTTTTCGTACAAGCACAGCTTAATAAACACACAGCTATCTTACACGCGTCTCGCACCACGTAACTATACAGCTTGTGCAGCAGGTGCGCGCCACTTATTAGGCGCGACACAGTTGTTTTGACTTATTTTGTATACGCTCGCGTAGTTCCGAGTACTTCTGTCCGATACGAACATCGGGCGGTTGTGAATTTTGTAGGGTGTGAGCTAGCTGTGTGTTAATTAAGCTAAGGTACAAGTGTGCAGCGAAGTAAGACGTTGTCACGTCAAAAAAATGTGTTCTTTGATGTGGATTTGAAGCTTAATTTCAAAATACAGAAACATTTGATTATCAGTGCTATAGGCAGTAGTTATACGCAGTGATTCTTCACCAAAAAAAGGTTATATTAATGTGGCATACAAATACAGTTAAAAGGAAATTAAGTTTCTGTAAGTCGCAAGAATATGCCTTTTAATTATTGATCTGTATATGAATTGTCAGTTAGTAAATACCGTCACAGAATAATTGAAAACTTTTAACGTATCACATGGTGCCCCCCCCCCCCCCCCCATGCAATCTGGAAAACAAAAGGCAATTAAAATATTACATATATATTGTTGATAAACAATAGGCAATTAGATTAGTAACAATTTTTTTTTTTAAATCAAACTATTTACATTGTAAATCTTGTTTATTTATTGTTTCAATACAAAACATGTATTTATTAGTTGATACACTATAATTTTTTGTTTCGTTTTTGATTTTACAAAGATTACCTATTGGACGCACGCAATAAAACAGTATTGTAATTAGTTTGTAAAGCTAGTTATTGTTAATTTACTTGACGATTCGAAAGTGTTCTTAGTAACCCATTTGAATAAAAAGATTTTGATTTTGATTTGATTTGATTTCTGATTTTGTTGAAATTTGGTGTATCTTATTACGGTTTCTGCATAATTTAAAGTGCAAACGAAGTGGCAGGCAAGGTTTAGTTTTTAAAAGTCACAAAAGCTTTTGAAATATTATTTTCAAAAATAAAATTAAGAAATGATAAATTAACACTTTTTCGTCAATGATTCGATTAACCTTATTATTTAAGTATCACGTTTCTGTAGAAATAGTCTTTAGATCGAGAAATATAGGTTTCAATTGATTTTTCACGCACAGATTTCGTTTTATCAATTTCTAGCAAAAACCAAAATTATGTTTCTTAGAATATCAATGAAAAATGATTTAATTAAAGTGGTTTTCTCTTTTACAATGTTTGTGCTTTTTATTCTATTGACTTCATTAATTTTTAACTATCTATTAATGTAATGAACACTGCCGTATGAAATATAAGTGCATAAATATTAGGATCAAAAGAAAATAAAGTTCAAAATTGTAAATAAATTTTATGAGGAATAAAATCAACAATAATTTAAAGTTGTTGCACTGCCACTACAAAAATGATAGATACAGCAAGCTCACTCCACACCAAGCGCCCTCGCTTTTAAATGGGATGTACGGGATGTATGCGTGTTGGAGAAGGTTTTAGCGGACTAACTATGGAGTGAGCCTTCTGTATCTATCTATTTTATGCTGCAACTTAGGGCCTCGGCACACACATGATACTTTCAGCATAGGCGACGGTACTGTAGCGAACTTAGTTGCTTTTCGGAAGTTCGATGCAGCGTCCGAATATTCTACCTAACCCGCATTACAAACAACAGTCGCTGCGACCGAGTTGTTTGTGCAATGCTCGATGCAGCGTCCGAATACTCTAATCCGCTTATTTACCAACTCTTGTCGCAGCGACTAGAGTTTGTAAATATGTCGTTTTTTAGAAGTTCGGTGAGTTGAACACTTATCACTTATAACACAAGGAATTTGACACTACATAGAAATGCAGCAAGTCGCCAAAGCTCAATGCAGCATCGTTTATGTTGCTAAAACGCGCAATTTAGATGCCACAATCGAACGCAGCGAGTAATCAAAACGCGATGCAGCCGCAGAATTGTTGGTCGCCGATGCTAAAAGTTTCGTGTCTGCTTAGGCCCTTAGATAATATATTTATCAATTGGTAGTATGCTAGTAGAGTAGTTTGTAGGTCACTTAGTTCTGTAAGGTAGAATGTGTTTTAAATAGAGCTGTGTTTGCTGAACTTCATATTGTTTTTTCTTTTTATAATAAAAAATTTATACTATACTGTAAACCGTTAATAAATTAGAAAAAAAAAAATCTATATTATTTAAAATTACTATCTTACAGTGCTATATCACAGCCAAAACATTAATTTATGATATATTTGTTGACAAGAACATATCTTACGTTATCAAGTAATTTATATAAATGATCATAGCATCACCTCGTGTGCTATTTAAATTTAAATGTGACCTATTCCACAAAAGGGAAACTAATAAAAATTCTTAATAAAGTTTGATGAAGCTGATGAATTAATAAAGATGTTCATCGTCTTTGTCTCTCTTCTTAAAAACCACGGCATAATGTAACATGAGGTCATAGTGTTCATCTCTTTATTATAATTGATATTTCAGAATGTTATACCATTTCAATTAATATGATATTTTTTCACAAATTAAGCAGATACGTATGAAAAGAGCGTATACTTAGAACTGTATCCTTCATTATCTGTAGAGATATCACATATTTAATCTTCAATAATAAAATATTTATTTTGATCATCTAATGAATGTTATGGCAACACTAAAACACGATTGGATCGACTTAACTCAATACTTTTTATTTTTAAAGTAAAGTCTAAATATTTATTTACATTTTTAGTATTATTGTTTTATAGTAAATATAATGAGTATTCAAAAGTTTTGGAAGGCCAGTTTTCAAATTCTCGGCGTTGTTATTTATTTCAAAATATTAAATTGATTTGGCACTTACGTTAAAAAAATCCTAGCGTATAATGTAGTTGCTTTCTCTTTCTTATATACGTGAGAGCGATCGGGGAGTAGCAGCTCCGCCAGTGAATTAGGGCGTGGCTTACGAATATGTATTTAGCTGCAATTTAAGCCCTTAATCTTCTGCAATATAAATTTACCAGTAATTAAATTATCTTCTAACTTTGTGTACCTACTCTATGAAGATCACCATTCACAGCTCCTTGCCTTACCCTTTATTCTAAACGGGAACTTATGAATCACAATATTATATTGATCGTTTTCTTTATGTGTGTCTCAGGTGTCTGTGATAGTCGTATTTATTTCACCTTTTTGTATTTACTAGATTTACTTAGGTTGATAGTAATAGCTAAAATTTTGCCACATCGTTTTTTTGTATGAATAAAAAGTATCTCAAAGAATGTTTGTTAGTATTTGATTATGTAAAATATATTTTAATTGTATTTTGGTGTGTTTATAGTATACTAATATATAAGGTGGTTTATGTGGATTTGGTTTCTAGTGTAGTTTTAGCGATACCGATTACGACTACCTATTTCTAGATTTAATATATATTTTTGATATTTGAGACGGCCCCGTGGCTCAGTGGTTTATGACCTACCTGGTGAACAGATGGGCAAGGGTTCGCTTTCTGCACAGGGCTAACATTTGTGTTTGTCTTGGGTCTAAGTGTTTCATATGTGTACTATGTATGTATTTGTATAAGAAAAGTATAAACATATGTGTGCTCATAGTAGAAGCTTTGATTAGTTTAGGACTTGATTACGCTACGTGTAAGGTCCAAAAAATTAAACAAACAAATCTTATTGACAATTTATTCAAATGTTTATTTTATGGTAAATACTTTAATAAGAAAAAATTAGTGTCGGACAACCGTCCGGAATCGTGACAACTTGTGCCTTTCACTTTTTATGTCTGTCTCTCTCGCTCTTAGGCGGGCTAACCATGCCGCGTGCCTCTCACTCGCTCTCATTGTGAGCGCATAACGTGAGCGGAGCGTAACGCAGTTTCTTGAAGTGTCACCCGGCAAACCAATTTATAAGACGTTGTCACGTCAAAAGAAAAAACTTTGAATTGTAGTTTTTTTCCAATTTAGTTGATACCTTAAAGGGTCTTTACAGTGCTATTGAAAAGCATTACTCGGTCACAGAGTAAGGATTAGTGGGGAAGTCCCTATAATACAGAGACTAGAACTACAACTAGACTATAATTGCCCTGTCTAGACGCCTTTATCGCACCTATGTATCTCATCCTTACTCTGTGACACAGTCTAAACAATGTGTAGTAATTAAGTAAAAGTAAAAAAAGTAATGTGTGTAAACTTCATGCTGAAACTGTAAAATATAACATTTTAATGAAAAAAATATCAAAACCAATTCATTGTTTTGTTAGCTTTAGTAGAATTCAATTTGATCGGGGTTTTGGCATAATTAAAGCTACCTTAGTCCTGGTCTCACCGCCTATTACGCAGATATCTATCACTAAAGAGGTTGGTGAAAAGTATGCATCAATTTTGATTGTATGTATGCAGCAACTGATCCCCAAGCCATTGGCTTCCAGGGATTAAAACCGTTATTTTATACATATCCATAACAAATAACAATAAAAAATGAATTAAAATTATTGGTAGTGCTCTGATTTTTTGATATGTATAAGAGGCTTTTTATAATGTAAGAAATTGATCTATGTGACATTGGGTGTAGTATTAAAAAAGGATTTGGAAAATTAAAATTTTACTTAAAGTGAATTTGACGGAAATTTTCTCATGCAAACTTCGTTACACTAAATACCTTTGACTATAAATATTTCGCTTGTAAAATAACGTTATTATCATGTATCGCTATTTGATGTAATATATACATAATATAAGTATGAAAACTAGCAATTTTTGTACGTATACATAAATATATTTGCGTATCTCAGAAACTGTTTTAACGATTTGGATAAAATTTTAGATTTAGATAGGGTTTTGCTTTTTAAGTTTACCTATATAGTTGTATTTTTCTATAAAAACGCGATTTAAGGGTAAACACCGGAAAGCTGGTTTAAAAGGTGCCTGAATTTCTTGTATGGCCCAACTATCAGAAATTAACAGAATCTCATAAAACTAAAAACCGCGAGCAGTCGATTTTTCGGTCTTTTTAGGGTTCCGTACCCAAAGGGTAAAAAACGGGACCCTATTACTAAGACGTCGCTGGCCGTCCGTCTGTCCGTCTGTCACCAGGTTGTATCTCAGGAACCATGATAGTAAGACAGTTGAAATTTTCACAGATGATGTATTTCTTGCCGCTATAACAACAAATACTAAAAAACAGAATAAAAAATATATTTAAGGGGGCTCCCATACAACTAACGTGATTTTTTTCATAGTTTTAGCTTGATTTTGATAACGCCAACAGGTAGACGCTTGAAATATTCACAGAATTTTTAGTTATATATTCATTTTGATAATTAATAATTAAATTAAAATAAAACAAATATTTAAGGGGGGAGGGCTCCCATACAACAAACCTTTGTGCGCGAATCCAACTCGCACTTGTAAAATTTAAATACAAAGTGTAATTCACGAAACCTCGAAAATTATGGCAAATCATTTTTTTATGAAAAACAATCTACGGCTTTTACCCTTACAAAAAAATACCGAGCCAGCTAGCCGGTCGCCCAGGTACTTTATTTTACTATGGTTCTTTAATTATTTACTACCATTTCCTGAATGTTTATGATTTTTGCGAATATGGTAAAGAGTATGGTAATAACGCATTTTAGTGGCGAAATGTTTATAGTTTTGTTTTAGTACATCGAAGTTTGTTTCGTAGAAATCTGATTTGGATACACGTTAAGGCAAAGTGTTACTTGAGTGAAGACAAGGACGACGCGACATGTAAAACTTAGCGTGCGTGAGTAATATAGCTATATCTCAATTCACTGATGCATGATATGTATATTAGTTTAATTGTTTTTTTTATTAGTGATAATAATAAGAAATGATTATAATAAAAAAAAAAGTTAAAAAGTTGTTTAGTTTGATGCTAAGTTTTATGATGAAATTGTCTTTGATAATAGTAGCTTAGATGTAAATTTGTATTTTTTTTTTTTAAAGTTTTTATGTAATCTAATGGTTTCTCTAAAGATAGTAGCATCAATCATCAATTTTATCATATATTTATCACAAAGTTAATGCTTTGATATTTTTGATATTTTAAGCAGGATCATGCTTAGCTATTTAAGGTTTAAGGTATCATAGACCCTTAAGAGACAATACGAGAGGCAAAAAAGCATCAAAATTAAAAGAAAATTAAGGTTATTTGCATATATCATCACTGTTAATACCTTTTTATGTAGAATTTTAGTTCTTTTAAAGTGAGTTTGATTTTATAATATTATTTGTTTTGATGTATGTGAAGTATGTTGAAGGAAGATGTTATCCTTAGATCCAAACTATCATAAGCACCCAAAGATTGTTATCAATTTATACAAGAATATTTATGTTAAATAAGAAATAAAGTGATATAAATTATGAAAATTATTTTTATCATTTGCAAAATTTTTGATTGGACTCCAAGTTTGGATCTTTTGTAATTTCTATTTTTTTTTGTCTTTTATTGTTTACGGTTAAATATGTGTTATACAGAGTGTTGTTTTTGGCAGATCCATTGATTTGAAGTCATCAATCAAATGTGTCCCTTATGAGGCTACGTCTTAGAACTGACTTACCATTACGGCGGGCCGGCTTGTTTTTTACCAACGATAGGAGAACGCTATTTTTTTTTATTATTTGATATATAGTTATATAGTATGTTGGTGCTTAATAAATTATAGCAAAGATATAGCGTTCTCATGTTGTTGAGTTTTTGGTTTTGTTATTGATTGATGACACAAAATTATTGGAACGCCGCTTTAAGTTGCCGTCTGCCGACGTAGTGCCTCCGCCGAGCTGTTCTGAGACGTACGCTTCTCGAATTATGTACCCTTTACTAAATAAAAAACTTAAAGGTCGTTTTTTTTAATTGTACGAAAGTAATTTAAAGTGCGGATTAAGTGATTCATAGAATGGGCGGAGGCACTCGGGCGGTAAGTCGCAATTTTGACAATTATAATTTATTTTTTCTATTTTGTTTTGCTATTTTATTTTACGTTAAAAAATTTAAACATGTGGAAAATGTTGCCTTGCAAGTTAAATATTTAGAAATTTAAATAAATGATTTGCCGACGTCACGTAAGCTTTTTAATTTTGTCACTAGTATGCGGTGCTAAATACAAGACTCGTCCGGGTCTGACGTATCACTACACGCACACACACAAAGAGCAGGCGGCAGCAGCAGCGACTGCTGCGACGAATGCGGGGACGGCAGGCGCGTCGGGGGGCTCAAGCGGGGTCGCGGCGGGGGCGAGTGACGGGGACTCGCGGGACTCGCGCGCGCACACCCCTCCTACCGCTCAGTCTTCAGGCTCGCAGCCCGCCACTGAGTACCAAGATAGCTACGTTACTTTTCTAAATAACCCAACTGGCAAGCCCGGTTAGTATATAGGTCATCTGAAAATCGCCCACATAAAATTTCCAATCTCAGAAGTTTGCTAGAGAAAATTTCTTATTAGATATAATCTCACCTTTGTAAGTAATTTATAAAATATTTATTATGTTTTCTGTAAAGAATAAAAATTTTCTCCATATAAATTAAGGCCCCAGAGAACTACAACAAAAGTATAAAGCGACAAAATATTATTATCTCTTTCTTGTTCATGGGTAGACACGGAAGTGTAAAGTCGACAAGGCTATCTCGGGTAGCCCTAAAAAGATCAGACGAATTATACTATTCTATGATACGTTCGTGGTTATTTATTTCTTATTATAATAGCAGGTGCGTCTAGTGGAACCACTCCGGTGGTGCGCCAGGCGTCCCCCCCGCCGCGCCCAGCTTCCGCCGATACTTCTTCGTCGGACTCTGCGCTCGCTCCACTAATACCTCCCAGCACCGCCGCCGCAACTGCTACTGCTCCCGCCGATGTTGTCGCCGCTGCCGACACAAATGTCACCACCGCTCCCGACGCCGCTACGGCTAGTGCTGCATCTGAGATTAAGGAAAGCGAAGCTAAGGTAGATTTTACTGCATTCTCATGTACCCACCTCGCGTGGATGACGTGTCTGTTAAATAGCCTGTGTGGAGCTCGAGCAAGTAATTGTTATTAGTTTATGTTATATAGACCGCCCTCAGCGTCATATGACATATTTGAAAATACAATGAAGAAAGCTTTATCAATTATCTGAAATAAAAAAAAGTACTCATTTATGGAGATTGTAATATGGTCCATATTACTGTTAATAGAAAACTCTTATGCAAAGAGTTACAAATAAGTGTGTTCTAAATAAACTTGCATATGACCAATGTGGTCAGTTAGTAGAAATTTATTTGTTAGCTGAAAATAGGTTAACTGATAGGAAAAAAATACTGTAAAAATGCAGTTGTTATAAATGGAAAGCGCGCCCATGGATCGAATATTTAATTGGGTGTCCCACAGGGTTTCATTCTTAGGCCGTTTCCATTTCTTGTATATATTATTGATTTGCGTTGTTAAAGTAAAATCAATTTTTTTTTTTTTTTTTTTTTTTTTTATACCACTAAGGTGGCAAACAAGCTTACGGCCCGCCTGATGGTAAGCGGTCACCGTAGCCTATGGACGCTTGCAACACCAGGGGTATCACTTGCGCGTTGCCGACCCTTCAGAAATCTAATAACTTCTTTCTTGAAGAACTCCATACTGTAGTCCTTGCAGAATACCTTGGCAGGGAGCTCATTCCACAACTTAAGCGTTCGCGGGAGGAAGTTTCTCTGAAACCGCACTGTACGCGACCATTTAGGTTCTAAAGTGTGAGAATGGATTCCCTGCCGATGGCGAGCGGTGCGATGGTAGAAAGTAGCCGTGGGCATCATTTCGAACAATTCCTCAGAACACAACCCATTGTACAAGCGGTAGAACACACACAGTGAGGCAAAGTCTCTCCTCAGACTTAAGGGCTCGATACCGCAAGTGAGTTTGGAATCGTCGACAATTCTCACAGCCCGTCGTTGAACCGAGTCAAAAGGGCCAAGCTGGTATCCGGGTGCACCTGCCCAGAGATGGCAGCAGTACTCCATATGGGGCCGAACTTGCGACTTGTAAAGTAACAACCTTTGCCCCGACGTGAAGCACTGCTTCGCTCTGTTGAGTACACCAAGTTTTTTGGACGCCAGCTTCACCTTATCTGATAAATGATCTCGGAACTGAACATCGCTGGAGATGTTGACACCAAGGATCCCAATGCTCTTGGAGATGGAGAGGGGAGTGTTCTGGAATTGTGGGACTACAGTGAATGGAGTTTTCTTAGCGGTGAACGCGCACACTTGTGTCTTTGTAGGGTTGAATCGGACCAAGTTTACCCGTCCCCAGTCAGAGACCTGGGACAGTGTGGTCTCGATTTGAGACACAAGTTCTCCGCGGTTTTCCTCCACAACGGAACGAGGGATGTTTGCACGACCCGTGTAAAAAGCGTCTCCAGTACTGTCATCTGCATAGCAATGTATGTTGTTCATGTCCAACATGTCATTGATATGCAGTAGAAACAGCGTAGGAGACAGCACAGAGCCTTGCGGGACACCAGCATTAATGTCCATGCTATCAGAGCAACTACCGTCAACTACGGCTCGTATGCGTCTGCCGGACAAAAAGCTAGCCACCCATTTGCACAAACCCTCGGGCACTTCGTAAGATGGCAACTTCGATAGAAGACCGCGGTGCCAGACCCGATCGAACGCCTTCGCTATGTCCAGGCTACATGCCAATGCCTCCCCCTGACTCTCAATGGCTAGTGCCCATCGGTGTGTGAGATACACTAGAAGGTCACCAGTCGAGCGACCGTGGCGAAAGCCATATTGACGGTCACTGACCAGATCGTGTACTTCTAGGTATCTTAGAAGCTGTGTGTTGATCACACGCTCCATCACCTTAGAGAGGAGAGAGGTAATAGCGATAGGCCTGTAATTCGATGGATCTGATCTATCGCCCTTTTTGGGCACCGGGTGCACATTCGCAGTCTTCCATGAAGACGGAAATTGCCTAGTGTGGTAGGAAAGCGCGAAGAGGCGCGTGAGTACAGGACATAACTCAGGAGCACACTGCTTAAGCACCACTGCTGGTATACCGTCTGGCCCACTCGACTTATGAACGTCTAGAGAAAGTAACGCCCGCCTGACCTCCCGCTGCGTTATGGAGATTTCCGGCATGGTCTTACCGCACCACGGTATAGTAGGTGGTACAGCGCCTTCATCGTTCATATTCGAGTTCGAGGCAAAGAGACTGCCCAGTAGATCGGCTTTCTCTTCAGCACTATGGGCCAAGTCACCGTCGGTCTTTCGCAGTGGTGGTAACGACGACTGGCAGAAGTTCCCTTCGGCAGCTTTGGCAAGCGACCAGAAAGCACGACTCCCAGAAGGATAGCTCGCAAGTCGCCCACCTATTTTGCCGATGAATTGGAATTTTGCTCTGGCAGTTGCTTTCTTACTGAACCTCGAGGCAGCATTTAATTTGCGTTTTAACTCAGAAATATTCGGATCCTTATTAAAACGAGCCGTGGTCCAAGCCTCATATGCATTTTGCTTAAGAATTTTAGCTTTTCTGCAAGACTTATTAAACCACGGTCGTTTTTTGACGCCGGCAGCTACTCGCGGGTTAGGAATATAGCATTCCATACCAGCAAGGATTGTCTCAGTGACTGCGGCTGCGCAGACGTCAGGATCTTCTGAGTTAAAGCAGATCTGCCTCCACGGGTACGATGCGTAAAATTCTCGCAATCCATCCCAGTCTGCCGACTTATAGTGCCACACACGACGCCAATTAGCTGGCCCAGAAGGATCAGGTTGTGTGCATGACACTTGAGTCCGAACAAGACAGTGGTCCGAGGAGCCAAGAGGCGCATCCACTGAGACGGAGTATCCGTCCGGACGAGTAGTCAGCAGAAGGTCCAGTAAGGAGCTCGTATGTTCCTCTATATCTGGTATTCTCGTTGGAGAAAGTACCAGCTGAGAGAATCCATAGGTCAGAGCAAATTCATGAGCAGATATCCCAGCATAGTTATTGGTTCGAGAACTGAGCCACTCACGATGGTGGGCGTTAAAGTCTCCCAAAATAACTAGTTCTGCTGTGGGATATTGCTCTAGAACTTTGTCAGTCGTCAAACTCAGGTGCGTGAAGAGTCGAGTTACGTCCGTGTCACCGCTATGAGACCTGTATAGGCACGCATAGATACGAGTGTGGCCGCCGTAATCTACGCGCACCCACAATATCGACAGGTCCCTGTCTTCAAGGCTATGAAGGCGGCGACAGCAGATATCCTCCCGGACGAACATACATACACCGGCACGACTCACAAAATTGTGCTCAAGTTTGTAACCGGGATAATGAAGGTATGATGTATCGGTCGGGCAGGATATCTGCGTCTCCGTTAGAAAAAGAATGGTCGGCTGCGCAGTCTCTAGATGGAGGTGGACTGCGTTAAGATTTGCGTGAATACCCCTAATGTTGCAAAAGTCCACATTAAATGTGGATGGAGCGGCCGCTGAATAAACTCTTTTTCTTTTATTTCTTGCCATATTTTTTTTTTTTTTTGAAAGTGTTATTTAGATTAAAGATGAGGATTCACTGCACTGACAGCTTAGAGGACAAAAGGTGCGGTACTAGAACTGCCCAAGCTCGCCACAGATGATACGGTTGCTGGCACGGCGGGCGGAAGGGCCCCTGATCCCCCTCTGTTGTAGTAGCCGGGTCCACTCCGGTCTCCTTCTCCGGCACGACTACCACTTCAGATACTTTACACAGGCTGGCGAATCAGCCTCCTAGGGCGGAGATTAAGTGATCCCTGGGTTCGGGATCCCGTTCAACCTGCGGGCGGCCAGCGGTCAGCCGTTTCATCAGGTCTCCCTGACCGCCGAACCAGCACGCCGCGTCTACGCCGAGCATGACAGCAACAAGAACCGCCGGTCCTCCGCTGTCCGCGCAGCGAATCCTCAAAGAGCTCTGGCAACCTTACTCACCGCCAGGAACACAACACTACTCAATGTTAGTGTTATTATGGCCGCGGTTTTCTGTAAGGTGGAGGTACTTCCCCAGTTCGGGCCGCTCATTCGAGCAAGTACTCGCTATGCCCTGCTTTAGTTGTTCGGGTGGCTTATTCGAGCGAGTACTTGCAGTGCCCTACCTCTATTAAACCCTCTTACCTTGAAAATGTCACGTTTTTGTCCCCTCTGCTGTGCGTTAATATGAATCAATTTGCGACACGACTGTTTTATAAATGTGTGGTTTTAGGTTCCACCATCGCCATACTGCGACTTTTGTCTCGGCTACGAACGTGAAAACAAAAAGACTGGCTCTACCGAAGAGCTAGTCAGCTGCTCGGACTGCGGCCGATCAGGTAAGCGACGTCACTCACCGCGCAATGGAACTAAACCACAACCTTGTTACCACATCAAGAACAGAGTGTGTGAGAGACATAGGAAAGAGCGTGCCAAGTTTAACGCAGTAGTTGATATTCTTAGTTCCATGTCCTTCTCGGCCGCTGATTTTGATAATTTTGCAAGTAACACTAAGTTACTTGAGTGTGAGGGTTACTGCCCAATGTCTCCGCCGTCTTCACGAGCCAGTCCTAATTATATGTTTAAAGAGGACGATTGTAGAATTTGGAGTCCTAATAATATTAAATAGCTCCAACAAAATTTAAATTTACATAATCTTCGTAAATACACTACCACTATAGGAGTTATTATTTGATTAATATATGATTTCAGTCACTTTTTGCTAAAATCATTTGTAAAAAATAACTAATTATTAAAAAGGGTAACTTTCAGCAACCCCAACAAGCGGTCATTTGTTTCAACGTTAATTTCCTAGGCCAGCGTACAAAAGAAGATTTGGTGGCCCGCTCTATAATAGGCTATCCGAATAGGCCCTATCTCATTTATATTACTAGATTTACAGTCGGGGTCTTTGCCGATTTATCAGTCTCAGAGGAGAATCAGTTGATTTTCGCCCATCAGCTGCGGGCCCAGCGGTGGCCGGTCGCCTAAGACTGACGAAGTGGCAGAGACCCGGACTGTACCAATAGATATAGAACATGTGTTCATTAGTATTTACAAAAAATCATTATTTACGTAGATATTTGTTGTTTTGGAAGTTTTAACAATGCTTGCATGTGCATGAACGTAGCCAAATTGCGCGTTTGGCCTTTCAGATTAAATGCTTGTTTAAATGTATTAGACATGAGCTATAAAAAAATTTAAACCTATTGTTAGCCGTTATGCACATGAGGTAAAATATCCAAAGGTGCGTCGCGCTTATCTGAAGACATTAAAGGCTTTTTTTGGTAAGTTGGCCAACTAATTAAAATGCATAGTATGTAAGTATTGGTTTATTCATATTGCGAAAAAGGAAAGTTATTTGATTTGTTTTTTTGGATCTGCAAGAACATTATTACCTACCTAATGAATATCACCTTACAAATAAGTATAAAAAGATATGACTAATGTTGTAAGAACTATTCTGTAATACTGATCTCTTGTGAATTCGTCCTCCGTCCCCCGCAACCCAAGACACGGTACACCAGTTGAAGAACTGGTATAAAGGTAGCTCCACATTGTAACGTTTCTTCATAACTGTCTACGCTCATGCATAGTCGCCGCTTACCAAAGACTATTTTATGTACGAAGTATTTAATATATTGCAAATACCTACCTACAGTTAGATCTACAGATATTGGGGTTTCAAGGTCATACGATGCGCATGTACACTGAGTCACATAAGTGTTTTAAATTTATATTTATACCAAAATTAATTATTTATTGTTATGATTTTTCACACCATTTGTAAGCCTATGCTGTCTGCGTCGGTACGAACATTAACTAGCTTCTAGACCAAAATAGCCAGAAGCCTGAAATTTTCACAGAATATGTGTTATAATGAGGAATTATCTAATAAATAATAAAAAGTTAAAAAGTAAAAATTTAAGGTCCGCATTCGAGAAACACATTTTCGTTGTTTTTCTCGATCGTTAAACAAAAATAAATCGGCCAAATGTGAGACGGGCCCAGGTTATTACCATCTTAAATTCCGGTTACAGCGCCATCTAGCTATTAAGAGGAACAGTTACACGTTTGTTTGTTGGAAACGATATTCGAAGTAGAAACAGGTTAGGTCAGTAATTGGATGAGTGACCGCACGTCCAGAGTCTGACTCGCAATTGGCCGGTTTTATTTAGTCATATCCTTACAAATTCGCCAATTAGCCAAGTCGTGCACGTGAACAAACGCATGCGCTGTGGGGGAACAAAAGGTGAAGGTGCGATCTGCGCAGATGGCCTTGAAACCCCAAGAGCCGTGGTTCGAACTGTATGTAAATAAGTTAAAATTTTTATAAAGTTACATTTGGTTACAAATATTAAATTTTATTGTTATACATTCCAAATATTGTTTTATATTAGAAGGTTAATCTTTTGACTGCATATTTGCTACGAAAGTATTTATTTATATTGATGATATAGCCATGGATATGGCATGTATAATATATTTTTTTCTAAGACTCCAACCTTGAGGAAGTCATAAATGAAGAAAGATTATTTCTATGTATTTATATTTTATATTATTTCTTAATTCTATAAAGATTTTGTGTGTTTGTAAGATTTATATACTAGGACTTTATATTCAGTTTTAATTTAAGTATTACTGTTTGCGAATATTTTAGAATTTCAGTTGTGTTTTCAAAGTTTTGTAGGTAATTAATTTTTGTTCCTTTGAATGTGATGCTTTTCATACTGTACATGAAATTTGCTGTAGTATTTTTAACTTTGATGCTTAAGGCAGAGAATATCGTGGTCAAGGCTAATTGAGCGAGATAGCGCTAGATTCGTCTAAACCTGTCACACTTACGCATCGCTGTGATTCCTTGCGTCTGGCCGGATGCTTTGATGATAGGAGGAATCACAACAGTTTTTTTTTTTATACAAGCCTACGGTCCGCCTGATGGTAAGCGGTCACCGTATCCTATGGACGCTTGCAACATCAGGGGCATCACTCGCGCGTTGCCGACCCTTCAGAAATCTAATAACTTCTTTTTTGAAGAACCCCATACTGTAGTCCTTAGAGAAAACCTTGGCAGGAAGCTCATTCCACAACCCAAGCGTTCGCGGGAGGAAGTTTCTCTGAAACCGCACTGTACGCGACCATTTCGGTTCCAAAGTGTGAGAATGAATTCCCTGTCGATAGCGAGCGGTGCGATGGTAGAAAGTAGCCGTGGGCATCATTTCGAACAATTCCTCAGAACACAATCCATTGTACAAGCGGTAGAACACACACAGGGAGGCAAAGTCTCTCCTCAGACTTAAGGGCTCGATACCGCAAGTGAGTTTGGGATCGTCGACAATTCTCACAGCCCGTCGTTGAACCGAGTGAAAAGGGCCAAGCTGGTATCCGGGTGCACCCGCCCAGAGATGGCAGCAGTACTCCATATGGGGCCGGACTTGCGACTTGTAAAGTAGCAACCTTTGCCCCGACGTGAAGTACTGCTTCGCTCTGTTGAGTACACCAAGTTTTTTGGACGCCAGCTTTACCTTGTCTAGCAAATGATCTCGAAACTGAACATCGCTGGAGATGTCAACGCCAAGGATCCCAATGCTCTTGGAGATGGAGAGGGGAGTGTTCTGGAATTGTGGGACTACAGTGAATGGGGTTTTCTTAGCGGTGAACGCGTGCAGTGCGTAAATGTGACAGGTTTAGACTAATCAAGCGCTATCTCGCTCTATTAGCCTTGACCGAACATGGTGTACGAAAGAGACCTTACCCAGATATACTCTTCTACTTAAGAGCTATAAAGCGGTTAAGTAACGCCGCCATTAAATATATAAAATTGTCTCTTCGTACAAAGTTTATTTAAAAATATGCTACATAGAAATTACAACATAAGTCATAAGCTATTTAAAAAAAAAACGTTTTATATCGATTCTAAAATACATCTGTGACTTTTATTTGGCATTTCTGACAAAACTTACTTTTTGAAAAAAATTTAAAGCTCACGGATGTGTTCCAGACTAAGTATAAAACCTTAATATAGCTAATGACTATAGCACGGACGCGTATCAGGAAGAATTTCGTCCAATGACCGGTCACTATTTGTCTCTGTTGCGCGCGCATAATTATTTGCCGTCGCGCTCGCACAGATGCGATGGCCGCTGTCATCAGAAATTACTACTATTTTGACCACTGAAATCAGGCTAAAAGTCAATGTACGAAAGTCTTCGTGCTTCGCGTCCGTACATTTATTAAATAAACTTAGTACGTACAGCCCTTTTTTATATATGGCTCTTAAGGTACGAAATATAGCAACGATTAATTAAGTATCATTTAAATATTAGTAAAGGAATGCGTCATATATTGAAGCATGTATGTAGTTAATTAGTTTTAATTATGCTTAATGACTGCCAAAATGCCAAAAGATACATTTAATTATTAGCTTGTCTAGTCAGCTGTCTATCAAAGAAGTGTCAATTTGAAATGAATGAACTACAGGGGTGTGTTCATTAAAATGTTACTCTACATTAAACTGTCATAAATTAAATTGTATTTTAAAGTATGATTCGTTATTTATAAACAGCTATTTTTTCCATATCTAGATTTGTAAGCGTTGACGGACGCTATCGGATATTTGATCGGTTAATTTTGTTTTCTGTCAACGAGAGATCATATTAATGTCATGGCTTAAGTTTATAAAATGAAGTATGAAGTTTTAATACAATAAGTTTATTTCTTCTTAAAAAGTCACAAATAAAAACAATTATGTACAGTGATGTTTTAATGCAATATTTATTTGTTTTATACAATAAATTAAGTTATAACTGAAGGTTATCAAATCCACTTATCAAAGCGAGATACCAAAGTGGTTGCTATTTGATTTTTTATGTAAAATTATTTTTTATTTTCTTTTATTGTATTTGTACAATTTATTTTAAATAAGTAGGTACATATTGTCTTTAGATAATTCTGATTTCCTCCGTATTAAAAAGTAGTTTTATCTACTATCATATCGTAAAATTCGAATTATTATTATTAATTATTATTTTTGTAAAGTCTGTCAATATAAACTTGTTCTGAAGTTTATATTGACAGACTTTACAAACACAATACCAAAATTTAAAAATAGCACCATATTATAACACAATAATGTTCCTTCCTTCTTTGATTTGAAGACCAGATTTCGCATTATTGCATATCATTTCTCCAGAGTCATGTGTAAATATAGTCATGTCCTTATATCTAAGTTTGGCGAGGCGCCATATTCAAGTTTTATCGCGGCGTCGCGCGTCCTCGTTTTCGTGTCCCAAGCTAGGCCGGGAGATTTAAGTGTGCATCCTTCAGAAATTGCGCGTCAGAAATTCATAAGCCTTCGCTGCACAATTCTTAACACGTTTTCGTAAAACACTGCTAAAATATAAACATCGATCAACACTAAATGAATATAGAATAATTAAACAGAAGAATACACCTCAACCAAAATAATGTTTTAACACAATCAATACGATACAGAACAAAAATCCAACCAATCAGATTCCTGAATTTTTTTGTGGGCTAAGACGCTAAAACACATGCGCGGTGATGTGCAGGGTTCTGGCACCATTTATACGTTTTGTTGTTCTGAATTTCGTGGGTTTTTATTTTTATTTTTCTAAATGATGTCCGACAGTAGTAAATGTGTTGAAAATTTGACACCGCCCGACATTTTAAATGTGGCGACGGAAATGACTCATAATCTATTACCAGGAATGTCGAAAAAATATATGATAAATAATGCTATCACGACTTAATGTCATGGAAAATGCAAAAAAGGCTACATTGTTTTCGAAAACTATTTTTATTTGAATCCGAACGTATGAGAGTAGATAAAGTAGTGTATGAAACTGCACATACCTAGGTATAAAAATACTCGTGTGATACAATTAAAACCGAGCCGTGTGCTTAAAAGCCCTTATTATGCAAAAGTTTTATTAAACTACTATTACAGGAAGATATAAATACATATAAATAATATTTTCCAAAAACCTATCGAATGTTATTTAAGCAAATTTTTAGCTTTTAAGAATAAGGAAAATTATCATTGAAATTTGTTTCTCATTATGCAGAACTTTGTTATGTATTTGGTTTAATGCCAATTGACTGCTTAAGGTTATGTTTTGTATCTCCAATTTTAATTAATTGCAAAATGTTGCACGGAAGTGTAATTGCCAAGTTTGTTGTTAATTTTAGAAAAGGCTATTTAGCTAAGTATTATAAAATATTTGTTGGAAAGTATCATAAAATGCTAGTACGGAAGTGCAAGATTAATATTAGTAGTTAGCTTTTTAAATATTTTATTTTATGTGTTGCTAAAATCAAAAGTAATCGATTAAAAAAAAGAAGTATGTTTCGCAGTTATAGCGTGTAGTTTACGTTTTATTTTTATTTTTTATATATTAAAATCAAATGTGCTATTCAAAAATTGATGTTTGATTTTCGTGCTGAGGAATAGTGAATAAAAGTGCACTTCCATACAATATTATTTGATACCTAACTTATATATTTATTTGAAAATTATAGAATAATTTGTTAGAATGTGTCATGTATATTTAAGGGTTTTTTTTTCACTATTGTTCGGCACATAATTTCACCTTTTTACTTTCTATCAATATAAAAAATAATATTTGTGTTTCAATGTCTACAAGAAGATTGACCGAGACATCAGAAAGGTAAGAAATTCATGTGCCTTGCAATATGTGAAATAAATAATATTAGTACTTACATGTTACATTATTCATTTACATCAAATTTAATTATTAACGGCTCGATCAAAAAGTCCCTAAATACAATTTTAAAACTCGAATAAAGGAATTTCGCATCTGAAAGTTATTATTCATATTCTTTGGATATCTCACTTAAATATATTATGCCATTACACACTGAAACAAATTATTTAAATCGGTTAATATAGTTATAAAGATGTTTGTTTTATAATGTCAGGTCACCCGACGTGTCTGCAGTTTACTGCGAACATGACGGTGTCTGTCCGCAAGTATCGTTGGCAGTGCATCGAGTGTAAGTGCTGCTCCCTGTGCGGCACTAGCGACAACGACGTAAGTAGTTTTTAGTTTAACTGTTGTCAATTAGAAAAAATAAGGATGTTAAACAATCGTTTAACGAGATAACTGGACAGCGCATTTCCTAGCCAACTGTTAAAAAAAACTGGTTGCCTGTAAAGTCGGTATACGGGCGAAAGTTTTACGTGACAATGATTTTATGTCTGTCTCTCTCGCTCTTAGGCGGGCGCGTGCCTCTCACTCGCTCTCATTGTGAGCGCATAACGTGAGCGGAGCGTAACGCAGTTTCTTGAAGTGTCACCCGGCAAACCAATTTATAAGACGTTGTCACGTCAAAAAAATTTTTACAGAGACGAAGCGAACCTGTGGTCTTTTTCTAAAGGATGGTCAATTTTGTGAAGTTATTGCGCAATACATAGGACAGATTACAGAACTCGAAGCAGGGGCGTAGCTACCGCGGTATCACCCCCATCTACAGGGGGCCCCAACGTGTATGAGCAAAAATTTTAATTTTAAAATGTTTACCACAATCTCAAGGGACAGTTCACACCAAGACGCGACGCCACATGAAATGGCACCAGGATACCTGAAGATGCGCCTCGCGACGTTTGGGTTTCCTTACAAAACTATGTCGCGGGCGCAGCGCTGTGCATCCTTACGTCGCTCATGTCGCGTCGCGTCTCGGCGTGAACTGACTCTATGGCTGTACTTTCCGGAAAAAAATCATATCTTATTAAATAATGACATATACTATGTTACATTTATTCATTATCATACATGATCAAAATTCTCATATACGAATTTTGATTTCCCCGTAGTGTTTAATGCTGGGGCAATTTGTAATGTTAAACATTTTGAAGATTTTACATATTTTTTCATAATAACTGCTGGGCCAACCGTTTTATAAAAATATTACTATATTTCGAATTCCTGTATAAGTAGTTCAGATTAGTTACTTAAAAAAAAATAGGAAAATCAATAACGGATTTGCTCTTTTTACTTTTATATCTTTTTTAGCAAAAGTATAAAACGCTGGTCAATGTTAAGTAAAAATTTATCTGAAAAATATAAAATTACCCTTAAAAAGGTATGTCCTACTAGATGGCCTTCAAGAAATGACGCTTTATTAGCTAGCTATACGAAAACAAATATTTCGATATCGTGAATGGTTTAGAAATTATCAAGTGAGATCACTTAGCGTTTCCTTCCACCCTGTATATAAAAAAATTAAACACTAATTACTCTACAGGACCAGTTGCTATTCTGCGACGACTGTGACCGTGGATACCACATGTATTGTCTCGCGCCGCCACTTGACACCCCGCCGGAGGGCTCCTGGTCGTGCGCGCTCTGTCTCAAGGAGTTCCACAGCGCGCGCTGAGCACACTGCAGCGACACTTTCATGCAGGTGAGTTAGTGAGTGAGTGAATGAGTGAACGAGACAGCGAAAGAGCGGTGATATGTAGCCACCACTGTGACACTGTTGATACCACATGTGAGTAACCGACATGGCTTACAGAAAAAGGAAGTTTAAGTGGCAATAGGCAAGTCATACCTGTCGTAGAAACTTTGGCCTTTGGGGCAAACGTGTTATAGAGTGGAGACTACGGATCGGTAAGCGCGGCGTGGGTTGCCCTCCAGGCAGGTGGATAAGAAAGTGGTGGCGTTCCTTGGAAAAAGCCTATGAGCAGCAATGGGCTGATATAGGCTAATTGATAGTAACGACTACGAAACCTTGCATTAAACATGGTTTCTGATAGGTTGTTTATAATGGTCTAACATACCAACAAGAAGAGGAAAGTTGTCCTAAAATAATTATATTATTAAACAATAATATTGCTCTTTTCCAGATATGGTGAGATGTGGATGAGTCAATTTGTTCATAGAAACGGTTCAGATGGTCTTTTATGATTCTTGTAAAACGTAGATTTGTATGTAGTGGGTATTCGATGTTGCCATAGGTTTTAGAGAACGTAGTGTATTTGGACAGGTGTTAAATTGTTTTGACTGTTTTTTCTACGATGTAATGTTTTTATTTGAGAATGATACTGTTCCAGATCCTGTGCCTCTGTAGTAGGGCAACTTATCTTCTACGATAGGGTAGTTGACAAAGTTGTCAAGGTCATCAGATTTTGATCAAACTAAATTACACGACTAGTGAAATATTTAGCTCGATAGGTAATGTTGTCGATATTTAACAGATATTTAAAAAATATGATCAAAATTATACAATATACAAAATAAGACTAAAGAGTCAAATAATAATGCAGAATATTATTCTGCTCCTTATACTGAAAAACTTTCCCCATTTGGTGGAAATCTCATAAAAAAAAAGTGAAGTCGCAAAGTGCCGATATGCTGATCGAATTACTATGAAAGATTAAAATTATTTTTCGAGATTTCGACCCATGTTCCTTTGGAAAAGTTGTTCTGTATAAGCAGTAGAATTATCTACTGCACGTCGTGTATTTTTGTTTTGTTTGTTTTTTTATATTACTGGTTAAATTTCAAAAGACATACGTAAACCCAATATGTAAGGAAATTTGTTTGAGTTGAAAGTTGGTGACGTCACTTACCTTGTACGGCTTACAAAAACAAAATAGTATGGAGCCGTTTTTTGCTCGGTTTAAAAAGAAAGTAGTCGCGTTCCTTTAAATGTTAATATCTTACATATGAAACTAATCTCTGTTCTTTCTTACTTTTCTTATTTGGTAAATTAAAATCACGAAAATATGATTTTGACTCAATATGTGAAATAGGCGAATTGTACAATTAGATAAATACAAAGAGATTGTACTATACTCTTCCTAGTGGCTTTTTTGTTTGAGCCTAAATCATAGTTATCTTGATACAAGTTTGATGTAGTTTACAAAATAAGACAAGTAAAAAAAAATAGGGTGTTTCTAATCAACAGTGATCTTTCATACTTACGTATAGAAAAATTAAGACATCTAATCTATTGATTTTTAGTATCAAGGGTATGAAATTAAGTTAACAATTTACACTTGTTGTAATACCTACTAAGTCTTGAAGTAAGGTTGTTATACCTATTTGCTTCTACCTCTGCCGGTGCTTGCTTTATGCATTTATTATTTAGGTATTATTTTGACATTCGCCGAAAGTACGTAATTAAAATCCGATTGTACTATGTAGAATATTAGTACAAAAAAACTGGTTGCCTGTAAAGTCGGTATACGGGCGAAAGTTTTACGTGACAATGATTTTATGTCTGTCTCTCTCGCTCTTAGGCGGGCGCGTGCCTCTCACTCGCTCTCATTGTGAGCGCATAACGTGAGCGGAGCGTAACGCAGTTTCTTGAAGTGTCACCCGGCAAACCAATTTATAAGACGTTGTCACGTCAAAAGGGAAGGAAATATCCTTGTAGTTTAAATATTGTTCTAAATTACACCTTTTGTATATATTTTTTTATATTACTAATTATAATATTAATAAAAAAACTAATTTGTAAGTTTAAGCAGTAGACACTTTTTAAACTCTGCTGTAAAAAATATATATTTATAAAGCCGCTAAGTGCAGCTATGACGTATTTGATGCATTGCTTGTGTCGGGATGCACGCTTTACCAAAATTGATAAGCAATTCGATTCCAGGACAGTGGCGTAGATAACTTTTACGATGGGGTAAAAAATACTTAGAATATTTTTTGGGTAGTTACTTTTAACAGGCGATACTAGAGTGGTGAGGCGGTGTGGTGGGGAAGGGGACTCTTCCCCCCAGACTGTGACGTGCCGAGGTGAACCTAATAATGATTGACGTAATGTATTTATGTATACGTTTATGAGATTGATTATCATATATCTTGAGTTTTAACTTAACTTAAAAATAAAAGTATAACATATTAAGAGAAGATACTTACTTTTGATATATTTCGTCGTCAGTCATTGCATATTATATTTTATTTATTTGTTTAATTTCACTAACCGTTAATTATGCTTCTGCCGAGCAAAATATATCATCTATAATAAATAATTTCCTTTAATATATTACACATTATATATCATTTATTAATCATTTATTATTTGTTTTGTATCGATATCCGTTATCCATATAGAATCAAGCACTAAGCTTTGTACCTTAAAGTCGGTCGGTTCCCCTCTCCGATTGTGGCTGTTTCTGTACTAAGTTTGGTACGACTTATTTGCCTGAGCACCGGGTGATGTTTTGTCATTATAGCGTCATCTTTTGCGCCGTTTTCAAGTCAGTGTCAGTTTTTTATATGAAGTTTTATAATTATAGCACGGACGCTAAGCAGGAAGAATTTCGTTCAATGACCGGACTCTATTTGTCTCTGTTGCATGCGCATAATTATTTGCCGTCACGCTCGCACAGATGTAATGACCGACCGCTGTCATCAGAAATTACTATTATTTTGACAACTGACACAGGCTAAAAAGTAAAAAGTCAATGTACGAAATTCTACCTGCTTAGCGTCTGTGCTATAGTTGTGATTTGAAACTCTAGACGGCCCTAACTATATTTTGAGTTTCCTTTATGGCGAATGGGAAGAATATGGTAGAATATGACTTAGTATTAAATATTATATTTTTTTTTATTACATTCTAATATTTTTTGTAATCATGGGGAGGATTCCCTTTAATGCCCCCGCTATCTACGCCATTGCTTCAGGGTACGTACTATTATCCTTTATATTAAAGCGAATGCGAATCAGATTTTTTCATACAATCTGCGTTACACTTAATGCCTTTTATTAACTATTAACATTTCACTACTTAGCGTTTTTGTCATGTACTGCTACTATATTTCATTTCACATAGCATGTTCCGTAGCATTTTGTAATTTTGTTTTTGAAAATATAATATTATTGTATAATATTATTAAATAAATTATTTATAATAAAGATATAATTTATATCTTCATATTATTATCATTAACTACATTGTGATCACCAGGGGCTGTTATTGAGTTAAACCCCTCGTGTCACGCGTACCATGCTATATTTGACTCCCTCGTAGACTAGTTGATAGTGTGTCCAGCTGCTGTGGGTTCGATTGCCGCGCTGGACAAACATTTATGTCAGAATATAACAAAAAAAAAGTGATATTTATGTATTTATATCTGTTGTCTGGTATCCATAACACAAGCTTTGCTTACTTTGGGTCCAGACGGCGCTGTGAGTAATGTCCAAAAATATTTATAATATTTATTGATTTATGTGAAATGGAGTATAGTCGCATAATGATTTAATCTATATTCATGTATAAAATCCTATTGAACCAATAAATAACATAAAGGCGTAAAATTAAATTAGATTTTTTTTTTATTTAATTTATCAAATGTATTAAACCAACAGCAACTGGTTGTCTTATAACTTACTCTCTTATAACAATGGTTAATAGCGCATTTTGAGAAGCGAAATGTTTTTAGTTGCAGATATTTAGTGCGTTAAAGTTTCTATGGAAAAAATCTAAGTCGGCTTCACCTTAACACATACATTGGTTATATTATTGTTATTTACACAATTCTGATTAGTTCGATGCCTATGCGTTATTTGTAATAGTATAGGTACCTTTACATGGGGCCGTCTGTACTAAAAATTTATTTTTAGTTTTCATAAAAAAAATTGCCCAACAAATAAAACTAGTCAGATTTACTCAAAGTAAAAAAGGTTGTGTACTTCTTATTCTTGGCTTGATATCGTAATGTAACGTTTCTTTTTATTTTTAAACTTGAATGTTTAACTTCATGGGCTTAATCCCTAGTATAGGTTGGCGGATTTGTCCACATTGTTGTGTGAATTTTATTGTAGAATTTGACAGTTTGCTAATTCTCAAAAATGATAACAAACCCTAATTCTCAGACGATTAAGGTATACTCAATTTGTAAAAAAAAAAGGCGTCTCGCACTCTCACACACCGTTCTGTAGTGTGCCCTTAGCAAGCCTACTGTAAAAGCACAAAGTAAACAGGTACAGAAGGTACATAATCATGTTCTTTCTTATTGGCCTTATGATTTTAAGTACCCACCGACGCATGTTAGATTGTGACGCGGCAGTCGTCGTCTACTTTCCCTTGTTTTGAAATTTTGAAACTCCTTGAGCTCGCTTGTACGAACCTAATGTGTGCAGGAAAAGGGTTTAGCGCGTTTGGTATGTAGTAGTCCTTCTGTACCTTTTTGTTTAATGGTACGTGATGGAAATAGTACCTACACTGTGAGTGCGGTGAGATATATATATTGGAGTATGCATACCTACAGGTACGGAAGCAACGCATGCTTGTGTGACGCGAAATCGATAGGTACTCTTTTCGTATGGAGATCTACTATCGCTCTTTATACTAGGCAGGTAACGGATTTAAGTTTTTAACTTAACTACTGTTACAATATAAACTTGTTCGAGCGCTATAAGGTTGTTTTATGCGATTGAAATTGAATGCAAGAATAAGCTTGCAGATTTCTTTATAAATTATTTAATTTGAATAATAATAATAATTCAGAAATTTAGAAAAAGAAAGATTTGATTGTCAAAATAGCTGATTGAACGGCAAATTTGGAATAGAAATCTATCGGTTTGTGTTAGCTAATAATATGTTTATGTGCATAATCGGGAAAGTACCTATATACTGGCATCAAAAACATAATTAATGTCGCGAAATAAGAAAATGCGGCCTAATTGTGTTAAATTAAATTAAAATCAAAATTATTCGACTATATAAATGCTGTAAACCATTACAGCATGTAACCTTAGCGTTGGTTTATATACATATATAATATTTAAAGACTGCATCAAAATAATATAACAATGTCTATCTTCAAGGTTTCTATCCCTGAACTGGGTAACTTGCGCCTTTTATAGAAACCGCTTCTTTTTCCACCAACCTCTTTAATTCTACGTGAAAAGGGGTACGCTTATCGCTGAGCACTGCTTCTGATAGCAGTGTATCTGGACAGGAACTGGAAAACTTGAAGGAGGTTTTTTATGTCATATACAGCGTCGATTACCAGTACTATAGTATTAAATGGTTAGTTAAAGACCTGGGGAAGAATAATGTACCCCATAATTGCCAGTTCTAGACAATCTGTGCAAAGTAAGTCAGGAATAGGCAGGGACTTAAGTTTAATATAACAGTAATTATTGAATTAGTATGACTACGTAATTTTTTTTGGTGTTGAAGCTGTGATTAAATTTCAGAGGTTGTGATGTAATAAGAGTGGACTTTTTTAAGGTTTAAAGGATTTTTATATATTTTTTTATGTTTTATTGTAATTTATACCGATCCGAATTTGCTTTAATTTTTAATAAATAAATGCAAATTGAAAATGTAATACACTTAATTGTATTTAAGTTAAGCTGCCTATCACACCGTGTATATAATTGGTAAAAATGATGTGTTAGAATTATTGTTTACATATTAAGGTTGTGATGGGTGGCCGCCATTTGCTGCGAACTTTCCAATAGGTAACGTAACATTGAATAATTAGTTTGTTAGATTTATATAATATAATTTACATATTTTACTAAGTGTGGTAACGTAAAATAAAAATTACTGTAAAACTGTATTTACTGCCTTTTTTATTATGTATCCTTATATTCTTTTATTTAATACCTAATAATAATCATCAATCACAACTATTATCCTCAAAGGTTGGTCAGAGATATAACGAACGTTTGCTAGTAAGATTCACGTTTCCCCGATGGTATATCGTCCCACAAACGTTATAAATGCCGGGAGAAAAAACCAAAGTCGAGACAGCTTTTATAATTTACAAATTTTAACAATATTAGTAGCCCCTACCGGGAATCGAATCCATTATCTTTGACATGGCAGCCCGACGTTCTGTGCCACTATTCTCGTTGTAACGGCTCTAACGATTTGGATGAAATTCTATATGGAGATAATATTTTGCTTTCCAAGCTTATCAAGATAGGATGGTCATTTAAAAAATTTCTGCAGATAACTTGTCCTTGCCCTTGTTTTGCCCTATCTTAGATAAATTAAAAACTATGAATGCTAATAACTTTGCAACCATGAATTTGGATCATGGATGGATCGTTTACTGTTTGGGCATCGGCCTACCTTGGGAGATGACCATTTAAGCCATGATATCTACCGCCACTTAGTCCTCGTGACGGATTGTGGTCTTTACATACGTCTTTTTAAAGTATGCAGGTTTCCTCACAATGTTTACCTTCACCGAATCAAGCATGAAATAATGTGTAGGTACTTGAGAAATTTTGAACAAAAATTGGAACGCCCGGACGTTAGTCAAGTAAATAATTAGAATTGGTATTAGTAATAGGTAGTTGAATGTCTTATTATAGAGGATTCCCTCGCAGCCTAGTTGGAAGTGTGGCCGGCTGGTGTGCAGAGGGTGTGGGTTCGATCCCCGCACTTGGACAAACATTTATGTGATAAATATTTGTCTTGAGTCTTGAGTGTATTTTGTATGATATGTATGTATTTACAAAAAAAAAATGTAATATATATGTATTTATATCCGTTGTCTGGTCACCATAACACAGGCTCTGCTTACTAAGTGGCCAGATGGCGCTGTGTGTGATGTCCAAAAATATTTATTTATAGAGGAAGTAAGTAGCTTGAAAAAATACATTCTCAATTAATCGCAAAATTCGTAATTAAAACTTCAATAAATTTTTTATGCCATTGTAAATAGGCTTTATTTAAGAGCAATTCAAACAAAGACCTATGACACTATTTTACACAACCCTTTATGGAAGGCGTTAAAAGAAGAAGGCCTACAATAGAATTACATCAACTTAGTTATTATAGTAGTAGGTACATCGTCTTTCCGCCGAAAGACGTCCACTGCTAATGTAGGTCCTGAGCCGCCTGCGCCCATCCGCTTCCTGCGGCTCTGACCTGATCGTCTGTCCACCTGGTAGGACGCCAACCCACGCTGCGTTTTCCGATCCGTGGTCTCCGCTCGAGAACCTTTCTTCCCCATCGGTTATCGGTTCGACGAGCGATGTGGCCTGCCCATTGCCACTTTAACTTGCTAACTGTTTGAGCTATGTCGGTAACCTTAGTTCTTCGACGAATTTCCTGGTTTCGGATTCTATCGCGTAAAAAATCACCAAGCATAGCTCTTTCCATAGCTCGCTGAGCGACTCTGAGCTTATTTAAGAGGCCAACAGTAAGAGACCAAGTTTCTGTACCATAAGTAATCACTTAAGATTATAAACTTTCGTCTTTAGGCACTGAGGTATTTTGGACGAGAAGATGTTGCGTAGTTTCCCGAACGCTGCCCAGCCGAGCTGAATTCTTCGGTTTACCTCTTTCTCAAAGTTGCACCTACCTAATTGGACTACTTGCCCTATGTATGTGTATTCGTCAACAACTTCGAGAGTAGCGTTCCCAACAACAACCGGTAAAGGCGCGACATGGACATTGAACATCACCTTCGTTTTATCTATGTTCATTTTAAGGCCAATATGTTGGAAAACTCTGCTGAGGTCTCCGAGCATCGTGCCTAGGTCTTCCAGCGATTCTGCCATGACCACTATGTCGTCGGCAAATCGAAGGTGAGTGATGTATGCGCCATTTATGTTGACGCCATAATCTTCCCACTCCAGAAGCTTAAACACATTTCGGAGATATATCGTCTCACTGTCTCACACCTTTCTGCGGATGGATTGGTTTCGTGTTCTGGTCTTGTAGTTGAACAGTCATCGTGGCTCTGTTATACACATACTTCAGCATTTCGATGTACCGATAGTCTATGTGGCACCGCTGGAGAGACTGTAACACCGCCCAGGTCTCGATAGAATCGAAGGCTTTCTCATAGTCCCACGAACGCTACGCAAAGGGGCCGATTATACCCCTTTGTCTTCTGTATAATCTGGCGTAGCGTATGTATGTGGTCCATGGTACTAAAGCCTTTTTGGAAACCGGCTTTTTCGGGAAGCTGGAATTCGTCAAACTTGCGTTCGAAACGATTCGTAATGACCTTGGAAAACAGCTTATAGACATGGCTCAGGAGCGAAATGGGTCTATAGTTCTTCAATAAGGTGAGGTCTCCTTTTTTGAAGAAAAGTATGACCGCGCTTCTGTTCCAAGCTTCTGGCGTAGTGCCTTCGAGGATAACAGAATTAAAGAGCCTCTGAAGGACTTTAAGTATCGGTGTTCCACCCGCTTTCAGATGCTCTGACGTAATTCCGTCTTCCCCCACCGCCTTATTGTTGTTAAACTGTTTCAAGGCCATTCTAATCTCATATAAGCTGACGTCCGTGATATCTTCGGTATAGTGTCGATTTAATTTGGCTCTGGGTTCTTTGGCCGTGATTTTGACAGGATCACGAGTTGAGGTGTACAACTGTCTATAGAAGTTCTCGATCTCTCTCAATATTTCAGGTTTGGTCGAAACGATTTTACCAGTTTCGGTCTTTAGCTTTGTCAACTGTCGTTGCCCAATAGACAGATAGGTACATAAAAATCGTAAACCAAGGACAAAAGAAGATTATCGGAACGATTGTCTATACCTACGAAGCATGGCTCAAGACAAGGATTTGCTACACATTTTTATACTGGTGTAAATATTTATTCAAATCACGGGACTAGATGTAATTTTTTTTCTATTTTTCTAAGGTAGCAAACAAGCTAACAGTTCGCCTGGTGATAAGCGGTCTCGCAGCCTATTGACGCTTGCAACACCAGGGGCATCACTCGTGTGTTGCAGATCCTTTAAAAATCTAATAACTTCTTTCTTGAAGAACCCATATTGTAGTCCTTAGAGAAAACCTTGGCAGGTAGCTATTTTCACAACATTAGCGTTCGCGACAGGTAGTTCCCCTGAAACCGCACTGTAAGTGACCATTTAGGTACCTACTAAGGTATGAGGATCAATTTTCTGCCGATTCCGAGCGCTACCGATGGTAGAAAGAAGCTGTGGGCATTATTTTGAACAATTCCTCAAAATTATTGATAGTTACTTTGTGGATAGTTACTTAGGTACAAGTAGGTCATCATCTGATAGATTACACAAGTTCGTATGATTGACTTGTCTTAATATGGTCTAGCTCTTGCAGCCTCGCGTTTGATTTGTACCTTTTATTACCTATAGTGGTTTAACGTGGCTTCGTTTCCCGCACAAGAGAAATATTCATGTGATAAACATTTGCATTTGTCATGAGTCTGAAGTGAGTCCGGAAGCTAGGTGTTTTGTATGTGTGATATATTTGTATTTACAAAAAAAAGTATGTATATATTTATTTGTACCCGTTTTCTGATATCTATACTAATATATAAAGCTGAAGAGTTTGTTTGTGTGAACGCGCTAATCTCAGGAACTACTGGTCGGATTTAAAATTTATTTCAGTGTTGGATAGCCCATTTATCGAGGAAGGTTATAGGATATATATCATCACGTTAACACAAATAGGAGCGGAGCACTAATGAAAAATGTTACAAAATCGGGGTGTTTTTATCCTTTTGAGAGCTTCCGCTGCGTGCGCTGCGTAAACGGTTAGAGTTTCGCAAAAATCATGTATGACAGAATTGTTCCCCTAAAAAAGTTATAAAAAAAAGTCCGCGACAGCATATGTCTATATTTTAAGGTTGGCTCACTATAACCTTTTTTATGCTAACCATATTTGTTCTAAAATAATGCATTATTTGTGAAGGTGTTTTTATAAACATGATATTAATCTTTATCCAAATAAATACGTTATTCATCACAAGCAATCAATTTAAAACAAAATTGCCCTGTTCATCATTCGATTTCTATGAATATCTTCGGAGATATCGCAGTTTTAAAATATCGTGGCAGCAAAATAATTATCAAGTATGCGGGCGCATTTATGGTGTGCGAGGCCGGCGGGCAGTCATGAGGGGGAAGGGCGGTTCGTATTATTTAAAAATATTTTACCTTCTGTGTTTTTTTTTTATAATTGTGGAGTTGCCGTAAGAATCCTATGCCCGTAACCAAATTTAGGGCGGGCGAAGCCGCTGGTAAAAGCTAGTTTATAATACAAGCTTTACTTAGCCTTGAACCAGAATTCTTTTAATTAATATTTTTTGGACATTTCACACAGTACCATCTGGTTTTAAACAAATGAAAGCAACATAGGTTTTTTATGAAATATGAACTAACTACGAGAATTTACATAACTTAGCAAGACTTCTGCGTGCGTGGTATTATGCCTTGACCTAATTAATAAAAAAACCCGTTAAGTGCGAGTTGATCTCACGCACTTAGGGTTCCGTACTACCACAGAATACTAATTCTTATGCAATACAATCAATACCTTGCCTAATAGTAGCAATCAAAAGGAAAAAACAAAACCCTTAGAGGATCACTTTGTTGTCCGTCCGTCCTCCCGTTTGTCCATCCGTCCGTCTGTCAAGATTCTTTTTCTCTGGTACGCGTGGAGGTATCAAGCTAAAATTTATATCAAATACTCAGGTCTACTGTCCCTTGGAGCTGTAAAAAAAACTAACTTCTACTAAGCCAACGCAATTTAAAGATACAGCCGTTTATGCCGCAAGTTTTCGAAACTCGCAAGGGAATCAAAAACTAAGTATAGGGTAATTCCCGCGAACTCAGAATCTTGAAATTTGGTACGAAGCAACGTCTTATGGCACAGACAAAGAAAAAATTGCGAAAACCGTAAATTTTAGTTACATCATATAATAAAAATAGTTTTAATAATATACAACAACATATAATAAGTTTGCACGGAACCCTCGGTACGAGAGCCCGACTCGCACTTGGTCGGTTTTTTTTCAAAGGTCGGACCGACAGACAGCGTAGGCATAGTAACAAGGTCCTGTTCTGTTGGGTACACAATTGGGTACGGAACTCTAAAAATTGTACCATAAATCTGTTTAGGAAATAGTATCGCCACAGAGTAGGTGTCTATCTATATAGGTACGTATAAAAGGGGGTTTATTTTGAAGCTCATCTACTTTTTTATTCGTGTATGACTATCAGCCAGAAACTTGAGTATCCACTTTTAGACATTTTTCCATTGCAAGCAATGCTATGCAATTGCGTTGACGCCGCCCATAAAATTGTTCGCCAATTGGAGACAAGTTTCATTTTTTTGTAAAGTACCTTAATTAAATTATTGTTATTAACATATGTATAATATAAAATTAAATAATTGGTTGACCATAACAATAAAAAAACGGCCAAGTGCATGTCGGGCCACGCGCAATATAGGGTTCCGTATAGTAGCCTCATAAACCAACATTTAAGAGGTTGTTTAAATATTGCCAAAAACAACGGTTTCGCTTAGAGGGGGGGGACGAGGGGACGGGACACAATGTTTAGGTACGTAGTATAAACAGATTTGATCGCTCCGCCGCTGATACAAGACCCACGCTTTGAACCTACTTGTAGTAAGCAAATCTGTAGGGAGTTGAGTTAGGTACCCATGTAGGTACGTTACGAGTACGTACGTTTAAAATGTTTACTTAAATAAATGCGACTTTTAAATTGCTAAATAAAAGTTTAACCTTTTAAAGAATAATTAGGTAACTGAAATTTATTAATAAGGGCCAAGTTGTAGTTGTATTGAAATAAAAGTTTTTTTAAATGAATATCAACTCAAATCATTAAAAAGTGAACTTTCAAAGCGAAAATTGCAAACTTATCTAGGCATTCTTCATCTTCGTGACATCTAAACAATATGCGCGCTTATGAGCGCAGCTGCCTGTCACACGCTCGATTCGATGTTGCACCAAACGCGCCGGCTAGTCCAATGCGTCATTTGAACGTAACTATTGTTATCAATTTAAGAAGAATAGTCTTCAGAATGTTATTATTTTATTTTTCTATAATTATACATCGTCCATTTACTTATCTTTTATATCTGTTTTACAGATAAACCTACTTCATATAAGTAACTTTTAACTGAATTTATACGAAAATTTCACTTTACCAAGTACATTTCATGATTTGGTCGACTATTACGCGTTACCCTGTAAAGTGTACTTACCCATGATAGTTTTCCTTTTAAATTCTTTATATGCAATACCACCGTGTTTTTTTTTACATTTCCAAATACTATACTTTCGCTGGTAGAGGGGGACACTTGACTCTAACAAAAATTGGTACTTTAAAGCTAAATTTTTCGCAAACGGAGCCCTAAATCACTAAATGTAGTTGCATACCGGCAATGTTTTTGGAATTCCTATCCAACACGACTGGGTAGACGAGAAAAAAGAATTACGTCCCCACTTCACTTTTAGGGGAGGTACCCTAAAAAAATTTACCCTAATATAAAAGATCTTTGTCTTCTTTTTCCAGAGTCCGAAAAGCTTGAGAATGTTTCCAATAAGCTTTCCACTTGCACCCATTTTTCTCTCGATTTTCAGAGTCTGGCGTACTCAAGACTGATCCTCACAAGCTATAAAGATTATATTACTGCTAGGGCTGCCACCCGGGGTTTGACCCGGAGACTACGGGTATACATGGTGCATATCCGGGCTACGGGTTAAACATCGATATCTCCGGGTCAGACCAAGCGATGACAGACAACAGAGCGATTTTACCTTTACATCTTAAAGAGATAGAGATTTTTTTAATTACTTTCGATAGTAATTCCTGCATTAAGGCACTTATAGAAGATTTTTGCAAAAATCTGAGCAAGAAAAGATGCTAAACACAATCACGTTAGTTTTAAATAACTATAATAATAAAAGTTTTTGGACAAATAACACAATGCCATCTGATCCAAAACTAAGCAAAGCTTGTACTATGGAACTCAAGCAACTGATACAAATACATACATATTATTCATAGAATCCAGATTCCAATCCAGACTCAAAACAAACACAAATGTTCATCACATAAATGTTGCTCCAGGCGGGGATCGAACCCACGCCCCTTGGTTTAGAAGGCAGGAGTATTTCAACTGAGCCACGAAGGCAGTCAAAAAAATATTAAAAATCAAGCTGACCCTAGCACTTGCAGCTATGTTTGATTTCTTAAATTTAATGTCAAATACCTAAGAACTTACCATTTAATTTCATTAATCAATTCCTTTCCTCCTAAAAACATTACAAACACACGACATTTCCAAAATCTCCGGGCTATTTTTGATAGGTGGCAGCCCTAATTACTGGGTCTGTGTTGTATCGTATTGTATGACATTCACACACATACACACACACACACACACACGCACGCACACGCACACGTCTATTCTTGAAATGTAAATAAAAAGCCTGTAGAACGCGTGTTGCCATGGCTGTTATATCTATCTCTAGGTTTATTAAGTATATCAAATACTTGATAACATATACGATTTCTGTACAAGTCTATTTATTTTACCTGGCCTTTTCTGCCTTGCAGATACAAAAAACAAAAGTCCTTTCTTTTCTTCATTCGGTAGATCTTGAGGATTTCATAATCTCTCGAGTGGCCATTATTGTCAGTGAAAACAGATAATAAAGGAACACAAAAGATCAAGAATACTGATTGAGAAGGTCATAAAACTACCAAGGTGTCTTTGTTAGAGTGGGGTCGTTTTTAAGAAAGGCGTTTGAATTTGTTAATTTTTATGGTTCCTTCAGTCTCATACGTCCCCACTGCTGGCGCACGTCATACAACCCTCAACGAGGGTGATTTTGGCACGCGGGCACAGTGCGGATTGTGGACTTCTCATACATCTTTTTTTTGACAAACGCAGGTTTCCTCACGATGTTTTCCTTCACCGAAAAGCCAGTTATGTAAATAATCAATGTACTTCAGAAATTAAGAAAAAGAAAGTAAGAAAGAAAGAAAAACTTTTTTCATTGATAGAAAGACAACAAAAAAATAATTTACAATTTAAATACAAAATTTAAGAAAAACAGTACTCTAAACATAAAAAGTAAACAAAAATGGAGGATGTCCCCGTACCAATGAAATGGCCTTTGACTCAGCATTAATGTGATAAGCCTTAAACTCACAAACTGATTTTCAGTCAGGGCCATATTCTAAGTGTATGTATACAAATCCCACGAGCATAACACAGGAGTATCATAGAAAATATATTTTGTAAAAAACAAAAGAGTGTAAAAAAAGAGAAAAAAAGAAGATAAAAAAATAGGGAAAACATACATTCTCATTCACATATTGTAAGAACAATAAAAATAAATTATATAAGAATAAAACTACCATATTTCTACCATCTCTATACAGATACAAAGTGCTGGATAACTATCACGTATTTTGCAATGACAGCAAATAAGTGTAAACTTGCGCTTAAAAATAACTTTCATAGCTGCATTACGAATCGGAGAAGGGAGGGGAAGTCTCAATGGTACTCGCTGAGTCTCGAACCTCCGCCACTCAGGACGCAAAGTGGAATCGAAACTCCTCGGTCACCACCGACTAGTTAGGTACGTATATACTTAGGTAAGTATGTTATAACAGAACCTTTTAGTTGCGTGTCTATTCACGCTTGTCTAGCTTTTGTTTCTAACGAGTACATTATGATACAAGTGTGCTATGAGTATTTCGGTCTTTACACACGAGGCAGGATTGTAGCTTAAGCCGAAGGAATGAAGCTAGCCAAGTGGGTAATACTATGGTACCTAATGTCCTGAGCATTTTTCACTAGGGCGGAAAATAAATAAATAAAATAATACACAACACATATTATTTCTAACAAAACATTGAGTCACCAATAACCTATAAATAATGTGCTCAGTTTTTAAAAATAACATTAATGCACTAGTGTGATAAAAGGTAGGTACCTAATATGTAAAATGGACGTGTATTTAATAAGCTGCATTATGTAGATATAAACCTAAAACCCGTGCAATTAGAATTGTGTTAAACATTGTTTTGCATTACTGTTAAGCGCGAATCGTGTGTAAAGGTTTGCACTCCCGGAGTGCAACTTTTTTTTTAAATACCACTAAGGTTGCAAACAAGCTTACGGTCCACCTGTTGGTAAGCGGTCACCGTAGCCTATAGACGCTTGCAACACCAGGGGTATCACTCGCGTGTTGCCGACCCATCAGATATCTAAAAACTTCTTAATTGAGGAACCCCATATTGTAGTCCTTGGAGAAACCCTTAATACCTTATGGCCTAGGCAGCAAAATAGGGGATAAAAATTTGTATGAGAATTCCGACGAGGCATAAGGCCCCATTTTCGGGATTTGTTTCTTATAACTTTTGGTGAGCATGGCCAAATGTGCATTGCCATTTGAGTCACTGACTCAGAGCCACCGAAGCTACCTTTGTCGCCGCTTCCCGGACAATGCCCGGAGGATATATACATTTTTCTATTGCATTTGGCTAAAATAAATTTGCCATTAATAACACTTTATATATCTGAGTGTATATATGTATAATATGTATGCATTTACAATAAAAAAAGTTATATACTCAGACTAAATAGGGATACTATATATTTGTATCCGTTGTCTGGTATCCATAACACAAGCTTTTGCTTTGCTTACTTTGGGGCAACACGGCGCTGTGTGTGTGTAATGTCCAAAAATATTTATTATTATTATTTATTTAATCACAAAGCTAGTCATTAAACAGCTAGGTCTTTATTGACAGTTAGGCTCTTAATTTTTAACTAAACAGTTTCGTTACTGGTCACTATTCAACATTACATTTTACATTGTTTACATGTTGCTTAACTCTATTAATTAATTACCTACTGCCGAATGATTTATTAGTTAATTAAAAAAATAAAAATGTACGAATTTTAAAGCTTTCAAGTGTTACTTTTAAGGTTAAACTAAATTTTAAACTAACTGTTTTGTAATAGTTAACTTAAATAATTGTTTATCTGTAATCTATGTAGGTACTCAACATAAAAACAAATCTTGATTTTGTTAGTTGAAGTCAATGCAAACATTTTTTCAGTGTGCTGGTTATTCGGGTCGGACCAGCTTGGTCTTTTGACTCGGTTCAATCAACGATCCTAAGCTCACTAGCGGTAGCAAAAGCTTGACTCCCTGTGTGTGTTCTACCACCTGTACTTGTATAAGGGGCTGTGTTCTAAGAAATTGTTCGAAATTGAGCAATATTTCGGCTACTTTCTACCAAGGAGTCAACTTATCGGTAGGAAATTTATCCACACAGCTTAGAACGGTTTTAGAAGAACTTCCTCCCGCGATCGATGCGGTCGCGCAATGCCAAGGTTCTCTTTAGGGACTTCCGTATGGGGTACTTTAAAAATGGATTATTTTTTTTAAGGGACGGCAACACGCGAGTAAGGTTATGCCCCTGGAGTTAAAAGCGTCCATCGCATAAACGCTTAACATTAGGCGGACCGTTAGCTTATTTGCCTCCTTAGTGGTAAGCAAAGCTTATTTCTGGACTTAAACAACATATTAAGTTAATGGCTACACTCAGCACTCTATGTATCGACACTACCTTAGCATAGCGCGACATGCTCTTGACTGGTTTTTTAAATATTTTTTTTTGTACAAAGCAGAAAATCAATAAAAAACATCCAATGTGAGTCGTATTTATTGAATTCACACAAAAACTTAAAAAAAAATAGGTCACGCAGCTCTTAATTATGTCATACGTACCCAGGTCACCGCCATACTTGTAATCGGAGCAGTGGGCGTCCATCTTGGATTTTGTTGTCAGGCAGCCAATCGGAGGCGTGGGAGCATTCTCACAGCAGGAGGTGCTTGGCGAAATGCCTAAAGACCATTGTCTTACCTGGATAAAGTGTTGAGGTTATGCTAAACAGTAGATTAGCACCAGAAGGTCATTGATTACCACTTTCTTTCGTGTCTTACCTTTGGGCGAGCAAATCCTAGCAACACACACATTTTTATCTTACGCTCTTAAAGAAGGTATAGTGCAAGAAACTCGTCTAACCCGGTGGTCAAAAATCAAAACTACAGTCGCCATATTGAAATGGTGTAAACTTATACGCCACTAGCGACCACGAAAAGTTGGTTGCACTATATGTATGTATAGCTCATAGACTTCAAGTTCTCTAATCTGTCCTATGCACTGAGCATAGCCTCATAAAAATTGACCATCCTTTAAAAAGAGACAAATCAAACCTGTGATGACTTTTCTTTCTCTTTCAACGTCCACCATTTTGTTTTTTTTTTTTTTTGCAACTTTGAATGAGAAAAGAGACCTCAGTTTCGCTTCGTCTCTATCACACTTTTGCGATCATTTTTTTTTACATCTGGCTAGGAAATGCTCTGTCCAGTTCTGTATGCCTATATATGGAGATAGCTACCCTTAATTTTTCTAAAATCAAAATAAATTAAAAGAATAGTAACTTAATAGTAAAATTTTATCGCAAAATCGATTTAACGATGACGAAAATATATTTAGGGCTGTGACTACCAGAGACATACGGATATGGATGAATGGATGATTACGGACACACATAACGATTCCATTTTTTAATTTAAAATTCAAAATCTTTTTATTCAAATGGGTTTCTAAGAACACTTTTGAATCGTCAAAACAAAAAACAAAAATTTGCTTTACAAGCTTATCACAATACTGGTTTAATTGCCAGCATTCAATAGTTATCTACTTTCTGTAAAACAACAAACGAAACATAAAAAATAGTCAACTAATAAATATATTTTTTTTAATGAAATACGGTGATGGCACACCACATACCCAAACTAGTTAAGTTTGCAAGAATTTGATTAATTTTGTTACAGTCCTAAGTACACTTTTCGACGTGAAAAAAATGTATGTTCTAATTCCAATTATAATATAATTTGCCTATTAAAACATTTAGAAAAAAAAAAGTCTGACACTCTATTTTTAGGCTTTAATTGAAATTGTTTGGAAAACTAAGAGAGATATTCTCTTCATCCATATTTCATAAAATATATATTAATATGGCACAGTGAATTTGCTGAATTAAAAAAAACGAAAAAATCGAGATTTTCATCGTGCGGTCACGTGCTAGCGCCTATCTTACGTGGAACTGTGTCTTTTGGTATGTTTCAACAGTGTAATATGTCTTTGTACACTGGTCTAAACGGCACGCTTTTCTTAAGGTATGCGATGCCATAGCCATTAACAATTTGGCAAAAAAACTGTAAAAACGTTAATCTTTATTACATAGAAAGGAGCGTCCATCAAAGACATGATTGTAATATAAAATTACTTATGGGAACAAATACATTTCAGAGTTATATCTATGAATTAATGGTGCCTAACAATTTTTAGTGTAAGAATTTACACGAAAAGCACAGCGTTGGATAAAAAGAAATATCAAAATTAAGTACTTACCTATAAATATCGAAATATTTTATGTAGGTACATACTTACTACTATTTAATTAAATTTGTCACATGGAACGTTTTGTTAAAATCAATTAATTATGTGACATCGATAAATGATTGTTTAAGGTTTGGCGTCGCGTGAACCTTCGTTGAAGTCTTTTAGTCGGGTCAGGTAAGGTCGTTGGAAAATTACTTTGAAATGTGTTAATTATTGTTTAAGGCGATTATTTCAAGGTGTTTATAATTTGATAAACGTTTCTTTGAATGCAATTTTTGTCCATATAATGAGTACATCTCTATAAATATTGAAGTTTTATTTAGTGATGGTTTAAAACGAGCAATAGACTATTGAACATACATAACTAATTAATTATATTATTTGTTCACGTACCTAACCTGGGAAAAAAATATAATAATTAAGTAATTTTCAATAAATATGCATGGTAAAACTAATATATATGCATGGTTATACTAGTATAGTACTTAGTAGTTAATAGCTATTATTAAATAACTGCAAGATGTATGCTTAAAATAACGCTGATAAAAACAATTAATTTTATTGTTAATTGCGTTTTTAAAACTACTCAATTCCAAAACTCATAAGTCCTTCACCAATCATACAGGTGCCTTCCTAACATGTAATATAAGAATAATCGCGAATTATTTTGACCATCATTAGTAAAAAAAATCGTTTCTGAAGAGATTTAGCATTTGGTCTAAGATTAGGAATACATCATCTTGATACTTAACATTTTTATGACCATCGAAGGTTGCGAAGGCTGCGTTCTGTTTCGGAATTCAATCAAACAAGCAATATATTACGTTGGTAACGGTATGTAATAAAACATAGTATGAAGCAGCTATCTCATCAATGATAATAGACGGTTTGGCAACGTCGCCTTGCTCACCTGGCGTTTACCTGCGCAGTGGCACTGTCAACAGAGAGGGGCGAGCGCCCGTCAGTCGTTCCTACGAGCCGACACACACGCTCGTACCAAACTTTACACGTTTTTTTTTATTTTTCCTATAAACATTTCGGAAAAGACACTCAAAATATTACAGTCTATGACGTGAATAAACTTCACAGATCGAAAATAGAAGAAACATCGCGAAGTGAAACCAGTTTTCGTGTAGCTCTGGCTGGAAACTAGTCGAGCACATTCAAATTTGGAATCGTCCATCGACTCCGCAAGAAAACTCGGTTTTTGACGATTAATGGACTTGTGTCGACTTTGGATATGGACTGGTGTGTGCAGTGAGGTAATTCCAGATTTTCACCTGGTAGCGGAAACGGCTTACGTAGACGAATAGCGGTAAAACGCGGTTCGCGCCGCACGCGACTCGCTGTCTTGTGTTGGGTAACAGTCAGGTTTCTAAAAAAAAAGTGTTTTCGAAGCATTTAAAAAGCGCAAAATCATCGCACGAATACTACAAACGTGAATATTTGAACAACAGTTTCAATTTTCTTCGTGACATTATTTTGACTCGACCGAATAGTGCAACCGAACGGTTTTGGTACTTTTCGTATCCCGTTAGAAAGTATCTCATTTGCACAGTCTGTAAAAGTGTGCATTTTTATTTAAATAATGACAGGTGTGTGTTGAGACTCCGTTTGAAAATAGAACTGTTTGTAAATACTAAGATTACAAAAGCATCGACAGTGTTATAATTTTACCTACGTAGATGAACCCTCAGTGAGACAATTCGGTTTGTGTAAAAAGTGACTGGGAGTAGTGATCTGAGTGTGAGTGCATTGCATGGCGCGATGATCAGCGGTGGCTGGGTGTGCGCTCTTCACGTGCGCACGGGAGGCCTCGGTGGAGCAGCCCTTGGCTCCGACGAGGAAGAGATCGTCTACTTGGCATATGTCATTATAGATGTCCTCACCAATAAGGTAAATATACCAATATAAGTGGACAAAATATGTACCTACCTACACCTGTTGTGAAAAGACGTCAGTCTTTACCAAAATAAATAAAGTCGCTAATTTGTTTGTTGGTACAACAGTTTGTAGCTTTGTTAAAAAAACCAGTATCTATGTTGTCGTTTTAAATAGACATTGAACTGTATAAAAGCTGCGAAATTCCTTTAAACATACTTCTATATCCTTAACATTGTAATTTACTTACTTGTTTGTTTCCTCTATGGGGTTAACAATAGACTTTAAACACCTTACACCTTAGGTGTACTCTTAGATGAAAGCCGTTGATATGGATTTTATCATTTATCCGTATGGTATTAATATTCTTACTTCACGGATGCGTAAGATTTAATTTACATAAATTAACTGGGTCGAAAACTCTATTAATTTTTACAACAAAATTTTACAGTTAAAGACCGTCATTATAACAAAAACAGGTATTTAGTGGAAATATTTTAACACTGTCTTAGGAAATTACTACCTACCTACTTGCTATGCGGTTTTAATGTGGTTGATTTAATAATTATTCGAAACGTCTAGGTATGAGGTTAATTTAAAACTTTAACCAGTCACAATACGAATTACAAAATTGTCGAAATTGCTTTATCATGGGCGCGAGTAGATAGGTATTTAATTACTTAAATATGAAGGAAATTGTACTTCCATAAATACCTAATTGGTATTTAAAAGCTTCTAATAGGTACTAAGCTTCCTACATTTCTTTGGGTATGAAGTATTTACATTAAAATCGAATCTCAAACTTAGCTGCGAAAAAAAAAATGTGTGAAATAACGAACTTAATACTACTTAATAGATAACTTTATATTCTAATTTGCAAATTTAAAACGTGCTATATTTAAATAGATATATTCTATAAATGTAAATATTTAAATGTACATCTATTGAATGTACATGCAAAACTCATCTCCCAAAAAAAAAGGTAAGTTTATTATATTATATTATGCCGCTTACTAATTAAAAAAAAAATATTAAATAAATAAAAAACCCGATTGCAAAAACATAAAGAACTAAAAAATATTTAAAACATACGAAATATTTAACTATAAGCACTATTAGTTGATGACTTTTAGTATTTAGAATTGATTAGTATTTAGAATACCTAAGTGCAAAAACCTTGGTATTTTTATTCGGTATTATCTAATAGCATCCCATTTTTCCTGGAACTCTAAGCTCCTAAGTATCTAAACACAGTGCGAAAAAAATACTTCCGACCACAATTCCAATTTCAATCGTACCCCAATCTTAAATTATGTCACATAAAAGTCAATAATATTAAATTCTTACATTGCAATTACATTTAGTGGTGTGTAATCTTTATAATACTATTTGATTTTGCTACATAAAAAATGATAAAAGTGATTTATTTGTGCCAAAATTCCAGTGAAATTAAAATTGAGCGTTGTCAACGCTGATGTTAAAACTAGCACAAAATGGAACCATCCGCCATAACTCCCACGGAAGACTTTTTGTCCCACAATCGGGATAGGTCGGTTTAAAAGGAGCGTAAAGATATAATAAACACACAGAGTAACAGAGAAACTCCGAAATTATAGAATTACTGGCTTTTTCCCGCGGCTCCGCCCGCGCTCAAGACGGTTATCGCCGTGGGATTTCTACGTTAACTTCTTACTTGATTATAATAAGGAAGTTACATCCAAGTACATCCACGTTATATGTTCTTGGTCCACGTAGAATTCGGCCATAGTTATTCCTGCGGGAACTTTTAAATTTCCCGAGAAGACATATAGCCATATGAAGGGTCTCCATCTCTTTAACTTTACCTAAGCCAAATTTCAGATTTGTTACGACACGTGACGCAAGGACATAAAAACTCACTTTCGCGTCTATAATATTAGTATGGATAGATAAAATATGTACACTTTCAGGATACTCTTTGTTTTTTTGCGTCCCATCAAATTGTTTATTATCTAGTCTTGTCGGACGTGAAACAAACCAAAAAAAATGTCTATTATTTAAAATTCTGGTGGAAACAACACAGATTGGTTATTTGCATAACGTTGGCTCAACATGGTCGTCAAATACAGACACATACGTTTCTGGGCCGCGATTAAAAACTTATTATACCGGGGCAGACTTTTGTGCTGTCTCTTTCCGTACTGTACATAAATGGATTCGCTATCCTGCTGTCATTGCTACCTAGGTCCCGAGTGGGGTTTATGAATGTGCCATAGACAATGCCCAACGTTTGCACGTGCGTCAGGGCCAACATCGCGAATAGCAACAAGTCCAATAATGTCTTCAACGTGTGGTGCCGGAGTAAGTACCTAATTATTAAACATCAAATTGACATATTCCGATTAAGGTAATTAATAAGCATGATCTTGCGTTTTATATAACTTCAGATATTTTTCATGTACCTACTTGTATAGTTACCTAGTTACAAAATATATTATATATATAAATAAATATTGCTAAATAAATTATTTCGTTTCTTTCTTTTCTTTTATATATATATATGATGATAGTTGGCTCCCGCGATTTTACTTTTAGTTATAGAAAATAAAGGAATGTTTTCTTTTAATAAAATTTGCAGTCATAAATATACCTATGGTACTTTCCCTCCAACCATTTATTTTCTAGCTAGCCTTCATTTTCTAGCCTGTACATAAGTGCTAGCTGTTTCCCGCGAGATTATATGCGTGGATGAGAGGTTTACTTTGACAGCAGCAGTATAATAGGTATACCAAGACAATTAAGGTAATGAGATGATAAAAAATCGGCTTAAGGCGACCTATATGATATAGGTAATTACATTAAATAAGATATGAAACAATACAATTGTTAAAATCAAGTATTGGTACCTAAATTTCGTTCGTTTGTCGTCATTTTCTATTGATAAAACCTTTCACCTAACTAACAAACATACATATAGACAAAAGTACCTAAAATAATTCTTTTGGCTTCTGTTAGTGTAAGTATGATCTATCGAAAAGGATTTTCTTAAAAAGGTAATTTCTGTGTACAGTCCCCTTTGTGCCCCTGTGTACATTTCGTTTGATTTCGGTTTGTCTAATATCCATACGGTTAAATTGACATAGCCACATATAATTTTCGGCTATGCTTAGCAAAAAAAGATGTTCTTAATTATGAAATTAATTGTTTTTAATGAGCTACAGAACTTTAAAAATACTATGTCATTTGTTACTTTCATCCTCAGGGTCAGGTTGAAAGTAACACGCCACGGGTCAAAAGTAACATTGTAATATGTTCTGCACATTTGGTAGATAAGCAATAAAACTAATTTTAAAGATAACAAAGCAAAGCACAATATATTTTTTTTTCTCACACGTACCAAAAAAAAGTACAATATTCGCTTCATCGTCATTTCAGCTTGTTAGAGCTGGTGTTGAGATCGGAAGTTTCGAGATCTCGTGCAAAATCGAGACGAGAACCGAGATTTCGATATTGACGAGATTTGAAAAAAAAGGGGGTTTTTTTTTCAAAAAATATAAATCGCCATTCAAAACTCAAGCAAAAGTACCAAAAATAATACTACTTTGGATAATGTAAATTCGTAAAATAGCATTTTGTAACTAAAACAGACTATTTGACTAATAAATCACAGGAAAAAACTTTGATTTAAGAATAGGCAACGAAATGTAATTGATATGGCAAAAATAAACAAGATGGCATTATGGCTTTTCCTTCACCAAAGCTACAAATCAATACAAAAATTCACTACACTCTCTGTCACAATATCTCTATTAAAACCTCGATCGATACTGTCGAGATCTCGAACGAGACTGCCTGTCGTCGAGATAGAATGTTGAAAAATGGCCAAGATGTCTCGAGATTCGAGATCCCACGAGACCTAGATTTCATTTCCTAGTTGTAGGACAATAATATTATATTGATCTGATAAGAACAATCATATTGCGAATAAGGTTGGTAATTGCCCCCCCCCCCCCCCCTAAAGTGTTGTACATACATTTGTGTTGATTGTAATTTAAGTATTGGCAAAATTAATCAGAAATGATTAAGGATTAAAGATACTTGTTTGATATTTCGGCCAAGGATTTATAAGTATTTACTTAAGCTACTGAATATTAAAACATCCGTCATTATTGCTGCAAACCACAGCTCAATTATTACGGGCAAATTAAATGATTCGGAATTAGGTTTTCCAGATAACAACCTTGGTGGTTATAGATTAGTTGTTTTAACGATTAGATTATTATTATGTAACCATGCCCCTTTTGTAGATAAATTATTGTGCCAGCAGTACTTGGATGTCGCTCTTTTTTACAAGTAGAATAAGGGGTGCTAATGTCATAATTGACGAATGTTGCAAGGCGGAAATTCCGGTCAATCAGCTTATAGCAAAATGAGTACCATGTATATATGTCGCAGGCAAATCCTATAATCCGCCGTTTCATAATACGCCTAGGCAAATGGTAAAGTATGGAAACGAAAGAAACAGAAATCGCACTGTATAAGTCATGTATGTTAGGTTAGGTTAGTTTCTCTTCTGTAAACGTAGCTGCGGATCGAGCGAAGCGAGCGAAGCGTTCCAGCCAATCTTCATATAATAATCTGTTCAGTTATATAATTTGCGTAGAAGCGTCGTTTTACAAACACGATGTGGGCCGGAAAAGGCCCTGGAATGAATTATTATTACGACTTTATGCTTTTCCCGAAAAGGTTTTGGAAGGAGTTATTATACTGGGGACTCAGCATAGAATTAATAATTTTCAGGAGTCGGAAATATGTTCAAAACGCCACCGACGTGCACGAAGCAACGTCGGGAGCGGTAAGAGCTTGAATAGGTGTCACATTATCCTTAAAACACTAGATGGAGTTTCTTTTTTGAGTGTTTTATAATAAAACAAAATCGGCCAAGTGCGAGAAGGACTCGCGCACGAAGGGTTCTGTACCATTATCTATAAAAAACGGCAAAAAAGTCACGTTGGTTGTAAGGGGGCCTGTTAAATATTTGTCTCATTTTAATTTATTTAATTATTTTTAAAGTGAATATATAAATAAATTTTCTGTGAATATTTCAATGTTGCTGTTATCAATAACGAACAAGAAATCACGTTTGTTGTATCGGAGCCCCCTTTAAATATTTATTTTATTCTGTTTTTTATAGTATTTTATGTTATAGCGGCAAAAGAAAAACATCTTCTATGTAAATTTTAACTTTCTAACTATCACAGTTCATGAGATACAGCCTGGTGACAGACGGACGGACTGATGGACATCAAAGTCTTAGTAATAGTGTTCCGCTAATTACCCTTCGGGTACGGAACCCTAAAAAGTTAGAAAGAGTGGTGTAGCACAAGATAAAAAACAAGCTTCTTGATAAGTAACTACACCTAAGGTACTTAGAAAGAGAAGATATCCTTGAAAACCTGACATGAAAATGCAAAACCTTTATAAACCGCCTACAAGTTGCTAAAAATACATTAAATATCCGAACAAACTCTATCTAAAACCATATCCACGACATAAGTTTCATAACTATAAAACACACACATAAAGCACCAAATAAAAAGGGCATAACTTACACAGTATTAAAATTTACATGTAAAAAGGTTAAGTTAAATGTAAATAATGTTTTATATAAACTACCTGCACATATATTATAACTTAGATAAGTTATTCTTTTGCAGGGATTTGCTTATTTATAAAAAAACTACCGACTGTTGTCTAAGTTATGGCCGATACAAACACATTTACGGATCTTGTTAAGTAGTGATTACGAAGCGAGAAGAGAAGAAATAATAACTGTCATCACTCTAAGGACTACAGTATGTGCTTCTTAAATAAAAAAAGAAGTTATTAGATTTTTGAAGTGTTGCAAGCGTCTATATAGGCTGCAGTCACCGCCTACCATCAGGCGGAACGTAAGCTTGTTTACCACTATTAGTGGTCTGAAAAAAAAAAAAAAAAAAGAGTACGAAATATAATTGATAGCTAGATACGTTGAAAGCGGTTTGTGCAAAATTTTGCAGACACAATTTGTGTGTCTGCGTTACATAACTACTTCGTGTTGACATTCATGACATGTAATCTGTAAATAATCTATGTAAAATTAACACAGGTTAATCATAAGACGCCATTTACATAATACAAAAAACAAACAACTCATTCAATGCGTCTTTATAATAGATAAAGATACGTACTTCGTGACAAATATTTCGATTCGAACCTCATCAATTTTAAAAATGACAACGTTTTATGACAACTCATGTTCACCTAAAATTATATGCTACCATTAATATTGTTTTTAAGAATCGGCTAAGTGCGAATCGGACTCGCGCACGAAGGGTGCCGTACCATTATCTATAGGAAAGGCAAAAGAATTACGTTTGTTGTATGGGAGCCGTCCTTAAATATTTGTTTTATTTTAATTAAGTTATTTATTTTTAATAGTATTATATAGTCACTCTATATAACTAAATATTCTGTGAATATTTTAAGCGTCTACCTATTGCCTTTATCTAAATCAAGCAAAAAATCACGATTGTTGTATGGGAACCTTCTTAAATTTAGTATTTATTATTTGTAATTTAGTATTTGTTATTCTAGCGGCAACAAAAATACATCTGTGAAAATTTCAACTGTCTATCACGGTTCATGAGATTCAGCCTGGTGACAGACGGACGGACGGTCGGTCGGACGGACAGCGGAGTCTTAGTAATAGGGTTCCGCTAATTACCCTTTGGGTACGGAACCCTAAAAATAGACAGAATTAGAAAGTGTGATCAATAAAACCACTTTCCTAAGTAAACGTTTGTGAAATCTTAAATATACAAATACGTGTATATAATTTATGAAACTTTATTTTGTATATTTATTTCCTTGCAAATATATCAGTTATATAAATTGGAGTTATGCTAATTTATGTTTTACAATATGTCAATACCATTGGATGCCATTTACTAATGGTGCGCGGTTTATTCCGCGCAACTCTACTTTGAAGAGTTCATCTTTCTTATTTATGTATATGCTTAGATATATAAATTTGATAGTTATAATGATATTCGACAACTCAGTCAGAAAAAATAGTTAATTATTTAATCTAGATCAAGTCAGGGCGGGTCGCTAGTAGTCATACAAATCGACTTCGGAATAGGAGTATATTTCCAATTAGGCTGTAGAAATATTGCAGTAACGATATTTTTATTTGCTTATTGGCATTCAACGGCAAGAGCTTAGCTCAATGTTCTGTAAGTAGGTATAAGTTTGTTTTAGGTTTGAACACTTTAAGTCGGTTTTTTGTAATTTTGTGCTTTTTAGTGGATTTAGTTTAACTTTTTAATAACATTTTATTTTCTACGAACTATAGACACGATATTAAGTCCCCAGTTCGAATTTTAAATAATCACTGTCATTACCATCACAGTATTCCTATATTCCTATAACACAACTAACCTTAAAAAAAATCGACTCAAACCGTATAAACTTAATATAATATCATTAATCAATCAAAAGGTTTACCAACTCGCTCTTAGACAATAATATATGTTTAATAATCTCTTAAAAATTTATACACGTGCATAAATTTTATTTAATCTTTATTTTTGTTATTAATAGGAAAACCTTCGTTAGATGTACCTATTATAGATTATGTCAATTTATTTATTATCCTGTAGATAATAGATCTTAATTTCGCGATTATTTCGGTAACTAAGTGTCTTTTAGGGATTAGTTGTTCGTTAAATAGATTAATATATCTTTTCATATCTTTTAGTATCTAGTTAGATAGCCCTCGTGTCGATATTTCCTAATGACACCTTTATTCTTATTAAATTTAAAAGCCGGTGCTTGACATAGCTTTAAATATTTGCACACATATTTGACGAAATATTGTGTGCGGCACAGGTGTCTGAGCATTTGTCATGTAAAAAGGTCAACAAGCCTATCGTTTATGACTAAAATCGGCCGATAACTTAGAAAATGGCAACCATTTGAAGATTGTCAAAACTTCGTCTGCGTCCGCTTTGAGTCGCTTTGCTACCAGCAAGAAAACAGACGACGAGTTTGCCCATAATTCCAAGTCTACAGATATTCGAACGACTACCAGGACATTTTTAACATACATTTGACTGCGGCATTAAATTCACGAATCTCCAAAGTTCAGCTGGCTGAGACGCAGCCCATACCCATTTTTTTCATATCGATATCTGGTTATATTGAACTTAGAAAGGGAAAACATTCTTATCACCAATGTCATCATCATCGTGGCCTCATGGCTCAGAGTCGTGGTCATGCAGAACAGCACGCTTCAACAGCGGTTTTCAGGCTGCTGGGTTCCTAGTTCTTACTAGGTTGTGGTGCATGCTTGTATGTTGTTGTCACCAACGGAACCTGGACCTGTAGAAACTGTAACAACGATGCTTCATCTCAGCTGATAAGTTGTCACTAGTAGGGCTGGATCAGTCATATACTGTCTATAGGGATCTATCGTACCTATTTCTCAAAATACGTCCACCCGAAGGGCAAGTGGAAACGTGGTCGACAAGGATAAACCTGGCACCAAACTGTGCCAGACAATGCTAAGAAATGGGCCTTATATACCAAGCTCAAGGGTGCAAGCCCTTGATATAGTGAGATAAAAGAGCTTGTGCCTGATAGCGGAGAAAGGCACATAAAGGTTTTTTAAATGAGCTAAACTTTTTATCCCGAAGTTCTCGCATGAAAAACTATAACTGAATTCCACATGGACCAACTATATAGCTACTGCAATAACAAACTTCCTTACTATAATTAAGGAGTTGTGTAGTGGATTCCTACTACTTACTACTTACTTCTTATAGTTAAGCTGACAAAGGGGTAAAATGAAAGTATACTAAGAATAATATACTTACCACATAAGAGTCTGTCCCCGGTCTTTCATTTTACCCCCTAGCATTAGGTTACGGTTAAGGTATAAAAGTAAAAATAGAAAGCTCGCTTTCGAAGGTTAATTAATGAGTTAAAGATAGCCAGCGAGCTTTTGGGCAACTTTCATTAATCGACTCCATACATACCTACACACACTTTTATGGGCTTGGCGCGTTTTCCCTTGGCCTAATAGCATGGCAGCATGGTGGATGTGTTACTGCGATAACAAAAAATTACACCGAAGAAAAAATCATAAAAGTGCAAATTAACTTAACTTTTTTAGTCTAAGTTCCTAAACAAATATTAATAACTACATAATTTTGAGTCGGTACATTTCACCTATAAATTTAATTATTTTCTATAAGTAAAGTTATTCCGTTACTTTTAATTTTTTTTCGTTGGTTCCATTTTTTGTAAGAAATTTTTTATTTTATGTATGAGGAGAAGAGGGAGGAGGGCTGCAAAAAGCTGCTAGCCGAATAAGGAAACTATATTTGAAAGAATCTTATAACTAGGTAAATAGTTTTCTTCGAGATGAATTAAAAAGTTCAAACGCAAGGTAGGTAGCTGCTGCAAAGGAGTCTATTCAACTGCTTATCATCTCCATCATCACATCCTCCAGGTCTTCATTGTGTTGTAGTGTATCACCAGAACTACATATACGTGCCAAGTTTTAACAGAATCGGATTACAGGTGAAAATTCAATAGACGAGAAATCAAAAATACCCTATTTTTCTACCTTTAGGCGTTGAGATATATGAGATGTTGCCCTCAAAGATGATTGTTTTTTCAAATTAAAACTGATCTTACTTGGACGTATACTCTATCTTAATATATATTATATAAATAGAGTTGCCATCTCTAAAATTTGGCAACTATGAATATAAGCGTGAAGAAGAAATTTTGAACCTTAGAACAGCCCGGACATGTTAATAGTTTCTATTTTGAATTCACTAAGAAAACACAAGAAATATAAACTTGATTTAGACAAAACATTTTAAGAAACTATTTGCAGTCTTACATTTTTAGGGTTCCGTACTCAAAGGGTTTCATATTTATTTCATATTTATTTTATTTGCATAAAACATGGTACAGTAAGGTCTTATACATATTATTTGTTACAATTCATGTTTTACTGAAACTAACAGCATGCAAACACACAATAAGTAAATAATAAAACCTATACCCAAATCAATTTCAACAATAAAAATGAAAATTAATGTTTTACAGTTTAAATGTCATATTTATTAGAATAGCACTCGATATTATTTAATGTCATTTCGATATATATATATATATTTAATCTATAACTTTAATCTATATTTATTATAATATACTCCGTGATGTCAATCGTTTTTAAATTCATATATTCATTAATGGAATAAAAACATTTTTTAATTAGCCAATTCCTTAATTTTATTTTAAATATGTTTATTGGTCATTCTGTAAAGGTACCAGGTAATTTATTAAATATGGTTATTGACATAGAATAACTATTTTTTAGAAATGCTGTCGTAGAACATACCTTAAGCTTGTTTGGATACCATGTATAGAATTGACAATTATCAATTTTCTTTTTAAATAAGTGTAAATTAAGTTTTACGAATACACAAATTTTTAATATATACAGGCTAGGCAGGCTTAATATTTTTAATTTAACAAAAAGTGATTTACATGAGTACAAAGGCCCCACACTACATATAGCTCTGATACATTTCTTTTGTAATATGAAAACCCCATTTATTTCTGAGGAGTTTCCCAATATAATAAGGCCATAGGGTAATTAACGGAACCCTATTGCTAAGACTCCGCTGTCCGTTCGTCCGTCCAGGCTGTATCACATGAACCGTGATAGAAAGACAGTTGAAATTTTAACAAAAAATGGATTTCTGTTACTGCTGTACCATCAAATACTAGAAAACAGAATAAAATAAATATTTAAGGGGGCTCTCATACAACAAACGTGGTTTTTTTGCTCGATATTGATAACGGCAACAGGTAGACACTTGAAATATTCAGAGAATATTTACTTATATAGTCATTAAAAAAAAAATAAACAAATATTTAAGGGGGACTCCCATACAACAAACGTGATTTTCTTTGCCGTTTTTATAAATAATGGTACGGAACCCTTCGTGCGCGAGTCCGACTCGCACTTGGCCGATTTTTTACTCTGTTATCAAAATCATGTTCTAAATGTTTTTAGGAACTTTTAAACTGGGACTATAAATGAAACCCCGACCGGACGCTCCCTTAACTAGGACTATTGTACAATCGAACCTCCTCCTTTTCTTTCGTCGGTTAACAATCGAACTGAGAACTCCCTTTAGGTGATCTTCACAATATACAGGTTGTTTTAACAGGAATAAGTCGAATTTATGGATATATATTTTAATCAACTGGTTTTTTGTTTTTATAATTATTACTTATCAGCGATTAATATTAACAGGTATATGAATATAATAATCATAAAATGCCAAAACTTAACATCAACTTAAGGTACATAAATCTTACAAAAATTCAACTAAAGAAACTTAATTAAGTAAATATAACTAATAAACAGCTACAAATCAAAACAAGGAAGCACTTCTTACAGCAAAAATATTTTCAATTAAGTATTGATATTTGCTTAAGTTTAAAGTAAGCAGTCATTAAGACATTAATTTAGTAGGATGTAGTTTAGACACTTGTACCTATATACTAAATTGCAGTTGGTTAAGAAAGAAGACGATATAGATATAAATCTATTAACCGGTTCTGATGAAAGAAGAATGGCCATTTTGAATAATATTTACCAAGCTCAGTCTATCATATATTACTTTTAAAGTTGGGGGAAATTATTTTGATTGAAACAATAATAAATATTTAATAATAATAAATAGGTAATTACGTTAAAGTGCCAGATAATATTTCCTTTCAAATTTATTAAATTTTTAGTAATAATTTTTGTAATACACTTACATTGAACATCGCACCGTTCGGCAGGGAATTTATTCTCATACATTAGGACCGAAATGGTCGCGTATACAGTGCGGTTTCAGAGAAACTTCCTCCCGCGAACGCTGGCGTTGTGGAATGAGCTCCCTGCCAAGGTTTTCCGTAAGGACTAGAGTGTGGGGTTCTTCAAGAAAGAAGTTTTTAGATTTTTGAAGGGTCGGCAACGCGTGAGTGATACCCCTGGTGTTGCAAGCGTCCATAGGCTTCGGTGACATAGGTTAGCGAACCATCAGGCGGACCGTAAGCAAAAATAACTACTGAGTAATTCTCGGAAAATCTGTTTCAGAATTTTAACCTTACCACTTAAGAGGCAGTAGGTACCTACTACGTGACAAAAAACTTTAGTAAAAACAAGGATGAAGAATTGAGCTACATCTCAACTCACTGAGATTTTCATCAAAATACATTAAATAAATTAATAGTTTTTAATGCATCATTGTTTTCAAGAAATGCTTTATTTCAGGGTGTAAAGCACTACTAAGGCTATGCTTTAGCTGTGTAAAATTCTAAGTGATATTCAATTAGAACTTTGAAGCTTTCTTTGCCAAAACAAAAAAAAAACAGTGAAACGCACAACCTTTATCTAATTTCGGTGGCACTCCCCAACTTTAAGCTGTCAAAGTCTGTGTGCCGAGTCTATCCCATAGACACTCTTGAAGAGATAAATTCAGGGAAATTTTAGATAATTTAATTTATGTTTATAAATATATTGATTGCTTTAAAAAGAATAGAAATTAGAACTCGAAATAGACACAAACTTGCTCTAATCCACACAAGGCCTAAGAAAATAGAAAAATCCCTGCAGAATAAAAAATGTTCAAAAATTTTGTAAAACAGAAATTTATCGGAAAGCTCATTACACAATTAAAGACTACCTTGATGATATAAATTCATGGGACTAAATATTTTTTTGTTAACATAATTTACTTTATAAACTGTATCGATTAATTAAAATTAAAAGAACTAGTACCGGATCTGTCCAGTGATGCAAATACGTATTTTACATACCTGCATAAGAGAGATAAGAGAGATGAAGAAAATGCGTGAGTGTAAGTAGTGTAAAAAAACGTGGGAAACGTACCTACGTCGTGACGTTTTAATTTGCCTTCGAATTCGATTTGTTTCGAATAGTCGCAAGAGTTCATAGTAAGGTCCCTATTACTGAAATGAACCGCAACAATACACTATGTGTGCATAGGTGTTTAGTGAGAAGTATATATACTATACCTATAGGTAGTTTCGTCCCCGTGAGAGATAATTCTGTGAATGCAAAATACTTTTACTTGCATACATCATGCAGGTCGATACGAATACCTATATATATATATATATATATATATATATATAGGTAGGTGACTCCATCACCGTTTGATCGATCGAAGTTGGCATACACAGGCGTTGTTAGGGTTCCGTACCTTAAAAGGATTCCTTAAATCAGGATCACTTTGTTGTCCGACTGTCTGTGTGTCTGTCAAGAGCCTTTTTCTTAGACAAGCGTGAAGGTATCAAGTTAAAATTAACATCAAATACGGTCCCTTGAAGCTGCATAAAAAACAAGCTTCTAAGTCAATGCAATAAAAAAAATTTGTCGCATATTTTGGCATCTACAAATAAATCAAAATCAATGGGGTACTTCCCGTTGTCCTAGAATCATGAAACATGGCAAGAAGCAACTATAGTAAGAAAGACAAAAACTTATCCTAAAACTGTAAACCATGATCTACATAATTATTATAAGTTTGTACGGAACCCTCGGTGTGCCAGTCAGACTTGCACTTGGCCGGTTATTTTTAACCGTAATCTTCTTAATAGGCGTGTACTACGGTTTTTATTAATGTGTCTTAAACAAACTGTTATATAAATAAGTATAATTTTCAACCATCGATTGTCCAACCCAAGTAGCAAGGCTGTGTCTAAAAAGGTATATTATACCTTTAAACTCGTAATTCTTGTACTTGTGATTTTTACCGACACAGCAACACTAAAGCTACTTAACAATAGATGGCGTTGTTAAGCAACATTTAAGCTACTTGACAATAGATGGCGTTGTAAAAAAACCAGCGAAGCTCGGTCCTCCAGGTACTTTTAGATAATTAGAGACAAAATAATGAATCTCGGCATAAGTCTTGGCTAAAACTATTATGTTCTTTAGGATATCTTGTAGATACCCTCCAAGACACTGTGAAGTAAAAGTGGGCACAGTTTTTAAATAACTTTTAGCAATAACTTCATACTTTTTTTTTAGATAAACTATAGTCATTCTTAAGAGCTTTGAATTTGAGAAATGCTTAAAATCCACTTTAAGATAACTTGAAGGTTGACTTAATTTATAGCAATTGCTATATATTGATTTCTATCAATAAAACCTAGTTAAGGATAATAAAATCACAGGTGCAGATTTATAATAAATTAACATAAATAAAATTTAAAACTTATTTGCTTTATATAGATACCTATATACATATGTTTAGAAAAATAATGGCAAAATCACACATTTTTCCAAATCATGTCTTACTAAGTTTAACTGTTATATGAATAAGTGAAAAACGGTCCTATACCAACCTATACAGCCTCTGTGAGTTAGACTTCATAAACTATGGTTTAACCGCTTGAAGCTTTTTACTAATATATATCTACCGCCATTTTACAACGCACAGAAAATGATTTAAGAGTTCCCTACACAAAGGGTACAACGGGTTCTTCGACCAAAAAATAGTAATTATGTTATGAGTAGTATAGTCGAACAGTTTACCAAATTGGTTTGTTAGGACCTCAAAGGCCTGACCTGAAACCCAAAAAACTGTATCTCCATGTTTGGAACATCACCACGAGCATATTTTACTAGATCGGTATATTCAACAAGGTTAAAATTTTGTTTCCTATACATGTCAATAAACAATAAAACTAACGGTCTGTAAAAAAAAGGTATATAATCTTATTGAGAAGGTAACAATTAATTCTTAAATAATACTTGGTTGTTTTATTAAACATGGAGATTTCATATCATGCGATAGTATAGTTGAGGTAAACATAATAGTAGAAGAGATAGACTGAGATACTACATGATAAGGGGATATACATCGCCCAATCACCTGGCAGTGATAACAGCCCTCGTCTGCCTTCAAATCATTTTAGCTTGGGAAAGTGTGAAAATTTATGCAATATCTTGAAATACTTAAAATACTATTAAAAAAATAAGTATTTTAAACGACTAATGCTATAAAATGTACTAAGCAACAGTCTTATAAATTAAAAAGAAACTGTAATAGAGCCTTACAAATACTAAATAAATAAAACTAAACGACACAAAATCGCATATATTTTATTGGTCACGTACAGTGCGTTTTCAGAGAAACTTCCTCCCGCGAACGCTTAGGTGTTTCCACTCGCCCTAAATTCAGTTGTCGGTGTAGCATTTAAACGGCAACTTCTTGATTATAGAAAATTTGACGTTTTTAAGTGGTCTATGTCCTTTCCCGGTACTCAAACTATTTCCATGACAAATTTCATCTTAATCGGTACAGCGGTTACGGCGTAAAAAGGTAACAGACAGACAGGACGAGTTACTTTCGCATTTATAATATTAGTATGGATACTATTAATTAGTTATCAAAAACTGCTGACTATCCGAGTTATAGCTGATACAAACACATCTTGTTAAAATGGATGTTGCTCTTACGAAGCACAAAAAGAAGTAATAATCACTGTCATCACTCTAAGGACTACAGTATGGGGTTCTTCAAGAAAGAAGTTATTAGATTTTTGAAGGATTGGCAACGCGCGAGTGGTTACCACTTACTACCAGGCGGACCGCAAGCTCGCTTGCCACCTTGGTGCTATAAAAAAAAAACATCACTTCACGAAACCCTAACTTAATGCTCACATTTAGCGTTTATTTTTTCATTATTTATAATCTTTTTAAAATATAAGTATAACAAACTTCTATAAGCAACATATTTACGCTACAATAATGCTAAATTTTTTACATAGGTATAAGCTCCATTAAAAAAAACTGGACAAATACGATTTGTATGTATGTATGTATGTTTTGCGCACAAAGTCAATAGAATTTTTTTTAACAAAAATGTTCTTTCATATCGATTCAGCAAAGTTGAGGTAACGATTCAATTTCAACTGCAAATGTAAGTGTTTTGTCAAATTAAGGATTTTTCCTTAACTTCTTGTCAAATTTCATGATTTACGAAATGGAAAATATAACATATAGGTTGTTATTGCGATTTGCGAGTTTCGAAATATATTACTTACATAGGTAGGCAAATAGCTGTATTCTTTTATTCTGTTGAGTTACAAACTTGTTATTTACAACTCCTTGAGAACATATACTTGTGTATTTGATATAACTTTCAAATTTATAATTATATGCTCTACAAGAAAAATGGACAGTCAGACAGACTGACGGAAAACGAAGTGATATTATAAGGGTTTTTTTTTTTCTTGAAATTGAGTGCATTGATTTTTGGTCAACAGAACGATCGAATATGCGCATGATGAACATAGACCGCATAGAGGGCATTCAATTACAGTCGGCATAGGTAAACCGAATAAAAATAATATAAAATGCTTAATTTTTTTGTTTATATTGTGTTGTAAATGTTATAGTTTTTCTTATTTATTTGCCACATTGATGATTTTATTTGTATCTTTTTTCATGATGTAAACTAGTCATTTAAGCCCAATTTTTTTTAAAAGAGTAACTACCGAGTTCCTTGCCGGATTCTCCTCGGTAGAAATACTCATTGTGAACCGGAATTCAAAAAATTAAAAATAGTATTTAATAACTTTGACGATTCCAAAATAGTCTGTTTGTAAAAACCTAATTTGAATAAAAAAAAATTCAGTTTGAGTTATTCTAGGACATTGGTCATTAAAATACGTACAGCAGTAAAGTTGATGAGAAAAAAAAAATCGGCCAAGTGGGAGTAGGACTTGCGCATGAAGGGTTTTACCATTACCTATAAAAACGGCAAAAAAATCACGTTTTTTGTATGGGAGTTTTTTTTTATTTTCATTTCATTATTTATTTTTAAAGTAAATATATATAGCCCTGTTGCCGTTATCAATGTCGAGCAAAAACGAGCTAAAAAATTTCGTTTGTTGTAAGGGAACACCCTTAAATATTTATTTTATTCGGTTTTTTAATATTTTTTGTTATAGCGGCAACAGAAATACATCTTCTGTGAAAATTTCAACTGTCTAACTATCACGGTTCATGAGATACGGCCTGGTAACAGACGGATGGACAGCGGTGTCTTGGTATTAGGGTCCCGTACGGAACTCTTAAAAAGGAACACACATCTTCAGCTTACACATTTAGTTTAGGTTTAGTAAGTAGGATTTATATGAATAAATAATTTTGAACAGATAAGATAACTACTTACGAGATTGCAATTAATCCAATGAGTAGGTACCTACAAATATTGAGTAGGTAGGTATATCCAAAGTTCAGTTTAATAATATAAGGTATGTATATATAGGTATGTATAATATAAAATATGTAACCTGTTTGTGTTTATAAAAACATGCACATTGACACAGCAGAAATATTCAAACAGATAACACGCATCAACGGACTTTGCTATTTGCTAAGCTATGATTATACCTAAACTTGTAATTACCTATACCTACATTACCTAAGTGCTGAGTGTGATGTTTTACTATTCATATCTCGTTTGCGTGAACTGAATAATTGTATGGCAAGGAAGCAGGAGCATCCATCCACTTGTGAAGAACCTGGCACACATCTTTGGCTTAAGGCGCTGTGCCTACCTAACTAGCGCCGCCACAATATATTATTTATTTCCTCTTTGTACAAAACACATTTCAAAAATATTACAAACCAATTATTTAGAGTTATTGACAAGCTTTTTTTAGAACATTATGAAATCTATCTGAAATATACCTGTGAGTTGTAGATAGCTATTTTTTGTTAAAAATGCGCCTTTTTATAGTCTAGAGACAATGTATGAAGTTCCTAAAATAGATTGTCACTAATTCTAAATAATTGGTTTGTAATATTTTTGAATATGTTTTGTACAAAGACGAAATAAATAATATTTTGTGGCGGGGTGCTAGATAGGTAGGCACAGTGCCTTAAGCCACAGATGTGTGCCAGGATCGTAGCAAGTGGAAGTTGTAGCAAGTGCAAGGTCTCTGCCAACCTCTGTGGCAAATTCTGATAAAAGATATATACAAAAAGATATATCTTATTAAAATCGTCATACAATTACAAATGTGTTTTGTACCGAGAGGAAATAAAGAATATCTTTTGGCGGCGTTAGTTTTATGAGAACTTGATAGATACATTCGATGTAGGTATTTTACTATTTTTTTTATTCTTGGTTCTAGATAAGTATGATGTGTACCTTTTGAAAGAATATTAGCTTTGTGTATTTATATATGTCCTTTGTTATCTTATTACACAAAAGATGTGAAGACAGGTGTTTTTTGTTTAATAACACCCGTTCCATTCGCATGAATTAAGTCCATATAAAGCAGTTTTTGTCGTTTCCGTTTTTAATTTTGAATAAAGATATCTTACTCTTTGCGTTTCTTAATTAGGTTGATAATTTAAGTATTAATAGCAGGATATGTGGCTTTAAGTGCGCTTTAAGTTAGCTGTTATGTTTTTTTTTTCTGCCAGTGTATTAAAATCAATTAACTATGTAAATTTAAAATTTATGTCAAATTGACTATGTGTGTATTGATGATCGCAATAGTCAATTTTGCTCGATCCTTGTGTGTCGTTTTAAGTTCCGTGGTCAAACTAGTAAATTTCAAATGTTGCCATGTTCCTTCGTCCGTATATACTCTGTAGGTATCATGACGCCCTCGTAGACTAGTTGGTAGTGTGGCCGGCTGCTGTACAGAGGGTATGGGTTCGATTCCCACACTGGACAAACATTAATGTGATAAACATTTGTGTTTGTCTGGGTGTATTTTTGTATGATTTGTATGAATTTACTTAATTGTTGTTGGTTTTTATATTCAAGCTTTGCTTAGTTTGAGACCAGATGGCGCTCTGCGATATGTCTTAAATTATTATTATTATCATTATTGTATCAGTAGTTTTTAGAGTTCCGTAGCCAAATGGCAAAAAACGGAACCCTTATAGATTAGTCATGTCTGTCTGTCTGTCCGTCCGTATGTCACAGCCACTTTTTTCCGAAACTATAAGAAATATACTGTTGAAACTTGGTAAGTAGATGTATTCTGTGAATTTTCACACCAAAATAGAAAAAAAACAATAAATTTTTGGGGTTCCTCATACTTAGAACTGAAACTCAAATATTTTTTTTCATCAAACCCATACGTGTGGTGTCGCTGTGGATAGGTCTTTAAAAATGATATTGAGGTTTATAGTATCATTTTTTTCTAAACTGAATAGTTTGCGCGAGAGACATTTCCAAAGTGGTAAAATGTGCGTCCCCCCCCCTGTAACTTCTAAAATAAGAAAATAATAAATCTAAAACAACTATGTGATGTACATTACCATGCAAACTTCCACCGAAAATTGCTTTGAACGAGATCTAGTAAGCAGTTTTTTTTAATACCTTTCATTCAATCAACTCAAATATAAAAATATTTTTGTTTGTGTTTGTAGATTACATAAACGGTGGTAGGTACGGAATCCTCGGTGCGCGAGTCCAACTCGCACATGGCCGGTTTTTTTAATAGGTACCTCAGTTGCCGCAGGTAAAAAGGACAATCTTCATTCACTTCATTATCCGTCTGTCTGCCAAGTCCCATTCTTCTCAGATCGCGTGGAGGTATGAAGTTGAAATTAATATCAAATACTTAGGTCTACCGTACCTTGGAGCATATTTTTATGTATTGACCAATAAATCAAAACCTATAGGGTACTTTCCGTTGGACTAATACCACGTGTTTGGGCAGATTTTTGACACCTCCCCCACTCCAGGGCCACCACGCTGCCGCTGGCTTAAACCGCTGGTTAGCGGATGTTGCCGATCTGATTGCCACTCGACCTAGAGTTGTCAAGCCGCTTCTAGGTTAGGGCTTCTAGGTTGGCTTGACGACTGCTGTTATATATATGACATTGAATTCAAGGCAAAAGTTGATGCAAGTAAGCTGGGCATTCATTCTCTCTAAGGTGAGGAGATACTTCACACCTAGACTGCTACCTACCAAGCACAGGTCCAATCATGTATAGAGTACTGTTCCCACTTATGGAATGGATCAGCCCGCTACCAGCTGGATGCTTGGATTTCATTGACCGACATGCCAGGAGACTCATTGGCGCCGAGACGGCGACTAGTCAAAAACAAGCTCCAAAGCTTGAGCAAGTCCGTAAAGTCACTTGTCTATCGGCGTTTTATCAGATTCACTTCGGAGATTGTGCGCAAGAACTTCACAACTTATTTCACCGGCTCCATTCCTCCTTCGGTCAACGAGATGGAGTGAGGGCTTTCACCCCTTTGTTGTCGATATTTCGCCTAACTGCATGATGCGTTGAACTCCCTCATTAATTATGCGGACGGCAAGGGAGTGGAACTCCTTACCTCCTTCAGTGTTTTCGGATTGTAATATATTTATATTAAAAAAAACAGCAGCCAGGACTGACAGTTTTACGTGCGAAGTAAGTTCCAAAACCCGAGTGTCACTGGGCCACGAGATCTTTCTCTACTAGAAATCCTACTTAATATTATAAATGTGAAAGTTTGTATGTCTGGATGGATGTTTGTTACTCAATCACGCTTTAACCACTGGACGCATCGAGATGAAACTTGGCATACACATAGGTTAGGTCCTGAAATAGCATATAGGCTACTTTTTATTCCGAAAAATTCTAAAGTTTAAAGGACAATAGAAGAAGCTATAGCATTAGTATAATTTAGGAGATAATTAAGGAGTCCCACGCCACTTTGTTTTAATGTCATTTATTAAGGCCGTCTCTAAAATAAGCACCTAGGGGCCATATAACGATGCAAAATGGCAAGATTTACTTGCACGTCATACATGCAACAACCGATGCACCGTCGAAACTATTAACAGATCTTTCCGCTATTTGTCCAATCTTTTAATTGCCACTTTCACCAATTTCACTGGCGACATCTTTAAATCTAGACTAGGTAGATCTAGGTACTTAGTAAAATGAATTTTTGTAAGTGGTATAATTCACATTAGGCGTTACGGCAACTATTCGCTCATTGCTATTTAACGAGGTTAACTAGACCATATTCTAAGAAATAACGGTATTGCAAAATTATTCAAATGACTTGTAGCCAGACTTTCAAGTGTAGACATTTTTAGTGTATTAAAAAGTTTTATTAATTATCGATAACATAGATGTGCTCGTTGCTGCACTCAGGCCTCTCTGTATATGATCATTCATATATCTTTGTTTCTAGAAGAGACATAATCAAAAACTCGGAAACGATTTCAACGATTTTCATAAAATTTTGTATGCTGGAGGTTTCGGAGTCGATAAATCGATCTAGTTAGGTTTCATTTTTAGAAAACGTCGTTTTATCCGTGTTTTCAGGCAATGATAAACTGAGAAATATGACTCCTCCTGACCTCGCATCTATCTGTTGCCTAGTAGTAATACTATTATTTTTACCGACCCAGCAACACTAAAGCTACTTGATAATAGATGGCGTTGTTAAGCAACACTAATGCTACTTGACAAATGGTGTTGTGTTCAAAAAAAAGCAAAGCTCGGTCTTCCAGGTAGGTACTTATTCCTATATATAGAGGGAACGCAGGCGTCCCGTAATAAGTGGTTTCTTTATCGCTGGGTGATTGCACCTGGTTACCAGCACCATTGTATAATAGGCTGTCTGCTGAGGAATTGTTTGTTATGATGCCAATGCCCACGACTACTTTCTACTATTGCAATTTTAGAGGAACTACTATCCTCAAACGCTTAGTATTGTCATAATTGGTAATTAGATTTTATTATATATTACATATCAATTAAATTTGATGATGAGTAATTATAATTTTGTGGAACTATCCAATAATGGTTTTTCTTTTAGTTATTTTACACTGGAATTGAAATCGAGCGTCGAAAGCGACGACCTTCCTGAAAAACGTAAAGCAGTTTTGTAGGTTTCCGTACCCAAAGGGTAAAAAACGGGATCCTATTATGCGCTGTCCGTCTGTCACCAGGCTGTATCTCATGAACCGTGATAGTAAGACAGTTGAAATTTTCACTGATGATGTATAACTGTTGCCGCTATAACAGCAAATACTCAAAACAGAATTAAATAATATTTAAGGGGGCTATACATCAAACGTGATTTTTTGCTTGGTTTTTGCTCGATATTGATAACGGCAACAGGTAGACGCTTGAAATATACACAAAGTCAAGTCAAACTCAAAGTCAAAGTCAAAATGGTTTATTCAAATTAGGATTTTACAATCACTTTTGAATCGTCAAAGTTATGAAATACTATTTTTAACCGGTGACATCTATTTTCTGTATATACTCATCACTCATACTACAAATATTCACTTTAAAAATAAATTTACCCATGAATATAATATATAATTAGCCATGAACGTCGCAACGCAAAACCTATCAAGCTAAAAGATTTCACTATTCTAGCCGTTCGATGTCACAGGGGAGTTTATTTAAAGGTAGGTAATAAAACACTAAGAAAAAGCCTGCTAAAGTATTTATATACAGAAATACTGTAATTTTGAGTTACATTAGGATAATTTTAGAGTAAAAAATCTTAGTTTTAATGTTTTTTTTTTATTTGTGTAATTAACATTAATTTATAATGATAGAATTTACCTCATACCAATACATGTCCTTATGAGTATCTACTTACACCTAATTGATTCCAATTATTCAAATAAAATAGTGTATACTTAATGACCCAGTTTACTTTATTTAATTGAAAAGTACACTTGATAGCATCTTAAAACGATACGCTTATTTAAAAGTAGTCTCTGAAGTTGTAAAAATAAATAATTTAAGGCATAAAATGTATACTTATTTGGCAAAGAAGTCGTACATATTTTATCTAATTTACGTCCGAGTACAATATTTACACTAGGCGATTTTGACAATTTTTGACCCATGGTGAGACTATGATAAAATATTATTACCTTGCAAACCCACTAAAAACAATTCAGAAGAACTCACGTGCAGAAGTACACCATCCACATGTGTACAAGTGCAACTCCCTCCCTCCCTCCTTATGTGGACGATGCAAACTTCACCACAACGCTACACCACCAAATTTTGGTGAATGTATAGCAGACGACTAATTTGCGTCTCCTGAAGATGCCTCGTGTTTTGGCGAAACACGTGTCGAGTTTTGTTATCAATTGAAGTGGCAACACCGAAAAGTAATGACAATAATCTGTAACAAACAAGTGGTGAAGTTTGCATCGTCCACATAAGGAGGGAGGGAGGGAGGTGCACTCCTACACATGTGGATGGTGTACTTCTGCACGTGAGTGCTACTGAATTGTTTTTAGCGGATTTGCAAGGTAATAATATTTTATCATAATAATGAATTTTTGAATGAATTAAGTTAGTTAGCTCTCTTTAATTTAAAAAGTGTAAACGTTGGTAGATAAGGTAAGTGCACCAAATGACAAGAAATTATTATTAGAAAATAGTCTTTGTAGATGTCTAAAAAAATAATGTATCAAGGATAAATTAAGACCCCGATACTTTGTATCCGCGATTAAGGTTGTGCAATTTAGTTATTAGTTACTTAACTTCTTTTAATTGGTAAGTGAAGTTGATAATAGGCAAAGATACCAGAAAGTAGTCTTAGTAACTGTCTACAAAAAAAGAGGTTTAAAGCAAATAACATCCTGTATTTGGTAGGTGCAGATAGCAAATCAACGAGATACCTATTTAGATGTATAGATATTAACGCTTCGTAGGTACAAAGCGAGGTCAAAGTCGGTGGTGGCCTAGGGGTTTCGGTTTCGCCTTGCGTTCTAATTGACGAAAGTTCGAGCCTAGAAACCAAGGAGTGTTTTTCCCTTAATTTCTACAAAAAAAAAGTAATTACATTGATTACGCCACTGGCTTTTCAGTGAGATACGTCAAAAAAAAAAGACGTATGCGATGCCCACGATTCACACTGAGCCCGCGCATATAGAAAGGGGGGGGGCGTGAACTAACAGTAAGAACGTAAGTATGAGGATGGTAAAGAGGAGCGTATTACAAAAATGTAAACATAAGAGTTGGAAAAAATCTAAAAAAAAAATGTATTTTATAACATCGATTGAAAGGGTAATTCAATTATTATGTTTTTCATCGTATCTTAAATTAAAAAAGACCATGATAGATTAATTTATTAATCAGTTAAGATGATTATAAAACTTGTAGGTTATTCTATTATTGCACCAGTCATGAAAAGTGAAAAACAAAAACCGGCCAAATGCAAGACGGACACGCGCACCGAAGGTTCCGTACCTACTTCAATTTACGCAATTTACAAACACAAACAAAAAGTATGTAGCTAAGCGGTCACCTATTCAATTACTGACATAGCCTGACGTTGCTTAACTTTGTATATCGCTTCCAAAAAAAAACACATGTGTTCCTGTTTCGTTTAATAATAGCTACATGGCGCTGTAATGGGAATTTTAGATGGTAAATGGCTCGGGCCCGTCTCACACTTGGCCGGTTTTTATTACTCGTTGTTATAGTTTAGAGCTTACACACACTATGATCACTGCAAGATTAGATATATGTGTTACTGTTTTACGATAGAGCAACTAGATTATAAGTTTGAACCCTGCACCACCTAGCGCCAGTAAATATTGTTATTAATTTAGTATAATAGTATTCAGAATGTTATAATTTGATTTTTCTGTAATGTTACATGGTTCATAAACTTATATTTAATACCTGTTTTACACAAGTACTAACTTTTTTTTCTTTTTTAAGTTAGTCGACTATTACTCATTAAGTTGTAATGCCTACTTAGCTATGATAGTTTTCCTTTTAATTTTGTTATATATGCTATTTCCATAATTTTTTTCACACACCCAATAACAGCTATTTAGCTGGCAGTGGCGGGCTCTAACATAATCTGCACTTTAAAGCTTGCCAGCCTTCATACGTCCCCACTGTTGGAGCACGGCCTACCCTCATAAGCGAGGGTGATTGGGGCAAAAGTCCACACGCGGGCGCAGTGCGGATTGTGGACTTCATATACCTCTTTTTTTTGTTGACGTTTGCAGGTTTCCCCACGATGCTTTTCCTTCACTAAAAAGCCAGTGGTGTTAATAAATAAATCAGTGTATATGAGAAATTAAGAAAAGACTCATTGGTACACGCCGACTCCGGAGTTCGTACCCCCGTCACCTGGGACGTGAAGTGAAAACCACTCTGCCACCGCTGAGTACAAGCGGCTACAGCTTAATATTTCGCAAACGCATCGCTCAATTGAAAAAAGGTTTTTGGACACCATCAATATTTTAAAACAAGTTATCCAACGACACACCGTGTACCGAGACGAGAAGAAAATTCATCTCCACTTTACGTATAGGGGAGGTACCCTAAAAAAAATTTTATTTTATTATATTTTATGCGAAATTACAGGTTTCTTGTACTAATAGGCCCTGAGCTAAGCCGCGGACAGACAGACGAACCGTTAAGAGTTCCTTGTAGACCACTGAACCCTTAAAAGTTCTAACTAAACTGGTTACGAGAAATACACAACTACAAGCAAAAATTTTTTATGTTTTATATTGATTTTGATTCGCTCGTAAAGTAAATATGTAGGTAGTTTCAGAGACGACTAGGTTTTAACTAAATTTTTTTTTATTTAATCGGCCCATCAAAACATGATTTTAATAATTTTTATCGACATCAAAAATATCATTTAGAAATGTGCATTCTCTACTTATTAGTTTTTTGTGCTTGATTTTCAAAGTTCATTAACGAATGAATTAAGACGAGACTAAAAATTAGAAAAAAAACTTTTGAATATACATATACATAAGTACATATAGTGTATTAAACTTTTCTGGCCTTTCGGTGTTGGGTCGCTAGTGTCGTTGTAAGTTCACACCATTTCAATATGGCGACTGTTTTTTGTTTGGTTTTTGACCACGCATCAGGTCAGAAAAGTTTGTTGCACTATAGGCAAGGAACCACGTTATTATAATAGGATTAAAAAGTAGAAAATATATTTTCCTAGACATTAACGTTTATATTACATTACGCCCCATGTTTAAGTCTAGGGAAAAATATTTTCTAATTTTGCGGTATATTAAAGATAAAACAGCCATTTATATAATAACATAATAACATTTCTTTTTATTTTCTTTAAGAAATGCAAATTTGATGTGTCGGTCAAATAATTTTTAGTTGCATTTATAATCGTTAGCTGGCATATAATTTTTAGGGAAATAAGTAAGAATTGCTTTTGCTCAAAGATGACTGTACACTGACTGGTTGCGCCAATTTTCCCCCTCGCATCACTCGTTTCAGAAATTAGAGAGGTAACTACTCACCTATATCTGTCGATGGCGTAGTTGTAATGCCCAAGTAAATAGTACAAAAACCAGGTTAAAACTAATCTTGAAAGATGTGTTTGCACTCAATGTCACCAAATAAAATTATTATTAAAGTTTCATTGCTACATATGTAGGTTATCTTAAAAATTAAAACCGATTTATTTTCGCTCATTACCTTATCACAAAGATTAAGATAATTTTGACAAATAAAAGTAACAAAGATAAAACTAAGTTGCTAACCGTACCGGGTGTCATCTTGAGTTCTTGTTTGCACCTCTGTTGAAGGTTATTCGAATTCTGTTTACCTTTTTTGCCTACCGTTCTGTTAAAAGTGTTGATTGTAGGTACAAATAGCAAATAAAATAAGTGAAGACAAGTTTTAAGCAAATCTAAAGACGCTTGTGTTGTTTCATAATGATTTCACGTTCGTAAGTTGTGTCAAAGGGGTACACTTATAGTTTGTAGATCTCATATTTTTGTCAATATTGACTAAATATAAGGCTACTAGCTTTTGCCCGCGGTTCCACCCGCCTTTAATTTGGTTATCGGTGTTTCAACGGCAACTCCTTAATTAAATAGAAAAAAAACCGAATCCCACTTGACTTTTTTAAGTAGCCTATGTGTTTCCCCGGGACTTAAACTATCTCCATGCCAAATATCATCTTTATCGATGAAGTGGTTAAGGCGTGAAGAGAAAGATAACAGATAGAGTAACTTTTTTTTCTGAACCATCAATGCAGTTGGCTGTTGCAGCCATTACTGCTTCACCGGGCTTTTAGGCGAGACTCTGAGGAAGTCTCAGCTCTTATAGCGCCCAACGCTCAAGGGCTCCCCGCGGGGTAGCCTCAGCTTGGGTTGTCGGTCGCTCTCGGGGTTGTCCCTTCGACCGGCGTGAGCCTCGAACCCGAAGATGAGTCAGCGCCAGGAAGGAAGTTCCCCGTTACGCGGTTGAGGTTGCTTTTGCATATATAATATTAGTATTAATGGATGTGTCTATCATTATCATGTCAATCCATTGATTTATTAATTATGTTACATTTTGTGACCTTAGAATTCTAGGAAGGTACCCTACTTTGTCGTTGACGAAATTATATTTTTATTGGTTTTAACCGACTTCAAAAAAAGAAGGTTCTCATTTTCACCCGTATGTTTGTATGTACGTATGTTTGTTTGTCCACGATTATCTCGCGTTTGGCTATATCAATTTTGATGCGGTTTTCAGAAAAGTATTTGTTGCAATCTGGAAAAGGTTTTGGGGATTTGTCCCATGGTCATCAAGTCAGAATATAATGATGGTATCCTGAAGAAATCAAGGGAACTCTTTAAATTTTTAAAGGCACACTTGAAGCGATTTGGGTATTTTTTATCGGTGTTTCAACGGCAACTCCTTAATTAAATAGAAAAAAAACCGAATCCCACTTGACTTTTTTAAGTAGCCTATGTGTTTCCCCGGGACTTAAACTATCTCCATGCCAAATATCATCTTTATCGATGAAGTGGTTAAGGCGTGAAGAGAAAGATAACAGATAGAGTAACTTTTTTTTCTGAACCATCAATGCAGTTGGCTGTTGCAGCCATTACTGCTTCACCGGGCTTTTAGGCGAGACTCTGAGGAAGTCTCAGCTCTTATAGCGCCCAACGCTCAAGGGCTCCCCGCGGGGTAGCCTCAGCTTGGGTTGTCGGTCGCTCTCGGGGTTGTCCCTTCGACCGGCGTGAGCCTCGAACCCGAAGATGAGTCAGCGCCAGGAAGGAAGTTCCCCGTTACGCGGTTGAGGTTGCTTTTGCATATATAATATTAGTATTAATGGATGTGTCTATCATTATCATGTCAATCCATTGATTTATTAATTATGTTACATTTTGTGACCTTAGAATTCTAGGAAGGTACCCTACTTTGTCGTTGACGAAATTATATTTTTATTGGTTTTAACCGACTTCAAAAAAAGAAGGTTCTCATTTTCACCCGTATGTTTGTATGTACGTATGTTTGTTTGTCCACGATTATCTCGCGTTTGGCTATATCAATTTTGATGCGGTTTTCAGAAAAGTATTTGTTGCAATCTGGAAAAGGTTTTGGGGATTTGTCCCATGGTCATCAAGTCAGAATATAATGATGGTATCCTGAAGAAATCAAGGGAACTCTTTAAATTTTTAAAGGCACACTTGAAGCGATTTGGGTATTTTTTTATCGTAAATTTAAGAAATTTATTTTTTTGTACAAAAACAACAACCGACTTCAAAAAGATACACTTAGGGTCAGCTCATACCGAGACACAACGCGACGCGGCATTTTTGAGATAGCAACACATTATGAACCTTGTTTTACTAGACAAAAAGATACGAATCCCAACGTCACGCGACGCATCTTGGTGAACTTCGATACGTCACCTCTCACTTTTATTCTCTCACTATAATATGTATCTTTTTTCTAGTAAACAGGTCCATAATGTGTTGCTATCCCAAAAATTTAAAATAAATTATTTCAAAATATCTGATCTAAATTACAGTTTTTACAGGTGACGTGCAAGTGAAGTGTGTTATAAACTGTTCCAAAGTTATACACCTTCTTTTAACTGTAATTTAGATCAGATTTTTCGAAATAATTATTTTTACCTTTTTAGTGCATCTTCTTGAAGACGGATGTAATTTTTGTTAAAAAAATTTTTTTCATAGAAAGTTCGAGTTAAGCCAGTGGTGGATCGAACATTTTTGAGGTTACAGAAAATTCTCTATAGTAAGTACTTTTGATTTTAAGATTTTGACCATTTGATTTTATCGATGTATATTTAACTTTCATTGTCTGCCCAATTTAAAAAAACTGGCTGGTGTCTTATGTTAGGTCCAAAATCTTTAAGGCCATTTTAACTTCCCATGTCACAGATTAACATACCTTAGATACATATCTATCTATTGCGTAAAGAATTTGAATGGAGGAAACTGGCAGTCACGAACATTGTCTTATTATTTTTACATTTATCTCAGCAACCAGAAGCTACTTTTTGTGTAATCATCATTCCATGTCATCATTTTACATTACGATAAGAAATAGATGGCATACCTTTAACGATTGCATTATAAGTGTGTTTGACCAAGGTTTACTACTAGGGTGACGGCACCAATTATTGACAAATGTCCAGCAGACCTATTTATGTATGTTTTATGAATTTACGAATGAACCTACTGAACTAAATAAAGATGATAATTAATTTTATGTTTAGGAATAGATAAAAAAAAAAAAAAAATTGTAAAAAGTGCAACTAGAATTTTGTGTATTTTAGAAATAAATCGAAAGCAAGAAATTTCATAATGACCAGTAGAAATCCTAATCATAGACACAAAGCTATCGACATGTAGTTGTTTAAAAAACCGACTGCAGCGCCACCGGGCTGAATTGTGAATCTAAACCATCCCGGGCACCACCCAAACGCATACAAAAAAAATCATTCAAATCGGTCCAGTCGTTTAGGAGTAGTACAGTGACATACACACGTACAGTAGATTTATATATATAAAGATTAAGGTGTACTCAAGAAGCTTATAAACTTATAATATGTAAAATTCTTTGGTGTACTCTTTGTGAGTCTTTTACCAAATGAAGTATAGAGCTATTTTTAAAATGACACCAATATGCATAACTATAACAGTTATAAAGAAAACAATTTCAACCATATTTTTGGGAAGTGATTAGATTTTTAAAGGGTTTTGGGTAAACTCGCGAGTAGGTTATGCCCCCGGTGTTGCAAGCATCTATAGGCTGGGGCGACCGCTTCCAATCGGCAAGCTTGTTTGCCACCTTGGTTGGATAAATATATTTTTAATAGGCGGCAAAAAAACCTTGTGGTCCGCCTGATGGTAAGCGCTCACCGCAGTCTATGGACGCTTGCAACACCTGTGGTATCACTCGCGCGTTGCCAACCCTTCAAAAATGTAATAATATCTTTCTTAAAGAAACCCATACTGCATTCCTTAGAGAAAACCAAGGCAGGGAGCTAATTCCACGACCTAAGCGTTCGCGAGAGGAATTTTCTCACAAACCGCACTGTACGTGACCATTTAGGTTCTAAGGTGTGAGGATGAATTCCCTCCTGATGGCGAGCGTTGCGATGGCACAAAGTAGCCGTGAGCATAATTTCGAACAATTCCTCGAAACACATCCCATTATGCAAGCGGTGGGCTTTTTCCCGCGGTTCCACCTAAATTCGGTTATCGCTGTAGGATTGCAACCACAACTTTTCAATTATAGAATAAAACCGACTCACGCTTGACGTTTCTAAGTAGCCTATGTCCTTCCCACGGACTCAAACTATCTCCATGCCAAATTTGCCCGCGGTTTAACCCACCCTAAATTTGGTTTTCGGTGTGGGATTTCAACGACAACTCCTCAAAAAGACGACAGCGGTTTAAGCTTCACGCTTTAAGGTAACATACAGAATGACAGACAGAGTTACTTTCACATTTTTAATATTAGTATGAATTAACAAAATCATGGTTATATAAAACAATAGTTTACATTTATAGAATTCTAAAAAAGCGGATGTTTATCTACACTTAGTGGTTACCTTCAAACGTATGTGAATTGATTAAAGTAATACTTTAAAATGACACCTTTTGTTTAACGCATGTATGTATGTAGGACCAATTCGACCTATGATGTCACCTCTGCTATGTCCTTATCATACATGACGATATATATGCGTATTGTCCACATTCCTATATGTCATGTTTTGTATACAAGGTGTAACAGATAGAGTTGCCAAGACATTTTGCCCTAACAATTGCACTGTTTGAAATAGTAAATATAGTTAGTTGGATATCTAATTCTAATTCTACCATATTTAAAAATAATAATATTACTTTTACCGACACAGCAACACTAAAGCTACTCGACAATAGATGGCGTTGTTAAAAAAACGAGCGAGGCTTTTTGCATAATGAACAACAAAAATGCTTAACTAAAAAAATGGTTTTTTTACAAATTTTTTTTACAAAAATTAAACAATTATAATAGCAACTTATTACCCGTAAGTAATGACATGGTATAGTTTGGAGCGGGACTTATTTTTGCGTGCTCTTCTTCATCGGTAAAAGCCTGATAGAATAAACTTGTAAAAATTTGGCCGGACACGATCCAAAAATCTGGACATATTTTAGCTAACAGCCGATCCTAATATGCGATCTTAATCTATTTTCAACAATCTTAGATTCCTGCGATCCATAAGTTAAAGCGTGATAATAATCAATTGATGGATTGCATCCTCAATCCAGTTTTGCAATCTATCATCAGGAGGATGCAATGCCATTTTAGGATCGATGTATGTTTGAAAACGACAGCCAATGTGTTCGCATATTCGATCTTTGGATTTTGACAGCTCACTTACGATTATCCGAATACCTGAAAGTTGCAGAAATTGACTGAACTTGTGTTTAAAGAGTGTTACCTAAGTGCATATTTAAACAAAGGAGACGTGTTTCTGATTGTTTATCTTTTACGAATAAAATAAGTCTGGTTGGATTCGACGACAAATTTTAGCAGTGTGACCTGTAAACAATTATACATCGAAGATTTATAGGGGTGAATTAAAAAACAATTAGCAAGTAACGGCCATTATCTTGAAAAAAGGAATATTTCATCACACTTAGGTACTCGTACGCAACTGTCATTACGTGCAGGCAAAGCGGGTGCTAAGATCTTAATTACTCTCTTGGGCTTTTCTTTGCAAAGTTTACGTTTCTAAAATGAAATGAACTACGCGCACACTGCACAAATTGAACAATTACAAGTTTTAACTTTAGCCAAAACTTTTGAATTCGTAAATACTCTAGCTAGATATCTAGAGAATTTCCATCTAGCGGTAGAGACACTACTCGTGAGTTTTTTTTTTATTCATCTTATATTTTTATTTATTCACTCGCAAACGTGATGAAAAACATTGTACACACAACGGCCTTAGGCTTCCAAATAGCCTCTCGTTAGTAATTTTATCCTTATCACTGTTAATATGCAATGTTCTAAAAATTTAAAGGTTATATTAAATATAGAATAATATATATAAATAGAATATAGGTTGGTAATTACAATAAGTAAGTAACCGGTGATGTATATCTGAGTTTATTACACACAAATAAATTAAAAGCAAAAAACCTTTTTTAAAAAGAGCTTTTACTTAAATGCTTTAAAAAGAAGAAAATAAAATTTTCCTTTAAAATTTTAACTATCAACTTATAACCTCATTAAACATAATTTATATGATCAGCAAGCTTGGTACAGTTCCTATATTTCCAAGAGAATGCGAAAACACGAAAAATATTTTTTAAAAACGGACTATGCAGTTGGCTGATGCAGCCATTACTGCTCCACCGGGCTTTTGGGGTGGAGCCCATATAGCGCCCAACGCTTAAAAGCTCCCCTAATGGGGAGCCTCGGCTTGGGTTGTCGCTCTTGGGGTCGTCCCTTCGACCATCATGAGCCTCGAACCCGAAGATGAGTCAGCGCCAGGACTCATTTTCCGTTACGCGGTTGCGATTGCGAGTGAGTGGGGGCGAGAAGCGTCCAGGCACTCTTTGAAACCTCGTGTATCCGAGCGTTCGCTGACGAACCTGGGGACGTCGGTGTCGTGTTAGGGAGGAGGCCCTATAGAGGGGAAGTCGTTGAGACTAGTGTGCCGAGGTCGGTTGGGGGATGATAGGTTGTTGATTTCACAATTAATCGGTTCGACTGATTATGTGTACGCTCGAAAATGTGGACTGCCAGGTCCAGTGTTCCGTGATTGCACCTAGTTGTTATCAAGTTGGTTCCTAAAAAGAGGTGCCCTTAAAATTTTTATTTTTAAACATTGAAACATATTTTAATAGCAGTTACAATTATCGCTTCTTGTACTAAGTTTCAGTCATGTAATCTTCAAAGTCTCTGAATAAAATGGCAGTGGGTGACACACAGTCGGATAGACTTTTGCCTCAGAAGAAGAAGAATGTACTACATAACTTGCTATCAAATAAAATATGTGAAGTAAGTAACGTTTTATGTTTAATAGTTTTTTAAATCTGTACTTTTGTACTATATGATAGAAAAAATATCATTTGAATTCTTTAAATTTTTACTTTAAATCTTAATATTACGCAAACCCATCGCTGTATCGAAAAATGATTTCACACACCCTTAATAATTTTAAACGAGCTATACAAAGAACCCTCCCCCCTCACTATGGGGTAGACGAGAAAAAAATATTCATCCCCACTTTACGTGTTTTTGTTTGTTTTACATTTTTTTTTGTAAATTTAATTTAACCACTTTGTTTGCCTAATTAATATGTATGTCCGTACCATTTTACTGCTTTCTAGTACTAATGGATTCTGATCTAAGTCGTGGACGGACGGACATGGCGAAACTATATTCCTTTTTGACTACGGAACCCCAAAAATTGCGTAAAATACACAGTTTAGGTAAATTTGCGATAAATACATACTCTACTCTAAAATGACGCGGAACAACATGTGATGTGACATACATGTTTTTGTATTGGTTTAGTAATAATGTTTTTGTAGTACTCAAGTGTCGAGCAAGGCTAGATACCTCTAGCTCATACTAATATTTTAGACAAAAATCAATAAAAGTCTAGGGTTTAGACGTTGGTATTTGTCTAATAATAATATTTAAAGTAAGTATAACTAAAAAATATGTTATGTGAAAATAAATATTTTTGAATACGTGCAAGTACCTTGGTAAGGTCAAATTGAACTTTTTAACCAACTTAAAAAATGAGTAGGTTCTCAATTCGGCTACATGTTCTTTTGTGTGTAACGCGATATCTCTAGATTGCTCTAGAAGCTGAAGCGTTACTAACTTTTCATCACACTTACTTGTAAAACGTGCAGGCAAAGCGGGTGCTAAGACCTTAATTACTCCCACGGACTTTTTCTTTGTAAATTTTATTTTCTCAAAGCAAAGCGCGCGTTCATAAGGGCGCTAATGAAGTATCGTTGTTCTAAACACGAACTACGCGCACAGTTCAACCGAGCAATAACCTACATACAAGTTTTAAAATCAATCAAAACTTTTAAATTCATTTATTCTCTAGATATGGCGGATGCGTTGTTTTCTCTACTTCTATATTCACGCCATTTCAAGTGTATTGTAGTAAGTTTATTTGAAACAAATGAAAAACAGGGTAGTAGGGTATCAAATGAAAGTGTAACTTCGGTGCCAGCTAAAAATTTATATAATTAATGTCCTATTAAAAAAAAATATTATTTAAATTTTAGAACTTGAATCTTACAATAATTGTGTAGTAAAAGGGTTTCGTACTATTATCTATAAAAACGGTAAAAAACGCGTTTGTTGTATAGGAGCCCCCTTAAATGTTTATTTTATCTTAATTTAATTATTTATTTTTAAAGTGAATTTATAACTTAATATTCTGTAAATATTTCAAGCGTCTACCTGTTGCCGTTATCAATATCGTGCAAAAATCGAAATACATTATCTGTAAAAATTTCAACTGTCTAACTATCACGGTTCATGAGATACAGCCTGGTGACAGACGAACCGACGGGCGGACAGCGAAGAATTAGGAATAGGGTTCGTTTTACCCTTTGGGTACGGAAACCTAAAAAACTATTAAAGACTCACATCCTAGAGAACTTTACAGAATTAACTAAGTCCTCTTAAAAACAATAACCATTAAACATAACACTGTAGTTTTTATCGCAATATGTTATTAGTTTCTTACATCACATTCTGCATCGGTTAGCGAGTAGGTATTACCCGTGGTATCAGTTACCTACCCTCCAACTTACATAATTAAATAATAGGTGATTATAAGTTGTTATTTCAGTTAGGTTGCTTTATTTTATGTATACCAAAGGTGTAATAGATAAGCGAAATTTACTTATTGTAAAATTATATTTCTGTGAAACGTCTGTCTTGTGTGCGTTCCTACGCAGTAAAATGTTTGTATTATTAAATATTGTCTATATTTCTTAATGTAAAATGAATTATGTATAATTGATTTTAAGATATAAATGTCTTACACCATATAAATAACCGAATTTATGGTGGATGGGATCGCGGGCAAAAGTCAGTTAATTATAAAATTGAATTAAAAAATAATTTAATCCTCTAAAAGTAAAATAAGCCATAAAGAACACATAGGTACTGGCTGATAATTTTCTTTGAAGTCGAATGCCACGTGCCATTAATCTGCGGTAAATATAGATAAAAAAAAATCTATTAGCATCTGCTTCCATACGTTTCGGTTACCGCTTACCATCAGTCGGACCGTGAGCTTGCCATTGTCACCTTTATGGTATAAGAACCGGCCAAGTGCGAGTCGGACTCGCGCACCGAGGGTTCCGTACAAACCCGTATTTAAAATTATTTAAAATATATTTTTATTATATGATGTGACTAAAAATTTACGGTTTTCGCTTTTTTTCTATATCTGTGCTGTAAGTCGTTGCATCGTACCAAATTTCAAGATTCTGAGTGTTACAGGGTCCCTGTAAGTTTTGATTCCCTTACGAGTTTCGAAAATTTGCGGCATAAACGGCTGTATCTTTTGATTGCGTTGGTTTAAAAGTTTGATTTTTTCACAGCTCCAAGGGACAGTAGACTTTAGTATTTGATATAAATTTTAGCTTGATTCCTCTACGCGTTCCTGAGAAAAAAGGTTCTTGACAGACGGACGGACGGACAAAAAAGGGATCCTATAAGGTTGCCGTTGTCCTTTCGAGGTACGGAACCCTAAAATGAGTATAGACGTAGTAATAGTGTTGTCACCGTTTAAGTACGGAAACCTAAAAAATATTGCAAAATTAAAAAGTATTTATTGCAATAAAAATACGTATTGCAATAAAAATAATTAGTAACATTAGCAAATACAACGGGAAATACACTTGTAAAATGATTTTGCTTTGTAAGCTCAATTCAAGGCCGTCTTGTTTTATCACACCTACAAAGCTTTACAGTTTATAAATAATAAGCAAACCAAGTTATTTTATATCGCCGTATGAGTTAAATCTGGCTGCAAGCTGCAGATTTATGAGTCATCTAGCTTCCTTCAACACTGTTAAGCCTCGACACTTGATCTGAACAATTTGCCACATGACATTTTGACATCAGCTTACTTTAATTTCCACCTTGGCCGGTAAACTTTATGTAGGCGGTTGGTTATACTTTGACGTGAATGTACCCTCTAACCCTGTATTATATTTTCAGTCGTGTGGATTTGAATTATTCCTTACAAAATTTATTTACTTCAATTAGTTACATTTTATTTAGTTACATTTTATTTAGTTACATTTTGTTAATTTATATTTTTAACCGACTTCAAAAAAGGAGGAGGTTCTATGTACTATTTGTTTTTTATGTATGTCCACCGATATCTTCGTCAATTGTGAACCGATTTCAAAATTTCTTTTTTTATTCGAAAGAGTACGTTCCTGAGGTGGTCCCATATTAATTAAGTGGATTTAAAACCTAAACTTTTGGAGTAGAAAAATAATAGATGTTAATTTTGGACTGGTAAAATGCTCCTTTTATGTTGATGAATGTATAGAATTTTATTATAATGTAAGTGTGTGTGTATAATGCAATTTGTCACTCGATAACAAAAAATTAAAATTTTTAACAAAAAAAAACAACCGGCTCCAAAAAGATGCACTAAAAAGATAAAAATAATTACTTACCTATTGCCAAAAATCTAATCTGAATTAGCGTTTGAAGTTGGTGTCATGCAAGTGAAGTGTCTTGATAAACACATTTTATTACATTAGAGTCTAGGCTGTTTCACAGAATGACTGTGTTGCAGTAAAGAACGTAAGTTCAAAGATTAAAGTAGTCTATAAATCCCCTGGACATATACTATTATCTGTGTCTATAAATAGGCTAGGGTTAAGTACCTACTTATCGTAAAATTTAACTTTTATTATTATTATTAAGTGATCTATGTATTAAGTACCTTTTAAGTTTTATATGGAAAAAAAAATTGTATTAAATTTTTATGAGCACATATATCCCAGTGGATTTTAGGTAGGGTTGCCAGGTTTATGGAAATGAGATAGAAATGTCCGGCTTTTTTTAGAGTTTTTAGTAGCTTATGCAGAACTAAGGCGTGTTCTTGAATGACTGGTAATAAGTTCCTATCATAACTTCTAAGAATATATTCTGTTTACTAATTATTTTTTTTAATTTAAGCATATTTATTAAGTTTGATCTTGCAAACACTAACTGTTATACATTTATCAATAAACAATTTAAAACGATGTACTACCAATATATTTCAAATGGGTAATCCAGCTTATAAGCCGAAATGACCGCCTATATATATAAGGCCAAGTCCGGCTTTCTTATTTTAGGGCCTGGCAACTCTAAACCAGGTTGACAGAATATTCCAGTACATAAATAAAACATTACATGAATGAAATAGTTTGTACATAGGTATTTTTATAACCTATAATCACGCATTTAAACGACTGAACGGATTTTGATAAAATTTGAAAGAAATGTTCTAATCGTTTCAAAAAACGAACGTGTAGCAGGGCGGATACAGGATTTAATGGAGGAGGAATAAGAATGACCTGTCGTGGGTGACTGCTTGGCGCAGTACAAAGAGTATTATAATTATACCAAAAGCAGTAATTGTTTCTTTTTTATGAGTTTTAACGGCTCTGGGTTCTAGCGCTTCTAGAATTGTGCCCGAGCGATAAAGGGGGGGGTTATGGTCTCCATGGCAGATGTTAATTTGCGTTTGTGCTAAGCTCTCTGGTACACATTATATAACTCAATGCACTCAAGTTTGCCTGTTAAAGTTTTCCTATTACACACGTTCTACATCACGTCATTGAACCAGTAGTATACATCGCGTGCACACTACAATGCACCGCCTTAGCTATTGATAGCCAGGTAAATTGTAGTATCCAGTCATCATGGCGATGGTAAATTATATACTAACTTTATGTGTTATTTCTCAATAACTAAGGCCATTTCCTATGTGGTTATAATCAAACCTTGAACCGTGTCTTGCAAATTATTTTGGCTCACAGCTACAAACAGGTACTGTTGGTAACACTGTCAATATTTAGTTTACTTTTTATATAATCTGTTACTTTTTGGACGCTTGTAACGTCAGGGGTATCACTCACGCGTTGTCGACCCTTCAAACATCGAATAACTTTTTTATCAAATTATGCAATTATAATAATTTATTAATTTTCATTTATGCAGTATTTTTTTTTTTTTGATATTAATTCAAGTTACACTTTTTGAGCGTGGTGATCGATAAGAAAACAATATTTTTCTTTTATTGAATAAATGAGAATTTAATGTCGTTTAAAAAATTTTCGTTGGCGGCAACGGGGTGGGCGCAACAAAGTTGTACGCAGGTGCTCTCGACGAGCCGTCTGATGGAAGGCGAGAGCCGCGTAATGGCCGGCCCACGCGACGTTATTTATAAAATGTATTTTTTGCTACAAAATATAACTCTTTCGCAATAAAATAAAACCATAATCGTGTAAAGTATTTATTATGAATCACTTACACGAAATTTCATTGAAAAAAGTTAAATAACTAGCAAATAAAACTGTTTTACCCGTAGAAGTATCTCTCTAAAAATTAAGAGTTAGAGGAAAATTTGCGATTTTATTGTATCGAGTCAAATTTTATCAATCGTGTTTCGACTCTCATAACCTACTAATAAAACTCCTAAACTTATGATTGTCATCAAAAAAATATATTAAATTCAATTTTTTCTCGCCTTAAAATTGATTTTCCGTACAGTCAAAACGTGCCGTTGTTAGGTTTTTTTTGTTACGGAATTTCTTGATTCGGTCGCCGCGCTCAGAGAAAGAATGTCTACAATGTAATAGTTATTTTACATTCTTATTGATTATACTTATAAACAGATTTTTAAACTATACTATAAACATGTCGCAAGCTTATACATTCATATTTCAAGATCATAAGCAGATAACTTGCTAAGTTATAAGCAATTTATCATAATTAATATGTATCAATAAAAAAAACTTATTTTATTATGAAATTATGGCCGAATTCTGTCTTTGACTATAAGTTATGAACCTTTATGTTTATAGTTATTAGTAATACAAACCTTTATATATACACCTTTAAGTATAATTTATCCATAAGCTATTTTATATGTAGATACGATATGGTTAACTAAATGATAGCTTGAGCAAAGAATCTATCTAAAATTCGCCCTCAAAGCAAAAAAATATAATTTTTATGTCACTAGCTCGGAAAAGCGTTCTATATTTCGTTCAGACTCCCTCGCAGCCTAGTTGGTAGTGTGACCAGCTGCTGTGCACAGGGTGTGGGTTCGATTCCTGCACTGGACAAACATATATGTGATAAACATTTGTGTTTGTCTGGAGTCTGGGTGTATTAATATATGATATGTATTTATTTACAAAAAAAAGTAATTATATGTATTTGTATCCATTATGTGGTATCATAACGCAAGCTTTGCTTACTTTGAGGCCAGACAGCACTGTGTAATGTCCAAAAATATTAATTTTATAATTATTAATATTGTTTAAAATCTGGGCTAAAGTTCATTATATCCGCTAGCATCACTAGTGTGGAAAGTAAAATTCGAAAAGTCTATTTTCATTAATATCAAATGTAATGCCTAATGTTTAAGTAATTAGTTGAAGAAGTATTAAATATTTTATATTGTAGGTACCACGGCCGTAGCTAAGGGGGGGCATTGTGGGGCAATGCCCTACCTTTAAATACTAATGCCCTACCTTAAAAATACCATGGTGTAATATAAGATTGTTATATAATGCATATATAAATTGTTTTCCCGTAATATAAATTAATAATAAAAAATATTATTGTTTATTACTAGCGTCATCTATCAAATTAATTCTGAAACAATCACGATTTTTCACAATCATATTAATATATAATTCTGGCAGAAGCCCATAGATTAAAATGCAAAATGCTTATATTATGGTGGCATCTAAAGTGTGTATGTAACCATTTTGCTCTTGTTTTCCCGCGCTCCCACCCAATAACCCTACTCTCTTATAATCACTCACGCTTACAAGCTGGTAAAATAATTAAAGATAGAAGAATTACATGAAACCACCGGTGGCCTACCTTAGATATAACTCTAGCTGCAGCCCTGGTAGGTACGCTTGATGCTCTGACTAATTAAATTCTGATTAATAATTATATATAAATAGTTTTTGTTGTATCAATATTTTCCTCGCTGTAGCGTAGTGACAACTTGTGTGTTTCGCAAGGTTGCAAAATTATTTAAGTCTTACTTAGGTGCGCCTCGAACAATAATAAATAAATCAAATTTTAAGGTTTAATTTTGATTGTTAAGGCAACGTCCATAAATTGTAAGTAGTGACGCAAATACTTAATCCTATCTTAGTAAATAACAGTACTTAATAGTTTTCTAAATATATTCCAGGATAGTTATACAAGCTTATTTTCGTTACAAAAACAACTCGCATATGCACGCCTACTGAGTAAGACGTTGTCACGTCAAATCTAGAACTACAACCCGAATATCATATCATACATCTATTTACATATACCGGTTCTACCATATTGGATTCCAGGACTTCAAGCTAAAGCCTGTTGCCACTTCAAGAAGATACTCTAAAAACCGGTAACATAGAGTATCTAATCTTCAAGTTTACTATACATGTTAGGGAAACACACGAGGCCCCAAGTCTTAGAGCGGGCCATTCAACCTGATCTGAACCCTTATAAGGCCATCACTAGTCCGTTTACATTCCATAATATAGCAATTTTTATGGTAATTGGCTACCTTGTTTTCATTCATGCGTGTTGTAATGTAGAGACTCGTGTTTTTATAATGTCTATGAGGCGTTAAATAAACTTTTTATTTTACGTGCAAATATTTTGCAATTGCAAAGCGACTATAGTACTTTGATTATATGTAAGGTAAAGATTGTTATTAGGTAGGTATATACCTATATATAGTATTGTGCCGAATTGTTTTATTACTATCCTACTCACAGGATATATCTAATTGTGTTGATATTAAGGTAACAGGATTGTTTCTAACATAAGTACAAGGTAAAAAAATACAATAAAATTTAAAACGAAAACTATAGTGTAATTATGAATAAAAATGTCTTCTAAAAATCATGTGGCATAGCAGTGCCCAGAATGCTTTTTTTTCTGAATTGACTATGCAGTTGGCTGATGCAGCCATTACTGCTCTACCGGCCTTTGGGGCGAGACTCTGAAGGAGTCTCAGCGCTTTTAGCGCCCAACGCTCAAGGGCCTCAGCTTGAGTTGTCGCTCCTGGGGGCCCAGAATGCTGGCAGCGTTACTTCTTTGGATCGCCAAACTGATCCTCTGGCATAGGAAGCTGCCAGCCCTCCGGTCACCCGACGCCTCGACTTGTCGTACGGAGAGGTCTTATCTTGTTAATTACAATTAGAATATACGCTAAAAAAAAAGTAGAATATACGCTGTATTTTTGTAATACTAATCTAATAATAATATATACAGTAATGAAAGTTAATTATCATTTGTTTAATTGAAACACTGTGGTGTTATGACTAGGCAGGTACCTGACTAGCGCTTGTACAAAAGAAATTCCAAAAATGTTAAAAACCAGTTATTTAGAACTTGTGTAAGCACTCGTTTCTGAAACATTATAGTTGTTGATTTAATTTTACTAATTATTAATCATTTAATTAATGATTGTTGTTCATTTTTGGAATTGGTAGGGACTTTATAATTATAAAAGAATACTAAAACTATAAAAGTACTACCCTACTGTTAACTTTCAATATAGACCAGTCAAGTATAATTTGTTTAATTTATGGTTTGTTGATGATTTGTTAATTAATAAGTGCAATATATGGTAACCAAAAATTTAACATTTGATTTAAAAGATTTCATCTAACAGTCTCACTAGTAATAAAGAAATTTTATTTATTAAATAACATCGTGTAACTAATATAAAAGAAAATTAAAATCCTGGTAGAGAAATAAAAAAAGTCGAGAAACAAGAAACCATAGCAGCAGGAGCGCTCCAGCGACCCATTGGAATTACATAGATATAATATGTTCCACTTGGTAATTTTACACTTAAAAAAAAAATTCAAGGCAAGTAGTCATATATATATTTTTTATAAGTATCTAACATTTATTTTAGGAGCTTTGTATTTTAAAACATCTAAAAAAAAAACCATAAAATGTTTTAACAAAAAAAAGCCGCTAATGTGTTAATAATGCTAATATCGTCAACAAAAACATATATTTTTTTATCCGTGCATATCCAGTAGTACTGCTTTTTTTTGTAGCGATCGCGGTGTCGTACCAATTCAGGTATGTTAAAGCGGTAAAACTTTCAACTACGTCCTTCACTAATGTAGTTTGCTGTTCTTACGTTTTGTATGAAGTGAAGTGGCGCCATCGTTTCAGTTCAAAGATTAGTTGGTGGGACTATTCGTGCGATCGATTGGCGGATGAGTTGCAACTACTGCGCAATTTACAAGCAATAATGATCATTATGGCAGGACGGGGCGGGCCGTTTTCCATTTTTCAGCACGCAATGCAATGCAATTTACTCTAACGCCCGTTCCATTTGACCTACCTACTTTATCACTAGAACTAAAAGGGCTTAGCATGAGTTTTTTTCGTATTCGAATAGTTTAGTAACGTAAAGTGGCGTAAGGCGAACTATTTTGTGTAAAAATAATGAACAGTGCCATCTGTGGGTGTAAGTAAAATTATCTTTTTCACTTAAAATTGTTGCTTTACGTACGTTGCTACGTCCCAGCGTTAATTTTCATCCATTTTGGGAAGACTGTAGGTACAATTACTTTTTATGACAGGAATGAATTTTAACTGTATCTGGTATCATCATCTCAGCCGCAAGAATTCCACTGCTGAACATAGGCCTCTCCCATAGATTGCTAATAAAAACGGTAGGCAGCGGTCTGCGCCCAGCGTCTTCCTGCGGCCTTCGCTATGTCGTCTGAACACCTCGTGGGCGGTCTTCCGACGCTGCGTTTGCCAGTCCGTGGCCTCCATTCGAGAACCTTTCGGCCCCATCGACCATCAGTTCTACGTACTATATGCCCTGCTGTCTGCCACTTCAAATTGCTAATGCGCTGGGCTATGTCGGTGACTATCGTTCGTCAATGGATCTCCTTATTTCTGATTCGATCTCGTAAAGAAACTCTGAGCATAGCCCTCTTCATAGCTCGTTGTGTGACTTTGAGCTTACTTATAAGGCCCATAGGTAGAGGCCACGTTTCAGTGCTATATGTCATCACTGGTAACACACACTGGTCATGGTCTTGAGGCACTGAGGTATTTTAGACGAAAAGACATTGCAAAGTAAAAAAACGTTAAGTGTTCCAAAACTACTTTTCTAGCTTCCTCGTTGCGATTCGAAAAGCACCCGTAGCGATAAATATTCGAATTCGATTCCTATTTATGCTATCTGTCTATACATAATAGCATTGGTCCCGACTCGTCGTCACACCAGTGTAATTATAAGGATTTTTTTCTTAGTTGTTAAACCTACACCACAACTGCCGGCGATATTATGATGGCTTAGCATGAGTTCCTGTCCGAACGAACGAGCTTGAGTCGGTTTTCCACCTACGAGGGTTTGGAAAATTAATGTAAAAACCACCTAAGTGGGGGTCGCTAATTGACTCGGTTCCGTTGTACCTATGCATTTTCTTCAGATTAAGGTTATTGCTATTCAAAATTGTAGATAATATACTCGTATTATTTAAAAAACTTGTGTAGGTACATTTGGTTCGAAATGATTTTCGTTAAAACTAGACCAAAATTTTACAATTGTGATTATTTATAGATTTTTAAACAGTTTGACCACGTTGACTAGAGCTTAGAGACACAAAGTGACAAAATTGGTTTGCATTGTTTTAATATTAATGTTATCTATTATATAAGTTTATTTTAAGAATAAATCAGTCAGTAATTTCTTTCACACGGACATTTAATCATTTCCACAATGTATCAAGTAATTTACATTATAGAATACAAATTACATACTTATTATTCTGTTAGTTTTTATGCAAGAACCTATAGAATGTTTCTAAATATTTAAGAAAAAATAAATGTTGAATATTCTGAGGTCATCATACCTATATCAGGCCATTTCTACTCATAGGCGTCTAAACATTTTTTAACCGATTGCCCAAGAATAAAAGAATTTCATTATTTATTTTATTAAGGTTTCATGTTTGTATGTATGTGTATATTTGTGCGTTTCTTTAATCCAACATAACTTCTTGTCGCTTTGATCTAATTCTGACCTATGTTACTTACTATTTCTGAAGGCTTAATACCTATTGTTTATGTATCGTTACGTAATCGACTCAAAGCAAACAATTTTACTATGAAAAAATAAAAAGTGCCATCTGTGAGCATAATTCTTGTCATATATTTTTTTTGATAGGGTGACCAATTCTAAGAGACACTTTTCAAAATGGAAAATAATCAAAAGGTACTTATCGTTATTTGCGGTTGAAAATTTAATTCTATATAGAAGAACATGTTTGCTGAAGCTCGCACGAGCGATTTTTATGCCATCATGCGCAACAGAACAGGCTCTTGGAAGCAAAAGGTTGGATTGCCCCATTGTACGGGAGTGTGTAGGTGTTCATATAAGACGGCGTATGTGAACACTTGACACTCTCGCAAAACGAAATAATAATAAATGAATATTTGTTTAGTATTTTGTTACTTTATCTGTACAACTAACATAGTTTTTTAAGTGTATATGTTACTAACACACTATGGACCATGGTCTGTAATAAACATTTATTATTATTATTATAGAGGTGAGTAATGGCTTTTACTACCAACAAACTAAAACGAGTAATCACGACCGGACGGGATTTATTTTTTACCATTAAGGTGGCAAACAAACTTACGGTCCGCCCGACGGTAAGCCGTCACCGTAGCCTATGGAAGCTTGCAACACCAGGGGGATTACTCGCGCGTTGCCGACCCTTTCGAAATCTAATAACTTCTTTCTTGAAGAACCCCATACTTGGTACTTGTGCACGCCTTCATACAAAATAATGGCTTCGATAACGTTCTGATGCATCACGACACGACACTTATAATGTGCCCGTGTCTCAAATCCTGCTAAGTCAGGGTATCAAATCTTAACGTAACTTCACGTAATACGTAAACGATAGTTACTTAGATAAAACTCATGCTAAGCCCTCGGATCTCGTTACGTACGCCGTACGTAGAGAAACTCTGGAACTTGGTCTGACGACTTATCAAAGCCGAGCCGTAGCTACTGAACCTAAAAACTTGATAAACCTTAGTCCGTTTGTGGCGTAGGGCTCTACCAAGGTAGTATTTCAGAAAATTCGCCACTGAAGAAAGTAAAATTGGGTTTGTATGAAGATCCGTCATTTATTAAGCTAAATCTATAATTATTTGGTATTTGAACTTTTGATTATAAGGTAAAATGAAATCTAAATTATTATATAAAAATTATTTTTGTAAATAAAACCACGAAAAATCGCGCGGATAATAACTACCATGGCTAAGCTAGATATATTTGAGGCCAACAGTATTTAATGGGCCAGAAACAACATTGTACGTAGGTATTAATGAAATTGTTTGATACAAGCCGTGTTGCTCGCGTTCCCGTCATTGTCGCTGGCGACATTTGACCGATGCATACACAATCGATGTCGCGACCCCAGTGGCAGCACTTTGCATACAATGTAAAATAAAATACACTGTGTGTGTCAGGAGCGAACAATGATACTACCTAATTTCGACGCAATCATGTTTACTTTTGTTATCTATCATGATGTTTGGCGCTTGATTGACAGATAAGTATGTCCTCGGCGGGGCGTCTGCTCGCAATTTATTTTATACCTGAATGTATGCTGTTTTATTCCTATTTTTAATTTTATTGTCTTTGAGTAACATCTGCAACTGAAGACATAAGTGTATTTTGGTCATCCCCTATCTTGCCTAGTCACCTAAATACGAAAGATACTATATTGTAAATTATTTAGATTATTATTATTTTTATTGAGTACCTATGGCTTAGTAGACAGACATGGAGTTGGAACAGTATATTTATTCTACTCTACGGTACCCTAACTTTCATGTACCTTTCATGAGCAACCCTTAATTTTTTTTTCTCAATTTCATTTCAAAACCGTATGGCTATTGACATAATACAGATTCTTGTAAAATTTCGTCAGAATCAATGCAATAATGACGACAGAATTATGTGACGATACTAAAAAGGTTCTCTTTTTTGCCATTTAGCTACGGAACCCTTAAAAGTGAAGTGCCTCATGTTCAGAGATTTCGATAGTTGTGTTGTAACTACATATTCATTAATTAATTTATTTGAGTTAGTATTCAGAGCTTTTGAGGAATTAGCAGTTTCTAATATTAACGAATCTAGTAAAAAATGCTAGAATAAATCCCTGCGCATATGCTCGTACCTGTAATAAATACCTAGTAAAGAAGAAGGTAACTGAGGGGTAACATGACTACTATCGTTTATTATCGTTAACGTGAAGTGGCGTCAAGCAAAATTTTGTATGAAAAAGTTCGTACTTAGGACAGTATATTTTGCTTTACGTCGATCACGTAACGATACGTGCTAACTCATGCTAAGCCCTCAGTTTCAACATGTGAGAACCGCCATTGTTGTTTACAAAATATGGGTGCTGATTGGTGCGACATTATCGCTGGACCAATGTCATTAACGGTCCTATTCGCTGAGCGTTGACGTCCCAGTTTGAAATTAGAACCTAGTGGGCTGTTCCAATCTGGATAAACTGCCAGAGAGAGGTAGCAGATAAAACGTGGTACAATATATGTATTGTTTTAGACAACAGTAGGTCCACAAGTTAGAAGCAAATAAAAAAATAAGGGAGAGAACCCATGAAAAACCTCAATAATTGGTTGATTGTTTAAATTTTGTTGTTGTTGTTTAAAGGTAGAGTCAAAGTAGGTTGTAGTTGACTAGTTCAGTCGGTTCAAAATACATAATAAAAGGTCCGAAAAATCTGCAAGAGGATTCATAAACTGTTAGTGGACAATAATCCGTTCTGAGTGAGGTGCGGTTTTAAAACCTCCTAAACAAGATTTTTTTTGTTTAAATCAGTAGCGATTTTCTTATTAAGGCTGCGCCCTATCCAAATATTATTTCACGTTCATATTGAAATATTCAAACCAAAAATAAATACGATAACTTCACACATTCTTTAACTAGAAACGATAAAAACGATTTAGATATAAAGAATATATGTTAAAACATAGCTTCAAGAAATAACTGACAACGTTCTCGTTTTTCTAATTTTTATTATTACAGTTAGTATATTATAACAAGGAATGTCAAGTAACCGCAAAGCTAAAAGTTTACTAAAATAGATTTTCTATAATTTTTTTTAGGAAATTTATTAATTTTAATTTGATCTATTACAGAGTTATTAGCAAAGTGAAACTTTATTAATTAAAGAAGTGGTTTTAAGGGAATGCAAAGCCCCCCATTCGACCTATACTAACATTTTATGAGGAAAGATTCATGTCACAGGTTTTTTTTTTAGTTTCTATTATGATTAGACCAGAGGTGTCTAAGCGGGCGATCGCAAGAGTTTTTGAGTTTGATCGCCGTATATTTTTTGGGAAAAAAATTTGTTGTGTATAATTGTTTTGGAAATAAATTAAAAAAAAAATATCAATCGCATCACTATGGTTTAGGTCCCTGGGAAACAACGGAGAAAAGCCGCGCGGGTGCTCGGGCATTTTAGTGTTAGATATTGCATGTTACAGCCTTCATGCGTTTAGCTTTAATTGAAAATATTCCAAATTCAAGAGTTCAAAAAAGCGGAAGACCACCAATGTCATGCACTAAAATCACGTTGATTATTTTTTGTTTTATTCTAAATGACTATTAAACACAAATTTAAACATTTTCACCTAGTGCAGTAGTTTTATTTTACTAATAAAAAAGTTTTGTAGGTACAGGCTTCGATCTCCCAGTCATAAATTTTTGGTAGATAGATCTTCATAGCAAAAAATATGGATACCACTGGATTAGACTATATAGTTGTTACAATAAAATTAAATGTCTGTTTCTATTAAATAATCTGTGAAGCCAACCTTCTATTAACCTGTAAACACCTTCATTTAATTAACTTCATATTTCCTCTTTTAAGTACACATTAAAATTCAATCAATGCATCATATAGTGTCTGGTTATAATTAATAAAAAAAAAAAAATTATATAGTATCCAATTAATATTTTAATAAGATGAACGAAGTTAAAAAAATACCGCTATTTTTATTTTAGTTTTTAAGCTTTTGACCTCTAAGCGTATGGCCTGGTAACACAGTGCGGAAGTGGCAGTACGGCATATTTGAAAAGTATTTTGTGAAAATTCATGTTTTGAAATGTTCTTATTTTTTTTTGTTACAGGTGATAGGAGAATGTCAGTATGCAGTGCGACCAACACGGAGGCCTTCAGAAGAGCTACAGACTGGACACCCACTAGAAATAGTTTTACAGCAGGTTAGTTTAGGTTCTTTTGTTTCTTTTACACGATTATATTATCTTAACCTGTAATCATAGACTTATCATAGGGCAGCTCAGTACATTCTGTTTAATGGTTCTACATTAGCACCAAACCAACGTGATGGCAGTTATTGTAACGACGTTAATTATGTAGAATCTATTGTTGTATGACGTCCAACTGTTGCGCGCACTAGGCCTTCCCCAAATGTCTCGCTCTCCATGAGCACAACGGCTGGTTTTGAACCGTTTAGCTTTCGCTGGATACCTGCGGATCTAACACATTCTCGGTTCACCAGGCAGAAAGAACCGGCCTTTTTAGGCAGGCCGCATACTACAAGATTGTTAAGTATGAAAAAGAAATTATCATATAACTGAACAGATTATTATATGAAACTTGGCTTCTGAACTGAACCTAACCCGACATACATGACTTCTATAGTGCGATTTCCGTTCCTTTCTTTTCCATACTTGACTATCTACCTAGGCGTCCAATTAACTGACTAATTAAACTGCGACACATACATTTTGTCCCGAGAAATTTTCTTACAGTGTGCGGTGTCTAGTACAAAATGTATGAACAAGAGAGAGTTTTTCTATGGGAAATGTCTCATAATGTGCGCTTGGCCTTAATCTTTAATATAGTAGTTACTGTATCTACCATACTAACTATTATCATATATATTATATCCATAGGTGGAAGGCGATCACTATCGACACTGGGCTTATTTTACTTTGTTACACATTGTAATCAGTTATCGTATTTAAATTTTATTTGAATAGTTTTACGTAAAGCAAACAATTCTATGAACGTCGCCATCTGTGGGCTATCTTTATCAAACAGAAAAAACGTTAGTTCACGTTAATTATTTAAATAAAAAAGGAAACTCGTGCTCCGCCCTCAGCTCAGGGCCGGTTCAAGGATTTTGTTTATGGGGAAGAAGTTTAAACCAAAAAAGAAAACCTTATTGCTCCGTGGCTGTGTTGACTGCCGAACCGAATGACGTGGATTCGATCCCTGCACTAGACAAACATTATTGTGTTGAAGATTTGTGTTTATTTGTAGTCTGAGTGTTTTCTAAGTATAATAAGTACATTCTCTTATGTATTTTTGAAATAGCATATACATGTAAATATAACTTTTTTACTCTTCCACTAAGGTGGCAAACGAGCTTACGATCCGCCTGATGGTAAGCGGGCACCGTAGCCTTTATGGACGCTTGTAACACCAGAGGTATAACTTGCGCGTTGCCGACCCTTCAAAAATCCAACAACTTCTTTCTTGAAGAAACCTTGGCAGGGAGCTCATTCCACAACCTAAGCGTTCGCGGGAGGAAGTTTCTCCGAAAACGAACACTGTTCGCGACCATTTCGGTTCTAAAGTGTGAGAATGTATTCCCTGCCGATGGCAAGCGGTGCCATGGTAGAAAGTCCGTGGGCATCATTTCGAACAATTCCTCAAAACATATCCCATTGTTCAAGCGGTAGAACATACACATAAATTTATAAATACCACCTGGAATTTTATATGGTAGACTTCTGAGATAATCGAGTTTTTATATCGCTTCCAAAGAAAACTATTTTATCAAAATGCTGATTAGTTTCACACGAGATTATATCTCTTCATTAAACAAACAAAATAAATCTTTATTTATCAGAATGTTATGACGTCATATGTGTCACAGTTTGACGTCAGTCGTTCACGTCGTAATTGTTTAGGTCAAGGTGGTTACCTCACTATTCATTTTAGATTATTATATTTGCGCACACAAAGATTCGACGCGTCTTCGATTTGCGGTTACTACGTAAATAGAAACCAGAATTCCAAAAACATTTTTTTTCGTAACGAAAGTTTTAAATAGTACCAACTTAATGCAAAATATCTATAAGTCAATAGAAATTAAATTAAATTAAAATAAATATTTCAGGCGGCTTAATTCCAGGTAGGCATCTAATAAACTGTAATTAACTGTTTTAATTAACTGACTTGTAAAATGCTACACTTGTAGAACTTGCTGGCCTGCATCTGTCTAAGGTGAAAAAAATATATGAAAATAGGTTTATCATTATTGGAAGTTGGGTTATATATAAACCTAAATAACCTAATAGTAGAGTTTTTAAGCAAGTGAAGTATCATATGAAAGGGGCTTGATTGCACATTTTAAAACTTAGTACCTGGGGACCGAGCTTCGCTCGTTTTTTCTGACAATGCCATCTATTATCAAGAAGCTTTAGTGTTGTTTAACAACGCCATCTATTGTCAAATAACTTAAGTGTTGCTGCGGTGGAGACCATAGTATTACTACTCGCCAATAGATGGCAGAAGAGGGAGTATTTTGCAGTTGTGGAGACGTTTTCTAAAAACGAAACCTAGCTAGATCGATTTATCGCCCCCGAAACCCCGTTACATACTAAATTACATGAAAATCGTTTCGTTATTCATATACAATATAGATACATACACACTTACTTATTAAACATAGAAAACACCAGACTCCAGACAAATACAAATGTTCATCACATAAATGTTTGTCCTGTGCGGGCATCGACGAACCTACATACATACTCCGGATCGGCAGGCAGAGAGTAGGTACTACTTACTAACAAAGCCACGGAGCCGCCTTTTTAATAAACGGAGATAAGTTATAATAATTAATCTTTCGTTTATTTCATCATCGTCTCACTCCGCCAGTAAAACCATTTAGGTTGTTGTATAAAAAGTTTCGCTTCAGCTATTTATGGAAAATCAAAACAGACCGGTTTTCTGATAAAACTACTTTTAACTTAAGGGGCCGTCCAGTCATACCAAAGCGCCGCCATTTATATATTTTTTGAACATACTCGCTGCATGATAATATTTTAAAAATGTTGATAATCAATAAATCTGTTTGTGTTATACCGCTTCTATAATGGGATGTGTTCTGAGGAATTGTTAGAAATGATGCCCACGGCTACTTTCTATATACTATAGCACCGCTCGGTAGGCCATCGGTAGGGAATTCATTCTCACAGTCGCGTACAGTAGGTACGGTTTCAGAGAAACTTCCTCCTGCGAACTCTTGGGTTGTGGAATGAACTCCCTGCCAAGGTTTTCTCTAAGGACTACAATATGAGGATCTTCAAGAAAGAGGTTATTAGATTTTGACTTAGTTATGCTTTGTAGTTTCGTAAGAAACGAAATTACATTGGTTTTTTGCCTATTTCAGTCATATATGTCAGTAAGTAAATGGAATTGTATTCAGCGCTGATACGAATTTCCACGAGAAAATTGTCGTTTTGCGTCTTCTTGATATTTTATTTATTTATTTTTATATACGGTTTTATAACAAGAAATCAAATCACACTTAATTTAATTACACTTAGTGTACAAATGCGCAGTTATCGCATTATGCGATTTCTTCTAATGAACCTCTGGGTTTATAGGTAAATTTAGTACCTAAGTAACCAGTAGTGTCATTTATATAATAGTTTAATTGGAAATAGGAAAGTAAATTAATTTATATTTTAATTTCATCGTGCATACAAATTCCTACGAACAACCAAAATGTATTGCAGTATTGCCCACGAGTATTTGAGTAACATCTGTTTTTAGATAAACATATGTTCTGAAAAAGCAAATAAAATCCTATTAAGAGGATACACTTCGCGAGCCTCGCAGCGGGCTTCATACAAACGAATTTCTCATTTGTTTTTGACATTTACTGATCAATTACTGTAAAATTTCTTAGTCATAATCCCAAGCCGAATACCTAGGTCTGTGGTTTTTCCAAAATCTTGTACAATGTTCTATTAACTATAAATCTTTTTTAAAACCATTTGTATGAAAAACTAGAATCCTGTATAACTTTTGAACTATAAAATTTTATAAAAAACTGGCACGCTGCAGACCTAGATATTTATTACTAGAACATGTCTTCAAAATTTCGTGGTGTTTGATCAACAAGTGTCAAAAATAAGTGATAATTCGTTTGTATGAAGCCCGCTGCAAGGCTCGCGAAGTGTATCCTCTTAAACACGAATACAAACATCCAGATAAAATGGAAGTGTGTAAGGTAGGTATTCCCATCGATCTGGCAGAGCAAATAGTGTTATTTTCATCGCAGATAGGAATTCTCATTAGAAACGAAAATAAAATTAGAAACTAAACTATCCGCGTATTTCCAATTGCAATTAGATTGTTTGGTCCCGTGACAAGATAAAGACTGAGACAAAAAATTGTTTAGTTATTGAATAATAAACTTTGATTAAATAAATAATCAAGGTGTGGAATGTGGTTTCATCTGATTGTAAGACCTTTAACCATTATGAAAAGTATACTTAGCCTGTGTTCCTAAATTTGAACCAGCATACTGGCCAGTACGGTGTGACGTCATTATCTAACGTCAAACTGCTGTACTGTTCCGAAACATGACGTCACACCGTACTGGCCAGTATGCTGGTTCAAATTTAGGAACACAGGCTAAGTATACTTTTCATAATGGTTAAAGGTCTTACAATCAGATGAAACCACATTCCACACCTTGATTATTTATTTAATCAAAGTTTATTATTCAATAACTAAACGTTTTTTTAAGCCAGCTAGCTGTACAAAATAATTAAAATGTCCAACAATACATTTAATTATTAAATTTATTATTTATTAACGTATTAAATATTAAATTATTGGTAGTGACGAAATTTTTTTTACGAAGACACTTACTTCAATTCTTTCGAAAACCTTTACTAACATAAATTTTCAGTGTCAAAAAAAACAATTAAGTACGTATGAATATTTATATCTATTGAAATATAGACTTTAAGAATTTATGACTACAATAACTTACAGTTTCGTAACTAACCATTTTATTAGTGACAAATGACATCTTTGCCCAGCTAATTACATCCTATATATACGAGCAAAATTTATGTAAGTCTTTGTTATCGTGTTCTCAAAAACGGCTGTAACGATTTTGGTGAAATTTACAATAGAGGGGATTACAGAAAATTCGATGTAGCTAAGTCTCATATCTAGGAAAATGTAATATTCTCTATGTCTTATCTTTTACCGCAAACATTACCCTTACATCTCAATAGCCCAGAGCGAAGGTGTACCACGGCGAAGTGCGCAAGTTCGAATCCTGCAATTTAATCAGTTTTTTTTTGTATTTACTTGTATTCCGATAATCTGATCTGATCACATAAGAGCGAAGCAATACTTTACGTCGGGGCAAAAGTTGCTGCTTTCATTCTCACACTTTAGAACCAAAATGGTCGCGTACAGTGCGGTTTCAGAGAAACTTACTCCCGCGAACGCTTGTGTTGTGGAATGAGCTCCCTGCCAAGTTATTCTCCAAGGACTACATATGGGGTTCTTCAAGAAAGAATTTATTAGAGTTCTGAAGGGTCTATAGGCTGCAGTGACCGCTTAAAATCAGGCGCAGCGTAAGCTTGTTTGCCACTTTAGTGGTATAGAATAATAGTTTGTTTAAGCCCAGTTATAGTTATTCCCACGGGAACTTTTGAATTTTTCAGGATTAAAAGTGCCTATGTGTTAATGAGTAACTTTAATAAGGATCCGTTCAGTCGTTGGCAAGTTATAAAGTAACAAACATAAATCCATCCATCCAGACATACGTTTACATTTATAATATTAGTAGGATAGGATGACTGACTGTGATAATGAATAGTACCTGGGGACCGAGCTTTGCTCGTTTTTTTAACAACGCCATCTATTGTCAAGTAGCTTTAGTGTTGCCAAACAACGCCATCTGTTGTCAAGTAGCTATAGTGTTGCTGTGTTGGTAAAAATAATAGAATTACTACTCGCCAATAGATAACAAGAAGATTCATATTTTTCAGTTTATAATGAAATCCTGAAAACACGGATAAAACGAAATTTTCTAAAAATGAAACCTAGCTAAATCGATTTAGAGATTTTTAGATTATATATCTAAAGATTTTATCGGATATATACAAGAATTGCTCGTTTAAAGGTATTAAGATAGATATTTTTGTAATCGTTTAGTATTGTTAATTAACCAACATAAATAAAATATTTTCTCGTATACGGCAAACAATTTGTTCACAAAATTAATTGGCGATTAATATTTCACACCTAAGGAAAGGTATAAATTTGACACCAGAAGAAAGTTTGTCATAACTTACAATTCCCATTGATAAAAAATGATGATTAATGAACTGACCCAAAGATATGTATTTCCAAACACTTTATAATTTCTTATTATCTTGAAATATATATTAAAATAACCTAAATATATTGTGAATAATGATACCTCATATAAAGACGTCAGTATTAAGGCTGTGTATACCGTAATGGAGTCTCCGTTTACGAAGAAATGACTCCATAAAAAGCAATGAAAAAAAAAATTCATCATGAAATATTTAAGATAACATTTTACAAAAAAACACGATTGGAAATACTTTTCTCGATAGAAAAAAACATCAAAACGCAGAAAGTATATACTTTATTTTTACTCGTTTTAATTTAAGGGGAGCTCCCATACAACAAACGTGAGTTTTTTGCCGTTTTTCTAGATAATGGTACAGAACCCTTCATGCGAGAGTCCGGCTCGCACTAGGCCGATTTCCAACTCCGTCTTAATAGCGAAATATTTTAATTACACTGTTTTTCTACTAATATGTTTTAAATGAATATGTATATATTTACATTTTCTTTATATTACTAAGATTATTTTTGGTTTATTATTTGTAGTCGATAGCACGTTGCAGTGAAAGTGATGTGCGTGTTTTACTGTTCTTTTAATAATTATTTAAAATTGAAATTACATCTGCATTTTCGGCTGCTTTCTCAACATACGATTGTCACCGGTTTTCGGCTGCCACCGTATAAAAAGTTGGCATAAAAGCAACTGCTATAGGTATGCTATATTTAAATTTCAGGGAGGAAATAGGGGAATACCTACGTTTGTTTTGTATGCATTTGTCTTCAGTAAAAAATACGTAATTTCGTAAATTTTGTATGACTAAATAATTATGCTATAACAACAAAATTATTTTGTCCTTTTACGAAAGTAAAGTAGGTACCTATGTATATACTTTTAGTTTAATTTCGAGCATAACCATATCGGTTTTACCTTCCAAATTATTTTTATAAGTAAGTCAAAAATCATAAACTTTTTCAATAGGTTTTCAAGTAGCCAGTGTCCCTTTGTTTGTTTAAGATAATGTTATGTACCACATAAATAAGTAAATTAAATTTGCTTATAAGTGTACCTTATGCATTCAGGTGAATAAGGCGAGTAAAGTCTACTTAAGTATACTTAATGCACCCAGGTAAATAATATTCACTAATAGTGTACTTAATGCATCTAGGTGAATTAAGTAAACTACAGGAAATCTTTACAATGTGTTTAAAATGTAGTACTTTTTGCTTCACCTTAAAATAGTTCTATTTATGTTAATGATATGATGCAAGCAAAGAGGAAAATTTTGAGAATAAAATATTCATACTACCTATGTCATTTAATCTTGGCGACCTCGTATTTGTTCTTTGTCAATTATATATTTTATTGAGTTAATTATGTGGGTGTCAGGCCAGCCGCTGCTGGTTACACTCTCCAGGGATATGAACCATGATGATATAGACACATACGTTTCGTTATCGCCTAGAAAACAAACTTTGTATTACCCTGTTTCTTGTATTAAAGGTTTCTCTACTAAAAATCTCGATACAAGGAACCCTACTTTTTCTTCGAAAGTTTACACTTCGATAGAATTAAACTGAGACAAATGGCTCAAAAGATTATGCAGTATCTCGGCAATTAAAGATGGATTATACAAATCTTTTACGGCTGCGGAGTTCAGTTTTCTGCTGTCAATTCAGTCGCGGATCTATAGGTCGCGATGTTTAAAGTAATTTTTTTTTCAACAAGCCAGCACATGCAAATGTCTAAACCACATATTTTGACTAAGGTGAAGATTTTGTAAAGTTAGTTAGAAGGTTGGCTATACATGAGATCTTGTAACTTTTCAATCTTTCAATAAAGGAGGATGTTCTCAATTCGACAGTTTTTTTTTTGTTTGTTACCTTAGAACTTTCGACTGGGTGAACCGATTTTGATGATTCCTTTTTTATTTGAAAGCTGGTGCTTCCCATTTCATCCAGTTCTGACAATGGCATCTATTAGAAAACCATATACATCTTAAATTTTTTTATGTTTGTTTTTTATGTTAATGTTTAATTAAATAAAAATTGAAAAAATAAAATGTTTTTTTTTTAATTTGTCACTCAAAAGAAAAAATAAAAACTTTTTAATAACTTTTTTAGTGCATCTTTTTGAAGCTGGTTGTTTTAAAATTTTTTGTCAAAAAGTACAATAAAACGACCATAGTTGTAACATATTTTATACAATCATCAACATAAAAGTCGCGTGTCACCAGTTAAAACTTAACATCAATTATTTATTTTCTCCAAAAGTTTAGGTTTTTAATCTACTTTATTATTATGGGACCACCTCAGGAACGTATTCTTTCGAATAATAAAAGAATTTTTGAAATCGGTTCACAATTGACGGAGAAATCGGTGGACATACATAACAAAAAAATATACCCGTGGAACATAGAACCTTCTCTTTTTTGAAGTTGGTTAAAAATAAGAATTATTCCAAAAAAAAGTGTTAGCAGCATTCTCATCGTCCCATTACATGAACAGCGAACCTCTAACACCATTTAATTAATCAACAATTTTTCAATATTAGCAAATTTTCCAATTTGGATTTTTTAACGAATTAGTGAATTTACGGAGAGAATGCAATATACAAGTGATTTTTTTATGCTCGCAAAGATTAATTTATTTGATTTTTTATTTTTTGTAAGTATCTTATTATACAAAGCAACCTGCTCTACAAATAGGATACAAAAGACGAACACATTATACCGATTTTGTATCCAAATATACAATCTGGCAACCGCGCTCATTACGTGACAGTACTTGCATACATTTATCTCACGAATTTCAGAGTCTGCTGCTTGCTCGAGACTGTTCAGCTCCCAGAGGTGACCAATTAGCTCCCAGATAGATCAAGCCGTTCCCAAGTCATGCTCCGTCATACATGTGGCAATTGATTTTTATTTAGACCTATAGATAAAGTACAAAAATCTGCCCAAAACAAAAACCTTGTTATTGTTTTGGGTAAGGCTAAAAATCTTAATTCTGAGTAGTTATTTTTCTATTATTAGACACCCAAGAAACAAGGAAATAACTAGCTTTCAACTCCGTCTAAAAAAATAAAGCCCTTAATTTCTACTCCGAAAACTTTACTTTTTGGAAGTTAGCCAAAAATATTCCAGGGGTTTGGTTTGGAAATTCATTCACTAAGTATATGTATAAAGATTGGCAAGTAATCTCAGATACTTTTTGTACTTATGGTCAAACTACATCGAACTCTTTATGTACAAATAGGTACTGCCATTAAGAACAGCACATTTTTGTCGGTACTTAGGTAGGAGTCGGTCCACTTTTGTTTGACCATGTCACTAAATCTCATCTCTACGTGACCATGTTGTATAAAGACCGTCCCTAGTAGAAAGTGGGCAGCACGCAAATATATGAGACGTGCCGAGATTTTGTGTATGAAAGGTGAAGGTTAATTGCCCTGTTAAGACAATGTTTTTGTAGAAAATGGAAATCTTTGAAGGTTAGGTGGCCGAAATTGTTGCCTCAGACATTGTAGGTACAGGGCTCTCCTTAAATAGGTCGTGTTTTGGTCACCGACACAATATACATCTAAACAGATGAGTCAAGATCTGTACATAGCCACAGATTATATAAGACATAGCTGTGTGATAGAGATTAACAGTGCAACCACCTTTTCTGATCCGTGTATTGTCGCTAGTGTTTTGTAAGTTAACACCGTTTTGATATTGCGACTGTCGATTTGATTTTTTACCACAGGATCAAAAAAGTTTGTTGCCCTGTATGACTTTTGAACTTGGCTGGATTATGATATTTTATGCATTGAAGCTGTGAACAAAACAAGCCTAAAATTATGTCATACAAAGGTCTGTGTATTATCTCTTTCTTTCGTCCACTGATCTCAGTCTGATGACCTTCAAAAGTCATTTATTACAATTTTATTTTTAAGCGTTGATTTATAAAAGTGTTATTTTGGTTAATGTATATTATATGTGTCTAAAAACAACTTTTATCTGCTCGGTCATTTTGAACTATTTGACGATAATTAGAATTATTTCACGATAATTCCTACAAATAAAGATGTTAAAATTTTGACGATTTCTTGACCTTGCCTTAAAGACTATTAGAGTATTCACAGCATGTCGATACTTACAGTATAGGTAAGTATGTACACATTATGTCACCTAGACTGTCAGACGTCAATCGATTTGCTAAATTGATAAATTTCACAATGATCATTCCAAGTTTACAATGCTAATAAGTAATACAGCTGCAATTCGCACTTAGCATAGCTAAATAAGAAGTCGGAATGGTTAGTGAATTACATGTAGATTGGTAAAAAGATATAAATGTTTTCAGCTTTTTGTCTAGAGGTCACGGAGTAAAATTTACCTCCTTTGAGGCAGGCTAGACAGAATCAAGAGGAGCTTGCCCCGTCCTGAATACGTCCGTGTATTGTCTTAGCTGTTGTTTGACCCCACAGCAAAGAACAGCTAAGACAATACACGGACGTATTCACAGTGCAGGAGCACAGCTTTAAAAAAAGAGAGCTTATGTCAATAGTCCACCGAGCTAGCTCAGTGTGAATTGGGAGACGTTGTCTTGCTGGAGGCCACTTGACTATAAGAATTTTCTACCCTATTATAAGGCCTGTGACTTGGCTAAATGTCTGGATGTCATATGGTACACAGCCAGGCCTCCGAATCACAAAGGACTCGTAAAAATGTTCCATTAGGCGGTCACCCGTCCCGGCGCTTGGTTCTAAGTATTTGAAGACATATGAGCTGGGTATTTCACGAGCACAAATTCTGTAATACCCATGCCACAAAATTTCTTTAACTATGTATGTTACAAGCTGAGTCAAGTGTCAAGTTAAAAAAATATGCATCAATAGCCAGGAAGTACACTGCGTCGAATGTAACTTGAAACCTTGCAGAAATAAAACCGCTTTGACCACTTTTTTTGTCTACTCACAAATCCTTCATTATTCCTGCGAACAACATGCCCTGAATACAGGCTTAAACTACATAAAAATGTAATAATGCAAATACGCAATAAGAGTAGAATTTGCAAGTGTTTTGGAGATCGCGCATGTTGGCAGGACAAATACATTTGTCAATGGGCATGATATACTTACATAAAATTTAAACAGCCTTTTGCATATTTTCCAACTAACATTTTTAAATTTTTAGGTAAACGAACCCAAAAATTTTTGTTTACGTTAATTTATCTCAAATGTCCTTGAAATAAAAACACGGAATGCCTATTATTTATTATTATGAACGTTTGTGAAAAAGTATAAACCGGGTGAAATGTATTTCGCCTTCGTAATTGTTTACTTAAACAAAAAAAATTGTGGTTTTTCCTCAAGTAGTGATAATAAAATAAATAAATGTACTATTCTTATTTATAAGTTACACATATCTCTTTTCTCATAGAGGGTAATAAAAAGAAGAGTGTATCACGGGGTCGCAAAATTATTTTTCCTCTTGCGCCGTCCTTTGAATCCCTCGCTGCGCTCCGGATTCTACCTTAGAATCCTTGAGTCAAAATAGCGCCCTCGCCGTAAAATATTATTTTGATTCCTAGTGAAACAATCTACTATTACAGATTACGCTAGTTTTAATGTAGTAATGTAACGGTTTCTTTCCTACACGCAAATCTATTTTGTAAAGGCGTAAAAGTGCTGTGGCTACTGAAAAACCCGGCGAATCGGACTCACGCACGAAGGTTTCCGTACCATTATCTATAATTAAAACAAAAAAAATTACGTTTGTTGGATGGGAGCCCCCTTTAAATATTTATTTTATTTTAATATAATTCATTGTTTTTAATTTGAATATATCCTACTAATATTATAAATGTGAAAGTTTGTATGTCTAGATGGATGTAACAAACATTACTCAATCACGCTTCAACCACTGGACGGATCGGGATAAAACTTGGCATACTATAGGTTAGGTCCTGGAATAACATATAGGCTACTTTTTATCCCTACAAATTCATTAGTTCCTACAGTAATAAGAGGTTTAAACGAACTATTGCTGCACCTATAGCATGCTATACCAATTTATTAGTATAACTAATTAATTAAGTTCCACGCCGATAGCCGAATTTAGGGCGAGGGGAGCCGCTGGCAAAGTTTAGTAACTAAATATTATGTGAATATTTCAAGTGTCTACCTGTTGCCGTTATCAATATCGAGCAAAAGCTAAGAAAAAAAACACGTTTGTTGTATAGGAGCCCCCTTATATAGGTATTTTATTCTGTTTTTTAGTATTTGTTATTATGGCGGCAACAGAAATACATCATCTGTGAAAAATTCAACTGTCTAACTATCACGGTTCATAAGATACCGCCCGGTGACAGACAGACAGACGGACGGACAGTGAAGTCTTAATAATAGGGTCCCGTTTTTAACCCTTTAGGTAATAGAATCCTAAAAATACTGCCATTTAAAATCAACATGAAATTGATAGAAAAAGTTGTCATAGTGTACCTACTTTGTTTTTGCTGCAAAAAATAGCGGTATGTAAAGATCTTTAATAATTTATTTATATATTAGCGCAACCCTAAAAATTCCTGTTTACATGTTAATTTATCTCAAATGTCCTTGAAGTAAAAATATGGAATGCCTCTTACTTATTATTAAAACGTTTTCGGTTTTTGACTTTTTATAAACCTAATTGGTACTGTTTTTTCGGTTTCTACATTAGATATTTTCGTCTGCGATGAGGTGATTTCAGCATTTTGTCGTTTGAAACATTTAATTAATTAATTTGTAGGGATAAAAAGTAGCCTATATGTTATTCCAGGACCTAACCTATAGTATGCCAAGTTTTATCCCGATTTTATGTTGGTGCATGATACACGTCTACACAAAATAAGTTACTCTTTTATGGGGCAATGTATACACTTTTACAACAAAGTTCCCAATAAAATTCAAAATCTATTAATAAGTAAATTCAAATCTTTTATCAAGCAGGTACTTTGTAAAAAGGCATACTACAATATTTCAGACTATGTAAATGATAAAAATCCTTTGGACTGATGATGCTCAATTACAGGATGCATAGATAGGTAAACCAAATTAAAATGGAAATAACATAATTTTTTTATTATTTAAAACATTAATTGTATTTTTAGTTTATTTGTATTATTGATAGTGTTTTTAAAAGAGTAACTATCGAATTTCTTGTTGAATTCTTCTCGGTAGAAATCAACAACATTGTGAACCGGCGGGAAGGTGGGAGGGTTCAAAAAATAATATTTTATAACTTTGACGATTCAAAAGTGATTGTAATTTGACTTTGACTTTGACAATCAAACTAGGTATCTCTTGACCGGTTTTTCATATATAAATTGCATTAAACTTTAATGAATCTACAGGAAATTATTCAACAATGTCTGGTACTTAAGTGTAATAATAATAAAGTATAACTTGTGTAACGGAAATCATAAAATGATGTAATGAAGCTATTACCTACTACATAAGTACTCTTTGTAACTTTTAACAACTTGCAAAATTTACTATATATATTTATTTTTTATAGATTATTGAAATATGATATATATAAATGATTTATTTTTTAAGATATCTATTTAAGATATTTTAAGAATCTGTTTTTAGGGTTCCGTAGTCAACAAGGAACCCTTATAGTTTCGCCATGTCCGTCCGTCCGTCCATCTGTCCGCGGCTTAGTTCAAAAACTACTAATGCGAGAAAGCTGCAATTTGGCAGAGATACACATTGATCAAGCCGTCAAAGTGGTAGAATAAAATCTTTAAATAATTTTTTTTAGGGTACCTCCCCTACACGTGAAGAGGGGACGTAATTTTTTTTCTCGTCTACCCCATCGTGTGAGTTATCGTTGGATAGGAATTCCAAAAACATTGGTAATCTCGGAAACGGCTCCAACGATTTTAATGAAATTTAGTATGCTGGGGGTTTCGGGGGCCATAAATCGATCTAGCTAGGTTTCATTTATAGAAAACGTCGTTTTATCTGTGTTTTTAGGCAATGATAAACTAAAAATTTGGCTCTTCCTCACATCTATTGGCGAGTAGTAATACTATTATTTGACCGACACAGCAACACTTAAGCTACTTGACAATAGATGGCGCTGTTAAAAAAAACGAGCAAAGCTCGGACTTCCAGGTACTTTAGCTTTAAAGTACTAATTTTTATTAGAGTCAAGTGTCCCCCCCCTCTACCAGCAAAAGTTTAGTATTTGGAAATGTAAAAAAAATTACGGTGGTAGTGCATATAATCAATTTAAAAGGAAAACTATCACGCCTATGTAGGTACTGACGTAGTGAAATTTTCGTACAAATTCCATTAAAAGTTACTTAATTGAAGTGGTACATCTGTAAAACAGGTATAAACGCTTGAAATATTCACAGAATATTTATTTATATGTGCACTTTAAAAATAAATTGAATTAAAATAAAAAAAACTTTTAAGGGGGGCTCCCATACCACAAACGTGATTTTTTTTGCTGTTTTATAGACAATGGTACGGAACCCTTCGTGCGCGAGTCCGACTCGCACTTGGCCGATTTTTTTAATATGTATGTGACAATCAGCGTACTTTCTAGCCTGCTGTGAAAAAAAATGGATGAAAAAGTGTAACAGAGACAAAGCGAATCAGTGGTCTTTTGTCTTTTTATATTTTATTTTATTAAAGAAATAGAAAAAGAAAATAGACCACAGGATTGCTTTGTCTCTTTCTGAAGTATGATCGATTTTATGTGGCTATTGCCCAGGCCATAGACAGATTACAAAATTTGAAGTCTATGATGACAATTTAAGTTTTACAAGTAAATATTAGGTATATGTATAGTCTGTGGTTTTGTAATAAAAGGTTTTTGTGTTTTAAGTGCGGATTTAAACAACGGAGACGTGTTTTTGCTTGTCAATTTTTTTAATTTAGTCTTGTAGGATTCGACGATCAATTTTAGCAATTTTTACGAAGGTCTGTGTAATATTATGCATGCAAGACTCATAGAAGATGAAATGAACCCAAAGAGCAAGTATTGGCGAGCAAAACTGAAAAAAAAAATCAGTTAAAGCTCAGGCGAAATGATGATTTGTGGCGCCATAAGGCGTACATATAAATGTATTGAATTTCCAACAGCCTTCCAGAGATTCTGATGAAGTTCGATCCTAAGTAGCCAACCATTCTTGATTTAAATTTCCTATAATTGCAAATTTCTCTAATCTCATATCAGTCTTAATATTCATGAGACCCACGCTGTTTTTTTTTAAATATTCGTATGAATAATTTAACATTATCACACTTTGCGTTTATTTAAATACTTAATAGATATTTAAATCTCTGAAATAAAATTTAAAGTTTAATTTTGTAAAGTTTTTAAAGATTGCTTCATTTGTTTTATATTGGTTTTATATTCTATCACTTAGAAGATCAGTCATTTTGCTAATAGAAATATAACAGGTGTTTGATATTCCATAACGGAATCAGCACACCAGACATCTTAAAGTAACATTAAAATTTTTATGTTAGCCACAACTGTTTCTATATCCATTTAAAAAATAATCTACTTGAATAATAATCTACTTAAGTCATCATTTACGTAGAATTTAATTCAACGTGTGCGACGTTTTAAAAAAAAAAACAGCATATGTAATTTAGATAACTGTGTAGGACTTTTGCTTTTTTTATGTAGTAGTACTTTTTACACACACTAAGTAATTTACACATTTAGGTACGCTGGCGTGAATGTAAATTTCTGCACGCATATTGATTTTGGAAAAGCATTAAGAGGATACACTTCGCGACGCCTCGCAGCGGGCTTCGTACAAACGAATTTCTCATTTGTTTTTGACATTTACTGATCAATCACTGTGAAATTTCTTAGTCATAATCCGAAGCCGAATACCTAGGTCTGTGGTTTTTCCAAATCTTGTAAAACGGTCTATTAACTAGAAATCTTTTTTAAAACCATTTGTATGGAAAACTAGAATCCTGTATTAATTTTAAACTATAACATTTTATAGAAAACTGGCACACTGCAGACCTAGATATTTATTACTAGAACATGACCTCAAAATTTCGTGGTGTTTGATCTGCAAGTGTCAAAAATAAGTGAAAAATTCGTTTGTATGAAGCCCGCTGCGAGGCGCCGCGAAGTGTATCCTCTTAAATTGCTGTGACTACTGAAAAAATAGTGCAATTTAAAATCAACACGAAATTAAAAAAAATAGCGGGCCTTGTTTTAACATTTTTAATTATACATTTATTTATAGACCAGAGCAACTCCTAGAATATAGTAGTAAAGATTACTAGAGCAGCTATAGTTATAACTATAGTTTGTCTATGTGGAATTCGGTTATAGTTATTCCTGGTGTAACTATTAATTTTACTTTAAAAAAGGAGGTGGTTCTATGATCGACGGATTTTTTTTTTATGTATGTCCACCGATTTCTCCGTAAATTGTGAACCGATTTCAAAAAAATATAAGTGAGTGCGGGTAAGACGGAATTCTTTTTTGATGAGATAACTAGTGCATTTTTAAAAGCGCCGTGTGCAAAATTTTATTGTATTCAGTCATATAAAAACAACTCTCTGTCCAAGTGAGTACACCAATTGTTACGTAAGAAGCGAGGAAGGTCCATTTTTCATTTTTTTATATGAAATAAAGTTTATTGAAATAACACTTTATGACTCAAAAAGATAGGGGTAAGATGGAATGGTAAGGGGGAAAGATGGAAATAGTTCGTAGTTTTTTTTATAATTGACTAATAGATTCCTACATCGCTAGACGCCAATGGATAAAGATATTATTATTATTTAAAAATACCCATTGTAAACTGCCAAAACACTATGTTCTTTCAAATTATATTTCTGTGTTACCCCGTTTTGAAGTCGACTGGATAGGAGTTCTCAACCTTTAAGCAGTTGTTTATTTATAGTTTGAAGGTTGACGAATAAAAACAAACACTAGTTAGTTAAAAATGTTATCTTTAATTGCGAATTATTCATATTTTTTATTTCGTACTTGTATGACGTTAATTTATAAATTTATTTTATAAGAAAAATAATGCTGTTGTTGAATATAAAATTATTTAAACTAAAATTAATTTTGTTCATCATAGTAAGTATGTTTAGATTGACTTAAGAAAGTTGCGAATTTTATAACGCCAAGCATTATTATTATATGAATAAATAAATATGGATAACAGGCCAGTATGGTAACAGAACAGATAGTTTTTTATCTATTTAAAAGCGCTACAGATACCTGGAACTTGGATGACTCGGCAAGTATTTTCACGCAGATAATACTCAATATTCAAGCAGAAGTACCTAAAAATCACAAAATGTATTATAATCTGCTAAAATTGTACATTAATATAGTAGTAGGTATATTTTCCTAAACCTTCTAAGTTTTATTTGAAAAAAAAAACATTGAATGATTCACAATAAAAACAACTGAGAAATCCACAGGTTGAAAACACCTGACATTTACTATAAGTTTCAAACTTATACTTCTGCTTGAAACATGCAAAGGGGTAACATGCAAAGTTTAATATTTTCGTCTTAACCCCGACAAAATTAGTGGTGTAAGATGAAACACCACAAGAACTCGTAAAATACCGATAAACTTCACTTTCACATTATTATTTTTTTTTTTATCACCACCAATATAAGTCAAAATAAATTATATCTTATCTGCTTACAAAGTTACAGATACCGGAGTGAGATAAAAAAAAACACAATATTAAGACGAAAATGACATGTTTTCGAAAATCGCTCACAGTCACACAACCACACTTAGTTACTGACTCGCAGCAACTAAATGTATATTTTTTTTGAAAGAAGAGATGTTCCTATCGATGAAGTGAATTTTAAATTTAAACTTTTGGAGAAAAACATACTTGATGTTAATTTGGAACTGGTGGTATAAAATTTTGTTAAAAGTAGGTATGGTTGTTTTTAGTGTACGAGAAAAAGAAACAATTCGTCACTCAAAAGTAAAAAATAAAAACTTTTTAACAAAAAAAAAAAACAGTCTTCAAAAAGATGCACTAAAAAGGAAAAATATTACTTATTGTCAAAAATCGGATCTGAATAACCGTTTAAAGTTTGTGTCATGCAAGTAAAGTGTAAGGTATAGACACCAACTTCAAACTTTAGAGTAAATAAGTTAGTTAGAGTTTTAGAAAAAAAGTACCTAACATTTACCGTTTCTTCAACTATATCTGTCCGCGTGTTTCGTCCATCGCGACTTGAAGAAAAGACCAACAACAAAGATACCCACCTTCGCATTTATAATATTAGTATGGATTTGGACCTGGATGAAATGAATATTCTGGTAGTACTGAAAAAAATTTGGCTCACTGGCTCAAAGGGGGCACCCTAGAGCCCTATTCCTGGACCTAGGGACACTGTCTGTCCGTCCGATCTTTAGTGGTCTCTTTATTTAAGATCGAAGTAGGTAGAAGCCTAAAATTTTGACAGAATATGTCTAGCAGATTTTCCAACAAACAGTAATAAAATAAAAATAAAGTTTATTGTTTTTTTTTGCTTTATGGATAAAACGGTTCATAATACACCTACTTGAAGAAACTTTGGTCGCTAGTGTCGTTGTAAGTTCACACCATTTCAATATGGAAATATGGTCCACAAGTTTTTTTGGACTATACAAGCTTTGATCTCAAACGATTACAGAGTAAGCTTTATAGTAAAACAATAAATAATAGAAACCAGGTAAAGTGCGATTGGAGTGGTGGTCGAGGGAGGTCGGTGGTGGTCGAGGGAGGTCGGTGGTGGTCGAGGGGTTTAAATTTCACTTCACGTCCTAAGTGGCGGAGGTTCGAACCCCTGGTCGGCGTGTACCAATGAGTCTTTTCTTAATTTGTCATGTACACTGAGTTATTTATTCGCACCACTGGCTTTTCGGTGAATAAAAACATCGTGAGGAAACCTGCATACGTCAAGAAAAAAAAAGACGTATGTGAAGTCCACAATCCGCACTGGGCCCGCGTGTGGACTATGGCCCAAATCACCTTCACTTATGAGGGTAGGCCGTGCCCCAACTGTGGGGACGTATGAAGGCTGGCGAGAAAGTGAGAGTTGTAATAGCACATTCTGTGGTTGTACGGAACCCTCCGTGCGCTAGTCCAACTTGCACTTCGCCAGTTTTTTTTTATGGAGCCGTTAAAACAATTTGCTGCTATAGCAAAACCCCGTTATAGCTGTACCTAATATACAAGTCGACTTCAAAATAAAAGCAGAGTCCAGGAATGGTCGGGAACCAGTTCTTAACTGTATATTGGACGCTTGAGCATGTACAGGTTCGATGCCCGGCCAAGCCGGGATGCCATGCCAGTTCACCAGACACTGACATTTTCACATAAGTATATGAAGTGTGGAAGTCAGACGACGGGTAAGACGACCTAAGAAATTCTCTCTACTAAATAAAGTAATTTAAATAAGAAAATTAATTTTGAAAACTTTGAGTTGTAACTCACAAGACTGTACCTACATAATAATCCAGAACATTCTGCAGAGGTTAATTATAATTTAGCGTAATTTATCAAATTCAAAGTATTATTTTTTTTAATTGAATTAGGTTTTTACAAACGCTTTTGAATCATCAAAATTATTAAATACTACTATTTTTTGATAAACAATCCACAATATCATTATGCAATCCACGGCTGCCTCGTAAAATATAATACGTGAATCTTTAAAAGAATTATAACCAAAAAATTTGCTAAGTTAGAATTGCAAAATCGGTAAAAAAATCGGAAGATTTCCCTTATAATTGTGGTGAAAATCGTAGAAAAACCGGAAAATCGGTAGGTACGATACAGCTGCCTACGGTAAACAGGCGTGATTTGTGAACATGCATATTCATTAAAATAGCATTGTAATTCTAACTAGCTTTTGCCACCGATTCTGCACGCGCTAAATTTGGTTATCGGCGTAGCGTTTCTACAGTAACTTTTGATTATAGTAGCTACAGATCGTCCATCCTTAATTTGGTTATAGTAATTTCTGAAGGAACTTTTGAATTTTCCAAAATAAATAGTACAATGTGTACGCGCGAACCAATCTTTAATATTTCGTATGAAAAAAATGATTAAAGTGGCCAGTAATATTTTAAGAAGACTAAAAATTCTGTTGTTTATAAATAGTGAGTTACTTTTTTTTAATTGAAACTGGTTCGCTTTTATAATCACAAATGATACTGTACCAAATAAAAAGAAGCTATTAAGTTTTTTCGTTAGCTTTTAAATAGAAAGTGCTTTTTTTTCTTAATTTACTTTCTTGTCTTTAAACGGGCAAGAAAGTAATAATCTCTGCAAAGACGTACCTTCAATCCTACTTTTGACTATGCATGATGGTTCTTTCAGAGTATGTGTAGTGTAAAAGTAATTCTATTACCATCTCCGTTTTTTCTGTGAAATAAACTTACTTTCGTATTTATTGCACGCCTCATAAAAACCCAGTCTTTCGAAACTTAAATGAGGTTTTTTTTTTAATATAACACTTACAGGATAATATGAGTGCACTAATATGAAGTTAAATAATCTGTCTAGCACATATGGTACATTTTATAAAAAAAATAATTTGTTTAATATAATAAATAATAACATTAAAACTAATCATTCTTGGACGTCCGTGAGTCTGTGTTTATGTGACCATGTATGTGGCAGAGAAATTGGTCGAAAAATTCATCTTACCGGAATACTTTTGTTTTTAATATATAAAGTATTACACTGTGCTGATTCCTAGTTAATATTAGCGTTCTAAGTACTGTCGTTTAATTATAATTTATAGAAAACTAATATACCACAGTATACTGTATATCTATATATATATTTTTTATTTTTATTTTATAGTATATTTTTTCCTCACCTTATTCCTAACCTTATTTGTTATTTTATTTTAAAAACTTGAGTTTTTGTTTTAGATTTTTTTTTTTAAATGCGAATGACCGCTATGAGGCGTGCACTTTTGGATTTTCCAAATTTTATATTAGTATGGATGATGCATTTAATGGGTGCGTTGAATTTAGTTACTTCTAATTTGAATTTGACATAAAGTGATTAAGGTGCCGCTTCATTTTAAAGTCCTGTATAAGAATTAGATCCAAACTCGTATTCTAGTAACTGACAAAATCAAATAATTGAATATGCATAATTCGTAGTACAGGGCAACAAACTTTTTTAACCTTCTGACCTTGGGTGTTTGGTCGCTAGTGTCGTTGTAAGACCTCCGGGGTATAAACGTTAGTTGCGTATAGATAGGTATACCTATCTAGGTATATGTATAATATTCATGTACCTACCATACAAACACATTATACATTCTGGTTTATTACAGTTTTTTTCAACATTTAATTATTCGTAGGAATGTTACTGTTATGTCGAATTTTACTAGATGAGTAGCTGACCCTGCGCACGTTGTTTCTGCGCACCACCTTATTGTGAAAGGGTTGTACTAATTCAGAAACCTTCCCGGCGTTTGCATAACAACTTACCAAAATTTCATTAAAATCGGTTTACCCTTATTGCGCGAGTCCGATTCGCACTTGACCCTGCCTGACTAACACTTGACCCTTTTTTCTATCTTAGATACATTCCCCGGCGTGTGCATAACAACTTACCCCAATTTCATCACAATCGATTTAACCTTATTGCGCCAGTCCGACTCGAACTTGATCCTTTCGGTTTTTTTTATCTTACCAGATGCTTGATGCAGAACACACCATCCAAGTTTCAGGTTTCTACGATCAGCGGTTTAGGGTGTGCGTTGATGCGTCAGTCAGTCATTCTGGACAAAGCATTTTATATGTATGGATAGATAGAAGATACTCTTAACTAGCAGCTTCATCACATTGATATCTAATTTTAAGAAAAACGTAACTTTTGAAAGTCACTATAAGATCATCTAGTTTACTTATTTTCTTTTTTTTTCACCTTCGCAGTTTTTCTTATATCTATACATTTTTCCTTTTTTTCCACCTTCGCAGTTTTTCCTTATAGATTTTTTGTAGGTAGCTACAGTTATTTTTCTCTAGTTTCTATCACCTAGGTATTTATAGGTATTCACGTCACAAAATGGAAGTACTTTTTTCGGTTCAGTACCCAAAGGGTAAAAAACGGGACCCTATTACTGAGAGTCCGCTGTCCGTCTGTCACTAGGCTGTATCTCATGAACCGTGATAAATAGACAGCTCACTTTTTGACAGAAAATGTATTTCTGTTGCCGCTATAACAACAAATACTAAAAAACAGAATAAAACATTTATTTAAGAGGGGCTCCCATACAACAAACCTGTTTTATTTTGCCGTTTTTATAGAATATTTTATAGGTACGGTATCCTTCGTGCGCGAGTCCGACTCGCACTTGTCCGATTTTTATTTTCTTTGTTATACCGCTCAGGTAAAAAACAAGCTAACAGTCTGCTTGATATTAAGCGGTGACCGTTTTCTATGGACGCTTGCAACACCAGCTTTACTCCCGCGTTGCCAACCTTTTAAAAATCGAATCACTCCTTTCTTGAAGTATTTCATAGGCCCTAGTGAAAACCATAGCACCCTTCTGTCCTTTAAAATCCCACTGTATCACACTTAAGGTCTAAGGTGTAAGGATAAATTCCCTGCTGATGGCGAGTTTTACAGGTCTTCAGAGGCAAATAAGACCTCCCTGGCATGTGCATGCATTTAAAAGTTTACTTTCCGCAACACTCTCCATACAAACGTATTTTGATTCTAGTCAAAACTAAGACTTTCCTGTATAACCGATTTAAGGCTATGTTTACAAAGATACAAGATCTATACTAAGACCATCATGTATCGTATCCCATCAAAAACATAAATGTAAAATCAGAGCTAAGTTCAATGTTTGCGTTATGCGTCGTTGTTGACTTTGCCGACAAAAGAATTGAGATCTATATGGGTGCCAAGTTCTGTGTAGAAAATCCTAAAATTTTAGTTACAAGAACATGCAACATGAAAAAATAAATTTATATGACAATTTCATGTTTCTTGGTACCTTCTATGACAATTTTGCTACTTAATAGGTAAAAAAAAATCTTAAATTTCAACAGCAAATTATTTACTCAATGCATTTATTTCACTTGGGGTGTAATTCAAGCTCAAGATTTGACTTTACTAGTTTTTACCATCAAACCAAATTTTAGAAAAGTAACGTGCGCTTTATATTAACCTAACAGTATAAGTAGAGTACAAACAGGTCGTAGGTACACTAACTTGCGTATGACTTAACGAAAATATTTTTAATTTAATTTTTCCTTGAACTTGGCTGGACACGCTGCCACGTGCCTACATAGATTGCTTGCTGCTTAGAATTATTGCTAATATTCTTAACAGCCTTCATATGCCCCCACTGTTGGGGCACGGCAAAAACGCGAATCACATTCTATATATCTTTTTGGGGCACGGCAACAACGCGAATCATATTCTATATATCTTTTTGGGGCACGGCAACAACGCGAATCATATTCTATATATCTTTTTGGGGCACGGCAACAACGCGAATCATATTCTATATATCTTTTTGGGGCACGGCAACAACGCGAATCATATTCTATATATCTTTTTGGGGCACGGCAACAACGCGAATCATATTCTATATATCTTTTTGGGGCACGGCAACAATGCGAATCATATTCTAAATATCTTTTTTCTTGTACCGCAACCTATGGACGCTTGCAACACCTGGGGCGTAATTCACGCGTTGCCGACCCATTAAAAATCTAATAACTTTGTTCTTGAAGAACCCAATACTGTAGTCCTTAGAGAACATCTTGGCTTCAAAAAAGCTCATTCCACAAGTTAAGTGGTCGTAAGAGAAAGTTTCTCTGTAACCACACTGTACGTGACCATTTAGGTTCTAAGGTGTGAGCATGAATTCCCTGCCGATGGCGAGCGGTGCGATGGTAGAAAGTAGCCGTGGGCATCATCTTAATAAAAAGACTCATGCGTTGTGTACCACACGCCGGGCTCGAACCTCCGCCTCTCTGGGTTGCGTTCAAAAACGAGTAACTTTAGTAAAAAATGACGTCATCGGGTTCCTAACTCTACCCTCTAGTTTTTGAACGGCTAACCGAGTTACATCTGTCAAGTTTTAATCAATGTTTCCACTTTTAGGAATTTTGCCCTTGTAGGGGCATTTTTTTTATTTGAAATACCTTTGTAAGGCCTACGGAACACTAAAATTCAAATAAAGTTTTAGGCTATTTTTTTGACTTTGAGTGAGAACAAATTAATAATTTCCTTCTTGCTTTTTTGAATTAAGTTTTCATAAACTAGGTGGGAACTTAGTGAATTCTTTTGTTTTGATTATAAATATATTTTAATTAAACTTAACATTATTATTAAGTATATTATAATACTATTTATTTATCAGTATGTTAACAATGTTTACCTTTTTGTAGTTGTAACGTTGTGTTTGCATTCTAAACACTTGAATCGCGGTTTATTTTATTGTTAGATTTTATGTTGACAAAAAATAAAATGAAAATAGGAGTATTTCTAAACAGCTAAAATTTACGGCTAAAATCAATATTTTAAAACTATTTTAAGGCATTTAGGGTTATTCACTAAAGATTATAAGAAAAAACTGAACCCTAGTAGTGGAGTGGAAATACTTAAAAATCTTTTATTACTAAAAAACTCCAAATACAAAAGTCATACAAAAATACTTAAATACAAAAACAAACAACAAAATAATTTACTAATTTTCTTAATACGGAAACATTGCTTTGACCATTTTAATCAAATATGGCCGCCTACTCCGACGAACCCGCGTCGAGTACGGTTCACTTGAGCCAACCCTAGAGTAACAACTCTACGCGTTTTTGAACGGATTAGGGTTGGAACTTAGTTAGTTTATGAACGGTTCGAGTCATAACTCTACTCGACTCAGTCGGTTTTTGAACGGCCCCCAGAACGTGATATTTGCATTAATAAACTAGAGGCATGCACAGATTCCATAAAGCAGAATACCTATTCTGCAGTTTAAACGTGCATTTATTAGCGTGTCTGTTTATAGTGCATCAAACTTTTAGTACCCGATGGTCAAAAATCAAAACTGAAGTCGCCCTATTGAAATGGTTTGAATTTACAACGACGCTAGCGACCAAACCTAGTTCACAAAAGGTTGTTGCACTGTACACGGAAATCGGCGCAACTCACATGCAACTTAATCCAAAATAAAAAAAGAAGTTCGTAACTTTTTACTTTCTTAGATTTTTTTATTGATTTAAGTTACACCTCAGCATTAGCATGCTATACCTATATTCATATTCAAATGTAAATTTGTGTTTACTTTCAGTTTGACGACTACGTAAGGTCGCTGCAGGTGGACCCTCTCTCTTCGCTGTTCAGACTCGTCACAGACGGACAGCCTCCTCTTAGGTATGTGCATCTATATTCTGGTAGTCTATGAAAAATCCATACGTTATATCATAAATGTGTTAATTAGTTTGTTTATTTGTTGGTTTGTGCTGTTCTTCCTTCGCAAGGTAGCATCCAATTAAACTGAACAGATATGGTTGAAACGGAGGACATAGGCTACTTTTTATTTGGGAAAATTTAAAAGTTCCCACAGTAATAGCTGTAATAGAATTCCACGTGGACAAACTTTAGCTAAAGCTTGCTACAGAAAGCAAAATGGTTCTTTTTCCCCTTTTTGCGTGATTCTCTTTATTTTTAATTACTTTTTTATAACTAACTAGTTTTTAACCAAAAACGAATATTAAAGCAAAAAAAGTAACAAATGGGAAACGTCAACTGCTTAATGGAGCTGTCATTTAAGTAAAAATGTTTAAAATTGCAGTAATTTATAAATAAGAAGGAAACTACGAACTTACAAGGTTGGAAAAATGTATGAAAACGCAGAGACGAGCCGTACAACATCGGCTCAATATTTTTTATGCATTCTAGTTGCGAAATTCAGTCTAATAACAAGAGTACAACGTCCTTTAGTATATCCTAAGCGAAACAGGCATGGCTATTTCAAGAAAATCAAGTCACAGGAAACTGAGTGTGTCACCAGGAAACTGAGCAAAGCAACAAAAAATAATCGAAATCAACGTTTATTTATCATATTTGCCTTTTAATATTATTTGTAAGTAACTAATTAAGCTTAACTTGAAGCATGGCTTAGATACTTATACCTAAAACAGTCTTGAACAGAAACTTTAATCATCAAATGATTATTGAGCATTAATTATTAATCTAATTCTAAGTCACAATATGTAAAACTTTTAAAGATATTTAAACAACACGAATGTGCGAAGTCTGAAACTTAATGTGTCTAACCTGTAGCGTCTTTGTACCTTTTCTTTAGTTACTTTATTTCTCACGAATTCTTTCTTGCCTGCATAGAGTCTACTGTACTTATCATCTTCTAAAAAAGTTTGTATCATATTTTTCAAGCATCTTGGTTTTTTTCTTTTCAGCCTTCTTTTGTTTGCCCTGGCTCCATGCCTTTTTATATTTTATTACCTTGTTCTTCAACTTCCAAACATTTCTTTTACAGTTTCACCCAAAAGTAATTTATTTGCCAATTCCTTCTCTTGATACTATATAAGTATACTTCAGGCTAGACTTATTATCTGATATTCGCTTTTCCAACACTCCGCCGAATAAAGCTTTATTTACTACGTCAGGTTGTGTTATTGGATCTTCAGCTAGTTTGGTCATTGCGGTATTAGGTGTTAGCGCAAGTTGTTTCTTTTTTTTTTCCAATCTCTTACATCTTTTTGAAGTGAAAACTTCTTTAGCGGCGTTGTGCACTTTTTTTGGTATAGGTAAAAAATGATAAACTCGCGTCAGATCACGTGTCCTGATCGTGAAAATTCGTAAGACGGATGGAGAGTAGACAGCTGGCACGGCGTAGGAGAGGGATTAACCCCCTCTCTCTCTTCGGCGCGGCGAAAATGTATGCCTGCGCCTGCTGTTTCGTTTAGGCGGCGCAGGGCGCTTGCGCGAATGGTCGTGTGTGTTTATGTTACAGCGTGCTACGCGCATCCATGGATGGTGACAGCTGATGGCTGTGTATTCGTAAAATTCGTGTATATAAAGTGTTTAAAATATGGAAATTGAACAAAGTGCATCTTTGTCTTTGTAAAATACGGAAACCGTAATGCCACGCCTATTATAATTTTTATTTTTAGTATTCGCGATTATGAGTAGTACAGGGAGGTTGGATATGGAATTTTAATTCTATGACAGATTGCGATGTCAAATATACTACGTCAAAAAAGTAAATAAACAAACATTATTATTTCTTGACAATGTCAAAGACATGTCATGTGACATATTTGAGTGTTAAGCGCGAATCGTGTGTAAAGGTTTTCACTTCTGCCGGCACTTTCGGAGTGCAACTTTTTTTTTTTATATTTGTTTACCTTTTGTTTCAGGCTAACAATTAACACATTTTTTCGTTTTAACTCCTGGTTTCTATTAAAACGCTGTAACTGTGATCGTTATCGAGCTGATTTTAATCTTAGATTTGGCGTTGGCGGTTGAGAAACATTTTTTTCAAGAATTTCTTGCTGAGGTTGTTCATGATTTGAAACTAGTGTCCAACCGAAATTTCGGTTTCGGTTTCGGTTTCGGCCAGTTTCGGCCAAAAAATCAAGTTTCGGTTTCGGCCAAAAACGGCCGAACCCTTCGGCCGCGCCGAAACTTACAACATCGTACCTTGTAACGTTGTTTTTACATAATTAAAATGTAAGTAACTGAAAATTAATAAACATAATATATGAGCATCATATTTTAATAATCAATTTGTTTTATTTTATACCACCATTTAAAAATCGCTAACTTTGTGTTACAAATAATGTATTTTTTTCACTTTATAAGGTAGTTAAATTTTCAAACAGAACCTCTGTAACTGTGCTGAAATTTCATTGTGATAAATCTTTGAAAGTAGAAACCTGTAATTATAGGTCGGCGAGATATTAATTTTTAAAAAAAAACGGGCTTACTAACATTTTTTCGACTTTTTAAGGACTTTTTTTTTTATATTAAAGGTTCGGTTTCGGTTTCGGCCGAAACTACAATGAAACCGAACCTTCGGTTTCGGTTTCGGCAAAATAACATGTTTCGGTCGGTCACTATTTGAAACCCAGTACGTTCATCGTCTGGTTAAGTCGGGGTTTTTCTCTAATAAATCATATAAGTCTTCAACTACTTCTTTCTGCTTGCCTTTTTTCACGAGCCGACATTCCAAATACCAGTTCCTTTTTGCCAGATTCTCTCATTTTTGTATATTTTAGCTTTCTTTTTTAGCTACTTATCCCTGAGGGTCTTAATTTTTTATATCTTAATTTTTCAGCTATCCCTTTTTTTCTAATATTCCTTCTTTAGTCTGTTTTTTTTCTGTGCGACAAAACATTATATTTCAAGCTCAAAATAAAAAAACAATGATGCAATGCAACCAACTGAATTGAACACTAAAATGTTCATAGTTAATGTAACTAATTTAACCATTAAAAAATGTTGCTTACAGAATTATAAGTCTTGGCATAACTTAACATAAGAGTCGTAGTGTAGGTATACTTAAAATACGAATTAAACTAGGCATTTTTCTTTTATTCCGAGGTTTGAAAACTATCATATGAATACTTGTACTTATACCAACACAAATACTAAATAACTGTAGATAAACTAATAACGAGAACTAGTCAAACGATACTTACATTATTTATTTATTAATGTTATAGTTGTAAATTATCATACACAGAAACAATATTTTAATGTGAAATTCTCAGGGTTCTGGATGGCTAAATGGCGACAACGCACGGCAAATAGCCTATCAAATATTTGCTTATTTCATATTGAACATGATCCTGATATTAAATCGTGAGGACAAAATGTCAAACTATACTTTATAAATATGTTTTAAGAAGTTAGGTTAATATTTATTCTATCTAGCAAGAAAAATTTTAAACATATCAATTTAGGTTTTAATAATAACCTAGGTGTAAAAGTAAGCAAATCACGACGTACTTTGAACTAGAATTTGTTCAAGGGACACTTCAGGATTCTAAGAATTTTGCACTTTCAACAGTATATTCGTTAAGAAAATAATTGTAAATCTTTATTATTTTTAGTGACCAACTAGAAACAGTTCTAAATAAAAGTATGCAATGCAAATTAATTACCTAGTTTAAACAATATTTTTTTATATAAATATATTGGGGGAGCAGGATAAAATTCCTTAGTTTGGAGAACTACCCATATTTTTTCCAGTTTTACAAAAAAAAATCTATCTTAAATGTTTTTTAACGTACGGCGTTGTCTATCTTAGGAGATAAAGTTTTTAAGAGACCGTCGGCGCAGCCTAATAATTAATATATGCATTTATAAGACTAGCAACGCCAAAGGTTTTTTGAAGTGAAAATTTCTTTAGCGGCGCTGTGCACTTTTTTTGTGATGGGTGAAAACTGTTAAACTCGCGTCAGGTCACGTGTCCTGATCGAAAATTCGTAAGATGTCACTCGCGTTAGGACAAGTGACCTTTATTTACATTAGGTTAGTTTTTATTTTTAGTATATGGCGATTATGAGTAGTACAGGGAGGTTGGAGATGGGATTTTAATTCTATGACAGATTGAGCTGTCAAATATACAACGTCAAAAAAGTAAATAAACAAAAGTTATTATTTTTAATAAATAAATATGGATAAGAAGTGATGGGAAGTAAAGAGCGAGTATGTTTTCACTTCTGCTGGCACTCCCGGAGTGCAACCCGTTTTTGTTTTTCTTTTTTTCAAATCAAAATGTAAAGTACAATTTAGGGAACCTCGGAGATTATGGCAAAGTTAATTCTGTATACTCTGCATGAAAATAATTTACGGCGTTTAACATTTAGCGTGTTTTCTTACGTCTGCGGGTTTTATACGTAGCTATAGTAGGTTGTTTTGGTGTTAACTGTCTTAGGGTCAGCTGAGCGCGGCCTGAACAGGCTTGAAGATGCGCCCCATTCTTAACGTCGCGCGGCGCATCTTCAAGCCTCTTCTCGCGTCGCGTCGCCTCGCGTCTCGGTATGAGCTGACCCTTACAATAATGTATTTAACTTAGTGCACACGTATTTTGTAGAATAACCTTACAAATATTGTCACAACACTTAACAGCGAGCGACTGTAAGATATTTTTTGTGTGCAGTACATACTTGTTATCATCAACAACTCATATTTGCCGCTCTGTTTTTCAGACAGTTCTAGAATGAATTCGTTATTACTAATCAAACTTTAGTACAATTTGGTACAATGCAACAAACTTTTCTGACCCGGCGGCATCTGTTCGTAAGTTCGCAGCATTTTAATATGTTTGACCACTGAAATTATAATTGAATTTTACACTGATACCATAGAATAACTAATAGTACTATCGTACAGAACAGTCACTCCTTTACAAGAAGTTACAAACAAACGGAGCTGCTGATACGCGACACGCAGCGATACTCTATGCGCCTGGCGCACAGTGACTTCTAATTTAGATGCAATCATAATTTACTTTGTGATAAGTTATGCGTTTTTATGACGATGCTTTTGATTGATACCTATGACAGATCATATTGAAAAACTTTGCCCTTGGCGTGTGCCCACGGAGAATTTGTAAGATAGATAAATAAATGACTGCTGTATTCTTATTGCAATTAATTTTGAAGCCTTTGGTAGCCTGATGGAGAGAGAGCTCCCTGTAAAAAATGGAGCCAATAAACAGGTTAATATTTTTTTTTTATATTTTTAAAACAAATATTTTTAGTTATTTATGAGAATGGATGCAAATTAACCATTCTTCCCTTGTCTGTAAAACACTGAGCATAAAATAAAATAAATACAGAATAGTTCTTGACAGTGCAACAAAGTTTTCTGACCCGCTGTCTGTCGCTAGCGTCGCGCAGGGCCGTAGCTAAGGGAGGGCATTGTGGGGCAATGCCTAACCTTGAAATACTAATGCCCTACCTTAAAAGTACCATAAACTAAGGTGTAATGTATAAAAATTGTTTTTCCGTACTGTAAATTTATACCATTTTGCTCTTGTTTTCCCGCGATCCCACCCAATTACCTTCTACCTTAATTACTCACGCTCACAAGCAAGTAAATTAATGAAAAATAGAAAAAATACTTGCGCCGTACCCGTGCATTAAACCACCGCTGCCCTACCTTAGATTCAACTATAGCTGCAGCCCTGGCGTCGCTTGTGAGTTTACAGCATTTTAATAAGGCGACTTGAGTATGTATACAAAGCGAAGTTTCTAAATGTACTTCTACTTAAATATACAATATTTTTAAAATTAGCTTTGTTCAAAAATGACCATTGGCGGAACCCTCAGGAACCCTTTGAAAACCTATAAGGAGTCAAATCTCTCAATATATTAGTATTTGGGTCAAATTAAAAAAAAACATGGAAGAGAATAATATTCATGGAACCCTCTCCACGCGAAGTCAACTTGCACTTGGCCGGTTTTGTACCGATGTTGAAGTAAAGTTCTGTTTCACTTATATTAAACATAATAACTAAAAATATTAAAAATATACAAGGTCACTGGATTCTTCTTGGTGGTGAATAGGCATATTAATAGACAGATATGACATGATTAATAATAACCTGATGCCGTGTGTAAATTACAATATTCACAAAAAAATAATTAATTCCAAACATCTTGACCTCGAATACGTCTCTACAACGATTATAAGAACTGTATGCAGTTTTTAGGATTCTGTTCATAAAGGGTGCCCGATTTACAGAGCCCTAATACCCAAGGGCGTCGTCAGTTTATGACAAAGGGGGGGGGCACTGGGGCAATATTGTGGAGGATAAAAAATATAATATGAACTTTGGAAGTCTTTGCCTTGATGACGATTGTAATAAGAACGGTTTTGATATCAATGTATAAAACTTCACAAACCCTCGACATCACAATAACTAAATCAAACTTTTAAACACACTTATAATTATTTATTTTAACAAAATAATATTTAATTAAAACATAACCTGCGGGGATTTTTTGCAAAACTTTCAACCACTTTATCATTAAAATTATTTAGGTTTTTATTACGATATTATTACGTTTTTAATAGACCATTAAGGCGAACTTCTGCCATGGTGCTCCTTAGCCATGTTTATAGTCTTCTAAGGCTGCTAAAGGATCGCTCTACTGTACAGGTCGTGCATGGTAAAGCGATCAAAATTTTTAATGCTTTTTCCGTTTCGGGAAAGAAGGAAATTGTTTCTTTTAGGACATCAACAACTGTAAGATTTGTTAGATAAAGCCTATTGTGCCAAGTTCGATTTCATTCTTTATGTTCGGTAAATCATAAAACTGGGCAATAGATTCACAAGTTTGTAACTTAAATAATGCGAATGATGGCGTGTTTTCTTCAGCAAAACGTACTTCAAGGGAGGTGATAATTAAATCCAAGTATGGTATTACTAAAGACCTCTTCCAGTATTCTGAAGGGCTTTCTGCTGGATTATTGCTTCTATAACGTTGTTTCCCCGTAATACGCGGCATTGATGTAATATCTTCCTCCAGTCCGACTTTCTCCGCAACAGCAGTAGCTTCCTTTATAATTTCGTCTGTCAGTTTTTCCGGATTTTCACGGTGGTTTTTAATTAAAAGTTAAATTATTTTAACGTGTTCCGAGGCTTTGAACACGTCCAAAGCTACAGATTGGAGTACGTTAACAACGGGTTCCATCAAAGCCGAGTATTTGGCTACCAACATAATCCCGAGAATGAAAGAAATTCTGGAAGTAGCCGCATGCAGTTGGAAGGCACTTTTCCGAGTTGCACTATTTCCTTCCTGGGATAATGTCTGTAAGGCTTCCAGAATTACTGGCAGATTTTCTTTAAAAACTCTGATGGTTTCGTGTTTCTCACTCCATCTTGTCTCGTAAAGTCTGGAAATATTAGGTATCGACTTCCTCCACAAAACTGATTCCCGAAAAAAAAGTGGTTCCCATGGCATTTCTAATTTCAGGAAGTGAATTTAGATCATTGATAACTAGATTCAGTTTGTGGGACGAGCATTGAAAGAAGAGGGCTTTGGTGTACTTTTTGCGTAAGATCGCTTGTACCCCTCCGTCTTTTACAACCATCAAAACCAAAACCAACGCATTTATTTATATTCAGATCTTTTTTTGTCAAAAACTCTTATATGCTATGTGATTTCGCATCCAAGTCTTTTAGCTCAATGAATCCGACAAACATTTCTTGGACTTCCTGTTTCTTTATCAAAATATCGCATTCCAATCGATAGTTGTTCAGTGCCAGAAATATCAGCTGTTTCGTCTGCTAGCATACTATATGTTGCTTCTTTCACTTTTTCATAATATCAGCCTTAATAACGCTTCCACAAATACCAATAATTTCATTTTGAATATCCACTGAACGGTAGCTTGCATTCTTTTTCCCTTGCTCAATGTGTTTCTTTTTAAATCAAATCTCCCGCGTCAATTCGCAGCCTGTATAAATCCTCGAGAATACCTTTACCATAATGTTTACCTTTCAGTGCTAAGTCGTGTGACCCGCAAAACGTAATGCAGGAGATAATAGACTTTATAATTTTGCGATTTTCTTCAATAATTCCCTGGATATATTTGTTCAGTTGCAAATCGACAAGCACACCTTCGAGAAAAGATTTAGCAGCTTTTAATGCCTCCTTATGGAAGTCGGTTTCAATGTGCTTTTTTGCACTGCTCGTGAATATCTTTGAACTTACAAAAGGACCTTATAGTAAATGATCCCAATATGCCTCTAAATGATTTGGATTCGGTGGGAACAACGTACAAAATTTACAAAATGCTGCTTTTTGGCGCCTGGAATATACCAACCATGGAGAGTATGTTTCGAACAAAGAATAATTAAATTTTCTCTTTAAATATTTTGCATCTTCCGCAAAGTTATAGGTCGCGGAAGGGGACCAACAGTTTTCAATAAATTCCTTCTTCTTTTTATTTGATAACATGTGTGCCCGTCCAACATATCGCCCTATATCATCTTCATTGCAGTCATCCTCATCCATCAATGAATCAGGATTCGGCGCCAGAGCCAGATATCTAGAGGAACTTGGCCTAGGTAGTTCCTGCGGCTGAATATAACCTGTTGTGGTTGTGGTGACCGATGAAGACACATGCGATATTGTCGTTACTTTGTCCTGTTCATCGCTGTCGCTACTTGATCCATCAGTTTTTTATCGTTTCAAACTTCCTGCAAAACAAAACGCTTTAATAAAACTTTATGTAATTACTTAATTTTTTACGGAAGAGCAGTTTTGTTCAATTACTTATAAAGCTGATACAATATGTAGTCGATACAAATTATAGCTGATTCAAATTGTAAATGATATAAATTGTAGCTGATACAAATTGTAACTAATACAAATTGCAGCTTATACAAATTATAACTGATGCTAATTGTAGCTGTTACAAATTGTTACTGATACAAATTGTAGCTGATACAATTGTAATTGATACAAAATGTAACTGATATGAATTGTAGCTATTACAAATTGTAAGTGATGCTAATTGTAGCTGATACAAATTGTAAGTGATACAATATGTAGTTGATAAAAATTCTAACTGATTCAAATTGAAACTGATACAAATTGCAATTGATACAAATTGTAACTAATACAAATTGTAGCTGACACAAATTGTAGTGATACAAATTATAGCTAATACAAATTCAAACTGATACAAATTGAAACTTATGCAAAAAGTAGATGGCACAAGTTGTTACTGATACTAATTGTGGATGATGCAAATTAAAATTAAAACAAATTGTAGCTGACACAAATTGTAGTGATACAAATTGTAGCTGACACAAATTGTAGTGATACAAATTGTAGCTGATTCAAATTATAACTGATACAAATTGTACCTGATATAAATTTAAACTGATACAAATTATAACTGCCATAAATTGTAGCTGACACAAATTGTAGTGATACAAATTGTAGCTGATACAAATTCTAACTGATACAAATTGAAACTTATGCAAAAAGTAGATGGCACAAGTTGTTACTGATACTAATTGTAGATGATGCAAATTAAAATTAAAACAAATTGTAGCTGACACAAATTGTAGTGATACAAATTGTAGCTGATTCAAATTGTAACTGATACAAATTGTAACTGATATAAATTTAAACTGATACAAATTCTAACTGATACAAATTGAAACTTCTGCAAAAAGTAGATTTCACAAGTTGTTACTGATACTAATTGTAGCTGATTCAAATTGTAACTGATACAAATTGTAACTGATATAAATTTAAACTGATACAAATTATAACTGACATAAATTGTAGCTGACACAAATTGTAGTGATACAAATTGTAGCTGATACAAATTCTAACTGATACAAATTGAAACTTCTGCAAAAAGTAAATTTCACAAGTTGTTACTGATACTAATTGTAGGTGATATAAATATTGTAACTGATACTTATTTTCACAGAAATAATGTTTTATACGAGCATGGTGGTAAGAGTTATAAAGTTTGCTATAGAAATTCGAAAATGCTGCGGAAACTTTTTTTTTTTTTTACTTATGTGTTAATATGAGCTACTTTGTTTCAAATTTCACCTAAATCAGTTCAAATTCAAATTCAATATAATTTATTCAGTTTAGGCTACAATAATTGAGCACTTATGAATGTCACTACGCCATCGGTTCGTAAGTCTACAGGGCGGGAGACCTTGTACTGAGAAGAACCGGCAAGAAACTCAGCAAAAGCATTTCTTTTCTCCCTTTCTCTTACAGCGTCCAATTAAAATATAGGAAAATGCCATGTAATAGCTTTTTTTCATTAAACTATCTTTGACATATATTTTAAATTTATCTGAGGGTAAATTAGCCACATGTTCTGGAATTTTATTGTAGAAAAATATACTTTGTATTGCGAAAAAGCTATGTACCTTCTGAAGACGACATTTTGGAACTACCAATTTATCCTTATTCCTTGTATTAACACTGTGGAGGTCACTATTTTTAGCAAATAAGTGACAATTTTGGCGTACATACATTATACAAGCAAAGATATATTGGCAAGGAACAGTTAAAATATCAATTTCCCTAAATAGTTCCCTAAGCGAAATTTGAGGTCCTAATTTATAAATTGACCGTACTGCTCTCTTTTGCAAAATAAAGACTGTATCAATATCAGCTGCCTTACCCCAAAGCAAAATGCCATAAGACATGAGGGAATGGAAATAGCTAAAGTAGACCAAGCGAGCAGTGTCAACATCTGTAAGCTGCCTAACTTTCCTAACTGCATAGGCAGCTGAACTGAGTTTTCCTGCAAGAACTGAAATGATGAGTTGTTGTGGCGTGAAAGAGTAACAAACATAACTCAGAAACATTCGCATTTATAATATTTAGAGGCAGTACTACGTGACAGATAACTTGAGTAGAAACAAGGACGCCGCGATATGTAATAATGCGTGCGTGAGTAGTGCAGCTACATTTTAACTCACTGATATTTTCATTGAAATACAAGGAATAAATTAATGGTTTATATACATCAGTGTTAGTTAAAAAGCTTTTTGTAAGGTTTTCAAGCACTATCACGCACTACTATGCTTTTCTAAAGTTGTAAAACATTTAAAAAAAAAGAATAAAAAGGGGTCATTTTAGGGTTACTTTTCAATCGATCAAAAGTTCATTAGTCATGTGTTCACGTTTGTCAGGGTTTGAACTACACTACACCCCGTATAACACACACTTATTAAATTATAGTCAGATCTACTGAGCGAATCCAGAAAAATCCATGCCAAAAAATTGTAATTTAAGTAAAAAGGTCTTAAGAGCCATTGTGTAAAAAAACTCACTCCAAGTCAATCTTTAAATGTTTCGTCTTTACATGTTTTTTTTTATGCAACTGTTGAAATGACTAAAAATAACTTAAACCTAAAAAAGGGGTCATTTTAGGGTTACTTTTCAATCGATCAAAAGTTCATTAGTCATGTGTTCACGTTTGTCAGGGTTTTAAACTACACTACACCCCGTATAGCACACACTTATTAAATTATAGTCAGATCTACTGAGCGAATCCAGAAAAATCCATGCCAAAAAATTGTAATTTAAGTAAAAAGGTCTTAAGAGCCATTGTGTAAAAAAACTCACTCCAAGTCAATCTTTAAATGTTTCGTCTTTACATGTTTTTTTTTATGCAACTGTTGAAATGACTAAAAATAACTTCAAGATTTACGTAACTCCATAACCAGTTTGGTCACTCATTTCGTATCGAACCTTTGCTGTGACTACATATTTTAATTGAATGACGTCACACGGTGCGCCCACTGAAACCTTCCGTTGACAAATCCATAAGAAAAATAACAAGATTATTTTGAACTACCTTTTGCCCGCTGCTCCGCCCGCGGCGTTTATCGCTGTTGGATTCCTACGGCAACTCTATATTTTAAATGCAGTGATGTGACTTATTTAAGATACAAATATTAAAATGAAGTCAACATTGGTAGTGTCTTTTTTTTGTAACTAATATGAGATCAATAATATTAGCCTAATTAACTTTTTTGCTTTTTACTTTTTAATTTGAGTAAAAATGTCATATAAATACTTTATAGCTACATTGGTGAGGCACTTACACGAAATTTGAGAAGAAGGAAGACGAGTTACAGGTTTAAGTCTTGGCTCGAGGTTAATCTTTAGACTGCATCTTTACAATGAAAATATAAATTTATATTAATGATCTAGCCATAGATATGGCATGAATTTATATTCTTCTAAGACTCTTACCTTCAGGGAGTCATAAACAAAGAAAGATTATTTCTAAGTATGTATATTTATAAGTTGTATTTCTTTATTCTCTCTCACTATTCATGAGTCTTCGCTGCACAATTCTTAAGACGTTTACGTAAAACACTGCTAAAATATACACATCGAAACACACTTAATGAATTTAGAAAAATTAACAGAAAAAATACCACACCTTCTTTAGATGCGCGATTGTTTATTGTTTTGCAAGTTTTGCAACCAAAAATTTTTCTAGTAACGTTTCAAAGTTACACGAACTATAGGTGTCGGTGGTAAAACTGGCGTTATCAAAAGTGTGAAAAGTATCAATCGTGAGAACTTTTAATCCCAAAACGAACGCGCCCAAAAGGTAAAAGATGGACAAAAGTGAAGACAATAATCCGACAATACTCTACTGAAACAACTTTTGATTTTGTGTCTTCCCATGGGATAGAAGAGCACACAACATAGTAGCTGTTTGAAATCCGTCCATTTAAAGAAAGAGAGTGCGCATGCTATTTGTTCTTGAAAATGAAAAGGATAGCGATAGACTCGTATATGCTGTGTATCATTTTGGAGTAGTTTATTATTAAAATAGAGGATTTTTTTTTTATACCACTAATGTGGCAAACAAGCACACGGTCCGCCTGATGGACGCTTACAACACCAAAAGTAACACTTGCGCGTTGCCGACCCTTCAAAAATCCAACAACTTCTTTCTTGAAGAACCCCATACTGTAGTCCTTAGAGAAAACCTTGGCAGCGTTCGCGGGTGGAAGTTTCTCTAAAACCGCACTGTCCGCGACGATTTCGGTTCTTAAGTGTAAGAATGAATTCCCTGCCGATGGCGAGCGGTGCGATGGTAGAAAGTAGTTTATCTTACGGAGTGCCCGAGGGTTTGTGCAAATGGGTGGCTAGCTTTTTGTCCGGCAGACGTATACGAACCGTAGTTGACGGTAGTTGCACTATTAGCATGTACCTTAATGCTGGTGTCCCGCAAGGCTCTGTGCTGTCTCCTACGCTGTTTCTACTGCATATCAATGACATGTTGGACATCAACAACTTTGCTATGCAGATGACAGTACTGGAGACGCTTTTTACACGGGTCGTGCAAACATCCCTCGTTCCGTTGTGGAGGAAAACCGCGGAGAACTTGTGTCTCAAATCGAGACCACACTGTCCAAGGTCTCTGACTGGGGACGGGTAAACTTGGTCCGATACAATCCTACAAAGACACAAGTGTGCGCGTTCCCCGCTAAGAAAACTCCATTCACTGTAGTCTCACAATTCCAGAACACTCCCCTCTCCATCTCCAAGAGCATTGGGATCCTTGGTGTCGACATCTCCAGCGATGTTCAGTTCCGAGATCATTTACAAGATAAGGTGAAGCTAGCGTCCAAAAAACTTGGAGTACTCAACAGAGCGAAGCAGTGCTTCACGTCGGGGCAAAGGTTGTTACTTTACAAGTCGCAAGTTCGGCCCCATATGGAGTACTGCTGCCAGCTCTGGGCGGTTTTCCTCCACAACGGAACGAGGGATGTTTGCACGACCCGTGTAATAGGCGTCTCTAGTACTATCATCTGCATAGCAATGTATGTTGTTGATGTCCAACATGTCATTGATATGCAGTAGAAACAGCGTAGGAGACAGCACGGGGCCTTGCGGGACACCAGCATTAATGTCCATGCTATCAGAGCATTAATTAGTTATGTGTGTATATATTTTATGTGCCACTAATATATATATACCTTTTTAGTAAAAAAGAAGGTTATAGTAATACATATATAATACTAACCTTAAATTTTATCTTTATTATTAGCAGAAAAATAAAAAACAACAATTTAAATAAAAATCAGACTTCTGTTTATTGTAAAAAAATATAATAATTTTTTTTTTAATTTTTTTAAATTATCAAGTTCCGAGTCATTGGACATATAACTATGATATCCAACTTCTGATCCTTCTACGTCATCACTCTCTGTTTTAGTTCTTTTGACAATGTCTTCTATCTTTAAAGGTGTATGATCCCCAATGAATCCTACTGGTTCTAAATATTCATCTAAGAACCAACCGCAGTTCGCAGGCTGAAGTTTCACGCGTAATGGATCCGTTGCATTAAGCCACATGGAATTTACAAAAAGAGTTCGTAAAATTTTCTGAATTAATGATATCCAGCATGGTGGTATGGATTTGGAGTCGAAGTCTTTTATTTTTTTAAAAAACTGCTCGCTGTCTTCTTTGGCAGAGTAATCGCATCATTCACGTTGGTTCAGTTCTTGATACCATACATACTAGACGTAAATTCTTGAACGTCTTCATTTTTTCATCAATGAAAATATCAGCAGCATCTGTTAATGATGCAAAAACTGTTTCATTTTTCGAAAATAGCTGAAAAGGTTTTACTTTTCTTTTATTATAAAATGCTGCCGTGTTATATTTTTTATTTAAAACCGTTCACTTTTTTATAACAAGTGGTATGATAATCTACAAATTAAAGTGACGCACTGGGTAGAGCAACAACATTGTATTTAAAGTTTTTCTTTTACGAAAAGCTAACTTAAATACACAGTTTTTAAAAGTTTCATCATTAAAATTAATTACATCATCATCCGAATCACACAAAAAACACTTTTTTGCCATTTTCTTCAACAATAAATAGTAGCACGTTTTTTCAATTGTATCTATAGCAACAATCTACTCCAAAATGATACACAGCATATACGAGTCTATCGCTATCCTTTTCATTTTCAAGAACAAATAGCATGCGCACTATCTTTCTTTAAATGGACGGACTTCAAACAGCTACTATGTTGTGTCCTCTTCTATAGTACAATCGAAGTTTTATTGGAGTTGCTTGAGTGTGTTATGCTCTCTCAAAGTGTCTCTGCGGTGGTGGCGTGTGTGTCGGGTCGTTACGTTCCCTAAAACATGGTTGAGCGAAGCGATGGCTGATTCATGTGTCATACTCGTGAACGGATGCCGCCTGTGGAGGCTGGTCTGCTCTTGCAAACTTCTTTGTATTCTTAGTATTTAGTCGTACTTTTTTGTTTTGTTTATTAATACTGTAAGACATTGATTATTTCTTAGTGATGAATACATAAACTGTCTTTTGTTTATATTAGATACTTTTTTATGTTGTGCTTGTGCTTTATATTTCATGTTTTTTTATGTTTGTAATGGAAAGTGTCCTTTTATGATAGGGAGGGCATTTTCCAATATTTTAATTGGACGCTGTAAGAGAAAGGGAGAAAAGAAATGCCCTTGCTGAGTTTCTTGCCGGTTCTTCTCAGTACAAGGTCTCCCGCCCTGTAGACTTACGAACCGATGGCGTAGTGACATTCATAAGTGCTCAATTATTGTAGCCTAAACTGAATAAATTATATTGAATTTGAATATCGCATGGGATGGCCGGTTGGGACCTCTTAGCCGCACATATTAACTTGCAGCAATATTTCCCTTTTAAAAATTCGACAACCGGAATTCGGGACTGGTTTTTTGCTGGCAACCTTATACCACCGTGTTCATAATAAAATAATCTTTATTTTCATTTAATTTTAATTCAATAATCAGACCGGTGCAAAATGCTAGTATCGATTTACCTGTTTTTACCTGGCTACCCGAGAGTTCTGACCGGAAAAAAATTGGCAACCTAACGTTTGCATATTCAGTGGGCTTCATACTTTCGATTGGTATAGAATTTGTTTAATAATCAAACCGGTGAAATGTTAAAAAAAAAAATATTTTTAAGTTTTAATTAATGATATCCTGGACTAAAATTTGTCAGGCAACCCATATGCAATATATTTATTGACATGTTAAATTAAATATAAAGTACGTTTCATTAAATAAACATCTCGGTGAAGGTCGTTGCATATCGGGATCTTAGACTATAAGAATTACAAAATAAAAACCAAATTTTCTGACCTTCTGATCTTGGGTTTGGTCGTCGTAAATAAACACTATTTCAATATGACGATTGTAGTTTTGATTTTGACCACCGGGTCAGAGCAGTTTATTGCACTATTCATGACTAGACTTTGCCAGCGGCTCCGCTCGCCCTAAATTCGGTTATCAGCGAGGAACTCCTTAATTAGGTATACTTATTGCTAGCGGCTCCGCCTGCCCTAAATTCGATTATCGGCGACTGTGATTTACTCCTTAATTACACTAATAAAGTTTTCTATATCAAGCTATAGCTATAGTTCGATTAAGCTCGGTTATAGTTATTCCCGCGGTTATATATTATTATATGTGCTTTTCCAGGACCTAACCTATAAGTATGCCAAGTGAAACATCCATCCAAACAAACTTTCACATTTATGATATTAGTGGGATTGCAAATTTTTTTTCCCTTTAACACAAGTTAAGTTAATAAAATTCGTCTGACATTTTAAAACTTCTTTGATAAATTGCAAACTGATAACAAAACAAGATATTCAAATCTCCCAGCACACTTATCAAGTAGAATACACAATGAGGTCAAACTTTAGTTATATTTAAAAAAAAAAGAGATAAGGAGTTGGTATACTATAGGTGCAGTTGGGGCAGGTTATTAGTTACATATTTATACCGTTGTCGTTACAATGACAAAAAAATATTTTTAACCTATTCAGAGTGCGATAGAGATCTGTTCGTGCATCCGGTGATGATGTCTATCGTTTAAATGAACATTTAAACTGTTCCCTTTGACATTGAAATGGCGTTGTATTTCCGGTCGATATATATGAAATGGTGTTGCTACATGGGAAAAATTCTAAACATTCTTTGTTTTCACTAAAAATATATTCTAGTATTATGTATTATATCCCATTATATTATTTATTTTGCGTGTTTGTAATTTTGATGTACCTACTCGGATTTTATAAGTCTCTGAGTTGTATTATATATTAGGGTGAATCCAAATCAGATTTTTCCTATACAACCTTCGGTGCACTATCCATAACAACAAATATTTTTGGTTGCTTCAAATGCGTTATTACAATACATTGCTATTTATCATCGTCGCAAAATGCATATTCATTTATGAAATTATAAATTTAAACTAAAATTTTTTGTTGATTTCATACATTTAATAAATTCAATAAAAACTATGTTTATTAATAACTAGCTTCTGCCCAGCGGCTTTATCCGCCCTTAATTTGATTATTGGCGTCTTACTTCAATCCCTAGTCATTCTAATGAAGTTGGCTATAGCAAGCTATAGCTGTAGCAATAGTTCGTTTAAGCTCAGTTATAGTTATTCCCGTGGGAATTTTGATTTTTTCGGGATTAAAACTTGTCCATTCTATGTCCTTCCCCGCGACTCAAACTATCTACATACCATTTTTTGTCTCAATCGTTTCAGTGGTTTGAGCGTAGAGAAATAGACAGACAGACAGACAGAGTTACTTTCGCATTTATAATATTATAGTATGGATATGATTTCACGGGCATTTAACAGATAATTATGCGTTTAGCGACTTTGGTAAATAGCGCGTCATGATAATAGGACGTTTGAGTAGTGAAATATCTTTAGGGTAATTCGAGGATAGATGGCTATAGAGGAGAGATGGCCCATCGACATATTTCCAAATATTAATAAAAGATGGCAGTGTGATACAATGTTTGTTCGGATGTCAGTAAAATTAAACGAATTTTAATTAGACCATCTCTCCTACACGTTTCGGTGTGATGGCCTTTATTTTTCTAGATGCCCAATCGTTACGTTCGAAAACTAACGAGCGCGGCAGGTAAAGTGAGAGGAGGATTTATCCCAAGCAAGAAGTGTTAGAAAAGTTTCAGTTCGGGAAAAACTTTAGAAAGGTGGCTAAAAGCTGAAAATTTTCAAAAGGTCCCATGGATCTTTCGTCCGTTTTGGAACGAATCATGGGCAAAGGTTAGTTCGATACATGTTAAATATGCAAAACAATTCAATTGTTTTTCACGGTCGCCAAAAGATTTGAGAAGCATGGCCATCTTATGTCGATCAGTATAGGAAAGATGGCTATACATATGTTGTAAAAAATAAGAATTGAGGGAAATTGATTCGAGACTGTTAGGGTATTATATATATTAAATTGGTCTGGCACTAAATACACGAATTAATGCAAAATCTAAACTTATTTTATTTATTATAGGATCCCCGAAAATGACATCCAAAAAATATAGCCAAGTATCCTCGAATTACTGTACGGTGTAACACAGTTAGTATGGAAAAATGATGTTTAGATACGCCTTAAAAAGTAGCTAATGTCTCCATTGGCGCTAAATTCAGTTATCAGCATGAGATTCCTTAGCGGCAGCTTATGGCTTCAAAATAGTAAGGAAGTTTACTGCTGCAAGCTATAGCTTGTTATTTCTCCGGTGATTGCATGCCCAATACTTTAGTCATGCTTGACAGCACATAACTCTAGGCATGATATATATATGTAATTGTCGTAAATCACCATCTTAGGAAAAGTACGTGGTATAATATAAGACCAGGAAGAGAATATATGCAAATTAAATACTTCCATCGCGTGTATTGAAAATACAAAATCCCATCAAAAACATAAATGTAAAAAAACAGGCCAACTTCTTATAATACATTTTAATTTATAATTGTTCAAAAATGTCTAAAATCTGAAAAACAGTAACCTATGCCATGCCAGCCTAGTTTCGTCTTATACATATAACAGGTTAACACAACTTAGTTACCTATGACTAGGTATCATTAGCAATCTGCCGCGGGTCTAAATTTTTAAAAAGGCGGGGCAAAGTGACACTTTGCCGCCCTTCAGGCAAATTTAATAGCGTACTGAACTAACTGGTGGCTTGCTGCCTAGTCTTCGCCGCCCGGGGCAAGTGCCTCTTCTCGCACCCCCTAGATCTGATGCTATTAGCAATGCGACGACACTATACACACTGAACTTTCAAAAAATTGTTGGAAATATGTAAGTTTAAAAGGTCCACCTTTTAAAATTGGCAGCTCAGTAAATATTGTCGTTGCATCAAACTAGAGCAAAAACAAAATTAATTTGAGAATTTTAAATACCCATGAGTCAGTACTGTCAGTATATCGGTATAGCGAGTGCATCAAATAGTGAATTTTGGCCTGTCATATTTCATCTTGAAAACTATTCCACTTTGAATAGTGCTTGTCATTTTTAGTCTAAACTTTAGTGAAAGAATTTAGTGTTGTAGCTTGGACCTAAAAGGAGATACAGTGGGGTCGAAATAGGTTCAAAATGTTGTTTGTAAACATACAAATTGCCCATTCCTCGGAAGGGGGCGTTGTCGTTATGGTATGGTCAACTCTAACACCTTAGTAAGGTTTCGAGAACTTGCCCGGCGAACTCTTTAAGTTACGTTTATTTTGTATACTTATACCGTTTTGTTTTTACAATAAACAACGAAATTATTAACTTATACTAATTTTCATACCACCATTTTAGGAACACCAGTCGTCTTACCTGCTCAAACCATTTTAAAGCAGACAGAAACGCTAATACAGGGCTTTAAGTGAAGAGTATTCTGCATACATCGTGAAAAATGAACGTAGAACCTGAAATATTAGTAACTCGATTTTTATTATTTGTATTCAGAATTTGGTAATAAAAGCCCTAGGTTTTGCACTAAGCAATACTATTATAAAATTTTAGCTAAATTATATACCGTTATAAAAATAAATCGAAAATTGACGGAAACCGGAAGTAACTTTGTGATATGTTTCTATGGAGTTTTTTTTTTATTTTGTTTTTGCTAATAGCAAACCTTGCAACTGTTATCTAGTGTCTATATTTTATTATTTATTGGGCCTTAATTTACTAACTAAAAATTCAAGTTTACCACGGGCAATTTACTATTTTTTACTTATTTTTACTATTTTAACTAATTTTAATTTACTATTAAGGGCAAGTTTATGCCCTTAAGAGAATATATTACGCGGCGCCTCACAGCGTGCTACATGCAAATGAATTTATTTTTACATTTACTGTTTAAACACTGCAAAATTTTATAAATATGATCTCAGAGCTATGTCTTAGGGCTTTTTTCCGTAAAATGTTTTTATCAACTTAAAATCCTTATTAGAACCATTTGTAAGAAAAATTAGAATACTGTATAACTTTTAACCCATACAATTTATTAAAAAAAACTGACACACTGCAGACCTAGTCCTAGGTGTACGCAAAAAAAAATCGATGTAGAGTTTAGCCGTTCGGCACATAGGTACTTTAGGACAAAACAATAGTTTTGAACCGCAGTTCCTCAAAATATTTCCCTTATATAATCCAAAAAGTATTTTCAAAACATACCAAGTTTAGGCCCCTTTCAGGTAGAAGGCGGCTCAGTATTTGTCTCTAATATATACCTTAAACGATAGTTTATATCATCATTTTTAACCCCCTGATTGCAATTTGGAAAATATTATTTTTTTTTTTGAATTTTTTAACACCAGTAAACAGAAGCAGCAGGGGGCAGTACAGTTCCACATAGTCTCATAGAGATCTGAAGTTTAAGGAACCGTCTCACATTGCAATTTTCAAAAATTCAAAAACAATACTAAATTTTAATATTTTCCAAATTGCTTTCAGGGGGTTAAATATGAGATATAAAATATCATACAAGGTACATATTAAAGAAAAATACTAAGCTGTCTTCTACCTGGAGGGGCCCAAACTTGGTATGTTTTGAAAATACTTTTTGGATTTCAAGAAAAAAAGTAGCCCAAAGGTTATAGTGTTGTATATTTTTAGGACCGGCTTATCAAGCCCTTTCATTTGATACCCCTCACGATGGGTTTCTGAAATATTTTTTTTCAAATTCCATACAAAAAATTGATGACATCATAACCAACCCAATAAAGGAAATATTTTGCGGCTCAAAATTATTGTTTTCTCCTAAAGTACCTGTGTGCCAAACGGCTAAACTCTACATCGATTTGCGGTTTTCGAGCGAAATTGCCGTTGTACACCTGCCACTAACCTGAATATTTATTCTTAGAATACGTCTTCAAAATTTGGTGCTGTCTGACTACCAAGTTTCAAAATAAATCAGAAGAATTATGCAATTATTCTAAACAAAGATGGTTAATACCTATTTCTTGTTTTGATAAATGCAGATAGTAAACAAATTTACATTATTTATAAGCTTTTTTTTGTCCCAGTAATATTATACCTAAATGTCAAGGTTCGTAAAAGGTGTTAGAATGTCTGTATATATATAAACTAATAAAATTTATTTTAATGATTTCTAAAAAAATCGTTTTCATTAGGCGTTGTAGTACCGGAAAATTTGGTTCTATTTCTGTATTCACAGTTTGTTTAGTTTTTATACGAATAACAATAATCACTTACAGTTCGTTTTATGAAGTCGTTTAAAAATAATAAATTTCTCACTTCATCTTCTTGTCATTTGTGAAGATAGATACCGCTTTTTCGCAGATTATTTCTTCACAATCATTTTCTTACTACTGCATTATTCTGAAGAATTCTTCGACGTATAATTCTTAACAGATCTTTGTAAACTCTGCAAGAATTTGTCGTCGAAACCTACAAGACAATTTTTGAAAGGCAGGGTAAGGGTACCTACATTACGGCAGAGTAGAATAGCACCACTAATATCCATTACATATACCCAATGGTGTGCAGCAGAATAATTCTGATCAATTTAGTAACAACTTGCGATCGCCAATCCGGATGCAAACGTAGTGATTATTGGCATGATCGATCTACCCTACTGTGATGGATAATTCCAATTATGGTTTCGGTCATGATAAGATAAACGCGAGTCAGGGGGTGCTTAGAATCTACGGTATATCTTTAGCAAACAAACTCATTAGGACTAGGTCAGACAGTAAACAACATTCAACGTACGCTTTCCACTGCGTCCTTTATATTTTGTACGAAGAAAAAATTGCTGTTACTGAGATGTAGACGAAACAGGGAAGAATTTGATGGATGAATGGAATTAATGAATCCTAGTAATGGAACTGCTAACAACAGTACGAAGGTGGTGTCACTTGCGTCCACTAGTCCCTCATCTGCATGTTAAAGAAATTCGAGAGTATGTTGACAATGGTCATTACCTTGTCATCGAAACACCAAATGATTGGCTGAAAGTGATTCAGGTTTACGCACCGTCTTCATATCCAGATGACTGCGTTAAAATAATACATAAAGAAATTGCCAAAGTCATACATACATCCCGTTTACGGTGGTCATGGGAGACTTTAAGGCTGTTGGATAAGGCGATGAGTTGAAAGATAAGGGATTTAGCACAGAAATTTGTAAAAGATAACGATGGCAGATGTCGTGGTAAAAAAGGGGCTTTCATTATGAATAACCCTTTTATAACAAACTGCCTCAATTGAAATAGACTTAGATAAGCCCCAAATAGGGTTCCCAACCGCACTGATAGAGTAGTTTACTCTATTTCATGTATGTGTACTTTATAAATACATAAAGAGTACGCTTAAATACTCTGCTTACGAAAACTATGACTTTTTACTATTGGCCAGGATCTTGATAACTTGGTCCCTGATCTTGGTAATAACTTTTGCCTTTTGAGAACTAAGTTCACTACTGTCGTCTGGCACGTTCGAGGTGACAGCAGAGAAGTAATGTAACGCAGAAGGGGCATAAAGAAACAATTTCAAAAATTAGAACCAATCAGACTCTTTTTCATGAATCTGTTATTTTTATTTACCCTTTTTAAAACTACTTTAAATATACTCTATTTTAATTTAAAAGAGGTTGGCAGCCCTAACCCCAATGAAGTGTTTAACAAAAAATTATATCGAATTTATCCTGACTTTTAAAAGAAGAATGTTCAGTGGTCTCTGAGCTTTAATCAACAGGGGTCAACCGGTAGGGACCAGCTGAAAAGAGTATCGTTGTATATTAGCCTCGACAGTTGTTTGTCCTCGCATTCATAGTCACGCACTATACGTTGACGAAAGAAAACAATACTTACTCATAAATTACTATGTTAATTTTTTTCACTAAGGTGGCAAACAAGCATACGGTGAGGGTAAGCGGTCACCGTAGCCTATGGACGCTTGTATCACCACAAGTAGCACTCGCGCGTTGCCGACCCTTCAAAAATCCAATAACTTCTTTCTTGAAGAACCCCATACTGTAGTCCTTAGAAAAACCTTGGCAGGGAGCTGATTCCACAACCCAAGCGTGCGCGGGAGAAAGTTTCTCTGAAACTGCACTGTATGCGACCATTTCGGTTCTAAAGTGTGAGAATGAATACCCTGCCGATGATCATCTTTCTGATAAGTCAAGTTTGGTTCTATTGTATTAGATTATGACCATTTTAATGTTACTTTTCAGACAATGCCTGCATCCAGAGGCGTGCAGTAAGGACATAGCGTTACCGACGTACTATGCGCGGTTCCATGACATCCGCAAGGAGTATGTCCGCGCGTACACGTTACGGGCGGTGGCCCCGCCCCCCGCGCAGACTGATCCACCCCCGCCGCCGCCTGACCACCCTACAACGCTACAAGACATGCTGACTTGTATCCTTTACACAAACATACTTTTGTTCATACTCAATCATGCTCAATCATACTCGTAGTTAATCTTACACTCACGTCCATACTAAATCATATTTATGTCTTACTCTATCAGCCTAAGGGTCAGCTTAGACCGAGACGCGACGCGATGCGGCATTTTTGAAATAGCAACACTTTATGGACCTTGTTCACTAGACAAAAAGATACAAATTATAGTGAGAGCATAGAAGTGAGAGGTTACGTCTCGAAGTACACAAAGATACGTCGCGCGACGTTCGGATGCGTATCTTCTTATCTAGTAAACAAGGTCCATTATGTGTTAAATTGCAATCTCAAAAATGCCGCGTCGCGTCGCGTCTCGGTCTGAGCTGACCCTTATGCTCACTGACGAGGTGGTACGGCATATCGCAGGATTTTATTAAGGAAGTTTTTTTAAACTTTATAGTACAATCTATGTAAGATTTTATATTTTATTGTTCGCCAAAGAAGCTTGATCATCCCGCGGCATACCTACCACGCTACGTTGCAGCATCCCGATAATGGCTTTGACATACCACAGCAGTAAAGAAAGAATTGAAAGTATCAAACCCCTTTGCGACAATATCTACGAAATATGAGCACTCATTGTAATACATGTCTCTTTCTACCACCAGCACCACCTGCAAGACCTAGTGTTAGAGCACCAAATATTCCGCAGTGTAATACGACATCCCGTGAGTAAGCTTCTAATGCTGGTATGTTTTCTTTGCCCGACCCTGCAGTGTCGTAAAGGTTAGGTTAGGTACACTGACGAGTAATAATAATAAAATTGCACGGGCGCTAAGCAGGAAGAATTTCGTTCAATGACCGATCACTATTTGTCTCTGTTGCACGCGCATAATTACTTATTTGCCGTCACACTCGCTCAGATGCAATGACTCCTGTCATAGAGGAGCACAACGGCATACTTGTTACCTAATAGGTGTACGCACGCTTTGAACGTTCTTTGATCGTATACCTGAAAGTGCCTGCGAATTTTATTTTAGTAATTTAATTTAATTTTAGTTTAAGTAGTAATTACAAAAGATCATTATTAATGAGATCAATGAAATGTAAACATGGTTACTGACATCGTAGAAGAGGTTTATGTGTGAATGACCATGCTTCGATTTTTTAGCAGAGGATTTTCGTAGTTTCAGACTCTTAGCCTTAACTGAAGGAAAACATCTTGAGGTAACCTCTGCATACGTCAATAAGACGTGTGACGATGTGGGTCCACAATCCGCAGAGGGCCCGCGTGATGGACTTATGGTTCAAATCAAATCGTATTGGATGTATGAGGCTGGTTAGGATTGTTTTTAGTGGTCGTAGTCAAAAGGATTTCGCCATTCCCGTCCATCCGTATGTGACAACAGTCACATTCAGAAACTATTCAGGATACAGAGATTTTTTTTCTGTCTGACAATGCAGTTGGCTGTTGCGGCCATTACTGCTCCACTGGGCTTTTGAGGCGAGATTCGGCTTGGGTTGTTGCTCTTGCTACTCGTCCCATCGACCAGCGTGAAAACCCGAAGGTGAGTCAGCGCAAGGAGGGGAGTTCCCCGTTACGCGGTGCAGAAATACCAAAGTTATTAAATAGCAGCACCAGGGGTGGCAATGAAATAAATGAGTAGATACGTAGATTTAAAGATATGAATTATAGGTAGGTCATTTATTTCTCATTAAAAAATTACATTATGTCATCAAATAATACAAAATAATACAATAAAATACATAATTAAAATAACAAAAGAAAATAAAAAAGTCAACGATTAAAAATAAACATATAAATAGAATCAATATTCAGTCAAAGATTTAAAAATGCCATAATTGAAAACAAACATAAATAAAAATAAATAAAAATTTCATAACAAATACAATAAAATATATCTTTATAATATTCTAATACATCTTTATTGTATATGAGATGACTTACAAAATGCTGCGCACCGTCTTATTTGAAACGGAATATACCTGATAGCGTGATTTGGTAGTTCAGTCGGCAGTGAGCCAGTAATCCCCAAATGTTGCAAATGTCGCGGAAGCCCAAGCCCGTAGGGGAGAGTTGGGTAATACCAAGCCCCTAAGGGAATCATCATCCTATAACTAAGCTCAGGTTAGGTTAAAATAAAAACGAAATATAATAAAAGGTGGAGAATTTATCTGACTACACTAACAAAAATTTAAATTTTACAAAAAACAAACAAAAACAATAATACGAGCGAATATTTAAATATTGGGAAAGCGCAGTATTATCAAACTGGTCTGATAATATCGTGCCCCAGGTAGGTAATTTCGCGCTGGGTCTAATAAAACTGCGCCATAAATGACAATTAAATCATCACACAATGTGTCAGTCAGAGAGTGGAAGCCTGGAGACGAACAGACTCCAGCTTTCACAAAATGCTTAGCCTAAATGATTGACAACTTGACCTTGACAAGACAACTATGATTATTATACCTAGTAATTTTACTAAGGTATAAATACTTACACTTATAACTTTCATATACTAACATATTCTTTCAGAGATTTATAATAATCCCAACCATATTATATAGCTGATCATAATGACAACGTGCCCTACGCGCGGTATTATCAAACAAGATCATTTTATTTTATAACCTCAAAAACATAAACCAACTCAAAGGATTAATTTAAAGTTATTCTACACATAAGTTATACATTATTTTTACCCCATAAAAGATTATAATTTATCACTTGGTGTGAAATATTCATTGACTCACCTCTTATTAAAATTACCCAAAAAAATATATCGATCGCGCGGGAAACCTGCAAGCTCGAGGCCTTGCCCTCTGGATACCGAGGGGCGCGGGATTATCAACCGCGCGGTATTACCCAACTCTCCCCATATACTAAGTTGCTGACATACGCCAAATTGGGCGATTTGGCATTATTTGGCAATTCAAAACCGAAATCGCGCGTGTGCGGTGACATAAGCTGTTAGAATTCAACAAGTTTGTAGGTCCACCATAAAGTCAGTCATTTTTCTAATTTAAATTAGGTTTTTACAAACACTTTTGAATCATAAAAATGATTAGGTACAATTTTCTCTTAATCTGTAGTTTTACCTACATCATCCCGCTATATCTTGTCTCTTCATTTAAATTACTTTATTTAGACTATCAGTTACTGTTTTGATTTCCTTATCCAGGAGTTCAGATTTAGGAATAGAGCCGTACTCAGGAGAAAGCTTTTACGCCGCAGAAGCAAAAGACTTGGCAAGTGTGATACAAAGGATACTCGCAGATGGTAAGTGTGTAATTTAAGACGTTAAGACAACAATACACCCTAAATCTCAAAAAGTTCTATCGCACTTGTTCTAAATGGAGACACATTAGACATTAAAAAAATTGAAGAGAGACAAACACGGCTCGTGTAACAAGCGTCTCCGGTACTGTCATCTGCATACGAGACAGCACAGAGCCTTTCGGGACACCAGCATTAATGACCATGCTATCAGAGCAGCTAACGTCAACGACGGCTCGTATGCGTCTGCCGTCTAAAAGCTAGCCACCAATTTCGTCACAAAGTCTCGGGCACACCGTAAGATGGCAACTTGGATAGAAAGACTAGTGTCAAACTAGATCGAACGCCTTCGCTATGTCCAGGTTACCGACCGTGGCGAAAGTCATATTGACAGTCGCTGATCAGGTCGTGTTTTTCCAAGTATCTTAGAAGCTGTGTGTTGATCACCCGCTCCATCACCTTGGAGAGGAAAGAGGTAATAGCGATAGGCCTGTAATTCAATTTGCCTAGTGTGCTGAGAAAGCGCGAAGAAACGCAGGATGAGGGGCGGCACACTGCTAGTATACCGTCTAGACCACTTAACTTGTTAACGTCTAAAAAAAATAGTTATTTTATTTTTAGACTGCTATTTGCAACAGCTTTTAAGTGTAAATAATGAAAAATATTTTATTCATTTCTTTAATACTTTTTTTTTAGGTTACCGGTTAGAATTGCCAGAAACCATCGACTTAGTTTTAGAAACTGGAATTTGGTAAGTACAAACATTACTTCTTTGTATGAACATATTTTTAGGGTTCATGAAATAAAATAATCGCAACCCTAGGTTGGCTCATCGTCGGTCTGTCAAATACTTAGATCTGCATTCCCTGGGTACTGTAAAAACCACAGACCTAGGATGTTTTCGATGGTAATAAGCAAGCATTATGTCACAGATAAAGTCAACGCAATAAAAAAAAACACTGCCATTTATGTCGCATATTTTCGCAGTCGCAAATATAGCAAAGCCTATAAGATACTTTCCGTGGCCTAGAATAATGAAATTTGGCAAGAAGCATGGTTTCACTCCACAAGTAAAATAAAAAAAAATAGGAATCGTTAATTTGTAGTTAATAGATAACTATTAGATAACTAAGCGCCATCTAGTTGAAGCGTGCAGCACCTCTTTTCAATAAAGTTTACATTGTACCCGTTTTTCGTGCAAGTTACATAAATTATGGAATGAGTTGCTGAAAAGATTACCTACCTAAACCGTACTCAGAATCTGTTTGCAATTCGTGTAAACAAAAATGACCTTGACACGCGTCTTTCGCTTTGTTAGTCTATGCAACATATACATAAATACGTATAATATTTGTCATTGTAAATTTGAAATTTTGTAGATTTTAGGTTTAATCAGTGTCGTGATTTGAAAATATGTTAAAGAATGTGACAATAAAGGTAATCATGTAACTATTTTAATGAATTATGATTAAATTACCAGAAAAAGTTAACATTAACTAAAGTTAGGTTATGTTTACAAGATTTGCACAGAGATTTTGAGTCTGGTTTATATGATATATCTACTAGATTAGTTTACAAAATTAAAGAACAGGAGTAAAAAAAAACAAAAATGTGTTAAACGTCGCCCTCCATCTCTTGCTCCTCACACAGTAATAAAGTATACATCCTTACGCTTTATGCATATGTAAGAGATGGTAAATGAAAACACATATGTAATATGCCTAAGATAATTTAATAGCAAAGTAAGTCGAACTCTTAAAAGTATTCATTTTAGATAGTATATATACTTCGATTTATATTTTAATCTAAATCGTTTTAAGACGTCGCTAAGTCTAAACCTTTTTACCACTCGGGTACGAAAGGATATAATTTAAATATGAATCCTTAGTCCTAAGATACAAAACATATTTTGATAAATAATGTATGTATGTAATGTATAATAAAATATAAATTTGAAAAACAATTTCATAACTCTTAAAGAAACAGTAAACATCATTGTCTTTCATATCACTTCGGGTACAGACTATCTACCAAATGTTGGCATACCGATTGTGTAATCGAAATAAATGAATGTTTTTGTTTGTTTCTAACTTCTCTTGGGAAAAGTTATTATAATGGTCCGAAAATCGAAATCGCTAAATTTGCGTTTTCTTTACGTTTTGAGACCTGGAGAATCGTTTGCCATCATTTTTAGAGTGATGTCTCTTTGTGTGTGTGTCTAAAATCAGTTTATCAATATTTGTATATATATTGTACTATAGACACAACACCTACAATCTTGGTCCTATAAATAATATCTACTGTTTAAAAAGGTCTTTGGAACTACCTACGGTTGACCGTTAATCGTGTAGGGACGGGCAAAGAATAAGGAACGGGATAATGCTCTGGCAATGTTATTGAAATATGGGTCTGGGGCCAGCCGTACCACTGTAGGTATTGCATAATTTATAATACCGTACGAAATCATGTGTTGATTTTATTGGCCGGGTTAAAACGATTCTGCGATCGGCACTGCTGAATGCACATTTATAGGTGCGTTCTATTGACGGTATTGAGAGCTATGACATCGCATAGGCATTGAAATCGTTCTGTTCACCAAATGTAAACAAACAATATGGCCGTTCACTATTTGTCAGCGCATCCACTACTCTACCTCCCGAGCATGAGCAGCCAATGCGTTGAATGCGTTCCGAAAGTGACGTCATAGTGCATTCATTTTTAGTCAACAGAACGATCGAATGTGCGCATAGAGAGCATTGAGTGCATTCAATGCGTATAATGCATGTATAGTAGTCGTAGTTTAAGAAAATGCAGGCAAATATTGCTTACTCATAGTCGACCAATCTGCGTACCTATTTGAACAATTACATATTTTCAATGTATCTGTCTCAATATCGTAAGTAAGTAACTTGAGTTGTGATTCCGTAACTTGACATCAAAATAATGGCAATACCTATAGGTACGTAAATACTTAGGATTAAGAAACTCGATGACCTTACTTTGATATCGCAAGTCATTGCTGTATCCATGAATATCTGTCGTTTGTAAGGTCAACAATCAATATCTTTATTAACTTTTATTTTTAGTGGATAGTGACGGGTTTATTACTAGTGACTTATAAAGTCCTATTACATTAATCTTACAAACACACAAAACCTTCATAGAATTTAGAAATAATATAAAATATACATACATAGAAATAATCTTTCTTCGTTTATGACTGCCTGAACATTAGCGTTTTAAAAGCAAAAAAGATTATACGTGTCATATTAATGGCTCTATCATCAATATAAATTATTTTTGAGTTTTTGCGCGAATCTTAAGAAGGAGTAGTATTTTTTTCTGTTTAATTTTTCTAAATTCATTTAGTGACTTTCGATGTATATATTTTAGCAAAGTTTTACGAAAGCGTGTTAATAATTGTGCAGCGAAGGCTCATGAATAGTGAATTATGAAGAAATAAGCAGGACATGACGCGCAATGTCTGAGGATCCACACCAAATCTCCCGCCCAATCTTGGGACTTGAAAACGAGGACGCGCGGTAACGCCCGCGCCACGATACGATATAATATAATTGACTTTGACTCTGGCAAATGCATAAATGGTCTGCTAAGACCGTGCGAGCCCATTATAATATAAAAAAAAAAAAAAAAAAAAAAAATTTTCATAGCAAAGATGCAATCACAAAAAACCTGCAACTCCCTACATTCCATGTAAGTGCTCTACCAATATCTAAATTAGGTACTTTACGTGGCTTAATTGCATAAGGTTACTAAGTTCGTGCTGAGACTTTGCTAGATGAATCTATTATATTGTAATGATATAGGATCTTAGGCTATGGGTACCTTTAATAGCTTAAGAACCGACCTAACATCGACCTAATTATATATATATATTAAAGTAAACATTATATCTTAATTATAATAATGGGCTGGGTTCTGAGGAATTGATCGCATTAATGCCCACAGCTACTCTACCATCGCACCGCTCGCCATCGGCAAGAAATTCATCTCCACACCTTATAACATAAATGGTCTCTCACAGTGCGGTTACAGAGGAACTTCCTCCAGCGAACGCTTAGATAATGGAATAGGCTCCTTGCCAAGTTTTCTCTTGGGACTACAGCATAGGGTTATTCAAGAAAGAAGTAAATAGAATTTAAAGGGTTGGCAACGCGCAAGTTATTACGCTGGTATCCCTGGTGTTGCAAGCGTTCATCCATAGGCTATGGCACAAAAGCGGTAGATACAGAACGCTTACTCCACACTAACCACTTTAAACCCTTCCCCGCACGCATACGCCTCGTATATCCGAACGGAAGGGATTTCAAAAGCAACTGCCTTTGGGATTTCAATTTATTTTGTGGCTACGGTGATGACAACATCTAGTGGACACCATGTGGTATGAAATATAAGCACAATAAATTTATCGCGGATGGTATGCCTAATCTAATAATATATATATATGGACGGTTCTTGCAGTCCACTAGCGCCGCCTTCTTATACAAAGTTAAAGTCAACTTTAAAACTATATGTGGACTTCCTGTACTCTTGGAGAGTTGTAAATTGCACACTTTAATTAAAAATATTGTATAATATTTAAACCACAGAATTAATAATGATCGTCACGTATTAATAACATTAAAAGGTGTGTTCTATTTACGGCATTTAGAGCACTGAGCGCATTTAATGCGTGTAATGCTTGTCAACAAAACGCCCCTAGACTTACATTCAAAACTGCAAAAGTGTTTTTAAACTATGTGAAATTATATAATCTTGTGTGGGAAGTAAAATAAATATTAATTATTGCTTTATGTATTCAGATATTTGTGAACTTATCAAACGGAATTATACCAATTCAATCATTATACCTTGGCGATACGAAATAAGACGTTTTTCGCGATGACCTTAAGTTATCATACAGAGGATATACCTAGTGACTTTGTTTTTGACTGTCTTATATCGAAGGCCATACCCATTTTAATCTGACATTGATTTCCTCTTTGCATTTAATTATCTTTGGTCCTTGTTACTATGCATATTGTGGTATGACCTCCTTGCCAAGGTTTTTTCTAGGGACTACAGTATAGGGTTCTTTAGGGAGGGAGTGATATAGACTTTTAAAGGGTCTGCAATGTGCGGGTGGTGGTAATGACTATGTTCGTAGGCTACAGTGTCATCAGACGGACTGTCAGCTTGTTTGCCACGTTAGTGATAAGTAGGTATAAAAAAAACCATGAACATGAGAAATGATGAACTTAACAATGATCAGATATAATTGTGACTTTCTTTTGCCTGCGGCTCTGTCCGTGCTAAATTTGGTTTTATACCAGTGGTCACAAATAATAGGACTAATATTGAAGGGAAGAGTGATTGACCAGTCTTGGTAGTTGAATAGCAAGCTTCTCCATCATTGTTTGCAAATTCTTGGCAAAAGACATCTGCCGTCACTGTTGCGCCAGTGGGTAATGTACAAGTCCGGCACTGGTCCACCAGACAGTCACCATCATCTTCTTATGGGTAATTTTTTTTAGCGCACTGAATAATCATATAAGTGCTGTACCCGGGTCCACCCACGACGACGAACGCTTACGGTTGTCGTACAGAATCCACTTTTCATCGCAGCTAACAATTCGATTTAGAATTCCCTCGTTTCTTTGCTGATTCAATAGTGCTATGCATGCTTCGAGTCTTGCTCATGGTCGCTTAGTTCGTGTGGCACCCACTTATCTAACTTTTTTATCTTTTCGATTTGACGCGAGTGCTTTAATGTTGTTTTGACACTAACTCCAACACCAGCAGCTAGCTCAGCCGTAGATTGAGTAAGATCCGCTTCCACTACGGCGCAAGTAATTTTTCTATCTTTCATTATTTTACCTGTTTGTGAGCGTGAGTTATTAATGTAAAAGGTAATTGGGTGGGATCGCGGGAAAACAACAGCAAAATAGTATTAATTTATTGTACGGGTAAACAATTTATATATATTATACCTTAGTTTATGGTAATTTTAAGGTAGGGCATTAGTATTTCAAGGTAGGGCATTGCCCCACAATGCCCCCCTTAGCTACGGCCCTGCCGCAGCGGTATTTCCACGTAGAAACTTATATTCGAAAATTGTATGAATTTTCAGTGTATCCATGGCGCCAAAAACTACCGCAATTTCACAAAAACAAATCACTATCTAAAAATAAATGACGAGAAATTAAAATAACATGGCTTTCAAACAAAATTAATTTGAATTTCGGATTGTGAGCCAATCCACAGATAATAGAATCTGAAAACGCTGGATTTAAAAATCTCTAATTTCATAGGTATATACGGCATCCAATCCCACATGTTTTTGCTATCTTGGAATTTACAGTATCAACGATGTTCGATCCCACATGATTTACTGCACCAGCCTGATATGTGCTTGAGTGTACCGGTATATTAGACCGGAGTAAGGGCATTAAATGCAAATGTTTAATACTCCTCCGAATAATACTATTATAGATTCAATGATATTGATTCATGTATATGAGATGGTATGATTATGAAGACAATGATCTTATATGTTCTTATTCTTATTGCAATGACAAAACTGGTCGTTCATCATTAAGGCCTTCCTTATTACTATCATATTTCTTGTTTACGTCACAATCACATGTACATGCAATCTTACTGTTTCCTTGTGCAATATTCTTTTTGTGGCACGCTTAAGGTTTGAATATTCGTCGACAATTTACATTATTTTGTAATCCCCCAAATCCTGTGGATACCATACCCATTATCCCGCTTCTTGCGGTATAAGGAATTTATGTCGGATTCCGGTATTTTGAGATCTCGGTATTTCGAGATTGGATGCCCTACAAGGGGTCTCGACAGACGTTGTTCTGCCTGAACGATGGCTTGCTTGCTATAAGCGGTTTCAGCAAACATTTTTCGGTATGGATTGTCGATGAATAATTTAAACAAATAAAAAAAAATCTTCAAAAAATAAAAAAAAACTAGAACCCGATTACAAATCCACATACCGGGTCAATTGTGAATCTAAGCCATCCAAGGACGCACTCAGACACACATAAAAAAACTCATCAAAATCCGTCAATAAATAATCTATAGAACCAACCGGATTCTAGGATTATTCGGGTAAATCCACCTGCCGGGTGTAATTCAAACACGCATTTAAAAAAAAATCATCAAAATCGGTTCAGCCGTTTAAGAATTCAGTGACATACACAGGAACAGAAGAATTTATACATACCTACGTCCAGATGAATAAAAAGATTATTAATAACTAACTGTACCGCAGCGCCACCTTTTGGATACAAATTTTGCGATTTAATTTTTCGGCACTAAACGAACACTTATTGTAAAATATCCATAAAATAAATAACTCGACTACGACACGACTTACCGGGTCTAATTGTAAATCTAATAAACCATCCAGTGACCCACTCATACATACACAAAATAAATCATCAAAATCGGTCCCTCCAGCTTTTTAGGAGGAGTTCAGTAACTTACTAACTTACTTACTTACTTACGTACAGATACAGAATATAAAGATTTTTATTAACTAACTCTACCGCAGCGTCACCTACCGGATCCAAATTTTGCGATTTACTGTTTCAGTACTAAAGCAACATGTATAAGTGAATATTAGTTATTTTGCTCAACAAATAAAAATATATTAATAAATCGGACACAGCGCCACCTACCGGTTACGATTGCGAATCTACAATATACTGGTTTCTGGACACAAAAATTTCATCAAAAGCGGTGCAGCCGTTTAGAAGGAGTTTAGTGACATAGGTACACGGGAAAAGAAGAATTGGGACGTGTCTGTCACCTAGTCTATTGGTCCGTTAGTGAAAAATCCGCACTGGGTTAGCGTGGTAGACTATGGCCTAAGCCACTTTCAGCAGCGAGGACGTACAGCGGCTGCGACCTTATGAGTACCTACCTCAACAACTCATCAATACCTTCGTTGAACATTTCTTAAAAATTCTCAAGATACATATTTTTCACAGGGCTTAAAATCATCATTTATCATTAGCCATACACGTAATCAATAGCCGTTCCAAATTTCTTATCTAAACATTACTGAACAGAAATTAATCCTACAAAAATGACTACCTAACCAACCGAAAGGGCTTCAAATTACAGTATATTCCAACTACCAGCCCGGGTTCCATAGTACAACACGTTATCGACTCACGCGCAGCGGTAAGTGTCGCCAAGGCGTCACACCGCATTCTCAGCCTGACCGCCTCGCGGAGCGGTCATCTATTGTTTTCGTCATAAAAAAATCTTAAAAATTCGTTACGACTCGCCTTATCGCCAATTTTATGTTCCTATAAGTCAACATCTGCACGGTCGGGGTTTTGTAATAAAAATTGCGAACGAAAACGATAAGCAGTTACCAAAGGACTTCCATGTGTTTGTTTTGTGATACAAGAGTTAGGTATACGCTTTCGGGACTCCTTGGCGCTTTTATCGGTCCTCAACGGCAACTTTAGATAAGAAGGTGAGTTACACTGATAGCTTTGAGATAATTAGTTCTTGCAGTAAACTGATAAGTTATTAATGGTTGTTTTGTGTTTGAAATGTGATATTTTTAGACAGATTTTCGACACCCATGATGAGTTGTAAGTACTAATAGTCAACAGTTACTTGGTGTCAATTTCTAATGACGGGTTTTTATGAGCATTGTTTCTTAAGGTTAGTTTAACGTGAGACTTTGTTCACCTATTCTCGGATTACTAAGCACGTTTTGCAACGTAAAGTGAAACAAAACGCCGGACTTAAAATTGTAAACACCTTGTATCTATTTGTTTGACGAATTGTCAGAATGTGTGCGAATGTATGTCTTTGTAACAATGTGTAATTAGGTACAAATCTGTAAAGGAAATCTAAACAAAACAAAGAACATTTAAAATTTAGGGCGTTTAATTAAAGCGTAGATATAAGTATAGGTATAAGTCCAAAATTTTGACCGTTTTTTTATGTTCAAAACTAATAGGAATAACTTAACGTTCGCGGTCTTACATTAGTACATTACACACATAATACCAACGTATAAGATAAATAGAATTCAATGATCTTATGAAAAATAAAAGAAAAAAAGAAAATCCAGATAAGTCTAACTCAAATAAGTAGTTAAGTTAGGGGTAATTTCTTCTAAACACAATGGAGTTTGCTAATTAGGTACTGAAAATAAGTAAAAGTTATTTTACCTATTACATATTAAGTTATTTTCCATTTTTTAACCATTTCTCTACCACGTATATTTTTTTTTACCTTAAAACTTACTTTTCCACAAAATACTAGCTTAATCTTTAAATCAACAATAAAACAATACGACACTTATCCCCGATGAGTTGGTTAGAGATATTGCGAACGACAAATTTTGGAGACAAAAATTGGCAGTTTATAATGCTCATAAAATCTATATTACACTCTGGCAACACTGGCGTAGTTAAGAAAGGGGAGCTAGACAAACGAGACTACAGACAAATTATACAATTTTTAATACAACTAACTAAGGTGACAAACAAGCATACCTGATGTCAAGCTCCACCGTAGGATGTGGACGATAGTGACACTAGGGGGCACCATTTAAAAATCTATTTATTCACTACCTATTTCAAGAACAGTTATTAGATTTTTGAAGGGTCAGCAACGCACAAGTGATACCCCAGGTGTTGCAAGCGTCTATAAAGGCTACGGTGACCGCTTACCATCAGGCGGACTGGAAGCTAGTTGCCACCTAAACGGTAGGAAAAAAAACATCATAATGTAGTCTATACTTGACAAGGAACTCATGGACAGGAAGATCTTCTGAAACCGCACAAAGCGTGACGATTTAGGTTACAAAGTTGCTGATTGCGAGAGGTACGACGAAAGAAGCCGTTAGTATAATTCCAAACAAATCCAAGCGCCCAACCTATAACACAACAGGCAGAACCCACACAAACTTCAAACTTATAAGGGTTCAATGTTGTTTGTAAGGACGTCAACCGAGAAACCGAATCAAAAGGGTCAAGTTGATATCCAAGTGCACCCGCTGCTTGGCGGACACACACAACAATACACAAATTGTGACTATTCCTTGCCTTAATTGGTAAAAGAACTCAATAATACCTTTTACTTGACAGTCCAACACAATACCACTACCGTACTTCCAGAAGGCCGTCTATGTTTAAATCTGTCAGTCCACTATTTCAAGTTTTTAACTGTAAAATAACATGTTCTTTTCTCAAACATACGGTTAAAAAAACTAATTATATTTGCAATAATAAAAATAGTTTTGGTAAGCCGATTCGCCGCGTTCAAATGTCAATTTCTTTTTTTACTTTTTTAAATTAATTTAATGACTCATTATTTTTGTTGTGCCAGTCCGAAATTTAAAAAAAACTTGATGAAAATGAAAAATCACTTTAGTTAACAATGTTCAGGTTCAAAAATTCCGTTCCATTTTCAAATTTCATATTAAACATTTGTTGTATCGTCGATATAATAGAGTTAATTTTTTTCAAAAAATATTTATTAAAGTTAAATACAAGTTAAAGTTAAGTAATATGCTAGCTCAACGATTACTTTAAATTTCTTTAAAAAAATTACGTTTCTACTCTAAGTAGACGTGAAGATAAGGATTGAAAATTAAAATAAAACCGGCTAAGTGTGTGTCGGACTTCGCAAGTTTAGGGTTAGAATATAAGCCGTCCGAATGGCAGAATTATTCATAAGCAGTAGGTAAGTGAATCCCGTCTGTGCTACGTATTGGACAGCAACATCAAGTTGGTTAGTACAGGAAAAATAAGGCATATACAGTAAATGTTAAGTACATTTAAACTATTTTTATTATTGCAAATATAATTAGTTTTTTTAACCGTATGTTTGAGAAAAGAACTATACAAGCCTTGTCCAAAACTGAGCATAAGCAAACTCTATGATGCGAATTGCGGGCCGCGGCAGTAATGTATTATTAAACAAAAATGATTTTTTTTCAGATTAAAGCTGTTTATAGATTCAGTCAAAAAAGTATCGGGAATGGATGAATTGTATATGGTTCCAAATTTTTTTTTTTTTTTTGTTAGATTGGCCCAACTGTTTTCCATTTTGGCGCGGAGTTTGAGTTGCCTCTGTTATTAAGATTAAATACAGTTTTGTTTTTAGTTAGATCATATCTAGTGCGAATTTCATTGTGAACAGAAACATAAAAAACAAAGAGTTTGTTATTGGAGTCACTGAAAATGTAACAGAAGGCTAACGGCGAATCGAGTTTACCAAAAACACTTTCTTATCAGAAGTACAAAGCTTTCAAAAGCGGTCAAGATGTGATGAAACATTTGCCTCGTTCTGGTGGCCATCAACGTCTTCAACTGAAGTTAATATCGCAAAAGTGAAGGAAATAGTGACTGAAAACCCTTATTCGAATTTGACAGAGTTAGCCGCTGAACTTTCTGTGTCTCACGAGTCGATCCGTACCATTTTAAATAATCACTTGGGTATGGAACATTTTGCCACTCGGCTAGTCCCAAAGACCTGAATTTCCTCCAAAAACTCAATCGCATAAGAGTCGCTAACTCGTGGGCTTTTTCGAGTTCGACATGCAAAGTAGTCAAATAGCTTCAGAGTGGTGTCTTCCAACTGAACCGAAAACGAAAAAACCACACCAAAGTCGATCAAAGTCATGCTGACTGTTTTCTTTGACTATCGTGGTGTTGTGCACTCGCCGGAAGGTCAAACGGTAAATGAAGTATATTATTTGAGTGTTATGCGGCGATTTATAGAACAAATTTAACGAAGCAGGCCATATTTGTGAAAAGAAAATTCTTGGATTTTGCACCGTGATAATGCGCCTTCGCACTAGACCATCATCGTGAACAAATTTTTGACCAAAAACTCAACAAATACAGCATATTCGTTGACACAAGTGTATCGTTTCTAAGGGAGTACACTTCGAAAGCAATACAATCAATATGAATGAATAACTAACATTTTGTATATTAATGACCTTTTCCCGGTACTTTCTTGACAGAGTAGTATAACTCAAAATCACGAATTTCCGACTTCGCCCTATTTCACTAAGATCTTAAATATAGATACCATTATCAGAATAATGATTTGTTATACCTTTTAAATTACTAAAATAATTGTCTAAACTTATCCTTCGATACATTAGTTGGTAGTGTGACATACATCCATACGCTACGCTATTCCACTAATAGCAGGTAGCATCGTCAAACACAGTAGTGCACCACTTGAAGGCAGTTGCTGTCATTCAGCACAAAATATTTGAAGATAAGTGATGAATGATTGGAAGTCGATAGCTAAAAGGCTTAAAGTGTATTTAATTAGATATTTCGCAGAACTTTAAAAAATCATTACAAACAAGTTTTTAGTTCCGCTGAGCATGTTGCTGTTAGAATATGACGGTGTAAGATTACGTTGCTGGCCCCGCCACAGGGGACCACCTTAAGTTCGTCGTTTTGTCGCGGGTTAAGAAAACACTAAGAAACTGCTTACGTAGTAGGTAAATAAAAAAAAATCACGTACAGAATCCTATATTCCTTCCCAACAAAAGTAATAGAAAAATAACCATACATATTAAATATTAGGTACAGATAAAAAAATATTGTATTGACGTTAAAAATATCTTAATTTTTCTGTTTCTTTTCAACCACCTTTTAGAACAGCTAAATGTACCTAGTAGATATTAATTTATTTATTGATGCTTAATTGTAGAGTTTTGTACAAGCTTAATGCCTTAAGAATACTCTTCTAGCCAACTTTTAGGTAATAATTTAAAGCAAAAGTGGGTGCATTATAATGATTGAAAGATTACGATCCAGACTTATAATTATAGGTACATTAGGTACTCATACTTAATATAATCAACATTTTCTTCTGTAGCGCCACATCATTCGTTGTTGACTAAATACTCTTTGCGTTGTTTGAATAAGTGGAGTTTGTGGACATATTAAAAGGCCCATAACTGGATCTCTTTAAGAGGCGTCCAATTATTACGTGATCGATTTTGGCGATATTTCGACCCGTTCTCCCCCTAAGGTGAATTGTGAGATTTGGCTCGAACCCACCCATACTTATCTCACATGAGAGTTTTCAAAATGCGTATCTTAAGTGTAAATTTTATCTACGCTTGATTACGTTGGGTATATTAAAAAAAAACATATCGTCCTAATTTGTGACGTTCGGTTAGCTGCGATAATTATTATTGTGTAGCGTTTTAGGTAGACAAATTTTGGTGGAGAAATATGTTTTGCTTAAATTAACCCAGTTTTTTCGCAATCCTACACTGTTGTATATAAAAGATGAAAAATAAAATTATGTGATATTCAGCCACATGTGAGATTTGGTAAGAGTTTTTCGACCCCCTTCCCACCTAAACGCCTCACGTAATTAATGGATGCCCCATAATGCGCGCCCCAATCATACTGCTATCTTGCGAGAATCGACCGATGGTGCTAAAGCCGATACTACTTAGTGCCAAAGTGCAGAGTGTCGCAAGACTGCATTGTTCGGCCATGTTTAGACTCCGCCACCATAATGCACATTGTCTGCATGGGACCATTCTCATACATGTTATCTTCACGGTTATTATAACAGCCGATTAAATACGTGCTTTAAAATAAACAGTTGATTCTCTCACGACTACAATCAATTATATTTTTAATCATTTGTCGTCTTCAGCAAGTGTGTGGCTTCCGGATATTTTTGTGACACGATTGAATGTTTACGTAATTAAGGTGATAGCACACCACACACCCAAACGAGTTAAGTTTGCTAGAAGTTGATTAATTTTGTTACAGTCCTAAGTACATTTTGACGTGAAAATAAAATAATAAAACCACTTGATTAAGGTTCAAACCTTAATCAAGTGGTTTTATTAGAATAATTTGGCTATTATAACAAAAAAAATTAAGTCTGACACTCTTTTTTGGGCTTTAATTCAAATTGTTTAGAAAACTAAGTGTGAAATTCTCTTGATTCTTATTTTATAAAATATATATGAATATGACCAAGGGAATTTGCAAATTTCATAGTTTATGTTTTATTTCATAAATTTGTATATTTTATACCAACAAAAAACCGAGAAAATTAAATTTTTTAACGTGCGGTCACGTGCCAGCGCCTATCGTACGTGGAACTGTGTCTCTTTGTATGCTTAATAGTCTAACGAAAAACATGATCGAAATAAAATAAGCATTTTGACTTAAAGTACGTATCAAGTTCCTCAATATCAAACTCATGTCGTACTTGTTTGATATAGCTTAATAGAAAGAAAGAAAAAAAAAAAAACTTAAATCAATGTAGCATAGGTGGCTTCTTTACGTAAAAATTCAATAAATTATCACTGTTTCGTAACAGCTATCACACACAGAAATAATGATGACAGTGCAATTATTTTTATATGCATGAAATGAAATAATTCTAGAAATTTCGCAGCGATTAACTAAGTATGTTGGTTGAATAATTTTATGCGTCGATGTTCAGGTATATCGTAAATCTTTAAAGGTTTCATATTTCCATAAAAGATACAGCTAAAATAAAATTGTGAAGAAGTAAACGAAATCGAATGTTTCAAAAGCAAACAATATTATTCCTATGGGAACTCTCTATTCGTGTGAAAGTATTCTGGTATATCTCTGGGTCAAAAATTGCAGATATGCACCAAAACGACGAACGTGAAAGATTAGTGTCTTTTTCTTTGACTTGATTTACGAAAATTTGAGATTTCAAATTAGCAATTTATTTTAATCAAAACGATTAGTAGCCAATGTTACTCAGGGATAAAATCCTCCTTCACCCATTCAAAAATCACTGTAAAATCAGCTCAATTTGGTTGCTAAGTTGCGATGTGATTCAATAACAAACAAACAGATTTTCACAAATATATATTACTTTGCATTATACTTTGTTGTCTGTTTGTATTGTTTGTTTTTAAAAATTTCAAAATTTCACTAATCTAGTGTTATAACAAAGCTGCGTTTTGTTGACAGCATTGAGAGCTATGACATCGCATAGGCATTGAAATCGTCCTGTTCACCAAATGTAAACAAACAATATGGCCGTTCACTATTTTGACAGCGCATCCACTGCTCTACCTCCCGAGCATTCACAGCCAATGCGTTGAATGCGGTTCGGAAGTGTCGTCATAGCGTATAAGACACCACAGGTTATCTTTGTCTCTTTCTAAAGTGTGTTAATTTCGTGAGCCTATTGCGCAGTCCATAGAACAGATTACAGTCTATGGCTTAGCCTAATCAATAAATATAAATTCATCAATAAGTGGTACCTGACACGTTTTTATCAATGTTTACCTATGAGGCCAATAGGTGCCGTTTTCTTATTATCTGATGATAACACGTTTGGACGTCGTCCTAATTGATAAATTATTGATAGTTATGTGATAAGCCATCCTAGTCGAGGTACTTATGAGCTTTTGTCGACCAAGTTATTGCCTGATCACCTGCGGTCCATTTTCACTTGTAATTGATGTACGGTAATAGAACTATGTTTGTTGCCTGCATTGTGTTGCCAGATGGTATCCATAAAGAACACGTGTCCTCCTTTTCACCTAATTATTCTAACCTCCATCTTTATCCAATAAATGTTTTCAAATTTCACATACAATATAGGTAGTTAGTAACTCTTAATTTTCTAAGAATATAGAGATATTTTTGCTTACATCCTAGTTGTTGAAATATATACTACTATCTCACAAAAAACAATTACATGTAAAAAAGCCAGTTTTGAAAAATTTAAAAATATGTTGTTTCTTCATATCCTCCTTTTGTTTAGCAGAATCGTTCTTTCTTTAATTTTTTTTATGTGGCAACCTTCCTTGAATGGAAAGCTGACTGTCTTAATATAATGTGTGAATTAAGAAATATGTGGTACCCCCCAAAATTATATTTTTATAAATTTATTAAGATGATAATATAGAATTTTCTATCTTGCGAAGGCCAATTCATGACCTTTTGTTACACTTTTTTGAACTCGACTTCGAATAGAAAACTCATACTCTCACTTTTTTGTTTTATCTCATTTAATATTTATTTTTTCGTGAATAAGATACCTATTTCAAATTTAATTAATTATTATTTGTTACAATGGACCGTTAACCTGGTTATGGCTGGATGCGGAAGGTATCTGAGAGAAATGGCGCTTATGTAGTAAACTTATATCCAACATAGGACTAAAATAACTAACTAAGAGTGCGCCTATGCAGAGACGTAAGCAAAGAGACAGCGCTATATAATTGCTGCCTAGTGCGACGGCGACAGCGAATGCGTAAATCTTGCAACAAAATCAATAAAACGTCGCTTATAAAAAAAAACTAAGATAGTTATCAAAAAACTGGTTTGAGCATATTCAGATATTGTTATTGCCCTACAATCATTTCTAAAATAATCGTGAAATGGCGTTTCGTTTCATCATCAAAAGATTCATAAAAAATGTGTGCAAAACAAGGTTTTTTTCGAAAAATAAAAAAACCTATCGAGTAAAATGTAAATAATCGTCGAGCGATTAAAGATCAAAAGTTCAAGTTTCCTGTGTCAAAATATTAAACTCATAAATAACATACACACTTCTCAATTTGACTTATACGGAACCTTAAAAAGCGTTCCACAATTTTATACGTTAACTAAAAACAGACACTTGCATTTACATCCCAGTTTAGCTTAAAGAAATTCTTTAAATGTTATTTATGATCTGCGAATACCAACATACATATATAGATAGGTAAGTACCTACTTAATATATTTTCCTAGATTACCTAGAAATGTATCTGAATGTGTTTGTTAAAAATAGCTCGTCAGCATGACAGAGGGATTAGATTGCAGAGGTCTCGGGGTTAAGTTGGTGTGTGGTAGATATTACATATTCTACTGTAAATAACTTTGCAGTTCTGGAGGTTACTGGAAAATATAAACATATAAATATTGTCCTGTATCTTTTTGTTATTAAGATACTGACCAATACCAAGTGACACTGTTCAATATGGAAAAACACAATAATTATTGTAAGGAATTTAAGTTGAAAAACTTCTGAATACAAGAACATATACCTAAAAGCTTTTACTACCAAAGATACGATATAATTGATAGAAAGAAAAAATATCGAAAAGATCTTTAAATTTTCTTTTTTCTCGGTTTTTAACCGCCATCCGTTAAGTGGGTAACATTAAATTTTATATTAACGGCTAAATAAATAGACAGTACATGGATGTGACTAATAAATTCGAAAAATCGGGCTAGATTTTCAATAAATACATAAAAACGATTTAGCGGACACGTGGTCTTTCCCGCTATAAAAAAAATTGTGAATTTTGTTTCCGCGTTATATAAATCATCAATACTTATATATATTTTATACTATTATTTATACCTATAAATTAGGGGGCGTCCATAAATTACGTGAGGTGTTTTTTTCAATTTTCTGTCCCTCCCTTCCCCCCTGGTGAGATATTTTATTCAACCCCCTCCCCATCCCCCAATCTCACGTGAGATTTTTCAAAATGTGGGTTTCTTACGTAAAAGCGTTGGATTGTTATTGTATAACATCGAAGTATGAATTAAATTATTTTCTTTCGAACGAATTAATGATCTAAATCTTATTACGATTACGCTTAAGATTAAATCTTAAGCATGTACAATCTGGATTAAATGAACCAAAAAAGTATTTTTTTTTTGTTTCGAGCAGAAAAAAAATTGTGTGATATTTGCCAAGACCCCCCTCTCTCCAACGTAAGATTAGATGAGATTTGACTCGACCCCCTCCCCCTCTTAAACATCTCACGTAATTTATGGACGCCCCCTTACCTTTCTTTACTTCGTTTGTACTAAAAATCCGGCTCGAAGGACCAATTACAAATGGCGACGCCTATGCTTAATTGCCACCGTTATTCTAAAGTGGACTAAGCGGAAAGGATCTCACGATAAATTAAGGATATAGGAAGTCTCATGCACTCACCTTACACTCACTCAAAGTTCATGAGCTCGTACTGCACTACGGCACTATATGATGCACCAGAAAATCCTTCAGGAGCTCCTGTTATTACTGTAAGACACACACAGCGTTTCAGCGATAATGGGCACAGGCATCAGTCAATTGCATGCGGTTGCGAAAAAACTATTAACGTATGTTTAAATTATTAGCGTAATTCAGGATATGTCAACACAGCGCGATCCGTTGAGCAGAACTGTTTCTTATGAATTTAGTGCATGAGCGGGAACGAAAGAATGGTAAGGTTGTGAGATCGTAAGTAAAACTAAAATACAAAAACGCGATCGCTATGAGGCGTCACCAAATATAAATAAATGCTATCATAGCAAAGATGCAGTCAAAAGATAAACCTCAAGCCTGGACTTGAACCTGCGACCCTTACATTCCGTGTAAGTACTCTACCACTGAGCTACTGCTGAAAATCCTAACTACATCTTTGCTCTGGAAGTACACTCGTAACGAGCGTCACATACAACTCCTAGTGACTTATAAAGTCCTAGTACATCAATCAATAGTTAGAGTTTTTTTATCAGTCAGACTTGTGCCTCAGTAGCTTTAGCTTTACACGGAATGTAAGGGTCGCAGTTTCAAATCCTGGCTCGAGGTTAATCTTTTGACTGCATCTTTGCTATGAAAGTATTTATTATGCGTGTAAATCCTGTAATTTTTTTGAGTGTAATACCGGGTCTTAAGTGACGGATTGGCGATAAGTCTTATAGTCCGGCCCTAAACGAGTTAGGTACAAAACCTGGCAACACCTTACTATATGTGATCACCAATGTGTTTTAAAATTAGGTTTACAACGAATTTTCAGCTACTATTCGGTATGCGGCCTATTCGGCTACTTTATCCTTTTCTGCCGAGTACCGAATGAGCTTTATGGTTACTTCACTTCCATGTTTTTAAATGTATTCTTACAAGTTACAAGTACAATAGGAGTTATGGATTAAAAAATATAGAAACGAGACTGTTTTAAAGCAAGTTTTTTAAAGATACTTATCTAAAACCAAATACAGTTTATTGAATCTGATAATGAATTTTGACCTGTGTATTCTTAAACTTTCCCAGGGTAATTTTTTAAATGTTATCCAATAGACCTACAGGTTGTGACGTCATAATTCTGACATTTCTTTACGTTATACTGTGGTTAAGGTAAAAAAAAAACAAGTTTACAGTGCAACAAACTTTTCTAGCCCTGTACGTGGTCGCTAGTGTCGTGTTAGTTCACATTATTTTAATATGGCATCTGTAGTTTTTATTTTTGAGTCAGCAATCAATCAAGTCAATTTTGTTGCAATGTTTATTTATATTAAAATTAAGTACGTGGAAGACCGAGCTCTGCTCGTTTTTTTAACAACGCCAGTAGCTTTGGTGTTGCTTAACAACGCCATCTATTTTTAAGTACTTAGCTTTAGTTTAACTACTCGCCAATAGATGTCAGGAAGTCATATATTGCAGTTTATCATTGCCTGAAAACACGGATAAAACGACGTTTTCTAAAAATGAAACCTCCCTAGATCGATTTGTAGTCCCCGAAAACCCCTGCATACTAAATTTTATGAAAATCGTTGGAGCCGTTTCCGAGATTCAGATTATATATATATATTTATACATATATACAAGAATTGCTCGTTTAAAGGTATTAGATAGACACTTAAACGGTAATTTATTTTTTATTTTCTTAAACGAAATGTTTTAAAAAATCTTACAAATATTTATCTTGATCTTTTCATTCGTTTTTTTGCATAAGTACTTTGTAGAACCTATACATATTTAATATTATAAATGCGAAAGTAACTCTGTCTGTCTGTTACCTCTTTACGCTTAAACCGCTGTACCGATTAACATGAAATTTGGCATGGAAATAGTTTGGGTCCCGTGAAAGGACGTAGACTGAAAAACGTTAAGCGTGAGTCGGTTTCTTTAATTGAGAAGTTACTGTTGAAATTATACACCGATAACCGAATTTAAGGCGGGTGGTACCGCGGGCAAAAGCTAGATTAAAATATTTTTGCCAGTATTACTTAATCTTACCGACATACCTCTACGCATAGTCTATAAAAACCTACATTATTTGATTCTCCTCCTAAGAAATCTATAAATTGTTACTGGTGTCATGACCCTGTCAAATCTTGGTAGTGAATATTTCGATAACGTTAAATGGAAAAATATGGCTTCCAATATCACACCATTACATAAAACCATCCGGAAGAGCGCAAAAACATGCATTGATTGTAATTTGTATTATTAAAAAGTCACTTATATTTTATTTGAATTTGAGTCTAAGTTTGGACAAAGCAATAGAAACTTTAGTGATTATTAATTTACTGATTCCCAACTCCACGGGGTACTGTATAAAAATAATCTTTTTAATCCCGACTATATTAAGTTAGTACATAATTTATTTTTACGGTTTTACTTTTCAAAAATTGTCGTTTATAGGAATCTATATGTATTCAATCCTTTATTTAGAATAATATAACTTAGTGCATATATTTGTAATTATCTGTTCGTGTGCAAAATTTAAGGTTTGTAGCATTTATAATCTCTGAATCAAATGGCTGTGTCATACGGACGAACGGCGATACTATCAGGGTCCCTCTTGACTACGGAACCCGCAGAGTTTCCTCATAGCACTTTTATTACTGCCTTATCCAATTCCTAGTGCTCGAATATCGATTCTCGGAAATTTATTTGTGTATTCTCGGCGCGTATTTCTTGATAGGTACTTTTTCCACTGTCCAGCAGTGTTTTCTATTTTTGTACTTGTAGATATTTCTTTTGTTAGTATTTATACATAATTATTATTAATATTTATTATTATTTATATTAATTGTTATTATAGTAACGTCTGTAAATCATTCCCGTATAAAAAGTTAAGTTTGATTATATTCCTTGACCCTTAAGCTACATACATATATGTATATGTATACTTGTGCCAAAAATTAAGTTATTCGCTGCTTTATCGCGACGTGAAAGTAGGACGAAAAAAAAAACATACATTCACTTCACACCCTTTGCATGTATCTTAGATACATAGTATGTATACCTATTTTTTTAGTTTGGTGTTCATTAGAAAAAAACCCTGTACGTAACTACCTAGGTACCTACCAGTATTATAATAGCAACTCATGCATCAATAAAAAATCAGTTTATTTGCGCAAAGTCGCGGCAAAAAGCCAGTATGTTTGGATAATGCCTTGAGAAGGTAGTAGGTATTTATTTTCAAACGATACATCAAACCGCTGACCGTGCCTTTATCGCGAGTTCGACATTGACGTACAGTTTACGACTTAGAATACCATACCACGTATACCTACAATACCGATGCAAACGAACGTAACTGCACTCTGCCTATTGTACTTTGCCTTTCTTGCTGACTTAAGCATTACATAACATAACATACACGAAATAAAGCATTACCTATCTGTATAGTACACAGGTATTTAATCTACGTGCGTAATCCATTATGATCAAGTGAGCTAAGTTGGTCATTACATTACACACGAAACATGACTTTAGGATTCAGGAAACGAGCAAGTTTTATTTTGACTATAAAATTATTCGTTGGTATTATAGGCAAAATAGGTATGGTATACTTTGACGACTTCAATGGAAATTCGAAATCAATTATAGTACATTATGATACAAGTTAGCTAGTGTGCTCATTACAGACGAGGTTGTGGGTACAGCCCGTGGCGTTGACGTAATTCAGCCGAGTGTGTATTGAGCACGAGTGACATACGACTTTTGTTCAACACACTTGAGGGACAGTTAATAATAATATTAGTGTTAAAAGGTTGATATTTGATGAAATATAATCGTTTTGATATGATTTTAACAAAACGTTGAATTTTATTTTTTCAAAAATAAGAACTTAGTTCATAGGCTCTCTTCTTGCTAAAAAATAAAAAAAATCTGTGCAGTAAAAAGCACTACTCCGTAATTACCACACAAGTGTGTAATGGACGATATTAAGAAGCTGAAAACGGTGCAGTAAAGGCTGCTTTATGAGCAAGTACGAGTATGTTGAACATTTAAAAAAAAACTGTAAAGTAAAAAGCACATGCTCGGTAATTGTCATTACCGCACAACTACGTAATGGACGCTATTAAGATGCTGAAATCGGTGCAGAAAAAAGGCTTTATGACCAAGTACGTTGCAAAATTACATGGAGGAAGGCGGGCAAAATAAGATTTGTGTAACTAATCAGTTCACGCTTATCTGATTGTTTACACACAGACAGACATGTTGTTGTGTTATTGATTATCTGTATGACGCAATTAATAATATGGAGTCAGATTTCAGGGTAGTAAAATCTCTTTATATACCTACCTAGTCATATTGTGGTTAAAATTTACGTTTATAGTTTTCTTATGATTTGTAGTTATACCTGTATTTTAAAAAAAAATAATTAAGTGACTTATTTATGGCGCAATAACAATAAATGTTGCTGATTCTGTTTTGATTAATTTGTTTATTTAAGTTTAATCTCCCTCTTCCTATTTATATAATAAATGCGAAAATTGTTAAGTGTGTGGGTTAGTTAAATAAAACAATTAATAAATATAATAATAAATATTTTTTTGGACATTATAGACAGCGCCATCTAATCCCAAAGCAAAGCTTGTACTATAAATACCAGGTTACGAATACTATACTTTTTTTGTGTAAATACATACGTAGTTTCAAAACTAACACAAATGTACATCATAATATAACTGTTTCTCTAATCGAACCCACGCCCCTTGATCCAGCAGTCGGGTCATTATCCACTGAGCCACGGAACGGAATAAATATTGCTGGACATTGTCAGGAATAACTATAACTGAATTACTTCAGTTACTGTTATAACTTCCTTACAATAATCAAGAAGTTGCCGTAGGAATCCCAAATGCTATAGCAACTTCCTTACAATAATCAAGAAGTTGCCGTAGGAATCCCAAATGCTATAGCAACTTCCTTACAATAATCAAGAAGTTGCCGTAGGAATCCCAAATGCTATAGCAACTTCCTTACAATAATCAAGAAGTTGCCGTAGGAATCCCAAATGCTATAGCAACTTCCTTACAATAATCAAGAAGTTGCCGTAGGAATCCCAAAGTGAACCGAATAATAGCGCAGAAGGATGAATGAACTCCCTGCCAAGGTTTTCTCTAAGGACTACAGTATGGGGTTCGTCAAGAAAGAAATAATTAGATTTTGAAGGGTCGGCAACGCGCGAGTGTCACCCCTTGATGTTGCAAGCGTCCATACGCTGCGTTGACCGCTTATAATCAGATTAACCGCCAGCTTGTTTGCGACCTTAGTGGTATATAATAAAAAAAAAATGGTTACTAGGTATTATTGTCCGGCAGAATATGAAAACATTAGAATAAGAAACACAAAAATTTTCATATTATTAGGGGTAAACTTGCGTGACGCATTTTATGGGGAGGAAATGTTTGAAAACGATCAATAATCTATAATTTGTTTATCTATTGTTGCAGCTCAAAAGATGATGAGATAGATGGAAACTGTATAGTCCGAGCACGTGGTCTTCCCTGGCAATCCTCAGACCAGGATATCGCCAAGTTCTTCCGTGGTCTCAATGTCGCTAAGTGAGTTTACATACTGTATTGAACATAACCATTAAGCTACCCGTTTCATGTTTACACTAAAGGAGACGCCATAAACAGGCATCAAGTCACATTTTATTATGAAACTAGCTGACCCGACGAACGTTGTTTCGCTTTTTTAAAAACTGGTGCGCCATCTATTCAGAAAGGGTTGTACTAATTCTGTAACCTTCCCCGACGTGTGCACAGCAATTTATCAAAATTTCATTACAATCGTTTTACCCTTAGTACGTGAGTCCGACTCGCACTTGATTAGTTTTTTCTTTCTCACGAACCTTCCCCGGCGAGTGCACAACTTGCCAAATTTCATTGCAATCGGTTAATTCTTAGTGCACGAATCTGACTCGCCCTTGACCCTTTTTTTCTAACATATAAACCTCTAACAATAACTAACACAACAAAAAGGATTATCCAAATCGGTCCACCCGTTCTCGAGTTTTTGTGAGACTAACCAACGTCAATTGATTTTTATATAATTATATATAATAAGAACTACGTCACGTGCTATGCGCGGGAAGGACTGTTCGAGCCAATAACTGAGTGAACTGCAGCCCATATACTGCAATTTTCGAGACAGCATGGCGGCAAGTCTTATCTAGTTCTTTGCTCATATATGTATATAATAGCTGAATGATCAAATTAGACATTTGTCAACCTCGTTAAAAAACAAAATGGAGGAAAAACAATAAATATCCATAATTAAAATTTAACAACTGCCATACTAAGAATGTTAAAGTAGGACTGTGGGTGAAAAAACTGTCTAGTCAAAAGAGTCAACGGCAGTAACTACCCACAGCTAGACAAGGATTCAGAGGTTTTTCTTCTAGAAGCCAATCTATAGTTTGGTTTTAGGAATGAACACTTAATAAAACTTTAAGTTGGCAGGTATCTAATAAAGCTTATGATACAAGAAGGGCTGTGCAGCGGTCACACCAGCAGGTACTTTTGATAGGCAAAATCGTGTCAGTGACTACTAGCCTTGGGTAACACCGGACATAACTATATCTTTGAATATATATCCGAGGCCGGATATGTAACAAATCCCTTACTTTGCGTGAAATAAACATATCCTATATCCAGGGAGTGAGTGAACGAACTAATCCAAATAAACAGCGGAGCGTGTTGCCCGTGTCGGTGGCGCGGAGCGACCGAATAGCGATGCACGCATATCACTGAAAGTGAGAGAGAGAGAGAGAGAGCTAAAGTTGAAAGCGAAATAGTAACGTTGTCGTGTCTTGCTTATAAATAATCGATCTCAGCACGCCTGCTAAGCCCAATGTATATGCATTGGCACATGAATTTCCGTACGATACGCTATTGTTATTTAACTAAATAATGTTAACTTACTTACTTAACTAATGTTATTTGATTGATAGTCCTAAGCCTATTAAGTATAAAGAGATATCAAATAGTATCTATCTATAACAAACGAGGGCTACACTAAAGATTTGTGCACTCGTGATTGCAAGGTACGGAATCGATTCATAGATTCGATTAACCGTGGTGTGCTAGAAAATTGCGGATATATTAAGCGGATATGGATATGCGAAGCGGATATATATCTTTAATCGGAATGATATTTGACATATCTAATCTTTGTCCGAAGTTAAATAGCTCATGGCTAGTGACTACGACAGTGAACTGAGTGGCTCACTCAAAAAAATGTGGGTTAGTTGCTTATAGCTTTCCTACATTTTACCTGCTTTATATATTAGGCGCGTTCTATTGACGGAATTGAGAGCTATGACATCACCAAATTTAAACAAACAATATAGCCGTTCACTTTATGACAGCGCATCAATTACTCTACCTCCCGAGCATGTGCAGCCAATGCGTTTCGGAAGTGATTCGTTTCGGGCGCATTCTTTTTTGGTCAACAGAACGATAGAAAGTGCGCATAGACAGCATTGAGCGCATTCAATGCGTATAATATATAATGTTTCGTATAACAAATTGTTATACGAAATTGTTGTCACTTTGTCATTACGATAAGAAACCCGTGCTATCGCTAAAACACAAGTTTGTATTGTATTTGTATAATTAGTGAATTGACATAAAGCAAACAAATCCGTATAAAACAAATAAAAAGTGCCATCTGTGGGCGTAAGTAAAACTATATAATTATATTTTATACAATATCGTTGATTTACGTCAGTTCACGTTGGATATTAAAATACAATAGGATCTCGTGCTAAGCCCTCTTAAAAAAAGACGTATAGGTAAGGGAGGACGGGAGGACATATCATAACGAATGGATACCATCTGCTGGCAACCCTATGCTAAGCCCTCGAGCTTAACTCTAAATCCACACTCGAGTAGCGCCTGTGCCAAGGCTTTAGTGTGGTCATTCGTCGTAGGGTCACACTCAAGCTTCCAAAGAGCCGCAAGCGTGAGCGGCAGTTACCGAAAACTGTTGTTGTTGCCTCAGCCGTAATACCTTCCCCACTACAGGGGCACAGACCTTTTCTTATACCGTACTAGACCAAATTTGATAATTTTCTTTGTTTTAGGGGTGGAGTAGCCCTCTGTTTATCACCCCAGGGTCGGCGCAACGGTGAGGCGCTGGTTCGGTTTATTTCCCAGGAGCACCGGGACATGGCGCTCAAGAGGCACAAGCACCACATTGGCCCGCGGTACATCGAGGTAACACTAACCTTTATCATCAATGTATTATTGGCACAGTATAAGTGATAAGTATTAATAACACTTTATGCAGTATGGCCACTCTTTGCTTTAAGTTCACCCCGCCGCCGCCCACTGTAACCACTCGAAGAGAACACGCACATATTTGTGCGGATACACACAGCCATCATTTGTTTTTGTAGTATTCTTATTAAGGCGCAGTGACTACATAACTAGCACCGCGTAAAGATATTCTTTATTTCCTCTTTGTACAAAACACATTTCAATAATATTATAAATCAATTATTTAGAACTAGTGACAAGCTATTTTTAGAATGTTATACATCGTTTCTAGAATCATTTTGCTTCAATTAATTTACCAACTTTACTTTGTTACCCAAAAATTAAGATTATAACTTGTATCCTTTGTTACCCCATTACTTAAACTATGTTGTAGGGGAAATGTAGGTAATGGGGATCACTAAAGCGAGAATGAAAAAAAAGCAAATATATGAATCAACTATTAATTACTCTGTTCTTATTATAAACTTTACTTTCTTAACTATCAATTGAGATCAACTTTAATCACTTTGGTTTATTAATTTTGGTACGGCAAGAAATTAAAAAAAAAACAAGGTTTGATCACGATTGTCAACACCGGTTGGCAATGGTGATCAGCATGTTGACAATGGTGATCAACAAATATCGCACACATAATTGTACATTCGTACCATCCAGTACATTCGGCATGAGCCCAGAGCCCACAAAAAGTGCACCGGTACCATGTTTCATTGTTTCGTCCGAATTCACCACATACAAGACAGAAGTCGCTTGCATCTTCTGCATCGTCATTTTCGTCATCCTGGCATATCTCATCTGTATTCACGTCTGACTTCGAAGTATCATTGGAGTCCTACATCTTAACCTTCTCACGACTGACCTTCTGTGGCTTGCTTTTCTTTTCTGCTCCTTTCCTTTTTCTTGGTTTTTCACCGCTTTGTAGGTATAATCACTATATAGGTAATTGGGATCACCTGACTCAGATTACCTACATGGGCAATGAGACGGAAAAAAACCTGACAAGAAATTATAGGTTAAAATAAAAATATGGCTGTTGGATTGCACGCTAAAATGCTGCGACTATTACACATTACAAGTACAGAAATAAATATTTGTCATTTTGTTACTTACCTTCTAATTTATCAACTCGAAAAATTAGATGAAAATGGCGCGAAACCTTTAAACATCTGATACTCTTCGACGCTTCGCTCGAACTAAGCCTTGGGTAACTCCGGACATAACTATATCTTTGGATATATATCTGGGGCCGGATATGTTACAACTCTTTCACTTTGCGGGAAATAAACATGTCCTATATCCAGGGAGTGAACCAACGAATCCAAATAAACAGCGGAGCGTGTCGCCCGTGTCCGTGGCGCGGAGCGGCTGTATAGCGATTCACGCATATCACTGAAGGTGAGAGAGAGAGAGCTAGCATTGAAACTAGAGAGCGAAATAGTAACGTTGTCGTGTCTTGCTTATAAATAATCGATCTCAGCGCTTTTTAAAATCACGCCTGCGGAACCCAATGTATATGCATTGGGATACGAATTTCCGTGCAATACGCTTTAAAGCACTTAAACCGCTTATTTATTAAGTGGACGTTTTTTGTCTTCAATTCAATTGTTTGTTTACGTAGGTATGTACATACTACAGATTAGTACTAACTACAATAGTTTTAAGTATCACCTCTGCTTTCTGACGTGAGCGTGAATATCTGTTAGAAAAATTTAATATAAGTGTCAATGATTACTAGTGTATTTGATGAGTGTTTGTTTATAAAAAATTATTATCGTTTACTTTCCTGGTAGGATTTGTTTGTGTTTAAGTAATAAACTGTGTAAACATTTACACCTATAAAATTTTTGAGTTAAAATTGCGTATTGTGAATAAAAAAAATAGTTTATAAATGTTACAGTCATAGTCTGAAATTATATCCTCACCTAAGAAATAACTAGTCAAACAAAGCCCGATTCATACCTATCACAACTCATATAAAAAAAAAAAAAAAATGTTAATTATTACAGATAATCACTGTACATATTATTTCATTTTTAAATGGCGTATTTATTCATAACTATTTGATTGATAGTCCTAAGCCTATCAAGTATTAAGGGATATCAAATAGTATCTATCAACAAACGAGGGATATACTAACGATTTGTGCACTCGTGATTGAAAGGTACGAAATATTTCCGCGGATATGGATATGCGAAGCGGATATGGATATGCGAAGAGGATATGTATCTTTAATCGGAATGATATGTGACATATTCAATCTTTGTCCGGAGTTACTTAACCCATGGCTATAAGCCAGTATCTGGTCGCGCACGAGAATTACGTATTGCTAGCGTGTAGTTATGTTAGCAACGATTGGTTGAGTTCGGTTTTTGTTATTTTGAGGTGATCACCATTGCCAACTGACTCCCATTACCTACATTTCCCCTAACGCAGGTGTACCGGGCCAATGGTGAAGACTTCCTATCTGTAGCGGGAGGTGCGACATGCGAGGCAGCCGCCTTCTTGTCGCGAGGAGCCCAGGTCATTGTGCGGATGCGAGGTCTTCCGTATGATGCCACTCCACAACAAGTCGTGAGTTTTTATTCGCTACTTTCATAAGAGATACAGTATTTATTTAATAAAAAGTAACCTTAGCCAACTCTCTTTTACGACTTAAGGTTAACATACACTTAACTCAAAGAAACTTCCTCTCGCGAACGCTTGATTGTGGAATGAGCTCCCTGCCAAGGTTTTCTCTAAGGACTACAGTATGGGGTTCTTCAAGAACGAAGTTATTGGATTATTTAAGGGTCCGCAACGCGCGAGTGATAATTCTGGTGTTGCAAGCGTCCATAGGTCACGGTGACCGCTTACCATCAGGCGGACCGTTTGCTTGTTTGTCACCTTGGTGGTATTAAAAAAAAAAAGGCGTTTTCTAACTAACCAAATAACTAACTCGAACCAAAGACAATTAACTCCAATAGTGATTGTTTTCAAGTATATTATGATTTCTATTTTTTTTTTTGATGATTGTTTGCCCCGAGCGTAGGTTTTTTCTAAGGACTACAGACTAAGTTATTAGATTTCTGATGGGTTGGCAAGTGATGCCCCAGGTGTTGCTAGCGTCCATAGGCTACGCTGACTCCTTACCATTAGGCGACCGTGATGATATAAAAGAACCATTAGGAATTAGAGTCAAGTCGGTACGATCTGGTTCCGGGACGTTAAGTGTGCGTTAACTATTACGTAGCTATTGAGCCTAGGGAGTGTGGTGTATGAAGCAGCTCGAACTACTAAATCATTAAACAAATTACCAAACGTCAGACTGTTTTTCCTCAATTAGGAAATACACTACGGACTGTATCCTATGTAGATCTAGATTCCTTTCTTTTCCTACATCCAGATTTTTATGATTTTATGCCCTCAAAAAAAAAATAAACAAATCCAACTACCAATTTTCAGCTGGACTTCTTTTCAACGGGCGACGACCCAGTTCAGGTACTGGATGGCTCTGAAGGTGTACTATTCGTGCGGAGAGCCGACGGTCGTGCCACAGGGGATGCCTTTGTGCTGTTTCCTAAAGAAGAAGACGCGTCCAAAGCGTTGTCCAGGCATCGTAAGCTGATAGGTGCCAGATATATCGAGCTATTCCGGTCTACTACTGCTGAAGTTCAACAGGTATGGATGTAATAAACTTTTAGTTTTTTTTAAAGTCTTTCTATTGACAGTGGGCATAGTAAAAATAAAGAAGTATGTTATGTTCATGCCAACAGTATAAAGGATAATAAGTAGTACGTACACCCGTATGAGTGATTGCGTGACGTCGTGATACTTACGGATACCTACGGTCCTTCTTTATACACAGACGAGCGCAAATACCTAGTCACTTACATAAACGACGATATTTCAAAAACTAGTAGAGATAGCTTCATGGAACAAAAGGTATATTAAAAAGAGTTTTTTTTAACACACTTACTTGGAAACAGTGTCATTACGTGCAAGCAAAGCGGGTGATAAGTCCTTAGTACTCACACGGTCCTTTTCTTTGTAAATTATACTTTTCTTAAAGCAAAGCGCGCGTTAAATAGAACTCACGGGCAGTAATGACGCTCCTATTCATTAAGTGATGTATAAAAGCTGTCGATGGCGTTGTTTTCTCTATTATTATATCTATATTCTTATTTCATATTATTATTTATTTACTCGCAAATGTGACGAAAAACATTGTGTGTAACACGGGCGGTACGAAAATTACAAACTCGATTCATTAAAGCCTTCGGCTTCTAAATAGCCTCTCGTCAGTAATTCTATTTAAATATACACAATGTACTAAATTTTTCACATAAATAATTAAATAAGTGATTTAATACACTTCAATATTCCTTTGTCTTCATATAGCTATCATGAGTTATTTAGGAAATATTGTTGTTAATGTAAGTAACTTATTATTTTTGCTCGTCAGTGTAAACAGAAGGTCAGTAAGTGATCTTCAAACCGTCAAACAATTACGTGTCTAGTAAGTCAACTGTTTTGTAAGCGTATTGATTTATAAAATGACAAACGAACCAACCATTTCTACGTATATATAGCGACTCAAGTAAAAAAGTATTAGTTAAACCTTCATATTCTTGTAAGTAGTTTGTTACATTTATGTTCCGTGAACAATGGTAGTTATTTGATAAGTAGGTAATAAATTGCGCAATTTTCTTTTCATAGATAACATTATATGCACGCCACATAAAATATACTGGTTTCTTAAACTGTAAATAGGAAAATAAACATTTTGAACAATAGTAAACTAACCTTGTATAGTTAATCTATTTGGCTAGGTAACGTACCTACCTACTTGAAGCAAAGCAAAGTGTTCAAAAGTGTCTGTTGCTAATGACAGAGTATATCAAGTAAGTTCTCTTTCGAACGTCATGTAAGGTCAAGACTAATAGAGCGAGATAGCGCTAGATTCGTCTTAACCTGTCACACTTACGCACCGGTGTGATACCGTCCTTGTATCAAGCATCCGTGCAGATGCAAGGAATCACAGTGGTGCGTAAGTTTGACAGGTTAAGATAATACGATTCGGAGCGCCTCTCAGCGTGCTGCATACAAACGAATTTCACACTTATTTTTGACATATTTAAGACATGTTCTAGTTACAAATATCTAGGTCTGCAGTGTATCAGTTTTCTATTAAATTTTATAGTTCAAAAGTTATACTGGATTCTAGTTTTACATACAAATGGTTTCAAAAAAGATTTCTAGTTAATAAAAACATTTTACAAGATTTTGGAAAACCACAGACATAGGTATATTCGGCTTGGGATTATGACTAAGAAATTTTACAGTGATTGATCAGTAAATGTCAAAAACTAACGAGAAATTCGTTTGTATGAAGCCCGCTACGAGGCGCCGCGAATCGTCCGGATAGCGAGATTAGTCTCTACGACCTCCCCGAATAGGGCCTCCCTCCAAACACGACGCCGACGCCCCGGGTTCGTCGGCGCCCACAAGGATACACTAGGTATCAAAGAGTGCCGGGGCGCTTCTTGCCCCCACTCAATCGCAACCGCACCCGCGTAACGGGGAACTCCCCTCCTGGCGGTGACTCACCTTCGGGTTCGAGACTCACGCCGGTCGAAGGGACGCCCCCGAGAGCGACAACCCAAGCCGAGGCTTCCCCCGCGGGAAGCCCTTGAGCGTTGGGCGCTATATGGGCTGAGGCTCCTTCAGAGTCTCGCCCCAAAAGCCCGGTGAAGCAGTAATGGCTGCAACAGCCAACTGCATAGTCAGCTCAGAAAAAAAAAAAAAACCGCGAATCGTATCCTCTTAAGACGAATCTAGCGCTATCTCGCTCTATTACCCTTGACCGGACATGATGTACGAGAGAGAACTTACTCGGTATACTCTGGTAGTGCTGACTTGAGGCCCGATTACAAGACACTGGTAATGCAGGTGCATTTTATAAGAATGAAAATTGTATCTGCATTTTATTATTACAATTGGCTAACTACTTTAATGAAACATACTCTTGATAACTGCTGGCTCTACTTAAGAAGTGTAAAAAATCAGTTGCTTTGAAAGAGATAGGTACGTATAGAAACGCTGTCACTTAGCGGGTATGGAATAGGCTTTTTCGGCACCTTCTTATTTACAAAAACTCAGTTTGAAAAATCATGTACTAGGTACATAATATACCTCAGCCTAAGCATTCATTTAGATAATTCATTGAGTCGGGTCAAAGGCATCTAGACAGAGTAATGCACCCTGAGTGTCTAGACACTGTCGGATTTTTCTTTAACATCAAACGCGATAACCGACTGTATGAATGAAATAAAGCTATAGCTATGATAATACTTTATTCCTGGCAGATCCGATGAAAATGCTGATTATTGTTCTCTTGCGAGTGGGATAGCACTTCAATCACGGTTAGAATGACACAGTAATTCCACTGTAGCCATATAAATAATGTATATGTCGCAGGCAAATAGTATAATCCGCCGTCACATAATATTCCTAGGCAAATTGTAATGTATGGGAACGAAAGGAACAGAAATCGCACTATATAAGTATAAAATATATTATAGACTGTATATGTCATGTATGTTAGGTTGGGTTCAGTTTCTCTTTTGTAAACGTAGATGCGGAGCGAGCGAAGCAAACCAGCCAAGCTTCATATAATAATTTATATAATAGTTCATATAATAGTTATATGATAATTTCTATTCCATACTTTACGATCTGCCTAGGCATATTATGAAACGGCGGATTTTACGATTTGCCTGCGACATATATATATTAAGTGTCCTCAAACAATTTGTCATATTACTTAATTAAAATTGGATTTCAGAGACTTCTGGCTATTAAATAAATAGGTAGAACCCTTGATTTACTTAGTAGGTTACATAGGTATAATATGTTGATGGTCCACGTTAAAATTTAGGTTCTATTTGTTAGCCTTTATACCTTATTGTAAGCAGTCACGGAATATAATGTTCAAAAAAACCTAGAATGATTAAATCACATATCAGAAGTTCTCGAAGGGAAACGAATTGTCGAAGTGATAAAAAACAAGTCGTCATTAAATTGAGTCATTTAAGCTGCATTCCAAATCACTTTAAGTCTGTAGAACAATAATCGCTCGGCAATGTTCAGATTTCATTGTATTCGAAATAAATACTTTGACAGCTACTTTTTACACTTACACTGTAGTAAAAATTAGCTACGTTTATAAAAACCTCTGATAATTGGAAAATAATTCAAAGACAGACATTCAAACTATTTTTTTATAACTTTCAATAAACATATGAGTTGAGCTAGGATAATTTTCACATATTGCCAAGAAAACAATATCGAGGGTCATTTACTAGCTTACTAGTACCGCCATTAATTATATTTGCTCCTCCCTCGTTATTTATTGCTTCCTCGCAGCCTAGTTGGTAATGCGGCCGGCTGCAGTGCAGAGGGTGTGGGTTCGATTCCCGCACTGGACAAACATTTATGTAATAATCCTTGAGTCTGGGTGTATTTAAGTATGATATGTATGTATTTACAAAAACAAAGTAATTATCATATGTACTTGTTTCCGTTGTCTGATATCCATAACACAAGGTCTGCTTACTTTGGGGCCAGACGGCGCTGTGTGTAATGTTGACAAATATTTATTTATTATTATTATTTTAATTCCTCTTCGTAAAAGTGAATTAAAATAATCAAAAGGCTTCAAATATAAATCTAATCACAAATATTTTAAGTAAGCTTTGCATTGTTTGTATAAATCCACGTCAACATTCAGATTTTCAATATAGCTAGCTTTCCACTAGAGGAAATTGTAAATAATATAATGGCGGGTCAAGTAAGCTGCTACTTGCTCTTTAATTTTTGGAACAATGTTTTATATTTCCTAGAGTACCTACGTAGATGTTACAACTCGGGCGAATTAACATGACACTAAGCCGTGTGAAGTCTATTCAATGTAAGGTACGCAAAAAAAAGGTCAGAGTAACTAAAAGGGGGTGCAAGAGAATAAACCGGACTTAGATTATTTTCACAAAAATTTTTTTTTATTTCCTAATTTTCTATGAAAATTTGTGGTGTCCCCATAACCATTTATTTGATGATGGGAATCGATAAAGTACATCGTCGGCGGCAGCCATTGTATGGAGTACTTTTGTCTGTGAACCCTCTTCGGACCCTTAGGGGTATCAAAACTTTTTGATGATTATCAATAAAAGACATTGCCATACGAAAGAAATGGTCCGTCATTGGGACACACTCCCTTTTGAAAAAAATTTCGAACACCCCCAGCGGTCCGAGGAGGGGTTACAGAGTAATGTGCTTCTTACAAACGTTGCGGCCGACGATAAACTCTATTGGTTCCCATCATCCAACTATATGGTTATGGGGACACCACAAATTTTCATACAAAATTAGGAAATAAAAATATTTTTTTCAGCACCCCCCGTTGTACACACTAACGGTAACCAAAACAAAGAAAAAAACGTAAAAATATCCTAAGTCCTGTTTTTTTTTTTTTTTTACCATGCACCCCCTTTTTGTTACTCTAACAATTTTTTTGCACACCCTACATTGAATACACTTGTGTGGCCAGGAGTCATGTTAACTCGCCCGAGTTGTAACTCCTATCTTGGTCATGACGAATGAATTTTGCTTTATGTCACAGCCTACCTTGAGATGCGACGGTAAGTGCATCCAACAACACGGTTACAATAAAGCATGCTTGCTTACATAATACTATTATCTATCTACATATCTATACTATACCTACATAATTTATCTATGCATATATGTATACGATGATATCGGTAAATTGCACGTTATAGGTACACAGATTGTCGTGTTTTTTTTATCAATTAAAATCACTTAGTTGCACTTTTAACTTTTTGTTAAATGTTGTGATTTTGTTGTATTGAGTAAATATAAGAAAATAATTATAAATAAAACTAAATCTGCATTGTTATGTGATATCTACCTACCTACAGTTATGTTTGAATTCGAGTTATAAGAAATCCGACGCACACTCAGAAGAACATACAAATATACCTACTACCTATGTAAATAGCCATCACATATTAGTAAAATAAAAGTTTATGTCAACAAAATAATCAAAATTCAAATATATTATTTGTTATGTTATGTTCATTGTATCGTAAGCTAGACAAGATTTATTTGTATAATTATAAAAAAATATAATTAGACAGTAAGTAAGAATTTAGTTAACTTTACGATTATCATTGTTCTATTGGTGATAACTAGGTATTCCAATTGTTGGAATATAACAAAAATAAATCTGTCCCTCTTTAACTAATAGTACGAGAGCCTTCTTCGTTCATACGTAATAGGTCAAACCATAAACAAAGGCTTATTTGTTATAAGTAAAGTGTTTGATTATATTTTATTCTGAAGTTTGTTTTAGCTGTGCTCTATTAGATAGACCACGTTTACACACCTTCTAAAAGCCTATAATAAATACTGAGTTAATTAAATCGTCAACAAGTGTTTCTTTTTGCAGTGTTTCTTTTTGCTTCCAAACCTAATACCAATACAAGGTATTACAATAAATATCCTAATAATAAAAAAAATGTGATCGATGTGTTTTAAAATATGTGTTAACAGGCCTCTCCTCGTAAAAAAGATGCTTAAAGTTTAGCGCCACACGCTAACCCAGTGCGGATTATGCAAACGTTGTCTAACTAGTGGCCACTAGACTTTCAGAGTTTTCAAGCTACCGAATAAGATACCTCCAACTTGGTTTTAGACTGTTTTCAATAACCAATATCCTGCCGAAATCCTGGCTTACTTCTCATAGTTCGTAAGGGTATATTATTCTGTCCCAGGTGTTTTATTTTATTGCTTATTACTTTAAATCTGGTAATTTACGACGTATGGGACATATATAAAGCCACCTTAGTCCAGATACACTGTTATCAGAAGCTGTGGTGTGGTGAGGGGCCAACCCCCTGTCACGCAGGACTAAAGTGGCTGGTGATAAAAGGCCGGCCACCAACTTCTGGGGATAAAAACCATGAAGATACACATACATACTTAATCCTTTAACATTTTATATGTATATATATATGCTAAAAATATTTTGTTAAGCACACATTAGTTTCGGTTATTTATACAAATATACTTCTTAATAAAAATAATAATAAAATTCTTTATTGCACTAATTTTGTACATAGGCGAACTTAATGCCTTCAGGCATTTTCTACCAGTTAACCATTGGTAATGTAGATATAAATAAGGGGTTGTGCAGTGTTTGTTGTAATAGATCGTAGTAGCTTCAATAATGATAATAGATTAAGTGATAAAAGATAGTGTATAAAAAAATAATATCATAAAGTATAATATGTAAAAAAGAAGGTGGATAAATTATTTATAATTTTATACATAAATATACATATATGTATATATAATGTATATATATATATGCATAGGTCACTAGAAAGCACTAATACCTGACCTATGTATTTTGAATGTCGATATAGTACCGATGCAGTAAAGCTTTAAACCTCTCTAGTGACTTTGCGTTACGAATATCATTCCACAAACGAACTGTTGTGACCGTGAACGAATTTCTTCTTCAAGTTAGAAACCAATTTAATCTATGTTGTCGGCCATGGCAGGTGTTAAATCGGTCGCTGGAGAGCCGCAGCAGCGCCGCAACGACACCAGCAGCGCCGGCTCCTGCCGAACGCATGCTGCCGGTCGCGTTGGTACCACAGCACGTCATCACCTCTGGAACTGCCAAAGACTGCATCAGACTTAGGGGCCTGCCTTATGAAGCTCAGGTAACTCACATATCCTTTTTGTTATATGTAATCATGACCACTATCATATGGGGTTCTTCAACAAAGAATTTTTTAGATTTGTCAGCAAGTGTCCATAGGCTGTGTCCATAGGTGAACGTTCACCATCGGGCAGACCGCAAGCTTGTTTGCCACCTTAGTGGTTTAAAAATCAACGTAACCATCTTCATTATTGACATGATTAATGAATTGATTTCAAAAATATACGACCTCGACTGAAGTTTAAACAACGTTTTTCAATAATGTGATGCTTATTTACTTTAGGATTTGAGTAAGACATGCTAAAGTAACTTTGTACAGCACTTTTCAGATTTTTAGGGTTCCGTACCAAAATTTTAAAATGCAAGCCCTTATGGTAGGACTTCGTTGTTTTTCTCAGAATGCTACCAAAATTTTTGTACAGTTGCAAATTTTTAGTACGTCTCATATTGTAAAGGACGAAATAAACTCCATTTTTATTTTTATTCCAGGTCGAACATATACTCACTTTCCTCGATGAATTCGCCAAGAACATAGTAGTGCAAGGCGTTCATATGGTATACAACGCACAGGTTCGTTGATTTCTTTTTATCACGAAGCAAAGCTTCCTATAACTTCATCAAAAAATGAGTAGGTACCTAACTCAAATAATATCATATAGTAAAAACTAAAAAGCGTTTAATAACTTGAATGAGATATATTAATAAACTAGTTAATTGAAATCACTTTCGGTTTGTCTATTTTACCGTATCATTCCAAATGTATCTGTTACGTTAGAAATTCATTTTTATGGTTATATCACTAAATATATTACAAAAGATATTGCTATAATAATTTAATGCTTTGTTTTTATAGTCACTAGAGTTTGACACTTTTAGTATTTCTTTGACAAAAGTACTATTGTCAAAAGTTTGAACCTTATAGTATATATAACGTTTACATACCTTCACTCCAGCCATTGAGACATGAGAGTTTGTCACTAGTACTATTTTTTTGACGAAAGTACCATTGTGTTGAACCTTATAGTATACATAACGTTAACATACCTTCACTCCAGCCTTTGAGACACGAGAGTTTAACACTAGTACTATTACTTTGACGAAAGTACTATTGTTCCAAATTTGAACCTAATATTCTGATAACGTTTACATACTTTCACTCCAGCCACTGAGACACGAGAGTTTGACACTAGTAGGTACTATTTTTTTGACGAGAGTACCATTGTGATGAACCTTCTAGTATATAACGTTAACATACCTTCACTCCAGCCTTTGAGACACGAGAGTTTGACACTAGTACTATTACTTTGACGAAAGTACTATTGTTCGAAATTTGAACCTTATATTCTGATAACGTTTACATACCTTTACTCAAGCCTTAAAAGTAGGTAGGAGCTTAATTAACCAATATTGGTGTTGTGGGACTTCAGGGTCATCCAAGTGGAGAGGCATTTATCCAGATGGACAGCGAAACCAGTGCGTTCCTGTGCGCTCAGCAAAAACATCACCGGTATATGACATTCGGCAAAAAGCAGCGGTACATTGAGGTTGGTTTTATTTTAATTGTAATTTGACTGTTTTAAAGTTAAAAAGCTGTTTATTAATTAAACTGATAGAAAAATTAGATTAAAATGAATTTGCGTTACTCAACAGGTGTTCCAGTGTTCTGGCGACGACATGAATCTGGTACTGACAGGTGGCGTCACCACCGCCACTTCGCCCAAAGTGCTCTCTCCCGGTACGTTGATGTCCCCCCCGCCGCCCGTCGCCCCCGCGCCCCGACTGCTCGCGCAGCACATCGCCCACCAGAGCCTTCTCGCTAGGCAACACGAAAACTTCCTCCTGGCAACATTACGCCCACCCATGCTCCCAATGCTACCGTCATACACAACTTTACGACACCCCACCCCCACGACCCCGTCATACTCTTTATCACAGATCCTACATAGCCCCCCACCACCAGCACTGCCAACGAAACGATCATACGAACGCGCGTTCCCCCAAACGAATGACCCCAATCAAAATAAACGACCGTACGCCGTCTCTCAAATCACTCCAGCCATGTCTCTTCCCGTTTTTTCGTATCCATCATCGACCCCTATATTTTCGTATCCGAGCACTAGTCAAATGTTAACCTCATACGCGAGTCCTCTGCAGACGATACCAACGGCTATGCCGACAGGTTTTAGTGCACTGTCTGCTGCTCTTCCACCAACAATGCAAACTAGCTTCCCAACAGGTTTGTCAATGTTCCCGTATTCCTACTATCCTGGAGTATAAATATTAAGTTTGACCCTTCTAGTTTCAGTCTAAAATGGCACTCAAGCTGACTTGCGTTAGATCTCTAAGGACTGAAAGTTGGATCGGTAACTTTCGGATGACGATGCTCAATCGTTGAAAACAGGGTAACGATAAATGACAATAAGCTCAAATTAATTGTAACTACGACGTGCCTTCGCTACGGATCTTAATATTTTGGATTTATATGAAATGTAGGTAGTTAAAACCGATGTGTATATTACATAACACATCAATTTATATGATTTGATGGCAGTTAGATATAGCAGCTTGATATTTTTAGGTTAAAAAGATCGGTTTTGTTGAATTTATACTGACTTTAAATTTTGTTGAACTCTCATCATATTTTTAATTTCAAGTAAATAAGTTTTAAGTGAACCAGAGGTTGTATATTAATGACAAGTTGTAGGTTAAGTATAGTAGTAAAGTAATAAATCCTCAGGAGCGTATTTTAGTGGGCATAACGACAATAGTAAACATAAAAAGGTCGTTACTACCTGACCTAAGAGATTTGGTACTTATGGTTTGTGAGTATGTAGAATTTGATGGTTCTTATCGTCTGAGGGGGTAACTAGTGACTGGATAGCGGATACACACTCAAAAATACCTCTTAACTAACCACTTAAGTCCTGCGTGACATGTGCCGCTAAATTGCTTCAGACGAAGTGTGTCTAAGCTGGTTTGCAGCGTAAACTATGGTAAAATACATTTTCCCGACGTTTTGGCTGGGTTGCACCAGCCTCGGTCACAGGCAAACTGTAAAGGCGTCTTGTTGAACTACTGTCACTTTGTATACTTCTCATCTCAATATCATCTTTATATACAATATTTTTAAAATAATAAGTGTTCGAATCTTAGACCAGGCACAGATAAATTTACCTTGACGAACATTTACTATACAAAGTATGAACAGTAGTTCAAAAAAGTGTGTGAATGAATGAATTGCTTTTTGGTCAGGTTTGTATGAAAACAATGATTTTTTTTTGCAGTTAATCAATTTGTTTTATACGTCATTTTTGCTGATAGTGCTTTTACTCATTAAAATGAACTGTAAATTAGGAATTGTAGTTTTTTTGTTGATGATATTGGACAGCTATTAAGTTTTTAGGATAAGGAAATCTATAAGAGATTAGACACTAAGTGAATCATAAAGTGTTTAAATGAATGAATTGCGTTTTGGTTAGGCAACAGCGTTTGTATGATCTATATCGTCGTTATGCGCATTCCAATATGGTCTTACGGCAATTACCAATAGTTGCCCTAAGTTATAATTTAACGTTGTGTGATTAGCTTTAGTAAAATGTGATTTTTTATCAAACATTCCATGCAGTAAAAGACAATTTGGCATTTCGTAAGACTGACAATTTGTGGTCTAAAATTTTGTTTGTCCAGTTTTGTGATCTGTGAGTATGTACTTATTTAAAATAGAGTACTTACTTCACATTTTTTATTGATCGTATAGCGTACTTAATTTTTCTTTTTTTGAGTACATTGATTTTTTTACGCTTTATCGATTTGTTTTTTATATATCATCTTTGTTGATAATGCTTTTGCATATTGAAATGAACTGAAAGTTAGGAAGTGTAGTTTTTTTTAATAATATATAACGCAGCTATTAAGTTTTTAGGATAAGGATATTTGAAACAGTGCTGGTGGGCGTTACTTTATACTCATATCATTTCTTTTCCTATTACCACCCTTAATACTTCTCATTGTCTTCACAAGCTATAACAACATAAATTCATTTGTATTACTACCTAGCATATTGCCATCCTTGACAGGACCTCTCACCACGCAGTGTAATAATACAATATTTACGTTTAATATGCAGGTTTTAACAAATTTACAAATTAAAATTTGTGTAAGTTTATGCAATAGCAAATGGGTTTACGGTTATCTATTTATAAAATGATTTTTAATTTGGATTTTTCGAATGGGGTACTCAAAAATTGGACCAGTTTGTTTTGACCATTACTGTAATCGTTTATGGTGTTGCCATTGTTATAATATACATAGAATATAGGTTTGGGAGCTTTAGTCACGAGTACACGGTGTATTGGCTAAATCTTTGTTCTGTCATTTTCCATTTATAACTGGTATTTTTGGCAATAACTTAATGTACTTTTGACGCTTGTTATTGTTGCCAGATGTACCCTAGTCTAGTGTACAATGCAAATATACTTTGTTTATTAAATGGTAAATTAAAGGTGTTGTAACATGGTGTATCCGAGCGGGTTGTGTAATGGAAAATGTGCATGATTGTGGTAAAAAAAGACGGTAAGTGTTGCACTTCATTCATGTGTTAAAGATTTGGAATTTAGGTGAATAATTACGTGTCGTTTTCAAAATTACTAGTTTTAGATAAGAATGTGAACTAAAAACATGTCCTAACTTCTAGGAAAAAAGCAGGACGGTTAAAAACGAGTCATGCCCCAGGTTTTGCAAGCGTCCGCAATTAGGCGGACCGCAAGTTTGTTTGCCACCAATTATCAGACATTGATCACATTGAGACTTTGGGATCTTGGTCTAACCTTGGTTGTGGGTATAAATTTAGTTCAAAGACATTTTAGTCTCTTTTCTTTTAAATAGGATTTAAAAGTTTGTAAAAATACACGTCAATACATTTGAATCGCTGACTGTTTTAATTGTTATTTACGTATTGTGAATACAATTAGCCGATTCTAGATCTTATAACAAACATTAAAAAAAATATACAACCGAATTGAGAACTCCTCCTTTTTTTAAGTCGATTAAATGCATACAATACGAATTATACAATGGCGTGTAGTGATTTTTTTATTATGTTCACATTCTTATCATGGGTTTGGCATGGGCAGCTTTGTTTACTAAGTTATATTTGTAATTATAGCATGCATGACTGCAGATAATAGACGTCTAGTTGTTACAGTTCTCTTTTTGCTTCAACGAACGTTTTCCAGAGCACAGTTCGGCCGGATACTGTAACTTTATATACAGCCAAGCTGTTTTATATCCCTTTTAAAATGTACACAGCAAATAGCTTTATTTTGGAACAATGAGTTTGGCAAAAATAATATAGCTAAAACAACTTTCCAAAGAAGTTTTCAATAACTTTTCAATTGTTTATTCATTTCCCTAGCACTAATTACTTAACTCATAGTTCCAAACCAAAATATCTGGTTTAAGGCAGTCGTTATATCCTCCAGTCATTAACGCGCTATCTCTTTATATTAATCACAGCTTTCTTCCTCTACTGCTACTGTAAGCCCTTCTTATCGCTTATTATTTATTCCAATATAAGTACTTATTTAAACGTCTGAAATGTGATACGTTTTCAGTGTTTCAATGACTTTCAGCGTTTGTTCATTTAGATTAAGTTTTTTGTCAATTCAGGTATTGGTTTTAATAAATTCTCGCCGATTATGTATTTTCTGTTCACATCAAATATGCTTTCTTCAAACAATTACTAGATCTCGTATTTTAAATGTATACCTATAAATGTACATGAGCCGAATCTTTAAACAAATTGTGGTGTCTTTTCAGTGGCCTGGTCATTAAAATACTAACATCTCCAACTGTATTTAATTCAATTAACCTTTAGCTAAATTTATATGGGAACGAATTTATTGGTAATAAATGCTATAAGTAGTGGAGTCGGTTTTTATAAAATTTTATAATTGGTTTGTAAAGTGGTGTAATATTTAAAGTACCACCGATCCGTAACTTTCACTGTTAGTTATTGAAACACGTGTTACTAGTGACTGGGGGACGTGGTATAGCTACTACATATATTAATTCCGACAGTAAATCAATTAAAAAGGAACTATCAATCATCCCAATTTATCTTTGGAGAAAACTGTAAATGACCAAGTGAATTTATAATACACTTTGTATATACATTAGTAGAGTAACTTTACATTTGTTATAATCCTGTATTCATCAGTTATACTGCATAGTACCTGCAAAAAAAACCAATACATATTGTATACATCAATATATGTACAAACAATACATGTGGCCAGCAAATCACGGTAATGAATAGTACTTCTTGCAAATTAACGTGCTGTTTACCGTTTTAATCTTACTATTAAAACGGTAAATAACCGTATAAATTAACCGTTTTAATAGTACTTCTAACAAATAAACGTGCTATTTGCCGTGTTAATAGTACTTCTTGCAAATTAACGTGCTATTTGCCGTTTTAATAGTACTTCTAGCAAACTGACGATCTATTTACTAGTTTAAAGTTACTGGCTAATAGTATTTCACGAACAGCACAAATATTACTCACAATTTTATTTTGAACTATTTTTTTTTTTTTACTGATTTGACTTAAATACACAAAGTGTGTGTTTCAGTATTTTTCTTTATAAATTATGCTCTGCTAGCAAAACGATCCATTTAAATCCCTTAAACAATCTAATAAAAAGGAATGATTGATTGAACCTTTTTTTATTTTGTTTTAAAAAAATTTAATGAACTTGTAATCGTTAATATATATAAAATAAAATAGGTAGGTATTCTTTTTTCCGTAATTTCTTTATATACATGATTTCTTTTTGATGATTTTTGTTAGTTTCTAAAACAGTTTTTAATATAGGTATCTACATAATTGAATATTTTAGTTGGCTAATTATAGTTTTATATAAATTACTTTAAATAAATCAATGATTTAAGCGTTAGATTATTGAGAGTTTTTCTGGTATGTGGTTGGTTGTGCTATGTATTTGTCACTTCTATTATTAATACTAAAAAAGCTTTTAGACACCGCAATACTTGTGAAGGAGGGGTTGATTAAGTCCCACGCAGATTAACTTTGAGACATAGTACTGAAGTCAAAATAGTATCAACAAAACATGTTGTCATCCTATTTTGTGTGATTTTTAACTTTTGTTGGTGACATTTTACTTTTTCTATGTTTTTCTGTGAGGGGCTCTACACTAACAAAATGAAGGCTTTCATTGTCTGCCCTAGTATTGTCTCAGTATATTTGTCAATAACTAACACACTTTATAATATAAAACATATTATTTATGGCATTTGGTTGTTTTGGTACAGGTCATTGATATCGTGTCGTGGGATATATAGTTAATTATGTATTTAAAAAATCTTATTCAGCCAATGGACGCCGCCTAAAAGGCTTATGCCTGCCTACATACCTTTTCAATTTGCACTATTTTCTTCTTATTCATAAAACTGTTATTCACTTTTCACAACACTGTGTGTCATTTCGCAAGCACTAATTTCTTTAAATCTACATTAACTCAAATATTATATTCTTAACGCAATTTTCTAATCGTTAACTATTTTTACAGCAATATACTCATGATGCCAACTTAAAGGTTACGTGCGTAGATATACATAACACTTTTAAAAAACTAAACAGTTTTGATGAATTGTACATTTTCATTAACAAATAAATTCTATCTCTATTAGTTTTATGCAATTCACACTTTTTTTTTATTTTCAAAAGACTGTGTAGGTTTTCACTTTTCACAGCACTGTCAAACACGAACCTTTTCTAACTAAGAAGATGCGAACAAAATGGTACGAATCTAAATTATAGGTAGATGTAAATAATAAGTTGTAGCAAAAATATCAAAGTATGTTATTTTATACTTTATCACTTATTCGAGATCCACACTTGATACTTGACTTCACTTGATATTTGTCTTTTTTAAAATAACAAATATATATATATATATATATATATATATATATATATATATATATATATATATATATATATATATATATATATATATATACTTTAACAAAATAATTTTACTATATATTATACTATATATCAAATTTATATTTAATTTTAAAAAAATGCATTTAGTTTTATGTCATTTATACGATTATAGATACCTATAGGTATAAATTATACATAAAATATATTCTAATAATTTAAAGAGACGAACAATTATGCGTATTTGAAAAGTACCTACATACTAAAAAAAATATAACTTCAAAGTTTTGAAATTTAGCCGGTATTTGTTTTGATACATAGGTAGACTCAAAATATATAATAATAGTACCTAACACATCTTCATTAGTCAGTTCTTGAAGTGTTATTAATACTCAGCGGATATTTAACATAAAACATATGAAACTAAGTTATATTTTTTATCAAAAACATCAATACTTTTTAACTTGCAAGTTATCTTAATCGCATTGTATTATACGTACCTAGTTATATAAAAGTTGTTAAGAAAAATAAAGTACCTGTCTTGTTCCTGAATAGTAAGTCAATTTCATACCTTAAATAGGTTTGGTACACAAAAAAAAACATCTTTACAATGTAAATAGTGGCCACACATACGTACCTACAATTAAAAAAATAATAATCATAAAAATATCGTAAACTCAATTGTTTTAATAGTTACTATATTTTTAATTTAATTTTACAATACATATCGTTATTATAACCAAAATATAAGTAGTTTAGTACAATTTTTATTGTAGTGTTTAACAACTAGATTCAGATTTGTTTTTTCGTGTAGGATATAACAGTATTTTACTACCTAAACACTTTTTTTAATGATTCATTAGAAAAAAAAGGTGATTTTCCTCTAACACGACTTTTGAGCAAGAAATAACAGTTTCTAATTCGTCAGCAATACAGGTACCAATACGTTGCCTACCATAGGGGAATTTCATATTGATATTTCATCGAATTTGAAACTTCACATTTCTCGCTGATGTTCGTACACTAATTGAACATAACTCCTTCACAAGGTCGTAGGTGTAAGAATAGCACAATCATGTCCTCTGTCCCACTCCTTACATAGCTTTATTTAAGGGTCAATTTCATTAAAAATACCTTATTAAAATGGCATTTCGCCAACAATTATTCATTAGATATTGTGTCAGAACTTTCTTACATATTTTGCCATCAAGGTGTTTTTAACGATTTTGGCTACTTTATTAAGAATTCAAATACCTATACGTATTATCATAATATAACAAAATAAAAGAAGTCACATAATTTACCCAAAAAAAGGATAAAAAAATAAGGGATTAGTCAGCACAATCTGATGCTTCAACATTAAAATTCCTATTTTGCTAAAATGCATTTCTAAAATATGTCTGCTTTTAAACAAACGCATGAATTATACCTAACTCAAGGTGCCAGATTTAAAGAATATATCTAAAATTGTTTCATAGGGCTAATTTCAACGCTTAGTGTGTGTAGAAGAAATATATTTGTGCTTAATATAGAAGGAAATCAATAGAAATTCATGGGTTTAAGGTCTTAAACGTTTCTACTAGTGACTGGGTGAATGTATTAGTGGTTACCTACATCAAGCTAAATAATGACTACTGACAAGAGATAAAGTAGGTGAGTATTTATCTATCATTTGTTGTGGGATCATATGAAATATTAAAATCTTCTTGCTCTTGACTACCGAATTTATCTTTCACTAGCCTCAATTTCATGTAAAAAAGGGAAAATGATTTCGGAAAAAATATTAAAACAGACTGTTTCACGGAAACAAACTCTAGTGAACGGTTAATTATGTCACATATAGTACAATAAAATTAAAAAAGTCAACTTTATTTTTAGCTTTTTATTATAAATTATATCATTTGTTGACTTTACAAGCTTTATTGTTGATTATACAATTTTTACTGTACTATACTTGACAACAATTCATATTTTAAGGGTTTTTTCTGTGTTAACTTGCCTTATTCCAAAAATTTTGTGAAGCTGAGGCTAAGTTAATGGTGCTAAAAGTATTAGGGTACTTGGCGAGCATAAGTTTGGTAAAGTCCGCAGACTAGCTTGGTGGTTGGCGGCATCAACGACGTGTGTTACATATCAGATATACAATATCAGAGTATTGGTGTAAGTTGCGCACTGCTTTGGTGGACTGTTAATGCGTTCTGAGACCCTGGTGAGTGTTCATCTTGTTTTAATTAAATACATACATTTGTGTACGTCTTATTTTGTATTGTACGAAGTCACATTTATACTACTTATCTAAACTAGTGTTTAGCTGACAATTTAGAAAAAAACAATTATGATATGTGTATAATAATGAAAAATGATAAAAAGACTAAACAATTTGTTGACAATTACAAAAATGTTTTGTTGATTTAAAGAAGTAGTTGTTTGGTTGTATGTACACAATTTAACTAGTATCTGATTTTTAATTACCTAAACAATGTTCTATTTGCAAAATATAATCTTAATTTAAAATATCAATTGATTTAGCCATAATTGACAGCTAAGCATGCAATACACTTAAACATCACTTCATTAATGTGTTTATATTGAATTTATTTATATTGAAATTATTTATATTGAAACCTTTGTATCTATGGGATTCTTACATAAGGTGGTATATCTATCTAGGCCAAATAGAAATGATTAGTGAAATAATTCAAAAAGGGCATATAACATGGTATACACAAAATTAATAGTATAATATTTTTAGTCAAAAATAAGTATAAATATGTAACAAGCAATATGGTTATACTTTGTGCTTCTATTATGGTAAACATTTATTAATTACACGCATACTTATTCATAAGTATATTTATACATATATTGTAAATGTGACTAACAGTTTTGCATGACATATCAGCAAAAACAAACCAGCAAATCATAGAACATTGGTAGATAGGTACACGAGACGTAGCCTTGTATAAAGGTTTTTCGTTAAAAAAATTATTTGATTTTCACGATTCGCGCGTTTAACGCGTTGTAGATACATATTTCAGAAGATTTTATCTAGAATTTTAGTTAGGTATATGAAATTGTTCGTATTTAATTAATATATTCTATCATCTAGTACCTTATATCAGAACTTAAATCATAAGCTCCTTTAGCTACAGTAAATAAATAACAGTCAAAATTGCATCCAATCGGTCGCTTTAGTACTACTTGTTTATATGACAACTATTGACTTTTTTATCTGCATAAAAATTAAATACCAATACTTTACAATGCATTTTAATTAAGTCAAGCGTGTGAATTTGATATTTAACGTAAAGAATTCTGGAAGCTCAGCATATTATTAGTTATAAATTAATTGGTTTATATTATGTACAGCAGGTCCCCTGACGTATTACTACTCAACGATGGGTCCAACTTTGCCACCTCCGCTGGTCTACTGGGGCTACCCGACTCCGCCTGTCTCCCCTGCACACTACTATCATCCTACGCATCACCCGCAAACCATGGTTACTATATATGTACCAAAAAGTTAAAAGTTGACCCATTTGATAAAGTTCGAGTAGGTATGCATAGTGGTACCCCAAATATATGGTGCGTCGTCAAATTACACATGCGCTGACAGAGAAAAACTTCTCGGTAGTAGGTACCCTAAAGCACTATTTGAGGTGAAAATAGTCAACGCTTATTTTTAGGGTTCCGTACCCAAAGGGTAATTAGCAGAACCCTATTACTTAGTCCGTCCGTCCGTCCGTCTGTCACCAGGCTGTAATCTCATGAGCCGTGATAGTTAAACAGTTGAAATTTTTACGGAAGATGTATTTCTGTTACCGCTATAACTACAAATACTAAAAAAACAGAATAAAATAAATATTTAAGTGGGATCCCATACAACAAACGTGATTTTTTTGCTTGATATTGATAACGGCAACAGGTAGACGCTTGCAATATTCACAGAATATTTAGTTATAAAGTCACTTTAAAAATAAATAATTAAATTAGAATAAAACAAATATTTAAGTATTGTAAGTCCGTTTTTATAGATAATGGTACGGAACCCTTTGTGCGCGAGTCCGACTCGCTCGTCTCACTTCAACGCTCTTCTGCTGTCTTTGTTTATATTATTTCAAGTATATCTTTAAATATACTTCTACTACATATACATTATACACTATCAATTGACGGGTTGCAGCACAGAATGTTAGCGCAGCAACGATGAAAAATTTCGATTAAGCAATAGTTTGCGTTGCGTTTGTTAAATACGTTAACTGTACTACCAAAGTTAACAGTTAGTATAAACTAACAGAGTGTACCTACTCATCTAGTGAATGGGCAAACATTCTATTACATTACTATTAACTTATTAGTTAAACGTTACTGATAACTTAATTCTATTTATAAAAAACAAGCCGGATACAATAAAATATTTCGGAACATCAAAATGGGCTAAAAAGATAAAAAAAAATATTTTTGAGATGAAATAAAAAAAATCAATACAAAGAATTGGATTTGTAGGTTGGTCCTCAACATTGGGATATTTTTTTTAAATTAGTCGCAGTTCGTTTGACTTTGAGAACTACTGGTCCGACCATTTAGATCGTAGGAGAATTAGTCGAACGTATTTTTTTTTAAAAAAAACCTACTTGTTTCAGATACCTGAGGTAATATCGGTGAATGGCGGATCTCCTCTTCCAATTCCGCCTCCAGCCGCTTGCCATGAATGGCCAATATATATGGTCAACTAATATTAACTTGTTGAAACGTGAAATTTTAATATTTTTAATAAGAAAATTAATATTATCGATATTTTGTGATATGTTTTATTTTATGTTATTATGATGACAACTAAGGATATGTTATACAATTTATGTGTAAATAACAACGTAGAGTTCAGTTACTAACATCAAAACTGTGTCAAAGCTTCATAATAAAATGATTATTATCATTTTGAAACAGTTTTCATTCTGTCGGTCTTAAATTTTTTTTATAATATTATCTATAAGTTTTATATTTTAGAAAACGTTTATTTATATTTGTTTTGTAATGAGTGTTTAAATTAAATTATCGATTGTTTTTTTTTTTATAAATATAATTAAAAAAATATTTTATTTGTTAATCATCGATATCAAAATGATAGAATAGCTCAAAATAAGTGATATTTAAAACTTGGCATATTATTATGAAAAACTCCATAATTTACCTAGAATTATTTAGGCGTCTATATAAAACCTTATTAAGAGTATATTTTCAACAGAGAATTGTAGTCAATTTTTCATAAAATATATTATTTTAATAAATATTTTCTTGTAAATCTTGACTATGATTTGAACGATTGCCATTAATTTTATAATTAATGTTTAATAATATTTTAGCAGTTTTATTAATTTTAAGAGATTTATTTCATATAGTTTATTTTTCTTATAAATTGTTATTAAGTTATATTGTTGCTTTGCGAATGTGTTTTAGCTTCTAGAAAATTCATACGTTCCTTACACTCATCATAGCTAATATTTTTTTGTTTCAAATAAATATTAAAAAATATAAGTATACGTTAATTATTTAGATAGGATTTTGTTCGCAAATCAATGAATATTTCAATTATTTCCTTGAAATATTAAAATATTAGCGTTAATATAAGCGTTAATGTATCTAGCTCTATCTGTTAATAAATTTGAGAACAAGATAACAAATATAACTTTCATAACGCGTGAAAAATACAAAAGCGGAACTCGGTTTTTAAATAAGTTGGTTTTTGAACCCAACCATTTTGTTATCTAAATTCCATACACACATAAAATGCAACGAATTGTCTACACGGTGATAACTACGGTGCTTTTTGTTGAATATTTTTGTAAAGAATATAAAGCCAAATATATTAAACTAGACCATTATTTTCAGTTGTTAGTTGTAAGACAACGCTCAATTAGATATATTTTGAGAATAGTTTTACGAAAACGTTAAAAATGTAATGCCATAGGTATTTGTTAAGGTTATGGCAACAGTTTATTGACAAATTGTTAATGAACTTGTTAAGTAAGCTAATGAGTATAGTTTAATTAGCAAATATTATTTGGTAGTTCTAAATAAAAAATAATGTTACTATCAACTAGAATTGGAATAGGACTAGGATAGACTAGGAAGAAGTGTATATTTATGTAATAAAAAAAGCAGATTCAGCTATTAAAAAAACTTTTAATTAATTAATGTGTATGTATTGTTTTAAACCGTTGAGTAGAATCTGTTTTACGTAGGTTAATAAGGAGATTTACCTAAATGTCTATTATATTAAAAGAACCGTTAAATTAATTTCTATCAAGGTAGGTTTGTAAACACATAATAGTATATAAAATAATTACTCACTACACATAAAATGTACAACTGGAGGAATCCTAGATAGATGAGGCGATTCTCTAGCAAAATTAGATAAATCAACTTAAGGTAGTCATATTGTTTACGGAGATATAATTGTAAGTAACTACTTACCTGCTTTTTTTGAATTTTTTATTTGTTGTATTTTTGTGAAATTTTAAAAGTGGTGCTATTGAGCAGGAGAACGGTTTTTTGTTGGTTCATGAAATTTATTTATACGTTTATATGTTCACTTCACTGTACTTCAAATAAAATCAATCTTAAACACAGTATACTGTCACGTGATTTTTGTTGTTTTGATATTACGTATACTCATTTATCACTAGCTTAAATTTTTTACTAACCCATCCGACAGGATAACCTGCAAAATCATTATAAATTAAATAGGCAAGTTCAATAAAATTAAAATTATTTCCTAAATGTAACACGACCACTATAAGTAGAGAAGATATTTCAAACAACAATAATTTGGCATTTAAGTATTTTTAAATTAAAAAACTTAATGCAGTTAGGAGTGTAAATGACAAACATGAATTGTGTAGTTTCACCATAATGTCAAGAAATTCTCTACCGGCCACTTATCTCAGCCATTTTTAAAGACAACATTTCATATAACAATAATTTATTGTAATTTTTATCAAGAAACGTAGTAAAAGTAACAAACATCAACAACTATTTACTTGCAAAATGATATTACTGGCTCCTCTACAGCTGCAACATAACTCTGCAATTTTTAAAAACAACATTTCATTAAAGAATATTTTACCAAAAAATCCTAGTAAAAGTAACAAACATCAATTATGTTATTGTAGATATCGTTTAAGTTTACAAAATATTCTCCCTGATTGATATTACTAAACTACATATTTGGTTTTATAAGAGCTTATAAACACCAAACTATATGTGCATATTATTATATATATTACTGTTTAATAGGCCCCACAGCTAAAACAGGCTTTATGTGTAGGCTAAAGGCTTTATATGCCATGAAAATACTTCACAATTTAGTTTTATATTTTTTTTAATTTTTATATATGTTATAAATTATAGTTAGCATAATATATTATAAAAATAAACAACAAAATCGAAATGTCTTCCAAGTTTTAGATACATAATATGACAACTGTGTCACAAAATGTGATAGATATTAAGTTTTGTTATAATATATATATTTATAGTGTAGGTGATATAGAATTATTAACAGTTATCATTTCATAAATAAGTTTATCATATTAACCTATATAACAAAAAGTAAAAAATTTAATAAACTAAGACAATGTCATTCTACATTTTTAATTATTAATTTAAAACCATGACGTCCGAAGCCATCATGACTAAATATTCATGAACTCGATAATTGTAAATAATAATTAACTTTTATTATAATTAAAAAATAAGTAAGTTATTTTTTTATATTTCTGAGTAGATGTTGTGCGAAATGTTTGAATTATTTTCTTCATTGTTTTATACTTATTAATAAATTTCTTTTGTTTTAATAAAAATATATAATATTTATTGATTTGTTGTCGACGAACGTAACTATTGTTTAAAATTTGTTTGTTTTTATATTACTTAATTATATTTTATGTTAAGAAATAAAAACGTAGAATAATTTACATTTTCGTCGTTCCGTTTTGCAGTTTACCTGTGTTAAAACAACTACAAGTTTATGATTATAATAAAGATCTGACTTAAAAAATCATGTCATAATAAAATAAAAAAACTCATCTTTAATTTATGTAAACGACTATGTTTTAGACTTTTCATTTTTTTAAATTAAATATTTTTTTAAATATCCAGTGATTTAGTTGTTTTATAAGCGACAAGTAGTATGAATTTAATTTGTTACCTACTATTTATGTTTGCTTTTTATAGGTGTTTAATAATTTTTTTGTGTAACTTACCATTTCGCCATTATTTGATAACAATATAAAAATTAAAAAGTAAATGAAATAGTTATCAAAAGTGGTGAAAACTGGTAAATAAACTGTTTTAGATTTTGCCACCCTGCTTGTTAGTTACGTCATTACTAGATACTCGTAACATTATTAGTTAGTTTAGTGCCTTTGTTTGCCAAAAAATAGATTTAGTGACGTTTTCTCCATAATCACGGTTTTACCACTATTTTAATTATAATTAAACAAAAAATTTATTCCTGCTAGATCTTGGTTTTTCATAAAATATTATCTACTTAAGGGTTGTATTTAATAGAATTTAATTTTACATATTTTATACTTTGCCGGCCCAGACAATATTGCCCTTACTTTTATGATATATTCAACTAAGTACGTTGTCAAAATTTTGTCCTTGCGTTAATTTTTAAAAAGGAGTAAACATGTTTTCATTTCAAACAAGCTCATATTACAAGATTAACAACTAATTCTTTATTATGAGCGATTACTTTCAGTGTTTCTTTTTTAAATATTTTTTATCTTAATTTTTTTCTTTACACGATTGGGCAGTTGAAAAGTATGTTATATTGCATATGCATACTTTTTATGGTTTAATATAAAATTTTTCAAGTTTTATATTAATCACAAGTTAAAAATATATTAATTAAAAAATAATAAAACGGAATTAAGCGCGTCGTTATTTGACAAAATACTGAAATATAATGGTGTCCCTTTTTTCTTTCTTATTATTTTTAAATAAGTAATAGAACAAGAAAAGTTAAAGTTATATATAAAAATATATTCTTTTTAAGTTCAACAAAAAATATATATTAGAATTATGGTGGGATTATTAAACGAATTACTATGAATTAGTTGGAATAAGATTGGATAGGTATCACAAAAGTATACTACGGTTTATACAATATTCTATATTCTTGTTTATAATACTATACATTATCTTCTAATACAACTAACAACAAGGTGGCTTCCTTCCAACACGACAAAATTCGCGAAGCCACATGAGCCTTAAGAACAAGCTTTGAAAAACTTTCAGTCTCTTTCTAGTCTTTCAATAGACAGAGACAGATATAGTTAAGAAAACTTGTTAAGGTGAATTGCGCGTCGTGGATTTGTCGGTATAGGTTTACCTGTATCATTTTAAGTTACTTTAGTAGAACTAACTTATCAAAATAGTTTTAGTCAATTTAGAGTGTGCAATGTTAGAATTTAGACAAATTTGCCAAATGTTTTGGTTTCATATCATACAAATTAGTTAATTGTTCCCGTGAAATAAATTAAGATAGAACTATTTACCCCTCTTTAATTTGTACCCATTTTATTATATGACGTTACTTATCCACGCAGGGGTGGTCAGGGATATAACAAACGCCAACTATTTTGGCGAACAGTTAATAAATAATTGTTACTTTCACCGATTGTATTCTGTCTCAAACTGGACAGGGGGTGACTGGTAAGCCTATTGCCGTACCGGACATAAACCATACTCAAGAGCTAGAAAACTCTTACAATAAATAAAAGGGTCCTAACAGACCACAGAGGGGCATCATATTGGTAAATCAAAAAAAAGCCCAAATTTGGCTTATTTTATTTATAGATAAAGCAATCAAATAATTCATTTTCTTTGCTATAAAAGTGCATTTTAAAGATGAATTCTCTTTAATTGGACATGTACAGCAACTAAAAAAATGTGCCGGTTTCATCAAAATTCACAGTAGGTAGTCCAAAAATCGATAATTGAGTGCTTCGTTTGTCGTATTTTAAATAAATGAGATTTTTTTTAAACTTGCTTTATATGAATATATGTAACGGTTCTTTATTGCAAGTATTAACCAAAAAATGGATATATCTGAACCAAGCTAATACCTACATACCTAGAAATAGGTATTAGAAATACATTTGCTGTCACTCTAGGACTTGGACCTAAATACTGATGTGTGATAGGGACAACTGCACATAGGGCTAATTGTAGTCTAGCGCAGTCAAAATTACAGTTTCGTATTTAAATCTCAGCCGAATTTCATAGAAATTACTTTACCTAAGAGGTACCTAATGAGTTATTTTGTGTATTATGTTTTGCTTTTAAATGTCTTAAAAACCAGCCCAGTGCGAGTTGGACTCGCGCACCGAGGATTCCGTACCTACCACCATTTATGTTATCTACAAACACAAACAAAAATATTTTTATATTTGAGTTGTTTGAATGAAAGGTAAATTGCGGTTTATGACGTATTAAAAAAACTACTTACTAGATCTCGTTAAAACCAATTTTCGGTGGAAGTTTGCATGGTAATGTACATCATATATTTTTTTTAGTTTTATCATTCTCTTATTTTAGAAGTTACAGGGGGGGGGGCACACATTTTGCCACTTTGGAAGTCTCTCGCGCAAACTATTCAGTTTAGAAAAAAAAATGATATAAGAATTATTTTTGAAGACCATAGATACCCCACACGTAGAGTTTGATAAAAAAAAAACATGCTGAGTTTCAGTTTTCAGTAGGGAGAACCCCAAAAATTAATTGGTTTTTTTCTATTTTTGTGTGAAAATCTTAATGCGAAAGTTTCAACAGTATAGGTCTATAGTTTCGGAAAAAAGTGGCTGTGACATACGGACGGACGGACAGACAGACATGACGAATCTATAAGGGTTCCATTTTTGCCATTTGGCTACGGAACCCTAAAAAAGGTGTTTTTCTGAACTTTTGCGGAGTCCCAGTTCTCTAAATGCTTATCTAAAAAGGAAAACATACAGACATTAATTGTGTATTTCTATTATGAATAAAAAAAACTCGTCAAGTGCTTGTCGGACTCGCGCATCGAGGGTTCCGTAGGTATAAATAAGCACATATTTCGTTCATCACAGGAATTATATTTCAAATGGATGACAAACACCGTAAAATAATAAATGCGTATATCAGTGTAAGCAGTATACACTTACATTTACTAAAATAATTCTTAGATAACTAATGAAAGTACTGAAAATTGCTCTACCACAAACTTAACTTTGCCGTTAGAAAACTGCTGTCCCCATACATTGACATAGGTCGCGATTAGTTTACCAACTGCAAATAAGTTTATAATCGAAAAGAAGAAAAAAAAAAACACGGTTTTGGGATATTTTTCTGCTACATAGCGTTGCTTCTTGCCAAATTTAATGATTCTAGGTCATCCGGAAGTACTGCAACGGGCTTATCCTTAGGTACAGGAATCATATTACAAAAAACCGGGATTTCCATAATAGGAATGTAAGTTAGTTCGTTTTTAAAAATATTGAATCACACAGAGTATAAAAGGTTAAGCTTATATCTAATTTGTACATATAAAAAACTTAACTTGCATGAGGGCGCTCGCCAGGGTACTCAGCATCTCCCGCTCTGTAGTTTTACAGGCGATACCCTCTTCTGGGCTTACAATATGGTACCTATTGTATAATATTTATTGCTGAATGAGAACCACCTAACTTATCGGGGTGAGTGGTTGTACACCTCATCTAATCCACCCCTCGCAAATCTACACAATTTATTGGTGAGTCTGGAAAAGCTTCAGACACGACACTCCTAAGAACCACACGGGAGATATTCTAAAGCTCTTTTGTGGGAGCACAGATGTCTTCCTTCCGGAATGTATAGGTGCGTACAGATTATTTGCAACACAACATACAATGCAACACGAATGTATCTGGAACTGTCCGCGCGCTGCGCGCCTCAACTGCGAATGACCATTCCCGGCAGTCTTCAGCGCGCACGCCATAGAGCAGTTTGATTTTGAAGTGTACATGATACTACTATTGTAGTTTCAATTATTTTATTACACCTGTGTATAAAAAAGTTATCATCTCCATTCATTATTACAAACACAATTGACAATTCAAACATCGCGGGTACACTGAAAAAAAAATATTCAAGAAAGCGCTTTATTAACCAGAACTTTATTGCCAAAATTTTTTTTTTAAAGTTGATGTAATACGATTATTACAGCAATCCAATTAACATGATTGATTGGTTTACTAAGATTCTTTATTAATTTTGGCGTAAAATTAGTTGCAATAACCATTTCATTCAATATTGTTGTTAAAAGCAATAAAGTTAGAATTATAGGTCGTTCAACAAAGCAGCTTGTCATGTTAACAAAAATATGTTTAAATTAGTCAAATAGGAATTATTGTTGATGCAATATTATGATAAGTCGTTACAATGAGAAGCTTTATAAATATTAAAAAGCGCTTTATTGTTTTAAGCATCATGTAATTTATTAAATCAAAAATGTACTATGGTCTGTCAACAAACTTATACTATATACTACTATTTATTTAATTATGTATGTCACGAATTTCATTATAAGAAAAATAGTAGTATCGTAAATGGATTTATTTAAAATAATAATACAATTTTATAGTTTCTATAGTGTTGTAGTTAAAATAAATAAGCGATAATGTATACGAAAAAGCAGTTTTATACAAGCTGCAGTCAGTTGGCTTACGTCACGCATCTGCATCGCGCTGTGAGAGTTTTTTGGTAAAAAATCAGTGGGTCCGTAGAATCTCGCCCCAAAAGCCCAGTGAAGCACTAATGGCTACAACAGCCAACTGCATAGTCACATCAGAAAATAAAACAAGTACAAACCGAACCGTATAAAACCACGGCGGTCTCCAGGCATCCCACCTCGCCTGACGGAAGATTCTCCCCTTTTCGCCACTCATTAACGGTGACACCGAGCTAAATATTGACGCATCTTCCGCAGCAAGCCAGCCTTCTCCTTCATCTTCTAGGTACACGGACCAGAAGGCATTAACTTGGCATTTTCAAGACTGTAAGTGCGCAAGCATTACTGCAAGAAGTATCGACCTTCGGTCTGATAAAGGGAGTGATGTAGCGGATCTCCTTCACAAATTCTTAACTTTATAGTAGCAACTACACTTTTTTTATATCAAATGAACAGATTTGTACAAGCTACAGTCTTTTCAGTTTCAAATAAGAGCTTACTACATTCCAATAAACATCTCAAGACAAACTGCAATAAGTATTTTTATTTTAACATAAGAAGCTTAATGGGATCTGCAATGCGTTTTTTTAATTTCAAACAATCAACTTTTATAAAAGCTACAATTCATAATTTGTGTTTTTAATAAGATAATTGATGGAGGTAAAAATGTTCCTTTTGATTTTAAATAAATGGCTTTATACAGACATACTATTTTAATTTCAAAAAACTTACTTTATACAAGTTACAATAAGCATTGTTGGTTACAAATAAACAGCGTTATTGACCCATCAACAATTTTAAGTTTATAACTGCTGACAAGATACTTTATAGGCTCGTATTTAAATATGAAAGTTGATTGCTGCCAATAAGATTTTGATTCCATCAATTAAGTATTTTTTTCAGTGTAGTAGGTGCGCTTCGCAGCGCGCAGGTCCGTCGCGAATGGCGGTAACCGAATGCACGTAGCATTTGTTTTTAGTGCGTTCGCGAACACATTAAAATGTATGGGAAATGTTACATTGCATGTTGTGTTGCAAATAATCTATACCCAGCTTACCATCCAACCGCAACTATATTCTAATTATATATAGGTGAGCACACTCAAATAGTGTACTTTCGGGCGTAACATGCTTTATATTTTACTTTGTTATATTAAAATGGCAAGATGACCATTTGAAGGTCAAGGCATCAGTCAATCAAATTCTCAGTATAAGAATGTCAACAAAAAGCATCACCGATCTTTTTTGTCTTTTTGGTTGTCCGAATTAGAAATTGGGACTAATTCAAATATTTACCTAAGGGTTCTCTCTTTGCCGGATTTTTGAAACGAATCTTATTTACCTACTTCAATATACTTAAAGGGATCTGGCTTTCTACAGTACCAAGGTTTTGATTCTCTTGCGAGCGTCAAATTATGCGGCACAATCAAATGCTTAAAGGGCCGTATTTTTATAATGCGTTGACTTAGAAGTTTGATTTCACTGCTTCAAGAAAATTGCAGATCTGAGTTTTTCATATTAATTTCATCTTGATACCCGGACGCGTTCCTGAGAAAATAGGTCTTCACAGACGGACAGATAGACAAATGGACGGACGGACAATAAAGTGATCCTATAAGTGATCGGTTTTTTTTTTCTTTTAAGGTACAGAACCGTAAAAACGATAGCTGTAATGCTTAAATTCCAAAAACAGAGGAATACGTTTTTTAAGTTGACCGAAAAATGGGTAAAGGGTTAACCAGTTTGCTATTGTGAAAAACATTAGTTACCTATTTCTTGATAACGCCGTAATCAAGTTAAAAGATTAGAAGGTCAAAATAAACAAAGTTTCGCAATAATTTTATTTTTATTATTTATTTACGTCACCACATGCAGTATGACACAGTAAAATATGTAAATCTTATTTACAACAACGTAAATTAACAAATTAATAAAATTACTACATCCCCCCCGTTCCACCGTTATTTAATCCACAATTACAACACGGTGTAATAAGCGACCAGAATTGCATACAGTTATAGTACACACTTAATTTACACCTATTTAATAATATATTTATAGATTAGATATTGTATCGAAATTAGCTTAGCTAACATTATGTTTTGTTCGAAGGAATTAAAGCTAAATTCGGATTTATCTAAACAATTACTAATTAACAATATACAAAACAAACCTTAGACAACACACGCTTAATACATCACAACCTCCGAATCGAATCACAGCTACACTTACCAAAAACCTAAAGTAGAAATATTTATTCAATAATTGTTTGCAAGTATTACAGTATAATTTTAAACCCATCACACGTCGGGTTTGTTTATTCAACAGAAATCAACAAAATCTTTAAACTAATAAATATAAAAGTTATGTCACTAATATTAATTAAAACTTATTTAAAAGTAACATTTGTTCATCATAAACACAGCTTATCTTATTGATCCATTTTATTTAACGCAGACACTGATTTACTTAATGGAGCACCTCCCCTTGAATCCTACGAGATGATTCCCGAAACACGATCCCATGCAGTGACAGCTGTGTAATTTAACACTGCCATATTCTAGTGGCAATAAGGTTCACTTTAGCTCATCACAATTTGAAGACGGGACGAAAACTTGCATATTTTGACGTTTTTATTTATATAAAAATGTCTGTATTTAAGTTTTAGGTGTCGAGGGCTCGCGGTTGAATACTTTTTGCTATTTTTTTTTTTTTAATTTTATACAACTTTTTAGAAAATTTTATTCGACCACAAATTAATTAAGATAATGATCTATTTAGATTTTATTTCTGTTACATCGAATCATTTGAAATGAATTTGAAAATTGAAAAGTGGATTTTTTGGAGATACTGAAAAAGGATCACCATTCTTGTAGTTTGATCTATAATCAACTTATTGCAAATATAAAACTCAGTCAATAAAGTTCAGTCATTAGAAAATCTGTGTAGGTACCTACGTGCTGTCATAGTCAAAAAATAAATTGATCTTTTAAAATAAAATTTCACTTCTTTTTAGAACCCTACAGAGACAGGATTACATACAGAAGTTCGACGAAAGGCGTCTAGAGAGCGACCCCAACTAGCCCCAGTTTTATGAGAACGTCTTCAACTAACTGAAGCTAGTTGGGCTCGCTCCCTGGTCTGCACTTACACCACGATTGCCTTGTCTAGACGCCTTTCGTTAAACCTCTCCTGTATGTAACCTAATTAAGTAATTCGACACCTACCAGGGTATGGACAAGATGATCCTGGGGATTATTTACCCCCACTTTGGATACATCCTGGGTAGAATATTTAATATGAAGATAGATTTAATATTAGATATTTATTTATTTTATGCGCAAGTCCAACAAAATCACACACTTAATAAAACATTATATTTTTCCACCTTTTTTCAATGCAAAAAGGTATTGATAATATATTTTATGAAACTTATTGGCGATACGGTTAATTTAATAGCTAATTTAATAGACCCCTTAACAAGATATTTTTATAAATAAAGTAGTTTACATTAAAAATAGCACTATTAACAGATAGATATATATAATTTAATATAAAAAATATCAACAATTTTATATGGATAAAATAAAACAGTACCTCCGCATAACCAGCATAAGAAAACCAGAAGAATTTCTGAGATTCTACTTCAAGCCATAATCAATAGTACCTACCTTTCTAAACCGTTTTGACTAGGTCAGTCATACAAACCCCTTATTTGAAAGCATTAAAAAAAAATAACATAATACGACAAACAAACATGGTCTTAACCATTTTGAAATTATTTATTTTCTTTAAATTGAAATGCATTCAAATATGTATTCGTAGACTTAAAAAAAATCTTGAATAGTAAAAATAATTGATACTTTTCAAAAATACTTTTTATTCGTAATGAGATGATAGCTAACTTTTTACTAACCTATTTTTGACATTCTGATTAGCTAAGATTTGGGCAAACTAAAAATTTATACACAAATGTTAAATGCACAAAGTAAGCAGCGATAGAGGTAGGTAGACACATTAAGTATAAATTTCGCGGTTGTGTAAGGAATACAAGAAAGTGTAAAATGATTTTTTTGACGTATAAATAGGTATAGGGGCAAGTTGGCGTTCAACAATAATTAGAATTAAGTAGCGTATGATCTGTCGAATAAAAATAGTAAGGCACCTGAGGCAGATAAGAGCCCACCTTTACTCTATTCATTAATAACTCCTTTCAAGCTTTTATTTTAAATGTGATCATGTGATATTAATCTGTCAAACTGGCTATACATATTCATTCGTTTTGTCAACCGTTCGTTCTGCAAACAAAAATTTTGTTACTAACGTTTCAAAGCTACACGAACGAATTGGTCGGTGGCAAAACTGGCGTTATCAAAAGTGTGAAAAGTATCAAACGTGGAAACTTTATCCCCAAACAAACAATCACAGAATTGACTTTCCGTTTGCTTTTCAATTACATTAGTTGACTTTTCAATATATGTATTGTTTTTAAAAGTTGTACTTTTTATTTCTTTAATTATAGATTAGATATTACAGATATATAGAAGAGCATTTTTATAACATATAAACAAAGCAATATTGAAAATTCTACAAGTTTCATATCTCGTTTTCAATGCTGTTTTTTTTACACTTCAAAATCATGTTTTGCACTGTACGTAACGTATAACATGTAGAACGGTCAGAATCTATTTATTTTATTTCCTAAAAATAATTACGGTACCATTAGTATGTAAATATCTACTATGTGTCTTATGAGGAAAAAAAAAATCTTTTAAAAAAACATAAAAAATCATCAATTTACACCTATTTAAAAAACTTAATTTAAAATCTATGGCACCATTCTTTAGAAAAGGCCATCTTAACCGTTCCTATTATATAGATATATATATTTACTACTGACTCATCTACGTTTCACCATCTTTACCAACTTACAATCTGGAAAAGAAAAAGAATAAATTTTATTATTTACGAAATGGGGGTATAATGTTATGTCTCATGTCTTTTATATATTAAATAATATCCATATTATTTAATTCCTCTATTTACAAAAACATATTTCATGAATGTGCTACATAGAAATCATAAGCTATAACGTTTAATATCGATCCTGAAATACATCTGAGTTTTATTCGGCATTTCTGTCAAAAATGGCCTATTTTAGCAGAAATTATTAATTAAAGCTTATATATGTTTCAGAAACAATTCACAACGTCCTAAATGTAGCTAATGTATATAGCACGGACGCGAAGCACAAAGAATTTCGTACATTGACCTTTTAGCCTGTGTTCAAAATATTTCAAAAATCGTAGTCAAAATAGTAGTAATTACTGATCACAGCGGTCATCGCATCGCATCTGTGCGAGCGCGACGGCAAATAATCAAGTGCGTGCAACAGAGACAATTAGTGACCGGTCATTGAACGAAATTCTTCCTGCTTCGCGTCCGTAGTATAATGTTAATATAACATATATGTACATTATACAAATTATATACGACGTATGTGACATATATAAATCCACCTTAGTCCAGATACACTGCTATCAGAAGCGATGTTGCAGCGATATGCTCACCACCTGTCACGTGGGGCTATAGTGGTTGGTGAAAAGTAGTTGTACACCACATTAAGATGTGGCTGTGTATCCATCCGCTGATTACCCCCTTCTGAGGATAAAAACCCGTGTTAACACCGCACGCTACATTGTGTTATCACCGCTACAAGAAATTGCATCTATAAATGCATTTGTATAATCCATAATGTTTCACAATATAATAAGTTAATATTAAGTATATATTTACACAATAAAAACTATTTTCCTGATAGGGACTAGTTTAGATTTAAAAAACATGCAATAACAATAAGTGTAAAATTGTATTAAGTTAGGTAAAAGTAGAGTAGGTTTGTTTCATTTCCCCTCTTTACTATTTGTTGATATCAAAAATAATATTGTGTGAGTACCGACATTTTGTCGACTTTGTACGCACGACTATCCCCAAAAAAGCGGGAAATTTAGTTTAATATATGTATGTAAAACATATGTCATTTGTTGTGCAACAATGTGCAGAACTACTATGTAAAGTTCTATATAGACCGTATGTACGGTTATTAAGTTACAGATGAAAATAGTTAGCGTGTTGAGTATTGTACATTCTTTCTCCCTCACTCCTCTAATAATAGACTGCGATAGAGATACAGGATGGGTCTATGGGTAAAAAAGAGAAAGACTGTCTAAAACTTTACCTGGCTAGGGTCATTAAGTCCTTAGGCTATGCCTAAAATAAGCATTACACCTTTGCCCCTACACGTAGGTATCTATACCGTTACGATAAGTAGTGTGGTTAGGGCGCAAATTACGTGTAAACTTATGAAATACGATAGCGTATAACTCACCAACCGGGTTACATAGGATAAAGATAAATATATCACTAGATACCTCTCATAGGCATCTATCAAAATAAATAGGTTTCATACAGGTAACTTTAAGCCCTGAAGTACAGGAGCACAAGGAAAATCCTGAAAACTTGAATCACACACTTTTTCATGATTTAACATACTGACAGACACCAAAAATACGGAAAAGTATGTCCAAATTTTAGGTCTATTTTTTGACATATAGCACAAAGTCTGTAGTCATCTAGTATAGGCAGAAAGCCCTGAGAGCTAGAATTCTAGCTCTTCTCTCACTACGGCCTAACCGTTGACGATGGAACATACCACTATACGTCATTGGAACCGCCTCCGAAAGCTCTATCTTAGGACACCTAAATCGTCATTATAGCTCCTACCGTTTGGCTATAAAACCTAAAAATGTAAAACAGCGTTATTTTCTAGTCAAGCCGCAAATCGTGTGACTGTGATGGCAATAGCCGATAGAGACCCCAACTGTCAGTAGCGATTTATAGCTAGGTAGATATACCTACACTTTCGATATATGTCTATATCGACTACTATATGTTGTCTTTCACTAAGTTTTCGTGTGGGCTAGATTTTCAGTCACCACAGTAAGTACAATAAGTTAAGTACTAAATCTAGAAGGTTCTATGGAACAACCTCTCCCTCTGATGGGGTTTTTTATTTTTATTATAATTATAGAACAAAATTTGTATTTGTATTCAGTCAATCAAGAAGCTTCAAAAAGTATCCATCAGATACTAATATATAATGTTTAAAGTGAAATATGTAAATATGTGTTAGAATTAAGTTAGAAGCATAAGTTAAAAAATAAAATCGGTCTGTTGTGCGCATATACGCGTTTTAATATCTCAAGCGCCTAAGAAGAAACTCCTTGTCACGGGCAAAACCTTGTGCCACAGATATCGAAGGGTCTGTCCGCACAAGCCGTGAATATGTACATACATTATTGAGTATTTAGACAACACGATTGCTCTGTCTGTATGTATTACTGTGGTAATATTATATATATGTACGTCTGTCTATTACCTTTTTTAAGTCACAACTACTGAACTGATAACTGAAAGAACATAATAAGATCAACCTCGATAATGTCTAACAAGTGTTCGTGTTTTATTTAGCGTAACTATTATTTAGATTAAAAGCAATAAAAAATAGTATAAAATTCCATATAATTCCATGCGATGGAGTGTTTAGGTTTCGGAACGTGCCTTACTCAATTTGAGGTGTTCATACATACATATACCGGTATTATAGTATATAACAGGACCTGATGGTGTTTACCAATGAACTGTGTGCGGAAGAAACAGTCGGCACGATTAGGATCCCTCAGTGAGGACTTGTAATGGCTGCGCATGTGGTACACACGGTACCACAATAGTTGCTACATATCACCCGCTCTTACGCTGTTACTTTCATTCACTCATTTACTCACTCACCTGCGTGCCGCAGTGTACTCAGCGCGCGCTGTGGAACTCCTTGTGACAGAGCTTGCACCACCAGGAGCCCTCGGGCGGGGAGTCAAGTGGCGGTACCAGACAGTACAAGTGGTATCCACGGTCGCAGTCGTCGCAGAATAGCAACTGGGCCTGTAGAGTTACAGGTTGTAAGGTTTCGTACAAAAGGTATAAAAAAACACTGATGGTGAGACTTCAATGTATGTCTGTCTGTGTGTCACTCGAAATCTCTTTATCGCCAACTGTATGTCTTGCAAATTGGTCTCGGACTCATAAATCTATTCCCAATTAACCCTTATATAGGTGCATTAAGAAAATCACACAATTAGTCGCACGGGGTCTCTAGTGACCCTAAAAAAATAAAAATATGATATAATAATAAATAAAGCAAACCTCTCATTTATAAAAAAAATGAAATCTGGAGACTAATTTACGAACTCCACGGCGATTTACGTATTCCTAACACCTAACAATTATTCTTATCAATTTGAAACTTTGTTGACTCCACTTGCCTAATGAAGGGTTAATGACTTTTGAATTGAAGACAGAAATTAAGGGTTAGAATTCAAAAATGAAGTATCAATGTGAAGTATAATATAGAAAAGCTTTGTGTAGACATTTACAGACTGTCGGGTAAAGTAGTTTGTGAAAGAAGATACATTATGATGTGGGTGTGTGTCTGGCCACTGGTTACCCCTTCAGAGTGCCGATATATATTACATACATTTATATTAGGCTTGCAATTTATATTCGGCTACTACTCGGTATTCGGCCTAATCGGCTAGTTTTATACTTTTCTGCCGAATACCGAACAGACGTGTGTATAACAGCAAACGATGGCCGATGGCGCAGACGTGTCCAGGACATGTGGGCCCGGTGGACCGACAACGTTAAAAGGGTGGCCGGTGGTGGCTGGATGCGGAAGGCAGAGGACTGAGAGAAATGGCGCGATATAGAGGAGGCTTATGTCCAGCCGAGGACCAATATAGGCTGATATCACGTTGATGATGATGAATAACAGCTTAACCTAAAGTACAATTGTTTGGTAAAGAAAATTGTTATGGTATATTTAGATTTAACACTAAGTACTCGGTTGATTCGTAATATTAATACAATCACAATATTTAGTTACTTATGTTGGTTACTTAGGCAAGCTATCGCTAAATCACTAAATCGCTGGACACGATTTATACTACCCTACGGACTAGTTAATATGAAGTTGAAAAAATATAAAAGAATAACTGCTGAGTTTCTTGTCGGTTCTACTTGGTAGTAAATCATTCCGAACCGGTTTTTTGGTAATTTTAAAAATTATTAATTGAACTGACGATTCAAAAGTGCTGTTCAAATCTATTTGAATAAAGAATTTTGAGTTCAAGTTAAAAAACTGCTTATTACGGAACAATAACATTCGTCGCCTCCTCATTTAGAGATCCTTACGGTTATCGGTGGACCTTTAATAGTATATAGATTCAAAACAAATTTCCGTACAAGGTTCCGTACCATTATCTATAAAAACGGCAAAAAATCACGTTTGTTGTATGGAAGCCCCCCTTAAATATTTGTTTAATTTTAATTCAACTATTTTATTTTTAAGTAAATATATAAATAAGTATTCTGTGAATATTTCAAGCGTCTACCTGTTGCCGTTATCAATTTAGAGCAAAAACGAGCAAAAATAATCACGTTTGTTGTCTGGGTGCCCCCTTAAATATTTATTTTATTCTGTTTTTAAGTATTTGTTGTTATAGCGACAACAGAAATACATCATCTGTGAAAATTTTAACTGTCTAACTATCACGGTCCATGAAATACAGCCTGGTGACAGACGAAGAGACTGACGGACGGACGGACAGCGGAGTATTAGTAATATCCTCTAATTACCCTTTGGGTACGGAACCCTAAAAAATTACTTACGTCATTGTCACTAGTGCCGCACAGGGAGCAGCCCTTACACTCGATACACTGCCAACGATACTTGCGGACAGACACCGTCATGTTCGCAGTGAACTGCAGGCACGTAGGGTGACCTGACATAAATACAAAGTAATTTAAAATAATTAATAAAAGTCAATACCGTTACTAAGAAAATAAGTTTTTTTTCCGATAGCTAATCGTTAATTAATCGATAAACTGTAGTAAAATTAACTAGTAGTGGTTTTAAGAAATTACAAGTACAATTAAAATAGCAACCATGCATAAAACATGTACCCCAGCCTAATAATTTATACAGCCAGTGATGAGCCGAAAAATTTGACAACGTCTACACATTTATTGCGACGTATATGTTACCGGGCAACTCCCGAATAGCCATAGGTGAAGACATAGCTTAGTCGGGTTAGTCTCACCGCGCAATGTATCTGACGATTGCTCTGTCTAGACGTCTCCGATGGCCGACTGTATTAATTGTTTAAACTGTGACATGACATTAATTTTTATTGGCAAAATATTATATTTGTTGTTAATTCATTATATAACTATGCACTAATATTATTTATTTCACATATTGCAAGGCACATTAATTTCTTACCTTTTTGATGTCTCGGCCTCTTGTCTTGCAGAGATTGCAACACAAACATTATTTCAATAACAGAAGGGTAACATAAATAGGATGAAATTATGTGCCGAACAATAGTGAAAAAGAAAGAAAATAAATAATATATGGTTTACATTTCAATAATAATTATATTTACCATATTTGAATAGTTTAGATAAAGTATCAAGCAACGTTGTATGGAAGTGCGTATTCATTCACTATTCTTCAGCACAAAAATTAAACAATAATCATTTTGAAATAGCACATTAAATTTTATTAAAAAAAAAAACAATGAAATAAACAAAACGCGTTGGTATAACTGACTATATTGTTTTATAATGATTTCTTTGGACTTTAAAAAAAATAAAAAAAACTACTACCATTTTGCGACTTGCACTTCCGTACTAGCATTTTATGATACTTTAAGTTCTGTATAAATTAGGATAACAATATCTACATATTATAAAAGGAAAATATAACGTAATCAATGCAAACTTTGCACGTACACTGCCGTGCAGCACTTCACAATGAAGAACAAAGAGCATTTCAACTTGGAGCAGAAAAAAACATTCGAGTAAAAGTAGTCGATATCGATTATGCACAACTACATGAATAAATTCAAAAAAAAAAAAAATATATTGTCACTTTCCTCAAATACCAAATAAATTCAAACTAACTCCATAAATTTTTCAAAATTTTAAACTTGAATTATATTTTAAAAATTGACGATATAATATTTTAAAGTTAACGAATTATATTTAAAACTTGGTATTTACACGTACTTAACATATAGTATATAATTAACAAATCAGTAATTATGTTTAAATTATATCAAATTGCAACAACTTTGGCATCATTATTTTATAAAACCGTTTTAAAACGTTGAACTTGTATACATCTGTTATAACCTAAGTTATAAATAAAATACATCTATAACGTTATATTCATTTTTAAAATTGTTCATAAAACTACAAAATTTTGTCAAATGTATTTTAATCTAAGAACATAACTTATACATTCATTAAGTAATATTTTATACATTTTCCTACTAAACTTTTTTTCTGAGCTTAATTGTTTTCACTAGTAACATTTATTTAAAACAAATTAATTTTACTAATTAATTAATTTTATTTTTTTTATTAACTTAAATGACCAAAAATTTACCAACTGAACTAAAGGAATGGTAATAGTAAATATTTCAAACCATGCAAAATAGACTGAAGGATGCGTTCATTAGATAATTAAGATTAAGGGTAAACGCCCCAAATTGTATTCATACAAAATTAATTTTGTCACAATCTAAATTTTACTTTCCAAACAAAATATTACTGCTTGTGGTTTTTGGTTTCATGAGGTTCTGGTTAGCCAATATTTTACCTTTTTGCCGGAATTTCTTCTATGGCCGGCCCATTTACAAGAAAATCTAAAAAATAATGGCTTATCAAAATCTCATGAAACCAAAAACCTCGAGCACTTGATTTTTGTTATTTTATTAAAAAAACAAAATACAAAGTGTAATTTACTGAACTATGAAGATAAACGCAAATCAATTTTGTATGAAAATCAATCTACGTCGTTTACCCTTAACCCAAGAAGACGAAGCCCAGAGAGCAGCAGCTGAGCAAATCCAACTAAAATTTAAATTTAACTCTTCAGGATATGGTTCAGAAAAACGTGACGTGAAACACGAATAATGAACTTATATTCGATAGGAAAACATCCTTAACTTGCCCCTTTTTACTATCTTTTTAAAGTTTTGGCAATAAAATCTTCAAAGTTCTAAGTGCAACTTTACAACTTTGCTAAAGCATAGCAGTGATAGTTCTTTAAACCCTGAGAAAAGGCATTTATAGTATTTAGTATATGGTAAAGTACAGTAAAAGAAGTTAACTGAAGGAAAAAGGGAACAGAAAGATAAGTTTGACAGTTTATCTCATGATTTCTAGAAGTCCATAAGGCAGCCCTTAATAAGAGATCAAGATGGCAGTATTTGTGTGGGGTAGCGTTTCTTGGGAAAGGCTTATGTCCTGGTGGGCGACTGATATAGGCTGATAAATTAATGTACATTAATCTGTTAATATATAATACAATATATAAACATAATTTAATTTTGTATGGATATATTGTAACATATTAATGTATATTATAGCTACGTGTGTAATACCCCAGCTTTTCAAAAATTGATAAAACTCTAACAATATGGTGGATGGATGACTAGAAAATCTATAATAATTATAAATTATATTTTTTGATATTCTGGCAGATATTAAGCAAAGCTAAAACGAACAACTACATACATGCTCAATATTTGACACATTCCATATTTCAACAATTATATTAAAAATTCACAAATGCGAATTCGATCCAAGCTTTTTAAGCAATCTGGGATATTTTTAACTATAAACATTTTACCGCACAAAATGCGTGATTATAATAAATATAATATCGCTTTTTACCGCAGCCGCAAAAAGCATAAACATTAATAAAATGCCAGGCAATTTAATGCAAAATCCAGTTATTTATGGATGAATAAACTTTTAGCCAAAATGGTTTAGGTTTAGTGCGACGCGTGATTATAGTGCAACAAACTTTTCTGACCTGATAGTAAAAAATCAAAACTACAGTCCCCATATTGAAATGGTGTGAACTTACAACGACACTAGCGACCAAATATCCAAGGTCAGAAGTTCAGAAAAATTTGTTACACTGTACGACAATTACAATAAGGAACTTGCCCTCCTTTACATATTTAAATTTAAAATTATTTTTTGTTTAGAACGGAACCAGAATAGCTTAGCAAAAAAACTGATTTATGAACAAAACAAAAAAAAAGTATATATCTACAAACTACTTAACTTTAAAACATACAACTGAAATTCAAATATATTCGCAAACAATCATCTTAAAACTAAACACAATACACCTGTTGGAATGTTTTGCAACATAATAAAGTACATAGTTGCAACCATTGACATAGATATTTCTTTTCCTAAAACCCTAAGCGATAGACTTACAAAACTGGTAAATCACTCTTTGGAACGAGACAATTCGACTGTGGGGCCAATACGTGTGAGAAGACAACTATTGGCTGCACGATGTCTTTCACGCCGCACGTATTGGTAATTGGTCGTGTTTTATTTACCGACATAATGTACATTATCCCCAGGAGACAGTATCAATGACCTAACTACAGAGATAAGACAAGATATGTTCAGCTGTGTTATACTGACATGTCTTTTTAACTTGGTGGATTATTTTATAGAACACATGTCTATGGTTGCAACCGAATGCTCTGCAAATTGCAACCATATGAAAATATGAATACTCTGTAAATAAATCATTCTTTGGTAAGAAGCCAGGTTGAGGCAAATGCTCTCTTTTTAAAGAGCGGCCAATATGAACTCCTAATATATAGCTAGCTACCTACGTAATTTTATACAACTCCCATTTTTTGTTATACTCAAAATTTTAAAAATCACATAGGAAGTCCACCCAACCGCAACAATAAAATGATATAAAACTATTCCGAAAACAATCACCATTTACTTGTCAACAAAATAATCACAAATGCTGGCTGCACCCATGAAAAGAAGGTTATGTTGCAGCTCATATATTATAATATTTTAATACACATTCTCGAATAATTGATTTTACTAGGTTCAATAATTACCTACCCATCAATAAAACCAATAAAAAAAGAGTAAATAAATTAGAAAGACAGTTTAAGGCACATATTTAGTTAGTTCTTCTTACAATCAAAATAACTTCCCATAATTTAAAAAATAATGTGATAGTGTTCAATAATCACAATTACTGTATATGTATAACTACTCTCATTCTAAGACTACTGTTCTGGCCACTGTTCTTAAAAAGAGAGATAGCGATAAAAAAAGAAGGATACAAACAAATGGGAACTAATATCATAGTAATTTAAGTGTGCTATTTGCTGAAAAAAAAGACAATAAAATAATTGGAAAAATATCTGCTTTACAAGCCTTAAAGCGTTGCAACACTTGCCAAGTTGTTGCAACGCTTACCAAATTTAATTAACTTATTGTCTTGTATACTTGCACCCTCCAATGATTTTGTAAATATTCAATCTGTTTTATTCTACCCAAATATTGTAATACGACTTCATAGTAGAACCAATAGTCTATATATATTTTTGAAATAATTTTTTTCGAGGTAGGTATTCGAGGTTAAACAAAGACGGTGGGCAAAGAATATATAACAAAATAAGTATTTGGAACCTTCTAACAAATTGAATAAATACTAAAAAGAATATTCTTGTAATTTGATTTTTTAAAAAAAGAAAAGTAAAATACATATCTAAAATAAATATTTCCATTAACCATTTAAGACCTCATAGACTTCGAGTTATGTGATAGCCTCACGAAATTGACCACTCTTCAGAAAGAGACAAAGCTAATTATCTCTTATACTATATATACTACCTATCTCTTTTCTGTACAATAAAAACGTTAGAAAGAGACGATAACTCATCGCTTTGTCCCTATTACACTTTTACAACCGTATTTAGTTACTACCCAGGTTAATACACGCTATCCAGTCTCCACTTCTATGTAAAACCTCAAAAAGTGGGAGTGAATATAGGACCATTTAGGTTAAGACTACAGAGTTAGGAATATTTGGTCTAAACTAAGATTTTTGGCAGATATTCGTAATTTTTACAACATTAAATTCTACAATCGTCTTCTTTAAACATATAATTAGGACTGGCTCGTGAAGACGGCGGAGACATTGGGCAGTAACCCTCACACTCAAGTAACTTAGTGTTACTTGCAAAATTATCAAAATCAGCGGCCGAGAAGGACATGGAACTAAGAATGTCAACTACTGCGTTAAACTTTACACGCTCTTTCCTATGTCTCTCACACACTCTGTTCTTGATGTGGTAACAAGGTTGTGGTTTGGTTCCATTGCGCGGTGAGTGACGTCGCTTACCTGATCGGCCGCAGTCCGAGCAGCTGACTAGATCTTCGCAGGTACCAGTCTTTTTGTTCTCGCTTCCGTAGCCAAGGCAAAAGTCGCAGTAAGGCGATGGTGAAACCTAAAACCACACATAACTTGCTTACTATTTGAGCTACGTCAGTAACTTTGGTTATTTGGTAAATTTCCTTATTCCAGATTTCATCGAGCAAATAAACTCTCAGCAAAGCCATCTCTATAGTTAGCTGAGAAACTCTGAGCTTATTTCTTGCCAGCCTTCATACGTCCCCACTGTTGGGGCACGGCCTACCCTCATAAGCTAGGGTGATTTGGGCCATAGTCCACACGCGGGCCCAGTGCGGATTGTGGACTTCACATACGTCTTTTTTTTTCTTGACGTATGCAGGTTTCCTAACGATCTTTTCCTTCACCGAAAAGCCAGTGGTGTGAATAAACAAATCAGTGTAGGTACTTGGGAAATTAAGAAAAGACTCATTGGTACACGCCGACTCCGGGGTTCGAACCTCCGCCACTTGGGACGTGAAGTGAAATTTAAATCCCTCGACCACCACCGACTTTTCTTTTATCAGTTATAAACGACGTTTCTGTACCGAAGTCGTATAAAGCTAGGTTTTTGCAATCTATTAACACTAGAAATTATGAAGTTACCTCTACCTTAATATCGCCTTCTTTAGTATCAGTAGCAGTACTACCAGCAGCGGCTGGAGGAGCGGTGGCAGCTGCGGCGGCAGCGGCGGCGGCGGCGGCCGTGCCAGGAGGTACGAGCGGAGCGTGCGCCGAGTCTGAAGACGACGTATCGGCGGAGGCCGGGCGCGGCGGGGGAGACACCCGGCGCAAAGCCGGGCTAGGAACACCTGCTATTAAAAAAATACATAATATCGGTAACCGAGTATTCTAGCCCTGTTACACAAACCCTGAATACATTCTAGTCCAGAATTCGTCGGTTAAAAACCCAAAAAAAAAATATTAATAAATTAGCGAAAATGATTTATTCACACCAAATGACTTAAATTATCGCAACCTACGATGTTCTAAAACGAACTAGAAATATGGGTGAATAATAGACAGGACAAAGTCATTTTCGTCACATTTATCTAGATCATAACCTTAAAATATCGAATATGGTGGGAAGATAAATGGTTTCACCAGAAAACAAATTATAATACGAGATTTGGCCAATAGGAAATGCTGTTTCTTTAGATTCATACGGGCTGTACTCTTGAGACAAAATAGTTTATCTCTAACCTATTTTCATCCTTACACTCAGTACCAATTTGAGTAAGTCAGTCCAGCATTGTTAAGAGGTACTTCAGTTAATAAAACTCACTTTTACCAGAGATTAAAAACATTTTGAATTTGGAACACTTGTTAAATTGTTTCAACTGTTATTTTGGTTGTTTCATGTCATGGTTCTCTTAACCCTTCAGTAATAATTACCGAATATATTCCAAAATGTAAATGTAAAAAATAGTACTTTTTACTTTCTCGCAGTCAATGGTAAAAATTAGAGTATGCAACACGTGAAAAAAAAATCGGCCAAGTGCGAGTCGGACTCGCGCACGAAGGGTTCCGTGCCGTTATCTATAAAAACTGCAAAAAAATCACGTTTGTTGTATGTGAGCCCCCTTAAATATTTTGTTTTTAAATTTGTTTTGAGTTTTGAAGTGACTATATAACAAAATATTGTGATATTTTAAGCGTCTACCTGTTGCCGTTATCAATATCGAGCGAAATCGATCAAAAAAATCACGTTTGTTGTATGGGAGCCCCATTAAATATTTATATTCTGTTTTTTAGTATTAGTTGTTATAGCGGCAACAGAAATACTTCTTCTGTGAAAATTTCAACTGTAACTATCACGGTTCATGAGATACAGCATGGTGACAGAAAGACGCACGGACGGACGGACAGCGGAGTCTTAGTAATAGGGTTCCGCTAATTACCCATTGGGTACGGAACCCTAAAAATACCTCTCGGTCCTTTGTAACCCTTGGTCCGCTCAGGATTCTACTTCAGCATCCTTCGCTGCTCTTGGGATCCAACTTAGTCCCTCGAATTTTATTCCTTGTTATTTCACCTGTTGTATAATCTACTATTTCGGCATAGCTGGAGAGACGGTCAAGGATTGTTTCCGCGGGTGATACCGTGAACACTATCCCCTCTCGCCATCGCAACGGGGCAACGGAATGACATGATTTTAGCACAGCAATAGGTGGCGGAACAAAGAAGGATATTGCATACTTTTGTCTCGGTAAATCAAGGTGTTCCCGTAGAAATTCGACGGCTTTGATTTCCACGCAAGGGGCGCCGTAGGTAAAAGCTAAAACTCAGTGTATTAAATATAATATACTAACCAGCATTAACTGTTGGGTTATTCAGAAAGGTAACGTAGCTATCTTGGTACTCAGTGGCGGGCTGCGAGCTTGAGGACTGAGCGGTGGGAGGGGTGTGCGCGCGCGAGTCCCGCGAGTCCCCGTCGCTCCCCCCCGCCGCGACCGCGCTGAAGCCCCCAGCCGCACTGACTGTTCCCGCACTCGTCCCAGTCGCCTGCTCTTTGTGTGTGTGCGTGTAGTGATACGTTAGACCCGGACGAGTCTTGTATTTAGCACCGCATACTGGTGAAAAAAATTAAATGGCTTTATATAAATACAGTGACTGTAAAAATTTTTTACTAATTTTTTACTTAAATTATTAAATACTTTTTTTTGCAAGGGAAATTTAACTGTAATTCAAGTACGATTATATGTTAAAAAGAAAATAATATAAAAATTACGACTTACCGCATAGTGCCTCCACCAATGTCATAAATCACATAGCCCGGGCTTATTGACAACTTAGGTAAAATTTAAAAATAGACTTCATATATTACTGATTACCTACAGGGTGTTTTAATTCGAGAAGCGTACGTCTCAGAACAGCTCGGCGGAGGCACTACGTCGGCAAACGGCAACTTAAAGCAGCGTTCCAATAATTTTGTGTCATCAATCAATAACAAAACCAAAAACTCAACAACATGAGAACGCTATATCTTAGCTTTTATAATTAATTATTCACCAACAATCTACATATCAAATGAAAAAAAGAAATAGCGTCCTCCTATCGTTGGTAAAAACAAGCCGGCCCGCCGTAATGGTAAGTCAGTTCTAAGACGTAGCCTCATAAGGGACACATTTGATTGATGACTTCAAATCAATGGATCTGCCAAAAACAACACTTTGTATAACACATATTTAACCGTTAACAATAAAAGACAAAAAAAATAGAAATTACAAAAGATCCAAACTTGGAGTCCAATCAAAAATTTTGCAAATGATAAAAATAATGTTCATAATTTATATCACTTTATTTCTTATTTAACATAAATATTCTTGTATAAATTGATAACAATCTTTGGGTGCTTATGATAGTTTGGATCTAATATCTTCCTTCAACATACTTCACATACATCAACACAAATAAATAACTAACCAACTCACTATAAAAAAGTACAATGACTAAAATTTTACATAAAAATTTAAGGCGACGACATAGGTATATGAACTTGACCGAACTTTTTACTAAACAAGGATTAAAAAAAATAACGTTAGCTTCATTTTTTTAACACCCGTAGCGTCACCTTAAGTAAAATTTATGTTTTCCAAACCAATTCTTATACTACACCCAATACATATCAATTCCTTATATTAAAATAAAATTTAGCCTCTTTGCAAACCGACAAGTTATAGGACTACCAAGGACGTTTAAAATGAATTGGAAGACTAATTACGTTTCATATGTACCGAAACAATTAATTACTAAGATCTAGGTCTACGGTCACATTACGAATCAAGGACGGCAACTTTGCAACAATACTACTACATTGAAAGAAAGGACTTATAGTTGAGAAAAATTTCATTAACAAAATAATGTACATTATGCGCTAAATGTCATTATTCTAACTAAAGATAATGAGCCAAGACTATTACAGTGTGTCATACATTTTTTTACCTTGGCTTAATTGTGACATTAAACGCATTGAAGCAGTAAACAGAACGCACCTTATATTAACGCTTCCAGTGTATAGAAATTTTTAATTTTTTTTAACATTGTGTATTGTATCTATTTGTAAACATATAGGTAACAATACGAGTTCATTTTGCAAAGCTTCAAAAGAGCATGTCATATAAAATCAAGATAATAGGTACAACTAACTACTTTTTCCAAATGAACATTTTTCAAAAATTGTGTTTGACATTAATAATACACTAGAAAAAAATATTTGCGTAAGCCATATAAAGGGTACAGACAAAGAACAGGGAATATCACAATAATTTTTTTTGTTCTTTATTGGAAGCAAATCTTTGTCTATTATATTTCAATTCACAATCATTAGCTTTTAAAGAAAGTAAACAGATGTAGCTAAAAGACGTTTTTTAGTTCTAAGTAAAAATTACTGCATACGTTGATCTCAATTAAAATAACCAACTTCTAAAACTCAATTGCGTTTTTCTTTAAATTAATAAATTAGACACAGACACTGGTCTGTTGTTTGTGTTCACTCTTCATAAAATAGGTATACCTATTTATATATTATTTGATATATCAAATCATACAAAAGAAAATACAATAAAAAAGCTTTTACACAATGAATTGATATAACATCCGGCCAAAAAATCATTGCAAATATTTACATATTTATTTATATTTTTATTTATATAGAAAAAGATGACGTAAAATTTTAGCCCTTGTGATGAACCTAAAAAACTAAAAATAGTGTAAAAGTAAATCTAGTAAATACAAAAAGGTGAAATAAATACGACTATCACAGACACCTGAGACACACATAAAGAAAACGATCAATATAATATTGTGATAATAATTGTGATTCATAAGATTTCGTTTAGAATAAAAGTAAGGCGCGGAGCTGTGGTTGATGACTTTCATGGAGTAAATACTAGAAAGTAGGACATAAAAATATCTTAAAAGTTGAAAAAATAGATCGCCTCAAGCCAAGACTTGAAACTAAAACTCTTAGGATCTGTCCAAGTGCTTTAAGGAATTGTGTAGTTATAATTTAAATGAAGATATGCCACTTTAGCAAGAAAGATAAACACAAGAACTGACAATCAGAAAACTTTAAACGCTCATTACTATGTACAGTCACATTTAAACAATCGCTAGCATTACTTATCAACCTCAAGACACAGTGGTATTGTACATGGATATCTGTATACCGTAGCACGAGAGGGTCCCGAGTTGAAGTCACAATTAGTCTTCCATATGGTTTTTGTTGTTTTCCTATTTTCATTTTAAAATCTAGATTGCTTTGTTGGATATCTATAAAAACAAATATTTAAGTGAATTCTCCATCAATAATAAAATTGTATTTACATAATAAGTTTTACTTTATTATTTAAGCAAAACCCCTATGTTGTTAAGTCCTCCTTATACATTAAAATCAAAATCAAAATCTTTTTATTCAAATGGATTACTAAAAACACTTTCGAATCGTCCAGTCAATTCGTTATCGTCAATTAAATAAATTAACTATGGATCTATGAGCATTTTTTATATTCAGAGCACTAGATAACAAAATAAAACAAATTAAAACACCATTAAGACCATATGGCGTTCTCATTGTGGCCGCAACCAAAACCACAGATATACCCGTGTCCATGTTACATACTGCTCCGCCACGAGGATATTAAATAATGCTAGCGAAATAAGACAGATACTATAAGATAATGTCATTACTTAGATTGTGGTCACAAGATGCATTCTTGATATAAGAACAGTTCAAGCAAACCTTTTTAGGATCGTGTACAATACAAAAAAAAATACGAAAGTACAGTATGTATAAGTAACTCACACACAAGACTAACCACACAATGCGCAATTGGACTTTTGAACATGACTGTACTTAACTTTATATTTATGTACACAAGTTTGATGTAGGATAATTTTTAGAATATACCTATAATAATATGTTCATCTGTATGGAATTCAGATTTTATTGTGCATATCAAAAAATCAAAATTGAACGAATTATCTATGAAGTTCACCAAACACAGCTTTATTAAACACACACTAAATTTTAAAAACTACGAAGAAAATGACCTACAATCTAGACTACTAGCGTCCCACTTTTTGATAATTATACCTAAGTGGCAGTGTACATTTTAAATTGATATTTATATTATCTATTAAATAATTTTGAACTTCAAGTTTTCGATCCTAAAATCTCTGCACCTTTCCACTTTACAACATCAAATAGGTATTTAAAAATAAAATTGCATGAAAAAAAAAAACTATTTTAACAGTGTATTTCAATTTACACACATTAAAATATTCTAAAATTTCTTTTTCAATTATACAACTTATTCTCCACCATAGAAAATCAATATGTGTTTAAATTTACAGGTTTTAAAGAACACTAAATTGAAGAGTATACTGCAAGAATAATGGCTGTCCAATTTATAACAAATTTCTTGAACTATGAATGTAACTTACTGAAGCAGTAACTTTTTCTGTTTTTAAACTTGGCTATTTTGCTGTCAGTCGTTATCCAGTCCATCTGATTTTTAAAAGTTAACACAGCTAAAATGCTTGACTTTAGTCGGGATCACTGCAATAACCTTTCAACTTCAAACTCGAATTACTCAAAATCATTTTTATTGGACATTCTATGTTCTTGCACTGAACCTTGCCCTTCAATTACATTCGACATTTTTTGACCTTTCTTTTTAGTATTCTAAAAACTTTAAATAACTTTTTTTTCATCAGGTTATTCAATTATCTATTTTGACGACGAAAAAAATATCTTCAGCAATAGTTGACAGGGTAATGGGTTTAATTTGATATAAAAAAACGACAACTGTTGATTCGTAAATTAAAATCGACTCTCAAATCTTTAGAAAATGAAGAAAAAATTAAAAATAAAATTTTATTTATTAAATATTGAATTTGATGACAAAAATGATATCTACATTTAAAACAGTCTACTTATTTTTATACTTACAAATAACGAATTAAGAGATTCACTTATTTCCTACTACTATTCTTCCATAGATCAACAATTAAAAGGCATATTTTTGCAATTTGTTATGGGTACTTAAATTACTTTTAACTGTATGCCACATTAACAAATCGCTATTTTTTAGAGACTAATAGGGTAGTTGACAAAGTTGACAAGGTTCTTTGACGAAACTAATTACTGCTCATCCTACAGCGCTAAATATAAGTTGATTATGTACTTCCATAAAGAACTCCGTTTTTAACAGAAAAACATTATCATCGAAATTGGACTGCGCTGTTGAATGTTATCCTTGACATCCAATAAAAAAAATTAATCAAATTGCAAACATAACTTTTCGTCAGTTAAAACGTAAAAAATCATATTTACTTCAGACGAAAAAAATTTAAGTAAATCGAAATATAAAAACTACCATTTGTAAAATCCTCGACTATGAATGCATCTAAAACCATATTTTATATGACAACTTGGCAGAAATTAAAGGTAATTTCTATCCAATGCTGATTCAATCCAATTGGGTTCAAAAGCAAATTGCCAACCGCCATAAACTTTGTGACATACAGTAAAAAGTAAAGATAACTTTTTATTGCTTTAAATCTTATTAATAATTAATTAATTAATAATTTCTTAAAACTTTAAAAAATAATCTTCCTAAACATTGGCATTGAAATATTTATATAAAATTGTAATGTTCTATATAATTTTTTCATTTTTTCTAAAATTTAATTTTTCTACGTTTTTTTCTTCAGTTTGAAAAGCCTAGCCCAATAAAAAATTATTAGTTTATAAAATAAATAAACATTTTAAGCAAATTTTAAAATCAAAATGAATTTACTCTTTTGATTGAGCCAGACAAACTTGTTTAAAACTAAACAACTGTACATAGCTCAGGTCCAAAAAGAAATTTTTCATGATTTCCCTTATAAAATATAGTTTTCTTTATTTTTATTTGAAATTTAAAGTAGCAATTACTTTTTAATTTTTGAATAACAAAGTTGTATGTAAAGTTTTAAATAAGTATATTTTTATAAGGTTTCTGGCCACTAGTATTATATATAGTAAATCTATAAAAAAACAATCCAGCAGGAATGTGAATTGTTCGAAAATGTACATACAAAACAAATTACGTCCCTGAGTTTTCTATTATTTTAATGGTTATGCATTATATTTCTGAGTAACAATAAAAAACGAAAAGCAGAAACGGCACGTAAAGAAAACCACTACACTATGTTACTTTGCTCAATCCCCATTTAATACGATACGCGGCGCTTCGCAGTGTTCTGCATATATATTTCTCACTTATTTTCTACTTACTGATTAAACGTAAATTAATACTAATTTTTTTTTAATTTATTAAGGACCTGAGCTAATAAGGCATCATGTGGATTAGTGTCGCCTTCTTGTGGACTTACGTTCGCATCCGTAGGGCTTCTCTGCGTCCCCTGGGACTTCGTACGGAAGAGTACCTTGCCCTGCCCGTTTACGGCCACGACCCTGGGAAAAAAAACATCATTCTAAGCAGGCAACATTGTTTAAGAAACAGATGAAACTATTTTTTTACTATTATGCTGCCTGTCCGTCTGTACGACATTTAATGGTCTTTATCTTTTGGACCGTAATAGCTAAAAGGCTGAAATTTGAACAGGACGTGCGTTATTTATTACTGTGGGGAAAAAAGTAAAAAAAATTGAGGTGAAGGTCATACCCAGAAGCTTCAAACTTGGACTGATTGTTGAGCAGACTCTAACATAACATAACAAGTGACAAAAAATAGTAAAATGCAAGTTAGGCTTGGGCTAAAGGGTTCCCGTAATTGAAAGTAAAATTAAAGCTAGATGGCTTTGCTAAAATAATCCTTATTTAGATATTAGTTACTTCTTCAATTTTTAACATATTTTTTTTAAAGGAAACATTTACATGTAAAATTGTAACTATTTCTTAGGAAGTAAAGTTAAACATCGCATTAGTGCGAGTCGAACCCTCATAGCGCGGGTTCGACTCGCACTAATGCGATGTCATGTTTAGCGGCGATAATTGATTGAAAGCCAGAATATTTGTTACTCTGACAACTTTTATGACTAATGCTACAAACATACAAGTCCAAACCCAAGGAACCTAAAAGTTGCATTTTAACAATTTTTCCGTTGGAGTTATCTACAAAAAATAATTATGTAATTATTTTGTACTTTTTAGTCGATTTAATAAAAACGATGACTATTAGAAAGATTTGTTTCCACTTATTTTTTTTCACCTCTTAGTATTGTCTGTATTCATTTGCTATGTTTCTATAAAAAAAATCGCACAAATTATTAATATGAGATTAGCGATTGGTTTTTTTTTTATTATCATTTCTTTTGAAATTTGATTAAAACCTGAAACTAACTGTTGAATATTGCGTTGTTATCAGGTTTTGATCTACAGTTTAAGTTTCAAGTCTAATTGGGAAGTTGGTAAAAAAACAATTGAAAAATTTCTACCGCACAAACAAACTAGAAAGCAAGTTAATAAAAATGTAGCAAAGTGGTAATAGGCATTATCTGATTGAACATACATATACTATGTATTATAACCGTATACTGCGAGATACTTTAAATTATTTTAGTACAATTAGTAGTATGAAATTGACCACTCTTTAGAATGGGACAGTGACAAGATGGCAAGTTGTTAAGAGACAACTACTAGCTTCAGGTTGATTTGTGAGTTTCACTCATAATGCCTGCTTCTTTACAAATGGATAGGTAACGCGCGCGCAGTCCTGTTTCTATTATCTATGATAATAAAACAAATATTAAAATATTCTAGTTAATCAGTTTGCCACTATTATCAGTTATTAAGAATTTCATCAACTGAATGTTCATACCGCTCGTCCGCGTTTGGGCGTCGAATCATCAGCCTGAGACTTCCTAACCCTGCCACCTCTAGAGCCAGGACCGGTAGGTGTGACTCCACCCCTTCGTCTGCGTCGGTTCGCATACGTGTCAACATAGTAATCTTCATCTGACTCCGCCTCTCGCTCCTCACCCGTTTCAATCTCTTCAATCTCTAGATCATCATAAAACCATTCCTGCAAACAAAATTATGCAATACAGTTCTCAATGCCAAAAAGGTCTTGGATGGCTAAGTTTAAGGTGAACCCAATGCAAATTTTGCCATACAAACTGCATTACACTAAGTATTATTAACTATATCATAGTCACTATATCATAGTTGAGGTTGCCAGAGCTCTTTGAGGATTCGCTGCGCGGACAGCGGAGGACCGGCGGCGCTTGGTGCTGTCATGCTCGGCGTAGACGCGGCGTGCTGGTTCGGCGGTCAGGGAGACCTGATGAAACGGCTGACCGTATTCATTCTCACACTTTAGAGCCTAAATGGTCGCGTACAGTGCGGTTTCAGAGAAACTTCTTCCCGCGAACGCTTAAGTTGTGGAATGAGCTCCCTGCCAAGGTTTTCTGCAAGGACTACAGTATGGAGTTCTTCAAGAAAGAAGTTATTAGATTTCTGAAGGGTCGGCAACGCGCAAGTGATACCCCTGGTGTTGCAAGCGTCCATAGGCTACGGTGACCGCTTACCATCAGGCGGGCCGTAAGCTTGTTTGCCACCTTAGTGGTATAAAAAAAAAAAAAAAAAAAAAAAAAAAAAAAAAAAAAAAAAAAAAAAAAAAAAAGTCACAAAGCATATTCATGCATGATATGTCAGTGAATTAATATGTAGAGGTTTCATTGTATTTATACATTTTATTGATATAATAAAAAATTTAATCACCTAATTACTCTATTTCTGCGACCTTAATAAATAGTTAGTTAGTATAGTAGTTGATATAGGATAGTAACATGGTTATAGTAGTAAAATGTTAATAGTAAAAGATATTTGGTGTTACGCAGTTTGTATACAGAAAATAATGGCGGTTTTACCTGAAGGAGTTAGGTTAAATTTGTACCTGACTATGGAGGGTTATGATTTAAGCAGTCTATGTTAGCTGGTGCATGTTCATCTGTTTACTCATCATATTTTGTCACATAAGATGTCATTCAATGCATCTTTACCTTCCACGTGTCATAGGGTAAATAACGCCTCACTAAATTGAAAATGACGGATTTTAACAATAAATTAAAAAACTCGAGAAAAACTACAATACACAGGTTCTAGACTACCTAAAATGTTTTAATATTCTCATTTTACTTAATTATAAAGATATTATAAATTATGTGAATTATTGTGTAAAGATAAACGGACGCCGGACAAATAATGAACAGAGAGAGTTGTATCGAAAAAATGAGAGTGTATACACGTGTCGAATGACAGACCGCCGAATATTTGTATTGATTCGTCCAGCATTTGGTGTAACTGTACATCTTATTATTCTACTCATTCAAATAATATCTAATTAGATAGGCACCTTAGTATCGTCTTTAGTAGCAGTTTGAGAGCCATCTTGGCTGTCCTCACCACCCACAGTTTCACCAGGAACTCCAGAACTGTTTTCTCCATCGCCAGCATTCTCTGATGCATCAGTTGCTCCTGTCCAGCCCCATCTTGCTGAAGACATTGTTAGATATTGTCGACGAGTTTTGCGCCATCTGCAAAATTTGATTAGGCTAGCATGAAATATTTTACCTAAATACCTTTTATTTATACTATCACATGTGTCATTATATACACTTGATAAACAATTTATAAAATCCATTAACTTTGTATAGGCTCCAAAACTGCTTTGAACTGTTGTCCTGAGACCTTAGGTGCAATAAGTAGTGTGCACTGGCTTTTTTACCAGTCTAAGTATTAGCAAACAACCCATCAGGGCAAAAAATAGGTATGGTGGTGCAGCGGTACGTTTACCCATCTAGGTCTCATATGCACTGTTTGAACGAACCACCTAAACATTGATAATTATTGTGTTAATACCAGATTTAAAAGAAACATGAAACATACCTCTGTGCTGGATATGAATAAACTTGTCCTTCCCTAGCCCCCGGCAGCCGCTGCTTTCTTGTCATAAACAGGTTGCAGTGATTTTGAGCAACACCTATAATGAGAAAGATTGTTAATGATTAGTGAGAAATTGTCTAACTTTAATGGGAATGGGAAAATCAGTTTCAAGTCCATTATCATACTCAAGTGCAGGTATTGTATACCTTGCAATTTCTAAGCGCAGGGAAATAGGCTTAAAACCCACTCATTGGAGTTAGGCAATCAGGCTGGTTTATAAAATGATTATTACCTATAATATTACTTAACATTCATAATAAATCTTTGGATTGAGAAATGGGCTTGAAACCTATTCCCATTGGAGTTTAGTAAGTTTTGAAATGATTCAGTATGTCCTAAATTATATCAGACCTAAATGCTTTTAACTTATTTTAATTAGGAGGCTGGTAACAAAAAAGTATTTAAACTCTTGAATTTAATAGTGTCACTGTTTTGTCACATTCATAAATACTTAAATTTTATTTAAAATGTTCTGCTCAATGACAGAAATATGTATGTATATATGGATAGCACTAACATTTACTGTAGCAGCATAAGTTATATATAATAAAAAGAAATATGGCAATTTTGGACTAGGAAAAAGATAGTCTTAGAATGAGAGTAGTAACATATCATAGTAAAAAAAAAAAATTTTTCTTTTTTCTAACTACTGTCTACTGTTGTTGGCCGCAGATGGCCTTAAAAACTACACACGGACTAACTTTTGCTGCGGTGCTGCTTGCACTCTGCTGCGAAAAGTTGGGACGGTTTGCACAAGGGTGTCCTGGACACAAACCTCGGCTTGGGCAACCGCTCTTAAAACTAAATCTGAAATCAGAAATAACCTTAAATCTTATATACCCTTTACACTTCTTTTCATAAACTTTTTTTTTCATTTTAATTTATCATTTACTATTTCCATTTCTATTTTTGCATTATGATATTGCACTGAATAATCACAATGCCTTAGAATGACCCATTGCCAAATAAATTTATATGTATTTGTTTTAATTTTTATTCCCTCCTTCCTGTTGGATTAGAGTAGTTCACATTGTGTAAATTGGTAGTTTTAGTAATATACATGACAATCATGTACTTCACAAGCAGCAACACCCTGAAAAATCTTGGGCAAGCAATTAAGCCACAAACCAATCTCTGGCTGAGTTATACCGTTTAACATAACAAATATCAAAGTTATGTATTGTATAATGAGAAACTAAAATAAATTGAGGTATTATCTGTTTGAGTCAAACTAGTTTTTATTTTATTTTATACTGGTATTGTAGTAAAACATTTCAATTCAGCATAACTAAGTACTTATTTATTTTTCTATCCCCATTAAAATACTGAGGGTCAGAGTAACTAAAAGGGGTCGCAAGGGAAAAAAAAGAAACACCTGACAACATAGTACGTGAGTAAATATGTCATTTTTTTAAAGTTTTTAAAGGTCAGGTGGGGGATACCTTAGGAAATGATAAACAAACCTGTTTGTGTGTCGATGAAAGGCATACGCATTCTCCTTTGGGCACATAGTTTTGAATTAAAAGTAGAGGAACTTTCGATGAGTTCTTTATAAATTGGGTCACTCAGAAAACTGGAAAAGATAAAAAAAAAATCGTAAGTTGTCGAATTGAATAATAGAATGTTTAAGGTACGTAAGTGAAAAACATTAGCATGGTGTGGCTATATTTGGCATATGTAGGCAGAATTAAGTTGTTGAATGAGACTGCTTTTACCTTTCGATTTTTTCTAAATTCGAAGGATTAGCAACCTGAATATCTGCGGCCGCCATTTCAGCCTACGCCCAATGATAACGTTCTAAACCTATTGTCATCATTTTCATAATATCTATTACCATATTAATATTAGGTTTACATGCATGAATCCTCAACCTTTATAAATTATATTTTTATTCAACAATTAAATTTATACTAAATTATTTTATTACTGTGATCCATTTCATTATTTTATAAACGTATAAAAAATGTTTTAATCCAAACAAAGTTTACTATGGCCAAATGGTGGTATATATGGAACGTACCCAATATGTTTCCGGTTTTAATTGCCAGTCATTGTTTATAAAATGCCGATAAAAGTTTTAGAATTTTCTACGTTCTAGTCCAAATAACATAAAAAAATAGATACAATTTAGAAATAATTCAAAATATATGTTTTTTATCCTCACTATTTAGATTTTCGTATACAGTAAAAGAACATAGTAGCATTAAAGACAGGGATGTGGTATAATAATAGCAACACCATGTAAACGTCAAGCTTGTGACTGGTCATCAGCGGACGAATCGTGGAATAGGCGCATTTTCAGATAATTGGTGATTGGAGATCTCCAAATAATACAGTGATTATTGGTTACCGTGTTCTAATAACTTAGACCGCGACTACTTTTTTGTAATTTTGTATTCCAAAATAATTTAGGTGCGAAAGTTCTTCGTAAATTCAATTGCGTGTTGATCTTTTCGTAATTCAAGATGTCCGTGTGCTTCTTCGTGTCAGCGTAAGTTACAATTGCATTACTACAAAAACATTTAGGTAATCTATTATTTTTAATTTTTCGAGTGAAAAACTACTTTTGCATGTATTTACTTCCTGTAGCGTACCTATTACTAAAAAATGATAATTATAAAATCCTGTAAATAATCTCATCTAAAACATGGTTGTAAAAAAAGGTCCAAGTTTCTGTCAAAAATGGTTGCCATAGAAAATCCCAGTTCTCCTTTTATAATTTGCTACTTAAATAAAAAATAATAAAAAAATATTTTTTTATTCCTGATTTTTTTGATAAATTAATTAAAAAACAACATTTAACAGGGACGGTGTTCGATACTGCTTTATACATATATTTAATACTTGTTATTTTAAGAAAATCATGATTTTATGATGTTAGTAAGTATATATGATTTTATCATAAGCTAAGCAATACCTACTGCATACTTAATTACATAGGTATTTACTGTGTCGTTTTAGAATTTAAGACATATTATGCTGGCCAAGTCCGGTCCTAAATGTATTATTCCATACAAAAATTTTAAAGGCGAAAGTGAGTTTGTTTGTTCTTCCTCTACGTCATAACGAAGCATCGAATAGAGCTTTGGCACAGGGACAGTTGGTGAGACGGAGAAGGACATATCTAGGTTTATCCCAGAAAACTCAATTCTCGCACGAATAACTATTACCATTTTCACGAGGACGAATTACTGCTATGTTCCTTAATATTTTGCTAATAAATGTAATCAACGAACTGCCGGAGAAATCCCACGCCGATAACCGAATTTAGCGCGGATGTAGCCGCTGACAAGAGCTAGCTCTATAATAGCGGCTAGTAATATAATAAAGTCACAGCAGGTAATAGAATCATTCTTACATAGAATATTTTTAGTAGAAAATGGTACCTAGTGCTCTCTAAAATATTTGTAATTTCTGAAATTATCTGTTTTACTGTTAGTAGACAATACATTATCTGTTTTACTGTTAGTAGACAAGACATTATCTGTTTTACTGTTAGTAGCTGAGGAAAATTTGATTTAGCACTAAATATTGCATTAGCTGCAATAACGTCTTAATTATAATTTATCCCAATCTACAACAATAAAACATTTTTCTGTTTGTTGAGCGTTAATTATAGTAACTGTTGTTTATCTTTTACAGAAACCGAAATAAACAGTTAGACTGTTTAATAAAGTTTAAACTGCAAATGATCTTATGCCTTTAAAAGAAGCTAAGTACCTAGTTAGTACCTACTAAATTGAATTCAACAGCTTAGCGTGATGCTAAATATCTCATATTTTTCAGTTACATATTTACTACGCCCATCAAAATAAATTTAAATTCATGCGTACTTTGTGTATGTCCCAATATTTTTCTTACAAATGTGTTACATTAAATATCTCTATAAGAAAATTTGTTACCAAAATGTATTATTATAATACTAGCTTTTGCCTCAGGCTCAGTTTTTTTGCTTTGGTTGTTGGCGTAGGATCCCTACGACAATTTCTGCTTAACTCGGCTTGTATGTGGCGTATCAAAATGAAACATGCACCAGAGTTTAAGTTGGACTCTAATCTAACATTTCCCTAGAAAATTTTTACAAGAACTTGATTAATTTTAGTCCTTTTTTATGATTTTTTAAGCAGAACTTGGCCTTTTATCATATAAATGATGTATTATATAAATTTATCTTTATGAGGTTAAATTGCAGGCTTCATCTTAGTTTTTAAGGGCTTCGTAACCGAATGGTAAAAACAGAACCGTCCGTCTATCCCTCACAGCCTTATAATTTCGCCATCTTTGCGTCGATTCTGCCGCCTTACTCGTAAATTCGTGAGAAAAATGTATGCAATCGCGGGTCGTAGATGTAATTGCATACATTTTAGACTCGAATTTACGAGTCTGGCGTACTCGAGATCTTTTCCAATAAGCTCCTATGTCATCAGTTTACGTAATTGGAGGCCATACCCACACCATACAACGGTATGCCATCAAGTCTATGATAAACACTCGAGCCCCTTTCTTCTTCATCGGTTATTAGTCCAACAAATATTGTGGTCTGCCCATTGTCACTACCAAAATGGTTATATTCTAGATAAGTCGGTAAATTTAGTTCTGAGGCGAATTTCTGACTTTAGACCTTCGTCTTTAGATATTGACCTTTTTTTGAAAAAATCACGTTACGCGATTTTCTCAACGCTATATAGTTTAGTTGGATTCTTAGATTTATCTATATCTCAAAGTTGGACTTACCGATATGCTCTAAATATTAATTAATACGTAAGAAACGGGACCCTATTACTAATACTCCGCTGTCCGTCCGTCCGTCTGTCACCAGCCTGTATCTCATGAACCGTGTTAGGCAGTTGAAATTTTTACAGATGATGTATTTCTCTTGCCGCTATATCAACAAATACTAAAAAACAGAATAAAATAAATATTGAAGGGGGTTCCCATACAACAAACGTGATTTTTTTGCTCGATATTGATAACGGCAGCAGGCAGAGGCGTGAAATATTCACAGAATATTTAGTTATATATTCACTTAAAAAATAAATAATTAAATTAAAATATAACAAATATTTAAGGGGGGCTCCCATACAACACACGTGATTTTTTTGCCGTTTTTATAGATAATTAAAAGAAACTCTTCGTGCGCGAGCCCGACTCGCACTTGGCCGATTTTTTATTAAGAGTATTGTTTATAAATACATCCAAGCATTTTTATCTTGATAACACACTACCAAATTCGTTTTCAAACTATAATAGAAAAACTCAAAAAAAACTGGTTACCTGGTTTTTGTAAATTTACTAACGGCAAAAACCGGCTATTGCAAGCCCTAATTCTGATGCAGTTCTACAGTTCTACCTACCTTAGGTATCTTAGGGAACTGCCATACAATTTCGTAGTTAAATTGATAGCTAAAAAGGGTAGCTCGCTATACATTGAAGACGATGATTTTTGCTTGCTCACGGTGCACCTCATTGTGTAGGATGTGGTTGATAAGATCTTTAAAAACGCATTTGTGACCCTTTTTCTAAAATTTATACTTAGTGAATTATTATTAGCTTTCAAAGTTAAAAATAATAATGTCCCACCCCCACGTCTATTTTTAAAACCATACGGTTTACCGCTCAAAAAATCTGAAAAAGGTTACTATGATTACAAAAAAAATGTTTTGAACAAAATCAGTTTATGAGTTTTCCGTATATCCACAATAATCCTCATTCTACGGAACCCCAACTTAATGCGTTTACGACCTACATTTGGCTGGTTTTGATCTAATAGTTTATACTGTAATTATTAGGTACATGTTTAAAGCTTGAATGTAATAAACAAAAACTCGTCTCTTGTAGCAATCGGAAATTTTACTTTTGTTTTTTTATTACTTACGTTTTAAAATTTTAGTCTGCCAACTCTTAGATTATGTAGGACTCTCTGACCTTGCAGACGTTGTCCTGCTCTTTCGGTTGCTGCCATCCTCCGTCGCATCGTTAGCCATGATTTTTTTTTGCTCGGCTTCTAAAGGTCGTAGCGTGATGCTAAATAGCTTATTGACTTCCTCAAGAATCGGGTTATCAAGTGCAAAAAGATTTTTTCAAATGCAACTGATAGTTTTTAAGTTAAGCGCGTACATACAAAAAAAACAAAATACAAACAAACTCTTTAGCTATATTATATCATTAACTCAATCTTTTGACGGACGGAACGCGTATAAAGGAGGGAGCGGCGCCGGCTTCACTTCCACTTTTTACGCGCACCTCAGTATGCCTAACTGCAAACTGGCAGATGTGTACATAATTATTTATCAGTGACGGCATTAATGTTAAGGATGTCAGTATGTTCCAGAGAAGCAAGCATGACGGACGTCGAGATAGTGTCAGCTCCAACATTTGCTTTCACTTACCTTTATCATAAAAAAATACGGCAAAGAAGATGGCATTTAAAATATCTTCATTAGACCAGTTTTTAATCTGTTTAAGCACAACAAACAGGAAAGCGCGTCTGTCCGTCCACATTCAGTGCCCAAATAATACTAAGTCCACACAATCGTGTAGACATTTCGCAAGCGCTTGCCACAAAATTTTGATTAGTTTGATTAGTGCCCAAAAACACAATCCGCCGCAAGTGCCAGCAAGCCTACACAAGCTAAGCCAAACGCCATATCCACACGGCAAGGTTTTAAGAGAGGTTTGGCAAGCGTGTGAATCCACATTTAGAGTATTTCAAGCAGCCTATAAAGCCTTTAAATTGACTTGAAGACTGTCGGCAATCGGGACCGACACGAGTTACAGAGGGTAAGGCCGCATATCACAATTCAATAATAATAACAATCAGAGGAACTTGGCGCACTTTTCTTCAATAAATTTAATGAGCAAAGATTTTTTCTAGAGATCAAGCGGGTACTTCAGGCGCAACAGAAGAAGTAGAAACCGATGCTGCAGCTGAAGAATGCTCGGCAGTGGACAATGCGCAGCAGACCCTCATGCAGTTCTGGGATAAAGTTACTGATGACATCAAGAAAGTTTCGTCGGTAAGCATTTATTAAATAAAATAACTTTTGTTCGCTCTGTAACGATTGTGTACTAAATTTCCGTTCATACGGATACAGTTCCTGGAATAAGACCTACTCTTTAAATTAAAAATATTTTATTTCTTGAAGACTAGATGAGACCTTATTTAAAGTAGAAAAACTGCTACCTAATGTTTCGGATTCAAAGCGAACTTCTATGCGAACAAATTTTCTAGGTGTCGCTTTTTTAAGAAACAATTATACTTTTTATATTACTTTAAATCCTCAAAAATCTACCTAATAATATAACTGTTATTTACTAAATATTAATAAATACTTTTATCAAGATAGCCTTTAATTGTATGTAATGTATATATAACTGCTAGAATTTTATTGTAAAAACTAGAGGTGTGCTGACTATGCTATGGCTGACGAGCCGATTAGTCGGTTGTAAAGAGGCCGACTAGTCAGCCGATTAATAGGCTAAGCCGATCACGGTTTCGGGGGTATTCGGCAATTTCCGTGAGGCTTCATTCACAGAAATGATTTTATATATGTATCTGTATCCGTTGTCTGATATCCATAACACAAGCTTTGCTTACTTTGGGGCCAGACGGCGCTGTGTGTAATGTCCAAAAATATTTATTATTTATTATAATTATTATAATTAAATTGAATCGTATCAAAGAGAAAGTCTCTTGTATGGATTTTTTTTGACCAATTGGACAATAATTCCCGTAAAGTCAAGTGTAAGCAGAGCTAAATAATAATTTCTCGTGGTTGGCAGGGACAAACATCAAATACTACCTGTATGAACAACCATATCAAATATCGACATCCAACCCCTCAGTTAGCTTCTGTGATAAAATGTTTGACCGCAGACGATTCCTCCCAATCGCAGTCCCAGTCGGCGCTCTTTGCCGAATATTCGCCGACTACGAAAGTGGCCGGATAGTCGGCTTTATCGACTAGTCGGGACATCCCTAGTAAAAACGTTTACATTGTCGTTCTAATTTATTTATGTATTTGCTAATGGCTTGTGTGGGTGGATTAGAGTAAGTTTGTGTTTTTTTATCATGAATAGTCAGTGTACTAAAATCTAATAATAATAATGATAGTTATGATAAAGATAATGACTAATGATAGTCGGTGGTGGGCGAGGGGTTTAAATTTCACTTCAAGTCCCATTGACGGAGGTTCGAAGCCCGGGGTCGGCGTGTACCAATGTGCCTTTTCTTAATTTCTCAAGTACACTGATTTCATTATTCAAACCACTGGCTTTTCGGTGAAGGAAAACATCGTGAGGAAACATGCATACGTCAAGAAAATAGTCCACAATCCGCACTGGGCCCGCGTGTGGACTATGGCCTAAATCACCTTTGCTTATGAAGGTAGGCCGTGCCCTAACAGTGGGGACTTATGGAGGCTGGCAAGCAATGATAGTGCTATATATATATTAACCTTCCTGGAAAAATAAACTGACTGGCAGTGAGGACTGCATCAAAATCCGTCAAGTTATTACATACTTAGAATGAGAATCATCAATTGCATGTAACAAATAAAGTCATTTTAAAGATTACCTTCTGCCTACGACTTAGCCTTTATAGTGTTTTATATAAGCACTTAAATGTAAGAAAAAAATTTGCTTTGTGAGTAAAAGGCCTTGTTAAGCCTGAAGATTATTTGTGCTCAGTTTTCCATAACTTTACCATTCCTACCTAACCATATACCATAATCCGATAGCATAAGAACATTTTACGTAACCTTTTAATTCGAGAACTTGTTCCACGCACTTTCATGCACATTGTTGAGTAACTTATTTATTATTGCTATATCTAAGATTTATGTGCCCCGCGGTTTCAACCGCAGTAAAACCAATTCCCGTTGGAACTCTCAATCGGGATATTATAACTTGTCCTGCTATGCTCCTATAGCTCTCTCGCCAAATATCAAATCGAATGTAATGTTACGACGACCGAGGCACTAATTAAGGATTAGATACAGAGGTCCGACAGAAGGCGTCTAGACAGGACAATCTCGTGTTAGGTGCGGGGCAGGGAGCGACCCCACTTGTCTCTCACTAGCTCACTCTGTGACGGTCACAGTGTGACCGAGGTAATAAAAATTGATTCGCAGAAAAATCTGAAGCAGCATAATAAAGTCTAATTAGTCTCTTAAGTCAGTCCAGCTATCCCAATGCCAAAAATTAGGTCACCATGTTGCTTTATTGAAATTTTGAAACTTGAAGGGAAGGGTCCTTTTTTTCTTCCAACTTGATTTACAAATATTGATTATTAATCAATCAAAAACGCTTTCGCAATTTATATGCCGTGTGGATAGTGTAACTTGATATTATTAAATAATTGTTTATATAATAATATAATTGTTTATTATAATATTAGTAGGTATAGAATGGTTTTGGCAGTTCTCACTGGAAATATCATTCCGAAACGGTGCTAAAATAAATTCATTTTTAATTTATGAACTTGAATAAATATTCTAGGATGATTTCAAAACGCAAGTGCTTCCGTTGGCCCGCATCAAGAAAATTATGAAGCTGGATGATGAAGTCAAGATGATATCAGCCGAGGCTCCCGTTCTTTTCGCTAAGGCAGCTGAGATATTTATACACGAACTTACTCTGCGAGCGTGGTCCCATACTGAGGATAATAAAAGAAGGACTTTGCAGGTATGAGTACTATAGGTTATGGTTTTTTATTTCGTATCTACGAATAAAGCTAAAAATGTTTTACATACCAGCTATCAAAACATATACATGATATATCAAGAGTTTATTTACTGTGTATACTGCAATAATAATCTGAAAAATATGACTCTCCTTAAAATATATTGGCGAGTAGGAATACTATTATTTTTTCCGACACAGCAACACTAAAGCTACTTGACAATAGATGGCGTTGTGTTGTTAAGAAAAACGAACAAAACTCAGTCTTACAGGTACTCTAATATAATAAATTCAATTCGACTTACCTCTGCTCTGCTTTAGTGGACATTGGTCTATACACACACATTGCTTTGGTACTAAACTAGGACAGAAAACTTGTATCATGGCAAAGTAAATAAAGAATCTTTTAAGTACAATTTGTTAAGACTTTCCACAAGAAATAAAATTGGTCAAGTTGAACCGGCGTGTACTAGGACACCATCAACTATGTCCACGTATTTTACTGCATGCTAGATGGAAACTGCTTATAACAGTTAACACTGCTTTTTTGTCTGTCGGTTCGTTTGTAGCTTCTTGAAATAAACAATGCTTGTAAATTCCACAGCGAAACGATATAGCAATGGCAATATCGAAGTCGGATCAATTCGACTTCCTGATCGACATAGTGCCACGACACGAAGTCAAGATAAATAAGCCCAGGGAAGAGTCTCCGCGCCCTGTGCCTACTTCAGACCAAGTAGGTTAACATTTTATTTCAGACTTACTTATTTTTAACTCAGCGTTTGAGCATAGTATATATGTATAGTTACTTTGGGTTTGAGTAAAAATTACCTACTAAAACCCAAACCCGTAGCCAGTTTATTTTTGCGAGGCAATAAAAAAAATTTGAAATTATAACCTTATTCGGGAATTTGCGGGGTTTCGAACTCCCAAACTTCCCCCACCCCGCGCTTACGGTACAGTATACATGAAGACGATGCAGTTCAATAACACCTGTGGGAAGGCTTTATATACTTATCGCCTTAAGCCCGGTAAAGCGTCGAGACAAGACTCTAACCTATAAATCCTAGAATAGCTTGTAAAACAGTACAGTATCTTGATCGAGATTTAGCAGGGATTTTTTTGCGGTTAAAATGCGATGCAATTCACGTCAAAGCGGAGCAATGGGATGAACTAATTTTTTACGACAAGAATTGCTGGAGGGTCGGGAGTACATTTAAGTACTCGATTGGGTTTCGACGAAAACCCCGGTACTAACAAGCCGCGGGCTAAAATTACTCGCTTTTTATTTCATTTTTATATATATGTTGTTACTAGCTTCTTCCCGCGCTAAATTCGGCGATCTGTGTGAGATTTCTACTGCACCTTCTTGATTATAGTAAGAAAGTTTGCTATGTGGATATAGCAAGCTATATAGCTGTAGCTATAGATCGTCCACGTGGACTAATACAGTTATGCTTATGCGGGAACTTTCCTCCGGGATAAAACGTAGCTTATGTTCTTTCTTCTCTGTCCCTTCAACTATATCTGCCAAATTTCAGCTCAATGGGATACTTTGTTGCGGTGTGAAGTTACGACTAACAAAAAAACATACTTTCGCATTTATAATATTAGTAGATATTAGGATATTTTTTCTAAGCTTCAAGAAAATCAACAAAAACCGCAGCCGAATCAATCAATTTCAATGAAAATTGTCTGAAACATAATACATCTATATATTAATTTGTTTAAGATTTAATAAAACTTTCAGTAGGTGACAAATTACAAATAGATTTATAAATAACATGACTTTTAATTTGTTTGGACAGTATTATTTCCATTTGGCGCAGCAACATCAGGCAGCTCTACAGAATACCCAACAACAACAGATTGTACTTCAGCCTTGCGCTCAGGTTATACAGGTTAGAGAACTTGGACATTTTTTACAAAAAAAACGACTGGTGCTTTTTTCAAGTCAAAAAGTTTTTATTCAAATTAATTTTTTTTCAAATTCTTTTGTAATATCAAAATTATTTTATGCTCTTTTTTTAAAGGTTCCGAACCTCAAAAGCGAAAATTTGTCTAACTATCACAGTTTATGAGATACAGCCTTGTGACAGACGGACGGACAGCGAAGTCTTAGCAATAGGGTCCGGATTTTTACCTTTTGGGTACGGAACCCTATCAACAGTTGAAATGGTTTATTATATGATATACATATATTTGCAGCAACCGGCAGCATCGACTTCTCCGGCTACTTCTACCAGCAACGTGAACGCCTCGCAACCAGTGACGTTGATGCAGCAAGTAGTCTCTCCGTCCGGGGAGGTGCAGCAGTTACCGGTAATGAATAGCGATGTAGTTGTTGTGTCACACTACGTGAACGCATCCTCCCAGCCAGTGTCATTGCTGCAGAAAGTGGTCGCTCCATCCGGGGAGGTTCAGCGGTTACCAGTAATGTAAAGCGCGATGTAGTGTTGTGTTACACTACGTGAACGTATCCTCTCAGCCAGTGACGGTGATGCAGCAAGTGGTCATTCCGTCCGGGCAGGTGCAACAGTTACCGGTAATGTACAGCGAAATGTAGTTTTGTGTCTCACTACGTGAACTTTCTTTTCAGCCAGTGACGTTGATGCAGCAAATGGTCTCTCCGTCCGGGGAGGTGCAACAGTTACCGGTAATGTACAGCGCGATGAAGTGTTGTGTCACACTACGTGAACGTTTCCTTTCAGCCAGTGACGTTGATGCAGCAAGTGGTCTTTCCGTCCGGGGAGGTGCAGCAGTTACCGGTAATGTACAGCGCGATGTAGTATTGTGTCACACTACGTGAACGTATACTCTCAGCCAGTGACATTGATGCAGCAAGTGGTCTCTCCATCCGGGAAGGTGCAACAGTTACCGGTAATGTACAGCGCGATGAAGTGTTGTGTCACACTACGTGAACGTATCCTCTCAGCCAGTGACGTTGATGCAGCAAGTGGTCTCTCTATCCGGGAAGGTGCAACAGTTACCGGTAATGTACAGCGCGATGAAGTGTTGTGTCACACTACGTGAACGTATCCTCTCAGCCAGTGACGTTGATGCAGTAAGTGGTCTCAGTTATTTATTAAGAATATGATGACGTTACAACGATTATATTAGCTGTTATTTTTAGATGGCTAATAAAATTTAATTTTCCCTTTCAGATTCAACTGACCCAAGCTCAACTGAACATGATACGGCTGCAGGTTCAGAACAACCCGACGCAGCCCATCATCATACAGACGCAGCCGCAGCAACCTGCCAATACACCTCAGATCATACAGGTATAGTATAGACACCAATCAATTCTCACGCCGTTTTTTTTATTTTGCACGACATTTACCTCATAGTTAAGTAACTAAAATTGAAATAGATCTTTTACATTTGTTTTACAACTAGCTATTGCCCGAGGCTTCACTCCTTTTACCTACAGGAACCTCTTGATGAACTATAAATAAAAGTGTTCCATATTCTTATCCGTCTTTCTATCTCTGTGCCGGAAATCAAGTCAATTTGCCGATCTGTTGCAATGTGGAGAGTTTTTTTCCCGTGGTGGGTACTCTCGATCGAAATAAAATGTCTTTCTTCTGATCCTCCCGGTATAAAATCTATTACCGTAGAACCACTTGATCAGGATAAAACTTTCCGTTTCTCTATTTCTGCCAAAAGTTAGGTCCTTTGTGATATAAATTAATAGTACCCGTGGAAATATTTAGGTATGTCCGTGGAAACTTTCGTTCGGCCCAAAAAGTCCTCCAAATATCCCTATTGCAAAAAAAAGGACAATGGGATTAGGGACGTTAGAAATACAGACTTGCATTTCCTTCATATTTGTAACATTAATGTATGAAATATGTATGTATTTATATTATCACAGTTAAAATCCACCCAAAGGGCTGGGTACACACATACCCACATCACACTGTGAAGCTGTTAGCCCGCCCTGTTCTAGGTGGTGAGCCCATCGCACCAACACTGCTTTGATGCAATGTATTTGTACTAAGTTAGCTTATATCTATGTCCTCCGTTAACCACCAAATTTTGAAAAGTAAGTGGTTAATGTAAGACCATGGGCAGAATAATATACCCCCTTTGCCAAGCCAATCTTACAGAACTGGACATTTTTCCTATATATTAGTTACATTAAGGACAAATTTTCCTATATATTGGTTAAATTTAGGACATTTTTTCCTATGGATTGATAATATTATATAATCTGTGGTATTGGTTAGATTAAGGTCATCTTATTCCTATTTGTTAGTTAGATTAAGGACAAATTTTACTATATATTGGTTAGATTTAGGACATTTTTTCCTATGTATTGGTTAGATTAAGGAATTTTTCCCTACATTGAGCACATTTTTCCTATATATTAGTTTGATTTTATTTTTTCTTATTGGTTAAATTCATTGTATTTTTAAAAGCTAAACAAGGTATGATGGTTTACAACTTCTAAAATTACATAAAAGACGCTAAGTAACTGATTTTTTTGTTATAGGTATCATCGCAAGCGCAGCCTCAGCAACATATATATTTGGCTCAAGTCGCTACCACTCAGGAGGACTCTTAGCAAAAGTGACTAAAAAAAAAAAAAAAAAATTAACCAAAATTGAAGAACTTAACCTTATGGGCAATGTGATTTTTGTACATACGTATAATATTTATGTATATTTATTTAGAGTAATTAACAGTTCATTATATAATTGTGTTCAAATAAGAATATACACGAAGTTTTATTTATAAAATTTACCCTTTGTTTTATGTAACTTTTTTTTCATTTAAAGTCAAAAGTGTTTTTTTTTTTACAAAAAGCTAACGGTCCGCTTATGGTCACCACAGCCTATGGACGCTTGCAACACCAGCGGCATCATTCGCGCGTTGCCGACCCTTTAAAAAATATCTAATAACTTCTTTCTTGAAAAACCCATACTGTAGTCCTTAGAGAAAACCTTGGCATGTTTTTTTGGGTAGGGATAGTTAGAGGGAGGTACTGAAAAATGTATAGAAAACTTTTCATTATGATCAAAAGTTCCTACAGGAATCTATCGTTCTACTGGTCACCATTTCCCCCATATATAAAAATAGACGGTGAAGTACAATAGTTTTAAAGTTATCATTTTATTATGATTATTATTTTAACTTATATAAAATAAAGAGATGTGTTTTTTTACTTCATCCGGCTGCAACTCTTTCGTTATTTTCTAACACCATAGCCAACTATGAGTTTTTTTTTTATTTGTTCAGGCTTCATCAGAAGCTCTGGAAGGCTGTTGGAAATTGAATCCATATGGCCTAGCAAAGACACACTATGACGCCAATAATGGCGCCAAAAATCATTATTCGTCGGAGCTCTAATTGAATATTTTCACAATTTTGCTCGCCGTTACTTGCTTATTGTTTTCATTTCATCCTCTATAAGTCTTTGATGCATAATTCTTCACAGGTCTTCGTTAAATCTGCTGAAATTTGTCATCGAATCTTTCTAGACTAAATTAAAAAAATTAATAAGCAAAAATACTTCTCCATTGTTTAAATTTGCACTTAGAACCCCCTAACTATAGGTATGTTTAGACAGTGATGCAAGGAAAAAAAATTACAGCTCTACTATAAAATTTTGTCGAATGTACCCGGATAACATGCGCATGGCACTCCATATCTTGCGTCCACCCGCATTGCCTGAAGCGAGCACACGCAGCAGACGCACTCACGGTAGCGCAAGTTGTACTAGGCCCATCAAATACAATTCTAAACTCAATTGTTTGAGCACTAGTATTAGAATACTTGTTACCATTTCGACACATTTAAACTAGATCTGATACTAAAGTAGAGTAGGTAGGAAATAATTTGATTATTAAAAAACACAAAATACTTTCAAATTTAATGGCATTTGCAACAGTAGGTTTAAATAACTTAAATAACAAGATAAAATAATAAAAATAAAATTCAAAACAGATAAAAAAATCTCACAACAATTAAGGGGATCTTTACACAGTCCAAGTAGCACCGCAGCCGCTAGATATTTTTAATTGACATATCTGATATCATGCAAAGCGGATTACAAAAATGTACAACTAAAAATAAAACTTAACTTATAAGATAAAATAAAAATCTGACAGTAAATTTGTCAACCATTAAGGAGATCTTCACAGTCTACTAGCACCACTGCTACATATTTTTGTCTAGATATGGCACTTCTCGTGAGATGCTAAAAATTGAGATTTTAAAAATCTACAACTAAAAAAAAACTATTTGAATCTAGAATATATTTAGATAGCATATCTGCTTAAAATGCCCGCTAAAATATAAATAAATATTTTGGTCATGAAACACAACGCCGTCTGGCCACAAAGTAAGCAAAGCTTGTGTTATGTGTGCCAGACAACGGAGACAAATAAATAAATATAACCTTTTTTTTAAAAATACATATGTCATATATAAATACACCCAGATTCAAGACAAACATAAACGTATATGTGATGACATAAATGTTTGTCCAGTGCGGGAACCGAACCCACACCCTCTGCACAGTAGCTTGCCACACACTACCAACTAGGCTACGAGGGAGTTCTCTAATATCAACTAGCTACATTAGAGAAAATAAAATACCTACGGAGAATTTAAACTATAGAAAATTAGTATGTTCTCGAACTTACTACCAAAATAATCAAAACCAAAATGCAATGAAAATAATAAATTAAATTAAATATATAACATGGACTTCAGTAGGTAAGTGACGATTTAATTAAGGGGCTACATCGAATAACAACCCCTTATAATTGTTCCTAAACGATCTCCATATATACCATGGTTTTTTTAAAAAAAATAATATGCATTTTTATGTAATTACATTATTAGGTACATTCTGGAAGTATCTGCTAGTAAATAAGGGCGTATCTTACAAATAGGTATTGATTCGCGAAGTAGCCCCTTAACTGAAGAATAAATTAATTGCCATATCAAAGTTTTGTTTTGATTAGCTAGTCAAAGCTAAACTAAAGCATGTGTTACTTTCCATTTACAGTATATATACACAAAAACCTTATTATTAACTTGACAAGTTATCTTTACTTAAATATATAAGTACCTACGTCACGGATTAGTTTCCCAACCGGTCTTTGTTCCATAATTATTTTTCAATTAAGTTTTTTATGTGATCCAAAGCAAGTTTTATTTCCTCCCTTAATATGACAACAACTGCTTGCCTTTGTTCAGCGTCTTTCTTAACTATTTCCATAATACCTAGTTCTATTTTTTTTTTTACAGCGTCCCTTAGTTCTTCAGATCTGAAATTTTTGTTATGAACATATATTGTATAAAGTGCACAGATACCTAAATATTTTTTTTAGTAACTAACCCTAATGTTGTCTAGAAGGGATCACTTCTTAGTGATAAGATAGCCCTTTGCACTTGTATTTTATGATTTGTTTATATTTTAGCTTTCTTTTGTTTTATTGTACAATAAAGTAAACCATTGTTATTATTATTATTATTATACTTTATTTCATCAACATAAAAAATTTACAAACAAAACATATTTACAATAGAGTAAAACAAAAGGCGGTCTTATCGCTTTAAAGCGATCTCTTCCAGACAACCTTAGTTAATAACTAGATTACTAATGGCTGTTTCCTAACTATATGTACATACATATTTGTGAGTCTGTTTGTTATTTTGCTTAACGTCTTTAGGGAGCTGGTTGCTCTGACTGCTTAGCTGATTTTTGGCTCCGACATTGTTGAAGGGACGGAAAAGGGAATAGGCTACTTTTTAAATCGGGAAAATTCCCACAGGTATAATTATTTATAGCCGCGTACAAACTATTGCTAATAATAGCAAAGTTTTTAATATAATTAAGTACTAGTCGTTGAGTTCCACCGAGGACAAAACAATATTTAGCGGTCAAAAGCTAAGAAGGCGGTAAGCCATATTTATATTAATTAAATTAATTGATCAGTATAACCCGTTTCCACACAGGATATTATTTTAAATGTGTACCCTTTTTTAAAAATCAGCCAAGGGCGAGTCAGACTCGCGCACGAATGGTTCCGTACCATTATCTATAAAAACGGCAAAGAAAACACGTTTGTTGTATGGGAGCCCCCTTAAATATTTATTTTATTCTGTTTTTTAGTATTTGTTGTTTTAGCGGCAACAGAATACATCTTCTGTGAAAATTTCAGCGGTCTAACTATCACGGTTCATGAGATACAGCCTCGTGACAGACGGATGGACGGACAGCGAAGTCTTAGTAATACGGTTTCGCTAATCACCCTTTGGGTACGGAACCCTAATAAAAAAAGAAACTCACTTACGCTCTGTGCAATAAGCTAAACTTGGCATCTATTAATTTACAAGCTTCCATCAAAGTCTCACGATATTTTATTTTGAGTAACTCATGTAATTTCTTATTCATTTCCTGAAAATACTTTTCATAGTGTGAATTCAACTCCATCAACCTAGAAACAAACATTGATTGATTTTATTATCTTAGAAATAAAAAAGTCATAACTTCATTTTTTATATAGATACTTTTGAAGAAATTAAAGATACCTACTGTGTAAACTAAATATTGTTTGTTACTTATGTTTGAAACACGAACCTAAGTATGGCAAACATATGATATAAGGACCCCTGTCCAATCCTGACTTAGTTTTTATGGTTCGTCAGGAACTGTCTACAGGGGTCCCTATGTAATTATGTCCCTGGTCTTTCATTTTACCACTTATTACTCTTAAGTTGGTAAGTTATGAGTTATGGCACATATTGACATAGTTAGTTTCGACTTATGGCACATATATAACGTAAGTAAGTCTTATGACACATATATAATATTGGTAAGTAAGTCACGACTTATGGCACATATAATATAGTTAAGATGCGACTTATGGCACATTTATAATATTGGCAAGTTGCGACTTCTGGCACATATATAAAATAGGTAAGTTACGCCTTATGGCACATATATAAAATTGGTAAGTTACGACTTATGGCACATATATAAAATAAGTAAGTTACAACTTATGCAATATATATAAAATCCGTAAATTACAACTTATGGCACATATATAAAATTAGTACGTTAAGATTTACGGCACAAACATAAAATTGCTAAGTTACTACTTTTCGCACATAGGTAAAATTAATAAGTTACGACTTATGGCACATACGTAAAATTAGTAAATTACGACTTAGGGCACATTTATAAAATAATGAAGTCGAGACTAACGTCACATATACAAAATTAGTAAGTTACGACTTATGGCACATATAATATTGTTAAGTTGCGACTTATATGGCACATATATAAAATAGGTAAGTTACGCCTTATGGCACATATTTAAAATTATTAAGTCGAGACTAACGGCACATATAATTGGTAAGTAACGACTTATGGTACATTTATAATATTGGCAAGTTGCGACTTCTGGCACATATATAAAATCGGTAAATTACGACTTATGGCACATATATAAAATTGGTAAGTTACGACTTATGGCATATATATAAAATTGGTAAGTTACGCCTTATGGCATATATATAAAACTGGTAAGTTACGACTTATGGCACATCTTTAAAATAAGTAAGTTACAACTTATGGCATATATAAAAAATCAGTAAATTACAACTTATGGCATATATATATATATATAATAAGTACGTTAGGATTTATGGCACAAACATGAAATTGCTAAGTTACTACTTTTCGCACATATGTAAAATTAATGAGTTACGACTTATGACACATACATAAAATTGGTAAATTACGACTTATGGCACATATATAAAATTGGTAAGTCATGACTTACGGCACATACATAAAATTATTAAATTATGACTTAGGATCAGCTCATACCGAGACGCGACGCGACGTGAAATGGCTTGAAGATGCGCCGCGCGACATTGGGATGCGTCTCGTTCTGAGCTGACCCTTATGGCACACACAATATATGAAATTGATAAGTTACGACTTATAGCACTTATATAAAATGGTAAGTCACGACTTACGGCACATATATAGAATTGGTAAATTACGACTTATGGCACATATATAAAATTGGTATGTCACGACCTATGGCACATATATAAAATTGATAAGACACGACCTATGGCACATACATATATAAAGCTACCTATTTTTAGATACACTGTATCAGAAGCAGGGCTGCGACGATGGGCTCACCACCTGTCTGTCACCTGGTTGGCAATAATAGGCTGTCCACCACAATATGTGGTACCATACCAGCTACTGGTAACCATACTGAGAATAAAAGTCGTGAAGATATACAGACTTACATTCAAACATGGGGCTAAAACTATTTTTGGTAATACTATTACTTACTTAGGTCAAATATTATTTTCCACTTAAAGCCAAATACTAATGTTTTATGCCTTTAGTTTAAAAAATTACAGCTACCGTTTTATTCCTTCAGGGGATAAATTTAGCAAAATCCTTTCTCAGTGCGCGCTTACGTGATAACAAAAATCTCAGTGCACAATTTCAAGTCTCTAGACCCAGTAGTTTGGGCGCTGCGTCGATATATCTATTCTATATTTATTATTTTACTATACTACCTTAGGCGCGTTCGTTTTGGGATGCAGAATCATTATTTTCATTACTTTTGTCACCTGTCATCCGTTCGTTTAGCATTGGTATCAAAAAAATTGAAAATTTTAGTATCACCTGTAACAAACTGTCATGAGTTCGTTTACGATATTTTTGTTACTTTTGCTACCGAAAAATGAAACTTTAGACCCATGTCTAGAGTAGGGGTTTTTGTGTTAATCTGTCAAACTGCCTATACATATTCATTGTTTATGGTAGTGTGTGTGTATTTTATCGTAGTATGTGTCCGTCAATCGTTCGTTTTGCAAGTTATGCAACCAAAAATTTTATTAGTAACGTTTTAAAGCTACACGAACGATGAGTGTCGGTGGCAAAACTGGCGTTATCAAAAGTGTAAAAAGTATCAATCATGGGAACTCTTAATCCCAAAACGAACGCGCCCCTTATTACTGCGACTTCGTCTGCGTGAACTTTTGAACTAGAAAGAAAGCCTTTAACTGTTCATAGTTTATTTTTAAAATATCGAAACTTGTACAAATATTCATCCCTTCTTTTGCCCTTTAAGATATAAATTTTTGTCAAATCTATATGTCCGCCTAACAGGAACCTTTGTGCAAAATTTTAAATCTAGAGTCTAATGAGTAGTTTTGGCTGTGCGTTGATACGAGTTTATTCAGAGATTAATCAGTAAGTTTGCTAATTTAAAATATATTTCGTTATTGATTAATACATAGGTTAGGTATAAAAAAAAGAAGCTTCTATTAATCACAACCGTAATAACAATAAAAGTAGTGACTTACCTTTGGCGAGCAGTTTGATTACTATTTGTAAGTGTTGTATCTACTTTTTCTATTACGTTTTTAATAATTTCTTTTGCTTCTATTTTTATACCCTCAACTGCAATAACATATAACAATTACATAATTTAGTTACCGATGTTAGTTAGAGATGGAATGTGCCTAATAATATCATAAGTTGTTTACCTGTGTCACTCATCACTTCTTGGCTATCTATCCACTTGTCAAATTCTTTTTCTCTATCATCTTTCTTCGTTTTGGTGTTTAATTTATTTATTTCTACTGAACTTTTTTTAGATTCTTCAGAATCACTTGACTTGGGCATATTCTGGCTTAACTTTATTGCGTCACACAAAAACCTTATAGGTGATATTACAGATCTACGTTTTGTATCTTTCAAAAGATTCTTTTCATTTCTCATTAAATCGAAAGCTATCTGAGATGTATTTAAGTCTTCGGGCAAACTACGACCTTTGCATATTTCTTTACGTTTTTGCATCGTATTCATATTTAACGAATTATTTATATCTTTACTGCCAGTTTGTACTTTTTTAATTTCTAGACCATGCAAAGAGTCGTCTGTTCTGTTCTCGAAGACTAGCGAAGGTTTAACTTCAGTCTCTGGATGTGTGTCTTGCGTTATTTTTTTTCGCTTTCTACTTGAAGTTGTCTTGTTTGTTCTTACATTCTTTTTCCTATCTTTTTTATTTCTACAATTAATTTCGTCACCATATCCTTGAATGTCAGATGTTCCACTTATTGTTGGCTCTTTGTTACTATTACTCAAATTTACAGATGATTTTTCAACTATCAAGAATGTATTTAGTATATCTGGTCCCGCGTTTCTCATCTTTTCAAGGTTTTTCGTCACTGAACTTCTATTAACATTGACATTCATACTTTTAAAACTACTTCGATTTACTACGGTACGTTTTTTTTTGGTTATCTTCCTAGGTTCATGTCTATTTGTGAAAGTATTATTTTTATTTTCAAAATAATCGATACGACTAAGAACTCGACCTCGTTGTGATGTAGGAGCTTTGACAGTTGTCACTCTTGTTGAACTGAGACATTTTTTTATTGTTGATTCCTTAAAACCCTTGTTATCACTTTCACTAGTATTATAGTTTATAATTAGTTGATCGTTACTGCTATCACTTTTAAATTTGTCAATTTCTTTCTCCCCATTAACTTTCTTTCTTTTAGTGTTTAATTTATTTATTTCTACTAAACTCCTTTTCGATTTTTCAGAATCACTTGATTTGGGTATATTCTGGCTTAACTTTATTGTGTCACACAAAAACCTTATAGGAGATATCATAGATCTATGTTTTGTACATTCCAGGGGATTCTCTTCATTTCTAATTAAATCAAAAGCCGTCTGAGATGTGTTTAGGTCATCGGGAAAACTACAACCTTTACAGATTTCTTTCCATTTTTTCATTTTTTTATTAGTTTGTACTTTTTTATTTACTAGACCAAGCAAAGGGCTTTTTGCACTGGGAACTGAGACTAACAATGGTGAAAATGCAGTCTTTGGATGTGTGTCTTGCTTAATTTTTTTTCGCTTTCCGCTTAAAGTTGTCTCTTCTGTTTTCACATTTTTTTTCGTATCTGTTTTATTTGATTTTATTGATACATGTTGCTTTACATTTTTACAATTAATTTCGGCACCATATCCTTGAATGTCAGATGTTCCACTTATTGTAGGCTCTATGTTACTATTACTCAAATTTACAGATGATTTTTCAACTATCAACGATGTATTTAATATATTTGGCCCCGCTTTTCTAGGCTTTTTAAGTTTTCTCATCATTGAAATTCTATTCAGATTGATATTTATACGATTGGAATTACTGACATTTACTACGTTTCGTTTTGTTTTAGTTATCTTCTTAGGTTCATGTCTATTCGTGAAAGTATTACTTTTATTTTCAAAATAAGCGATACTACTAAGAACTCGACCTTGTTGTGATGTTGGAGCTTTGACAGTAGTCACTCTTGTTGAATTGAGACGTTTTTTTATTGGTGATTCTATAAAGTCGTCGTCATCACTTCCACTAGTATTAAAGTTGTGTACAGCCATTTTTGTCTTAGATAATCTTGGATTTATTAATTTGACGAGTTGATCGTTACTGCTATCACTTTTAAGTTTGTTAAAAATTTCGTCATTATTATTTTTAGCATAAGATGTAAAAATGTTATTAAATTTGGCTGGCTTTTGGCTGTTTTTATGGCGTTCGCCTACAATATCTTTGTAAATATTTAGATTCGCATTCGGCGTGACATTTAAAGAACTTGGGCTTTCAAGATTTTTGATTTCAAAGAGGATGGCGTCATCTTCCTTTTCAGGAACCGCTTCTTCCATATTATTTTGATCATCTTTTAGAGAATATAACTTACGTTTCTTTCGTAACGTTAAAGATGTAACATCGGATGATTTTTTTCTGGTAGTTTTGTTCTTAACGTCTACAGGATTTTTAATAATGCCATAATGGGTCAAACTTGTTTTTCGTTCTTTTTCCAATCGTGTTGGTCCACTTAATTTTGCTTTTGTCATTTGATCGATATTATCTTTAACGTTGACCTTTACAGTTGCCGATTTATGTATTGTTTTTTTATGTGTTTTAGATTGTGGTTCCTTCCGAAAGTGATCAATAGACGACTGTGGCAGAGTACTTTTTTCATGTCTTTTTTTATCGTCTTTAGTTTTATGTTCTCGTTTTGATGTATCCAAATACTCTTTACATTTATCGAAATCACTACAAATTGTATCAACGATGCTATCAAGACATTCAATTATATCAATTTCATTAACTTCAAATAATATAGCTTTTGCTTGACATTGGTTCTTTATAAAATTATCTCTAGATTCGGAACTGGTTTCAATAACATGTTTAAGTTTATCATTCTTTAGACTTAGAAGAGAACTTTTGCTTTTGTCAGAAGTGTTTTTAACAGGTAATTCATAGTATAATTCTTCAACTTGGGTATTCTCAATGACTTCACTATTAATGCCTTTCGAATTGTTAATACTATTTTCGTACAAATTCTTCGTACAATTTTTATCAGTACCCCTACTACAGTCTGTCACTTTTTCCTTTTCAATTTTACTTCTCAAAGCCTCTTTAATTAGTGAGTCTACTATATTGTCAGAACTGCTGCTCTTAGTTTTAGTAAAATTTTCCACGGCATTATTAATGATAGACTGATCTGTAGTACCCAGTGTAGCACTTAATAGAAAACTTGTGCATTCGTCATTTAAAACTGGCGATAAACATTTTTTATCAGATTTTGTATTTTTGGTGGTACCTCTATGAATTACTCCACAACGTTTGGCATTTGAAGACGTAAAAGAGTATGTAGTGCTTTGTGCATCTTCAACACTAGTTTCGGCTATAAATGACAGAGCTGGTTCAGCGCAAACACTAACTGCCTGTTTATTATATTTATAATATGGCATTTGTTCTAGTTTAACACGTAGCTGTTGAAAAAAATAACACAAGTCAACAAAAAATTTTTTTTTTGTGTTTGTTATTTAATGACTATATTCTGATTTTTTACATTGATAAAAAAAACCAAAAACTCAATTTATAAAAAAAAGTTTGCTTTTGTATTTTATACTTTGATGAAAAAATACACGATTTTGCCAAAAGCTTAGAGGTACCATTTTTAAAACTTTATGAGATAATTTTTTTTTTTCTTTTTTTTTAAATTAGGTATAAGAAATCGAAATACGGGTACACAGAACTCAGGCACAAAATTCGTGTTGACTTGTGTAACCATCTAATTAAATTATTTGAAAACTAGTTTTTGCCCGGGGTTCCACCCGCCCTAAATACGTTATTGGTGTAGGATTTCAACGGCAACTCCGCAAAACGACTCACACTTTACGTTTTTAATTAGCCTATGTCGTTCCCCGAGACTCAAACTGTGTCCATGTCAAATTTTATCTTAATCGGTACAGCAGTTTAAGCGAGAAGAGGTATAACAGACAGAGTTACTTTCGCATTTATAATATTAACTAGCTGAACCGGCGAACGTTGTTTCGCTTTTTTCTGAGATACTAATTCAAAAACCTTCCCTGGCGTGTGCTAAAGTTTACCAAAATCGCATTGCAATCGGTTAACCCTTAGAACGCAAGTCCGACTCGCACTTGACGATTTTTTTTCTTTCTTAGAAAACTTTCCCGGCGTGTGTACAAAAACCTACCGAAATGTTATTACTATCGGTTTTTCCTTAGTGCGCGAGTCCAACTCGCACTTGACCCTTTTTTTCTTTCATAATAACCTTGCCCTAACAATAGCGAAAATAACAAAAAAGGATTAACCATTTTGGTGCAGAATTTCGGAAGTTAGGGCGTGTTCAAGGGAAAAAGGATTCATTTTTAACCGACTTCAAAAAAGGAGGAATGTGCGACGCGTAAATTTTTTTTAACCGATTACATTTTGATTATAATTTTTTTTATATCCACGTTCGACTGCAAGAAAAGCAAGGCGTGCTTACTTACATACAATCAGTTGATAAACTCTCAATTAATATCCACTAAAACTCTAGCACGTCAAATATTCGTGTGTAGTTTTATATGATTCTAATGTTTTAAGAAAAGCAAGTTTTAAAAAAAAAATTCAAGCGGTGATAACATCTAAATGAACATCAAATTCGTGATATGCGACCCTCAGAACCCCCGATACCCATTTTGAAGATTTTTAAATTATTTACCTCCACCTTTAGGTGTACCCCTGGTACAACTCTGGGAGGGGGTTGTTGGTCAAAGTAACTGTGGAATATTGTATTGTCATCCGAGCTTAGTAAGTATGCAAAATTTCATCGAAGGGTGATTACAGGAAGTATGTTTAATTAAGCTTGCAAGATTCCACCACAAGATGGAAGGAAAAAAAAAGAATAAGGAAACATTGTGAGTTAAATAAAAGCAAGTATAAAGTAAAAACTTTTAAACAAAAAAAACCACTCATCATGCAATATAAACTGTAAGGTATTGGTAGACACCAACTTAAAACTGTGATCTAGACCAGATTTTTGGCAATAAGTAATTATTTTTACCTTTTAAAAGTATCTTTTTGAAGCCGGTTGTATTTTGTTTTTGTTAGTTTTATTATATTTAAAGAAGATATGGATAGCAAAATGAAGTTAAGGCGTGTGCGAGGCAGTCAATAATGACGACTTGTTTGGCTCGTTCGGTGCAGCCAAATGCGTCTGCTGCGTAGAATAAAACGCGCACGCCATTTGTCGAGGCACAAACCGTGTGTAGCGTAGCCGAGAGTCACAGTTCACATTTGATGATTCCGCCTACATTTTCATGCAAAGCAAAAGTGGTATACCTACACACACGTGCGTAGCGAGGGCACGTGTAAAAACCAAAAATTACAATAAATATTAAAAAATATTCGCAAACACATACATGGAAGCATTTTATGAGATTGATTGATAATTTTGAGTATCTATAATATCGATCAAAAATTATCAAACCGTTATTTATTTAATTTTTAATATGTACTTTATCCAATTTACTTCCTATTTAAGAAATATATGAATTTTTACTTGCGCTAAAGATGATGTAGAAGCCGTAGATGGCGATTTCCATTCAGAAGGAATTCTTGGCCTTACTATGTAACCTGAAATAAAATATAATTAATGCAATAATAGCGGTCTGTCTGTCAGTACCTAGCTCGGCTCTAGCAGTAGGCACGTAACATTTGTCTTCAGTTTAGACTATTACCCGATTACAGTAAAGCCAAATGATATTAGTATATTGTGTATGTTTGTATTTACGTATGTTCTACCGTAGCGCCTTAACTAATAGGTATAGGACGGGCGGGTTACTTATCGGCTATATTAAATCCAACATGGCAGATATAACTTGCATAATACTTTGGGAGATAAAAAATAAAAAAAAAACATCGTGTTGGTTCCCAATCCAAATATATAAATATTTTAAGGGTAATTTCTCAACCCTAAAAAAAAAGATAAATTTCATGTCGTCTTTGATATCGGTATTTGGGTTTTAGTTTCTAAACTAAACAAAAAAAAATTGCAACGCGGTTCAGAAGGAAAAATCGTGTTAAATTATTGTATGTATTCCAAATTTCATATAACTCATTTTTCATTGAAGGTATGAATTTTATATAAATAAAATGACTTTTTTATCCATTATATAAACTGTCCAATGTTTTATTACGTCTGACCCGACAGTATCTCGAGCGCTGACGGTGTGGCCAAAACGGCGCTAAGACCGGCGCGCCCGCACCCGCGCGCTCGGTGTGTTTATGCACTGCACTAACCTTTTTTGTTTTGAAATACCTACTTTTTCGAAACGGAAGTAGGTACTTCCATTATCTTACGTATCAAACTAATTCTTTGAAATAATCCTTTTTGTTTACATGACTAGCTATTCCTAGCGGCTTTACCCACTTCACTCACTAGCCTTATAGAAATACTAGCTTTTGTCCGCGGTTCCACCCGCCCTTAATCCGGTTATCAGTGTAGGATTTCAAAGGCAACTCCTCAATCAAAAAAAAAAAAAAAGACTCACACTTGACGTTTTCAAGTAGCCTATGACCTTTCTCAGGACTCAAACTATCTCCATGCCAAATTTCATCTTAATCCGTACAGCGGTTTAAGCGTGAAGAGGTAACAAGACAGACAGAGTTACTTTATAATATTAGTATGTATTATGTTTGAAAGCGCCACAGTCAATTTAAAAAAACTTTTCACGCTAGAAAATGTAGGTACTTGAGAAAATAACAAAATGATTCATTGGTACTGTACTCGAACCTCCAACCCTCAGAACTCGAAGAAGACACTAAAACTACAAGGCCACCACTGGATTTGGCACTTTTGTCATCTCTCAATTTCATTAAAGTCAAAGGGGCACAGCCACACTAAACCAATATTGACATAAAATTCAAACCTGCACGTCTGCGGTGGTTCCTTCTTCGATCCTCAGCCAAAGATTTCAACTCTTCTTCCTGAACAAATCCATGACTACATAATTATGTTTAATTGTATGGCATTGGGAAAAGGTGATATGAGGGCGGAAAATAGGTGATTGTATAAGAGTTCCTTAACGTTTTTATCGTCAACGAAATTTGCAATTACGCCCGTGGCACACGACGGTTTTCCAATACCTACAGTTACGAGATAAGTAAATAAAAAGGAGTAAAGTAAATGAAAATTAAATATTTTTATTAATAATCAAAATTATTAGTAAAAGATAAGCAATTATTAAAATTTAACGTTATTCGCTTTGTTTCGCGTTATCAACAATTCACAGGTACATATATTCTAGAAACGATATTTAACGTCTTAAAACTAGATTGTCACTAGTTTTAAATAATTGATTTCTAACATTTTTGAAATGTGTCTTTTACGGAGAGGAAATAAAGAATATCTTTTGGCGGCGCTAGTTAGGTAGTCACTTGTTATTCCGAACTTTCAAGCCTGTTTTGTGATTGAAACTGACATATTTTATTTATTTATTTATTAAATTGTAAACTAACGGGCCAGACCCTAAACATTTACAAACATGATTATATAAATACACTTCTAGATAATTATAATAGAATGAATATAACAATATGTCTGTGGATTATAAATTAAATGCAATAAATTAAATTAAAATTAAAGTTAAATTGATTATTGATTATAGAATAATATTGATGACAGGTCAAAATAAAAATAAAATAAGGTAATATATGATTATTACAAATTAAAATTATGCATGAATGTCACATTGAGTATGTCCTTAAATAAAAATAGAGTTAGAGATTGTCAAATATTACGCAAGTTCAATATTTTTAAATAGGTTTAATTATATTAAAATTAAAATTTAATTAATTTAAAAACTAAACAAACAGAACAAATTAAATTATATCACCATTAAACTTATTAGATTACTAGATAAATTATAATAGACCTATAATATTTAATTTGATAGCAACTATACTTAATCTTAAAACTTAAGAGTGTCACGGAATGCGAATATGCATTTGCGGCTGTTATAATTTGCCGAGTTGTGGCGTGAAAGAGGTCCACGTCTTGTGAGGAGATGAGGGAGTTGAAGAGCGCGAGAGTACGTGGAGTGGGCGCGTTTCGGACGGCTCGCGCGCGGGTGCTGGTGAGGACGGTCAGCAGAGGGCGCCGGCGACGCGGTCCGCACATAATATTTAGAGTAACAGAATGTGTTGAATTAGCAAATTGTTACGAGACTGAGTACTTTTTAACACTAGTGCTACAAATTTCGTGCGATTGCACACAATGCTTTAGAAATACTAAGCCTGTAATAAAATGAAACCCAACCCGCCAAAACTTAGTAGGTATCTTAACAAATAAAGACCTATGTAAATTTACCTTGCGATCCATACTTGCTTCTAGCATACTCGTAAATAATACAGCAACAGGGGCCGAAGTTAAAAAAACGCACACACATAAAAAACTTGGAATTTCAACAACACCCGCGAAAATTTATAAGATAGTTTTTTTAAATTCGTTTTTTGTTTTTAGGAAAGCAAAAGTTTCCCATGCTGGCTGTAATTAAAAAAATATATATATTCTTCTTCTTTTTACCAAATTGGCAATTCGTTCCTCTTCTAAAAGGTGAAGACCATTTATTGCATCCGCTATTTTCATAGCTTTTAGCCGAAAATGTGCAGTGCTATTATAAGGTTGAGAGGAGAGGCGGAATATGATTTGTTTTGTTGGGCATTATCATTATAATATATAAAAATAATAAAGGTAGGTAGATAAAATAATAATATGTAGTATTAGAAGGTATATAGTAAATAAAATAAGTTATAATAATTATAATAATAAAAGTTGACATTTTGGTGACAGTATGTGATAAAACGCAAAGATTTAATACAAGATGTAAAGTTGTAGGGTTTCATAAAAATGTACCTCGTTTTAATTTTTCTTAATTCAAATGAATAGTGAAAAATAAATAAAAACACACTAAATAGTGTGTTTCGATGTGTATATTTTAGCAATGTTTTACAAAAGCGTGTTAAGAATTGTGCACTAAAGGCTCATGAATAGTGTATTGTGAAGAAAAAAACAGGATATGAAGCGCAATTTCTGAAGGATCCACGCCAAGACTCGCACCCTATCTTGGGACATGAAAACGAGGACGCTCGATAACGCCGCGATACAACAAGATAATTGTCATTGACTCTGGCAACTGGATGAATGGTCTGCTAAGACCGTGCGAGCCCACAACAATATAAAAAAAAATTTAGTGCCTCTACAGATTTTGACGAACACTGACACTCTTTGGGCCAAAACATTTTTTATGAATTTTCGTACCTGGAATTCTGTTCAACTTAAAACATCGCCGATTTTTACTTTTTACTTTAATTTGCCTATCCTGGGCCCATAACCTGTTGAGAGAGGTCAGAGCGGCTCTACAATTAAATGCAGTGGAAATTAATAGACAAAATATATATTGTATTATATTAAGATCGTAACTTACAGACATTGCATTAGTGACAGTAGTAGACAGTAGGCTTAACTAAAACGTAGTGATTATATTCTCTTTGGGATTAACAAAGTTGAAACGTGTATGGATATATTATAGGACAAAATTGTTACTTCCTTACAGTTCGAACCCATGGGAGACTCACTTAATTTTTCTAATTCTCAATTCGGTAAATTGTCCGTTTACACCACTTGCTTTTCGGTGAAGGACAACATCGTTAGAAAACAATATACATACTTTGAAAAGACTCATAAAGTCCACAATCCATAGTGGATCTTTCTCTAACTAGATAACATATCTCTGAATATATTCCAACTCATTTTCTTTTTTAAAAAGAGCACTATGCCCAGAATCACGTAGGTAGGTACAATTACAACATACATTTTAGTTTTTCTGGAATTCGTGGATACCAAAATAGTAAAAAGGAAGCCTTATGATGAAAATTTTTTTTAGCAGTTAGATACGATTTAAAATGTATAAGCACTTTTTAAGGTCAAGAATTTTCGTCTCAAGTGCACTTTGGCGAGTAAAAAATTTCTGTGTCTCTTCCCCCACTATTTTTTTTTACCGTGGGTTTTGACAAAAATAAAATAAAAAAATTTAGCTTTATAGACACTTTCTTTGAGTACTGATATACAAATTTTTAAGTATGTCAGTGGCTTCAAACGTAAATTATTCATTAAAAAATGGATTCACACATTTATCAGTTATCTGCAGTAATTCTCATTGTTTTGACCCCTTCCGTCGTTTTTCCCCCATACAAAAGTAATTCCCTGTTCCCTCTTGGACTTAAACATAATAGCTATAATTTTGATGATATGAATAAGAAGTTTCATTTTTAACCGACTTCTAAAAAGGAGGAGGCTCTATGTTCGACGAGTATATTTTTTTTTATGTATACCCACCGATTTCTCCGTCAATTATGGACCTATTTCAAAAAATCTTTTTTTACACGCAGGAGTATGCCCCTGAGGTGGTCCCATATTAATTTCGTGAATTTAAAACTTAAACGTTTGGAGAAAGAAAATAATTGATGTTAATTTGAAACTGGTGAAACACGCCTTTTATGTTGATGATTGTATAAAAATTTGTTACGAGTAGGAATGTTTTTAGTGTACGATAAAGACAGCAATTCGTCACTTATAACCAAAAATTTACCGTTTGTAGTTGTAACCATGCAAGTGTAGTGTGTTATAAACTGTGTACATAGAAACTAACTACAAACTGTAATTTGTTGATTTGAGATTTTTGGAAATATGTAATTATTTTTACCATTTTAGTGCATCTTTTTGAGGTGCGTTTGTCCCTACCGCACATCAGTAACTTGGCCCGGGTTCTAGCGCGACAGCAAATTTTTTCTCAAATACCTATTTCTGTATTCGCTTTGTATGACATTACTAGTGACGACATTTGCAAAATAAATAACTGTCGCCAATTTAAGCTCTAGCTTAACATGAAATACGAAATTTTACCAATTGTATTTATTTACACTTATTAAAATTTATAACATATTATTATTAATAATTTATTTATTTTGAGGATGTAAAAAAACAACTGGCATTGATATTATTTTAATTCGAATAATGATTTAATTTTAATTCGAATAATAACAGAAGATATAAAGTATTTGAAAAAAAATAATAAATCAACAATAATTTAAAAAATAGAATCAATAATAAATAATCAATAAAAGTAAACTTTACTAAAAACCCAGAAAATAAATTCAATTAAATGAAACTTCTACAATTACATATTCAATGATGATTTAGCGAACTTTAAATTGATTTTTTTACGTAAAATCTATTTAAAGGTATTACATTCTTCCAATCCTAACTTATTAGCCTTTGCTAATTATATAGGGTTATAGTCTACTAGGTACTTATTTAATTCATTAATAACTAAAGATATAAAGTATTTAAATAAATAATAAATCAACAATACTTTAAAAAATAAAATCAATAATAAATAATCAATAAAAGTAAACTTTTGTTGTTTAGTACCCAAAAAATAAATTCAAAAAATGAAAATTCTAAAATTATTTATTCAATGATGATTTAGCTAACCTTAAACTTAATTAATTAATTTGGGCTTCTAATATTAATTCAACGCTTTGTTTTACTATATATGAAACGGTTACTAAGACCACAGACCTTTGGTGGACTTTCTGTAAAAACTATAAATTCAATAATTCATGTTATAGCGCAACCTTTAGCCATAATTTTTAATTGTTGTGTGTTTCCTGATGAGATGAAACTTAGTAAAGTTATACCTCTTTTCAAGTCAGTTAGTTCAAGAGATCCTAATAATTTTCGGCCTATTTCAATACTACCTGCACTCAGTAAAGTTTTAAAAAAATCATACTTTGTCAAATGTTAATTTCTGTATAAATTACCTGCATAGTACTAAATATTTTGGATTTATGAAAGGCCGTTCCACAACAAATGCAAAAGTGGCACTAATAAAAAATATATTTAACGCCTGGGAGGCTTTGCATGATGCTCTTGGAGTATTTTGTGATTTATCTAAGGCATTTGATTGTGTCCAACATGAAAATCTCACCAGGAAGCTACATCACCATGGTATTAGAGGCAAAGCGCTCGACCTTTTGCCTCCTACATGTGTAGCAGGGTACAGAAAATTGATGTCAACGGTGAAAGATCTCCGGGATCAGCAGTCACTATGGGAGTCCCTCAGGGATCAATTTTAGGTCCTTTTCTATTTCTTACTTACATTAATGATCTCTCATATCATGTTAAACCATGACATTGTCTTATTTGCTGATTACACCTCTTTACTTTTTAAAGTAAAGGGACGACAGACATGTTATGATGAATTAAATGTTGCCATTTCTAAATTAATGACATATGATATCTTATTGTGGGGTAGCGCTGCTGATGTAAATACAATATTTGTGTTACAAAAACGGGCAATTCGTGCTATTTACAAATAAGCATCTAGGATTATAGTAGATTTCAAAAAATAGTATTTCATAACTCTGACGATTCAAAAGTTATGAAATTTTACAAAAAATCCTAATTAAAGCTTACGGTCCGCCTAATATTAAGCGGTCACCATAGCCTATGCATGTTTGTAACACCAGGGGCATCACTCGCGCTATTCAAAAATGTAATAACTTCTTTCTTGAAGAACCCCATACTTTATAGCACGGACGCTAAGCAGGAAGAATTTTGTACATTGACCTTTCACTTTTTAGACTGTGTCAGTTGTCAAAATAGTAGTAATTTCTGATGACAGCGGTCGTTCATTGCATCTGTGCGAGCGTGACGGCAAATAATTATGCGCGTGCAACAGAGACGAATAGTGTCCGGTATAATGTCCGGAGCTCATTCCACCGCACTGTACGCGACCATTTCGGTTCTGAAGTGTGAGAATAATTTCCCTGCCGATAGCGAGCGGTGCGATGGTAGAAAGTAGCCGTGGTCATCATTTCGAACAATTCCTCGGTACACATCCTAATGAACAAGCGGTAGACAAGCACAGGGAGGTAAAACGGTTTTAATGTATTACGTGTAAGTCGTTTATTTAATAGAAAATAAATATTGAATTGTTTTTGACATAACAATTTCACATGAGAATATTTTCTTGTTATGTACTTTTTAGAGCATGATTTCTATTAATTTGATTTAAGTATTTGAACTTATTTTTATTAATCTATTAGCCCTGCCACACACTCGTCGAGTGGTGTGGGAAGTAGCGAGGAAAGGAAGAAGAGACGTACTGTGGCCACGTTACCCGTCATGCCGCACGTCATTCTCCTCGTCATGCCCACCGTTCCTTATTTTCGAAATTAAATTTTATTTGGAGCATACTTTAAAATTAATTAAAAAATTTATAGTATATTCCAAATACTATATACTGTAGTGCTAAAATATAGATAGGTGTACAGAATAAAATGTGTGCACATAGGTCCCCGCCATGTGACAACAGCCGTGTTTTGTTGAAACAAATTTAACATAGAGCGCATTCATTTTTAGTCAACAGATAGATGGAATGCGCGCGTAGAGAGCATAGAGCACATTTAATGCGTAAGTATTAGGATTACTAAATTTCTTTTGCGAAAGCGATATTGCTGATATTGTTAAAGCAACCCACAGGAATCGGATCACACTGCTATTGTTTAAATGTGTACAATTTTTTCAATTTACATTTAATATGAATCTTATACTCGTCAGTTTTGTAAGTTACAGTGTCATTTAATTACCACTGGTACTACGGCGCTTATTCTAAAAAGCCCTCTTAATTTTTTTGTTTTTTGCTTTTATATTTTTATTATTAGTTAGAAAACCCGCATACGTAACACATATTCTGAGAAAATTTCAGGCTTTTGCCTATTTCGAGCTCTTTAAAGGCTAGGACCTAAAAAAGAAAATCAAACAAAAAACATTATAAGTACATTATATTTGTTTTTCATAAGACCAAATAAGTCTATCATTGTAAATGTATAACTTATATTACTGATTGACGTAGAATATTACACAAACAATGCAAATTACACTCGCCCTATAATTTTACACACCTAATTGCGCGTGTGCGTACACCGTCTTGCTAATAAAGTATCTATTAGGTAACTAAAGTTGAAATTTTATATAAGGAGTCCAAAGCGAGACGTTAACGTCACAGTTCGTTGTAAAGATATTTTTTCAAATTATTTATATATTTTAAGATACGCACGGTAATCAATTAATTTCGTAGTTCATAAAATACATGATAAGTAGGTACTACTTTTTCAATTGATATTAACATCTTACTGTTATGTTTCTTTTATTTAAACATTGCAGAAGTCCGGGGTAAAGTTTTATATTATATAGATACAATGTGTTACAGGGGTCATCAATAATGTGTGTAATTGACGTTAAAATAAGAAAAACTGGTCAAAAGCATGTCTTTCACAAATTAACTTCGCATGTTTTAGAATAAGAACTATTAGGGTTATCCAAAAACTTATAAATTCATTTTGTTTAAAACAATAAGCATGATGACTACATTTTAGTTATAAGTCCGTCACATAGATTTATAAATAATAATAGGATTTTTTTTTTATAATAAAGAAATAAATAATAAATATTGGTGGACATTACGCACAGCGCCATCTGGTTTGGTACATTGAGCCTAAATATCGCGTGACGTTACGCCTAGGTACAGTTTACAGTTAGTTTCTTAGTTTATTTTAGGTTATTTTATTTTTAAAAAATAATTTAGATTTAGTTTCTTATAAAAATTTTAGTTGTTATAAAATATTTTGTTATTTAAAACTTGTATGATTGAGAATAAAATACTAATATTAAATGATAAGCTTCAGAAGCAATAACTTGCTAAAAAATAATTAAAGAAACATCAAATACTTTCCTTTTTTTGTTTAAATAAAATTTTCTCGCTGTTGCAGAAAAGCAGATTATGACACTCGTTTAAAATGGTTTCTGCTGTACCCGTGGTAAACCACGGAAAAGCATGCAGAGTATTTCTATAGAGGCTACAGTATGAGGTTGTTCAAGAAAGGAGTAATTCGACTTCAGTTTATCTATTTAAGTCATTAACGAATTAAAATTCTATTTCAACGGTTGCCAACGCTTATGTAATGCCACTGGTGAAGCGTGTAGCGTTCATAGGCTACGGTAACTGCTTCGTATTAGGCGGGCTGTAAACTTATTTGACACCCTGGTATAAAAAAAATGGAACACGCAAGACCAATTTTTTGAATTGATGAAAAAAGGCAGAGTCGTAAGCCTCTGACATACGTATTTGTAGATAATTATCAGGGTTTTGTTTTATCTAATTGGCTACGTAACCCTAAAATATGAAAATCCTATTTTGTTGATTTATATTTAGCTAAACCTGTTTAATAATTAAAATTAATTAATATTGAAATTAATAAATAATGAATAACGTATATTACTAATGTGATAAGTGTATCGATATTTGTCTATCCCTAACCATTCAGTGGATTTATCAGATAAGCCGACCAATTTTTGTAGAAGTATTGAGTGTGCAATGAACCTATGTTACTTGACTGGATTAATTTGTTCATTTGCGTAAAAATGTTTATTTGCTTGACAAATTACTATTAAAACAAATAAAAAATGTACTTATTTGTGAAAAGAAACGTTTGTTTTACTGCTGTAGTTTTGACAGCATTTCACGGCACATTTCGTCATTTTGTCGAGATGTTTACCTCGCGAGCACGCGCGTAATACTGATGACCGAAATGTCGAGATAGGTCAAACTTTCATCGTCTGTGGCTAGAGGGGAAAGGCGAAAACTTTGTAAAGTCGCGTCCATTTCTATAACGTCCTTGGCCGTTCAAAAACTTAAGGGTACAGTTGGGAACCCGATGACGTAATTTTTCACTCAGGTTACTCGTTTTTGAACGCAGCCCAAAGGCGCTTACTCATGTTAACCCAGGTAAAATAATGACATCTGGATAACAAATTCATTTCACTAAAATACAGAAAGAGACATCACAAAACTCTATTCTGGTAGGTTAAGTTTTTGAACACGACCCTGGACTATATTTACATAGACATGTCTCTGGAAAAATTATATGCTATAATGCGAAATCTAGTCTCCACATTAAAGAAGGAAGGAAGGAAAAAGTACTTGGCAACACCGCATTTCACGGAAAGGAAAAGAATTTGGTAGTTATTTCGCGAAAGAATGGATATCGTCGGTATCTGTTCATTCAATGAAGCCCTGACGTAAAAAGATAACGTATAATGGTGAATCATACTCCCATGTTGGTTTTGTATATATCTCAGTGTGTATTCGTCAGGCCAGCTAGTGCTACAGTCGCGTCATAGCATACAAGGTCCTCGACCCTCAAAACCGCTCGGTATTATGTGGACCGGCCGAGAGATCAACCTAATATTCTTTCAATTATGATGCCTGCTGTGTATACAGTGTATGGTTTTGCCATTTTCTTTATAGTTGCTTGGGTGTGTTTGTGGTTAATTCATATAATGGCTCTCTCGTACTCAAAGTGGAAATTACACCGAACGGTGGATCGCTCACCGCCGGAACAACCTTACCATGGCGTTTCAATCCTGAAACCACTTACTGGTGTTGACCCGAATTTATCTACGAATTTGGAAACATTCTTCACTCTGGACTATCCTACGTATCAGATACTATTCTGCGTCGAAGATGAACATGACCCTGCTGTTATATTAGTGAACACTCTGGTGCATAAATATCCACATGTAGACGCAAAACTAATTACTGGAGGAAAACGTGTCGGTGTAAATCCAAAAATCAACAATTTACAGCCAGCATATTTAGAAGCTAAATACCCACTAATTTTAATCAGTGATGCCGGTATAAAAATGCGAGATGACACCCTCCTTGATATGGTGCAGCACATGAAAGATGATGTTGCAATTGTGCATCAAATGCCATTTGCTTGTGATGCTGAAGGCTTTGCTGCTGTATATGAGAAGGTCTACTTTGGAACTGCTCAGGCAAGAATATACCTCTGTGCTGATCTTCTGGGCATTAACTGTCATGTGGGTATGTCTTCATTGATAAGGCGGTGTGCCCTTGAAGAAACTGGTGGCCTAGCTGCTTTTGGTGATTATTTGGCAGAAGATTATTTTATGGCTAAAGAAGTAATGTCTAGAGGATGGCGGATACGTGTGTCATCGCTGCCTGCATTACAAAACACAGGATCAAGGTCAGTTGGAGCTTTACAAGCACGATTGACTAGGTGGGCACGTCTCAGGGTAGCCATGATACCGGCAACAACCATGCTGGAGCCTTTAATTGAGTGTATGCCCTTAGGTGCTGGTGCAGCATGGGCAGCTGGTCAATTATTTAGTGCAGAACCTTTACCTTTCTTTTTGGTGCATGTGTTAGTGTGGTTCTTATCAGACTGGTTGATGTTACGCTCAGTGCAGAATGGCTCGCCGCCATTCACCAAAGTGCAGTTCCTACTTGGTTGGGTTTGGAGTGAGTGTTGTGCACCATTTGTGTTGGCAGCTGCATTTCTTAGTCCAGAGATTTCATGGAGGACTCGCTGTTATCGCCTAGACTGGGGTGGACGAGCCCATGAAGTTAACCCTAAGCTTAAATGCTAATCCATTCATTTATCATAAATGAAAGCTTTAATTTGATAGTTTTGAGCTGATCCAGTGTGACTGTGAGAATATACTCACTCATTTTAATTATTCTAAGTGTAAACGTGCTGTATAGATGTTTTTATTGATATTAATAATCTTATGTTGTAGAATTTAAGTGATACAAGTGTGTGTTTGTTTGTGATTAGGTGAAAATGGAAAAGAGTTAGTCCTTTTTTATATGATTGTAAGTTGATTATTTTTTTAAATAATTTCTTAACTGATATGTAAAATAAGTTATTTTTCATCACTATTTTTCTTAGTGATGATATGTCAAGTTACCCACCATATCAGGGCTTGCAAATGAAGCACTGATATATTATAATGTCTCTTTGAAAAGCATTTAAATTTGTGAGGGTTGTAATACATGTGACCTTTAAGGATCAAAATGTGTACAAATTAGGTAAATATTCATTGATGTGATGGGATAGTACTGCAATGATTGTAATACAGTAGGGCCTTGTTAATGCGGAGAGGCAAAAACAAGACCCTTTCCGGATTATTGAGGCGTCCGGATTATAGTTTGCCATATTAAATGTTAATTTAATATGGCAAACTATAATTATATTAAATTCTACTTTATAATTTCTAAGAACAAAAAAACACAGTAATTCCTTCATGTTATTATTTTAATGATTTTATTCAGTGCTAGTTCTGCCATGATTTGTGGCAAGTACTTATCTATAAAATGAAATTTAAGATGCAAGCAGATGTGCTATCATATTATATTGCCCTGATAATTAGCTGCCATATTTTGGATTATATTTGTCCCTAAATAAATTCAATATATACCTACTTTATCATTTCTTAATAGGAGATTTCAAGTGTTTGTCATAAGTACTGATAATACAAACCATGGAATACATTGACACATTGTGTTATCATGTCATAGTAATTGACTCATTCATTCAGTTATCAGTAATAGGTAAGTACCAAGCACTTCAGTGTAATCACATGTAACCAAGCATAGTTAATACAGTTGTAACATGGTTGAATAAACTCAATTTCTTGCTAGGTGTTAATGCAAACTGTTAGATACACTTCATAGATAATAGAGTGTATTCATACTCCACAACTAACTACTAGTGTTTTAACACAAAACAGCATTTCAACATACTTAATGTTTTTTTTGCTCTTTTACATTTTTATGAATTAAAATTAATTCAGGAGTTTCTGAAACTAGGACTAAGGATTTCACATATGACTTTTTTGATGTATGGAGGTTTCCTCACAATGTTTTCCTTCACCAAAAAGCCAGTGGTGTGAATAATCAATGTACTTGAGAAATTAAGAAAAAGACTCATCGGTACAGGCCAACCTTGAACCTCCGCCACTCAGGACACAAGGGGAAATCAAATGCCCTCAGCCATCACCACCTTTTTCTATTAGAAATTAGCAACATAAACAAATTTTTGGTTTGTAATAACCACTATATTAATAGTCAGTCGAAAGCTTTTAAACATTTCCAATGATAAGTTACAACAGCAACTGTAAAATAGTGTCAACTAACAGTATGAGTTCTTAGTTTTGAAGTAAAACGTCAGTTGTCATTTACAAAAAAAAAAAAAACATTACAATTATTCTTCATTCTGTGCTTATTAAAGCTATTTAATTTATCCTACATCTTATAGTGATAACTAAGTTTCAACCCTGACCTTATGGCTAAGCATCATGGACACATAGGCACATCTGTTTGCTATCTGCCAATTTTCACTGAATATGTCTTTACATCAAGAGTGAAAGACCTAAAATAAATTTCTTATGATCCCTTTTACCAGTTGATTGGATGTATTTAGGTGTATCTACTTTAGATACTTGGCTATACCTACTGTTTTTTGATATGTTAGTTTGCAAATGTTAATATATATGAGAACTTGATTATGTTGGATGTTTTTTCTACTTGTCTTGGTCTGGGTAAGCCTTTGTAAACAAATTCCAAAGAGATAAAAACTTGAATATATAACAATGCAGATACTTTATTTAAATAAGATTTATTAAAGACAATAAATTACAAATTCTGTGAAACTACTTTGCTACAAATTGTTCATATCTTAATTTAGATTGTTTCATATGTAAGTAACTACCTACTATGTTTAAAAAGTTTTTAAAGAAAGGTAGAGTTCTCAATGTAGGTTTGGGTTATTCCATTTAACCATTTTATTATCTTTGACATGCTTTTTACTTACTAGTATCAACGGACAAATAAGGCAAATACAAAGTTATTATATTTAGACAAATATAGGTACTTAGATAGTTAGGCATATGTTTTCCGCACTTAGCCAAGTCAAAGGCCTTAGGCTTAAAAACTCTTGTTTGCCTAATCTGCATTAGGTTGGCATGGTGGACTATGGCCTAAGCCTCCTTTCTTAACGAAGATTCCTGTGTCCTCACAGCCATATTGGAGATGTAGACTGGCCAAAGCAGTAATTAGACTCCATAAAATTCAAGTTCTTTGTAGTTTGTGTATGAAAATGACTATTACTATTACAAAATAACATTTGTAATACTAAAAAATTTCAATTTATAAACATAAAATTGTTAATGAAATCACACATATATGTATACACACACGTAAGCTTGTTTGCCACCTTAGTGGAATAAAAAAAACATTTGAAACTTTAATGTCCTTCACATTTTTTTAATTAAATTAAATTCCAAATAAATATAAAGATTATCTAGTAGACATTCTAGGGAAATATATGTTGTCAAATACCTACTATGACACCACATCACTGAAAAAGGGGATTCTTTAGTCCTTTGATAATTAATTTTGTAACTTTATGATTGGTTTTTGATCCTTCAAAGTTGCTTTGAAATAACTTGAAAAACACCTAAAAAGATGTACCTACAATGTAAGTAAAATCAAAGTACATGCAATAGCTTGTAAAAAGGATATATAGGTATGTGTTAATAAAGTAAACTTTTTTGTAGCCCAAATAAGTTTTGGGTATTTTAAAAATTCATGCAGTGAATAATTATATTTTACTCAAATATCTTAGTGTATAGGTATATTCAATCAAAAATATCATTTTTCACAAGGGCATTAATGAATAGTTGTTTTTTTCTGATACACAAAATTACTATAATTCAACCATAGAATTAGTGTTCTGTAATCTGTCCTATGGACTGCGCAATAACCTCACAAAATTGAAAGAAAGAGACAAAGTAAACCTGTGGTATCTTTTCGCTAAGGCGAGACAGCACAGATTCGCTTCGTCTCTGTCACACTTTTGCAACCTTTTCTCTTTTAAATCTGGCTAGGAAATGCGCTATCCGGTTCTCTGACTATAGATTCAACTTAATTCTTAATAGAAAATAAAGAAAAAAAAATCAAAAAATTCATGGTATAAAGTACCTATTTTTTTATTATCTATCAAGCAGGTATGTACCTATTTTTAATAACCAAAAATACTATTCTGTGACCATGATAAAGTTGTGATTTTTTGAAATTTTGTACCAGATAATCTAAATGAGTAATTTTTTTTAAATAAAACTAGATTTGTTATGTATATTTTATTTTCTTGATAAATATTTATTTGTATCTTAATTACCAAATGTTACAAGCTTAAATCCAGGCATAATCGCTAAGAAACTTTCTGCTCAAAAAAATTAAACTTGTAAGTTGTACTTATATATTAATTATTTTTCTTCGAGTTGATATATAATAAATTGTACCTACATCATCCGATTATGTCTTAGTTACTTATGCATGTGAAGTTGTGATTTTCTTAAATTTTTGTACCAGTTAGGTATTTTAAAATGAGAAAATGTCAATTCAGTTTGATAAAAATCTAGATCTGTTTTGTTATATTTTACTTTCTCGGTCAATTATTGTCTTTTTTTTCTTTTTTATCGTCAAATGTTGCAAGCCTATAGCCAGCCATAATCCAAAATAAATTTTCTACTTACTTTAAAAAAAATTAAACTTATGAGATATTGTACCTTTATATTTTGATTGTGTTCTAATTATTATTTATATCTAAAAACTACCAAACTATTGTGACCATCTAATGAAAGTTGTGATTTTCTTAAATTTTTGTACCAGTTATTCTAAATAAGAAAATATCTATTCAGTTTAAAGAAAATCTAGATCCTTTTTTTTACATTTTGTTTTATTTTCTCTATTTTTTTTAATGTCTGAATTACCAAATGTTTCCAAGCCTGAAACCAGCTATGATCCAAAAGAAATTTTGTAGTTTAATAAAAAAACATCATGTTCTTACCAAATCGGTACCTCCCTAGGTATTGATAATTGTCTAGATATCTGCTGTCATGGCCGGCTTAAACTCGTATAGTTTATATATTTAATTAAGCTAATTAAAAGTATCACCTTGATACATTATCTAAACCTGAGAACTAAATGGGTGCCTACATCTTTTGTATTTGAGGTTCCGGGTTGTTATCAGTGGGATCACTTATTCAATGCTAGGGCGTCATCAATCGGTCTTATTCAGGGTCACCATAAGATAAGATTCTTCCGGACATAGCAAGATTCAGGATTTTTCTTTTATTCAATAAGTATAGATTTTTGATTTTTTTATTCATAATAAATTTTAATTGGTTGGCGCATGGCTACTTAGAGGGTAATTGTACCACCAAAACTATAGTTTACATTTACGACAAAATATTAGTACTTTTATGAAAATCAATCTTTTTGTCAGGGCTTTAATTTTTCATATTATGTATTCCATAGTCAATGCCCTTCCCTACGTGTATCACATACTTTAGAGTGTAAAAGTATTAGAAAATCTAATAGAAGCTTTGCTCTTGCTGTTCCGCATTTTTAACATTTTGCGGCCGGTTGTCAAGGCTATCTGCGGCTACAAACCTGTAACCTGTAGCTACAAAAAAGGCTACACTTTGACTACACGTGTAGTGATATTTTATTTATTATTATTATCTCTATTCTGTGATTACATCTATAACATAGGTCTCGGTAAATCGAAACTCTATCCATATTTAATTAATGCAAAAGTGAGTGAGTTTGTGTTTCCTTCACTTCACAACTTCCGCTGCAATTTGGCACCTGGATAGTTGAAGAGATGGACATACGCTACTTTTATCCCGAAAATTGAAAAATCCTTGCAGGAATAACTGTAACTGATACAGCTATAACAAACTTCAAAGGAGTTACCATAGAAATCTCCCGATACCCGAATTTGGCGCGAGACGCTTCCAGTGGCGAAACTGGTAAAATAAATATACGTATATATTTTGCACATAATTAAATGCTTATTCATTTGTAGGCATATACCTACACGTTCTTTTTGGCGTGTATGTACGTCACTCGGTCTTGTTTGAAGGTCGCCGTAAATTAGAGGAGATCACTATTCCCGTCTTGTTTTGTTTATTGAAGATGGAATCTGGAGTAAGGAGCCAGATACTTTTAAGTGCTCTTTATACAGATATAAGCCTTAAGCTATGAGCAAATCACTTATGTCTTTGAAATTTTCGTATGTGTAAAACACAGTTTTTTTGCGGATCTGCCCACCTTTAAATTAAGATTGCCCTTCCATCTAAGGGAGATTATTTGGCCTTTTAAGGAGAACTAGTAGGTACATACTCTCTTAAACGAAAGTTTTCGTGGTTAGATATCTTTTTATGGTTATTTATTTAGGTATACTCTTAACTTTTATATTATAAAGAGAATGTTTGTAAATTTGTTTATATGTAAGGGGTAATCTGCCACAAATGCGGAGGGCAACTACTGGGGCACTGTTCAAAAAATCTGTTACTGTTAAAAACCTAGGTATATGTTTTCAGTTTTGTTCTGATAAGTTAAGGGTCCCGTATATCCGAGGGAGTGCTATTTAACATAAAGTGACAAAAATCTACAAAAAAAGTAGGTACCTATCTATTTAGTGTTAAGTTTTGTGACTTTTTTGACGCAAGTCCTGCAGACGTCTTAATTCACGCCACTTGTTTACAACCATCTTAATTGTCGGATGATAAAAATAACTTTGGTAAACACACTCGATATACGAGGGTTATGGAACTTGCCGATTAAACTTTACAAAAACATATAGGAAAACTGAAAAAAAATCAGATTAAAGGTGTCCTAGCGGTCACCCATTCAATAATTGACCTCTCCAAAGTCCCAACGTAAGTAGTTAAATTTTTGTGCAATATTTTTAATCGAAGAACCTTATTATTACACATGCTATACTAAGTGCTAAAAGGCCTTGAGTTCTTTTTACTTCTTACTACCAATATACTAGTATCTATTCTTTATCATGTGCTAATAAAAAAACATAAAAAGAAAAAACATGACCGTGGTGAAAGGGGCCAGTGTCTAATTTGTTAGTAGTTTTTTTTTTTCAATTTATATAACGAGACAGGATTTTAAAGAGCACTAGCTTTTGCCCGCGGTTTCACCCGCCCTAAATTCGGTTAACGGCGTATTATTATAGAAAAAAACTACTCACACTTGAAGTTTTCAAGTAGCCTATGACCTTTCCCGGGACTAAAACTATTTCTATACTAAATTTCATCTTAATCGGTACAGCGGTTGAAGCGTGAAGTGGTTACAGACAGAGTAACTTTCGCATTTATATTATATGGATGGATGATATTATAGCTTTTCATTTAGTGCAGGAATTTGATAATAATTATTAATTACTTATTATAGATATTATTAATCCTGATATCGGTGGGATTCCTGCGACAACTTCTTAATTATAGTAAGGACGAATACTCTTTCAAGCTATATAAATTTATTTATATTTTTCTTGCGGAAATTTTTCAGGATATAAAGCCAATGTCCTAGGTCTCTATAACCATATCTGTGCTGTTAAGCTCAAGGTGCCTCCAAGCCACGTAAAAAGGCGTGACTTTATAAACAGGTGACCTTACGGAATCCGGTTGCTTTTTTTGTCTGCATATTATTGGTTTTAGCCTAAATAACGTCTAAACCTGATTCTTATGAGATAATTTGTGGGTTTGTAAATAATTAGACCGGTATTATATTCGAATTATTTGTTGCTAGGACGTACAGTTTTTTTTTTTTTAAATAAGCTATCGAATACCACGGTATTCTAATCAAAACCTAACTTATTATTGTAATAAGGATAAACGGTATTTTCATAAGTTATGTTAAAATTATTTATATAAGTAGACTACCATTAATCGGAAGTACCTGGGGATCGACCTTTTTTAACAACGCCATCTATTGTCAAGTAGCTTTAGTGTTGCTAAAAATAATAGTAATAGCCAAAAGTTGTCAGGAAGAGTCATATTTTTCAGTTTACCATTGACTGAAAACACGGATAAAACGACGTTTTCTAAAAATGAAACCTAGCTAAATCGATTTATCGCCCCCTTAACCCCCCGAATTCTTAATTAATAAAATTACCTTTTCTTAGAATTCGTTATTGCGCTAATAGGATTCGGTACCTATCTATTCATATTTCACTAGATCTCTGCTCGACAAATATGTCAACTGTCGCTCGCTTTATCACATTTCAAATACCACTGTAACAAGTTTTCATGATACATTAGAAGTATTATTCTTGTCCGACATCAATATCTACAATACATGCAATAAACCTAATCAATTGAACAAAGGTATATCTTGTTTCTTACCGCAACTCGTGATACATAAATGAATGTTAATTGAATTATACGTATTGTTTTGGATTTAATGCCGCATGTGTGTAATAAAAATGTTTATTTACGTTAACTCATTAAAAATCTTAGGACAAGTTGGTTTCCCCTTTACGGTATTTGAAATAGGTATATTGACATGGGCGTAGTCAGCTTTTGGGGGGTGGGGCATGAAGCTCTTTGTAGTATCTTCAATCAGTTTTCTGTTTCAACAATCTTATGAAGACTGAATTGATAAGAGAAAATTGGCTACTCCTCACTTTGCCTATTATGAATGATGAAGAGTGCAGATAGTGGAATTGGCCCCTGGTAGAAACTTTCGGCATTAGATATACGCCAAAAATTCTGACAAAACTTCTTAGTTATGGTTACTTTGGCCTTACCCTTAGGTGTTCCATATAAGTCGCTTACATTATAAGCAAACAATTTACATTAACATAACACACCTTCTAGGAGATCTATCTACATTTACCTACTTCGTTACAATTTATAATTTTTCTTGAATTTTTTTATATGTAAGGGTCGGCTTTAAACCCATATGATAATTTATAGAGTCGTGCAACCAAACAACATCTCAATTCCATATTTTTTAAATTTCTTAATTTTTTTTCAAACTGAATAGACAATCTGACCAGTGATTTATGTATCTACAGGGTGGTAACTTTGTATAAGTTACTTACTAAGAGGTAGGCAGAAGTAGGTAGGTATATATTATTTTAACAGTTTTGTCCACAATGTTCAAAACCACATAAAATCAATTTTGGGCAACCCTAAATTTTATATCCACAAATTCTTAAACACCTTTGGTCCTATAATAAATAATTAATTTTATCCATTATTTAGGTCATGTTGGGACCAAAACAAGAGTGAATATAGATACTTAACTGATAAACTTAATTAACTTTAACACATTTACTAACTTAAACATTTATTTTGAGCTTATTAAGACTGAATGTATGTCCAAAGCTACCAACCTATGTGTTGTCAATACTTTTATTATGCTTAACATGTGCTTAAGGCTGCGCCCAACTCGAATGTGCAGTTTTCTTCTCGTTTTTAAAATCGATTTCACTGTCCTATTGCAAGTTTAAGACTGGAAAAAAATAACATGGCTTTCTACATTCTTTAACTAGTAAGTTACTGTATTTGTATTAAGATATTTGTTAAAACATCGCTTTAAAAAAAAACGGCCGAACCTGTCGTTTTTCTATTTTTAATTCATAACTCCTTATCAACTAGTGGCAGGAACATAATTTATTTCACGAAATGTTAAGTAACTATAAAGTTAGTAAATTACTGTAATAAATTTTTTATATGTTTTGTGATATAACTGTAATTTTTTTTCCACTTTTTACGCTAAGTTGTTCGCATATCTATAATATATTTTTGCCACTGACAAATGAGCTCTATTTGAGATCAACATTGTCGATTTCAGCTTAACGCCCCTAAAGCAAATGTTTAAATGCGCGTTGGGGGCCCTCTTAAGAGTACGGTTTGCAACCCTAGTGTTGTGTGTAATGTACTTAATATTAAGTATATTACCTACAATAAGTACCCAAACGAACCTACCTATTTAATTATTTTTAGCAAAGAACCACGTAATCAAATAATATAAATATTAATATATATTTAAAAATAGTTTTTTTTTTGTTATTGAGTTCAATATAATTCAGATAGAAATTTTATCATCAACATATATTAAAAAAAAAAAAAATTAATAACTTATTATTTTATGATAGTAGTTAACTACTAATTTTATCGAAAGTAAATAAAGAAAGCTTGCGACTTTGGTTGTAACAAAGAAACCTTTAATATAGGTCACTCAGTAAAACAGTGCCATGGACATTGGAAATGTTTTTGACAAGGATTATTGATTATTTTTGAGGGTCACTGTACATATTAAGTGAAATATTTATTGGCTGCCAACTGCCCGAGTTAGAAAACAACTTGAAATATTTATGCATGGCGAGCTAAGTGGCTTTCGTGTACAGGTAGGTATTTTTGTCTTTTTTTTTCTTGAATCCCTAATGGCCCTGCCACACACTCGTCGAGTTGTATGGAAAGTAGCTAGGAAAGGAGGCAGAGACGTAGTGTGTCCACGTTACTCGCCCTGCCGCACGTCATGCTCCTCGTCCTGCCCACCGCTCCCTATTTTGTAGGCCTTTGGGCTAGAGTCAAAGGCTAGGTCCTTTGACTCGCGATAAGATGCGCGAGTAGAGCAGTGTGTGGACAAAGAGGGCAACATCGCGGCAGTGCGAGGAGCATAGTGGCGCAGAGAAGTAATACCCAGGTATATGGTAAGATTGTAAGTGCAACCTTAGTGCAATATCAGTGCATTTTACTAGAATAATTGTAAACCGCTTTTACAGGCATGCATAGTTAAGATACCTACTTATATTTATGTATGAAAACGTGTAAGTTAATAACATAGGTAATTTTATGACTTGAATTGTGTCGTCTAGCTTCTTTTTTACAATATGTGTTAAGTAAAAAGCTATTTGCATGTTGACTACTGGCCAGTATTAATTTATTTAACGTAAGTACAATAAAAACTATCTCATGAAAAATTAAATTTTTAAATATTGATTTTTTTTGGTTAATATCTACCGGCCAGTGTGCGTCCATTTAATGTAAATATAATAAAAACTGTGTCATGAAAAATAAAATTGTAAAAAATTGATGTAAAGGAACGGGTCCGAAGTCTCCGTTATATGTTTACCTACATATGTCTTTTTACAGTTTATTATGAGTCCATATTTAATGCGAACAACCCGTTCCTAACAAAACACGACGCCAACTTGTTATGTGTTCGACTTTAATTCATGCGAAAAAACCACCGTCGTGTAAGGAAACACTACTAACGGCATAAAGCGACCCGATTTTATTACATAAAATATTAATTCACATTAAAATCTCATTGGAAATGTTTATATAGGAAGCAATAAAGTCAATTGTATAAAAAACCTTTTTTAGGAACAATAGTTTGGCAAAAATAGGACAAAATGGAGTGGTCAAGTAGGCCCTAGAGGAAATAGGTGTAGGTGAATGGTGTAAAAGGACCTTGAGTAGAATAGGCCCTTCTATATCACTAAATACTTAAGATTTTCGTACCTACTTGCACTTGTTGCATCGATCATATACTTATTTGCCAAATCATTAGTAGAATAATGAACATAAGGAAATTACACCAAAATATATAACAGATTTTTAGATTTTCATTATGTGTCAAACATGTGTGACTTCGAGTTCTGTAATCTGTCCTACGGACTGCGCAATAGCTTCACAAAATTGACTGTTGATGGAGACAAATTTACCCTTTGGTATATTTTCTTTTAGACAAGACACCAGTTTCGCTTCGTCTCTGTTATACTTTTGCGACCTTTTTTTACAACCCAGGTGTAATAATTTCATCATGTAAGTTTACCCCATGACGTTGATTTTGCACATAAATATATGAAAAATGTTCAACATGTCGGAAGAGCAAAGAAACTTTTGAAAAGTGTACATAGGTACTAGTTTTATGTAAACGGGCGGAGATTTCGAAGTGGTTCTAAAGGAATTGTAAATACAGGGGAGTAATGCCACATTTTTAGTTTATAAAGTTTGTCTAAAACACGGTATTCTGTAGACGAATTGCGTAGGCCATTTTTATAATTAAAAAAACGTGGCATTAGCCGCCCCCTGGACTTACCAATGAATAGTTACATAGTACATTAAATAATTATACAACAAATATAAGTGACATTATAAATTCTGTGATGTTCGAATTCTACTTATAGCATAGTGTAAAGTCACAGTTGGTAATTCTTGGGATTGGCTAGTTGATGAATTTGAATGGACATAATATGCTTTTTGATCTTGTGTTTTAGGTAGAACTTTCAAAGAGGGACAAAATTGACCATTTCCCAGCTATAACTGCACGCAGTAATTAGCTTACTAATTTGCCATGAAAGTTAAATTTCAAATATTTTTTTTAGCTTACAAGGCAAAGTTTCCGTATATTGCCGCGCATTTCGCGATATTGTAATTAAGTAGTCAATCCTAAGAATGACTGATTACCAACATTGACTATAAGATAATAATATACATATACTATATATATAACCAGTGCTGCCATGAGTATTTTTAAGAATGATTTAATTTTTGTTTTTAAAGAAAAATGTTATTTTTATTTTTTATTTTATGCCTATATTTAAGTATAGTGTGAGGAAAGACGACTATCAGAAAGGTTGTGTGTTTGTGACATTATTTTTTATTATTTAAATTATTTGAATATTGTTATTTAACTTTTGTGATATTTTATTCGAATTATTCGATACGCATCACAACTAGACAATTGTGTAATACTGTTGTACCGCAAATTTAATAAATATTTTGTCCTCATGTAATAATTGTTTTGTATTTTCCTTTTTTGAATATTCTTGGGATTAAATTTAAAAGGTTGAATTATTTAAATGGAAATGGATTTTGGTTAGTTAATTAAAAATATATGGTTGGTTCAATAATGAACAATACGTTAAATTAAAATATCAGAAGTACACCTTGCATGTATACATATGCCAAAATTACTTACGTTTTTCAATAATTCTATGCTTATTTACTTGTAATAGGTTTTGGGAAAAGGCAGCATAAAGGAGGATGGGTACTTTTGGTCCAAATAAAACTAAAGCAGCCACTTCTGGAACTAATTTTAAATTAATGTTAATTATGAATACTTCATTTATTATTATGAGCGTTAACCTTAGTTCCGGTTAGCTTTTGAGATAACCTAATCATAAATACTATTTTAACTAACAATCGAAGAAAACTCGGTATAAATATCATTTAAACACATAAAGAAGTCATTTTTCAGAAGTCAGGTTATTTTTTTAATATCGCACAAAGGTGGCAAACAAGCTTACGGCCTACCTGATGTCAAGTGGTCGCTTGTAACACCAGGGCGTAACTCACGCGTTCCCGACCCTTTAAAATCTAATCACTCCATTCTTGAAGAACCACATACTGTTGTTCCTAGAGAAAACCACAGCAGGAATCTCATTCCACAACCTAAGCGTTCGCGTGAGGAAGCACTTCTAAACCGCACATGCGCGACCATTTAGGTTATAAGGTATGAGAGATGATGAATTCCTTGCCTATGGCGGAGGTGCGATGGTAGAAAGTACCCGTGGGCATCATTACAAACAACTCCTTAGAAAACAATCCATTATATAAGCAGAAGAACACAAAAAGGGAAGAAGTCTCTTCTGAGACTGAATGGTTCGAGTTAGTTCAAGGACAACCTACGGACAGGCTACGGATACGGGCGCCGGGGAACGGAAGTGGGTCAAGTTGTGATCGGTAGCCGCGCATAACTGATAAAGAAGAATTCCTCAATCTTATCACTATTTTTGGACTGTTTGTACGTGCGTTGTTTTGTTGTTTTATACATACTGTTTATCGTCGACCCTTTGGCTTTTCATTTTTGGACTTGTTTTTTCTTTGTGATTTTGGATTCGCGTTTATACTCTGGATACAACGTCTTGTGCTATTATTTATCGAACACTGATTGCCCACAGGGTAAGACTTTTACCTCAATATGGAAAGTCGAGAATGTTTGCTTTGTAATACCCGACGACGAAGAAGACATTATTTGATAACAAGAGACGTGGTCGATGCTAGTCTCAATATTGCGGAATATTTTAAAAGAAATCTGCAGCGGCAAGTGAGTACTTATATTAACTTATTATAAATTTAAATATCAAAATATGTAGAATGTAACATACCTAATATCAGAGATACCCTTAACATCTCTTTGTACAGAAATGGAATAATAAATATTTGTTATTATTATGTATTTATATGTGTTAAAGTGAAATGTGTTGCGAAATATCTACCTATAAATATGCTTAGTTAATGCTGTTTAATCTCTAAATGGCATAGACTTAGAGTAACTATGATCTGTCTTATAGACTGCGCAATAGCCTTTCACAAATAGAAAGAGACAAAGCGAACTCGCAGCCAGCATAGTGTCATGGCGGCATTTATAACAAATGGCAGCAAGTTCACCCGGTCCATGTCACACATTTTGTCTAGGATCTGCGCTGTCCAGTCTCTATATGTCTATGAAAAATGTTAACACTTGTTTTTTTTTAGAATGCATACAAAACTTGTCTCATCTTTGAGTTGCTATGATAGAAAATCATATTATAGTTCTCCTTTACACGATTTTCTTTTTGCACAGAGCATTATTAATAATATAGAATTCAATTATCTCATATTTGTAATTATAAAAGTGTTATTATTTTTACAGTTAATCTTTAATAATGAAGAATATATTTGCCGACCCTGTTGGCATAGGCCGAACGAGCAAGTCTCGCCGACATGACTGAACAAGTGCCAGCTGATGAAACTGTGCCTGTTCTACTGCCCCAAGAATCTGCAGAGACTCTGCCTTGGCAAGCTTCCTTCCCTGCTGAAGAGCCTCAACTAGCTTTAGCACCTCAATCCGAGGCAGCAAATAATCTGCTTCTACCTGAGTACTCAAGGCCGCCTAATACATCTAAAGCCTGTCTATTTTATGGTTGTCGCAACGATTCCCGTCTACGAATTCCCATGGTATTAAAAAAAGAATTTTTGATTCATTTTAATTATTATGTGCCGGTGAGTGCTCGAGTTTGCCAAAAGTATCTGAATGCAAATGATTGGGACCAATTATTTAATGCTCCAAATATTTCCCATACATTTAATCGACCGCAGTTCATTGATATCATGAATATTATGAAAACTGCAGCCATAAGAAATGCTCAATTAGATTTTGAAAACTTGGAAGCTATGGAACCAAGTGAGCTTCATTTCCGTGTGGGAGTATCACATGAAGAATTCCAAGCTTTGATTCAAGAAACAGCTTCTCTTAGTCGTAGCTGTAGAAGGCCAAAAACAGTATTGGGCATGTACTTAATGAAACTGCGAACTGGAGAACCGAACGAACGCTTGGCTCAGTTATTTAACGTAAGCGGTCGTAGTCTAAAACGAAAAATGACCATTGCCAGAAACTCCTTGAGTACAGACTTTGTTCCTCAGCATATAGGCTTTAATCACCTTTCTAGAGAACAGATTATTGAACATAACATGAGTGTTTCTAATGGCATTTATGGAAATAACTCTTTAAATGCAATAATCATATGCGATGGAACGTATGTGTACATACAAAAAAAGTCCTAACTTTTTTTTTCAAAGAAAAACTTACAGTCATGATAAATTCAGGAATCTTTTGAAACCTTTTCTCATAGTGTGTTGTGATGGACATATCATCAATGTCACAGGTCCTCATGCAGCCACAACCTGGAATGCAATCATAATGAGGGAGCTTGTAAATAATGAAGACACTGCCTTACATTGGCTTTTGAGAGAAGGAGATGTCATGATCTTGGACAGAGGATATAGAGACGCAGTGCCTGATATTGAAGCTTGTGGATATAATACAGTTATGCCTAAATCTAAAGAAAGGGGACAAGACCAATTAACTACTGACCAAGCGAATAAATCTCGCCTTGTCACCTTATGCAGATGGGTAGTAGAAGTTGTGAACGGGAGGTTCAAAAGAGATTTTAAACTATTTAGACAGGATAATTTTAATACGGCGATGATACATATGATTTTAAAGTAGCTGCAGCATTACTTAATCGTTTCCATCGACCAATCGAAGAGTATTTACGCAAACAGATTTTTACAAATAATAGATGAAAGATTGCATGTCCCAAATATACTTGCAGGCTATGTAAGAAAGAAACGTTAATCGTCAACGCGCTTCTTTTAGAAGTATTTCTGTCAATATAGATAATATAATATTCCCTTTTTTATCACAGGAAGATCTGATATTGTTTGCTGTTGGAACGTATCAATTAAAACTAGCGTATAGCTATTACAGTGAACATATTCGGGATGGTTTGTACCACATCGAGGTGTGCGAGGAACTTAATCTCAATGGCTTAAGAGAGCATGGCATTACCGAAGAACACATTTTATTTATACGAGCGCGAATACAGTCGCGCCATATGCGATCCAGGATTTATTACACCTATATTGTGCATTCGACAAATCAGGAACAACAAGGAAGAGAAGGCATACTTCACTATTACTGCTCATGTGCCTCTGGAATATATATATATATATATATATATATATATATATATATATTTTAAACATTTTATACTATTTTTGATTCCCCTTTTTTTTGCCACACCATACGTATCGACTGCTTTCGTGGCTCATTCGGTAGTGCTCCTGCCTTCTGAACCTGAATGTATAATATGTATGTATTTACAAAAAAAAAGTATCTAAGTATTTGAATCAGTTGTCTGGTTTCAATAATACAAGCTTTGCTTAGTTTAGGATCAGTCAACGTTGTGTGATTTGTCTAAAAATTATTATAATTATCTATCTATGTGAGACCACCCGCAATCGCACTGTTGGGTGTCGTCAAGGTGACTGTGTACTATGAATATCTTTATTGTGTTTACCTACCTTCAATACGGCAAATACTTTTGCGAGGAGACCCGTGCCCAGCAGTGTCTTTTACGAGGAGACCTGTGCCCAGCAATGGTCTGTATATGAATTGACGTTGATAATGGCTACTTTTTACATGTTTTTATACTTCTTATGACCAAAAAAACGTTGTCATGGCCAAATAATCGCAAGATTAACTGATTTTGTAGGTAAAAATCTAATACTTTTAAAAGTAATATCTCATAACTGGACCGGAATATCGAAAAACGGTTTCCACAGTATGTCAGTGTATATTATTAACTTCTTATTAATGTGACTTTCTGAAGTGGCTGATTCTTTTTTTCTTGGATCAAATCCCATACTATTTTGCCCATCCTCCTTTCACGAAACCAAAAAGCTCACCATATAAATAGAAAGTTCTAGGTTAAATTCGGAAAATACCGGTTAGAACTGGTTATTGGGTTTCCAAAATAAAAACAACGTTCTCTGATTGGCCTCCCAGGTATCGTTTCAGCAACGAAATAAAACGAGGACAATTTAACATTAATTAGGTAACTTGAGTTCGCTACAAAAAAGACTCCGCAACTTAAAATTAAAATAATAACAGTTTTAATGCACATAAACATTTTTTTATTCAAAGTTTGTATTGGAAAGACATATTGCGCCTTTTGCAATACGCAACCAACGTCATGCACGAACGCACCGTACACACACACGCACCGACCTTATACCTCGATCAAGGTCGACCAATCACAGTCATTTTTAATTGTTCTCCGAGGCGTCCAGGCGTCTTTACTAATATCCTTTGTGAGGACGCCGATGACGCCACGGAGCTGGTCGGCTTCGGGTATAGTTAAGTAATCCGATTTGTCAAGTGACCACCGATAAATGTTCCTCACCAAAACCCCAGCTCGGGTTTATTTAGGAGCAAAATTTTAAATAAAGCACTTTTAAATATACCCTATTTCGACACGATAACTTACTTGGCCGAAAGCGGGTATATTTAGTAGCTGATTGACAAATTAATGCAGTAGAATAATCTAGTTAATAATTAATAACAGCTGTAATGAGGGATTATATAAACGACTTACACTAAAAAGTGAAGTTCAAATTAAAAAAAGTCTGAAATATTTGTATCGTATAAAAAGGGGTTTAATTTTTTTTTATTATTACGAAATATACAACAATACTTACATAGTTAAGTGAACAGTCAGCCTAATCTGTAATTTTTTTATTAATTATTACGAAATTATACAACAATATCTATACCTGCATAGTAAAGTGAGCAGTCAGCTTAATCTGTAATTTTTATTCAGTTATCGTTTTTTTTAGAATTTCAACGGCAACACCTTACTTATAGAAAAAAAAACCGACTCACAGTTGACGTTTTCAAGTAGCCTTTGTCCTTTCTCGGGACTATCTATCTAACTATCTCCATGCCAAATTTGCCTGCCTACATTTTTTTTGAATTTTCACGAAATATAAAACATTACCTACACAGTAAAGTTAGCAGTCAGCACAGTCAAGTAAGCACAGGCACTCGGCCTAAAAAAACATTGACGAAGTTGACGGTCAATTACCCACAAGTTCAATGTCACTCAGCTCAGCGCATCAGTTACGCAAGCACACAAATAATAGAGTCGTCTAATATCATTTCCTTATATTTCTAAATCTGTGCTTATACAAAAGTACATCGTGGACCTTATTAGGAACAGTCTCGAATTCGAGACAAAAAAAAAAAGGAAGTCTGACTTACCTCTCGAAAACCGTAAATGTACTTGCATACATTTTTCTCTCGAAATCCAGAGTCTGAATAGCTCGAAATTGTTCCCTGCGACCTTATCCCTTGTCCACTTAAGAGGGCGATATAGGCCAGAAAGCTAATTTCAGTAATACTAACGTTGTGTATGTAAATGTACTAAAAATCGATACAAAATGTCATATACATTACTATTAGATATATTTGTTATATAATTCCTAAGTAAATTATTCCATAAAGACGCCTTGAAACTTAATTTTTTTAGTATGGGATTTAAAGTTTTTACCGTTTTGTAGTCACTTTTTTTTTAGTTTTTGCTACAACTGAGAGTTAATGCACTAGTTAACAAGCTATTCTAATTATTTAATCAACTTTCATTACAATAAAATGCAATACACGCTTTTAAAATTTGCCCAAGTGTTGAAACAATGGTTACTTCCAGATTTTTTATTGCATTCAATACAATAAATGAAAATTACTCATTTAGGTAATTACTTAGCTAATAGGCGCTAGACAAAAGCAAGTTTTATAAAATATATCTTGTTTAATGTTTAATCCTTTGTGGCTGAACTATAGGTTCAGCCACAAAACTTGCACAAAAATGGCGTAACTACGTGGTCTAGCCAATACCGCAGTCTTAAAGCTAAAATGAGCTATTTAACAAAAAACGTTTCACGAGTTGATTGCTTTTGTTATACACTTCTCTTTCTTTATCTTCTTTGATATCATCATATGGTCAAAAAAAATATCTTTATTGAGAAAAAAAGCCACCGGTTTAATATTGCTGAAAAAGTAATAAGTTTAATTATGGGTGAAGGGTTGAGATGGCGATGTCTGTCTGGGTGGTTTTTGGGAATAGTCTCGAATACACGCGACTCTAGAATTCGAGAGAAAAATGTAGGTATGCAAGTACTCGAGACTGTGCCGCCTGTGGAGGCTGGTCTGCTCTTGCAAACTTCTTTGTATTCTTAGTATTTAGTCTTACTTTTTTGTTTTGTTTATTAATACTGTAAGACATTGATTATTTCTTAGTGAGGAATACATAAACTGTTTTTTGTTTATATTAGATACTTTTTTATGTTGTGTGTGCTTTATATTTCATGTTTTTTTATGTTTGTAATGGAAAGTGTCCTTTTATGATAGGGAGGGCATTTTCCAATATTTTAATTGGACGCTGTAAGAGAGAGGGAGAAAAGAAATGCCCTTGCTGAGTTTCTTGCCGGTTCTTCTCAGTACAAGTTCTCCCGCCCTGTAGACTTGGCGTAGTGACATTCATAAGTGCTCAATTATTTTAGCCTAAACTGAATAAATTATATTGAATTTGAATTTGAATTTGTGCTCAATAAGCTCCCTGGGACTTATTTGGAATAGTCTCGAGCTATTCGAAATCAGGAATTTGAGAGAAAAATTTTTGCAAGTACATTCACGACTTCTAAACATTTTTGTCTCGAATTACAGAGTCCGAATATCTCGAGACAGTTGACTGTTTCCAATAAGGTCCCTGGTCTCAAAACGTAAAGAACGCACAACTTCAACAAATTTGTAACATGTTACAAGCGTCCATAGACTACGGTGACCGCTTACGATCAGGCGGACCGTTAGCTCGTTTGCCACCTTAGTAGTATATAAAAAAAACTTCTCATGTATCAGAAGTTAAAAATAATTCTAAACCAATGTTGGTAATTTACTTTATGGTCAACCTATTGTTTTTTCGTCTTCTCGTGTAATGTTATCACAGGTCGATGAGATGGCCTTGTAAGTCTCGGCTCGCTATCACTTTCTTATCATCAGTCTCAATAAAGGTCACCAAAAGAAACTTACGCAATTCACACCGCGAGATATTAGCCTACCAACACAGCCCGGCGAGCAAAAAATGTCAGAGCGTGCCGAACGATTACACATTGTTACTTTTTATAGCCGATATTTCTATAATTGTTATTTAATTTTTAAAAATATTAGTTAAAATTTCGTCAAATATTTTCAGTAGGTACGAAAAGCTGCGCCCTACTCTAAAGTGCAGTTTTCTGCTCATTTTTAGGATTCCGTACCTGAAGTGTCCAAACGGAGCCCTAATGCTGTCCCTGACCTGTACGTCTTTCCGTCTGTCCGTCATGTGTCACACAGGTTTTACAACCAAACTTGGGGTACTTCCCTAGCTGACTGACGCAGGTGTTGCCCTTATACAGCATATATTTGCTGCTTGGGAACAGTCACAAAATGCTATTGGTACCTTCTGTGATCTATCAAAGGCATTCGACTGCGTGCAACATGAAACTCTAATACGGAAAATGAGTCATTATGGTATTGCAGATTTGGCTGTTGAGCTTATCCGCTCATATTTGAGTAGTAGAATGCAGAAGGTTAAAATCAATGAAGTAAAATCCAATGGCTCAGAAGTAAAATTAGCAGTTCCTCAAGGTTCTATTTTAGGTCCTTTTCTATTTTTAATTTACATAAATGACTTGCCTTTCTTTGTGGAGAAGCTGTGCAAGTTTGCTAATGACACATCTCTTTTATTTAAAGTTGACAGAAACAAAACTAATTTTGACGACGTAAGCAGTGCGCTTTCTCAGGTTCTTCAATGGTTTACGGCAAATAATTTACTTCTTTATGCGAAAAAGACTAAGTGTTTAAAATTTATGATGCCAAATGTCAGAAAGATAAGTACAAAATTATCCCTAAACGAAGAAGAAATAGAACTATTAGACTCAACAGTGGTTCTAGGTATTACATTAGACAATAGGCTGCAGTGAAACCCTCACATTTCAGTTCTTGCAGGGAAACTCAGTTCAGCTGCCTATGCAGTTAGGAAAGTTAGGCAGCTTACAGATGTCGACACTGCTCGCTTGGTCTACTTTAGCTATTTCCATTCCGTCATGTCTTATGGCATTTTGCTTTGGGGTAAGGCCGCTGATATTGATACAGTCTTTATTTTGCAAAAGAGAGCAGTACGGTCAATTTCTAAATTAGGACCTCGAATTTCTCTAAGGGAACTATTTAGGGAAATTGATATTTTAACTGTTCCTTGCCAATATATCTTCACTTGTATAATGTATGTACGCCAAAATTGTCACTTATTTGCTACAAATAGTGACCTCCACAGTGTTAATACAAGGAATAAGGATAAATTGGTAGTTCCAAAATGTCGTCTTGAGAAGTTACATAGCTCTTGCGCAATACAAAGTATATTTTTCTACAATAAAATTCCAGAACATGTGGTTAATTCACCCTCAAATAAATTTAAAATATATGTCAAAGATAGTTTGATGAAAAAAAGCTATTACAAAGTTGATGAATACATAAATGATAAAAATGCTTGGAAAAATTAGAACTTAATTGATTTGTATTGGGGCATTTAAAATATTTTTTTTAATTAAAACATTGTATATTTTGTTATTACCTAGTGTAAGGCTTTATTGTATTTTTATATGATGTTAAAAGATTAACTGCTGAGTTTATTGCCGGTTCTTCTCGGTAGTAAAGAATTACGAACCTACCAATCTTCTCCTCTTATATTTTGTTCCTTTACTACACACATTGTAACTAGTACAATCGAAGTTTTATTGGAGTTGCTTGAGTGTGTCATGCTATCTCAAAGTGTCTCTGCGGTGGTGGCGTGTGTGTCGGGTCGTTACGTTCCCTAAAACATGGTTGAGCGAAGCGATAGCTGATTCATGTGTCATACTCGTGAACGGGTCCCGCCTGTGGAGGCTGGTCTGCTCTTGCAAACTTCTTTGTATTCTTAGTATTTAGTCTTTCTTTTTTGTTTTGTTAATTAATACTATAAGACATTGATTATTTCTTAGTGATGGATACATAAACTGTTTTTTTTTTATATTAGATACTTTTTATGTTGTGCTTGTGCTTTATATTTCATGTTTTTTATGTTAGTAATGGAAAGTGTCCTTTTATGATAAGGAGGGCATTTTCCAATATTTTAATTGGACGCTGTAAGAGAAAGGGAGAAAAGAAATGCCCTTGCTGAGTTTCTTGCCGGTTCTTCTCAGTACAAGGTCTTCCGCCCTATAGACTTACGAACCGATGGCGTAGTGACATTCATAAGTGCACAATTATTGTAGCCTAAACTGAATAAATTGTATTGAATTTGAAAATTCGTTAATTTGTTTGTCTATCTGTTAAGACCCTTTTACTTAAGAACGCGTGGAGTTATAAAGCTGAAATTAATATCAAATACAAAGGTCTACGGACCCTTAAAGCTTAAAAAAAACAAACTTCTTTGTCAACGCAATAAAAAATACAGCCATTTTTGGCGCATATTTAGGTATTCAGTTATTCTCAAATAAATCAAAAGCTATGGTTACTTCCCGTTGTCCTAGAATCATGAAATTTCATACGAAGCAAGGTCTTACATCACAGATATTGGAAAAAATCCAAAATTTGTTAATTTGTAGGTTTATAACATTAAAAATAAAGTTTGTCTGTCTGTCTGACAAAACCCTTTTACTAATGAACGCGTGTAGTATAGGGTTGCCATAAGAGTGAGGATTCAGACCGGGACATTTCAAGAAAAACCAGTAAAGGAACTTTTATTACAACAATAGGTAACTTTAAAGGTTTAGTCCTTGCCTAAACACAAAACAACTTTTAACACAGCCATTCAATGCCAACGATCCGCCAGTCGGGTTTTCAGCGGCCTACCGGGAAACGCTATACGATATTTCTCCTCTCTTTCGCTCTCAAGTGAATTATATGAGGTGCGAAAGGGAAAGTATCGTAAAGCGTTTCCCGGTAGCCCTTCTGTTTGTTGGCACTTTTCGCTACAAAGGCGAAAATGCTCGTTATCGGCTACGAACGCAGCGTGTAGCATGCGCTGCCGCTGATTCTGTTATTTCTCATAATTTTACAAATTATTGATAAAAAAAAAAAATATCAAATCAACATTAACTAAAGTAAGTATCTATCTGTCAACATTTTTGAATTAACATAAAATTATCACAATGTATTTCTTTTAATAAACCCTAACATAAAATTATCACAATGTATTTCTTTTAATAAACCCAAAATATGATCAACAAAATTCAATATAACATTATCATCTATCCATGGCATTGTAATTTTTAAATTGACACAAAATACAACCATCAAATATCCTCATTTATGCATGACATTTTTGTCTTATTCTTATTACAAAATATAATACATTAATCTACAAATATAAAATCCAGCGGTAAGGAAGTTTCTTAACCTAATTGTTGCCGGTTTTCTGGGCCCATTCATACTTGTCAGATGTTCCCGCTTTACGGAGCAACTATTTTTGGGACTTCACGTACTTGTAAAACTCAATGCATGTCAACTTGTAGTTGTATATGCACTGAATCATACTCTGAACTGTCCCCTCAGCGAGCTGGTTCCTCTCTTTAGTCCACTGCGAGGTTATCACTGAAAATACCCGCTTCACATGTGCATATCATTAAAGAGTTAAATTTATCGCGATTATGTTAACTGTATAACGTGATTAGTATTTTTTACATAAAAGTATTCCAATTTTTTTTTAATTTTCACGCTTTTTAGGTCGATTTCGCTCAAGAAGTATCGATACTAGGTATCAACTAAATGTATAAAATCGATATAAAATATCGATACATTAGTAAAAATTTATAAACATATATAATGATACTTATCGATACTTAGAAAAATTAAAAAACCTATTGTTGTAATAAAAGTTCCTTTACTGGTTTTTCTTGAAATGTCCCGGTCTGAGTCCTCACTCTTATGGCAACCCTATACTACACGCGTTCATTAGTAAAAGGGTTTTGTCAGACAGACAGACAAACTTTATTTTTAATGTTATAAACCTACAAATTAACAAATTTTGGATTTTTTCCAATATCTGTGATGTAAGACCTTGCTTCGTATGAAATTTCATGATTCTAGGACAACGGGAAGTAACCATAGGTTTTGATTTATTTGAGAATAACTGTCAACAAGTGACAAGTGTCAGCGCTTTCGTCGTTCTATCTACGTACGATTAGCCTAGCTAGTTAGAGCGCGTTTATTGTAGGTATATTACTGTTTACCAAGTCCAGCCCTTAACTATGATTTAAGTCCAACGCACACTTGGCCGGATTTTAAAATCGGTTACGTTGTCCTATGCCTTCTGTAGTGTCCACGTTTTAGCGTTGGTGATGTTAGGTCTATAGGTGATGCGACTTTAAGGAATCGCAAAAGTGACGCAACATTCCAAAATACAGCGGCCTAACTAAATATTATTTCGTGTTTTTTTTTTTCTCGAACTGACTATGCAGTTGGCTGTTGCAGCTTCACCGGGCTTATTTTTTCATAGCATCAGATGTAAGTATAGGAGTTTTATTTTTTTTAATGTTGTTCTTTTCACAAATCGATTTTTTTATACCACTAAGATGACAACAAGCCCATGGTTCGCCTGATGGTAAGCGGTCACCGTGGTCTATGGACGCTTGCAACACCAGCGATATCACTAGCGTTACCGACCCTTCAAAAATCTAATAACTCCATTCTTGAAGAACCTCTTAAACCTACAGAGTCTTTAGAGAAAACCTTGGCGGGAAGCTCATTTCACAACCCAAGCGTTCGCGAGAGGATGTTTCTCTGAAACCACACTGCACGCGATCATTTCGGTTCTAAAGTGTAAGAATGAATTCCCGATGGCAAGCGGTACGATGGTATAGAAAGTAGCCGTGGGCATCATTTCGGACAATTCCTCAGAACACATCCCATTGTACAAAAGATCACAAACAGGTAGGTCTCTACTCGGACTGAAGGGCTCGATACGGCAAGTGAGTTTGGGATCGTCGACAACTCTCACAGCCCGTCTTTGTACCTACCGAGTCAAAAGGGCCAAGCTTGTATATCAAAAGGGCAATACTGCAAATGGGGCCGAACTTGCGACTTGTTTAGCAGCAACCTCTGCCCCGACATGAATTACTGCTTCGCTCTGTTGAGTACACCAAGTTTTTTGGACGCCAGCTTCACCTTTTCTTTGCAAATTATCTCGGAACAGAACATCGCAAGAGATGTCAACACCAAGGATCCCAATACTAATGAAGATGGAGAGGGTAGTGTTTTTTAAGCGGTGAACGCGCAGACTTGTGTCTTCGCAGAGTTGAATCGGACCAAGTTACCCGCCCCTAGTCGTCAGCCCCAATAATGAATACCGACTAGAGGTGCGCGCCGAATAAAAAAAATCCGGCGGCGGCACGCCATGAAAAATTCCACGGCGGCGGCGTGAGATTCTTTGAGCTAGTTTTGAAAAAAAACTTGTATAGGCTTAGAAATTAAGATAATCTGAAGAAAATACCAAGCATGTTTAAAAAATAACGTTTACTCAAAATTACGGGAACATTCCTGGGTCTCAATGGTTACAAAATAGGTAAGTATAAAATATAGTGATAACAAAACATCGGCCAAGTGAGAGTGCAAGGATTCCGTATCATTATCTATAAAAAGGGCAAAAAATCACGTTTGTTGTTTGGAAGCCCCTCCCGGACATCCCGCGACCCTCGCGCCCCTTTACCTGCGCCAAGTGCTCCCGTACTTCTCGCGAACACGTGCCTGCCCCCACGCACCCCCCAAAAAGCCACTCAGTTGACCGAGCAAAAGCTTGATCTGCTCTGTGAGCTATCCTGGGCCTTCGACCCATAACTATGTCGATGCTGAGTTCTTTGACGCCCTCCGTAGGGCGTTACCCAAACAATAAAAATTAAAATGGATTGCACAACTGCGCGCGATTAACCCTGCTCTGTCTCCATCGGCTACTTTAATTCAAATGGCCTCCGCAACCAAAGCGAGGAGCTGTCGGGATTCCTCTCTTCCCAAAAACCAGACGTCTTCCTCATCCAGGAAACGTTCCTTAAACCCGATATCCGCACCCCTTCGATTGCGAACTATCACATCTTCCGTGATGATAGAACTGTCTGCCCTCTTGGAGGCACTCTCATCTATTACAGACGCTCCGTGCATTCCTCACCCATCGATCCTCCGCCCCTTACGAATTTAGAAGTAAAAGTCTCGAGCAAGTCTTTTGCCGCAAAAGACTTGCTCGAGAGCGACCTTCAATCGCTCTTAAATTTAGGCGACCCCGTTATCCTTGCCGGCGTCCTAAATTGCAAACAACGTCGATTGAACTCTTCAGGCACTAAACGGGGAGGCAGACTTTTCGACTAACTATTTGACAGACTAAACTTTGACATCATCGCTCCCATGACGCCCACCTACTTTCCTCATAACGCCTGCTGCTGGCCTGACGTACTCGACATAGCACTTCTAAGGAGTGTAAGGCTAAGCTTTTGCTCCATAAAGGTGCTCCATAAAACCACCGCCCTGTCCTCCTCCGATTAGTTTACCCATCTGACACTCCTACTGACACTAGAACCGTGACGGACTGGGATAAATTCGAGCAATTACTTGAAAATCCCAGTTCGCCACATCTAGATCGCATTCCCGACAATATGTCGTCCGCGAACGATATAAACGTGGCTATTGACTCACTCACTAGCCACCTGACTACCACCGTTAGCGAGTGCTAGACAAGTGCCAGTTCGTGACTACTACCATCTAATCCTGCCTCAGCACATCAGGTCGCTAAAGACTGAGCGTAACGCAGCCCACCGAAGACTCGATCGCACTCCCTCTACCGAAAACAAAGCTCGCTTCAACGACTTATACCGCCGTGTAAGATCAGCTGTAGCTGAGCTTCGCGCCCAACGTTTCGGTAATCTGATGGAAAACATCTCTCCTTCTCATCAAGCTTATTGGCGCCCAATCAGAGCGTTGAAATCAGACAACTTCAACTCCCTCTCTCCGCTAACTCGTCCCCCAACAACGTTACCGCGTTCTATGACGACGAAAAAGCAAGTTGCCTTGCATCTAGCCTCCAAGCCCAATGTGCCTTAAGCACACAACAATTCGATCCCAATCACCTGCGAGAGCGCAGAGCCTCTAACCTAGGATCCTGTTCCGGTCAACGAGGTCAAACAGGTCATCAAAGCACTTTAACTTTAACGAAGGCATCTTAATCGACGAGGAGTTCAGCTACCGCGCCCAACACTCGTGCGTCCACCAAGTCATCACACATTCTAACTGGCTTCCAACCAGTATTAGGTAGGCCCCGTCACATGGGCGCTGTCTCTTTCGATGTCGCGAAAGCCTTCGACAAACACACAACGGTTTAACACACAACGGTTTAGCACAACTGATAGTTGTACGGTATAAAATGTACAACTATCAGTTGCCAGACTGCCTCGTACTCATCGTACGACACTATTTGTCAAATCGCAGCTTTCGCTATAGAGTCGAAGGTCTTCCTCTCGTCCTATACAAGCAGGACTCCCTATCTTGTACATTCTGTACACCAATGACATCCCTAAAACGTTAGGTACCCAACTAGCCCTCTTCGCGGACGATACTGCTATTTACACCACCGACAGGCAAGTGAGTCGAATCATTAAGAGACTCCAATCCGCAATCACCGCCCTAGGCGAATGGTTTAGGAAATGGAGAATCGAAGTGAATCGCGACAAAAGCTCTGCCATTTTCTTCACCGTTGGTGCGACACAGAGAGATGTCATAATTTATTCTCATTAATACATTTACAATTTAATTTAATTTAATTTACATGAGACTAAGATGTTTGATGTGTTGTCATGAGAAGATTAATAAAAAAAGAAAATTAAAACATTAAACAAAAACTAGCAGCCAGGTTTCCGTTCAGCCGTTCATTTTATTCCCAAATCCCTTTTTCTGTCTCGCTCAGCGCCGAATTTGGAACGGTCGGCGGCGGCGGCGGCGCGCTGTTACTTTTACGACGGCGGCACGCCACGGCGGCGCGCCACGGCTGCGCGCACCTCTAATACCGACCAAGAGCGTGAGACGGGCTCGAACCATTACAATCTTAAATTACCGTATCAGCGCCATTTATCGATTATTGGGAGAAACAGTATCTGCCGTCGACAATTTCTCAATCAAGATAAAGAGTGTTATCGGTAGACATGCAGTCCGCCATACAAACTACCTATTTGCATGAGCAAATGTGCGCGACTTACACAGTTTGAAAATCGATTATAATTGTCATAAAATGAAAAACATTTATATTTACAAAATATTAAATTTTTACAACTGTATTTTTTTCACCAGATGTCTTCTTTATATTTTAAGTTTTTAAAGCTTAACCCATAGTCTTCGAGTTCTGTTATCTGTTCTATGGACGGTACAATAGCCTCCCAAAATTGACCAACCTGTAGGAAGAGATACTATTAATGTCCACCATTTTGTTGGTTTATGTTTATTGAAACAAGTAGAAAGAGACAAGAGACCACAGTTTCGCTTCGTCTCTGTCACATTTTTGCTACCATAGTAAATGCACTGTCCAGTTCTCTATGTATGGATTTACCCATGGGCGTAGCCAGGTAAGTTTTTACTAACTACTTTTGACCCCGAAAACGCTACAAATGAGTAATACGGTATCAAAATACGGATCTAAGTTCTATTTCACACCATTATAGATATTTTATATAACTAAAAGTTTCAACAAAGTCCATTATAAAGATGCAATAAAGGTTCGAGTGGAAAACTGACGATCTTATAACACCTGTTATACACTTCTACTAAAGGTTATATAGAACCACTATAAAGGGTCTATACAGGCTTTACCTGCTAAATTTTGCGCCAAAATCGAAGATATAAAGGTGTTATTACTCTCTATAACTCCCTTATAAATTATACGCTAACTCTTTAATATTTAAGCAGAATCGAAAAAAGGGTCCACTACAGCTTTTCTTAACGCTTAAATGTTACTTGGGAAGGACATAAAAAATCTATTTCAAAGGGCCAACAAATTGTCATTGTTCACGCAGGTTCTGAAAATGGTTTTATACCAAATGTTTTACTTACTTTTAATGCTGGTACTAAATCAGGAGACTATCATGACAATATGAACTATAATTACTATGAGAAATGGCTCAGATCACAGTTATTGCCTCACCCAATTCCGTTTTTTTTTTTTTTTTTTCTTTTAAACTACTAAGGTGGCAAACAAGCTTACGGTCCGCCTGACGATAAGCGGTCACCGTAGCCTATGGACGCTTGTAACACCAGGGGTATCACTAACGCGTTGCAGACCATTCAAAAATCCAATAACTTCTTTGTTGAACAACCCCATACTGCAGTCCTTAGAGAAAAACCTTGGCAGGGAGCTCATTCTACGTGTCCAAATGTCAGAAATATAAGTACAAAATTATGCTTAAACGAAGAAAAATAGAACTATTAGACTAAGCAGTGTTTCTAGGTATTAAATTAGACAATAGGCTGCACTGGAACCCTCACATCTCAGATCTTGTAGGGTAACTTAGTTTAGCTGCTTATGCTGTTAGAAAAGTTAGTCAGCTTACAGATGTTACACAGTAAAGCAGCTGATATTAATACAGCAGCTTTATTTTGCAAAAGAGAGCAGTATGGCCAATCTATAAATTAGGAACTCGAATTTCTCTAAGGGAACTATTTAGGGAAATTGATATTTTAACTGTTCCTTGCCAATATATCTTCACTTGTATAATATACGTACGCAAAAATTATCACATACTTGCTAAAAATAGTGACCTAAACAGTGTTAATTGACAATTATAGTCCAGTTAGAAATAACAATTGCATCATGATGTTTAAATATGAAGTTGGCGAACGAAGAAATTGTTTTCTGCCAGGAAGAAGCTGGTAAAAAAAGATCTAAACCTAAACTAATAACTTTTTACCAATCTTGTGGTTAGGTAGCTACATATACTTGGGGTGAGTGAGACACATGATAATGAGGGACCTACCAAGAGCATATTAGTCAATTCACAAAAATTTGTTTATTAAATTAAACAAGGAAAATTCTTCAAACAGGTTTTTTCCAACATAAATCTCTTTTGTAAAGCCGGGCGCTAGATCTTTGTACAAATATTTATACAATTATTTCAACACATAGAGTGGCGCAGGTATATGTTTAAGTATTTGTGCAAATTTTAATAATGCTAGTGCCACACTAAGTGTGTCTTCAAACAAAGAAAAGACAAATATGTGTGTCTACAAATGTTTAAAGCCATGTCAAGCGCCGGTTTACCATTTAAATAAAAGTCGATGAATAAAGTAGCTCTCTAAAAATAAACTCATTTATACGCAGTATTTGTTTCCTCTATGCTCATTTAGGTGTAAGAATGACGTAAGTGTTAAACTACAGCTGCCAGTATTGTATTTTCTCGTACATTTTTATTCTTAGCATTTTAGACTCTTGATATTTTCTACCTAACCATGACGTTTTCTAGTTATGCGTTGTAAAAAAAAAACCGGCCAAGTGCGTGTTGGACTTCACACATTTAGGGTTCCGCACTTAAGGTAGAATATAAGCCGTCCGAATATATCTTTATTGAGAAATAAAAATTGGTCAAGCATACGGTGGGGTTTCTGAATTAGTACAACCCTTTCAAAATAGGTGGCGCGCCAGTTGTTTTAAACAAGAGAAACAACGTTTTCCGGGTCAGCTATCTGTTATTTGATCCAACTTAAAAGATAGGATAGTTTTTATCTCGATCTGTCAAGTGCGAGCCGGAGTCGGGCACTTTAGGTAAAAACCAACGTTCGCCGGGTTACAGAGGGACGGCAGCGGAACAACGTTCGCCGGGACCGCTAGTCTATATATATATAAAAATTACGTGTCAAGTTGTTTGTCCGCGATGGACTCCTAAACTACTGAACCGATTGTGATCAAACTTCGTTATTATCTGTTATTTGATCCAACTTAAAAGATAGGATAGTTTTTATCTCGATCTGTCAAGTGCGAGCCGGACTCGGGCACTTTAGGTAAAAACCAACGTTCGCCGGGTTACAGAGGGACGGCAGCGGACACGTTCGCCGGGACCACTAGTAATATAATATAAAATAGTATCGATTTTCCATCTGATCGATCACTGTTCCAAATCAGATTATAGGTAATTTTTTAAACAAAAATTTAAAAGTAAATCACAACTATGGACGCAAACCAGGAAGAATTTCGTTCAATTATTTGTCACCGACCGCTGTCATCAGAAATTACTATTATTTTGACAACTGACACAGGCTAGAAAGTAAAAGGCCAATGTGCTTATAGTAACAAACTTGTCTAGAAGCCTGTGTTGCTAGCTTCGGCAATTTATTACGGCGGCTGCGACCTACTCGAATGTGCAGTTTTCTGCTCGTTTTTAAAATCGATTCCACTGTCCTATTGCAAGTTTCAGACTGGAAAAAAATAACATGGCTTCTAACATTCTTTTACTATTATAGTAAGTTACTGTTTTTGTTTTAAGATATCTGTTAAAACATCGCTTTATAAAAATAACGACCGAACCTCTCGTTTTTTATTTTTAATTCATAACTCCTTATCATATCCTTATCAACCAGTTGCGGGAACATTATTTATTTCCTAAAATGTTAAGGAACTATAAAGCTAGAATATTAATCTAATAGATTTTTTATATTACGCTTAGCTGTTCGCCTATCTATAATATACTTATTTTTGCCAAAAAAATGGAGCTTTAAGAATAACATTGTCCATTTCAGCTTAACGCCCAAAGTAAATGTATATGCGCGTTGGGGGCCCTCTTAATGTGTTTGTAAGTCACGTGTTGGGTAACTGTAACTAAAGCAGGTCAAGCAGCTCTGCTTAATAAATAAATTTGAATAAAAAATAATGATTAAATTAGGAAACCTTTCTATTTTTATTTTCTATTTTAATTCGGTTATTGGCGTGGAATTTCAACGTCAACTTCTCAATTTTTTAATGAAGTAGCCAAAGCAAGCTTTAGCTGCAGCTGTAGTTTGTTTCAGCTCGGTTATAGTTATTCCTGTGGGAACTTTTAAATTTTTCGAGATAAAAACTATTATTTCTATTCTCCTTACCAATTTTATCGGTTCAACGGTTTAAGCTTGTAGAGGTAACAGGCAGACAGACAGACAGAGTTACTTTCGCATTTATTTATCCAATTTTAAGTATAGATTGTAAGAGGCCGGTGTCTGTTAAAGGAAAAAAAATATGAGGGGCCTTTATATGAGCAATAAAAGCCTAAACAATTATGCACGACATTGGATGCGGTTTTCCCAGTTGCATTGCTGGAAGTCTATTTTAAAATTTGGTGCAAGTTTCGTCTTGGTACGCCACCGATAACCGAAATTAGCGCGGGCGGAACCACAGTCAAAGTTAGTAACACAATAAAACATAAACGTTTGCTTGCACAAAATGTACTCAAATCGAATGTCTACATCTCGTCTACACATGTCCTACGTCACAGTACGTCACGTCACCCAAGCAAGTAAGCAAATTGGTATGCCAGTGCTTCTTAAAATGTTTTTGACAATGGCCCTATTTTGTTTTAAAATTTATTTTATCAACCATCGTGGTTTATTAGTAGGCAGTGGCCTTGTGGTTTTGCCGTCTGCCTTGCGTCATGTGGGACCGATGGGGCAAAAGTATGTGAAGTCCACAATAAATATAAAAAAAATGCGTGGCTGGTCAAAGTTCGGACTTTGACTGTATGCTAACTACTACCTCAAGATAGAATGCCAAACACGGGAATCACCTTCTCATTTTTGCCGTACACCTACATAATGCCCCATCTGTCTCAGGGTCCGTGTCGTATCATAATTTGTTTTTTAATATCGATGATCGTAATTCGTACATAGGTGCGTGGCGAGTAGGTAGAGAAGCACTGTATTAACGCGTTCAAAACAAGTTTTCAAGTCTGGTTATTTATAACGGACTACCTACACTGTTTAATTGATTCTGGGAAGTCCCAGATTAGCTACTACGCAATAAGGAAAACACGAATTTTCAACCAACTTTCGAAAAAGGAAAAAAATGCCTCAATTCATCTATGTACATAATATATATATATCAGCTCGCCTATACGGTATACACTCAAATATACAAAAAATAAAATAGAATTTAATAACTTTGACGATTGAAAAGTGTTTGTAAAAATGTAATTTGACTAAAAAAAATGTCTTTGACTTAAGTATCAAAGTGATATTGTACGAAACTTATTGTATGTCGCTTTTTGTTCACCGAGATGATGTAGGTACACTGTGCGCTTAGCCATTTTTCCTCATGAGGAGTCAACTTTTAGCACACTGTGTGGATGGTTTCCAGGAACATTCTCTCGTATGTCACATGGCGTTCAGATATAAAGTTCCAAATTTAGTGTGCTGTTTGTTTTTGTTGTACAAAAATAGCCAACGAATAAGGCAACTCATCATGAGGAAGGTTTTTCAATACACTTTGTGGGTGCGTGTGGTTTTTCGTACCATAAGCAAACGCACGCATTGTTGCCAAGTGGAGACATTACTTACGTGACAGAAAACTTGAGTAGAAACAAGGATGCGATAGGTATCGTGCAGCTTCATCTCAACTCACTGAGATTTTCATTGAAATACATTGATTGTTTATTAAATATCATTGTTATAAAACAAAATTGTTTTCTTAAGGTTTAAATCACTATAACGACTATGCTTAAGCAAAGTTGTAAACTAATAGCACTTAAAACTTTGAAGATTTCTTATCCACTGTTAAAAAAACAGTAAAAAGGGCGTCAGTTTAGGATTTCTTTCGATCGAACAAAAGTTTATCAATCATTTTTTCACCATTTTCAGGGTTTGAACCGTATCCCGAAGAACAGTCATAGAATTTTATTCGGAACTGCTCAGGGGATCCTGAAACATTTGGCAAAAAAATAAATTTAGGTAGTATAGCCTCTTAATCACATCTTAAATAGTGAGCATGTGTTGAGTACCAGTAGAAGTTATGCCTGGTTAGTCCATAACCACACTTGTAGGAAAACGATTTATTACCGATATCCTATGAGAAATAGGATCATTATTTCTATGTCCCTATGAAACTCCCAGCGGGACCGTGTAACGTATAGTAGCTATAGGTATTGACCGTATCCGTATTTAAGTACATAAAACGGTCACCAAGGTTGATAACCCGCAGTCGAAGATAACCCCGAAGAATTAAATTTAGTTATTAAAACCTAACTAGTACGGTAGTGCCTAATTATTTATGTATGTATATGTATGAGACAAGGTCGCCAACCGTACGAGATCCCTAAAACAAACACGAAATTTGTGTTCTTGAATACGAGGTACAAGGACACAATGAACCTCGTACAATTTTTTACGAGAATTTAAAAAGGGAAAGTTATATATTTTTCATTGCATTTTGGAGCATAAATCGTAAGTATCCAAGTCATAAAAAATCGGCCAAGTGCGAGTCGTACTCACGCACGAAGTGTTCCGTACCATTATCTATAAAATCGGCAAAAATATCACGTTGGTTCCCATACAACAAACCCACCCACCTTAAATATTTGTTTTAGTTTAATTTAATTATTTATTTTTAAAGTGACTATATAACTTAATATTCTGTGAATATTTTAAACGTCTACCTGTTGCCGTTATCAATATGAAGCAAAATCGGGCAGAAAAACACGTTTGTTGTATGGCCCTCTTAAATATTTATTATATTTATTTTATTCTGTAGTTTTTTTTTAGTATTTGTTGTTATAGTAGCAACAGAAATACATCTGTGAAAATTTCAACTGTCTAACTATCACGGTTCATGAGATACAGCCTGGTGACAGAAGGACGGACGGGAGGACAGCGGAGTCTTAGTAATAGGGTTCCGCTAATTACCCTTTGGGTACCCTAAAAACAGTCTATGTAGTTAGTTAACCCAGCGGGAAAACCCCGAAACATAAGATATTTCTTTAAAATTTTTAACCAATGAAAGAGGAAAAATTATACAGCAATATGGTTCAATATAAAAAATGGTTCTCACACACCCTTAACATTATCAAACGAGCTATCCAACTACACCCTACACTAAGGGGTAGACGACAACAAAATATACACTTTACGTGTAGTGGAGGTTCCATATTTTCTTATTTTATTTTACAGTACCAGTTTGTCGGCCTAATTATTATGTATAGTACCCATGCCAAATTACAGCTTTCTAGTACTAATTTTCCCCGAGCAAGCGAATGGCGATACTATAAGGATTCCTTGTTGACTACGGAACCCTAAAAACGATGTCAGTGAGGATGAGTATGTTCTTCTTGCTGATATCATATTTAGAGATATAAACTAAGAGTAGAAGTTACATAGGTAAAGTTTCGTAGGTGCTACCAAGCTGTACCTACTTATAAGTGAATTAGTTTAGTCAGACGGATGACGAGGTAATCCTATAAGGGTTCCGTTTTTGTTTTGAGGTACGGAAACCTAAAATGCGTCTATATAGGTTCAGTGACTGAGTATCTAATCGTCAGAGCAAAATTTTATACTTCGGCAGAATTGGTGTTACCACCAATGAAAATGGTCGATAGGATCATGGCTCATAGCGCTAAACAGAAAGCCAATCTATCGTGGTCAGGGCTCGATCTAAGGGGTAGCAAGCCGGGCAAATGCCCAAAATGAAGGGCGGCAAAATTAAGAGTGCCGTGCGGTTGCACGGAGCTTTAAATTTTTTCTCTAGGAGAAAAAATCTCATACAAAATCACCATACTAACTATATAATGCTACTGCAGTGGCTATAAATCTAACGCGCCAACATCTTTTAAAAGCCTGTCTTTATTTTCTTAATGCTGTCTCGCAAGAAAATTGTAAGTCAGCATTTAAGCAAGCCAAACCGACAGAGAGGCAGAAATACCTTAACAGGGAACAAGAAACCGATTCTTTTGATATGTAATAATAATTTTTTGCCGATTTTACAATTCTTAACTGACAAGCCTTTTCGTGCTGTTTCTGTTTGACGGCAATTCCCCAGAAACATTGTGAAGGAATAACCTTTTATCCTACATTCCTACTACGCGACAATTTAGGGGAACCCTTAAATATTATTTATGAGTCAAAATTAGTTCTTCAGAGGGCTTCTGAAAGGATATTCTATTATAGATTAATAGTGAGGGAATCCGAAAAGTCGGCCAAGTGCTAAACATACTCGCGCACAACTGGGTTTATTATTTGTTGTTTTGCTACTTTAATATAAAATAGAGAGCACTGTAATCGTTCAAAATTCAAAATATTTTTATTCAAATAGGTTTAATACTTTTCAATCGTCAGGGGAATTAACAATAATTTGCTTTGTTTTGCAAACTAATAACAGTACTGTTTTATTGCCAGCGTCGAGTAGAAGTTTAAAGGTTTGAAATTGTATATAGATATAACCGTTTTATGATAAAATAAAAACAAAAAAACATGTGAAACACTTAAAAGTATGGGAGATACCCCTACCTAAGGTCACTTTTGCACCGGCTAAGTGCTCAAAGGGAAGTTTAAAAAAATAAACACGGGTTCGTAAGGACAAGGTTCAGTTGTAATATATTCATTCAAGCTTACTCAACAACTTATTTATTGATTAAGATTACGTTATAAGTAATTAGGTTGGTAGTAAGGTGATTCTTAGCCCTTTATATAAGTAATAATAGAGAAAATACAATACAATCTTTCCCTACCAAGCTAACAAGAAAGATAGAAACCGTAAGCCTATCTAAACGAATGCAATGTGAGGTTTTCAAGGACGTTATAGGTTTTACAAAGGTTTAATATATTTAAGAGAGTCTTGCACGACGTCCTCTCACAAGTATACTGCTAGATTAAGCCGCCATCAGACATCAGAGGAAAGTAGTACGCAAAGTGTCGCGACTCCTCAGCGAGCTTCCTAGATTAGTTACAAGAGCCTATAGTGTGATAGGTAGTGATGAACACCTGAGACCCACCGAGACTATGTGCTCAAGCGCGGTTGCTCTGAGATTAGGTTTTGCAGCTGCAGCTCGCCCCGAGATGTCGGCGAGTAGTGCAGGCTGGGTCGAGGATCTGAAGTGGAGTCAGCCCACTCCTAGAAGCCTCGCAACGTAAGCAACGTGCAGTAGGCGCACGCCGTAAGTCATGCAAGAGCAGTCAGCGTCAGTGGGAAATAGTCCTTTTTAACTACAAACGCATCAAACCGGCACTAGGCGTCCTCCAACAGTGAAGAGGTCGTCAGATTTGTTATGGACTAGACGTTTTTCAAGGCGAAAAACCCGACTTGGAGACCCACAGCCTCCTTAGACAAGAATATAAAAAACACATGATTACTTACATTTAAGTGTAAAAACACTTTTACAACACAATTAAATCATAGACAAGGAATCTTTACCAAATGGTAAACGTTACTATTATCTATGCCCACGGCATATAAAAAATTTAGATTATTAGCAGGACTTACTAATTACACTTTAGTCCAGATTAACAGCATCAGAAGCACTGTTGTGTCGATGGGCTTACCATCTGTCACGCAGGAGTAAAGTGGTTGGTAAAAAGAGGTTGTCCACACATTAAAATGTGTGTATGTAAAATGTATGTCCAGCCGCTGGTTACCCCATTTCGGAGGATTGAATGAATGACTTTGATAGATGTATGAAAGCACGGATCAAGTTAGGTATATTGTGTCAGTTCAATTACGTCGTGTTATATGTGATTCGTACATAGGTGTGGTTACGGAACCAAATAACAATACAACCTATACCATATTGCTGTCCTATTTTAATGAGTGTTCGACACGCTTTTGACTGATTGATGGAAATTACTCACGATTCTAATATCACAGGATAGGTCCCGAAATAGTTTGCTATGTAAGTAAGTTGTAAATCTAAGTAAGTAAATATCTCGAATTCGAGATTATCTCTATCAACACGAGAATCAGGCCCCTGGAGGGCTGAGGTCTGTGCAAAAGATTTTGGCGGATACAGGTATGATATAAAACAAAGGCGTATCAAGTATTTTTGATTGGGGGGACAGGGGTTGGAGTTGGTTCGAGGCTGAAGATCAAGTCTTAAGGTTTATGCCTTAATTACAAATTTGTTGGTTTTTTTTCTTATATTTGTGATGTAAAACCTTGCTTCTTGCCGAATTTCATGATTTGGGGTCAACGGGACGGTACCCTATAGGCTAGTATAGTATTATATAATCTGTGTTATAGGTTTTGATTTATTTGTGTCACCAACAATATGCGACAAAAATGACCGTTTTTTTTTTGCATTGACTTAAAAGCATGATTTTTTTACAAATTTAAGTGACCGTAGACTTTATTTGGTATTACCTGTTTAATATTAATTTCAATTTGATACTTCCACGCGTTCTTGAGTAAAAGGGTCTTGACAAACAGACAGATATACAACAAAGTATCACTTTTTTACACGACTGCCCCAAAAAAAGAGTGTAAGGTTTTCCTTTTGAGGTATGAAACCCTAAAAATTTAATACGAAAAGAGTAAATATGTGGCTTCAAAATTATAATAGCCATATAATATCCAAATGCCCGCGATTTCACCAGCCCTTAATTCAGTTATCGCCGTTATCGTTGTAGGATTTCAACGTCAGCTTCTCGATTATAGAAAAAAAACTGACTTACACTTGACGTTTTTAAGTAGGCTATGTCCTTCCTTGGGACTTAATCTATCTCCATGCTAAATTTCACCTTTATCGGTACCTACGTTTAAGGGTTAAAGGCATTTATAATAGGCTAATCATCCCAATCCTAATCAAAAATACTGATTGCACAGCAAAAAAGTTACCTTAAAATATTATTATTTAAGCAACGATTTGAGTTCGCGACGCATCGCTATTAATTGAAAAGCGAAGATTTTTTATGAACGCATATCTAATTATAACTAGCGCACAATAAACTTTGTAATTCATTTTTGTTAAATCTTAAAACATTGCTTCTATTTTTTAACGCATAAGGCAATTAAAGTGAAACAACATTTTATCTTGTCATAATAATCTAATTATCCGGTAATCAGTTAAGTAAGATCTAAGGAATCTCAAAAAAATAAAAATATTGAGCCATTCGCGGTATCGCCGCTCTGAGACATGCATGGCTTAATCTTTAAGACAAGCATATAACTATTGGCAGAATCATCCAGGAGCTGTCATACGTTCATATAACATAGCTCCTAGGTGCATCGAATCGCATCGATAATTTTCACCATCGACGCAATTGTGTCGTTTTAATAAAGTTCTTTGATACAGCAGTTTACACAGCTTACAAGGTAGTGTTTTCAACATAATAAATGTTGCCAACAGCATAATTGAAATTTCTAGACGAGACTTCTTAATGCAAACTGTTCCAATGTTCTTTAAAATTCACCGATTTCTGAGTTATCGCTAGAGTATCTATCTCACTCAGCGGCAGTGATAGAAAGCGCGGGATATTAGTTTTTAGTATATTATTAGATCGACCTTAAAAAATAATGCTATATAAATAGCAATATCTTGCTATAACAATTATTCAATTTGCTAAGCGTGTTTTCTGAAATTTTAAGACATATATGCTAAGCGAGTTTTGAGATGCTTCATAGAAAACATGTTGAAAAAATAGTTAATTTATTATATGTTTGAGTATTTTGTTGTTAACAAAATAAAGACTACGCCATTAGTTTGAAGAATATGTATTACAATTCGATTTTATTAAAACAAATAATTAATCTTCGTTTATACTTTTTTGTGAGTATAACGTTTGTACGCTCTAGTTAATTTGATGTGCAATCAGTATATTTGACATAAAAATAGTATTTTTGTACATTGGACAACTTTTTTGGTGTATGATACGATGGTGGCTACGCTAGCTTTAATCTGAAGCTAGCAGTACCATGGTATCTCGAAAACCGGTGAAGCAAAAAAATAATTTTTTTGGTAAAATTATGACTTGGCTACGCCAGCTTTATAGACACAAAAAAATTCATGCCATGGTATGGTTATGAATGTTTTGCTAAATCACAAAATAAACTAGTTTTATAAATAATACTTCGCCGAAAATGATAAAAAAAATCTCATGTAACGCTATGCAAGGAAACCACTTGAATGTTGACATTTTCAAGGGTCTGACTAATTCAAAAGGCACAATGGCTTTGTTTAAAACCATTTTTTCTACTGGACTTCGTAGTAAGGTCGGCCCCGACATGTGCGTCAGTATAATTTTTTTTAAGTATAAGTAATAAAGTTGTCCACCCTCAGGACTTTTAAAGATAAGCATTAAAATTTGGGTAGGTATATGATCTGGGTTTTAGTTTTCATAAACAAATCAGTGACTTCCAGCATACTATACAATTTTTTTTAATTTACCGCGAATATATGACAGACTTACCATCAAAACGGGGTAAGTGTGTCTACACGTAAAAAAAAAGCAAAAGAGGCGCTATCTTATGTTGTAAAGACTATTTTAAGAATATGTCAAATAATAAATGACAATACAATTAAATTTAGCAAAACATTCATAACCATAACAAGTTTGAGAAATATTTTAACTAACTTTTTTTAAAAAAATCGAGGTGCCCAAGACACTACGTTTAAGTTATGATTTTAAAACGTTTATATGAAACCCACTCAAAACTAGGCACATTTTACTATAACTATATATTTTATAAGTTTTTAAATTTACGCGTTCAATTACTAATTAAAAATAATAAAACGGGACTAAACGCGTCATTTGGCAAAATACCTTTTTCCCGATTTTTCGGCTGGGTTACACCAGCGTTGGTCACGGATAGACTGGCGGTGCGCGGCGTCGTCGGCTTCGAGTGGAGGCGTCCTGTTTTACTACCCTCACCATGTCTTTATAATCGAGTTTTACCAACGAACGCACCCGAGGACACCGTTAGTGTTGTATGTAGTGATTTTGACAATTATAAAGATCAGGTGAGGGTAGTTCAACAGGACGCCTCCACTCGAAGCCGACGACGCCGCGCACCGCCAGTCTACCCGTGACCAAGGCTGGTCTAACCCAGCCGAAACGTCGGGAAAAAGGTATTTTGCCAATTGACGCGTTTATCCCGTATAATTATTTTTAAATTAACTACATATTTTGGCTTCGTTCAAAACTACAATAATAACAGATTTATGTATAAACATGGTTTTTCACCTCCTGTCGACCTTGTATGGCGAGATAAAATGACACGCACTGGAAACAAATATAATGGCTTCCCACATTACACCACATTTTGTGTAGAAATATGACTTACAAATTGAAGTTCTTTATTGCTAGATGACGGTTCGCTCAATGTTAAACATTTGACGTAGGTATTGAATATAATGCTTATGTAGTTAGAAAATTTAGGCAGCTTACAGATGTTGACTCTGTTCGCTTGGTCTACTTTAGCAATTTCCATTCCGTCATGTCTTATGGTATTTTGCTTTGGGGTAAGGCAGCTGATATATTGAGACAATCTTTATTTTACAAAAAAGATCTATAAATTATCTCTATCTATCTAGGTATCTAAAGGTCAATCTATAAATTAGGCCCTCGAATTTCTTTTAGGGAACTATTTAGGGAAATTGATATTTTAACTGTTCCTTCCCAATATATCTTCGCTTGTATAATATCTTGTATATTGTCTTGTAAAACAAATCAAAACAAAGAGAGAGTAAACGCAAAAATTGCCACTTATTTGCTAAAAATAGCTACCTACACAGTGTTAATACAAGGGATAAGGATAAATTGGTAATACAAGGAATAAGGATAAAATGGTAGTTCCAAAATGTCGTCTTCAGAAGGTACTTAGCTCTTTCGCAATACAAAGTATATATATAATAAAATTCCAGAACATGTGGTTAATTTACCTCCAAATAAATTTAAAACATATGTCAAAGATAGTTTGATAAAAGAAATTACAAAGTTGATGAATACATAAATGATAAAATTGCTTGGAACAATTAGAACTTAATAGATTTGTATTGGAATTGGGTATTGGTGCATTTGTTATATCTTTTGAATTAAAATATTGTATGTTATGTTATTACTTAGTGTAAGGCTATGTTGTATTTTAATATGAAGTTAAAAAATAAAAAATATTAACTGATCAGTTTTTTGCCGGTTCTTCTCGGTAGTAAATCATTCCTAACCCGTGGTAGTTTTTTGGTATTTTTTAAAAATTAATAATAATTAATAAATAAAAATTATTATATTAATATAAAAATAATAATTTAAAATTATTAATAAAGCCCTAAAGTCGCACTTGCCCCACCTGATCTTATAATTATTGTTACATATGGTATGAGCTACGGCAGATATAATAATTAAACAATGGTAATTGTCGACATTTTACAATCACATGTTAAATTAAATTAATTATTTATTATTATCACTGGAATCAAACTTTCTGGCCGAATATACTATTCGTTGAAAGTCTAGTCTAAAGTGAAGTGGTTTCGGAGATAAAGCCAAACAAGGTAGGCCTATTTGCAGAAAACATTGTGACGGCTGCTTCCTTATTCTTTGGTTACGGGTACGACAATAGATAGACCACAAATCTATGGGTACGACTGGGTACGAACCATATAAACCAAAATGCTCTTGACCTTTTTTAAAGAAATCAATTGTAATGCCATTTTAAGGTAGGTACTATAGCTAAATGGCAAAAACGAAACCCTTATAGAAAGTTTCGTTCGTCAAGTCCATCCGTATTTGACAGACTTATTTCTACGTTATTGAATCGATTCTTATAAAATTAAACAGGGTGGTGTCTGGTGTGAACCGACAATTTTATAATGAAATAGAGTTTTTTTTTAAGAGTTGCCCTCCATTGAAGTAAACCGTGCACTTCATTGCATAGGGTATCGATGGGATATTCAAAATACAATTGAGTTTTCTAACAAACCTTTTCTCTTGTTAATATACAAGTGTATTTTGGGAGTGAGTTGAATACATCTAATCTCTAGACACGGTATAGATACGCTCATAGGTGCAACTGCGGGGAGTACTGTGAGTATTATTATTATATTTAAATATTTTAAGACGTTGTTTTTCGACTACACTTTTGAGTTTACGTATTTAATTCTTGAAAATCATATAAATACGTACTCTTGTACCTATCGGTGACATATATTTCTCTTTTTGAGCTACTTGACACCTGGCTTTTTGCTCTTTATGTAATTATGCGACACAAAAGTCCTTTTCACGGAGCTACACCAAGCGATGGAGGCTGCGAGTAACTAAATAACACATTCGCGAGCTTTGGGGTAATTACAGAGTATTGCATCCCCACGAGTTTCAGTAGTTTTCAGAAGGTTTTTATGGTAACTAAGGCCGGTTATTGATTGATTCCAATTAATAAAAGAGGAAAAAATACTTTGTTGTCAAACTCTAGAACCAAAGAACAAAACAGAGTGAAAAAAATAACCTTAAAACGAATTGTAAAAAAAAAAAAAGATTCTAAAAACCGAACAAAAAATAAGAATCGGCATAAAAGGTGTACAGAATAGAGCATACTCCTATTTTTCATGCTATGGGTACTTGAATATCGCATTTAAAAAAAACCAGAAGTAAGACAAACACTCAAAAGTTGCCGAAGAAAAAAAAACTATCACAGCAAGCAATAGTTTTTATGCTATATTTACACTTAAACCAACCACAGAACGTATACTGACCGACCGGCCCAATCGGAACCAAATACCACCAATAAATTAAAAAACAAAGATGACTTTGACTAAGTACTGCACCGGAAAATACAAACTATTGCATCAAAATCTACCGTTGATCAGTATACACTTATAAAGAAGCTGTACGACTACTACCTTAATTACGAAACTAACCACCACCAATGATAAAGCAAATAAAAATTGTGAGAACGAAATGACTATTATTTTTATTTATGAATAACTTAGGTACGCCTAAAAAAAAAAAGTTGCATATGTACCTCACGACGGCTACGTTCCCTTAGGCAGTAGCCCAATTACTCAAAAAGTACCGAAATAATATGACAACACATACAAAAGGATGACATCAATTCACGGTTTATTTTCATTTATGATCCACTTAAGTACACCTGAAAAAGGTTACTGAAGCTATGACAACACGAGAAAAAATCAGTTAATAAAAAAATAAAAAGAAATGTAAGTAAGTCTACTATAAGATAAATAAACTCCATCACTCTTCTTTTTGACACCTATTTAAATATGCCTAAAAAAGTTACTGAAGTGAAAAAAGTCACAAAAAACGAAAACTTAATCGTTGGGACTCCGCTGCAACAGATTTATTATTTATTATTTATTAGGTATGCCTGAAGATAGCGACTGAAGCTAAGGTAATTGAGAGCTGTTATAGAATACTGCCATATAAAGAAACAAAAAACGCAAAGTCGCTTCATATGATTTAAATTTCCTCATTGGTAATTTCCATTTATAATCTATTTATGTACGCCTGAAAACAGCTACTAAAGCTAAGAAAAAAGGACACCGAAACTAAACACCGTCAATAAAAAAACAAAAACGTCAATGGTTGGAACACTCGCTTAAAACCACGAAATTATTTAATTGGTTATATACATTTATGATCTACTTTAAAAAAAAAACCTGTTTATTGGGATTCACCTACAAAAGCATGAAACTACTGCATAAATATCTCCATTCATCATTAAATTAAAATATGTTCGAAAATAATAACTGAAGCTATAGAAATACGGTGCTGAAACAGAATACTGCAAACAAAGAAACAAAAAACGCAAGAGTTTGACGTTCTCTTTACAAGTATTAAGTTACTCTAATAGTGATTTTCATTTAAAATCTACTTAGGTACCACGCCCTAAAACAGTAACTGAAGCCATGCAAAAGAACACTGAAATTGAAGGCTGCCAATAAAGAAGCAAAAACTTAAATGGATGAAACACTCGTACTCCCTTAAAACAACGAAATTGTTTTCTTGGTTTAATTTATCTATGACCTACTACAGTTAGCTACAATAGAATGTAACTACTTCATTACTGTTTCCATTTATCATTTTACTGGATATGTATGAAAATAGTAACTGAGCTATAGAAATAGGAAGTTGAAACTGAACACAAAGAAACGAAAAACTCAATGGTTGAAATACTTCCTTAAAAACAAAAAAAATCTTGATTATATTAATTTATGATTTTATTAGGTATGCCTAAAAAAAAAAGTTACTAAAGATACGGGAAATAGGACAACGAAGCTGAAAGTTACAGATAAACAGACAAAAACGCATGTCGTGGATACTTCCATAAAAGACCGACGTTACACTTCAATAATTAACTCCATTTATAATACACTTAGATAGGTACGCCTTAAAAAGGAACTGAAGCTACGATAAGAGGTTAAAGAAACTGAAAAAAAGCCAATAAATAATAATAAAAAAAAAAAAATGCAGCTATTGAAATTGTGCTACAATGTAATTGAGCTACGCCATTAAATATTTTTATCTTTTAATTTTAGCAAGTACGAACAATAATAAATGAAGCTTTGGAAAAAGGATACCAAAACTGAAAACTGCTATAATAAACTGGAACGTGAGTTTTGAAAGGCCGCTGCAAGAACGAACAAACAATGGTAACATCCATTTATGATTTACTTAAAAATTAGGTACGCCTAAAAAAAGTAACTGCTATTATGGGAACAGAACGAGAAAAACGAACAACTGTCAATTAAGAAATTAAAAAAACCCAAACGTTGGTATTCTGCTACAAAAGATGGAACTACTATCCTATTTTAAGAACACACCTACGAACTTACACCTAAGAACAGTAAAGCTATGGAAACAGAACACTGAAACTAAACAGCGGTAATAGTATAAAAAAATCTGGACGCTAAATCAAGCCATCCGAGCAAGGACATGTCACCGCCTACGAGACCTTCATTCCGGGGGCAGAAAAGCCAATCCAGTTCATCCACCGCTACTGCAACCACCTACAATCTCCTACGAGTTTCCGACACTTTTGCGGAGTCAACTTATTATTTACGCCTATAAACACCTAAGAACAGTAAAGCTATGGAAACAGTAAAGCTATGGAAACAGAACACTGAAACTAAACAGCGCAAATAGTATAAAAAATCTGGACGTTAAATCAAGCCATCCCCACGAGCCCTTTATTCCGAGGACAGAAAAGTCAATCCGGCTCAGCCACTGCTACTGCAACCGCCCACAATCTCTGCTGAAGTTAAGAAAACAAAAGAAGAAAATAATTTTTTGCACTGGCTATGTTCATTTACGAACTACGAGTACTATGGTAGGTATATCTAAGAATAATAACTGAAGCTCAGGAAACCAGTCACTAAAAACAAACACTGCCACTGGGGTAAAATAAAACACAAGTGTTGGAACACTGCAACAGTAAAACAATCCTTCACTGAATATTTAAATTTATGTTTAACCTAGTGATAACGGAAACTAATGGAAAATGCCTTATTAACGACATAAACTGAATACCATTACAAGACAATAAAATGCATAGGTTGGAACGCCAGTCAAGCATCAAAGGAACAAGAGTTGTATTGCTAATTGGATTCTTCTAACGCCACGTTGATGTAAACCGAATAAGCTGTTGCAAATGAATACCATCAAAAAAGAATCAGAACACAGAAGAGTTTAGAAGCCAACACGCAGACCACAAACGGCAAAGCAGTCATTTTTCCCTTCTTGTATATATTAACACTTGTATATATTTATCATCCTGCTGGCTAAAGGGTGCTGGTACCGGTCGGCTCTATCCTTCCCCCTCCACATTCCAGACTGCGAAGTCCTACACTACCTGCCCTATCTACTCCGTCTTACTGGTGTCTTGGGCAGAGGTAATAGGCACACATAGGAATGCCATGAGATGGACGGGACACTTCTAGAATCACTCACAAATGCGGACTGGAAGCGCCGCATACCTTCCAGTGGTCCTGAAGAAACGGAGGGTCCTCAACCACTGGAAGGTATGCGGCGCTTCCAGTCCGCATTTGTGAGTGATTCTAGAAGTGTCCCGTCCATCTCATGGCATTCCTATGTGTGCCTTTAGCCAGCAGGATGATAAATATATACAAGTGTTAATATATACAAGAAGGGAAAAATGACTGCTTTGCCGTTTGTGGTCTGCGTGTTGGCTTCTAAACTCTTCTGTGTTCTGATTCTTTTTTGATGGTATTCATTTGCAACAGCTTATTCGGTTTACATCAACGTGGCGTTAGAAGAATCCAATTAGCAATACAACTCTTGTTCCTTTGATGCTTGACTGGCGTTCCAACCTATGCATTTTATTGTCTTGTAATGGTATTCAGTTTATGTCGTTAATAAGGCATTTTCCATTAGTTTCCGTTATCACTAGGTTAAACATAAATTTAAATATTCAGTGAAGGATTGTTTTACTGTTGCAGTGTTCCAACACTTGTGTTTTATTTTACCCCAGTGGCAGTGTTTGTTTTTAGTGACTGGTTTCCTGAGCTTCAGTTATTATTCTTAGATATACCTACCATAGTACTCGTAGTTCGTAAATGAACATAGCCAGTGCAAAAAATTATTTTCTTCTTTTGTTTTCTTAACTTCAGCAGAGATTGTGGGCGGTTGCAGTAGCAGTGGCTGAGCCGGATTGACTTTTCTGTCCTCGGAATAAAGGGCTCGTGGGGATGGCTTGATTTAACGTCCAGATTTTTTATACTATTTGCGCTGTTTAGTTTCAGTGTTCTGTTTCCATAGCTTTACTGTTTCCATAGCTTTACTGTTCTTAGGTGTTTATAGGCGTAAATAATAAGTTGACTCCGCAAAAGTGTCGGAAACTCGTAGGAGATTGTAGGTGGTTGCAGTAGCGGTGGATGAACTGGATTGGCTTTTCTGCCCCCGGAATGAAGGTCTCGTAGGCGGTGACATGTCCTTGCTCGGATGGCTTGATTTAGCGTCCAGATTTTTTTATACTATTACCGCTGTTTAGTTTCAGTGTTCTGTTTCCATAGCTTTACTGTTCTTAGGTGTAAGTTCGTAGGTGTGTTCTTAAAATAGGATAGTAGTTCCATCTTTTGTAGCAGAATACCAACGTTTGGGTTTTTTTAATTTCTTAATTGACAGTTGTTCGTTTTTCTCGTTCTGTTCCCATAATAGCAGTTACTTTTTTTAGGCGTACCTAATTTTTAAGTAAATCATAAATGGATGTTACCATTGTTTGTTCGTTCTTGCAGCGGCCTTTCAAAACTCACGTTCCAGTTTATTATAGCAGTTTTCAGTTTTGGTATCCTTTTTCCAAAGCTTCATTTATTATTGTTCGTACTTGCTAAAATTAAAAGATAAAAATATTTAATGGCGTAGCTCAATTACATTGTAGCACAATTTCAATAGCTGCATTTTTTTTTTTTATTATTATTTATTGGCTTTTTTTCAGTTTCTTTAACCTCTTATCGTAGCTTCAGTTCCTTTTTAAGGCGTACCTATCTAAGTGTATTATAAATGGAGTTAATTATTGAAGTGTAACGTCGGTCTTTTATGGAAGTATCCACGACATGCGTTTTTGTCTGTTTATCTGTAACTTTCAGCTTCGTTGTCCTTTTTCCCGTATCTTTAGTAACTTTTTTTTTTAGGCATACCTAATAAAATCATAAATTAATATAATCAAGATTTTTTTTGTTTTTAAGGAAGTATTTCAACCATTGAGTTTTTCGTTTCTTTGTGTTCAGTTTCAACTTCCTATTTCTATAGCTCAGTTACTATTTTCATACATATCCAGTAAAATGATAAATGGAAACAGTAATGAAGTAGTTACATTCTATTGTAGCTAACTGTAGTAGGTCATAGATAAATTAAACCAAGAAAACAATTTCGTTGTTTTAAGGGAGTACGAGTGTTTCATCCATTTAAGTTTTTGCTTCTTTATTGGCAGCCTTCAATTTCAGTGTTCTTTTGCATGGCTTCAGTTACTGTTTTAGGGCGTGGTACCTAAGTAGATTTTAAATGAAAATCACTATTAGAGTAACTTAATACTTGTAAAGAGAACGTCAAACTCTTGCGTTTTTTGTTTCTTTGTTGGCAGTATTCTGTTTCAGCACCGTATTTCTATAGCTTCAGTTATTATTTTCGAACATATTTTAATTTAATGATGAATGGAGATATTTATGCAGTAGTTTCATGCTTTTGTAGGTGAATCCCAATAAACAGGTTTTTTTTTTAAAGTAGATCATAAATGTATATAACCAATTAAATAATTTCGTGGTTTTAAGCGAGTGTTCCAACCATTGACGTTTTTGTTTTTTTATTGACGGTGTTTAGTTTCGGTGTCCTTTTTTCTTAGCTTTAGTAGCTGTTTTCAGGCGTACATAAATAGATTATAAATGGAAATTACCAATGAGGAAATTTAAATCATATGAAGCGACTTTGCGTTTTTTGTTTCTTTATATGGCAGTATTCTATAACAGCTCTCAATTACCTTAGCTTCAGTCGCTATCTTCAGGCATACCTAATAAATAATAAATAATAAATCTGTTGCAGCGGAGTCCCAACGATTAAGTTTTCGTTTTTTGTGACTTTTTTCACTTCAGTAACTTTTTTAGGCATATTTAAATAGGTGTCAAAAAGAAGAGTGATGGAGTTTATTTATCTTATAGTAGACTTACTTACATTTCTTTTTATTTTTTTATTAACTGATTTTTTCTCGTGTTGTCATAGCTTCAGTAACCTTTTTCAGGTGTACTTAAGTGGATCATAAATGAAAATAAACCGTGAATTGATGTCATCCTTTTGTATGTGTTGTCATATTATTTCGGTACTTTTTGAGTAATTGGGCTACTGCCTAAGGGAACGTAGCCGTCGTGAGGTACATATGCAACTTTTTTTTTTTTAGGCGTACCTAAGTTATTCATAAATAAAAATAATAGTCATTTCGTTCTCACAATTTTTATTTGCTTTATCATTGGTGGTGGTTAGTTTCGTAATTAAGGTAGTAGTCGTACAGCTTCTTTATAAGTGTATACTGATCAACGGTAGATTTTGATGCAATAGTTTGTATTTTCCGGTGCAGTACTTAGTCAAAGTCATCTTTGTTTTTATGATATTCCGATCGGATAATTGGCGGACCACAGTCTGTGTGTAATACATTCACAGGGAGCTTTGAATTCGTTGCCAAAAACTTTTACGATGGGTTTATTAGCTGTGACGTATACTGGATGCGAATTTGAATACGTGCTCATAGTCGGCGCTAAGCAACTTGACCAAACCTGATTTGTCTGCATTGACTTTTTTGGACTTCTTCATATGGTAGAGCCAATTCTTCTCCGCAAACAAGAGTTCTTATAAACACTAAGGTAATGTATCTGCAATCGTAACTTTGATAACATCCCGACTAGTGAGAACGCTCTTATTTTCAGGGAAGCTCAGATCTCGGTGATAATGCCTACAATAATTAAGACCAAAAAGTATAGATTCGAAAAAAAAAGAAATAATTTTAAAAATCACGCTTATAAAAACTAAACTAAAAACATAATAAAACGAAGAAAATAATAAGTAGGCATTTTTCAAGTTGTTATTCATACCGGGAATGGAATTGACCTCGGGTCCTTTAACTATCATAATGGGCTAAATATCAAAAAAAAAACAGTACACTTATACCTACTTAACATGCCTGGAAAAGTTTATAATTACATTGTTTTTTTTTTAACACTTCGTGCATATACAGCGCAACCAACTTTTCTAACCTTCTGACTTTTGAAGTTAGGTCGCTAGTATCGTTGTAAGTTTACACCATTTCAATATGGCGACTGTGTTCTGATTTATGATACGTACATTCATAAGTTATCAAACTTAGAAAGCCGTTCCAATAGAAAGGGAAAGGTGAGATAACGCCACTTGAGCGCGTCAGTCATCATCATAAATGACGTCACATCCAATCCAACCGAAGTATGTAACCTTTCCATTTGGTATTTCATTATGTCTGGTCTGTCTGCGTATTACTCGTTATACCACAATGTAATATTCTGTGGGTATAATATTTTTTGACTTTAAATTGTTAGTATTTTTATATACTCTGTGGTCAAACGTTCCAAAACAGTTTTGCTCTTGTCTAGTAGGTACCTGTAATAATAAATTTAAAACCACTCACTCCCAAAATACACTTCCGTTCCGTTCCGTTCCGTTCCAGCGTCTTACCAGCCAGCGTTCCACTGCAAGGACTCAAGGAACGGGTCACATAGGAAAAGAACTGTAGATGAGAGGGTTCTGTAGAGTGCTCAAAACTGCGGGCTGGAACAGCGCAAACTTTCAAAAAGGTGGTAATTGGAACCTTGAAAGTTTGCGCTGTTCCAGCCCGCAGTTTTGAGCACTCTACAGAACCCTCTCATCTACAGTTCTTTTCCTATGTGACCCGTTCCTTGAGTCCTTGCAGTGGAACGCTGGCTGGTAAGACGCTTTTTGGCAACGAATTCAAAGCTCCCTGTGAATGTATTACACACAGACTGTGGTCCGCCAATTATCCGATCGGAATATCATTGAATTTACGGAAAAGCTAACATAGCAGCCCGAAATCTACCCGTCTCATAAATTTCTGCGCAAAAATACAGTGAGAATCTTAGTTAGGTACTTAACTTTTTATATTAAGTCAACGATATAGGCTAGATCGCGTAAATTCGCCGTTTTTGTGCAAATTTTGTAGCATTTAATTAAAGGATTGAAAAAAAATGTTTTAAAACTTGCTTTTGTCTAGTTTATTACCTTACTGAATGATTTTCATTTATTGTATTTGATGCAATAAAAAATCTGGAAGTGTGGTCACTTTTTTATATTTTCAACACTTGTGCAAATTTTTAAAGCGAGTATTGCATATTTATAATTACAATAATAAGTCATCTTTGTAGAATAGTTTGTTATCTAGTTCATTGACTTTAAGTTGTAGCAAAAACTCAAAAAAATGTGACTACAAAATACGTTAAATCCCATACAAAAAAATTTAAGTTTCAGGGCGTCATTATGGTATAAATTACTTAAGAATAATAAGGAATACATATCATTGTAATGTATATAACATTGTGTAATGATATTTAGTAAATTTACATGCACATCGTTAGTATTGCAGAAATTAGGTATTTTGGACTATATCGCCCTTCTAACTATATAAAAATCAGCAGCAGAACTGCTACAGTGGATATGATCATGACAATGAACATGACATAAAAATATCAGTTAATTGATATGCCAAAGACGAATCGCGCTGTCTGCATTAAATCGTAACAGGTTTTTGACCTATCGTTTTATTTATAAGGATTTGTCGGTCCAATACTACTTCATCGTCAAATTAGAAGAATAAGATATAAAACACCGGCCAAGTGTGAGTCTGGTTCGCTCACCGAGGGTTCCTTACAAACTTATTCAATCAAGTCTCACAGGTTTATGTTTATACCCAAAATATCAGTTTTTGTTTTCTTTTCTATATTTGTCATGTAACATCTTGCTTCTTGCCAAATTTCATGAATATAGGTCAACGGTAAGTACCCCATAGGTTTTAATTTCATTGTGAATGTCAAAATGTGTGACAAAAACGGCCGTATTGCTGCAGTTTTTTTTATTGCGTTGACTTAGACGCTTCATTTTTTACAGCTTTAAGGTACCGTAGGGATACTCAGGGTATGAAGGGATACTCAGCGTTCTTGAGTAAAAGGGTCTTGAGTGACAGACAAACTTTTTTTATGTGTTATAACTACAAATTAACAAATTTCAGATTTTTTCCTATATTTGCCTATTCCTATATTATCCTATCTTGCTTCGTGCCAAATTTCATGATTCTAGGTCTCAGTTTTGATTTATGTTTGTCACAATATGCGACAAAAATGACCGTATTTTGGACAGTTTTTTTTTACAAAGATCATAAACTTAGTAACTTGATTTTATTCGAACTTTAAGAGACCGTAGACTTATTTAATATTTTATATTAATTTCAACTTGATAGCTATACGCCTTCTTAACTAAAAGGATCTGGCAGACAGGCCGACAAGGTTTTTTTAAAGGTGTTAAAACAACAATACGATTCGCGTCGCCTCGCAGCGTGCTTCATACAAACTAATTTCCCACTTGTTTTTTGACAATTACTGATAAAATACTGTATAATTTTGTAGAAGACATGATCTCAAGCTGAATATATGCTGTCTGTGTATAAAATGTTTTCATTTAGTTGTTATCTTATTTTGAGACTATTTGTATGAAAAACTAACTTCCTATATAACTTTTAAACCATACAATTAAATAAAAAAAAAACGAGTTGCACTCCGGGAGTGCCGGCAGAAGTGAAAACCTTTACACACGATTCGCGCTTAACACTCAAATATGTCACAAGACATGTCTTTGACATTGTCAAGAAATAATAATGTTTGTTTATTTACTTTTTTGACGTAGTATATTTGACATCGCAATCTTTCATAGAATTAAAATTCCATATCCAACCTCCCTGTACTACTCATAATCGCGAATACTAAAAATAAAAATTATAATAGGCGTGTTATTACGGTTTTCGTCTTACGAATTTCCACGATTAGGACACGTGACCTGACGCGAGTTTATCATTTTTTACCCATACAAAAAAAAGTGCACAACGCTGCTAAAGAAGTCTTCACTTCAAAAAATTATAGTATTTAAATGGTAAGTGTAAAAAAAAGTTGGAAATTAGTTTCTATGAAGCACGCTGCGGGAGACGCGATTCGTATCCTCCAAAACGTATTAAATTGGAGGATTCGTCGCACGAAAAGAACATTTTTCACAATTTAATTTGCAATGGACACAATGGAAAATTCCTGATTTTTTTCCCGCAAAGCGCTTATATCGTTTTCGCGCGCTTTTGTTTTTTTTTTTTTTTGACACAAAACTCGACAATCATGGAATATCAAATGAAATTAGTGGTGAATAAAACTCAGCATGTTTGATTTTATAGAACTTTAGTGGCGGCTATGCAAGTAGCAAGGTCGACTTTGCTCAAAATATGTTGTCAAAATAATGATCACATTATGAGCAGGTTTGAGTAAAGGATTGTTTTTTTTTGCATAAAAAAGAAGACTTTGGAACTAAGCAACTATTATTCAATAATTTATGGTATTATAGAACATAATAGTTTATTATAAAATGCTGGAAAACCCGGCAGTCTCTGTAGCGTAAACTGATGTCTATCATCATTATAATACATTATGTCTAATAAAAGTTGGTAACGACCAAGCTAGAATAGAAATACGTCACTATGATTCATACACTGCAACAAACTTGTCTTCGTTTGGTCGCTAGTGTCGTGTAAGTCCTCAACATTTTTATATGGCGATTGTAGTTTTGATTTTTGACCACCGGGTCAAAAAAAGTTTGTTGCACTATAAGTAGGTTTATAAACATTTTAATTATTTTATGAGACAAATAGGTACTTATTATTTTATTATGTAATAATTTTAAACTTTTGCTCTTAGTTTTATGTCTATTAATCTGTTTTGCATCTTTAAATTCATTAATTTCATAGTTTTAATGTTTTTTAGAGTTCGTACGAAAATGGTAAAGCAGAACCCCCCTAATTATATTCACAGTTCCACACAGTGCTGCCACCTCTCTGAGACCAATCAGCGCTAAGAGCGCTTGAAAAATAGCGCTAAATTCCGCTAGCTTTGCATGAACAAAAAATGCATAATATTGTTCATGCAAAGCTAGCGGAATTTAGCGCTATTATTATAAAGTTTTTATTTATTTCAATACAAATTGGCATAATTTTAAATCAGAATTAATCTTAATGTTAATAAGTATGGCTAATCGCTTTCGATGTCACAAGGATCAGGTTGTGTGGACTGATGGTCCAAGTTGCACATGGTAAGCCATCAACCAGAAATAATTTATTTTAGTTGGGGAATACCCTAAACAAATGGAACGGCAGCTAAACTAATTACGGTGTTGCTGCGTTATTCCTACTTTTTGGCAAGATTGCGACGTGATTACAACTACGTTTGGTCTCCCACACAACAAACTTGATTTTTGTCGTTTTTATAGATTATGGCGATTCGCACTTGGCCTTTTTTTTATATTTTATTACAAAAGTGCAAAAACAAAAAACTAAGTTTCTTGTTCATCATGCAATCTCAATACTTTTTCTTTTTGTTTTTTTTTCTTAAGTATCCGCTTTATTATGCCATAATTTATTTGTGTTTATGATATGTATAATTAAATTTAAGCCCACACGTTTAATTACGGTTCAGAAGATAGAGCCTCGTTAAAGGTAGACCAGACAAACAGGCATATAATAAGGATCAAAGGCCCATTTGGCATCGTTTGGATATGTAACCGTAAATGTTATTCATATGAGATACTATACATAGATAAATATAATCTATGTCTCGCCATTCGTCAACAATATTGCGTTGCGAGGAAGGAAATGAGTCATCACCTGAGCGTTGTTTGTTAGGATTTTCCTCGTCGCTGCAACGTTTTCGTAGAAGTGTTTACTTTTTTTCTAAAAGTTTGACATAAATATGTACCTCCGCATCCACTCCATGAGAAGAAGACGGAATTTTTGAGTTAGTGCGTAAAAGGAACAGAGTTTTAATTTACATCTGTCGTTTAAAATGAAAAGTGTTCCTCACCCAAAAATAGCAAAAGGAAACTCATTTTGTGTTTAATGTGAGGGTATTTGAACAACCTTGTGCCTCGTTATCATTCTACATTCCGATACCATAATGTGTAATACATACCTATGCCAGTACGGCGGCGATTTGTCTCTATAATAAAAATTATACATAGGCAATTTGCCTCTTTTACAAAGCTACATCATCTTTGGCTACATCTTTATTACACGCTCTTTACGTTGTTTACGTATATATCGTTTTCGTTTTGAAATACGTTTCGGGTGTTTATTTTTAGTAAATATTACCTAGTGACTTTAAGCAAGTGCAACATTTACCAGGCGTCCCACGACGACACGGATCACTTTGCATCTACCTAGTTAATATTAGGGATGCCCGATACGGGTTTTTGCCGATTCGATACCGACCGATACCGATTTTTATAAAAAGGTGTCGTCAACGTCGATACCGATTATACCATACACTTAGGTGTATATGAATGAAGCAATGTACGTTAGTTGCTTTTTTAGGACTCACATAATTAACTATTACTTTGAAGAAATTGAAGAAAACGTTGAAGAAATCAACTAACACACTTCACTCAGTTTTATTAGTTGATTTCTTCAACGTAATTAGTAATAGTTAATTATAACTGAGTGAACTGTGTTATAAACTTCAAACTGTAATTCAGATCAGATTTTTGGAAATAAATAATTATTTGTTACCTTTTTGTGCATCTTTTTGAAGCCGGTTGTTTTTTTTTTTTGTTTAAAAGTTTTTATTATTTACTTTTGAGTGTCGAATTGCTTTTTTCTCGTACACTAAAAACATCGATACTCGTAACAAAATTTTATACAATCATCAACATAAAAGGCGTTACACCAGTTCCAAATTAACAACAATATTTTTTTTGACCAAAAATTTAAGTTTTAAATTCACCATTTTAAATAAAAAAAGAATTTTGAAAATCTGCCTTTCAAACATCCGAATTGAGAACCTACTACTTTTTTGAATTCGGTTAATAATAAGCAAGATGAGCCGGGCGAAACTGCCAAACGATATAAAGATGGGGTATTCCCCGAGTATAAATAAATTAGGTGCGTTTAGACTGCTCCAGTCACTTGCCCGCGCGTTTACAAGTAGATTTTTAATGCGTATGTATCTATGAATATCTAAAAATGGTCTCATAGATAAATGAAAACTTAAGTGAATATAATTTAAATTCTGAAATAAAACAGCAAATAATAAAAACCAACCAAGTGTATGTCGGGCTACGTGTTACTGTGTGGTGCTACGGAACGAAACCGAGTGTCTGTCAACTCGTGCTTGACCGGTATTTTTAGTTTTATATACACACTACACTAAAAATCTACCCAAAATGCAGTAGGGTAATTTAGTGGCTGGATACACACACACACACACATCATAATGTGGGAGGACATATAATATGTATACACACCTCTTTTTACCAACCTCTTTTTACCAACCTCTTTAGTCCTACGTTACAGGTGGTGCTGCGTCTGATGCAAAGTGGCTTTATATTATGTCCTATAAGTTGTAACTAGCTTTAGAGTAAGAAAGTGGTAAAATGAAAAGCGAAGCACAGAATAATATCCCTACGCTTTATATTTCTTGACAAACTTTGCTTCTTGGCAGAGAGATTCTAAGAATTTCGTTTCTATCACAGTGTGACAAATAAATAAAACTCACTTCATATCGATGATTCTAACTGATAGTCATCAGATCAGTCAGTATTTGGAAAAGTTAGTCATCATAATAACAACAATCTTTATATTACAAATTATTAAATTTATCAATCTTTTTGTCATTCGGCGGGATATGTGAAAACACTGTTGTATTATAAAAATCAATAAAGGAAATATGTGGCGTGGAGATGTACAGGAAACGGCGTCTGTTATTGAGTTTAGCGATCTAGGGGGGTGATTCCGAAATATCACACTCTGGTTGCGCGTACACGATGGCATAACAAATGTAGCACCTATATACTTAGGAACTTTATTCATTTACGTGTGACGAAAAAATCTTTGTTATGAAAAACTATTGATACTTTAGATTTAGAATTTATTATCTTTGTTTCCTACTATAATATTACTAGGCCATGCGTTATCGATAGCTAATTTCATAAAAAAAAAAAATTTTGCCCGCGATTTCGTCCTCGTGGTTTTTTTTTTTTTGCTGACTGACTATGCACTTGGCTGTTGCAGCCATTACTGCTTCACCAAGCATTTTGGGGCGAGACTTTGAGGGAGCCTCAGCCCATATAGCGCCCAACTGTCAAGGGCAAAAAGGAGCCTATATATATAATACCAACTTTCATTGTTTTATTCACGAAAATACCCCTCCCCTCATACAAAATTTCGTTATTTTACCCCTCCAGGGGATGATTTTCCGAAAACGATAAAACACATATATCTTAGTTTTCAAACAAAAGGGTAAATAAATACGGTTCTTCATCGGTTTACCTTCTAAAATTAAAATTTTTCTTACAAACTTCCGACAGTTTCACCCTCTTAGCTCCTCAAGTGTAAACCTCTTAGCTCTATGCCCCTAGATCATAGATATAAAATACATTATGACCTTGATTGTGTTACACATATTTTACATCTACTACACTAAATCTTGCTTCCTTTCACTCACCAAAAAATTTATATCCTGTAAAAAATCCCAACTCACATTCTTTCTCCTCTAAGTTTAGGGTACACCTAAGTTGGGGCCCCTGTCCCTTGTTATTGATACCGATATGAAGAAGATTGTTAACGAGTAATGCATGATGCCTAATCTTTCACAAACAATACAATACAAACACAAAAGGTGTAGTAAGAAATGCCAGCTCCACCTTTATTAGAGATTGTTTGTTACCTAATTTGTTCTACGCTAATGATAAGATAGTATGAAGGTTATGCTAACGCTAACATTGGGCTGGATACGCACGCACGCAGCGATGGCGGACCGGACGTGACATCGCATAACCAATTGAATTCGCTGAATGCTGTCTATGCCCACATTCGATCGTTCTGTTGACCAAAAATGAATGCGCTGTGACGTCACTTCCGGACCGCATTCAACGCATTGGCTGCACATGCTCGGGAGGCAGAGTAGTGTATGCGCTGTCAAATAGTGAACGGCCATATTGTTTGTTTACATTTGGTAAACAGAACGATTTCAATGCCTATGCGATGTCAATGCCGTTAATAGAACGCACCTTGAAACCGCTCAAGAGCAAGCGAGTTCACGAACTGTACCTAGGGTTCCGTTACACCCCGGCTACTATGTACAAAAAGGTTAAATGTTACAGTGCAACAATCTTTTCTGACCCAGTGGTTAAAACATTACACTAACTACTAACTACAGTCGACAACGACACTAGCGACCATACACCGGGGTCTTGTATGGGAGCTCCTTACATATTTATTTTATTTTGTTTTTTAGTATTTAGTGTTATGGCGGCAACAAAAATACATCATCTGTGAAAATTTCACCTATCTAACTATCACGGTTCATGAGATACAGCCTGGTGACAGACGGACAGACAGACAGCGGAGTCTGGAAGAGAGTATGGAACCCTAAAATTTATTACCCAGTTATATCTATGGATGGATATGAAGATCAATAGAAACATTTCATACAGTATGCCGCTTTGCATGCAGACACCCAAATGTAAAATTTCGTGAAAACTGATGGAATAATGGTAGAAAATAAATATATAATGCGTAATGATTAATGGATGCACGTGACGAAGCTACGTATTAGAGTAGCGTTCCTATTTAGCTCTGGAACCCTAGAAATGGCGGCTCTTTTATCAAAATCTGTTCAGTAGTTTTTAAGATTTAAACCATATATATTTTAGTCGTGTACCAAATCACGGCGCAAATCTAAATGGAAGTGGTTCTTTCGTTCGTTAGGTTCGGCTGAAAGACGTTCACTGCTGAACGTAGGCCTCTCCCACTGTCTCCACAACGGCTGGTCCTGAGCCGCCCGCGCCCGCGCCCTTCGGCTTCCTGCGGCTACCTACCTACCTACCGTAGCCTATGGACGTCCGAAACGCCATCCAGTGGCATAAATAGCGCATTTGCGGCCCTTTAAAACTCGAATCAAGAACCCCTACTGAATTCTACATATATTTATGTCCAAGTACCTACTAACTAAAACTTTTACAGAAGTACACCATCCACATGTGTAGGAGTGCACCTCCCTCCCTCTCTCCTTATGTGGACGATTTCAACTTCACTATAACACTATACCTCTAAATTGCTAGCAAAACTCGACACGTGTTTCATCTCAACACTAGGCATCTTCAGGAGACGCAAGTTGTTCGTGCGATACACCTTCACCATAAATAATATCCTACTAATATTATAAATGTGAAAGTTTGTTTGGATGGATGTTTGTTTCTCTTTCACGCTTCAACCACTGTACGGATCGGAATGAAACTTGGCATACATATAGGTTTGGTCCATGAATAGCATATAGGCTACTATTTTTATCCCGAAATTCCCACGGGAATAACTATAACCGAGCTTAAACGAACTATGGCTATAGCTACAGCTTGATATAGCAAACTTCATTAGTGTAATTAAGGAGTAAATCACAGTCGCCGATAACCGAATTTAGGGCGGGCTAATTTAGGAGTAAATCACAATATTAATACCGAGATTAAATAAAGGAGTCCACGCTGATAACCGAATTTAGGGCGGTCGGAGCCGCTGGCAAAGTCTAGTTAATAATATAAATGAGAAAGTTTGTATGTCTGGATGGACGTTTGTGACTCAATCACGCTTCAACCACTGGACGGATTTGGATAAAACTTGGCAAACATATAGGTTAGGTCCTGGAATAGCATATAGGCTACTTTTTATCCCTAAAAATTCAAAATTTTCCTGCGGGAAAAACTATAATATAGTTAAACGAACTATTGCTGCACATATAGCATGCTAAAGAAATTCATTGGTATAGGCACAGGTTATATAATACTATAGTAGTGTAACTAATTAATTAGTTAATTGGAGTTGATTAAGGAGTGCGAGCTCATAACCGAATTTAGGGCGGGCGAAGCAGCTGGCAAAGGCTAGTTTTATCATAATTATGAATTTCCGCAAAGTAACGCCAGATTCTATCAATAATGTATGGATTTAATAAGTACTTACTGTGATTAATTTTTATTAAAGTACAAACCTTCAGTTCCTGAATGTCATTTTAAGGCGCGTTCATAAACCCAACTTGGGTTAACCTGGGTAGCACTGACAGCGGGATATCTAATTTATTTTTCTACTATACAAAGCGTCAGCACGAAACTGAACCCCGGTGAAGTCAATTTTGGAAAAAGCCCAGATGTTTAGTATAGTATGTATATATTTTTTTTTCTTATCAATGAATTTGAGATGTCAGTTTTTTTTGTTACTAAAGTCAGGATAAGTCTAAAGTCAGTTTCCGAGCAGGTGTCGAGTACTTATTTTTTATCAGTCATAAAAGATTATCTGGGTTATCAATAAATAAAATCTGCTAATTTAATTAGCACACAGGTGATTATTCCGACTAATACCTGGTAGTCATAATAATTGGCGCGGGCTATCTAATCTAAATATCACGTAAGCCACTTTTAGCAAAAATATCCACTACAACTCAAAGATACCACCTATCTGTATATTCTAGAAACAATGCGAAAAGTTCTAAAAATAGCTTATAACTAATCTTTATGTCTACAACATTTAAATTATTGATGTATTGTGCGCATTGTTCAGAGAGGAAATTACAAATATCAAGTAACATGTGCAGCTCTATATGCAACAAAGTTTTGGAGTAATAAAAAACTCTTTAGAATCCCGTACTTAGATATTTGAAAGGTCGGCAACGCGCGAGTGAAGCCCCAGGTGTTGCAAGCGTCCATAGGCTGCGGTGACTACTTACCATCAGGCGAAGCGCAACCCCGTTTTTCACCCGTTTAGTTATAATTGAGCAGATCTAAAACCACATCTGATGTAGTCATTGAGCTACTATGTAATGTTTACACTAGAGGAGACGCTAGAAACAAACGTCATTTCCCAAATGAAATACTACTTATTTCGTAATGTGCCAGCACTTCATTTATTAAGTCAGTCATCACCTTTGATAAACCCCCAATCCTGAGAGTCATGGCGACAAAATGTTTAAATGGCTGGTTAACTAGTTGGGTGCACTTGCTCCCATCGCGCCGCGCACCTGACCTCCAAGTTTTTCTTCAAGGTTTTCTCCTATGACTACAGTATGGGGAAGTTATTAGATTTCTGAAGGGTTGGCTACGCGCGAGTGATTGTTGCAAGGTTCCATAGGCTACGGTGACCGCTTACCATCAGGCGAACCGTAAGCTTGTTTGCCACCTTAGTAGTATAAAAAAAAAAAAAACCTTATGATTGCCGTGTCTAGACACCCTAGTTAAACACGTCATCGGTTTAACGGCGCTGTTCTAACGCAGGACTTATTGTGTGTATGATAATCGAATCATCGATTGTGAGTTTTATACCACTACAAACAAGTAGACGGCCCATCTGATTTGGCTGACCCTAGAAATACTCCTTATACTTTGTAATTAATTAAGGTAATCCCTTACTACCATATTTATTCCAATTAAATATCAACTAAAAATTTTAAAGTAGAAAAAAATTATAAAAAATAGCTTTTCCACGCGGTTCCCCCCGCCTTAAAGTTCGGTTATCGGTGTAGGATTACAATGGAAACTCCAAAATTATAGAAAAAAAACCGACTTACACTTGACGTGTTCAAGTAGCCTATGCCCTTTCTCGGGACTCAAACTATCTCCATGCCAAATTTCATCTTAATCGGTACAGCGGTTTCAGCGTGAAGAGGTAACAAGCAGACAGACAGACAGTTTCATATTAATAATTTAAGTATGGACTAGTATGGATTACACCGCCTTCAAAACCTTAATTAAACACTCAAAAAAAACTTACGCACGCACATGGAACATTGAGCCATTTGCGTGAACTTCTCTATCTTTATGGTCTGAGTATAACTGCTATGCTTGCACTGTTTTGCCAGACGGTAAGGTTCTGTCATGACCCACACTGGCATTTTCCTAGAGGTAGGTAAGTTTTCGACTAGGGCATTCCCTTGATAAGCCAGGATCCAGATCTACCAAGATAAGTAGACAAGTCAGTTGTAAACAATCTGTTTTTGATCGCAAGATCAAAGTCGCTATCGTTTCTATGTCTGTTGAGCAACGAAAGGCATATTTTACGCTGGCGATCATTTCATCCGTGTGGTACCAATTTATCTATCTCTACTCTGCAAACTTGACGAAAATTTACCAATATTACTGTGATGGTAGCGTCGAAAGTTGCTGCTAACTCGAGTGGTGATTATGAATCATCAACTTTCACATTCGCCCTTAATGATTTGATTTCGACCACAGTCTCCGAACGCCGAACACACGCTGTCTCTCTCCATCTCCAGATACAGAAGTTTCGTAGTGTTTGTTCCGTGTACGTTTAGATTTTCAACTGTTATTTAACTTATATGTTTTATAAAGCTTGTGTTCCTAAATTTGAACCAGCATACTGGCCAGTATGGTGTGACGTCATTATCTAACGTCAAACTGCTGTACTGTTCCGAAATATGTCCAAAGACCACAGGCTATATAGGTCCCTATGATTGTTTTTATTTGTGATCCCTTTGTCCTAAGACCGCAGGCTATATAGGTCCCTATGATTGTTTTTATTTGTGATCGCTTTGTTGGAGCAGCAGGCATGTCTCTCTATGCATCTAGCTGCGGCCCACTTCACTTTATAAAATAGCATTAATAATCGTCCTATGAGAAAATAAGGTTACGTTGTCCACTAGAACACTTGTTTTGTTTTAATATATTTATTGTACCGACTCCCTCGCAGCCTAGTTGGTAGTGTGACCGGCTGCTGTGCTGTGAATTCGATTCCCGCACTGGACAAACATTTATGTAATAATCATTTGTGTTTGTCTTGAGTCTGGGTGTATTTATGTATGATTGTATGTATTTACAAATAACATACATATATTTAACATACAAGTGATATATATGTATGTGTTTCCGTTGTCTGGTATCCATAACACAAGCTTTGCTTACTTTGGGGCCAGACGGCGCTGTGTGTAATATCCCAAGAAAAACAATTCCACTTTGGGTGAAATGAGTTTTATTTTATGAGCTTTCCGGCCCGCTGATGCTACGACGGATATCCATTTGGCCCAACAATGATTTTAAGTTTGACATGCCTGACTATGTATCTAGGTCATTGGCCGCGTCTAGGTCGTAACATCTTTGTCAGGAGTAATCGTAACCAGTAACCAGACGACGGAACCCTGATTCATATATATAATATGTTCCGAGCATTTATCATCGGATGTTTTTTAAGCTCCGCCTACAACTGATCAAGTGTGAACCGTTAAGAATCCAGATTATGTTTAGTGTTGACGAAACGAATCTTTTTGAATGTTACTAGTGTGAATCAAAACGCTAGTTTAGCGTGTCTATCTAAGAAGGTCGAGCAAGTCGGTGGTGGTTGAGGGGTTTAAATTTCACTTCACGACCCAAGTGGCGGATGTCCGAACCCCGGGTCGGCGTTGTACCAATGAGTCTTTTCTTAATTTCTCATGTACACTGAGTTATTTATTCACACCACTGGCTTTTCGATGAAGGAAAACATCGTGAGGAAACCTGCAAGTAAAAAAAAAAAACGTATGTGAAGTCCACAATCCGCACTGGGTCCGCGTGTGGACTACGGCTCAAATCACCCTCGCTTACGAGGGTAGGGCATGCCCCAACAGTGGGAACGTATGAAGGCTGACGAGATCTAAGATCATATTGTTTTTTTTTGTATAAGGAGGCAAACGCTTAGACGGGCCGGGCGGTTAGCACTGACAACAACAGGGCATAAAAGTTTAAAAATACAAGTACTCCTTTCATAAAAAACCCCATACTGTCCTATAAGTTACTACACAATCTAAGTATTTCTCCTGAAACTAAGCTTCCTTTGAAACCGCGCTGTGAGTGACCATTTATCTATACGAATATATAAAGCCGAAGAGTTTGTTTGTTTGAACGCGCTAAACTCAGGAACTACTGGTCGGATTTAAAAAAATCTTTCACTGTTGGATAGCCCATTTATCGAGGAAGGCTATATATCATCACGCTAACACAAATAGGAGCGGAGCACTAATGAAAAATGTTTCAAAATAGGGGTTTTTTCTATATACTTATATATAAAGCTGAAGAGTTTGTTTGTTTGAACGCGCTAATCACAGGAACTACTGGTCGGATTTAAAAATTCTTTCAGTGTTGGATAGCCCATTTACCGAGGAAGGCTATAGGCTATATATCATCACGCTTACATAAATAGGAGCGGAGCACTAATGAAAAATGTTTTAAAATCGGGGTTTTTTATCCTTTTGAGAGCTTCCGCTGCGTGCGCTGCGTAAACGGTTAAAGTTTCGCAAAAATCATATATGACAGAATTATTCCCCTATAAAAGTTCTAAGAAAAAGTCCGCGACAGCATTTGTCTATATTTTAAGGTTCGCTAGAACCTTTTTTATGCTAACCATATTTGTTCTAAAATCTTAGGAGATATCGCAAGTTTAAAATAACGTGGCAACAAAATAATTATCAAGTATTGCGCGCGCATTTATGATGTGCGAGGCCGGCGGGCAGTCATGAGAAAGAAGGGCGGTGCGTATTATTTAAAAATATTTTACCTTATGTGTTTTTTTTTTATAATTGAGGAGTTGCCGTAAGAATCCTATAACGATAACCTAATTTAGGGCGGGCGAAGCTAGTACGTTATATAGTGTGTCCGTAAGATGACAATTTCGGCAGAATACCCACGGGGTTTATATACCTAACCCAGATCCAACTTCGATTAGCAATCAGCAATTAAGCTACATGCCAATGCCATACCCTGACCATGATGACAAGACTTAAATTGCCTAGTGTGGTAGAAAAGCAAGACGTACATTGCGATGTATCCATTTTGGAACTGGCTGTCACGAAAAACATAGATCCTCGAGCAGCATTTTGCAGACTGGGACACATCTGAAATTACTCCGAGGCAATCGGCATTGGCAAAGAAATATAAAGTTCAAAATCTTACCATAACTCCTTTTTAGCCTTCTGGAAGGTCAGACCTCTGGACGTCTTTTTTTATAAGAAATTTTTTAGGATTCCGTTCCTCTAAAGAAAAGAAAGACCCGGTATAGGATCACTTTGTTGTCCGTCTACCTGTCTGTCTGTCTGCCTGTCTGTCTGTCAAGACCCCTTTACTCAGGAACGCGTGAAGGTATTAAGTTGAAATTAATATCAAATACTAAGGTCTATGGTCCCTTGAAGCTGTAAAAAAATCATGCTTCTAAGTCAACGCAATAAAAAAATACGGCCGAAATACAATAATTTTTGTCGCATATTTTGGCATTCACAAACAAATCAAAACCTACGGGGTACCTCCCGTTGTCGTAGAATCATGAAATTTGACACGAAGCAGATTACATCATAAATATTGTGAAAAATCCGAATTTCGTTAATTTGTAGTTAAAAGTCTGTCTGTCAAGACCCTTTAATTCAAAAACGCTTCACGCGTCGTGTTATTTAGTTGAAATTTTTATCTTATTGCGTTAAATTAAGCTTTTAAGTTAACGCAATTAAAAATATGCCCAAAAGACAGACATTTTGTCGCATATTGTGACACAAATAAATCAAAACCTATGAGGTACTTCCCGTTACCCAAAACCGTTGGAAAAAATCCAAAAACTGATAATCAAGGCATAAACGTGGAAGAATTGATCTCATGATCGAAGAACTATCTACATATGTATAATAAGTTTGTACGGAACCCTTGAACCCAGACTCGCACTTGGCCGGTTTTTTTTTAACAAAGCTAGAACATCAGTTAAAAAAAATTAACAATTTTTCTTGTTATTTTACTCAGTTAAGAGGGAGTACCTACCACGTGACAGAAAACTTGAGTAAAAACAAGGATGACGCGATATGTAACTGTGCGTGCGTAAGTAGTGCCGCTACATCTCAACTCACTGAGATTTTCATTGAAATACATGAAATAAATTACTAGTTTATGATACATCATTGTTAACAAACAATGCTTTACAGCTACTATTACAGCTAAAGCACTTAGAATTTTGAAAATTTCTCTGCCAAAACTTAAAAAAAAACCGTGAATTCACCGTCAGTTTAGGGTTTTTTTTATCGAACTAATGTACTTTAATCTTGTTATTACATTTTTCATGGTTTGACCCATATTCCGAACAACAGTGTCATAAGATTCCAGTCTGATCTGCTCAGCGGATCCGGAGAAACATTTGCCCAAAAATTTTTTTTTTTTGGTAGTATAGCTTTTTACATTCGAATATAAAATCGTTGTCTTTCGAAATATAATAATCTTGACAGCATTTCCTCAATCTGGGGCAGATTGTTAACGTATTTACACTAACACATATTAATTATTAAAGATTTTGTTTCTTAAAGAGGTAGGTAAACACCAGAGACTTTCACTTGCTACGTTCCCGGGACACTTCTTTTGTTTCATCCACTCGCATCAATGCTTTCACACACGTCTTCCAGTACACTTGATCTCACCTTTTTGAGAAATTATTAAATTTCATCTAGATCTGCCCAAAAATCTAATTTTTTAAAGCTGAGAAAGTTGATTAAGAGGTATAGCTTGGGTTGTAGAATGTGCTCCCTGTCGAGGTTTTCTCTAGGGACTATCAATGATTAGATTTTTAATAAGTTGGCAAAGCGCAAGTGATATCTGCGTCCAAAGGCCTAGTAACCGCTTAAGAGGAAATATTAGACCCAAGCGAATACACACACAGGTATTTGGAGGTACAATTGCTGTCGCGCTAAGACTCAGGCTAAGATACCGATGTGCGATAGGGACAACTGCGCCTCGGGGTAATTATATACCTAGTTATAATCATCAGAATCAGTGTTTTGTATTCCCCAATTTTATCTTCCAAAACTCAATCGAATTGTATAGAAATTACTTATTCTAAAAGTTAATAAATTATTCTGTGTGTATCCCCCTTTTTAATAATTTGATTACATATTTGTACAGAGCTCGTTTTAAAATGTCATAAGAAAGCAAAACATACAGACATAGTGACTGTGTATATCTATTATATATAAAAAAATAAAGGTCTAGTCATGCGGGCCGTAAGCTTGTTTGCCACTTTAGTAGTAAAAAAAACTGCTATAAAACTGACATAGCAACGGGAAGTTCCACAAAGTCCGGTGAAGCAGTAATGGCTGCAACAGCCAACTGCATAGTCAGCTCAGAAAAAAAAAAAAAAAAAGAAGTTCCATCAGTCAGCACTGCGTGACCGTACGGTCACGTTATCATCACTTACAATTTTACACTTATTACGCAATACTTACCTACCGTACGTTCTGCGGTCACGGCCACGGTCATAGAATGTTGAATTAGGTCCGCCTACGTGAGAATTGTAGCGGATAATATGGTGTGTAGGCCCTTTGTTTATATCAATGGTTTAGGCAGTGATTACGAAAAGCGGTTTTTAGGAGCTAGTGACCCGTCACATTTGCGATAATATGCGGAGTCTGTCTGTCTCTAACGGAGACAATATGCGAAGTTAAGCAACGTTGGGACTGGTCAGACATTGGCTAGGTGATCGTGCCACTGGCAAAATTTTCCCTAGCATCTTTGTCCATCGAAGGACACGTTAAACCGTTGGTCTTGGCTATTGTCACATGACAACAGTTGTTAAGCTAAGTCTGATTTGCATGCGGCTTAAAAGCTTTGAAAGTCATTTGGCCACTAGTTCGATAACGTCTGCCCATCCGTATTGGGCCAGCGCTGTGATTTAAGCCTTATTTCTTGAAGGAGAGGCCTGTGCCCCAGTAGTGGGGACGTACAGGCAAGAAGAAGAAAGCAAGCCAGCTTCAAAATACTACCACTGCCTCATTCTTATAAAAATAAATAGTTTTGAAATTTGCTGTGTTGTAAGTCGATTTATTATTTTTATTGATTATTTTATTATTATGACTTTACTTAGTTCTTGTTCTGCCCTTTGCGTTGTTGTCATGCAAAGTGTGACAAAGGCAAAATATTCATACTAAAATTGACAAAAAACGTGACAATTCTAAAATGACGGTGCGTGACATAATGACAGAAAACTCGTGTAACAAAAACAGTGAAATCTCCTAGTGTGTGAAAAAGAATCGAAACAAAACAATAACGTATCGATAGAGATGAGTTGTCTATAAAAAGTAGTGAAATCTCATAAACAGCCAAGTGTAGGAGGTGAATATTAAAATAACTAGTGATTTTGGCTACAATCTAGCATATCTTTTTAACCGACTTAAAAAAGGAAGAGGAGAGTTCGTACATAGTTTTATAATCTTACTACTTGTAATCAAGGAGTTCTTTAGTGCGAGTGGAGCCGGAGGCCGGAGCTAGTGATATTATAAACCACTTCAGTCCACACACCTTAAATACGCCAGAGACAACTCTATTTATGTTACTAAATAATTTGATCTGCTTAGTTTGTATTCGTTAACTTATTTTTCATAATTTTAAGTGCTAATATACTATGATTAAAGGAGTTAGGTAAGGTAGGTACAATAGGTGTTCTAGTTAGTACACGGCATTCTAAATCATTTAATACCTCAATTGGTATAATTGGAGGTGGTAGGTAATTGAGTCATTTATTCATTTGTTTGGAATTCAACGTATGAGTGATACGTATTTACCCTTTGAACTTTGACCCGCATAGTCTATGAGATGGTGTGGCGCCTTCCTACGTACCTATATGATAAATGGGTGAGTGACATGCATGACGTAATCGAATTATGTGTCATCCATCGTAGGTAACTGTACCTAATAGGTAGGTTAGGTTAGGTAGGTACATCCCTAAAGAGTACTAACAAAAATATTGATTTTTGTGTAAGGTAATTTGGGTATATGGAGTAAGTCGTAGTAACTATATATTTCTACCTTGTTGAGGATTTGATGGACGTTGATTCGACGCCGGAAGTGTAAATAATAAATAGTAGGGTTTCGCAGAAAGAATCAGAGTATTTACAAATACTTACCTGGAAAAAAATACATCTGGGAGATCACACAGAAATCTGGCTGAAATTTGGCCTCTTTCACAATATACAATAATGTTTTGACTATATACCTAGTATGCAATAATTTAGGGCTTACACTCCAGACAGTTTTTTTGTTTAATTATAGGATTGCCTGTTAGAAGCAAAATCCAAACCAAAATCTTGGCGTCGTTTCATTTAATTCACAACACACGACAAATTTTGACCTTTGCGAGAAATACTTCGGTATATTCGGACCGATAAGTATTTTATTTTTCATCCTTTTTCCGTTTAAAAGTGAGCAATACAATAGTTTTGGCTGTAAATATAATAATTCTAGCCCACCTGCACAATAATTCCATTGACGACGTCTAACATCCCTGGGACCTTATTGGGAACAGTCTCGAGCTATTCGGACTCTGGAATTAGGGAATAATTGATATTTTAGAATTAGGGAATAATTTTGCACGAATTGCCTTAATTATCAGTAGAAAAGTACTATCATTTATGTGGTAAAATACAATATTCATTTATTGCGCTATCGTACACAAACATGACAATTAAAATTACATTAAAAATTTAACACTTCAGCACTTTCGCCGCACAGTAGAAAGAGAGGGCAATACTTCCTATCTTACTCTCCCTCCGTCTTACGAATTTTCGATCAGGTCATGTGTCCTGACGCGAGTTTAACATTTTTTACTCATAACAACAAAAGTGCACAACGCCGCTAGAGAAGTTTTTTCTTCAAAAATAAAATATTATGATATATTTTAATTCAAGACGGAACAAAAACAGCAATATATTCCTTTAATTATGCATAGCTCTTGTGACAATATACGATTAAGTATTTTTCCAAATGCTTGAGAGCAAATTTGAGAAAATTGTCACTCAGTATTAATTTGTACGCTGAAAATGACCTCTCTACGTCAGCTGACGTCATAGGACAGCATTTAAAATTGAGCGCCATTTCTGGATACCTGTTTAGGCAGGGTATGACTGTAGGCATAAATGTTCTTCTTGTCTTCAAGACAACAATGTTTCTATGGCATCTGGTAACTTGTGGAAATGTGTTAAGATGACGATATTTTATTTAATGGAAGCGTCGTCAAATACCAGCTTGCTTGACTGAATTGTAATGGCCTTAATTTGCAGTTTTCTATACCTACCAACCTACCTACGTGAGTAATGAGAGTTACACGTTTAAATTACAGATAATACAATTTATAAATAAAGGAGTAGGTACCTATTCAATATGAATAATAATCAAACTGCAGTTACGTACTTACTTTTCCTCACATTGTCGTCATGGAGGATCTCCTACTTTTAAATAGAACACCATATCAATCAGCCAATAGCAGTCCACTGCTGGAAATAGGCCTTTACTAATGAACATCACCCCACTACGCCTTTGCCCCAGCGGCCATTTGCCACTTCAGCTTCTTCTATAAGCTATATAAATAATTTTTGGTTCTTCGTCAAATCACTTGATTTCTGATTATATTCTTCAAAGAAACTCCTAGCAAAGTCAATTCCGTAGATCGCTGAGCGACTTAAAAAATCTGGATCAGGCCAACTGTCAGTGTCCACGTTTACGCGCCGCCGTAGGCCATGATGACCTGACGCGACTTTCCAAATGCTGCTCAGGCCAACTAAGATCTTATGTCTGCGCTTCTTTAACATACTTGTTTCTACCTAGTGTAAATGCCAAGGCGGTAGACATACTCTGCAACAGCTTCGATTGCGGCATTCCCTCATGCCACTAATCTTCAGTCAACGTGTGCATTAGACATGACCCTCGTCTTGTCTACGTTCATCTTGAGACCCACTCGTCTGGAAGAACTGTTGAGGCTGTTGAGTATTTCTTCTAATGCCTGCAACGATTCAGCCATTATTAAGATGTCGTCCGCGAATCAAAGGTGGGAAATGAACTTGCCGTTCACAAAAATGCCGCGATTTTTCCAGTTCAGCGCCTTAAAGACATCAAATTCCAAAACCAATTTCAAATTTTTATCCCAAACGTAATTTACAATAATTTTTTTAATATGTAAGTATAAACTTTTACTTTTTAATATGACGTGCGAAGCATTTTATAAAACTATAATTAAAGAATTTTGTCGGACTCGCGCACGAAGGGTTCCGTACCATTAACTATGAAAACGGCAAAAAAATCACTTTTGTTGTATGGGACCCGTCTTAAATATTTGTTTTATTTTAATTTAATAATTGATTTTTAAAGTGACTATATAACTTAATATTCTGTGAATATTTTAAGCGTCTACCTGTTGCCGTTATCAATATCGAGCAAAATCGAGCAAAAAATCACGTTTGTTGTATGGGACAGCCTTAAATATTTATTTAATTCTGTTTTTTAGTATTTGTTGTTATACCGGCAACAGAAATACATCTGTGAAAATTTTAGCCGTCTTAACTATCACGTTTCATGACATACAGCCTGGTGACAGACGGACGGACGGTCAGCGAAGTCTTAGTAATATGGTTTTCGCTAATTACCCTTTGGGTACGGAACTCTAAAAAGCTTTCTTAATAAGGTATCATTGCAAAATAAATATGATACAACTAATTAAGTAGTTGATAGATCAATAGATACTGATTTTATTTGTGCAATTAACATAAACAAAACAAAACTGAATTTATAATAAGTCACTATATGTATAAATAAGTTTTTTTTTGTAACTTTGCAATAAAAAGATTTTAAAAATCTACTTTATTTTATTGAATATTCTAAAAATCCTGAGATTAAGCCTGAGAAGAGTTTAAAAATCCTAAGATCGCAGAAGAGATCGAAGAATTTATTTTCTGTGATTATCACAAAACGGACTGCATTAATTTGGGTTTGTCAATATTTCTAATAAGTCTTTTGTTTTGTGAGTATCATGTAAAAAACCTTTATTTTTATAACAAAACATAATCCTAAATAAACGCTAGTGCCCCACGATTAGGGAAATATCGATATCGATAGTTTTGCTGTCATGTTGGTATATTGTAAATACATGAAAGAGTATATGGAAGTGCCAACTCTTCTTACGTAGTATTATATTCTCTTTGATATATAGTTTCAGGTCCTATGACCTTTTCTGTCAACCTTTTGGCTTTAGACGTGGGGCGCCATTGTCGCATGTAGGGTAGGCTTGCGGTAGGTTCTGATGCGACTTTCTTAATTAAATGAACAACACTTCATAACACGAATAATTTAATTAGTTGTCTAGAGCCAAAAGGTTGATAGAAAAGGTCCTAGGACCTGAAACTATATATATTTAATCAATTACTGTTTCCAATGCAAAATTCATGAACTGACTGACGCCAGGACAGAAGCATCGCTGTTCCTGACGCCAAATCATTTTAAATTTGACAATTAGGTCAAAATGTAAGTGGAAATTAAAAAAGTAAAGCTTGTAGAGGTTGGCACATACCTCTACAAGGTTCTCAGCTTCAAACTAAGTGAGTGAAGTCTCTATATTATTATTTTATAAAATATATATTAATATGGCCTAATTAATTTGCTAATTTCATATTTCTAAATAAATACTTGAATTTTATACCGACAAAAAACAGAGAAAATCCAGATTTTCAACGTGCGTTCACGTGCTAGCGTCTATTGTAAGTGGAACTGTGTCTATGTATGCTGTGTAAAGTGTAATATGTCTTTGTACACTGGTCGAAACGGCACACATTTGCTAGGGTATACCATAGCCTTTAGAGACAAAGCAAATCTGTGGTGTCTTTTCTCTTTCTATCGACGTCCGCCATTTTATTTGTTTATATTTATTTTAACAAGTTAGAAAGAGAAAAGGGACCTCAGTTTCGCTTCGCCTCTGTCTCATTTTTTTTCATATCGTGTTAGGAAGATGTGATTCTATGGTAAGAAACAACCAATATAGCTTACCCACAGTACCTAACTATATACGCGCCTACGCACAGGAAGTAGCAGAACTTTCAATGAATTAGTCTGAACTTAAAGAAGACGAAAATAAATGTGATATTGATATTCGAAATGGATAAAAAAGTTGCGGTAATGACCTTGTAACTGTTACCAAAGAGTGTCACAGTGTCAGAGGCATGCAAGCCTCGAGCTAGCGTCTGGCGTCGCGCCAATCAGCTGGTCGGTCAGTGATCTGGCATAGCACAGATTACAATGTCACTTGATAAAATAGATATTTGTCGTCCGTTGCAGCGTTCATAAGTAAAGAATAAAATGCCGGGACAAGCGTCATTGAAGCTAAATTAAAAAAACAAACTTTTCTGACCTTGAGTTTTAGGTCGCTACTGTCGCTAGTGTCGTTGTAAGTTCACACCATTTCGTTTGAAATGGTGTCTCTTTAGACAGCACGAAAGCAAATGTAATCGCCAAAGCTAAAAAATCATATACTTATCCTTTACAGTGTGGGCTTGAACGAAAATAGTGATTTATTTGTACGCACAAAATAGTGTGATTATGAAAATTCGTGTGACATAAATGACCGCTTGTCCCGAAGCGAAGCGATGCTGAGTTATCTATGGCGTTGCAGAACTGAGTTACTGAGGAACCTATACCACCTGTGTCTCACTGACTGGCTCAAACGAAATCCTCTGGTTCAGTTCATCATTGGTAACGACAGAAAAATAGTTTCGTATATTTTATTAAGCAAAAAAAAATAAAAGTTCCATACAAAATGAATACTAAGGGTATCTGTTGTATATTACTATAAAGAAGTCACACGCGCGGTGATGAATTGTACACAAAACAGATAAGCACGCCCCTACGGATATGTAATGGTATTAGATTTGAAACCGATTTCTATTCTTATTAGGTTTAGAAAATGTAAAGGTTGGTTTTTGTGTAGTAACAAATACGGAACAAATGCATTCCTTGTTACATACAATTTTGCCCAATTTTGCCCAATACTGCCACAAAGCCAGTGTGGACGTCGGCGACAGCTTAGGACATTCCATTTTGCGAGCCATTGACATCTGTATTCTGTAGGGGCTAAAGGGATGTAAATAGGTACACTAAAATAGCTATACTACTACTAGTAATAGTTTTTTTTTTTTTTTCTATGTCACTTATGTGTCAAACAAGCTTACGGTCCGCCTGATGGTAAGCGGTCACCGTAGCCTATGCACGCTTGCAACCCCAGGAGTTGCCGACCGTTCAAAAATCTAATAACTTCTTTCTTAGTCCTTAGAGAACCTTGGAAACGAGGGATGTTTGCACGACCCGTGTAATAAGCGTCTCCAGTACTGTCATAGCAATGTATGTTGAAATGTCGTGTAATTGCATTCATTGGTTTTTATTCGACCAGAAAAATATATCATTATAACAAAATTAGTACCTATATTTGACTTTTGAGATTTGGTGGCGTCATTGGCTATACATAGAAAACACTCAGACTTAAGAGAAACACAAATGTTCATCACATGAATGTTACTGTGAATCGAACCCACGCCCCTCGATTCAGCACCCACGCTTCTCAATTCAGCAGGCAAGTCATTATCCACTAATCCATAGAGCCTTATTAAGGCGCAGTGATTACCTAACTACAAAGAAGAAAATATTGAATATCTTTTGGCGGCACTAGTAAGGTAGTAACTGCGCCTTAAATCAGGGGGGGGGCAAGGCCGTTAGATTATTTTCTTCGCTGCAATCATCACTGTTACATGACGCGTCGCACCTCTTTTTAGTATAGTTTCCTTGGTGCTCGTGCTTTGATGTTGCGTGTACATAATTTATGACATAAGTTGATGAAAAGACCACTAATATGACACTAGTTTTAATTTCTTTATTTAAAAAGTAAACTACGGGAGTATAAAAAATTGGCATTAAAACACAGCAATCAGTACGAAACCCTTTATTTTTGGTATTTTTGAGACATTTTTGTATCCACATACTTTTTTTCTTTAATAAAAAATAATTATCAAATTTATGCACGACAGCCAAAAAGAATGCCATGGTATTGTTAAAAAGACTCGACATATTTTGCTAGTAAATAAATAATTTGAGGCTAGACTGATTTATAAAAATAACTATGTACATAACTTACATAAGTTATACTTAACAAGCTAATTTTATTAACATACAATAACAAGGAGTGTAACTTAAATAAAATATACATCTGTGTATTGTCGAACGATGTTAAAAAAAAAACCGCCCAAGTGAGTGTGGTGCAAGCATTAAACCAATTATAAAACCATTTTAAGCGAGCTGTCATTAGGCTGAACTTTGAACACTGCGCTCTATGTTAGTCAGAGTAGATTTAAGTCTTTGAGTTACTAAAAGAACTAGGCTTTCTAAGGAAATTATAGCCAATTTACTGTTAATATAAACCGTACATAATTAGTTTTGTTGCAACACTTCAATGTTAATGATGGTTTAATTTTAAAACAATATTAATTATTAATTTGTTTAATTATTTTTACTGTTAAGACCAGTTGATTATGAGTTACTTGAAAAGTATCACTTTCAAAGTCAGCGCATGTGAAACACTGAGCGCTAGTTAAAAGAAAACTGAATTACTTTATCGGAATAGTGCGTAAATAAACTCAATGAACCAATTAATAATTAATACTCGCACTTGACCGCTTGTTACCTCTGTATCAAATCACTGCTCACTTAAATTAGGAGTTCGTTTATATCAAATTACCTTTCTTTATAAGCCGCATACGTCTTCACATGTTTAGGGCACGGCAAAGATATTTATGTATATGTCGCGAAAATTTTCAGATTTTTTAACATTTATTACAATAAATAAAAATCAGTAAGATAAATCCACTGGACAAAGGCAAGTTTTATAACATGTTAACTCTTTATTCCTTCAGGTACTATAGTTTTGCCACACAGTTTACAGAAAATCGGCGTATTTATGCGTTCTAACTATCGACTTAGCCTATATTTTAGCCTTAACATAATCGATATGATGCTTAACGTAATCGATATGATGATATATATGTCGCAGGCAAATCGCATAATCCGCCGTTTCATACTATGCCTAGGCAGATCGTTAAGTATGGAAACGAAAGGAACTGAAATCGCACTGTATGAATTATGTATGTTATGTTAGGTTCAGTTTCTGTTTTGCAAACGTACATGCGGAGCAAGCGAAGTGAGCGGTGCGTTCCAGCCAAGCTTCATATAATAATCTGTTCAGTTATATGATAATTTCTTTTCCATACCTTACTATCATCCTAGTCATATTATGAAACGGCGGTTTATACGATTTGCCTGCGACATATATATCGATTACGTTAAGCATCATATCGATTATGTTAAGGCTAAAATATAGGCTAGGTCGATAGTTAGAGCGCATAAATACGCCGATTTTCTGTAATCTGTGAGGCATAACTATAGTACCTGAAGGAATAAAGAGTTAACATGTTATAAAACTTGCCTTTGTCCAGTGGATTTATCTTACTGATTTTTATTTATTGTAATAAATGTTAAAAAATCTGAAAGAGACTATTGTTCCAAAACATGTGAAGAAATTTTAAAAGAGTGTTTTGCATTTGGTTGTTATAAGTCAATTAAATCATGAGAATTTGCTGTAAAATTTTAGCACAAAGTAAAAAATCGGGACTATAAAACAGTAAAAACGTTAAACGCTATACGAATAATGAATAGTTTCAAGGCGCCATTGTGGTATAAATTTTTTCATATTACAAATACCTTTCATAGTATTGTATAATGATTTCTAGTACATTTACATTCACATTGTTAGTATTACAGAACGGCCTATATAATCTTTAAAATTTCAATCACTAATTTTCATCGTTTTTTCCACTTAAATTAGAAAATATTTCAACCAATAGAAAAAGTATTAATAAGATTAACGATTTTAGTGAAATCAGCGAAAAAGATACAAACATACAACTGATATCACCAGGAGGTTTTAACATACAAATATTACGGTGTGAAAACTATTGCATATACAGTTTTATTTACTATCTATTGTTTATGATCCTTAGATATAATAATGTACATAGATAAAACAATTCGCACTTATAAAATTACTCAGCCGAACAATAATTTCATACATATAAGATTAATATTACAAATAACTGGCCGAACATTTTGGCAGTGCATTTTTCTATTAATAGGAATTAACAAAAAACATATGATCAACGTAACAACGCGAAAATTTTAACAAATTCGATTCTTTTTTACAATACCTGGCAAACATTTAATGTTATCCCTGACTGTTATTATTATTATGCCTCTTTGATGAATTGTTACTACTTATAACATGAATATCGACATTCATGAAACAAAATATTATGTCCATCACTATGTTACCGTCAAACCTAAAATTATGTTAGAACTAGTATTGTCCAATCGTAAATTTAGAGGGGTAATAGAGGTAAATTGCGCATAGTAGAATTGGATTTTCAGAGAGTATATTAAGACCAAATAAATAAAATAACATTATAGATACTACATTATAATTCCATGGTCTGACATTAGCGAAAACATCAAAAAGCTACCTCTAATTTATGCCAATTTTAGATTTATTACTAGCATTTTTATATTGCTTAAACGTAGGGCTGTTATTCGGAAATTTTCAATACAAATCATAATACCCGAGTTATTGATATCTTACGCTTTTCGCCCATACTACGTTAATATTCCGCGTTGTATGCAGCATTTGTCTGGCTTTATGCCCCCTTTTAATAGGGTTTAGAATTTGTTTTCTTTTTCGTTTTGAAATTATTATAATGAAGGAATTAGTTTTGATAAAATTAAGAGCTTAACGGCAACACTTATTAATCATAAAAGTTGTTAAGTAATAGCTAATTGTTTAATGTAACGCTAATACACGTATAATATACAAGATATAGTTATATCATACGTATAGGTATGTCAGCCTTTACTATTGTAATTATTATGATAAATAAATTTAAACCTTTACGCAGAAAAAAAAATATTTTTAAATGTTATCAAAAGTTTGTTTTAGTTCATGAAGACATAACATACATAAAAAGCAAAACAAAGTGGTTCCTAGAAAAATCTTTTTCACTTTCTTTTTTTTTTCTTTTTTGCTGGGCTGACATACTTACAAACAACATTATGACTAAAGTGAAAAACTGTGACTATTACACGTCACAGTGCAATAAGCTAAATTATTAATCGTTATACAAAAATATATCGTTTATGATGTGACAATATTTTATTTGAAATTGTCAAATTTAATGTTAGTAAACTTCTTCAAAATTACAGATGTGATTCAACCATATAAATAAATTTTAAAGGCATAACTTTTATTTTGTACAATAATGGGTCTTTGCCATATTTTTTTTGTTCACTATTTTAAGTTATAAAAATAATGGCACATCAAAAACGAGCTGCAGCAAATGCTACCTTATATTTAATACTTTTTATAGCATTATTTGTCACTTTTTTTCTTTTTTTTTTGTATGGCACCACAGCCACTAACAAAGACAAACAAACACGCAATACATGTGATATATTGTGCATAAATAAACTTTTTTAATTTCTTAATTTAAGGTGAAAACAATTCAAACTTTTCCCATGCAAACTTCATTTACAAATAAGTTGTAAAACTTACTTTTTTGCGACAGTTGAAATATTCAAATAATTGGTGCTTTGACAACATCAAAATGATTTATCACAACCAACCACCTGTTTGCCTTGTTTATGAATTAATCTAATTTATAAGCTCATTTATTGATATATGGCTTTTGACCTGCAAAAACTTAAAAAAAATGTATAAGTAAAGATACTATAAATGTGTAAATATAATAAACTATTTTGATTTGTTGCCTTTTTTAAAAAAAAACAAGTGTTTTGTTCTGTTCTTAAAATATGTGATTTATATGTTATGTCAGTAACATTTCGAAAGTTTAGATACACTTCGATGGTGAACTACACTATTTTTAGTATGCCTTTTATGATCTGAGCGAAGAGACGGCGTTATATAAATAATAAAAATAAATATTTTTTGACATTACACACAGCGTCTGGCCCCAAAGTAAGCGAAGCTTGTGTTATGGATACCAGACAACGGATACAATTAATTTTTGCAAATACATACATATTATTATCATACATAAATACACCCAGACTCAAGACAAACATAAATGTTTATATTATGACAAAAATGTTTATCCAGTGCGGGAATCGAACCCACACCCTTTGCACAACAGCTGGCCAAATTACCAACTAGGCTAGCTAGTGTGACGGCGACATCGAACGCGTAAATCTTGCGGCAAATCAGTTAAACATCGTTTATAAAAAAACTACAATAGTTATTAAAAATGTGTTTTGAGAGAATTGAGATATTATTATTGCCCTTTTAATTATTACTAAAAATATTGCAAAACAGCCGCTTTTAAATTAACTTTCGTAATGAATTCGTGGTATAGCACGGACGCGAAGTAGGAAGAATTTCGTTCAATGACCGGTCATTATTTGTCTCTGTTGCGCGCGCATAATTATTTATCGTCGCTCGCGCACAGATGCGATAACCGCTGTCATCAGAAATTACTACTATTTTGACCACTGAACACATGCTAAAAGGTCAATGTACAAAATTCTTTGTGCTTCGCGTCCGTGCTCTAGTATGTTAGACAGGAGCTAGTACCAAACTTCGCCATCAACATCATTCTTATAATAAAACTTAATGTAAAAGGCATGGCAAAAGTCAATATCTATCCAATTATTACTATTACATTTATATCATTTTATCAAATTACAAAGAATGTGGAAATCATATTTGGAAAACGTCATCATTTATTCGTCACGTTCATTTAAATGGTTTTTTTTAAGGATAGGAAAAAGAAATGAGCATAAATAGCTCACAGGTTAGAATTTTCTTAATCGTTTAAAATTAAACCGACTGTAGCATTTTGGGGCCTTAAGGCTAAACTCTATACAGTTTTTCCATACAAAATTAAAGTGACTCTTGAAACTTACCTTTTTTGTGATTTAAAAAAAACAAAATAAAATTGAGGAACAAAAAATTTAGGTAGCTCAAAATTTATGTAAAAGATAGACCTAGGTGATTTGAGTGCAAAAACACGTGCACATTGTGATTTAAATACACTACTTTTTATTCACATTAGTGCAATACCTATATAGTTTCATAGTGGTTTAGAATCTCATATGTCATGAAATAAAAAAATACCGAGCTTTAATTTTCTTGTTCTTCATCTTAAATCAAAATTCAAAATGAAATTCAGAGACTATATGACACATCAAATTTTTACCTTAAACCTGTACAGTTTCACCTTAAGGCCCATATAGCAGCTAATTAGCGCCGCCATTAATTTATTATTTATTTCCTTTGCGTACGAAGCATATTTCAAAAATATACTACATAGAAGTTACAACACCAGACATTTAAAACGTTTCATACTGTTTCAAAAACACATCTGTACGTTTTATTTGGCATTTCTTCTAAAATTGGCTGGCCACGTTTAGCAGAAATGTTTACTACAGCTAAAAAATGTATTCCAGAAGCAATACCAAACGTCCTAAATATAGCTAATGACGTATTTTATAACTGTTATGTAGTACATTTTTATAAAAAGCTTTTTATGATGAGGAAATTTTGTTTGTTTGTTTGTTTGTTTGCTTGAACGCGCTAATCTCAAAAACTACTGGTCCGATTTGAAAAATTCTTTCAGAGTTAGATAGCCCATTTATCGAGGAAGGCTATAGGCTATATATCATCACGCTTAGACCAATAGAAGCGGACCAATGAAGAATGTTTCAAAATCGGGTTTTTTTTTCCTTTTGAGAGCTACCGCTGCGTGCGCTGCGTAAAGGGTCGAAGTTTTTTAAAAGTTCTAAAAAACGTTCGATAGACATATGTCTATCTTTCAAGGTTGGCTTACTATAACCTTTTTTATGCTAGCCAAATTTGTTCTTAAATAATGCATTATTTGCGAACGTGTTTTTATAAACATGATATTAATCCTTATCCAAATAAATACGATATTCATCACAAGTATGTAATTTTAAACTAAATTGCCCTTTATATCATTCGATTTCAATAAATATCTTAGAAGATTTCGCAGTTTTAAAATAACATCGCAGCAAAATAATGATCAAGTACTGCGCGCGCATTTATGATGGACGGTGGCCCCAGTTAACTCTGCGAGATACCATGCCGGTGGGCATCCCTCCCTCCCTACGCGGCGGACGCAACCGACATTGAATATTTTGTCTTTTTTAAGGAAAAGAACTTTGAAAGTAAAAATAGGTTTATGGATAAAAAAAAGCCAACGTGTGCGAAGCCGGGACGGGCCACTAGTAAACAATAATTAATGGCGGCGCGATTTAGCTGCTGTCGGGCCCTTAACTGAAGTTTTGACTATTACATTACATATGAAAAAATAAAAAAGCTAGAATATAATAAAATAAACGATAATAATCACAATATTATCAATCACATTGACACATCTAAGATGACACTAGTTACATTAAGATGGTAAAAATTGCAAAAAAAAAAATCACACATTGTGGTGCTAGAATTAAGGTTTTTATTTTTTTTAAACATTATTTTTGAACACACAATCCACTAGCTAGTCATTTATTTGACATAATTATAATTAATCTACATCTTAGATTACGACTTTATGACCTTCGTTTAATTTTTCTTTTTTAAATCCGTAAGTATCGTTAAATATTAACATAATTTTAGTAGTGTTTTGCAAAGATATCCTAAGATATAATAAAAAAGAGAGATATATTTATATATATACTATACAATATTTTTTGGTAAAAGTTAATTATACTTTATTTTTCGTACTTGTTTTATTTTGTTAATAAAATTCTAACCTCAAAAACATGAAAATAATGATTCAGGCTTTAATAAAAAAGGCTAGTAAGTAAAATATGGTTAAATAACTAAAAATCAACACATATATCCTGCGCTGATAACCTCTCTACAATTACAACAAGTACTAGCATTTCATGCCGTATAGCTACTCCCCACCTTCTATCCTTACTATCCTGTTACCACTCGCATAGACCACGCACACATTTGCGCGTATACGCACGTTCTGTCTCTTTGTAGTGAGTAGCCATAAATTGTGCAGTTTTGGTATGAAGTAGCCAGTGTGTGCCTCAGGTTATGTAACCGATCACAAATCATTGTTATTTTTAATCGACTTCAAAAAAGGAGGAGGTTCTCAATTCGGATATTCATATTCTTTTCTATGTATGTATAACTTCGTCATATATAGACGGATTAGCAGAATTCCTTTTTTATTTAAAAGGGTATACTCCCGAGATGATCCCATATGTAGTGAATTGAAAACTTAAACTTTTGGTGAAAAAAAATTATTTGTGTTAATTTGTAACTGGAGTAGTTTTTTTTTTGAAGTCTGTTTTTTTTGTTAAAAATTAAATCTTGACACATACTAAGAACACCACAATGGAAACAAGCATGTATAAGCAAACGACAAACTATGCAAATATTACACATACATTATAAGTTTTTAAATTTACGCGTTCCGTTACTAATTTAAAAATAATAAAATAGGATTAAATAAATTTAGATAAAATTTGTGTTGTGTGTAGTAATTATGACAAGTATAAAGACAAAGTGAGGGTAGTTCAAAAGGACGCCTCTACTGGGAGCCGAAGACACCGCACACCGCCAGTCTACCCGTGACCAAGGCATGTGTAACTTAGCCGAAGCGTCGGGAAAAAGGTATTTTGCAAAATAACGACGACTTACAAAACAGATAGTTGATTTAGACTACACGCCGCCACTTTACTCTTTTTTTATTACCCCTTAAGGAGCTTTCGGTCTGCCTGATGGTAAGCGGTCATCTAAGATACTATGAAAGCCAAGATCTTGTAGTCAGTCTATATCGAAAGTGACAATAATTTGTTGACAGTCACTTAACTCGAAGCACACACTGGCTGTATCATACAAAACTGCGTAATTTATGGCTACTTACACTACAAAAAAGACGTTGTATAGTTTTTTTTATTTTTTTTATTTTACAGTAAATAAGGCTGGCTTGTGCCCAAAAACTAGCTTTATCCGGCCATATATTAGACAATGGCGTACGTGTTTTATGCGAACGGTCACGGAGGGGCAATGGGTTGAGTTATCGAACTGAAGTTGGTAATTTTGAATATTTTGACAAAAAAACTATTAAAATTATGTTTACAAAAATGCGTCGGGAAATTGAAGCCTTTTCCAAGTTTTTTTATATTCTAATAAATAAAAGTGCGCAACACGACAACTCTTGTCTAAGTGAACTATATTTATGTCAAACAGGGATCCTCATCTATTTTCATACACAATTTTTTAATACAGTTATCTTTTTTTTTTAAATACATCAATTTCATGATTTCTCTATCTACCGTCAAATATGAATAAATATTACAACACTCTATTGCTAATCTTCTTAATTTACAGATATTTTCAAATCATCTTGGTTTGTTTTGTCATTGCAATTTTTATTAAACTTAAAGAACACATTTGACTATATATTAATATTAGTTTAAATAAAAAAAATGTCCCTTCATCTATTATTAAACATAACTTAACAACACGATTCGAATAATATATATATACAATATACATATTATATATTTACTATTTCCGTCTTTTGTATCTATAAGGAATTAAATTAAAAAAAAAATTATACACTCCTTTTTTTGAGATCTGTCACTCACTTATTTTTTTTTTTCAGTTTTTTTTTCACAGTTTTTATCACATATTATTTAAAATACTGTTTTCTCTTAGGTGCTTATGTTGTAGATACTTAGTCTCCAAGAATTTGCGGGTGTGACAATGTACACCGGTATTGTCACACTAGTGGAGGTTTTTTTTGAAATGGCTTGACAGCTGATGTCTTTCAGGGTGTGTATTTATTTACCTTTACTTGGAGATACCTGTTTGAACACAAAATTTAATGGACTTATGTTTCTTTAGAAGATTAAAAATGTATAGTAATAAAATATTCGTGAAAGATTTTTTGTGTGTTTGTCGTTCCTAAGCGTCGCAACGTAGCCAGCGCATTCAACTGAGCTAAGATTTGGTACGGAGATAGTAAAAGGACCGATTGGCGCAGTGGTAGAACGTGCGGCTGCCATGTCAAAGGTGCCGGGTTCGATATCCAACGAGTAACGGGGCAACCAATATTGTTAAAAATTTTAATTGTTAAGTTGTCTCTACTCTTAGGTCTGCGTCCTTAGACCTTTTTGTCGGGTCATAAGTATCAGGCTGAAACTTTCTAGATCGCTTCATTTCAGTGAGTCGGACAAACTTTTTATTTGACAAAAATCTCGGTAGTGGGGACTAATTTTGCTAGAGGCCTTGAAACATGTCGATAAGACCGGGTGCCAAAAATTTACTAATACCAAGCCGATTCTTACTGAAATTTAAAGATTAATTTATGAGAAAGTCAAAAAGTAGTTTGTCCGACAAAATTAATGGGGACTATGCGCCAGTCGGACATACTGAAAATGTTGAAAATTCAAACTCAAAAAAGTGATTAATATCAGGCAAAATTTTTTTTTATGGGTTCATAAAAATTAATATAATACAACTGTAACGTTGTCCGACAAAATTTATGGGGATAAGCGCCAGTCCGACACTCGAAAAATGTCGAAAATACCAGCACAAAAAAGTGATTAATACTTGTCGGACAAACATGAGTAATTGTAGATTAGATCATTTATAACCGAAATATAGTGATATCCGACAAAAATAATGGGTCATATCGCTAGTCCGACAAGAAGCCTAACCGCAAAGAAACTATATCTATATATACGCTCTTAGAAACGGCAGTACATCTATATGTGGATTTCGCTTTTCGCTTTCGAGAGCTCTGTTAGTGTATCTGTCGCACTATATAGTATACATGAGGTTTTAACCTCTCTACCACAATTAGAAGTTTGTGAATAAATGTAGCTGTACTTGGCTCAAGTTTAATGTATAAACTTTTTTTTTAAGCTACCCTTTTTGTTTCTAATTAGATAATCTTAGAAAAATAATATAAATTTATGTTGTTTGATAAATAAAATATTAGTTTTATTATCACACATTTAGAAGTTTTTCATAAGACTTGACTCAAAAAAATTGGCAAAAAAAAATTACTTCTCAAATTTATCAATTTTAATTAGAAGGGCAGCACTTCAACAGTTGAACGAAAAAAGTTTTTTTTTATATAAATAAATAAACTTCGGTTTGGGTTGACAAAAAGTATTGCGTGGCTGCGTGCATGTGAATAGGTTATGGATGCCACGCGGCATCATTTCTTGCAGCCAAACACAGAACAGAAACACACAGACAGCGTTCAGGGAGAGAGGGGAGATATATATAGGTATACTTAAATGCTGTATACAGATTCCCGATTCGACTCTCGTGTTGTGCGGTCGTGTTTTCGAGCGTCAAGTGCTCTCAGTGTGCTCCGTGTGTGGTGACTCAGTTGGTGCGCATTCCTGGGTGGTGTTTTGCCTCAGCGCTGACGACCTCGAATTGTTGTTTGGTTTATTGCCCGCAATTCTTGGAAAATCGGCCTGTGTGTTGAAGCGCTGCTCGGCAGTGTGTATTGGCTGGGAAATCGCTCTCGGCCCGCGCTGGGTGTGTTTGTGCGTTCTTCAACGCGCCCATAACCGAGTGTTTATCGAAGCGATACTGTGTGTTTTTGTGCGTGAGTGTGTGTTCTCGTAGTCGCGGAACTACTACGCATAGCGGTGACCCTCGCTTGCCTCTTTGACTGTTACCGGTTCGCCCGGTCTGAGTCCGGCTTTGTGTTAAATCGCTAGCGTAGTATTCCCGCTTCAGCGGTTCGCCGCTCCGTGCATTTACGCGTTTTAAGTGTCGATTGCGTTTTAGTTTGTAGAAATCCAGTTCCGAGTGCTCAAGGGCTGGTGGGTGAGATCGTATAGCTCTTTTCAGAGCTGCGGTCTACCTAACGTTCTTCGTTAAATCACGTCTCGTTGCTGGGGGGAAACCTAACGGTGACAACGTAACCCCGGCCGTAGGTGTAGGAGTTAGGTACACACCAGGCAATCCGTAGCACTGCGGGGCGCCTGGCCACATTTTAGGTATTCCTGCTCCTCGCCAGCAATGGTGGGGAGTCACTAGGCACACAAAAATCTACACCTCGGTCACTCCCGCGATGGCCGAGCAACTCATCAGCTTGTCCCCGGACCAGCTAGGGGCAATCGTGCAAAATCTTGTTCGCGATCGCCCAGAGCTGGCCCACGCCATCATAAAGGCTATGGGGCCTGCCCTCACTGCATCCAGCACAAGCGCGCCCCCCCCGTCCGTCTCACCGCGTTCGACTCCGCGCTCTCGCTCGCGCAATCGTTCGCGCTCTCTCTCCCGCGAACCCCGCAACCGCGACCCGCGTCTCGCTCGCCGCGCTCTTCGGGCCCCTGCGCCCATTCGCCCTCCCACTCCGGTAGCCGATGAGACCATTTCCCGGTCACTCGCTACCCCGCCCCCCGCAACCTCCGAAACCGCACCCCGGTCTCCAGCAGCCGTAATGCCCGCTGAGTCGGCGTTGTCCGAGGACGACGAAGGCTTTAAAGTGGTTGGCCTGGGGACCAAAAAGGGGAAGAAGCGGAAGAAGTCCGCTAAGTCAAAAAAGGCTTCGGCGGCATCCGCTCTGGAGTCTTCTACTCCTCCTCCCTCCGATTCAGAGGCTAAACGCCTCAAAGCGCCTAGCGCTCCCCCGTCTCCGTCCCCGTCCACCTCGGCGGCCAGCCCTGAGCCAGCCGCCATGGACACAACCCCCCCCGCCGCCACCTCTTCGCAGTCCGACTGTCCCACTTCGGGACGGAAGGAGAAATCTCCGCCGCCCATAGTCATCAAAGACAAAGGGGCCTGGCCGAACATTGCTAACGCTATGAAGGCCAAGCGGATCAATTATACGCACGCCCGCAATGATGCCGAGCGCGGCATCAAAGTGCAGGTCCCGACACCGTCAGATTTCCGAAATCTGACGGCTTTCCTCACGGCCCAAAAGTATGAATACCATACTTACTCGCTGGCCGAGGAACGCGTCCTCCGCGCAGTCATAAGGGGAGTTCCAAAGGAATTCTCCACAAAGACTGTGCAGGACGACCTCATCGTCCAAGGCCTTCCCGTACGGGAAGTACATCGCATGTACAATGGCCGTAATAAGTCCGAGTGCTACGACATGGTGCTCGTTGTACTAGACCTGACAACAGAAGGCAAAGCCATCTTTAATATCAAAGATCGAAGTCGAGACTCCGCACAAGCGGTCGAACCCTAGCCAATGCCACAGATGCCAGCTATATGGCCACGCGCAGCGCAACTGCAGACGCAGACCGCGCTGCGTCAAATGTTTACGCGATCACGCCACTCCGGACTGTGATCGCGATCGCTCTAACGCATCCGACCCGGTCGCTTGCGTACTCTGTGGGAGTGAAGGCCACCCAGCGAATTACCGCGGGTGCCCCAAAGCTCCCAAACAGAGCTCGCGCAAACCGAAACAGGGTAAATCGCGTCCCACCGCCCCCCGCCAACAGGCTCCGCTCGTGCCTGCACCTCTCCCCGCTGTCAACGCCTGGAGCCGTCCTCCAGCGCTAGTAGCAGCGTCGAAATCTAAGGAGACAGACAAACTTTTGTCTACTCTCCCCGGGCCCGTCTCAGTTACGGGTATTCCCTACCCCGCCCCTCTCATGTCTCGGGACATTCCGCGTCCAGCGCCTATGAGAAGTGCTCCCGCACCTCTCGCGCATACGCGCCTTGCCCCCCCGCGCCCCTCTTTCGCGCTGCCCTGCAACGCCGTTCACACGGCCGAGCAGCAGCAGCACCTCGGCATTCTCGCCGAGATTTCTTGGGCCTTCGACGCGGCCAATTTCGAGATCGTGTACGCCGAATACGTACAGATCACCGAGTTCACTCAAATGCTCAGCTTCATGGCTAAGCATCGCGATTTCTTCGCCGCCCTGCGCAGGGTAGCTCCAAAACCTTAGAACCAAAATAGATTGCACAACCGCGCGCGAAAAACCCCGGTCCGTCTCTATAGGCTATTTTAACGCCAACGGTCTCCGCAACCAAAGAGAGGAATTATCGCAATTCCTCTCGTCCCAAAAACCGGACGTCTTCCTCATCCAGGAAACGTTCCTAAAGCCCGCCGTCCGTACCCCTTCGATCGCGAACTATCGCACCGTCCGTAATGATAGAACTGTCTCCAATCTCGGAGGCACTCTCATCTATTACAGGCGCTCCCTGCATTGCTCCCCTATCGATCCTCCACCACTTACGAATTTAGAAGCATCCGTCTGCCGCCTAGCGATGACCGGCCATCAGCCGATCATCATTGCATCGGTTTATCTCTCTCCCCTAAAAGACTTGCTCGAGAGCGACCTTCAGTCGCTCTTAAGTTTAGGCGACGCCGTCATTCTTGCCGGCGACCTAAATTGCAAGCATCGCCGCTGGAACTCTTCTGTAACTTCACAAAGAGGCAGACTCCTCGACGATTTAGTTGACAGACTAAACTTTGACATCATCGCTCCCATGACGCCCACTTACTTTCCCCACAATACTCGGAATAACCCCGACGTACTCGACATAGCACTTCTAAAGAATGTAAGGCTAAGCTTTCGCTCTATAGAGGTGCTTGACGAACTTGACTCGGACCACCGCCCTGTTGTCCTCCGATTAGGTTTCCCTTCGGACTCTCCTCCCGACACTAGAACCGTGACGGACTGGGATAAATTTGGGCGATTGCTCGAAAATCCCAGCTCGCCACATCTAGACCGCGTTCCCAACGTAATCTCTTCCGCGACCGATCTTAACGTAGCTATCGACTCACTCACTAGCGACCTGACCGCCACCGTTGGCGAGTGCTCACGACAGGTGCCGGTTGGTGATTATCACCACCTAATCCTGCCTCAGCACATCAGGTCGCTAATGACTGAGCGTAACGCGGCCCGCCGCGCTCGCGATCGCGCTCCCACTATCGATAATAAAGCTCGCTTCAACGACTTACACCGCCGTGTAAGAACCGCTGTAGCTGAGCTTCGCGCCCAACGTTTCGGTGATCTTATGGAGAACATTTCTCCTTCTCACCAAGCTTATTGGCACTTAGCCAGAGCTCTAAAGTCCGAAACCGCGAACTCTCTCCCTCCGTTATCTCGTCCCAACAACGTTCCCGCGTTCAACGACGACGAAAAAGCGGATTGCCTAGCGTCTAGCCTCCAAGCCCAATGTGCCTTAAGCACACAGCCCTTCGATCCCGACCACGTGCGCGAGGTAGACGGCGAAGTGGAGCGCAGAACTTCTCTGCCTCCACAAGACCCCCTGCCCCCTGTCACTGTCGACGAAGTCGTACAGGTCATCAAAGACCTACGCCCCCGTAAGTCCCCCGGTGCGGACGGTATCTCTAACTATATCCTAAAGCGCCTCACTCTGCCCCTTGTCTGCCTCCTAGTAGCGATCTTTAACGCTGCTATGGAACATTGCATCTTTCCATCTCAATGGAAAGATGCAATTGTTATAGGCATCCATAAGCCAGGTAAAGCTCGTACCGAGCCGTCCTCCTATCGCCCCATAAGTTTACTAAAGGCCCTTGGTAAACTCTACGAACGTCTCCTTCTCGCCCGCCTACGGAACGCTATAGTCTCCAGAGGCATTTTAATAGACGAGCAGTTCGGCTTCCGTGCCAAACACTCATGCGTCCATCAAGTCCTCCGCATAACGGAACATATTCTCACTGGCTTTCAGCCAGCGTTAGGTAAGACCCGTCACACGGGCGCTGTCTTCTTCGATGTAGCGAAAGCTTTCGACAAAGTCTGGCACAACGGTTTAATTTTTAAACTGTACAACTTTCAGTTGCCAGATCGTCTCGTGCTCATCATACGAGACTATTTGTCGAATCGTAGCTTTCGCTACAAAGTCGAAGGCACTCTCTCTTCCCCCCGTCCCATAGAAGCAGGAGTCCCGCAAGGGTCCGTGCTCGCCCCCATCTTGTACCTTCTGTACACTAACGACATCCCTAAAACGATAGGTACCAACCTAGCCCTCTTTGCGGACGATACCGCTATCTATACCACAGATAGGCAAGTGAGTCGAATCACTGAGAGACTCCAACCCGCTATCACCGCCCTAGGCGAGTGGTTTCGGAAATGGAGAATCGAGGTGAATCCCGACAAAAGCTCTGCCGTTCTTTTTACCCTAGGCCGCCCTCCGCGGCCTTCTCCCCTTTCTCTTTTCGGTCGTGCCATTCCCTGGCAAAATAAGACCAAATATCTCGGTGTGACCATGGATAGTCGTTTGAACTTCCAAGCTCACACCAAAATAGTCAGAGACCGAGCCGCTTTTGTCCTCGGCCGTCTCTATCCTATGATAGGCAAGTATAGTAAGATGTCGCTTAGAAATAAGCTAAATCTTTACACAACTTGTATCCGCCCCATACTAGCTTATGCTAGCGTAGTCTTTGCGCTGTCCAAGCGCAATCTCCACAAACTCCAGACCCTCCAAAACCGCTTTCTCAGAGCGGCCACTGGAGCCTCTTGGTACGTTCGCAATGCGGACCTACACAGAGACTTCGAACTTCCCACGATTCCCCAATATTTTAAAGACTTGGCAGTCCGCTTTTTCGAGCGTACGCAAAATCATCCGAATCGTTTAATTGTGCAATCCACAACGTATCGTCCCCCCGATCGACCCGGTCACGGTCGTAAAACTATTGTTAGGCGGCCTCGGCACGTACTAACGTCCCCAGATGACGATCTCGCTGTCCGGATAGCGAGATTAGTCTCTACGACCTCCCCGAATAGGGCCTCCCTCCAAACACGACGCCGACGTCCCCGGGTTCGTCGGCGCCCACAAGGATACACTAGGTATCAAAGAGTGCCGGGGCGCTTCTCGCCCCCACTCAATCGCAACCGCACCCGCGTAACGGGGAACTCCCCTCCTGGTGGTGACTCACCTTCGGGTTCGAGACTCACGCCGGTCGAAGGGACGCCCCCGAGAGCGACAACCCAAGCCGAGGCTTCCCCCGCGGGAAGCCCTTGAGCGTTGGGCGCTATATGGGCTGAGGCTCCTTCAGAGTCTCGCCCCAAAAGTCCGGTGAAGCAGTAATGGCTGCAACAGCCAACTGCATAGTCAGCTCAGAAAAAAAAAAAAAAAAAAAAAAAAAAAAAAAAAAAAAAAAAAAAAAAAAAAAAAACTGTATACAGAACGAATAATTTTAATAGATATTTTATCGATTTTTATTAGTATTCCCCACATTTCTTGTCGGACAATCGTAAAATCACGTTTGAAACATTATTTTATTACTGAAAAAATAAAAATTAGGTTGATATCAATCACTTTTTTGTGCTGGTATTTTCGACATTTTTCGAGTGTCGGACTGGCGCTTATCCCCATAAATTTTGTCGGACAACATTACAGTTGTATTATATTAATTTTTATGAACCCATAAAAAAAAATTTAGCCTGATATTAATCACTTTTTTGAGTTTGAATTTTCAACATTTTCAGTATGTCCGACTGGCGCATAGTCCCCATTAATTTTGTCGGACAAACTACTTTTTGACTTTCTCATAAATTAATCTTTAAATTTCAGTAAGAATCGGCTTGGTATTAGTAAATTTTTGGCACCCGGTCTTATCGACATGTTTCAAGGCCTCTAGCAAAATTAGTCCCCACTACCGAGATTTTTGTCAAATAAAAAGTTTGTCCGACTCACTGAAATGAAGCGATCTAGAAAGTTTCAGCCTGATACTTATGACCCGACAAAAAGGTCTAAGGACGCAGTCCTATCTCGTTTGTGCCCGGTACGGCGATAGGCTCACTAACTATCACGTTTGTGGGATAGAATACCATCGGTTAAACGTGGGTGTTATGGGCATACGTGGGTGTTATGGGCATACGTTCGTAAAATCTGTGACCACCCCTTGGGCAAAAGTGACGTGATGGTATTTATTATTATTATTAGTATCTAAGTTGAAGGTTATTAAGGTTGAAGGGAGACTTTTATCTCAGAAAAATTAAGATTCCGCAAGAATTACTACAACTGAATCCCTTGTATAATAATATATAATAATAATAACGTTTATTTCTCACCATAAGTGTTACATTACAAATCACAAATTTCAAATCACAAATTACAAATTTAATACAGTAGAATGTAATTCTAAAATTAAATCTAGGATCGATCAGAATTATGGCGGGTTGGTACCTGAACTAGGAGAATCCTGTGTCTCAGGTTACCAACCCTCCACCCCTGGCCAGTATCTAATATTATTAATCAAACGGGATGTGTGAAAATACGTGTGAGCATGTGTATGTGTGTGTGTGTGTGTGTGAGTGTGTGAGTGTGAGTGTGTGTGTGTGTGTGTGAGTGTGTGTGTGTGTTTGTGTATGTGTGTGTGGGTGTGTGAGAGAGAGTGTGTGTGAGCTATGAATATGTTCGTATGTGTCTTGTTTGTATATTGGTGTATGTTGTGTGCCTATGTGTTTGTGTGTGCTGCGTCTGAGTCATGAGTGAGTGTCAGGCGTTTATGGCTACTTGAGTGTCGTGTGGGTGAGTGTATGCGGTGGTACATGTTGATATTGAAGGATACAAGTTCCTAGTGGTTTTTGCTTTATACTCGTAGAATTTTTTCTGTGCTAGGGTAATCAAGGGCCGTTAAGTATTTTTTAAGTGTTGCTTTTAAACGAAACTTAGGCATTTTGTAGATTTGGTACGTGTCATTAACTAACCGATAAATGAATGGCCCCATGTAATATAGCTGACGTCGAGCGAACATTGAGTTAAAGGAGGGGACAGGAGTTCGAATTCTTCTTTTGCTCTGTGAAAATATCAATGGGTCGACAGATTTATGATGACGTAAGACTGTTAAGAAGATGTATAATTGGCGAACTGTGAGGAAGCGTGATTCTTCATAAAGTTTCTGGGTAGGGTATTTCCTGGGCTTATGGAACATGACCTTGATGACTGCACGTTGGGCTCTTTCCAGCTCAAGCAGATGAGTTGGAGCAGCTCCACCCCAGATAGGGCAGCAGTAAGACAGGACGCATTGGCAAAGGGCATAATATACGTTGGTCAATAGATTGCAGTCAGCAGCATCGCGAAGGTTTTTAAAAATTGGAAGTAATTTACGTACTCTTTTGCTAAGTGAAGATATATGTGGTTTCCAGTTTAAATGGCAATCTATGATAACGCCCAGGTATTTATGGGTATCGGTTTGGGCAATGGCAATGCAGTCACAATAGCCACAATTTTCAAGTTTGCATTGGGAAGTATGGGCTTTAATTGAAAAATTTAACCCTGGACTTGTAGCTTCCGTTATTCTAAAACAGATGTATTTTGTTTTAGTTACGTTAATAGTTAGTAAATGCTCATCGAGCCAGTGCATAACTCGTCTGAGGCCCATTTCGGCAGATTTTTGAACTTGTGACCAAGTTTTCCCACGGCAAATCAATACAGTATCGTCTGCAAAAGCCAGTACTTCCACGTTATCTATTTGAAGTTTACAAAGGCTATTCACGTAAGCCAAAAATAACGTCGGACCGAGGGTACTACCCTGCGGTATTCCATACGTGACCGGAAAGCTGGAGCTACAAGAGTTTTTTACTTTAACCACCTGACTTCTACCGTTCAAATAGTCTCGGAGCCACTCCAGGACCATACCTCTTATGCCCATGCACTCTAAAGTACGCAACAAAATTGGTAATGAGACAGTATCGAATGCTTTTTGCAGGTCCAAAAATATAGCAACACATTTTTCACCCTTGTCTACTGCCTTTGTAACGATATCCGAGAGCCTAGCTACCGCATCCTCAGTATTTCTACCCGAGCGGAAACCGTATTGGGTACATGCCAGTATGGTTTTGCTTTCGAGGAATTTAATTAGACGAGTGTTAACTACTTTTTCCATGATTTTACTAATTGCGCTCAGTAGTGATATAGGTCTGTAATTAGCAATTGAATCTGCGTCACCACTCTTAAACACGGGCACGACAGCCGCTTCTTTGAAAATTTTTGGGAAAATCCCAGTAGTAAGACTAAGATTACACAGATGCGCAATCATAGTGCACAAAATCGTCCGAGAGTTTTTTAGTACAATATTTGGAATGTTATCGATACCTGGAGCACTATTATACTTTAGACCCATGATAATTTTATTAATTTCTATATAATCAGTTGGATCTAGATACATAGAACTCTCATGGCTTGACGGAGAAATCTTTTCTGCTAAGCGCGAATCGGTAGTACTATTTCTCTGTAGGATGTCTGAAGCTAGTTCTCTCCCAACCGAGGTAAAGTATCGATTAACTAAATTAAGAGATTCGCAAGGTGAGTCTGGTACAAGATCGAGTAGGTCAGTTGCTCGGAAACGGTTTTTCTTAATACTACACAATTCTTTCACCGTTTCCCAAGTCCCTTTATTATTTTTGAAATTTTTGTTAAATTTGTCCTTGTAATAGTTGTTTTTTAGACTTTTAGCTAATGAGTTAAAAGTATTGCGATAATTTATATACTGCCGTTTGATTTCGGCGTTGTCAGGATTTAATTTTGAGATACTGTGAAGTCTGTCTCTAGTCCTAAAACACTTGATAATGCTTGTTGTAATCCATGGTTTCAGAGGTCGTCGACGATTAGCAAAAGAAACTGTGTGTGTGTTTTGTGTTATATGCGTCTGAAGCGTATTAATAAGTATTTCCGCGGCCAAGTTCGGGTCTGTAATTTCTAGGAAAGATGTCCAGTCTATTGATTTTATAGCTTCGGTCAGAGCTGTATGATTTATTTTTGTTCTAGTTATATTTTTGTGAAAGGTTGGTTTTGATATGAGTGTACTGTTATACGTCAAGAACAGGGGATAGTGGTCTGTGATGTCTGTTTCAAGTACAAAACATTGATGGTCGCCCTCTAGCTTGCACATGAAATGGTCTATACAGGTGAGACCGTGCGTGGGGATGTCAATGCCTTGATGTAAACCATGGGAACCAATGATTTCCAGATAATCTCTAACGTCGTTATTGTTGGTATCTAAGGTGTCGATATTTATGTCTCCGGTTAGTATGATATGCCGCGAATTGGTACTAGTTAGCAATGTATCCAAGGCATCAAGGAATGTTTTAGGATTTTTGAAACAGAAAGGGCGATATATACCTATTACTGACAAGTTGCCTATTTTTGCCAACAGGCAATTGGCCTCCTCTAAGTCAATTTCTTGTATAGTTGCTGTAATATTTACGTTCAAATACATGATCACTCCGTCATTCTGGTTAAAACTATGCTTACTAAAGTACATAGAAAAACCATCGATTTGAGGGGGATTCGAGTTTTCATTACACCAACATTCTGTCAGGACGATGATGTCAATATTAGTTTTTAACCTTGTAATATATATTAGGAAGCTGTCTAGATTTTTATTTATACTTCTTATGTTAAATGAAATTATGTTTAGTCTATTTGAATGCTCAAACTGTTGCGCAAGATGGTTGGGGTCTGCAATTAATTTACATGGAATTGTACAGCAGCTGTCAAATTCTTCAAATAATTGTCTGTTGTCCATTAATAGTTTTAAAAAGTGAAAGAGTGCTATTTATGTTGTTAGGAGTTGTGCGGAATGAACTTATTTTTTGGCTGAAATACCCTGCAGCACTATAATTGATTTTGATAATCATATAAAATTGGCAATATATGAATCCCAAGTAAGATGTATGTAAGTATGTAAGTTGGAGAATTGGGGTAGCTATTAGTAGATATTGGGTTGCTTTGAGGTATTTTGATTGAGTAGTTAGGTTGTAATTTGTTTGTTGTGTAATATATGTGTTGAAGCATAGTTGTGTAATTGTACATTTTGTAAGTACGTTAGTCGGTGTGTAGTTCGTTTGTGTATTGTTTGTGTCATAATTATGTCTATTAACGCTATGAGTGAATGGGTGGAAATTAGATTTACAAAATAAGAGTATGCTTACTATAAGGAATATTAGTCATTTGTTTCTCAACTGTTGTAGTTGGGCTTCGCTTTTTATTAGGATGTGTGGTTCCCCTTCTTTCTTCCGCATGTAGACAAATCCGTTTGAGGTCCAGCAGTAATTGTAATCCATGGATTTGCGGAGCTCACGTGCAAGGTAGTATAAGCGAGAAGCTTGTGGTGTCAAGTGATCGGCTAGATATATTTCAGTTTTAGGGTCATCTAATCCCAAGTGCGACGAATTTAGTTGCTCTGTTTTGTATCTTCTTGATTCGAGGTTTAGTTTTTTCGCTGCCATCAGAACTTGTCCTTTAAGTAAAGTTGACGAGAATTCAACTATAACAGACGTGGTAGTCTGCCCAGGCTTTGTAGGCACTCGATATACATCGCGTACTTCACTGGTATCCATCTTGACACCCAAACTGGTCGTGAGTTTTTTAATCATATCGAAAATCTTTTCTTTGGATTCATTTTCATGCTTTGGGACATTCCTGATCTGAATATTGTATTTGCGTGCAGCCCTCTCCATAGCCTCACATTTTTCTTCAATTTTTGAGATCTGTGTCACCAGTTGTTGACGATCTTCCTTCAGTCTTGCGATAGTAGATTGAACTTCGTCTAACTTTGCAGTGGCAAACTCGATAGATTGTTCTATATCGAGATTCTTCTTTTGTATACTATCATTTTGAGTCTTAATTTCAGTGATGTATTTCTCCAATACGTCCAGGCGTGAGTTCTGTTGACCTTGGAGGGTACTCAGCATATCCTGTAGTTCTTCACGAATTACTGTTCGAATAATTGCACCTTCCGACCCTGATTCGTCTAGAGTGATTCGTCGGCGCTTCGAATCTCTTTGGGTAATATGAGTTAACTCTTCTGTAGGGGAGACGTAGGCTGTTATCTTGTCCACTTCAGAATCTGACATGCTATGGGATTTGCTTAATGGAGGCGAGCGTGCCAAGTTCGGCATATTGAACCGAGTTTATTCACACAAAAATTGCTATTAAATTAGGTGCAGCAAATTAAAGTTGGGCCAGCCCCTTTGAATTCAAAACGCTATCGCTTCCGCCTTTGAGTTACGGCAAGCGCCAAGTGAGACGTTGATATTGCAGTCGGCCGCTGTAGCTCACTGACCCGTCGCGATCACTATAATATTGTTGTCCCTTTCTGCCGCCGAGTCGCTGCGCGCGCGCAATGAAGTTACTATGGCGTTATGGGCGCCTGGTACTTTAGTGAAATTATTTTAAGTAATATTTTTATGAAATAATTAAATTTTAAATAAAATTTGCACAGGTTCACACGTCTAAACGCTTTCGCGGTCCAGGGGGGAGAGGACTGTGAGAGTGTGAGACTATTGCTTGCTAAGCAAACTTTCTTACTATATACAAAAAAAAAAAAGCCAAGTGCGTGTTCGACTTCACACATTTAAGGTTCCGTACCAAATGTAGAATATCAGCCGTTCGAATGGCAGAATTGTTCATAAGCAGTTGGTGAGTGAATTCCTTTGCCGCTACGCATTTGACCGCAAAAGTTGGTTGTAACAGAAAAAAATTACGAAAGTTTAAAGAAAAAATCTGATTCATCAATATATTGGTATTTGTTAGTAAAATATACGTAATAATAATCATTGACACATAACGGAACCATAAAAAAAGTAAAATAATATTGCGATTTCATAATTTGGTAATTAAAGTCGTCTAATAGATGGTGCTACTAATATTTGGAAACGCGATTCCTTAATGTTTTACACACATAGTTCAACAACCTACCTGACTGTCAACGGATTTTAACTTGATTTTCACGATTTTTAGATCGCTATCAATCCGTATAAGATACGGAAGCGATAAAATTCAAGTGAGCTGCAGCTCAAGCAGGTACTTTGAACTGGAGCACATTGAATACAGAACAAGGGCTATATGTAGATTCGGTTTGTAAACCGAAACCGTTGTTTCGCGGTTTTGAATTGTGCATTTTAATGGATAGCGAACCGACTTGCTAGACTTGCAAACACCACCGCACACGGGTTGATTTTTGAAATACAATTTTTTATGTAAAACACCCGCTATCGATAGTCAGTTAGTCTCAAAGGAGAGGCCTGTGCTACCGATTTGGTGAGTATTACAGTGTGTAGGCAATTAAGGAAATGTAGTACAAATTAGAATTTGAGAAAAGTATAACGTGTATACCTGTCTAGGTCGCACTCACCAGGTTTTGTCACGCGATGGAATTGACGGTGTACTGGGGCCTGCCGCCCTCTGGCTGGTAGAGGGTTATTGATGCTATGAAGTTGTTCGACATCACCTGAAATAAGTACCAAAGAAGATTAATTCAGCTATTTTGTATACCACTAAGGTGGCAAACAAGCTTACACACCGCCTAAAACCTTTCAGCATAAAAAACCAAGTACCCTATACCAGCCATACTCAAAGTGTAGCAGCAAAAAAGGTTTCGCCGTAATTATATAAACCATAATCGTTCGTTAAATTATTGATTGAAAGAAAAACAGTTTTCAAATTACCATTATTCGATGGACATAATTTCAACTTACAGTGGAATCAATACATTATGTAAACTAGTTATTTTTGTATGATTTTTATAAAATTATTAACATAAAGTAAAGGTTTTGCCTATTTTAGGGCTCCGTAATATATTTGGTGTTCTATCGTCAAAAAGTTTGAGGACCACTGCCGTAAACCATATACATAGTAATACGCATAATCATCACAATATAGGTAATAGCACTACACGCAGTATGGCTACTCTCCGACGGTCTCTATATAGTGTCGGCCTCACCTCCCTCTATTACCACCTGTTACTGCTCGTTTGGAACACCTATGCCCGTAGGAACTCTCGAACGGAATACAACTATTCTATATCCTTTTCAGTCCCTCTGAGTATATATATTATAAGTATAGATACCTCAAAGATCATATCCTGGTATCCATAGCAGAAAGTAGAGCCGAAAGGGTTGGTGGTGTTCGTAGAGGACGCTCGGTTCAACACGACGGGTCTCTCGCAGACACGCAGCGCTCTGGACACCACCTCCCATTTACTGTACGCCGTGATGGAAACAGAACCTCGGCTTTCCACCAACGAATTAGAATCGCATCTGAAATGGGACAAACCAGGAAAGTATGTTTATAGTCAACGAATGTACAGTTAAAAACGACGTAAACAAGCGCGTTATCTATACCTATGATAATGAACAGTTGTGGGCCGAGCTGCGACACGTGCAGATTGGAATGAGGGCCTTTATCGTAAGTCACCCAATGAAATATATGAAAATATACATAATATTTTTACAACTGCATATAATAAATGCAAACAACGCAGGACTAGTACAAATAGACATCAGGATAAAGTATGTAAGTGGATAAATAAGAGAGTAATTTATATGTTTAAAAAAAGAAATGATCTATTTAAAATATTTAAAAAAGAACCAACAATCGAAAACAAAGTAATTTACAATAGATATAGAAACAAGACCAATAAATATATAAACTATACAAAAAATAAATTTTATAAGAATGAAATTAAAAATAATTTTAATAACTCGAAAAAATTATGGAAATTTATTAACGAACTGTGTGGGACTGTGGCTTATTCAGTCGATGAAACGATAAGGAAATACTTTTCACTATCTGACTGTGACGCGGCTAATATGTTTGCAAAGGAATTTGAGAAAAATGTAGACATAATTACAAAACAATGCAGTAAAACAATCCTAACCGTCTACGGATCTATGGATACAGATAAAGGAGTGGATGTCGCAATGAGAATGCCTAAGATAAATTTGAGAGAAACAAATGAAATTATTAAAAAAATAGACAAGCACAAAAGTCCAGGGATAGATGGTATAAAAGGAATTGATTTAAAAAATCTAAGTAATGAATTAACACCTGTAATTAGACATCTGATAAACAGCTGCATTGCGACATCCAGCTACCCGGATGACTTAAAACTAGGTGTAGTGCGTCCTATCTATAAAAAAGGGGATCATAGTAATTATAACAATTATCGTCCCATTACTATTTTATCATGCATTGAAAAGACAATTGAAAGGTATCTTGGGGATAAAGTGAGTCAATACCTACAAACGAACAAGATTATTCACAATCGACAGTACGGGTTCCAAAAAAAAAAAAAAAGTACTTCTCAATTGCTTTGTCAATTTACTAACGAGATTAACGACCACCTGAATGAAAAGCGTAATGTGCTCGTCATCTTCGTTGATTTCAGCAAAGCTTTTGACGTGCTGAGATATAAAGTGCATTTCAAACGACTCGAGCAATCTGGTATTCGGGGCCCCTTGCTACAACTCTTCAAAAATTATCATGAGAATAGATTTACAAAGGTTAAGGTTGGTAACAAATACAGCAATAAGATATCTACAGACAAGGGCACCGCACAAGGCTCTATAATCGGGCCGAGTGAATACATAATTTACGTAAATCAAATGTGCGACCTATTCGATCACGGCTCCGTATATCAGTTTGCCGATGACACTTGCCTTATGGTTGCTGAGAGGGATCTAAAACTTGCGGAACAAAAATTACAGGAAAACTATGATCGAATGTGCCACTGGGCGCATGATGTGGGTCTAGTCATAAACGCTCAAAAAACAAAATTGATGTGTATAAAGTTGTCTCATTATAGGGACAACTACAAGCCAAATATAATAGCGCATGTCCATGAATGCATGCATAACGAACTGGTTTGCAGCCATAATAGCGGGTGTATTAAGTTGGATATAGTGATCTGCTCCATGTACGTGGGACTTGTACTTGACAACCGACTCAACTGGGGGCACCACATAGATCGCGTTTGCAATAAATTAAGAGCTATACTTAGTGAACTGTTAACGCTTAAGTATAAAATGTCGTATAAAACCTTGCGCTTATTATATCTAGCATTAGCAGACTCTGTAATCAGTTACGGTTAATCTAGTTACGGACGCACATACAAAACATATATTGATAAGATATACAAATTGCAAGTTAGACTATTAAAAACTATTGTGCCTCGACATGTAAAACATAAATACAATAATAATTATAACGAGCTATTTAAATATTGTAAAATCCTACCAATACAATGTAAAATAAAAATGGATATAATGAAAGAACAAATAACAAACATAAACCAGCTTTGCGCTTATAAACGGAAAAGTCACTTAAGAAAAATTCTAAAAAAATTATCTTGCCCAAATTTAATAACCTTTATGGAACCAGAATATGTCGCCACATACTACCTAAAATATTGAATAGTGTTCCTAAAAATATAATTAACAAATATTTAAATAAACAACAATATAAAAGTTTAATTAAAAACTACTGTTTAGAGAACTTAGATCATATTTCAAAGACAGAATAGTTATTGTTATATATTAAATTAACATAGTTTTAGCGTTTATTGTACTTATTCAGTGGATTAACTTATCAGCTTTGTAACATTTATTTTATAGTAGTGGTTTAAACGAGCGACTTTACTTATAGATAATTGTGCTTTTGTAAATATTGATCAATAAACAGAAAAAAAAAAAAAAAAAATTAAGTATATTTTTTTATGCAAATACATTTACGGTACATGAAACAAAATGTTCAATAAATTTTCTGTATATATCTTAGCCAATATATGTTGATATGTGTATATATATGTATAATATATATATTGATATATTATATATTAATAAATATGATATTATATTTAAATTATATGTAGATGTATATGTATTTATTTACTTGACTATTATCTACAGTTTAAAAATATTATATTTAATACATTATGTTCTTTTTCAATGGTAATACCTAGGTATTAATTTAATTATGCATCACCTACCTTTTCTGTATATTTTTCTTTTTCTATCTAACCAAAGTTTGTCTGGTAGAGATCGCTTATATGCGATAAGACCGCCTGATAGTATACTATAAGTTTATTTCTAAAATTTAATTTGTTTTTAATTCATTTATGGTGTGCCATAAAGTATATATACTAGTTTGCCCGGCAGACATTGTTCTGCCCGTAAAGTTGATGCGCTGTAGCACCATCATTGTGCCCCGTGTGAGTTTTTAACGCTACTATCGCGTTCACGGCAACGAAATGCATGTATGGTAATGAAGGAGCGCGTCTAGGGGACGCGTTTTAAGGCTATTTTTTTCTCATAGGACCTTTAATGAATACGCAAACGCGATGGTAGATTTACGAATACGCAAAAACTCACACTAAGTACACTGTTACAACGAAGGGTTATCTATTACCCACGGCTACACCCGCGGAGATTTCTATTAAATACTTACCCAATTCGGACATTTATTACCTAACTAACACCGCCATCCGTTAGATTAAGTGTATGGAACCCGGACATGTTTACTTCTGTCTATAAAATAACTTACATCGCCATCTGTTAGAAATGTATGTAACTCTTAGCCATGTAAAATCCCCAGTCGGCATGTATGTATATAGATGTATTGTTTATATACCTACATATGTCAAGTTAATTTGTATTTAAACCCTTATTTCGCGAGTCCAACTCTCACTTGACCCTTTTTTTCGTTCTCAAAAACCTTCCTCGGTTTCCTCTTATTGCGCGAGTCCGACTCTTTCTCAGAAACATTCCCCGGCGTGTGCATAACAACTTACCAAAATTTCATTATAATCGATTCACCCTTATTGCGCGAGTCTGACTCGCACTTGACCCTTTTTTTTCTCATAAACCTTCCCCGGCGTGTGCATAACAACTTACCAAAATTTCATTTTAATTGATTCACCCTTATTGCGCGACTTCGACTCGCACTTGACCCTTTTTTTTTCTCAGAAACCAATCCCGGCGTCTGCATAACAACTTTCAAAAATTTCATTACAATCGGTTTATCCTTATTGCGCGAGTCCGACTCGCACTTGATCCTTTTTTTCTCTCTTAGGAATCTTCCCCGGCGTGCGCATAACAACTTACCAAAATTCCATTAAAATCAGTTTACCCTTAGTGCGCGAGTCCTACTCGCACTTGACCGTTTTATTATTTCATAAAAACCTTGCCCTAACACCAACAAACACAACAAAAAAAAATTACCAGAATTGGTCCAGCCGTCTTCGAGTCTTCCTTATTGCACGAATCCGACTCGTACTTGACCGTTTTTTTTTTATAAGAACCTTCTCCTGACCATAACAATAATATATTATGTTATTTTTATATTTATATATATATATAAAAATGAATCCCTATTTCCCTTGGTCATGCCATCACGCGTGAACGGCTAGACCGATTTCGCTAATTCTTTTTCTGTTGTGTTTGTTATGGTCAGGAGAAGGTTCTTATAAAAAAAAACGGTCTATCTATCTATCTATGTTACTAGTAAATATGTTTTGTAATCAAACTTTCACAATCATAATATTTGTAGTATAAAGTTTATTTATCTCGCTTTTCTTTTTCTGAAAGCAATGGCTGCAAAAAAGTTATCGATTTCTGAAAGGATGAAATTATCAGAAAACCTAAACTTAATGACCCGCCAGGGTTGCCTAGTCAGAGCCTAAAACAGGGGAGGACGGAACCTAAATTTAAATTTTCCTGAAAAATATTTTGGCAATAAGTTCAAAACTGTATATTTCGTAGAATTGTGTAATAATATTTTTGGAATGTGCAAACGAAGCTTTTTCATCCAAAACCCCACTAGCCATGGCAACCCTACTGTAAAAGTTTTACATTTTACAAAAAAAAAACCCCTGACTAGCAGTTGTCAAGGTCTGACTAGGGTACCATCGTTTTTCTTCATTGTACCTTGAAATCTAGCTTTTCCAGAAATTTTATCGTATCAGAAATTATCAGATTTTTTGCGGCTGCCGCTTGACTTATAATAATACTAGTATTTGCGAAATAGCGCCAGATAGTGCATGATATCTTAATCCAGCGATGATTCACGCTACATTTCTTTTACCGAAATCTAGTTTTGCATACATTAAAACCAGTCCTGGGTCACTATCGGTCATCGACCGCTGGGCACATTCGCACCCCAAATGTTGTAACTACTGACAAAGTACATACTTAAAACGCGCAACGCGCGGTGAGTAAAGTTTTCACTTTAGCATACAGAAAGAGCGGTCGGCGACCTGAACGCGAAGTTATACAGGGTGTCCAGTGGAATAGTTATCATTTAAAAATGCTTTGGGATGGCGGTATAATGATATTTATTTTCCTTTATTGTAAACAGCACTACCAGCAGCACTACTGGGTTTTTTTGAAATGATGCCCACGGCTCCTTTCTACCACCTTGCAGGGAATTCATTCTGACACTTTAAAACTGAAATGGCCGCGTACAGTGCGGTTTCAGAGAAACTTCCTCCCGCGAGCACTTGGGTTGTGGAATGAGCATCTGCCAAGGTTTTCTCTAAAGAATACGGTATGGGGTTCTTCAATAAAGAAGTTATTAGATTTTTAAAGGGTCGGCAATGCTTTTTTGCCACCTTAGTGGTGTAAAAAAAAAATGGGGAGGGACCATGTAACCTGTATATGTTAACGAAAATTTTATCAGCTGTCCTCTCTGGTTATATACAATCGTATCTGTAACCAAACTTACTTATCAGGTTGCACCGAGAGCTGGAACTCGCAGCGGTGGTACATGTTGAAGTTATAGTGACCGGGGTAGTTGGTGTGCAGGACGAATTTCTTCACCCGGTGCGTCCGTGCGTCAAATAATACGTCCTAGAATGTAAAACCAAAAGGTTCACTGGAAGAAATCGCATGTTGTGATATGAGCGCCTATTTACAGAAACGCGTAATTGTATTCAGAATAATTTGATTTCTTTGCATATAACTGTGAACAAAGTGTTTAGTAAATAAAATTAAGGATTTCTAATAAATTATACCTACATAATAAGTATTTCACTAGCATTTTCTAGAATATTACGAAGAAACTAGTTTTTGCCCGTGGCTCCGCCCGGTTAATAATTTCTAAAAAAAATTGTTGTTTTGTGTACTTATTCTGAGTAGTGCATTAAACCTTCAAACTTTTTAGAGACGCTCGACCCAAAATGAGAAACTCGAGAGGGAATTCAAACTATTTGCAACTAGACATAACTTATCAGACAAAAACAGGCCGCTTCTCAGCCATATCAATGTAAAATACCTAATGTATCTAATACATATTTTCTCTGCATTATATTTTCAGTCGTACAATAAGAGCACTTGTTGTTTTACCTTTTGGGTTCTCGGACGAACTATCCAAGTACTAAGGGCTATGTCTATCCGACTTGTAACAAAATGGAACTTACCAAACCAAGTGTGAAGTAGTTAAAGAAGTAGTCAGACGCCTGGGGTGGTCGGCGGCGCGCGGTCGGCCGGTGTATGCGCATCTTGTCGTCTGACTTGTAGTATAATCTAGCGGGGGCTCCTAGTGCTCGGCAAACGGCCTGACACGACGCGCCGAACCTGATCACCCGGCACACCGACACTGGTACGGGCTCTAGTGTCCGACTTGTGCCTGGAAACAATTGTGAAACCATTTATCAAAGTAAGTTGCAGTTATTAATGCACATCTATTTACTAGTGAACAACTATATTGAAAATCCTTCTTTGCTAGAGTGGGGTGGAGACAGGGAAACGGGCTCGCACCGCCAACACCCGCTGCTCACGCCGCCGCCGCAGCAGCGCCCGAGCACGGAGCACGCACACCGCGCACCTCTGCCAGCAGGAATTCGGTTGACAAACGACATGCTCGCTCACCAGTCCAACGCTGATAAATTTTATAACAAAGTGTATGATTTTAGGGATATTGCCATTTTGTATTTAAGTTTTAACATGTAGCGTTTGGGTTAGCCCGTCAGTTGTATGTTTTTATACTGATAAATAAATGTCACTAGGACTAGGACATTTAACTAATTGCACACAAAATTATTGCGTCTTTTATTCATTTTTGTCGATTTTTGGGTTCCTTTTTTTGGCAATTAAACGCAATAAAACTTTCTATATCGGTATATATTGTTCTTGATTAAATAGTCTGCCAGACCATTGGGTCGCTTTTTTAGATTAATTAGGGACGTATGAGACATACACAAAGCCATCAGAAGCACTGTTGCGGAGTTGAGCTTACAACCTGTAACACAGGACTAAATTGGTTGGTGAAATCATTATGATGTGGGTTTGTGTCTAGCCACTAATAAGCCTATTTTAGGAATTAAAACCGTTAATTTAAACATATATCTACGAAAACTTCTAGAATAATTCCATTGAAAAGGAGGGTTTGCTAAAATTTGTCATGCCTAATGCAGGCAAATCAATGGTGGCCGAAGGTGGCAAAGTCAGCAATGTGGGACTAAGATACCAACCCTCAGTAAACATATGTAGCCTCAGACCGACGGTGGCCGTGGGTGTCCGCAGCACGTCGCAACGACGTAAGTGTAGGTGATGTCGGTAACACGAGAGTGGTAGGTCGGGTAGTGGCGCCGGACATAGTGACCCACTGCTTGTATTTGTTGACTAAAATAAAGTCAGACAAAATTAGAAGAATAATTTATTGCTCTATCTAAACTATGGCAAATTTCGACCACATTCTTAATATTTTTGAACCAATTTTTAAACGCATACTATGGTTTATAAGTTATCTGAAACTTTTTAAAGTTTTCATAATATTTCAATAGTATCCAGCAGCTATAGATGTCAATATACACTTTTGCGTAATTACTGTATCTACCTTACGATACAATCTACACTTTGGCGTAATGACTCTAATTACCTTACGATACAATATACACTTTTGCGTAATTACTGTATCTACCTTACGATACAATATCAAATTTGTTAACGAATGGCTACATTGCAAACTATAATCATTGCTAGCTGTTCATTATATTCTTCAGAATATTTTTTTAAATATCGTCACTTTACCGGTTAAAACTTACGTGTTAGAAAGCGAATAATGCTCGGCTAGTTTCGGGACCACACGGTAATAAAATTAAAAATAATTCAAGCGTACGACAATTTTAACAATAAAATGCTTATTTAATTACCACACGTTTCATTCTAACAACAAAATGCTTTTCTAATCGATAAATGTAGCAAATCGGAATGATACATACCTGATGTTGAGATCCATAGTATATGGTCGTCCGTGAGACCACCGGGGAGCCCCCGTTAGGGAATTGGAGTGAACCCAGTCCGTGAGCGTAACCTGGCTGAAATTGATATTTATGTTTTTTTATTAATTTCTAAATTAATTTATAATTGCGAGTACATTCAGGTAACATTTACTATCGACTAAGTTATTGTCAGAACACCTTCGGACCTTTTCACCTGTAACGTTCCATCGGTTGGGAGGTAGCAGAGCTTAAACGGTGTTATTAAAGTAATAAATTAATATTCCTGGACATCTCACACAGCACCATCTGGTCCCAAACTAAGTAACGCTTGTACTATGCGTACTACATAGACATAGATACAATTACATTATAAATAAAACCCAGACTCTAGACAAACACAAATGTTCATTACATAAGTGTTTGTCCTGTGCGGGTATCAAACCCTCGCCCTTGACACAGCAGGCAGTCAATATCAGTATAATATATAGAGGTAACAGGATATTGAATACGGGCTCATCTATCTAATATTTGGTGAATTAAAAACGTTTTTTTTTTTCAGTGACACTGGTCCGGTTTATCTGAGATGCAGTAAATTTGAGATGATTTCATTCATCTGCGGCACACCTGGCCACACCACACTAAAACCGCGTTAATCGCGGCTGCTAACACTACAAAAACAATCCGGTATAAGATCAGCATTGCCTCGTCATTTGTTCTCTAGCTTGTCGCAAGGACAGGCGATTCCATTCCGATGTTAATAAGTGTGCGTTGCTGTTTGCACAATTCTAACCGGCTCAAGTTGAAACCATGCTGATCAGATACCGGGAGGATGAGTGTGCGATAAACATTAAATATACGAACCTCAAATTTACTATCAACAGGAAAATAAAAAGAGAGTCCTCTGAAATTGAGCGCGAACAGATGGCGCTGTGAGTCGTAGAGGCCGGGGTGCGTAGCACCGAAACAGTGCTCCACCTGCTCGATAGATGGCGTTATCTCGGGGGAGTTGAAACACATACCGCTGCAAGCAAAAATCAACTTTAACACTGTACAATACAATATTTCTTTATTTCTAAAATTAATGTTGACAGTTACCTAGTGGTCTTAGCGTTTGCCACGCGTTCTAAAGGGGTAGGCATTCGAATCCGGCGTGTACCAGAAATTCTATTTTAATATTGTAAGGCTAATTGTTCATTCGCACCACTGGCTTTTCGGTGTAGAAAAACATCCAAAAAGAACATATTATTGTATGAAAACCATCATTCGCACTGAGCCCGCGTCATCAGCCATATCCCAAATCACCGTAAGTTTAATGCAATTTTTATTGATAAAATAAGAAATTTAACTTTTTTGATGAATAAAGTCAATGCAATTAAAGTATCTAAGCATTTTTACAAAAATACACATTCAATTTCATATTTATTTCAAGATCTTTAATTTTGTATGTCTTATTTTATTTAATTTCTGTGTAACATTGACATTTTATTTTTTATTACACTTCCTGCTGACATATAATTTTCCTTTTTCAAGTAGTATAGGTACCTACTTGTAAATGGCATGCACTTTTAACAGGAGGTAAGACTTTAAACCTTCTGAAAGGCAACAAGTAATTTACATCAAAATCGCTTTAAGCTGCATTAAAAAGGTAATTAATACATTGCAAAATAAATTAATTTATTAAAAACTTTTTATTATCTTTTTATTTATTCACTAAGATTGAATTAGCTAGTTACTAGTACAATCTAAAATTAAAGATGGAAGATAAAATTATAAAGGCAAAATTAAACTTTTTAGATTAACAAGTCAGGCAGGGTTACTTGGCAGTTAGAGTGAGTGAAGACAAGGGCGACGCAACACGATTTGTAACTAAGTGTCACTGCGCATTTTTAATGGTGGTACTGATCAAGGAATCGGTGAGCTACGACAGCATATAATTTAATAATACGTACGAACCACGATTATTTATCGGCCGATATTTCGAGACCCAAAACTATCGGCTGATTAAAAAATCGGACAATGTGCGGCTAGGCTAACCGTGCGTGAGTTGTGAAGCTACCTACATCGCAACTAGCTGTTGGTTTTATTGAAATACAAGAAAATTAATAGTTTATTAAAAGCGTTATAAATGTTTTTAAGAGTTCACGACAATGCTTTGCACAAGTTTTAAAGTTAGCATGTAGAATTTTAAAAATGTCTTTGCCTTAACAGTTTAAAATCGAGTTAAAAGGTGCAGGGTATCGAACAAGCGTACATAATTATGTTTCCATGTGGGTAAGGGGTTTATGGTAAACATAGTAGAACACGAACATTTAATTTCAGTCTAATCTACTTCGTCGACCCAAAGAAGTCCTCGCCAAAAAAATTTAATTTAAGTACTAGAAATTTAACACTAAAAAAATGATACTTACCTATACCTAAGTTTAACTAATTTCATATTGTAGATTTCTATAACCTTTAGCCGCTGTGCGACAGGGTCGAATATTAACCGGATCCCATCTTGTGGCATATTTATTACTAGGTCTACATCTAATGGTTTCTGGAAAAAAAAACATAGTTGTTAGTAAAATAGTTGTTTACTTTTAGAAAATCAATAATGAGAAGATACAGGCAAGCGAAAAAAAGCGTTCCAAAACCACAAAAAACTTAATTTTTATTTTTTGGTTATTATTCTATCATACACCTTCGTACATTAAGTAATTATAATCTGATAACATGTGTTTTTATGTTTATAACAGCCTGGTATTTTTTAGACTGGCTTGTTGAATTCTTTACTCCGCCTACAGACATGTTTGATTTTAGCTCCTGTTGACAGAAGGAGAAATTGACGGACGGAAGAAGAAATTGACAAAAAAAAAGATCTGGGGACTGACTCTCCACCACAATCTCAATTTCAATCCCGTACGATTGAAATTTTAAAAATTATCCTGTATCAAAGCCAATAAAAGCCAGAAACCTCTGTGCAAAATTTCAAGTCGCTAGAGTCTAGACACAGTACTTTGCGTTGATATATCAGTCAACCAGCCTATTCTTTTTCTTGTATAAGATAGAGAAGTGGTACCGATGGGGACGACAGATCGTGAGCAACAGAACCAGTGTAGAGCTTATCCACAGCAATACGCGTCAGTTCCTATACAGGTATCGCTTTACAGTGGTTTTGTTTGCCGTCTAAGGCTCATTGTACATAATTGAATAAATCAATAGCGACTGTTAGCCATATAATTATCCATTTATAAAACTTGTATATAATTATATGTTTTATTTTATCACTTTTATAAAAGTAACTCTGTTTTTCCCTTTTCTACATTTTTGCCATTCTTTGTCCCCAGTACATATTGGATGAATAAATAGCTATTAGTTGCCAGAACCAAAATTGGAAAAGCCAATAAATAGTTTATCGCAATCAAGTCAGTTGTACTAAGTATTGGTAAACCGGAGGATTACCAACCCTGTATGTTCCTATAGTTCCAACCTGCCGGGCTATTGTCTAACTCCAATGATAATGGAAATCAGTAAATTTTGCCAGCTCCGCCGCTCTAAATTCGGTTATCATCGTGGAAGTAGTTCGTTATAGCTCAGTTATAGTTATTCCTGTGGGAACTATTGAATTTTTCGGAATAAAAGTAGCCTAAGTCTTATTCCAGGATCGAACCTATATATTTGTGACAAGTTTCATTCCGATCCGTCTAGTGGTTGGAGCGTGATTGAGTAACAAACATCCATCCATCCATCCAGACATACTTTCACACTTATAATACTGGATACTAGATATTGTCAGCGCGTGGAACTCCTTAATTTTACAAATGAAGTTTGCTACTTATGGAGTTAGCTGTAGCTATAGTTCGTATAAGCTCAGTTATAAGTATTTCGACGGAAATGTTAGAATTAAAAGTTAGCCTATGTCCTATCCTATTAACCTATAAAGGATAAAAAGTAGCCTATGTCCTATCCTATTAACCTATATGTGTTTCAAGTTTTATCCCGATCTGTCCAGTGGTTGAAGCGTGATTAAGTAAAAAACATCTAAACATCCAAACTTTCACATTTACAATATTAGTAAGATGATGTACAAATGGGGGAATTAATGCCTAAACCCAACACCATTGTGTTTCCATTGCTGCACCCATAGATATACAAACTGTGGCTGCACCCGTTTGCACTGTATGGTACACTATACATATCTACGCGCGCGGCAATGGAAATCGTAATGGAAGTGAAAACAATAACTATTGTGTGTGTGTGTGTATGTGGTTGTTTGTGCGTGCGCGTGTGTGTATGTGTGTGTGTGTCTGTGTATGTTTAGGTGTACGTGTGTGTAATAGCACATATCTGCATGCAATTAATTCTATACCTAATTATATTAACTGTAAATATATAACGAGAACTACTGCCGACAAACTGTTGCACAGTTTGGCAGATTATATCTTATGTATTGTGTTTGTTACAGTAAATAAATGAAAAAAAAAAACCCGGCTGGTTGATTCGCACATGGAGACAGCTTTTCATACAATAAATGAATTTTGCCATAATCTCCCAAGTTCCCTAAATTTTACTAATGGCTAAAAGCACGTTATATTTCAATATTTTTGCAAAGGTGCCGCTATTTCTTGTATGGAGCAACTTTAATAATATAATGGCTTATCAGAATCTCATGAAACCAAAAACCGTGAGCAGTTAATTTTTTGTTCTTTTTTTTTTTTAAATTAAAACACAAAGTTTTAGAACTTTGTAAATTATGGCAAATCAATTTTGTATGCAAAACAATCTACGGCATTTACCCTTACGACGAGTTTGCAAACCTTATCTTATATTTACCCGAACAAATACACAATTACAAAACGTAAGTGGCACCAAATTAGTAGGTAAAAGAGCCCTAGCTAGCGGTTCGTATTGACAATGCTTTTACATACCTACTTATTTAGATTTGTACCTAGAGCTACGTTTCAATATACTTAACTCTCTGTCAAGTAATCATCGCTCGATAAGGTAGTGATAAAAATATACGATGGGGTGAAAAATCTACAAATGACTAAACATGTACAAACCGTAGAATAGAAAGTGGCGCCAAATTAGTATGAAAAAGAGCCCCAACTTGCGGATCGTATTGACAATACTTTTACATGCACACCTACATACTTATTTGGATTGGTTACGTTCCAATACACTTTTACTCTTTGTCGAGTAATTGTGCAGCAATAATGTATTTACCTGATCACTATACAATACTTGTACTCCTCGTATCGTACCCACTTGACTTTGTATGATGGCCACCGATTGTGAAAAGTGCATTCCTGCAACAAACAAAACGAAGAACCTTGAGGTATACTAATTGATTTATTCATACATAATATTGTAATCGCGTCAGCGTCGCACTGTGAGCGATACAGTAATATTGTACAAGGATTTTTTTTTACTATGTATACAAGAATTTGACCGCGGATTCGCCCGCGATAAACTCGGTTATCAGCGTCGGGTTCCTAAGGAAACGTGTTAATTGTTGTGACCGTAGTAAAGAAGTTTGCTATAGCTGGAGTAACTTTTGAATTTTACAGGATAAAAAGTAGCCTAGTTCCTTCTTCTTCTCTTTAAATATCTGTTCCAAATTCAGGTGAAAGATTTTGGAAAATAAGATGAAGGCACGTTATAGGTGTAAAAGCACTTCCTGCAGTATGACCACTGTTTGCCGCTCTCTAGTACATATCGACCTTATCTCCCCTCTACTACGATCATAATACATAAGAACACGCACACATTCGGGCGTATACACACACGTTATTTACTAATGTAGTGTTTGTAGCCACGAAGAACGCGTTTTGTATGAAGTGTCTAAGGTGTGAACAAGATTTATTCTTTTATGTTGCTAAAGTGCAATATTACTGTAGCCCACCTGAGTAGATTTTGGAATACTTAGCAATATAATTCATTTTTAGTGGGACTACAAGCTACTTGAAAAAGCGCGCGGGAATTTCAGGAATCTTTTTTCATTTAAAGAGCAACTAAGACGCTTATACCTACGTAGCACCGTTATAGTAGAGACATATAGAAACATAGTTAAGTACTTATATACTATTTCATGTTTGAGGCTGACTAAAATTAAACAAAACCGGATATCTATATTTATTTTGCGTGTCGGTCAAAAAAATAAACAGACAAACAAAATATTTTAAGGACGTATTAGATTGTGAAATGCTTTAACAGATTGTTTAGCAGTGAAATTTCAAAATATCTTTAACTAACAGACATGGGTACGTTACACAGATAATAATATAGGTTTCTTGTTGCAATTACTTTAGGTAGATATATGTTATATAGTGTATGTATAGTTTGGCTAATAACTTAGAACTTACTCTTTGAATTTTGGTACTTATTGCCATTATATAAGTGTAAAAAAGCTTCGTTGTCTTTCCATAGGAATATATCTATATTTACCTATTTCTAAAACGAAGCCACGGGTACAAGTGAGTATAAGACAAAGCATTTTATCTCCGCCTTCTCTTTTGAACTCTGACAAAATAATTCCCATCAATATTTATCAGATAAGTAGAACTGTGTTTACTTGTTTTGATAACATTAGGTTTATGGCAAAGTGACGTAATGTTATGTATGTTGACAAATTGTGTTTTCAACGTAAACCAGCTCATAGATAATACACACCAGTCCTTTTACATCATATTACTGAACTAAACGCGTTGTTTTTTTTGTTGTTATCTACAACAATATTATAAAGAGGAAAGATTTGTATGTCTGTAACGAAAAAACTCAAAAACTACTGGACCGATTTTAAAAATTCTTTCCCCATTAGAATGCTACATTATCCCTGAGTTTCATAGGCTATATTAATCCAAGGTGTAAAAAACTAAGCCATAAAATGTCTTTCATCGCATGCGCTGCGGAAACTATTGATGATAGAACAAAAAAATGTTCTACAATAGTAAAGAACATGTCAATATCTATAAAAAAACTTCGCGATACCGTTTTTTATTTATTTATTTACATTTATTACTCGAAGTGCTTACAGCGTGAACCAAAACGCACTATGAGTTAGAAATATTAAATACAATAATACAGTTAAATTACAATTAAATTATTAGAAGAGAAAAAAAAATACTTAATAGGCATGTCAATAGTGATAGTTAGTGATAGAGTAATAATGATAGTTAAGAAAAATGGATAGTAAACTTTTGGGTATGTCATTCATTAGATTAAATATATTTATTAAATTATACTTCAATGTCGCGTAGCATTCCACAATTACAGTTAAAAACTATTACAGTTATGTCACTTTAACTACTTTTTTACATATTTAACTTTTCCAATAAGTACGCTTATAAGCAAGCGCCAGAGTTTTTACGACAACTACAGTCATCATCACCAAAGTATACCTACTTCTTGTACTACAAGTACTAGTCATAAATTTTAATTTTAATCTATGGCCGCTAGAGGAGCGCCGATAAGATGCTTGCCTAGGGCGCCCTCGACACTTTATCCGCCTCTGCCTGTTGATTACTTTTTAAATTATTCAAATACGCAGAGCGGACGCAACCGACATTGAATATTTTGACTTCCTTCTAGGTAAAAAAACTTTGAGAAAAAAATAGGTTTAGGATTAGGATACAAACATTAATGGTAAGCTGTCACCGTAGCCTATGGACGCTTGCAAACACCAGGGGCATAACTCGCGCGTTGCCGACCCTTCAAAAATCTAATAACTTCTTTCTTGAAGAACTCCAAACTGTAGTCCTTAGAGAAAACGTTGGCAGGGAGCTCATTCCACAACCCAAACGTTCGCAAGCGGAAGTTAGTTAGAGGATGTACGCGACCATTTCGGTTCTAAAGTGTGAGAATTAATTCCCTGCCGATGGCGAGCGGTGCGATGGTAGAAAGTAGCCGTGGTTATCTTTTCGAACAATTCCTCAGAACACATTCCATTGTACAAGCGGTAGAACACACACAGGGAGGTAGTGTATCCTCAGACTTAAGGGCTCGATACGGGTAGTGAATTTGGGATCGTCGACAATTCTCACAGCCCGTTGTTGAACTGAGTCAAAAGGGCCAAGCTGGTATGCGGGTGCACCCGCCCAGAGATGGCAGCAGTACTCCATTTGTTCTTCTTTTGTACATTTGAGATTACAGAATTATCGACTATGAGTCAGTCGTAAGCTGTTAAGGAAAATTTTAGTAGTGGAAAATTATATGCAATAAAGATTCTATGTTTACACTAGTGGTGTATTAAATACGGTCGCTCCATAGCTACTTTGGTAGTACTAGCACCGCCTGCGGATCCAAGGGCGGGGGTTCGATCTCCGCACAGGACATACATTTACGTGATGAACGCATGTTTTGTTCTCTAATGTATTTTTGTAGTTTTTCGTAATAAGTTTATGTCATTTAATAATAATAACTAACTTGGACACCAAATTTGCTCGGTACTTTTGTTTTTTTAGAAATCGTGTTTTAACAAAAACTTCAACTACATAGGTAAACTTAAAAGAGATTTAACGTTGTAACTCTAGGTATCTAAATATAAAATTTTATCCAGTTCGTTAGAGCCGGTTCCGAGATACGTAAATATATATATAAGTACCTACAAGAATTGCTCGATTAAATATATCTGATAAGTATTTGTATCTGCTATCTGGTTTCAATAGTACAAGCTTTGCTTAGTTTGAGACCAGTGATTATATGCATCTTTTTTTGCAACAAAATCTTATAGTCTCATTAATATTATACCTCACTAAATGTTTGCAAAGTAAGAATTTTTAAGGGTCTGTTTATGTCAAATTGGTCATGATTGTCGATCTAGATCTCATTTTGCATGTTGTAACACGATTTTTGACATTTGACTCTATACATTTATTTTGCGATACAACCTTGTTTCGCACACATTTTTTATTGAATCTTTAGAGAAGATAACAATTTTCATAGATAAAGTCTTAGCAAGCTCATAGATACACTTATGTAATTTAAACTAATCAATGACAAGATTGTTTTCCTTTCATTATTATAATTCCAAGGTAACGGTAAGTATTACAGATAAGGGAACGGTAAGTATTACAGTTTGTCTAGAATTGGCCGAGTTATATTATTCAGTCCCTCGATCTTTCATTCCACCGTTTATTGTTACAAAACTGGTCCCTACGACTTATGGGACACTCGGCGTTACAAAAATCGCACCTCTTGAAAATCCCTACTAATATTATAAACGCGAAAGTTTGTAAGTATCTATGTATTTACTCAATAACGCTTCAGCCACTGGCCGGATCGGGATGAAACTTGGCACACCTATAGATTAGGTCCTGAAATAGCACATTATCCCAAAAAATTCAAAAGTTTCCGCGGGCATAACTATAACCGAGCTTAAACGAACTATAGCTATAGCTACAGCTTGATATAGCAAATTTCATTAGTGTGATTAAGGAGTACATCACAGTATTAATACTGTGATTAAATAAAGGAGTCCCACGCTGATGACCGAATTTAGGGCGGGCGGAGCCGCTGGCAAAGTCTAGTGGTCTATAAAATACTTTTAACCCTATTTAATCAGACAATGAGGAACCTACCATCGGAAAGGCAATTCATTTAGATATCAGAAAAAATAAATTAATACCGTTTCTTTACCAAAATTATACAAAAAAAAAATTAATTGTGAATAAATAAAAAAAAATGGTTTTATATCAATCGCAATGATCACCACCTATCACTCAGGGCTAAAGGGGTTGTTGAAAAAAGACTGTTTACCATACATTATGATGTGGGAGTGTTTTTAGCCACTGGGCAACCCCTGTGGAGAATAAAAACCGGAACGTTATAGAATATACAATCACGCCTTCAATGCAATGGATAAAATCAAAGTTAAATGATTTTACTAACTTTATTAGAACTGAATCCAAGACACGATTGAAAAAATTCCACAAGTATTGGAAAGAAATTTACTTCCAGAATTATTCCAGTACTACAATAGGACTAAACGCATAATGAAATTACTTAAAAAAATATCTATTAGGTACTTGATTGCATTAAAACTATTTAGACATATTAGACAAAAGTAGGTCATGTAATATTTTTTGTCCTTTAATGATAATGAGGTTTCATTTTAGGGTTCCGTACCCAAAGGGTAAAAAACGGGACCCTATTACTAAGACTCAGCTTTCCGTCCGTCCGTCTGTCACCAGGCTGTATCTCATGCACCATGACATTTAGACACTTGAAATTTTTACAGAAGATGTATTTCTGTTGCCGCAATAACAAAAAGTACTAAAAAAAACAGAATAAAACAAATATTTAAGGGAGGCTCCCATACAACAAACGTAATTTTTTGCCGTTTTTATAGATTATGGTACGGAACCCCTCGTGCGCGAGTCCGACTCGCACTTGGCCGATTTTTTTATTGCACAAACCAATTTTTTTACCTAAAACTATCAACGATCGTAGCTATTAATTGGTGGTTTATTTGCTGGAACGAACTAGACAATCTAGGTCATTGACCACGTCTAGGTCGTAACATCTATGTCAGGAGTAATCGTAACCAGACGACACAACCCTGATTCATACAGATAATATGTTCCGAGCATGTCATCGGATGTTTTCTAAGCTCCGCCTACAAGTGTACTAAGGAGCTGTGTAGCGCTCAGTTTCTCAAATAAACATAGTTCACCAATAATTTCGGATCGAAATTAATGTTTTCAATGTTTTTCCTTAATTTAAATGTAAATCAGTCAATGTATATCTAGGTGCCTATGCGGCCATTATTACTTTTGGACTTTGTCACACACAGCGTTATCCGATCCCAAACTAAGCAAAGCTTGTACTATCGTTAACAAACGACCAATACAATATAGATACAATTTTATTTAATAATTTCGGATGTTTCAATGTTTTTTTTTTTATTTACAATCTGTCAATGTATGTCTCAATAGGAGCCTATGTGCAATATGTTATAAATAGCACCATCTGGTCCCAAAATAAGCAAAACTGGTACTATATGTACCAAACAACTGATAAAAAATACTTTTTTTTTGTAAATACATATACATATTTTGCATAGAGACAAGACAACACAAATGTTCACCATTTCAAACAAACCAAAATAAGCAAAACTGGTACTATATGTACCAAACAACTGATAAAAAATACTTTTTTTTTGTAAATACATATACATATTTTGCATAGAGACAAGACAACACAAATGTTCACCATTTCAAACAAACAAATGTGCATTGTATTACATGTATTACATATTAAGGCTATGGCCAAATACTGTAGCAAAAGCGTGCCGTTTCGACCAGTATACAAAAACATATAACGGTATTGAAGTATACAAAGAGACACAGTTCCACGTAAGATAGGCTAGCACGTGACCGCACTTTGAAAATCTTGATTTTGTAGGTTTTTTGTTTATATAAAATTCAAATAATTATTTAGAACTATGAAATTAGCAAATTCACTTGGTCATATTAATATATATTTTATGAATTAAGAATCACGAAAATATAACTTTTAGTTTTCCAAACAATTTGAATGAAAGGCCAAAAATAGAGTGACAGAATTAATTTTTTTTCTAGCTATTTTAATAGCCCAATCATTATTATATTAGCAAATCCACCTAATTAAGGTTTGGACTATAAAGTATATTTTTTCACGTCAAAGTCAAAAAGTGTACTAAGAACTGTAACAAAATTAATCAAATTCTAACAAACCTAACTGTTTTGGGTATGCCATTACCTTAACTTCCCTCGTTCTGTTGTGGAGGAAAAATGTGAAGAACTTGTGTCTCAAATCGAGATCGGTCTGTCCAAGGTCTCTGACTGGGGACGGGAAAACTTGGTCCGATTCAACCCTTCAAAGACACAAGTCTGCGCGTTCACCACTAAGAAAACCCCATTCACTATAGTCCCACAATTCCAGAACACTCCCCTCTCCATCTCCAAGAGCATTGGGATCCTTGGTGTTCACATCTCCAGCGATGTTCAGTTCCGAGATCAATTTCTAGACAAGGTAAAGCTGGCGTCCAAAAAACTTGGTGTACTCAACAGAGCGAAGCAGTACTTCATGTCGGGGCAAAGGTTGCTGCTTTACAAGTCGCAAGTCCGGCCCCATATGGAGTACTGCTGCCATCTCTGGGCGGGTGCACCCGGATACCAGCTTGGCCCTTTTGACTCGGTTCAACGACGGGCTGTGAGAATTGTCGACGATCCCAAACTCACTTGCGGTATCGAGCCCCTAAATCTGAGGAGAGACTTTGCCTCCCTGTGTGTGTTCTACCGCTTGTACAATGGGTTGTGGAATGAGCTCCCTGCCAAGGTTTTCTCTAAGGAATACAGTATGGGGTTCTTCAAAAAAGAAGTTATTAGATTTCTTAAGGGTCGGCAACGCGCGAGTGATGCCCTTGGTGTTGCAAGCGTCCATAGGCTACGGTGACCGCTTATCATCAGGCGGACCGTAGGCTTGTTTGCCACCGTAGTGGTATAAAAAAAAAAAAAAACTTTAATTGATTTATTTTCTTTAGAAGCATCGAAAATACAGTATAAATTTTAGGTCTATCGATTAATATATGTTTTTACGCCGACATAACGAGGTGCAGAAAAGTATATAGTATATCCTACAAATATTGTAAATGCGAAAGTTTGTTTGTCTGTCTGTTTATTATTTCGTAAGTCACTCAAACATGGACCGATTTAGATGAAATTTAGTATGAAGATAGTTTGAGTCCCGGGGAAGGAAGTTTTTATACCGAAAAATTCAGCAGTTCCCGAGGGAACGGCCATAACCGAGCTTAAACGAACTATAGCTTCATTAGTATAATTAAGGAGTTCCACGCCGATAACCGAATTACCAGCTATTAATATTATAAACGCTAAAGTTTGGATGTTTGGTTGTTTGTTACTCAATCACGCTTTAACCACTCGATAGATTGCGATGAAACGTGGCACACATATAGGTCAGGCCCTGGAATAAGACGTAGGCTAATTTTCATCGCGGAAAATTAAGAAGTTCCGCGGTAATAACTTTATCCGAATTAACATAACTACAGTTCCCTATAGCAAACTTCATTAGTATAATTAAGGAGTTGCCGAAAGAATCCCACGCCGCTAACTAAATTTAGCTAGTATAGTTCATTTACCCAATTTTTATTGTTAATCAATATTTTATTTTTCTGCCCATAAAAAATTAACTTATAATTTTTGTCCTTCTATAAAAAATTGTTATTAAGCTGTATTTTTATGTAGCACATAACTCATTTTTGTAATTACTTTAGCTATGTACTCACTTAACCACAACATAATATGTAATATACAGGTACCCCATACAACCATTCTGATAATAAAATCACTTGCAAATGTTTCTTCTAGAGTGTGTCAAAGTTTAGCGCAACCTACCTACCTACTAGTAAAATTGTTCAGAATAAGAAACCTTTGTCTCTATAAGTGTTCCGCCATCATCATCAAGTGATAACAATACTAGCTATGCCCCACGGTTACATCTGCGAAAATTTGATCCCCGTGGGAACTTTCTATGGGGATAAATCTGGGCTATGTCACTCTTTGGCCCATAGAATGTAAATGTTGATCTGTAGCTATAGTGTAGACAAACCAACAAACACACAGTATACAAAAGGTTTTTTAAAAGTAAATACTCATATAATTTACTTAATAACTTAGTATGAAAGAAAGATAATAAGTCAATACCCTTAAGACAACATAAAAACTGATATTTTCACTTGAATATCTTTTTTTTCATAGTAACCGTATACATGACTATTGATAAGTAACATTATCAGCTGCAAAGTTACTTTTGTAGCCTTTGTCTTTGTTATCAGTCACTTACTGCTTTGTTATACTTAATGACCAAATGAAATGTATCATCTATGTCTATTATATATTTTTTTTATTTGTATGTCTATCTGTTTAGCTTTTATTTTATGTATAAAAAATTTATATAAAAGTCGGTGGTGGCCGAGGGGTTTAAATAAGTCGGTGGAGGCTTAGGGTTTTAAATTTCACTTCACGTCCCAAGTGGCGGAGGTTCGAACCCTCGGGGTCGGCGTGTACCAATGAGTCTTTTCTTAATTTCTCAAGTACACTGATTAATTTATTCACACTTGCCAGCCAGTGCTTTTCGGTTAAGGAAAACATCATGAGGAAACCTGCATAAGTCAAGAAAAAAAAATGACGTATGTGAAGTCCACAATCCACACTGGGCCCGCGTGTGGACTATGGCCCAATCACCCTCGCTTATGAGGGTAGGATGTGCCCCAGCAGTGGGCACGTATGAAGGCTGGCAAGATATATAAAAAAATATTTTAGGACATTACACTTAGCACATGTCATGGATACCAGACAATGGATAGAAATACATATTCATTACTTTTTATTTGTAAATACATACATAAATTAACCCAAACCCAAGACAAACACAAAAGTTTATCCAGTGCGGGAATCAAACCCATACCTTAGCACAGCAGCTGGCCACACTACCAACTGGGCTACGAGAGTCAAAATGTATAAACAGTGAAGTACTTTAATAAATTATGCTTGGTACCTACTTATGTCACACACACACACACACACAATCTAATAATTACTTTAGTATTATGTTCATATTATCTATAGTTGTTTGAATTTAATAATACTAAGCACATAATATTTGATAAACAATTCATAACAGAAGTTTATACTTGCCTACAGTTTTAGAGTTAGTCTGCTCTTTTGTATTATTATTAACCAACTTAAAGAGGGTTATGTTTTTTTGCATGTATCTATGTGTACTGGTACTTTATAACTGACCGCGGATCATCTACCCTCATAATTAAAGTTTCGATTCGGATCCTGATATCATTGGATTTGTCATGACAAGCGAAGTGGTAAAGGGTAGTAAGTATTTAAAAAGTCTTAAATGGCAGCCATAACTGCCATAAGCGATTTATGGCCGCAGTTTTGGAGGTGAAATTTGTTTTTTTCAAATCTTGAAATATGAGTAACACAGAGAAAGGCTCAATGGTTCAGAAAATATGTATATGTTACCAGGTTAATCTTAATAATAATAAATTGATAACATGTTTTCAACTTTTAGTCTTGGAACTTTTTGCATTGAAACTTTTCTCTTGTTGATGCTGCTAACATTTTCTTTTAGAGTGAAACACCTGGTGAAAATGACTAATGAGATAATGGGTGAAAACCCAACCAGTATGGCCACTGTCTCTCTTGTGTCAACCTCACCTCCCCTCCATTACAGTCCTGTTAGTGCTCCTATAGAACCTGCACACATTCGCACATATTGACACATCATTTTTGTGACATGGTGTATTTGTGAAGTGCCCAAGTTGAGGTGCAGTTGTGTTTTGCTTGTCGGTTTTTCAAAATTATTTCTAGTAGAATTCAACAACAAATTTAAGCAGTGTTTACAAAGACCTGTAAAGAATTATAGGTCAAAGACTTATGAAACATGAATTGTGAACAATAAGCATGTAACAGTGTGGAGCATTGGATTGCTTATCTCTAATTAACCCACCATTACATTTGGTGTTTAATATTGGAGGCTAAATGGATCTAATCTAATAGGCTACATGGATCTAATTTCCTACAGCCTTTCTAAAGCTTCCTATAAAACAAACCTGGACAACAATGTTGGTAGTTTGGTAAACAAAAACTATGCAATGGGAACAGAGTAGTTAATTTAAATTTGACATTCCAGCATAGCTTCAGGAGTTTTAGGAACTACCATTCAAAGTTTACTTGCCTGTTTGATTTTTTAAAATCCTATCGTATCCCTATGCTATACCTCTGTAAAGAACTTGTAGTATTGTAGAGCTAAAAACTTACATGCAAAAATTGATGTTTTTAGCTCCAGTAGTTTCAGCTCTGCAAGTGTTAGGCAGCAAGAGCTTTATATTTTGTTTAAATATTTTGGATATTACACACAGTGCCATCTGGTACCAAACTTTGCAAACCTTGATGCCAGACAACAGATACCTATAGATTTTTTTTTCTTAATACACATAGGAAACACCCAGACTCAAGACAAACACAAATGTTTATTCCGTGTGGGAATCAAACCAACACCCCTCATTTCAGCAGTTCATAATCCACTGAGCTATGGAGCCACTAATTTAGATATTACAAATTAAATAATTGCTAGTTACCGTACAAGCAATATTTAGGATGATATATTGAACTGTCAAGTTGTGAGATTTCCCTTTTTATTAATTCAATAGAAACATACTTGTACCCTGAATGCGATCAATCTTAATTAAAACATTCTGTTACAAGAAAAAAAAACCATTCAAAGATGGCATCTTAATTCTTGACATAAGAAACAAATATCAAAAGCCAAATTGACCCAAAACCAATTTTCAATAACAAAACCCCAAAGAATGCATAGAAAATATTTCTTAGTACATAACATTCTAGGTTCACAGTACTTTAACAGATGTAACATACACAATCACTTTTAATAAAAAAAGAAGGGTTTTTAAGTTTAAAATCTTGTAACAATACTCTTCTTTGCTACAATTTTAGGCTGAGTTCTTTTTTATTCTCTACCTGCCCTAATTTGATAGTTAATTTTTAACAGAATTAAAACAAACTATCAATGGCAGTGTAAATAATTTGGTCCGAATGTACAATAATTCAACTTAACAGTCAAATTATTCCCAGTAGGTAGAGGAAATCCAAAACAACTTTTAGTTTGGTTGTACAAAAGGGGGGCCTGAGAAACAGATACTTAGAAAACCTTATTTTTCTTTGGGCCAAGAAACCTAGGGTGACTGTCACTCTCTGGCAAGTAAAAGTGATAATACAAAGCCTTGATAAACACAGTTATTATTACTCAATAGAGTAATAGTTATGAAATAAAGCATATATATTATAGCAGAAAAACTCTTGAAAGACCAGAAGCTTAAAGTATGAATATTGTATAGAATACCTAATTAAGTTTTATAGGTATTTTATAACATGAAACTATAACTAAGTACAATACTATAACTCAGTCATATAACAGAAAATCATTGAATCTGCTGTTAATAATTACATGAACATAAAAACTTAGCATCCATGATTTCACGGTCAAGTGTAGAGGACCTATATAAAAAAAATAAACATTGACTGCGTTAAGAAACAAAGGCTGTGTGAGAGACATTTTGCAACAAATAAAAAACCTTTACGAAATGTTTAAAAACATTTTTTCATACAGCAGGCTGAAGCCTACGTATATAAACCGTTTACTACGCGCGAAAAAAACAACATTGCGTAAGAAACGTCCAAAATACAACGCAAATTCTTGACGTAAGAAATAAACATAAAAAGTTGAGCTCACCCAAAACGAATTCCCAAGAATCACAGCCCAGGGATCGTTCAGGAATGATTTCTAAGTCCAACATTGTGCACAAAACACCAATTAGACACTAAACTAGCACACTTTCCCTATAAAAAACGGGGTTTTAATGTTTAAAAACGCAATTACGCTGTCTTTCTTTGTTTGCCAACTTTAGTTTTCAACCATTTTGTATTTGTCAGAACTGTCATTACGAACAGCTGATTGTATTTTACCAGGGCCGTATTCTAAATTTTAAGACGTATTGGGCGTGGCACAACATCACTTGTTTCTGTTATTATGACTGCTTTAAATTTTATTTACTCTCTGTTTTTACTTTACAAGAGCTTTGAAACTTCTACTTTGGAAGTTAATATCTACCCAGGGTTCGTTTGTTTTGAGATAAAAGGTTTGCATGTTTGATAGCTACCTACTTTTCAAACTTTTGCATTAGATAAATCTCACTCAAAGAGAATATAATCACTACGTTTGCTCTCGCTCCTTAGCCTCAAAATGATACATATTTGGTCTACGTAAATATGATCACATATCCAAATTTCAATTAAAACTCAAGTGGCTCCCAATTCGCCTTCGCTCGAATACCCATATTCTATTTCTTCTTTGCAACGTACTGATCAATCCGTCTCCTCCATTATACTTGAACGAACGTTTCAATTTTATAGGGCACTTTTTATTCATTCATTAACATTGGTTTTGCAAGATGAATATTTGACGTATTCATTTCAATAATTTGTTATTTATTTTTTACTGACTAAAATCGACAGGATTTTATTATGACTACTTTTACTTTTATTAGATTTACAATAAAACCCCACGTGGGACCAAACAGGTACTTTTTATTCATTCATTATCATTGGTTTCGCAAAATGAATATTTGAGCTAATCATTTCAATAATTTGTTATTTATTTTTTACTGACTAAAATCAACAGGATTTTATTATGTGCCTCCTATGATTTACTCAAACTATAAATACTTAATGGACTATAATTCTTAGTTCATTAGATTTACAATAAGACCCACCTGGGTCGAAACAGGCATTTTTAATGGCGAAATTACAAAAATTATATATAGATTAAGTTGGTGTAAGGTGTTTGTTTTTGTGTTAGGTCATATAATCAAATCAAATCACCGGTAATCAAATTTGACAGACACAGCTGACATTCAACTGCAACAAAAACAAAAATAAACCTCGCTCTGAACTGTCGTTTAGATATTATACAGTTTATAATAGTTCGGGGACCGTGGATACGACGTCATTTTGTATTTGGACTTAAAAATGTAATTTGTTTATTTTAGATTGTGACAAGTGGAATGTCTAAGAATTTGGTTTTTTTGTCTCTAAGACTGGTGTCTTAAACGAACAAATGGCATGTGATAAAATAAACGGAAATAATGACGGTCTCTTAACATTAATCCCAAAACGTTGCGTTCATTTTTGGATGAAAAACCACTGATAGGAGTAAAAATCAACCATTTAATTTGTTTCGAAATAATAATATTGATAAAAAGTTCAGAAAACACAATTACTACAGACATTTATTTTGTTATATAATTTTGATTAATTTTTAATTAAAATTACTGTACGTATGTCACGCACTTCTGTCATCGCGTGACTTTAATTCGTTAACTGTTAGGCGTTACAGAGTATTTTAGTGCTGCGACTACGGAAAATCTTTATTGGTTATTTTTTCGGCCAGGGCATCCGTAAGGCTTTTATTAATTAATTTGGTATGATTTTAAAATACAATGCCAGTATTTAAAAATTGTGTAATTCTAAAGATGCACAGTTTGCATCGTTCCGAATCAATTAGTGTTTCAAATTAATTTAAAATATATTAAATGATTTTCTAAAAAAAATTAATAACCGTTTTAAATTTTGCTTTCACACTCGACACTGGACAATCACATTTGTGATTTCGCAAATAAAACTTTAATTCTAGGATTATTATTCCAAAACGACCCCGTTAAAATTGCTTGGTTTAGTGTTATTACAAAATTTTAAGTATTTATTTTTTCTTGTAACTGCAAATAAAAATTTAAGTAAATCTTAACAGTCATATGTATGAAACTGAATCGGGTACCCAGATCTACAAAAAAGACATCTTATTTATTAGAAATACTTATAATAATACATATACTCTGCGCTTAGATTAAGTTGATCTGGAATGTAGTACAAATGAGTTCGGACCTGGCCAAACATGACGCATGCGTACGAACCGTGAACGGAAATATTACGAGCGAACAGTCGTAGTGTTTTCTAGACATCCCTATCACACTTATACAACATTGCTATTTGTTATTTCTTTTCCACAAACTGTTCATGATATCTCTTTCACACTAACGTTTTATACATATTTCTTTCCATTGAATACAAATATAGCGCAATAGAACACAACAATAAACTAATTTCGTTTCAACGACTGTGTTGTATCAACATATCGCTAAAGTACAAGAATAAAAGCAGAAATGTACGATTTAATGTTTACACAACAAACCACGACCAATCTCATAATTATTGCCCCTGAAATTTCAGCTTCATGAATCATTTTACTCCAGACAGTCCGTCTCTTTACGCCTGAAATAACATCCAAAGACTACAATATATATTAAGAAAATAACATTCTAGAAAATAAGGCTCGTAATGAAAACATACTGTTCGTGTTTCAATTCTGTTTCTCCCATTATTGCACGGCAGCATGGTATTTACTTTGTAACCTAGGATATTATGTTATATCATAAGTACCTACCTAGATAGTGGATTGCCTTTTAAGGTAGTCATCATCGTCTTCATTATATCAGCCCACTGCTGGACATAGGCAGCGGCGCCGACTCCATGGGATCTAAAAGGGTCCTTCAATCACCAATGTTAGTATCCAATGGCCTGACCTCCCTCGACATTTTAGGAACCTTTGGTGTTTAACTGTAAATTTATTGGACTTGCCCGGCTCAATAATCTAACAAAGTCAGCGCGCCTGGACAATAGGCCTTACCTAAATTCCTCCATAACACGCAGCTCTGTGTTGCCTGTAATCAACGGCTCCCTGCAACCTTCACCAGGTCATGTAACCCATCTAGCGGAGACTGTTCCAAGTTCACAAAGTTTTTCACAGGTGTAAATGTCGGTGTCGGTTCTTTTAGGTATGCGCCCTGCTCACTACTGTATACTTTAGTTATGCAATTCGGTAACTTAGTTCACCATAGGATCTCCTTATTCTTTATTCGTTCACGTAAGGTCCTCCATAGTCTCCATCGCCTGCTGAGACCTTGAGCTTTCTAATGAGGCTTATAGTTAGTGGCCACGTCCGAATGCCTTAAGTCATCAATAGTAACAAATTGGTTATAGGCTTTTGCCCTACACGGAGAAAAAAAATTAGTAGCTACAAGTAAATAATACTAACATCCAGTAAAATATTAGTAATTCCGAGTACAAGTAAATTACACTGACGGTTAGCAATGTGTTTTACTTATTGTATTTATTAACAGAAAACAAAAACTAGTCTTGTTGGAATAACGGTGTTGTTTACTAAAAACAAGTAAAATTTAATGGAATGCAAGTAACGTATAACAGCGCTTACAATCAGACCGTTTGATTACACCGATAGTTCCTGATGAAGTTCTGAGATGTAAAGCATACGGGAAATAATAACTGGTCAGTGTACCTGGTTTTTGACGGAAGGGCTGCGGCGGATAGTGCGTCAAATCTGTTCAGCTCAGGGTTAACAATTGTGGGGCGGCGGTGAAGGGAAATCCTCCGCCAGGTGGGAAGTTATGCCTGGAGAACGCCTTGTCCTACTTTACTTGCATTTCGGTATGTCGGTTTATATGCGAACTACCGAAAAAACTTCGATGGCGCGATGTAAGACGCGTGACGTCAACCTTAATTCGTAGCAGTACGATATGATGTTTGATATAAGTAAACTTCACTAATTCTTAGAAAGTTGTTTGTAAACGTTAGTACGACAAGTAGTGTTTTATCTGCCCACTTTAATAAAACTTTTTGTTGTCGTTAGTAAGCTTTATATGTTGATATCATTAATCCTACTCATAAATTCAAGAAGTTTTATAGGATTTGTAAAATTCTGTAATCATTAGTACAAATTATTATTTACGGCAAAAGAATGAAACTATTTTGTTTTTATTATTTTATGGAATAAATAAATGTTTTTGTAATTTCAAAAAAAAAATTTTGAAATTTATTAAATTTAGTATTAACGCATTTTAACTATCAATTTTTTAATTCGAATAATATATTTTTTTTATCCGTGTAAGGGCGAGACAAAATTACGCAGTTTTCCAAACTCGTTATTGGTCACCTAACCAAGTACACTATATTCTTCAACGACTGAGAGAGATGTCAGTATAAGGTAAGTATCGATATCGAAAAAATTGACCTCTTTACATTATACTCTATTCATCGATCGTGTGCGTTATCCTAATAGACATATGAAGAAGAAAGAATGGACTTCTGTACATTATACTGTATTAGGAGCTTGTGCGTTACCCTAATAGACACATGCCTTCATAGGAAATAATGGACCTCTTTAGGTCTTTTTTTTTTCAGAGCAACTTTATCTCGCGAAAGCTTATTTTGTAGAATGAAGTTCCTTCCTGCCAAGGCTTTCAGTCCTGCTAAGGACTACAATATGGGGTTCTTCAAGAATGAAGTAGTTAAATTTTTGTAGGGTCGGCAACACGTGAGTGTTGCAAGCGTCTATAGGCTGCGGTGACCGCTTACCATCAGCAGACCGTAAGCTTGTTTGCTACCTTCATGCTGCAGGTCATGTTCATTCAGTCGATACCTTTGACAACTCTAGCTACTTTATACTGAACCACGTTATTCGTGGCTACTCCAACAAAAACCAATGATACGTGTGTATACGTGCAAATGCGTTAGTTTTCTATAAGTGCGATAACAATATTGTAACAGAGGGGCCGCAGAGTCGATTCTAGGAAGCGTTTTGCCATTTTGGCTACACACCTCTACAAGATACTGTATTTATTTATTACTAACCTTCTGGCAGCGGCTCCACCCGCGCTTAATCTAGTTTTCAGCGAGGGATTCCTACAGCAAACCCTTCATTTATGTAAGATTTATATAAGTTGCTATAACAACCTATAGCCCACACACTTGAAATACGGCCGTAGTTATTTCTGCAAGAGTTTTCCGGTACAAAAGTAACCTATCGTTCTCCGTCTCTTTAACTATCTCTGTGTAAAATTTCGGCTCAATTTGATCCTTCGTTGAAACGTTAATATTAGTATGGATAAAACCCAACAAAAATTAATGTATAAGATACTAAGGGACGGCTCAGACGCGACGCAACATAAAGAGGCGCGCGACGTTGGGATGCGATTATAAAAAAAAATCCGTTTCGTTTTTGCCATTTTGGCTACACACCTCTACACTCTACAGTTACTATCCATTATAATATTATAAATGCGATTGTGATTGCGAGTTTGTTTTTTGTCCTCCTTTTACGTCGCAACAAAGTATCCATGTGAGCTGAAATTTTCCACTGAGATAGTTAAAGAGACGAAAAAGGACATAGGCTACTTTTTATCCCGAAAAAATCCAAAAAGAGAGGTTAAGGAGCATACATAATAAATATATCCGAATTTAACGTGGACGAACTATAGCTACAAACTTACTTTGGCAAACTATTTAACTAAAATTAAGCACGGGTAGAGCCGCTGGCAAAAACTAGTATGTAATGATAAAAAAATTGTAATGTTCGCTCTGAACTTGCCAAACATCCGACAGTTTCTGTTTCCCTAACCCCTTCAAGTTTATATCTTTAATATGAATCCCAACGAGAAAAAAAATATACATAAATAAACATACATATAAAGATATACAAAAATAAACATACATGCAATGTATCTGAACTGTAGAGACGGAGATACAAACGGACTCGACGAAATTATAAGGGTTCTGTTTTTACTATTATGGCTATGAATCCTTAAAAGTTTCTGTGGGTAATAAAATAAAAGTAATCTTGTTTAGTAGGATATAAATAAATTGTTTTTTAATTTATATACTTCATTTCTTTATTTTTTAATACATACACCTCGGTTATAAATATGGGATATTTAACATTTCTTTTAAATAAAATACAATATTTTATCTGTCTTTTTTCCTATGTTTAGATTTCTTATGTCTACACTTGGATTTTTTAGCTTTCTTTTTTTTATGTTTTTTCTTCACTTCTTTTATGTCAACCCAAGAATCTGAACTTGATGACATAATTTCTTCAGTATCTTTATCCCTTTCATCCTTACTTCTAAACTTGGGTTTAAAATTATTATTATCCTTAATAGTTTCTTTATCAGGCAAATCTTCTAATCTGTTCTTTAGATTTTCTGGAATTTTCGGTCCGTACATCTCAGCTTCCACTTCCTTAACAACATTAGAATTTTCTACTTCACTGACTAGTGTTTCGGTAGTTTTTACTGGCTCAGTTATTTTATTATCAAGTTTTTTATCGTCAATATTTCTTTTCCACGAATTAAGTTCATCAAAATCAATATTTGCAAAAATTCCCCTCGGCGGTGAAAGATTTCGCTCCACATTTTTTGGTACATCTACAAAATCTTTGTCTGTACCTGTTTTCGTTTGTTGGTTTTCTTCTTCACCTTCATTTTCACTGTCACTCAGAAATATAGATTTATAGAGATCCATTTTATCAAATTTGTTAATTGTTTCTGTTACTCCTGCTTCTTTAGTGTCTAAAGCTTTTTCAGATTCTTTTAGGAATAATTCGGAAACAGTCATTCTTTTCCGGAAACCCGTTTCCGCTTCATTTTCAGTTTTTGAAGTACCTACATCATATTTCTCATTAGGTGTATTACTTTCTTTAAGATTCTGGTGATTTTTATCATTTTTCTGTAATGAATCTCTTTGTAACGACTTGGAACCACTAAATTTTCCTTGCTCTTTGCTGAAACTTGCTTTGTCATGGACGGAAGATTCCATGTAAGAGAAAATTGAATAGGAAACTTTTGGTTTGTCTTCTTTGGCCGGTTCCAACCTGTGAATAAATAATAATCATATGTTTAACTAGGCAGAAATTCATTTATTTAGCGAGAAAACGTAGCCTATGGTTAGTTATATCTCTAGGATCTCATTTATCTTTATACCAAAATCCATCATAATCGATTCAGCGGTTTAAGCGTGAAAGCGTTAAAAAAAAACTCCTTTTGCATTTATAATATTAATTAGAATATCACGGAGACCGAGTAGCGCAATGGTATAACGTTGGGCTGCCATGTCGAAAATCCCGGTTTTATTATCGGTGGAGACAACCGATATTGATACAAATTGTTAATAGTAAAGTTGTCTCTACTCTGGTATGTGTCCAGTATGGCGATATGCTCACTACCTTTCACATTTGTGGATGTTACTAGTACACGTTCGTAGTATCTAATCATCCGACCAGGGAGTAACATGATGGTATATTATTACATAAAATAATTATTATAATGTAGTCCTCAGAGAAAACCTCGGCAAGTGCTCATTCCTCAACCTAAGCATTCACGGGAGGAAGTTTCTCAAAAACAATACAGTACACGACCATTTAGGCGGACCGCAAGCCTATTTGCCACCTTAGGGGTATAAAAAAATATACCCAAATCGCTTCAGGTGTGCCTACAAAAATTTCAAGAGTTCTCATGATTTCTTCAGGATTCCATCAATATATCTGGACCTGACGACCATTGGGCCACGGGTATCCATTTGTTGCAGACTAAGACATAGAAACATACAGTTTAAACTGAGAACATCCTTTTTTTTAGGTAGGTTAAAAAGTAGAAAGAAAGAAAGAAAGAAAGAAAGAAAATACGTGTATTTATCGCATACATGCAACATGCACAAGATCAGTGGTACCAGGGTTAGAAAAAACTAACTGTGGTTCCACTGGGGTACCACGGTTAGGAAAAAGTGACCGTAGTACCACTGGTACTGGTACTACTGGGAGTACCATGGATAAAAAACGATATATCAGTAGGTACATTACCTTGCTCCACCAGGCTCTGGTACGTTAAATCTTTTACACACCAGTGCTTCAGGCCGCCACTGTTCTTCTCTCCTGGTCATGACCCCATATAACTCCTGTTGCGCCGCCTCAATCTGCTCAGGTGTCGCTAAGCCGTAATTCATGGAACTTTTCACTACAGCACACAACGGATTCAGTGCACCATCATCTGGTTCCGAGGCGTGAGTGAACCTGGTTTAGAATTATATGTATAAGCAGAGTTTCTAGCTGCATACTACAGACTTACAATTTCAGAAACCAAAAAAATCGGCCAAGTGCGAGTCGGACTCCCGCACAAAGGGTTCCGTACCATTCTCTATAAAAAAAAAAAAAATCACGTTTGTTGTATTGGATATTTGTCAATAACAATTATTTATAGTTCAGAGTATTATGCAATATTATAATATCCGCCATATTGGATTTAATACGTAACCATAGACTACAAGTTCTGTAATCTGTCATATGGACTGTGCAAAAGCCTCACAGAATTGACCATCCATTAGAAAGTGACATAGAAAGAGACAAGAGAAAACTGGTTCGCATCGTCTCTGTCACACTTTTGCGACTGCGTTTTTTTTCACAGCTGGCTAGAAAATGCGCTGTCCAGTTCTTTTCGTCTATGGACGTCACATAGCTTAAGGCACGCGTGCCACTAAGACGAAGCTAAAGACACCCCACTTTTCAAATTATGATAGCTTTCGAGCTACACGGGAACATACGAACTTTCTAACGTACATACATACTTCCAACCTAACCCAACCAACCCTCCAAACCCCTAAATATCATACCTGTCACCCATAACTCCTGTTAATGGCCTGTACAACTTCGCTGCTTGTTCAAATTCCATCAATTCTCTTTGCCTGTCCCACTCACTTAGTTTATCCATGTTGCTGTCTCCCTCTAACACAGTTTCTTTATCACTTAAGTATTTTTCATATCTGGTTTGTTTTAACGGATTGCTCGCAAAAGGCTTAAACACTTTTGTAATTTCTTTGCCAGATTCTTTAATAGATATATAGTCAAGTTCTTGTTTATTTTCTTCTCTGCTTGTAGTAAAGTTGACATTTCTACCAATTAACTTAGCAATAGGGTCTACTTTACTAGGGGGTGGATCAGTTAGTATATCTTTTTGTATAATTGTCTTCGGTAGTGGGGTTTCACCGAGCAATTCGCCTCTCGCTTCGGCTGTCAATTCATGACGACCTAGTCCTGTAAAACATTACTAATGCTCAATTGATATCAAGTGCACGAAAAATGAAGAAATCACTGTTCGATTTGAGAACTATGAAAAAACATGCATTGCTTTACAACAAAAACGCTAGCAAATATCATCTATGATGTCCGTTAAACTGTTTTATATAGTATTTGCAACGAGCGATTTTTCCGCTGCAGTTTGACTGCTTGATGTGATCTATATTTCGTAATTTCGTGTTGTTCAGTTGCCAGCTGGATCGACAGAGACGCTTCTATACAGAAAAGTATGTGTATTATTTTTTATACTATGGCAGTGATTTTGAAATGTGTAAGGAAAGCCTTTTGAAATAATACCTTGGTCTCTTTGCGTATGTGTAGATGGCTCGAACCTAGACCGCCTGGATCCAGCCGCAGCCGGCGTAAAGTCACGAGGCAAAGCTGGCGGGGGATAGTTCGAAACTGAAGGTAAACCTTTGAGTGCTTTTACAAAACCTTCCAGCACCTGTTGCAGAATCAATGTAAGTTTTATTTAAATTGCATTCATAGAACGCTTTTGAATTGTCATTATAATATTTAGGGTTCCGTACCAAAATAGTAATAAGGAACTCCATAAGTGCTTTTTCTCGTCAACTCAGTATAATAGCCAAAATTGCCGGTAGCCCATTTAAGAATATAATCGTTAACGCATGCTCCACGCCCTCATTTCTTTCGTCAATTGCAGAAAACAATGTTGTTTTGCTATTTATTCACTCATTGTAGCTTATAAATTAAAATATCCTTAACATATATTCTTAAATTAAATATTAGGCGTCAATTTATCTACAGTGCTTTTGTGGCTATTAATACTTGTGCACTTTTGGTCAGTTAAGCCTGTATCAAATATAAGGGTAAATTGGTTGGATTTGGGAAGCGAGTTCATGAGCACTTGCGTGCAGTTCGATTGACTTTTTGCGTGTTTGTAACGCTACTCTCGTGTTCGCGTATTCATTAAAAATCCTATAAGAGAAAACCGTCTCAAACAGCGTCCGCTAGAGGCGCTCCTTCAATACCATACATGTATTTCGTTTACGCGAACGCGATAGTAGCGTTAAAAACTTACACTAGGCACACAAGTATAACGTATTGCTCGCCCAGCCCTTCATGACGAAAAGTGCAATCAAAATCAATCTTAGATGTGGTACAGCTATTTTTTTGCCAGATATACATACAGTGTCGACTTGAAATTAGGCAGGATTGTAGAACATGCATATCAAAATTACATGGAGATAAGTTTATAGTTATTTGAAAAATCTGAAATTGGGGTAACTACGATAAGTAGAAAATAATATTAGGTCCTAAGATACGCTAACTATTACATTTTCCCAAATTGCATTTAGTACAAAACGAATTACAAACATTATATATACTCTTTATTTGTGTTTGTCTTGAGTCTGGGTTTATTTATGTATGATATGTATGTATTTACAAAAGAAAAAGTAATATTTATGTATTTGTATCCGTTGTCTGGTAAGCATAACACAAGCTTTGCTTAGGTACTTTGGGGCCAGACGGCGCTGTGTGTAGTGTCCAAAAAAAATTATTATTTTTCGGCCAGTCGTACAAAAAAAACTAGACATATTTATTACCTACTTAGCGCTATCAGCAAGGCTTGACACGCATATACACTTAGTTATTTGTTTTATTTTTATTATTTATTTTTAAAGTGAATATATAACTTAATATTCTGTGAATATTTCAAGCGTCTACCTTTTGCCGTTATCAATATCAAGCAAAAACGAGCAAAAAAATTACGTTTGTTGTATGTGAGCCCCATTAAATATTTATTTTATTCTGTTTTTTTTCGTATTTGTTGTTATAGCGGTAACAGAAATACATTTTCTGTAAAAATTTCAACTGTTTACGGTTCATAAGATACAGCCTGGTGACAGATAAACGGACGGAAGGTCAGCGGAGTCTTAGTAATAGGGTCCCGTTTTTTACCCTGTGGATACGGAACCTGAAAACATAATCTCATAAGACCACGCCTTCCGTTCAGCAGGCAGGATCACTGTTAACTGAGCCACCAAGGCAGACAATGGATCCTTGACTTGAAATTTATCATCTTTTTAACGACAGCTTAAATAAACATCAAACTCTTTTTACGCGTGGTCTACTAAGTGAGTAATTAGAAAAAAAATACTAACATTGGCTCCTTTTTCTTTAGCACTGTTTTTCCCCGATTTCTCATTAGTGGCGCTACCTAACGTGAAATCGTAATGCGACATGTCTTCAGTTGCATATATGTCATCGTCCTCAGCTTCTAGTGCACCCACACCAAATGCTTGACCTCGGATTGATACCTTAAAATAAAATACTAATATTTAATTATTAAATTCACACCATGTCACATAGTTAGATATAATAGGAGGAGTAAAAATGATGTATATGATGATGGATATGATGATATATGTCCAGGTGATATTTACAAACCGACATGACTCATGAGCGTAGCCAGGTATATCCAAGATGGGGGCAGCGCCCACCCTCCTAGACTGCTCAAAGTGATTCTAACTTAATATTTTGCCTATTAGTATCCCCCACCCTAGCTTAAATACTGGATACAATTATGCGTATCAAAATGTTTTACGAAGATACAGAAAGTAAAGAATTTATAATATACCTTTTTTCCTTTATCTTTCATAAGAAGATGGCTTTTTGAAGTGGAAACTTGACTTCCATATTCCCCCACAAGGTTGCCCAACACTGAATGACGGCTGAGACCTGAGTAGCCAAGGCCAAACCGGTCGTTCTTACGGCGTAGGATATAAGGTTCATAGTCGTCCGGTGCAAACAAAGTGTCGTATTCAAACTCAGAATCTGAACTGTCTTCAGCAGATTGCGCGTCAGTGTTCTGTAAAACAAATGGTATGGAATGTAGATACATTTACATAAACCTTATTTATTTTTAATATTCTAACCACAAAAATAATGATTAGTGCTTAAAATAATAAATAGAAAGGTGAAATATCAAATAGAAAACGGAGGTCTGACATTTTAGTGACAATTCTTATTTGAGCTTAAATCATTTTGTTTACGAATTTCTGAATAAAGGTAAATTGCAAATTGTAGAATTGAATTTTCAGTACGTAAATAAGTCCAAATAAATAATAAAAAATAACATAAGGATTAGTATCCGCACGTTAACTTCCAACAAAAATAATTTATCCCGAGTTTTTGCCAATTTTCGATTTATTTTTACAACAGTACATATAATTTACCTGAAATTTCATTATAATATTGTTTAATACAAAACCAGGAACTGAGATTACCGAATTTTCTATACAAATAATAATATTCGAGTTATTAATATTTGACGATTTTCGCCCATACAACGTTCATTTTCTACGTCTGTATAGTATCATAAATCCTTAGAATTTAAATAATACGATTTAGAAGTCAAATAGCTTATCAATATGTCGGACAAGTTATGCTTAACTGCTTTTAATCTAACTACCACCATTAATGCGTAGTCATGTCATTAACGGCACCTTTAAAATTCGCTCAAACACATAGGTCGTGGTTAGTTTACTAACTGCAAATAAGTTTATAATCGCAAAAAAAAAATGATACGTAACAACAAAAATACAGGTATCAGATTTTTTCTCTATGTGTGCTACATGGCATAGCTTCTAGCCAAATTTCATGATTTTCGGTCAACGGGATGTACCCCATAGGTTTTGATTTATTTGTGTCACAATATGCGACAAAAATAACTGTATTTAGGACACATTTTTTTATTGTATTAACTTAGAAGCTTGATTATTTTACAAATTTAAGTGACCGTAGACTTTATTAGTATTTAATATTAATTTCAACTTGTTACTACAGGCGTTTTTTAGTAAAATAGTCTTGTCAGAAATACAGACGAACTTTTTTTTAATGTGTCAAAAATCGTCAATTTGCAGTTTTGACATAAAACTACAAATTGACGATTTTTTTTTCTATGTTTTGATTTATTTGCGAATGTCGATATATGTGACAAAAATGGCTGTATTTTTTTATTGCGTTGACTTAGTAGCTTGATATTTTTACAGCTTCAAGGGACCGTAGACCTTAGTATTTGATATTAATTTCAACGTGATACCCTTACGCGTTCCTGAGAAAAAGGGTTTTGACAGACAGACAGATGGATAACAAAGTGATCCTATTAGGGTTTCTTGTTTCCTTTTGAGGTACGAAACCCCAAAAAAGGACCAATGTATTCCATTTCAATCAATCCCAATATTATTTAGGAATTCCACAAGATAACCAAATTTAGCGCGGGCCAAGCCGGAGAAAGACGCTAGGTATTAACAATACTAATAAAACACTTACTGACTTCATTTCAGGTGGCATATAACACCCATAAACCCGGTGCTGAGCCTTTGCACGTTTCTTCTCCTCACGAGAGACCCTGTCCCCTGCGCCCTGGCCCTGTCGCCAGCCCATGGCCCGCAACATTCGAACTGCAGCAGTTTCGTGAACAGCTCGCACCAACTGTTCTAACACTGGCTCACCTGCCAATTAAAACAGTTAAGTAAATACTTTAAATTAAGGGTAGGAAACAGCAGTAGGAAATCGTGTTGTGGAAATTTGATAATTTTATATAGAAAAGCGTAAAGTAGCATCCACGAAAATAAAGGAAGACTGACTTAAGAGTTGTATTCGAACCCAAAGCGATCAATCCGCAATCAGATTGAGGACAAACCTTGTTTATGAATGTAAAAAAAATTAGAATATCACAAAAAACGGCCAAAAAGCGCCACCGCAATTTCATAAATTTTAATATTTTATAAACCAAAAAATAAATCAAAACCATGATCGCATGATGGAAGAGGTATCTAGGTACATATAATAAGTTTGTACGGCAACCTCGAGCCTGTGACAACCTGTGAGCGAGCGACACTCGCACTTGGCACTTTTCATACAAACTGTGTTACAACTAATATCTTTAAATATAGACATTTCGATGTTACGATCATAAAGCGCTAATTACCATAGTCCCAAAAGGCATATTCATAGTTTACTTGATTTTAAAGACTAAGTTATGTTTGCAAAAGTCTTACTTTACTTTCTCACCTAAGTAAGAAATTTGTGTTTTTTCATAAAGCTCTATTCTTCTTATCACCATTAATATTCTTATAATTTAAAAATTAAATAATCTGCTTTAAGAGGTTCTTCCTCTTACATCTCAACCAACCGAATGCAGAGATATGTATTTCAAAAAATCGACCAAGTGCGAGTCGGACTTGCGCGTGAAGGGTTCCGTACCGTTATCTATAAAAACGGCAAAAATATTACGTTTGTTGTATGGAAGCCCCCTTAAATATTTATTTTTTGCTGTTTTTAAGTATTTGCTGTTATAGCGGCAACAGAAAATACATCTGTGAAAATTTCAACTGTCTGACTATCACGGTTCATAACCGTGAGACAGCAGAGTCCTAGTAATAGGGTCCGTTTTTTATCCCTTGGGTACGGACCCCTAAAAAAATTTGCTGTCGCTCTAGTACCCGGTCAACGGATGTGCCATAGGGACAACTGCGCCTCAGGCTGTTTTACGTAGCCGTAATCATCAAAATCGGGGTAACGTATTCTCCACTTTCCTCTTCCAAATTAAATTATAATTAATTTATTAATAAAGTTTCATTAAATCTTTTAAACATATAAAATCAACAAAAACTATAGATATTTTATAATTCACTGGAATTTCATGATTAAATATGTTTTTGCGACAGTGATAAATAGCAATATACCTACAATAATAATGCATTTTAAGCAACAACATTTTTATAGTTATGAACAATTAATACACCAACCAATACTTTATACAATCTTTGTATTGGAAAAATCTGATTTGGATTCACCTTAACATTCCTGACGTCCACTAGCGCCGCCAATGGTCATTTATGATTTCCCATTTGAACAAAGTGAATTTTAAAAATGTGTTTCTACAGAAATATGTAACTATATAGTTACAAGCTATGTTTGGAAAATTTTGCATTGTTTCTAGGATAAATATCCGATTTGATCGTAATAATAGAAACGATAATTAACGTTATAAAAATGGTATATAACCAGGTGTATATTTCTGTAGAAGCACATTTTTAAGATTCGCTTTGTAGAAAGAAGTAATTAAAAATATTAATTGGCGGTGCTAGCAGCTGGGATAACGCTCTTAAGCCCTTAAGTTATTCACTCACAACGAGATTTTGCCAACCTCATTGGACCATGTGCAGTTTAGTTTACTACAAGTAAGGACTGCATCGCATTAGAAGCAAGTCTTGGAGCTCATTTAGATAAGGTGTTTAACATGTTTTTCGACTAGCGCACGTCTTGCGTGCGTGACTAATGAACGCACCTATAGCCGAAATGCATAAAGACCTCTTGTACGGGCGCCTAAACTTCGCGTCAAACACCTCACGTGAACAAGCTCTTAATTGCGTGTGACCCGCATTAGCTGTTTGCGAAAGAAAATGTCAAAATGTATAAAAACTCTGAAGCCACACGAAAATGTTAGAGAGACACAATAACATGACAACTTCCTTGCATGTTGGTTATTCATTGTAATTAATTGTTGGAAAAGTATTTTGTATAAATATAATGTTTAAGTATATTAATTTTATGGCTGATATTGTAATATTGTAAACTGGTCTATCATTCTAATTACAAGAGCATAAGTATAAAAAAATACCTAAAAATAGTAAATTCTAGTTGTATTGATATCTAGTATATTTAACGAAAATTTTGCTCAAACTTGACCACTTAAAAACCAACACTTACCAGGTATGGGACCATCATGAAACTGTCGCTGCCGCGGTCTCTTCTGTCCTGAGAATTCACTTTGAGTCTGCATGTGGCGCGGAGCGATGCCGAACTCACAGCGGTCTTCTTCATCCATGAAATCCTCTGCTCTTTGACTCTGTTATATCATAAAATAGTATTTTACTTTGAAATTTGTTTCTATTAATTAATACACAAATGACATATTTAATAAAACAACACAAACACAAAATCTACTAAACATTGTGATTCTTCTCTCTATAATAATTCTATCTAATCTCTATAAAAGTTATAACTTTATTAATAAAGAAATAATAAGATGTGGTTAGCAAAAAACATAAATTGCATTTAATTGCAATTGTTTTTTAAGATTTGATATAAATGTTATATAATAATAATAATAATATGTCAGAGTCATTGGGTATTTTGGAAGAGGACATCAGGAAATCGGTGAAGGAGCACTTTTTTTGTCGACTATCAAAAGTACTTAACAGTCTTTTGTCGGGCGGCAATAAGGTGCGTGCCTTCAACGGTTGGGTAATGCCACTGCTGATATACTCCTTTGGCATACTGAGGTGGACTCAGACTGAGCTGGACGCCCTGGATAAGAGGGTCCGACAACAGCTTAAATTGCATCGCATGCTACACCCGCGCTCGTCAGTTATGAGGCTGTACATTCCGCGGAAGTTGGGGGGTCGAGGCTTTTTAAATGCCAAGAACCTCCATAGCCCTGAGGTGTGCAATCTTAGGGATTATTTCCTTAACAATGAGTGTGGGATACATTGCGATGTTGTGACAGTTGACAAGAGCCTGACACCGCTCTCCTATGCAAATGAGAAATGGCACAAACCCACGGCACCGAGGAACGCAGGGACGTATGGAAGAACAGGATCATTCACCAGCAACTTGCGCTTCAGTATGGACTTGTCGAATTTGAGGTGCCATACTATCAGTACACGCCAGTGCCAGTTCTCGAAAATGGTCGTGCATTGCTCTACTGGGATCGCTGTATCATCACGGACAGGACTATTGTTTGCAATAAGCCTGATATTGTGTTGGTCGACCGATCCCAGCGCAAGGCGATGCTCATCGATATCACAATACCACATGATGAGAACCTTGTGAAGGCAGAAAAGCTCAGCAAGTACCTTGATCTGGCTCACGAGGTAACCGCCATGTGGGATGTTGATTCGACAATCACTGTCCTGATGGTCGTTTCGGTGAATGGCTTGATAGCGAAGAGCCTCAACCAACATCTCAAGAAGCTCTCGCTGGAAAGTTGGCTCAAGGGTAGGATGCAGAAGGCAGTGATCTTGGACACAAAAATATCATTAAGTATAATATGTAAATGAAAAAGTTGATAAATTATATCTAATTTTAAACATAAATATATACATATATGAATATATATTGCATATATATTAAGGCATAGAAAGCATGAATACCTGACCTATGTATTTTGGTTGTCAATGTAATACTGTTGCAATAAAGTTTTAAAGCTGTTTAGTGACTTTGCATTACAAATATTTACTAAGAAATTACTCCACAAACAAACTGTTGTGACCGTAAAAAAATCTGAATAAAATGTTGTATTACAGGCAGGGGTGTGGAGGAGTTTGGCACAGCAAAACCGACACAGCAGCTTTTTAAGATGTCTTTGTTTATATACTCCCCACTTTATATTTTCTCGAACTTACCTTGGGCACTCCTTACTTAAATAGCATTATTCATGACTACTAACTGCAAAAAAAAATGTAAAGGATGTACATACATTAACAGGATCATAATAGAGGGTAGATAAAGTCGACACTAGAGAGTAAAAGTTCCATACGGTCAGAGTAATTTAAAGCGGACTTATAACCTGTATAGCATCTAGTGTAAGAAGAATAGCTTAAGTGCATGCTTAAATTAAACACCTACGATTGTGTTAGCTTTCTCTGAGCGAGAACTCTTGAAGGCTGCCGGTGTCCACCCTTCTGGTGTACCCACTGTGTTACCAAAGCCAGCAGAAAAGCCCCCAGTGAAAGCTCCATGAAATCGTCGCCTACCGTGATCATCCACTGCATACTGATCTGGTGGTTGTTGGTACTTTCTTTTAGAAGGTACTTCATCTACAAAATTAATAATAATAAAATAATGATTATTATTATAGGCCCAAACTAATCAAAGTAACTAAAAATGAGCGCAAGGGAAGGGGAACGTAAGTAAGCATACCTTCATCAAATGGATCCAAAGGTGTTCCATATCGGATAACATTTTCTTCATCCGAGTCTGAGCTGTTCATTTTGTAGAAATTGTAATAATAGCATTACATTATGTACATGCTGACTAAAACCGCAGATAAAAATTAAATAGGTAAACAATAAACATCACAGAACATTATTACTCTAGCGACATAAACATAACCTAATATTTTTTTTTAATTAATTACAGTACTGGCCGCTAGGCAGTCTTGCCACCTCTCTGAGGCCAATCAGTGCTAAAAGCGCTTGAAAAAAGCGCTAGATTCCGCTAAGTTGCTTTAACAAAAAATAACGCTAAATTCCGCTAGCTTCACATGAACAAAAAATGCATAATAGTAAGAAGTTTTTATTTATTTCAATACAAACTGGCATTATATTAAATCTAAATTAATCTTAATATCAATAAGTATGGCTAATCGCTTTCGATGTCAAAAGGATCAGGTTGAGTTGACTGAATTCCTGAAGTTCCAGGTTGCACATCGTAAACCAATAACCAGAAATAATTTATTTTAGTTAGGGAATACCCTAAACAAATGTAACAGAAACTAAACTAATTACGATGCTGCTGCGTTATTCCTACTTTTTGGCAAGATTGCGACGTGATTACAACTAAGTTTGGTCTGCCATAAAAATGCGCCATGTTTTCCATTAGGAGTTAATATTCAAATTTCGGCGCTATTTGTCCCATAAAAGCGCTAGATCTAACTCCGAAAGCGCTAAGGTGGCAGCGCTCGGCCATCACCTTAAAAGTAACATTACAGTAAAAAAACCTGCCAAGTGCGTGTCGGACTTGCGCATCGAAGGTTCCGTGCTACCACTATTTACGTAAGTAACAAACACAAACAAAAACAAAAAGTGTGCCACTAAGCGATCACCGAGCCAATTACTGACCAAGCCCTACGTTTTGAATATCGTTTCCAACAAAGAAATGTGTACTGTTTCTTTTAATAATAGCTTGATGGTGCTTCAACGTTAATTTAAGATGGTAAATGGCTTGTATGTGTTACAGTTTTTACGATAGAGCAACTTCTACCACCCCCCATCAATTACCTACGTATATGGAATAACACTAGGAAATATAGAATGTCCCGCACCCAAGAAACAAAATTATCTCACTCAGTTGGCTGGGTAAATATTTTTCTTGAGAAACTAGCTCCTGCCACTGTACCCAATCATAATTAAATTATGTGCCTTGCAAATATAACATTCCATTCTATTCCACAGAACTAGATTCTCCATTCACAATAAATAAAAACTATTAAAACTAAAACCAATTTTGACAACTGTCAAAGACTCTGCACCTGGACCAGATGGTATTCCATATAGTTCTAAACAAGAAACATTAACCAACTTTTTGAAAATTGTTAATATTGTTATGGCCACTGGACAAAGCACTTCATCTTGGAAGCGTCAGACAGTATACCAATACTAAAAACAAATAAAAATCCAGAGGAGTCCCAGTCATATTGGCCTATAGCAACTCCCATCCGTAATCTCTAAATTAGTTAAACATATGATAAAAATTTGATTTGAATGGTTTTAGGAAAGGAAAAAGCATCCCTGACCGCCACATTATATTGACAAAAGATATAATGCTAAGCTACAGTAGAGACAAATGCCGCATTCTTGGACATTTCAGTGGATTATGACGATATTGATTTTTACTCCTTAGGCAACAGCTATTCGAGCTAAGGGTTTCTACTAAGTTCAGCCACTTCATATTCAGTCTGCTTACAAAAAGGACGATGTCTCTGAGAGTGCAGAGAGTCCAAAATCCACCTTATATTACATGGAAACGTGGAAGGCATTAGGATCAATATTGACTCCCTTACTGTACGACAGATACATTCACTGCTTCTTTAGAAACCTCTGTTCATTCTAATTGCAGAATACTACAACATGTAGATGATGTTTTCACCGCTCCCAACAACCTAGATCAGGGCCCTTATAGTCTGAATCAATGGTTGTCTGATCATTCCCTAAAGATAAAATTAAAAAAAAACCCATTTAACAGCTCAGTTGTTACCTACATACAGTGGGAAATTCATTACTCCAGAAGTAAAAATCACTTGTGAGGGTGTTCCTATACCAATAGGTAGTCAAGCATAATTTCTAGGAACGATTTTTGACTCTAAAATGTCTGGTAATCCTCACATCAATCAAATTGTAAGAAAAACATAAATGTAAGGGTTCCGCAGAACTACCTATAAAAACGGCAAAAAAATCTCGTTTGTTGTATGTGAGCCCCCCTTAAATATTTGTTTTATTATAATTTAATTATTTATTTTAAAATTTAATATATAACTAAATATTCTGTGAATATTTCAAGCGTCTACCTGTTGCCGTTATTAATATCGAGCAAAAAAATCACGTTTGTTGTACGGGAGCCCCCTTAGATATTAATGTTATTCTGTTTTATATTATTGTTGTTATAGCGGCAACAGAAATACAACATCTGTGAAGATTTCAAGACTCTATCACGGTTCATGAGATACAGCCTGGTGACAGACGAACGGACGGACGGACAGCGGAGTCTTAGTAATAGGGTCCCATTTTTTACCCTTTGGGTACGGAACCCTAAAAAACATGGCCTTATGTAGACATATTCTATACTGACTGATGCTTCAAAACAAGATCCTCAAAGATCAGTATGATCTGCTTTTGTCCATACAAACCGAAACATAGGCAAAACAGCGCGGGTTTTCTGGGTACACCCTTGTAGGTACCTAACTGATCCTGTTTAATAATTGGCTAACTGTGAGCAATTGGATCTTTGCGAAAGTGGCTGTACCGATAGGAAAAAAAGTTAAAATGTTACATATCTAAGAAATATGTACTTACCAGACCAGACTATTTGTCTTTCTTTATCTTTTCCTTTATTATCTAGATTTTGGTATAGCAAAAATATTAAAAAAACTGATCAGGAAAAAAGGTAATTTCGTAGGAAAAAGCAGCAAAACAATAAGAATCCGATGTAGAAAGCTTAAGTCATCATCATATCAGCTTACTACGGACGACGTCCAATGCTGGACTGGATGACACCTAACTTTCTCCACAGCGTGCGGCTCTGTGATATCTGTATGTAACACGGCTCCCTTATGAGGTCATCCGGCAGTGGTCGTCTCAAACTGCACCTTCCGGTATATGGCCGTCACTCGAGAACCTATTTATGTTAGACATAGGATATTTAAACTATGTGCCCTGCCTGCGCCCACTGCTACATTAACTTTGCGATTCGATGAGCTATGTATCTGCAGGTTTAGTTCTCTTTGAGTTCTCCTACAACGTTACCAGAACATGTTTATGCATTAGGGGGTATCATTAATCGCTTCCCGATGAGAAGAAACTTAGCAAAGTTTAAAAAACCTCTTTTTAAATCAGGAAGTTCAACAGATAATACTTTTCGGCCCAAGTTTTTTTAAAAAAAATAACACATTGTCAAATGTTAAGCTATATCTGTATCAATGACTTACATAGTAGTACCAAAGAGAATATAATACTACGTAAGTAGTACTTAAACAGTTTGGCTTTATGCAAGGCCGTTCCACATCCGATGCAGAAGTACCACTATTAAAAAATATATTTAAAGCCTGAGAGGATTCGCATGATGCTCTAGGAGTGTTCTGTGATTTAACAAAGGCATTTCACTGTGTCTAATATGAAAATCTCATCAGGAAGCTATATCGATATGGTATTAGAGGTATTTGACCTCCTACATGAGTAGCAGAGTACAGAAAATAGATGTCAACGGTGAAAGATCTCCGTATCTCTCAGTCACTATGGTAGCTCTTAAGGCTTAATTAAAGCTCCTTTTCTAGTTCTTATTTAAATTCCTGATCTCCCATATCATGTAAAAAACCATGACATTGTCTTATTTGCTGACGACACCTCCTTTCTTTTTAAAGTTAAGAGACGACTGACATTTATGATGAATTATATAATGCCATTTCTAAGATTGTAATTTGTTTAACGCTAATAATTTGTTACTTAATGAGAAAAACCAAATGTGTTAAATTTACATTACCAAATGTAAGTAAGATCTAGACATGTATTAATATTAATGGGGACCAATTAGAACTTGTTGATTTAACAGTCTTTTTTTGGCATAACGCTGGACTCCAACCTTCAATGGTGTCCTCATATTCATAGCCTAGCCATAAAACTTAGCTCTGCTGTGTATGCGATCAAGAAACTAAGACTTTTGACCGATGTCTACACTGCAAAAATAGCATATTTTAGCTATTCCACAGTTTAATGACATAATTTGGTATCTTATTGTGGGGTAGCACTGCTGATATAAATACAATAACAAAAAACGGGCAATTCGAGCTATTTACAAATTAGGATCTAGGGTGTCTCTGAGGGACTGAGGGATAGGTTTAGGGAAGTAAATATTTTAAATTTAGCGTCGCAGTACATACATGAAAATCTTTTATATTTGTGTTACAAAAACGGGCAATTCGTGCTATTTACAAATAGGGATCTAGCGTATCTCTGACGGATAGGTTTAGGGAAGTAAATATTTTAACTTTAGCGTCGCATTACATATATGAAAATCTTTTATATGTTCAAAGTTCCTAATAATATCCAAAAGCTGTCAATCAGTAAATTTAAATCTTTCATCAAACAAATTTGTAAAAAAGCATACTGCAAAATTTCTGACTAATTAAATGATAAAAATCCATGGGACTGAAGATGCTCAATTAGGTATTAGGTACTTCATTTAAAACATTAATGATTTTATTTTTATTTTTTGATGATAATATTTACTGATTATGTTGTTAGTTAAATGTTTTTTTTTAATAGAAAACTATCGAGTTTTATTTTCGGATTCTTCTCGGTAGAAATCTGCATTGTGAACAGAATTTAAAAAAATTGTATTTGATAACTTTGATGACTCAAAAGTATTTGTAAAAACCTAATTTGAATATAAAATGTTGACTTTGACTTTGATGAATATCACACCGTTCGGAATTTACAATTTTTTTTTATAAATACATAAGAATTATTTTTTTGTATTAAGTATATATTATCTATGTATATAAAAGAGTAAACTGTCTGGCCACAGCCCAAAATACTCGGTCTAAAGAGTTAAAATTTTGCAACGAGGATTTGATAATGGACAGGATAATGAGGACCGAGTAGCGCAGTTGTAGGGCGTGCGGTTGCCATGTCAAGTATCCCTAGTTCAATTCCCGGTATTGGGTAACCATATCGGTACAATTTGTTATGTTGTATTTAGCAGCTACATAGCGCCGCCATTAGATATTTATAATTTTCTTAAATGTTAAAATTACAAATATTGTTTGAGAACGTTTTGAATTGTTTGAAGAATATATAGTGGAGTGTCTGGGGGTTTTAACCTCAGACTTCTGTTACAGTGAATGAATTTAAATGGTCGAGGGGGGGATTTCTTTTTTATACTATAAAGTGTAAAGTTTACCCAAAATTTTTTTGTGCTTTTGCTTTTTTTTTATTTAAACAAAAACTATAAACAATTGATACTGAAGCATGTAATTTTAATTAAAATATTTTTTTTTTTCGTATCTATACGTTGAATAGTACCTACAGAGACATAAAAGAATATTTTCTTACATTGTTGGAGTGTATGAAGGGTCATAACAACCTTGGACAGGTAGTAGAACGTAGGGAGGGGGGATGGCAACGGCAGCTGCTCCAAAACTGAACAGATTTTTCTAGCTACTTTTCAGTTATAAATGACACGTGTTCTGCGCCTGTTGTATATATTTAAGAGTAAAAGTTGTGTGTTTTTTTGTTTATTTCTGGCAAAAGTTTTATTAAAGACGTTCTTTTTTTATTGAATTTCTATGTAAGACTAATTTCTGTGTTCATTCGGTAAGTAATATTATTAAAAATTTGCAGTTTATTATATGATCATGATGGTTATAATATGAACGTAATAATTATTAAATAATAAGTACATAAATAATTAAAGATTGATTCAAGTAAAAGAAAAAAAATAAAATGTCATAATTTAATCATTTAATGTATTCAATTGTTTTCTATCACAGTTTTCTAACAATGGATGAATCAAGGACTAGTAGTAAAACTAATGAGTACAGCTGCATTATCTGTGAAAAACTGGGTTCATCTTCCACAACCTATTCAGATTTAGGTGTTATCCAAAAAATAAGTAAAGGGATAGCAAGAGTATTTAAAAATTCAAACGAGAACGGTAATAATATATTCCAAGCGGGTGCAGCATTGATATTGAGTTTATATGGAGCTCCAGCAAAAATTAAAGATTTGAACTCATTGAGGTTCCATTTCTTTGTGAAAGGAACAGCCAAAAAAACAAGTGTTCTTCTGTCATCATTACCTCCTACATCTGATGCAGCGTTTGAACACCTAAAAAGAGTATATCTACAAATCCAGTTATGGTTAGGAAATGTAGATATTGAAAATGTAAACATTGGAAATTGGGGCTGGAAGTATTTAAATAACATACTTTTACCAATAACAATGAATCAATCACCAGCTCCAGATAATTTATTGCAAATGTTGTTTTGTAGCTGCAAAAAGGGTTGTGGAGCTGCTTGTGGATGTCGAAAGAGTGGTTTATACTGCAGTGTAGCATGTCTAAAGTGTAGCGAAAATACTTGTTTCAATACTCCGCCAATCATTGAAATAAGTGAAGTTGAAGGAAATTGTTGAATTGAAAAAAATGTAAATTGTTTAAATAAACAAATAATTTTTTGATAATTTTTTTTTTCTTTCATTTTCCTTCATTAACATCTTTCTTCTAACTACTATGTCTCTATAAACATATAAATTAAACTAATTTTGGTGTAGAAAAATGTTCTACAGCCTAATATTATGAGGTATTATATCATTTAAACTATTAAAATTAGAATTATTACATTTTTTTTTCTTATCGAGATCACAATTAATTAATTTATAGGTAAACTTTTTTGTATATATCATAAGCTAAACATTCCGCTTTGAATTATAAAATTTCATTCACTGTAACGGAAATCCGAGGTTTTCATGTTTTTAACGCCCCAGACACTCCACTAATATCTGTGAGTTATAGTTAGACATTTTTGCTAAAAGATTGATAAATTTTCATATAAAGACTAAATCAATTCTTGAATAATACTTATAGTGTATTAAAGTTGACACTTTTAGGAAAATCATAAAAAAACAAACCATTTTAAGTTTTTAACAATAAACAACTGAAACAATTAAGTTGAAAGTTAAATGATTTTTTTGCAATCTGCCATGCAACAAACTTTTCTGAATCCGTATTCAGAAATAAAACTACAATCACCATATTAAAACAAGTGAACCATGCGACACTAGCGACAAAGGACCGGGTCAGATAAATTGTAAATTTTATTAAACTTAAGAGGCCGCAATAATGTTATTTAAAACCTCTCTTCTTGGCTTTTTGTATGTGACTTAACAAAAGCCAAGCTAATTAAACAAATAAAAATACAGGTCTTCCATTTCGTAATTTTATATGGCTGACTAACTTCATCAGTCTACAAGAACGTATACTTAGTTATCTATAAATAATACAAAATTCAATTACAACCAAACATTATAGAAGACATTTTGTGAGATCTAGACAAATTGAATAGGTACCTAAATACCTACTACGCATCGTTAGTAATGTCGTAGTATTATAACTCAGAAAGACCGCTCATAGATAAAATTATGCATAGGTACTTACAAAATCTTAAATTTTATATCGACTTACAAGTATGCCTTAACAAAACATAAAATCCATATCCTAGCTGCATGTGTGAACCAACAAGTTGCCATCTATAACCATCTATCAATTCTTATCACCACATATCTTTTATCACCTACTTATCGTCAGTCAAGTAATAATATAGTAATATGCCTCTAGTCAAGTCAATAATATAAATTAATATGTACATAGCAAAGATGTAGTCAAAACATTAACCTCGAGCTTGGACCTGCCACTCCTTACATTCCGTGTAAGTGCTCTACTAATTGAGTTAGGCACAAGTCTGACTGATGAAAATCAATCATCAACTACATCTTTGCTCTGGAAATACCTACGCTTGTTACGTACGTCATATACACCTTAGTGACTTATAAAGCCCTAGTACAACAATTTTACAAACACTTAAAATCTTCATAGAATTGAGTACAATATAAATATACACAAATAGAAATATTCTTTCTTCGTTTATGACTCCCTGAAGGTTAGATGAAAATAAATTATACATTTAATTTAAGGTCTTAATTTTTTTGTTTCTTAAAAAAAAAAGAAGTTCGAAGATTATGGCACAACATGTATTTTTATACGGTGTTTAGCCTTAACAAAACCTTGTGTGTTAAATTAGCCTTAAATTTGTTTAAATTACGCAGTCTGAATTGTTTTAAACGACATCGTTTAATATAACATACTGAAAAGCATCAACTGAATTCCATATACGTTATTTACAAATAAAATAAAGGTAAATATTTACTTCTCCGCACCTTGTCATTTTTGCATAGAACTCGAAACCTAATACTACTTTAAGTATACGTACTTAAACATATACATACTTGCAAGTCGTATAGACACTGCATACGTATATATAATGTCTTTTCTTGCTTATTTTATTTAGTAAACTTAACATCAAGAAAACTATGCTTTAGACTTAAAGAAGAAAAACCCCTTTGTAGAATATATTTTAATCTCTGTTTTTCCTAATTTTGCATTTCTTATTTTGAGTCTAAATCATAGTTTTCTTGATTTTAGGATTACAAAATAAGAAAAAAAAACAGGGTATAGGTACTTGATCTTTCTGTATCTTAATATTAATTAAGCCAACTAATACAAGTCATAATTTATTAGTTGGCTTAATATGTCTCGGAATATTTTTTTATTTTTAAAATGAATAAATACCTATTAGTTAAAAAAAAACAAAAATACGATTTAAATTGAAAACATAAGCAAACAATTATTAGTCAATGACATAGGTACTAAAATCTTATTCTAAATTAGCGCTACAGAATAAGAAAAACTACGCATTATATTAACATATTGTACCAGACCTGCCCCATGTCGACAAATAAAAATTATTTGCCCCCAAAAAGTATGCACCAGCAATTATTATATTGTTTCTTTTGATTAGAAAAGAATTTCATTGGTCCAAATTTTTTACTACTACTTTTAGGCTGTGTTCCAAAATGCAACGTTAAAGTTCAAATTGGTTTCAGAACGCCCGGCATAGGGTAATTGTTTAACTTTTTACACTCCCACAGATTCGGTTGAAAATCACACCTCGGCCAAACAAATTTCAATACATCAACTATACCAGGCGTTAATCACACGGTAGAGTAAAAGCGCATTGGAATGTAGCCTATTATATATTTTGACATAATATTTTCATAATAATTCATTTACGTAACGCAAAACTACAAGTGAATCCATGTGCAATAGTAGTAGCAACAATTTAGGTATACCAGCAATATTGCTGCCAAAATAAGAAATAAACATCCCAAAAGTGCATAACTGCAATGGCTTAACTTTGAGTATGATTTTGATATCACATTTACAATACTGATAATCTTAATATCACAGTTCTGTTATTATCAGATCAACCAAAAAAATGCAAATTATAGCATCACAACAAAAATGAAACTTTCTCTTTGTTCCCATACTGGCTAAGGGCTCTTGAAGACACTATCGGACGCCGCACAGTGGGTAGAAACTGTAATTTAAGGGACTTAGGAACCAACTTTCTTTTTTAACCTTTTTCTTTATGTCCATAAATAATTAATCCTAAGAAAAATTGACAATATTTTCAATATTTTTTTAAGCAAGTTAGTTCCTAAACCTCATTGGAATGAATCATAAAATACTAATTTTTTTCCAAGCCTTGGTCGACCCCGCTTTGAAATCTTTTTTTTTTTCATCCTTGTCCTTTTTACTATAATTAAACACAACAAACACGTGCCTTAAGTTGCAACTTTGCCGGATACAGGCAGCACTTGCCCTGGGGTAGGGCGAGAGAAGCGGTCGCTCTAGGCGCCATGTGGCAAAGGGGCGGCAAAAAACCATATGCGAAAAATAAAAGAAAATAATAGCAAAAAAAATACTGTTATCATAACGATAATATTTATCCTATAATAATAAATTATTAAGTACATTTTTTGTTAGGATTAATCACGTCTATCCATCGTCATAAAGAAAAAGATGTAAAAAGAAAGTTGGTTCCTAAGTCCCTTAGTTTCGGCCCACAGTGCGCCGCGCCGGGCGAATCAGTAAAATAGAAATATTCACTCTCAGTGTAACCTGTACAACACAGCAAACGGTCTGTTCATTATTCGTCTGGCATCCGGTGTTGTCTGCAAAAGCTCTGATACCTACTTCATATCAGTACATAATCAGTAAATTTTCTTATCAAACATTTCATCTATCAGCTCCTGCAACTGAGTTATAATTCGAAGTCTGTGAGTGTAGTTATTAAGACAATCACGTAATAATAAATATAATTGAGGCATAGTTTCATTTACATTTTTGGGAATAGGAAATAAATAAGGATTATCATCCCCAGCCAATATATAACATGCTGCCCATAAATTGTGGTCACTAAAGTGATGTTTACAAATTTCTTCTAAGGAAAAAGAGAAACCAGGATCTGCAAAATCTTTAAAATACCTTTGGTACCAGTTTGGGAGGTACTTATTAGGAATTATTTCTTTGTCAAGAATTATTACATCTTCAAGATCAACAAAACTGATTTCACCATTTTCATTTGCCACTATATTGTCTATAGACCAGTCCATGAGGTAGAATCGGTATCTGTAAAAGCAATTTTTTACATAAGTACTACTAAATATTGAGTGTGACACATTATTGCCCAACAGTAATAGAACAACCAGCTTTGCTTGGCATCTTCCAAGTTTTCAAAAGTTAAAACTTTTTTATAAACACACAACTATCAGACAATATGTTAGAAAATTTACTAAAAAGTCCACAGCTTCCATCAGGAAATCTAGTTTTTTAGATCTGAGGCCTTAGGTATGGAGATAGATATGGTACATTGTTTTTTTATGTGTATTCCAATTATTTTTCCACTAGAAAATTACCAATTTGTGATATGTTTTTGTTTTATTTGTAAATATTTATTTTTTAAGACATTAAATATTCAAGTAATATTAGCCCACTGACTCACAATGGTGGATTTGCGCTTGGTCCTCTTACTGATACCTTGTGGTACTTACTTGTCATGTTTAAACGTGAAATCCATTGAGGCTTCAATAATCTGCTTAGCAAATGACAATTTGGTTTTAAAGGGGACATCAGTCAGAGACGCCAGTGAAACTCCAGCATCAGCCACTATTTCTAGTCTTCCACATACACCAAAATAAGTTGGAACATGCCAGCCTTCAGCTTTCTTCAGTGTCTAGATGGTAAAAAGACACATAATCACACACTTGAAAAATGTCTTTAAAATTAGGTATATAATTAAAATACTTTTCTTCTGAAATATTAATTATTAAAAATTCAATATAATCCTTTAGCATAAATGGAGATAATCATGCACAGTCAAACAGTGTACCTGGCAAGGGCATTTCATTTATACTATTTAATAATAAAAAACCTTTAGATGATAGTTAAGCATCCCAGTAAGTAAAGTATTTAACAGAAATTCGGTGGCTAGCCTTAGTTTATCACATAAAAATGAAATAAAACTCAGGATTCATACAAAAAATTCTATGTAACATTGGCAAAATTTGAATCTGCCACTATTCATGAATTTAAGCTAACAGGTGGTTGCTACATTCCCTTACTACCTATCTTTTTCTTCACATGTGAGTATCTTAGGAACAAAAAGGCTAAGACAATGTTGGGTAGCAGTATTAGGTTGTATTTTAGGAACAGCGCATGAGCCTAGTGAAGCAAGAGAGGCCACTAAAAATTTTGATGGGGATATTTTAGCTACTAAAACAATTTTGACACAATTGGTTTTAAAAAATATAATTTATTAAAGTCAAGGCACAATTTTAATGAAATACCTATTATTTTCTTTCTATTTTGATCATGGCTGTATGGCTTACTTCCAAGGTTTTCACAAAGAATCTTTATATATCATTAAGTTTTTTTAAAACCATTTTTTAAACAAAAGTTAATATTTTCTATTTTTTTACAAAAAGGTTATTATTTCCACTAATTTATATAATATCTTTATTGCATTCTTGAATGACTTGTTATAATATACTATCTTTTAAGGGGTTTTGGTACACATCCTCATAAGGCAATATATAAGTTTTAATACCTGTAAAATAATAGGTTCTGGATTAATATTAAGGCTGGTCCAGGCAGTGAGAAGATCAAATTTAGAAATATTCTGTATGCTTTTCTCACCAAGTAGTATAGGATCAATAATATTGAATATACTTTGTGGATATGGACACATCACAATACCTTTCCGTGACCGTATTTCTGGCCAACTAATGTTATAATGAACTAATTCAATAATTTTGTCCCTTATATTGGAAGCAGTGGATAAATCTCGTGGCTTACAACCTGGCTTTAGATTCCAAATATCACATAATTTTGAATCAAAATCTCGTAATTCCCAATCATGGGCCAATTTTTTGATTACAACTCTTTTATCGCGTGTCTTGGTATAACCATAATAAATATTTTTAGCGTTAAACAGTTCTGACCATGGGAACATTGATTTACTTTTTTCTAACGATATCATATTAGAATACAGTTCTGGACACATGGAAACTCCGTAGCATGCTGGACAGCTTTCTAATTCAGTTAACTTCGAAACTAATGGTACTTCAAGATTACCAAATAATAGCGAAGATATACTCAAGAAAAGTGCGACGGTTAGGATTAAGATAAAAATTCTAACAAGGAATTTCCGGCGGTACAATAGTCTTTTATACATAATATCATTCATAATATACAGAAATCTAAATTTCTGCCTTCTCTTTCAGAAAAAAAATAATAGTCAAACATATATTTTATATATTCACAAGCTCAAATTTGAAAAACAAATGTTATGTATTTTTTTTTTTATTTTTTTTGTGGCTTTAATTAAGTCAGAAGAATCAACTATTTGCCAATGCCAATTAACACGAAATAAAAAAAGATGCTGGTGAACGGTTTCTATTGATGTAAATATTGAGCTTACTCAATCTATGTACACTACAATAACAAAAAACTACTAGGTAACTAAAAACAAAATTGGAATACATACGTATTTAAAAATATCATAACAATACATAAACATAGATACAAAACAATACATAAATTTCAAAGTCTAATATTATTAAATGACATGAATTTAGACAAATTTTTGATGACTTTACGTGAATATACATAAGTAAGAAGGCATTTAAGGTTAATAGGACGAGGGATTATTACAGGGTAGTAATTCATACAATGATGATGACAGTTTTGGGTATTCAAAAAATATATGATCCATAGTACCCTCGTCCAAGCCACATTCACACAAAGAATTGTCCCTGATCCTGAGTTTAGCTAATTGTACCGGAGTACAAGCATGACCAAAACGAAGGCGACAAATAGTTGTAGTAAACATTCTATTTGTATCAGGATGACGGAAAAACCATGGTTTCGATGGGATATCAAGTTGAATGTCACCATAGTGCTTACCTTTAAGTGCTTTGGAAACTTTCCACATCGAGTCCCAAGATTTTATCATTTGGGGTTTTGTTAAGGTAAGAAGGTCATGGGCGTATAATTTATGATGTTCTAAGGAGCCAGAGACAATGGCATCCCTAGCACATGAATCAGCAACTTCATTGCCCTGTATCCCAGAATGTTCTGGTATCCAGGCCAATACAACATCCATATCTTTACACATACACTTATATAAGGCTTCTTTTATGTTTAAGATGATTGGAAATGGAGATCTACAACGGAATTGGTTTGCGAGAATTGCCTGTAGACAGCTTAATGAATCGGACAGAATTTAAGATTTATTAAGGGAATGAGATTCAATATAATTTATGGCTTCTAATATAGCAATAGATTCACCAGTATAGACAGAACATTCAGCTGGGCACTTGTAATTTAGAATTGTATTAAATTTTGGTATCCAAAATGCTGCCCCAACACATCCATTTTCCGACAATTTTGAGGCATCAGTATAAAGAGGAGACCAACTTCGTCAGTCTTTTAACAGTTTTCTTTGTAAGGATAAGTTTGCTTAGTTATGCCTAGATTCAAATTAACTTTGGGACGAAAAGTCAGAGCTTGGAAATTAGTACAAAAGAGAGGAAATCTGGGAAATTTAGTAGGAGGGCATGTAAGATTGGCAATTTTGAAAAAGCTTTTAAGAATAGGAGGAATATCTTTATGAAGCCAGTAAGGGGAGAATTGAACTTGTATAGCTAATTGGTGCAATCGAAATAATAAAAGATGTAAATCAAATTGAAATAATTTATATATAAATCGATCACTAAGAAACTGCCGGTGTAATTTCAAAGGTGGTTCAACACATCCTATTTGTAGACAGTTAACAGTAGTGGACTTCATTGCTCCAGTAATAATTCTAAGGCATTTATATTGAATCAGGTCTAGTTTAGCTAAGGCCAATTTATTACATGGTTCTATAGTAAAGCAAGCATAATCAAAATGACTACGAATTATGGCATTATAAATTAATTTTTGTGTATATAGATGACTGCCCCACCAAACACCTGCTAAAGCGCGAAGAACATTAACCCCCTTTTCGCACTTTTGAGTGATATAATTTAGATGAGGAATACCAGTCATTCTGCAGTCCAGAAAAATTCCCAGGAATTTTACTGTTTCTACCACTGGGATAGCCTGATTTTTATAAAGAATTTTAATATCTGGAGAAGATCTGCGTCTAGAGAACACTATCACTGAGCTTTTAGGGGAAGACAGCTCTAATCCATGATTGGAAAGCCAATCTGAAAGATAACTCATTGCTGAATTAAGGCGTGTTCGAGCTAAAGAAATGTCTTGGCTAGGGAAATATAATGCAAGATCATCTGCATACTGAAGTATACGACAGAAAGAATTGACAAAATGCTCTAAGTCAAATGTGTATAAGCTATAGAGAAGAGGGCTGAGAACCGATCCTTGTGGGAGACCTTTCCAAACATATCTTGCTAGAAGAAGAGATCCCTGAGAGCGAATATGGATGGTCCTCTGCATAAGCAAATTTAAAATAAATTGAATGACTTTTACTGGGACATTTCGGTGTAGTAATTTTTGTTTGAGAACTGGTAAAAGAACACTATCATAGGCCGTTTTCCATAAACCATTGAAGTCTATTCTTGACCATATGTTCCATGATTTTGGCTAATGCAGATGAGAGAGCAATTGGTCTATAGGAATTAGGGTCAGAGGGGCTTTTACCGGGTTTTAAAATAGGAATAATGATTTGGCTATTCCATGCTGTGGGGATCTCACAAGTGGAAAAAATCTGATTAACGATTTTGAGAAAATGTTTTTGGGCTGTAAAAGAAAGGTTTTTGATGAACGAGTATGGGATTCCATCTTCTCCTGGGGAGGAGTCATGAAGACCATTTATGGCACAATTAAATTCTTCTAAAGAGAACGGAGAGTCTAACCAATTGGTAATATCTGGGAAAAAAGAAAGAGAAGGGATATTGTCTATGTTAGGAGCTGAGGGGGGAGCTAATTTGCTACAGAAGGAGTCTACCCATGTTGAAGGGTCATAAGAGGTAGGATCATTTGCGATAAGGGAGCCTCGAAATTTTTTAATATTATTCCATACTAATGCTACAGGGGATCTCGGGGATAAACTTTCGCAGAATTTCTTCCAGCTATCTTTTTTTTTCTTAGAAAAAATCTTCTTTGCAGTGGCAGCAATTTTTTGGAAATTCAAAAAATTATCCATGGACATGTTACGAGAAAAGAGCGATTTTGCTAACTTACGCTGCCTTATCAGGGCAGTACATTCAGAATCCCACCATGGGGGGGACGATATCTTTTTCCTTGCTGAATTTTTAAGGGACATCAGTCAGAGACGCCAGTGAAACTCCAGCATCAGCCACTATTTCTAGTCTTCCACATACACCAAAATAAGTTGGAACATGCCAGCCTTCAGCTTTCTTCAGTGTCTAGATGGTAAAAAGACACATAATCACACACTTGAAAAATGTCTTTAAAATTAGGTATATAATTAAAATACTTTTCTTCTGAAATATTAATTATTAAAAATTCAATATAATCCTTTAGCATAAATGGAGATAATCATGCACAGTCAAACAGTGTACCTGGCAAGGGCATTTCATTTATACTATTTAATAATAAAAAACCTTTAGATGATAGTTAAGCATCCCAGTAAGTAAAGTATTTAACAGAAATTCGGTGGCTAGCCTTAGTTTATCACATAAAAATGAAATAAAACTCAGGATTCATACAAAAAATTCTATGTAACATTGGCAAAATTTGAATCTGCCACTATTCATGAATTTAAGCTAACAGGTGGTTGCTACATTCCCTTACTACCTATCTTTTTCTTCACATGTGAGTATCTTAGGAACAAAAAGGCTAAGACAATGTTGGGTAGCAGTATTAGGTTGTATTTTAGGAACAGCGCATGAGCCTAGTGAAGTAAGAGAGGCCACTAAAAATTTTGATGGGGATATTTTAGCTACTAAAACAATTTTGACACAATTGGTTTTAAAAAATATAATTTATTAAAGTCAAGGCACAATTTTAATGAAATACCTATTATTTTCTTTCTATTTTGATCATGGCTGTATGGCTTACTTCCAAGGTTTTCACAAAGAATCTTTATATATCATTAAGTTTTTTTAAAACCATTTTTTAAACAAAAGTTAATATTTTCTATTTTTTTACAAAAAGGTTATTATTTCCACTAATTTATATAATATCTTTATTGCATTCTTGAATGACTTGTTATAATATACTATCTTTTAAGGGGTTTTGGTACACATCCTCATAAGGCAATATATAAGTTTTAATACCTGTAAAATAATAGGTTCTGGATTAATATTAAGGCTGGTCCAGGCAGTGAGAAGATCAAATTTAGAAATATTCTGTATGCTTTTCTCACCAAGTAGTATAGGATCAATAATATTGAATATACTTTGTGGATATGGACACATCACAATACCTTTCCGTGACCGTATTTCTGGCCAACTAATGTTATAATGAACTAATTCAATAATTTTGTCCCTTATATTGGAAGCAGTGGATAAATCTCGTGGCTTACAACCTGGCTTTAGATTCCAAATATCACATAATTTTGAATCAAAATCTCGTAATTCCCAATCATGGGCCAATTTTTTGATTACAACTCTTTTATCGCGTGTCTTGGTATAACCATAATAAATATTTTTAGCGTTAAACAGTTCTGACCATGGGAACATTGATTTACTTTTTTCTAACGATATCATATTAGAATACAGTTCTGGACACATGGAAACTCCGTAGCATGCTGGACAGCTTTCTAATTCAGTTAACTTCGAAACTAATGGTACTTCAAGATTACCAAATAATAGCGAAGATATACTCAAGAAAAGTGCGACGGTTAGGATTAAGATAAAAATTCTAACAAGGAATTTCCGGCGGTACAATAGTCTTTTATACATAATATCATTCATAATATACAGAAATCTAAATTTCTGCCTTCTCTTTCAGAAAAAAAATAATAGTCAAACATATATTTTATATATTCACAAGCTCAAATTTGAAAAACAAATGTTATGTATTTTTTTTTTTATTTTTTTTGTGGCTTTAATTAAGTCAGAAGAATCAACTATTTGCCAATGCCAATTAACACGAAATAAAAAAAGATGCTGGTGAACGGTTTCTATTGATGTAAATATTGAGCTTACTCAATCTATGTACACTACAATAACAAAAAACTACTAGGTAACTATCTTCTTCTTTTAACAGGTCTTTTAACAGTTTTCTTTGTAAGGATAAGTTTGCTTAGTTATGCCTAGATTCAAATTAACTTTGGGACGAAAAGTCAGAGCTTGGAAATTAGTACAAAAGAGAGGAAATCTGGGAAATTTAGTAGGAGGGCATGTAAGATTGGCAATTTTGAAAAAGCTTTTAAGAATAGGAGGAATATCTTTATGAAGCCAGTAAGGGGAGAATTGAACTTGTATAGCTAATTGGTGCAATCGAAATAATAAAAGATGTAAATCAAATTGAAATAATTTATATATAAATCGATCACTAAGAAACTGCCGGTGTAATTTCAAAGGTGGTTCAACACATCCTATTTGTAGACAGTTAACAGTAGTGGACTTCATTGCTCCAGTAATAATTCTAAGGCATTTATATTGAATCAGGTCTAGTTTAGCTAAGGCCAATTTATTACATGGTTCTATAGTAAAGCAAGCATAATCAAAATGACTACGAATTATGGCATTATAAATTAATTTTTGTGTATATAGATGACTGCCCCACCAAACACCTGCTAAAGCGCGAAGAACATTAACCCCCTTTTCGCACTTTTGAGTGATATAATTTAGATGAGGAATACCAGTCATTCTGCAGTCCAGAAAAATTCCCAGGAATTTTACTGTTTCTACCACTGGGATAGCCTGATTTTTATAAAGAATTTTAATATCTGGAGAAGATCTGCGTCTAGAGAACACTATCACTGAGCTTTTAGGGGAAGACAGCTCTAATCCATGATTGGAAAGCCAATCTGAAAGATAACTCATTGCTGAATTAAGGCGTGTTCGAGCTAAAGAAATGTCTTGGCTAGGGAAATATAATGCAAGATCATCTGCATACTGAAGTATACGACAGAAAGAATTGACAAAATGCTCTAAGTCAAATGTGTATAAGCTATAGAGAAGAGGGCTGAGAACCGATCCTTGTGGGAGACCTTTCCAAACATATCTTGCTAGAAGAAGAGATCCCTGAGAGCGAATATGGATGGTCCTCTGCATAAGCAAATTTAAAATAAATTGAATGACTTTTACTGGGACATTTCGGTGTAGTAATTTTTGTTTGAGAACTGGTAAAAGAACACTATCATAGGCCGTTTTCCATAAACCATTGAAGTCTATTCTTGACCATATGTTCCATGATTTTGGCTAATGCAGATGAGAGAGCAATTGGTCTATAGGAATTAGGGTCAGAGGGGCTTTTACCGGGTTTTAAAATAGGAATAATGATTTGGCTATTCCATGCTGTGGGGATCTCACAAGTGGAAAAAATCTGATTAACGATTTTGAGAAAATGTTTTTGGGCTGTAAAAGAAAGGTTTTTGATGAACGAGTATGGGATTCCATCTTCTCCTGGGGAGGAGTCATGAAGACCATTTATGGCACAATTAAATTCTTCTAAAGAGAACGGAGAGTCTAACCAATTGGTAATATCTGGGAAAAAAGAAAGAGAAGGGATATTGTCTATGTTAGGAGCTGAGGGGGGAGCTAATTTGCTACAGAAGGAGTCTACCCATGTTGAAGGGTCATAAGAGGTAGGATCATTTGCGATAAGGGAGCCTCGAAATTTTTTAATATTATTCCATACTAATGCTACAGGGGATCTCGGGGATAAACTTTCGCAGAATTTCTTCCAGCTATCTTTTTTTTTCTTAGAAAAAATCTTCTTTGCAGTGGCAGCAATTTTTTGGAAATTCAAAAAATTATCCATGGACATGTTACGAGAAAAGAGCGATTTTGCTAACTTACGCTGCCTTATCAGGGCAGTACATTCAGAATCCCACCATGGGGGGGACGATATCTTTTTCCTTGCTGAATTTTTAAGGGTAAAAATTTTCTCAGCAGAAGAAGAAAGAGCAGAAACAAATTGTGAGTAGGCTGTTAAATGATGAAAGTCATTGTTTTTAAAGGTTCCAGAAATTTTGCAATCAACCGACGAAGAAAGGAGACACCAGTCAGCTTTTCTCAAATTAAACTTGAGTAGAGGAGAAGGAGACTGAACTGGAGTAATACGATGGGGTAAGGTTAGAACAATAGGAAAATGATCACTCCCTAAACATTGTGGAAAAACAAACCAACTCATAATTAGGGCAAGGCAAGGAGAACTACACGATAAATCTACAGCACTTTTGGGGTTTTGGGAGGGAGAAACTCAACGAGTTGGACATCCATCATTGACAACACAGACATTCGTTTCATCAAATAAGTCTAGCAATAGAAGAGCAAATGAAACGCAATAGTGTGAACCCCAAGAAGGGTGATGGCTGTTAAAATACCCATTATAATGACAGGTTTGGGAAGGGATAAAATAATTTGTTTTAGATCAGGAATCAGCGATGGGTGAGGATGTGGAATATATAAACTATAAAATGAAATGTCCATGGCTTGTTAAGCTACAGCGTTAAATTCATGATGATGGGGGGTAGGGATTTGTGAAAAAGGAGTATAATGTTTAATTAGAAGGAGAGAGCCACACCAACAATCTGATCTGTCGTCCCGAAGACAGGAGTAGCCCTGGAAACGAAATCGAGAACCAGGGACTAGCCATGACTCCGAGATGGCGACAATGGAGGGGCGGTATTTATTGAGTAAATATATAAGTTCACTTTTTTGTGTCTGACACTTTTACAGTTCCACTGTATGAGCCGCGCTGGCTCCATTTGACTGAGCAATATTGGGTATCTGAATTATTTTACTGGCAACGTCGTTCGTTATGTATTTAATTCATTTCTATTTTTTTTTGTTTTCATTCGTCACTCCCTAACTACAGGCTGAGGTCTTAGACCATATTGTCAAATATTTTAAACTTTTTATTCGTCCCTATCGTGCTAGTGCGCTTGTGCACTGATTCGGTTCCGGGAAAAAAACGATTCGGAAAAAAGATGTTCCGTCATAGCTTCTATAGTAAATGTATGTTCGCTTATGCACTGACTGGTTCTCGGTCTCGGTATTCGTATTTTTCACGTAAGTAATCAAATTTCACGTATAGGATTTTATAGGCAGAGAGCGCGGTTAAAATTATTAATCCCGCATTAAGTGTTTGATGTATCGCTTACTTTATATAGTTGCTTAATCAAAAACTGGTAAAATTATTATCCTGGGGCCACCCTGTATAATATATTGATTGATTGATTGATGAATATTTGTCCCCTTTTCCAATTAAATTATGTTGTTGTGTATGTGTGACGTGGATCATTTGTTTTAAGTTGTGACAATTAATATGGAACCTCAATTTAGAAGAAAATAATTCTGAAGTTTTAAATAAGTGAGGAAAGTGGTTCTCTTACCACGTTGACATTGACAAAATACTGTGCCCACACAGCACAATTAACAATACAGTACACGTGACAATTGATTTTTTTTATTTTTTTATATCACTAAGGTGGCAAACAAGCTTACGATCCGCCTGATGGTAAGCGGTCACCGTAGCCTATGGACGCTTGCAACACCAAGGGCATCACTCGCGCGTTGCCTACCCTTCAGAAATCTAATTACTTCTTTTTTGAAGAACCCCATACTGTAGTCCTTAGAGCAAACCTTGGCAGGGAGCTCATTCCACAACCTAAGCGTTTGCGGGAGGAAGTTGCTCTGAAACCGCACTGTACGCGACCATTTCGGTTCTAAAGTGTGAGAATGAATTCCCTGCCGATGGCGGACGGTGCGATGGTAGAAAGTAGCCGTGGGCATCATTACGAACAATTTCTCAGAACACAACCCATTGTACAAGCGGTAGAACACACACAGGGAGGTAAAGTCTCTCCTCAGACTTAGGGGCTCGATACCGCAAGTGAGTTTGGGATCGTAGACAATTCTCACAGCCCGTCGTTGAACCGAGTCAAAAGGGCCAAGCTGGTATCCGGGTGCACCCGCCCAGAGATGGCAGCAGTACTCCATATGGGGCCGGACTTGCGACTTGTAAAGCAGCAACCTTTGCCCCGACGTGAAGTACTGCTTCGCTCTGTTGAGTACACCAAGTTTTTTGGACGCCAGCTTTACCTTGTCTAGCAAGTGATCTCGGAACTGAACATCGCTGGAGATGTGAACACCAAGGATCCCAATGCTCTTGGAGATGGAGAGGGCAGTGTTCTGGAATTGTGGGACCACAGTGAATGGGGTTTTCTTAGCGGTGAACGCGCAAAATTGTGTCTTTGAAGGGTTGAATCGGACCAAGTTTTCCCGGCCCCAGTCAGAATTGACACATACATACACCGGCACGACTCAAAAAATTGTGCTCGAGTTTATAGCCGGGATAATGAAGGTATGATGTGTCGGCCGGGCAGGATATCTGCGTCTCCGGTAGAAAGAGGATGGTCGGCTGCGCAGTCTCAAGGTGTTGGTGTTGCTTATTAAATTGGGTTCATGTTTACCGTGTTTGTGACGACACTTGGTCAAATGTTTTCAAAATTGTCATTTCTTTATGACAAGATAAACAACAAAAGGCCATAAAAAAATTTAAAAAATAAGTTCTCCAATGTATGTAAATAAATAATTTATTTGTGTAAATATCGATATACCTATTTTCATTTCTCGAGTTATGTGATAAGTTTTAGTGCTCTAATAATTTTCAACTGTCACTTAATCAGTTGTTCGTGAAAATGGGATTAATTGAAAATACTACTATTGGACTGTATGAAATAATAGGTTAGTCATTGTCTTAATGCAATTGAGTTCTGCGTTTGATACTTATCGATGCAGCTTCTCACATTGATATTTTGTACTAAAAAAGCTTTAGCTATGCGTAAACACAAAATAACGTGCAATTAGATTGTGATAAGCCGGCCCATCATACACTCATAGCTGTTATCAAAAATTAATTATGGATCTAAAACTTCGTTGCCATAACAGATTGCGCTATATATTTTGTATAATAATGTTGGTGTATCTTTTGAACATCTAGGGTCGCAAGGGAAAAATTCACCTGTGTTTTGGTTAAGGTGTACAAAAGGGTACCTACTGAGAAAAAAAGACTGACCAATGAGATTTCTCTTATAATGTTCAGAGTAACTGAAAGGGTAACTAGAAATGTGTTACAGTGCAGAAACTACCTAACTAGCGCCACCAAAAGACATTTTGATGTCCTCTGCATACTAAACACTGCAATGTTGGTTATTTGCTAACTCATTATTTGCTATTTTTAGTATGTTTTGTATTGTTCTTAATTGGCCACAAAGCAAGTTAGTTGGATGGTTAGATAGTATCTGCACCTTAATATCATACTTGCTCTACAATGCGCTACAAGTTATTACTAGAAAATTTAATCTTTAAACTCTTGCTATTAAGTATATTCTTAAACTACCCTCTTATGCTGACCCAAGTAAACATGAAACAGGTCATGCTAGAAGTATCAGGCGGAAGATGCCCACTGCTGAACAAAGGCCTCCCATACTTATATACATCATAGCCTGCGCCCATCTACTTTCTGTGTCTCTGACCAGGTTGTCTGTCCACCTGGTACGAGGCTGGCCTTTCATCTTATTTGGTTATTGGTTCGATGAATAATGTGGCCTTCCTATTGCAGTTTCAGCTTGCTAATGGTTCAAGCTATGTTGGTAGCTTATTCTTTAGTTCCTTGGCAAATTTCCGTGTTTTGGATTTTATCGTGCAAAGAAACACCAAGCACAGCTGAGCTCTGAGATTATGTAAGAGGCCAACACTAAGAGACCATGTTTCTGTAACATAAGTCATTAACAAAAAGAAATATTAAAAGGAAAAAATGGCCTTAGTTTAAAAAATCATTTTTAGACACCACTATATTGCCCTGCCTAACATATGGTAGCCAAACATAGGAAAAAATTTCAAACCAAAGATTAGTGGTCAACTTAACTCACTGCCTGAGTATTCATGTAGCGAAACCGCCGTGTACAGGTTGACCCGTTTTGAACTACTACAGCAGATGTGGCAAATATTTCGGAAACCATTCTCACTGGAGTATCTTCATCTTCTGCAGCAGCGCATCTGCTGGTTGGATAAAACGGAATCTCCTAAGGTCGGAGAGCTTGTCTTAGTCTTAGGCAAACATGTCGCCCCTCCATTGGAGAAGGGGTCATATATTGCAATTGTTTCTAGGGCAGGATGGAGTTCCTTGAGTTGCTGAGGTATTGGTTGGTGACTCCATTCTGAGTCGAGCTGTGGCAACCTTGTCCTGTCTCCCTGTTATTTAGGACTCTCCCGTTTAAGGAGTCTCAGCCCAATTTGATCTGGTTGGGCCAGGGTATTGTTCGGTAAAGATAAGCATGTTACGTCACTCTCTTGCTGTGACATTGACCTTGGTGTAGGCTCGCACGGATCGCTCATCAGCAGTGCGAATTTGCCAGTTCTTACAAATGCGCGGTCGGCGTTAGACGCACACACACAGTTGCGCGGCTCCTGTACGGAACGCAGAATACCTATGTACAGACTGTTGTGATCGGAGTTTTATATTGAACATCTCGTCCTCAAGGACAACGTTTTTGTGAAGAGATGGGACAGTGCATCAGGTGCATACTTTTCGGACCGGGTTTATTCGGATATTGGCTGCGGCGGCCAGCGGAAAAAACATAGTGACTACAACAAAAGTTTTGAGTAATTTCTCTTTTTTTCCTTCTGTTTGTAACCATTAAAGTAAATTTCCTATGTGCAAGCTAGGCCCCTACTGACGATAGGACATACGGACCCTTCACCGTCGAGAAAAGCGGCCACAAGGTTAGTCAAACTAATTAAAATAAGGTAGCTAGCTGCTTTTGATTTCTGATTTTCTGTCTTCCCTTTATCCATGCTTTCTTTGAGACTTTGGCGCAGTTGGTTTAGTTCTTTTCGCTGCTGGGGTGTTCTGTAATTGTGAAATCTTACTTCCTTATGTGCTTTAGTTTTGTTTTTAAGAATATTGATTGTACCTCAGATCGGTTTTTTATTATCACTTTGAAAGGCCTGGATTTTGAGTTGTTTTTTGATCTAATCAGAGCACCTTAATTACTTTAACTGAAGCTCTACTATCGCCAACTACTTTTTCTAGGATATCTTTTAGTATATTTTCGTCATGGGTTTTGCAAGCCTCATTATCTTTTGAGTTGAATTTTTTTGTCAATATTTATTTCTCTGCACCAAGTTTTTTGGGTTAGATAAATTTTAATTGATAGAGAAGCACCCCCTTATACAAAAATAAAATTAAAAGTTGGCGGAAAAAAAGCAGTTTTTGAACCGGACGACGATTTCTGCATTCCATTTGGGTATAAGGGGATGCATATTCATCCAATAATATCATTGACGCAAAAATGACGTGGTGCAGAGAAGTAAAAAAATTATCGATTCTTTTGTACCAACTATGATAATATTGTTCGCACTACGTTCACGCTAAGCCATTTCGTGGGTAATAGAATTGGTACCTATTGATGGTACTTACAGTCGGCAAAGAAGACGGAATCGATTAGGGGAACCCTATTACTAAGACTCCGCTGTCCGTCCGTCCGTCCGTCCGCACGTCCGTCCGCACGTCTGTTTGTCTGTCATCAGGCTGTATCTCATAAACCGTGATAGTTAGTCAGTTGAAATTTTAACAGAAGATGTATTTCTGTTGCCGTTATAACAACAAATACTAAAAAACAGAATAAAATAAAAATTTAAGGGGGCTCCCATATGTCTGTGAAGTTAGCACCCCAATTCACAGCACCCCCAAATTTTGGGTGAGTTCTGGATCCTTTTACAGTTCAAGAGTTCCCAACGGGGTGAAATGATAGTTTTGCCCTTAAGGGGGCAGAATTAAAAAAAAATGGGGTGATAACTTCATGCCGCACCCCTTTTTTTTGCAAAAAATAGTTCTGTATTTTTTTTTAGGTCGTCCTACAATAGTTCAAGAGTTCCTGAAGCATTTCAGGAATAGTTCTGCAAAAATTCAATAGATATGATTTTTTTCGAAAAATAACATTTTCAAACGACCCAATCCACACACGGGCTAATATAACCCGTCTAATTGGTTGAAATCGACATTAAAATACGAAAATACACTCGGTACAAATGTTGATCAATAAGAAATAAAGGTATATTACGTGAGCGAATAGTGAGAGAAATAAATAATATTATTCAAAATCACCATTTGCCAATTTCACGGTTACATACATTTCTTACATTGTTAAGTGTTTTAAATAGCACCCCAAAAGTTCTGCATCCTATTGGCTAAGAGGAAAAAAGTTTTTTTCAGTGTTCTGATCAGCACCCCGAGAGTTCTGCATCTTATTGCGATTCTTTACTCCACATAAACCAAAATACCAGATAAATTTGCGAAAAATAGTTGCAATATTCGCGAAAACTGCATGTAGTGATAAAAGTTGGAGTATCGCATCTAGAGGCAGTTTCGTCAAAGTTCTGATCAGCACCCCGAGAGTTCTGCACGTGAATGGCACTCTTACATTTGAAAACAACAAAAATCAGAAAAATTTATTGGTAAAATTTGCATTATGCAAAAAACTGTTTCGAAGGAGGTAAATCTTAGTTTTGACTAAGAGCAACAGTTTTGTTCAGAGTTCTGATCAGCACCCCGAGAGTTCTGCATCTTATTACGATTCTTTACTCCAATGAAACCAAAATACCAGATATTTTTGCTAAACAATGCTGCACTATTCGCAAAAACTAGATTTAATGATAAAAGTAGTTCTGTCAGAGTTCTGATCAGCACCCCGAGAGTTCTGCGCGCGAATGGCACTCTTGAATTCGAAAACAACAAAAATCAGAAAAATTGTTCGGTAAAATTTGCATAATGCAAAAAAAAACTGCATCCAAAGTGATAAATCTTAGTTTTGACTGTGATCAGGACTCTGAAAAAAACTTTCTTCCTGTCAGCATAATAGCTTGCATAATGCAAATTTAACCAAACATTTTTTTCTGATTTTTGTTGTTTTCGAATTCAAGAGTGCCATTCGCGTGCAGAACTCTCGGGGTACTGATCAGAACTGTCACAGAACTGCCTCTAGATGCGATACTCCAACTTTTATCACTAAATGCAGTTTTCGCGAATAGTGCAGCATTTTTTTGCAAAAATATCTGGTATTTTGGTTTCTCTGGAGTAGAGAATCGTAATAAGATGCAGAACTCTCGGGGTGCTGATCAGAACTCTGATCAAAACTAAGATTTACCTCCTTCGAAACAGTTTTTTTTGCATAATGCAAATTTTACCAAACAATTTTTCTGATTTTTGTTGTTTTCGAATGCAAGAGTGCCATTCGCGTGCAGAACTCTTGAGGTGCTGATCTAGAACTCTGACAGAACTGCCTCTAGATGCGATACTCCAAGCTTTTATTACTAGATGCAGTTTTCGCGACCAGTGCAACGTTTTTTGCAAATATATCTGGTATTTTGGTTTCTCTGAAGTTAAGAATCACAATGTGATGCAGAACTTTCGGGGTGCTATTTAAAACTGAAGCGATAATCCTACGCATTTAGCTAGATGCAGTTTTCGCAAAAAATGTAACGTTTTTGCAAATATTTTTTGTATCTTTGTTCTTCTGAATTTAATAAAATGTAGAATTCTCGGGGTGCTGATCAAAACTATGACAGAACCGTCTCTAATGCGATACTTCAATTCTTATAACAATGCAGTTTTCACCAATAGCGCAACGTTTTTGTGCAAATATATACTGTATTTTGGTTTTTTAGAAGTAAAGAATCGCAATAAGATGCAAAACTCTCGGGGTGCTGATCAGAATTTTCGTTTTGTCATGATTATTTCAAGATACCTATAATGTAAGAAATTATTGTAACCGTGAAATTGGAAAATAGTGATTTTTAATATTATTTATTTCTCTCACTATTCGCTCACGTAATATACCTTTATTTTTTATTGGGTCGTTTGAAAATGTTATTTTCCAAATTTTTGCAGAACTATTCGTGAAATGATTCAGGAACTCTAGATCTATTGTAGGACGACCTAAAAAAATTACAGAACTATTTTTTGCAGAAAAAGGGGTGCGGCATCAAGTTAGCACCCCATTTTTCTTTTTAAATTCTGCCCCCCGAGGGCAGAACTATCATTGCACCCAGTCGGGAACTCTAGAACTATTGTAAAAGTACCCAGAACTAACCCTGCTGCGAATTGGGGTGCTAACTTCACAGACATGGCTCCCATACAACAAACGTTGTAAATATAATTGCCTGAAATATTTCACAGAATATTAAGTTATATATTCACTTTAAAAACTAATAATGAAATTACAATAAAACAAATATTTAAGGGGGGGTTAACAAAGGTGATTTTTTTTGTTTTTATTTATAACGGTACGGAACCCTTCGTACGCGAGTCCGACTCGCACTTGGCTGATTTTTTTTAATTCATCAAGCTCTTCGTACGGCATTCTATGATTTTTATTAATTTTGGAACTTGAAACAATGCTTTGCTGCAGGGAGTGCACAGAGATATAAGTTTAAGTCCCATGACCCTAGCTTCGCTACTTGTCAGATTTCTGCAGGTCAACACACATTTCAGTTACACCCATCACATTGGATTACACAATCATCACTATTAATAACACTCTCATATTGGAAGACTTTAATTTGTTAAAACTTTGTCGCTACAAGAAAAAGTTGTTAGACTGTCGTAATTTGTGATTGTACAAAAGATTAGTTTAATATCATTCTTAAGCTGTTTCAAGGCTATTCTAATCTCATGCAAGCTGACGTACGGGATTTCTTCGTTATAGTGTCGAGTTAATTTGGCTCTGGGTTCTATTGCTGTGATATTAAAAGGGTCACGAATTGAGGTGTATAACTGTCTATAGAAGTTTTCAATCTCTCTCAATGTTCAGGTTTGAACGAAAGAATTTTGCCAGTTTCGGTCTTCAGATTTAGTATATGAAGGTGAAATAAAAAAAAACAGCTGCCATGACTAAAGAAAGAAGGACCTAAACTAAAAAGTTAAAAACAAATTTGTGTAAGACTTAGAAAAACATAGTAAATAGTATTAATATATTCATCGTACGGAACCAACTCCACGTGAGTTTAACTCGCTACTTTCAAATTTTTTAAATTTATATTTTTTATTCCCATTTTTAGGGTTCCGTAGCTAAGTGGAAAAAAGGGATCTTGTTTCCTCATATGTCTATACTTCCTTTTGATTAAAAAAAAGAAAAGAAGGTTACCTTCATTATTGTCATTTTTTAATAAAGAAACAAGTTACTTACTTACGTAAACTTTTCTTAAAGTGTAAAATATTCTGTTTTAATTATATTGTCGTTACATATAATTGAGTTAAAATAGTTCTGTTGGGTTTGGAATATTTTTTAAATGCTACCTATTTATACCTATTTAAGGTCGAATTATGCAAGTTTTTAGGGCCTTTGCACACGACGTTTTTTAACGCGCTATTGACGCGCGTTTTTGATGCGCGTGATGGATTATTGTGCTTTGGAGGATTATTTTTAGTAAAAAAAATGTATGTCAATCTAAATATCAATTGATAAAATACATGAATTATGATTGTTTTTTTCATTTAGAACAAGTACGTACAAAATGGCATATACGGGTAAAACGGCATGCTGGCTGGCTGCATGTCATATCTGGTGGGTTTTATCGTCATTTTGGCATTCTTACGCGCGCCTCAATTCAATTCTCCTCAGCCAATTTTTCTGTCACTGTGAACAGATTTTCGATCGTTGAGAGTTTATTCGCTGCATCGAGTTTTTTAAGTTTCGATAAGTAGTTTCCTTTGCAAACTTAGTGTAACCTATTAATTCTATTGTATATACCTATTATTTTTGGTTTTTAGATATTCAAAAGCCCCTATGGACAAATGGCATACACTTTTAACGTCGACTCTAAACATGCAGGAAAAGAAATATTAAGATTGCTCAGTAAAAAAAGACAAATCACGAAGGTCCAATTTATATCTGACAGTGAAGAAGAACCTTTTCAGATCCAAATGATAATGAGACGGTTGGCTACGTTGCATTAATTGTTCTCTTTCTGAATGAGCAGATTTGCCCAAAAGAACAATAAAGTTTATTTGTGCAATATGCGTTTAATTATGGTGTATACCATTTTGTCCGTAGATATAGTACAAATGGTTTTTTCTTGCTCTCTGTTCAAGACTAATTATTTTTTGATTATCTGTTATAATTGTTGAGTTTGCATGTTTATTTGATAGATAAATGATTGACTTTGATGTTTGTAGAATTTAATATATAATTCGAAAGAAATTATAAAACAAATAGAAAACAATATGCCGTTTTGTACGTACTTACCCTATTAATTGAATGATGTGTAAAATCATATTGTATGTAGTTATTCACAGTGTATCAGATAGGTAATGTTATTTTTAGTCTAAATGCGATATTTTTAAGATGAAAACAGTTCTGTTATAATGTAGACATAATTGGCAGGATTCTGGCGTGCCACCTGACCGCCCCACCCGACCGACTTGTTTGTTACTAAGTATAAAAAAGTTTTTAAAAACTCACAGACATATTTCTGGAATAATAATTTTTTTTTTTAATGTGGCTTATGTCTAGTTTTATAACTTCTATGTAGTATATTTTTGAAATATGCTTTGTACAAAGAGGAAATAAGTCGTATCTAATAGCAGCGTTAGTTGCGCTCTAAAGACACAGCCTTTCCACATATTATTGCGGGATCATGTAAGTAAGCGGCATATGTATTTGTGTTTTTGAAATTTTGTAGATGTATTAAATTAATCAATTCGCTTCTGTACGCTTAGTATTTATTTATTCTGTGCCCGTCGTCGTCATGTTTGACGTCGCGAAATAATCGTCCTTACCATGAAGGTGTCATGACATCCCTCAAGTTATCGTGGACTTAAGTGGAAGAAACTTATTGGCTATTGTTTTATTTTATTCATAAAAAACCTGCCTAGCGCAAGTCGTATTTGTGCAATTAGTGTTCCGTACAAAATAAGTTTTTGCCCGTATACTTTTACTCTTAGGATAAATCCGGAGTTATAAGATTGAAACAGACTGGATTTACAATAATAACTATGTAGTGATGAATACAACGCAAACATTAAAAAAAACCTGATAAAAATCGGGACGAATCTGAAAATCTTTCCAACCGATTTTGTTTAAAACAATTTTGGGTGAAAGTTTTTATATAGATTCTTTATGGTGTTAATTTTTTTACATCACAGCACGCGGTTTAGTTACAGCGACAGGGACACTTTGTTTTTTTTATATGAAAACTCTAAAAATACATTTATAAAAAAAAATACTTTAGAACCTGAAATGCATTTTTCAACGGCACCCCACACAGACTGCTTCCTGTGAAATTTCATGAGAATAGAGGCAAAGACGGCGGAATTTTAAGGATGTGAAAAACGGACGGACGGACATGACGTTATAATAAGAGTTCCGTGTGTCTTTTCTGTAAGAGACTTTTGCAGCGGGCAGTAATGAGTTTTGATTGTTGTATTAGTATTAGTTGTATGTTTTTTGTATAAAAAAATAATGTGCGGCGTCCGCTGGCGCCGGCTGTATGTCAAAATGAAAGAAAAACGCACGAACTGCGTCCTTGAAATTTATATTATTCACTTATACTTACACAGAGTGGAGTTTTGTAACCGCACCTTAAATGATGGAGAAAGCAAATTTTACTTAAAGAAAACATTCCTTTATTCTTAAAAAAAAAAAACAAATCTGCATTCAGCGATTTTTGAAAACTCACTGCCACACTCGGAGATCAAACCGGCTAAAATCCAAAAAACACTCTTCTGTACTTTTATGGTATCAAGCAATAGCGTCAATCATATAATGATCAAATCTCTCTAAAAAACATGGTAAATTAAATAAAAGGAAAACCCTTAAATTCAATGAGTCAAGGTAAAGCATTTTTGTTCAAAGGACCATCAGATCACTTATGTTATACCTTACCTTTCCTAATTAACAATTATCTTACACGTAATTTATTTATTAAAATGAGAAAAAACTTCTTAGATAAAAAGGTTGCAATTTTCACGTGTGAGTTCAAATTCAAATTCTTTTTATTCAAATGGGTTCGAAGAACACTTTTGAATCGTCAAGTGAATAACTACAACTAGCTTTACAAACTAATTAAAATACTGTTTTATTGCGTGCGTGCAGTAGGTCCTCTTTGTAAAATATCAAACGAAACATATTATTATAGTGAATCAACTAATAAATACATGTTTTGTACTGAAACACTTACTTAAGTTTGATTTTAAAAAAAAAAAAACAAAATTTATATAATATTTCAATTGCCTATTGTTGAGTCTTAATTAGATGCGACATAACTGCGTGAGGCACGAGTAATTTAAATATGGAATGTTACATTTTATGGCGACAGGTAAAACCAAAATTACCAAATATCCTAGGCAACTGTGAACAAATTAAGAACTGAGGTTCACAAAACGATTTTAAATATTCATCACAAAGTTCCTCTAAATTGAATTCCTTAAAATGATAAACTTGTGTTATGTGTATCCAATAAAATGTAGCTCATTTCGAGCAAACAATTCATGGTTTTCCTTTAATTCAATTTATCGTGTTTGTTAGAGAGATTTGATCGTTATGATTGACCCTATCGATTGATGCCATAAGAGTACAGGATATTATTTTTTGGATTTAGGCCGGTTCGATTCCTGAGTGGGTCAAGCGAGTTCTCGAAAATCTATTGATGCAGATTTGTATCTTTTTAAAAATAAAGGATTTTTCCTTTGAGTAAAATTTGCTATCTCTAGTATTAAGAGTACTTTCCCTCCAAGTGCGTTTCAAAAATTCTATCTAATTGTTATTAATTTAATTTTACTTTTTTCAATAATATACCAATTTATTTATGATTAGGTTCATTAATTTATTAATAAGGTTAATTGTATCTAAAAGCGCTTTTTACGTCTTTTTGTCTTGAGGGGGATGAAAAGTAGAGTGTATAACTCGGTTGCAAAATATCTTCATGTCGGGCGACGTATATTGAATCCGTCTTTGCGCTCAGGCTTCTACCTTTCAGTGGCCTCCACCGCTTCCATCCTTCACCCTGGCCGTAAAAATATTATTTTGCTCTCTTGTAATACAAACTACTATTATGACTGGCTCCAATTTCCAGCTATTTATGTGCCAAATATATCAAAAAAAAAAAGCTAGTTATGTCTCATTTTAAACCGTTATTCGGTTATGAGTTAGCAGTGTAAACGAATTTTCGTTTTTGCGGCTATCGTTTTGGTAAAAAGCTGGTCAAATAGATGCTCTTTTATGACAAACCAACACGAACAAAGTTCCTTATTATTTATTTGTCAGAAATTTAGATATTTTAAATTACCTACTGCATAATAATTTATTTTTAAGAAACGAATATTCCTTATATCGTTTATGGATAGAGATTGGTTTCTAACATTGCGAATCCGCGTTTTTAAGCCAATGTTTTTTTAACTATGCTGAAAACCAATATTCATGTTAAAACATATTTTATTTTCTAAATAAACTGCATTACTTTTACAACTTAGGTACTTTTTTAAATGGTGATTTACGACAAGGAACATATAAAAAGCCACCTTAGTCCAGAAATACAGCATCAAAAGCAGCGTTGCTGTGAAGGGCTCATTCCATGTCACCCAGGAAATAAGTGGCCGGTAAAAAGAGGCTAGACATTATAATTATGATGTGGGTGTGTGTTCAGTCACTGGTTACCCCTTTTGGGGAACTGGAGCGATGACGATATACATACATTCATACTTATTTGCATTTGTAATATCGCTAACCCTACCTTATAAAAATAAGTGAAATTTTTTTTCTTAGAGGAAGTCTTAGTTTGTTTACGTAACAATTCAGCAAAAGAAAAAAAAAACCTAATTGTTATGGCCTCACCTTAACATCCTTACAAAATTTTAGTTTATTTTATTTATTATCGATCAAACTTTTGTACAGTACAACAAACTTTTCTGACCTGGTGGTCAAAAATCAAAACTTAGGTCGCCATAATAAAATGGTGTGAACTTACAGGACACTAGTGTCTATACACCGGGTCAGAAAAGGTTGTTGCACTGTAATTGTTATATTTTGTAATAGAAAATAGAAAGATTCCGTCATATACTTTACGGCCACGATTCTATAAACAATATTGTTTAACAGTGGTTTGATAAATTAGTGTTATAGGGTCACCTAGCCACCAGTAGCACTGGCAAATGATTACACTGTCATCAGTGAATCGCGTATCGGTCATAACTCGTAAAGCATTGTCGCCATTCATACGTGTCTTTTATAATTAATGTTTTTTTTTCTTTACTAAGCATCATGCGATCGGTGAATGCAATTTTCCGGTTATATCAATAGATGTCGAAGGGTTATCGGTGCATTCTGTTTAATTTTAAATAACGTAGAGATAAGTTCCCTTTTTCGTGTAAGAAATGGTGGAGAGTGACTGTATTGTGGGGTTGGTGAGAGCGTGCATGTACATCATGAGTGATCTGCTGCAGAAGTTTGATTTAGACCTCGCCCATGACTTTGTGAAGGTTGGGGTATTGCTCTTCAGTTTCTACGCTGGATTGTTTTATTGTATGTATTTTTTTTCTTTTTTTCTACCATCGCTACTAATTTTCGTGCAGTTGATACTGGCACAGTCCAAGTGTTGGCAACTCCTTTTTTTTTTAATTAATATAAGTATAATTTTTTGTTCTGATTACTGAAACTCGGTTTAGGTAGTTTAAGTTAAAACTATGTTTACAAATGACGCAACCAAGTGTAAGTAATTGTGCTTACTGTGCAGTTTATATGTTTCCAAACGTAAATTATGTTTGTGCTGCATTTTGTTTATTACTTAGAAATGCTTAGGTGCAATAAAATACGTATCCACGATTTCTGACACAATATACTATTTTATAATATTTTTTATTGTCTATAACTAAAGTCGCTGTTAATTTTGAAGGCATACCTACTGCAAAGTGGATGAATAGTTTATTATTTTTATTACTTCATTTAAATGTACGTGAATGTACTAAAAAACCTTTGACATGTATCTATGTACTATGAGTTTGTTGGATAATTCAACGTAAGATATTGTAATTACATTACGTTTTTTAAGAAAATACTAGACTTTGCCAGTGGCTCCGCCCGTCCTAAATTCGGTTATCGGCTTGGAACCCCTTAATAAACTCCAATTAATTAATTAATTAATTAATTAGTTATACTAATTAATTGATATATCATGCTAGGTGCAGCAATAGTTCGTTTAACTCTGTTATAGTTATTCCCGCAGGAAATTTTGAATTTTTAGGAATAAAAAGTAGCCTATATGCTATTCCAGGACCTAACCTATATGTATGCCAAGTTTTATCCCGATCCGTCCAGTGGTTGAAGCGTGATTGAGTAACAAACATCCATCCAGACATACAAACTTTTATAATATTAGTAGGATGTTAAGGTGCATCTGAATTACATTTTTTTCATACAAACTTCATTACATTTAAGATACCTACATACATAACACCACGCCTATTTCCTAGAGGATATGCAGAGACTAACTATTTAATATCTGTGTAACTATAAACATTTCACCAATCAAAACGCGTTATTATCATTTGATGCTATTTACCATTGTGTAAAAAGCATATTTATTTACATTTTTTTATAACACTAAGATGGCAAACAAGCATGAATAGCCGTGAGCATAATTTCAAACAATTCCTTAGAACACATCCCATTATACAAGTGGTAGAACACACAAAGGAAGGCAGATTTTTTTCCTCACACTTAAGGGTTCGATACTGCTTATGAGTGGGACCGTATGCCGTCGTTGTACCGAGTTGAAAGGGTCAAGCTGCTATATGAGTGTACTCGCCCAAAGATGGCAGCAGTACTACATATGGGGCCGGACTTGCGACTTGTAAAGCAGCAACCTTTGCCCCTAGGTGAAGTACTGCTTCGCTCTGTTGAATAGCTATTCCAAGTTACAACTTCACCTTGTCTTGCCTTCTTGCCTGGTAAATTATTAAATACCCAGTTTTTTTTTCTAAACATACATTAGCATATCTACACTAGGGTTTCCGGAACCGCTTCTTTTTTTGAGAACCGGGAATTTCGGGATTTTTTCTTAAGAACCTACCGCCTTAAAGGTATTTCCCGGTTCTTTCGGTATTTTCGGTTCTTGGTAGTTTTTTTTTATATAAAACAAGTGTTCATCTTCAAAAGTAAACCACAGTTAAATTTTAAGGTATTTTTTATTGGAACTTCTCAGTAATTGTATAGAACCAAATAAAACTTAATTACGCAGTCTTCTCATAGACATTATTCTTCTATTTTCTATTCTTGATCTTAGCAGTAATATAAACCAAACACAAATCAATCAGTTCTCTTGTTAGTAGAAACTAAGCAGAAATCTTGGATTCCTTAAACATTTAAAATTATCTTAAATATTTTCGAAAGAAAAATAAACATAATATCTCGTTCTGAGTATGTAAGAAACATGACTTTACCTTTTGAACTGAAAACAAAAAAAAAAATATAGTTTATTAAAAAAAAAAAAAACTAACATAAAATATCCTTCGGAGTACCATGAAATAACCTTTAAAACTTAATTTTAGATTTTCAAGAGCTTTTTGCTCTCTCTCTATAATAGTACCTTAAAAACAAAAGCACATCTAGACATTTTTCACTCAAACGAGATCTTATTTTGTCGCATAGCAAACCAGCCGAAGCGATAACTCTTTCTGCTATAACACTGGTTGGCGGAATCGTTCGTAGATGGTCATATGCCTGAGACAAGTAACGTCCACGATCTTCTCCATTTTCAAAGAGAGCCATTTCAATTCTTACATTTGTAAAGAGATTTTCATTATCTTGGGTAGAAGATCTAACGCGTTTTTCACTAACAGCCTTTACAAGCTCAGCATTTAACTAATCGCCTTTAGTATAAGCTAAGCTATGTTTTGGACTTCAAGTACAACAGAGTCACGTTCACGTTCTCTCGTTAGTTCACCTTGTGAGGTTGGTAGTGGTAGGGGTTGAGCTTGAGGTAACGGAGTTGATGAGGTTTTAGTGCGACTTAGCAATGATACTACTTCGTTGCAGCTTGAGCTTGATCGAGAAGATGCTGATGATTCTCCAACATTTTTTAAAGGAATCAATTTTCCGGATGTTTTGAAACAGTTTAACTATATTTTTTTATTTTTAAGAGTAAATCTCTGTGTTCAAATTTCTCTAACAATAATATTTTGGATTGCATCAACCGATTTCGGCAATGTGTGACTTGATGTTTTAAAAAGACTATCCAAATCCTCACATTCTACAAATTGCCGAGAAGGATATCCTCTCAATGCGGTCATGTGGAAAATTATTACCTTCATACTAGGATTAGTATCACACTCATAATATTCTGTCAATTTGGTCTTCTGTTTCTTAGGCACTTCTTCTGTACTTGTTGAATGCATGGGAGTCGTCGTGTATTACACCGCTACTAGTTTGGTTCTTGAGTTTTACTCTTTCAACTGACAAGCTGGTTTGATCAACATTTTTTAAGTGTTTTTGGAGTCCACTTGTACTACCCCCAGCACAATTTAAATTTTTTACATTTGGCTGATATCTTGATATAGGTAGTTAGTTACCGTGCGACATTAATTTCGCGCATTATTTCTTTTAGCACTGAATTATTCACAAAATAAAAATCCCGAAAGTACCGAAAGAACCGGGAATCAAATTTCATTTCCCGGTTCTATTTGACTGACAAAAGAACCGGGAATTCCCGGTAATTTCGGAACCGGGATTTCCCGGTTCTGAACCCTAATCTACACATATGTCTTTTAAAATATTTTAGAATAATAAAGTAGTACATAAAAAGACAATGTCTGCGTATTATTTCTTATACCATGATTGTACCTAAAAGGTACAATGGCTCAGTACAGATAATAACAGTATTTACAATGGTAAACGCGGTTGCATGCGAACAATCATTTGAATGTAATTCGTATAACATATAGCTAAAATATAAATCTAAGTTAGTTATGTACATACAAACAAACAAGTCCTTGTACCTAGATCAGTCTTACAAATACACAAAACTTCATAGAATTAAGAAATACAAAATAAATTATACGTACATAGAAACAATCTTTTTTCGTTTAGGACTCCCTGAGGTTGAGGCATGCCATATCTATCTATGGCTACATCATCAATATAAATAAATATTTTCAAGCAAAAATGCAGTCAAAAGATTAACCTCGAGCCAGGACTTCAGGACTTGAACTTGCAACAGTCCGTGAAAGTGCTCTACGAATTGAGTTATCGAAACACAGCTTTGGCGAAGGAAAATCCCAACTACATTTTTGCCATTGAAATAAGCTACTAGATACGAATTTGTGTCTCAATAGCTAAATGGGTAGAGCACTTACACGGACTGCAAGGATTGTTGCAGGTTCAAGTCCTGGCTCAAGGTTAAACTTTTGACTGCATCTTTGCTATGAAAATATTTATATAGAAACAGTATTTGTATCTGTTATAATGTACTTACGTTTATCCTCAAAATTTTAACACCGCGCCATAAAGGAGGCCTGTGTCTAGCAGTGGACTAGAATAGGCTGATATGATGATCCTGAACACATCACCTGTAGCGTAAAATGTATCGCATTTACTACCTTCATAGGCACTAAGCAAATTTTATTCGGGTTTTTTACGACACGCACTTGGTCGGTTATTTGCCCGCGGTTCCATCCGCCCTAAATTCGGTTATCGGTGTAGGATTTTAACGAAAACTTCTTTATTAAAGAAAAAAAACTGACTCATCCTTGACGTTTTCAAGTAGCCTATGTCCTTTAAAAGTCCAGATTTTCGATTAACGAAACGAGTTGGACACACGAACTTGGCTATCTACAGTTTTTTTTTTTTAACTATTTGCAGGCATCGACAAAGAGAGCGCGTGTTTTGAGTTAGCTTCGGAATGACATTGAAATTTGACCAGTATGTTTTTAAAATAAAAGTTCAAGATCGCGTCTATCGACAAACAGTTTATTTTGTGAAAAAGATAATAAAAGATATTATTATTGTATCTATAAACTTCCTTATCGGTCAATGTATGATACGAAAGGTTCGAATCACGGTACTGTAAAGAAAATAATTTATTTAACGTGAACACGTGTATGTTTTTATTCCAAAAACTGACCAATACTTTGTGACTGTATACTGTATTTATGTGAATTGTATGTATCAAAGGTTTGGTGTTCCGGTATCGATCTCCTTAGTTTTTTCAAAAATACAATACCAGTAAATTTTGTGTTATGTTGATCATAAATCAATTTAAACAACGTGTTTTTTGACAAAAATAAATTGCTGATGTCAATAGATAAGTTATGTAAGTTAAACGTTTTTGTCACAACGACCAATTTAATAAAAAAAACCTAACATTTACTTTTGTATTATTATATTTAAAAACGTAGGTATATAGAAAATAATTACATTTTTTGTTACTACGGAATGTTGTTAAATTTTCGAATTAACTAATTAATTAAATTAGTTAACTGATTATACTTATAATATTAAAGATTTGTCATGCCTGAAATCACGTACGTGCTTCCGAGGAAATTATATACCTTTGAAATGCCTTAACTTGGATGTACGCGACGTCTGCGCGCGGGGAAGGGTTTAAAGCGCTTTGTGTCAAGTAAGCGTTATGATATATGACATTTATTTATTCATCAACGCATAGAGGCTAACTGGTGGTTTTAAAGACTTTAAATAAAGGTTCCTTTAATAACGTAAGGATACTGAGATAGGATTTTGCAAAACTTATGCCCTTAACGGTTAAATAGGATTCTACATCCACTACTACACTAGATGTGGGACGGGTACACGGTTTGGATCCGGTACCCGTCAGATGCGACACTTTTTTGATCTGGCCGCGTACCCGGTAATGATGCCTGGTATTTTGGTGGCCATAAAAATTATGGCCAATATTAATCGAAGAAAATATTGAATCGAATATGTCAATCGAAGAAGACATTACACACAGAGCCGTCTGTCTGGCCCCTAAAGTAAGATAATCTTGTGTTATGGATGCCAGGACAACGGATACAGATACATTTCCTTTTTTTTATACATACATATTATACATAAATAAACCACAAGACAAACACAAAAGGTAATGACATAAGTATTTGTCCAGAGCGGTAATCGAGCCCGCACCCTCTGCACATCAGCCGGCCACACTAGCAAATAGTCTTCGAGGGAGTCGGTAGGAACAATATAGCTCTATTATTTTGAAACAACTATCATCAACATTACCCGTTCCATATCTACACTGTGTCGATATATTGTAAATATTTAGGTACAATCGTCACGGAGGAGCGAAACTGTTATATAAAAAAAAAACTACGGAACTCCTAAATAAAAAATAAATAAAGAAAGAAATAAGTTTTAAACAAGATAAAGAAAAATGAGAAACAAATATTTTTTTTCTCAGTTCTTGCTTGGCGACTAGATAATGTAATGTTGATGCTAAAGTATAGGTATCTGCCGCTGCTAGCATGACTTGGCAGTTGTTAAATGATTTAACTTTACCATCAAAGTATTGTTCACTGAAATTTCTAAATAATTTAATTTAAGACGACCTATCCATTTTTTTGGAATTAAAGGACTGTCTTCTTTCATAGCAAATTGTAAAAGTTACGACCTAATTCATTGTCTGAATGTAAAACCATAGAAGTTAGGTATCATTGGTATAATTAAGGAGTTGACGAAGAAATTCCACGCCGATAACTGAATTTAGGGCGGGCGGAGCATCTGGCAAAATCTAGTAAGAAATGAAATCGGTGAAAGTTATGTTAGCATTTCTTATTCTGTGACAATATCTGAAACTCGTAGCGTTTGACGCCGTGTAGGTATTGTTTTCGCTATCCATTCCGTTCCAGCGTCTTACCAGCCAGCGTTCCACTGCAAGGGCTCAAGGAACGAGTCACATTGGAAAAAAAAGGATCAATGAGATGGTCCTAGAGTAATCACTCAAAACAGCGGGCTGGAACAGCGCAAGCATTCAAAAAGGTGGTAATTGAAGAAACGGAGTGTCCTCAACCACTGGAAGGTATGCGGCGTTTCCAGTCCGCATTAGTCAGTGATTCTAGAAGTGTCCCGTTTATTTCACGATATTCCCATGTGTGCCTATTACCTGCAGGTAGTGTAGGACTTCGCAGTCTAGCGCAGTGGAGTGGGAGGGATAGAGTCGACCGGTACCAGCACCCTTAAGCCAGCAGGATGATAAAAATATATACAAGTGTAAATTCATACAAGAAGGGAAAAGTGACTGCTTTGCCGTTTGAGGTCTGCATGCTAGCTTAACTCTTCTGTGTTCTGTTCCTTCTTTAATGGTATTGATTTGCACTAGTTTATTCAGTTTATATCCATGTAGCTTCAGTAGTTTTCTATTTCAGCATTCCAATTCGTATTCCTTTCGTTGCTTGACTGATATTCCAACTCATTATTAAGGTATTTTCGATTAGCTTTCGTTGTCAGTAGGTTTAAGTATAAATTTAAATATTCAAGGAACGAATGTTTTTCTGTACTAGTGTTCCAATGCATGCGTTTTATTTTTTTCCTCCAGTAGCGGTATTTATTTTCAGTGTCTGGTTCCCCAAACTTCGGTTACTACCCTCAAATGTACTTCCCTAAGTACTCATAGTTCGTAAATGAACGTAACCAATGCGATAAAATGAATTCATTCCTTTGTTTTCTATACTTTAGCAGGGTTCTAACAGTTGCGTTTTAATTATTTATTTGCAGTTTTTAGTTTCCTTGTCCTATTCTCATATTTTCCATGCGCACTTAAGTAAATTCTTGCCTCTATTATCATTAGGTTGAGCATAAATTTAATAATTGAATGTAGTGGTTTCGTTCTTCTGTAGCTGCATAGGCTGTGGTGACTGCTTACCATTAGTTAGCTGTTAGCTTGTTTTCTTCCTAAGTAGTATAAAAATAGGGTATTCCAACAACCGCGTCTTTTATTTCTTCACTGTCAGGTTCAGTTTCAGCTTCCTATTCCCATAAGATGGGTTACTATTTATATGCATAGCTAATTAAATCATAAATGAAAATAATCATGAGGTAGTTTCATTCTAATGTAGCCAACTTCAGTAGAGAGAATCCCAACAATAACGTTTTCTTTATCTAAATCATAAATGTATAAAACCTATAAAATAATTTCCGTGTTTAAATGGAGTATTCCAACCGTTGAAGGTATTGTTTTCGCTGTCTTATGAAATGTCCAGATTGTTGCAAATGTGGTCAGATAACAACCGCAACTGGGATATATGGTTTTACCACAACTACTCTATGACCAAATAGGTTGTTCCCGCGGCACAGCCAGCGCTATGTTCTGTTATCGGGTTAAATTTTTTACGGTAACTCTTTGATTGTAGTGAAAGTTTGCTATAGCAAGCTATAACTGTAGAAACAGGTATTGAAAAATGATTTCTGTTGAATCACCTTTATTTGTTTATTTAAGGGTGTAATCTAGCTAACTAGTTTTCCAGTGGAATCGTTCCAGTTGTTGAAACATGAAGGAGTGACAAACATACTAACTCACAATCTTTCGCATTTATTATATTAGTAGGATTTAAATATATCTAAGTTCCATTTACCGCTGTTTTTCCTGTGGTCCTATTGTCCGCAATATGGTGCAGAAAATTGTAATACCGTAAACTTTGTTCACTTAAATACTCAGTACTTTTTTTTCCACTTAGCAAATAATCATTAACGCAAACTGTCGTCGACAAATATTTTCCTTGCACTCTGTTGTCTTTGCATATGTACAAGTATATTTTGTAATAGTATGAACTATAAATAATGTGCTTGATAAAAGTCTTGCTTTTAAAAATGTTTTGTACGTCTTAGCACTTTCAAGCCATATTGTGCTCTAAAATGTCTTCAGAAGGTACACAGCACAACAGTTCTTTTGCAATCCAAAGTATAAGGTTTTTAATATACAATTCTTGAACATGTTTTTAATTTACCTCAAAAAAATATTGAAATATTGATATGTCAAAGATAGTTAAATAAAAAAGGTATTACAAAGTTTATGAATACGTTAATGATAAAAATGCTTGTAAGAATTAGAACTTAATTAAGTGACAATTGTAATATCTTTAATTTAAAGACACTTCCACACACACCTGGGAGGCGGCGACTCACACTTGACGAAAACTACCCCTGACGCACGCCTGGGAGATGGCGACTCACACTTGACGAAACTACCCCTGAAGCTGGGGGGCGCCTGGCGACTTACGCTTTATGAAAATTACCCCCGAAGCTGGCAGGCGTGGCGACTCACAGTGGCTTCTGTGTATAACTTGTTTCTAGTTTTGTTATGTAATTATATCATTATCGTAATGGGTCTATCATGTTTTTCCCGTTCATAATTAAGTTATTCGTATTTAATTACAATGCTGTTGGTGGTGATATTCCAAAAACTAGTCCCCCGAGGGTGTATCTCAAGATTTTAGGGGTGTATCCACTTACGCTTTACAAAAACTTAACCTAGATGTGATGTGTCGGTTCACGCTTGACATGACTTGACATGTTATACCTACAAAAAATCTTCAATTCAAGTCGGTCGAATTTTAAAGAGAAAAGCTGATTAAAGAAATAGTGTTAAAGATTTACAACTAGCATCGACGTCAACATCTTCCAATACAACACGTACACAGGACATGATGTGTCAAATGTGTGATTTAACCAAAGATTCTATGCTCAGCACTTCTCACAACACTTTCTCACTCGCAGCACTTTTCAGGGTACTTAAGGTTACAGGTTAATTTTAAAATAGAGCTCATTTTCCGTGGCAAAAATAATTTATAGATAGGTGAACAGCTTAGTGTAAAAAGAAGAAAATAAATAATTACAATTATATCACAATAGATATAAAAATTCTAAAGTAATCAGAAATATCAGAAAGTAGCATTACATAAGTTTTTAAAAATAGATTGGAATATTCCAACATATTTTTACATTTATATTGGACTGACATAATTTTGAGCATGTTTATAATTATAATTTGATTAACTGGTATTAGTTAAAGAGTTAAAGAAAGCAACTTGATTTGGAAGAGATGTAACTTTTAAGGACTCATAAGAATTAACAAATTCATGAAGAAAAACACTTGATTGAACAATTGATTTCTTAATTCTGCAAATTGGTCTTTTATATTATATTTTCTTTTTTTTGCTGAACTATCTTAACTCTAGTAGTTCATAAATTAAAAAGAATCTAAAAACCGCAAATGAACTATACGACTCCTATATATTTTAACTTATTTCGCGGAATTCTTTTTATTTCTCCATCTTTAAAATTCAAAGCATGAACAATAAAATGAGCATCATATTTGTTAAGATTGTGAAATAGAATGGGAATAAAATGAAACACGATACTTTGAACCACATAATTCGTGACTAACACCTTTAAAATTACTAGTATTCCAGTCATAGTCTACTGTGATTTCATCACCTGATATAACATAATTGCGATTGTCTTATAGATTCCTTCTCTTCATTAGCTAATGAAAGTGGACATTTTTGAAAACAATTTATCCTATGTATATTGCTAATATCTTTGTTAATGCTTTCCATAAACATTTTGTACAATTAGGCTCTGTGTATGTTCTGTATATAGACAGTTTATCATCATATGAGCATTTTATATAGTATCCATAAGAACAAACTACATGTTCATGTATTGTTTTCGTGTATGACTTCGATGGATCAGGGACACAATAGGTCATGGGTTTTAAAAGAGCTACAAAGTCTGCATATATTATAAAATGCAATTTTAATATTCTTTGAAACTAATCAAAATAGATTCATCATTATTTGTTTCCCTATTAAACCAATATTTTTCTTTTTTATAAATTCCTAGTAATTCAGTAACAATATGAGCACAGTCATGTTTCTTATGATTAATTAAATTAACTTTAGATTTAAAATAGAAACGGCAACCAGCACAGATATGAATAGAGTCATTTCAATCTGTTATTTGTTTATTTACCAAGCGTGATAAATACAATAATGACCATTTCAACCATTGTTTAAAAATAATAAGTTAATGTGTCATTCTTTACTACATTTTGTAAACTATAATGGTCCAACGATGGTATTACATTTTTTTTTCTTTGTTAAACTCTAATTCAAACATATTAATAGTAATGTCATTTTGTTTTTCTACCTTGGTATATCAGATAATTTGATTGGGAACTGAATATTATTAACCGTAAGTTTATTTTGATTTCTTAAGTATGATGATACCCTATCGGAATGTGTATTTACAGGATATAGTGCCGATAATAAAGCCCACTTAAAACATTGTTGATCGTTCTTTTTTACATTAATTACTGTTTTTTACGCTTTACATCTAAAGGTTATTCAATATACGAAGATCCCCGTAAGGAATTGAACTTATTAACATGCATTTCTAAGAACTGATTTTTTTAGGGTCTACCATTATCTTTTTTTTTTCTAAATCACTCACGCATTTTATTTTTAATGTCATCACTTAAAGGTTCTGAATTATTTTCTAATTCACCAATTTTTATCCGATTTCTAATAGTCAAATTTAAAAATCAAAAGAATTTTTTAAATGTTTTGTTTTCTGTTCAAAATCTGCATGAATAATAAAATAAACTTTAACAATAGGTAACCCTTTTAAACTTTCGTAAATAATAAATAGTATTGAGTCTTCAATTGATGCTATAAATACTTCAGGAGTGATATAACAGACACATAAGGTAAATTATGATTAAGAATAAGACATTTCTCTTTGTGTTTCTTAGATCGTAAGTGCTGAGCATAGAATCTTTGGTTAACCTGTAAATCACATATTTGACACATCATGTCCTGTGTACGTGTTGTATTGGAAGATGTTGACGTCGATGCTAGTTGTAAATCTTTAACACTATTTCTTTAATCAGCTTTTCTCTTTAAAATTCGACCGACTTGAATTGAAGATTTTTTTGTAGGTATAACATGTCAAGTCATGTCAAGCGTGAACCGACACTTCACATCTAGGTTAAGTTTTTGTAAAGCGTAAGTGGATACACCCCTAAAATCTTGAGATACACCCTCGGGGGACTAGTTTTTGGAATATCACCACCAACAGCATTGTAATTAAATAAGAATAACTTAATTATGAACGGGAAAAACATGATAGACCCATTACGATAATGATATAATTACATAACAAAACTAGAAACAAGTTATACACAGAAGCCACTGTGACATCACGCGGTAGTTTTGGTCAAGCGTGAGTCGCCACGCCTGCCAGCTTCGGGGGTAATTTTCATAAAGCGTAAGTTGCCAGGCGCCCCCCAGCTTCAGGGGTAGTTTTGTCAAGTGTGAGTCGCCATTTCCCAGGCGTGCATCAGGGGTAGTTTTCGTTAAGTGTGTTTTTGAGAGTGGTCAAGCGCGAGTACCAACGAACTGCTGGAGAGGTAAACACCAACTTTGAACTGTAATTAAGCTCAGATTTTTTGAATTAATGATTTTTACCTTTTCGGTGCATGTTTTTGAAGTCGGTTCTTGTTTTTTTTTAAAAAAAAGTTTCACTGTTATAAAATAACACATAATATCTTTTGTCAATTTAAATTTATTGCGTCTAGACGTATTGCAGACAGAACAATGATATGAATAAACTATTACAGCAATTACCGCGACAATCCTCAGCAATAAATACAAATTTATAAATAATAGTTAATTAATTAATTAATTAACTCGATCATGCATCGGACAGCTGAAAATACTTTGGTTGATAAGAAAGCGGAACCGATTAATAACAATACTATGGCCTCATAACACTTGAATGGAAAAAGACTGCAGTGGAATTTTTTTATAGTACCTATGACATATAATAGTAACGTTGACTCGTTGCTTCTTGTTTGCGATCAGATTTTTTTTAAGAGGGCGATACAGGCCAGAAAGATAATTTAATTAGTGTTGAAACAATGGTCAGTGTCAGATTTTTTATTGCATTCATTACAATAAATGAAAATCACTCATTTAAATGATGCACCAGACAAAAGCAAGTTTTATAACATATATTTTTTTTCAATCCTTTATGTGCTATAGTTTAGCCACAAAATTTGCACCAAAACGGCGTATTTACGCGGTCTAACCTATACCGCAGCCTTAAATGCTTTGGCTTTCAAATAGGGAAGATTACTGAAGGTATAAGTGAGTACAGGTGCCAAAAATTTTAGATTCGTGTTCTATAAAATTGATCTGGTGATTATTTCTACAGGAATTAGTTTTGGTTAAATGTTCAATGAGAATATTAGATATTACAGAAATCTATACGTGTACCAAATTAGAATTTAATCAGTCCAGTACATTTGAAGCAAATTGATTGTAACAGACTGACAAAAAGACACACGAGTGATCCTCTAAGGGTTTCGGTTTTTCATTCCTACGTAACCCTGAAAAACCTACAAAAGTTGTAACATTTGATGAGATGCTCTTACTGCCGAATCGAACACTCAGGGTTTTTCATAAATAGTTATTATAAAGTAGCAAATGGATCTCAGTGCCTGTTTTTCGAAAACAGTTAAATAAACTAGGGGTTCTCAGTGCTTGTTTTTCATAAACAGTTACAATAAACTAGCAAATGGATCTCTGCTTTTTTACCCGACTGAATAAAAAGAAGGGTAATATTTTCGGGTGTATGTATGTGGGTATGTCCGTTTCATCTGTAGCTTGAACGGTTAAAATGATTTCGATGAATGGGGTCTCAAATGAAAATTATTATTTATCTTCTGAGTGTTATAGGGTAGTCAATCACAATTCGAAAAATAAAAAAAAAACGAAAGCTAAAAACGTTGAAAATAAAAAAACCCAACTGCAAAAACATTGAGAACTAAAAAGAAATAAAGAAGCGCACCTATAACATACCAAATATTTAACTATAAGCAGGCGAGATTACTCATTTAAATGCAAGGAAAAAGTAATAGAACAAATTGCTTAAACTATAGTAGTTACCTTAAAAGGAGTTCCGTCTGGTTATAGTTAAATATTCGGTATGATTTCGGTGCATTTTTTTTTTAGTGCTCAATGTTTTTGCAGTCGAGTTTTTTTTCATAATCCGTTACAATAAACCTGCAAATGAATCTTAATGGTTTTTTCTTATAAACAGTTACTAATGAACTAGCAAATTCCAGTGCTTGTTTTTCCTTTGTGATGTTGGTATAGATCTCCATTTTGATTGGTGAGATTTAACATACTCGTGACATACAAGGGGCACCGGTTTTGATTCCCGTTGAGACAAAACATTAAACGTTGTGAACGTTTGTGTTTCTCTTAAGTCTAGATATTATAAGTTTGAAACTTCTGTATGTGTGTATGTTTGTCTGTCTGTCTTAGGAATCTTAGCGGCCAGACGGTTGAACCGAATGCGGTTTTTGTTTTGTTTAAAGGTTAGGTTAGGTAAAAGATCTTAATCCATATGATCGACTGAAAAGATACACAACGTAAATACGATGCCACTGAACTATATCACAACCTTAATCTGATAGTGTCAAGAGGACTGATTATCCAACTTCTAGACAGTTTACACCTGATATAAAGTGTTTTGGCACATTTCGTTGATCACTATGTTCTTGTTTAATAAAACTAAAGGTTTTTCGTCAAAACCATCATACCCTGGACTCCAAAGGTGGTTAACGTAATTCTTCAATCTTCACTTTTTGTTATTTCGATATAGTTTTCTTGTGTCTGGGTTTATTTTAGATTTTCGTTTCTTTTGTTTGTCGTAAAAACATAATTATAATATGACGCTATAGTGCCTTAAGTATCTCTGCCTAACTTCTGAGTGCAAGACTTTCGATTTATTTTGTCATTGTCATTTATTTTTCATGAAGAAAATATCCTCGATATATAAAGTCGTAGGATCTAAAATGCCTATCGTTTGATATATCATAAAGTTCCATGACCCATTGCATACATCCATAAGATTTTTGGACCATGTTGCCAGGATATCTTTAATGTCATGTCGTACCCATTCTTTAAGAGTTAATTCTGATGTTAGAAGTTTTCGGAATCAGGTATTTAAAAAGGTGGATGAGAATAACAATTAAGTTTTTAAAAATATTTAAATACCTAAAAGAAAAAAAAATGCTATAAATCATTTAATTTAATGACGTGTATTACATGATTAATTGTTTTGTTTTTACATTTATATTCTATGTACAAGAAAAACCTTTAGAAAGACATTACTGTCTTGTTCACGCTATATATAACTGTATTTTTTATTGAAAAGGCAAATTAAGCCTCCTATAGGTATGGCAGAAGCAGGATTGTCAGGTTTTATTTTAAACTGTGTAAAAAAAATGTAGGATGGTAACATTTATCTGTCGCTTAACATTCGTTACTCACCGAGACGCATGAGTCAAATAAAACGTTTCGAATGATCAGTGTCAGAGGCTATCGTGGGCATTACGAAATTGTAATCACAAGTATTTATTGGTGCTAGTCGTGCATTTATGATGAATATTGTGATAAAATAGGCTATTTGAAGCAAAATATTATGTAATATAGATATACGCCTAAAAAAAATTAATACCTATGGGTATCCAATTCTAATCTACTGCTTATATGTATATTTTTTCTAGAATTGGCAAAGTTTTATCTCCCTGGCCTTTAATTTTCCCGCTTATTACTATAAAGTTGGACTCCCTCGCAGACTAGTTGGGAGTGTGGCCGTCTGCTGTGCAGAGGGTTTGGGTTCGATTCCCGCACTGGACAAACATTTATTTGATAAACATTTGTGTTTGTCTTTGAGTCTCGGGATATGTTTTCAATACAAAACAAAGTAGATTTTTTACTCTTTTTGACATGATTTTAATTATTTTTAATTACTTTGTTTTCATTTAAAAGCGAATTAAACAAAATAAATATATAAAAACGTAGAGTCTAGCCGTCCACGCAGCGCCCTTCTTAAGGGGTAGGTATATATAGCAGGTGGCTAGCTCCGCCATCAGATATTTCTAATTTTCTATTTGAACAAAGCTAATTACAAAAATCTAAATGTTGAAAATGTAAAACTTATCATTGGCTATTTTTACAACGTTTTATATGACTCTTAAACTCCGTAACGTCTTATTTTAAAAAAACCTACACCTTGTCACAGTATATATTATTATAGGCACTACATGACCTTGTCATGTATTGTGGGCAAAAATGACCGCTTACCCATACTGTTTGGTCATTGTAAAGCGCTCACTGCTTACAATACTCCTTTTTGTTAGCGGTAAACGCTCTTTTGCATAAATTTGTGTCACAAGCATTCTTAGCTTTTCTTAGCTCTTTATTTTTAGTTATTCAAAGTTTTCTAAGTCAACATTTCTAAGATAGTGGGTTTTATCCAAAAAATGCTATAATAGAGTCTAGGACTGTGGCTTCAGTAGATGCCGAAGGTCGTACTTGTTTTTTAAGGGAGTGTATGTGATTAAAAGACCTTTTCTTCTCGATAAAGGGTCTAAGGTCATTTCGAATAACTCGCGTCTCCGAACTTCTACAACTACTGCCGCAGTAGACTTCGTTTTACTAAGAAACTCCTGATTTGACTACGCAGCATTGGCAGAATCTACTATTGTCATAGAAATGGATCTAAGGGTATTTTGACTAGCTAACGTTTCCAAACTTCTTCCACTACTTATTAGAATAACCTACCGTTCTCAGATGAGAGGTATCCTAAGAAGTTTTAGATTTAGATGGACTTCAGCTTACAGACAAAAACACGTTATAAAGGTTACAGTGAGTTACTAAGGAGGGTCAATAATGATTTGCGATATCACTTATGAACCCTTACTAATATTATAAATGCGAAAGTAACTGTGTCTGTCTGTCTGTTACCTCTTCACGCTTAAACCGCTGTACCGATTAGGATGAAATTTGGCATGGAGAGTTTAAGTCTTGAGGAAGGACATAAGCTACTTGAAAACGTCAAGTGTGAGTCGGTTTTTTTTTTCTATGATTGAGAAGCTGCCGTTACAATCCTACACCGATAGCCGAATTTAGGGCGGGTGAAACCGTGGGAAAAAGCTAGTCTTCAATAAAATTAGTGTGAAGATCACGTTATTTCTTTCGCGCCATTGTTAGGGTATAAATTTAGGTTAATGCACAATGCCTTGTCGTTAGATTTGTCATTGAATAGGTAATTCCTTGGCAGTTAAAGGAGCTTACACTTGCAAACTCGTATTACGTGTCAAGTTTTTCCTAAAGAACTATAAGGTTTTACAAGAAATAAGTGAAGTCTTGTCTTTAAATTTCGGCAACACGTGAGTTCTGCTACGAAGGTAAACACTACCATTCATAGGCTATAAGATGTTCACTTAATATCAGGAAGGTCGTATGCTTGTTTGCTACCTGACTGGTATAAAAAACAGAAAAGTGATTAAGTTGTAACGTGTTGTCAACGGAGAAGCTGCGTCGTCCAGAAAGTGATAAATAATTTAAAGTCAAAGAAATTTCCATTTCAAAGTCAACTTGTTAATAATAATAAAAAAGATATTGACGTTGGTAGTTAGCTAATATGACCTATCCTAACCCAGGGTTTGACGTGCAATAACTCGCGTTTATTGCTTAATTTATTAGTAATTATTAGCAGTGATAAAGATAGTGTAAGATAGTGGTGCGCCGGACGTATATCGCGCCCCGCACATGCACGCAGTGACGGATGCTGCGTGCGTCGCCCTAGACGGCCTATGGACGCAGACGCAGGCGCTGGTACAAATCAACAGACGGCTACTGGTGATAAGACACCCGGATGCTATGCTGATAATATTTATGCATATGTGCAATTTATGCTTGACTAGCTGGTGCCCGCGACTTCGTTTCTGTATGCTTTTAGGCTATAGCTACGCTATATCGTCGTCTATTTTCTCTAGTCAAACACTTGCCTAGTACTCTAAAGTCGCCGTTTTACGTCTGTCTTTAGGGGCACAGGCCTCTTCTTGGAGAAGGAGGCTGAGGCCATAGTTCAAAATTAAAATAAATAAATTAATTGTACATTATGATAGTATTAGTATTTTGTCTCGCTCCCCTTAGCCGTTATACGCTGCACTGCTGCGCACAGGACTCTTCTTGGAGAAAGAGGTTTAGGCCCCTCATTTGTTACTTTGTCATTATAATAATTTATTTTGATAAAAATATTTTTTATGCCATTTTCAATAATTTCTAAGTATTAACGTAAACGTAAAGAATATGTGTTTACGATAAATTTCTAGTAGAAATCTAAAATGTTGACCATAGAAGTAATATCTAATAAAGAGCCATATCACGGCACGAAAAATATAAAAAAAAAGGATCTAAAGATCAAAAGAATCCATTAAATGCATTTTCAGTTTTTATCTGACAATTTTCATATAAATAATTTTACACCAATATAGTTAAGAATGAGTATTTGTATATAATAGTTAATAGGTATAATATAAAAGTATGGCATTAAAAAGTTTTAGGCCATTAAATGCATTTTCAGTTTTTATCTGACAATTTTCATATAAATAATTTTACACCAATATAGTTAAGAATGAGTATTTGTTTATAATAGTTAATAGGTATAATATAAAAGTATGGCATTAAAAAGTTTTAGGGTTGTCGATAATTGATGAGTCTTGTCTTTCAAAGTACATAATCTCTTATTTCGGTATTAATCGACGACGTAGCGTTAAAAATGTGATAAAAAACAAAACATAAAAAAGGTATAATGTTTTAATGTTTTTATAATTTTCTCTAATCACAGTTTCATTGAATTATTATTTACCTTGAATCTAATGACATCATTGTCTGTGTACAAATCGTTTTTCTGATGATTTTTAACCTTACATTAAAGCTTTTATGTAATGTAATGGTGACCGCTTACCATCAGGCGGACCGTCACCTTGTTTGCTACCTTAGTGGTATACAAAGGCGATTGCGACATCTCACTCAGCGGGGGCGCCTATAAAGGTAGAGTGAGATTTTAGAGCCCGTTGGTTCGGACCTTCCGGATCAATTATAGTTAGACAGGAATACTTAACTTAGACCTCCCATTTTTGATGGTTTTTTTTTTATATACAGCCCTACCTGTGAATGTGTATATACCCTGTCAAAAAACCTGTTACGCCTTAACATGCCTGACTTTTTAAAATTACTACTCTGATTCTTTTAGTGAAAATAAACTACACACTCAAGTTCAATGACCCGTAGGATTCCTTGCTTTATGAAATATGATAAAACTGTCAAAAGACGTAGCAATATTTGCTTAGAATCGATTTTTTTTAAGAAGGTAATAAATAACCCCCGTTGCAATAGTTTTGTAACTTAAATGTGACGAATTGTACAATATTCGTTATTTTTTGTTATGTCGGAGAAATTTCTGTCGTAAGACAATGTCTGTCATTTTATAACACTGAGCATGGGTGTAGCCAGCTTTCAGCAGACCTAGTTGCAAACATATTTGGACAAAGTACACAGCGCCGTCTGTTGTCAAAGTAAGCAAGGCTTGTAATATAGATACCAGACAGATACAAAATTAAATACATACATATACTTTTGTTTGTAAATAAATACATACAAATTATACATAGAAAACACACGGACTTAAATGAAACACAAATGTTATCCCTGCGAGGGAATAGAACCCACGCCCCCTTTTCATACGGCAACATCCTTTCCTTAATAATAAATGAATATTTTAGGATATTACACACAGCGCCTTCTGACCCCATAGTAAGAAAAGCTATGGATACCAAAGCAACGGATATAAATATATATATTTACTTTTCTTGTAAAATAGAGAGTATACCAGCGAATGATAAAACATAGAACCCTAACTGTCCTTACAACGTATCGCAAATTAAACGTATACACACAGAGTACACACCAATATACATATTAGATCGGAATATTCGAACGCGAAACATTGACTACTATTTTCTTTCTACAATCGATACAAAAACAATTAAACATAAGATTTTATGTAAATTAAAAACATTACGTAATTGACGAAATGACCTTCTAATTTACACGTGCCGCCGTCTTCGGCAGCTACTCGGAAGTTTTCGTGTATTCTTCGGGAACGAGCTGTTACCATGGAAACTTTGCTTCAAAAAGTTATAATTAAGTTTGTTTATTATTTGATAACTGACTTGTCAAATGTTAAGATTTTTATGATGTTTGCTTTTATCCCCACATCTTACCACACAAAACGGAATTTTTAATAGTAATTTTTAAGGTTTTATTCGTTTTTAATCCGAATGTGATACAAGTCTTCGCGGCCGCGTTCATGCAGTCACTATTGAGAGACACAGCATACTTTATGTTTAGCCAGTTAGTTTACTTACTAGCGACCCACCCCGGCTTCGCACGGGTGCAATGCTTAACTAAATAGACCAAGTTTCTGCCATTCTATAGTGTACATAATATGACAGCCCCCCTCGGCAGCCCCCCAGCCGGTACCACCGCAACCGCTAAATCCCTGCATTTTAAATCTGTAATATCTTCGCAAATATTCAATAAAATAACATGCTGTAAAGGGCCATATTGATCTATATTAAATGCACAATGTATTTAAGGTTCTTAATTGGATAAGAATTAATGCTGTATTGCTTAAAGTCGCTACGTAAATAAGCCATTATTTCTCGTAAAAAGTAAAGGATAAAAAATGGTTATAGTAGGTTATCCCTAAGAGATAGACATATACCATCGCGGACTCTTTTGTAGACCTTTTCAAAGTGTACAATACTGTAGTACATTATTTAATCTATCTCATAGGGTTCAGTCAGCGTTTGCAATGTAAGCGCAAAAAAATGTGTTTATTTACGACCTCACATTACATACCTCTAAAAATATCAGTGTTTCTGTACTATATTATGCAAACAAACCTTCCTCTTGAATGACTCTATCTATTTATAGAAACCGCTTCAAAATCCGTTGTGTAGTTTTGAAGATCTAAGCATACATAGGGACAGACAGCGGGAAGCGACTTTGTATTATACTATGTAAAGATTAGACTTCTATGTTTTATCATTCGCTGGGTTATACGCATTTTGGGTGGTCTAGGGTGAGACGGGTACCCTAGCCCTAAAAGCAGTTACGCTTATGACCCCTTTATGTACCTTTTCCTTGCCAACTTGATATACTATATTAAGTTGTAATAAACCCCTTTCTATTGTTACAGTACAGTATATCGACTTCGAATACAGTCTGTGGCTGACATGGTTCCTAACGCCTGTGTTCGTCACCTTCGTGCTCCCTGTCATGATTATCGTCCTGATATACATGAGCAGCATCATATTTCACCTTTACAAGCTGTACAGGTAAACCTCAAGATGTTATTAATGTTGCATGAGTTTTTTTTATGACGTACATATATGACATAACGCCTATTTCCCCAAGTGTATACAACCCAGAGCATACTTTTTTTTTTTGGCAGTCCGATAATTCGAGCACTTTGTCAGCTTATATTAATAATAGTTTTTGCTCATTTCAACGGCAACTCCTCAATTATAGAGAAAAAACCGACTCACACTTGACGTTATCAAGTAGCCCGCGGGACTGAAAACTATCTCCGTGCCAAATTTCATCTAAATCGGTTCAGTGGTTCAAGCGCGAAGAGATAACCGACAGACAGACATAGTTACTTTCGCATATATATGCTCACGAAATCGATTTATATTTAATTATGTATTCTTGCTATTTTTTTTTATTGGCAAATGACATAAAGACGATACTAGTATAGCGAACGAAAGTTGCCTTTGGTTGATTAATAGAGTCTGAAGGCCGCGCCAAATGTAAGGCCGTCAATAATACGAATCTAGCAATGGCCGAGACTTGTTAAGAGATTTATTTAAAGAATACAGCTTTTTAATAGAATAGTTGTTTAATAAAAGTAACTAAATGTACCTGCAAGGATTGCTTATCTCGTGTTAAAAATAAAAATATACGCGCACAAATTGCAATACAAATTACATACGTCATTTATTTTCGTAGTTTTAAACTATTCCGTTTGTTCCCTACGGCTCCAACTTAACCGAATGAGTATTGTCCTTTTTTTTAATACAATAAATAGATAAAAAAAATAACAGGCCATGCAAATAAAATAGTGTAGGATTTAAGGCCTTTTGTGACCAGTAAAGTTTTATTTTTTAGCAATCCAGAATCGATGTCCTTTCTGTGTTCTTTTTCCGAATGTAATTCAAACTTTTCATATTGATTTTGAGTAAAATTTTTTTATTATCCTCATTTATCATTAACTTTAGTACAGGAGTCTGATTTGCACTTGGCCAGTTTTATCTTTCTCAGAAACCTTCCCAGTCGTGTTCTTTTTTTTTTTTTTATACCACTAAGGTGGCTAACAAGCCTACGGTCCGCCTGATGGTAAGCGGTCACCGTAGCCTATGGACGCTTGCAACACCAACAACAACTTCTTCCTTGAAGAACTCCATACTGTACTCCTTGCAGAAAACCTTAGCAGGGAGCTCATTCCACAACTTAAGCGTTCGCGGGAGGAAGTTTCTCTGAAACCGCACTGTACGCGACCATTTAGGTTCTAAAGTGTGAGAATGAATTCCCTGTTCACAATAACTATATAAATAAAATCACAATAATAAAATTTCATTACAATCAGTTTACCCTTATTGCGTTCGACTCATAAAAACCTCGCCCTAACAATAACAAATCCCCGTTGCAAAACGGGTGGAATTACTTGGAATTGAAGCGCAGATAGAGCCCAATATAGATAGAGTTTTTTTTTTCAATTGGGTATCAGATAGAGTCATAATTGTTTATCTGAAACATAATCAAGTTTTAGTGGGTTCAGAAATCAATGATTATAGCCAATAATTTATATAGTACTTTAAATTTTATACTCCATAACCTATTTACCTATAAAAAACTTTGTAAACACGAAGTATTACTCAATGATTCATTTTGTAGTAAATGACCTAGGAGGAAGCGTCTGGGTGGTACTGAGCAATTCATGTTAAATAATCTTCATAAATAAATAAATGATTGAGGTCACGTCAAAATTGCATGGAAACCGTCCCCAATTTAAAGTTATTTAATTAATTAATCAATTATTGATATGATACATTTAATTAGCACAGACAAACATCGATTGTAAAGTTTTGTCGCTTCAAGATCAAAGGTATCGTAAATGTTCGCAAACAGTGCATACAAGCTAGATAAAAAATACATTGTATTGAATATAGAGATAGTGACAATATTTTTATAGAACAACAAAGATAAAGCACTTAATGGGAGCAAAACAGAGCATGCAGTTGAGTGGTGTTATGCTGCTGGTTAGGAAATATGGATACCAGTCAGTATCAGCTAACTACGCTTTTTTTTTGTTATTGCTTTAGCTGTAGTTTGTCCCCACTACAAGGGCACATACTTGGAGAAATTAGGTTTAGGCCATATAGTCCACCGCGCTGACAAAGTGCAAATTGGCAGATATCGAGCTAGTTTCACTCGAGTGTCAGAAGGTCTATGGCCTCTGACTTGACTTGATTCCTTACGTATGACAACAAACAGGACCGACGGTTGAGCATGTCCTGCGAAGCACAGAGTATCTTAGCACTGTGCCACTAGGTTACCCATCTAATGACTGACCACACCCGACGATGATTAACTTCGCATTTCACTCGTTTTCGATAGACGTATATTACTAGGCCACGAGTAACTGTCCTTAGTATAGGCAGGGCCTGATCTAGCTATTTAGCCGCTCCGGACAAAATAATATTCGCCGCCCTTCACTTCACCAAAGATGGTATGTTGTGTATATGATATTGATAGAATTAAATAATATTCACATACGTTATCTACTAGGCCTACTCAATAATTAATGTGTATATAGGTATATATGTATGTTTATAATATAGTATGTATGTCTGTTTAAGAACTTCTCAGAAACCACTGAATGGATTGAATTTTTTTTCATCGACAATATAGGTAGGTTTCAACTTAATCATCAACTGGTTTCGGCTCACTGCTGCATATAGGCCTCTTTTTCCTTGTGCCATTTTTTCCTGTCTCGGCCAAGTGTTATCTACCTTAATAAACATTTTTCATCAAAATCATCAAAAAGGTTAGGAGCCAGCTTTTAAGGAAAACCGTTGATACGTATTTAAGTTTCAATATTTAAGTAGTTCCTACGTTAAGTATAAAAAAACACGATAAATGATCGTTTTAAATTTTTTTTTTTTAAACAATCAAACTAGTCAATATATTTTTTTTTTTTTGAGATTGTTACAATAGAATATATATTTATTCAGCACATAATTACTTACAAAATTTACCTTACAAAATGAACCAAATGTACCTTTGTATATAGGTGTAATTTATAAAACCCAAATATACATATTCACTAACATATTAAACCCTATCTTGCCATTAATCTTTGGTATTTTTAAGTAATTGAAAGACAGAAACCAAGTCGAAATCTTTACTTTATATTAATTCCCTAAAATATTTTAAGACGAAAACACCTCTTTGAAAGATGTTGGTTTGATTTTGATTTTTTCTCCTAAAGAGAAAATTGAGAACACCGTGCAACCGCGTGGTGCCCTTAATTTTGCCGCTCTGGGCACTTGCCTGCCTTGCCACCCCTTAGATTGGGCTCTTTATTTTAGTGACAGCTTAAATGAACTGTCAAAAATGTCGTCCTAAGTCATTTCTTCTATTCTAACCATAGACGTATTTTGGTACTAGCTGACCAGACTAACGTTTTTTTGCCCTTTAAGTAGATGGGTAGCTATTACTTAGATCCATGTCTGGAGGTGGGGTTTCCATCTGCAAAATCAGCCAAACTGCCTATACATACTTATTCATTGTTTATGATTGTGTGTGTGTTCTATCGTATTGTGTGTACTTCAGCCGTTCGTGTTTTAGTAGTACCGATAATTTTGTTAGTTACGTTTTTAAGCTACACAAATAATAGGCGTCGGTGGCAGGCAGGCAAAATGGCGTTGTCAAAAATGTGAAAAGTATCAAACGTGGAATCTTTTTATAGCAAAACAAACGAACCTATAATATTACGCAAAGTTAAAAATACATTCTTAAGTATTACTATGTAACAATGAATTGAATGTTTACTATAAATAAATAAAATGCGACAGTTTGTTATTAATAAAGAAAATAGATTTATTATCGTTTATTTTTAATAGAGGATAATAAACTTATTATGAATGCTATTAATTTATTTATTGTCCAGTAAATATATGAAGACTAGCGCATTGTATATTGTGTGATGTATTTATTTATCATGTATAAAGGTATACAATACAATAACTAATGAAGTTATAGTAGGATTATACCACTATTTTTACCTAGCAGTATCGTTGTCTAGCAGTGAACTTTTGGACATGTGTGTAATAGAGTTTTTAACACACTTGCTCAGAAATCAGTCTTTTCTGCACCGTTTTCAGCTTATTAATAACGTCCATTACGCATTTCTGTAGCACTGAAAATTAAACACAAGTGCGTTTTACTTTACAGTTTTTCTTTTTTTAATTTGTAGCAAGAAGAAATTTGCCTATGAACTAAGTTCTTATTTTGAAAAAATAATTCTAACGTGTTTGTTAAAAACATATCAAAGCTACTAGATTACGTTGCATATCAACTTTTTAAAACATTTTACTACTAATTAGTATTTACTGCCCTTCAAGTGTTGTAAAAAATTATTAAGCTTTTGCCTTCGGCTCGGGCTGCAACCCATATCATAATGTAATGCTATAAGGGCAGATATTTAGTTGCTTGCTTTCACTGCCTTCCTGCTGCTTAAGGTCCCACGCTGCGTCTTCTAATTCTTAACAACAGTTTTTTGGCGAAATCCCTCGATCCGGATTTTATCACGCAAAAAACACACAGCATATCGGGGAAAATAATGTTTTATACAGTATATATGTAGTTCTATGGCGACCGATATTGACCTCTAATGTTAAACATAGTAACTATTTCAATATTATAGTGTCGATCTGGTGACTTAATAAGTAAATTATAACATAAATATATTAAAACAGACATTTTTAGAGCAAAGATGCAGTCAAGGGGTTAACCTCGAGCCAGGATTTGAACCTGAAACCCATACAGTACGTGGAAGTGCTCTAACATTTGAGCCGTTGGTTCGCCTGGTTAAAATCTCGGCTTGCTCCGAAATTACTAGATACTAGATCCACTCAAACACACACTAAATATAAATATATATAAAAAGATATCTTCAATATATATGCAATGCATAGAAATGATCTATCTTCGTTTTATTTGATTTTATAACAGCTTAAGACATTAAATTTGTATTTAAAACATTTTGAATGTTTGTTATTGTAGTAGGATTTTTAAAGTCGTTAATATCTACAAATGGTAAACAAATTACTATTGTAATTACTTAATTACTAGATTGATTTTCTGAAACTGAACTGCATAGCCATATGCTCAGTTCTGTTCTCAATATAGGATATATGTAACTATTGCATAATATTAAAAAACCAGATGAAATAAAGAAAACTGACGGAGTCCTTAGGAAATGAAGAAGTTTATTGTATTTATAAAAGTGATACCGTATCCTATTTATTAACTTCAAAAAATTGATACCGTATCCTATTTAATAACTTTAAAAGTGATATCGTATGCTATTTCAAGAAATAAATAATTCAAATTTAATCCTCCATTTTAAAGCATTAGAATAGTCGTTGTTGTTAAATAATTGTTTACATATCTATTATAAAAACGATTTTGTGGTAGATTCATTAATACTATATTAATTTACTAAACTAAATTGCTGTAGATATTATGAAAACCGGTTGCCTTATCTCTAGACTTCTTCGAGTATTTACGACTTATGAGATACGTCGAGTACCAAAAAGTAAACGTTTTTTTCGCCCTAAGACCCAAAAAATATAAAAATTATGTGTCCAAAGCGCGATAGTCTTAAATGTATTACAGTGTATCGCAGTCTAGTTGGTAGTGTGGCAGGCTGCTGTACAGAGGGTGTGGGTTCGATTCCCGCACTGGACACACATTTATCTGATCAGCATTTGTATTTGTCTTGAGTCTGGGTGTATATACCACCTGTGTATCACTGACTGCCTTAAACGAAAACCTCTGCTTCAGTTCATCATTGGTAACGTCAGAAAAATAGTTTCGTAAAATTTATCAACAAAAGAAAAAAAAAAATTATGAACTGAAGCATAGGTTTTCGTTTGAGGCAGTCAGTGATACACAGGTGGTATATATGTATTTAAATAAAAAAAAAGATATAAGTATTTGTATCCCTCGTCTAGTTTTATGAAAGCTTTGCTTAGTTTAGAACCAGATGGCGCTATGTCAAGAAATTACTATTATTATTGCTGTGTCGGAATCGATGTAGTCACCACCTGTCAAGCACGTGGCTCGTTTTCATACTAAACGGCGACGTAAAGTGGTAGGCCGTTGAAGCGTTAGGTGTAGAACATTTTATAGGGAGTGATTTATCTGGTTTGACCAGTTAACTGTAATCTGTGGTTTTACTTTTGTTATTTAGTGACTCCTGACTAAAAGATATTGTGTCTGGTCATGATTCCGGTGTGAAATTAGTAATACCACTAAGGTGGCAAACAAGCTTACGGCCCGCCTGATGGTAAGCAGTCACCGTAGCCTATGGACGCTTGTAACACCAAGGGTATCACTCGCGCGTTGCCGACCCTTCAAAAATCCAATAACTTCTTTCTTGAAGAACCCCATACTGTAGTCCTTAGAGAAAGCCTAACATTTAACATTACCATTTTTTAACATGATTAAGAAAATTATCAGTATTTGAACAAAAAATTAATGTATATTATTGTCTCCAGATTACGACTGGTTGAAGAAGTGCAGAACGACTGGCGAAATCGAGCACGATTGGCTGTTTGCGCGTTGTGGGATGCACACGGATGGCTGTGGCACGGTAATCATACAACTTACGACACAATTCACATAATTGTTTTTTGTACTACTAAGCAAGCAAGGTAGGATATGGCCTGCCTAATGTAAAGCAATTGAAAATCAAATCAAAGAGGGGTTCTTTGAAAAAACCCATACTGAAGTCCCTAGGAGAAACATAAACTGTCATTTCATTCCAAAACCTAAGCGTTCGTAAAAGAAAGTTTTTCTGAAACCGTAATGTATTTGAGCATTAGGGTTCTAAGGTATGAGAATGAATTCCAAATTGACCGCGCACTATGTAGTCCAGATCCAAGATATATGTGTTAAGTCTTGACTAAGCTATGCGTACGAAATCGTTTTTAATTCTAGGGCGAGACCAATGCGACCATCAAGCGTTCCAATACAGCGACCACCCATAGTTTAGGTAGATATAGAGGGCGGTTTGATAAGTCATGACTTTGGAAAGAAGAAACACTCTTTTTACATTTTGAAGTGAAAACTTCTTTAGCGGCGTTGTGCACTTTTTTTGGTATGGGTAAAAAATGATAAACTCGCGTCAGGTCACGTGTCCTAATCGTGGAAATTCGTAAGACGGAAACCGTAATGCCACGCCTATTATAATTTTTATTTTTAGTATTCGCGATTATGAGTAGTACAGGGAGGTTGGATATGGAATTTTAATTCTATGACAGATTGCGATGTCAAATATACTACGTCAAAAAAGTAAATAAACAAACATTATTATTTCTTGACAATGTCAAAGACACAACAATTTTTTGTCAAACCCTGAAAAATAGGCTTCAGTTTCGGCTACCACGTTCACTCTTCGTTTGACGAAAATCTTTGCCCGCTAAGCCATTTCTTCATGTTTGGGAAGAGGAAAAAGTCAAAGGGGGCTAAATCTGGCGAATTTTTTTTTTGTTTTTTTTTTTTTTTTTTTTTTTTTATACCACTAAGGTGGCAAACAAGCTTACGGCCCGCCTGATGGTAAGCGGTCACCGTAGCCTATGGACGCTTGCAACACCAGGGGTATCACTTGCGCGTTGCCGACCCTTCAGAAATCCAATAACTTCTTTCTTGAAGAACTCCATACTGTAGTCCTTGCAGAAAACCTTGGCAGGGAGCTCATTCCACAACTTAAGCGTTCGCGGGAGGAAGTTTCTCTGAAACCGCACTGTACGCGACCATTTAGATTCTAAAGTGTGAGAATGAATTCCATGCCGATGGCGAGCGGTGCGATGGTAGAAAGTAGCCGTGGGCATCATTTCTAACAATTCCTCAGAACACAACCCATTGTACAAGCGGTAGAACACACACAGTGAGGCAAAGTCTCTCCTCAGACTTAAGGGCTCGATACCGCAAGTGAGTTTGGAATCGTCGACAATTCTCACAGCCCGTCGTTGAACCGAGTCAAAAGGGCCAAGCTGGTATCCGGGTGCACCTGCCCAGTGATGGCAGCAGTACTCTATATGGGGCCGAACTTGCGACTTGTAAAGTAACAACCTTTGCCCCGACGTGAAGTACTGCTTCGCTCTGTTGAGTACACCAAGTGTTTTGGACGCCAGCTTTACCTTATCTTGTAAATGATCTCGGAACTGAACATCGCTGGAGATGTCGACACCAAGGATCCCAATGCTCTTGGAGATGGAGAGGGGAGTGTTCTGGAATTGTGGGACCACAGTGAATGGAGTTTTCTTAGCGGTGAACGCGCACACTTGTGTCTTTGTAGGGTTGAATCGGACCAAGTTTACCCGTCCCCACTTAGAGACCTGGGACAGTGTGGTCTCGATTTGAGACACAAGTTCTCCGCGGTTTTCCTCCACAACGGAACGAGGGATGTTTGCACGACCCGTGTAAAAAGCGTCTCCAGTACTGTCATCTGCATAGCAATGTATGTTGTTGATGTCCAACATATCATTGATGTGCAGTAGAAACAGCGTAGGAGACAGCACAGAGCCTTGCGGGACACCAGCATTAATGTCCATGCTATCAGAGCAACTACCGTCAACTACGGCTCGTATGCTTCTGCCGGACAAAAAGCTAGCCACCCATTTGCACAAACCCTCGGGCACTCCGTAAGAAGGCAACTTCGATAGAAGACCCCGGTGCCAGACCCGATCGAACGCCTTCGCTATGTCTAGGCTACATGCCAATGCCTTCCCCTGACTCTCAATGGCTAGTGCCCATCGGTGTGTGAGATACACTAGAAGGTCACCAGTTGAGCGACCGTGGCGAAAGCCATATTGACGGTCACTGATCAGGTCGTGTTTTTCTAGGTATCTCAAAAGCTGTGTGTTGATCACACGCTCCATCACCTTGGAGAGGAGAGAGGTTATAGCGATAGGCCTGTAATTCGATGGATCTGATCTATCGCCCTTTTTGGGCACCGGGTGCACATTTGCAGTCTTCCACGAAGACGGAAATTGCCTAGTGTGGTAGGAATACGGAGGGTGTGGCAATAATTCGTATCCTAATTTGACAATTTTTGATGTTGCGATTGCAGACGAGTGGGCCGGTGCATTATCCTGATGAAATAGATTTTTTTTCTTTGCTAGATGCGGTCGTTTCTTGATCAACTTTTTTATTGAATCTATCTAACAATGCAGCATAGTAAGCTCCGGTTATTGTCTTGCCTTTATCAAAAAAATCGATGTAAATAACCCCTTGGCTGTCCTAAAAGACTGGCTATCACTTTACCAGCCGAGCAAACAGTTTTAGCCTTCTTCGGGGCACGTTCCCCGGTAGAAGTCAATTGCTTCGACTGTTGTTTAGTCGTTGGTGTATAATGATGGACCCACGTTTTGTCAACCGTTATGTACCGACGCATAAACTCACTCGGATTGCGATTATTCATGGCTAGGCATTCCTCAGAAGTTGTTCCACGATTTCGTTTTCGGTCGACTGTTAGTAAACGCGGCACCCATCTTGCAGAAAGCTTTTGCATGCCCAGAATATCATGAAAAATATAAAAAAACTCGTTCAGTCGAGATATGCACAGCATCAATTATTTGGCGTATCTTCACTCGACGGTCTGCCAAAACAATATCATGTATTTTACTTACACATGCCCTCCGTAGTGACCTCAATCGGCCTTCCTGGGCGCTCCGCGTCATTAGTGGTAGTAAGTCCACAACGAAATTCAGTGAACCACTTATGTACCATCCCATGAAAGGGCGCAGAATCACCATAATACTTTTTCAATTTGTCTTCGGCCTGCTTAATAGTTTTATCACGTAAAAAATTGTGTTTAATTAGAACTCGGAACTCGCTTTTCTCCATTTTCAAAGAATACTTAGAAGTCGCCTAACTTTTTTGTTTCTAAAAAGCTTGTTTTCGCGCCAAATGTGAAAAAAAATCCAAATATGAGACAAAAAAAATATTAAAAAATTCCAAATATGAGACAAAAAATATTTAAAAATTCCAAATATGAGACAAAAAAAAAAATATTAAAAAATTCCAAATATGAGACAAAAAATATTAAAAAATTACAAATATGAGACAAAAAAAAATATAAAAAAAGTTTTTATTCAACCTTAAAGTCATTGAATTGCCAAACTGCCTAGGTGTGTCTAAACTTTTAATGTTTTTTGTTTATGTTAAATAACGTTTTCGAGGCCGAGGGGTTTCGAATTCACTTTGTGGCGTGAATAGCGGAGGTTCGAGACCCGGCGTGTACCAATGGGTATTTTTCTTAATTTCTTAAGTACATTGATTATTCACACCACTGGCTTTTCGGTAAAGGAACACTTCCTCCCGCGGCCGCTAAGGTTGTGGACTAAGCTCCCTGCCTAGGTTTTCTCTAAGGACTACTGCATGGGGATCTTCAAGAATTATTAGATATTTGAAGGGTCGGCAACGCGCGAGAGATGCCCCAGATGTTGCAGGCGTCTATAGGCTGCAATGACCGCTTACCATCATGCGGACCGCAAGCTTATTTATCACCTTAGAGGTATAAACAAAAAAAAATGAGGAAACCGGTATTCGTCAAGAAAAAACACTTATGTAAAGTCCACAATCCGCACAGGGCCCGCGTGTGGATTTTTGGCCCAAAATTACCCTCGGTGAAGGTAGGCCGTGCCCCAACAGTGGGGACGTATGAGGATGATAAACGTCTAAATGGCTCATACTATGAAGAAATTTATGATGGGCAGTCAGTGTTAGTGACTGTCCTTCCTGTCCACCTTTTAATCGTGTCGTCTGTCTCGGCCACTACTTAGAACTATTTATACCCGATAAATAAATAAAAAACCAAATCAATGCGAATTCTCACCAGTAGGATAGACTTCATACTAATGCCTAACATGCGTGACTTGATATCAATTTTAACTACTAAACTATTATGGCTGCCAACAGAGACGTATGCATTTTTCGTCGATTTTTTTTTTTGTTATCTGCGCATCATATTTTAAGTTAACCTCTTGAAATGCAACTGTGTACCTTAACCGCATTCAATTTCTAAAATCTATTGAAAAATAACGTCATATACATGAAAGATACGAAGAGCAGAAAAACCGTAGGATAGACTTAACTGCATGTACAAAAAAATATCCACGTCAGAGACAGGACTCAAACCCGGCACCCTCGCACGTGTGTATTCGACGCTCGCCATTGACAGGGAATTCATTCTCTCACTTTAGAACCGAAATGGTCGCGTATACAGTGCGGTTTCAGAGAAACTTCCTCCCGCGAACACTTGCGAGTTGCGGAATGAGCTCTTCTAAGTTATGAGATTTCTAAAGGGTCGGCAACGCGCGAGTGATACCCCTGGCGTTGCAAGCGTCCATTGGCTACGGTGACCGCTTACCATCAGGCGAACCGTAAGCTTGTTTGCCACATTAAAAAAAAAAACTTGAATAATTTTCTAAGACCGTTTCCTTGAAGCTATGACGATTGTGATGGCTGCCTTTATTGACTCCTTTAAACTTACCACCCTGTATATCTAACTTCACGCTATATACGTCCCTAAGCAGCGAAGTGTGAATCCCGAAAACATCCGATAATAGACATACTTATATGTATGACGCTATTTGATTTACATGTGAACACACAATTGTTTCTAATTTTTTGCTGTCCTTAACACTGACCTTGTTTCGAAGACTTGCATTAAATACACACCGTCCATACGTATTCACACCTACGTTTAAATTGCTGCAGTCAGCTGATAAATGATCTACCAGTATATTTTCTTTAACGTCACGTATAGTTCTGTTGGTATAGTGGTTGGAGCGTTTGCTTTAAAAGCGATGCGATAGTACAGGGTTTGATTTACAGCTCGGATAATTTATTAAATGTAAACGTAAAAAGTTACGATAGGTATCTGAAACATCTGCGCCGAAATCACAAATAACAGCGCACGACTGTCAAAATATTGACCTTTTCCTTTGAAGTATGTTTAAGATTATTTTAATAGCAATTATTCTGCTACTGAATTAAAAGGTATTTTGCTTGTAAAACATAAAAATAACAAAATAAGAAGACATCTATGTACAATATTGGTGAGTTTGTATGTTTAAATGCGCTAATCTTAAGATCTACCAACCGGTGCATGATAGATTGTTTTTGCGTTAAATTTCCAGTTTCTTGAGAAAAGTTATATATATATATATATATATTTTCTCAAGAAACTGGAAATATATATATATATATATACTAGCTTTTGCCAGCGGCTTCGCCCACCCTAAATTTGGTTATCGGCATAGCATCAATTATAAAAAAAAACACAGAAGGTAAAATATTTCTAAATAATATGTACCGGCTTTCCCCCTCAAAACTGCCCGCCGGCCTCGCATATCATAAATGCGCAATACTTGATAATTATTTTGCTGCCACGTTATTTTAAAACTGCGATATCTCCTAAGATATTCATTGAAATCTAATGTTGAACAGGGCAATTTTGTTTTAAATTAAATGCTTGTGATGAATAACGTATTTATTTGGATAAAGATTAATATCATGTTTATAAAAACACCTCCACAAATAATGCATTATTTTAGAACAAATATGGTTAGCATAAAAAAGGTTATAGTGAGCCAACCTTAAAATATAGACAAATGCTGTCGCGGACTTTTTTTTAGAACTTTTATAGGGGAACAATTCTGTCATACATGTTTTTTGCGAAACTCTAATCGCAGCGCACGCATCGGAAGCTCTCAAAAGGATAAAAAAAACACCGATTTTGAAACATTTTTCATTATTGCTCTGCTCCTTTTTGTGTTAGCGTGATGATATATAGCCTATAGCCTTCCTCTATAAATGGGCTATCCAACACTGAAAGAATTTTTTAAATCCGACCAGTAGTTCCTGAGATTAGCGTGTTAAAACAAACAAACTCTTCAGCTTTATATATTAGTATAGATATATAGTATAATTTTACGCTATGACTCTAAGAAGCGGGACAGTAACCATTAACGTCAACAAATCTACAATTATAAGTTGAAGAATTTGAATGTTTGAGCGCGCTAGTTTCAGTAACTCCAATTCAAAAAAAACTTAGTGGCCATCTATTCAATAAAAAAATATTGAGGAGGTAAGGTTATAAGTTCACGCTATATCTAAAAGGGCGAACCAGTCAATTTAGGCGCTAGTAATAGCTGAAAACAGCCTAAAAATTAACACATAGGCTAGTTGGTAGCGTTCTGTACCCATCTCGCCGCGCATAGCACCTTGAAATTGCTCCGTCTAGGGTTTAGACGTCTTCGATACGACTGTATAAGTAAGATTAACGTTTAGGCTGTGATACTGAGTCACAATCGTCAAGTCACCAATGTTAATAATTTTCTCAAAAGTATTATGTGACATTATTTTTAGGTTACGAGATTCGTGGAATCGACAACTTGCCAGAAGGACCGTGTTTGGTGGTGTACTACCATGGAGCACTACCTGTTGATATGTACTACTTCGTCTCCCGGCTTCTCTTGTACAAGCGACGGCTCGTTCACACTGTTGTTGACAGACTAATGTTCAGGATACCAGGTCAGTTAGGCAATATTATTATGCTAGAAAAGGGATGAAAGAAACATTTCCGGCAATTTTTAGAATTAATGAAGCATTGTGTGTGACTGCCTATTGGTAGAGGATTAAAGGCAACGGCTTTGGGCAAATAACAGCTGTAAGCATGTATGCCCAATTAAGACCTCTGGGGATGGCTTCGCTTTTCGCCCGATTTGGGCGAATAGTGTATACCTAGTACCTACTTGTTTGGTTGGCCAAATTTGGGCAAATATTATCCTCCTTTTTTCTCTAATTTTCGATCGCCGTAAAATTTTACGGTTGAAATTGGTTTCAAGTGTGACCCCCTAGGGCTCCAACCTAACTTGTTGAAAAATATTGAAATATTGTCAGAAAAACATTGGCTAACCTTCGATTTGTGTGATCTATAGGCTGGTCAATAGTACTGGAGGGCCTCTGCGCCATTCCTGGCACGGTACAGACGTGCGCCAACGTGCTGAGAGCCGGGGAAATGCTGTCGGTTTCACCCGGCGGAGTATACGAGGCACAGTTCGGCGATCAATACTACAGACTCAACTGGAAGTCGCGTATTGGCTTCGCTAAAGTGGCACTTGAGGCTAAAGTGGTAAGTGCAATACAAATCAGCTGTTGTTTGTGTGTGAAGGTACAAGGGGCTTTTCTCGAAGAAAGGAGGCTTAGGCCATAGACCAGCGTGCTGACCTAGGACATGTTGTTGAGCTGGTGGATGCGTGACTGTCGGAATTTTTAATATTTAATAGAAAAAAAAAGGATTTTGTGTTTTTAATTTCTTGCAGAAAACCATACTCCTTTCTTTAATGATTTTTTATGTGCGTTTTTGAAGCTTTTACATTTATTTTTAGACTCAACTTCGTCGTCATTCCGATTCCAATTAACTAAACTTGTTGACCTAGAGTTAGCAGGTTTTTTTTTTCAGACGACTAATAAATAACAATCTTTTTTTTATCATTCACAGCCAATAGTGCCGATGTTCACTCAGAACGTACGAGAAGCGTTTAGATCAGTTGGATGGTTGCGCGGCGCATTCCTACGCATCTACTCAGCCACCCATTTCCCACTTACCCCTATTTATGGAGGGTTCCCCGTCAAGTTGATTACACATCTCGGCAAGCCTATCCCTTACGACCCCACGCTTACGCCTGAACAACTACAGAAAAAGGTAATAGATTGTGTTCATTAAATTTTTGTTGTTTAATCCATGATTATATTGTGGTCTAAGTGTCCAAATATGTGATAATAGGTAATTATTTCATTGTAAATCTTGATATCATTAAAGTCCCCTAAATTGTTTTGCCTTTAACAATCCTGACAATCCGTCAAGAAATGGCAAAGATAGTGTATTCTAACACTAATCGTTCACTTATTAGTCAAAATCTTAACCTGTCACGCAAAGTGGTTGGTGCAAAGAGTGTGTCCCCCACATTATGATGTGCCGCAGCCACTTTCTTGGGCAATAAAACCGGGAAGTTAATACATATCCATAGATTTAATTAAATTGGGTGTGTGAAATGTTGCATACCTAATTTAATGAAATACAATTTAATGTTCTTGATAATGTATTGATGTCATTTATTTTTGCCTAGGTGGCTAGTGCTGTAGAAGAATTAATAGAGGAACACCAAAGAATACCTGGCAACATTTTGAGGGCACTAACAGAAAGAGTGTACGAGGTACCTAAAATCAAAAGCAAACCTACCAAAATAGAAAGTAACGGAAAGTGTCATAATGGTGACTTAGTGAAAGAAAAACAAAGTAGTGTAAGTGAAAAGAGTGAAAGTGAGAAAAAGGACTTATAACATGTTTTTTTTTTAATATTTAGCCTAGGCTATTCAGTGTATAACTGTATGACTGATAACAGTTTAGTTGTATGTATCAGATTTTAAGTACAATGCGATTTTAAACGCTTTGTAGGATTTTACTGTGATGTGAACTTTGTTCAAAAGTGTCATTTAATAGCTTGTTTTTTTCCTTTTTTTAAAAGATTTTGTTAAGATTAAAATTTTAACATTAACAAATACAATTATATTAGGTTTGATATATAGGTTTTTATATCAACAATAATATAATAGCGCGAATAAAACAAAACTGTGCCAATCAATAAATAATGAAAATCATCAATTTCTGACGATTTCGGCCATGACTTTTGCATTTGATATTTTATAAATAAATATTTAAGAACAAAACTTTCGTTAATGAGAATTTATTATAAATTAATGAATTTGATTTGTTTGTTTATTATAGTGATTATAATGCTTATTGTTCAGTAGGCGACACATCGCTCTACCCACGAAAACATGCTTCTTACTAAAACTTTCGCTATAGATAAATCGTAGGAAAGAGACTGAACATAAAAGCGTCTGCGAACATATGAGCAGCCAGTGTGAGACGAAATAATAAATTACGACTAATTCTCTTTCATGACTTTTTCGCTTCGTTGTGCCTTAGGTTCAAAGTCCATTAAGGTTAGGTTGACGTGTCGCTTACTGTACCTCTGTTTCACATACAAAAAAAAAATTGAAACCCAATAATTTTACTTTTAAAAATATTGTTTTATCTACAAAAAAATGAGTTGAAGATTAGTGAATTGTGGCATTTTTGCCTTACACATACATATGGACGTATTGTACAAAAAGCATGTTAGAATTATTTATTTTTTAAATAAGAGAAACATAAAAAGTAAATTAAAATTGACAATTTTAGGGACCGGTTCCTCATTTATGTTTTTTTTTTCCATAAGTTATTATTCATCTACTCAAGTTATGTTTTTAGTAGATAGATAAACATGCGTTTATTATGAATATGGTACGAATAAAATATACGTTTTGAATAAAACATTTCGCTATATTTGCGTTTTCGAACATATTAGTATTAGCTTATATCCTTTTTCAATACACTGTATTTATCACAAAAACTTACACTAGAAAGAAAAGTGCGATACAAACATACAAACTTACCAATTTCAAATCTATATAGCTGACCCGGCAAATGTTGTTTCGCTATAGTCCCCCTCTCGTACATAAAAAAATAGTCTATGTCCATCTGGAATAATGTAATTTATGTAAATGTAAATTTAATGTTCTTTTTTGAAGTGAAAACTTTAGCGGCGCTGAGCACTTTTTTGTGATGGGTAAAAAATGATAAACTCGCGTCAGGCTAATCGAAAATTCGTAAGACGGAAACCATAATGCCACGCCATTAGAATTCGTAAGACGGAAACCATAATACCACGCCATAATAGGATGATTGGCAAAATAAAAAGATTTATTTTGAAGTGAAAACTTCTTTACCGGCGTTGTGCACTTTTTTTGTGGTGGGTAAAAAACGATAAACTCTATAGGACGAATAAAAAGTAACAGGAAATTGGGTTGATGAAAAGATGAAAGTGCGGATTACATGTTAAAATGTTATATCCAGGTTGTATGTTTTCACTTCTGCCGGCACTCTCGGAGTGCAACCCGTTTTTTTTATATAGGTGAATTGGTTCCGTAGAATACCCTCGATATAATCAATGAACAAACTTATAAAATCCGTTCTGTCCCTCTTTCTTTATATATTAGTATGTATCGATATAACTATATACGCTAATAAAGCGTAACATTTTAAAAACGTATATTTCTTTGTAAGTATCTATATATAATATAGACATACATAATTTTCACATTTTATTAGAATAGATTTTATCTTTAATTTGATAAATGATAATGTACACAAAAAAAATTTACTTCGTAGTCATTACATTGCTCAAAACGTTATTGGTATTTTTATATAATTTATGGATTATGGGTTTAAAATAGTTATTTTAAAAAACCTGTTCCTTAACTATATTAGAATATAAACTAAATGTACAATTGGTATTATACACATTTAACTAAGAGCAGCCGCACACCAGACATTTTAGACAGTCTCTTTAACCCATTCGCTGCACAGAAGGCAGTGCTTAGCAAACGCGCTGTGCTCCCATACAATCATTTAAAGGGCTAATAGTGGTTAACTAGCACCGCCACTTGAAATCACCAAAAGTGGCCGCTTTTAACGTATTCTAACGTATTCTAGAAACAACACTAAAAATATGACTAGTTTAACAATTCCTATGAAGCACATTTTTGAGATATGCTTTGTATGAAGAGTAGAAAGAAATAGACCCTTAACAGAAAAGAACAAGGCCGCAACATTTGCGTCTTTGTGAAGTAATGATAGTAAAGTTGGATGGTTGTATGCGTTATTTTTCGAAGAACTTTTATGAAATGAATAATTGAAAGATGCGAAACGGTCTAGAGACAATCTTATATCTGGTGCGCGACCACTCTTATCTAACACGTAGAAATAATTCGTATAAATAAAATAAAAATATAATTAGGTATTGTAGCATTCCTACCCGCATTTTTTTACAAATTAACCCCATTATAATAGGAATAAAATTTATATAAACATTTACTTATTTATATAGGAATACCTACTTAATAAAATGACAATTCTAAACTGTGTCTGGAAATCTACATTTGAGATATAGAAATAAAATATATAAGAAGTTATCAAACCTTTACGCGTTACACGCTTTTCCTGGTCGCAACTAATGATTTCGCGGCAAATTCGCCCTTCTGGACAAGGCCTAGAGGGCATAAGGCGGTCATTTGTATAGAAGTGTTTTAAATTTATGTCTTAAATATTATTATATAGTTGAATTAAGTATCATATTTGCAAAATAGGATAATCAGGTTATTATATATATATATATATATATGAATGAGAATATTATTGACTCCCTCGCAGCCTGGATGGTAGAGTGGCCGACTGCTGCGCAGAGGGTGTGGGTTCCATTCCTGCATTGGACAAACATTTATGTGGTAAAAAAAAACATTTGTGTTTGTCTTGTGTCTGGGTGTATTTATGTATAATATGTATGTATTTACAAAAAAAAACTAATATATATGTATCTGTATCCGTTGTCTGATATCCATAACACAAGCTTTGCTTACTTTGTGTGGTGTGTGTAATGTCCAAAAAATATTTGTTAAATATATTATTATATGTATTTATTTAATATCGCCTTATTGTAAAATATGGTCATTTTAATGAATTATTTATTATTCACTAGCTTGAAGCTATATTGTATGGTGCCACAATTATATTAGTTAGTTATAATCTTTTACTTATTAGTTTATGTGTACATTCAATATTAAGTAAGTTTGTAATCTGTAGGTACTTATTCAAAATATAAGATTGATTTTGCAAACCAACTTATTTTTGTAGCGTGAATGGACGCCTTTATACCCTTCCCGCACAAAATTTGGAAGCTAATACAATATAGCTAACACTTCTCGCAAAGTAGTGTACGTTGGAGTGAAAAAAATTAACTAAAATCAGTGGAAAGAGGATCGGTTTTATACCCCTAAGGTGGCCTGATGGTAAGCGGTCACCGCAGCCTATGGACGCTAGGGTGTTGCCTAGGAGATCACTCGTGCGTTGCCGACCTTTCAAAAATCTAATAACTTATTTCTAACCCCCCTTTTTTTTTTTTCTTTTGTACCACTAAGGTGGCAAACAAGCTTACGGTCCGCCTGGTAAGCGGTCACCGTAGCCTATGAACCTATGGAGTATCACTCGCGTGTTGCCGACCCTTCAAAAATCTAATAACTTATTTCTTGAAGAATGAACTCCATACTGTAGCCCTAGAGTTCATTCCACAACCCAAGCGTTCGCGGAGGCAGTTTCTCTGAAACCGCACTGTACCGTTGTGACCGTTTAGCTTCTTTAGGTCCCGCTTTGATATAGGGCAAACTATATTGTCACAATTTGTTTATTGTAAAGTTGTCTCGACTCTGGTTTGAGACTGCTACCAGCGATAGACTCACCAGCACAGAACAGTAAAAGAAAGATAGAAAGGGAACGTAGGCGTGGCAGGCGAGCCGCAACTATGATGGTACAATCATACATGAACCGAAATACGCGAACATACCTTTTAGTCGCTTGCGAGGTGTGGTGAAGTGCGAAGCTCTTCTAAAATTGTCTTAAAACGCCGTGTTGTGCTATTACAACGTGTAAATTGAAAAGTCTGACTTCTTGTGTGAGGCAAGGAAGAATATCTTTTAAGGCCAGGTTATCCGAGCGCTTTAGGTATTTATCGCTGCCTACCTCCGTGTAAATATCGTATTTAGACACGGTGCGCGAGAGCCGCGCACTCGACGCGGTGGCGTGAGTTCATGACCTTTTAAGCTATAAGTTTGCGTCACAGTATACAACTAAGCAATAGTAACTATTATTAAAATGTTTTATCATATATATTTTTTTACCAATAATCTATTTTACATATTATAATTAGATAAATTAAAAATTTATACATATATTTCAAAGGCGATTACTTTTTTCCAATATCTAGGAATAGTAGAAATACTTTGACCACTGCTTACCTACGAACTATCGGGCGGAAGCACGGACTCTGCATTCACGCGGTTACATGACGAAAGTTATTCCTTATACAGACTTAAAAAATGGAGGAGGAGGAGATTTTCAATTCCAGCCTATATTTTGAGTATAAATTTATAAGTTCTAAATTTTTATATTTTTAAACATAAGATTTTTTATATTCATAGAACGGTTGCCAATTTTCATTTAATTTTAACATATGCATAGTTCTATGTAATTCGACGTGAAGTACTGCCTTGCTCTGTTGCAATACACCAAGTTTTTTGGACGCCAGCTACACCTTGTCTTGCTGATGAATTCGGAACTGAACATCGCTGAAGATGTCAACACCAAGGATCCCAATGCTGATGTCCTGCAAGGCTCTGTGCTGTCTCCTACGCTCTTTCTACTGCATATCAATGACATGTTGAACATCAACAACATACATTGCTATGCAGATGACAGTACTAGAGACGCTTATCACACGGGTCGTGCAAGCATCCCTCGTTCCGTTGTGAAGGAAAAACGTGAAGAACTTGTGTCTCAAATCAAGACTTTGTAAGGTCCGATTAAACCATAAAAAGACACAAGTCTGCGCATTCACCGCTAATAAAACCCCATTCACTGTAGTCTCACAATTCCAGAACACTCCCCTCTCCATCTCCAAGAGCATTGGCATGCTTGGTGTCGACATCTCCAGCGATGTTCAGTTCCGAGATCATTTACAACATAAGGTGAAGCTGACGTCCAAAAAACTAGGTGTACTCAACAGAGCGAGGCACTTCTACTTCACGTCGGGGCAGAGGTTGCTGCTTTACAAGTCGCAGGTTCGGCCCCATATGGAGTACTGCTGCCATCTCTGGGCGGGTGCACCCGGATACCAGCTTGGACCTTTTGACTCGGTTCAACGACGGGCTGTGAGAATTGTCGACGATCCCAAATTCACTTGCCGTATCGAGCCATTAAGTCTGAGGAGAGACTTTGCCTCACTGTGTGTGTTCTACCGCTTGTACAATGAGTTGTGTTCTGAGGAATTGTTCGAAATGATGCCCACGGCTACTTTCTACCATCGCACCGCTCGCCATCGACAGGGAATTCATTCTTACACTTTAGAACCTAAATGGTCGCGTACAGTGCGATTTCAGAGAAACTTCCTCCCGCGAACGCTTAAGTTGTGGAATGAGCCACCTGCCAAGGTTTTCTGCAAGGACTACAGTATGGAGTTCTTCAAGAAAGAAGTTATTAGATATCTGAAGGGTCGGCAACGCGCAAGTGATACCCCTGGTGTTGCAAGCGTCCATAGGCTACGGTGACCGCTTACCATCAGGCGGACCGTGAGCTTGGTTGCCACCTTAGTAGTATTAAAAAAAAAAATACTGCTTAAGCACCACTGCTGGTGTACCGTCTGGTCTACTCGACTTATGAACGTCTAGCAAAGCCCGCCGTACCTCCTGCTGTGTTATAGAGATTTTCGGCATGGTCCTACCGAACCACGGTATAGTAGGTGGTACAGCGCCTTCATCGTTCATATAAGAGTTTGAGGCACTAGATAAAGACTAGGACACCAACTATTTTTACTGGTTATTTCGCAAATATTTTAATATTATGAAAATATGCCGAAACCACAGTACACGCAAAAGTTTAGGGAATCGCTTCAAGTAGTTGAGAGTACCTACGGTTGGTCCCACAACCAAGTGTAAACCTAGTAAAATCTAAATTAAGAAATCGCATCAAATTGGCGCTAATGTCATCAATTTTAAGTATTCGCGCAGTATTGACACTCATAGGAAAATGTTATAACAAACTAGGTATTATTAGGTATTATTACTTACCATTGAAACTTATACGTCTGTGACTGAAAACGATAGCGATACGTCATCTTCTGATTTTATATCTTCATGCTGCACGAGACGTATTAGTCAGAATATGACTCTTAATATTCAAACATTTTTAGGTACTATATTTAATTTCAATTCCTTTTGTTCTCTTATTTTTAGAAAATTTACTACCATCGAATAATGACTCCATATTCCTTTATTTTTTATTAAAAATTAGTTTTTCATAGAAAAAATATTATTTAGTGGTTTCATATTAATATGTTAAAAAATCTAGTGGTTTTCTGGTGGTTTAAGGACCTGCATGTAGTAGGCTTGCAAAAAACTGACCACAGGTTGATTCGAGTGTCATACAATATTCGAAAATGTGCCGTGGAAACTAAATTAGGTATTCTGAAAAAAAAACATAGATAATATTCGTTACATAAAGTATCAATGACTCGTGTAGTATATCGATTCCTGCTAAATGGTAGATAAGTATTAAATCCGGTCAAGTGCGAGTCTAGCTCGCACACCGAGGGTTCCGTACAAACTTATAATTTAGTTATTAGATTTCTGAAGGGTCAAAACGCGCGAATGATACTCCTGGTGTTGCAAGCGTCCATAAGCTACGGTGACCGTTTACCATCAGGCGGACCGTAAGCTTGTATGCAATCTTAGTGGCATACCAAAAAAATTTTGATATTTCTTCCATCATGAAATCAAGTGTCACAGATTTATGCCTTAATTAACATCTTTCTCCTTACCAAATTTCATGAATCTAGGTCAACGGGAGGTACCCCATAGGTTTTGATTTATTTGTGTCACAATATGCAACTAAAATGACCGCACTTTGGGCATAGTTTTTTAATGCGTTAACTTAGAAGCTTGATTACAGCTTCAAGGGACCATAGACCTTAGTATTTGATATTAATTTTAACTCGATACCTTCACGCGTTCCTGAGAGCCAACCGCGTAACGGGGAACTCCCCTCCTGGTGCTGACTCACCTTCGGGTTCGAGGCTCACGCTGGTCGAAGGGATGACCCCAAGAGCGACAACCCAAGCCTAGGTTTCCCCCGCGGGGAGCCCTTGAGCGTTGGGCGCTATATGAGCTGAGACTCCTTCAGAGTCTCGCCTCAAAAAGCCCGGTGGAGCAGTTATGGCTGCATCAGCCAACTGCATAGTCAGTCAGTAGTCAGTTCAGAAAAAAAGTTTTTGAGAAAAAGGGTCTTGACAGACAGACAGACGGACTACAAAGTGATCCTCATAAGAGTTCCTTTTTTCCTTTTGAGGTACGAAACCCTAAATATAAACATTTATAACCAAACAAATACACATCCATTAATAGAAATCCTTCAGAATATTAGTGACCAGATAAAATACACATATTTTTATGCTACTTAATATCACTTACACCATTTGTGATTTATTTTTGTTGATCTGCATAGCTGCTCACTTCTTTCTCGAAGTAAACTTTCTTATACCTTTATATATCTGCTTATCTCCCATATTGATAAAAAACTGCAACAATATAATAAGAAGAAACATAGTGTTATTATAAGAATCAACAACACGATGTAAACACCACCAGGTGAAAACATTCTCAAGTTGTCATCCTTGAAAAAGCAATTCCAACTCTTGCTCGCAGCTATTCCTATGCCAAGAAATATTTTAATGTACCTTAGTTTCTCCTATAAATACTGTCAGACAATCAGTCAGTCAATTAGCAACTCGACGTTCTTACCTATCTACCTCGCCAGCAGAAAATCTTATTTCCGTGGGAACTCTCGGAAATGATAAAATTATTCTGTCCCTCTTTGCCCCCACACATACATGTATATGTAGCAAAAAGTCAATTGTCTGCGCCGCTACAACAATAAAGAATAATGTCTTGAAAAAAAAATATTTTCGCGGAAACTTGCTCTTTTGTTTGGCATGGAAGGTATTTTTTATTTTACCTTTTTATTATTAACTTCTCTTGGGAAGTTATTGTAATAGGTCCGAAAATCGAAATCGATATTTTTGTGTTTTGTTTACGTGTGTGTTTTAGAGTGGTGTGTGTGTGTGTGTGTGTTGTGTAACTTTTATTTGATTAAAATGTTGATAATAGTTCATGTACCTATAATTTTAATAAAAAATATAAAGAAAACATTGTTTATGGAAAAATAAATAATTAAGTAAAATAAATAAAGAAATGATCACTAAGTACTTAGCTTTATTTTTCGCCGTTGAAGCTGCGTCTCTACAGAAGATACCAGAGTTTAACAAAACTCATGGTTAAATTGCAATCCTTGATTTCACTTATACGCGCACTTCCTAAATTTGCGATTATAATTTCCACTTTCACTTCCTACCCATTTCAAAATTACATTCTGTCTTTTTGTAAGTATACGCAAAATTTTGTGTAGTGAAAAGCGCGTGTGTGTGTAAAGTTATGTCTCTAAAAATATATCAAATATAATATATTCATTAATAAAAATTCATATAATTCCTGTAAATTTAGAATACCTAAACAACCTTCGGTATGTTCCTGAAACCTATTCAGACTTGTTAAATTTTTGTTATTATCTGAAAAGTGTTCTTAAAAAATCCCTACTTTATGAGCTCCCTTCTCGCCTTATACTCATAAACCTTCCCGAGCTAGAAACTGCGCTCGGCCTGCGAAACCATCCTAGCGACCTATTTCCCCTAGTCTCTAAGTTATAAGTTTCAAACCATCAAAACAGATTTCCAGATCATCTCATAGGTATCACACTAGGACTCAGACATAGATTATTCATTCTCCTCCTAAAATAATACTTATTACACAATCACGCTCATCTCCTAAAGTCTGCAGACATCCTAGACCTCTAAGTCATGCTAGTCTCCTAAGACAGAGAATATCTTAATATCGATGTTGGAAAGCAAATTTCATCGTTTTTTGTATTTACCTAGTCTAACGTCTGCTCGCGACGGACATTTCCAATTCTATAGCCACGTAGGAAACAATTATATGACGCCTAGCATAAACTGGATTCCAACACGCTGACCAGGTCAAAGGCTTCCTCCAAGAGTCTCCCAGAACCATCATACATCATTTCCCGAAGCTATAAACTCGAAAATGAACGCTGAGCTAGTTAGGTGATGAAGCTATGTTGTGAAGTAAATTTCTAATATGCTCCTGACATTAGAAATTGGTCCCCCTGCTCTGCCTAGTTCCCTCGGGGACGCCGACGGATACTAAGGGTGGTTTGAGTCCCTAAATGCATGTAATCTAAAAAAAAATATTTTTAAAAGTTAAACTGAGATATTAAAATTTCTTCTCAACTCTAGAAGTAATTAGTTGTAAAAATAAACTTGTATTTAAGAGAATTGTATTCACTCATTGTTAAAATTATTTAATTTGACGTGTCTCTAAGGTAGTATTAATTATACGGATTGATTTCTATCTGTTATTTCATGAAATTCAGTGATTTGACTAAATTTAGAAGTCACGACTTCGAAGAATAGTTAGGTATAAAAATACCTATAGATTTTATGATTTCTCGATGATAATGTATTTACTAATAAACACATTTTTATATAGGTGCTCATTGTTCCTTTAGCAGGATAATTTGGTTTTAAATACTTTTACATTTACTTTTTAAACATTTTCAAACATTTTGTTTGAAAGTCACTTAATGAAGCTTCGATTTAAATGTTTAAGTAATTGTAATTACTTGGTTGAAACAATACACTTCAAACAAAATAACATAACAACTTTACACACATTCAATCCATCACAAAACTCTTATGTAAATAAAGTTGATTTCGAAAGCTCGCCCCTACTCCACTAAATGGTAAATCAAAAATTGCAGTCGTTGCCGATGCCCTCTTCTTCGGTTTGCTGTCGGAATTCACTCCTTCAAACTGTATAAAACGAAAAGAGAAACCCTACCTGAAACTTTAAGATTCGTTTCAGGCCTAAGCTCCTAATTTACTTATAATACCAGTCGAAAGATGAACAAAAGAGAAAGTTGAAGAGAATCTTCTCTGGTCTTATGTTGTATTTGCTCCTAAATATTAACAAAATATTAAATTATTTATACTGTATACCTTTGTGTTATTGTAGGAATATCTTGATTTATTATAACTTAAAGGGCACACCTTTTTTTAAAAAAAGTTTTTAACTTTAAAAATTTTTACTTACTTATTTGTCTTTTGATCGATCGTCTCCGGACGAAGCTAACAAAACACTTCTATTTTCCTAAAGTCTTTATTATTGGACTGGTCGTCTCCGGACGAAAGCTCACGATTAACTGACTTAAAATCCTACTCAATTATTCATCTGAACTTTCAACTAACACCCGGTTCGTGGGATAAAATCAAGTAACGTTTGTTAAAATCTCCACTAGAACCCAAGATAAGAGTTTTCACGACTTTTTGTTCCAAATATTTACATGTGTGGGTTAATCGACGTGTATGTCAAAAAACCATAAATTCACAGTATAATGCGTTTTCTCTCAGATTTGTTAGGGTTGGCAAAATTATATCATGTGAACTTTTTAATTTTTCTAAGGAAATTCTGAATTTTTCTATTTAGAAAAATCCATAAAATTGTGTTTTCCTAACAATAACACTCTATATAATTTATCCAATAAAATTTTTCTTATTTCGGTTAAAAATTTATGTAATTACTATTAAATTATTCATTTGTTTGTTATGTAACTCCTTCGGTTATAAATAAGATTTACAAATAAATAGTTCGCATTTGATTATTCCTATTATTTTTAAGATTTTTTACAAATCTGTAGATTGTTGAGATTATACGTTCGAAAACTACTTATATTAAATTGTATACTCTTAAAATGTCTAATCTCTCTCAAGAATAATCAGTCAAAATGTTGAAGTTAAATTGATTTAGGATGTTGTTAGTTTCTAACAAATTAAATCAATAATATTTGTTTTATACTTTGCGTCAACCCTTAGGTTTGAATGTTACGATTTCGTGTTACTGATATTCCTGCTAGACGTAGAGAATTTTTTAGGCACTCATATACGAAACTCGGCCAGTTTATCCTGGCCTGTGAAAACAATTTTGTACTGAAGTGTCTTTAACTCCGATAAAGATTGAAGCTTGTGTGCCCTATTGTCGAATTCTAGCCAAAATTAAATATTGGAATGATTTTACATACCTGTAGGATCACTTTATGAATAAGTGATTTCTACAGTGTGTGTGTGAGAGATAGTGTGAGTGTGTGAGAGGGTGAGTGTGTGTGTGTGTGAGTGAGTTGGTAAGCACCCGCATATAAGGACTTCAACTGGTCCAGGAACCCGAAAAAGCGGTCGCAACCGAATCTGAGGACGTCCTAACATTCGCCGAATTTCAATTGGACCAATATTCGCAATCAGCACGTTCTGATTGGTTAGCTGTCAAATTTTCGAGACAATTAGGTTGGGACCTCATTTTCATAGTAAAATGTCATACACAGACTGTGTGAATATGAGCCAAGTGTGTATGTACTTCCAGGGTGTACGTGGCGCCACCTGTATAGTGTGTGTTAAAAGTACAACGCTAACCGTATCCGAGGCCGTCCTCGTAATCGACAACTGCGGATCGATTCCGGAAAAAGATTGCTAACCTTTTTTAAAGAAATAAGATATACATTGCGGTTTCGCGACAATCGATGAATTTCATACGTCATTTCAAATGCGCAATGTCTTGCGCAATCTTATTTCTATGGATTTCAAACGAGAATTGTTAGCTGTCGTTTTACGGAATCGAGCCAGTTGTGTTCAAACACAAGATGCCGCCATTTTTGTAAAGTATGTTAGAAGTGTGAATACCAAATCCGAGGTCGTTTGCGGATTCGGAAGATAGCATTCAATGAAACACTGGACGTAATTTTAATTTTCGTTTATATATAAAAAATTATATTCATTTTGAAAAATTTAATTTTACTTTTTAGTACAATTTTCTGTTGGATTGAATTTTTATATGATTCTAATGTTTTAAAAAAAGTAAATTTAAAAAAAAAAAAACTTTTTTTTGTAAACAGCACTACCATCCGCACTACTGGTTATAATTTTTTTTATATCTACGTACGACTGCAAGAAAAGCAAGACGAAACACGAATTTTTGACGTGCTAGAGTTTTAGTGGATATTAATTGAAAGTTTATCAAGTGATTGTATGTAACTGCGCACGCCTTGCTTTTCTGGCAGTCGTACGTGGATATAAATTTTTTTTATATTCATTATGAAAAAAATATTTTTTTCTTTTTAGTACAATTTTCTGTTAGATTGATTTTTTATATGATTCTAATGTTTTAAAAAAAGCAATTTTTTAAATATTTTTTTTACTTTTTTATTTTATAGTTTTTAGTGATAGTTGAATTGACTTTTTATAGTTTATTGCCCAAGTTTCATTGGTTGGGTAATGAGAACTTGGAGAACGATTATGTTTAATATAAATTAGTAATTAAATATTCACTTAATTTTTCACGTTCCACCCTAATGTCCACCTTCAGATACACTTCCTGCATCTGTCAAGAGGTGATAACATCAAATTCGTGACCCCCGGATACCCATTTTGAAGATTTTTCAATTTTTCACCTCCACCTCTAGGTTGTATCCCTGGTATAACTCTGAAAGAATGTTGTTGGTCAAAGTAACTGTGGAATATTGTATTATCATCCGAGCTTAGTAAGTATGCAAAATTTCATCGAAGGGTGATAACAGGAAGTATGTTTAATTAAGCTTGCAAATCTTGCAAACACCACAAGATGGAAGAAAAAAAAAGGAAACATTGTGAGTTAAATTAAAGCAAGTAAAAACAGCGCTACCAGACATTCAAATATTTTATAGTACAATCGTAAACAAATACTTATTGAACCAGGCTTGATTTGTGCCCTGTGGGTCTCCTAATGGTTTTTGGATATCTTCGTAACTATTGATCTGAGACTAGCAGTTTCCTTACAGAAATGGTAGATCTCAAGATCTTTATTAAGGATATATCTCGTAAAATATTGATAATAGACTAGTAGTTCCTCTACAGATCTTAGTAACATAACCATTTAAAATTCCAAAAGAAGAAAAGGGGATGATGATTAAGGCATAAACCTGTGAGACTTCTAAATAAAGTAGTGCCGTTCACTTGATCGTAGTGGAAAAACGATCCTTTCGGCGTAAATCTTGTTCGATCGTACGGAACTCCTATTGGCACTTGTCCAATTTTTTTGTAGTTTTGCTCTCGATTGTACTATAAAACATTTGAACGGTGCCATGGTAGTGTCATCATTTGTAAACAGCACTTCAATAAACGATCATTATTATTGTGTTATAGTCGTATTAACCTGTCCCTAAGGCAAATTTGCATAAAATCAGAGTTTTTGTGCAAATTCTAAAATAAAATTGAGAGACTATAGGAAAGCAAACTTCTGCTATGAGTAATTAACTTTATTTTAAGAGTTCCGTACCGAAGTAGCAAAAACCTATGAAGGTTCTAGTTTCATTTCCATCAGTCCTATATGTCACAATGTGTATGCCAAAGCCTGAAAACAAGGACGATCCTCAGAAATGGGACTTCTGTGAGTGTGAGTGTATGCCAAAGCCCAAAACCAAGGACCGTCCTCAGAAACGGGAGTGTTTGAGGGTGTGTGTGTGAGTGTGTGTGTGAGTGTAAGTGTGTGTGTTTCTGATCGGTTTTCTCAAAAACTACTGGACCGAATTGTTTGATGACCATATCAATCGATACGCCACGTCATTACTTAGATCTGAAAGCGGTTCATTTTTTATCGGAATATTAAAAAAAAAAATCCCAAGAGAAGTTGCTTGTACGGTACTTGCTGCCGAACCGATTTCACTTATACCTGGAATAGTTAGTTTTAACTTTGCTCATTTTTTTTTTTACAACGCCATCTATTGTCAAGTAGCTTTAGTGTTGCTGTGTCGGTAAAAATAATAGTATTACTACTCGCCAATAAATGTCAGGCAGGAGCAGTCATATTCTTCAGTTCAACATTGCCTGAAAATACGGATAAAACAAAGTTTTCTAAAAATGAAACCTAGCTAAATCGATTTATCGCCCCCGAAACCCCCCGCACACTAAAATTCATAAAAAAACGTTGGAGCCGTTTCCGAGGTTCACATTATATATCTATGTATATACATATATACAAGCATTGCTGGTTTTAAGGAATAAGATTATTATAGATAGGTTTTAAATTATATTTTTCAGACTAGCCAAAGGACCCACTCCTTTACTAGATAGAAATTTTATCTCAACTGAATTTTCATAGACCATTTTACTAGCGTAAGTAAGTACCGATTGTGTTCAATTCTAGTTAAGTAGAAACTATTGTGACACAATTGTTTTCAACTCGGAACACGGAATCGCTTCCGTTATCGTAATGGTGGTAGGTACAGAACCCTCGGTGCGCGAGTCCAACTCAAACTGAAAGAAAATTACGACAACGTCTAGACAGTCATGTCGCCACGACTTGCCGTCTGACTGGCTGGACAGCTCCTAAATAGCCAAATGTGAAGACAAAGGCCAGTCGGGAGCGTTTACCTCCCATTTCGCCGCTCATGGCACCTTACGATTGCTCTGCCTATAAGCACGGACGCGAAGCAGAAAGAATTTGGTTAAATGACCGGTCACTATTTGTCTCTGATGCGCGCGCATAAATTATTTGCCGTCGCGCTCGCACAGGTGCGATGACTGGTAGCATCAGAAATTGCTACTATTGTGACCACTGAACACAGGCTAAAAGGTCAATGTACGGAATTCTTCGGGCTTCGCGTCCGTGCTATAGATGCATTCAATGGCCGACTCTATGAACCAAAATAATGTTAAGGCTGTGATATTGGTTTATGATTTACGGATATGTCCTAACTACAACCTTATTTTATACATTGTGAGATTATTACGAATTTTAGTGAAAGCTTATATTAAAAGACATTGTTACTTTTAGAAATATATTTACTTAGTGATTAAAATAAGTTTCTTATACGAGTAACATATTTTACATTTAATATACCTATATGTACAAATCGTATACCTACTGAAGTAATAAATTTTTATACATCACAAGAATTAATTTAATTATGAGAAATACAATTTATTGATAATAATAAAAGTACATTAAAATGTTACAAATTCAAAAATATTTTTAATTAGACAAATATGTAGTCAATCGATTTCTTGCATTAATTGTTAAAGCCATAAATATATGTTACCAAATTATATATTTCATATGATAAATTTATACTGGCGAAATTAAAAAAAGTCTCGTCTAAGTATTATTGACTTCTTTTTGGACAATCGAACGTACATTTCGACTTTTCCTGTATATTACATATAAATACCTATATAATAAAGCCAGAGATATATAACGTGCACAAATTAAAATATAGAATAATTTGACAATGAATGCGATTTTAAAGAATGCAATAAGGTTATATTTACTTTGCAAACACGTTATCTTGCCTATCATATTTTTAATTTGTTAGACGCTGTTGGTTAAATATGTGATCAGTCCAAGATTTAATGAAGGAAGTAACTCCAGTCGGCATCCGGGGCGGGTGCGTCCAGCCACAGTTAGAGGAAGTCGTTATAGTTCCCCACATCGTCGAACTGCTGTGGCTGCGTCGGAGGCCGGGGTGCTCCGCCCCCGGGCCTGTACTGCGGCTGCTAGATGCAACCAGAAGGTATCACTAACATCACGATCTTATACGGACTCTTGACACAATATAAGTAGGTACAAAAAGGTCACTACATGCTAAGCGCGCTAAACCCTTCTTACGCATAGGAATTTTAAAGTCAGTCACAAAGACTAGTATTGCTCGATGCAAACTTTGAGGCTGCTGGCCAATCACCTTGGACTAGATTGGATCGAAATAAATCTGTCCAAAAGTTGATATATTATAATATTACAAATAGTTGATTATTACAAATGTATGAACTTTATTACAAGGTTGCTGAAATCACCAAATATCACTTTCTCAATGCCGATTCACTCCAATCGCGTTTGAAATTAAATGGCCAGCCACCCGCAATGAAATTTGCATCGAGTTTGTAAGTTGTAACTGCAGCGTCAAGAGAATCTCACAGCGTTAATATCAAGTAAGTCATAAGTATCATTCACATAATCATTTTATGCTTTCGGCTAAATTGATTTAAGTGAAACTTAGCCGCGTAGGTCTCAGATCAGGGATGACAAACCAAATAGCTCGCAAAAAAGATATCGTGGGCACGACATTACTATTTTTCCAAATATGGATCCGATTTACTATTTTCAACTAGTAATTTGGTGGTTGTGTATTTGTCGCAGCCATCTGGTTAAATTAGCCAGTTATTTTGAAGCCTAGGCAGATCGTCAAGTATGGAAAAGAAAGGAACAAAAATCGCACTGTATGAGTCATGTATGTTGGGTTAGGTTCAGTTTCTCTTTTGTAAACGTAGATGCGGAGCGAGCAAAGCGAACGGAGCGTTCCAGCCAATTACTAATATAAAAACTAATATTTTTATATTTAATGGTACGGAACCCTTCATACGCGAGTCCGACTCGCACTTGGCCGGTTTTTTATTCCTATTAAATTGTATTTCAAGTTATTTCGTATGTCTGCCACATGTAAATAATTTTTTGTTGTTTGAAAAGTCAATAAACAAAATATACTAAAAATCCATCACATATATTTTATTAGGCTTCTTATTTGTATATAACGACTGCAATCGTATGTTTTTTTTTATTTATTTCATACTAGCTTTTGCCAGCGGCTCCACTCGCCCTAAATTCGGTTATCAGTGTGGGATTCCTACAGCTACTTCTTGATTATTCTAAAGAAGTTTGCTATAGCAAGCTTTAGCTGAGGCTATAGTTCGTTTAAGTGGAATTAAGCAATAGTTACTCCCGCGGGATTTTTCAGATTTTTCGCGATAAAATGTAGGCTATGTGTTATTCCATTACTTAAACTATCTCTGTGCCAAATTGGATGCTTCGTTGCGGCGTAATTGAGTAACGAACTAACTTTCACATTTATAATATTAGTAGAAAAATCTTAAGCAATCATTTTACTTAATGACAGCTGTATAAACTACTAGTCCAATCCCGCGGTTTCACTTGCGAAAAGACCTATTCCCGCAAAAACCTTTGATCGGCATAAAACTATTATATTTGTCTGTTTCTGTCACAAAGAAAACCACTTAAATACACTGTCATGATGTGTGTGTGGGCACGTCATGAAAGACAATCAACATTTTTTATTAGCACGTCATATAAAAAAGGTTCGCCATCCCTGATATAGACTGACGGACGGATAAGTTTTAAGCGATACATGTATATTGAATAATGTAGATAAACAGACGTGTAACAAAAAAGGGGAACTTAACTTACACACCAGAAACCCTCGTGGGAATGTAAGTATTAAGCAAAGGGTTATGGTTAATATTCCACTCATTAAACACATATGTACACAACATTTTTTTTTAGTAAAAACAAAGAAAGTAACAATCCTGAAATCTGCTGTAGGATTCATATCGTGATACTGGCTATGGAGCCCTATTATGTAACACGGTGTATAGTTGATATGAATTGCAATATTCGCTACCCATCAATGTTTATTCCCTTAATTTTATTTATTCGTGAACGCTTCAAATCACAAAAAAAAATTGACTACACAAGGATTTTTTTATTTATAGCTAACACTTTATTTATGAAATTTCATATACCTAAATATTTTTTTAAAAAAAACAGTCATTCTCAAACTCTTCTTGTTCATAATCTTATGCGGGTTCATTCTTGATCAGTTGAAAACTCAATGTATCTCTTTTTCTCTAATGACTACCACCACAAGAAAGAACGAGAGACGGCATATTCGTAGACGTCAACAGGTCAAGTTTCATCTGTTGTAACTTATTGGCTATGATTATGAAATGAACATTCAAAAAAGAAATGTATGTAAAGATCTGAATGTTACATGACCATGGTTCCTAGGGCATAATGAAAAAGAAAAAAAAGCATGCAGTTATGATATAGAAGTAAATCATGCGTTGAATTTATTATTACAATTTGGATTAAGGTAACAATTAAGTTACAAATAATTATATCTAGGTCTAAAAGTATAGAAAGTTTTACTAAAATCAGAAACTCGATTTTTCACTAAATTCAACGCATTTTGTAGATTTCAGGAGTTAGCATTATGACGTTTATTCAGTATTAAACATTATTAATTACTTTAGAGTAAATAATTTCTAACAACTACACAAAATATATCATATCAACGTTTAGACAGATTTATTTCGATGCAGATTTTACAATCATGTAAGGTGATTATTCTGAAAGTAAACTAGCTAGCTTTTATCAGCTGCTCCGCTTATGTGAAACTTCGTAGTTATTATGTAACATCAATAGTTTCCAGTTGCTTGACATTTTGATTAATTTAGAACGCACGTCTTAAAGAACAATACTGTTTTAATCTTTTAGGGTTATGGTAACTTTTACTCTGTGTCGAATAATCGCCCAGTAAAGTTTAATCGTATTAGAAGAGTTTTTGACAGTAAAAAGAGGATGGAATAATAACTGTATTTATAGTATATGTAAATAATTGACAGTCGAATATTATAATTACCCTGAGCCGGGCGTTCCAGATAATTATAAATTTATTGTCGTGTTTTTAACACACCTTTAGCAAGGCACTATATAGGGAGTTCAAATTAACCGTGACGTGAAAGCAACCGGTTGCAATTGCAGTTACGTAATCAACCAATGACAATGTTAACTCCAAATAAGTATAACTTAAAAAAAAAACGTCATGATGCTAATAAAATTAGTGGAAAAATGTGAGTGAAGCATTACTTGTGCGTGCGGGAGTGAGCGAGCGAAGTAAGGCGACGTTACATGTGCGGGCGCGCGCCGCGAGCCGCCGCCTGCTGTTGCTATAAACAGATCTCGCTCTGTGCAAGTGTCCCAAGCTTGCGATACGAACGATGGAATCGATGCGATTGAAATTTTGCTGATTTTAAACACGCTACCAACTCGTATAATATTAAGGTGCTATTTTGTAATCAATTACGATAAACTCGTGTAAGGAAGGGTATTTATGGCATTGTATTTTTATTTAATTTTATAAGCTAAAAAAATAAGAAGGTACGGTAATTTTTTTTTGCTTTGAATTGTAATGCTTATTGGTTCGACTATGGGCTGGTGAATAGATCCGTTCGCGAAAGGCTTAACTCAGTGTTGTTGTAATTTGTTTCTAAATTCCTAAATGAATGATTTCCTATAATTCAATTATTAACGAAAATATCATATGTATTTATTCAAAGTTTTTACGACGCCAAATCCTTTATTACAGTTTTTCGCAGACATAACAAAAAACATAATTAAAACAGTGTGAAACCAGGTGTCTCTACTCATTTCATACGTGTAAAAAAGAGTTCCGTCAGATACGAGGACGAAGTCCTGATCGGCTATACAGAGTATAAACGGCATCAAATGGTTTTGTTTCACACCAAAAACAGCTAAAATTAAGTTTAGTAAAATGGCGTCGGGAATCTAATTACACAGCGAGCGTTCACACTACTTAAAATAATGTATGGCACATTTCAATCGCAAAGATCGCGCCGATCGTATCTTTAACTTAAAACTCCGCATGTGAGCGCGCTCAGCTTCACCAAGCTAAGCTGAGGGAATGTCGATGGATGAACTATGACAAGCTAAAAGTTTGACAGTTTCGAGCACAGCAAGAATGCTCAAAAAGGGGAGGTTAGTGTTGGAAATTTCAATGAGTTTTACATCAAATTGTACTATCATGCACATCATCGATTTGAGCATTCTCATTTGAATCTAAACAATCTTTACAATTGGTCTAATTGAGTTAACTCTAATTCGTTGTTATGACAAATATTATGTTTATCAATATAACATGAATACGTACAGGTGCCTGTGGATCCCAGTAAACAAAATTTTCGCAGGACGACATGCCTGCATATTTAAAGAGTAAAAAGATTGTAATTAAATTTATTTAAAAAAAAAATCACAAAAATAGAACATACTATAATTTTTTTGAAGTCAATAAACTATAAGTTACTACAGTTTCGAAGTCATAATGGCGTTTTAGTAAAAAGAAACGGGGAAAGAAACTATCCAGCAGTCGCTCCTTTAACTTTAATTAATCAATACAAATTATCAAGTAAATAATGTTCACCAAAAATTTAGTCTCATGCATTTTTATCAAGGTACTTAGTCTTTATATAGGAATTATGAATCGAATTCAAATTATGAATTATGAAAAAAACCATTCTAAGGGGCTGAGCTAACCTTACTAACGCCCTGGCGTCACTATTTTATGTTTATTTTTGTATACTATTTGTTTGCACTAGTTGGCTAAATTTCTGAAAAATTGGCCCTTTTTGAACTAAAAAGATCTTCAAATTTAGAATTCTAGTATAAAAAAAAGAAAAAATAAAATAGAATACGAAACTAAAAAAAATTTTTTAGTTGCCACAATAGATTATTAAACTCTGCGATAGTGTAGATCTTTTAATAAGGAGAATCGATAAATTCTATTTGCTTTCATTTATCGAATCGAATCGAAATCGATAAAAGGAAAGGTAAATCATTTTTAATTTGTAGTTCTACATCTATTTATATCCGTGGCGACTGTACTAATATCGTCATCAAATTTAGAGTAAACTCAACTAACCTGTACTCAACTCAACTCAACAAATCTATATGAGTTATACATGGGTTTGAAAAATCGATGTATAATGCACGTATGGGTTTTATTAAAAAAATTTATACAAAATAATATTGAAGTAGTAAAGTATCTAAGCCTATATTACAGATTAATAGTATGCTTATTTGAACTATATATAAAAAAAGCTATGCATTAATATAATTCATTAAATACTTCTGTCATTCAAATGGAATCCTTAAAGAATTGAAGATTATTGTTAAATATGCACAATTTTGTACAAATAGGTGCACACTGCTAACAGCAATATAATTTATTGCAATATGATATAGAAGTAAATATAAAGATAAACATTTTTAATGGATTACAGACAAAGATAGAGATTTTAGCGTAGGTCCACACCTGGTAGATCTACGACGGTGTGTTTTCGGTCGCATCACTCAACGAATACTAAAATATTAAAAATCCGTCAGTACGGCGAGCTACGCGACCGACAACACGCCGCCGAAGATCGGTCAAGTGTGGCCCGACCGTTAAAGAAAAAAACATTTTCTATTAAATAAAAACACATTCATATTTTTTCAAAGATTCAAATGTTTGAAATTCTATTTGGTAAACGATATATGTGATAGTATATATATAAAGGTAAACTAGGCAAGATAAGGTTTCTATTTGCACAATCCTACATATGTACAGAACCTAGCTATATACAGAGTCGATAGTGAATATTAGAAGTGATAAATGGAGAATAATGATTAATAATGATATTTATTTAATGATGAAGGTAGAAACTATCCATTAATAAGATGACAACCATCACTCTAACAATAAAAAAGCTATTAGAAACATTGTCATGATTAGCCTCTGTATAGTAGTTTGGTGAGTAATTCCTTGTGTCCAAATCGTCCAAACACGATTTTGCTTAAGCGCTTGATAATCCGACCAAATTAGAAATAGCATAGTCAAAGTAAAGTATCTTTTAAAAATTCTTTTAAACTATCAAAAATTAAAATTCACGACAAGAAGAGTTGGGAAGGAACTTGATAGCTTTTAAAAAATCATACTGTTGCTTTCTATTAATAAAAATACCTTTTTTTTACAAAAAGAAAAGCCAGATGTAAAAACTTAAATATGTCATTCTTTAGTTCTCATTCGACAAAAGCGGTAAGGTAAGTAAGAGTGACGCCCAGTGTTGCAAGCGACCATAAGCTGCGGTGACCGCTTACCATTACCATCCATCAGGCGAACCGTTGGCTTGATTGCCACCTTAGTATTATAACAAAAAATTCAATCAGTTGATTGAGCGCTTAAGCAAAATGTGTGTAGGACGTAGAGTGTTAATGTTGATGTATGGTGATCATGATACCTGCTGCAGTAGATGCCTGAGTCCAGGGTTGGAGGACATGATGGGTCGCATCATCCGCGGCGCGTGTCCGCCCTGCGCACCCCGCAACTGTTGTTGAAGCTGCTGCTGTAACTGTTGGTGCTTGCGTTGCTCCTGAAACAATATATGTATACGTACGAAATATTTATAAACACATCCGAAAAAAGAAAACAAGAAGGACATCGATTCTGGATTGCTACTAATAAAGAAATAAAAACAGTTTTCTGGACAGGCAACAGTATATTCCTATACTTACTATTTTCTTTGCATGGCCTGTTATAAAGATAAACACGTATAATAGAACATAAAAGATTTTTTTTTAATATCGAACCGGCCGGTAAGGACCGACTGCGCAGCCGCAGGATTAATAGAAAAAAATTAGGGGGATATCATGTTAACTAGTTTTTAATTTTGATTTAATTCTCTAAATTAATTTCAGTTTCGCAATTTGTGTTTTTAAGTAAAGCTCCCTGGCCGTGAGACCATTGCTGGATTTGTAGAATTTGACGGCCTCACCCCACGGTTCGTACTTCGAACTTAACTCATCCCGGGAATGTGGCCTCAACAGTGATGTAGTATTTATTCTAATTACCAAGTCTCTCCAAAAATACAAGTTAGGATTGCGATCGAGTGACAAAATTTTGTGAAGAATGAAGTTAGTTACAACAAAAAGTATAAACCACGACAGAGACATTGAAATTGGTTTCATAATTTACCCTGGTGGTGTTACCAATATTGGTGGTCTAGTGTACTCACATCAAGCTGTTTGTAATGCTGCTCCTGCTTCTGAGCCGCGTGAAGATGCGACATAATGTCCATCTGGGACTTGAACTGCGCTTCCTGCTGCTGAGCCGCCTCCAGGGTCTGCTGAAGGTGTTGGATCTTCTCCAAATTCTGCTGCCGAGCGGCTTCCAGCCCGTCCAGCTGGCTGACAGGCATTTGACTCTTGTTACCCACGGGAACTTGCCCCATTCCGGGTCCCATCATCATGCCCTGGATATGGAAATAATAAGTTATCCCTTTTTTTATTCGGAGACAATGCTTCAGATTTGTCCAATGGACAAGGTTGGAATATTAAAATGCTTATATATATTTTTAAAAAGTAAAAAAAAACTGCAGTGTCGGTTTTCACTTTTGTCGTTATAATCTGTTAGAAAAGATCAGTTTTGAATATAGCAACATTGACTTAGGAAAAAAAGGTCGCTGTAACTGCTTTATTTTTATGAAAATAAGATCACATTCACGAACAACAAGGTAGCAATACATCATCAATTTCTGAGGTTAGTATTTTCTTTGCTTACTTGTGTTTTCTGATTATATTAAATTTTCGTTATACAGTTCACTGTAAAATCCGCAAGCAGTGGGATATAAAATTTTAACAGGAAATTATTTGTACATTAGATATGTGATTCAGATATTAATGAAAATCGACTATTTACTGCTCTCTAAACTCAAAACCTTTTAGCTTTAAAATATATGTCTGTTTATTAGTTAATCTGTTTGTTATGGCATCACGCAAAAGCTACTTAACAGATTTGATGCGGGTTTCGCTGTTCGATAGCTTGGAGTTCAATTTCAAATCTGAGGGAAGTTTTACTAACTACATAGGAATGGTGATAAATATGTAAACCTGATGTTGCTGCACCATTGACTGACTTGGCCCCGACACGCCCATCTGTCCGACACCGCCCACCGACATCCCCCCCGCCATTCCCCCGCCCCCCATGCCCGATGACGACATCCCGCCCGACGACATCGGTCCTGAACTCATGCTGCCTGACGCTAAACTACCACCTGCACCTTAACAAACAACAATTGCTTAAAAAGCTCAATTTTTAAATTATCACATTATGAATATATCACATATGAATTCCATTAAAATTTATAATGATGAGCAATAATTAATTCAAACCTAAAGAAGAAAAATTCTTTAGTATAATACATATGAACTAAGTTATTACACACAAAGCAGGCTGAATGTGTAATGACTAATGCTCAAGCGTTTTATACGTCATTTTGCAACAAACATGTACAAACAAATAACACATTAAGTTTAGACGAATATTTACAAAAAATAACGCGCGAATCTCTTCACACACACTAGTGTAATAATCTTAATTAAAATGCACAAGTGTTTATAAAATCTAATAGCGTTAATCCTACTAATATTATAAATGTGAAAGTTTGTATGTCTGGATGGATGTTTGTTACTCAATCAGGCTTCAATCCCTGGACAGATCGGGATAAAACTTGGCATACATATAGGCAAGGTCTTGGAATAGCATATAGGCTACTTTTTATCCCTAAAAATTCAAAAGGAATAACTATAACAGAGTTAAACGAACTATTGCTGCACCTACAGCATGCTATAGCAATTGATTGGTATAACTTATTAATTAATAAATTGGAGTTATACGCGCGAGTGATATCCCTGGTGTTGCAAGCGTCCATACGCCACGGTGACCGCTTACCATCAGGCGGGCCGTGCGCTTGTTTGCCTCCTTAGTGGTATTAAAAAAAAAAGTTAATTAAGGAGTTCCACGCCGGTACCCGAATTTAGGGCGGGCGAAGCCACTGGCAAAGTCTAGTGTAATGTAATAAGAGCCACAAGCAAGTGGGTGGAAAAAATATTTTGACACACAGATCGGCCCAGTAATATAATGTTACCTGTCATAGTGGCGGAAGCCATGTTGCCCCCCATACCGCCGGCGACGCTCGCTGCTGGCGGCATCTGCTTATTTATTATCTGCGTTATCTTTTGTTGCTGGATCACCTGACAGAAAAAAAGCACACAATTTCAATTATATTGTACACTTAAGATAAAGAGCGCCCTGTAGGTATATATACATTACTAGGAGTTGGTAGGGAAAGTGTGATCAGCTGCTGTGCAAAGGGTGTAGGTTCGATGTCCGCACTGAACAAACATTTATGTAATAAACATTTGTCTAGGTATATTTATGTATGATATGTATGTATTTACAAAAAAAAAGTTAAATACATGTATTTGTATCAGTTGTCTGGTATCCATAACACAAGCTTTGCTTACTTTGGGCAATACGACGTTGTGTTTAATGTCCTAAAATATTTATTATTTATATAATATTTAAGATATTATCTTAAGTGAAGATGTGGTTTAATTGTAATGGCGTCATGGAGTAATAAACATAAGAACACAAACTACTTTTGCATATATTAAATTGTTGTGCTTGTACCTTTCTAGATGCAAGAATCCAAAGAAACGAACAGCAAAAAAGATACTTTGTAATGGTGTTCTATTCAATTTAAGATTTTTGTAGAATAAAGCACTGTAGGCAAAAGTGAACCCAATTACTTTTTACGTAATAATCTATTACAACGCGTTGAGTACAACAGAAAAGCTAGACAATGGATGTTTACGTCTCATCGATTGTTGACAAACTACCTTAAGGTGTGTAGAGTACACCCACTCTTGTAGGTGAGTTCGAAAAGGCACCCGATCGGATACGTTCAAAAATTCCTAGCGAAGCACATTCGTCTGATAACGACTACAACGAGGTTTAAACGAATACTGAAGATTTGTTTACGATCTGGACTTTGTAAAGTGAAATAAGCTTACTAATAAAAACTACTAACTAAAAAATAAACTAAAAAAACATCTCCATGGGCCAAACGGCATTAAGGTTACCCCAGCTCGTAATAACATAAGTAGGATAGGTATTATTGACAATAGATGGCGTTGTTACCTAGCAGTACCTGGAGGACCGAGCTCTGTTCGTTTCTTTTTAACAACGCCATCTATTGTCAAGTAACTTTAGTGTTGCTTAACAACACCATCTATTGTCAAGTAGCTTTAGTGTTTCTGTATCAGTAAAAATAGTATTATTACTACTCACCAATCATAATCATAAATCATAGCTTAAAATCACAATAAAACGACGTTTTCTAAAAATGAAACCTAGCTAGATCGATTTATCGCCCCCGGAACCCGCTGCATTCTAAATTTCATAAAAATCGTTGGAGCCGTTTGCGAGATTTAGATTATATTCTACAAGAATTGCTCGTTGAAAGGTGTTAGATACTTTTTATTTCAGCCCAAATTTCTGAAAGTAACGTCATTGACTGGTTTTTGGGTAACTTACCTTTCGCAGTCTATCGACAAACGTGGCCTGGTTGTTTGGTATGAATCCAAGGTACGCTTTTTTGTCTTGTGTGTAGAGAAGAATCAACACTTTGATGTCGCACTGCGGAGGCGACGACATCGGCGAGAAGTGAACGCAGCCAGCCTGGTACACGTCAAGTTTAGATGTTATTTATACGAAGAGAAAGACAGAAAAATGCTTATTATTAACATGAATGAAACAAAACATACATAGGTTTAAAGAATCTAAGCTATGTTCTACTTTAGATAGATTTACAGTACTAATTTTTAGTGGAAGCTTTCTGGTTAATTTCAGTGGCGTACAGTATGGGTCATTTGAAATTTTCAAAAAAAGTTAAAGAAAATATTTTAATAAAAAGAAAGAGAATGAGAGAAAGCTTAAACGCCGTTAACCTTCCAAAAACAAGCAATTTATTTTTATTTAACTTAATTTGTGGTGTTTTACAAATTGTGGAGGTGTGAAACTCTCGGTGTACGGTTTCGGCTCGCACTAGGCTGGTTTTTAATTTCAATACCTTTAGAATATATTCTGCTGTAACAGTGGCGATTAGTGAAGAAAATTTGTGGGAAATCAAGTCTTACGTTTAAAATAAAAATCGAAACAAATTTACGTAAAAAAATTACTTACAAATCCGTTAATCATGACTTTGGTGAGAGCTTCTAGTGCTTCATTCTGCTGCAAGTGGAACAGCACAGATTTACTGTCCTTGAGGTACTGTCCGCCGATACTGCTAATCAGCTGCTTTGGCATCAACTGCATTAGAAGCTTGTTAGGCCAAGTGTCCACCTTCAACTCTGGTTCTATATCTTTTGAGCCGGCTGAAACCTAGAAAGAGAAAAAGAAATAAATAAGAAATGTAAATGTATGTATAAAAAAACATCATTTCATTTCACCAGCCACTAAAGCCCAGCTTTCTCTGCTATAACTAACCTGACATGGCAGTATTTTGGTGACCTTTTGCTGATCTCCGGGCGCTTTCCCCTTCTCCATCCACTCGAGCACACCGCTCCAGATAAACGTGCGCTGCCCTGGTGCCGCAGCGGTGGGCGGTGCAGAGCCTGACGGGCCCCCTTGCATCATACCAGGCATGCGGGTCATACCCACCTAAAACATTTTTTTAAATAAGATTTCAAGACCCGAAATCTAAAAATGTTTGTTACTCAATCACGCGTTAACCACTGGACGCATCGGGATGAAATCCAGCTTCGGCCTTACACTAATAAATAGCCTCACGTTAGTTATTTTATCTTTACCATCCTTTATACACAACGTACTATTAATACCTATGTAAAACGCCTGCCGGACCAGCTAGTAAAAAACCCTTTTCAGTTTTCTACTGCAGAGTTAGCGCCCAGCTTTAAACAAACATTAAGGGTTTATAGGTGTTCGGCAAGAGATGTTACTTTTTAGTATTCAAACACTCTATGGACTTAGGTCTATGTTTGGCATTGTCAATTACTTCATTACCAGGCAGGGACAACCTCCGAACAACAAATACGAACTTAAGTCCACTTCCTAAAGATGGTGGCACTACAACGGTTATATTCCGTTTGACTACAGAATTCTTCCTCAAAAACTTACTCTGCCGTTAAGGTAATAAGGATCAATTTCGTTTATAAGCGCGGCTTGTGTAGCGTACAAGAACCGTGTCGCTCACAAAACGATATGGCCAGAGAGCGTTTGATTTTCGGTTACGGAGTAAGTTGGCAACTTTTCTGACCCTGTGGTGATACTACAGTTGCTATATTAAAATTCTGTTAACCTTCGCGACAACAGCGACATATGTATTCAGTGATTGCCAACTCTTCCTTCTTCTCAACCAGAGACGTACTGTGAGAATAGGTTACAATCCCAAACTTAAAGGGGAAAGGTTGGCCCCCTATTTGTGTTCTACCCCTTGTACAATGGTTTGTTGGCAGTAAATTGATCCCCATACTTTTAAACTGAAGCATTTTCTCACAGAACTGTTTCAGAGATACTTCCTCCAGCGACTGCTTTTTTTTAGGGTTATGCAACGCAACGCTCGAGTTATGCACCAGGTTTCACAAGCTTCCATCGGATACAGTAGCTGCTAAACATCAGACGGGCCACTTTCTTGCCACCAAGTATAAAAAATACATAATTTTGGTACTTGTTCTCTTAACAGAGAATTGTTTGCAACTTGTCACAAGACGCTCAGGAAATTTCTCTAGAAATGGCAAGGAGCTGTTGATCCCGGCTGTACATGTTTGATTGATATATGCAGGGTGGGTAATATATATTACCTATTTAAGAGTACCCTAATCCGTCGAACGTGTATAAAAGCAATGATGCGTGTAGATAAAGCAGAAGTGTGCCAGGATCGTAACAAGTGGAAATCTTTGGCGTGATGATATGTATGTTACCTGTCCTGGCGGTGGCGGTGGGTAAGATGGCTGTGCAAGCTGTGTGAGCAGCGCCGAGCCGGCATAGGTAGGACGCGGCGGCGGCAACCAGGTTCGGGGCCCGCACGCCGCGCGCGGAAATGGTGCCGCAGGCGGGCGTACGCTTGGTACAGCGCCGCGACCCTGCCTTATATAAAACAGACAAGTATTCACGTTAGTATATTAATATTTATGCTTAGCGGTATTTATTATAAAAGTTTATAAACAACTGTTTAATATTTTATTTTATTTCCCTAAAACAGTTAACGGTAGATTAACCTATATATTTAACCCTAGCACAAAATAAGTAATAGTGATAACGTACAGAAGGCTCACTCCAATCAGATCCCGTACAAAACGCGTAAATGTACAGAAATGTACCTAAAATCATAAAAGTCATTCAGTGCAAGCCAATTTGTTCCCTATGCGTAGTAGATAACTGAACCACTCAGCTCATCAACATAACGCGAGATTACGCCGATGGCGCGCGCGGCCTTAGCACGATCTCTCAAAAATATCACGTCTTATTTCGGCGAGCACTAAATTCGGGTGCCACCAACTGACAGCAAGGTCGTACGTTCACATTCATACCTGAACTTCGGAGTGCTCTAGGTTTTGTAACATATATTTTTTTTGTTTTGCTACAAAATTTGGACAAATTCAGCCTTAAATAAACCCAAGAATACATACCCATACATCTCAGTTGTGTCAGGAATAGGCGGCGGTGCAGGGCTAGGCGGTCGTTCCTTCAGACTGTATCCTCTTAATAAGACCAGGTGACGAGGGTCCTAAACAAACATTGGGAATTGCACTGGTTTATCTGCTGAGTATCTGGCTATAGAGGGTTAATGTAAACTGGTGTGTATCCAGTAATTCGAGGGTGCAGTTCTAAATTATATGACAAAGTAAAAACACTGAGCTATTATTCACTAGTACCTACTAGAGGCGACACCGTACTTGACGCCGGTGTCTCGAAAATAGGCCAAGTGCAAGTCTGACTCGCGCACAAGGGGTCCGTACCATTATCTATAAAAACTGGAAAAAAATCACATTTGTTATATGGGAGCCCCCCTTAAATATTTGTTTTATCTTAATTTCATCATTTATTTTTAAAATGTCTATATAACTAAATATTCTGTGAAAATTTTAAGCATCTACCAGTTGCCTTTATCGATTTTAAGCAAAATCGAGCAAAAAAATCACATTTGTTGTATGGGAGCCCCCATAAATATTTCTTTTATTCTGTTTTTTAGTATTTGTTGTTATAGCGGCAACAGAAATACATCTTCTGTGAACATTTCAACTGTCTAACTATCACGGCTCATGAGATACAGCCTGGTGACAGACGGACGGACGGACAGCGAAGTCTTAGTAATTGGGTTCCGCTTATTACCCTTTGGGTACGGAACCTTAAAAATGACAGTGTTTGGGCTGCAGTTCACTTAGTTAAAACAGTAGTAACTAGTATTTCGTTTATGACGGGACGTTCGTTTATAGCGTCTCCTCTAGTGTAAACATAATAGCTCAATAATGTTAACTAAAGTAGTTTTGCACAAAATAAATGCAATTGTCCTGCCCAAATACTGGCCGAATATAAGAACAATAGTTTCTATTTAAACCAAACAAAGCCACTTTAATCCAAATATCACCCCTCTAACGTAGGGGTAACTAGATTAAAAGATGCTTTAGATTAATATGCCACATACAGCCACATATAATATATAATCCATGTTACTGACTATGATATTATAGCGAGCGATTTCTATTTAGCATAATTTCGGTTTTAGTGTGCTTAGACAATTTGAAGCATCATATGCTTTATGTCAATTGAGTGGCCAATGTAGCTAGTGGTAGTGCGAAATTGGAGACTTATCAGTTGCCGGAGGGTACCGCGTGGTGTTTCAGCGTTCAGGCGTTTTTAGTGTGTGGCAAATTATGGAAGTGTATTTTTATTGTTTGGAAAACGTGATCTTGAGATGGACGACGTTTAAATTAAACTATGCTCGGATTGGATAAAAACAGAGGTCCTCGTTATGAGTTCTGCACTTTATGTGGAAAATAAAGCCAGTTTTATGTGTGATATTAGTCTAGTTACTAATATTAAAAATGCGTAAGTTTAGATTGATGATAGATGTTTGTTATGGATAGATCACGCCCGAACGGTTAAACGGATGAAATTTGGCACTGAGATAAATTGAAAGCATGATATAGTTCATAGGCTACTTTTATCTAGGAAAATTTAAAAGTTCCCACGGGAATAATGAACGAATGAAAGAACTATAGCTACCGCTATAGCAAAATTCTTTAGTATAGTTTTTGTGTCGTCGTAAAAATCCTACGCCGGTAATCGAATTTAGGGCGGGCGAAGCCGCTAGCAGAAGCTAGTATGCCATAAAAAATTAACATTTAATAGTTGAGTTTGATCAGTAGAGTTGGATAGTTAAGATCTGTAGAGAAGTGCACTAGTGTTAAGTTCTAAATTTCTGTACAGAAGTTTACCTCGCACTTGCTTAGTTTAAATTTCTTATCTGTTGGTAGACCGCTGCTCACTCGATCGCCATAAGTTACTCCACTGTGACCGTACATGGATTTGTGCTTACGCTGAGCACGTAAAGTCGACACGCCTGTGTCGCTAGTGTCGGAACGGTAACTTCTCCTCGTTTAGCTACGTCTCTTACCTTGGCATAGTTGCGCTGTTGTGCTTGATGTAATTCACCGCCTGCGCTTTCATATAGAGAATGTAACGCAGACACCCTGCGTGCTGCTGCGATAGATATCTGAATACCTCTTTCTCCGAGAGACCTCGCCGCATGTTCCACTGTTGCTGGACACCCTTACCGTAAATATAACCATAATATTATAAGAGGCATATGAAGAAATAATAAAGTGACTCATTTCACAATTAATTTAAGAGCCAGTGATGCTTGGCAGTCGATTTGAGTAAAAACAAGGACGACGCTATATGTAACTAAGCGTGCGTGAGTAGTCCAGATACATCTCATACCTCTGATGATTTTATTGATATACAAGAAATAAATTAATACTTCATATACTTCGGTACAGCACTGACAAAAAAGGTTTTTTCTTATCAAAGTGTTGGTGTACTTCATACTAAGTATGTGTTTACGTTTTTCGGGGTTTGAGCTACATCTCAAACAACAAGGTTATCAAATTTTCATAAAATTTACCGAGCATATCCAAAAAATATGGTTTAGGTACAATGGGATTATATGATTAAAGATTCAAATGCAGAGACATCGGGTTAAAATTATATTAATACTAAGGCAATATAAAAGTACCTGGAGAAACCAGACCTCCTCCATATGCAGTGTATGGGGGTGAACAGCACAATAGGAGAACGTGTCGAGGAATGTCTGTGCGTCCTAACTCGTCAAAACAAGCCAACGCCGTCGACAGCGCTTCTGTAACGCAGGCTTTATTCTCCGCATGACCCCCTATGTACCTGATAATACATTTTATTACCTTATATAGTTCATATGTAAGCATTTTATCATTAAGTGGCTTGCAGAATTTATAAAAGAAATACGTGGCTACAATAAAATTATAATATTTGTAAATACTTAAGTTTTCATGTCGTCATGTCATGTTTCAAAAATATATATCCCAATTTCCGAGTAACAGTGATAAGCACCAAATTGCTTAAATACTAGAAATTAACATAAACTTGCTATGCCAAAGACAAATCAAATCATTTATGGGAAGCGGTGTCAAATTTTATAACAAGTTATCTGCTGAAATTCTCAACTTAGATGTTTGTCATCTAAGTCTAGTTTCAATTTTGTGTAAAACATCTGCTACGTAAGAAAGCATATGTATGGCCTAGTATTACACAAAATAAATGTGAGATTTTCTTTTTAAGCTCACTACTTCTCAGAAAACATTGTAAAGTGGTAGTAGTTATTTACGTCTGATAAGCTAAAGAAGCACTTAAAGAACAATGTGAGTAGAACAGTTAAGACTTTGTCATAAACTTATTAGTGGTTAGGGTTCGAGCGACCAGAGGATGCACCATGTGCACTTATCCGTCTTTGGTTGCCTGGTGTTGTTGGGGTTTTGGATGCGTCGGGGTGTGACACGCTGGTGTTGTAGGCTTGGTGGCTTCGTTCCTGCATGGCTGATTGGTAACAGGTGTATATAAGGGAGTTCCTTGTAACTTCTTCTCCTTATAGGCTAGTTCCCGAAGTGATGGTAGTTTAAATGATGTGCATGTGTTGCCCGGATGGTTGGGGGTTGGATTGTATGTAATATATAAGAAAGTATATTTTAATACTGGCCGAAGTGTACGTCTGAAACTTTATAGTAAGAAAGATTTTTGCAGAATTCGTCCTCTAAAGGGGTAAAATGAAGGTTGGAAGATAGTATGAAAATCCGTCAATTTTGAACCTAAAGGCATAAAAAAAGGTATTTGGCCTTTAGTTCGAAAACTACAGTGATTGATAAATTATTCCCTAGGGGGCAAAGCAAGAGCTTCAATTTTTTTATGAGAATTCTAATATTTTTGTAGCTAAAACTATAAACAGTTAAAGATTTCTGTTTCCAAAAGAAGAAGAAGTTGTAGAAAGATATATATATTTTTATAACTAAAGAACTAACTGTATTTTGTCAATAATATCAACTACGCTCTGGGGGCTTGTGAAAGGTCCATAAGTAGCTACTGGAAGACCAGGCTGACAGTCTGCTGAACGATATGCAACTACTCCATATACTGATCCACTTCCTGCACCATCTTCTAATGCACCCCCATGAAAATACCTGAAAATATCAAAAACTTTAAATGTTTGTCAAAATAAATATTGTTTTTTCATCATTACTTACAATTAAATATAAAGCCCTATGCCACCCATCTTGTAAGTAAGTACCACACAAAAACCTTGCAAAAATTATGAAACCAAACTTGTTGACAAGTTGTTTAGTTCAGTAATGTTTAGTATATAGTAATTAATCACCCTCGCCCGAGGTGAGGGTAGGCTGTTGCGGACAGAGCTAGTGGACTGTAGGTTTATCGAAATGTGGGCTCTGAAAAAGCCCACTGTAAAATTGAAAAATGAAACAAAATTGGATTCTGCTTGCAACAGCTTATAATTGCCTTAGGCTGTTGCGGACAGAGCTAGTGGACTGTAGGTTTATCGAAATGTGGGCTCTGAAAAAGCCCACTGTAAAATTGAAAAATGAAACAAAATTGGATTCTGCTTGCAACAGCTTATAATTGCCTTAAACGCAATTTACACTTATATCGACAACACATTTAACATTTCTCAAAATTATAATTTACAAACACTTATCTATAAATTACAAACACTTTCTTTAAAATCCTGATTTTTTGAAAAAGCCCACTGTAAAATTGAAAAATGAAACAAAATTGGATTCTGCTTGCAACAGCTTATAATTGCCTTAAACGCAATTTACACTTATATCGACAACACATTTAACATTTCTCAAAATTATAATTTACAAACACTTATCTATAAATTACAAACACTTTACATTAAAATCGTGATTTTAATTTACGCTTCACTGATTTTACTTAACTTCTACGAATTTACTTGATTTATAAAAATGTTACTTCTTTCTTGAAGTAATCTTGAGTTCTAAAAATGTTGGTTCTTTCTTGACATATATATATAACTTGTTCTTTCTTCAGTTGGTTTCTTCACTGCTTATTTTCCTGGAACTGTTACTGCATAATGTATGAAAATTGCGTCTACTTTTATACTTTTTTGTCTAGGAGGAAATGTCCAAATCATTTATTTAAGACCAATTAGAGAACGTTCTTTGTATTTTGGAAACCCAATAACCAGTTCAAACCGGTATTTTCCAGATTTTTACCTCGAACTTTCTAATTTTATATTGGGCCGAGCCGGGATTTTAATATTTTTCAATGGTGTTTTTGTCACGAGCCATTCTCCCACTTTCGTCTTTGCTCTGATTAGCTGCTCATTTTCATATAAAAATGAGGCTTCAAAATCTGTTTTCGAACTTTTGGTACAAATTTTGACTTTTTACATTTTTTATTTTACATAGTATAAAAATCAATTGGCATACATTTATATCTAGAAATGAATGTGTGAAACCAAAAAACACATGTGGTTCGCTTTACAGTTTTGCTAAAAAATCCAAAAGTCACGTTCTGACAGTAGCTCCACAGAAGCCGTGACATTTTCAGGAACTAGCAACTTTGAGTTTTGATAAAACTAGTTGCGTAGTTTTTTGAAAGTTCATTTTTTGCGTGCATGTCGACGGTGCAACGTTACTGTTGCTGTCCGTCCGTAACAGTAGGCTGTGCCCCAATACTTTTTTTTTTGATTCAACTAGCCACTGGGAAGCACTCATTTAAACACAGTAAGGAAACTGTTATACTACTCTACAACACAATATGTTCTCACTGAACCATACTAAAAGTACTTTCAGAAAATTTTGATAGGTTTGTAGCTGCAGTTGAGTAATTAGGTGGTCAACAAGAAAATTTAAACACCACAGGTAATGCACGGAACCTTATACTTGCTGTGTGTAATTTGACATTTTTTAACTATCACTCTACCTGCCTCAGACATCCCTCCACTTTTGGTACACTGCCTATCCTCGACTGAGGGCCATTTGGGCCATACTCCATTGTGAGGGCCCAGTGCGATTGTGCACTTCGCATGCATCTTATTTTAGACCTATGCAGGTTACCTAACGATATTTGTTTTTGACAAAATGGGTCCCATACCTATATTCACAAGATTTTCATTACGTTAGGAGTAATCAAGTTTTTTTAAACTTTTTTTACATTTACTACAGAGAAATAGTTAGCATATTTAGATATTGGTTCAAATCACATGTCACTGTTTTTCGTAAAAAATCTTTTGTTCTCTTAATAAAGATGTTTTAATTGTTTTTTTTTTTTCATCAGAAGAAAACTTATTTTTCTACCAAATTGCAAGTGAAAGTGAACTTAAACTATAAGTGTTCTGTCATGTAAGAAAAAGAAAATACATTGAAAAACTTTAATTAGTAATTGTTAAAAACTTTCTGGAATCATTACTTTTAACCAGTAAAATCAAATGACAAAAACACGGCACTACAGCCTTAATGTTATAGCATAACCAAACAAGTTAAGTTTCAAAGATTTTGATTAATTTTATTACAGTCCTAAGTACACTTTTTTGATATGAAAAAAATGTATATTATAGTTCAAACCTTAATCAAGTGAATTTGCTATTATTTCTATATATAATTTGGCTATTAAAAAAAAAAAAAAAAAAAAATTAACACTCTAGTTTTGGGTTTTAATTCAAATTGTTATTCTCTTTACTCTTATTTCATAAAATTTATATTAACTAGACTTTGCCAGCGGCACCGCCCCACAGTGCGGCCGAAGGCCGCTTTCTGCGGCCAAAAATCCAAAATAAAAGTTTTTAGTTAGGGTTCTTTTGTCATCAAGTTGGCTTAAGGAGTCCCCTAAGAGACGAAAAATGATCGGAGTGAGGTCCCTTGCCTCGAATCCCTTCCATAATCTTAGTCTGAATGTGGCCGTTACGGCACGTGTAGCCACGCGTAGGGAAAATCGATTAATAAACGCTTGCATTGAACACGTGTGAAAGTTTTTACTGCCAAGTAAACCTTATACAAAAAAATGGATTCTTCATGTGAATGTAAGTACAATACTTAAAAAAAAATCTGCTTATAAAATACTTAATAGTAAATTGTTAAAAAGAGATATGCCCAGACTGTGTTTTATTATTATTATTTTTTTTGTTATCTATATAGTCGAGTGAAAACTTTTTTATCTTGATAGATCCTGCTCTCTAAGTTATTGAAAGTTGTTAATAATATTATTATGTACCAAAAAAAAAAAAATTAGCTGCCCGTAGCTGCCCGTTGAGTTTTTTTGTACATTTATTTACAAGAATGAGCAAGTGAGACGGCGCATATACGCACCTGGATCTACCTAATATAAATGTGATGTGCGTGTGCGCACGTGTGTATGTATAAGACTTTCTGATTTTTCGTGCGCGCGCCGCGACAGGAACTTATACACACACACACACACACACACACATATATATATATATACCCTATGTACAGTTGCAATAACATAAAAGATCAGAAGTGCCTCATGTTTGAAACGAATTCACTGTAAATATTATTATTTAATGTAAAAGTTTTGTTTGTTTTTTAGGATCCAGTACTTCAACGGAAGATGAAATAACAAGATTAAAACTGTTCAATATAATAAATAAAGAAATTAAAAAAGACATCAAGGATATATATAATGATAGAAAATTTCATGTCTAAAACGCATAAATGTCAGTACATATTGTCAAATGACGAGCAAATTAAAATAGCAAAATTGATATCCGAGATGAAAAAGAGGTGGAACGATAGTAATCAAACAGAAGAAAATTTCCAAAGGAAAAATCAAGATTGGCTATCAAAACCAGTAGATTTACACAAACCAGAGAAAGAAAAATCTGTTACAAAGCAATCTACCCCAGGTCGTCCAGGAGTGAGTTTTTAGAGTCTTCTGATCGTAGTAAACGAAGAAAAACTGAAAATTTACGAGCAATAGTATCGACAGACGAACTTTTGTATTCTGCAAAAAGTAAATTGCGGGCTGAAGGTAAAACTGGTAGTAGATGATATTACAAAAAGTCCTACGAAAGCTAAAAAATATAGAAAAAGTTTAGAATCCGTGGGTACTGCAAATATTCCTTTTACAAGTGACAAAGCTTTATCTCTGTTTATTGATTGCATCTGATCCAAAAATATCTAGTTGCCGAAAATTACCTTTAAAAACACTCAAATCTTTATCTAAAGATTGTATTAATTTGCTAGCACCTCCAAATGTGAATAATAGAATAGAAGATGAACAATCTTATGACAGTTCTTCCGCTTCTGAAACAGACATGGATGAATATGACTGTGACCGATATGAGATAGGCAATGAAAATTTTTTCATGTAATATTTAATAAATTATACATATTTTATTAACTCAAATTGAATACTCCACTTCTAAACTAAAAATTTGGAAATTACTCTTTGATTTCAATAAAAATATATCAATACAAAAAAAAAAGTTTTTTCATTATATAACATCACCATATTGCTTTTCACCATTTTGAATTTGTTAATAATATCAAATTCATAATCAGCGACTACGAAAACATATAAATTGACATGCATCTTGATTATGTTGGATAATATACGCTATTTCACGCGAGGGGGTAGTCAATAGGGGAGGAAGGGGGTGGCTTTTCAAATTTTTAATATCAAATTCGTAATCAGCGACTACGAAAACATATAAATTGACATGCATCTTGATTATGTTGAATAATATACGCTATTTCACGCGAGGGGGTAGTCAATAGGGAAGGCAGGGGGTGGCTTTTCAAATTTTTAATATTGAATTCGTAATCAGCGACCCCGAAAACCCCCTAGTAAGAAATTTTAAATCAATTACTTGATTTTTCGAGTTTTGGCCAGCTTTTTGGGAATCGGCCGCACTGTGCGCCCGTCCTAAATTTGGTTATCGGTGAGGATCTCCTTAATTATGTATACTAATTTGTGTGGCGACTGTGATTTACTCGTTATTTACACTACTGAAGTTTGCTATATCAAGCTGTAGCTATAGTTCGTTTAAGCTCGGTTATAGTTATTCCCACGGGAATTTCGGGATAAAAAGTAGCCTATATGCTATTCTAGGACCTAACCTATATGTATGCCAAGTTTCATCCCAATCCTTCCAGCGGTTGAAGCGTGAAAGAGTAACAAACATCTATCCAAACAAACTTTCACATTTATAATATTAGTAGGATATAACCAAGTGAATTTGCTAATTTTAAAGTTCTAAATAAATATTTGAGTTAAATATCGACAAAAAACCAAGATTTTCAACGTGTGCGGCCTAGCGCCTATCGTACGCGGAACCGTGTCTCTTTGTATACTTCAATAGCGTACTATGTCTTTGTACAGTGGTTGAAACGGCACGCTTTTGCTAGGTTAGGCCTTTGCTAAATTTAATGCTATAGGCCTTGCGCCTTAAGCATTAAATTGTTAAACAAATAACAAAAGAACCGGCACAGTCCCATTTAGCACACAAATCACTTAATGCTTGGCGTTCTTAAACTGCTTTGGTTAATTCCAAAGACATTTGGCCAGTGCTGTTTAAGAGGATACGATTCGCGTCGCCTCGCAGCGTGCTTCAAACAAACGAATTTTCTACTTATTTTTGCCAGTTTTAAACAAGTGTTCTAGGAATAAATATCTGTGATCTGCAGGGTGACAGTTTTTTATTTAATTGTATAGTTTAAAAGTTATACAGGATTCAATTGAGATTGCATACAAATGGTCTCAAATATGATTTAACACTTAATGTAATGATTTTTTAGGATTTTGGAACCACTGGAGGTAGATATTCAGCTTGAGATCATGTCTATAAAATTTTCCAGTGTTTGATCAGTAATTGTCAAAAACAAGTGAGAAATTCGTTTGTATGAAGAATCGTATTCTCTTATGCGGCTTTTTCAAACTACGTTAGTTAGTTAGATAGTTGGACTTATGTTTTCCGCACTTAGCCTCATAATAGGGCCATTGTACGTAGGTAACCAATACCTGTCATTGGTTACTCATACCATCCCAGCTCCATCCAAAAGTTAAGGAGGCATCTGATGTTATTCAGCGCCTCTCTCATGGTTTGTGGATTCTTAAGGAGCTTTGTCCGTAGGTCGCTCACGCTTCTGCAATGAAGAACCACGTGAGACGGTATCTCCTCGGCTTCCATACAGCCCCTGCATAGGGGACTGTCAGTAACGCCGATATTGAAAAAGTGCCTGTTTAGCGGGCAGTGACCTGTTATTATGCCAACTATGTAGCGTAGGTTTTTCCTGCTAAGTGCGACAGATTTGCGTCCAAGGATGTAAAAACATTCTTGGTTTGTTTGAAGTCTGTCTGTTTCTTCCCACTGTTTGTTGTGTTGTTGTAAGGTTCTGTCACGTAACCATGTTTTGAGTTGGATGAATGGTATAGGTACAATTGGTTCAGGTCCCATTATTTTAGTGCCCGATCCTCTCTTTGCCAGCTCATCTGCCGCATCATTGCCTAGAGACCCACTATGACCACGTATCCATTGAAGAGTAACCGCACGCGCAATTTACGAACCGAGGACTGAGTGCGCTTCCATTCGTTGTCAATTAAAAATAGTCTAATTTGTACTAAGGTAAAAAACATTTTAACTTAGATATGATAATTGTTAAAAAAGCATGTTACATAAAATAATAGACTAAAAACTTTACTTTACTTTTAATTGGGGTCAAGGAAAAAATGACTTTTAATGTGTATAAATTGTTTATTTCATACAAAAATAAATTTATTACAAATCTAATGACCTTCATAGTGAGAAGTTGCTTTTGATCATTGTTTCAGTTTTGATTTTTATTATTTCGAGAAGTACGTATCAACCTATATTTTTAGAGTGTTATTTAGGTGTAAGTGTAAATATTTTACAAACAAATTAAACGGTTTTTATAATTAGAAATATGCCAACCAGGCATAGTAATTCTGTTATCTAGAACTATTTTTTAAAAAAACGGGTATTAACAAAGTCGCTTTTTATAATTTTTGTGATACAGTGCTTGATGAAATTGTTAAATTTACAATGCTGTAGCCTAAAACTATAAACAACACAAAAAACTTTCCTAAAAGAAAAAAAAAGTAACTACCCTTTTACCCTTTTTAAAACTTTAAATAAAAAAAGAATTTCTTAAATTGGTGCAGGCCTCTTCGAGTAATCGGGGAACATACCTAAAAAGAAAAACTAACAAATTGAGACCTCCTCCATCTCCATTTTTAAAGTCAGTTAAAAACTAAATGTTCTCATAAGGTAAATTGTTATAAAATTTGTTATAACAATAATGTTTGATGTAATCTGTTATTTATTTTTAACTATTAAAATTTAAAAGGATTTTTTTTTACTTATCTTCTTCAAAATTGAACTTTTACGTAAAAGGGTATACTTCCAAGGTGGTCCCATATTAATGTAGTAAATTTAAAACTCAGGAGAAAACAAAAATAATGTAAATTTGGAACTGGTGGATCTCCTTTTATGTTGATAATTGTATAAAATTTTTTTAAGTTTTTAGTGTATGAGAAAAAAATAATGCCATATAGGTAATTATAGAATTACATTTTGAAGTTGGTGTCTATGTACCTAACAGTTTAATCAAAAAAACTTTAATCAAAAAAACTTTAATCTATACACTTAAATTGTTTTTTACAGTAAAATACATTACCTCGCTGTAGAATGATAACCTTTTGAGTTCAGAGATCCTAACTTTGAAGAAAAAAAATGGTTATTTCATCTACATATTAAATGGCAATGTCTTAAATATTGTAATGTACTTTTGTCTGATTTTTACTCTATAGATGGATTTAATAGTCATATGTTTATTCCGTATTATAATATAAATGGTTTTCATTTGATTTTTACAAAAATAAAAAAATGATTTTATTTGACATATGAGATATAGGTCTCCAGCAATGTTTTGAACCTGCTGCCTGCTGAGTTGTACCTATGAGTGAGAACATTAAAATACACAACACTCCTGTCCCATTTGTATACCACCCCCCTTGAAAGCTTGTATGATTTCCTGAAAACTAAGAAAACATGCAAAAAGGCATCATTTTTCTAAGGAGGAAGAAGGCGGGACAGTTTTGTATTTTAATATGGTTAGTATATGAGTACATATAAGTATAACACTTTATTTGCCCAAGTATTAAAAATGAATATCCTATACTTGCATAGTAAAATAAAATAAATAATTGCTATACCATATTTTTATGACTTGGATTTGGATTCAGATGTCATTTCGATTATTTTAAAGTCATACTTGACATTTATTGGATTTTTATTGATTTAAACAGTATTCATTTTTAGGGTGCCACCATCGATATCTAGTTGAAATCATTAAAGTTAAAATTTTACTATATCACTTGCCCATAAGAGCCAAATCTCTAGTTGGTACGATTTGTTTTGAAAATATGAGACTTCCTCAATTATCAAGTATAGAATGTGGTTTATGAAAAGAGACTGTCTCAAACATAATGTTGTGCATGTGCGTCTAGCCACTACGCTGGTTACCACTTCTGGGAACATAACTACAAAGATATGAATAGCTAAATTAGAATGAGTGTTTGGCAGTTAAGGAAGCATAGGTAGAAAGAAAGCTTACAATAATTAATGAAACTGAACTATAAATTTTAGTTACGTACTCCAGAGTGGGCTGAATGTAGTTTGTTTTGAGTTCATTAATGTAGGCTCCATTAGCTGATGTTGCTTCAACTAAAAATATAACTTCTGCCTGAATAGGAGAATCTGGTGCATTTACCACCATTCTTTATGTTAATACTCGATGGCATATGCTACGAAAATGTTTCAATTTGATTTTTCGGTCTGTTCACAGGTAATAGGCATCTGTTTACAAACAAATAAATACTATATAATTTTTTTTAATTTTTTATTTGTCCAGGCTTCATCTGGAAGGCTCTTGGAAATTGAATTCATAAAGCCTAGTATAGACACATTATGACGCCAATAATGACGATAAAAATCATTAGTTCGTCGGAGCTCTAACTGAAAATTTTCATAATTTAGCTCGCCGTTACTTGCTTATTGTGTTCATTTTATCCTCTATAAGTCTTCGATGCATAATTCTTCACAGATCTTCGTAAAATCTGCTGAAATTTGTCGTCGAATCCAACTCGACAAAATTTAATAAATAAACAAGCAAAATCACGTCTCTATTGTTTAAATCCGCACTTAGAACTCCAAAAAAAATCTGTAACGTAGCGTAATACTTCACAGAAGAACTAAAAAAAGATTAGTGCATCTATTAATTCAGGACAGAGATCGTTATGTATTATTTGTTCTTATTAGTGAGTTAAAGAAGTACAAAGAAAAGTTCTTTAATTATTTTCGAATGTCCGTACCTAGTTATTTAGAACTTTTAAGCAAAATGGCGACTGATCTTCAAAAACACAATACTAATATGCGAGTTTAACCCCTTACTGCATGGAATTTTGTATCATTGTGGAAAAAAAATATGTCATTGAGAGGACCATAGAGAACCTCCAAAAAATAAAATAAAATTTTTTGTTGAGAATTCATATATGGTACAGTATGCATTTGAAGCATGATGCATCTTTGTCCCAAATATGAATCTTTATGCAGTTAAAGAAAATGTATGAGCTCTTCTTTTTATGAGACTTAAGTATTAACAATATTGATAATACTTATTTTATGAAAAATATAAATTACAGCAATAAACAAATGTTATCATTAGCATACAGTCAAAATATAAACCTTAAGCCTGGACTTGAACCTGCAATCTTCTTGCTTACCAAGGCAGGGAGCTCTACTACAGTACAGCTACCGAGGTACACTGGCAGACAAAAACTCCCCAAGAGCTTTGATATTAAATAACGCTAGTTTCAAACGTCACAATCATTTAAATACCAGGTAACATGTAACGCCACCTGTGAATTGGGTATAGTGTAAAATGCAATATTTTATGAAATATATAAAAACATATTATTTAAATAACTTTAATTCCGATAAGAATACAAGAAATGTATTAATCGACATTCACCGCAAAAACAAAGAAAATAAAAATTGACCTCTAAGAATTTCATAATTCTTAAGAGCATATTTATAAAATATGAAATTCCAAAAAACAATTTCTATCTTTGTTTAAACAAAGATACATTTTGCATTTAAGACAGCAGATATAGGTTTGTGCAGTACATTGTATGTTTCTGCATCTTTGGCGAGACGGAGTCGACTCCGGGAAATGATGGAATCCATCTTCTGCTACCTCCAAAATCAAGTTTGCACTTTTTAGCAGTTAATGGAATATTTTCATTATCACTTAAAGGCCTAACTCGCGTTCTTGGAGTTTAGATCCGGGAGTCTTTTTTCGTTATAACTTCGGCAATAGCTAATTTGAAATCCAACAAAGGCATAAAATTTTCCTTATCACACCGTCTCCACAAAAGCCATGAATTCACACACACCAGATCAATTAAATGAAAGAAGACCCTAAGGTACCACTTCTTTGACCTTATTTTAATCCAATAATATCCCAACATGGAATCTAGAGTATCAACCCCACCCAGGTGTCTATTATATAGTTGTACAATTTTAGGGCATCTGACTTCATGGTAAATACGTCGCCGTCTGCCATATCGTCTGACAATAGCAGTTGGATTGACACCCACATATGTTGAACACAAGTGCACAACTTTGTTGTCTAACCATGCCACTACTACAACAGTTGTGTCTTCTACTTCAGTGTGAAGTTCCTGAGTAGAACCTCTTCCTTGGCGACGCAGTTCCTTTTAAGTCGTAATTTTTGCACCCCCTAATTGATTGGGCCGCACTGTGCTACTTCTTTTGGTATTGAAATTAACACTTTTCTTAGCATGGTCAATACTGGACGGATTTTTTGTAAATTATCAAAAAAAGCATGATCAGGTGGTAACATGTTTTCATTGTTGACAAAGTGTAGAAATCTTTTAATCTCCTCAAACCGATTACATGTCATGGTCGTGACTATCGGTTCAAATTCCATGCTTGATTTCCAATAATGTCTTGTGGTTGGATAAGGTACTATTAATATATAGATCAGTATACCGATGAATTGTTTAATTTCCGTATTTGAGAGCAAAAACTCTTTTCCTAACCGTCTAGCATATCTTATGCTTTCGATAACAATCAATTATATTAAATCTGCTGGGAAAAAATGTTCAAATAATTGAATAGGAGTTTTAAGAGCTTTAAGTTTTCAGTTCTATTTCATCAAAAATCTGCAGTCTTCTTCTGTATAGTCTATCGTACCCGGCACCCACTGATGTTTTGATGTTCGGCTTCTCTTTCTGGTGATATCAGTGTGATTTCGTTGGGAAGTGGAAAGATTAGGTAAGTTATCGTCACTCGTGTTTTCAGATTCGAAAGAATCATCCGTATAAGCTAAAGGGTCATCATTTGGATCTGGACGGTAGATGTAATCGTCATCGTCGGATAAGCCTTCATCTTCGCTATCAGACGGTATATCGTCATATGAATGACTCATTGTTGCAGCAAATATCTAAGAAGAGAAAAAAGTTAATAAGCATTGGACATGCATGAAAGTTAATTAGGTTTAAGCCAACCACAGATATTGTTGCAGAGGGGTTATGGGAGAAAAAAGCATAAACATAGTGCCGCTGCAGCTTTCTATGACTCCTCAAGTCATCGCCATATAAGCAGAATAATACCGTAGTAGTCCCCCCACCACAAAACAAGAGGCTCTACAAACTCTTATGGCAAAAGCTAATACTTATACTTCGACAAATTGCTTTACAGGAGAAGTGCAAGTGATGAAGTATTAATTTTTATTATCTTAAATAAAGTTAACTAACTATGTATATAATGATAAAACCAAAATATATTTACAATTATAACAAAACCAATATCTTATTTATCCACAAAATTATAACTTCTTAAAATAACAAAACCCATTTCTACATACTGATTCATATATGGAAAACGAAGTTTTTCTTCTTGTTGGATAAAGTCCCAATTATGGGATGCCATTCCCACTTACGACTGCATGACGTCCCATATCTGCTACACACTATTTTCGTTCGAAACCTTGCGATTTTTAGACTTTTTGTATCTGATTCAACTTATTTGGATGCCCAAAGAGCTGCTGTGTATGTCTAAAAAAAGAAACACCGGAAATATTTAAAGAAAGCTGCAAAAACTTAAAAGAAAAACAGACCAACTTACCTGTAATCGAAGTTCGATTTCAAACTGATGTATTTTTTTTTTTAGTTATGTTTTGGCTTTAAGTAATCAAAGGTAACGACAAACTATATATCTAGTCTTTGAGTTTTAGAGTTGCCAGCATAAGAAACTCAATCGAATTTAAACTTTTACGCAAAAACTTAACTGTGCAAATATGAGACAGGATGCAGAAAGGGGTTAAAGAGAGGTAGGGCACTGCAAGTACTCGCTCGAATAAGCCACCCGAACAACTAAAGCAGGGCATAGCGAGTACTTGCTCAAATGAGCGGCCCGAAATGGGGAAGTACCTCCACCTTACAGAAAACCGCGGCCATAATAACACTAACATTGAGTAGTGTTGTGTTCCTGGCGGTGAGTAAGGTTGCCAGAGCTCTTTGAGGATTCGCTGCGCGGACAGCGGAGGACCGGCGGTGCTTGTTGCTGTCATGCTCGACGTAGACGCGGCGTGCTGGTTCGGCAGTCAGGGAGACCTGATGAAACGGCTGACCGCTGGCCGCCCGCAGGTTGAACGGGATCCCGAACCCAGGGATCACTTAATCTCAGCCCTGGGAGGCTGATCCGCCAGCCTGTGTAAAGTATCTGAAGTGGTAGTCGTGCCGGAGAAGGAGAATGGAGTGGACCCGGCTACTACAACAGAGGGGGATCAGGGGCCCTTCCGGCCGCCGTGCCAGCAACCGTATCATCTGTGGCGAGTTTCGGCAGTCTTATTAAATTAAATGCTGCCTCGAGGTTCAGTAAGAAAGCAACTGCCAGAGCAAAATTCCAATTTAATCGGCAAAATAGGTGGGCGACTTGCGAGCTATCCTTCTGGGAGTCGTGCTTTCTGGTCGCTTGCCAAAGCTGCCGAAGGGAACTTTTGCCAGTCGTCGTTACCACCACTGCAAAAGACCGATGGTGACTTGGCCCATAGTGCTAAAGAGAAAGCCGATCTACTGGGCAGTCTCTTTGCCTCGAACTCGAACATGAACGATGAAGGCGCTGTACCGCCTAGTATACCGTGGTGCGGTAAGACCATGCCGGAAATCTCCATAACGCAGCGGGAGGTCCGGCGGGCGTTGCTTTCTCTAGACGTTCATAAGTCGAGTGGGCCAGACGGTATACCAGCAGTGGTGCTTAAGCAGAGTGCTCCTGAGTTATGTCCTGTACTCACGCGCCTCTTCGCGCTTTCCTACCACACTAGGCAATATCCGTCTTCATGGAAGACTGCGAATGTGCACCCGGTGCCCAAAAAGGGCGATAGATCAAATCCATCGAATTACAAGCCTATAACCCTACAAAGACAAAGGTGTGCGCGTTCACCGCTAAGAAAACTCCATTCACTGTGGTCCCACAATTCCAGAACACTCCCCTCTCCATCTCCAAGAGCATTGGGATCCTTGGTGTCGACATCTCCAGCGATGTTCAGTTCCGAGATCATTTACAAGATAAGGTGAAGCTGGCGTCCAAAAAACTTAGTGTACTCAACAGAGCGAAGCAGTACTTTACGTCGGGGCAAAGGTTGTTACTTTACAAGTCGCAAGTTCGGCCCCATATGGAGTACTGCTGCCATATCTGGGCAGGTGCACCCGGATACCAGCTTGGCTCTTTTGACTCTGTTCAACGACGGGCTGTGAGAATTGCGGTTTCAGAGAAACTTCCTCCCGCGAACGCTTAAGTTGTGGAATGAGCCACCTGCCAAGGTTTTCTGCAAGGACTACAGTATGGAGTTCTTCAAGAAAGAAGTTATTAGATTTCTGAAGGTTCGGCAACGCGCAAGTGATACCCCTGGTGTTGCAAGCGTCCATAGGCTACGGTGACCGCTTACCATCAGGCGGACCGTAAGCTTGTTTGCCACCTTAGTGGTATAAAAAAGAAAAAAAAATATATCACCGATGGTCGCCCTTACGCCAACCGACCGCAGATCCCGCAGGCGTATTCCGCCCAGGCCGCGAGTACTGCGAACCGTGCGATTCTAGAAGTTGCCCGCCTGCGCAGTGGGACCCGCAGACAAATTTGCTATTTACATTTCCATGTATTACGTGTTTCTACGTGTTCTACCGCTTGGCAACCAAGCTTAAATGGCAACTTTTAGGCTACTTTTTGGTGATGTTGGTTTGGCTAAAGAAAACGAAATATTTTCCTAAAAAACTGAACGCAATTTTTTTCGCATGCTTGTGTTCAACAACTCACCCTAGTATAGTAACTGGTATAGAGTTTCGTGCCGTCTCTTTCTGTCATATAGGAAAATGTATTTGCTCTCCTCCTGTCAGTGCAACTGCTAAACCAGTCAGAGTGACAACAAGTTCTCAAATATAGCCCTATAGTCTACCTAATCTGTAATAATGCTGAACAATAACAAAGGATAAGCTGTGGTGCTCGTTCGATTTTTTCTTTTGTTGGTTGTGTTGTTATAAAATAAAATATTTAAAATATTTTAAGTGTACTTGGGTGTTTTGGCGCGAATCTTAAGAAGGAGTGGTGTTTTTCGTGTTTAATTTTTCTAAATTCATTTATAGTGTGTTTCGATGTGTATATTTTAGCAATGTTTTACGAAAGCGTGTTAAGAATTGTGCACCGAAGGCTCATATATAGCGAATTAGGAAGAAATACGTAGGACATGTCGCGCAATTTTTGAAGGATACACACCAAAATTCCCGCCCTATCTTGGGACATAGTTAGTTAGTTAGTTGGACTTATGTTTTTCGCACTTAGCCTCATCTATTATGAGGCCATTGTACGTAGGTAACCAATACCTGTCATTGGTTACTCATACCATCCCAGCTCCATCCAAAAGTTAAGGAGGCATCTGATGTTATTCAGCGCCTCTATCATGGTCTGTAGATTCTGAAGGAGCTTTGCCCGTTGGTCGCTCACGCTTTTGCAATGAAGAACCACGTGAGACGGTGTCTCCTCGGCCTTCATACAGCCTGCATAGAGGACTGTCGCTAACGCCGATACTGAAAAAGTGCCTGTTTAGCGGGCAGTGCCTGTTATTATGCCAACTATGTAGCGTAGGTTTTTCCTGCTAAGTTTTAACAGTTTGTGCGACAGATTTGCGTCCAAGGATGTAAGAACATTCTTGGTTTGTTTGCAGTCTGTCTGTTCTGCCCACTGTTTGTTGTGTTGTTGTAAGGTTCTGTCACGTAACCATGTTTTGAGTTTGATGAATGGTGCCGGTACAATTGGTTCGGATCCCATTATTTTAGTGCCCGATCCTCTCTTTGCCAACTCATCTGCCGCATCATTGCCTAGAGACCCACTATGACCACGTATCCATTGAAGAGTAACCCGGTTCTCTAATGCAATTTTTTACAGTTCACAGTGACACTCCAGGATTAGTCCACTGTTGATGCGGTTGTTGTTGAGAGCTTGTAGCACAGCGGCACTGTCGGAGATGATGCGTATCGATGCATCGCTTATGCCTCTAGACAAGACCGCTGTTGCAGCTCGGGTAATCCCAACACATTCTGCTTGGAAGATGGTGTTATGTGCACCCAAGCTCGTTGATATCTTGGGACATGTAAACGAGGACGCGCGATATCGCCGCGATAAAACTTGAATATGGCGCTTCGCCAAACTTTGATATAAGCACAGGACTATATTTACACATGACTCTGGAGAAATGATATGCAATAATGCGAAATCTGGTCGCCAAATCGAAGAAAAAAGAAGAAGTGTACCTGTAAATTTCGACGCCAGGGTTGCGTTCAAAAACGAGTAACTTGAGTAAAAAATGACGTCATCGGGTTCCTTACTCTACCCTATAGTTTTTGAACGGCTAACCGAGTTACATCTGTCAAGTTTTAATCAATGTTTCCACTTTTAGGAATTTCGCCCTTGTAGAGGCATTTTTTTTATTTGAAATACCTATGTAAGGTCTACGGAACACTAAAATTTAAATAAAGTTTTAGGCCCTTTTTTTGACTTTGAGTGAGAACAAACTAATAATTACCTTCTTGCTTTTTTGAATTAAGTTTTCATAAACTAGGTGGGAACTTGGTGAATTCTTTTGTTTTGATTATACATATATTTTAATAAAACTTACCATTATTCTTAAGTATGTTATAATACTATTTATTTATCAGTATGTTAACAATGTTAACCTTTTTGTAGTTGTAACGTTGTGTTTGCATTCTAAACACTTGAATCGCGGTTTATTTTATTGTTAGATTTTATTTTGACAAAAATAAAATGAAAATAGGAGTATTTCTAAACAGCTAAAATTTACGGCTAAAATCAATATTTTAACACTATTTTAAGGCATTTAGGGTTATTCACTAAAGATTCTAAGAAAAAACTGAACCCTAGTAGTGGAGTGGAAATACTTAAAAATCTTTTATAACTAAAAAACTCCAAATACAAAAGTCATAGAAAAATACTTAAATACAAAAGCAAACAACAAAATAATATACTAATTTTCTTAATACGGAAACATTGCTTCGACCATTTTAATCAAATATGGCCGCCTACTCCGACGAACCCGCGTCGAGTACGGTTCACTTGAGCCAACCCTAGGGTAACAACTCTACCCGTTTTTGAACGAATTAGGGTTGGAACTCAGTTAGTTTATGAACGGTTCGAGTCATAACTCTACTCGACTCAGTCGGTTTTTGAACGGCCCCCTGTATTAAATTGAAATATTGTAACAAAATGTGCTGGGAAATTGTTTTTTCGCTGTGTTGTTCAATGTTTTTTGAATGTATTTTTTTTTAATTTTAATGCATGGCCAATACTCATAATTTTTTGTATAAACAGAAAAAAAACATTGTTATGGAGCAACGTGTGTGTCCATATGAAGTAGGAAAGGAAGTATTGTTTCACCAAGGTGGCAAACAAGCTTGCGGCCCACCTGATGTTAAGTGGTCACCGTAGCCTATGGACGTTTGCAATACCAAAGATATTACTCACGCGTTGTCGACCTTCAAAACCTAATCACTCCTTTCTTGAAGAGCCCCATGCTGTAGTCCCTGGAAAAAACCTCGGCAGGGAGTTCATTCCATAACCTTAGCGTTCGCGGACGCACTTTTCAAACCGCACAGTCCGCGACCATTTAGGTTTTAAGGTAGAAGGATGAATTCCCTGCCAATGACGGGCGGTGCGATGGTAGAAAGTAACTGTGGGCATCATTCCAAACAACTCCTCAGAACACAACCCATTGTACAAGCGGTAGAACACACACAGGGAGGCAAAGTCTCTCCTCAGACTCAGTGTTTCAATACCACTTGTGAGTTTGGGATCGTCGACAATCCTCACAGCTCGTCTTTGGACCGAGTCAAAAGGGCCAAGCTGGTATCCAGGTGCACCAGCCCAAAAATCCGAACTTGCGACTTATCTTTGCCCCGAGGTTCACCTTACTAGTATAATAATAGTACTTCAGTACTATGTAAGTAAGTAAGAAGTAAGATGGTAAGGGGTGTATTTCCGAATTGTGGTACCACAGCGAATGGGGTTTTCTTAGCAGTGAACGCGCAGACTTGCGTCTTTGTCCTCAGTCAGAGAGACTAAAAAACTTTTTTGTTTTAGGAAAACTTCAATAATTTTCAAGGATTTTTAAGAAACAAAGGCAGAGTAAATAAACGGAATCTACTTTTAATACCGGATAATCATTTACGACATTTTTTTTATAATGGAAACTTTTGGTTGCAAATGGCAACTTTTGAACCTTCATATGGCAACTTTTGCCGAGCAGGCTCTGATGTCACTACTATTATCAGTGATCAGTGGCGATTGTTTAATGTTTGATAAATTACATGCCTGTAGAAACTATATAACTACGTTATGTAGACTAAGAATTGGCCACTGCAGATTTCCCGCTCATTTACATCGTTTAAATTTAACAAATAGTACTAATTGTTTATTTTGTAATTATGAATTTTGCGATCTTCACCATTTAATTTTTGTATGTTCTAATTTTTCACTACAACGTTTAATTTTTATTAATGATTGTCAAGATGTATTAAAAAACAAAGAAATTCCTACTAATGTACAAAATTTATTAAAATCTCCAATTCTTTATCCTGTTCTGTATAACTTTATTATTAATACTGTAGGTAGGATATAAAATTGTACAATTTAGAAATTAGAGTGTGATTGACACAATCGTACTATATTTATAAGTTTATTTTTTTGATTATATTATGCAATACCTATTGCATAGGTATGTAAGATAAATTGGATCTTTTTTATTTTAACTCATTCTTGTAAATAAGCTGATCTTAATTTTTTGTTTTGTACGTAATATTATTAATTTGTATTTTGTTTGTTTATCTCTTTCTCTATGTTTCTTATGTAGTTTACTCATAAATATTTTGTAAATGATTAGGCTGATGGTATTTTGCCAAAGTCCTTTGTAAATAAATTAAAAAAAAAAATAATTAATTGTTTAATGTTTGTATGATTTTTTGTAACTTTTTATTCACGAATTTGAATGTGGTTGCATTTGCTGTTCGTAATTTAGAAAAAAAAATCCGCCATCGTGCTATTTATTGTTTATAATAATGGAAGTATCGCTACGGGCGTCTCGTATTCTGAACCGGCTTTTTTACAGGTCTTCCAGGCTTTCTACGTTTAGAAATGTAACAGGTGCTGCAGCTAAGGAAGAAATTAATACTGAGTTATTAAATTCCTTCAATCAGGATATAAAATCGGGTAAGAGGTTTTAATATAGAGGTATCAAATAATGACTCCTCAGTTAAGAGGTTAAGTGTACCTAACTGAATGAGGGTTCAAAAGGCGGCGCTGAGTGTTAGACGTCGTCTGTGGAATTATTGTGCAGGCGGGCTAGAATTATTGTATTTACAGCCAAATTATTGTATTTCTTACTTCTAAACGGAATTTCTACCAACAAAATCCGGTCTTTTTTTTCCCTTTTAGTTACTCTGACCAAAAATACTGATTAGTCTGAATATACTAAATTATTTCATGCGAAAACTTTCATTCTTTGCAATGAGGTCGAAATTTGCCTGTTTTTGTTGCGAATTAAATAAAATGACACCAAGACAGACACACATTTCGTTTTTCCTTTTGCAAACTTGGATTTGGCTGGCAAATACAGCCAATCCTATAAATAAACAAAAAGACTGTGTAAGTCTTAAATAATTGTAGTTTTGCACACAATAACTATTGTATATCTAACATCTCTGGCTGAGTCAGAGTAACTTCATTATAGGGGGGGCCCTGTGCAAGGGAAATATTACATTACTGCTGTGGCCTGCAAACGCAGTATGTGGGCCGAGGCAGTCATCATAGAGTCCAGTTTTGCTCAGTTGTGGCCAAGGCTTGTATAGTGCTTTTCTCAAACATGCTTGTTAAAAACTCTAATGAGTTATAATTACTGACATCTAGAGTCCAATTTTGCTCAGTTGTGGCCAAGGCTTGTATAGTGCTTTTCTCAAACATGCTTGTTAAAAACTCTAATGAGTTATAATTATTGACATCTATATGGACAATAATAGAAATTGTTTATATGTCTTCTTTTTTACTTTTTGAAAGTAATTTAATGGCTCCTTCTTTTTGTTGAGCCAGTCTGAATTTTAGATAAAACTTTATCTCTTTAGTTTATCAATGTTTGGGTATAATATAGTTTGTTCCATTATCAACTTTCATATTTGACCATTTAAGAAGATGGCTAAAACATTGCAGGTCGCTCTCTGATATAGTACTGCAAGTATGATTTATCCCAAAGAATCTTGTGCAAGATATGGTCGCGTATTGTGGCATGTTTGAGAAAAAGTTATTTTATTAATTTTTTACCGTTTTAGTTATTCTATCCTGAAAATGTGGCTAAAAAGTAGTCACGACAATTCTTTTGAGCACTTAGATATTTTTGAGTATGACATTTTCTCTGTGTTCAAGCCGCTGTAATGGCCAAGGTGACCTGATCTGCCCTAAAATTTGAATAATTATATAAACATCAATTCAAGACAAGATTTATGTACATACCCAACGTAATTTCAATTTTTCACCTATACTATATTTATAAAACTGCAAAATTAAATTTTTTAGGGCATTAAAAAATAGCCTCTTCATAAAACCGTAAAATTTTTGTTTTATCAATGGCAACCATGAAGTAATTTTTAAGAATAGATAAAGAGCAAAATGTGTTTTTTAAAACCCTAGATGAGGGTTATCTCGAAATGATTAAATAAAATTTTTGTTAAACCAAATATTTAAGGAAGAAAGTCAAAGCAATATAGCTTATAAAAAAAAAAAAAGTAATCATTAGCTTATCATTTTCTTCACAAACTTTTTCTTGTTATTTCTAGAAGATTACTTAACATATTTAGATTGACGCAAATTTTATATAGAAACTCTTAGGGTTGTTGTGGTACCGTACCACCCTTAGTTATCTGTTTCCATTAGTTATTTAAGATTTTATTATTGTGATGTTTCTGTAAGAAGATTTTTATATTTGATCTCAATGATCTCAAAGTTACAGCAAATAAATACCAATATTATATTATTATTTAGATTATTAGTAGAGCAATAACTTCATACTAAAGTTTTGTGTTTCTAGATGATAAAGATGCATGCAGAATTTTAGTTTTCTTTATTCTTCTAATTATTAAGATTTGTTTATTATGTGTAAGAAGATTTTTTTGTTTCGTTTCTTAAGTAAGTGCAGTTAAGGTGTAATAAAAATATGTTCTTTCTTTAAATTTTATTACCAATTATAAGTCTTCTTTGAAAGCAACGAGACTCAAGAAGACTTAATAAAGCTCGCCCACATTACTACGCTAGTGGTGCCCAACAAAATTTTACTTGTGTTCGCAAGGTAGCGCTGCCTAAGTCTATACCTAAGCACAACATTATCGCGTTACTGGATTTGTGCGCATTGTTTGTCTTTTCAACCCCTTGGTCTTGCCCTCCTTTCCACTGTATACGGCCATTTGTATAATGATGTACACATGTATGATGTACATCCATATATATATATATATGTATATATGAAATTATTGCAAATTCATATCTACATAGCAAAGATGCAGGCAAAAGATTAACCTTCAAGACAGGACTTGAACCTGTAACAATACTTACATTCCATATAAGTGCTTTACCAAGTGAGCTGTTGAGGCACAAGTCTGGCCAGTACAAATTCCATTTACATCTTTGCTATGGAAATACACTTGTTACAAACGTCTTAAACAACTACAAGTTACTTATAAAGTCCTAGTACTATCTTGTAAATGTACATTCATATATTCATATCTGAAAATCCCAACTTGCTTTTATTGATATGTATTGTACAAAATTTTAAACTGATTAAAACATCGGAGCATTTATCTTGAAAAGCGTTTCAATCAACTTTATTGAAACTCTTGCGTCATGCGTAAATGCGATTAAGACTCCTGGTCTCAAAACGTTAAGAAAACACAAATTTAGCGATTTCGATTTTCTGACCTATTATAATAATTTCCCTCAAGAGAAGTTAATAATTTAAAATATTTAAACTGAGTTCAAAACTAAATTAAAGTTTTAATTAATAACTAAAAAGGGAGAGATAAGAGTTTTATCTTTTAAAAAATATCAAGTAAGTATATAAACTGGGTGGGCAAGGGTCGGTGCCACCCTTAATTTTTTAATAAACGTTGTCACTTGGTAGTCGTAGTATGCGGTACTATACTTCTTGACACGCCACATATCTCGCCTGCCGGTCGAATCGCGGTAATGAGCGCCGAATGCGCCTGAAGTCGATGTCAGCGAGAGCGCAACTCGAATGGGCATACGTCGTTGCGTGTGGACGCTTCCGAGCCGACCTCACAAAATAGTTGGTATATTTACTTCATATCTTTTAAAAGATAAAACTTATATTTCTCCTTTTTAGATATTAATTAAATAAATTACAAGTTTGAAGTTGGTTTAAAGTTACTTTTTTATATTTCTTCATTTTTCAAATTTTAGTTGTAATTGAAACTAATTACCTACTTAATAATTTCTTTGTTTGAGTTCCGTTACTTAATTATTTCTTTGTCTTTTGCGTAAATTTTGCAACACATTGAAACAATCTGCATGATGAAATGTTTTATAATTACGCTGCTAAGCCAACGACACGTTTTCCTTATGCCTTATACACATTTAACTGTCTATCTCAAAAACTACTGAACCTATTTTGATGGAATGCAATCAGACTTATAGTTTTTGAGATATGCGCGGCCAAACATACAAGCAGACATACACTTCTGAAATTTGGCATAAATGTTTAGAAGTTGGTATAGACTAACATATATAAAAATGTGCAATTCTGACAATATTTTATACATACATACGGGTCGAATTGATAACCTCCTTTTCTCAAGTTGGTTAAAAATAAGTTTTAAAGCAGACTTATATGACAGAACATTCAGATACATGTTTTATTCATCTTGAAGTCCATTTTACAACATTTCGTCTCCCATATGATGATTTTACTATTCTGCTACGAAGTAGTTTGATGGAACGCTTTATAATTGTCAGAAATTTCTCTTTTTTAGGACATCAATATTTAAAAAAAAATCATTGAAATTAATATGTTATGTTGGAATTGCGGCTACCGGGCTACTTCCAGGACTAGCTGGCTAGTGTTGGGTATGGTTACGGTTGTGTTTTGAGAAAATTTTATTATCAGGAACACCTAAAAAAAGGTGGTTAGACCTACTCGTTGGCACAATTTGTACGTCAGCCGCAACAAATATACACACTTATACAAATATACAAATACGATTAAGTAGAATATTTAAGGCATTGTATCACGGTTATGAATACTACGGAAGGGCGACATTCTTGCGACTATATCTTTATATTTAAATTAAAGCAATGTGTATATTTGCCTACAGGTGGCGTGGTACCGGTATTCAGACGAGCCTTGCTGTTCCCAACGCGTATAGCACTCCAAGATGAAGTCGGGGTTTACACATATGCTGGGCTACATCATGCCGCTTCAGTACTTAGCAAGGAAATTGCTGCCGAGCTTGGTAAGTAGAACCTAGCTAATTCCGCGCTGTGTTATCCGCGCGATTTAACTCCTTACATCCTGTATAAACTACACCCTATTTCTTCTTACTTGTCCTATTTGTGCACTCTAAATCAAGAATTCTACAATTTAGGTTTAAAATATGGAAAATGTGAAATGCACAACCCGATGAAAACAGAGACATTAAACTTTATTTTAGCTAGGTTTCTTATTGACCTAAATCGTAGTTTTCTTGTTTTTGAGTTTACAAAATAAGGCAAGTAAGAGTAATAAATTTATTCCATTCCATTTATTCTCCTCCATATATAATTCAAATTTTTGTAAAACATCATTTTTTATGTGAAACTGAAAGTCTTTACGTATGAGGTTAATGGAAAATAGATATTTCTGCATTTCTTTATGGTTCTGTTTATGTTTATAATTTCAGTGGGTGACACCGGGCGCACAGTCCCGTACATGTGTTCTAACGACGCATCCCATGTTATCGTCCAATGGGCTATATGGATGACTGGAAATATAGGTAAAAGTCATCAGCAGTGTCTAAGCTACAAGTTGGGACGGCGTGCGTCGTATGAGTTCAATATGATTACAAATTAATGTTTAATTTTCCATTTTTAATGTACTAAGCGAAACATTTACAGCCAATAGTACCTTAATTTTTTTGGCAAGGATATTGTAGATCCGGATGAAATTCATCGATCGTGTTCTAAAGGATATAATTCAAACCCTGAAGAACGTTAAAACATAATGAGGTACCTATACTTTTGTTTGATTTAAGGCGCATATAGCAGCTAACTAGCGCCGCCATTAGATATCCTCAATTTTCTCTTCGTAGAAAACGAATTTCTTAAATCCAAATGTCGCAAATATAAAGCTAGTCATAAGCTATTTTTAGAAGGTTTTATATAGTTTGTAAATAATATCTGTGAGTTGTAGTTGGCATTTCTGCTAAAAACGGCCACTTTTAGCAAAAATTAAGCTAAGTTACCCTGACTCATAATAAATAAACATGCTATAGCACGGACGCGAAGCACAAAGAATTTTGTACATTGACCTTTTACTTCTTAGCCTGTGTTATCAAAATAGTAGTAATTTCTAGTGACAGCAGTCGGTCATCGCAATTATGCGAGCGTGATGGCAAATAATTATGCACGTGCAATAGACAAATAGTGACCAGTCATTGAACCAAATTCTTCCTGCTTCGCGTCCGTGCTATATATATATAATTATCTACCATATAAGGTTTTTATTTTGCAGCTGTTCCTCTCACACCATTGCATCCACCAGAAATGCTGAAATACTTCCTAAAAGATTGCCATGCTAGTCTAGTGATCTGTGGTCAGGAGTACGAAAAGGTCATGCGTCCGTTAGCAGCAGAAATTTCAAAACCTCTACTAATAACTGGTAGAGAAAATGAGATCAAGGCTCAGTTCTATCAGCCTAACAGTGCCTTCTTGAAACCTCAGCCCGAAGCTAGCTTGACAGATGTTGGTAGATCGAATTTTTGGTATGGGAACAAAGAAGCAATGCTTATATACACAAGTGGTGAGTTTTTTATATTCTATTTTTCTCTATAAAATCGTTGTTTTTGTTTTTTTTTTGTTTCCTATGTGGTTTCTTAATACTTTTTTTTATGTATGTACAATAGGCAAATGTTTAGCTGACCCACCTCTAGGTTGATTCCGCTTGTACTTTTTGTCATTAAGGGCGGGGCGAACCATACGGTTACATGTGTGCGAGCGGCAGTGTCAGTTGTGCCCTGCGCACACGCACACATGAACTCGCTTTTGCAGTAGGTACCAAAAGTGCACAGGTAGGTATTTAGAGTCACAAAATCTCTAAATAAATTGGCGCCTAATATTCGATTTCTATTATTCGAAGATTCTTTCAGATTTTAAGATTTTTAATTTATATGTTACTATGAGTAAATGAAAAACAATTTTTCTTGCAATTGGCCAAAAAAAATGAGTGCGATGATCTTTGGTGCAGACGATAAGTGTCTTAAGTGGGCTACCGGAAATTTTGTAGATAATATGTATGGTGATGTATTGTTTTATGTATTTTTGTTTGCTTGTTGGTCTAGTTCATGGAGTTTTGGACGTATTTATGTCAATTTCTTTACACACACATTTTCTGTAGACTGGATCAAATAGACTATGATAATTATATTGCTGGCAGTTTAAAAAAAAAACGATGTTATAATGATCCCCATTTCATCATTGCATAACCATTAGGACACCAAAATATATTATAACTCATAACAATATTTGGCGTTACATTGGCAGGTACGACGAGTCAACCAAAAGGAGTGATATGGACACACAGTATGCTGCACACGCAAATATCAGCGCTTCATACAGCTTGGCAGTACTCTGCTAATGATGTCGTCTTGCACACCCTGCCCCTACATCACATCCACGGACAGCTCAACTCTGTCCTCGCTTCTTTGGCTGCAGGTGCCAGGTGATATTAAATTAATAGCTGCGCTACGGGATAGCAATTTGAAATATGGCGTAAATATATAAATATATTTCCATTACCCTAAATCATTATTCATGGGGCGCCACTGCTTACAATCCCTTGCCCCCAGGTAGTACCGGCCACTCTTTTAAGGTCATCGGTCCATCGAGTTAGAATCGTCCTACGCTTCGCTTTAACGCGCCTGCTCCATCGGCCGTCGATGGAGCAAATGTGTGAATGCCTAATTATAACCCAAAATAATTGTACTATACCTAAAGTTTTGGGTATTTTACATATAACGCAAAGCGTGAGGAAGTCAAATAAATCCATGGGTCCTGGGTGGCGTATGTAACCAGAAGAAAAGTTGTTTAAATAACTAAATTACCATACCTAAATATTTCTGGTTTTTTAGGATTTCGTGGCTAAACAAGAAACCTTTATTGTTTCGTTATGTACGTACAGTAGGCGACACATCAACCTAACCTCAATGGACTTTGAACCCAAGGCGCAACGCAGCGAAAAAGTCGTGAAACAGAGATAGTCGTAATTTATTATTTCGTCTCACACTGGCTGCTCCTACGTAGTATCCCCACTGTATCGCGTCGCAACCGTAAATTATGAATGAGTTATTATTGCGTTCACATTTTTCTTACCTACGACAACAAAGCGGCATGCAAAAAGGTTGATCGCGCTCGGTACTTACGCCGCGCCGACTTTCATTTATTTTTGTAGTATTCATATACCTATAGTTATGTTCGCAGACGCTGCTATGTTCAGTATCTTTCCTGCGATTTATCTTTAGCGAAACGTTTTAGTAATAGGTATGTTTTCGTGGGTAGCTCGATGTGTCGCCTAGTGTACGTAGGACACAGTAATTTTATTTAAATTTAGGCTTACAAAGTTGGAATTTGTCACATCTAGTTAATTTCACCTACAACAAAGATGTGTTCACATCATCGAAAAAAAAAAGGTTAGTTTTAGTCACCCCATTGAGTGGGATATCGTTGAACAGGAAATTTAATATTATTGTGAGGTTTTTTATACCACTAAGGTGGCCAACAAGCTTACGGTCCGCCTGATGGTAAGCGGTCACCGTAGCCTATGGACGCTTGCAACACCAGGGCTATCACTTGCGCGTTGCCGACCCTTGAAAAATCTTATAACTTCTTTCTTGAAGCACCCCATACTGTAGTCCTTAGAGACAACCTTAGCAGGGAGCTCATTCTACAACCCAAGCGTTCTTGAGAGGAAGTTTCTCTGAAACCGCACTGTACTCGACCATTTCGGTTCTAAAGTGTGAGAATGAATTCCATGTCGATGGCGAGCGGTGCGGTGGTAGAAAGTAGCCGTTATGGCCTTTTTTATACATAAGTGAGGTACGTTTTTGCGTTAACGACAGAGTTATCAATTTTGAAAGTTTGTGTTTTAGTGTCTTGTATTATTATGTATTCTGTGGCATGGTATACATTCTCTGACTGTTTTTTCTTTTGACTTCAGAATCCGTATGCTTCCGTCTTTCGTATCCCACACAGTATGGGCTCGCTTGCTTGGCATGGGCGAGCGGGATGAGACCAAAGTGACTGTGTTCCACGGAGTGCCGGCGATGTACGCACGTCTTGCGGCTGAATATACTCGCATGTTTGACGACGCACGCACGGCAGAGTACGTGCGACATACACTGTCGGGTCGTATGCGGCTCATGTGTGCCGGCTCTGCTCCGCTGCCTGAATCCATGTTTCGGAAGTGGGAAGAGGTAAGATCCTACTAATGTTATAAAAGTGAAAGTATGTCTAGATGGATGTTTGTTACTCAATCATGCTTCAACCACTGGACGGATCGGGATAAAACTTGGCATACATATAGGTTAGGTCCTGGAATAGCCTATAGGCTACTTTTTATCCCTAAAAATTCAAAAGTTCCTGCGGGAATAACTATAACAGAGTTAAACGAACTATTGCTGCACCTATAGCAGGCTATAGCAATTCATTGGTATGACTAATTAATTAATTAATTGAAGTTAATTAAGGAGTTCCACGCCGATAACCTAATTTAGGACGGGTGGAGCCGCTGGCAAAGTCTAGTACATTTATATTTTGACAGTATTTTCTGTAATTCGTTATTGATAGTACCCGGTACTTAAAATTTTTTTATTGTTATTTTTTTTTATTATAAATATTTATTTGTTTACTTTAAATAATCCATACTAATATTATAAACATACGTTTGTTTGTTATCCCTTCGGGTCGCAATGGTGCATCGAGTAGAGCTGAAATTAGGCACAGGTATCGTTGTAGAGGAGAAGTACCTAGGCTACTTTTTATTTTGGAAAATTTTAATGTTCCTGCTAGAAAAGCTAACTGAATTTTACGGAGACGAACTAGATTGCTGCAGCTAGCTAGTTCGCTAGATCGCTAAATATTTGCGCTTAATCTGCTAAATTGCACATTTTTTGACAAATCACACAGCACACACAGCTAGTAATATACATACATAGTAAACCTCCATGCTTACTATGTATGATACATATAATAAACACAAATGTTGATCACACAAATGTTTTTTCCCTATGCTGAGATCGAGGCAACCTCTCTAACAACTAATCCACGGGAGTCAGTTTACAGAAATAATTTTATGCAATCTCTTTTTAGATATCTGGAATACGGTTACTGGAACGCTATGGTATGTCAGAAGCTGGAATGGCATTAAGTAACCCATATCGACCGTTAGAGGAGCGTACCGTGTCGTGTGTAGGGTTGCCTTTGCCGGGTATAACTGCGCAAATTGCTGTACTTAAAGAGGAGACTGGGGAATTAGAGCCACTAGTCACAGTTCAATCACCTTTGCCTGAACATCAGGTATGTAACATAAAATATTTTTAACAATGAGGATAAAATTAGATGTTTGAGAACACACATATGAAGTCATTACGACTTTATGTGTGAGGAAAAAAGTTTCTTTCCTTTGTCTTCTTCTTTCTCCTATCTCAAATAAAGTTTATTTCCGTTATTCTTCCATTGTCAAAATTAGTAAATATTGATTAATACATTTTTTTTGTCTAGATACTAGTTATTTTTTTAATTCATCTTCACAGATATGTCTCAGACGTCTTGGTGTATCGTCTTCAGAAGACTTATTTGTGGACTCCAATGATTACGAATGGAAAAAGCCTATAGTTACTAAACATAAAGAAAGTGACGACGGTGTGTACCAAGGGGAATTACTGCTAAAAGGACCTGGTGTATTTAGAAGGTATTTATTTCGTGCAATTTTTAAATACCTGTAAAATTCGTACACATATTCATAAATCTTTTTTGTTGTCCTTAAGACGAATCCGAATCACCTTTTTTATATACTATTTGCGGTACACTAAATATCTTTAACTATCTCTCGCAGCCTAGTTGATAGTGTGGCTGCCTGCTGTGCAGAGGGTGTCGGTTTGTTTCCTGCACTAGACAAACATTTATGTAATGAACGTTTATGTTTGTCTTGAGTCTGCGTGTATTTAGGTATGTTTTTACAAAAAAGTATATAAGTATTTGTATATGTTATCTGGTTTTCATAATACAAGCTTTACTTAGATTTAGTCCAAATATTATTATTATTATTATTATTTGTATATATCAAATCATACCGTTTCTACGTTGAATCGTAAAACGTTCTAATATGAAACATATCTTTCCCCTTTTACCTCTAAAAAATTGCGATGTCAAGGAAAACCACACTTTTGCAATTATTTGTTGGTGAGTGCAAATTTTTCATTGTCAAATACCTCTACCCACCATTGGATTTCGTAGTCTAAGTAATTTAAAGTAGATCTTTTCACACTCTTACGTGTTTCAGGTACTGGAACAGAGCTCCAAAACTGGACAATAAAGATTTCACGACAGACGGTTGGTTCAGAACTGGAGATATTGCTTCCTTTTCAGATAAGTTCAGGATACTTGGCAGATCGTCCGTGGATATCATCAAAACTGGAGGTTACAAAGTAAGTGCTTTACAAGTTGAATCCGTTCTTCTAGATCATCCCAACATAGCTGATGTGGCAGTCTTAGGAGTCGAAGATGAAGATTATGGGGAAATCATTGCTACAGTCATTGTGTTAGATGATGGTAAAGAACTGACGCTAAAGGAGCTGAAGGATGAAGCCGGGAAGAAACTAGCTCCATATCAATTGCCAAAAACGATGCTAATTGTTGATCAGATGCCTAGAAACGCAATGGGGAAGTTAGATAAAAAAGAGATAAAACGATTGTTTGGTGATAAGTTGGTTTTGAAGAAGAAATTATAAGATTTATAGATTAGGGCCACTCAGTGTAACCAGAGTTATAATTAGTTCATGAATAAATTGTAGATATAAATACTAATTTGTTAAACAATATATAATACTTGTTTGCCATACTATTTCAAGCTTACGTTATAGATTTTTTTGGGGATAATTTGTTTTGAAAAAGTAGTGATTAGATTTATAGTTGTTTTATGTTATTTTTTATAAATTAGGGACACTAAGTGTCACAAAGTTATAATTAGGTCGTAAATGAATTGTACATTAAAAAATTATAGTTGTGAGCCATACTATTTCAAGCTTATACATTTTTTTTTTTGGGATAACTTGGTTTTGAAATGATTTAAGTTGTTTTTGTTAATTTATTTAGATTAGGGACACTAAGTGCCATAGAAGTTATAATTAGTTCTTAAATAATTTGTAGATTACTTATTTGCCACAAATAAATATAATAACTGTACTATATCGAGCTTTTAACTAATACATGAAGGGTGATATTCAGTCAATAATATTTTTTTTGTGGAAAATCATATGTAACATACATATATATTGTCACTTAATAGACTTGACTTTTTTCAAACATCCTGTTTATAAAACAAAGCTATGCGAGCGATAACCTATAAATTTTTTTATTTACAAAAGTTCATTGCACTATAAAAAAACCTCTGAAACACTAATTATTCATAGTAATTTGCCAACCATAAACGTGTACTTAAATATTATCCTAATATTAAGACTGATGCTTGTTAAGTCTGTTACAGTGTATATAAACACTAAAAAAAATCTATGTACGATGGCATTTAACTAAATGTACAATTATTTTTTGTATTCATTAAAATTATATAAAGGATTTAATTCCTGTGAATGTAACAATGAAATTTGATAACACTTTTGGTAAATGCTTATATCATTCTGGGTCGAAGAATATTTTCAGTTTGAGTTCTAAAAACTAGTATTTTCCACCGATTTTTGCATTTTAATGGTAACAAGGCGATATGCTTATCGATTATGAGAATTATTAGACCCAAGCGAATGCACACTTCTAGATCATCCCAACATAGTTAAAACTACAATTGCTGTCGCGCTAAGACTCAGGACAAGATACCTATGTGCGATAGGGACAACTGCGCCTCGGGCTAAATATACCTTGTAACAATCATCAAAAATGGTGTTTAGTCCTAAAAATTTGAACCGAATTGTATGAAAATTACTTTATGAATTGTACTATGTCTGTTTGTTTTGTTATCTTAAAAAATCAGTTCGCATGTTTTTACAGAGCACGTCTGAAAATTTCTTTGGACTTTTGCTGGCTTTATACGAATGTCATTTAAAACATACAGACATAGTTACCTGTGTATGTCTATCATACATAAAAAAAAGATAGGTCTAATGCCAAATTTCTGAGAGGAAACAGGGGAACACTTGTATGGGAAAAGCAGACTGATATTTCTTCTTAATATTTTTTTGTGCGGGTTAATAAATATTTACTTTTTTTGTTTTTTTTTGTAATTGTCTTTGAAAAACCTTAAGTGTGTTATTTAAATTACACCAGTGGGAATGGTAATCTGTTTCGTTACCTTTTCGGTTCGCGTATGTATTGTGTACCATTCAATACATGCGCGCGGGGCAATGAACTTACCAACAAAGATTGCCTTTGTTTTATTGTAAAGTAATGTCACAGCCAAACACTATTTGTACTCATACAGTCAGCAAATGAAGGCATCTAGATAGAGCATCGTGAGGTGTGAAGCACGGCGGGACAAAGGGGTAAATAATCCCGAGTAGCCTATGTCTTTATATAAGTCCAGCGAGTAATATGTTTAGTAGCAACGGCGCCATAAATGTCTAGACGCTGTCGAATGTAATGAATGTTCAGGCTGTGGTTATATCATTCATAGTATAAGAAATGACACACACTTTGTAAGTATAGTAGCGACACTGTCCGATCAAATGCCCTCAAGGTCACGCAAATAGTAACAAAGTAGCAAACTAAGCAAGTGATATTCCGTTTTTCGGTTTTTCCGTTATTCCGTATTAATTAACTCTGCATAAAAAAATGGGTAATTCCAGTAACTGCCACCAGCTTAGAAAACACTTGTCTCAGGAAAGAGGCATTTATTTTAGCTGCATTTAGTAACGGTTTAGGAAAGCACGTGTAACTTCTACTTATTTATTCTTATGGCAATATGATAATAAATTTTTATTTTTAAATCCTGCTGTATGTAAGTAGTTCACGGCTCACGCCAAATGTACATTAGTCATAATATTGCTATTTATAAATTAGGTTTTTTTATTGTTGAATACTTTTATTGTTATATTGTTGTGCTAATGTTAAAATAAAAGGCATTTCGAATGAAAAGTTTTTATTTAAGAATTTGTAACATTTATTTTTATTTCAGTGGTATAATATGTGGTACCTGGTCTTTACAGACAGACATTGTGTGCAACTATACAAAAAAACGACGTTTTATGTATATAGGGTATGTGTGTTAGAAATATTACAAATTTATGAAACTTTTGGCCATATTCCGTTATCTGCACGTGTAGGTCATTGAATTCAGAAATTAAACTTAAATTGGTGGGGTAAACTTTTTGAACTAAAAACCTTAAGGAGTGCTTGCTCAGTTTGTAAATGTGATATAATAAAAATAAATTAAAATTTAAACACTTATTTCAATATAGAAAAAAAAATAACATTCAGAAAATGGAAAGTACTGGCATAAATATTATGTGATGGGTAATATTTATGTCAGATTTATGTTAAATCTTGTGAAGGAATGCTTAAATAATTATTCGTAAGGGCTAAGTTATAAAAAAAACCAAAATAAAAATAAATAAAAAAGTATATTTAAGAGACTTATTTCAATATTGACGAAAATAATCAATTGGACGTTGTTAAAATGGAAAATACCTACTGATAACAAAATTAATTCTTTTAAGCAACCGCTGTTAAATCTTGTTGAAGTGATTCCGTGATTTGAACATGTTATAAAATAACTTGTTTGTTTCCTTCTGGATCTGGTCTTCGTTGTACTTTTTTTATTTTGGTGTATTTCTGTCTGTGATTTTGTCACTAACAAAAAATGTTTAGAATCATCAGTCAGATCTGTCTTTTTTTTTCATAGTTGGGCAATATTCTGTTTAATTCACCTTTTAACTTTTTAACGTTTTTTAACGTTATTTCTAGAATTTATCCTTCAGCACAATAATAACTTGAAATTGCTTGTGAAGAATTCAGAATTTTTGTCTTCTAATAATAATTAAATTATGAAATAGAAAACATGTTCAGCCATTTGGGATACAGTGTGTGCTTATTGCATTCAAAAATCAGCAAATCAAGGATTCAATAGCTTGTTCTTGTGAATTTTCTTGAAATCTCTTCCATCTTTGTTGTTTTCTTGTCATTACAAATGGGGTGTACAAACTGTACTATTGAAAAGATTTTGTAATACAGTTGAGATGTAAATCAAGGTAACGCGTATTATAAAGGTTTCTGATTTTTTCCTCGTTTTAATTTAAAAAGCTCATAATTTTTTTTTTGTATGGTTAATCTTGTTTTGGGTTGTGTAAATAAGTTTGTGTTGAAATTGAAATTTAAGTTGTGTTTATTGGTTTTGGTACTTATAGAAATTCAAAATAATATTTTAAATGAAATTCGACTAAAACGTAAAACAATTGGTGAGTATAGTAAAATTAAAATAAAAAATACTACATTTTGCGTAATAAATAAAATAAAATAAATAAGTACATACTTCAGTCAAAAAACATAGGAATTATCTAATATAATACTAAATGCAGTATTAGTGAAGTTTAATTTTATCTTATTTAGTTAACTATACTTACATAAGTACGAACTAGCAAGCATTCCTTAAGTCTATAAATTATTGTAAAAAAACAATAGCAAGCTAACGGAACAGTTTTGCTTTTTATATTAATTTAATAACAATAAATTTAACAGTATTAGTAAATTTTACTGTTACTTTTGCCAAATTTAAGAGGCAGTACTACGTGGCAGAAAACTTAAGTGAAGTGAAAACAAGGACGGCACGATATGCAACTTAACGTGTTCGAGTAGCGCGGCAACACACCAACTCACCGAGATTTTCATTGAAATACAAGAAAGAAATTAACTGTTTGTTACATACATTAGTTTTATGCTGTCCCAAAGTTGTAAACAAATGGCACTTAGAACTTTGAAGATTTCTTTGCCAAAACAATTATAAAAAAAGTGAAAAGGGGTTAGTAGTAATTATGATTTTTTTTTTATCTACCAATATTCCTTAATTATATTTTCACGTCATGGTTTTTAAACCATACCCCGAGGAACACAGTTATTAAATTCAGACATACTGAGCGGATTCGGATAAATCCTTGCCAAAAAATAATGAATTGTAGGTATTTTAGCCTCTTTACAGTTACAGTTCAATTTGAAACTACCTTATGTCTTGTAAAAAGGTTCGCGCCGCGGCTGATGCATTAACTAAACATGGCGGTGTAAATACAGCTGATGCAATGGCGTCGGACCAACTAGAATATGTGGCTACAATAGTAGCCGTAATACCTATAAATACTACAATACATGCAAAGAAAATATCATACAATTTTATATCATATTGACCTAACGTGTTACTTTCGGAGTCAATTTTAGTTTCTTGGAATGTTCTATAGTTTGTTTGAAAGCGAGATTTAGTAAGGAGAGGATATTCCATTACAATGCCACCATTTTGTTTTTCAATGTTGACGCCATTTTGTGATGTGATAAGTGGTTTTAGGTCTTTGCTAACAGGTTCTTCTTTATTTTTGGCTATTTTCGCCTTCATATAGCACAACTTTAAGAAAAATAGTGGTGGAAATATGAACATGAGTGGGCCAGTGAGAGTAGATCCTACAAAACCCATAACTATATCGAACCTTGGCACTGTCTCTCCAAGAAACACTGCAAAAGCAATTATGCTTGATCGTGTGAGGCATCGCTGAAAGCAGAAGTCTGTAAACAAATTTTTTTGTAATGAAGTGTACAGAAAAACTAGGATCATTCTTATTTATTTAATGAATATAATGAGATTCAAAATACTTGCAAAACTGGAAATAGACTAAAACGCCATATAAATCACTTGCTTTCACATGAATTATTATTTTTTCTGGACTTTCTTATCTTTATTCGTCGTATCATATATCGATTCAATTGTTTTATATTTGAATTTGATCTTAAACGTCTTTTTGTAGTATTGCTTTGACTTAATATTTTGTTAGCATAATATTTGCTACAAATAATAAGATTTTATATGTTACTTTTTTTGGACATTTACTAGATAAGTTTACCTTTCGTGATTCAAAATGAGGAATCGAAGATCGCATTTAACTCCGAAATTTGTTTATGTGATGAAAGGTAATTTCAGAAATAGTCTTTGCCTTTGCTGGCTTTTTCTTAAATGAATTACTCACCTCTAGGAATTTTCAACAAGTCTTCAATATGTTGAAACAACGCAGAGTTACCGACAGCACTCGAGAGGCAAAGTTGCAGTGTCACTAACAATGCTACCAAGGATAGCGGTATAGATGGTGGTATGCCTGAAAATAAATAATAAAATTTTAACTAAAATACAAAAAATACGTTAATATTCTATATTACTATATTAGATAGTTTTGTTTTGTTTTGAGAATGTCTGTGAGTTGTAAATGTTCTTCCTCAGAAATATAAAACGAGTCATAAGCTATTCAAAGATCATTTTGTTTTGTTTTTAGACGATATGTGTTAGTTGTAAATGTTTTTCCTTAGAAATATAAAACGAGTCATAAGCTTTTCAAAGATCGTATTGATTTGTTTTTAGAATAAATCTGTGAGTTGTAAATGTTCTACCTCAGAAATATAAAACGAGTCACAAGCTATTCAGAGATCGTATTCGTTTAGTTTTTAGACTATATCTGTTAGTTGTAAATGTTCTTCCTCAGAAATATAAAACGAGTCACAAGCTATTCAAAGATCGTATTGGTTTAGTTTTTAGACTATATCTGTTCGTTGTAAAAAATGAGTCATAAACTATTCCAAGATCATTTTATATTGTTTTTAGACTATATCTGTTAGTTGTAAATGTTCTTTCTCAGAAATATAAAACGCGTCATAAGCTATTCAAAGATCGTATTGATTTGTTTTTAGATTATATCTGTGTGTTGTTAATGTTCTTCTTTAGAAATATAAAACGAGTCATAAGCTATTCCAAGATCGTTTTGATTTGTTTTTAAAATATATCTCTGAGTTGTAAATATCACTTCTACTAAAATATGCAGTTTTAAATATTATACCTGTACCTATCTTAAATAGGAGTCATATATACAAATAAATCACCTTGTAATATATTGCTCTGCACACTTTGGCCATACCGTAATGCCGCGAGTACAGAAGTGACGCCAAATAAGAAGCCCGTTATTGCAAATCCAACCAGAACTGCGTAGTTTATCTTTTTGCTATTCGTCATGTCCACTTGTATTGTCAACAACATCGGGTGAATATCAAACTGAAATTAATTTCATTCACATATCAAGTTAGTTCGATAAAAGTATATCAAATACACCTTTAAAACAAATACTATCAACTATTAGACATATTTATTGGGTTAAAATATGAACTAAAATCTATTTGATCACGTGAACCGTAAATCTTTAAAACTACTTGTGACTTATAAAGTCCTAGTACATCAATCTTATAAGCACACAAAATCTTTATAGAGTTAAGAAATACAATATAAATATACATACGTAGAAATAATATTTTTTCGTTTATGGCTCTTTGAAAGTTAGTAGTCATAGAATAAAATATATCATACATGCCATATCTATGACTATAATATTATCAATGTAAATAAATATTTTATAACAAAGATGCAGTCAAAAGATTAACCTCGAGCCAGGGCTTATAAAGTGCTAGTACATCAATCTTATAATCACACAAAATCTTTATGGAATTAAGAAATACAATAAAAATATATATACATAGAAATAATCTTTCTTCGTTTATGACTCTCTGAAAGTTAGTAGAGTCATAGAAGGAAATAAATCATACATGCCATATCTATGGCTATAATAGCATCAATGTAAATAAATATTTTATGACAAATATTAACCTCGAGCCAGGGCTTGAACTCCTTGCATTACATGACTTGTGACTTATAAAGTCCTAGTACAACAATCTTGTAAGTACATCAATTTTATAAGCACACAAAATCTTTATATACAATAAATTATTATATATAAAGATAAAATTATTATAATAATTTTAAATAAATACAATATATTTTCCTAGAAATAAACTTTCTTCGTTTATGACTCCGTGAAAGTTATTGGAGTCATAGAAGAAAATATATCATACATGGCTATAATATCATCAATGTAAATAAATATTTTCATAACAAAGATGAAGTCAAAAAATTCACGTCGAGCCACAGGCCTGATTCTCGTGCTGATAGAGATAATCTCGAATTCGAGATATGTTTAATTGATTTACTCATGGCTTCTTAATCGCGGTAACTGTTTTAGTCGATAGATCGAATATTTTGAACTAGATATGTCAAAAAACATGGCAGATAACGTTTGCAATTACTTTTTCGTATTCTTAGACTCTTTTAATTTGTCGCGGGGCGTGAGTGGGGCACAAGAGGGTTTTTTTTTACCATTTGTCAATTTTCTGAATGTTATAAAAGTCATTGAAATTAGGAATCATATGGACACCTTTTTGTCAAAAAAGAGGGGTATCATCAGAGGTTTTTGTGACCCAAATATGTATATGTATTATTTACCATTGAGTCAGAAAATTTGAGTAGGTTAGTTAATGAAATTTATTTGTTACTGTAAAAAGATAAGTTCGGCCTAGGATTTTAAAACTATATAGCCAGAACTACCAACTAAACCTCCCAAAAGGTATTCAGACAAATAACGTTTCTCATTATAGTTCTCTTAGTTTTTTTAAAAAAATATCAGAAATAAACACAAATATTTATGTATTACCAGTAATTCAAATTGTTACCTGAAAAGCGATAATACCGTAGGCGACTAGGAAGTCTTGAATACTAGGGCTGATTACCAAGGATTCTGTTGTTGGTGGTGACTCGTCATCCAGCAGTATGCAGGACCACGTAGCCACTGCTACAGTGCTGACGACGCAAACTGACGTTAGCGCTAAAGGTCTGAAATATTTGGATAGTATATGGGTAACTAGACTTTGCCAGCGGCTCCGCCCGCCCTGAATTCGATTATCGGCGTGAAACTCCTTAATTATACTAATGAAGTTTGTTATAGCTACATCATATAGCAAATTTACATAGTATATAGCAAACACATCTCATAGTAATGTGCATGACATTGTGTAAAAAATTTTTGTACATTTACATGCTTGCATGCATTACTCATTCCATGAAGTGGCTTGGCATTTTAAATTGAAGATTTAGTTGTATACTTTAGAACTTAGTTCTATATATTCTAACTTTCGCTTCTATAACATTTTTTTGGTGACCCATATAATTTTAGTTTGCCGAAATTAACTATTTGTAGTAATGTAAGAATTACTTCATATCCTTTGGTGATCCCAGCCACATGACAGGACACAGTAGTAGACCTATGAGCAACATCCAGTGGCAGTAGGATATGCCCACGAATCCGCCAGTGATCTTCCACCAAAACAGCTGCATGCTTTGTGATGCTGTAGATTAGAGATAAATAGCATTAATTCCAAAAACACCTTGTAATTGTTATTTTGTCTTTTATTTACACATTAAATTGATATGATATCTGTTTTTCCCCTGCCTATCTAAATAAAAAAAAAAAAACGACTAATTATATTTTATGATATTGACGCCCTACGATTAAAAGAAATAATTCTCGAAGGATTTCCAACTAATACGCATATGTTATTGCAAGATTCCTGATTCTTGGCGGCATAAAAAGTAAATACACAATGTAAATCGCTGGCAATACCGACTTTTTGGTTTTTACGACTACTGCTGCTAAAAAAGTCTTTTTACACAAAAAGGTGCTTTAAAAAATTAGAAAACATACGCAATACTTACTTTTTTTTTGTACTTATTTAACCTTAAACAATCTTTTGTTGTGTTTTTCTCAAAATCCTATTAAGCAGCAGTTTTTTTTTATTTCCAACTCTTACTCTTGATGTTTTTCTCCTAACAAGTGTTTATCTTCTTATGTAATGTAATTATTTTATGTGTTTTATCACCTGTGAGAGTGAATCAATACCAGTATAATGGTGCATCCTTGACGTAACATATCAATGAAGTAGTAGTATCTTTCTAAAGCTTTAACTTTGCCTCGTTGTCTGTCCCATAGATTTAGAATTCTATCCTGAGTCAAATCTATCTTTAGGTCAATTTTGACTAACTGCTTGTTATCCGATCGTGCTGCAATATTTTTGGAGTTGATGTTTGACTTTACGTGACAACACAAAACTTAAAAGTTATTTTTAACCAACATCTTATTATCGGTTCTTATTGTAATCTTGCATAGATCTGAATTCTCGAGACAGTGCAATATAAAAATTGAGGTGGTAGAAGTCGAGTTTCTACCCCTTTTTTCGTGAATTTAATGACTCTTAGCTAACATTTTAGGATTGACTACAAGCAAATAATCAGGGACAGTATTTGACTGACTTAATATTCTTCAGTTCTGGTTCTTTATTTTTGCATTTTATACCAACACATTTTTTTTTTCGTTGCGCTTGTTTTTCCAATTACATACACTATAAAGATCACATGACGGAACGCTACACCTCTTTGGTCACGCCGCAGACACAGCTATTGGATTCCCTCTTTAGTTACTGCGTTAAGTACCAGAAATATTTTTATTGCCATGACTTCTCGCTAGATCTATGTATGCCGTTTATGCCGTATTAATGTTATTTATTCAAAATATACTGCTTAAAAAGTTCACAAGACCATGGATTTTATGTCTATGCTAAGATCATTTTCAGGATGTCTAACATGAAACTATGAAATCGTTCTAATGCTGAATTTTAGAAAAACATGACATTGGCAGTGGGATTAAGCAAAGTTTTTGTAAACTCCTAAAAAAGCAATAAAGCCGCTAAAAATGCAGTTTTGTCTGTAAATGAAAGTCGACGTGGACCTATGTGTCCATTATCGGATCGCATTGAATTGTTTATATTTACGAATATTTCCTTGTTCATTTCGTAGTCTTAATGGTAAACTATTACGTCAAAACTTAATGATGTAAAAATATGTACAATGCGAAGTTTGTAATTTAATACCGAAATGAGTTAAAGACACGCCTCGCTGGCGGTTTTTGTCATACGATACCGATACCGCTGCCACTTTGTGGTTTCCCATATTCAATGACATGTAATAACTTCCTATAGATTGTTGTTGTTTTGTCTTTTCGATCATTAGTGAAAATTAAAATAATAACATCACAATACGTATTTGAAATAGTTTTCTTTTAATATAATATCACATATACGAACAGGAATGACTTTATCAAAAACAATAAACCTACACTAATTTGTGTTTATTTTTGAATATAGTTAATCATTACTGAATAGGTAAAATCGAATAAAATCGATACCGTGAAATCTGGCAACTTTGCCACTCTATACCAAAAATCTAATGTGTGAATACATTTAAGTCTGAATGGCAGACAGTATATTTATCAAAGGATGCATAGAAATAAATGTTTTTATAATAAAATGAAGGATATTATGGCAAACGTGAAAAATTTTTACTGTCTAGAAAATGTATGTGGTACTTACGATATGAGTGAAGAATTTTCAAAAGTAAGGTGTATCCTTTAGGAATTTGATCCAAACGATGTATTTATTACAAAACAAACCACAAAAAAACTGGCAAATTTGATTACATTTTAATAAAAATTACATAGAAAGTTTGAATACGGTCAGGATTGACACAAATATGAAAAGAAGAAACATACAAAACACAAATAAAAGTATTATTAAAAAAAACCGGCCAAGTATCTTTAATTAGGTTTGTACTAATTTCATCAATATCAAACTCTTGAAATGTTTTGCTTATATAATAAGCAGTTGAGACTTTCTATTATGTATGTTTTAAAATGAGAGCCAATTCAAGAACTTCATTTATTACCATAAATTTATCTACCTTTAATTGAAGAGATTCTTCGTCTTTTTCTGCTTCTCCCTAAACGGGTATAAGGTTTTTCTTAAATCATTCTATCATTCTGTCGCTTCAAAGTAACTACACGTCTCTCAGTAGCTTCATATACTTTCTTATACATAGCTCTCGATCTTTGAATACGCTTTATAATTTGTTGTACGTTATTCCCAATCTTATTTGCAACAAAATCAATGATATATTTTCGTTCACAACTAGTTCCTTTCAATTTTGGTTTACTTTTCTGGTCTCTCCATTTTTTTCGCGTATCGATCTTTTCTCGATCTGTCTGTCGTTTCGCAAATTTTTTGTTATTTTACTAAGCTTTAATTCCCTCCAAATTCTTTTTTTTTTGCTCTGCGAACTTAAACCGCTCCCTATTTCGCTTTTGTTTCTTAGAATTTGTTAGTGGCATGCTGTTAAAAAATTGTAAATAAACATCTTTTATACTAATAGTAGATTAGATTAGAACAAGTGAAAAGGGGAAATTAATTGGAGGGACTAAGTTGGATCCCGAGAGCAGCAAAGAATGCCAGAGTGTCTTAAGTAGAATTACTATACTATTCTAGACTAGAATCCTGAGCGGAGCGAGAACGGAGATGAATTTGTTTTTCACGTGTAGTATACTCTAATAATTTACCACTGACTGCGAGAAAATAAAATCTACTACATAAAACAACCACAATAACAATTAAAACATTTTACCAATTGTTCCAAGTTCAAAATGTTTTTATTCACTCAGACAGTAAAAGTAAGTTTTATTCACTGTTATATGTTTATAAAAAAAGGCCCTATTTCGACTGGCAATGATAAAGTAGATTTTCGTGCATTACGGTCGATTGCATGCGGCTGAGGTGCGCGGCAGACCCCGGAAGCGGCGTTGTGCATTTCTATAGTGCAAGCCGCATCAGCCGTATGCGATCGGTTACACGCGGCTGCGATCGCTGGCGACGCACCAAAGACCAGTACAAAAGCAACTAAGAAAACGGCATGCATTATTAATTAGGTCAATGTAAAACGCTTGAGTCGACTCATGACCATTCTCATCCTCTCATATAATCACTACAAGCTCTGTCTCCCACCAGCGATTCCTCCGCGTACCTCAGTTTAAATAGGCTTAACCCTGAACAAGTCGACATCCCTCTATTGCAGTATATTCACATTTTGTAAAGGTGATAATGATTTTTAATTTCATTTTTTTTTTAGTATTCTACTTGAATCACTATACATATATATTACCCATGTAGTATCGTCAGAATCCTTATGTAATTAATAAAGATACAACAATACAACACAATATTTGTAAATCGGACCAAGCATTTAGAAGTTAGCATTAAAAGAAGAAATGAACGAAAATAATGTTCATGTTTGATAATACCTACATACATACATATGGGCCATTTTCATAATTGTACATGTTACTAAATGGAAACGAAATGAAGCGTAACGAAATGGAAACATAAAGCTCATTCATAATAAGTGTATTTTATGATTAATTTCTGTATTACTAAATAGTTTTAACTCATCTAAACTTTTACAACTAATTTGTTTGTTCACTAGAATAATATAGTTTGCTAAAACAAAAGTATATCTCTCCTAAAAAATACAATATGGGTTATAATATAATATTATCATCAGCCTTATAACAAGGAACTAAAAAAAATACTTTTAAAAGAACATCAGTTTTAACTATGTTTTTTTTAATAATGGTCAGAACAAACGTATATGACTTAAAAAAACGGCCTTAAAAGGGTAAAAGCCTTATAATTATTGAGAACAGGCTCATTTTAATAAATTTACAAATAGTTATAAAAGAGAAATAGCCTTAATTTAGACATTTTAAAAGCAGAACAACAATTTATAAATTTTCCTGTACTATAATAGCTAAAACACACCAATACCACTTTTAGGGTAACAACATTCTAATTATTGAAATCAGAAACATTGAAAGAAACTTAAAAAAACATTAACCAAACTACAATAGGAACTACAATAACCATAAAACAACTTCTAAAAGAAAATAGTTGTAATCAAAAAATAAAAGTTGCAAATAACAAAATGTCTTCTATTTTAAAATATAGATTAAAACAATATCAAATTTTAAAGAAAGGAAAATAAAAAATACAATGATTATATAATTTTATAAAAAACTAAAAAAAACGCCTTTCTTAAAAAACTTAAAAACATAAGATAAAAGATAAAAATAATAAATTGTGCAATATTATTAAAATATACTTATGACAAAATAACATTGAAGGTATTATTAGTACAACAGTGATAGGTTTTAGGAATATTAAGTATGTCACATAATGTATAGCTATTTGAGATATAGCTTTTATTAGCATAATACCATCAAAAATTTATATAATATAAAAAGTAAGTAACTATTAAAGTCTCATACTTTAGCACGTAGCGAAGGTAAAGTAAAAATAGGACAGTCAAATAAGATACATTTTTAGGCTTAAAAAAATATTAGTTGGTAGAGTTTTGGAAATTTGGTGTACATGTGCATTAAGACCTCCCGTTGAACATGCTGAAATTCCCCCTCGATAGCTGTTCCGCTCGCGTCAAGATAGCTCTTGGGAAAAAGTTACCCTTTTTTAGTGTTTTGCTTATATTAGCAATTATCGGCAATTATTAAATATAAAACTAGAGCTTATTAAATATCCTACGAAAAAGATCGTGATTATTATTATTATTGTATGTCTAGTATTTTAGTTGTAATCTAGCGTTAAAAAGAAAAAATATTTATTTTTTTGCTGCCGATATACCGTTTTTTTTCTGTTTACTCCAATATTGTTCAGATATTTTTTGACCTTTTCTGCCTACCAAGAGCGAGAGAGAGAGAGAGAGAGAGATAAGAGGATGAGAAAGAGAGAAAAAGGAAAGGGGAGGAAAGAGGCAAATGCATATGATGTGTATGGCTGGATCGGAACGTGCTTTGGGGCCACTAGCAAGTATAAGTGCCACTACCAAGTATAAGTACCACATCCGGCTATCAATGCCGAAAAGCCATCAGCTGATCATCGTCTTGTTTCACTTCCCATAAAGATTTCCGTGACTTTGTATGTAAATGTAAGGTGCGTTGGAGTAAGTTCGGAAGGTTTTTCGATGCATTGATAAGGGTTTACAAATTATTTTATTCCTAAGGTTCAGTAGAAGTGGTGTTAGTAAAATATATTTTGAGATGTTTATTATTGATAATGCTAAATGATATGTTATGCTTGTTTCTCTAACTTCAACGATTAATGAGATATAAGTGTTTAAAATGAAGTCATAATTATTGAAAAGCACGAACAAGTTCGGACCTTTACAGGGAAACATCGGACTACCTGCTAAAATCGACATTATTATCAGTACCTTAAGATATATACCAGGAGAGTGACCCGATCTTAGCCTTTAAAAAAATGTCTCAAACTATCCGACTAGTTCTTAAAACGATTCCAGTAGAGAACAATTTTTTTTTTTATGCCAATTCATCCGTTCTTACCCCTTATAGCTAAATTGAAATTTCTCATGGTTCTCAAACCTTGACACTGTCTTTTTTTTTCTGTACTGACTATACAGTTGGCTGTTGCAGCCATTACTGCTTCACCGGGCTTTTTTGGGCGAGTCTTTGAAGGAGCTTCAGCCCGTATAGCCCCCAACGCTCAAGGGCTCCCCGCGGGGGGAGTCTAGGCTTGGGTTGTCGCTCTCGGAAGAACACTGTCGTCCCAAAATCCAAACGTAAGGAAAAGAAAAATAAAAACTTTTCTTTGATGTATTACCAGGAAATAATGTATTAAAGAACAACGAAATAATCGACATTTATTAATTGTAATTAATGAAATTTTTATTATTATTTTGAATTCGTTTTGTAGCAAGCAAAGTAATAAGATTAAGAATAATCCTAACATAAGTAGTAAAGTAACATTTTAAAGTTACGGCCTAAATAAAATATGTGTTTTTTTAATTCTTGCCATACTGAACATATTAACTGTCTTTTAATACTATTAATAATAATATAAATGATGAATATACTATATCTATCTAATTATTTATAAATACGCTGATTTAGGCCGACGGAACAATAAACTTTTATCAAGTATACTTCGCAATGCTAAACGTTAAGGAGAATATCACCTGACAAAAACTTCCAAATAGGTTTACGTACGTTTATGTAATTATTTTTAATTATTTTCATATATAAAAAAACCTGACTTGGGCATTAGCTTACGTTAAGCTTCCATAGCGGACTTGATAAAAGTTTTGATGTTCTATGAAAGTCAGTCTAATGCCAAAAAAACCTATTTTAAGACAATCCTACATTCATAACTACATAAAATTTTAAATGATAAAAAAATTAACATGATAGTAATATCAACAACAAATGAATAACTTATATTATCCCAATAAAATAATCATTGGTACACCTTGAAATATTTGGCACATTTAGGACATTTTTTATGAAAATAGGAACCAAGCAAAAATATCTAACAAGCTAAAACGATTAAAAAGGAAATATTTAAAAATTCGTCGTAGCGTCTTCATCATGCATTAATATATATTCCGGAGGGCTCTCACAAATTTTAAGTAATTCAATCTTCTTGACAATTATATTTTCTGGAACGCAGTCCTGATCTTTTTTCTTAGGAACTACGAATTTTGTGTTATATTTTTTACCAATTGTTTTGTAGTATGATATTGAATATTTTTTATCTTCCGTACGTATACTTTAAATAACACCAATATAATACTTCCACATCTTTGTGTAATAACGTGTAAGCACTGTATCACCAACACTAAATTTCGTAACATTATCAGTTATCTTTTTTTTACTTTCACCTCTAAACACTTCTTCCTCAGTCTGTCTAGTCTTACCTATGTCTAATTTAAATTTAACATTTTCTTTGTTTTCAGAATGATCTTCTGTGAATTTGCGTTTCCGAGTTATGGAAATGTCGTCGGTAATATTAATTTCTCTCAGTGAATTAGGCATTAGTCCACTAAAAGCACGATTATCAGGCGAAAATCGAACGGAAGACAGAATAGTGACTTTTCCTTGATGTTCTCCGTGTATCTGATTTGTAGAAATATTGGAATCAGTATGTACTTTGGCATGATTATTTTTGTCGTCATTTCCGTTATCATCTATAACGAAGCTACCAATGATGTCATCGGTTTCAATCGGAAAATCTACAAATATGTCGCTTAGCGCATCCATTAAATCGGAATCACTATGTGAGCTCATATCACAACTTACAGAAGTTGTGCTTGTAGTCGAATATGTTCTGCGTTTCTTAATGGTTTTTTCTTTAGGAATAATGCAAGGTCTTTTAATGTCTTCCTGAACACCGGACGTTTCTTTTTTCATAGTTCGTTTTCCAACACCTTTGTTTTTCGCTGTAATAGGTTTGTCAGTGCTCATATTTTTAGTAACAGCTGCTTTCTCTTTTTTTATTTTACATTTGTAGTTTTGCTTAGATATCTTAGATGGGCCAGGTACTGCCAAATCTTTTATATGTAAATTACAAGAAGCTGATGATGTATCTTTTGATTTATTTTTATTTATATTTTTGGGATTCTTTTTCTACAGCCTTACATTGATCAGTTTCTATTTTGTTTTTCAAAAAATTTCGTGTTATAACTTCCGCTCCTTTTGCAACACGAGTGAGTTTAGTTGAAGTTTTAGTTCCAGAGTTCTGAGAATTCAACTTTTGCAAAAGCAATTCTTCGAATGATGTTTTGATCACTGGCTTTCTAGGATATTTTGAATTTCCTTTAGATATTTGGTGAGCTGCTGCTGTGATCTTACCATTCATGGCTTTGTTCACGACATCTAAACATAGTTTTTGTAATGATTTTAAGCTTATCAAATCTGTCATGTTATGTTTCACTCACCTTTTGTACGCTGCTGGGTCGTACTTTTCTTTTGGAATAACTTCTGAGTTGAATGGATAAATACCTCTCTTTTTAAAGCCATTTTGAATTACAGTGGGCTTTGTAAGATGCCATGCTTCTGCAAACTGTTCAGCAAAAACACGTTTACGCATTTTGATGCCAATATTTTGGCGTTGCCATTCAACAAGTTTTTGGTCCCAAGTGGTCCTAAATGACTTAAATACAGCCAAGTCTAGTGGCTGCAACAGGTGGGACGTGTGGGCGGGCAGTTTTAATATTGTGATATCATTTTCGGCTGCGAAGGACACAACTTTGTTGTCCACGTGAGTACTATGACCATCGTAAATAATTAGCGCGGGTTTATTTTTTGGCTAAAACGGGAATAACAATTTTTGACATATAATTAAAAAATATTTCGGATTCCATCCAGCCGCGTTTACTTGCGGCATAAGCAATATCAAAATTATACTAATTTTTTCTTCCGCCATCCATTCATCATATACATGTTTGCCTTTAAATACAATCAAAGGAGTTAGTTTAGTACCAGCTGCATTCACTGTTGTCAAAACTGTAACGTTTTCCTTACCAGTCCCAGTTGCCGTTCTAGTGCACGGAAGACCAATTCCTCCAACAACTTTTGTCTTTGTTGGATCTAATGAAACCGATGTTTCATCTAAGTTCCAGATTTTCTCCGGATCAGTCACGTTTATTTCCATCAATGTCTTTTTTAATAATGTAAAATAAACTTGGATCACAAATGGATCTGTCATCCTCTTACGCAGGTACTCCACCGGTTGCGGCTTTTTAATTGAAAGATTATGTCGCTGTCGAAACATAATGAACCAATCCGCACTAGGTTTACCGTCTTTAAAAGGTGTTTTTATGTTGTTTTTTCTTATAAAAGCAGCAGTCATCTCCATCACTTCCTTTCTAGACAGACCCCAACCCCATTTTTCAAGTGTACGGAGACATTCTGCCAGCTTGCTCTCAATTTCATATGGAATTGCGGGTGGCCTATCCAGAGTTTTACTACTTATACCGGTTTTTTCTCGGACTCTGTCATTAAGTGTTGATATCGGGATGCCATATATTTTAGAGGCTGCATAATTTGACAACTCTCCGTTTCTTATCCGTTCTATAGGTGATCGTAAGTCCTGTGGAGAGTATGTCGTTGCCCGCAATGATTTTTTTTTATATACACGTGGCATTTCAGATCTGCAAAATGAAATGAAACTTAGGTGGTCTATGTAAAATATTATATTTCGTACCGAGTACAAAATGGCTTTTGTTACCCTCGATGGCGAGCGGTGCGATGGTAGAAAGTAGCCGTGGGCGTCATTTCGAACAATTCCTCAGCACACAACCAATTGTACAAGCGGAAGAACATACACGGGAGACAAAGTCTCTCCTCAGTCTTAAGGGCTCGATACCGCAAGTGAGTTTAGAATGGTCGACAATTCTCACAGCCCGTCGTTGAACCGAGTCAAAAGGGTCAAGCTGATATCCGGGTGCACCTGCCCAGAGATGGCAGCAGTACTCTATATGGGGCCGAACTTGCGACTTGTAGAGTAACAACCTTTGCCCCAACGTGAAATACTGCTTCACTCTGTTGAGTACACCAAGTTTTTTAGACGCCAGCTTCACCTTGTCCTGCAGATGATCTCGGAACTGAATATCGCTGGAGATGTCAACACCAAGGATCCCAATGCTCTTGGAAGTGGAGAAGGGAGTGTTCTGAAATTGTGGGACCACAGTGAATAGGGTTTTCTTAGCGGTGAACGCGCAGACTTGCGTCTTTGTAGGGTTGAATCGGACCAAGTTTATCCATTCCCAGTCAGAGACTTTGGACAGTGTGGTCTCAATTTGAGACCAAAGTTCTTCGCGGTTTTCCTCCACAACGGAACGAGGGATGTTTGCACGACCCGTGTAATAAGCGTCTCCAGTACTGTCATCTGCATAGCAAAGCATGTTGCTGATGTCCAACATGTCATTGATATGCAGTAAAAACAGCGTAGGAGACAGCACAGAGCCTTGCGGGACACCAGCATTAATGTCCATGCTATCAAAGCAACTACCGTCAACTTCGGTTTGTATGCGTCTCCTGGACAAAAAGCTAGATCCATTTGCACAGACCCTCGGCCACTCTGTAAGATGGCAACTTCGATAGAAGACCCCGGGGCCAGACCCGATCGAGCGCCTTCGCTATGTCCAGGCTATAAGCCAATGCCTCCCCCTGGCTCTCAATAGCTTGTGTCCATCGGTGTGTGAGATACACTAGAAGGTCACCAGTCGAGCGACCGTGGCGAAAGCCATATTGACGGTAACTGACCAGGTCGTGTTCTTCTAGGTATCTTAGAAGCTGTGTGTTGATCACACGCTCCATCACCTTGGAGAGGAGAGAGGTAATAGCTAGAGGCCTATAATTCGATGGATCTGATCTATCGCCCTTTTTGGGCACCAGGTGCACTTTCGTAGTCTTACATGAAGATGGAAATTGCCTAGAGTGGTAGGAAAGCGCGAAGAGGCGCGTGAGTACAGAAGATAACTCACAGGAGCACACTGCTTAAGCACCACTGCTGGTATACCGTCTGGCCCACTCGACTTATGAACGTCTAGATAAAACCACGCCCGCCGGACCTCCTGCTGTGTTATGGAGATTTCCGGCATGGTCTTACCGCGCCACGGTATAGTAGGTGGCTCAGCGCCTTCATCGTTCATATTCGAGTTTGAGGCACAGAGACTGCCCAGTAGATCGGCTTTCTCTTTAGCGCTACGGGCCAAGTCACCATCGGTCTTTCGCAGTGGTGGTAACGACGACTGGCAAAAGTTCCCTTCGGCAGCTTCGGCAAGCGACCAGAAAGCACAACTCCCAGAAGGATAGCTCGCAAGTCGCCCACCTATTTTGCCGATGAATTGGAATTTTGCTCTGGCAGTTACTATCTTACTGAACCCCGAGGCAGCATTTAATTTGCGGTTTAACTCAGAAATAAAAAAAATTTAAATAAAAAACAGAATAAAATAAATATTTATAGTACTAAAAATATAATCGTGCTAAAAATTGTAAGAAGAAATTTACTGAAGAATCCTGCCAAATTAGCTCTAATTTGACGTGCCGCGAGTATGTATCATTGTATTACTGCATTATACAGGGAGGTGTAATGCACATAGTAATAATTACAAGTAGATATGTAGATGTTTTTTAAGTTAACATTATTACGTTTAAGTTCTGTAGATATCTTTTTAGGTAAAGTTTGACAACCTCTTGCATTTGTTTACCAGTAAAACTTCGGATGGTTTTAGTCCGATCTTCAACCATAAATATTTTTACGAAGGAAGATCGGATCTCCGTACACAAACATATTAGCGCTTTTTTGATATCTTTGCATCATGGTAATTGGTATCATAATGCCATATCGATCGAAACTAAATTATAAAACAATAAATACTTACCTAAAATTAAGAAAGTTGGTCCTTGGGGAAAGTCCGGATCTTCAAAAAAGCGGCAAAAAGGTAGTATTCTCTCTGATGACACATTAAACATGGCTTACTTGAACGAACAGTTGTCGCAGTAGGGTTGCCAACTCTCGAAAAGACCAAGCCGGGAGAATTGTATGTTTGAGATATTTATTGGGGGAGGGGGTGGGGTCTGGATTGAAAGAAAATCATTAATTAATTTTTAAATTTATATTTATTTTGTTTTAGAGCAGCATCTAATATTTGTCGGTTTTTCACCACAAAATCGTAAAAGTTTTTAGATGAAAAATCGAAATTTGTAAGTATTTGTAATTCTGCTTTTACTAAAGAAATACTCATTCGGTTTCTTTCCTTGCTCCATACTTGCTCTATCATGCTGAACACGCGCTCGCATGAGGCATTTGAGACAGGAATGGAAAGAAGAAACGCGACCATTTTTTTCAATTCAGAACAGGGATTTCTGTTTTTCGATTTCGTAAAAAAATTAACCCAGCGTAAATCCACTCGATTTTCTTCAACAAGATGTGGTTGCATCTAACGCAGAAGTCCAAACTCGTCGTACAATTTGTCACAATCTAAGTCAATATTTTATAATTCCTGGAGTCGAGTAATGCCAGTCCATGTGATTGGTTCTTTTAAAGATAAAATATTCATTGCTTGGTATTCCAAATCTTCAAAGTTATACCATTTTTGTAAATATGTCAAACATCGCGTAAAAAAGTTATTGAACTTGTGTTTTTTGTGGTTCACCAAACTGCTTCAATAAATCCATGGCAGATTTACCATAAAATTGGCCAGCTTGTCTGTTTTGTAGCTTCGTTTTTAAATCAATCATTATGTCATGAATTTCAGTGCTTGTTACTTTGTCGGATTCCAGTAATTTAATGGCGTTCTGAAAGACTTGCATTAGATTTTGCATAAAATAGAGAATACATAAGACTGCATTAGTTTCCGCATCACTGGCACAAAAGTTGTTCCATATAAATTTAGAACAATTCTCTTCACCTTGCTCATTGAAATATCTAATTAAAGCTGGCCATAGTGCTAGGATTCTATCTATGGCAGGAAGTAACGATAACCGACGAGTTGGCACATGTCTTAATATTTCTCTAAACTCAATTTCTGCATCTGAGCAACTTATCATCAGTTCATTTCTCCTTTTAGCAAAAGCCGAAAATTCGCTATAAACTTAAAAATGATTAATTCCACATCAACTGACAAAGCTTTCAAAGAATTTTTACGCAGTTGTGGAGAATATGGCACTTGCAATTTGCTTTAAATATTTTAGAGTTTAAATTTTCGAATTTTTGGTAAACAGAAACATTTATACCATAATTTACAGCAGCATTGTCGGCAGAATATGCTGAGAATTGACTCACTGCAAGACCATTTTTTGATAATATTTGTATAATTTGATCTTTTATTGCTTCGCTGTTTTCTTGGTAATCTTCGTAAAAATCTAACAAACCGGTTTGAATGCCATCCTCAAATGAAAAATATCGAATCAATAATGGATACATTTTCAAATTACCTTTATTTGACGAATCACACGCTACAGAAAAATCTTCACTTGTTTTTAAATTACTGAGTAGGTATTCTTGACTAGCCGACCCTAAAACATTTTCGGCAATACTGCTCGCTTCTGTTCTTCCACATGATACTTTTTTCGCAGTCGTCGAATCAGAAAACGTGACAGCGTTTAATTTGTGTCCGCAGTCTTGACTGTTGTAGCTGTGATGATGTTTTATGCCATAAAAGTCAAAGAAACTTCAGCAGCGGTAATTAAATCCTCTTCTTTACTGTTATTAGACGTAAAAAAAGACGTTATACCTTGATTTGTTTTGGCGTTCTTAATAAAGGTTTGATGCTTTGAAGATTTAACATGTTGTTTCACTGATCCAAAACCATCATACTTGACCGAAAATAAATGTTGACATATGTTACATTTTGCTGTAAACTCGTCTTTTTTCGATAACCACGTAGGTTCTTTTAACCAAAGGTCATTGAGAGAACAATAGTACTTTATCTTCTTTGTACTTTTTTTTCTTTATCACGATCCATTTTTCTAAAATTAATTATTACCTCCCGTTAGCGCAACACGTATTTCACTGAATAATTTATCTAATTAGACTGAGGACAAGACAAGAGAAAAACGCGCGAAATACTCGGCAAACCGCGGGGGAAAGTAAAGTTTTAACATACTTTTTTTTACAAATTTGGCATTGAATCAAGCAAATATCGCTTTTACAATGTTTTTTATTTTTTTAGTTAAACACTCTCATTTACCGGCTGTAGGACGGCTGACGTCATCACGGCAACAAAACTCTTCCATTTCCTTTACACTTTTTTCCTTCTTAGTCATTCTTACTATATTTGTAACTTTTCTTACTCTACCTGAGTCCAATTTTTTTGTGTGAGTTTATATTTTTGTCAAATATCATTTGAAACTAGATTTTTTACAGGTGCTCGTTGTGTTGAGTTTTCGTGTTGTAAGACTGTGATAAAACATGCAACTGTAGTATTTCTTCTTAATATTCTCGATATTTTTTAGTTTATTTTCAATTATAGTGTCAATCATTGTGATTTTTTCTTGTAGTTATCATATATTCAATCACATATGACGCCCTTCTCCTTCACATGACGGAATATATTCTTTGTCATATGCTGTATTTATAGTAAAATTAGCATCACTTTCATGGATTTTTTCTGTCGCATTCCTAGATTTTGCCATCGTAATGAAGTTCAAGTAATTAGGAGAGAAGGCTAGCTGGGCTATTTTGTTTCTGTAAATCTACGTTAGATTTCTGCTATTTTTCCCTTTTTTACAGGTTTTTTGCCTTTTCTTATATCGTCTCTCTCTCCTTAATTTTGTACTTAATTAATTTTACCTTCTCTAAATGTTTTTTCTTTTTGGATTTTCACTCTTGAACCGTTAGCGATAACATCGTTGGTGTTCTGCATTTTCAAGCTATATCCATATTAAAAGCCAGCAGAACGATCGACGAAATAAAAGATTTCATTAGAAAAAGATGTAATAAAAAGTTAATAAAAAATGTCCATAATTTTTAAAAACTACTCAGATCAATTCTAGCTGTAAAAGAAAAGGTTAAAATGACGACAAAGCAAATTATTTTTTGTTGTGCTGTTCCAAAAAAGTCCTCGTAGAGACACACACACATACACACACGCCACGCGCGCGCGCAGATAACACTCTGATAATAGTCTCAAATACTTCTATGGTCTCAAAACACAATTTCAGCAATTCTGATATTTGGACCACTTTAAGTACCTAACTTGTGCGTGTCCCACATACTGTGGGATCCACATAACCTTATTTATAAAAAAGCTAGTTGCCGTCGCGCGACCGAGACTATACCGAGAATACACGATTTCATTTACCCGAGTACTATCGCTTTATTCCTGCACTCTTGCCGACCTATCTTCACCGCATCATGCAAACTGGCCACCACACGCCACAAAGGCTATCTTTCGTGGTTTTGAAAATATTGCACGAGATATATAATAAAAATTCCAAGCAATTTCTAAAAGAATACTGAAAAAATACTGGGTAACAAAATAAGATAAACAAATAAGGAACTTGGGGACACAATAAATTTTATATTCATTTAAAGATCGCATATTTAAACAGATATCTTCACGGACAGTGACATAGTAGGTCTATTTATTGTAATTAAAGTTATCCCTGAAATTTACATATTTTTTCCAACAAATCAGTGTTGATTTGATAGTGGAGCATTGCGACACGCCTTTTTCTATACAATGATAGTGTGAAAGGAAATGTTGCAAGAAACAAAATTGTTTGAACCAAAACTTAGCCTTTCAACATTTGGAAAGTTATAATTATTGCAGACAATACAAACTTCTTTAAAAGATTAAGGATACTGTCACTGGCCTATGGCCTGTTTACAAAAATTTTAAAAATTGCTCTTTTAAACGTTTCTCTCTTTCAATATTTAAAAGGGTGACATATATGTTTTTTTTTTTTAGTGAGTTGGAGCTGGGTTGCTGCTGTGAAAAGAAACCACCCAAAACGTATACCCTTGACAGTGTTGGTGGCTGTTGCAAGTCATTTTCAGAGTCTAACAAGTCCCTTGGGTACTACAGTGCTCGCGATTACTCCTTCCGATTCAGGATAAACCTAGATAACGTTGCCCATGAGTGCTGGAATTGGAACATTATCAGGAATAATTTATGCTCGCAGAGTTCCATTTGATGAACGATATTTTGAACCTCAAAGATTTTGCTGCATGAACTAATGCTGTTACAGTGTCTGTATGTCAAGTGGTTTCACTAGAGGAGCTATGTAGTCAGTCTTCATCACTGTCATCACCACTTAAATCATTACAATTTAATGTTTCAGATTCCAACAATGTTTCAAACACTTTCAGTGTCTCTGGCGACATAGCATGAACTGGTAAGGAATTTTCACGACTTTCAGTAATTGTTATGTTATTTTCAAATAGAAAAGTGTTTCGGTCTTTTTATATTGATTACTGTAATGGTGCAACAGGTGTTATGATAGATTCTTCGTAGTCGTTTGTTAATATAAGACTTGGTACGATTGCATTGTTAACTATTTGAACGAAATGTTTATTAGTAATCTGAACATTATCACCCATACAATCGAATCGAAACATTCTCATTAGTTATTTGGGATCGTCGAGTTTCCTCTGATGTAAATAAACAAATTATGAACCGATTGTTTGGGGATGCCAACGTCATTAGTTTTTAGAGTTCCGTACGTCGAAAGTAAAAAAGAAACCCTTATAGGATAACTTTGTTGTCCGTATGTCTGTCTGTCAAAACCCTTTTTCCCAGGAACGCGTGAAAGTCACAAGTTCAAATTAATATCGGATACTAAGACCAACTTACTACTAACAAAATCAAGCTTATAAGTGAAAGCAATAAAGAAATACGCCTGAAATTCGGCCTTTTTTACAACAAAACAGAAAAACAAAATTGTGGTATAATATTAAATTAAATAATAAGATATTTATATTAATATAGCATAATAAGAATATGGAATAACAGAGTACAACTTAAATTAACAGTGTAAGATATAAAAACCCAGGTTTGTTCTTATGGTTTTACTCTCACGGTCACGGTTATAACGCGATCCTAAGTAGTTCACAGGATAGGCTGCTGACGCTACCTGATCCTGCTTCCACCCTTAGGAGCAAAATGGCATGCTGGCGCTAACCGGCTTTGCTTACTCATAACCTTGTCTCAAGGGCCGCTTGTAGCGAGTGAAGTATTTTATTTTGTATATGTAGTGTGTAGGTAGCTTTAGATCACCCTTTTGCGTGTTATGTCAAAATCATTGTAAAATTCTATATCCATACAGGCATAGAATGCCATACTCATTTACGTCAACAGTCTTTTAAATCTGATTTTTAAAAAGATGACAGTTGGAAAAATATTCAAAGTCAGTCTGGTTGAGATTTTCTGAAAGTAAGTATTTTTTATAAATAGAAATTTAAAATTTTAAATAGATACAGATAATTTATTATTTTACCTGGTGCAATCTTATCCGCGTGGACGATATATAAGAACCTGTGCTTGGGAATAGATTCGATCAAAAGGAAAGCACATAAGGAGGTTTGATTTCCTGTATTATCTGTCGACGGTTTGTGAGTTACCCGATAAATCACACAGAAGGTACTAGAAGTAGGTAAGTAAGATAATTCTGTTTTATTAGTAGGGTCTACGAAGACCTTTATTTTTTGTGGATTGGGCCTTTTTGCCTTTATCGAATTCCCTTTTCCGTATCTTGAAAATTCGGTAAATATATGGAGTTGACATAGATTGTCGTAAACCATTGGATTAATCACGTCGTACCACGATTTGCCAACTTTGGCGATAATAGAGTCGACTGGGGTAAAAATTGTAATACGGTCGTCAAAATAAGAAAAGACGGCAAAATGAATAATTTCCGAAACGAAGAAGTAAAATTGTGTATGGCATAATAGGGATTGAAATTAATTAATTTTTGTAAAGTGCGATCGTATAGGGAACTATAATTAAATTGTATTTACGAACTACATCTATCTTTTCATTTATCTTCCCCTGGGGAATTGAGTCTTTACACGCTAGCGCTACCGCTTAAGAACAAAGCGAGAGAAATACTCGATAGGAACGTTTTTATAAAGCGCGGCCGCACTGGAGTGGGGTCGACGTCATCAGGTCTTGATTGAAATAGCAATAGTGTGCGAGCGAGCAAGTATTCGAGCTCCACGCGCCTTGCGTTCATTGTTTTGATTTAGAATATTTTATAATTATTTCATAATGTTTTGCTTCAGACTCTGGTACTTTAAATCGTCCCGATAAAGTAACAGCAAAAATGTAGTTACATAGAAAATCTACTCTTTGCCAGGGCGTCCTCTTCGTCCTATTGGCATGATAGGTGTAGGGACACTAAGATCTCGCTGTTCAAACTTTGTAATAGCTGAAGTGTGATATCTTCTAATACTTTCTTTAGGTTTGTTAGGAAGTGCGACTTCATATATAGAACCGCCGTGTTTCTCGATAACCATGTATCTTTGCGCGGAGCCAGTTTAGCTGTAAATTGTTTATCTTGACTACTGATTGGGTGTGTTTAATTAATACAAGATCTCCATGTTTGTAACCAGGATCTGGTCTTCGTTTTATATTACCACGAACGAAATTTTCGTCTTGCACCTTTTCTATATTTGCCTTGGCGATTTTCAGGTCTTAGTCAAGCTTTTTAAGAGTGGGAGTTATTTCAACGATGACGTTATCAGATTGGACAATCATGCTGACATCATGTGATAAATCATGAGTTGTTCTTAACGCTCGCCCAAATGTAAGATATGCTGACGTGAATCCAATTAATTATTATTAAATGCTGAATACATTGAAAATCTTATTGCCGGCAATGTACTTGTTCAATTTTGATAATTGCTTTTTACCGTAATAGCAATTTTGGATTTCATATCTCTGTTTTTTCGTTCTACTATATTGGGCTCAGGATGATATACTGGAGTTAGGATTTGTTGGAATCCGAAACAATAAGTTAATTGCTGCATAATACCGGAAATAAACTGGGTACCATTGTCACTGATTATTCTACGTGGCAACCTAAATCTCAAAAAAACTTCATTCAATAAAGTTTTTGCACAATTTTCAGCTGTAGCTTCTATTAGCGCGAAAAGCTCAACCCAGCGTGATGCAGTATCTTCTACAATGAATATCCATTTTTAATTTTTGGGCCCTTTTGGTAGTGGACCAAATAAGTTAATTGAAAGGACTTCAAATCGTTGATTGTTTGCTGTCGATTGATATAGGCCTGCAGGTTTCTGGTTTGAAGGTTTATATTTTTGACAGTCTTCACATGTTTTGACATGAGTAACTATATCTTTTCGCATTTCATTCCAGTTAAATCGGTTAGATATTCGTTTCTCTGTTCTTTCAATTCCCAGATGACCAGCAGTTGGTTCGTCATGGAAAGATTTAATGATAATGGGTTTTTCATATTTTGGAACAACCAATTTAACACTATCATCGTCTTGATCTTCTGTAAGTCTGTATAATACGCCTTTTTGCATTATATAACCTCGTTTTGTCCATTGCATGTATTCTTCGGTTTCTGCGTCGTTCTCTAAGGTATTTATATTTTTTTTTTAATTCAACATCTTCCAGTTGTCCATTTCTTATTAATTTCTCACCACTTTTCGGTAGATTCAACTCTGTGTAACATAATGTGCAATCACCTCAGTGTTCTACGCATGTTGGTCGTGATAATGTATCTGCGACAATATCTGTACGGCTTGGCGAGTATTTTATTTCAATAAGTATGATAGGAGTTGTAATGCCCACCTGGCAAGTCGTCCTGAAGGCAATTTAAGGCTCAGTAGCCATTTTAAAGGTTGATGGTCGGTAGTTGTCAGAAATTTGACTCCTTCTATATAACCACGGAATTTTGAAACTGCCCATACAATAGCTAATGCTTCTTTTTCTGTTCCAGTATAGTTACATTCAGCGGGTGTTAATAATCGACTAGCATATTTAACAGGGTGTTCCTCTGCACCATTCCCCTTCACCCAAACTGCTCTTTATCTAAATCACACTCTTTAATATTGTGGTGCAGTATTTCGTCTAGTTTCTCTCTAAGTTGTTCTTGACGACGTGGTGAGAGACGATAAGGTTTTATTGAGATTGGTTTGCTATTTCCTGTTTCTATTCTATGTAAGGCAAAAGGGGTAGGATCTCCATTTTAATTGAAGATGTTACTCTTTGTTGACAAAAGATTATTTAGTTTATCTTTTTCGTCATAGGATAGATGAGTTGCCTCATCAACGCGTAATAAAATGTCTAAGGAATACCATTGTAAATTTTAATTCATAGGTACATAGGTAAGCCTAGGATCTTTATGTTTATAATCACCTATCTCAGCAGGCTCACGAACACGAGATACGGGAGGAGGTGTGTGCAGTTTTTGCAGCTTCCAAGTAATGTGAGGTGAAGCTGGTGAATGTAGCGAGTGAAGTATTTTATTTTCTATATGTAGTGTGTAATTAGCTTTAAATTACCCTTTTGCGTGTTATGTCAAAATCATTGTAAAATTCTATATCCATACAGGCATGGAATGCCATACTCATTTACGTCAACAGTCTTTTAAATTTGATTTTTAAAAAGATGACAGATCGAAAAAGATTCAAAGTCAGTCTTTTGGAGATTTTCTCTAAGATAGATGTTAAAAGCAAAATTTGCAATTTTTACCTAAAATAAATAGGAATTAATCTTTTTGGAGTGCATCAAGTTCTGCGAGAAACAAGAACTAAGGAGATGTAATTACAAGAGGAACTTACCGCACGAGCTTTAATAAGAGAAGGTTTGATTTTCTCGAGAAAATATCTCAGGGTTGTGGGTTCTACCATAAACCCTCCCAACAGGTACCTAAGTGCATTTATTTGGATAGGTGATTATTGCTATATTGATTCTGCGGTTTGGATTTTTTCGCCATATTGATTTTTAATTTCTCAATCTGGAAAAAATGGTAATGGCATAGATTGCTGAAAATTGGTGAATATTCCATCATATTACGATTAATTGATATTTTCAACAATACAGTCGACCCGAAGGGAAAATTACGATACCATCGTCTAGATAGGAAAAAGACGGCAAAACAGATAAATTCGGAAACTGAATTTAGTGCAATTTATTATGGAATTATAGACTTTCAAATTGTTTATTTGTGAAATAGTGATTGTATATAAAACTAAAAATAAATTGAGTCTTGACAAGTGGCGCACAACGGGATAAAAAATACAATTTTTTATAGTTTTGTGTACGATCACCTCACGCAAAAGGTTTTATTTTAAAAAAAAAAATAGACATTATTTTATATTTTTTTTTTAAATTCAAAAAAAAAATGCAACTATCTGCGTTACATTCATGTTTTACATGAGATTTTCGGACTCGTTTGGCTAATATTATTATTTTTTCTTTCGTCTCTAGTTTAAACAATTAAAAGGTTTTATTGTAAGAAAACCTTATTTATTTACTAATCGTTAGATTAGTAGCGAATTGCTAATATTAATAGTGTTTAATATTCATATAGGTCCACCAGGAAAAAATACTTCGGTGAAAAACGTTACATCGTTTATTTTTGTTTTTGTTTTTGAACAAATGGAGACAGTGAAAAGCTGTGGCTTTTAAGTATTTATATTTGTTCCAAGCTAGGGGTTCTTTTACTACGTTATAATTAATAAAAAAACTAATAAATGAAAAGTCCCTACTAATAATTATTTTATTTTTGTTGTTTCCAATATTATCTTCGTCGATTATGTCTAAAGCAGTACTTGACATAAGTGGGATTATGCGTACAACTTCTTGGAAACAAATATATTAACATTGTTTTTACAGAGAGACTGTAAAGTAGTAAAAGCTTCGTTACGAATATTTTACTATTTTCTTTAAAAGAAGTGAGTGTCTGTGCAGAAATAAAAAAAAAAAGTAAAAATGGAAAAAACTATTAAATTTCACTTGCTCAACAAGAGTGAGCTGATCTATGAAACTTTAGTGAGATTTGAGAAACCAGCAGAATCATTAATAAGTCTGAAGCGTCAAATATTAAAGTTGGTTGAAAAAACGAGGTACTTGAGTCAACTTTAGATCCCAAAGAGGATATTGAAGGTGTTAAGACTACTTTAACTTCTATAAAACAAAAGTTAGAGGACACAGGTATTAATAAGGAAAAAAATAAACGGTTGGAAGCTTTTTTAAATCATATACATTTTAGATTACTACGTATTGACATTACAGATGAGTTAAACTTGGGTCCAGAACTGGCTACAGTTAAAAATGAGTTCCAAAAATTGGATAAATTATGGAATAACAAGATTTTAGAGATTACTGAACTAGAATTTAATTCATTACATGAAATTTCTGATTTAACTGATGACAATAGGTCAGAAGTCGGTAGTTTACCTGGAATTAACCAGGTATCACAAAAATTTAATGAGGTCTGCAATAATTTAGAAATATCCAGGGAATATTTAGAAGATGCAGACGTTAAACAAAATAAATTTATCACAGTTTCTTGTGATAGAAGCTCTGCACTTGAATTGAAAAGATTCAATTATAATGGGAATTGAGTCTTGACAAGTGGCGCCCACTTGTCAAGATTCAATTCCCCAGGGAAAGATAAATGAAAAGATTGGTGTAGTTCGTTAATACAATTTATTTTTAGTTTTATATACAATCACTATTTCACAAATAAACAATTTGAAAGTCTATAATTCCATAATAAATTGCACTAAATTCAGTTTCCGAATTTATCTGTTTTGCCGTCTTTTTTCCTATCTAGACGATGGTATCGTAATTTTCCCTTCGAGTCGACTGTATTGTTGAAAATATCAATTAATCGTAATATGATGGAATATTCACCAATTTTCAGCAATCTATGCCATTACCATTTTTTCCAGATTGAAAAATTAAAAATCAATATGGCGAAAAAATCCAAACCGCAGAATCAATATAGCAATAATCACCTATCCAAATAAATGCACTTAGGTACCTGTTGGGAGGGTTTATGGTAGAACCCACAACCCTGAGATATTTTCTCGAGATAATCAAACCTTCTCTTATTAAAGCTCGTGCGGTAAGTTCCTCTTGTAATTACATCTCCTTAGTTCTTGTTTCTCGCAGAACTTGATGCACTCCAAAAAGATTAATTCCTATTTATTTTAGGTAAAAATTGCAAATTTTGCTTTTAACATCTATCTTAGAGAAAATCTCCAAAAGACTGACTTTGAATCTTTTTCGATATGTCATCTTTTTAAAAATCAGATTTAAAAGACTGTTGACGTAAATGAGTATGGCATTCCATGCCTGTATGGATATAGAATTTTACAATGATTTTGATATAACACGCAAAAGGGTAATTTAAAGCTAATTAATTACACACTACATATAGAAAATAAAATACTTCACTCGCTACATTAATTGAGGCTGTGGAAAAATGTAACCAGGCCTCTGTCATACTTAAGTATTGCTCCAGGGCAATGAGATCTAAGTTAAGAATCCTGGATTTTAATTTCAGTGATCCAGGTCCTTCAATTACAAATGTCACATACTCCCATCCTTCAGGAATGGCAGCAACAAATTTACATTTTGAGTCCTTATTAACATCAATAATTCCAGCAACTCCTTTGAACCTCGTATCAGCTTCTAAGCATATCTTGTCCCTTGTTTCATGGGGAATAGAGCTTTGGGACATCTCTGCAATTGAAACTGAAGCTGTTGGAGTCTTGGGACCCTTAGGCTTTGTAGTTGTGAGATGATATAGAGATAAGGTTTTCTCTTCAATTTTAATCATTAATCCAGTCAATGCAGTGTTGGCTTTATTCAACTGTTGCCCAGTTTCCTCAAGATATCTTCGAGATTGGGTCATTTGATTTCCCATCTATTTTACGGACCTTGATGCAAATTCATTAGATCTATTAATATTGTCCATAATGTTGTGTAGGTCTCTAGAATTACAAACCATATATACATCATTAATAGCCTCTAATCCAAGAATTAATCCTAATAAGTTCCCTCCACATAGAGATGTTATTGTCTTTTTAAATTTAGGAGCTTCTTTTCCGGATAAATCAATAAAATTGTTAAATGCTCTTAATAGTCTCTCTCTATCTCCTAGATGAGGTGGACAGTCCCGAATATATTGTATTATACTAGGGTTTGAAATCTCCCCCTGTTTTAAGATCATAAGTTTTAGTTCCTTCAGATATGATTTCTCTGCATGAACCCGAATCCTGCAATCACATTCTGGAACCTCATTATCTTTAGGAACTAAGTTAGTTGAACCTGAGGTTGATGGACCAGGAAGTGTTATAGGTTTTGTAGGGTTGACCCAACCTGGATTAACACCAGCAGCCTTCTTCTTCAAGTCATCATGTACAGAGATTGGAACAGCACTGTCCTGCAACACTTGAGGGGGATCTGGTAGGTTGCTTGTTGATGGTCCTAGAAATGGGGTAGGATTCTTGTTTTTACTGAACTTATTTTTTCCACCCATTATTCGAGACATAAGATTGATTGCACTCGAGTCAGAGTGATAATAACTTGCTAATTCCTCAGTGAGAGCCGGATCAAGAGGTATAAACTGAAAATTAGAGCTGCTGGCAGATGATGAGGTTGATGAAGGTGATCTAAACAAAGATCGCCACCAATGATTAATACGAAAATAAATGGATGTCGTTTTGAACATGAACTGATGATTGAGAAGCTGAGGAAAAATAATAAAATATATATATAAAAAAAGACTGTATTGTTGAAAATATCAATTAATCGTAATATGATGGAATATTCACCAATTTTCAGCAATCTATGCCATTACCATTTTTTCCAGATTGAGAAATTAAAAATCAATATGGCGAAAAAATCCAAACCGCAGAATCAATATAGCAATAATCACCTATCCAAATAAATGCACTTAGGTACCTGTTGGGAGGGTTTATGGTAGAACCCACAACCCTGAGATATTTTCTCGAGAAAATCAAACCTTCTCTTATTAAAGCTCGTGCGGTAAGTTCCTCTTGTAATTACATCTCCTTAGTTCTTGTTTCTCGCAGAACTTGATGCACTCCAAAAAGATTAATTCCTATTTATTTTAGGTAAAAATTGCAATTTTTGCTTTTAACATCTATCTTAGAGAAAATCTCCAAAAGACTGACTTTGAATCTTTTTCGATATGTCATCTTTTTAAAAATCAGATTTAAAAGACTGTTGACGTAAATGAGTATGGCATTCCATGCCTGTATGGATATAGAATTTTACAATGATTTTGATATAACACGCAAAAGGGTAATTTAAAGCTAATTACACACTACATATAGAAAATAAAATACTTCACTCGCTACATTAATTGAGGCTGTGGAAAAATGTAACCAGGCCTCTGTCATACTTAAGTATTGCTCCAGGGCAATGAGATCTAAGTTAAGAATCCTGGATTTTAATTTCAGTGATCCAGGTCCTTCAATTACAAATGTCACATACTCCCATCCTTCAGGAATGGCAGCAACAAATTTACATTTTGAGTCCTTATTAACATCAATAATTCCAGCAACTCCTTTGAACCTCGTATCAGCTTCTAAGCATATCTTGTCCCTTGTTTCATGGGGAATAGAGCTTTGGGACATCTCTGCAATTGAAACTGAAGCTGTTGGAGTCTTGGGACCCTTAGGCTTTGTAGTTGTGAGATGATATAGAGATAAGGTTTTCTCTTCAATTTTAATCATTAATCCAGTCAATGCAGTGTTGGCTTTATTCAACTGTTGCCCAGTTTCCTCAAGATATCTTCGAGATTGGGTCATTTGATTTCCCATCTCTTTTACGGACCTTGATGCAAATTCACTAGATCTATTAATATTGTCCATAATGTTGTGTAGGTCTCTAGAATTACAAACCATATATACATCATTAATAGCCTCTAATCCAAGAATTAATCCTAATAAGTTCCCTCCACATAGAGATGTTATTGTCTTTTTAAATTTAGGAGCTTCTTTTCCGGATAAATCAATAAAATTGTTAAATGCTCTTAATAGTCTCTCTCTATCTCCTAGATGAGGTGGACAGTCCCGAATATATTGTATTATACTAGGGTTTGAAATCTCCCCCTGTTTTAAGATCATAAGTTTTAGTTCCTTCAGATATGATTTCTCTGCATGAACCCGAATCCTGCAATCACATTCTGGAACCTTATTATCTTTAGGAACTAAGTTAGTTGAACCTGAGGTTGATGGACCAGGAAGTTCTTCTTCAAGTCATCATGTACAGAGATTGGAACAGCACTGTCCTGCAACACTTGAGGGGGATCTGGTAGGTGGCTTGTTGATGGTCCTGGAAATGGGGTAGGATTCTTGTTTTTACTGAACTTATTTTTTCCACCCATTATTCGAGACATAAGATTGATTGTACTCGAGTCAGAGTGATAATAACTTGCTAATTCCTCAGTGAGAGCCGGATCAAGAGGTATAAACTGAAAATTAGAGCTGCTGGCAGATGATGAGGTTGATGAAGGTGATCTAAACAAAGATCGCCACCAATGATTAATACGAAAATAAATGGATGTCGTTTTGAACATGAACTGATGATTGAGAAGCTGAGGAAAAATAATAAAATATATATAAAAAAAAAGACTGTATTGTTGAAAATATCAATTAATCGTAATATGATGGAATATTCACCAATTTTCAGCAATCTATGCCATTACCATTTTTTCCAGATTGAGAAATTAAAAATCAATATGGCGAAAAAATCCAAACCGCAGAATCAATATAGCAATAATCACCTATCCAAATAAATGCACTTAGGTACCTGTTGGGAGGGTTTATGGTAGAACCCACAACCCTGAGATATTTTCTCGAGAAAATCAAACCTTCTCTTATTAAAGCTCGTGCGGTAAGTTCCTCTTGTAATTACATCTCCTTAGTTCTTGTTTCTCGCAGAACTTGATGCACTCCAAAAAGATTAATTCCTATTTATTTTAGGTAAAAATTGCAATTTTTGCTTTTAACATCTATCTTAGAGAAAATCTCCAAAAGACTGACTTTGAATCTTTTTCGATATGTCATCTTTTTAAAAATCAGATTTAAAAGACTGTTGACGTAAATGAGTATGGCATTCCATGCCTGTATGGATATAGAATTTTACAATGATTTTGATATAACACGCAAAAGGGTAATTTAAAGCTAATTACACACTACATATAGAAAATAAAATACTTCACTCGCTACATTAATTGAGGCTGTGGAAAAATGTAACCAGGCCTCTGTCATACTTAAGTATTGCTCCAGGGCAATGAGATCTAAGTTAAGAATCCTGGATTTTAATTTCAGTGATCCAGGTCCTTCAATTACAAATGTCACATACTCCCATCCTTCAGGAATGGCAGCAACAAATTTACATTTTGAGTCCTTATTAACATCAATAATTCCAGCAACTCCTTTGAACCTCGTATCAGCTTCTAAGCATATCTTGTCCCTTGTTTCATGGGGAATAGAGCTTTGGGACATCTCTACAATTGAAACTGAAGCTGTTGGAGTCTTGGGACCCTTAGGCTTTGTAGTTGTGAGATGATATAGAGATAAGGTTTTCTCTTCAATTTTAATCATTAATCCAGTCAATGCAGTGTTGGCTTTATTCAACTGTTGCCCAGTTTCCTCAAGATATCTTCGAGATTGGGTCATTTGATTTCCCATCTCTTTTACGGACCTTGATGCAAATTCACTAGATCTATTAATATTGTCCATAATGTTGTGTAGGTCTCTAGAATTACAAACCATATATACATCATTAATAGCCTCTAATCCAAGAATTAATCCTAATAAGTTCCCTCCACATAGAGATGTTATTGTCTTTTTAAATTTAGGAGCTTCTTTTCCGGATAAATCAATAAAATTGTTAAATGCTCTTAATAGTCTCTCTCTATCTCCTAGATGAGGTGGACAGTCCCGAATATATTGTATTATACTAGGGTTTGAAATCTCCCCCTGTTTTAAGATCATAAGTTTTAGTTCCTTCAGATATGATTTCTCTGCATGAACCCGAATCCTGCAATCACATTCTGGAACCTCATTATCTTTAGGAACTAAGTTAGTTGAACCTGAGGTTGATGGACCAGGAAGTGTTATAGGTTTTGTAGGGTTGACCCAACCTGGATTAACACCAGCAGCCTTCTTCTTCAAGTCATCATGTACAGAGATTGGAACAGCACTGTCCTGCAACACTTGAGATCCCCCATCTGGTAGGTTGCTTGTTGATGGTCCTAGAAATGGGGTAGGATTCTTGTTTTTACTGAACTTATTTTTTCCACCCATTATTCGAGACATAAGATTGATTGCACTCGAGTCAGAGTGATAATAACTTGCTAATTCCTCAGTGAGAGCCGGATCAAGAGGTATAAACTGAAAATTAGAGCTGCTGGCAGATGATGAGGTTGATGAAGGTGATCTAAACAAAGATCGCCACCAATGATTAATACGAAAATAAATGGATGTCGTTTTGAACATGAACTGATGATTGAGAAGCTGAGGAAAAATAATAAAATATATATAAAAAAAAAGACTGTATTGTTGAAAATATCAATTAATCGTAATATGATGGAATATTCACCAATTTTCAGCAATCTATGCCATTACCATTTTTTCCAGATTGAGAAATTAAAAATCAATATGGCGAAAAAATCCAAACCGCAGAATCAATATAGCAATAATCACCTATCCAAATAAATGCACTTAGGTACCTGTTGGGAGGGTTTATGGTAGAACCCACAACCCTGAGATATTTTCTCGAGAAAATCAAACCTTCTCTTATTAAAGCTCGTGCGGTAAGTTCCTCTTGTAATTACATCTCCTTAGTTCTTGTTTCTCGCAGAACTTGATGCACTCCAAAAAGATTAATTCCTATTTATTTTAGGTAAAAATTGCAAATTTTGCTTTTAACATCTATCTTAGAGAAAATCTCCAAAAGACTGACTTTGAATCTTTTTCGATATGTCATCTTTTTAAAAATCAGATTTAAAAGACTGTTGACGTAAATGAGTATGGCATTCCATGCCTGTATGGATATAGAATTTTACAATGATTTTAATATAACACGCAAAAGGGTAATTTAAAGCTAATTACACACTACATATAGAAAATAAAATACTTCACTCGCTACATTAATTGAGGCTGTGGAAAAATGTAACCAGGCCTCTGTCATACTTAAGTATTGCTCCAGGGCAATGAGATCTAAGTTAAGAATCCTGGATTTTAATTTCAGTGATCCAGGTCCTTCAATTACAAATGTCACATACTCCCATCCTTCAGGAATGGCAGCAACAAATTTACATTTTGAGTCCTTATTAACATCAATAATTCCAGCAACTCCTTTGAACCTCGTATCAGCTTCTAAGCATATCTTGTCCCTTGTTTCATGGGGAATAGAGCTTTGGGACATCTCTGCAATTGAAACTGAAGCTGTTGGAGTCTTGGGACCCTTAGGCTTTGTAGTTGTGAGATGATATAGAGATAAGGTTTTCTCTTCAATTTTAATCATTAATCCAGTCAATGCAGTGTTGGCTTTATTCAACTGTTGCCCAGTTTCCTCAAGATATCTTCGAGATTGGGTCATTTGATTTCCCATCTCTTTTACGGACCTTGATGCAAATTCACTAGATCTATTAATATTGTCCATAATGTTGTGTAGGTCTCTAGAATTACAAACCATATATACATCATTAATAGCCTCTAATCCAAGAATTAATCCTAATAAGTTCCCTCCACATAGAGATGTTATTGTCTTTTTAAATTTAGGAGCTTCTTTTCCGGATAAATCAATAAAATTGTTAAATGCTCTTAATAGTCTCTCTCTATCTCCTAGATGAGGTGGACAGTCCCGAATATATTGTATTATACTAGGGTTTGAAATCTCCCCCTGTTTTAAGATCATAAGTTTTAGTTCCTTCAGATATGATTTCTCTGCATGAACCCGAATCCTGCAATCACATTCTGGAACCTCATTATCTTTAGGAACTAAGTTAGTTGAACCTGAGGTTGATGGACCAGGAAGTGTTATAGGTTTTGTAGGGTTGACCCAACCTGGATTAACACCAGCAGCCTTCTTCTTCAAGTCATCATGTACAGAGATTGGAACAGCACTGTCCTGCAACACTTGAGATCCCCCATCTGGTAGGTTGCTTGTTGATGGTCCTAGAAATGGGGTAGGATTCTTGTTTTTACTGAACTTATTTTTTCCACCCATTATTCGAGACATAAGATTGATTGCACTCGAGTCAGAGTGATAATAACTTGCTAATTCCTCAGTGAGAGCCGGATCAAGAGGTATAAACTGAAAATTAGAGCTGCTGGCAGATGATGAGGTTGATGAAGGTGATCTAAACAAAGATCGCCACCAATGATTAATACGAAAATAAATGGATGTCGTTTTGAACATGAACTGATGATTGAGAAGCTGAGGAAAAATAATAAAATATATATAAAAAAAAAGACTGTATTGTTGAAAATATCAATTAATCGTAATATGATGGAATATTCACCAATTTTCAGCAATCTATGCCATTACCATTTTTTCCAGATTGAGAAATTAAAAATCAATATGGCGAAAAAATCCAAACCGCAGAATCAATATAGCAATAATCACCTATCCAAATAAATGCACTTAGGTACCTGTTGGGAGGGTTTATGGTAGAACCCACAACCCTGAGATATTTTCTCGAGAAAATCAAACCTTCTCTTATTAAAGCTCGTGCGGTAAGTTCCTCTTGTAATTACATCTCCTTAGTTCTTGTTTCTCGCAGAACTTGATGCACTCCAAAAAGATTAATTCCTATTTATTTTAGGTAAAAATTGCAAATTTTGCTTTTAACATCTATCTTAGAGAAAATCTCCAAAAGACTGACTTTGAATCTTTTTCGATATGTCATCTTTTTAAAAATCAGATTTAAAAGACTGTTGACGTAAATGAGTATGGCATTCCATGCCTGTATGGATATAGAATTTTACAATGATTTTAATATAACACGCAAAAGGGTAATTTAAAGCTAATTACACACTACATATAGAAAATAAAATACTTCACTCGCTACATTAATTGAGGCTGTGGAAAAATGTAACCAGGCCTCTGTCATACTTAAGTATTGCTCCAGGGCAATGAGATCTAAGTTAAGAATCCTGGATTTTAATTTCAGTGATCCAGGTCCTTCAATTACAAATGTCACATACTCCCATCCTTCAGGAATGGCAGCAACAAATTTACATTTTGAGTCCTTATTAACATCAATAATTCCAGCAACTCCTTTGAACCTCGTATCAGCTTCTAAGCATATCTTGTCCCTTGTTTCATGGGGAATAGAGCTTTGGGACATCTCTGCAATTGAAACTGAAGCTGTTGGAGTCTTGGGACCCTTAGGCTTTGTAGTTGTGAGATGATATAGAGATAAGGTTTTCTCTTCAATTTTAATCATTAATCCAGTCAATGCAGTGTTGGCTTTATTCAACTGTTGCCCAGTTTCCTCAAGATATCTTCGAGATTGGGTCATTTGATTTCCCATCTCTTTTACGGACCTTGATGCAAATTCACTAGATCTATTAATATTGTCCATAATGTTGTGTAGGTCTCTAGAATTACAAACCATATATACATCATTAATAGCCTCTAATCCAAGAATTAATCCTAATAAGTTCCCTCCACATAGAGATGTTATTGTCTTTTTAAATTTAGGAGCTTCTTTTCCGGATAAATCAATAAAATTGTTAAATGCTCTTAATAGTCTCTCTCTATCTCCTAGATGAGGTGGACAGTCCCGAATATATTGTATTATACTAGGGTTTGAAATCTCCCCCTGTTTTAAGATCATAAGTTTTAGTTCCTTCAGATATGATTTCTCTGCATGAACCCGAATCCTGCAATCACATTCTGGAACCTCATTATCTTTAGGAACTAAGTTAGTTGAACCTGAGGTTGATGGACCAGGAAGTGTTATAGGTTTTGTAGGGTTGACCCAACCTGGATTAACACCAGCAGCCTTCTTCTTCAAGTCATCATGTACAGAGATTGGAACAGCACTGTCCTGCAACACTTGAGATCCCCCATCTGGTAGGTTGCTTGTTGATGGTCCTAGAAATGGGGTAGGATTCTTGTTTTTACTGAACTTATTTTTTCCACCCATTATTCGAGACATAAGATTGATTGCACTCGAGTCAGAGTGATAATAACTTGCTAATTCCTCAGTGAGAGCCGGATCAAGAGGTATAAACTGAAAATTAGAGCTGCTGGCAGATGATGAGGTTGATGAAGGTGATCTAAACAAAGATCGCCACCAATGATTAATACGAAAATAAATGGATGTCGTTTTGAACATGAACTGATGATTGAGAAGCTGAGGAAAAATAATAAAATATATATAAAAAAAAAGACTGTATTGTTGAAAATATCAATTAATCGTAATATGATGGAATATTCACCAATTTTCAGCAATCTATGCCATTACCATTTTTTCCAGATTGAGAAATTAAAAATCAATATGGCGAAAAAATCCAAACCGCAGAATCAATATAGCAATAATCACCTATCCAAATAAATGCACTTAGGTACCTGTTGGGAGGGTTTATGGTAGAACCCACAACCCTGAGATATTTTCTCGAGAAAATCAAACCTTCTCTTATTAAAGCTCGTGCGGTAAGTTCCTCTTGTAATTACATCTCCTTAGTTCTTGTTTCTCGCAGAACTTGATGCACTCCAAAAAGATTAATTCCTATTTATTTTAGGTAAAAATTGCAAATTTTGCTTTTAACATCTATCTTAGAGAAAATCTCCAAAAGACTGACTTTGAATCTTTTTCGATATGTCATCTTTTTAAAAATCAGATTTAAAAGACTGTTGACGTAAATGAGTATGGCATTCCATGCCTGTATGGATATAGAATTTTACAATGATTTTGATATAACACGCAAAAGGGTAATTTAAAGCTAATTACACACTACATATAGAAAATAAAATACTTCACTCGCTACATTAATTGAGGCTGTGGAAAAATGTAACCAGGCCTCTGTCATACTTAAGTATTGCTCCAGGGCAATGAGATCTAAGTTAAGAATCCTGGATTTTAATTTCAGTGATCCAGGTCCTTCAATTACAAATGTCACATACTCCCATCCTTCAGGAATGGCAGCAACAAATTTACATTTTGAGTCCTTATTAACATCAATAATTCCAGCAACTCCTTTGAACCTCGTATCAGCTTCTAAGCATATCTTGTCCCTTGTTTCATGGGGAATAGAGCTTTGGGACATCTCTGCAATTGAAACTGAAGCTGTTGGAGTCTTGGGACCCTTAGGCTTTGTAGTTGTGAGATGATATAGAGATAAGGTTTTCTCTTCAATTTTAATCATTAATCCAGTCAATGCAGTGTTGGCTTTATTCAACTGTTGCCCAGTTTCCTCAAGATATCTTCGAGATTGGGTCATTTGATTTCCCATCTCTTTTACGGACCTTGATGCAAATTCACTAGATCTATTAATATTGTCCATAATGTTGTGTAGGTCTCTAGAATTACAAACCATATATACATCATTAATAGCCTCTAATCCAAGAATTAATCCTAATAAGTTCCCTCCACATAGAGATGTTATTGTCTTTTTAAATTTAGGAGCTTCTTTTCCGGATAAATCAATAAAATTGTTAAATGCTCTTAATAGTCTCTCTCTATCTCCTAGATGAGGTGGACAGTCCCGAATATATTGTATTATACTAGGGTTTGAAATCTCCCCCTGTTTTAAGATCATAAGTTTTAGTTCCTTCAGATATGATTTCTCTGCATGAACCCGAATCCTGCAATCACATTCTGGAACCTTATTATCTTTAGGAACTAAGTTAGTTGAACCTGAGGTTGATGGACCAGGAAGTTCTTCTTCAAGTCATCATGTACAGAGATTGGAACAGCACTGTCCTGCAACACTTGAGGGGGATCTGGTAGGTGGCTTGTTGATGGTCCTGGAAATGGGGTAGGATTCTTGTTTTTACTGAACTTATTTTTTCCACCCATTATTCGAGACATAAGATTGATTGTACTCGAGTCAGAGTGATAATAACTTGCTAATTCCTCAGTGAGAGCCGGATCAAGAGGTATAAACTGAAAATTAGAGCTGCTGGCAGATGATGAGGTTGATGAAGGTGATCTAAACAAAGATCGCCACCAATGATTAATACGAAAATAAATGGATGTCGTTTTGAACATGAACTGATGATTGAGAAGCTGAGGAAAAATAATAAAATATATATAAAAAAAAAGACTGTATTGTTGAAAATATCAATTAATCGTAATATGATGGAATATTCACCAATTTTCAGCAATCTATGCCATTACCATTTTTTCCAGATTGAGAAATTAAAAATCAATATGGCGAAAAAATCCAAACCGCAGAATCAATATAGCAATAATCACCTATCCAAATAAATGCACTTAGGTACCTGTTGGGAGGGTTTATGGTAGAACCCACAACCCTGAGATATTTTCTCGAGATAATCAAACCTTCTCTTATTAAAGCTCGTGCGGTAAGTTCCTCTTGTAATTACATCTCCTTAGTTCTTGTTTCTCGCAGAACTTGATGCACTCCAAAAAGATTAATTCCTATTTATTTTAGGTAAAAATTGCAATTTTTGCTTTTAACATCTATCTTAGAGAAAATCTCCAAAAGACTGACTTTGAATCTTTTTCGATATGTAATCTTTTTAAAAATCAGATTTAAAAGACTGTTGACGTAAATGAGTATGGCATTCCATGCCTGTATGGATATAGAATTTTACAATGATTTTGATATAACACGCAAAAGGGTAATTTAAAGCTAATTACACACTACATATAGAAAATAAAATACTTCACTCGCTACATTAATTGAGGCTGTGGAAAAATGTAACCAGGCCTCTGTCATACTTAAGTATTGCTCCAGGGCAATGAGATCTAAGTTAAGAATCCTGGATTTTAATTTCAGTGATCCAGGTCCTTCAATTACAAATGTCACATACTCCCATCCTTCAGGAATGGCAGCAACAAATTTACATTTTGAGTCCTTATTAACATCAATAATTCCAGCAACTCCTTTGAACCTCGTATCAGCTTCTAAGCATATCTTGTCCCTTGTTTCATGGGGAATAGAGCTTTGGGACATCTCTGCAATTGAAACTGAAGCTGTTGGAGTCTTGGGACCCTTAGGCTTTGTAGTTGTGAGATGATATAGAGATAAGGTTTTCTCTTCAATTTTAATCATTAATCCAGTCAATGCAGTGTTGGCTTTATTCAACTGTTGCCCAGTTTCCTCAAGATATCTTCGAGATTGGGTCATTTGATTTCCCATCTCTTTTACGGACCTTGATGCAAATTCACTAGATCTATTAATATTGTCCATAATGTTGTGTAGGTCTCTAGAATTACAAACCATATATACATCATTAATAGCCTCTAATCCAAGAATTAATCCTAATAAGTTCCCTCCACATAGAGATGTTATTGTCTTTTTAAATTTAGGAGCTTCTTTTCCGGATAAATCAATAAAATTGTTAAATGCTCTTAATAGTCTCTCTCTATCTCCTAGATGAGGTGGACAGTCCCGAATATATTGTATTATACTAGGGTTTGAAATCTCCCCCTGTTTTAAGATCATAAGTTTTAGTTCCTTCAGATATGATTTCTCTGCATGAACCCGAATCCTGCAATCACATTCTGGAACCTTATTATCTTTAGGAACTAAGTTAGTTGAACCTGAGGTTGATGGACCAGGAAGTTCTTCTTCAAGTCATCATGTACAGAGATTGGAACAGCACTGTCCTGCAACACTTGAGGGGGATCTGGTAGGTGGCTTGTTGATGGTCCTGGAAATGGGGTAGGATTCTTGTTTTTACTGAACTTATTTTTTCCACCCATTATTCGAGACATAAGATTGATTGTACTCGAGTCAGAGTGATAATAACTTGCTAATTCCTCAGTGAGAGCCGGATCAAGAGGTATAAACTGAAAATTAGAGCTGCTGGCAGATGATGAGGTTGATGAAGGTGATCTAAACAAAGATCGCCACCAATGATTAATACGAAAATAAATGGATGTCGTTTTGAACATGAACTGATGATTGAGAAGCTGAGGAAAAATAATAAAATATATATAAAAAAAAGACTGTATTGTTGAAAATATCAATTAATCGTAATATGATGGAATATTCACCAATTTTCAGCAATCTATGCCATTACCATTTTTTCCAGATTGAGAAATTAAAAATCAATATGGCGAAAAAATCCAAACCGCAGAATCAATATAGCAATAATCACCTATCCAAATAAATGCACTTAGGTACCTGTTGGGAGGGTTTATGGTAGAACCCACAACCCTGAGATATTTTCTCGAGAAAATCAAACCTTCTCTTATTAAAGCTCGTGCGGTAAGTTCCTCTTGTAATTACATCTCCTTAGTTCTTGTTTCTCGCAGAACTTGATGCACTCCAAAAAGATTAATTCCTATTTATTTTAGGTAAAAATTGCAAATTTTGCTTTTAACATCTATCTTAGAGAAAATCTCCAAAAGACTGACTTTGAATCTTTTTCGATATGTCATCTTTTTAAAAATCAGATTTAAAAGACTGTTGACGTAAATGAGTATGGCATTCCATGCCTGTATGGATATAGAATTTTACAATGATTTTAATATAACACGCAAAAGGGTAATTTAAAGCTAATTACACACTACATATAGAAAATAAAATACTTCACTCGCTACATTAATTGAGGCTGTGGAAAAATGTAACCAGGCCTCTGTCATACTTAAGTATTGCTCCAGGGCAATGAGATCTAAGTTAAGAATCCTGGATTTTAATTTCAGTGATCCAGGTCCTTCAATTACAAATGTCACATACTCCCATCCTTCAGGAATGGCAGCAACAAATTTACATTTTGAGTCCTTATTAACATCAATAATTCCAGCAACTCCTTTGAACCTCGTATCAGCTTCTAAGCATATCTTGTCCCTTGTTTCATGGGGAATAGAGCTTTAGGACATCTCTGCAATTGAAACTGAAGCTGTTGGAGTCTTGGGACCCTTAGGCTTTGTAGTTATGAGATGATATAGAGATAAGGTTTTCTCTTCAATTTTAATCATTAATCCAGTCAATGCAGTGTTGGCTTTATTCAACTGTTGCCCAGTTTCCTCAAGATATCTTCGAGATTGGGTCATTTGATTTCCCATCTCTTTTACGGACCTTGATGCAAATTCACTAGATCTATTAATATTGTCCATAATGTTGTGTAGGTCTCTAGAATTACAAACCATATATACATCATTAATAGCCTCTAATCCAAGAATTAATCCTAATAAGTTCCCTCCACATAGAGATGTTATTGTCTTTTTAAATTTAGGAGCTTCTTTTCCGGATAAATCAATAAAATTGTTAAATGCTCTTAATAGTCTCTCTCTATCTCCTAGATGAGGTGGACAGTCCCGAATATATTGTATTATACTAGGGTTTGAAATCTCCCCCTGTTTTAAGATCATAAGTTTTAGTTCCTTCAGATATGATTTCTCTGCATGAACCCGAATCCTGCAATCACATTCTGGAACCTCATTATCTTTAGGAACTAAGTTAGTTGAACCTGAGGTTGATGGACCAGGAAGTGTTATAGGTTTTGTAGGGTTGACCCAACCTGGATTAACACCAGCAGCCTTCTTCTTCAAGTCATCATGTACAGAGATTGGAACAGCACTGTCCTGCAACACTTGAGGGGGATCTGGTAGGTTGCTTGTTGATGGTCCTAGAAATGGGGTAGGATTCTTGTTTTTACTGAACTTATTTTTTCCACCCATTATTCGAGACATAAGATTGATTGCACTCGAGTCAGAGTGATAATAACTTGCTAATTCCTCAGTGAGAGCCGGATCAAGAGGTATAAACTGAAAATTAGAGCTGCTGGCAGATGATGAGGTTGATGAAGGTGATCTAAACAAAGATCGCCACCAATGATTAATACGAAAATAAATGGATGTCGTTTTGAACATGAACTGATGATTGAGAAGCTGAGGAAAAATAATATAAAAAAAAAAGACTGTATTGTTGAAAATATCAATTAATCGTAATATGATGGAATATTCACCAATTTTCAGCAATCTATGCCATTACCATTTTTTCCAGATTGAGAAATTAAAAATCAATATGGCGAAAAAATCCAAACCGCAGAATCAATATAGCAATAATCACCTATCCAAATAAATGCACTTAGGTACCTGTTGGGAGGGTTTATGGTAGAACCCACAACCCTGAGATATTTTCTCGAGATAATCAAACCTTCTCTTATTAAAGCTCGTGCGGTAAGTTCCTCTTGTAATTACATCTCCTTAGTTCTTGTTTCTCGCAGAACTTGATGCACTCCAAAAAGATTAATTCCTATTTATTTTAGGTAAAAATTGCAAATTTTGCTTTTAACATCTATCTTAGAGAAAATCTCCAAAAGACTGACTTTGAATCTTTTTCGATATGTCATCTTTTTAAAAATCAGATTTAAAAGACTGTTGACGTAAATGAGTATGGCATTCCATGCCTGTATGGATATAGAATTTTACAATGATTTTGATATAACACGCAAAAGGGTAATTTAAAGCTAATTACACACTACATATAGAAAATAAAATACTTCACTCGCTACATTAATTGAGGCTGTGGAAAAATGTAACCAGGCCTCTGTCATACTTAAGTATTGCTCCAGGGCAATGAGATCTAAGTTAAGAATCCTGGATTTTAATTTCAGTGATCCAGGTCCTTCAATTACAAATGTCACATACTCCCATCCTTCAGGAATGGCAGCAACAAATTTACATTTTGAGTCCTTATTAACATCAATAATTCCAGCAACTCCTTTGAACCTCGTATCAGCTTCTAAGCATATCTTGTCCCTTGTTTCATGGGGAATAGAGCTTTGGGACATCTCTGCAATTGAAACTGAAGCTGTTGGAGTCTTGGGACCCTTAGGCTTTGTAGTTGTGAGATGATATAGAGATAAGGTTTTCTCTTCAATTTTAATCATTAATCCAGTCAATGCAGTGTTGGCTTTATTCAACTGTTGCCCAGTTTCCTCAAGATATCTTCGAGATTGGGTCATTTGATTTCCCATCTCTTTTACGGACCTTGATGCAAATTCATTAGATCTATTAATATTGTCCATAATGTTGTGTAGGTCTCTAGAATTACAAACCATATATACATCATTAATAGCCTCTAATCCAAGAATTAATCCTAATAAGTTCCCTCCACATAGAGATGTTATTGTCTTTTTAAATTTAGGAGCTTCTTTTCCGGATAAATCAATAAAATTGTTAAATGCTCTTAATAGTCTCTCTCTATCTCCTAGATGAGGTGGACAGTCCCGAATATATTGTATTATACTAGGGTTTAAAATCTCCCCCTGTTTTAAGATCATAAGTTTTAGTTCCTTCAGATATGATTTCTCTGCACGAACCCGAATCCTGCAATCACATTCTGGAACCTCATTATCTTTAGGAACTAAGTTAGTTGAACCTGAGGTTGATGGACCAGGAAGTGTTATAGGTTTTGTAGGGTTGACCCAACCTGGATTAACACCAGCAGCCTTCTTCTTCAAGTCATCATGTACAGAGATTGGAATAGCACTGTCCTGCAACACTTGAGGGGGATCTGGTAGGTTGCTTGTTGATGGTCCTGGAAATGGGGTAGGATTCTTGTTTTTACTGAACTTATTTTTTCCACCCATTATTCGAGACATAAGATTGATTGTACTCGAGTCAGAGTAATAATAACTTGCTAATTCCTCAGTGAGAGCCGGATCAAGAGGTATAAACTGAAAATTAGAGCTGCTGGCAGATGATGAGGTTGATGAAGGTGATCTAAACAAAGATCGCCACCAATGATTAATACGAAAATAAATGGATGTCGTTTTGAACATGAACTGATGATTGAGAAGCTGAGGAAAAATAATAAAATATATATAAAAAAAAAGACTGTATTGTTGAAAATATCAATTAATCGTAATATGATGGAATATTCACCAATTTTCAGCAATCTATGCCATTACCATTTTTTCCAGATTGAGAAATTAAAAATCAATATGGCGAAAAAATCCAAACCGCAGAATCAATATAGCAATAATCACCTATCCAAATAAATGCACTTAGGTACCTGTTGGGAGGGTTTATGGTAGAACCCACAACCCTGAGATATTTTCTCGAGAAAATCAAACCTTCTCTTATTAAAGCTCGTGCGGTAAGTTCCTCTTGTAATTACATCTCCTTAGTTCTTGTTTCTCGCAGAACTTGATGCACTCCAAAAAGATTAATTCCTATTTATTTTAGGTAAAAATTGCAAATTTTGCTTTTAACATCTATCTTAGAGAAAATCTCCAAAAGACTGACTTTGAATCTTTTTCGATATGTCATCTTTTTAAAAATCAGATTTAAAAGACTGTTGACGTAAATGAGTATGGCATTCCATGCCTGTATGGATATAGAATTTTACAATGATTTTAATATAACACGCAAAAGGGTAATTTAAAGCTAATTACACACTACATATAGAAAATAAAATACTTCACTCGCTACATTAATTGAGGCTGTGGAAAAATGTAACCAGGCCTCTGTCATACTTAAGTATTGCTCCAGGGCAATGAGATCTAAGTTAAGAATCCTGGATTTTAATTTCAGTGATCCAGGTCCTTCAATTACAAATGTCACATACTCCCATCCTTCAGGAATGGCAGCAACAAATTTACATTTTGAGTCCTTATTAACATCAATAATTCCAGCAACTCCTTTGAACCTCGTATCAGCTTCTAAGCATATCTTGTCCCTTGTTTCATGGGGAATAGAGCTTTGGGACATCTCTGCAATTGAAACTGAAGCTGTTGGAGTCTTGGGACCCTTAGGCTTTGTAGTTGTGAGATGATATAGAGATAAGGTTTTCTCTTCAATTTTAATCATTAATCCAGTCAATGCAGTGTTGGCTTTATTCAACTGTTGCCCAGTTTCCTCAAGATATCTTCGAGATTGGGTCATTTGATTTCCCATCTCTTTTACGGACCTTGATGCAAATTCATTAGATCTATTAATATTGTCCATAATGTTGTGTAGGTCTCTAGAATTACAAACCATATATACATCATTAATAGCCTCTAATCCAAGAATTAATCCTAATAAGTTCCCTCCACATAGAGATGTTATTGTCTTTTTAAATTTAGGAGCTTCTTTTCCGGATAAATCAATAAAATTGTTAAATGCTCTTAATAGTCTCTCTCTATCTCCTAGATGAGGTGGACAGTCCCGAATATATTGTATTATACTAGGGTTTGAAATCTCCCCCTGTTTTAAGATCATAAGTTTTAGTTCCTTCAGATATGATTTCTCTGCATGAACCCGAATCCTGCAATCACATTCTGGAACCTTATTATCTTTAGGAACTAAGTTAGTTGAACCTGAGGTTGATGGACCAGGAAGTTCTTCTTCAAGTCATCATGTACAGAGATTGGAACAGCACTGTCCTGCAACACTTGAGGGGGATCTGGTAGGTGGCTTGTTGATGGTCCTGGAAATGGGGTAGGATTCTTGTTTTTACTGAACTTATTTTTTCCACCCATTATTCGAGACATAAGATTGATTGTACTCGAGTCAGAGTGATAATAACTTGCTAACTCCTCAGTGAGAGCCGGATCAAGAGGTATAAACTGAAAATTAGAGCTGCTGGCAGATGATGAGGTTGATGAAGGTGATCTAAACAAAGATCGCCACCAATGATTAATACGAAAATAAATGGATGTCGTTTTGAACATGAACTGATGATTGAGAAGCTGAGGAAAAATAATAAAATATATATAAAAAAAAAGACTGTATTGTTGAAAATATCAATTAATCGTAATATGATGGAATATTCACCAATTTTCAGCAATCTATGCCATTACCATTTTTTCCAGATTGAGAAATTAAAAATCAATATGGCGAAAAAATCCAAACCGCAGAATCAATATAGCAATAATCACCTATCCAAATAAATGCACTTAGGTACCTGTTGGGAGGGTTTATGGTAGAACCCACAACCCTGAGATATTTTCTCGAGAAAATCAAACCTTCTCTTATTAAAGCTCGTGCGGTAAGTTCCTCTTGTAATTACATCTCCTTAGTTCTTGTTTCTCGCAGAACTTGATGCACTCCAAAAAGATTAATTCCTATTTATTTTAGGTAAAAATTGCAATTTTTGCTTTTAACATCTATCTTAGAGAAAATCTCCAAAAGACTGACTTTGAATCTTTTTCGATATGTCATCTTTTTAAAAATCAGATATAAAAGACTGTTGACGTAAATGAGTATGGCATTCCATGCCTGTATGGATATAGAATTTTACAATGATTTTAATATAACACGCAAAAGGGTAATTTAAAGCTAATTACACACTACATATAGAAAATAAAATACTTCACTCGCTACATTAATTGAGGCTGTGGAAAAATGTAACCAGGCCTCTGTCATACTTAAGTATTGCTCCAGGGCAATGAGATCTAAGTTAAGAATCCTGGATTTTAATTTCAGTGATCCAGGTCCTTCAATTACAAATGTCACATACTCCCATCCTTCAGGAATGGCAGCAACAAATTTACATTTTGAGTCCTTATTAACATCAATAATTCCAGCAACTCCTTTGAACCTCGTATCAGCTTCTAAGCATATCTTGTCCCTTGTTTCATGGGGAATAGAGCTTTGGGACATCTCTGCAATTGAAACTGAAGCTGTTGGAGTCTTGGGACCCTTAGGCTTTGTAGTTGTGAGATGATATAGAGATAAGGTTTTCTCTTCAATTTTAATCATTAATCCAGTCAATGCAGTGTTGGCTTTATTCAACTGTTGCCCAGTTTCCTCAAGATATCTTCGAGATTGGGTCATTTGATTTCCCATCTCTTTTACGGACCTTGATGCAAATTCATTAGATCTATTAATATTGTCCATAATGTTGTGTAGGTCTCTAGAATTACAAACCATATATACATCATTAATAGCCTCTAATCCAAGAATTAATCCTAATAAGTTCCCTCCACATAGAGATGTTATTGTCTTTTTAAATTTAGGAGCTTCTTTTCCGGATAAATCAATAAAATTGTTAAATGCTCTTAATAGTCTCTCTCTATCTCCTAGATGAGGTGGACAGTCCCGAATATATTGTATTATACTAGGGTTTAAAATCTCCCCCTGTTTTAAGATCATAAGTTTTAGTTCCTTCAGATATGATTTCTCTGCATGAACCCGAATCCTGCAATCACATTCTGGAACCTCATTATCTTTAGGAACTAAGTTAGTTGAACCTGAGGTTGATGGACCAGGAAGTGTTATAGGTTTTGTAGGGTTGACCCAACCTGGATTAACACCAGCAGCCTTCTTCTTCAAGTCATCATGTACAGAGATTGGAATAGCACTGTCCTGCAACACTTGAGGGGGATCTGGTAGGTTGCTTGTTGATGGTCCTGGAAATGGGGTAGGATTCTTGTTTTTACTGAACTTATTTTTTCCACCCATTATTCGAGACATAAGATTGATTGTACTCGAGTCAGAGTAATAATAACTTGCTAATTCCTCAGTGAGAGCCGGATCAAGAGGTATAAACTGAAAATTAGAGCTGCTGGCAGATGATGAGGTTGATGAAGGTGATCTAAACAAAGATCGCCACCAATGATTAATACGAAAATAAATGGATGTCGTTTTGAACATGAACTGATGATTGAGAAGCTGAGGAAAAATAATAAAATATAAAAAAAAAGACTGTATTGTTGAAAATATCAATTCATCGTAATATGATGGAATATTCACCAATTTTCAGCAATCTATGCCATTACCATTTTTTCCAGATTGAGAAATTAAAAATCAATATGGCGAAAAAATCCAAACCGCAGAATCAATATAGCAATAATCACCTATCCAAATAAATGCACTTAGGTACCTGTTGGGAGGGTTTATGGTAGAACCCACAACCCTGAGATATTTTCTCGAGAAAATCAAACCTTCTCTTATTAAAGCTCGTGCGGTCAGTTCCTCTTGTAATTACATCTCCTTAGTTCTTGTTTCTCGCAGAACTTGATGCACTCCAAAAAGATTAATTCCTATTTATTTTAGGTAAAAATTGCAAATTTTGCTTTTAACATCTATCTTAGAGAAAATCTCCAAAAGACTGACTTTGAATCTTTTTCGATATGTCATCTTTTTAAAAATCAGATTTAAAAGACTGTTGACGTAAATGAGTATGGCATTTCATGCCTGTATGGATATAGAATTTTACAATGATTTTGATATAACACGCAAAAGGGTAATTTAAAGCTAATTACACACTACATATAGAAAATAAAATACTTCACTCGCTACATTAACTGAGGCTGTGGAAAAATGTAACCAGGCCTCTGTCATACTTAAGTATTGCTCCAGGGCAATGAGATCTAAGTTAAGAATCCTGGATTATAATTTCAGTGATCCAGGTCCTTCAATTACAAATGTCACATACTCCCATCCTTCAGGAATGGCAGCAACAAATTTACATTTTGAGTCCTTATTAACATCAATAATTCCAGCAACTCCTTTGAACCTCGTATCAGCTTCTAAGCATATCTTGTCCCTTGTTTCATGGGGAATAGAGCTTTGGGACATCTCTGCAATTGAAACTGAAGCTGTTGGAGTCTTGGGACCCTTAGGCTTTGTAGTTGTGAGATGATATAGAGATAAGGTTTTCTCTTCAATTTTAATCATTAATCCAGTCAATGCAGTGTTGGCTTTATTCAACTGTTGCCCAGTTTCCTCAAGATATCTTCGAGATTGGGTCATTTGATTTCCCATCTCTTTTACGGACCTTGATGCAAATTCATTAGATCTATTAATATTGTCCATAATGTTGTGTAGGTCTCTAGAATTACAAACCATATATACATCATTAATAGCCTCTAATCCAAGAATTAATCCTAATAAGTTCCCTCCACATAGAGATGTTATTGTCTTTTTAAATTTAGGAGCTTCTTTTCCGGATAAATCAATAAAATTGTTAAATGCTCTTAATAGTCTCTCTCTATCTCCTAGATGAGGTGGACAGTCCCGAATATATTGTATTATACTAGGGTTTAAAATCTCCCCCTGTTTTAAGATCATAAGTTTTAGTTCCTTCAGATATGATTTCTCTGCATGAACCCGAATCCTGCAATCACATTCTGGAACCTCATTATCTTTAGGAACTAAGTTAGTTGAACCTGAGGTTGATGGACCAGGAAGTGTTATAGGTTTTGTAGGGTTGACCCAACCTGGATTAACACCAGCAGCCTTCTTCTTCAAGTCATCATGTACAGAGATTGGAACAGCACTGTCCTGCAACACTTGAGGGGGATCTGGTAGGTTGCTTGTTGATGGTCCTAGAAATGGGGTAGGATTCTTGTTTTTACTGAACTTATTTTTTCCACCCATTATTCGAGACATAAGATTGATTGCACTCGAGTCAGAGTGATAATAACTTGCTAATTCCTCAGTGAGAGCCGGATCAAGAGGTATAAACTGAAAATTAGAGCTGCTGGCAGATGATGAGGTTGATGAAGGTGATCTAAACAAAGATCGCCACCAATGATTAATACGAAAATAAATGGATGTCGTTTTGAACATGAACTGATGATTGAGAAGCTGAGGAAAAATAATAAAATATATATAAAAAAAAAGACTGTATTGTTGAAAATATCAATTAATCGTAATATGATGGAATATTCACCAATTTTCAGCAATCTATGCCATTACCATTTTTTCCAGATTGAGAAATTAAAAATCAATATGGCGAAAAAATCCAAACCGCAGAATCAATATAGCAATAATCACCTATCCAAATAAATGCACTTAGGTACCTGTTGGGAGGGTTTATGGTAGAACCCACAACCCTGAGATATTTTCTCGAGAAAATCAAACCTTCTCTTATTAAAGCTCGTGCGGTCAGTTCCTCTTGTAATTACATCTCCTTAGTTCTTGTTTCTCGCAGAACTTGATGCACTCCAAAAAGATTAATTCCTATTTATTTTAGGTAAAAATTGCAAATTTTGCTTTTAACATCTATCTTAGAGAAAATCTCCAAAAGACTGACTTTGAATCTTTTTCGATATGTCATCTTTTTAAAAATCAGATTTAAAAGACTGTTGACGTAAATGAGTATGGCATTCCATGCCTGTATGGATATAGAATTTTACAATGATTTTGATATAACACGCAAAAGGGTAATTTAAAGCTAATTACACACTACATATAGAAAATAAAATACTTCACTCGCTACATTAATTGAGGCTGTGGAAAAATGTAACCAGGCCTCTGTCATACTTAAGTATTGCTCCAGGGCAATGAGATCTAAGTTAAGAATCCTGGATTTTAATTTCAGTGATCCAGGTCCTTCAATTACAAATGTCACATACTCCCATCCTTCAGGAATGGCAGCAACAAATTTACATTTTGAGTCCTTATTAACATCAATAATTCCAGCAACTCCTTTGAACCTCGTATCAGCTTCTAAGCATATCTTGTCCCTTGTTTCATGGGGAATAGAGCTTTGGGACATCTCTGCAATTGAAACTGAAGCTGTTGGAGTCTTGGGACCCTTAGGCTTTGTAGTTGTGAGATGATATAGAGATAAGGTTTTCTCTTCAATTTTAATCATTAATCCAGTCAATGCAGTGTTGGCTTTATTCAACTGTTGCCCAGTTTCCTCAAGATATCTTCGAGATTGGGTCATTTGATTTCCCATCTCTTTTACGGACCTTGATGCAAATTCATTAGATCTATTAATATTGTCCATAATGTTGTGTAGGTCTCTAGAATTACAAACCATATATACATTATTAATAGCCTCTAATCCAAGAATTAATCCTAATAAGTTCCCTCCACATAGAGATGTTATTGTCTTTTTAAATTTAGGAGCTTCTTTTCCGGATAAATCAATAAAATTGTTAAATGCTCTTAATAGTCTCTCTCTATCTCCTAGATGAGGTGGACAGTCCCGAATATATTGTATTATACTAGGGTTTAAAATCTCCCCCTGTTTTAAGATCATAAGTTTTAGTTCCTTCAGATATGATTTCTCTGCATGAACCCGAATCCTGCAATCACATTCTGGAACCTCATTATCTTTAGGAACTAAGTTAGTTGAACCTGAGGTTGATGGACCAGGAAGTGTTATAGGTTTTGTAGGGTTGACCCAACCTGGATTAACACCAGCAGCCTTCTTCTTCAAGTCATCATGTACAGAGATTGGAATAGCACTGTCCTGCAACACTTGAGGGGGATCTGGTAGGTTGCTTGTTGATGGTCCTGGAAATGGGGTAGGATTCTTGTTTTTACTGAACTTATTTTTTCCACCCATTATTCGAGACATAAGATTGATTGTACTCGAGTCAGAGTAATAATAACTTGCTAATTCCTCAGTGAGAGCCGGATCAAGAGGTATAAACTGAAAATTAGAGCTGCTGGCAGATGATGAGGTTGATGGAGGTGATCTAAACAAAGATCGCCACCAATGATTAATACGAAAATAAATGGATGTCGTTTTGAACATGAACTGATGATTGAGAAGCTAAGGAAAAATAATAAAATATAAAAAAAAAGACTGTATTGTTGAAAATATCAATTAATCGTAATATGATGGAATATTCACCAATTTTCAGCAATCTATGCCATTACCATTTTTTCCAGATTGAGAAATTAAAAATCAATATGGCGAAAAATTCCAAACCGCAGAATCAATATAGCAATAATCACCTATCCAAATAAATGCACTTAGGTACCTGTTGGGAGGGTTTATGGTAGAACCCACAACCCTGAGATATTTTCTCGAGAAAATCAAACCTTCTCTTATTAAAGCTCGTGCGGTCAGTTCCTCTTGTAATTACATCTCCTTAGTTCTTGTTTCTCGCAGAACTTGATGCACTCCAAAAAGATTAATTCCTATTTATTTTAGGTAAAAATTGCAAATTTTGCTTTTAACATCTATCTTAGAGAAAATCTCCAAAAGACTGACTTTGAATCTTTTTCGATATGTCATCTTTTTAAAAATCAGATTTAAAAGACTGTTGACTTAAATGAGTATGGCATTCCATGCCTGTATGGATATAGAATTTTACAATGATTTTGATATAACACGCAAAAGGGTAATTTAAAGCTAATTACACACTACATATAGAAAATAAAATACTTCACTCGCTACATTAATTGAGGCTGTGGAAAAATGTAACCAGGCCTCTGTCATACTTAAGTATTGCTCCAGGGCAATAAGATCTAAGTTAAGAATCCTGGATTTTAATTTCAGTGATCCAGGTCCTTCAATTACAAATGTCACATACTCCCATCCTTCAGGAATGGCAGCAACAAATTTACATTTTGAGTCCTTATTAACATCAATAATTCCAGCAACTCCTTTGAACCTCGTATCAGCTTCTAAGCATATCTTGTCCCTTGTTTCATGGGGAATAGAGCTTTGGGACATCTCTGCAATTGAAACTGAAGCTGTTGGAGTCTTGGGACCCTTAGGCTTTGTAGTTGTGAGATGATATAGTGATAAGGTTTTCTCTTCAATTTTAATCATTAATCCAGTCAATGCAGTGTTGGCTTTATTCAACTGTTGCCCAGTTTCCTCAAGATATCTTCGAGATTGGGTCATTTGATTTCCCATCTCTTTTACGGACCTTGATGCAAATTCATTAGATCTATTAATATTGTCCATAATGTTGTGTAGGTCTCTAGAATTACAAACCATATATACATCATTAATAGCCTCTAATCCAAGAATTAATCCTAATAAGTTCCCTCCACATAGAGATGTTATTGTCTTTTTAAATTTAGGAGCTTCTTTTCCGGATAAATCAATAAAATTGTTAAATGCTCTTAATAGTCTCTCTCTATCTCCTAGATGAGGTGGACAGTCCCGAATATATTGTATTATACTAGGGTTTGAAATCTCCCCCTGTTTTAAGATCATAAGTTTTAGTTCCTTCAGATATGATTTCTCTGCATGAACCCGAATCCTGCAATCACATTCTGGAACCTCATTATCTTTAGGAACTAAGTTAGTTGAACCTGAGGTTGATGGACCAGGAAGTGTTATAGGTTTTGTAGGGTTGACCCAACCTGGATTAACACCAGCAGCCTTCTTCTTCAAGTCATCATGTACAGAGATTGGAATAGCACTGTCCTGCAACACTTGAGGGGGATCTGGTAGGTTGCTTGTTGATGGTCCTGGAAATGGGGTAGGATTCTTGTTTTTACTGAACTTATTTTTTCCACCCATTATTCGAGACATAAGATTGATTGTACTCGAGTCAGAGTAATAATAACTTGCTAATTCCTCAGTGAGAGCCGGATCAAGAGGTATAAACTGAAAATTAGAGCTGCTGGCAGATGATGAGGTTGATGAAGGTGATCTAAACAAAGATCGCCACCAATGATTAATACGAAAATAAATGGATGTCGTTTTGAACATGAACTGATGATTGAGAAGCTGAGGAAAAATAATAAAATATAAAAAAAAAGACTGTATTGTTGAAAATATCAATTCATCGTAATATGATGGAATATTCACCAATTTTCAGCAATCTATGCCATTACCATTTTTTCCAGATTGAGAAATTAAAAATCAATATGGCGAAAAAATCCAAACCGCAGAATCAATATAGCAATAATCACCTATCCAAATAAATGCACTTAGGTACCTGTTGGGAGGGTTTATGGTAGAACCCACAACCCTGAGATATTTTCTCGAGAAAATCAAACCTTCTCTTATTAAAGCTCGTGCGGTCAGTTCCTCTTGTAATTACATCTCCTTAGTTCTTGTTTCTCGCAGAACTTGATGCACTCCAAAAAGATTAATTCCTATTTATTTTAGGTAAAAATTGCAAATTTTGCTTTTAACATCTATCTTAGAGAAAATCTCCAAAAGACTGACTTTGAATCTTTTTCGATATGTCATCTTTTTAAAAATCAGATTTAAAAGACTGTTGACGTAAATGAGTATGGCATTCCATGCCTGTATGGATATAGAATTTTACAATGATTTTGATATAACACGCAAAAGGGTAATTTAAAGCTAATTACACACTACATATAGAAAATAAAATACTTCACTCGCTACATTAACTGAGGCTGTGGAAAAATGTAACCAGGCCTCTGTCATACTTAAGTATTGCTCCAGGGCAATGAGATCTAAGTTAAGAATCCTGGATTATAATTTCAGTGATCCAGGTCCTTCAATTACAAATGTCACATACTCCCATCCTTCAGGAATGGCAGCAACAAATTTACATTTTGAGTCCTTATTAACATCAATAATTCCAGCAACTCCTTTGAACCTCGTATCAGCTTCTAAGCATATCTTGTCCCTTGTTTCATGGGGAATAGAGCTTTGGGACATCTCTGCAATTGAAACTGAAGCTGTTGGAGTCTTGGGACCCTTAGGCTTTGTAGTTGTGAGATGATATAGAGATAAGGTTTTCTCTTCAATTTTAATCATTAATCCAGTCAATGCAGTGTTGGCTTTATTCAACTGTTGCCCAGTTTCCTCAAGATATCTTCGAGATTGGGTCATTTGATTTCCCATCTCTTTTACGGACCTTGATGCAAATTCATTAGATCTATTAATATTGTCCATAATGTTGTGTAGGTCTCTAGAATTACAAACCATATATACATCATTAATAGCCTCTAATCCAAGAATTAATCCTAATAAGTTCCCTCCACATAGAGATGTTATTGTCTTTTTAAATTTAGGAGCTTCTTTTCCGGATAAATCAATAAAATTGTTAAATGCTCTTAATAGTCTCTCTCTATCTCCTAGATGAGGTGGACAGTCCCGAATATATTGTATTATACTAGGGTTTAAAATCTCCCCCTGTTTTAAGATCATAAGTTTTAGTTCCTTCAGATATGATTTCTCTGCATGAACCCGAATCCTGCAATCACATTCTGGAACCTCATTATCTTTAGGAACTAAGTTAGTTGAACCTGAGGTTGATGGACCAGGAAGTGTTATAGGTTTTGTAGGGTTGACCCAACCTGGATTAACACCAGCAGCCTTCTTCTTCAAGTCATCATGTACAGAGATTGGAACAGCACTGTCCTGCAACACTTGAGGGGGATCTGGTAGGTTGCTTGTTGATGGTCCTAGAAATGGGGTAGGATTCTTGTTTTTACTGAACTTATTTTTTCCACCCATTATTCGAGACATAAGATTGATTGCACTCGAGTCAGAGTGATAATAACTTGCTAATTCCTCAGTGAGAGCCGGATCAAGAGGTATAAACTGAAAATTAGAGCTGCTGGCAGATGATGAGGTTGATGAAGGTGATCTAAACAAAGATCGCCACCAATGATTAATACGAAAATAAATGGATGTCGTTTTGAACATGAACTGATGATTGAGAAGCTGAGGAAAAATAATAAAATATATATAAAAAAAAAGACTGTATTGTTGAAAATATCAATTAATCGTAATATGATGGAATATTCACCAATTTTCAGCAATCTATGCCATTACCATTTTTTCCAGATTGAGAAATTAAAAATCAATATGGCGAAAAAATCCAAACCGCAGAATCAATATAGCAATAATCACCTATCCAAATAAATGCACTTAGGTACCTGTTGGGAGGGTTTATGGTAGAACCCACAACCCTGAGATATTTTCTCGAGAAAATCAAACCTTCTCTTATTAAAGCTCGTGCGGTCAGTTCCTCTTGTAATTACATCTCCTTAGTTCTTGTTTCTCGCAGAACTTGATGCACTCCAAAAAGATTAATTCCTATTTATTTTAGGTAAAAATTGCAAATTTTGCTTTTAACATCTATCTTAGAGAAAATCTCCAAAAGACTGACTTTGAATCTTTTTCGATATGTCATCTTTTTAAAAATCAGATTTAAAAGACTGTTGACGTAAATGAGTATGGCATTCCATGCCTGTATGGATATAGAATTTTACAATGATTTTGATATAACACGCAAAAGGGTAATTTAAAGCTAATTACACACTACATATAGAAAATAAAATACTTCACTCGCTACATTAATTGAGGCTGTGGAAAAATGTAACCAGGCCTCTGTCATACTTAAGTATTGCTCCAGGGCAATGAGATCTAAGTTAAGAATCCTGGATTTTAATTTCAGTGATCCAGGTCCTTCAATTACAAATGTCACATACTCCCATCCTTCAGGAATGGCAGCAACAAATTTACATTTTGAGTCCTTATTAACATCAATAATTCCAGCAACTCCTTTGAACCTCGTATCAGCCTCTAAGCATATCTTGTCCCTTGTTTCATGGGGAATAGAGCTTTGGGACATCTCTGCAATTGAAACTGAAGCTGTTGGAGTCTTGGGACCCTTAGGCTTTGTAGTTGTGAGATGATATAGAGATAAGGTTTTCTCTTCAATTTTAATCATTAATCCAGTCAATGCAGTGTTGGCTTTATTCAACTGTTGCCCAGTTTCCTCAAGATATCTTCGAGATTGGGTCATTTGATTTCCCATCTCTTTTACGGACCTTGATGCAAATTCATTAGATCTATTAATATTGTCCATAATGTTGTGTAGGTCTCTAGAATTACAAACCATATATACATCATTAATAGCCTCTAATCCAAGAATTAATCCTAATAAGTTCCCTCCACATAGAGATGTTATTGTCTTTTTAAATTTAGGAGCTTCTTTTCCGGATAAATCAATAAAATTGTTAAATGCTCTTAATAGTCTCTCTCTATCTCCTAGATGAGGTGGACAGTCCCGAATATATTGTATTATACTAGGGTTTGAAATCTCCCCCTGTTTTAAGATCATAAGTTTTAGTTCCTTCAGATATGATTTCTCTGCATGAACCCGAATCCTGCAATCACATTCTGGAACCTCATTATCTTTAGGAACTAAGTTAGTTGAACCTGAGGTTGATGGACCAGGAAGTGTTATAGGTTTTGTAGGGTTGACCCAACCTGGATTAACACCAGCAGCCTTCTTCTTCAAGTCATCATGTACAGAGATTGGAACAGCACTGTCCTGCAACACTTGAGGGGGATCTGGTAGGTTGCTTGTTGATGGTCCTAGAAATGGGGTAGGATTCTTGTTTTTACTGAACTTATTTTTTCCACCCATTATTCGAGACATAAGATTGATTGCACTCGAGTCAGAGTGATAATAACTTGCTAATTCCTCAGTGAGAGCCGGATCAAGAGGTATAAACTGAAAATTAGAGCTGCTGGCAGATGATGAGGTTGATGAAGGTGATCTAAACAAAGATCGCCACCAATGATTAATACGAAAATAAATGGATGTCGTTTTGAACATGAACTGATGATTGAGAAGCTGAGGAAAAATAATAAAATATATATATAAAAAAAGACTGTATTGTTGAAAATATCAATTAATCGTAATATGATGGAATATTCACCAATTTTCAGCAATCTATGCCATTACCATTTTTTCCAGATTGAGAAATTAAAAATCAATATGGCGAAAAAATCCAAACCGCAGAATCAATATAGCAATAATCACCTATCCAAATAAATGCACTTAGGTACCTGTTGGGAGGGTTTATGGTAGAACCCACAACCCTGAGATATTTTCTCGAGAAAATCAAACCTTCTCTTATTAAAGCTCGTGCGGTCAGTTCCTCTTGTAATTACATCTCCTTAGTTCTTGTTTCTCGCAGAACTTGATGCACTCCAAAAAGATTAATTCCTATTTATTTTAGGTAAAAATTGCAAATTTTGCTTTTAACATCTATCTTAGAGAAAATCTCCAAAAGACTGACTTTGAATCTTTTTCGATATGTCATCTTTTTAAAAATCAGATTTAAAAGACTGTTGACGTAAATGAGTATGGCATTCCATGCCTGTATGGATATAGAATTTTACAATGATTTTGATATAACACGCAAAAGGGTAATTTAAAGCTAATTACACACTACATATAGAAAATAAAATACTTCACTCGCTACATTAACTGAGGCTGTGGAAAAATGTAACCAGGCCTCTGTCATACTTAAGTATTGCTCCAGGGCAATGAGATCTAAGTTAAGAATCCTGGATTATAATTTCAGTGATCCAGGTCCTTCAATTACAAATGTCACATACTCCCATCCTTCAGGAATGGCAGCAACAAATTTACATTTTGAGTCCTTATTAACATCAATAATTCCAGCAACTCCTTTGAACCTCGTATCAGCTTCTAAGCATATCTTGTCCCTTGTTTCATGGGGAATAGAGCTTTGGGACATCTCTGCAATTGAAACTGAAGCTGTTGGAGTCTTGGGACCCTTAGGCTTTGTAGTTGTGAGATGATATAGAGATAAGGTTTTCTCTTCAATTTTAATCATTAATCCAGTCAATGCAGTGTTGGCTTTATTCAACTGTTGCCCAGTTTCCTCAAGATATCTTCGAGATTGGGTCATTTGATTTCCCATCTCTTTTACGGACCTTGATGCAAATTCATTAGATCTATTAATATTGTCCATAATGTTGTGTAGGTCTCTAGAATTACAAACCATATATACATCATTAATAGCCTCTAATCCAAGAATTAATCCTAATAAGTTCCCTCCACATAGAGATGTTATTGTCTTTTTAAATTTAGGAGCTTCTTTTCCGGATAAATCAATAAAATTGTTAAATGCTCTTAATAGTCTCTCTCTATCTCCTAGATGAGGTGGACAGTCCCGAATATATTGTATTATACTAGGGTTTAAAATCTCCCCCTGTTTTAAGATCATAAGTTTTAGTTCCTTCAGATATGATTTCTCTGCATGAACCCGAATCCTGCAATCACATTCTGGAACCTCATTATCTTTAGGAACTAAGTTAGTTGAACCTGAGGTTGATGGACCAGGAAGTGTTATAGGTTTTGTAGGGTTGACCCAACCTGGATTAACACCAGCAGCCTTCTTCTTCAAGTCATCATGTACAGAGATTGGAACAGCACTGTCCTGCAACACTTGAGGGGGATCTGGTAGGTTGCTTGTTGATGGTCCTAGAAATGGGGTAGGATTCTTGTTTTTACTGAACTTATTTTTTCCACCCATTATTCGAGACATAAGATTGATTGCACTCGAGTCAGAGTGATAATAACTTGCTAATTCCTCAGTGAGAGCCGGATCAAGAGGTATAAACTGAAAATTAGAGCTGCTGGCAGATGATGAGGTTGATGAAGGTGATCTAAACAAAGATCGCCACCAATGATTAATACGAAAATAAATGGATGTCGTTTTGAACATGAACTGATGATTGAGAAGCTGAGGAAAAATAATAAAATATATATAAAAAAAAAGACTGTATTGTTGAAAATATCAATTAATCGTAATATGATGGAATATTCACCAATTTTCAGCAATCTATGCCATTACCATTTTTTCCAGATTGAGAAATTAAAAATCAATATGGCGAAAAAATCCAAACCGCAGAATCAATATAGCAATAATCACCTATCCAAATAAATGCACTTAGGTACCTGTTGGGAGGGTTTATGGTAGAACCCACAACCCTGAGATATTTTCTCGAGAAAATCAAACCTTCTCTTATTAAAGCTCGTGCGGTCAGTTCCTCTTGTAATTACATCTCCTTAGTTCTTGTTTCTCGCAGAACTTGATGCACTCCAAAAAGATTAATTCCTATTTATTTTAGGTAAAAATTGCAAATTTTGCTTTTAACATCTATCTTAGAGAAAATCTCCAAAAGACTGACTTTGAATCTTTTTCGATATGTCATCTTTTTAAAAATCAGATTTAAAAGACTGTTGACGTAAATGAGTATGGCATTCCATGCCTGTATGGATATAGAATTTTACAATGATTTTGATATAACACGCAAAAGGGTAATTTAAAGCTAATTACACACTACATATAGAAAATAAAATACTTCACTCGCTACATTAATTGAGGCTGTGGAAAAATGTAACCAGGCCTCTGTCATACTTAAGTATTGCTCCAGGGCAATGAGATCTAAGTTAAGAATCCTGGATTTTAATTTCAGTGATCCAGGTCCTTCAATTACAAATGTCACATACTCCCATCCTTCAGGAATGGCAGCAACAAATTTACATTTTGAGTCCTTATTAACATCAATAATTCCAGCAACTCCTTTGAACCTCGTATCAGCTTCTAAGCATATCTTGTCCCTTGTTTCATGGGGAATAGAGCTTTGGGACATCTCTGCAATTGAAACTGAAGCTGTTGGAGTCTTGGGACCCTTAGGCTTTGTAGTTGTGAGATGATATAGAGATAAGGTTTTCTCTTCAATTTTAATCATTAATCCAGTCAATGCAGTGTTGGCTTTATTCAACTGTTGCCCAGTTTCCTCAAGATATCTTCGAGATTGGGTCATTTGATTTCCCATCTCTTTTACGGACCTTGATGCAAATTCATTAGATCTATTAATATTGTCCATAATGTTGTGTAGGTCTCTAGAATTACAAACCATATATACATTATTAATAGCCTCTAATCCAAGAATTAATCCTAATAAGTTCCCTCCACATAGAGATGTTATTGTCTTTTTAAATTTAGGAGCTTCTTTTCCGGATAAATCAATAAAATTGTTAAATGCTCTTAATAGTCTCTCTCTATCTCCTAGATGAGGTGGACAGTCCCGAATATATTGTATTATACTAGGGTTTAAAATCTCCCCCTGTTTTAAGATCATAAGTTTTAGTTCCTTCAGATATGATTTCTCTGCATGAACCCGAATCCTGCAATCACATTCTGGAACCTCATTATCTTTAGGAACTAAGTTAGTTGAACCTGAGGTTGATGGACCAGGAAGTGTTATAGGTTTTGTAGGGTTGACCCAACCTGGATTAACACCAGCAGCCTTCTTCTTCAAGTCATCATGTACAGAGATTGGAATAGCACTGTCCTGCAACACTTGAGGGGGATCTGGTAGGTTGCTTGTTGATGGTCCTGGAAATGGGGTAGGATTCTTGTTTTTACTGAACTTATTTTTTCCACCCATTATTCGAGACATAAGATTGATTGTACTCGAGTCAGAGTAATAATAACTTGCTAATTCCTCAGTGAGAGCCGGATCAAGAGGTATAAACTGAAAATTAGAGCTGCTGGCAGATGATGAGGTTGATGGAGGTGATCTAAACAAAGATCGCCACCAATGATTAATACGAAAATAAATGGATGTCGTTTTGAACATGAACTGATGATTGAGAAGCTAAGGAAAAATAATAAAATATAAAAAAAAAGACTGTATTGTTGAAAATATCAATTAATCGTAATATGATGGAATATTCACCAATTTTCAGCAATCTATGCCATTACCATTTTTTCCAGATTGAGAAATTAAAAATCAATATGGCGAAAAATTCCAAACCGCAGAATCAATATAGCAATAATCACCTATCCAAATAAATGCACTTAGGTACCTGTTGGGAGGGTTTATGGTAGAACCCACAACCCTGAGATATTTTCTCGAGAAAATCAAACCTTCTCTTATTAAAGCTCGTGCGGTCAGTTCCTCTTGTAATTACATCTCCTTAGTTCTTGTTTCTCGCAGAACTTGATGCACTCCAAAAAGATTAATTCCTATTTATTTTAGGTAAAAATTGCAAATTTTGCTTTTAACATCTATCTTAGAGAAAATCTCCAAAAGACTGACTTTGAATCTTTTTCGATATGTCATCTTTTTAAAAATCAGATTTAAAAGACTGTTGACTTAAATGAGTATGGCATTCCATGCCTGTATGGATATAGAATTTTACAATGATTTTGATATAACACGCAAAAGGGTAATTTAAAGCTAATTACACACTACATATAGAAAATAAAATACTTCACTCGCTACATTAATTGAGGCTGTGGAAAAATGTAACCAGGCCTCTGTCATACTTAAGTATTGCTCCAGGGCAATAAGATCTAAGTTAAGAATCCTGGATTTTAATTTCAGTGATCCAGGTCCTTCAATTACAAATGTCACATACTCCCATCCTTCAGGAATGGCAGCAACAAATTTACATTTTGAGTCCTTATTAACATCAATAATTCCAGCAACTCCTTTGAACCTCGTATCAGCTTCTAAGCATATCTTGTCCCTTGTTTCATGGGGAATAGAGCTTTGGGACATCTCTGCAATTGAAACTGAAGCTGTTGGAGTCTTGGGACCCTTAGGCTTTGTAGTTGTGAGATGATATAGTGATAAGGTTTTCTCTTCAATTTTAATCATTAATCCAGTCAATGCAGTGTTGGCTTTATTCAACTGTTGCCCAGTTTCCTCAAGATATCTTCGAGATTGGGTCATTTGATTTCCCATCTCTTTTACGGACCTTGATGCAAATTCATTAGATCTATTAATATTGTCCATAATGTTGTGTAGGTCTCTAGAATTACAAACCATATATACATCATTAATAGCCTCTAATCCAAGAATTAATCCTAATAAGTTCCCTCCACATAGAGATGTTATTGTCTTTTTAAATTTAGGAGCTTCTTTTCCGGATAAATCAATAAAATTGTTAAATGCTCTTAATAGTCTCTCTCTATCTCCTAGATGAGGTGGACAGTCCCGAATATATTGTATTATACTAGGGTTTGAAATCTCCCCCTGTTTTAAGATCATAAGTTTTAGTTCCTTCAGATATGATTTCTCTGCATGAACCCGAATCCTGCAATCACATTCTGGAACCTCATTATCTTTAGGAACTAAGTTAGTTGAACCTGAGGTTGATGGACCAGGAAGTGTTATAGGTTTTGTAGGGTTGACCCAACCTGGATTAACACCAGCAGCCTTCTTCTTCAAGTCATCATGTACAGAGATTGGAATAGCACTGTCCTGCAACACTTGAGGGGGATCTGGTAGGTTGCTTGTTGATGGTCCTGGAAATGGGGTAGGATTCTTGTTTTTACTGAACTTATTTTTTCCACCCATTATTCGAGACATAAGATTGATTGTACTCGAGTCAGAGTAATAATAACTTGCTAATTCCTCAGTGAGAGCCGGATCAAGAGGTATAAACTGAAAATTAGAGCTGCTGGCAGATGATGAGGTTGATGAAGGTGATCTAAACAAAGATCGCCACCAATGATTAATACGAAAATAAATGGATGTCGTTTTGAACATGAACTGATGATTGAGAAGCTGAGGAAAAATAATAAAATATATATAAAAAAAAGACTGTATTGTTGAAAATATCAATTAATCGTAATATGATGGAATATTCACCAATTTTCAGCAATCTATGCCATTACCATTTTTTCCAGATTGAGAAATTAAAAATCAATATGGCGAAAAAATCCAAACCGCAGAATCAATATAGCAATAATCACCTATCCAAATTAATGCACTTAGGTACCTGTTGGGAGGGTTTATGGTAGAACCCACAACCCTGAGATATTTTCTCGAGAAAATCAAACCTTCTCTTATTAAAGCTCGTGCGGTCAGTTCCTCTTGTAATTACATCTCCTTAGTTCTTGTTTCTCGCAGAACTTGATGCACTCCAAAAAGATTAATTCCTATTTATTTTAGGTAAAAATTGCAAATTTTGCTTTTAACATCTATCTTAGAGAAAATCTCCAAAAGACTGACTTTGAATCTTTTTCGATATGTCATCTTTTTAAAAATCAGATTTAAAAGACTGTTGACGTAAATGAGTATGGCATTCCATGCCTGTATGGATATAGAATTTTACAATGATTTTGATATAACACGCAAAAGGGTAATTTAAAGCTAATTACACACTACATATAGAAAATAAAATACTTCACTCGCTACATTAACTGAGGCTGTGGAAAAATGTAACCAGGCCTCTGTCATACTTAAGTATTGCTCCAGGGCAATGAGATCTAAGTTAAGAATCCTGGATTATAATTTCAGTGATCCAGGTCCTTCAATTACAAATGTCACATACTCCCATCCTTCAGGAATGGCAGCAACAAATTTACATTTTGAGTCCTTATTAACATCAATAATTCCAGCAACTCCTTTGAACCTCGTATCAGCTTCTAAGCATATCTTGTCCCTTGTTTCATGGGGAATAGAGCTTTGGGACATCTCTGCAATTGAAACTGAAGCTGTTGGAGTCTTGGGACCCTTAGGCTTTGTAGTTGTGAGATGATATAGAGATAAGGTTTTCTCTTCAATTTTAATCATTAATCCAGTCAATGCAGTGTTGGCTTTATTCAACTGTTGCCCAGTTTCCTCAAGATATCTTCGAGATTGGGTCATTTGATTTCCCATCTCTTTTACGGACCTTGATGCAAATTCATTAGATCTATTAATATTGTCCATAATGTTGTGTAGGTCTCTAGAATTACAAACCATATATACATTATTAATAGCCTCTAATCCAAGAATTAATCCTAATAAGTTCCCTCCACATAGAGATGTTATTGTCTTTTTAAATTTAGGAGCTTCTTTTCCGGATAAATCAATAAAATTGTTAAATGCTCTTAATAGTCTCTCTCTATCTCCTAGATGAGGTGGACAGTCCCGAATATATTGTATTATACTAGGGTTTAAAATCTCCCCCTGTTTTAAGATCATTAGTTTTAGTTCCTTCAGATATGATTTCTCTGCATGAACCCGAATCCTGCAATCACATTCTGGAACCTCATTATCTTTAGGAACTAAGTTAGTTGAACCTGAGGTTGATGGACCAGGAAGTGTTATAGGTTTTGTAGGGTTGACCCAACCTGGATTAACACCAGCAGCCTTCTTCTTCAAGTCATCATGTACAGAGATTGGAATAGCACTGTCCTGCAACACTTGAGGGGGATCTGGTAGGTTGCTTGTTGATGGTCCTGGAAATGGGGTAGGATTCTTGTTTTTACTGAACTTATTTTTTCCACCCATTATTCGAGACATAAGATTGATTGTACTCGAGTCAGAGTAATAATAACTTGCTAATTCCTCAGTGAGAGCCGGATCAAGAGGTATAAACTGAAAATTAGAGCTGCTGGCAGATGATGAGGTTGATGAAGGTGATCTAAACAAAGATCGCCACCAATGATTAATACGAAAATAAATGGATGTCGTTTTGAACATGAACTGATGATTGAGAAGCTGAGGAAAAATAATAAAATATAAAAAAAAAGACTGTATTGTTGAAAATATCAATTCATCGTAATATGATGGAATATTCACCAATTTTCAGCAATCTATGCCATTACCATTTTTTCCAGATTGAGAAATTAAAAATCAATATGGCGAAAAAATCCAAACCGCAGAATCAATATAGCAATAATCACCTATCCAAATAAATGCACTTAGGTACCTGTTGGGAGGGTTTATGGTAGAACCCACAACCCTGAGATATTTTCTCGAGAAAATCAAACCTTCTCTTATTAAAGCTCGTGCGGTCAGTTCCTCTTGTAATTACATCTCCTTAGTTCTTGTTTCTCGCAGAACTTGATGCACTCCAAAAAGATTAATTCCTATTTATTTTAGGTAAAAATTGCAAATTTTGCTTTTAACATCTATCTTAGAGAAAATCTCCAAAAGACTGACTTTGAATCTTTTTCGATATGTCATCTTTTTAAAAATCAGATTTAAAAGACTGTTGACGTAAATGAGTATGGCATTCCATGCCTGTATGGATATAGAATTTTACAATGATTTTGATATAACACGCAAAAGGGTAATTTAAAGCTAATTACACACTACATATAGAAAATAAAATACTTCACTCGCTACATTAACTGAGGCTGTGGAAAAATGTAACCAGGCCTCTGTCATACTTAAGTATTGCTCCAGGGCAATGAGATCTAAGTTAAGAATCCTGGATTATAATTTCAGTGATCCAGGTCCTTCAATTACAAATGTCACATACTCCCATCCTTCAGGAATGGCAGCAACAAATTTACATTTTGAGTCCTTATTAACATCAATAATTCCAGCAACTCCTTTGAACCTCGTATCAGCTTCTAAGCATATCTTGTCCCTTGTTTCATGGGGAATAGAGCTTTGGGACATCTCTGCAATTGAAACTGAAGCTGTTGGAGTCTTGGGACCCTTAGGCTTTGTAGTTGTGAGATGATATAGAGATAAGGTTTTCTCTTCAATTTTAATCATTAATCCAGTCAATGCAGTGTTGGCTTTATTCAACTGTTGCCCAGTTTCCTCAAGATATCTTCGAGATTGGGTCATTTGATTTCCCATCTCTTTTACGGACCTTGATGCAAATTCATTAGATCTATTAATATTGTCCATAATGTTGTGTAGGTCTCTAGAATTACAAACCATATATACATCATTAATAGCCTCTAATCCAAGAATTAATCCTAATAAGTTCCCTCCACATAGAGATGTTATTGTCTTTTTAAATTTAGGAGCTTCTTTTCCGGATAAATCAATAAAATTGTTAAATGCTCTTAATAGTCTCTCTCTATCTCCTAGATGAGGTGGACAGTCCCGAATATATTGTATTATACTAGGGTTTAAAATCTCCCCCTGTTTTAAGATCATAAGTTTTAGTTCCTTCAGATATGATTTCTCTGCATGAACCCGAATCCTGCAATCACATTCTGGAACCTCATTATCTTTAGGAACTAAGTTAGTTGAACCTGAGGTTGATGGACCAGGAAGTGTTATAGGTTTTGTAGGGTTGACCCAACCTGGATTAACACCAGCAGCCTTCTTCTTCAAGTCATCATGTACAGAGATTGGAATAGCACTGTCCTGCAACACTTGAGGGGGATCTGGTAGGTTGCTTGTTGATGGTCCTGGAAATGGGGTAGGATTCTTGTTTTTACTGAACTTATTTTTTCCACCCATTATTCGAGACATAAGATTGATTGTACTCGAGTCAGAGTAATAATAACTTGCTAATTCCTCAGTGAGAGCCGGATCAAGAGGTATAAACTGAAAATTAGAGCTGCTGGCAGATGATGAGGTTGATGAAGGTGATCTAAACAAAGATCGCCACCAATGATTAATACGAAAATAAATGGATGTCGTTTTGAACATGAACTGATGATTGAGAAGCTGAGGAAAAATAATATAAAAAAAAAGACTGTATTGTTGAAAATATCAATTCATCGTAATATGATGGAATATTCACCAATTTTCAGCAATCTATGCCATTACCATTTTTTCCAGATTGAGAAATTAAAAATCAATATGGCGAAAAAATCCAAACCGCAGAATCAATATAGCAATAATCACCTATCCAAATAAATGCACTTAGGTACCTGTTGGGAGGGTTTATGGTAGAACCCACAACCCTGAGATATTTTCTCGAGAAAATCAAACCTTCTCTTATTAAAGCTCGTGCGGTCAGTTCCTCTTGTAATTACATCTCCTTAGTTCTTGTTTCTCGCAGAACTTGATGCACTCCAAAAAGATTAATTCCTATTTATTTTAGGTAAAAATTGCAAATTTTGCTTTTAACATCTATCTTAGAGAAAATCTCCAAAAGACTGACTTTGAATCTTTTTCGATATGTCATCTTTTTAAAAATCAGATTTAAAAGACTGTTGACGTAAATGAGTATGGCATTCCATGCCTGTATGGATATAGAATTTTACAATGATTTTGATATAACACGCAAAAGGGTAATTTAAAGCTAATTACACACTACATATAGAAAATAAAATACTTCACTCGCTACATTAATTGAGGCTGTGGAAAAATGTAACCAGGCCTCTGTCATACTTAAGTATTGCTCCAGGGCAATGAGATCTAAGTTAAGAATCCTGGATTTTAATTTCAGTGATCCAGGTCCTTCAATTACAAATGTCACATACTCCCATCCTTCAGGAATGGCAGCAACAAATTTACATTTTGAGTCCTTATTAACATCAATAATTCCAGCAACTCCTTTGAACCTCGTATCAGCTTCTAAGCATATCTTGTCCCTTGTTTCATGGGGAATAGAGCTTTGGGACATCTCTGCAATTGAAACTGAAGCTGTTGGAGTCTTGGGACCCTTAGGCTTTGTAGTTGTGAGATGATATAGAGATAAGGTTTTCTCTTCAATTTTAATCATTAATCCAGTCAATGCAGTGTTGGCTTTATTCAACTGTTGCCCAGTTTCCTCAAGATATCTTCGAGATTGGGTCATTTGATTTCCCATCTCTTTTACGGACCTTGATGCAAATTCATTAGATCTATTAATATTGTCCATAATGTTGTGTAGGTCTCTAGAATTACAAACCATATATACATTATTAATAGCCTCTAATCCAAGAATTAATCCTAATAAGTTCCCTCCACATAGAGATGTTATTGTCTTTTTAAATTTAGGAGCTTCTTTTCCGGATAAATCAATAAAATTGTTAAATGCTCTTAATAGTCTCTCTCTATCTCCTAGATGAGGTGGACAGTCCCGAATATATTGTATTATACTAGGGTTTAAAATCTCCCCCTGTTTTAAGATCATAAGTTTTAGTTCCTTCAGATATGATTTCTCTGCATGAACCCGAATCCTGCAATCACATTCTGGAACCTCATTATCTTTAGGAACTAAGTTAGTTGAACCTGAGGTTGATGGACCAGGAAGTGTTATAGGTTTTGTAGGGTTGACCCAACCTGGATTAACACCAGCAGCCTTCTTCTTCAAGTCATCATGTACAGAGATTGGAATAGCACTGTCCTGCAACACTTGAGGGGGATCTGGTAGGTTGCTTGTTGATGGTCCTGGAAATGGGGTAGGATTCTTGTTTTTACTGAACTTATTTTTTCCACCCATTATTCGAGACATAAGATTGATTGTACTCGAGTCAGAGTAATAATAACTTGCTAATTCCTCAGTGAGAGCCGGATCAAGAGGTATAAACTGAAAATTAGAGCTGCTGGCAGATGATGAGGTTGATGGAGGTGATCTAAACAAAGATCGCCACCAATGATTAATACGAAAATAAATGGATGTCGTTTTGAACATGAACTGATGATTGAGAAGCTAAGGAAAAATAATAAAATATAAAAAAAAAGACTGTATTGTTGAAAATATCAATTAATCGTAATATGATGGAATATTCACCAATTTTCAGCAATCTATGCCATTACCATTTTTTCCAGATTGAGAAATTAAAAATCAATATGGCGAAAAATTCCAAACCGCAGAATCAATATAGCAATAATCACCTATCCAAATAAATGCACTTAGGTACCTGTTGGGAGGGTTTATGGTAGAACCCACAACCCTGAGATATTTTCTCGAGAAAATCAAACCTTCTCTTATTAAAGCTCGTGCGGTCAGTTCCTCTTGTAATTACATCTCCTTAGTTCTTGTTTCTCGCAGAACTTGATGCACTCCAAAAAGATTAATTCCTATTTATTTTAGGTAAAAATTGCAAATTTTGCTTTTAACATCTATCTTAGAGAAAATCTCCAAAAGACTGACTTTGAATCTTTTTCGATATGTCATCTTTTTAAAAATCAGATTTAAAAGACTGTTGACTTAAATGAGTATGGCATTCCATGCCTGTATGGATATAGAATTTTACAATGATTTTGATATAACACGCAAAAGGGTAATTTAAAGCTAATTACACACTACATATAGAAAATAAAATACTTCACTCGCTACATTAATTGAGGCTGTGGAAAAATGTAACCAGGCCTCTGTCATACTTAAGTATTGCTCCAGGGCAATAAGATCTAAGTTAAGAATCCTGGATTTTAATTTCAGTGATCCAGGTCCTTCAATTACAAATGTCACATACTCCCATCCTTCAGGAATGGCAGCAACAAATTTACATTTTGAGTCCTTATTAACATCAATAATTCCAGCAACTCCTTTGAACCTCGTATCAGCTTCTAAGCATATCTTGTCCCTTGTTTCATGGGGAATAGAGCTTTGGGACATCTCTGCAATTGAAACTGAAGCTGTTGGAGTCTTGGGACCCTTAGGCTTTGTAGTTGTGAGATGATATAGTGATAAGGTTTTCTCTTCAATTTTAATCATTAATCCAGTCAATGCAGTGTTGGCTTTATTCAACTGTTGCCCAGTTTCCTCAAGATATCTTCGAGATTGGGTCATTTGATTTCCCATCTCTTTTACGGACCTTGATGCAAATTCATTAGATCTATTAATATTGTCCATAATGTTGTGTAGGTCTCTAGAATTACAAACCATATATACATCATTAATAGCCTCTAATCCAAGAATTAATCCTAATAAGTTCCCTCCACATAGAGATGTTATTGTCTTTTTAAATTTAGGAGCTTCTTTTCCGGATAAATCAATAAAATTGTTAAATGCTCTTAATAGTCTCTCTCTATCTCCTAGATGAGGTGGACAGTCCCGAATATATTGTATTATACTAGGGTTTGAAATCTCCCCCTGTTTTAAGATCATAAGTTTTAGTTCCTTCAGATATGATTTCTCTGCATGAACCCGAATCCTGCAATCACATTCTGGAACCTCATTATCTTTAGGAACTAAGTTAGTTGAACCTGAGGTTGATGGACCAGGAAGTGTTATAGGTTTTGTAGGGTTGACCCAACCTGGATTAACACCAGCAGCCTTCTTCTTCAAGTCATCATGTACAGAGATTGGAATAGCACTGTCCTGCAACACTTGAGGGGGATCTGGTAGGTTGCTTGTTGATGGTCCTGGAAATGGGGTAGGATTCTTGTTTTTACTGAACTTATTTTTTCCACCCATTATTCGAGACATAAGATTGATTGTACTCGAGTCAGAGTAATAATAACTTGCTAATTCCTCAGTGAGAGCCGGATCAAGAGGTATAAACTGAAAATTAGAGCTGCTGGCAGATGATGAGGTTGATGAAGGTGATCTAAACAAAGATCGCCACCAATGATTAATACGAAAATAAATGGATGTCGTTTTGAACATGAACTGATGATTGAGAAGCTGAGGAAAAATAATAAAATATATATAAAAAAAAGACTGTATTGTTGAAAATATCAATTAATCGTAATATGATGGAATATTCACCAATTTTCAGCAATCTATGCCATTACCATTTTTTCCAGATTGAGAAATTAAAAATCAATATGGCGAAAAAATCCAAACCGCAGAATCAATATAGCAATAATCACCTATCCAAATTAATGCACTTAGGTACCTGTTGGGAGGGTTTATGGTAGAACCCACAACCCTGAGATATTTTCTCGAGAAAATCAAACCTTCTCTTATTAAAGCTCGTGCGGTCAGTTCCTCTTGTAATTACATCTCCTTAGTTCTTGTTTCTCGCAGAACTTGATGCACTCCAAAAAGATTAATTCCTATTTATTTTAGGTAAAAATTGCAAATTTTGCTTTTAACATCTATCTTAGAGAAAATCTCCAAAAGACTGACTTTGAATCTTTTTCGATATGTCATCTTTTTAAAAATCAGATTTAAAAGACTGTTGACGTAAATGAGTATGGCATTCCATGCCTGTATGGATATAGAATTTTACAATGATTTTGATATAACACGCAAAAGGGTAATTTAAAGCTAATTACACACTACATATAGAAAATAAAATACTTCACTCGCTACATTAACTGAGGCTGTGGAAAAATGTAACCAGGCCTCTGTCATACTTAAGTATTGCTCCAGGGCAATGAGATCTAAGTTAAGAATCCTGGATTATAATTTCAGTGATCCAGGTCCTTCAATTACAAATGTCACATACTCCCATCCTTCAGGAATGGCAGCAACAAATTTACATTTTGAGTCCTTATTAACATCAATAATTCCAGCAACTCCTTTGAACCTCGTATCAGCTTCTAAGCATATCTTGTCCCTTGTTTCATGGGGAATAGAGCTTTGGGACATCTCTGCAATTGAAACTGAAGCTGTTGGAGTCTTGGGACCCTTAGGCTTTGTAGTTGTGAGATGATATAGAGATAAGGTTTTCTCTTCAATTTGAATCATTAATCCAGTCAATGCAGTGTTGGCTTTATTCAACTGTTGCCCAGTTTCCTCAAGATATCTTCGAGATTGGGTCATTTGATTTCCCATCTCTTTTACGGACCTTGATGCAAATTCATTAGATCTATTAATATTGTCCATAATGTTGTGTAGGTCTCTAGAATTACAAACCATATATACATCATTAATAGCCTCTAATCCAAGAATTAATCCTAATAAGTTCCCTCCACATAGAGATGTTATTGTCTTTTTAAATTTAGGAGCTTCTTTTCCGGATAAATCAATAAAATTGTTAAATGCTCTTAATAGTCTCTCTCTATCTCCTAGATGAGGTGGACAGTCCCGAATATATTGTATTATACTAGGGTTTAAAATCTCCCCCTGTTTTAAGATCATAAGTTTTAGTTCCTTCAGATATGATTTCTCTGCATGAACCCGAATCCTGCAATCACATTCTGGAACCTCATTATCTTTAGGAACTAAGTTAGTTGAACCTGAGGTTGATGGACCAGGAAGTGTTATAGGTTTTGTAGGGTTGACCCAACCTGGATTAACACCAGCAGCCTTCTTCTTCAAGTCATCATGTACAGAGATTGGAATAGCACTGTCCTGCAACACTTGAGGGGGATCTGGTAGGTTGCTTGTTGATGGTCCTGGAAATGGGGTAGGATTCTTGTTTTTACTGAACTTATTTTTTCCACCCATTATTCGAGACATAAGATTGATTGTACTCGAGTCAGAGTAATAATAACTTGCTAATTCCTCAGTGAGAGCCGGATCAAGAGGTATAAACTGAAAATTAGAGCTGCTGGCAGATGATGAGGTTGATGAAGGTGATCTAAACAAAGATCGCCACCAATGATTAATACGAAAATAAATGGATGTCGTTTTGAACATGAACTGATGATTGAGAAGCTGAGGAAAAATAATATAAAAAAAAAAGACTGTATTGTTGAAAATATCAATTCATCGTAATATGATGGAATATTCACCAATTTTCAGCAATCTATGCCATTACCATTTTTTCCAGATTGAGAAATTAAAAATCAATATGGCGAAAAAATCCAAACCGCAGAATCAATATAGCAATAATCACCTATCCAAATAAATGCACTTAGGTACCTGTTGGGAGGGTTTATGGTAGAACCCACAACCCTGAGATATTTTCTCGAGAAAATCAAACCTTCTCTTATTAAAGCTCGTGCGGTCAGTTCCTCTTGTAATTACATCTCCTTAGTTCTTGTTTCTCGCAGAACTTGATGCACTCCAAAAAGATTAATTCCTATTTATTTTAGGTAAAAATTGCAAATTTTGCTTTTAACATCTATCTTAGAGAAAATCTCCAAAAGACTGACTTTGAATCTTTTTCGATATGTCATCTTTTTAAAAATCAGATTTAAAAGACTGTTGACTTAAATGAGTATGGCATTCCATGCCTGTATGGATATAGAATTTTACAATGATTTTGATATAACACGCAAAAGGGTAATTTAAAGCTAATTACACACTACATATAGAAAATAAAATACTTCACTCGCTACATTAATTGAGGCTGTGGAAAAATGTAACCAGGCCTCTGTCATACTTAAGTATTGCTCCAGGGCAATAAGATCTAAGTTAAGAATCCTGGATTTTAATTTCAGTGATCCAGGTCCTTCAATTACAAATGTCACATACTCCCATCCTTCAGGAATGGCAGCAACAAATTTACATTTTGAGTCCTTATTAACATCAATAATTCCAGCAACTCCTTTGAACCTCGTATCAGCTTCTAAGCATATCTTGTCCCTTGTTTCATGGGGAATAGAGCTTTGGGACATCTCTGCAATTGAAACTGAAGCTGTTGGAGTCTTGGGACCCTTAGGCTTTGTAGTTGTGAGATGATATAGAGATAAGGTTTTCTCTTCAATTTTAATCATTAATCCAGTCAATGCAGTGTTGGCTTTATTCAACTGTTGCCCAGTTTCCTCAAGATATCTTCGAGATTGGGTCATTTGATTTCCCATCTCTTTTACGGACCTTGATGCAAATTCATTAGATCTATTAATATTGTCCATAATGTTGTGTAGGTCTCTAGAATTACAAACCATATATACATCATTAATAGCCTCTAATCCAAGAATTAATCCTAATAAGTTCCCTCCACATAGAGATGTTATTGTCTTTTTAAATTTAGGAGCTTCTTTTCCGGATAAATCAATAAAATTGTTAAATGCTCTTAATAGTCTCTCTCTATCTCCTAGATGAGGTGGACAGTCCCGAATATATTGTATTATACTAGGGTTTGAAATCTCCCCCTGTTTTAAGATCATAAGTTTTAGTTCCTTCAGATATGATTTCTCTGCATGAACCCGAATCCTGCAATCACATTCTGGAACCTCATTATCTTTAGGAACTAAGTTAGTTGAACCTGAGGTTGATGGACCAGGAAGTGTTATAGGTTTTGTAGGGTTGACCCAACCTGGATTAACACCAGCAGCCTTCTTCTTCAAGTCATCATGTACAGAGATTGGAATAGCACTGTCCTGCAACACTTGAGGGGGATCTGGTAGGTTGCTTGTTGATGGTCCTGGAAATGGGGTAGGATTCTTGTTTTTACTGAACTTATTTTTTCCACCCATTATTCGAGACATAAGATTGATTGTACTCGAGTCAGAGTAATAATAACTTGCTAATTCCTCAGTGAGAGCCGGATCAAGAGGTATAAACTGAAAATTAGAGCTGCTGGCAGATGATGAGGTTGATGAAGGTGATCTAAACAAAGATCGCCACCAATGATTAATACGAAAATAAATGGATGTCGTTTTGAACATGAACTGATGATTGAGAAGCTGAGGAAAAATAATAAAATATATATAAAAAAAAGACTGTATTGTTGAAAATATCAATTAATCGTAATATGATGGAATATTCACCAATTTTCAGCAATCTATGCCATTACCATTTTTTCCAGATTGAGAAATTAAAAATCAATATGGCGAAAAAATCCAAACCGCAGAATCAATATAGCAATAATCACCTATCCAAATAAATGCACTTAGGTACCTGTTGGGAGGGTTTATGGTAGAACCCACAACCCTGAGATATTTTCTCGAGAAAATCAAACCTTCTCTTATTAAAGCTCGTGCGGTCAGTTCCTCTTGTAATTACATCTCCTTAGTTCTTGTTTCTCGCAGAACTTGATGCACTCCAAAAAGATTAATTCCTATTTATTTTAGGTAAAAATTGCAAATTTTGCTTTTAACATCTATCTTAGAGAAAATCTCCAAAAGACTGACTTTGAATCTTTTTCGATATGTCATCTTTTTAAAAATCAGATTTAAAAGACTGTTGACGTAAATGAGTATGGCATTCCATGCCTGTATGGATATAGAATTTTACAATGATTTTGATATAACACGCAAAAGGGTAATTTAAAGCTAATTACACACTACATATAGAAAATAAAATACTTCACTCGCTACATTAACTGAGGCTGTGGAAAAATGTAACCAGGCCTCTGTCATACTTAAGTATTGCTCCAGGGCAATGAGATCTAAGTTAAGAATCCTGGATTATAATTTCAGTGATCCAGGTCCTTCAATTACAAATGTCACATACTCCCATCCTTCAGGAATGGCAGCAACAAATTTACATTTTGAGTCCTTATTAACATCAATAATTCCAGCAACTCCTTTGAACCTCGTATCAGCTTCTAAGCATATCTTGTCCCTTGTTTCATGGGGAATAGAGCTTTGGGACATCTCTGCAATTGAAACTGAAGCTGTTGGAGTCTTGGGACCCTTAGGCTTTGTAGTTGTGAGATGATATAGAGATAAGGTTTTCTCTTCAATTTTAATCATTAATCCAGTCAATGCAGTGTTGGCTTTATTCAACTGTTGCCCAGTTTCCTCAAGATATCTTCGAGATTGGGTCATTTGATTTCCCATCTCTTTTACGGACCTTGATGCAAATTCATTAGATCTATTAATATTGTCCATAATGTTGTGTAGGTCTCTAGAATTACAAACCATATATACATCATTAATAGCCTCTAATCCAAGAATTAATCCTAATAAGTTCCCTCCACATAGAGATGTTATTGTCTTTTTAAATTTAGGAGCTTCTTTTCCGGATAAATCAATAAAATTGTTAAATGCTCTTAATAGTCTCTCTCTATCTCCTAGATGAGGTGGACAGTCCCGAATATATTGTATTATACTAGGGTTTAAAATCTCCCCCTGTTTTAAGATCATAAGTTTTAGTTCCTTCAGATATGATTTCTCTGCATGAACCCGAATCCTGCAATCACATTCTGGAACCTCATTATCTTTAGGAACTAAGTTAGTTGAACCTGAGGTTGATGGACCAGGAAGTGTTATAGGTTTTGTAGGGTTGACCCAACCTGGATTAACACCAGCAGCCTTCTTCTTCAAGTCATCATGTACAGAGATTGGAATAGCACTGTCCTGCAACACTTGAGGGGGATCTGGTAGGTTGCTTGTTGATGGTCCTGGAAATGGGGTAGGATTCTTGTTTTTACTGAACTTATTTTTTCCACCCATTATTCGAGACATAAGATTGATTGTACTCGAGTCAGAGTAATAATAACTTGCTAATTCCTCAGTGAGAGCCGGATCAAGAGGTATAAACTGAAAATTAGAGCTGCTGGCAGATGATGAGGTTGATGAAGGTGATCTAAACAAAGATCGCCACCAATGATTAATACGAAAATAAATGGATGTCGTTTTGAACATGAACTGATGATTGAGAAGCTGAGGAAAAATAATAAAATATAAAAAAAAAGACTGTATTGTTGAAAATATCAATTCATCGTAATATGATGGAATATTCACCAATTTTCAGCAATCTATGCCATTACCATTTTTTCCAGATTGAGAAATTAAAAATCAATATGGCGAAAAAATCCAAACCGCAGAATCAATATAGCAATAATCACCTATCCAAATAAATGCACTTAGGTACCTGTTGGGAGGGTTTATGGTAGAACCCACAACCCTGAGATATTTTCTCGAGAAAATCAAACCTTCTCTTATTAAAGCTCGTGCGGTCAGTTCCTCTTGTAATTACATCTCCTTAGTTCTTGTTTCTCGCAGAACTTGATGCACTCCAAAAAGATTAATTCCTATTTATTTTAGGTAAAAATTGCAAATTTTGCTTTTAACATCTATCTTAGAGAAAATCTCCAAAAGACTGACTTTGAATCTTTTTCGATATGTCATCTTTTTAAAAATCAGATTTAAAAGACTGTTGACGTAAATGAGTATGGCATTCCATGCCTGTATGGATATAGAATTTTACAATGATTTTGATATTACACGCAAAAGGGTAATTTAAAGCTAATTACACACTACATATAGAAAATAAAATACTTCACTCGCTACATTAACTGAGGCTGTGGAAAAATGTAACCAGGCCTCTGTCATACTTAAGTATTGCTCCAGGGCAATGAGATCTAAGTTAAGAATCCTGGATTATAATTTCAGTGATCCAGGTCCTTCAATTACAAATGTCACATACTCCCATCCTTCAGGAATGGCAGCAACAAATTTACATTTTGAGTCCTTATTAACATCAATAATTCCAGCAACTCCTTTGAACCTCGTATCAGCTTCTAAGCATATCTTGTCCCTTGTTTCATGGGGAATAGAGCTTTGGGACATCTCTGCAATTGAAACTGAAGCTGTTGGAGTCTTGGGACCCTTAGGCTTTGTAGTTGTGAGATGATATAGAGATAAGGTTTTCTCTTCAATTTTAATCATTAATCCAGTCAATGCAGTGTTGGCTTTATTCAACTGTTGCCCAGTTTCCTCAAGATATCTTCGAGATTGGGTCATTTGATTTCCCATCTCTTTTACGGACCTTGATGCAAATTCATTAGATCTATTAATATTGTCCATAATGTTGTGTAGGTCTCTAGAATTACAAACCATATATACATCATTAATAGCCTCTAATCCAAGAATTAATCCTAATAAGTTCCCTCCACATAGAGATGTTATTGTCTTTTTAAATTTAGGAGCTTCTTTTCCGGATAAATCAATAAAATTGTTAAATGCTCTTAATAGTCTCTCTCTATCTCCTAGATGAGGTGGACAGTCCCGAATATATTGTATTATACTAGGGTTTAAAATCTCCCCCTGTTTTAAGATCATAAGTTTTAGTTCCTTCAGATATGATTTCTCTGCATGAACCCGAATCCTGCAATCACATTCTGGAACCTCATTATCTTTAGGAACTAAGTTAGTTGAACCTGAGGTTGATGGACCAGGAAGTGTTATAGGTTTTGTAGGGTTGACCCAACCTGGATTAACACCAGCAGCCTTCTTCTTCAAGTCATCATGTACAGAGATTGGAACAGCACTGTCCTGCAACACTTGAGGGGGATCTGGTAGGTTGCTTGTTGATGGTCCTAGAAATGGGGTAGGATTCTTGTTTTTACTGAACTTATTTTTTCCACCCATTATTCGAGACATAAGATTGATTGCACTCGAGTCAGAGTGATAATAACTTGCTAATTCCTCAGTGAGAGCCGGATCAAGAGGTATAAACTGAAAATTAGAGCTGCTGGCAGATGATGAGGTTGATGAAGGTGATCTAAACAAAGATCGCCACCAATGATTAATACGAAAATAAATGGATGTCGTTTTGAACATGAACTGATGATTGAGAAGCTGAGGAAAAATAATAAAATATATATAAAAAAAAAGACTGTATTGTTGAAAATATCAATTAATCGTAATATGATGGAATATTCACCAATTTTCAGCAATCTATGCCATTACCATTTTTTCCAGATTGAGAAATTAAAAATCAATATGGCGAAAAAATCCAAACCGCAGAATCAATATAGCAATAATCACCTATCCAAATAAATGCACTTAGGTACCTGTTGGGAGGGTTTATGGTAGAACCCACAACCCTGAGATATTTTCTCGAGAAAATCAAACCTTCTCTTATTAAAGCTCGTGCGGTCAGTTCCTCTTGTAATTACATCTCCTTAGTTCTTGTTTCTCGCAGAACTTGATGCACTCCAAAAAGATTAATTCCTATTTATTTTAGGTAAAAATTGCAAATTTTGCTTTTAACATCTATCTTAGAGAAAATCTCCAAAAGACTGACTTTGAATCTTTTTCGATATGTCATCTTTTTAAAAATCAGATTTAAAAGACTGTTGACGTAAATGAGTATGGCATTCCATGCCTGTATGGATATAGAATTTTACAATGATTTTGATATAACACGCAAAAGGGTAATTTAAAGCTAATTACACACTACATATAGAAAATAAAATACTTCACTCGCTACATTAATTGAGGCTGTGGAAAAATGTAACCAGGCCTCTGTCATACTTAAGTATTGCTCCAGGGCAATGAGATCTAAGTTAAGAATCCTGGATTTTAATTTCAGTGATCCAGGTCCTTCAATTACAAATGTCACATACTCCCATCCTTCAGGAATGGCAGCAACAAATTTACATTTTGAGTCCTTATTAACATCAATAATTCCAGCAACTCCTTTGAACCTCGTATCAGCCTCTAAGCATATCTTGTCCCTTGTTTCATGGGGAATAGAGCTTTGGGACATCTCTGCAATTGAAACTGAAGCTGTTGGAGTCTTGGGACCCTTAGGCTTTGTAGTTGTGAGATGATATAGAGATAAGGTTTTCTCTTCAATTTTAATCATTAATCCAGTCAATGCAGTGTTGGCTTTATTCAACTGTTGCCCAGTTTCCTCAAGATATCTTCGAGATTGGGTCATTTGATTTCCCATCTCTTTTACGGACCTTGATGCAAATTCATTAGATCTATTAATATTGTCCATAATGTTGTGTAGGTCTCTAGAATTACAAACCATATATACATCATTAATAGCCTCTAATCCAAGAATTAATCCTAATAAGTTCCCTCCACATAGAGATGTTATTGTCTTTTTAAATTTAGGAGCTTCTTTTCCGGATAAATCAATAAAATTGTTAAATGCTCTTAATAGTCTCTCTCTATCTCCTAGATGAGGTGGACAGTCCCGAATATATTGTATTATACTAGGGTTTGAAATCTCCCCCTGTTTTAAGATCATAAGTTTTAGTTCCTTCAGATATGATTTCTCTGCATGAACCCGAATCCTGCAATCACATTCTGGAACCTCATTATCTTTAGGAACTAAGTTAGTTGAACCTGAGGTTGATGGACCAGGAAGTGTTATAGGTTTTGTAGGGTTGACCCAACCTGGATTAACACCAGCAGCCTTCTTCTTCAAGTCATCATGTACAGAGATTGGAACAGCACTGTCCTGCAACACTTGAGGGGGATCTGGTAGGTTGCTTGTTGATGGTCCTAGAAATGGGGTAGGATTCTTGTTTTTACTGAACTTATTTTTTCCACCCATTATTCGAGACATAAGATTGATTGCACTCGAGTCAGAGTGATAATAACTTGCTAATTCCTCAGTGAGAGCCGGATCAAGAGGTATAAACTGAAAATTAGAGCTGCTGGCAGATGATGAGGTTGATGAAGGTGATCTAAACAAAGATCGCCACCAATGATTAATACGAAAATAAATGGATGTCGTTTTGAACATGAACTGATGATTGAGAAGCTGAGGAAAAATAATAAAATATATATATAAAAAAAGACTGTATTGTTGAAAATATCAATTAATCGTAATATGATGGAATATTCACCAATTTTCAGCAATCTATGCCATTACCATTTTTTCCAGATTGAGAAATTAAAAATCAATATGGCGAAAAAATCCAAACCGCAGAATCAATATAGCAATAATCACCTATCCAAATAAATGCACTTAGGTACCTGTTGGGAGGGTTTATGGTAGAACCCACAACCCTGAGATATTTTCTCGAGAAAATCAAACCTTCTCTTATTAAAGCTCGTGCGGTCAGTTCCTCTTGTAATTACATCTCCTTAGTTCTTGTTTCTCGCAGAACTTGATGCACTCCAAAAAGATTAATTCCTATTTATTTTAGGTAAAAATTGCAAATTTTGCTTTTAACATCTATCTTAGAGAAAATCTCCAAAAGACTGACTTTGAATCTTTTTCGATATGTCATCTTTTTAAAAATCAGATTTAAAAGACTGTTGACGTAAATGAGTATGGCATTCCATGCCTGTATGGATATAGAATTTTACAATGATTTTGATATAACACGCAAAAGGGTAATTTAAAGCTAATTACACACTACATATAGAAAATAAAATACTTCACTCGCTACATTAACTGAGGCTGTGGAAAAATGTAACCAGGCCTCTGTCATACTTAAGTATTGCTCCAGGGCAATGAGATCTAAGTTAAGAATCCTGGATTATAATTTCAGTGATCCAGGTCCTTCAATTACAAATGTCACATACTCCCATCCTTCAGGAATGGCAGCAACAAATTTACATTTTGAGTCCTTATTAACATCAATAATTCCAGCAACTCCTTTGAACCTCGTATCAGCTTCTAAGCATATCTTGTCCCTTGTTTCATGGGGAATAGAGCTTTGGGACATCTCTGCAATTGAAACTGAAGCTGTTGGAGTCTTGGGACCCTTAGGCTTTGTAGTTGTGAGATGATATAGAGATAAGGTTTTCTCTTCAATTTTAATCATTAATCCAGTCAATGCAGTGTTGGCTTTATTCAACTGTTGCCCAGTTTCCTCAAGATATCTTCGAGATTGGGTCATTTGATTTCCCATCTCTTTTACGGACCTTGATGCAAATTCATTAGATCTATTAATATTGTCCATAATGTTGTGTAGGTCTCTAGAATTACAAACCATATATACATCATTAATAGCCTCTAATCCAAGAATTAATCCTAATAAGTTCCCTCCACATAGAGATGTTATTGTCTTTTTAAATTTAGGAGCTTCTTTTCCGGATAAATCAATAAAATTGTTAAATGCTCTTAATAGTCTCTCTCTATCTCCTAGATGAGGTGGACAGTCCCGAATATATTGTATTATACTAGGGTTTAAAATCTCCCCCTGTTTTAAGATCATAAGTTTTAGTTCCTTCAGATATGATTTCTCTGCATGAACCCGAATCCTGCAATCACATTCTGGAACCTCATTATCTTTAGGAACTAAGTTAGTTGAACCTGAGGTTGATGGACCAGGAAGTGTTATAGGTTTTGTAGGGTTGACCCAACCTGGATTAACACCAGCAGCCTTCTTCTTCAAGTCATCATGTACAGAGATTGGAACAGCACTGTCCTGCAACACTTGAGGGGGATCTGGTAGGTTGCTTGTTGATGGTCCTAGAAATGGGGTAGGATTCTTGTTTTTACTGAACTTATTTTTTCCACCCATTATTCGAGACATAAGATTGATTGCACTCGAGTCAGAGTGATAATAACTTGCTAATTCCTCAGTGAGAGCCGGATCAAGAGGTATAAACTGAAAATTAGAGCTGCTGGCAGATGATGAGGTTGATGAAGGTGATCTAAACAAAGATCGCCACCAATGATTAATACGAAAATAAATGGATGTCGTTTTGAACATGAACTGATGATTGAGAAGCTGAGGAAAAATAATAAAATATATATAAAAAAAAAGACTGTATTGTTGAAAATATCAATTAATCGTAATATGATGGAATATTCACCAATTTTCAGCAATCTATGCCATTACCATTTTTTCCAGATTGAGAAATTAAAAATCAATATGGCGAAAAAATCCAAACCGCAGAATCAATATAGCAATAATCACCTATCCAAATAAATGCACTTAGGTACCTGTTGGGAGGGTTTATGGTAGAACCCACAACCCTGAGATATTTTCTCGAGAAAATCAAACCTTCTCTTATTAAAGCTCGTGCGGTCAGTTCCTCTTGTAATTACATCTCCTTAGTTCTTGTTTCTCGCAGAACTTGATGCACTCCAAAAAGATTAATTCCTATTTATTTTAGGTAAAAATTGCAAATTTTGCTTTTAACATCTATCTTAGAGAAAATCTCCAAAAGACTGACTTTGAATCTTTTTCGATATGTCATCTTTTTAAAAATCAGATTTAAAAGACTGTTGACGTAAATGAGTATGGCATTCCATGCCTGTATGGATATAGAATTTTACAATGATTTTGATATAACACGCAAAAGGGTAATTTAAAGCTAATTACACACTACATATAGAAAATAAAATACTTCACTCGCTACATTAATTGAGGCTGTGGAAAAATGTAACCAGGCCTCTGTCATACTTAAGTATTGCTCCAGGGCAATGAGATCTAAGTTAAGAATCCTGGATTTTAATTTCAGTGATCCAGGTCCTTCAATTACAAATGTCACATACTCCCATCCTTCAGGAATGGCAGCAACAAATTTACATTTTGAGTCCTTATTAACATCAATAATTCCAGCAACTCCTTTGAACCTCGTATCAGCTTCTAAGCATATCTTGTCCCTTGTTTCATGGGGAATAGAGCTTTGGGACATCTCTGCAATTGAAACTGAAGCTGTTGGAGTCTTGGGACCCTTAGGCTTTGTAGTTGTGAGATGATATAGAGATAAGGTTTTCTCTTCAATTTTAATCATTAATCCAGTCAATGCAGTGTTGGCTTTATTCAACTGTTGCCCAGTTTCCTCAAGATATCTTCGAGATTGGGTCATTTGATTTCCCATCTCTTTTACGGACCTTGATGCAAATTCATTAGATCTATTAATATTGTCCATAATGTTGTGTAGGTCTCTAGAATTACAAACCATATATACATTATTAATAGCCTCTAATCCAAGAATTAATCCTAATAAGTTCCCTCCACATAGAGATGTTATTGTCTTTTTAAATTTAGGAGCTTCTTTTCCGGATAAATCAATAAAATTGTTAAATGCTCTTAATAGTCTCTCTCTATCTCCTAGATGAGGTGGACAGTCCCGAATATATTGTATTATACTAGGGTTTAAAATCTCCCCCTGTTTTAAGATCATAAGTTTTAGTTCCTTCAGATATGATTTCTCTGCATGAACCCGAATCCTGCAATCACATTCTGGAACCTCATTATCTTTAGGAACTAAGTTAGTTGAACCTGAGGTTGATGGACCAGGAAGTGTTATAGGTTTTGTAGGGTTGACCCAACCTGGATTAACACCAGCAGCCTTCTTCTTCAAGTCATCATGTACAGAGATTGGAATAGCACTGTCCTGCAACACTTGAGGGGGATCTGGTAGGTTGCTTGTTGATGGTCCTGGAAATGGGGTAGGATTCTTGTTTTTACTGAACTTATTTTTTCCACCCATTATTCGAGACATAAGATTGATTGTACTCGAGTCAGAGTAATAATAACTTGCTAATTCCTCAGTGAGAGCCGGATCAAGAGGTATAAACTGAAAATTAGAGCTGCTGGCAGATGATGAGGTTGATGGAGGTGATCTAAACAAAGATCGCCACCAATGATTAATACGAAAATAAATGGATGTCGTTTTGAACATGAACTGATGATTGAGAAGCTAAGGAAAAATAATAAAATATAAAAAAAAAGACTGTATTGTTGAAAATATCAATTAATCGTAATATGATGGAATATTCACCAATTTTCAGCAATCTATGCCATTACCATTTTTTCCAGATTGAGAAATTAAAAATCAATATGGCGAAAAATTCCAAACCGCAGAATCAATATAGCAATAATCACCTATCCAAATAAATGCACTTAGGTACCTGTTGGGAGGGTTTATGGTAGAACCCACAACCCTGAGATATTTTCTCGAGAAAATCAAACCTTCTCTTATTAAAGCTCGTGCGGTCAGTTCCTCTTGTAATTACATCTCCTTAGTTCTTGTTTCTCGCAGAACTTGATGCACTCCAAAAAGATTAATTCCTATTTATTTTAGGTAAAAATTGCAAATTTTGCTTTTAACATCTATCTTAGAGAAAATCTCCAAAAGACTGACTTTGAATCTTTTTCGATATGTCATCTTTTTAAAAATCAGATTTAAAAGACTGTTGACTTAAATGAGTATGGCATTCCATGCCTGTATGGATATAGAATTTTACAATGATTTTGATATAACACGCAAAAGGGTAATTTAAAGCTAATTACACACTACATATAGAAAATAAAATACTTCACTCGCTACATTAATTGAGGCTGTGGAAAAATGTAACCAGGCCTCTGTCATACTTAAGTATTGCTCCAGGGCAATAAGATCTAAGTTAAGAATCCTGGATTTTAATTTCAGTGATCCAGGTCCTTCAATTACAAATGTCACATACTCCCATCCTTCAGGAATGGCAGCAACAAATTTACATTTTGAGTCCTTATTAACATCAATAATTCCAGCAACTCCTTTGAACCTCGTATCAGCTTCTAAGCATATCTTGTCCCTTGTTTCATGGGGAATAGAGCTTTGGGACATCTCTGCAATTGAAACTGAAGCTGTTGGAGTCTTGGGACCCTTAGGCTTTGTAGTTGTGAGATGATATAGTGATAAGGTTTTCTCTTCAATTTTAATCATTAATCCAGTCAATGCAGTGTTGGCTTTATTCAACTGTTGCCCAGTTTCCTCAAGATATCTTCGAGATTGGGTCATTTGATTTCCCATCTCTTTTACGGACCTTGATGCAAATTCATTAGATCTATTAATATTGTCCATAATGTTGTGTAGGTCTCTAGAATTACAAACCATATATACATCATTAATAGCCTCTAATCCAAGAATTAATCCTAATAAGTTCCCTCCACATAGAGATGTTATTGTCTTTTTAAATTTAGGAGCTTCTTTTCCGGATAAATCAATAAAATTGTTAAATGCTCTTAATAGTCTCTCTCTATCTCCTAGATGAGGTGGACAGTCCCGAATATATTGTATTATACTAGGGTTTGAAATCTCCCCCTGTTTTAAGATCATAAGTTTTAGTTCCTTCAGATATGATTTCTCTGCATGAACCCGAATCCTGCAATCACATTCTGGAACCTCATTATCTTTAGGAACTAAGTTAGTTGAACCTGAGGTTGATGGACCAGGAAGTGTTATAGGTTTTGTAGGGTTGACCCAACCTGGATTAACACCAGCAGCCTTCTTCTTCAAGTCATCATGTACAGAGATTGGAATAGCACTGTCCTGCAACACTTGAGGGGGATCTGGTAGGTTGCTTGTTGATGGTCCTGGAAATGGGGTAGGATTCTTGTTTTTACTGAACTTATTTTTTCCACCCATTATTCGAGACATAAGATTGATTGTACTCGAGTCAGAGTAATAATAACTTGCTAATTCCTCAGTGAGAGCCGGATCAAGAGGTATAAACTGAAAATTAGAGCTGCTGGCAGATGATGAGGTTGATGAAGGTGATCTAAACAAAGATCGCCACCAATGATTAATACGAAAATAAATGGATGTCGTTTTGAACATGAACTGATGATTGAGAAGCTGAGGAAAAATAATAAAATATATATAAAAAAAAGACTGTATTGTTGAAAATATCAATTAATCGTAATATGATGGAATATTCACCAATTTTCAGCAATCTATGCCATTACCATTTTTTCCAGATTGAGAAATTAAAAATCAATATGGCGAAAAAATCCAAACCGCAGAATCAATATAGCAATAATCACCTATCCAAATAAATGCACTTAGGTACCTGTTGGGAGGGTTTATGGTAGAACCCACAACCCTGAGATATTTTCTCGAGAAAATCAAACCTTCTCTTATTAAAGCTCGTGCGGTCAGTTCCTCTTGTAATTACATCTCCTTAGTTCTTGTTTCTCGCAGAACTTGATGCACTCCAAAAAGATTAATTCCTATTTATTTTAGGTAAAAATTGCAAATTTTGCTTTTAACATCTATCTTAGAGAAAATCTCCAAAAGACTGACTTTGAATCTTTTTCGATATGTCATCTTTTTAAAAATCAGATTTAAAAGACTGTTGACGTAAATGAGTATGGCATTCCATGCCTGTATGGATATAGAATTTTACAATGATTTTGATATAACACGCAAAAGGGTAATTTAAAGCTAATTACACACTACATATAGAAAATAAAATACTTCACTCGCTACATTAACTGAGGCTGTGGAAAAATGTAACCAGGCCTCTGTCATACTTAAGTATTGCTCCAGGGCAATGAGATCTAAGTTAAGAATCCTGGATTATAATTTCAGTGATCCAGGTCCTTCAATTACAAATGTCACATACTCCCATCCTTCAGGAATGGCAGCAACAAATTTACATTTTGAGTCCTTATTAACATCAATAATTCCAGCAACTCCTTTGAACCTCGTATCAGCTTCTAAGCATATCTTGTCCCTTGTTTCATGGGGAATAGAGCTTTGGGACATCTCTGCAATTGAAACTGAAGCTGTTGGAGTCTTGGGACCCTTAGGCTTTGTAGTTGTGAGATGATATAGAGATAAGGTTTTCTCTTCAATTTTAATCATTAATCCAGTCAATGCAGTGTTGGCTTTATTCAACTGTTGCCCAGTTTCCTCAAGATATCTTCGAGATTGGGTCATTTGATTTCCCATCTCTTTTACGGACCTTGATGCAAATTCATTAGATCTATTAATATTGTCCATAATGTTGTGTAGGTCTCTAGAATTACAAACCATATATACATTATTAATAGCCTCTAATCCAAGAATTAATCCTAATAAGTTCCCTCCACATAGAGATGTTATTGTCTTTTTAAATTTAGGAGCTTCTTTTCCGGATAAATCAATAAAATTGTTAAATGCTCTTAATAGTCTCTCTCTATCTCCTAGATGAGGTGGACAGTCCCGAATATATTGTATTATACTAGGGTTTAAAATCTCCCCCTGTTTTAAGATCATAAGTTTTAGTTCCTTCAGATATGATTTCTCTGCATGAACCCGAATCCTGCAATCACATTCTGGAACCTCATTATCTTTAGGAACTAAGTTAGTTGAACCTGAGGTTGATGGACCAGGAAGTGTTATAGGTTTTGTAGGGTTGACCCAACCTGGATTAACACCAGCAGCCTTCTTCTTCAAGTCATCATGTACAGAGATTGGAATAGCACTGTCCTGCAACACTTGAGGGGGATCTGGTAGGTTGCTTGTTGATGGTCCTGGAAATGGGGTAGGATTCTTGTTTTTACTGAACTTATTTTTTCCACCCATTATTCGAGACATAAGATTGATTGTACTCGAGTCAGAGTAATAATAACTTGCTAATTCCTCAGTGAGAGCCGGATCAAGAGGTATAAACTGAAAATTAGAGCTGCTGGCAGATGATGAGGTTGATGAAGGTGATCTAAACAAAGATCGCCACCAATGATTAATACGAAAATAAATGGATGTCGTTTTGAACATGAACTGATGATTGAGAAGCTGAGGAAAAATAATATAAAAAAAAAAGACTGTATTGTTGAAAATATCAATTCATCGTAATATGATGGAATATTCACCAATTTTCAGCAATCTATGCCATTACCATTTTTTCCAGATTGAGAAATTAAAAATCAATATGGCGAAAAAATCCAAACCGCAGAATCAATATAGCAATAATCACCTATCCAAATAAATGCACTTAGGTACCTGTTGGGAGGGTTTATGGTAGAACCCACAACCCTGAGATATTTTCTCGAGAAAATCAAACCTTCTCTTATTAAAGCTCGTGCGGTCAGTTCCTCTTGTAATTACATCTCCTTAGTTCTTGTTTCTCGCAGAACTTGATGCACTCCAAAAAGATTAATTCCTATTTATTTTAGGTAAAAATTGCAAATTTTGCTTTTAACATCTATCTTAGAGAAAATCTCCAAAAGACTGACTTTGAATCTTTTTCGATATGTCATCTTTTTAAAAATCAGATTTAAAAGACTGTTGACGTAAATGAGTATGGCATTCCATGCCTGTATGGATATAGAATTTTACAATGATTTTGATATAACACGCAAAAGGGTAATTTAAAGCTAATTACACACTACATATAGAAAATAAAATACTTCACTCGCTACATTAATTGAGGCTGTGGAAAAATGTAACCAGGCCTCTGTCATACTTAAGTATTGCTCCAGGGCAATGAGATCTAAGTTAAGAATCCTGGATTTTAATTTCAGTGATCCAGGTCCTTCAATTACAAATGTCACATACTCCCATCCTTCAGGAATGGCAGCAACAAATTTACATTTTGAGTCCTTATTAACATCAATAATTCCAGCAACTCCTTTGAACCTCGTATCAGCTTCTAAGCATATCTTGTCCCTTGTTTCATGGGGAATAGAGCTTTGGGACATCTCTGCAATTGAAACTGAAGCTGTTGGAGTCTTGGGACCCTTAGGCTTTGTAGTTGTGAGATGATATAGTGATAAGGTTTTCTCTTCAATTTTAATCATTAATCCAGTCAATGCAGTGTTGGCTTTATTCAACTGTTGCCCAGTTTCCTCAAGATATCTTCGAGATTGGGTCATTTGATTTCCCATCTCTTTTACGGACCTTGATGCAAATTCATTAGATCTATTAATATTGTCCATAATGTTGTGTAGGTCTCTAGAATTACAAACCATATATACATTATTAATAGCCTCTAATCCAAGAATTAATCCTAATAAGTTCCCTCCACATAGAGATGTTATTGTCTTTTTAAATTTAGGAGCTTCTTTTCCGGATAAATCAATAAAATTGTTAAATGCTCTTAATAGTCTCTCTCTATCTCCTAGATGAGGTGGACAGTCCCGAATATATTGTATTATACTAGGGTTTAAAATCTCCCCCTGTTTTAAGATCATAAGTTTTAGTTCCTTCAGATATGATTTCTCTGCATGAACCCGAATCCTGCAATCACATTCTGGAACCTCATTATCTTTAGGAACTAAGTTAGTTGAACCTGAGGTTGATGGACCAGGAAGTGTTATAGGTTTTGTAGGGTTGACCCAACCTGGATTAACACCAGCAGCCTTCTTCTTCAAGTCATCATGTACAGAGATTGGAATAGCACTGTCCTGCAACACTTGAGGGGGATCTGGTATGTTGCTTGTTGATGGTCCTGGAAATGGGGTAGGATTCTTGTTTTTACTGAACTTATTTTTTCCACCCATTATTCGAGACATAAGATTGATTGTACTCGAGTCAGAGTAATAATAACTTGCTAATTCCTCAGTGAGAGCCGGATCAAGAGGTATAAACTGAAAATTAGAGCTGCTGGCAGATGATGAGGTTGATGGAGGTGATCTAAACAAAGATCGCCACCAATGATTAATACGAAAATAAATGGATGTCGTTTTGAACATGAACTGATGATTGAGAAGCTAAGGAAAAATAATAAAATATAAAAAAAAAGACTGTATTGTTGAAAATATCAATTAATCGTAATATGATGGAATATTCACCAATTTTCAGCAATCTATGCCATTACCATTTTTTCCAGATTGAGAAATTAAAAATCAATATGGCGAAAAATTCCAAACCGCAGAATCAATATAGCAATAATCACCTATCCAAATAAATGCACTTAGGTACCTGTTGGGAGGGTTTATGGTAGAACCCACAACCCTGAGATATTTTCTCGAGAAAATCAAACCTTCTCTTATTAAAGCTCGTGCGGTCAGTTCCTCTTGTAATTACATCTCCTTAGTTCTTGTTTCTCGCAGAACTTGATGCACTCCAAAAAGATTAATTCCTATTTATTTTAGGTAAAAATTGCAAATTTTGCTTTTAACATCTATCTTAGAGAAAATCTCCAAAAGACTGACTTTGAATCTTTTTCGATATGTCATCTTTTTAAAAATCAGATTTAAAAGACTGTTGACTTAAATGAGTATGGCATTCCATGCCTGTATGGATATAGAATTTTACAATGATTTTGATATAACACGCAAAAGGGTAATTTAAAGCTAATTACACACTACATATAGAAAATAAAATACTTCACTCGCTACATTAATTGAGGCTGTGGAAAAATGTAACCAGGCCTCTGTCATACTTAAGTATTGCTCCAGGGCAATAAGATCTAAGTTAAGAATCCTGGATTTTAATTTCAGTGATCCAGGTCCTTCAATTACAAATGTCACATACTCCCATCCTTCAGGAATGGCAGCAACAAATTTACATTTTGAGTCCTTATTAACATCAATAATTCCAGCAACTCCTTTGAACCTCGTATCAGCTTCTAAGCATATCTTGTCCCTTGTTTCATGGGGAATAGAGCTTTGGGACATCTCTGCAATTGAAACTGAAGCTGTTGGAGTCTTGGGACCCTTAGGCTTTGTAGTTGTGAGATGATATAGTGATAAGGTTTTCTCTTCAATTTTAATCATTAATCCAGTCAATGCAGTGTTGGCTTTATTCAACTGTTGCCCAGTTTCCTCAAGATATCTTCGAGATTGGGTCATTTGATTTCCCATCTCTTTTACGGACCTTGATGCAAATTCATTAGATCTATTAATATTGTCCATAATGTTGTGTAGGTCTCTAGAATTACAAACCATATATACATCATTAATAGCCTCTAATCCAAGAATTAATCCTAATAAGTTCCCTCCACATAGAGATGTTATTGTCTTTTTAAATTTAGGAGCTTCTTTTCCGGATAAATCAATAAAATTGTTAAATGCTCTTAATAGTCTCTCTCTATCTCCTAGATGAGGTGGACAGTCCCGAATATATTGTATTATACTAGGGTTTGAAATCTCCCCCTGTTTTAAGATCATAAGTTTTAGTTCCTTCAGATATGATTTCTCTGCATGAACCCGAATCCTGCAATCACATTCTGGAACCTCATTATCTTTAGGAACTAAGTTAGTTGAACCTGAGGTTGATGGACCAGGAAGTGTTATAGGTTTTGTAGGGTTGACCCAACCTGGATTAACACCAGCAGCCTTCTTCTTCAAGTCATCATGTACAGAGATTGGAATAGCACTGTCCTGCAACACTTGAGGGGGATCTGGTAGGTTGCTTGTTGATGGTCCTGGAAATGGGGTAGGATTCTTGTTTTTACTGAACTTATTTTTTCCACCCATTATTCGAGACATAAGATTGATTGTACTCGAGTCAGAGTAATAATAACTTGCTAATTCCTCAGTGAGAGCCGGATCAAGAGGTATAAACTGAAAATTAGAGCTGCTGGCAGATGATGAGGTTGATGAAGGTGATCTAAACAAAGATCGCCACCAATGATTAATACGAAAATAAATGGATGTCGTTTTGAACATGAACTGATGATTGAGAAGCTGAGGAAAAATAATAAAATATATATAAAAAAAAGACTGTATTGTTGAAAATATCAATTAATCGTAATATGATGGAATATTCACCAATTTTCAGCAATCTATGCCATTACCATTTTTTCCAGATTGAGAAATTAAAAATCAATATGGCGAAAAAATCCAAACCGCAGAATCAATATAGCAATAATCACCTATCCAAATAAATGCACTTAGGTACCTGTTGGGAGGGTTTATGGTAGAACCCACAACCCTGAGATATTTTCTCGAGAAAATCAAACCTTCTCTTATTAAAGCTCGTGCGGTCAGTTCCTCTTGTAATTACATCTCCTTAGTTCTTGTTTCTCGCAGAACTTGATGCACTCCAAAAAGATTAATTCCTATTTATTTTAGGTAAAAATTGCAAATTTTGCTTTTAACATCTATCTTAGAGAAAATCTCCAAAAGACTGACTTTGAATCTTTTTCGATATGTCATCTTTTTAAAAATCAGATTTAAAAGACTGTTGACGTAAATGAGTATGGCATTCCATGCCTGTATGGATATAGAATTTTACAATGATTTTGATATAACACGCAAAAGGGTAATTTAAAGCTAATTACACACTACATATAGAAAATAAAATACTTCACTCGCTACATTAACTGAGGCTGTGGAAAAATGTAACCAGGCCTCTGTCATACTTAAGTATTGCTCCAGGGCAATGAGATCTAAGTTAAGAATCCTGGATTATAATTTCAGTGATCCAGGTCCTTCAATTACAAATGTCACATACTCCCATCCTTCAGGAATGGCAGCAACAAATTTACATTTTGAGTCCTTATTAACATCAATAATTCCAGCAACTCCTTTGAACCTCGTATCAGCTTCTAAGCATATCTTGTCCCTTGTTTCATGGGGAATAGAGCTTTGGGACATCTCTGCAATTGAAACTGAAGCTGTTGGAGTCTTGGGACCCTTAGGCTTTGTAGTTGTGAGATGATATAGAGATAAGGTTTTCTCTTCAATTTTAATCATTAATCCAGTCAATGCAGTGTTGGCTTTATTCAACTGTTGCCCAGTTTCCTCAAGATATCTTCGAGATTGGGTCATTTGATTTCCCATCTCTTTTACGGACCTTGATGCAAATTCATTAGATCTATTAATATTGTCCATAATGTTGTGTAGGTCTCTAGAATTACAAACCATATATACATCATTAATAGCCTCTAATCCAAGAATTAATCCTAATAAGTTCCCTCCACATAGAGATGTTATTGTCTTTTTAAATTTAGGAGCTTCTTTTCCGGATAAATCAATAAAATTGTTAAATGCTCTTAATAGTCTCTCTCTATCTCCTAGATGAGGTGGACAGTCCCGAATATATTGTATTATACTAGGGTTTAAAATCTCCCCCTGTTTTAAGATCATAAGTTTTAGTTCCTTCAGATATGATTTCTCTGCATGAACCCGAATCCTGCAATCACATTCTGGAACCTCATTATCTTTAGGAACTAAGTTAGTTGAACCTGAGGTTGATGGACCAGGAAGTGTTATAGGTTTTGTAGGGTTGACCCAACCTGGATTAACACCAGCAGCCTTCTTCTTCAAGTCATCATGTACAGAGATTGGAATAGCACTGTCCTGCAACACTTGAGGGGGATCTGGTAGGTTGCTTGTTGATGGTCCTGGAAATGGGGTAGGATTCTTGTTTTTACTGAACTTATTTTTTCCACCCATTATTCGAGACATAAGATTGATTGTACTCGAGTCAGAGTAATAATAACTTGCTAATTCCTCAGTGAGAGCCGGATCAAGAGGTATAAACTGAAAATTAGAGCTGCTGGCAGATGATGAGGTTGATGGAGGTGATCTAAACAAAGATCGCCACCAATGATTAATACGAAAATAAATGGATGTCGTTTTGAACATGAACTGATGATTGAGAAGCTAAGGAAAAATAATAAAATATAAAAAAAAAGACTGTATTGTTGAAAATATCAATTAATCGTAATATGATGGAATATTCACCAATTTTCAGCAATCTATGCCATTACCATTTTTTCCAGATTGAGAAATTAAAAATCAATATGGCGAAAAATTCCAAACCGCAGAATCAATATAGCAATAATCACCTATCCAAATAAATGCACTTAGGTACCTGTTGGGAGGGTTTATGGTAGAACCCACAACCCTGAGATATTTTCTCGAGAAAATCAAACCTTCTCTTATTAAAGCTCGTGCGGTCAGTTCCTCTTGTAATTACATCTCCTTAGTTCTTGTTTCTCGCAGAACTTGATGCACTCCAAAAAGATTAATTCCTATTTATTTTAGGTAAAAATTGCAAATTTTGCTTTTAACATCTATCTTAGAGAAAATCTCCAAAAGACTGACTTTGAATCTTTTTCGATATGTCATCTTTTTAAAAATCAGATTTAAAAGACTGTTGACTTAAATGAGTATGGCATTCCATGCCTGTATGGATATAGAATTTTACAATGATTTTGATATAACACGCAAAAGGGTAATTTAAAGCTAATTACACACTACATATAGAAAATAAAATACTTCACTCGCTACATTAATTGAGGCTGTGGAAAAATGTAACCAGGCCTCTGTCATACTTAAGTATTGCTCCAGGGCAATAAGATCTAAGTTAAGAATCCTGGATTTTAATTTCAGTGATCCAGGTCCTTCAATTACAAATGTCACATACTCCCATCCTTCAGGAATGGCAGCAACAAATTTACATTTTGAGTCCTTATTAACATCAATAATTCCAGCAACTCCTTTGAACCTCGTATCAGCTTCTAAGCATATCTTGTCCCTTGTTTCATGGGGAATAGAGCTTTGGGACATCTCTGCAATTGAAACTGAAGCTGTTGGAGTCTTGGGACCCTTAGGCTTTGTAGTTGTGAGATGATATAGAGATAAGGTTTTCTCTTCAATTTTAATCATTAATCCAGTCAATGCAGTGTTGGCTTTATTCAACTGTTGCCCAGTTTCCTCAAGATATCTTCGAGATTGGGTCATTTGATTTCCCATCTCTTTTACGGACCTTGATGCAAATTCATTAGATCTATTAATATTGTCCATAATGTTGTGTAGGTCTCTAGAATTACAAACCATATATACATCATTAATAGCCTCTAATCCAAGAATTAATCCTAATAAGTTCCCTCCACATAGAGATGTTATTGTCTTTTTAAATTTAGGAGCTTCTTTTCCGGATAAATCAATAAAATTGTTAAATGCTCTTAATAGTCTCTCTCTATCTCCTAGATGAGGTGGACAGTCCCGAATATATTGTATTATACTAGGGTTTGAAATCTCCCCCTGTTTTAAGATCATAAGTTTTAGTTCCTTCAGATATGATTTCTCTGCATGAACCCGAATCCTGCAATCACATTCTGGAACCTCATTATCTTTAGGAACTAAGTTAGTTGAACCTGAGGTTGATGGACCAGGAAGTGTTATAGGTTTTGTAGGGTTGACCCAACCTGGATTAACACCAGCAGCCTTCTTCTTCAAGTCATCATGTACAGAGATTGGAATAGCACTGTCCTGCAACACTTGAGGGGGATCTGGTAGGTTGCTTGTTGATGGTCCTGGAAATGGGGTAGGATTCTTGTTTTTACTGAACTTATTTTTTCCACCCATTATTCGAGACATAAGATTGATTGTACTCGAGTCAGAGTAATAATAACTTGCTAATTCCTCAGTGAGAGCCGGATCAAGAGGTATAAACTGAAAATTAGAGCTGCTGGCAGATGATGAGGTTGATGAAGGTGATCTAAACAAAGATCGCCACCAATGATTAATACGAAAATAAATGGATGTCGTTTTGAACATGAACTGATGATTGAGAAGCTGAGGAAAAATAATAAAATATATATAAAAAAAAGACTGTATTGTTGAAAATATCAATTAATCGTAATATGATGGAATATTCACCAATTTTCAGCAATCTATGCCATTACCATTTTTTCCAGATTGAGAAATTAAAAATCAATATGGCGAAAAAATCCAAACCGCAGAATCAATATAGCAATAATCACCTATCCAAATAAATGCACTTAGGTACCTGTTGGGAGGGTTTATGGTAGAACCCACAACCCTGAGATATTTTCTCGAGAAAATCAAACCTTCTCTTATTAAAGCTCGTGCGGTCAGTTCCTCTTGTAATTACATCTCCTTAGTTCTTGTTTCTCGCAGAACTTGATGCACTCCAAAAAGATTAATTCCTATTTATTTTAGGTAAAAATTGCAAATTTTGCTTTTAACATCTATCTTAGAGAAAATCTCCAAAAGACTGACTTTGAATCTTTTTCGATATGTCATCTTTTTAAAAATCAGATTTAAAAGACTGTTGACGTAAATGAGTATGGCATTCCATGCCTGTATGGATATAGAATTTTACAATGATTTTGATATAACACGCAAAAGGGTAATTTAAAGCTAATTACACACTACATATAGAAAATAAAATACTTCACTCGCTACATTAACTGAGGCTGTGGAAAAATGTAACCAGGCCTCTGTCATACTTAAGTATTGCTCCAGGGCAATGAGATCTAAGTTAAGAATCCTGGATTATAATTTCAGTGATCCAGGTCCTTCAATTACAAATGTCACATACTCCCATCCTTCAGGAATGGCAGCAACAAATTTACATTTTGAGTCCTTATTAACATCAATAATTCCAGCAACTCCTTTGAACCTCGTATCAGCTTCTAAGCATATCTTGTCCCTTGTTTCATGGGGAATAGAGCTTTGGGACATCTCTGCAATTGAAACTGAAGCTGTTGGAGTCTTGGGACCCTTAGGCTTTGTAGTTGTGAGATGATATAGAGATAAGGTTTTCTCTTCAATTTTAATCATTAATCCAGTCAATGCAGTGTTGGCTTTATTCAACTGTTGCCCAGTTTCCTCAAGATATCTTCGAGATTGGGTCATTTGATTTCCCATCTCTTTTACGGACCTTGATGCAAATTCATTAGATCTATTAATATTGTCCATAATGTTGTGTAGGTCTCTAGAATTACAAACCATATATACATCATTAATAGCCTCTAATCCAAGAATTAATCCTAATAAGTTCCCTCCACATAGAGATGTTATTGTCTTTTTAAATTTAGGAGCTTCTTTTCCGGATAAATCAATAAAATTGTTAAATGCTCTTAATAGTCTCTCTCTATCTCCTAGATGAGGTGGACAGTCCCGAATATATTGTATTATACTAGGGTTTAAAATCTCCCCCTGTTTTAAGATCATAAGTTTTAGTTCCTTCAGATATGATTTCTCTGCATGAACCCGAATCCTGCAATCACATTCTGGAACCTCATTATCTTTAGGAACTAAGTTAGTTGAACCTGAGGTTGATGGACCAGGAAGTGTTATAGGTTTTGTAGGGTTGACCCAACCTGGATTAACACCAGCAGCCTTCTTCTTCAAGTCATCATGTACAGAGATTGGAATAGCACTGTCCTGCAACACTTGAGGGGGATCTGGTAGGTTGCTTGTTGATGGTCCTGGAAATGGGGTAGGATTCTTGTTTTTACTGAACTTATTTTTTCCACCCATTATTCGAGACATAAGATTGATTGTACTCGAGTCAGAGTAATAATAACTTGCTAATTCCTCAGTGAGAGCCGGATCAAGAGGTATAAACTGAAAATTAGAGCTGCTGGCAGATGATGAGGTTGATGAAGGTGATCTAAACAAAGATCGCCACCAATGATTAATACGAAAATAAATGGATGTCGTTTTGAACATGAACTGATGATTGAGAAGCTGAGGAAAAATAATAAAATATAAAAAAAAAGACTGTATTGTTGAAAATATCAATTCATCGTAATATGATGGAATATTCACCAATTTTCAGCAATCTATGCCATTACCATTTTTTCCAGATTGAGAAATTAAAAATCAATATGGCGAAAAAATCCAAACCGCAGAATCAATATAGCAATAATCACCTATCCAAATAAATGCACTTAGGTACCTGTTGGGAGGGTTTATGGTAGAACCCACAACCCTGAGATATTTTCTCGAGAAAATCAAACCTTCTCTTATTAAAGCTCGTGCGGTAAGTTCCTCTTGTAATTACATCTCCTTAGTTCTTGTTTCTCGCAGAACTTGATGCACTCCAAAAAGATTAATTCCTATTTATTTTAGGTAAAAATTGCAAATTTTGCTTTTAACATCTATCTTAGAGAAAATCTCCAAAAGACTGACTTTGAATCTTTTTCGATCTGTCATCTTTTTAAAAATCAGATTTAAAAGACTGTTGACGTAAATGAGTATGGCATTCCATGCCTGTATGGATATAGAATTTTACAATGATTTTGATATAACACGCAAAAGGGTAATTTAAAGCTAATTACACACTACATATAGAAAATAAAATACTTCACTCGCTACATTAATTGAGGCTGTGGAAAAATGTAACCAGGCCTCTGTCATACTTAAGTTTGCTCCAGGGCAATGAGATCTAAGTTAAGAATCCTGGATTTTAATTTCAGTGATCCAGGTCCTTCAATTACAAATGTCACATACTCCCATCCTTCAGGAATGGCAGCAACAAATTTACATTTTGAGTCCTTATTAACATCAATAATTCCAGCAACTCCTTTGAACCTCGTATCAGCTTCTAAGCATATCTTGTCCCTTGTTTCATGGGGAATAGAGCTTTGGGACATCTCTGCAATTGAAACTGAAGCTGTTGGAGTCTTGGGACCCTTAGGCTTTGTAGTTGTGAGATGATATAGAGATAAGGTTTTCTCTTCAATTTTAATCATTAATCGAGTCAATGCAGTGTTGGCTTTATTCAACTGTTGCCCAGTTTCCTCAAGATATCTTCGAGATTGGGTCATTTGATTTCCCATCTCTTTTACGGACCTTGATGCAAATTCATTAGATCTATTAATATTGTCCATAATGTTGTGTAGGTCTCTCGAATTACAAACCATATATACATCATTAATAGCCTCTAATCCAAGAATTAATCCTAATAAGTTCCCTCCACATAGAGATGTTATTGTCTTTTTAAATTTAGGAGCTTCTTTTCCGGATAAATCAATAAAATTGTTAAATGCTCTTAATAGTCTCTCTCTATCTCCTAGATGAGGTGGACAGTCCCGAATATATTGTATTATACTAGGGTTTAAAATCTCCCCCTGTTTTAAGATCATAAGTTTTAGTTCCTTCAGATATGATTTCTCTGCATGAACCCGAATCCTGCAATCACATTCTGGAACCTCATTATCTTTAGGAACTAAGTTAGTTGAACCTGAGGTTGATGGACCAGGAAGTGTTATAGGTTTTGTAGGGTTGACCCAACCTGGATTAACACCAGCAGCCTTCTTCTTCAAGTCATCATGTACAGAGATTGGAACAGCACTGTCCTGCAACACTTGAGGGGGATCTGGTAGGTTGCTTGTTGATGGTCCTAGAAATGGGGTAGGATTCTTGTTTTTACTGAACTTATTTTTTCCACCCATTATTCGAGACATAAGATTGATTGCACTCGAGTCAGAGTGATAATAACTTGCTAATTCCTCAGTGAGAGCCGGATCAAGAGGTATAAACTGAAAATTAGAGCTGCTGGCAGATGATGAGGTTGATGAAGGTGATCTAAACAAAGATCGCCACCAATGATTAATACGAAAATAAATGGATGTCGTTTTGAACATGAACTGATGATTGAGAAGCTGAGGAAAAATAATAAAATATATATAAAAAAAAAGACTGTATTGTTGAAAATATCAATTAATCGTAATATGATGGAATATTCACCAATTTTCAGCAATCTATGCCATTACCATTTTTTCCAGATTGAGAAATTAAAAATCAATATGGCGAAAAAATCCAAACCGCAGAATCAATATAGCAATAATCACCTATCCAAATAAATGCACTTAGGTACCTGTTGGGAGGGTTTATGGTAGAACCCACAACCCTGAGATATTTTCTCGAGAAAATCAAACCTTCTCTTATTAAAGCTCGTGCGGTCAGTTCCTCTTGTAATTACATCTCCTTAGTTCTTGTTTCTCGCAGAACTTGATGCACTCCAAAAAGATTAATTCCTATTTATTTTAGGTAAAAATTGCAAATTTTGCTTTTAACATCTATCTTAGAGAAAATCTCCAAAAGACTGACTTTGAATCTTTTTCGATATGTCATCTTTTTAAAAATCAGATTTAAAAGACTGTTGACGTAAATGAGTATGGCATTCCATGCCTGTATGGATATAGAATTTTACAATGATTTTGATATAACACGCAAAAGGGTAATTTAAAGCTAATTACACACTACATATAGAAAATAAAATACTTCACTCGCTACATTAATTGAGGCTGTGGAAAAATGTAACCAGGCCTCTGTCATACTTAAGTATTGCTCCAGGGCAATGAGATCTAAGTTAAGAATCCTGGATTTTAATTTCAGTGATCCAGGTCCTTCAATTACAAATGTCACATACTCCCATCCTTCAGGAATGGCAGCAACAAATTTACATTTTGAGTCCTTATTAACATCAATAATTCCAGCAACTCCTTTGAACCTCGTATCAGCCTCTAAGCATATCTTGTCCCTTGTTTCATGGGGAATAGAGCTTTGGGACATCTCTGCAATTGAAACTGAAGCTGTTGGAGTCTTGGGACCCTTAGGCTTTGTAGTTGTGAGATGATATAGAGATAAGGTTTTCTCTTCAATTTTAATCATTAATCCAGTCAATGCAGTGTTGGCTTTATTCAACTGTTGCCCAGTTTCCTCAAGATATCTTCGAGATTGGGTCATTTGATTTCCCATCTCTTTTACGGACCTTGATGCAAATTCATTAGATCTATTAATATTGTCCATAATGTTGTGTAGGTCTCTAGAATTACAAACCATATATACATCATTAATAGCCTCTAATCCAAGAATTAATCCTAATAAGTTCCCTCCACATAGAGATGTTATTGTCTTTTTAAATTTAGGAGCTTCTTTTCCGGATAAATCAATAAAATTGTTAAATGCTCTTAATAGTCTCTCTCTATCTCCTAGATGAGGTGGACAGTCCCGAATATATTGTATTATACTAGGGTTTAAAATCTCCCCCTGTTTTAAGATCATAAGTTTTAGTTCCTTCAGATATGATTTCTCTGCATGAACCCGAATCCTGCAATCACATTCTGGAACCTCATTATCTTTAGGAACTAAGTTAGTTGAACCTGAGGTTGATGGACCAGGAAGTGTTATAGGTTTTGTAGGGTTGACCCAACCTGGATTAACACCAGCAGCCTTCTTCTTCAAGTCATCATGTACAGAGATTGGAATAGCACTGTCCTGCAACACTTGAGGGGGATCTGGTAGGTTGCTTGTTGATGGTCCTGGAAATGGGGTAGGATTCTTGTTTTTACTGAACTTATTTTTTCCACCCATTATTCGAGACATAAGATTGATTGTACTCGAGTCAGAGTAATAATAACTTGCTAATTCCTCAGTGAGAGCCGGGTCAAGAGGTATAAACTGAAAATTAGAGCTGCTGGCAGATGATGAGGTTGATGAAGGTGATCTAAACAAAGATCGCCACCAATGATTAATACGAAAATAAATGGATGTCGTTTTGAACATGAACTGATGATTGAGAAGCTGAGGAAAAATAATAAAATATAAAAAAAAAGACTGTATTGTTGAAAATATCAATTAATCGTAATATGATGGAATATTCACCAATTTTCAGCAATCTATGCCATTACCATTTTTTCCAGATTGAGAAATTAAAAATCAATATGGCGAAAAAATCCAAACCGCAGAATCAATATAGCAATAATCACCTATCCAAATAAATGCACTTAGGTACCTGTTGGGAGGGTTTATGGTAGAACCCACAACCCTGAGATATTTTCTCGAGAAAATCAAACCTTCTCTTATTAAAGCTCGTGCGGTCAGTTCCTCTTGTAATTACATCTCCTTAGTTCTTGTTTCTCGCAGAACTTGATGCACTCCAAAAAGATTAATTCCTATTTATTTTAGGTAAAAATTGCAAATTTTGCTTTTAACATCTATCTTAGAGAAAATCTCCAAAAGACTGACTTTGAATCTTTTTCGATCTGTCATCTTTTTAAAAATCAGATTTAAAAGACTGTTGACGTAAATGAGTATGGCATTCCATGCCTGTATGGATATAGAATTTTACAATGATTTTGATATAACACGCAAAAGGGTAATTTAAAGCTAATTACACACTACATATAGAAAATAAAATACTTCACTCGCTACATTAATTGAGGCTGTGGAAAAATGTAACCAGGCCTCTGTCATACTTAAGTATTGCTCCAGGGCAATGAGATCTAAGTTAAGAATCCTGGATTATAATTTCAGTGATCCAGGTCCTTCAATTACAAATGTCACATACTCCCATCCTTCAGGAATGGCAGCAACAAATTTACATTTTGAGTCCTTATTAACATCAATAATTCCAGCAACTCCTTTGAACCTCGTATCAGCTTCTAAGCATATCTTGTCCCTTGTTTCATGGGGAATAGAGCTTTGGGACATCTCTGCAATTGAAACTGAAGCTGTTGGAGTCTTGGGACCCTTAGGCTTTGTAGTTGTGAGATGATATAGAGATAAGGTTTTCTCTTCAATTTTAATCATTAATCGAGTCAATGCAGTGTTGGCTTTATTCAACTGTTGCCCAGTTTCCTCAAGATATCTTCGAGATTGGGTCATTTGATTTCCCATCTCTTTTACGGACCTTGATGCAAATTCACTAGATCTATTAATATTGTCCATAATGTTGTGTAGGTCTCTAGAATTACAAACCATATATACATCATTAATAGCCTCTAATCCAAGAATTAATCCTAATAAGTTCCCTCCACATAGAGATGTTATTGTCTTTTTAAATTTAGGAGCTTCTTTTCCGGATAAATCAATAAAATTGTTAAATGCTCTTAATAGTCTCTATCTCCTAGATGAGGTGGACAGTCCCGAATATATTGTATTATACTAGGGTTTGAAATCTCCCCCTGTTTTAAGATCATAAGTTTTAGTTCCTTCAGATATGATTTCTCTGCATGAACCCGAATCCTGCAATCACATTCTGGAACCTCATTATCTTTAGGAACTAAGTTAGTTGAACCTGAGGTTGATGGACCAGGAAGTGTTATAGGTTTTGTAGGGTTGACCCAACCTGGATTAACACCAGCAGCCTTCTTCTTCAAGTCATCATGTACAGAGATTGGAACAGCACTGTCCTGCAACACTTGAGGGGGATCTGGTAGGTTGCTTGTTGATGGTCCTGGAAATGGGGTAGGATTCTTGTTTTTACTGAACTTATTTTTTCCACCCATTATTCGAGACATAAGATTGATTGTACTCGAGTCAGAGTAATAATAACTTGCTAATTCCTCAGTGAGAGCCGGATCAAGAGGTATAAACTGAAAATTAGAGCTGCTGGCAGATGATGAGGTTGATGAAGGTGATCTAAACAAAGATCGCCACCAATGATTAATACGAAAATAAATGGATGTCGTTTTGAACATGAACTGATGATTGAGAAGCTGAGGAAAAATAATATAAAAAAAAAAGACTGTATTGTTGAAAATATCAATTAATCGTAATATGATGGAATATTCACCAATTTTCAGCAATCTATGCCATTACCATTTTTTCCAGATTGAGAAATTAAAAATCAATATGGCGAAAAAATCCAAACCGCAGAATCAATATAGCAATAATCACCTATCCAAATAAATGCACTTAGGTACCTGTTGGGAGGGTTTATGGTAGAACCCACAACCCTGAGATATTTTCTCGAGAAAATCAAACCTTCTCTTATTAAAGCTCGTGCGGTAAGTTCCTCTTGTAATTACATCTCCTTAGTTCTTGTTTCTCGCAGAACTGGATGCACTCCACTGAAATAGTGATTGTATATAAAACTAAAAATAAATTGTATTAACGAACTACACCAATCTTTTCATTTATCTTCCCCTGGGGAATTGAGTCTTGACATGGTGTGCCTTCCATCTGTGGTGGAGTTATAGGCAATGGCGACAGAACTCGTAGCTCATTGTCCCACTTCATAAAGCTACTGTACCCTTTTCTCTCCTCTTCTTCTAGTTTTGTGGAAAAATCGATTTTGTTTTATTGCCTGTTTTTCATTTTTTATTTGTAGAAAATGGTATTCCTCATCAGGGCTGTCAATAAACTGCCATACTCTTTGAGCCAAATAATGCCTGCCGACTGTAAGAAATCGATGCCCAACAAAGTTCCGTTGTCAAGGGCATCTGGCAGAACCGAAAAAGTTACGGGCAACATCTTCTTTCCGATTCCAACTTACACCGTAGTCATAAGGACTGTCATCAATCGCGATGAGCCATCTGTCAGATTGAGTTCCACCTCTTGGCTTTGAAAAACCGCGCCATGACGTGCCAGGATTCGGTGTAATGTAGAACCCGCGATTCTAGTTTTGGCCGCAGTATCAATGTAGGCATAACCAGTAGATCCAATTAATTTCTATAGTCGGGATCTTAGCGTGGTGTTCCAACCTATTATCTACTTTGTAAAACTGCACTGGCTTAGGTGGGTTTCCTCAGATTTGCATATTGCGAAAAACTCCCGGGGCTCCACATTCATAGCATTTAACAGCTTCCTTTTTGACATCAGCCGATTTTTCTTCGCTTTATGATAGTCGCTTCCTGCACTCTTCAACGATGTTGCCTTTTGTACCACAGAAAAAGCATCTTTTTTTATTTTTTGGTAAAGTGTTTGTGTTTTTCGGCAAGTAAACATTTCCGCTATCTTCTACCTCTTTCTGAAGAGCTTCTAGATGTCGGGCTTTGATTTCGGGAGGTTCTTAAACGTCTGAATGGTTGATCTTTCTACTTTTTTTACTTCTACACTTAAAAGACCATACACCATGTTCAGTTGTTCCTCTTCCTTGTGTCTTTTTGATGGTAATTGACCAAAAAGAGCCCTTTTCTTTATAATGAAATCATCAATAGGATCATTTTTGCCCTAAGATTTTTGTGGGGAGAAGGCGTTCCGAATGGCCGCAAGCGCCTCACTCCAGTCTTTGACTTCATGTTTTAAACCTTTCCACCGTGTTTTAGCAGTGTCCCTTAGCAACAAAGTTAAACCGACTGAGGAGTCATCGTCTTTGATCCCTTCTACCTTTTTATATACGCAGGTACTATGCTGGAGCTCTTCAACTTTTTCATGACTCTTACCGTTGTATCGGGACGTACATGTTATAAAATTTTTATTGGGCCTCAGCGTACTCAATAGCTCTTGGAACTGTTCCGAGGATAGTTGTTTTTCATTCTTATGACATTTCTTTTTTTACTTCTTATTTCCGCTGGGCGCCACTTTGTAGGATAGTCAGGAATAAACCCAGGTTTATTCTTATGGTTTTATTTTTTATCTTCCACACAAATATGTTTGCATAAATATACAAGTTTTAGAGGTCACGGTTATAGGAACGCGCTCCTAAGTAGGTCACAGGATAGGCTGCTGACGCTACCTGATTCTGCTTCCACCGTAAGTAGCAAAGTGGTATGCTGGCGCTAACCGGCTTTGCGTACTCAACAAAACAGAAAAACAAAATTGTGGTATAATATTAAATTAAATAATAAGATATTTATATTAATATAGTATAATAGGAATATGGAATAATAAGATTTGTATTAAAAATAATTGGGAACTAAGGTACAACTTAAATTAACATTGTAGGATAGGTAGGGCTAAAAACCCAGGTTTGTTCTTATGGTTTTACTTTCACGGTCACGGTTATAACGCGATCCTAAGTAGTTCACAGGATAGGCTGCTGACGCTACCTGATCCTGCTTCCACCCTAAGGAGCAAAATGGCATGCTGGCGCTAACCGGCTTTGCTTACTCATAACCTTGTCTCAAGGGCCGCTGGCGTTACCGCTTAAGAACAAAGCGAGAGAAATACTCGATAGGAACGTTTTTATAAATTGTTCTTGACGCGGCCGCACTGGAGTGGGGGTGACGTCATCAGGTCTTGATTGAAATAGCAATAGTGTGTGAGTGAGCAAGTATTCGAGCTCCACGCGCCTTGCGTGCATCGTTTTGATTTAGAATTTAGAATATTGTATAATTATTGCATAATGTTTTGCTTTAACATATTTTAATGTGTTATTTGTGCAGTCTTAAGTAACTTTCAAATTTCATGTTAGCTTAGAACAGTTGAAAAGTTTGGCTACAAAATGATATCGTCTTAACATTTAGGTTTTCGTTTTATGTAATATGTGTGGAGGTAAATGTTTGCTATAGTGATTTAGATAAATTTGACAGCAAAATTATTTTGTCTTGATCTAAAGTACGCTTGATTCTACTTACCTTTATAATTGAATACCTTCCTCACACCCCTCCTTTTCTCACTATGTCACTTACCACTTTTTAGTGATGTTACCTTTGTAAAATAATATTGATGCGTTCTTAAAAACCATCTATCAGCATTTTGACGGTCTAATAAGTTTGGTAATTTTTAAGATATGCCAATTAATCTATTTTCTACAACCAACATATGGTCAAAACTATTCGAATGTCCTTATTAATTTTACAATGGTCACATTGATTGTAGGGTTTGGCAACCTGAGTATACATTTGACTTCACCGGTAGCCAATAAATATTATTATCATTTTCATCACATGCTCAAGCTCATATATCACAGCTCACCAATCTAATTTTAAATCACTAGACAGTCATTTTACCAAATCAAAGATTATTTAAACTTACCAACAATGAAGTTTGGAACTCCAGCAGCAAACACTGTGGCATCGATTAGAAAGGTGACAAGTCGTCGTGCATGACATCCAAATGCTAACTCAGCCACCGCTGCATAGGGGTATCTGTAATGTCAAATTAGTAGGTTTTTGTTTATTACTAATCATTTTCATTGGCATTGGCATAACTTGTGATATTGTAACCAAATCTTACTGTCGCATCGATTTGAAACTATGACAATCTAGGGTCGTATGAAGATCGAGATATTGTGTTTAATTTGATGTTTTACTGGCAAAAAAGTTCATTGTGTTTGAGTGCGTTTGACTTGTCTTAAAAGTGAGAACGATGTCCTCTACGTTTCTCGACAGTGACAGCATTTAGCCTCTCTTGAGTGCAGTAAATATTGTCGCTAAATATCTGCCTGGGTTTCTTTCTTCGTTTCCTACCATTGAAAAATGCTCCAAGGAAAAACATGTAAGATTTCATGAAGACATGCATTTAGCTTATTGTCTTTTGACCTTCCGCAAAATTCTGTTCTGAATGTTTTAAAAGCTGGTTTTGTCGAATGAATAGATGTGTAGAGAGTAGAGGGAAGTATTTTGGAAAAAGAGTAAATATAATTTTGGCTTACACATTTTTTGTTTTACTGACAACTTCTGTCATAGCCCACGGAATTTCATACCACTAAATGTTTTAATTAATCAATTCTGGCTTTGCAACTGGTATTTTTTTTGCTTTGGCAGACTCCGGACTCACTGAACAAACGCTCCTTGAAAGCTAAGTTGAGCTATTTTAAAACATTGGCCTCACAAACTGAAGACATATCGCTTGCCCGCAAGAATAGTGTATTATCTCTAAAAACAGAGACATGGCAGCATGGCATACCCTAAGCTAAAAACATACTTTTTCAGGAGAATCGATTTAAGCTTTTGGATAAAAATATTGTGGTATTTCCTTAAGTTAAACAGTCGGTTTCTTTATTGTTATTATGGATATTTATCTCTTAAGCTATTGCTCTTTTTAACATTACTTGTTAAATTAATTATACCTTCTTTAAGGACTTGTGACTGTGTTCTTTTGAATATAACTTTCATTTAAGATCGTTATTGTAAAATTAAAACAGTATTCATATATTTTTAAATGCATTTAAATTAACGAAAAAAACAAATAAAATCAATCAATTCTCAGTCATTTATTAGAAAAAGATCTAAACATTAATCTTACTTATAAAAATTAGATGATTACCGATCAAAAGCTAAGTGACAAAACATGTGGCTTAAACTTAAGGCAAAATAATAAATTCTAGTCTTGTACTAAAAACAATAATTATCATAAATCAAAAGGTAGGCAGTTCAAATTGAACACAAAACAATCAACTAGTCAGTCTCCTTTTTTTAAAAAATGTACAAAAATAAAAATCTTAATGTTTTAAACTTAATATAAATAACTTAATAGCAACTTTACGCTTTGATCAGGTAACCTGATTAATAAACTAAAACTACTTTGTTGAAAAAAACATTACTCGTTTAAAAAAATAAAAATCACAATGAATCTTAATTTCCTATCTTTGGTGATATTTCTTGAAAATTTTAAAAGCTGTCGAGTTAATTCATTAACTGCAAATGGCTTTCCGTTAGATTTGGCAGTTCTTATTAAAGTAAAATACTAAGCAAGTGAATATATCGCACTTGAACGAAGACTTTTTAATTTTTTCTTTCAACCAGAGAATGGCAATTGTCACCCTCGTTTTGGTTACGTCCCTTAATAAAAATTGTGGGTAATGGAACTAATATTTCACACCACGATTGCCATGCCCTTCATGCCATACATTACAATAAACATTTCTTGTCTTCAAATCAATCATTGTAAAGTTTAAGACATTTAATTTGGAGATGTAATAAAAGTTACTTATCTTCTCTTGGACAAGGCATTGTTGCTTGTAAGTCATAGACAGCAACTGACACACTGCTCCCTTTAAATTTGTCTTGCTCCTTCTCGGCTCTCGATAACTCTGTTTCTACTAAATGTGTGTCGAACTTGACTCGAAGTCGTTGTTTATCTTCGCCGGTAGCATTCATGAACGCCTCACAAGTGTCACACCTGTCTTTTTTAGGTGAATAAAAGGTATAGATATCGATATTAAACCATTATTGAATATATGGCTATACTTAACATAGTTACTATATGGCTTATATTCAGTCTGACATAACTTAACGTAATCTTTGTGAAGATCAGTCAATGTTTTACTGCCATCAATATAAAGCTTATTAGTATTACTGCGGCAGTAATGGCTTTCCATAGTCGGAATAGATTGTATGTGCTCACTTATTTCGGATTTAATAATATCCAGTATTTTTGCATGATTTCCATGCTTCCCTCTGCCATCTGCAGCTGCAACATTATTCAAAGAAGATATTCGCTTTTCAAACGCGGTTCTTATCACGCGGTCATTTAAGGCAAGTGTGGATTTAAAAAATGTTTTACAAACACGTACTTTATTGTTTTGAACCGAAAAATGAAATGCATTGTTGTTTTGCCTAGGGTTTGCCGCATTTGTGTATTGACATTTCGGCTTACTTATAGTTGTGCTATTAATGATGTATTGCCTCTGCATCGTTACTTTGCATAAATTGTAATATTCATCAAATTTATTTTTTATTTCTTTTTCTGATACATTTGCAGGACATTTTAGGCGACACTTCACACCACATGGTGGCCCTACTTTACTGTTTGGAATAACTTTCTTTCGTTTTTTGATGTGAAGCTTTGACCTGTGTTTCTTAAACGTTTCGCGAATTTTGCCTTCCAGCTACTAACATTTCGTTGTCGTTTTCGTGTGAGTTTTTTATTAGAATCTATGTTTTCAAGCTGAGAGTATGCAAGTGGAATGTTTTCGCTGCCAGAGAAGTGTAATGCAGGTGGAATAATTTCGCTGTGGGAGGAATGTGAACGTGCGCTAGAAACTGACGATGTTGAACTACTGGAGCTGTAAGATAAAGATGAACCCGTTGATGATCTTGACGCTTATCTATGTCTATAATTCGTATCTTTAACGCTGTCATCTAAATCGAAGTCGGACTCATTACTTTTATCCACTTTATATTATGTTATTATTACAAGTAATATGAGCATAATTTTCCAAACAATAACTTACATTTTCAGTAGCACTGGCTGTCGGAATACTACGATACTAAGCATTTATATCTTCATGAAACAAATTGGATTGTACATTAGCATTTGAAACTGATTCACATGCTGTATCAATACTTTCTTAGCATTCAATGTAGTCAGGGCCTTGTTCATCTAAGCTAGTATGAAGATTTTTAAATGGCTTCATATTATATTAATAATAATTTGTTCATTCAAACACCAGGTACTTTATGCATTATGTTATTGTTTAGAATACGGGTTCATTATTGTGTTAGCACTATATTTTTAATAGAAATTATAAAATAATAAAATACTTACTTTATGAAAAAAAGCATCAAATTACAAAAATACACTTCTTAAGGTTAAAGCGAATCTATCAATAGAAAATAGTACATTGTGCCCTACAACAACACGCCTCAAACTAGTTAAAGGACTGGCGCTATACTGAACGTGACAGAAAAAGAGCGAGAGGGATAAAGACGCAACTTTCGTAATTGCCTTATTCAAGGTGCAAACGATTTTCGATCTTATTCAAAAGGTAGAACGTACTTCTTGTAGTCTAACTGTATCATTCAAGTCAGTGCCAAATTTTGACAAAATATTATACTCTTCCGGGCAAGAGATATGTATTTTGTATCAAGTGTACACTGATGCGAACTTTTCCTTTTGAGTTACGATGGGCAAATGCTGCACTTTCTTTTTGATTAAACTTTGTCTCCGTGTTACTTGGGAATTAAATTAAAGTATACGTTTTGTATCTTAGCATCAGCTCCCTCGGCAAGTGGATATTCTAGATACGTTGAGTTCCTATTTCTGAGGCACTACTCCATCGTATTGCAACAGGGAAATCGGTTACTTTGTCTTCTGACACAGATAGCACGAGTATAGCTAAACTGATGCTAAAAAAATAGCATCTTACCAAGAGTTTTCCACGCATTAAGCCGTGGAGATATAAACGTTCACTTTTATTCCTCTGCTCTGGTATCGATGGTTTGGTTACTTTTATAGCTGTATGTCGTATTCATATGTAGTATGACATATACCTTCTACATTGCAGATTTTTAGTGTTTGAGTTGTTCGCCTAAACGCTTAAAATAAATAAATAAAAAAAAAATTTTAAGCCTTTTATTTCCTGCGAAGTTTTAGGTTACAGAGTTTGAAAAAAATAAAATAAAATATACTTAGTGTTTAGTGTTAAATACATTTGAAAATAGACATAAAAAAATAAAAATAAAGTTTGTTAGTAAATTAAATAAGTTGATCCAGTACTATGTATATTTTAAATCTATGTTATTAATTTGCAAGAACCCTCCTCAGGCAGAGGTGAAGGCCTCCTCTAAAGAAGTCCATATTTCTCTATCATGGGCAGTTTTTTTTTTTTTTTTGCGTGGGTTAATGCATGTGTGGCTTTGGTGGTGTCTCTAATTTTTTGTGTGACGAATTTTTTCTATTTTTCTAATATTTAGCATGTTACGCTCCATCCCCCGTTGGCAGGTAACAATTTTATTTTTTATTTTTGTTGTATACTTCCAAGTTTGACAGGGGTAGGTCAAGCAGGGTAGGAGGCATGACGTCATCGTTTTGGTTTTGATATGAATGTTTTTCTTCTTTAGAGGGTTTTGGTCTTGATCTTCCACGGTGACCAGCCGGATTGGAAGATGGGATTTTGTTTTTGTTTTTGTTGTTTTATTTATGTTACCTGTGTTGGAGGGGGGCGGTAGTTGCTACAAGTTATCAGTTATGTTACCTTGCGGGCTAGGCATGTTGTTTGGATTTTTATTTACTAGGAAATTTAGCATGCTTGGTTTAATCATTCCTTCAGGCATACTAGAGGTTCTTCTTGTTTGTGTCTGTTGTTTGTTTTTCTTGCTGGCCTGTTTTTTTGCTACATCATCAGTAGGTGATTCAGGGGATAATGTGAGTGATCGCTTATTGTTGTTGTTGTTGCCCGCTGTTTTATTTTTTGCTTGTATGACAAGTTTGTCGTACTTAATCTTCACCGTATTTCCTTTCTCTCTCTCGAGTTTTGCCTGCTCCTGTAGCTCTTTTCTTTTTTCTAGTATTTATTAGTTTCGGGTAGTCTTCCGTTATGTAGTATATGGTTTCTCTTAGTGCCTCTCGTCTCTCTTTAAATATTTTTATTTATGTGCCTAGTGTGATAAATGTAGTAATTATTGGTCGGGGCCTCTCTCCTTTTTTACCGATTTGCTTTACTTCTTGGATATCTCTGTGGTTTAGGTCTAGAGAAAAATATTTCTTTACAAAGTTGATTAAAATGGTTTCCAACATTTGGTATGAGGTTTCAGTTTCCTCAATTCCGAAAAAGACGATATTTTTTATACGTGCCTGTTTTTCCAAGAAATAGATTCGTTTTTCTTGATTTTCCAATTTTTTCATTTAAGGTTTTATATTTTTCATCCAAAATTTTGAATTTTCTTCCAATATGCTGTTTATGTTTTGTGTTACTGTTTCTGTTACTTTTTCCCCGCTTTTTAAGATTTTATTTTTCTGCGAGTCAAGTTCTTTTTGTATTTTACGAAGTGCGTTCATTACTTCGTCCATGTTTAGTTGTAGACTAGTGACCTCTAGTGAGATTCCACAGAAACTCGTCGTAAGTGGCAAATGTTAGGATTTTTGTCGACCTCAACTGATTCGATGCTCGTGGTGTTGGTTCCTACTTATTTCAACAGATGGTGCTAGTATCTATATAAACTTGCAAATCATTCTATCGAGTTATAGTAATTGAGGTTATAAATACACTAATTTATGTTTAAGAATGTTTTTGATCACTAGGTATTTACTGTTTTCCTGTTTTGTTGCTGATTTGATGTCCCTTATACTTTGTTTCTCCTGTAAGTGTCCTCAAGTTGCACTAAAGGTGCAGAAGCACAGTCACGGTATTTCACAGTTTTACTTAGCTTTTACTAGTTTTTAGGTCTTGCCCACACTGTATGTTATGATTCAATTGTTTATTTAAAACTTTTTTACAAATTCACTGAGTTTTTCGCACAATTATAATTTTTATGATCGCAAATAACATTGAGACGACGTACACATTAGGCTCACTAGCGCCCCATGCCCCCCGCCTAAACGCTTAAAGAATAAAAAAAACGGGTTGCACTCCGGAAGTGCCGGCAGAAGTGAAAAAATACTAGCTAACTACTTCCGATCACTTCGTATACATATTTATTTATTATAAATAATAATTTTTGTTTATTTACTTTTTTGACGTAGTATATTTTGATATCTCTATCTGTCATAGAATTAAAATCCCATATCCAACCTCCCTGTACTACTCATAATCGCTATACTAAAAATAAAAACTAACCTAATGTAAATAAAAGTCACGTGTCTCGACGCGAGTTCAGTCTTACGAATTTTCGATCAAGTCACGTGTCCTGACGCGAGTTTAAAAAATTTTACCCCTGACAAAAAAAGTGCACAACGCCGCTAAAGAAGTTTTCACTTCAAAAAAGGTATTTTTAAAACCTCAATTCCATTTTTGAACCTTTACCTATTCAACAGGTACCCATACATTCATTTCAATGTACCGCAAAAAAAGAAGATATTGCTGAGATATATCACTTCTGTAAAAAAACTTTTAGTCTACGATCAAGTTACAAAGAAAAAGCCGTTTCTAGTTTGACAGCTGTCATCCGAAATAAAATCTTGATGAGATCTATCACTTCTGTAAAGAAAAAACTAGTCTACAATTAATAGTTTCGGAGATAAAGCCGTTTCTAGTTGCTGCAGCTGTCATCCGAAATGAAGATCTTGATGAGAGCTATCGTGGCATTATGGTTTCCGTCTGGCGAATTTATATGGCGTGGCATTATGGTTTCCGTCTGACGATCTTTGTATCAGCATGACGCGAGTTTGGCATTTTTTACCTATCACAAATAATAGTGTTTGTTTATTTACTTTTTTGACGTAATATATTTGACATCTCAATCTGTCATAGCCTAATGTAAATAAATCTGACGCGAGTTCCGTCTTACGAACTTTGTAAGAATTTTCGATAAGGACACGTGACCTGACTCGAGTTTAACATTTTTTACTTTTCACAAAAAAAGTACACAATGCCGCTAAAGAAGTTTTCACTTCAAAACATAACTTACTTTGACAAAAATAAACTAGGAATTCACTTGCCTTAGAGAGGAATCAATGATGTCATATAACGTATGATATCCATATCCTGTAATATGACGCCAAGTGTTTTTTCAGTTGGATATTTTTCACTAGATGTATGTTAGAAAACCTTTGTTCCCAAGATAGTTTACCTGTTTTTATCGCGAATGGCCGGAGATATAGTTTGTGCCAGTAACCAGCTGCGACCTAAGAGCACCGCTGTGTACACTTGTAGACCGAACACTGATACTACCAGGGGAATTCCATAGATACCTGAAATAATATACGTATCATTACCATGTTTCGTAGTCAACTGCGTCCTCGTGTTCTCCCGTTTATATGTATAACATGTGTTATAATAAATTTATAGGTAGCCTTTACAATCTATACATATTACAAAATTGTAACTGGCCGATGTCTATTCATAGTAAATATATAAAAAATATAAAGGGTGTTTACGCGACTTCGCGGCCGTCAAGCGTTTGTACCAGCCGGGCTGGTCATCCGCACACTGACACAACACTCGGTTACATACCTTACCGGCCGTCGCTCGCGCCTCTTGACACATTTAGCCTATCTCTGCTACCATTCGTTCGGAAGACGACGTTGATGGTCATTTGGTCTGTATAAGATCAATAGAATTTTTGTGTGTCTGTCTGTATGTTTTTACGCGCATTACGCACAAACTACAAGACGAAATTGAATGCGGTTCACACATGTATTGCTGAAGGTCTAACTTAAAGCCAAAGGTGTAAGTTTCATCTTAATACGTTGCCTTGAAGCTGTGTTATTTTTTATATTAAATAATAAACTTGAAGGAAACCGTGACCGTAAAGTACATTTTTATATTTTTTTCCGCGAATGAAACCGCGGGACATTTATTTATATTTCGCAACAGAGCGAGGAGAAGACTTGATTACTATCGCAGGGATATCTGGAGTGACAAAGAGTTACATACGATCGGAGAAGTCTGGGAATTTAATTTTTGGTAAATTATGACACTATACAATAACTGTAATTAGTCTGAAAGTATATCTTATTAAAAAACATTAGCGAAAAGTCAACACCAAACCTCATACAAGTAATTAACCTTATATATTACTAATCAGTCTTAGATAAGTTCTTTATTTTGAACAAAACGAAAATTACAAATTATTATCAAAGTTTTTAGTACATAGTATCTACCTATCGCTTACACTAATAACATATTTAATTATATTTCTGATATATTACTGTAAGTTATAAATAGTAAAAAGTAAAAATCATAGGTAAGTAAATAAAATATTTTAATGTATTGTATCGTCATGTCATAATTTATACATAATAGGATTTTTTTTTATGATTGATACCTAAAGATAACGTAACGTCGGTCTAAAGTCTTGAAGATGAATATATAGGTTTCAATGAGAGTTTATTTACAAAAAGGTTTTTTCTGACACTCGGTGATCTAGTAACATTAATTTGGTATTTCAGATATGATTTCAAATGTCTATGGCTGATAAAACGTCTATTAAATGAAATTTTAAGTGTTTGTTAAAAAGTCCAGGTAAGTAATTACTGCCAAGCAACCAAATACATATATGATGATTTCCATATTTTGACTTCAATGTCCAAAATAGGAAGAGAAAATTATTTAATAATACGTACAGTAAAACACTCATTAAATTCCTTATAGTGTGATCGGCTATGAGTGTTGTTAATGGATGAATCAGTGTCATAAGTAGTGGTGATTATTATTCATTCTAATGTGTAGTTAATTATCGATTTCATCTACGTAGAAAGCTGTGCCATGCCCGAAGTCTATAAGGTTAACACAACTGGATTTCTTACAGTTGGTGTTTTGTCCAGTTTTTATTCTGTTAATTGAAGGAACATTTTCCTTTTTTCATAAGAACATTGTGGGCAAATAACCTTTTAGTTTATTTAATGGTCATCTTAACAAACAATCCTTTACATGTATTTTACAAAAGCACAAAGTCTGTTGTCCATCCACATATAAATCAATATCAAGAACAAAGTACAATCTTCAATGGTCTTGGTGCCGCCATGAGTAAAGTGGTTTGCTCATTTGTTACTTATATTATTTTATATTGTATATATATTTTTTAAACTACGTGTCGTTTTTGTATACTACTAATTTTATTAATTTTTAATATTGTTTATTCTACAGAAAAAAAACCTAAGCCTCATTTCTCGACAGTAGTAGAGACGTAGAACGGCTAAGACAACAATAAAAATCCCATAGCAACTCGGAAAGAGTAAGCTGCTTCTTGATAAAAGTTACAAATTATTCTAAGTTTCACGCTACAGAAAACATATGAAAAATTCCTATCTATAATATAAGTATAATTAGTACATACCACAGGCTATAACGCTCTTCGGTAATGCTACTATAGGGAATACACCAAATAAATCCACTATGCACAGCACCGTGAATAGCACACTAAGTCCCCCAGTCGTTTCACCGACCGTGTACTGATCATGCCGGAACACTACCGTTGTAGGCTTGGCGAAAGGTCTACGAACACTGTCTGAAAGCCACGGTATCTTCATGCTGATCTTCACTTGGCTACCATTAATTACTTACTAGCTGTTCAGGCCCAAAATTATTAATTAATGCTCCGTCAAACTGATTTTCATTTATAAGATGGTGTTAATTAGGAAAACCGATTCACAAAGTTGGTTTTGGCAAAGTTCACAATTAAAAATAAATGTATTTATTATGTAAAAAAACCTCATTATATACTATTTTTACTACTGCAGTCTGTACGAGTACACTTAGTATATAATATATAGGTTACATATAATTTTGCAACGATTTACACCACTTCTTCCAGCAGTTGTGATCAACTACTAGTCAATAACAATTGCCTAGTCCCTAATGAAATTGATCCACTATAAGTCGGAAGCGAGTTGTACAGTCGCTAAGAAATGCGTAACGTTTAAATTTTATTTTCTTTTTGTCGAAGAAACGTTAGTATTTGTGACTAAATTTTGTTTAAGTGGATTTGCTTTTGCATATAGATATACTGCTGCAGTCATGTAACACAGTTGTAGTTAAATCATGACAAATATGTGATGGATCTACTATTGGGTATTTGCTTCTACTTTGTTAAATACAGGTAAGTAGGTGAGCGAGGCGTGGTTTTGACGATAATATTATACTCTTCCGGGCAAGAGATATATTTTTTTCTCTTGGTTAGTAAATCTTGGTTATAATACGACTAATTCTACGTTTTGTTAACTCTGCAATTTAAGATCTCACTATCAAATCATTTAATATCCGAATTTTCCTTCTTTCTAAAGAACTTGAACACCATTATCCTCTAACTCCCACTTCTTCTTTTTCCATTATCATTGAACTCCCATTCCCCCTTTTTCTACTGATTAATGTCGATAATATATAACCACTTACCACAAAAAAATCTTTCACAAATAAATTAATAAACCAAAAAAACTAAAACTGATGATTAAAAAAAAAATTTATAATAATTATATCTCATACGTGGGGGTGATTTGGGTACCCCTTAGTATGGGCTCAAAAATAGAAAAGTGTCAAAATATTGCTTACAAAACGTATAAATATTTGTTAAGATACTAACATATGTTATATCTTTCATTTAGTAAGGTTTTTTTCAGAATGAATTTTTTTCTAAATATAATTTTTTTTTTATAAAAGTTGTGGACTTGTCTGTACTAAGTAACCCAACACTCGATAAAGTAGATCTACTACGGATATTGCGAGCGTTGACCTAGTCGGCAATTGGTCTTTGTTATATAAGCTAAATAAGCCTTATAGTAGTTGCAAGATCATGTACTTCATAATTTTACCAGTAAGAAAAAATAAATAAATAATAAATGATCAATTCATTTTTTTTAATTAAATTTTTGAAATTCAATTTCATATTACATTAAGATCGTCATGAATATTTTGAATTGCAACACAATGGAATTCGCTAGCGCACACTTTTTATTTTGTGAGCAAATTACTTGCAGAATATACATTTCAAAAGCTTTGAAAAATGGTTCAATCCCGCTGTTCAATGTATGGAAGATACCTTTTTTTTATTTCAATGACAAAAAATATTGCAGTTTAAGCAAGTTCAAATAAGTTTCCATCAGATTGTATTTGTATTTCAGTTACATCAGTCCTAGATTTTTTTTCTGAAAACTTCATTATATACATTAAGATCGTCAAGAATATTTTGAATTGCAACACAATGGGATTCGCGTAATAATTTTACATCCTTTAGTTAAATGTATGGAAAGAAAGATGGCAGAATTCCTTTTTTGTCATTTGTTTATGGAACCCTAAAAATAAATTGCTTTAAAAAAAAGATCTCTTCTTGATGTTAGATGCAGGTCAAAATTTGTTTTAAATAAAGAAAAAGAAATCGAACTCGCACCAATAGTGGGGACGTATGAGGGTGCGAAGGAAGGAAAAGAAAACAATGTTATGTTCTTTACTTTAACTTTTCAGTTTTTTTTTAAAGATTGTTGTTGAATTGTTATTTGAATTAGTTTTTTATCTCTTATGTTTTTATTCATGCAAATTTATTATAATCGGTGCTTTTTAAGGTTTTTTACTGTCTATTAAGTTATATTTATCCGTTTTCAGCGACAAAATCATCCGAATCGGTGCATTGTAAAGGCATACAAATATTTTTTGCCACCCAAATAAAAATACTACCTAAATTAATTAGCAGTAAACCTATCGATCGCTAGTATGTTCAACACCTGTGTTCTTTAGAAAGATTACTGTAAATTAAAAATTAAATTAAAGAATTGAGGTAAAAAATCAATGGGAAAAAGACTATAGACCTCGATCTAAGAAATTGCGCCCAGGGTTTACGTATATTTGATTTGGTGAGTAGGAAATGAAAAATATTAACCTGAAGCAATGGTAGGTAAAAAAAAAAATTATAAATAGAAAAAACTCCTATTTGCATACATTTATTCTATAACACAATGAATGATTAAATAAAAGTTCGGTAGCAAGAACCGCACTTATCTTGGGGTTTTTTTTTTAATATTTTGAGAATTTCTACATGAAAATTAGTATTGCATCTTTAAAAGATCTTACCGATATTTAAGCTTAGGTTTTTTAGTGATAAAAACGAACCGCTGGACCGATTTTGCTCACACTCTTTTAAGATCTAAGTCATGACATGGCGTATCGATTGATATGGTCAACAGACAAATTGGTCCATTGGTTTTCGAGATGTAGAGGGCAAAGAAAAGCTAACATACATACATACACACACAGAGAGAGATCTAAAAATGATGGCAAACGATTCTCCAAGTCTCAAAACGCAAAGAAAACGCAAATTTAGTAAAAAAAATCTGATCCTATATCTAACATATACGAACAAAAAGAAAATAAAGAACAGCTTGCTGGATGAGTGATTTATTTTTGCCTTCCATAGATTGGTATCATCTATGGAAGGCAAATTCACATGTAAATTTATTGACTTAATATTTTGAATGAAACAGGCCAAAAACTATGCCATAGCAAGCTCATGTGTTTCATTATAGATGTTTGTTATAGAAACTCTGACAAATACAACGCTAGAACATAAACAGTTATCTGAATTAAATTGTAAATAGTCATATTGAATATGAATAGCAGTATTCCTCATTTTCTATGAGAACTACTCTTTTAAATGCACTATACCCCAACTTTAAGAGCAGACTATTTTTTGAGATATTAAGGCTGGGTTGTAGCACTTTTAGTCATCTTTGAACATGTAGATCTGTCAATATATAATACTTAAGTAATATAATTTATGTCAAATTCAAATGAAACCCTTATTGAAGCAAATCCCAAGACAGAAACATGATTTGTTGTAATTCGTTCGATACATCGAATGCTAAGAAATTTGATCACCTTATGATTATTAATTTATATTACACTAATAGATTAGGCCCAATATTTTTAAGAATCTGACAATGTTACTTTTTTCATTTTCATACATCTTTTTTCGAGGAAAAAAGAAAAACTGCAAAATTCTGTTGGCAATAACTCGCGAACAGAGATGTACAAAATACGTTTCGAAAAGTATTTAAATACAAAATGCAAATACTTTTTTAATATAGTATTTCAAATGCAAGATACAAAATACTTTTGCCTTTTGTATTTAAATACTAAATACAAAATATGTATTTTCAAAATACTTTATTGAAATAAAATACTTTATGGTAAAATTACTGGTTTTCTTTATTTATTAAAGATTTTAAAATCACAAGCTCTTCAAAAAGAGCATCTGACATGTTGCGTCTGTGTGGACGCATAATCATACCACCATACGAAAATAGCCTTTCCACTGGTGCTGAACTCGGGAGACAAGTGTTGTACCGTAAAAACACTTTTTTTATAGTTGGATATGTGTTGAGGATATTCAGACTTGTGTCTTCAGCTCTTAAATATTGGAGGATCTCCAAATCAGTGCAGGTGCTGCTGTTGCCATCTGTAGAGGTTGCCGAGGAGTCTGAATCTTTGAACATATAGTAAGACTCACTTTTTTGCTTCTTTTTCAATGTTGATGTTTGTGGGTGTACACTTTTAAAATCGTCGTGTTTGAATCTTCGCACTTCCGCAATAAACAATTCCTTCACATACTCCTTTTCAGCTCTTGGTACCCACTTTAACTTGAAGAAGGGATATGACACAGCTGCTAAAATGCTGTGTTTGGCACGAGTGTCATGCAACTTATATTTTTCAAACCTATTTTCTATACTTTCTTGAATTGTATCAACTAAACCACCACAATATACTGGATTTTCTTGCTTGAATAAGTCCAACATTTTTTGCATTCAAAACAATTCTGGCTGCAGGCATCCATAAAAAGTCTCCTTGTCGCCTTCTAAGCTCCGAATGGCTTCAGCTATGGGCTTAGATGTGCGAATATACTCAATCAAAAACTGTACTTCCATCTCTTTTAAGACGGCCAATCCTAGTTTTCTCAGAACTTCATTGATGGTTTCTTGGACTTTCAGGATATCAATTATGCAATCATAATAGGAATTCCACCTGGTTGGACAGGGGCTTGTTGGAGATTTACCAGTGATTTCCAAGTAAGTTTCACAAGCTTTCGGAGACCTAGCACATAAATTCCAAACAGCCTGACATTTAGCCATGGCCGCATCATGTACTTTTCGGTATGAGTTATTGCTACTTCTGGCTTTGTCTATGTCCCGAGAAGGTATTAAATGCAAAGTGTGTGTGGCACATCGCTCATGGTTGGGCAGTTGATAATGTTGATATATATCACTATCATTGGATTCCGGAAACTCTTTCAACAATAACATTTCATCTTCATCCATATCATCATTACTTTGCTCATTATTTTTATCAAGAAAGTCATCTACGTTCAAAATTCCAGCACATTCTGAGTCTGGTAAGTCTGGCTTTCCAAATATTTTGAAAGCTTTCACCATGTTTGAACCATTATCGGTTACTGTTTTTGTTTATTTTAGGTAGCCTTAAATCATATTCAGAATGGATATTAATAATGGGTTCTGCTATCCTGTCAAAGGTATGTAATCCCTTAAATCTTCTGCAAGCGAGTGGTGAGCTATTTCTTGCAAATGTGGTAGCATCAATCCAATGTACTGCCATACCTAAATAACTTCTTTTAGATGAGGACCAAATATCAGCGGTGGTACAAACAAAATCAACTGTTTTCAATGTCTGTTTCAAATTTTCTTTATATTCTATGTATGTGTTACTAATTTTGTTATTGCATGTCCGGCGGCACATTACTTTTGGCGGAGTTGACAGTTGTTGAGCACCTTCGATAAGTGCTCGGAATGACTTATTTTCAACAATTGAGATAGGTGACATCGTATCAATAATGAAGTTCACAATTAATTTATCCAAATTAATGGACTTTGTTGAAATGTTTGAAAGAGTAGTTTGTTTTAATTTTATTTTCTTCATACTAGTACTTGCACCATTGCCTGACTCAGATTCAGTAATGTCACATCTTCTTTTCTTACTATGTTGGGGGTTTTTTTTTTTTTTTAATACCACTAAGGTGGCAAACATGCCTACGGTCCGCCTGACGGTAAGAAGAATCCCATACTGTAGTCCTTAGAGAAAACCTTGGCAGGGAGCTCATTTCACAACCCAAGCGTTCGCGGAAGGAAGTTTCTCTGAAACCGCACTGTACGCGACCATTTCGGTTCCAAAGTGTGAGAATGAATTCCCTGTCGATGGCGAGCGGTGCGATGGTAGAAAGTAGCCGTGGGCATCATTTCGAACAATTCCTCAGAACACAATCCATTGTACAAGCGGTAGAACACACACAGGGAGGCAAAGTCTCTCCTCAGACTTAAGGGCTCGATACCGCAAGTGAGTTTGGGATCGTCGACAATTCTCACAGCCCGTCGTTGAACCGAGTCAATTCCTGGGTTGCAATTCCTCATACTCATTTAGTAGATCTTCGTGGCTTTTTCAGAGAAAAGGCCACCTTAGTGGTATTAAAAAAAAAAAAACCCCCAACATAGTAAGAAAAGAAGATGTGACATTACTGAATCTGAGTCAGGCAATGGTGCAAGTACTAGTATGAAGAAAATAAAATTAAAACAAACTACTCTTTTAAACATTTCAACAAAGTCAATTAATTTGGGTAAATTAATTGTGAACTTCATTATTGATACGATGTCACCTATCTCAATTGTTGAAAATAAGTCATTCCGAGCACTTATCGAAGGTGCTCAACAACTGTCAACTCCGCCAAAAGTAATGTGCCGCCGGACATGCAATAACAAAATTAGTAACACATACATAGAATATAAAGAAAATTTGAAACAGACATTGAAAACAGTTGATTTTGTTTGTACCACCGCTGATATTTGGTCCTCATCCAAAAGAAGTTATTTAGGTATGACAGTACATTGGATTGATGCTACCACATTTGCAAGAAATAGCTCACCACTCGCCTGCAGAAGATTTAAGGGATTACATACCTTTGACAGGATAGCAGAACTCATTATTGATATTCATTCTCTCCATTCGTCTTATTTCCAAATTAATTTTGGGAATTTTTGTATCAGGAAGCCGGGACTGAAGTTCAAGTTGGCGTTTGTTAAATGCTAATAACATTTGTTTAAACTCTAAATTGGCTGCTGCTCTTTGTGACTTTTCCACCTGTATCTCCCGCTGTAATTCTAAAAAGGCAGCTTCTCGTTCCGATTTTTCAGCTCTGATCTCCCGCTGTAAACTTATGTACTCAAAATGTAGATTGTTTTCTGACATTCTCCACCGAATATTTCTTAAAACAAAAAATAGATGACACTACATTTTTACAATTTATAATATGACAATCTTTTCTACCACTGAAATATATTGTTGCAATTTATATATGTAAATCCATAGCCATTTATATAAATCCAGGCTATCCAAAAAGTATGTTTAAATAAGTTATACTTAATATAAGTTGTATATAGAGAAAAAAGTAAGTACCTTTTTATCCAGTATTTATGGGTCACACTGAAAAAAAAAATAGGCACCATGTACATATTTCTCCATGTCCTTGGAACAGTTTTTGGAAAAGTAATTAGATAGTTACATAATCGTACACCACTTATTAAACTATTTTAGACGGGAAACAAAATTTTATTAAGAACTTAATCAAAACACACTTCTGATAGATAAATCTAGACATAGTTTATAAATTAGCACCATATTGATCATATGTAATGTTAAAAAATTTACCATAAAATTCATTTAATTGGAGTTTTTGAGTGTGACATAATTAATTACCAGAATCTGATTGTCCTGGTGTATGTCTATCCAGTGATTAAGTGGATGTGGATGAGTGCAGATGAAACACGTTGAGGTGGAATTTCAATATTTTCTGTAGCCGTGGCTGGATAAGATGACTGCGTCTCTGTTAATGTAATTTCAGGAGGCGTGGCTATTACCTGAAACATAATATACCAAGTTAAACCAATCTGTAATTTATGAAATACAAAATATAGTTCATTGGCAAAGGCCTTAGAAATGTCAATGCCATGGGCTAATTAATGTCTAAATAATCTATCGGTACATCGGTACCTCAGCTTAAAGTGTTATGTGATAAAATATTTCATGACAACCTTTTTTCATCAAACCAGTAATGACTTACAATACAGAAAAGTGTTCTCTGATTGTTGGCCTCCTGAATAAGATGAAGTAGCAAAACGCAGCTGGTGAGAGCTGCAGAAAGGTAGTAGACATGGACAATTCATGTGGTGATGTTTAACAAGGTACAAGTCTTTCAGTGACTCGATGATGTGTTAATAAAAGCCTACCTTGTGTGACAGAATATGTATATACTAATTAAATTATAAGCTATGAAGTGCCAAATAGGTTTTTCACTCAGCTTTACGCTATGACCCTTGGTTAATTGGACAAATTTTCAGTGAGAGCCTTCTGTTTATGGACTAAAAATGTGATATTACAACAACGCAATGCCCATACCTAGAAGCTCAGACTACTATCACAGCCTAAACAATAATTTAATTCATACAAAAATCCAAGGTGCCTAGACGGAGCAATTGTGAGGTAAGACAGCGAGTGAATGCACCCAAACTAGCCTATATTGTCACATGTGGCTAGTCGGGCGCTGACCAGCCAGTCATATATTTTGTTGCAGCGCCATGACTGTCTTGATGTTGTAGGACTTATGAAAGGCTACAACTGACTGTACGATTGAAATGAATGTTTTGAATGTGCTGCTATGCTGCCTCATATGTAATCACCAACTGAGGTCACTTGCATTATTATGCACTATGTACACAAAAATTACAGAGGAAACAAAAGTTCCACATAATTTTATACGGGGTTCTTACCGTGATTAGCCGAGGAGATGGGCTCCCGATATTGCGGTGCTGTTGCAAGCACCACGATCGCGAGATGACTGGCGTACTTGTTAGTTTGTACAAAGTCTATGGGCAAACATATCTATCTACCCTCTTTCTTTTTCGTTTTATTACAGAACTACTAGAACTCACTCGAAAGTCACCACGACAGTATATACTCACTGTGTAACTGCGTTCTTCGGAAAGTTCTACTTTATGACTGTTTTTTAATCCTAACACTGGATTCCACATATTCGACAATTTAAACCCATTAGTATATATATTTATTAATTTCAATTGCCTCTTTGACTAGTCTAGGCACATAGTGGCGTTCTGTCGACAGGATTTGTGGATTGTGAAATTCGATCCAATGGTTAGGGCCCAACTGCAGTAAATGTTCAGCAATGGCCGACTTTTGTTTGTTATTGTTCTTAACAGCCTTTATATGTTCGTTTGTGCGGCACGCGATGGATCTTTTTGTTTGTCCAATATATGCACTGCCGCAACTGAAATCTATATCTAGTCTGTCACCAAACACTGCTAAATAAATGTAATTGTTACGGCATTCGAGATGTTGCACACAACTTGATAAAATCCTACCTCAGTGATCGCCTGCAGTTTTAAAAAAATTGACAAGGATCTTAATCTGACTCCATACAAGTCAGAGGTAAAACGGAAACATACAGGCGTGACGTGAAAAATGACTTAAATAATACAATTAGTGACGTAATAAAATGGCTTGAAATAAACAATTTAGAAGCAAATATTGAAAAACTAAATGTATACAATGTATACAATTCATAAATAAAAAAAAATTGTAATTACAAAAATTTTAAAATATCATATAATGGAAATGTCTTAAAGTAAACTAATCAAATTAAATTCCTTGGTTTTGATTTAGATAGTCAACTTCTATGGAAACCCTAAATTGATACAATATGTAAAAAAAAATATAAATTTGTGTATGCTCTGCATAGGTTAAAAACAGTGGTTGATCAAAAAACGGCACTAATAGCATACAATGGTTACGTTGCAACTACTTTAAGATATGGAGTAATATTGTGGGGAAATTCAGTTGACGTTAACCGAGTATTCTTGGTGCAAAAAAAGTGTGTTAGAGCTATCTGTGGTGCTGGACCCTTAGACTCATGAAACCTTTGTTTATTCAGTTAAATATTTTAAGTTTACCCAGCCTCTACATATACGAAATTTGCACATTTGTAAAACTTAACCTAAATTTGTTTATTAAGAAAAGCTCACATCTAAAATTTAAAACCCGCTATCCGAACCAGTTGGTCATGCCAAATTACAAGACAACAAATTTTTCGAAAATTAGCTATTGTATGGCCATAAAAGTGTATAATAAACTTCTACTGCAAATTAAAGAATTACCAACAAAAATGTTTTTACTCTATAAATGAATACCTAATGTTGAAGAAAGTAGACATTAAGTAAAATATAAATGTGAAATGTGTATAACTAAGTATTGTATTTTAATATTTCTTATGTAATTAATTATTATTGTAATGTATGTAATAATTGTAATCATTAATTTACCTTCTAAATGTTTGCATGCCCTGTTAAGGCGGAATCATGTTAAACCTCTAGAAATTATTAGAACACCTCTGTAACATACCATGTTCCTAGCAAATAAATTTCAACACCCTGATTTCTCAGCGGTAAATTGTGTTTAGGGGAACGCAGGCATTGTGCGATTTTTTTAAGGGAGTAAATACGGTCTTTATTGAATATTTGCTTTAATATACGGCAAAAATGTGGGCTGACGTTCTTCCCTATTAAGTAGGGACTGGCTTTTCTTGGATCTGAGGGGCACACCTTTCACGAGGTATCCGTTTTTTCTAACACTTCCTGTACCTTTGCTATTCCTTCGGCAGGTGCTCATCATCACATAAGTCGAATGCTCGATTGGTAAGAGAGCTTACTACTGCATAAAGATGACGGGGGTGTTGATGTGAAGTCGCATGAAGGTACCGATCAGTGTGAGTTGGCTTTCTGTAACCTGTATGGCTAAGAGTCCCATCTACTTTTACCGTTATTTTAAGATCCAGGACCGCCAACGATCTTTCTTGTTCTCTTTCTACCGTAAACTGCATGTTACTGTGCATTAAGATAATCTAAACACTCCTTTATCTCTTTTTCTCCACCCTTCAATATGTAAAATACATCATCGACGTACCTTTTCCAAATTTTAAGTGGGACTGTCGGTGTGGAGATGACTCGCTCTTCAAAGTTCTCCATTCCCAAATTCGCTACTACGAGAGCTACAGGGCTGCACATGGCAACGCCGTCAATCTGTAGGTAGAAATCACCGCTATAGACGAAGTAACTGGAGGATAGACAGTGTTGGAGAAGTTTATAATATTCCATCGAGATGTTGTTATTGCGCAGCTTACTTGTAACCATTTCTAAAAATTCTGACACTGAGACATTCGTAAATAAGACCTCCACGTCAAAGCTGACCTTGACCTCGTCGTCCTCAACTCTAATCTGATGTATCATACTAGTGAAATGGCGGGAATCCTTAACATATAACGGTGTGTGACTACTCAGCTGTTGCAGGACACGTGCTTTGCTAATTAATAAGTAGGAGAGTCTATTTGGCTCACTATTGGTCGTAGAGGAGCATCCTTTTTATGAACTTTCGGTAAACCGTATATTTTGGAAGTCTTTGGAGTTTTTGGTCTAATGATTGGAGTAGGTATTTATAAACATCATCTAATGATTGGATACTAATTATAAATTATTAAATTCCTAGCTTAGGCCAGCTTCTCTTGCTTTATCTGTTATGTCAATAATCGCAGTAAAACCACATATAACTGTAGTGTTTTATTTCACATTAGCGTCAAAATGTTACCCGTTCGCCCTAGGCCAGTTTGATTATGTGTATGAAGAATCTTCGAGCTTTGGCCTTAACTTTATTTTTATAATCTGATCAGACCTGTTGTAAAGGAAAAATAAAAGATTAACATTAATAAGAGAGCATGATAGCAGTGGTAGTTGTTATAGAGGTTTATGACTAGTTCGTTTGAGCTTCTTCCAAAAAAATGTTCTACTACTCTAAATTATTTGGTTGACTTTGATCATTCCGAGTTTAAACCCTCCTAACTACTAGTTATGGCTTTGCAGAGTTTGTACTCTAAAAAAAGTGAGGTGTTGGTTGGTATAATAATGATGGTGAAGGTGAATTTTTAAATATAGGTAATTCATATTAATTTAAAAGAAGGAATTTAACACAAAGTTATGCATACAAGCAGCCCGTTATAAAGCAGTCATTAATCATATTTAGTTGTTTGTTTAAAAAGATCAAAAGAAGCAATTTTCCACCAAGTTATGCATACAAGCAGCCGGTTATAAAGCAGTCATGAATCATATTTAGTTGTTTGTTCTGACAGGCCAAAAGAAGGAATTGTACACTAAGTTATTCATACAACCAGCCGGTTATAAAGCAGTCATGAATCACATTTAGTTGTTTATTTAGGGGGACAAAAAATATAACTATTGCATTCGGCTAAATTATTTATTGTAACTTTTATTATGGTTAATATAATATATAATATAATGCAAATTTAATGAATTATATATTTATATATTGATTAAAAAATATATATTAAGTTTTTAACACAGATAAAACGTCCTTATTAACGAATCCTCTTCTTTTTTGTCGGAGATTCTTCAAAAATATAACATTTTTATAGGTGAAGGTCGGAAGCTACGAGCATGTAACGCATCACGTAATTTTTACGACGTCTATTTCTTTGCAAGTATAGCCTTCTCTGACTTATCTCATTTCTTTGTTTTTTGCCCCTGAAGCTTCTTCGGACATTTGTCCCAATGGCAATATAAAGTTATCGACTATATCTGCTACGTACACTAAAATTTTGTGCACTGTCATAGGCATCTTATACCAAGAGTAAAGAATAAAAGAACTTCTTCTATAACTGGACTCAATAATGATTTGCTGTACAGGTTCAATGTGAGTTTAAAAACAATTTCAATTGGATTGGAAATCGATTCCCATAAATTTCGACAGCATTGCCTCGATACTAGAAAATTATATTCAAAATTATTATATTCTATATATATTATAATTTGACTTGAAGAGTATAAAACCACCACGTACCATGGTGTGACTGTTACATACAAAATAAAATTACAATACAAAATAATTAGTGGATTGATAAATAACCCCCTTTCTTTTCTTCTTCAATTCTTTGTTTAAATACTTATTTCTGTTGTTATTTTTTTGTATTTTAAATTTTAGTCTAGTCTATGTCTCGAACGGCTCCTTAACAATTTGAAACAATAGTAGTTTTCATGGAAAGGTTTGTACTGAACAATATAATAATGATGTTTTAGTCTTTATTAAAATATTAGCAAAAAAATAATTCGCATCCGTAGACATGGAAGTATATCATGTACTAGCTTCTGCCAGCGGTTTTCCCCGCCCTTAATTTCGTTATTGACGTAGGTTCTTACGGCAAATCCTTAATTAAAGAAAAAAACAAACAAACAAATCTTTCCTTTTTAATGGCATAATACATTCGAGTCTGTGAAACCATGGAAATACACATACAAAATTTCAACCCAATCGTTCAAGCCGTTTAGTAGTTGACATACCGACAGCAGCGCCACCTACCGGGTCCAATTGTATTTTTAAATTATCCAGGTAACCATCGAAATACCCATATAAAATTTCAACTCAATCGGTTTAGCCGTTTAGAAGTTTTGTGAAAAAGATAAGTACGGAAGGCTAATTCTTACTACCCGTTGCCCTATTACCCGTTTTCCCGTAGGAATGAAGCTTTATCCCGCGTTAAAAAGTAGCCTTTGTTCATCAGGAATAATGTCCATACAGCAGTATGGTCGAGTAATGATTGAAGATTTATTTCCGCAGAAATGTCTGTAACTTCTATATTCTCGACAGATGGGTAACACTTGGGCTGCGGTCCGAATTGCGCCGAAAGTGCCGATAGCGCCATCGGCGCGCCCATAAGTCGGTTCGAATTGCGCTCACGGCACTTACAAATCTGCCTCTTGAGTAATATGACGTCATTAGTGATGTCATATCCGCGAGCTAACAGTGCCTTCGGTTAAGAGGAAAGGCGTCGTAAGCACGGTCAACAAACGTCAAACTGACACATGAAGGTTTGTTATTATTTTGGTTTTTTGTTATTGTTTTTTTTGGCGCGAACTTTCGAACTGTTACTCCATGGTAAACCTGTAAATGCAACATAATATAAGAGTACATAATTCAAAATATAGAGTCAATGCCTCGAACCATTTCAGTTGTTATTAATAAAATACCATTTAAATTTTCTACCGTACACAGAGCTTGCCTTGAAATTTGCGAGGTAAAACTATAGAAATAACTATATCTACGAACGAAAATTAGGAAATCTTAAAAATAAATTTTAGGTTAACTTTTGAGCGCGCTTACGCCTGGTCCGATTTGAAAACGTCACTCACGACCATAAGTGCGAATTTCAATTCGGTCCACTCATAAGCGTGCCTACGCTCGTAAGTCTTGTGAGCGCAATTCGGACCGCAGCCCTAGGCTGCGGTCCGAATTGCGCCGAATGTGCTGATGGCGCCATCGGCGCGCCCATAAGTCGGTTCGAATTGCGCTCACGGCACTTACAAATCTGCCTCTTGAGTAATATGACGTCATTAGTGACGTCATATCCGCGAGCTAACAGTGCCTTCGGTGAAGAGGAAAGGCGTCGTACGCACGGTCAACAAACGTCAAACTGACACATGAAGGTTTGTTATTATTTTGGTTTTATTGTTATTGTTTTTTTTGGCGCGAACTTCCGAACTGTTACTCCATGGTAAACCTGTAAATGCAACATAATATAAGCGTACATAATTCAAAATATAGAGTCAATGCCTCGAACCATTTCATTTGTTATTAATTAAATACCATTTAAATTTTCTACCGTACACAGAGCTTGCCTTGAAATATGCGAGGTAAAACTATAGAAATAACTATATCTACGAACGAAAATAAGGAAATCTTGAAAATAAATTTTAGGTTAACTTTTGAGCGCGCTTACGCCTGCGGGTCGATTCCGTAAAATGACAGCTAACAATTCTCGTTTGAAATCCATAGAAATAAGATATGCATTGCGCATTTGAAATGACGTATGAAATTCATCAATTGTCGCGACACCGCAATGTATATCTTATTTCTTTCAAAAAGGTTAGCAATCTTTTTACGGAATCGACCCGCGAGTCCGATTTGAAAACGTTACTCACGACCATAAGTGCGAATTTCAATTCGGTCCACTCATAAGCGTGCCTACGCTCGTAAGTCTTGTGAGCGCAATTCGAACCGCAGCTTTGCGCTTCTCGTTAAAAATCAACTCATAACATGGATATAGATTAAATTTTCTTTGACGTGCTTATTGAAAGAATTTATATTGGTTTACTGTCATTTTATTACTAATAGACAAAGCTAACACTTCATCAGGCTTGTATGGCCGTTACTCCAGTGAAGTTTTTGTTATTTTTTTTACACTTTGAAAGACTTCTCAGAGACGATTTTTTTGAATTAATTTAGCGTTGTTTCTCTTGCCAGTAACCCTTAAACTTGCCGCTGCCGCAAAAGACAATTCCGCACTACTTAATCTTTTTAGTAGGATTTTAACCTTCCTATGCTTTAGAAGAACTCTCATCAAAACATTTCTAAGGCCGAACTAGTGTTGTATCAGATTTTTGGTTGAGTTTTCAAGTAAGGGCGCTGAGACTTTTTTTCCCTTGCTCCCTTTAAGTTACTCTGACCCAAGTAAGGCTGGAGCGAGGTTTATCTTCGATAAATAGGTACTAACTAGGTAGGACACCTATTCATTCTCATCTGAGTAAAGAAAAAGGGCAGAGCAGATTCTTCTAACTTTATTTTTATGTTACGCGAGATAGGTCTCTAGCAAGTAGTCTTCTAATTTTCTAACGCGATTTAAAAGCATAATAAAGAAGCAATAATAATTATTTATAACATACATCGCCCATATAATATTATTATGTACGTGTCTGCAATTTAAATAAACAAAAAAATTATTTCAAGGCGCATTCAAAACCCTGCTTAAAACAATGGAAACTAGTTACTTTTAAATAAGATGGCAGATATATTTTAAAGTAAGAGTAAGAGAGATAACTTAATACTATAATCCGATCAGCAGAGTTATTTCTTGAACACAATACTATGGCATTAAACGCATCAGAGGGGAATGAAACGCGCCTAGAAGCATAGACAAAACCAAGATAATTTGCTTAATTTAAAAAAAATATGTTTGTACACGTAATCCTTGGCCGTACAATACTGCTCCGTACAAATTTTGATCAGTCAATATTGTATACCAAATAATGTACAGCCACGGATTACGTGTACATGTACATGAAATACTGTCTGTACAATTCTTGGATCCCAATTATTGGTCGTACATTCTCTGTACGTGTCGATATTGTACAGCCAGGATTACGCGACCACGGAATACACGGCCGAGCAATAGGAATCCGGTTTGTTTGTGCACGTAATCCGTGGCTGTACATTCCACGGTTGGGTAATATAGGGACTTTTTTTTTTTTTTTTTTTATATCACTAAGGTGGCAAACAAGCTTACGGTCCGCCTGATGCTAAGCAGTCACCGTAGCCTATGGACGCTTGCAACACCAGGGGTATCACTTGCGCGTTGCCGACCCCTAAAACATCAGCATATCCCCTCTTACTCACCTCTAGGTATATACATTTATAATTTTCACATGCAAAACATATTCTGGGAACACACAACAAAAAGCAACATTATTATTAGGTATTATTAATAATTTACCTACCCAACAACAATTCATATAGAAACTCTTCAAATGAATTTCTAGATAAATAGCTGTGTTCAGAAGGAAATTTTAATTATTTCCTCCGAAAAATAAAAGTAGGTTACTACTTACACCGAAAGAACCTCAAAAGGACGAGACGACGACGACGACGACGTCAAGCCCGAACACGTTTTGCAAGGAAGAACAGCAAAACCGTAGTCACTTTGTGATGTACTCTTCCTCTTCTCACAATAAACTTGGAAAAGGCCACCTCTCAATGGTGGAACATTTTTTCACACAAATGTTATTACTGCAATTACTTTAATTTTAACACTAGGTACTTTTTCAGAAAAACGCGGGAAGCACAGTCCTTATCCGAAATCGTGCACTTGAACTCAAATTATGCGATATTCCGCTTTACGTATAACTCGACTCAAAAAAGGCGGGAAACATAATTATGAACGATTTCTTTTTTATCTCTTTTACACGCACTAATTAGGAAATATCCCTATTTCCTGTATTCTTTTATTTCGTCTTCAAAGAGGATTTGAGACGTCATCGCATGACATGGTCACGTGACGATCGTACGATTCGAGCACAAAGTTTTGTTATTATTTTTACACCGCGAGTTGTACTGTTTTAAGCTACTTTACCATGCAACGAAACAAAATCTAACATAGACATATCGCTAATGCAATTCGAACCCCAATTTATGTTTATCTACTTATAATGTTTGACTATATTATTTTTGTATATCCAACAGATAATTAGACCTATAGTTATTTTCTATGAATATATTAGGTGTTCAATTAAACTCTCACATATTGGTACGCTTTATAGGTAGTTAGACATAATTTTGTTTTTGGGGTAGACTAGAGTACACTACAAACTGGGTCCTGCAAGGCAACCTCCTACCTGGAATGGAGGTTTTCTGCTTCGCCGACGTCACTATAGTCGCGGCGAAAGCAAAAACGGTGGAGGAGGTGGTCCGCCTCGCATCGGTCGGCACATCATTGGTCATCAGGCGCATCCGCCTTCTCGGCCTGGAAGTGGCTCTCGATAAAAAGAAAGCCATAGCCTTTCAGGCCCCCCGTCGCAGGATCCCATCGGGGCTTCGTGTCCGAGGAGGGGCCAAAATCCCGGTCGCTGATCAACTCAAATACCTTGGTCTGGTGCTGGATCCCCGGTGGAGCTTCGAGGTGCACTTTAAGCTCCTCGCTCCTCGGCTGTGTGCCGCAGGAGCAGCACTGGGAAGTCTCCTACCGAACATTGGAGGACCGAATTCGGCGTGTCGTCGGCTGTATCATTGAGTAATACGGTGGGTACGGTCGATGGCATTATACAGAGCCCCGATCTGGGCGGAGTGCCTCTCCCCCCGAACGAGAGCCCTACTACGCTGTGAACAAGTTCGTAAATGAATTTCTCTTCGAAAAAAAAAAAGGTTAGGTTGCGGTACGTGCCAGGTAACCTTCTCGTGAGCCGGATTCTCGCCTGTCTCTTCGGGATACGTCCTGGGAGACCGGCGAGGCTGGCCGGTGTATCCTGGGCATTGGTTAAGTAATTTGCTCTTAATTGCTCACCAATGGCTTATAACCTGGAACGGAGGAACAATGGGCCCAAGGCGTGGGCCCGTTCGGATCCGGATGCCTTTTGCGGCTGGGTGGTGGGCTGTGGAGGAAGGGTGGTCTGGGCATCCAGCTTGTCTGGACTTCCTTCCTTACTTTAACGGCCGAGGTGGGGCCGCGGTGGGACACTTGTGTCGATATTTCGTTGCCGCTTAGCCTGTCCACCGCGGTCTTGGCAGGGTCGCTCTGCATTTTGCGGCGAGTGGAGCGCGGTGGGATGGGTGAGTGTCAGAGTCAGACTGCCACTCATTCTACCCAGTGCGATCGGGGTGGGGCCGCGGTGGAAGAGTTGTGTTTGTGTGTCGTTGCCTCTCAGCCCGTCCACCGCGGCCACAGCGGTACTGCACCGTAAATGCAGCATGGTTGGTAGGAGAAGGCGGGCCAGTGCCGCTTTGCCCCTGCCTAATGATCCTAATAATGGCGGCCAGCATGCGTGATTGGCCTCACGCACGCCATTTCACAATGGTCGTAAGCGTCTGAAAACTGCTGTAGCGTTTCCCCTAGAGCAGTTTGGTGGAGCCCAGCTTTCGAGCTAGGTAGCCCGGAGGCAGGGTGGTGATATCTATCAGGACCCCACTTTGTCCCCACCAAGGGCTTAGTTGGAAACCGGAGAGTTTTAGTGGGTATTCCCAGCATCTGTTGGGTGAGTCCCACACGCGTCTGCAGTCTAGCCAACTGTGGATAGTCCGTAAAGGGATTTCTCTTCGATAAAAAAAAAAGGTTAGGTTAGGTTAGACCTATCAAAAATTACAACCTTTGGATCAAATACTATTTGGTACGATGAAGTCATATGATAATACTGCATGCGACAATAGGATGGTTTGTCACCCAGGGTGACCATTAACGATCTATGATTTGGCTGGATGTAGGCAGTGTTTACCCAAATACAATGACACCAAGAAATATTTAGAAATGTTTTTCAATTACTGGGATTTTCCTCTCTAACCCTGATATATTCACAGATGACGAATATTTAAGCTGCTAAGTTACTGACAGAGAAAACAAGGAACTTGAAATTGAGAATGCAATAACCTCACGAACTATCTTGTGGACGGACGAGTCGACTTTCACCCGCGTTGGAATGGTTACCCAGCACAATGCTCATTTATGGACCGAAGAAAATCCTCGTGCTGTTCGACCGGCTCACTTTCAGGTCCGTTTTAGTGTCAACGTTTGGGCTGGACTGTTGGGTGACCGATTACTAGGGCCATGAAATTGGAGTACCTCGACTATACATTCGTGGGGGAGGCTGTTGAAGGCGTTGCGAATGTCGAGTGACAACCCTACGACAGCCCCCTCACGAGCGGTGGCTGCCTCTGTCTATCTCTTAAGTTGGGCAATTGCGTCCACTGTGGACTGACGAGTTCGGAACCTATATTGGCAATCATCCAAATTGGGTCCCTCACCCTCTAGATGCTCAACAATCCGGAAAGCGAGAACTTTCTCGAAGAACTTCCCGGACTCGTCGAGCAGAACCAGCGGCCTATACGCCGACGGGTGGTCAATGGGGCGTCCCTCCTTTCCGTGGTTGAGCCTACCCATCTTCTATCGTCTTGGAAAGCGGCTCGTGGCGATGCACTTGTTGAACACCGCCCGGAATCGCTCTTCCAGGGGTCCCAGTACCAAAGCCAGCACCTTAGCTGGGACATCATCCGGTCACGGCGCTTTCGTCTTACGCCGGAGCCGGTGCATGAACTCCCCATACGACACTGGATGCCCTTCCTCCGGCTCGACTGGAGGAGCCATTGGGGGCGTCATTCTTGGGGGCTCTAATGGGCCAGGGTCCGGATACAACGTGCCCAGCACTCTGTTTAAGAGCCCCCCTTCCATTGTTGACGTGGAAGGTGAGGGTGACTTGAATTTTCCCCTCACCGTCTTGTATGGCCCCCACGGGTCATCGTCTAGGATTGTTATGAATCCTTTGCCCTGTGTATTTCAGCTCGCAGGGCTTTTTGGGTCTCTCTATACTCCCGTCGTAGGTCTTCTTCCTCGTCGGGTGTGGTGTTGGCGTGTCTGCGGCAACGTGTGTAGGCGCGCCTGGCCCTTATACTGGTAGAGCGCAGGTCAGAGATTTTCTGCGTCCACCAGTACACCTGTCTCCTATGGTAGGACGTGTTGAGCAGGTATATATCGGTCCAGCCTCTTACCATCGCCGCCTCCTCCGCCACTTCGGGGCGGAGCTTGGTGAGTGCCCAACTTGGGAAGGCATCCTCCGTGAGGCTCCTGCTAGATTAGGCCCCGTTTAGTAATAATAATAAAGGTCACATCGACTATTGACGTGCCTTGCCACCGGACGAACGTAGGGGCGGACCCTCGGTTGATGATCCGCAGTCCTAAGCTTAGTGCTTGTTGAGGAAATTTTGATTGACCTGGTTGCACGTGGGTCCCTCGATGAGCGGCGCCGCTTTCTTCTTGAAGGTGATGATAAAACCATTTAACAATTATAAGGGGAGTTAATGGGAATCTTTGGACGATGCGCATCGTTGGCCTGCGTGTCCAGCGCCCATACATCTGAAGCACCTCATTGGACGCTGGCCTACCAAAGGAATTGTGGCAGGGCACCAACCGACCACCACCTTGCCAGCCGCCGCAAGACGCTTTATAATATCCACAGGACCCGACACTCGGAAAGCGCCCGCCCCTTGTGGTCTTGTGTGTATTTGTCCGATCCTGAATTTCGTTGCGGGGAAACCCAGTTCATCGACAGTAACCGTCGTCGAGACTTGAGACTCGGATTTCTGCCGACTTCGATGGGCGACTAATTTTCGCCGCATCCCCTAGGGCCGTCCTTACTTTCTCCGCTAGTGTGTCAGCCTGAGCTGATGTTGTCTCCTTGAGAGCTCGATCAATCGGGCCCCCGTGATGGTGGTCCGGAACTTTACCGGACCAATCCCTAGTTCTGTCAGGCTGACACTTTGTTTGGCCTTAGTAAAGACATTAGCATATGTCATACCTTCGGCCACTGCCTCCGGACATAATGCTATTACAACCGCTTGCGTCCTGGGCGTCTTGGGCATCCGGGTGGTAGGTTGTTTCTTCTTCGCAGTTTTGCTGCAGGCGCCTCCTGGGATTTTGGGGACTTTTTGGACCTCTTCTTTTTGGTTACAGTCGACCATTCATCCTCCTCTTTTGGGGCCTTGGCTGACCCTGACGTGTCTGTGGGATTTTTGCCACGCTTCGCGTCAGCTGCCAGCGGGTCTGTCGATCTGTCGAGACGGGCAACCACCATGTCTCCAATTTGGTGGAGCAGCTCGCTTTGAAGCCCTCCAATGGCTTGAGAGAATCCGTGGTTGTGCCTTCTTTATTGCCTTTTTTGGGATTTTCCCTCTGAAAAGGCCTGTCTTATTGCTAAGACCTTGGCCTGAAGCGCGCCAATATGGCCCCGCAATCTCTTGTTGTCGGCTTAGAACTGGCGAACTTCGTCAGAAGTTGTCCTTATTGCCAACTTCTTGGCAACCTCCAGGATAGACGCCGTCGACTCCTTGATTATTTTAACATATGTCCCCTTTAAATTCCCTGATCTTTTAGCTACTTCGCTCAGGGCCTCAGCCGATTCAATCAGCGCCTCACATGTGGGTTCAGGGGAGAATTTCCCGGGAACCTTTCCGCGTCTTGGGATTGTAAGACGTGTGCCGCCCCAGCGGCAGCCAGGGCGGCCGCCTCTTCGAAGTTACGGCCACGTGCCGTGACAAGTGTGTCGTCGGCGTAGCACGTGACGACAACGCAACGCAGCAGCGCACCGCGCAACACCTAGTCGTACCCAATGTTCCACAGGAGGGGCCCGAGTACCGAGCCCTGTCGCGTCCGATACCTAACCTCTCGGTCCGAGAGGTGGTGGCGGTGGTATTGGAGCGCCTCCACGATACACGCCCAGGGAAGTGTATTGAAGGCGTTGGCGATGTCTAGGGACAACGCCAACACGACCTCACCCCGGGCGATTGCGCACTCAGCCAGCGCCTTGACTCGCCTCACCGCATCGATAGTTGACCGGCCTCGGAAAGGCCGGGGCCGACGGTGTCAAGGTGGCGCGTGAGGCGGTTCGCCAAAACGCGCTCGAGCAACTTGCCTGCCTCGTCCAACAAGACGATCGGGCAATAGGCCGACGGCTCATCAGCGAGCCGCCCTTCCTTCCGCTGAAGGAACAGCCGGCCAGCCTTCCACCGCCGCGGGAAAACACCTCGCCTGAGGGATGCACTCAGCAACCACCAAACCACGCGCCCAAGACATCAAGGGTGAGGCCGAGCGCACGGCCATGGACCCCGTCAAGGTCAGGCGCCTTGTTGCTCGCGGATCGCGGTCCGCCCGATACGGAAAAAGGGCGGTTATCACCTCTTCTAGCAGATGGGGCTGTAGACTCCGTCACTGGAGGGGCCCACGATCGAAGTTTATCCAGCACCATTCGGTGGGGGCGGTCCCATGGGTCCCCATTGAGAGTCTCGAGGCCAGCTGCAGAGTCTTCTTACAGTCTCTATAAGCCTCATACAGCTGTGCCTCCGTCGTTGCGTCACGGCCCTGCCCACGAAGGCGGCGATGCCTAGTGTACCGGCACCTCGCCACCACGCAGTCATTGCAAAGAGCAGCCAGTTCCTCAGACCACCAGTACACTTGACGCCTTGGAGGTCGGGCACTGGTCCGGGACATAGTAGCATCACAGACCTGCGTCATTGCCTCCCGAAACCAGTCCGCTTCTCGCTCGACATTTAGAGGCCCTTCTTCCTCTGGAATCCAGGCCTGTACGACGGAGGCTTCCACCAGCATGTCCCTATCGAGGCGCGATAGTGCCCATCAGGGTGTCGCCGAGGTGCATCGACGTACTCGGCATGCTACAGCAGGGCTTGCGAACGAAACGTCCACGATTGATTCGCCCTGCTGCCGCACGCACGTAGCAACCGACCCCTGGTTGAGTTTCCAGAGCGCCAGTCACCAGCGCCCACTCTTGCAATACCTCGCCACGTGCATCGGTGGTGGGGGATCCCCATACCGTGGATTTGGCATTGAGATCCCCGAACACCACCACCGGGCTCAGAGGGTGACGCCTTATGACGTCTCCCACCTCTTCCAGGAAGTGCTCAAATTGAGCGAGGCATCGGTTGGGGGAGAAATACACCCCGACGACGACAATCTCCCTCCACAACACAGCGACCATTCCAATCCTTTTGGCAACTTCTGTCACCGGGCCCGCAGCTGTTGACACAATAATGGCCACCAAGCCACCCACATCCCCGAACCAGTTATACCTATGAGGGACGAAATAGGGCTCGGCAGCCACCGCCAGATCTATTGACCACTCATTAAATATCCATTGTCTCCGTCTGTTCTGCTGCCATGGTGGTGGTCTCGGCTGTTGGTGGCCCTGCGGCGGCCTTGACTTTCATTTTGACTTTTGGCGGGGTGCATTTTTTGCTCCCCACCCTGTGTTTTGCGTCCCTACCGGCCGTCTCGCATAGAGGGCAGTGAGGGTCGCTCTTGCAGGTGGGTGCCTTATGACGGGACTGCCCGCAGCGGTAGCAAAGTTCGCTGCGGTCCACTTCTTCCTTACACTGCGCACGGACATGGCCCTCCCGGAAGCAGCGGAAGCATCTTAACCGCTTTGCTTCCAGCAGTTTGACCGAAGCCGCAACCCATCCCGCAACAAGCCGGCCAGCCCTGGATAGCCTGCTGGCCACCGCCACAGGGCAGCTTAGGCGTACCGTACCTTTGCCGTTTTGGTCGAAGCGGATTTCACCAACTATCACATCGTCGACCCGGCATCCGCTCTCAGCGACCGCTTTGGCGACATCCTCCTTTGACGTTGCGTAGTCTAGACCCACTAGGCGAAGTTCGGCCAGTTTCATAGGTCTTGTTACTCTCACTATCTCTTCTCCGAGGACTTCCTTGATTTTACTCGCCAGGGAGTCGGCTTTATCACCACTAGCCGCTCCAGGGACCTCTAGTATGCGCGCACCCGTTGCAGCCCGCCGGAATCTTACAGAAGGGATCCCTAACTCCTTTATGTTGACTTTGGCCTTAGCCTCCGCCAATACGGCCGCATATGTGGCTCCCTTCTCGACCGCCGCTGGCTGCATTGTGATTATGACTGCAGTGGTGCGGGGCGCACGCATTTGTCTCGGCTTTTTTGCGGCATTAGTTTTGCGAGACTCAGGTGCAGCAGCCGGTTTTGTCTTGGCACCCCGTTTGGTCACAGTCGTCCAGCCCTCGTGTGCGTTCACCAACCATTTTTTTTTTTAATGCTGGGAAATCCTCATGGATACCACCCTGCCGCGGGGGCGGTGGGGGGTTATGTCAGACTTTTACTGACTAAAACCCAGCGGTGTCCTCCCGGGGCGCCCTATGCAGGGGTCACGGGTGCGCTTTCGCATTCTTCCGCAACCCCCACGGCTTCGGCCTGCCAAAAGTTCAGCAGGCCCCTTCCCAGAATTGGGGGAATAAAGGTGGAAAACATTCCCCCCCCCCCCCTCCTAGTGGGGGACGCACAGGACACACTGCGCGTCCTCGCCATGGGCCTCCTATCTCAATGGCGATGAGCTCCTCCCGTGCTTATCACCAGGAGGTCACGTTATGGGGGCAGGTGCAGGTCCTCGACCCTTCTCCTGCGCCCGGCTCTCCGGCGGCGAATAGGGAGGGCAGTTGAATCGATCTCCCTCTCCCTCTCCGCCGACTCCTTCCGCGAGATAACCTCCTCGCAGAAGGACAGAACACAGTTCCACGCCCTCTCGCTTCTAGCCATGGATTTTATCACGGCCGACAGCGAGAGGGCAGTCCCCACGACTGCGACGAGTGCACGGCGCAGCTCTGCCCAGGCAGGGCAATCCTCCAGTGTGTGCTGCGCCGTATCCACGTCGCAACTACAGTGATGGCACCTCGTCGTCGGCTCTCTTCCAGCTATATCGCACAGGTACTTTCCGAAGCAGCCTTGCCCCGACAGCACCTGGGTGAGCCGAAATGTGAGTGGTCCTCGCCGTTTGTCCGTCCATTTTGACAACAATGGACGGCAGCCTCGACGGTTTTTACGCCAGCCCCGGGAAGGGCTAGCTGTTCCCTCCATCTCCCTAGGAGGAACCGTCGGATCAGCAATTTCCGCCGTCCCTCTTCCTCCGCCTGAGGCAATTCGCCTTGGGCTCGCAGTTCCGCGCGCCATCTGTACACAGACGCACGGACTTCGGCCTCGAGTTCCCAAGGCGGTGACCCCGCCAGCACACACGCCGCCCTTTAGGAGACGGTGCGATACCCCCGTATTACTCTGATGGCCATTGCCCTCTGCGGCATTCGCAATTGGGCGAGATTCGGCTTTGTCAGAGCGTCAGACCATACGGGAGCGCCGTACAACGCCATGGACTGCACGACCCCTAAGTACAGGCGACGGCATGCTGTATTAGGCCCCCCCAGATTCGGCAGCAGCCGGGAAAGAGCACCGGCCGCAGCCATCAACCTAGGGACCAAGCGCCGGAAGTGGACGCGGAAATTCCAACGACTGTCGAGGACGAGCCCAAGGTACCTCATGTTGGACCCGACCTCTATTCGGACACCACTCACTACGATGTGGGACCCTTGGGGTGGCGCGTTTCTGGGCCCATGAAAGCAAAGGGCCTCAGATTTCCCGAGCGCCACCCTCAGTCCCAGCAACCGTATCCTGCCGACGACCTGCGCCACCGCTGCAGTGGCAAGACGGGCAGCCTCCCGCCAGTTGTCCCCTCGCGCCGTGACCAGCGTATCATCAGCGTAGCACGTTACGCTTACGCCCGAGAGGAGGGCACCCCGCAGCACCCAGTCGTAGCCAATGTTCCACAGCAGCGGGCCAAGAACCGAGCCCTGTGGAACACCGCACGACATTTCCTTTCGCCTTTCACGACCGCCCGTGCTGTACGTGACCTGCCTGCACCGCAGGTAAGACCCCACCAGCTCCTGCAAGTATGAGGGCACTCCATGATATCGGAGCGCCTCCACGACACAGGACCAGGGCAAGGTGTTAAAAGCGTTTGCGATGTCAAGAGACACCGCCACCACCACCCCGCCCCGGGAAACCACCTCGTCCGAGAGAGCCTTGACGCGAGTGATCGCGTCGATCGTCGAACGACCCTCTCGAAACCCGAACTGGTACTCCGATAAATCGGGTCCCATACGATGCAGGTGCCCGTTGAGGCGAGAAGCTATGACACGCTCGAATAGCTTTCCCACCTCGTCAAGCATCACCAGAGGGCGGTATGCAGAAGGATTATCCGCGGGACGCCCGTCTTTCCGTATAAGGACCAATCTGCCCGTTTTCCATTGCGAGGGAAACCGTCCTGACTCTAAGCAGGCGTTAAACAGCCGCTTGAGCCGATCCCCGAGGGCATCCAGCGCCAAGAACAACGCGCGGCCAGGAATGCCATCAGGCCCCGGAGAAGCATTTCTCTTCCGGAGTCTTAATATAGCCGCGCCGAGCTCACCATCACTCACACCTGGCACCCCAGCCTCCATTCCACTATTATCAGCCCGGTGAGACCGGGGTGGTGCCATAATAGGAGGTGTGTACTCCGCCCGATATGGAAAAAGGGCGCTAACGACCTCTTCCAACAGATGGGGCTGCAGACTCTCCGTCACTGGAGGGGCCCACGATCGGAGTTTACCCCGCACCATTCGGTAGGGGCGGCCCCATGGATCCACATTGAGAGTCTCGAGGAGCTCTTCCCTAGCCTGAGTCTTGGCCCGGCTGATGGCCAGCTGCAGAGTCTTTTTACAGTCTCTATAAGACTCGTACAGCTGTGCCTCCGTCGTTGCGTCACGGCCCTGCCCACGAAGGCGGCGATGCCTAGTGTACCGGCGCCTCGCCACCACGCAGTTATTGCGAAGAGCGGCCAATTGCTCAGACCACCAGTACACTTGACGCCTTGACTATGTCCTCCTTGGTGATAGCCGTTCTGCCGTTTTTATCGGCCTGGAAACCATCACTATTTTGTCGCCTAGGGCCTCCCTTAGCTTTGTGGCTTTGTGGCCTTCCGGAATTTCAGGGACGGAATTCCCAGTTCCTTGATGTACAATTTTGCCCTCGCCTCGGTCATAACTGCCGCATAGGTTGCACCTTTTTCTACTGCTTCAGGCTGCAGCGTGATCACGACCGCTGCAGACCGGGGAGGGCGTAACCTCTTAAACTTCTTGGATTTGGTATTCTCCGGAACTGTCGCCGCCTTGGCCGTCTTTTCTCTCCTGTGCCTGGCGCCCCGTTTGACGACGGTTGTCCAGCCCTCGTCCTGAGTAGTAGGAGCAGGTGGCAGTGGCTCAGGTGCTTTCTGCAGTGGAGCCGTCTTTTTGGTCAGCTTTTCCTTCGGTTTTGTTTCCTTCTTTTTTGGCGCCACTCGTTGGGCTGTGGGCTCTGTGGGCTCACGGCTGGCGCTAGCTGACAGCGTTTTGCCGTCGGACCGAAGCGGTGGGCGAAGGCGCCGCTCAGGAAGGAGTCGTTCCTCGAGCGCTTCAAATCGAGCATTCACCATTCCCCCCACCTGGAGCATAATAGTGCGGACAAGCTCCTCGTTGGTTTCGGCCGCTGGTTGCTTTGAGCGAGTACTTTCAACTGAAGCACGTAGGCTTAACATTTCTTTCCTCAGCTCAGCGACCTCGGCAACTAGTTTGTCATTAGCTGCCTGCAACTCCTTGGTCTCCGTGGATATTGTTCTTTCAGCCAGCAATTCTGCAGCATCAGAAATTATTACTGCCGCATTTTTCAGGGCTTTTTGGAATGTGCCCTTGAGGTGGCTTGATTTGCTGGCGACATGCAGAATAATATCCACGCCTTCGGCCACTGATCTTTTAAGCCCCTCGGCTGTTTTACCATCATCCTCTTTGCTACTAACAGCCAGTTCCGCCCTTGTTCTATTCATAGCCTGAACTTTAGCGCTGATCTCTTTTTCGGCTTGGACGATGAGCTCTTCCGTCTCGGCCGCAGCGAGCTGCGCCTTTGCCTTAGCGAGGCCAACATATTGGCCCGTCGTCGGCGGTCGGCCCCTTCCTCTCTTAGCAGTACTCTGCTGTCCTTTCTTTTCTTTGTTTATCTCTTCCTCGTCACCGGGGTCAGACCCCAAATCCAGCACTCCACGCTTACGTGACGTACTCCTCATAAATTTGCTGCGGTGAAGCGGCTCGCGGCCTTCTTCGGACGCCATGCTTGCCACTGACTCTAAACTCACCGCACTGCTGTCAGACAGCAACATCTCGTCTTCATTTTTGTTTTTGTTTCCCTCCCCCCCTCTCCTAACTGTATCATCTCCCCCCCCCCCCCACCCCAACAATTTCGTAGGTAATATTGGTTTTATTAGATTCCATGCTATTCCCACGAGTACCGGAGAAATATTCGGTCCATCGGGACAGAGATCCGGTGATGTCCCGATAACCCTAAAACGCCTGGGAGGACGGGTGATTCCCAGGGTTGGCCATTAGTGGCTGATGAGCTCCCCAGCCGCTCTTTCGAGCACCCCAACGCCACGGACCGTTACGTTGAGAATTGAGGATTTATTAAAGAGATTTACTCCTCGCGGGCCGGCCAATTAAGGCAAGCCGAGGGGCTTCCCGCCTAACTAGGCCGCTAGACATGTTCAACGACACCTAGCGACGGGGTTACGATACGACGGTGGCAAAAGCCTGTCCAGTTGCACAGCAAAGTGCCCGCCGGACCCGTCCATGCTGCATCCGCCATGGTCTCTGAGGACAGAGTCCACTCGAAGCAATCCACCAGAGCAGTCTGGCCCTGAAGGCTCCGCTCTATGCACAACCGACGGAATGACGGCGTCATCCACTGTAGGTGTCTCTTAGTTTCACGCCGGACTGGATGGTCCGACGCTACTCAGCCCCCCCGCCACGACAAGGCGGACACCACTCGAGGGGGTGCGTTCACCAACCTAACCTAACCTAACCTAACGTAACCTGACCTGACCTAACCTGATGGTATAGTTTACAAATAGATACCATTATTTTTGCAGAAATTTATTGAGTCAATAGTAATATGTGGTTCGTGGTTGTCAAATATAATAAGTAATAATTTTCACACGTTAGAAACGAAATGGTCGCGTACAGTGCGGTTTCAGAGAAACCTTCCTACCGCGAACTCTTAAGTTGTAGAATGAGCTCCCTGCCAAGGTTTTCTCCAAGGACTACAGTATGGGGTTCTTTAATAAAGAAGTTATTATATTTCTGAAGGGTCGGCAACGCGCGAGTGATACCCCTGGTGTTGCAAGCGTCCATAGGATACAGTGACCGCTTACCATCCGGCGGACCGTAAGCTTGTGTGCCACTTTAGTGGTATTTAAAAAAACATGCTTTTGAATAAAATAATCAAAAACATAAACAGTTTGGTTCATCAATCCACTGGGATGGAAGCTCCTTTGTCCACACTATCTATCATTTGCTGTTGTCAGTTTTTACGTGGAAATATAATTAATGGTGGTAAATTGTTACCTAAAGCATTATTCATTTATTTATATTTTTATAGACTAACAGGTTTATACCCAAAGCGTCCACAAACAAAACATTGTTACATACCTAAATATAGTTCGCCTTATGCACGTCCCTGTTAAAACAGTAGTCTTAAACCTCACCACGTATCATCAAGGGGGAGGGGGGTTAAAAAATGCTGAAAAAACATCACGTGATTAATGGATGGCCCCACAGTACTCCCTCGCAGCCTAGTTGGTAGTGTGGCCAGCTGCTGTGCAGAGGGTGTAGGTTCGATTTTCGCACGGGACAAACATATATGTCATAATATAAAGATTTGTGTTTGTCTTGAGTCTGGGTGTATTGATGAAGGTGTTATCCCTGTGGACTTTCGCCGGATTTTGAAAGAAACTAAGGTTTTTTATTAGCCAAAAAGTATCACAATTGCTGTTATAGGAATAGTAACGCTTAACAATCTTTAGTTTTGTACGAATTATAATATTTAAAATAAATAACTTTTTTTTAAAACACTAAATTTGTTTACAGGTTCATCTTATGATTGTATCTCTGGACAGCAATACTTGTACCAATGGACGGCAATGTACCTATGGACACATCACTTTTCCTTACATAATAATTCTATAAAAATCAAGAAAATAAACAGAATACCTTGATAAATCAAATTTAACATTAAATAATCAATTACCTATTCGTTTTTTTTTTGGCATCACAACACTTTTCACATAGTTCTAAGGCAGAATCATCGGAGGCATCTGAATCAGCATCATCTAAAATATAACACTTCTGACATACGAAGTCCAATTCTTCATCTGATTCAAAATTGCATCTATGTGATCTTGATATACATTTCTGGTGATATTTTAAATAGCATAGAGAACAGTTAAGCATTTTGTTAATATTTTCATTTCTTTTGCATCCCATACACATTGCATAGGGAAACTGCTGATCATAAAGAATTGTAACCCTTTTTTCCACATTTTGGATTTTTATCTGGCTAGGGCCAGCCTTTGATAGCAATTCGGAGGAATGTTTTGTCTGTTTTTGGTAAGTGTCTTCTCCTATTTTTGTTCTTTTCTTCATTTTTCCTTTTGTTTTCCGCCTTTCGAATTGCTTCATTCTTTATTTGGTTTTTTTCAGGTGTATCAGTTATTAAAATTCTACTCTTTCCAGGCTTCCTTATCGTCCAGTTAGTTTTCGAGGGTCTGCTTTTAGAAATGGGCGTACAGATTCTGGCGTTATTAATACTTATTAAAACTAGCTGTTTTTTCGGAGTGATAGCTGCATTTACCTTACCTTGTCCAGACCCAACAACAGTTTCATCAAGAGCGGACGTTTCTAATTGAGAAACAGACCTGGTTGCAGCAAATTGGGTGTCTTAATAAAGATTTGTTTGATAAATTACAGGGGGTCCAGCAATATGCACAACTTCATCTTAACTGTTTTTAGACTTCTGTGTTTCCTGGTTGTCGAGATTTTCATCTTTATTGGAGTTCAAGTTGATTCCTGACTCTTCTGTGACAGACTGACTTTGAATTGAATTATCAGAAACAGTCGTCAATGGCTCAGGTCGATCAGTGACGAATGAGCATAGAAAATCTTCTTCACTGAATATATATCTATTAAATGGGCCAATACCTGTAACTTCATAGCTTTTGTTTTTGGGTGTGAATGCAAGGGGATATGCTTCACCAACGATTTCTGAAATATCATTAATTGTTATTGGCTTTCCAGGGTTATTTAGCATCCATTTATCGGCTGCTTTATTGTACTGCGCCTTAAAAGGTCCGAACGCACAACGATCCAAAGGTTGTAAATTATCTGATGTGTGTGGAGGCAACGTGAGTACAATAATACCATAATTGACGGCTTTCTCAATAATCTCAATTGTCCATTATTAAGAGAACCGGATCTTCTTTCGTAGGTTTTGCAAATTTTATGAAATGATCCAGAAATTTTCTGAAAATTAATTCAGTTGTCCATCCGTATTCATTGGCTGCACCAACAACCTGGAGGAGCACCTTTTAACATGTTGTCTTTATAGAAAATTCTAGGAAAGACTATTTAACAAGGAACTGAATTTCCAATTGCAATAGTACAGGCAATCATGGTATTATTTACTCCTCTTTTTCCTGATGTAAATTTACCTAGCTATTTTTTGGGGCCACAGTTTTCTCGGGTTATGAATTTTGGATATTCCGGTCTCATCAATTTACAAATAAAAAAACAATAGAATAACAGGAAATATTAATTATTTTTTAAACAATGTTGCCAGTATAAAAAAAAAACGCCATCTTAAACTTATTCAAGTTACCATTGAAATAGCTTTTTGTATTTTCGTTAGTATCACATTTTTTACATTTTTAATTAGATATGTTTAAAAAAGTTATTAAATGAGCGACACTTATTATTAAATGCAACTTACGTTTTCTTTAGGAACCAGGGTTATATAAAATCCCTGCAGCTACCCAAAAGTGGTGTAATCTTTCGCCATCCACTTTGAAAGTCTGGCGAAAACGTGCTTCCGCTAAATAGCCTACGAAGTGGGCCTCACGTCGACCATATTGCGGTATGTACTTTTTAATTAGTCCAATTAGAGTATATTTCTCACGTGTTTCACCGGGTACAAAGAATTGTTTGGTTTCGTCCAACCTTTCAACTCCACCGAATACCCATTGTCCCTGTATAATACGGCCGCGGTTGTACTTTCGGCGACCAAACTTTGCTTAGTCAATCTCAACAACAATTCCTTTGCCGCCAATTTGTTGAGAATGGCGCAAACTTCAATCTACACACACTTTACGAATAAAACTCGCCCAATCAGTATAGGTTTTTGACAAGATGTTAAGGTCTTGTATTATGTATACACTAAAGCTTCGCGGAATACTCAGATAAAGATTCACGAATTGAAACACTTTCCAATGAGGTAAATGTACGTTTTCAAAAAGGTATTTACGAAAATACATGAATGATAATTATATTTTGTGCTTTTTTCATTAACTATTTAGCTTTTTCCTTATTATATATATTACAAATTAAAGGAATTGATTTTTCTCTCCTCCCGACACTAGAACCGTGACGGACTGGGATAAATTTGGGCAATTGCTCGAAAATCCCAGCTCGCCACATCTAGACCGCGTTCCCAACGTAATCTCTTCCGCGACCGATCTAAACGTAGCTATCGACTCTCTCACTAGCCACCTGACCGCCACCGTTGGCGAGTGCTCACGACAGGTGCCGGTTGGTGATTATCACCACCTAATCCTGCCTCAGCACATCAGGTCGCTAATGACTGAGCGTAACGCGGCCCGCCGCGCTCGCGATCGCGCTTCCACTACCGAAAATAAAGCTCGCTTCAACGACTTACACCGCCGTGTAAGAACCGCTGTAGCTGAGCTCCGCGCCCAACGTTTCGGTGATCTTATGGAGAACATCTCTCCTTCTCACCAAGCTTATTGGCACTTAGCCAGAGCTCTAAAATCCGAAACCGCCAACTCTCTCCCTCCGTTAACTCGTCTCAACAACGTTCCCGCGTTCTATGAAGACGAAAAAGCGGATTGCCTAGAGTCTAGCCTCCAAGCCCAATGTGCCTTAAGCACACAGCCTTTCGATCCCGACCACGTGCGCGAGGTAGACGGCGAAGTGGAGCGCGGAACTTCTCTGCCTCCACAAGACCCCTGCCCCCGTAAAGCCCCCGGTGCTGACGGTATCTCTAACGATATCCTAAAGCGCCTCACTCTTCCCCTTATCTGCCTCCTAGTAGCGATCTTTAACGCTGCTATGGAACATTGCATCTTTCCTTCTCAATGGAAAGATGCAATTGTTATAGGCATCCATAAGCCAGGCAAAGCTCGTACCTAGCCGTCCTCCTATCGCCCCATAAGTTTACTAAAGGCCCTTGGTATACTCTATGAACGCCTCCTCCTCGCTCGCCTACGGAACGCTATAGTTTCCAGAAGCATTTTAATAGACGAGCAGTTCGGCTTCTGTGCCAAACACTCATGCGTCCATCAAGTCCTCTGCATAACGGAACATATTCTTACTGGCTTTCAACCAGCGTTAGGTAAGACCCGTCACACGGGCGCTGTCTTCTTCGATGTAGCGAAAGCTGTCGACAAAGTCTGGCACAACGGTTTAATTTTTAAACTATACAACTTTCAGTTGCCAGATCGTCTCGTGCTCATCATACGAGACTATTTGTCGAATCGTAGCTTTCGCTACAAAGTCGAAGGCACTCTCTCTTCCCCCCGTCCCATAGAAGCAGGAGTCCCGCAAGGGTCCGTGGTCGCCCCCATCTTGTACCTTCTGTACACTAACGATATCCCTAAAACGATAGGTACCAATCTAGCCCTCTTTGCGGACGACACCGCTCTCTATACCACAGATAGGCAAGTGAGTCGAATCACTGAGAGACTCCAACCCGCTATCACCGCCCTAGGCGAGTGGTTTCGGAAATGGAGAATCGAGGTGAATCCCGACAAAAGCTCTGCCGTCCTTTTTACCTTAGGCCGCCCTACGCGGCCTCCTCCCCTTTCTCTTTTCGGTCGTGCCATTCCCTGGCAAAATAAGACCAAATATCTCGGTGTGACCATGGATAGTCGTTTGAACTTCCAAGCTCACACCAAAATAGTCAGAGACCGAGCCGCTTTTGTCCTCGGTCGTCTCTATCCCATGATAGGCAAGTATAGTAAGATGTCGCTTAGAAATAAGCTAAATCTTTACACAACTTGTATCCGCCCCATACTAGCTTATGCTAGCGTAGTCTTTGCGCTGTCCAAGCGCAATCTCCACAAACTCCAGACCCTCCAAAACTGCTTTCTCAGAGCGGCCTCTGGAGCCTCTTGGTACGTTCGCAATGCGGACCTACACAGAGACTTCGAACTTCCCACGATTCCCCAATACTTTAAAGACTTGGCAGTCCGCTTTTTCGAGCGTACGCAAAATCACCCGAATCGATTAATTGTGCAATCCACAACGTATCGTCCCCCCGATCGACCCGGTCGCGGTCGTACAACTATTGTTAGGCGGCCTCGGCACGTACTAACGTCCCCAGATGACGATCTCGCTGTCCGGATAGCGTCTCTACGACCTCCCCGAATAGGGCCTCCCTCCAAACACGACGCCGACGTCCCCGGGTTCGTCGGCGCCCACAAGGATACACTAGGTATCAAAGAGTGCCGGGGCGCTTCTCGCCCCCACTCAATCGCAATCGTACCCGCGTAACGGGGAACTCCCCTCCTGGCGGTGACTCACCTTTGGGTTCGAGACTCACGCCGGTCGAAGGGACGCCCCCGAGAGCGACAACCCAAGCCGAGGCTTCCCCCGCGGGGAGCCTTTGAGCGTTGGGCGCTATATGGGCTGAGGCTCCTTCAGAGTCTCGCCCCAAAAGTCCGGTGAAGCAGTAATGGCTGCAACAGCCAACTGCATAGTCAGCTCAGAAAAAAAAAAAAAGATTGATTTTTTTATTTACATAACACTGCTTTCCACAATTTTTACAAGTATGTCTATAACTAATCACTCCGTGGCTATTTAAAAGAGATTAAGATCGTCAGAATTATTTTGAAAACTAAGGTGACAAATGTATCCTATTTCTGTGCTTTTTGTATTACACCCACTGCAAATATTACTATTTTCCACATTAAAATTTGAAGTGGTAGCCATTACCGTTATGTTACGCAAACTAAGCCGGAAATGAGTTTGTTTATTAATAATAATAAATTAAGAATTGTTTGTTGCCTACTTTAAGAAAACATTTACACATAAGCTTAGTTATAACCTAAGTAAAAAAGTCTTTTTTGACAAAATTACCTAGCGCGAGTTTTATTAGCGACCGATCGTTCGATCATAAATGTATGGAAATGTATGTACTCAAACTATTAATTAGAATGGTTTTCATACATTTGGGATCGATCGATCGGTTGCAAGGAAAAATATCGCTAGACAAGAAAATGGGTACATGAAAACTAGCGTACAAAGCCAAGCAGAGCATATGAAAATTTGCGCGCAGCGGCCGGCGAGCGCCAGACCCAACTTTTACTAATTCAGTTTAGTTAGGGCGCCAACATGTTTTTTTAGTTTAGTGTATATAGGGCAATTAACTTGAATTTATTTAGTGTAGTTACAGTGGTTTAATGTTTAGTGCGCAATTTACAAAGCAGAAAATTGCAACCACTCAACTTTTGTGACATGTTTTGGGAGTATTTTTTATAGGAGCTGGCAACATTGCTATTAAAAAAAATTAGTTTCCTGTTTTTTCTATTGTTTATGTTGCGTAATGGCGTTTTTGTACGGTGTAAATTATTTTGTTTAATATTTTTTTTTAGCTGAAATTTGCCTTTTCCGCCGAATTTGGAACTTCATTGGTGTATAAGGAGATGCTTCTCTATCGATAAAAAATTTTTTATGCAAAAATTACGGGTTACCGTGAAGTAAAAAATCCTCTTAAACCTTTAATTGCCTGAGATAATGTCTCTGAACACAACTTGCGTCGCGTTTTTCCATCCTTACTACGAGGCTCTGAAAAAAAAAGAAAAAAAAAGACTTCTAAATCGTAATATGCTAATCAAGTAAAAAAATGGAATTAAAATTTGTAGCTGTGGCCAGTCCATAGGTACATTCACTTTGATGTCCATAGATACAAATCTGACAGTATAACCTAAAAATATGCAGGATAGATACTAGACACTTTTATACCGCTAAAACTGGATGTTTAACACTATAAACTATAGTCTGACCAGAAATAATAATCTTTATTCTGCATATACTCACAAAAAAACGACATCAAAAATACTTTACGGATGCGTTCAATTCGTTCTATTTCTGTGTTTTTTTTTTAAGATATCAGTGGTGTCCACAGGTAAAACCGTTCATAGGTACAACACTTTCCTCTATGCATTTGAAAAAAAAAAGTAATATTTATGTATTCGTATCCGTTTTCTGGTACCCACAACACAAGCTTTGCTTACTTTGAGGCCAGACGGCGCTGTGTGTAAATCAAAAATAATATTAGGAATTATTTTAATTGTAATTTTACAATGAGTACTTATCCGAGAATTTGGCAAAGGTACTTACTTATAAAGAAATATTCTCTATTATACATCACAGATGTATCATAAAATTTCTTTACATATAACATTTTTCGATAAATATTTATCACCTTTCAAGCCTTCTTCAGTGGTATTGATAATTTGAATTTTTACATCATCGAATCTTCGTACTCGAGAGAAGGCAACATAGAGCTGTCCATGGGTGAACACAGGATTAGGTAAAAATATACCGATTTTGTCGAAAGTTTGTCCCTGGCTTTTGTTTATTGTCAAAGCGAATGCTATGCGAATGGTTAACTGAAGCCAACTATATTTAAAAGGCAGTTGACTGTTAGATGGCTGGAGCCGAATTCGAGGAATAAAAACTCTGGTTCCCACATGGCTACCACAAATAATTTCGGCATCAATGACACGTGAAGCTAACGCTCTAACAATAAGACGGGTTCCGTTGCACAACCCAAAAGTCGTGTTCAAATTTCTCAAAAGCATTACTATACAACCAACTTTAAATTTTAGAATGTGTGGTGGTAATCCTGCGGGCGTTATAGTATTTAGAAATTCTACAGGATAGTTTAAAACATCATTATGATCGTCCTCAACCACAGCTTCAGAACTTTCATAAATTTTAAGCAGGCCGGGAATGCCTTGTATTTCATTTTCGGAATGATTTGTAAATAATATTTTCATAAGTTCTAACATCTCTGAAGCAAGTCGGCCCTTTGACGTGAAGAAGTAATAGCCGGAGATAATTACGTTCCCGATCAGAAAAGGAATAATTATACATTCTTGCAATTACTTTATCAGCCGCTGACTGAGATATTCGTGGTTGCCACTGTCCATGGATAAATCTGAAATGTGTCGGAATTTCAGTGTAAAGATATTGTCGAGCACTTTCTTCTATTCTGTTTAGTTCAAAAAATGCTAATAATGTTGATTTTTCAGCTGATCTAGCTGCTGCTTTATGAACATTCTGATCTGTAAATACCACAATTTGTTAGTTTTCCAAATGAACACCTAACTGTATAACTGTGTGACTCATTTTGTGCATTTAAAATTTAAATATTCGCCAAACTGCTTCAGGGGCCGAAACATACCTGGTATCAATATAAGCCTTAATTTCATCATGGTGTTCATTGCGTAATGTCGATGGTCACTGGACTCTTGTGGCGCTACTGTGATTTGTATCTTTGCTCGGTCATGACCTTTATAAATATATTTATTTATATATTTCACACTTTTGACATTTGAACAAATTTCAACATTTATGTGAGCATTATATTTTTGACATAGATAGGGATTGTAGGGCACCACCCATCTGTTATCACACTCGAAATCCTTCTTTTTTATTGTTCTTCCGTCGTCTCTTCTTCTTATTATAGCATAACCTCCATTTTCGGTACCATCTCTAGTTTCTTCGCAAAATGTTTTTGGGTAGTTTTTAGAACATTTACAGTTCCATCATTTTTCATGCAAGGTGAATTCATATATCTCGGGCCACATGGCCCATGGATCATGTTTTTTGACACAGTCTGAAAAAGTTCCTGGTCTTTATCTGGGTCAGGTATTTCTGCACACACAAATTTATCATAATCTACTGATGAACTTGGTTTATCTTCATTTCTTAGAATAATAGGCATATGCGCATGTGGAAGCCCACTTTTCTGAAATTCAATGGTGTAAAACTACGCACTCAGTATTCCAAAAATATGTTTCCTTGTAATGTCATCTAAAAGTTCCTCCAATTTAAGTTTAAAAATTCTGGCAATTAAATCGGGTCTATGTTCATTTTTAGTGCCTTGTAAATTATCTAAAATTTCCTGCCAATTCGGATTGCACGTAAATGTTATAAATAAGTCTGGTTTACTATACTTGCATACAATTGCCATGGAATCCTGATAATTTTCCTTTTCCTGATGTGCCGAGGACTTCCCAAATAAGTTGATGGCAATATTATCATTTTACAAATGCCTGGACCCATTTCTCTATCATTATTGTACAGGCTATCCATTAAATAGTTATAATTGTCAGCTCTGAGCTGTTTTTAATTCATTCGAAGAAACAATAATCTTTGAGATTTAATCCTAACATAGGCCAAGACACAATATTCATGAAAAAAAATTTCGGCGTTAAATAATGGGCTAAAATTTTTACGAACAGCAAGTCTATACTGATAAAATTGTAACATTGTAAGACGGCTTCGAGCAGTTCGACTCTCTTCTCTGTGTTGAAGATTTTCATGCCATCCGAGTTCTCCATTAGGAAAAAGTAGAGGAACGGCTAAAGGGTCAATATTGGGACTGGTTGATTTGAGTGTAGTTAAATGTTGAGAATATTCTTGTACAGAGAAGTCTATATTTAATGGAGGTTCGCCGTTTTCTCCTACAAAGATGGCCGCTACCTCATTATTTGATGGTGTGTTATACCGACGCAAATCAAGAGATTTATGTTTATAAAACTGCATTGATACCGAATATTTGGGACGATTTTCTGAGGCTGCTTTTAATTCCTCTTCAGCTAAAATTGCAGCCACCTTTTTGTACATTTTGACAAAAGGATTGGATTCATTGAGCATTGTTTGTAAGGACCTCATTATATTGTTTCTACATGTTATTTCTAGAATCAGATAATCGTTCATTTAATGCTGCTTCATCTTCAATTATATACAATTGGTTGTATTGTGGTTTATGACCTTGCAACGGAACCAAAGATCCAGTTTTTATATAAATTTGCCCTTGTACCCTATAAGTGAAAAATCCTGGAGGGAGTGTGTTCAAGTTTGAATTTATGGATGCCATTGCAAATGTTGAATTATATTGTCGTATAAATCGCCTTAAAATGATTAGCATCAGACGTATTGCCTTTGTATAAATCTAATAATATATCTGGATTTGGCTTTAATACTCTGTCTGGGTCTATGTATACCTTCCCATTATGACAACAATTTTGAAAATGATTTTAATTTTTTCACCTAAAAAATGAAGTGCTTGACATTGAACACATTCATAAATCATAGAACCAACTGAATGTACTGATACTTGAATGGTGTTATTTGAAAGTGCTAAATATACATAGTTAGTCCTGGGGGGCTGATGTTCTGTACTAAACCTGCTTGGATATTTACGTTTCTTCGGGAGTCTGCCCGCCATTTGATATGTTTTCTTTATCCTCTTCTTCTAAAAAAATAAAATCACTGCTGACTGATAGCAGCTGTTTTTTCTCGTTGTACGAAGAAACATCATCAGTCATCAGTGAATCTTCGATTAGCGTCAACTCTTCGTTATCGACCTTAAAGGAGAAAATATATTAGACAAATATTCAAATAATAATAAGTATTGTGAATGTATGTAGGTGTAGGTATATCCTCCCACCTATCTGGTAATAAGCATTATTTTTCATTTTACTTTACCCAGTGACTTACACTATTAACTTACCTGAAAGTCATCAAATAAATCTTGGAATGTAGCAGGAGCAGTTTGATTTTTTGGAAAAAGGTTTGAAAGTGCCCGAGCCTTGGTTATTCTTAACTGCCTAATTGTTTCTAGGCCACAACACTCGCAATAATTGAAATTATCTGCATAAATATATTATACAATTAATAATGTCTAATTGTATAATAAGACCCAGCCAAGTTCAATTTGAACTTGCGCATGAAGGGGTCCATTCCATTATCAAGAAAAACGGTGCAAAAATCGTGTCTGTTTCTGTATGTGTTAATGACAACTCAACACAGGCTATGCATGTGGTCATTTATTATTATTTGTCGGGTTATAGAGAATAAACATTAAGCCGCTTACCGAGTATAATGTTGTCGCATTCCACACATCGACTGCACATTTGCATTTGCTTGCAGTTTCTTATAAATATTTTACCATTACAAAAATTGCATGTCACTGGAAGTAAATAAGTACTTATTTTATTTAAATGCAGAAAGTCTTACAATCCACACATTAAGAAGAAAACTGAACAAAATTCACTTAAAAACACAACCTGCCTACATACCTACTAAAATACTACTCACCATCTTTACGAAGAGCCCTTCGCTGTATCCACTTTCCACAATTGTGACAATGTTTACCAAATGCAAGGAGATCCGGCTGTTAACAAAATAAGATAGGTATCATCAAACACATAATAATAAACGAAGACAGAGACACGACCAACGGAACAGTTTATGAAATACTTACGATTTTTGGCATGATGTGTGTAATCCAAACGAATAAATCACTATGCGAAACTAAATGACATTTGTACTAAAACTTTTATGGTTATGGTTAGTATTCTTTTTTCCATGGTTGTTATCGTAATCGGCCAATCTCAGGTTTAAAGGAAAAACACATAACAAAGAGTATATCATAAAAAGTGTCAAAAACAATATTTTCGCGAAACGTCAACGGCTGACGATGAGTATTAAGTTTTTTATGATTCACTGAATGTTTCCGGCGTTGAAGAATGTTGAAGACGTTTCGTTTTGCATAGTCACATGAGTCACAGTTCTTTGTGATGGATACTTTTTTGGCGCGACGCACGCAATGTGTTGATTGGCGAGGCGTATCTAAGAGCTAGTATGAAACGGAACGTGCTTCACACACTTGGGCCGTACGGCTTACGGTACTTACACACACAGGCCCTTATTAACTACCAAAGATGGCGACAGCGGTTTGTTTGTCAGTGCCATCGGAATTTAACGAAATTCTCCATAATTCGAATTTTATATATGTTGTCGACTCAAAAACAATTTTTTTTTATGTTTTGTTATTCATATAAGGTTTCGATCGAGTCTACCGTACCCCTTGACGAAATCATTTTTTATTTATTACTATTTCTATATTATTTAAAAAAAAAGTTACCTATGGGAAAAAAACAGTACAAAACTCTACCCCGGTAAAAGGAGATTTTGAATGCGCTCCTAAAAGCACAGCTATAGAAAAAAAAATATATTAATCAACTCTTTAAGTGCGTTCGTTTTGGAATAGATAAATAATCACAAAGATAAAGTAAACACATAAATGGATAACAATAAGTTGAACAATAACCTGTAAATAGTATTCATAATTCGCATACTATTTTAACGTGTCTTACAAAGAGATAGCAATAGCTGTTCTAGCACGTCTTGAAGCAGTAACAAGTGAATTTGCTATCCAGCTGGTTATCCAGGTGTCTTTAATTTCTTTAAAATTTTGTGTGCTTTTCTTTTAAATTTAAATGACTGAACAAACGTGTCAACTCCTTGTTTTTGTTACAAAATTAGTTTTTTATTTGAAATGTAATTAGAATTTTTTTTTCTTAAAATTAAGTTAAGTTAAAAATAGGCGCCATGTGTATTTCAGGCTGTTCTAAGTAAATAAAATAAATATCTATAATCATGTCGTCAAACAATATTTTGGTTTTTCTAAAATACGTATACTACTATAGCGATTATATGATTTAATTTGTTTCGGAAACTAAAAATCAAAAACCAAAAATACTGTTTGTAAAATATGTAATAAAAAAAATATCACGAATCAATAGTAAACGTCAGCTGTATGTGGCTGTTATTCAGTACGAGACCTTTTTAATTGAGGTCATAATAAGAAGTTTCGCAATTTTACTGCCATTTTCATTACAATCGTTAAATAAAATCATTATTAACTTTACAAACTGTAGTTAGGTACTTTTTAGGGTTCCGTAGCCAAGTGGCAAAAAACGGAACCCTTATGGATTCTTCATGTCTGTCTGTCTGTCCGTCCGTATGTCACAGCCACTTTTTTCTGAAACTATAAGAACTACACTGTTAAATTTGGTGAGTAGATGTTTTCTTTGAACCGCATTAAGATTTTCACACAAAAATTAAAAAAAACCATAAATTTTGGGGGTTCCCCATACTTAGAACTGAAACTCAAAATTTTTTTTCATCAATCCCATACGTGTGGGGTATCTATTTATAGGTCTTCAAATATACACACCGGCACAATTAGCGGAACAGAAAAAAAAGTGAGACTATGAGATAATAACGCATATATTTGACGAAATCATTCAGATTGTTGGGGGGTGGCATTCTGGATTTAACCCTTCTTTTTAGCAAGTCCCAGACATGCTCTATCGGATTCATGTCGGGGGAATTTGCTGGCCACTGCATCACCGGTATACCTACGTGGCTTAGATATGCGGTACAGGCATGTGCACTATGAGCACGAGCATTATCTTGCATTAGAATAAAGTCGTCACCAATAAATGGGGCAAATGGTACAACATGTTCTTCTAAAATGTCTGATGTATCGATCTGCTGTCATGGTCCCTCCTGTGACTATCACTAACTCCGTGCGAGCTCCCAAACATATCCCTCCCCAAACCATAATCGAGCCGCCACCATAAGCCACTGTGTGTTCAAAATTAGACTGTATTTGGCGTTGTCCTTTGCGTCTCCATATTCGCTGTCTCCCATCGATCTGTTTTAAAAGAACTCTGCACTCATCAGTAAAGAGAACCTGCTGCCATTCGTTCAAATCCTTTTTTTGTGTTCCGCTAATGGTGCCGGTGTGTATATAATATTGAGGTTTCTAATATCATTTTTTTCTAAACTAAATAGTTGGCGCGAGAGACACTTTCAAAGTGGTAAAATATGTGTCTTCCCCCCCCCCTGTAACTTCTAAAATAAAAAAATAAAAAAACTAAAAAAAATATATGATGTACATTACCATGCAAAATTCCACCGAAAATTGGTTTGAACGAGATCTAGTAAGTAGTTTTTTTTTTAATACGTCATAAATCGTAAACACCAATTTACCTTTCATTCAATCAACTCAAATATAAAAATAAAAAAAAATGTAATTTCATAAACATAAACCTTATGCATAAACCGTGAACCATTATTTTCTAATATAAATCTGTAATAGGTACCTATGTAAATAATAATTATAATTCGCGCGGGGCATGGCTTGATCGGTAGCGGGTGCGGAGCGCGCGGGGGGCAGGTTCCCGACTGCGCTTACCCGAGCGGGTAGACACGTGAGGGCAGACGTCGTTGAAACTCGTGCGCGCGGAGCTTATTTTGTTTATAGATAATGCTACGGAACCCTTCGTACGCGAGTCCGACTCGCACTTGGCCGATTTAAAAAAAAAAACACAAGTAACATATAATCAAATAATGTGAGGTGGGCGATGGTGAATGACTAATTTTCACAGGCAGATAAAAAATTTTCGAATATTAGAAGTAAACCGAATCTATATTATTTGATAAGAGAACTAATTTAAACAAATAAGCCTACCCTACAAGTTTTCTTCTATCATAATTACCAATTTTTACCAATATTGGTGTTAATCAGTCCCAGGCTGTCTTCAATTCAACTTTTTTTTTGAGTTAAGTCTTTTTAACAATTTTCCCCGAGTCCAACTTTTTAAAAATGAACAGCTTTGTTTATCGACAACATTATAGTATTATTATTTTTGTTTTCGTAGTGACTGAACACGAAATTGAAAAAGTAAGTGTTTTATTATTTTGAAGGGAAGAAAACTTGTACGGTAGCCTAGCAAAACAGGCAATAATAAGTAGTATTCGGGCTAACATGCTCTGTAGTCTGTACGTTGGTGAGTTGTTTCTGTGAATATACAGTATACACACATACACATAATAAACAACATTTATTCAATATTACTACAATTTTTATAAAATTGATCTAATCCCATCCAAGGACCCTAATCTATATCTTCTATATACACAACATTTTAAAGAACGATTATCTAACTTGCTTATTACATTTCAGATCATTTTAAAAGAAGTCAAATACAAGTATTCTGGTGCTGTGCTCTGATCGAATAAGGATGGATACTAATCAACTCGCAACGTTGAAACAACTATGTTATTTACATAGGATAATTACTGCTCAATAGACCTTATATGTACAAAAAGTACTATAATTTAATTAATAACACAAGACTTACTTTGCTCACGTGTGCCAAATGCTGAAAAGATCAGACAGTTCAGTGAAATGGTTGCCATTTATACAGTTGCGATAACCTCACATGGTTTGCATATTGTTATATTTATTTTTTATAAATTAAATTGTCAATCTGTGGATAAAGTGTAAACAAGCACAAATTATAACTAAGTCTACCATGGTGGTATTAGGGTGTGAATAAATATTTAATTTCAAAATGTATTTGTTTCACGAATGCATTCATATATTTTTGGGGTGCGTTCCAAATCGCAACGAGGAAGTTAAAAAAGTGGTTTTGGGACGCCTGGGGTAGCCTGTAATTTTCCAACTGTCAAGTTGAATTTTTACACTGCCATAGAAAAGGTTGAAAATCACTCCTGTCAGTGTGAAAATTAACTGTCAAACGCTCGTTCCAGAACGGGTTGATTTTTCAATTTTACCGGGCGATAATTACTCGGCGTGATTTGGAACATAGCCTTGGTAAGCACATAAGTAACCGTGTTAATAATGTTATAAATACTTAAGATTTACATGTAGATACTAATCTAATTATTAGGTATTTTTTGCAAGAAAAATATAAATAAAAAGTTCAAGAGTACTTATATGACTTGTCTGTTGACTAATCAATAAAAGAAAACAATATGAAAAAAAATATTTGGTTGTTACACTAGCGCCATGCACTCATATTGCAAAACTAATTTTAGTGTTCCAGTAAATGTATGGGCCGATGGATATCTGTACTATATGTAAGGTCTTTGAAGTGAGCACACAATTTTTAGCCAAACGCAAAATAAAGTATACCCAAATTTGCCGTATTTTATCCGATATTTATCCGTTACATTAAAAAAAATGCCGTTGAACTATTTTAAAGAAAAAAGTGTGGTCGGCTAACCTATGCAAAATGTTACTTGCAGGGGTGATATGGACCTGCAATATGGTTCATAATTTGCCGTTTTTTATCTGTTGTTAAGCTGCCATGATAAAAAATTTGCCGCTGCTTCCTTTTTAGAAAATAATTATTGTTATTATGTATATCCTTGCCAAATCTTAGCTCTTAACTCATAAGATCATCGGAGCTAGGCCGCGGACAGACAGACATGATGAAACTATAAGGGTTTCGTGGTGGCTCCGTGACCTCTCAAAATACTGTCCTGCTCACACTTGTGCAATTTTAAACTTACAGTCTCACTCGACACCGCGTCGCAAATTTAGATTTTGAGAGAAATTAATTCATAGAAATTCGAAAACTTAGTCATTTGAAAAGGTGGTCAGTAAAGCACTAGAATTCATAAAAAGCTATCTTAACAAGCAAGTTTTGTGTCGATACTCGTATAAGTTTGTAATATAAATCACTTTTGCTCCAAAAAACAGGTAAGTGTTTTTGAAAAAAATAATCTTTCTAGCTTTTTTTTTCGTATTTGTGTTTTGGCCTCAGTAGAACACTAAATAAAAAATTTAAAGATACACATATAGAATAATTACAGTTGCAGGCAAGTGTCAAATTATTTTATTAACATTTTCTAGAATAGGGTTTTAAGGTTTTACAGCGCCTTAATTATACATATTTTGTGTACCTTATTTTGAACGTTTTTTTTTTTTATACCACCAAGGTGGCAAACAAACTTACGGCCCACCTGATATTAATCAGTTACCGTAGTTATCTATGGACACTTGCAAAACCAAGGGCATTACTCGCGCGTTTCTATTGTGTTATTATAATTATTATTTTGTCAAACTACGTTCTTCGTGTGTGATGATAATTTTCATGTATTTAAAAAATATTTTAACAAAATAACGTAATTATTTCGTACATTCTGTGTTTTATATTTGTCATTTAATGACTTGACTATTTGACCTAACTATTGACTTGGCCCTGGCTTTTGTGTTAGTATATAATACAGATAATTATATAGCGAATGTAAAATAACCTTGTGATTATAATAATTAATCTTAATTTTTTTTTAATCATATACGCACTTAATAATTTGAGAGAGAAAAAATTGAGTGTCATTTAGAAATTACCCAAAGTGGATTTGCTTGTGGAAAAAGACATTGAGAGGAATAAATAGACAAAAATTGTTAGTAGTCGTCGAACATAAAGAATTTCCCGTTTTATTAATGAAAAAAGAAGGGAACTACAAGATTTTGTAAATTGTGATTCTCCAATTCTTCCTACCAACAAAGTTTTAGCCAAAGCAAAGTCTGAAAAAAAACTAATATTTTTACTGACTGACTATTATTAGCTGATAATCCCATCACTGCTTTATCAATTTATATATCAACGCACAGCCGAAACCGCTTAACGTAGAACCGTGAAATTTTGCACAGGGGTTCCTTATGTATCGTAAGTGAGCACTAAGAAAGGATATTTGGAAATTCAATCCCTAAGGGGGTGAAATCTTTGTATGAAAATCTTTCGTTATTGAAGTTAGAAGTATGAAAATTGGTATATGGGTTTACGGTTAGCAAAAATACGTTCTGCAAAGTGGCGTTTGGAAATTCAAAGGTTTAAAAGTTTGGTAAAAGTTTGTATGAACATCCTTCATTATTAAATTAAAGTACACGCGGACGAAGTCGCGGGCAAAATAGTGTATCTTGAAAAGAAAAGGTATTGGCGCAAATGTCATCCAACATATTGGAGCAAATCCTTGTTACGTGATATTCTTTTCCAAATATTAAATAAATTTGTCGAATCAATATTCTGATAAAGTAGCATTTTATAGATTCCACGTCTGGCATCGCTCGAAAGGTCATTCATACAGGAGACCAATAATCACATTCACTCTTCTTGCACATAGCAGTGATTAATTGTCCTTTTGTTCAAATAACAATCGGCTCATCTATAACTGAAAGACAAGATATGCTGTCTATTCAAACCCTGTTCAAAAGAATGATTCAATCTGGAGCTAACTATTGCCCAGTTGGTAAGTTACCTTTATGTATAGTATTTTTAAATATTCATTCGTCATAATAACATTGAATATAACTCCAATTTTTCATGCACTGTGTAGTTACATGATAAGACTTATTTTGCAGATAAGCCAAAGAAAATAAAATTATTTTTTTGCATAAAATATCAATTTGGGTTTGATATTATAATCATTTTTTTTGAGAACGTTTTCTTCCCTCTCCGTATCATCGTACTTTACCCACAAACCTCCTCGAAAACAAATGGCGTAATAATGACCAAATGTATCATTTGTTTCCTTATCCTGTCCTTCATATATTACTTATCCCGTTAGATAAAAAATATCGTTATTATTATTTAACGTCTTCGGGATAGATGTTAGGGACACCGTGGCGTCATTCGTAGAGAGGGTGTACACCTCAAAACAAATTATTTTTCCTGTAACATAATAAATGTGTAACATGTATTTATTTTTAATATAATCATTCATTTATCTAAATAAAACTTAAATTACAACTCTAAATCTAAATTCAAATTTTAATAATTTGGTACACAAGGTCTAAAAGTGCCCATCATACTTGCTGCATTACCTCTATGTATGGCTAGTGAAATGCTTTGAGTGAGATAAAAACCGAACAGAGGGTCTTGATCTTTTGCCTGAGACGGCGACTAAGATCACTAATAAAGGCTTTAGCCTCAGAGCACCAAGGACTGGCTGTTTCTGTGGCAAAAGGGATGAAGATGTAGGATGTCAATAAATTTGAAAATTTATTACATTTAAGACGGGCTGCTTCTGTAGCGGCTGAACCCGCAGTCTTTATGGTATTATGTAAATAAGAAGTAGCAAAAGTATTGACACAAGTTGCATCCCAAATCATACAGCGGCCTCTATGCCTCGGTACCAGAGTCAGACCATTTCGTCGTTTCCCGTCGTTGCGGCTGAGGCCAGGAGGCTCAAGAAGGCTCGGAATATTCACTGAATTTAACGCTCGTTTTAGGATGTCACATCTGACACAGTTTAGACCATGGTGGCCATTGGACTACTACCACCATTGTTAAGTGTTTTCTACTTTGTTTTCTTGTAACTGAATTAAAAGACTTCGTGTGAAATACAACAAGCGTTGAGGTTATTACAAAACAATTTGACATTTAAAACTCTTGGATTACAATGTACTATTCGTGTACAAAATATTTTTTTAAATTACTGTATTTATAAAATTACTGAGTAATGTAAACTAGCTAAGAAAATCGATCAAACACTCAATATAAGTAGAAACAAACTTATCGGTATAACGTAGGTTCGAAGTAAAATTGACATTAAAACATTTGAAAAAAAAACTTAAACGTAACAATTTGCGTAAAATTGAGAAATCTTAACCAAAAATATTAAATGTCGAACTTATCACTACCGAGATCAATTAAGAGATCAAAATATGACATAACCAAAAATATTAAACGTCGTACTCATCACTATGGAAATCACACAGTTGTAACAGGATGGTTTTATTTTTGATCCACCCATTAATTCTTTAAGTTTTTCCTGATTGTAATGAGTTCTGTCATCTGATAGAATGGTCAATTTTGATTCCCGTGAAGTAGTCGCTTTTACTAGTGGGTTGCAACAAATACGTTTTTGTGGCACAGCCAAATTATTATCAGGCTGTTCACTTGTATCAGAAGTTGATGGAATCCGTCTAGACCTTTTTGTGGTCTTTCTTTGTTTTACTATACTATAACAACTTAAACAACTTAAGATTCTTGACATAATACAATGCAAGTTATCTGTAGTTTGGATCTGGTGGATATTCATTGTGTTGTTGACGGCTATAAAAGAAAGCAAAGCTTGTTTGTTGCCGTCCTCTATATCTTTTATATTTTCTGTATTAATGTAGAACAGTTTAACACTGGTTTCATCGTTTAAAAGTGTGAAGACGAATTGGGAGCCACTTGAGCTTTGATCGGAACTCGGAAATGTGATCAAATTTGCGTAGGCCAAATATAAATCTGATACATAAATTTTGAAGTTTAGTAAGTTCCTCCTCACTAAGATCAGGATAGCTAGCATCAGCATAGTCAAGTTTTGGAAAGAGTAAAGATTAGGCAAGAGCAATTTTTGTGGAGATGGGTAAAGAGTTACGCAACCTTTGTAAGGATTTTGATGTCGCAAATATTTATTCGCTGATTTCTTTAATCTGAGGTCTCCAGGTCAAAGACTGATCAAATATACCTAAGTTTTTCACGCTATTACTATAAGGTACAAGTACTCCGTTGAGGTAGATTTTTGGTAGGTCATCTAAATTAATTTTAGCAATTAGTCTTAAGCTACCCTTACTTAATAACTATTGCTTGCGTTTTGCAAGGATTTAGTTTAAGACCATTACTATCGCTCCAATCAGCTATACGAGCGCTAGATCTAGGTTTATTGTGCCAACAGTTTTACCAAGCTCTTCTACAGAAGCCTGAGCATAAATTTGGAGATCGTCTGCATAAAGATCGTAGAGAGAAGATATTTGAGACGTAACAGAGTTAATGAAAATCGCAAAGAGAAGAGGAGACCTTGCGGGACGCCAGCAGATGTGTTACACCAGGTGGAACAGGAGTCCTCAACCTTAATTTTTTTACTGTTGGAGATATGTTAAGAGAACACATTAATTTTAGCAATCTATGAAAGTACACGGTATTGAACGCGTTGCTAAAGTCCAATAGAGTAAGAACAGTAAGTTTTCTGTTTTCTATGCCTATTCGTATGTCATCAGTTATGTCGTCATACTGTTAAGTTATCAACAATATATGTTTATATGCCAGAACACGATAAAGGTCCGGAATGTACGTCCGGAATTGCAGCGAATTCACCATTACTGGACAAGCTCTAAATGTTTTCGGAAACAAAATTTGAAGATCTTTTTTTGTTAGGTACGTACTTGAGTTGTATTAAATATGTAAGTACATACTGACTGCCTTTGATCTATAACTAAGATCACTAAATAAGATGTAGGTTTAACTTCATTTTACACACTTTTATGTAGCTATAACTTCACTTTACGCACTTGTTTGCTGTTAAAATGTTTTTTTTAATAGGTACGTACATACACCATTTAGGTATTTGGTTGATGCTTTTTTTGTCGCTGGGAAATCCTTATGGATAGGTATCCATAAACACGTCACATAATTAACTATGATTTTAGATAAGTTAACGAGTTACTGAAGTAAAAGTTAAAATTTTAAAAGAATTAGTACACTTTCGGCAACTTGATCGAAGTTATCGGTAGTTTTAAATAGTTACGCAGTAAATTTATATTGCTGCACATGTTGTCCATTTTGTTGGATACATAAGGCAGCTCGTCTATACACGTGATTGGTACACTTCTTAAGGTTTCACGATCACTTTGCATCACCCGAAATACCCGTTTAATACGTCGGCTAAGCATTCTCTCTGAACGTTTTGTGTGTCCATCGTTGCCGTACACTAAGTCTTTGCAAAGACCCTACACATGAAAATCCAGAGGTGTTAAATCTGGACTTCGCGGAAGCCAAGCAGTGGGAACTGCTCGACCAATCCAGCGTTCATTGTACTTTACATTAAGGTACTTTCGAGCACCACTGGCATAGTGAGCTGGACACCCATCATGCTGGAAATAAAAATTCCGAAGCAGATGAGTGGCACTCGCTCCAACATTCGCGACACTTTGTTGCGTAGCAACGAAACGTAGGTTTCACCATTTAAGCCTCCCAAAGACACTAGCCCTAGTAATCGGTCACCCAACGGTCCAGCCCACACGTTGACACTAAAACGGACCTGTAAGTGAGCCGGTCGAACAGCACGAGGATTTTCTTCGGCCCATAAATGAGCATTGTGCTGGGCAACCATCCCAACGCGGGTGAAAGTCTACTCGTCGACAAGATATTTCTTGAGGTATCTTCGGCCAGCCACTCACAGAATCCGACGCTGGGCTGTAGATCTTCCAACTCCTGGACTCTTGTAAAATAGTATGGATGAAACCCCTCATCGCGAAGAAGTCTCTACACGACGCCAAACACAATAGATGCGTCCTTTGTACTGGCCATGGGGTGACGCCGGAAAAAACAAAAATAGACTCTTCCAGCCTGGCAGGTTGTCGCGGTGCTCCACCATCAATCGCTGGGGTCGATAGGTTCCCCAGTCTCTGTGACTTTGTACGCCATATTCCTCCCAGTAGAGTTCTGTTGCCGCTCTCAAGTTATAGTTGGGTACCTGTTCATAAATATTAAGGTACTCTTGGTTTGTATACCGATAAGAAAGCATCGTATCTAAGCAGAGATAGGTATTGAAAAATAAAATCAATCGAAATAATTCGCGAGGAACTATCTCGTTAAATTAATGACCGACACTAAAATAATCGGTGCTATGAGGTACGGATAGGCGCAGGCGGGTGGAAGGGCGGCGGGTAGGGGAAGCTACACGTGAACAAACTTTGGCACGTTTGATTGGTTGAATCGCGCAAAAGTGAACCAGTAACTTACACTATTGTTTCACGAAGGCTTCTGCATTAGAACGGTTGGACCTTATTTGCTCACGCATTAAAAACACTACTTTTCACCTCTACCAGCGAGAAAATTATTAAATTTTAGGTAAAAAACAGACTGAATAAATACAATTGAAGTTAATTTCCCGCCATTTCACTTTTTTCAATCTGTTAAATAATTTGGTTCGATTTTGTGGTTTCAATAAGTCCTAACAGATGGCGCTGAATTAATTTTTTAACATAATCATACATATGGTTTTGTTTGGTTACATAATTTGTAAAGTATACCTCCTTCTATAAACTCGTATCAAAATGAAAAACTCGCAGCCAAAAAACCACCATTTTTGTGCTGGAGAGGTGATAAGTTATTTGTTATCAAGGATTTCAAAATAACTTACCAGTAGATATATTAGTAATTGTTGCAGCTTTATACTTCGCACAAAAACGAGGGTTTTCAAAATCATTTTGAATTTTCTTAAATAGCGACATTTTTTAAAGATTACATTATTTAGTTCTGCTGTATATAACGCGTGTTGCGTGTTTAAGGTAAAATCACAATTCTTTTGGAAACATACAACATCAACTGAAAAGCTGTAAATCCCGTTAGTTGCAACAAATTTAATTTTTTTTATATTGTAGCAATAGTTCTTGTCTAAGTTTATAGGTATGTGCAGTTATTCCTGACTTTATTAAGGTAAAAACCAATTTTAAAAATTTGTTATCCTCAAAATTAATTAGGTTTTTTTTATATAACATCGTAATCAACCATTATCACTAAAAATATTTGAATAAGGCTATCAATAGAACAAGTGTATTTAAAAAAAATATTTTTCCTTATTTATAGTAACAAACCCTCAGTCATTTTTTAGTATAGGAAGGAATACGTGTGATCTTATTGCTTCATTCAAGTATTTCTGAATTTTTTTCTGGATTTTTTCCTAGATAAGCTATTTTTTCAAGCTTTTTTTTTCAAATCTCTCAGTGCCAGCCCGTTTTGGTTTTCTATTTCATTCAATGATATTTTGTTTACGAGATTTCTGGTCTTATCACAAGATAAACCTACTCTAAATTTTTTGTCATCAGTCTCGCCACGCTTAGTAGAACAAGCGCTTGTTTCATGTATGTAATAATTGCATATTCTGCAAACATCAGAGGGTTCCGACAGACTCTCACAAAGGCAGTTGTGAAAATTACTTCTTTTAAAGGTCTCCGGGCTCCTTAGCTTATTGGAGACTTATTAATTTCAAATGAATTTAATTCTACACTTGATATACCGTTTTCTTTGTTTTGTTTTCTTTTACAAATGAATTTAATTCTACACTTGATATATTGTTTTATTTATTTTCTTTTTCAAAAATGGAACTATTGCAAATTTTATTTGAGTGCTGTTTTAAATTAATTGTGGTATCAAAGGCTTTCAAAATTGCCTTTTCATTTGCTATATTTCATTGCTCGCCATCGAAATATTTTATCAATAGTTCTACTGTCTCGTCAACTCTTTTATACTTTCCTTTTCGTGCCAAAATCCCAATTTTTATTTTTCTCATTTGACTTTCTACCGAAGCGCTGGTAGCTGGATCGTTATGAGCATTAAACTTTTTGTTAAAAATACAAGACCACATAGGAATGTGCTTGGATTCATTAACTAGCTTATCTGCTAAATTCTTAGTGTGCATTCTCTCGGTCACCCTCTACGTTCTCTATCAGTTTTTTTTGTTTAATATAATATCTACTTTCTTTGTATAACTATCAGAGTTAGAAGTTTGGATGTCGAATTCTTCTGTTTCTTTTTTACATTACACACACACACACAAGTTCTGCCACTTGTGCAAACTGTATGATTTTAGTTCAAAATAGTAATTTGCGCTTTTTTGTAGATATATATACGTTCCGTCAAAAAGGTTATAGCGATTCTTTGTTCCAATGGCTCGTGGGGATTTCCAAATAAAGCATTTGGAATACTTAAGCATCTACTGATTATTTCCTCGCGGCTGATATGGTCATAACCAAGATGTCTGGGTACAAATTCTCGTATAAGACATTTTTAACAGCTTACACAGCCTTTCGTTTGATTCACCAGTGTGCAATTTTATTTATATAGTTGCCAGAATTGTTCCTGGTTTGTTATTGCCTAAGCTTGGCGTACTTTCTTTTATTTCTATAAATTGAGATTTAAAAAAGCCAATGTAATAATGGAACATATTATCATTTATAGTAGAGAGCTTTTCAAAGTATTTTTGGTGCCTTTTTTTTATAAATTCACCATGTCTGTAGCTTGCCTTGGCGAAAACGTAGTGTACCGTCACAGTGCCTTACTTGAGACATTATAAGAGTCTAAACAATAGTAGCTTTGTCAACAATGAATATAAGTAACCACGTTTAATAGATTAGTCTTACCTTTTTAAATCCAAAAACTGTTAAATCTGGCCTACAGACACTACAAAGATTTTTATATATTTTAATTCTTGCTGTCTCATGTTATCATCATTAACATGCTTATCTAATATGGTATCATGATTAGAATTTAAAATATAACATGAGACAAAAATTAAATCATTAGCTGCACTTTTCGATTTAAAAAAGGTTTTTTTTGACGAGTTTACAAGACCCTAGATTAAAAAAATAAAACAAACACTGTATAGCTCAATGTTTATTCAAATTTAATGATATTTGTTTTAATCAAAACCCTTTTCTTCTCTAAAAATATAAAACGAATATCCATTTCTGCACATTTTTGTGTTACCTTTAGAGATAGGTGACTAGCTAGATTATCTCCAAGTATAGCTTTCGGACCTTGACCTAAAGAATTGAAATAGGGTACTACTACTTTAAAAACCAGCCCTCGAAAGTTGTGTTGTCGAACCAACCGCTTCTAGTTCGATTATACACAGTATTAACCGGCCCACCTGTCAACCAAGAATCATACAAGTGTTCCGCTTTATATACAATATATATAGGTAATAAAACTCCTGATGCCGATCCTGCAAATATAACTGATGTGCTCGACTTCGAAGTATCAATTATATTTTTGGGCTTTTGAAACCTCTTCGCACTAAACTTTTGTTTTTCCAGAATCGTCTGTAAACTTAGTTTCATCGAAATTAACAATTCCTTCTGGTTGGACTACCTCTAAGCTTATCATCAAATTGTCAAAATAATCAGATATCGTCTCAGGATTAACTGCAGCTCTTGCTCTTTTAATATTCTCACAGAACTTGTGTGAAATTTCATGTTTGTTTCGGTCTAAAAACCCTTTTAACCAAAATCTTCCCGGCAAATTGTTTTTAAATCTACGTTCAGTCTTTCCCTTCGAATCCAGGTAGTGCTTAACAATAAGTGTCAGGTCAAATGCTGTAATGGGAAATCCCCACTTTCCGCAAAGGATCAAAGCTTCAGTAAAAACATTTTCATCGTTTACGGAAAAAACAGTAGGTCGTCCAACATTCTTCATGTGTTTGCCTCTTACTTTTCTCTAGACAGTTGCTGATGGAATATTATATTTTTCTATAGATGGTAATTACGATATGGACGTGCTCCCACTTTCCGACAATAACGTCCAATGTCCTGTTAGAAAATCAAATTATTTATGTAGGTTCTGAACTATTTTTTATTATTCTACCTGAAAATTTACTTAATAATTTATTTGAATCTAACAGGACATAAATTATTTATAAGCTTGGTAAATAATATAGGTAGCAGGTTTATGTTCAAAATGTGACGACATCTTGAGACATGGTAGGTAACTTGATATGTAGGTAACTTGAGACATGTGTATCAAATTATCATCAATTCAGTTATATTTTCTTCCAAAGCGGCACACAGAACGTAATTATAACATACGTACACGAAAACCTTGTTATTCTATGGTCAGATTGTAAGGTTAGGTAATGTGCACAACAGATTTCGGCAAACATAAACACAGATTAAATAGCAATTAAAGTTTTATAAACTCTGCGTTCTAGCAATTTACCATGCAAACTCTGGACACAAATTATTCAATAAATACGCTTAGTTATACTTACTTTAACAATTTAATATTTTCCTCACACTTTTCTCTTGCCACCGTGTCACTTATTTCTAGTCGTGTTACCATACGTAAAATAATTACTGATGCATTCAAGAAAGCCGGATTATTGTATCAAGTTAGCCTACAGTATCAAGTAATGCACTTTGACAGTACACGTGACGGTTGTTTGTTTCTATATCTTGCCATCCTTGATAGTTATCATATTCTTGGCACACACGAGCACCCACTGGAATATAGAAGTTTTTTTCACGGAGAATAATAGACCTCTTACATCGCTGTATTCTTCTCTAACAAGTATTATTGCATAACACAAATATACAATGTCTTGTGTTAAAAGGCGATCTAGTGTATCCCTGCCGATTACGGTTGTCGTCATCTATTTCTACTATGACTTCTGCAATGACATTTCCAGGTTCTTGTTGCACGTCTGGTTGAACCTCACCTTAAAGATCTTGCTGTAGTACGTCTTGAGTGTGTTGTTGAGGCTCTTCATTAAGATTCTGTTGAGGCTGTTGCTCAGGCTCATCTCGGAGTGCTAAGTAAGCGGCGAGAACGTGCAATGAAAATGTGATCTTCGCCATTAATCTGTGGGAACCAACTGTAATAAAAACAAAATAACAATGAGATAATTAAAACAGGCTAGACAATAATAAAAATGATAATTAATTCAGCGTCCATAGGCTTTACATCAGGCGAACCTCAAGCTTGTTTGCCACCTTGGTTATATAACAAAAGTTATATTTATAATATCAGAAATTGTCTGGAAAGGCACGGTACGTTTAGCTGTTCATGAGGTGATCCAACACTGATTTATAGAAGTAAAAGGAAATTATTTAAGATATTTTCTCTACTTATTAAAGATGTGCCTTGTTGTTATGAATTGAAAAATAGATATTACTTACCTCTCGAATATTGTATATCTAAGTAATTCAGCACAAACTGATTTCTTTCCACGTAAACAGGCAGTGCGTGTGAGCGTAGCCTTCTACCCCCAATACGATTCACGCTTCTTCCACATGACACACACGGCCTTAGTGGTTCCATGTTTCATAAACGAACAGTAAAAAAGCACAATTATAGCGTAAGAGTTTTTCAAAGTCCAGGTTAACTCAGCGTAGGTCGAATGTAAAGCCGATAGATACAGTAAGTCTATAATCAAAATGCATGTCGTCAAATATTTCCAAAATCCACAGAGAGTACGCACGTAGAGTCACAAAAGTCACAATCGTGAATGAAACAAAAAATAAAATACTAGCTACCTGCTACAACCTATGGAAGAAGGGTGCGGGCTTGTACAATCATCTACCTGAACCAGCTCGGTTCAGGTAGACAAAATTGAGTGTTGTGATTGGCTAATTAAAATTAGCTAATTAATTAAATAATTTTGCTATAGTTGACTCATAACATTGTTTTAAGATACTACGTAGCTACGCTATTAAAGTGTAAAATAATAAAAAAATATTTGCAGTCTTTTTATAATACTATCTGACCCTTTCATTGTTTTATTAACAAGTGGTGCCATCTATAGCGTCCAGATTACATGATTTTCATTCTAGGGACTCAACTAAGATATAATATGCAAAAAAAAAGTCATTTCGGGTCATCATAAATAAAGGAATTTTTTTAATAACTCGACAACAACGCCACCCATCGGATTTTATCGCAGCGAGAAACCATTGTGTTGACAAAAAAGAAGAAAAATACTTCATAAATATGACCTTTATCGTTTAAAACGTTCAAAGGTACAACCATGATAGACAAAATCTACAACGATTACGTATAGAGATACGTATAAAACCACCCAACCAAAATCACCCAAAGTGACCCACAAAGCATCTTTATCTCGAAATGGATACACTTTAGATCCCTCAGATCATGTAGATGCCATAGTAACTTTTGTAGACTGAATTATGTACTATTAAAATGAAAAAGTCAAATTATTTATCAAATATCCATCATAACTACTCGAAGAACTCTCACAGGAATACGATAATTATGTTAAGTTTTAGTAAACAATTATTATGAAGCAGAAAAATAAATAAAATTACCATTTCATCAAAAACAAATGTCTCAATACTTGTATTATCAATACACACTAATTGTAGAAAACTTATGAGTTATAATAATTGTTCTAGCACTTTCTGTAATATATTTGGCAGTTTTTTACAGATTTTGCTCTGGTTACACTGGTTAAAAATTAGCAACACTTATCATCTTCATTTGTGATATCACAAATTATATAGTATATGTTGTACCAACAGATAGGACACTCCCCTCATGACTGAATGAGTTAGAAGTTAAGCTTACGAGAGGAAACACCGCAAGATGGCGCTACTTCTAGTGATTGCGAAGTATCGATATTAGTGATGGCTGATTCGTTATCGATCTATTATGGTTTGATTTGTTGTATTGTTTTTTATAATTCTAAGTCAAATTCAAGTTTTGTCAGAGAAATTTTAGATTTATTTTAAGAATAAAGTGTATCAGGATGCAATGAAAGAAAACCACAACTGTTTTTTTTAATAACTTATTTATTTTAATACTTTTTTTGTCATTTAAAAGTTTATAAAACATCAGTGAAAGTAAATTTTCTTCTTTTCAAAGAATGTTGCAATTAATTTCCTTATATAATGCGTTAACATTAGTGCCTCCATTACAGGTCTTAATCCAGTCAACAGAAATATAAAAAAACTAGATATCTCCTCCGCACTCACTAAATTTGCGGCGTTATCGGCGTGGGATAATTGGTAGTGCGGCCGGTTGTTGCTGTGCAGAGGGCGTGGGTTCTATTCCCGCACTGGACAAACATCTATTTTTGTCTTGAGTGTGGGTGTATTTATGTATGTATTTACAAATAAAAGTAATGTTATGTATTTGTATTCATTGTCTGGTATCCATAACACAAGCTTTGCTTAATTTAGGGCCAGACGGCGTTGTGTGTAATGTCCAAATATATTTATTATCATTATTATTATATTCAAGGCAATTCCTTGATTAAAGTAAGAAAGCTTGCTATAGATGCAGCAATAGTTTGTCCACGTTTTGTTTGGTTATACATGCCGGGAACCATTAATTTTCGGGGATAGATCCCTATCCCTCCCTGTGCCAAATTTTAGCTCAATTGGATGCTCAGTTGCCATTTGAAGGAAGGAAGAACAAATTAACTCACTTTCGCATTTATTAACAAAAGATATGGCAGATGTGATAATTTCTGAATTATAGTCAATTCTTCCTCCTTATCTCTGTAATTTGCCAAATAAAAAAACTAAAATAATCGACACTCATAAGTAGATAACTAGACATATATAATTTACAGGTAAATTAAATTAAGTTTCCAAACAGTTTTAGAATATTTAACCTAGCTACCTACTTGCCTAAGAAGAAAACTTTTAATTGCTATTAAGTACGGAACCTTCAGCTCAGTGTACGATTCTCTGACTAGCGTTTAACCATTTTTTTTTAAATTTAGTATTTAGGTATCCAAGGTTTTGAATGTGGAGGAAGATGGAGATGTTAGTAAATGGGCTGTGATAAAACGGTGCACGAGATAACTTGCATTGTTTTGTTTTGTTTTCTGATTGTAACGAACGACCCATATCAAATATGATGTTCATCAATTGAACAACTAATCAACCTAAAATAGTCCACATTTGATTTAGCCCTTTCCCAATAAACGCCAACGCATCCAGTCAGTTCCAGCTACCTTTTTTTGCAAGACCAATGCCTTAAAGGCAGACGTATTCTAGAGTTCTAGAGTCCTAGTAGAGACCACAGTGCCCATTACAAGAGATAAACAATACAAAATAGTAACAGACATATATAGTAAAGAAAATATAACTTATATCAAGACAAACTAACTTATCATTAAATGTTTTTCATCATTGAAATTAATACATTATTAGTTATGTGTATTCAATAATATTATAGTGTATATTTATATGAATATTCTATTTTATCAGTACTCGTGCAGCGGGGGATCAGTACTTAATAGCATTTTAAGTTTTTGTGGAGTAAAATCATTACTTTTTGATTTTCCTAGTTTTTTTATACTTCTGTAAGGCAATTTTTTGAATAAACGTCATTTCACTTTCCCTTATTTTCTCCCTGACTGCTCCTTTTAAAATCAAATTTATATTTTTGCACCAGTTATGGATTTGTAATGTTGCAGCCATTATAAAAAAACAATTTTGCAATTCTGCTTTATGAGTGGAGCAGCCAAGCCAATCTACATCATATTTCTCATTAAATATATTTTTAATATTATCAATGATACCTTTTTTATGACAACTTTTATTTAAATAGTCATTAGTAATATTAACAATATTAGAAAATGCTACAATTATCTGTGTACTTGGGTATTTTAGGTTCTTATTTTTTAAAGAGGTCCGTTCTCTAAATTCTATTAATTTATGGACCTCCATAGTATCCTTTGATAGGTACGTTTTTGTGCATTGATGACACTTAATTTTTTTTGTCATTCTTCTGGCTATATATCCACAAGTATATGATCTGGCGTTAATATTTATTTTTTCTTTAATAACTTCGGAAAGTCTATTTTCCGAAATATTTTGTAGATTCTCGGTCTCATAGATAAAAAAATCCATATTCGGAGCAGATACAGGATCTGGACACATTAAATTCTTTAAGTCCAATATAGCTGTGCCTATATCCTCTTCACAATTGCTGTGTTTGGAGTGAACACTTAAAATATTAGTCACTAATAAAGATTTAAATGAGCTTTGGAAAGTATAGGTGTCCGGATTTACAAATCTGTAATTATACGATCTTATTTTTCCAAAAAAATTCTCCAAAGGGTCTTGATTCAAATTTCTGGTATAAAAAAAGATAATGTCTTCAGATAAAATTAGTTTTGCAATTCTAATAAGACTTTCCAAAGTTATAACCCAATTACGTAGAGTAGGGACAGATTTTGTTACATTTTCACCATTTTTATTTTCAATAAATTTTATATTTTTTATTATTTTAATAGCGCTTTGCCAAAATTGTATGTGTTGACTTTTTTTCTTCACTGGTCCGCGTAACTTTCCTGGAGTATTTCCACTTCTGGATCCGTTGCAGCTATCAAATAATTTATCAAAGAATTGTACAGCTTCAGCTGTATTTTTTATAGTAGGGCTGACTGTACTGCCGTCTTGCCGTTGTGCTGGAATTAAAAGTACAGTGAATCAATTAATATACTTATTGCATAACAAATACATTAAATATAATTAAAATGTTTGATTGCTTAATTGGTCTACCAGGCATCCTTTGGGTAAACTAATGGTTAAAGAAACAGATAGGTGATTGCTATTCCATAACTAATGATATATACATGTAAAGATAAAACATTGTAATATGTATAAAAAAATCGGCCAAGTGAGAGTCGGACTCGCTCACGAAGGGTTCCGTACCATTATCTATACAAACAGCAAAAAAATCACGTTTGTTGTATGGAAGCCCCCCTTAAATATTAGTTTTTTTTTTAATTTCACTATTTATTTTTAAAGTAAATATATAAATAAATATTCTGTAAATATTTCAAGCGTCTTCCTGTTGCCGTTATCAATATAGACATAGACATAGACATTTCTTTATTTAACACACAAATACAACACAAGCAAAAACATAAAAAAAAATATTTACACATAGTTATTACACAAGCATTTAGATAATACCTATTAAAAAAAAGAAAACAATAACAATAACATTAAGAAAATAAATACACAAAGAAGAAACTAATTCTAAGACTATTTACTAAATTATTATAAAAATTGTAATACATAAATAAAAAATAAATAAATTGATATTAATTAAAATAATAATGTCAATAATATGATCAGCTCAGATCGAGCAAAAACGAGCAAAAAAATTCACGTTTGTTGTATGGCATGTTTATTTTGTTTAATTTTTAGTATTTGTTGTTGAAGCGGCAAGAGAAATACATCTTCTGTGAAAATATCAACTGTCTAACTATCACGGTTCATGAGATACAGCCTGGTGACAGACGGACGGACGGACGGACGGAAGGGACGGACGGACAGCGGGGTCTTAGTAATAGGGTTCCGCTAATTACCCTTTGGGTACGGAACCCTAGAAATCGGCCAAGTGTGAGTCGGACTCGCGCACGAAGGGTTCCGTACCATTATCTATTAAAATGGCAAAAAAATTACGTTCGTTGTATAGGAGCCCCCTTAACTAATTATTTTATTTTGTATTTTTTATTATTTGTTATAGCGGCAACAGCAATACATCTTCTGTGAAAATTTCAACGGTCTAGCTATCACGGTTCATGGAATACATCCTGGTGACAGACGGACAGACGGACGGACGGACAGCGGAGCCTTAGTAATAGGGTTATAGTAATAATTTACTTACTAAATGTTGCTGTGTATCGCAAAGTTGCAGCCACACGTTCACTCAAAACTTTAGTGCAGTTGCTGACCTTCATTTTTTTTATTCTGTCAGGCATGATGTGCTCATCAGTTAATTTGGGCAACATTCTTATTTGCCCAATTTGACAATCATAATTATAAACATCTATTATGTCTTGCCATTTTACTACTTTTTCTTCGAAGAGCATGTTTTTTGTCAACATATTGTTTCTGATGCCTTTTAATAAATGTGGAGGATCGTAAATTACACTAATTTCACAACCTTGAATAAGTATCGTATCATCTGAAACAAAGAAAAAACACAGTTTTGAATAAGCACATTGTTTTCAACGTCTATAGAGATTGTTAACATTAAGTTTAACATTAAATGATTTCGTGTTTAATTTAGAATCTCAGTATTAACATATCACACTTTTATCTCTTACTTACTATGCTTATTATACAGTGAATATTATTAATTTTTTATGTATAATGTTTACGGATTATATGGTCTACAATAAATATTTTTAGGGTTCCGTACCCAAAGAGTAATTAGCGGAACCCTATTACTAAGACTCCGCTGTCCGTCCGGCTGTCACCAGGCTGTATCTTATGAACCGTGATAGTTAGACAGTTGAAATTTTCACAGAAGATGTATTTCTATAGCCGCTATAACAACATATACTAAACACCAGAATAAAATAAATATTTAAGGGGGCTCCGATACAACAAACGTGATTTTTTTGCCGTTTTTATAGATAATGGTAGGGTACCCTTCGTGCGCTAGTCTGACTTGCACTTGGCCGATTTCTATTATTAGTTTATCGGCGTGGGATACTTACGTCAACTCCTTGATTTTACTAAAGAAGTTTGTTATAGCAAGCTATAGCTGCAGCTATGGTTCGTTCGTGGAATTTGGTTATAGTTATATAGCAAGCTATAGCTGCAGCTATGGTTCGTTCGTGGAATTTGGTTATAGTTACTCCCGCGAGAGTTGTTGAATTTTCCGGTATGAAAAAAAGCCTATGTCCTATTCCAGGACCTAGCCTATATGTGTGCCAAGTTTTATCCCGATCCATCCAGTGGTTGCTGTCACCAGGCTGTATCTTATGAACCGTGATAGTTAGACAGTTGAAATTTTCACAGAAGATGTATTTCTATAGCCGCTATAACAACATATACTAAACACCAGAATAAAATAAATATTTAAGGGGGCTCCGATACAACAAACGTGATTTTTTTGCCGTTTTGATAGATAATGGTAGGGAACCCTTCGTGCGCTAGTCTGACTTGCACTTGGCCGATTTCTATTATTAGTTTCTAGATTTTGCCAGCAACTCCACCCGCCCTAAATTTGGTTATCGGCGTGGGATACTTACGTCAACTCCTTGATTTTACTAAAGAAGTTTGTTATAGCAAGCTATAGCTGCAGCTATGGTTCGTTCGTGGAATTTGGTTATAGTTATATAGCAAGCTATAGCTGCAGCTATGGTTCGTTCGTGGAATTTGGTTATAGTTACTCCCGCGAGAGTTGTTGAATTTTCCGGTATGAAAAAAAGCCTATGTCCTATTCCAGGACCCAGCCTATATGTGTGCCAAGTTTTATCCCGATCCATCCAGTGGTTGAAGCGTGATTGAGTAACAAACAACCAAACATCCAAACTTTGGCATTTATAATATTAATGAGATAGCTGGTAATTAATGAATTTTGCCAGCAGCTCTACTCGCCCTAATTTGGTTATCGGCGTGCGATTCTTAAGTCAACTCCTTAATTATACTCGTACTAATGAAGTTTGCTATAGAAAGCTATAGTTCGTTTAACTCTGTTGTAGTTATTCCCGCGGGAACTTTTGAATTTTTCGGGATAAAAAGTAGCCTATTCCAGCTATATGTATGCCAAGTTTCATCCCGATCCGTCCAGTGGTTGAAGCGTGATTGAGTAACAAACATCCATTCATCCATACAGACAAACTTTCACATTTATAATATTAGTAGGATTATTGACATAAACCAAACATAGCACTTGCTTTAGAGAAGTAGTTCCCAAAGTGGTCCAGGTGGTAAAATGTTGGCTTGACATCACCTATCAATGTAGGCAAATAATATTGTAAGAAGCTCAGGGACTGTTCCTTGTAAAAACTTGCATATTCCATATTCCGTATATCTACAGCAAATTTCCTTACTTAGATCTAATCTTCACATTTTTTGTCGAGTTTTGGGAATATGGTAGCATTGTAGCTACAGGGGGTCCACCGGAACCAGCTAAATTTTGAAACTGGTATATGAGAAACAAAGTCTGGGAACCTCTGCTTTAGAGTAAGCATAATTAAAGCATCTTACCAATTTTTAATCCACTTTCATGCTGATATTGTTTAGTAACTTCCTGCAAGCTTTTTATTGCACTCTGGAAAGTAACTCCTTGATCACATATAAATGCTATAGGTTTCAATCCTGTGCTTTTGACTGAGGCAACTATATCATTTAAAATCTTTTTTATTTTTATTGCTGGCATTGTACCCTCACAAAAATAATAAGCAATTGGTTGTCTCCATGAGGCACAAACACCTCTGACCATGAAAACCAAAGCATGATCAGCAAATTTGGGATAATCTTGTTCCTCTATAAATCCATGTATAATGTCATCTGGAGGCGAAAAATTCACATGTGAAGATAACTGCACTTCATCAAAGACAATGCTGCACAATCTTTTGGCCATATTCCAATTGGCTACTTTTTCTCTTAGAGTTGTAAAAAGTGCAGTATTAATGCCACTTTCTATTTTGATTACCTGCAAAATTCTATTAATCGTTCTCTTTGTTGGAAGTGAGAAGATTTTTTGCAATAAATTATAGCCTTTTGGGCTTTGTTTGTAAAGAGACAGGCTCAGAAGCTTCTCCTCTATGGTATAACGCCTTGCTTTCTTCTTTTTGCGCGATATCCTTAACTGCATTATAATAAATTTTTTCTGAAGATAATCTAAGTTTTCTGTAAGTTTTTGAAACGATTTGCATTCACTCAATTTGTTGGCATCCTTTATGTTTTTTTTGCAATCACCGCCAAACAATTTTCTACCTTTGATAATTTTTTTACAATTTTCGTATAATCTTCTGCAGCGTGGTGTCAAATCTTTAATTTTCGTAACAAGACGTGGTGTTTTGGCTACAGTTTTACGAGATTGTGTAACTGAAAAAAAAAACAACTATATAAATTAGGGAAATGATATAGGTATTGTGAAATTGGTGTGTCGTTATAATACAATACAACATAATAAATATATAATGTTATTGATTGATAAGAAGTGAGGAGATTAACGTAGCGAAGGATTCTAAAGTAGAATCCTGAGTGTAGTGAGGGAATCGATTTACGTCACCCAAGCTAAAAATATTTTGTGACCAAGTAATACCCTCTAATTTTTATCCCCTTATAAAAAAAGATATAATTTCAGGCACAACTCATAAAAAATAAAAGTATAATTATTGTTTAAAGTACATAAATTTATTACATTTAAAACATTTTGACAGTTACAATGACCCAGTTGGCATTTTTTTTAACAGAAATTGATCGAAATACATTGCTACCTGCTTCGGGAGCAAACGTGCACTTTGCTCCCGCCTAATGGCAAACCAATCAACGTTTTTCGAATAGATGAAATCAAAATATTTTTTTGCAACTACTTTCGATTACGTACATTTATCATATAGGTATATGAGAAGTAGAACATTTTTGAGTACCAATGTTGTAAAACAAAATAGCAAAATTATGTAGATTAGAAAATTTTAGAAACCTATAATGAACAATTGACAATTTTATGTTGACTCCAGGATAGTCTTATATTTATAGTATTGTAATACTTTGTATTTATATAAATGTATCCAACATATGATTTATTGATGAATCCAAAGTAGAAATACAAATTTATACAAACCAACCAAAATAATCTTAAAATTCATCTAATTGATAACTGGAAAGGACAAGGTATAAGTAAATGTATAGAGCGAGTTAATCTCAAACCTACAATTTTTCTGACAATGATATTATAGTGCAGTTGGGTCAAAATCATTTCGAAAAAGAAGCCGATAAGGAGGGTCCATTTAGGTTGGGATTTAGGAAGCATAGCGTTCGTCGAGAAACCAACAATAGGTGGGAACTAATGCACGCTCTGCGAATGCACGTAGCGTGCGCGCAGTTGATTTTAGTGCGTTTGCGAACACATTAAAATGTATGGGAAATGTTGCATTGCATGATGTGTTGCAAATAATCTGTACGCACCTTTAGACGATCCTGTAGTGGCGACCGTACAAAATCGCTACTGAAGCAATGGCGCGCAAACACGACTTAACATCAAACACTTACGAACTGCCTCAACATGTGGAAGGTTGAACCATGGTTAGTCGTCCACCATTGACTGCTTGATGTTGGGAGTGGCGCATAGACGTGTGCATGTATGTATGTTTACACATATGTAAATTTGTACATATATGTTTATATTTTCTAGTAGTGTCAATTTTTAATATACTGTTTGTGTTTTATGTATATTTATATGTGTCCTTGTGTTTTTATTTATATGTGTACTAGTCGTTGCCTAAAATTCTAGTACCTGGTGGACCGTTTTTTTTTTACATCGCTATCTATTGTCAAGTAGCTTTAGTGTTGCTGTGTCGGTAATAATGTGATGTCAGGAAGAGTCATATTTTTCACCTTATTATTGCATGAAACGACGTTTTCTAAAAATGAAACCTACATTGATCGATTTATCGCTCCCAACACCCTCTGCACACTAAATTTCATGAACATCGGTGAAGTCGTTTCCAAGATTCAGATTATAAATATATATACATGAATTGCTCGTTCAAAGGTATTACGTTTTTACGGAATAAAAGTCTAGCCCACGTCTTTCTCCGTCTTTTTAATATCCCTGTGCAAAGTTTTTAGCTCAATTGGATGCTCCTTTGTGACGTGATGCAGGGACAAACGGACAGACATACTATCGCATTTATAATATGCTAGCTTTTGCCCGCCCTAAATTCTGTCATCGGTGTAGGATTTCAATGGCAACTCCTGAATTATGAAATAAAAAACCAACTAATTCCTGACGTTTTCAATAAGTTTATGTCCTTGCTCGGGACATCTCCATGCCAAATTTTATCTTGATCGGTATAGCGGTTTGAGCGTGAAGAGGTAACAGACAGAGTTACTTTCGCATTTATAATTTCTTTAGTTTTAGGTATATGTATGCATACGATTGTGCTAGAATGTAATTATTATGGCGCTAATTCCACTAGTACTCTTAAATATCTGAATTCCTTTACACGATTGACGATATTTGACGATTCACATGGTGCGCCCCCTATGCTACATGAAACAAAAAAAAAAATGACATGTGTTTTTTAATTTTTTTTTTCGTAGCTTACTAACTTATCTATATGACCTACTTAGTGTTTCAATACATATTGTATACCTGTTTGCTGACTATCAAAGTATCGTATTATTACTTTAGATAGAACTTCTTGCCAGCTCTTTTTGGCAGAAATTAACATTGTTTACATTGTATTGATGATTCGAAAGTATTCTCAGAAATATATTTGAATAGGTATAGTTTGATTTGCAAAACGAACGACTGTTGAAAGACGGTGCAGTGTAGTAGCAGTAAAAAATGCGGGCGATCCGAATAGGTACATTTTAAAAGGACTAAATTATCCCGAAAATGTGCTAACCCATGCCCGGCTTGGGCAGCTGCCCCTCCCTGCCCCTACCTGGCTTCGCCCTTGCATGCTAGCAGTTTTCAGCAAGGGTTAAATAGTGAATAGAAATATAAATATATATAAATCAAATACTTTAGAATAGTGGCATGTAATTCACAGAAAACCTGAGTACTCACATAATGGTTTCATCTTTAATAAATTTTCTGATTTGGGTAGACTTTGATAGGTATCTTGAGATAAATGATGCTCTTCATCACTCAATTTCAATAACTTGGTACCATGTAACAACACATCTTCTGAATCTTCGAGCTTTCTTTTCACATTTGAACACTCAGCTTTATTTTTTTCTGTAAAAGAAATGTTTACAGTAAAATAATAAAACCATGTATTTTACATTTAAATAATAGTGTGAGTAGGTACATGGTGTAAATAAGCTAATTTGTACAAAGTGTATCACAGTTCCTGTCTTATTTTTTATACTTATTTTCATTGGCTGAATTATATACAAGCATAGGCATATATATCCCGGGTGTCCACTCATAATGCTTAAAAAAAATCCCTGACTTTTCAAAGTCAAAGTCAAAATGGTTTATTCAAATAAGGATTTTACAATCACTTTTGAATCGTCAAAGTTATAAAATATTATTTTCCCTGACCAACCATCAAAACAAAAAGCCAATTATATCCATAATCAAACCTATTTATTACTATACTAGCTGACCCGGCGAACGTTGTTTCTTTTTTTAAAACATTGCCGCACCAACCTATTGTGAAAGGGTTGTACAAATTCAGAAACCTTCCCCGACGTGTGCATAACAACTTACTCAAATTTCATTACAAACGGTTTACCACTATTGCACGAGTCCGACTCGCACTTGACAATTTTTTCTTTCTCAGAAACCTTCCCCGGCGTGTGCATAACAACCTACCAAAATTACGACCCTTTCAGAAAATGCTATTTTATCGGATGCCTACGTCATACAAAGAACACACCCTCCAAGTTTTAGATCTCCATGAGCGGTTTAGGCTGTGCGTTGATCCGTCAGTCGGTCATTCAGGACAAAGCATTTTATAAACTAAAAGTGCAAAACCTCTTTAAGCTTAGAAACCTTCAAATGAGGTACTAATACAGTATGTTGACTTTCCAGACATTCCAATTAGTATTTCCAAGAGTATTTGCTTATGTTTTTATGTGAGTTCAACTTTTTTTCACTGGCAGTCCCTGACCACCTTGAGCTTCCCTGACTTTCCAGAAAGTGTTTCAAAATTGATTGGAATGAAATGAACATAGTCAGTAAATGTGGGACTGTAGTTGTATTGTTTCATAGCATACAGCTCATATTCTCAGAAAAGATGTGGTAAAGAGTACTTACTCTAAGCCCTTGATTGTATATGAAAGCATTGATGCGTATAGATAAAGCAAAGGAAAGTGTACCAGGATCGCAGCGAATAGCAGTCTTTGGTCTGTTTCTACCCCTTTAAGGAACAGAAGTGATGTTATGTATGTATGTATATTCCACGAAATGTAAAAATGCAATTTTATTTTAAAACTTTTGAACTATTTTGTGTTATCAAACAACGTTCATTATTCTACATATTACTAGTTCTGTTTTTTTCTTTCCTAATTTAACCACAGTGATTAGATGGCAGAATTTTAAAAGTAAGTACCTAAAAATATTTCAAAAAGTGGTTGAAGTCAATGTAGTTTAAGAAATAAATATTTAAGTCAAAGCCCTTAAGTCTGAGGAGAGACTTTGCCTCCCTGTGTGTGTTCTACCGCTTGTACAATGGATTGTGTTCTGAGGAATTGTTCGAAATGATGCCCACGGCTACTTTCTACCATTGCACTGCTCGCCATGGACAGGGAATTCATTCTCACACTTTGGAACCGAAATGGTCGCGTACAGTGCGGTTTCCGAGAAACTTCCTCCCACGAACGCTTGGATTGTGGAATGAGCTCCCTGCCAAGGTTTTTTCTAAGGACTACAGTATGGGGTTCTTCAAAAAAGAAGTTATTAGATTTCTGAAGGGTCGGCAACGCGCGAGTGATGCCCCTGGTGTTGCAAGCGTCCATAGGCTACGGTGACCGCTTATCATCAGGCGGACCGTAGGCTTGTTTGCCACCTTAGTGGTATAAAAAAAAAAAAAAAAGGAAAAAAAACTTTTGTACAATGTTATAAATGTAGTTATGTGTTGCATGTGCATTACAGTGATAGCACATTGATGTTGGTAGATATAAATAGTAATAAAATGACTGACCTATTGATTTAATTGGTATTTGTCTAAATCTAATAGGCACCTTTTATGCAACATAATACATTCTTTGTACACATTGTTCACATCAAATTAAAATTAAGAGTTAAATTGTACGCCTCATAAGCGGAGCGGTGAGGTACTGCTCTACTCTCGACATGTCAAAAAACCCAGTCTTTCAAAACTTAAATGACGTCTTTTTTTTAATATAACACTTACAGGATAATATGAGTGCACTAATATGAAGTTAAATAATCTGTCTAGCACATATGGTACATTTTATAAACAATTAATTTGTTTAATATAATAAATAATACAATTAAAACTAATCATTCTTGGACGTCCGTGAGTCTGTGTTTATGTGACTTTTGTTTTTAATACATAAAGTATTACACTGTGGAATTGATTCCTAGTTAATATTAGCGTTCTAAGTACTGTCGTTTAATTATAATTTATAAAAAACTAATATACCACTGTATACTGTATATCTATATATATATTTTTTATTTTTATTTTATAGTATATTTTTTCCTCACCTTATTTGTTATTTTATTTTAAAAAACTTGAGTTTTTGTTTTAGAATTTTTTTTTAAATGTGAATGACCGCTATGAGGCGTGCACTTTTGGATTTTCCAAATTTTTTATAAAAATTAAATTAATAAGGACTCACCATCAGATTGAGAACTTTGACTGAAATTTACTGGTGTCTGAATAACACATTCTACTGAAACTTCCTGAGAAGTAGATGCTTTACATATACCAGAAAACACACTTCCAACTGCTACTTCTGAAGATGAACTAGTAAATGATGAAGATCTTGCATATGTATGATCAGTCTCAACCTTGGAATATGTATGGTCTGATTCACCTATAAAGTATAAAAAATATAGCCTTTTAGAAAACAGTACTACTGGAAAATAACAATAAACCAAATTGTTTGTCACAACAAGTTCAGTGCAACTTTTATCTGAGATATTGTACCTATTAAATTTAAGTTAGTTTCAAAAAAAAAATTAAAAAATAAACTTAAGTAATTATCATATTATTTAATTTTACTACTTATTTACAATACTGATTTATACCATAAACCGCTGGTAAGTTATTCAACATATACTCTTTTAAGAAATAATCATATGAATAGTATATCATATGATTAATTGATAATTCAGTATTAGTGTGCTTGCATAAAGCAGCAGGTTCCTGGTACAGTCAAGTCAGTACAGGTCGGTATGGATCAGTACAGGCAAACTACCTTCATATATTTGTATGCACTCTCACATAAAGAAACAGGTTGCCCCATGTGGGTAGCAAATAGTAGTACCTGTTCATTGAAGCATTTACCAATGTAAGGTACATACTGTACACAAAATGGATGTGAATATAGAAGTTTTAATAACATTAGTGTTAGACAAGCCAGCTTTTCACTGATTTCTATAATAAATATAAAGTTTATAAATTACTATTTTTATTAAACCTAATAATAAAGATTAAAATTAAAGTATGTAAATGTGTATTTAACTATGCCTTTTTGGTACACTATTTAAAACTATTCTAAAATGATTTTTATTTACTTAACTAATAATAACTAGTTTTTCTCCAGGTGAAATGAGTTGAACTTGCCAGTTACATCAACTTTAAATAAGGCAATGTACTAGTTTACTTAATACATAGTTGAATGTGTCTAGTAATAATGACTTTATCATTCTGGTATTATGCTTTTAGAAATAATTGATAATACAATCGATATTTTTTTCTTTTACTATCATTGTTAGTAACTCCAACTGTCCTCTTTTAACTTTTAAAATAAATAAATAAGAAAAAAAACCTTCGTCTGATGAACTGGAGTCCATAATAGTCACTACAAACAGTTTTACCCGTTTCTTTATATAGGTTGATCTAAACCTACCAGTATCGATCTGCTCTGACAAATCAGAAACGAAACACCTGTTTCTTTATGCAAGCACCTTTAGTCTTTAAACACAGAACATTCGATTTTAAACTTTCTTGTTGTGTTTTTGAACGGACCTTTAGTGGTATGACAGATTAACACCAAAATTGTTGTCTAATATATGGGGTGTGGTATGCTGATATATGTAGTGATTTACTTCGGTCAGAGTAACAAAGGATACATACAGAGTAACAAGGGGTGATCATCACCCTTACTAGCGTTATTTTTATAACATATCTAATATAGCAGCAGTGTAAATAGTTATTACAGTGTAAATAATTTCAAAATGACAACTGTATTGTTACCCTAAGCGTCAAGTTCAATATCATTTTTTCAACTACAAAATTACGTTTTGGTACACATTCTAAACTTTATTATAAATAGGATATAAAGAAAACAACATAGTTTAGGATTACTTACCAACAATGTTTACTGGAGTATTGGGTACACCAGAGTATATTTCTTCTGCTGTGAAAAGTGTTGGGCAAGCATGTCTTAACCTATTGTTACCAACAAGAAACTTTGCTTCGAAGTGTTTAATACAGATTTTCTTCGATATCACTTGCTTTGCAGTCATGTTAGCTAACTCTGCGCAATAAGGCACTACACGGGTAACCCACAAGTCTCTTATTGTATTGGTTTTAGGAAAGTTAAACAGCTTAGTATTATATTTAGTAGAATAACATGAGGATACGCAACAAGTTATTTTAGACATTGTTAAACCTAGCACAAAAATTCCAAGTCCAAAAACAATGTAGCAACCCACGTCAGTATCCAATTTCAAGCCAAATTGTCACAAAACAGATATCCACATCAGTATCCAAGTTCAAGCCAAGTCGTAACTAAATAGGAATTCCACGTCGGTGTCCAAATTCAAGCCAAGTCGTTACAAAATAGAAATTCACAAATAAATTTGGAAAAGCTAAGCGAACGAGTAAAACCACAGATCACAGAAGAACAAAAACCGTAAGCAATCAAAATGGCGTCTGAGGGCAGGGGCAAGCGGGGGGGTGCGATGCTACCGCTATCTGCCTTTGATTTCTCTCGAAAGCAAAACTTCTAGCAATATATGAACTGTCAACGCCGTGTTGTGATATAGATTTTCACTTTTTCCTGTGAAAATTGTTGCGAAAAATTAAATTAGGGCATGGTCGGTAAAGTTTTTCGTTTTCTAAATTGTGAAACTAATTCCTTAAACGTGGTTAAGTTTTTTTGTGCCAAGTGCAACTAAACTACCAAGATTCCGTCGATAATTCAGAGCCAACCCAGTGGGTGGCTTAATTTGGTAAGTAACTTGATTTTACAATTCCTCTTTACGTAATTAACACGTGTGTGCACTTAATGTGGGTATTAGAACTGCCACGTTTTATGTATTGTATGTCAGAGGTTAACAAAAGCATACGCCTGTGTAATATCGATTGAAGGTCATTTACACTGATTTGTAGTTACACAAGGTGTAGTAGGTAGTTGTCCATGAAGCTGAATACTTCTAGTTAATTTCTTATTTATCTTTGTTTGAAGTATATCAATGGCTTGGAGCAGTGTGAAATTATGATTTTGTTACCCTACTGTGTCATTGCTGAGTTCTTACATTGTTATACGTTTTTGACTACCATAAGGGCAGACAAGCATTAGTAGGTTGGTCTAGAGTCTAGACATAGAGGTTAGAGAGATATTAGGACAGAAGGGGAAAAATAACTTAGTAATTTTGCTCTCAATTTCAGAAAAATCTCCTTAATCTGGTATGGATAGTACCAGTTAAAAAGCTTGTATGAAATTGTAAATTATTGCCTATTAATTGAGGAACCCAACTTAGTTCAGTGATGCTATAGAGATTTTGGCAGGAAACCTCAATTTTGCAGCCTAATTTTGATGTCCTCTATGTGGGATATTGTATGATCCAGACCGGATCATACTTTTTGCCATTCTTTATCAAAATATTAGCTATAATAAAGGCTCACATATAAATTAATTGGTTAAAATGTTATAGACCACTATTTTTCGCTGAAATATAAATGGGATATTAGATAGATAACTGAGAAATGATGTACAAAAAAATTAGAGGTTAATAGATAAATTAGAGTCAATTAATAGTTTTTAATCTTTATTACAATTTTTAAAACGCCTCTTGTGGCATCAATAACAGCAAAATAAGTCTAATTTTCATAATTAAGTAATGAATGAATTGTTAAGTTTCAAAAAGAACTCAGTTTGGGTATTCCCATTCATCATCTGAATCCCAAAAATTAAAAATTTTCTTCATAGACACAGAGATATCACCATTAACTGGCTCATTCTTTTGCATATCATCTTTTCTTTGTGGCCTAACTTCTTTGACTTGAACTTGAGATAATTTTCTTCAAAATTATTAGTTGCTCGTTTGATAAGCACATTAAAAATAATCTTTGGTAAGCATTTTTTGACTGCTGCATGTTGTCAATGCTGTCCTGTCTGTTAGAAAATTAAATATCTCTAAAAATAAAAATGCACTCCATATTTGATCTGACATCTTATTTCAGCTTTCTAAAAACCCAATAGAACTTAGTTTCATATAATTAAATATATTTATATAAAAATAGACAAAATATTTACCGTAACTGACAGATATATACTTGAGAAACAAAAATATAGGCCAGAGAATGATGTTGATAGGCACTCCATACGACATAATTGTAAATTCATGGTCCAACGAAATGCCTTTATGTTCCTTTATTTTTATCTAATATATTTACTCGTCGACCACTTCTAATATAACACCTGGACAATGATGTTTCAGTTGCTTGACAAGGCGATCAATGTTTGAAATGTCTTTTCCTCTGGTGACTATTTGGTCTGCATTTCACTTAAGGACTACTCCGACGCCATTGGGAGCAGTACCCTTCTTGTGTCCCTTATCCGAATAATTCCACACTAATAAGCGCAAACTTTGAAAATACCAATATTTTTTTGCCATGATGTATAACATCTTTCGGTTGCGATACTCCACAGATGGTGTATCCGAAACAAATATTATATATATTATATATATTATTCTGTATATTTTTTTTTTATGTCGCACACACACAATTTGCACCTTTTGCTGTTAGTTTACCAACTCAAAATAGTTTCTCCCTGGATAAGCGTATAGTCTATCCATGTAAAATAAAATAAAGGTGGACAGCTACCACCTTTGTAGTAGATTTAATGTCGATGTAATCAAAATGACTTGCGTGCGGTTCCCGAAGGTTTAGGCACAGTTAAATGCGCGGTTTGTTAACTAGCCTTAGCATATATAGAGTCGAGGCACGAGAACCACATACAACGAACGGCGTCGCTTACAAAATGATGCGGCCAGAGAGTGCTTGATAAGCATAAGCCGCGTATTGACACACTTCGCTGACCCTCATACATGCAGAGGCGATGCGCGAGAACCACATACAAAGAACCGCGTCGCTTACAAAACGATGCGGCTAGAGAGCGCTTGTGGTCTGGTAATTTTGTGGCGATAAGCAGAAGCCGCGTACTGACAAACTTCGCTGACCTTAATACTTACAGAGTCGACGCGCCAGAACCCCATACAAAGAACTGCATCGCCTACAAAACGATGCGGCCAGAGAATTTGATACAAATAAGTACGGCAGCCTGGGTACCACTTCAAATTTTTTAAATACGAGGCGTATTGTAGTCAAACTTGGACAAGTTTCTAGTTAATTATGGGTGTATATTTTAGCGCTTAAATCATATATTTTAAAGTTGGGAGAAGAAAATGTTTATTTTTATGAAATCTCAGTAATTTTGTAGAAATGGAACGTAAAACAAAAGGAAAGAAATTATTTATGGTGTTACCAGTCCCACATTAAAAAGTGCTTATCGATTTTATTAAATAATCGATATTTTAAGCTGTGTTGAAGAAAATGTTCGTTGTTATGAAAGTAATCTTAGTTTTTAATTAGTTATATATAAGCTATCCTGCATCCCCACTGTCCAGGCACTGGTCTACTTTAGGTGAGGATAATTCAGGCTACACTCTATCACGCGGGCCCAGGGTTGGTTGTGGATTACACATGCAAGTTTCCTTATTATGTTATCTTTGACTGACCGAACGTCAATGTTTTATTTTGTTTGTAATGCAGAAATGAAACGAATTATATCTTAATTCGCACTGGGCTAGCACTGTATCCTCTAAACCCGCCTCATACGTCCCCACTTTTGGGGCACAGCCTATTCTCATCAGGGGCGATTTGGGCTATAGGCCATTATTCAAGCCCAGTGCGGTTTGTGAACTTTACACAGGTTTTTTTAAACGTGTGCAGTTTTCATCATGCCGTTAAGTAAATAATCAATATACTTGTGAAACTAAGTAAAAGACTTATTGACACACACCAGACTTGAACCTCTCCCCTTAAAGATGCGGAGTGAAAGCGAAACCCCTTAGCCACCAACGGCCTAAACCTATCTCTATGTAGAGTCCTATGCCACAGTGTTGAAAACAAACAACTATTATTAGACATTGAATAAAATAGGTTTTTATTCAGTAAAAAGTATTTTGAGGGAATGGTTTTGTATGTATATTTTGTTTTTTTTAATAATCTTTTTGAGAAAATTGTTGTAGCAATCGATAATTTGATGTAAAAGTGGCAACAATTACTTTTGCTGTCATCTTGATTGTCCGAAGGCCGATACGAAAAACGGTAAATTGATTGGAAGTTAAATGCACAGTATTACATATCGGAAATAAGAACCCCGCAAGGTAATACAAAAATAATTGGAAGCTGTTGAGCGCCAGAAAGATTTAGGTGTTTATATCACCTCCAACTTAAAATGGGAAATTCATATCATAGCTCCTACAAAGAAAACGAACTCCATCCTATATATTATAAAAGCATTTCCTTATATTAACGCAACACTGTTTATAAATCTTATACAAGACAACTGTGGGAATATGCTTTTCAAATATGGAGTCTATATTTTAAAAAAAGAAATTGAGCTCATTCAAAGTGCCACTACTACTACAACGTAGAGCCACTACCACTACAATGCAGAGCCACTAAAATGGTACCAAGCTTTCAAATTGCTCATATGAAGACCAACTCAAAAGCCTTACATCCCTAGAACAGCACAGAAAAGAGGACATTTGGTCAGAGTAACAAAAGGGGGCGCAAGAGATAAAAAAAAATATACAATATACCGTAACTGACAGATATATACATGAGACACAAAAATAAACATTTGTGAGGACACCCACTGAAACTTCCAAGGTTTATCAACATCAAGTAATCCATGCAGACACATTTTGCCAAACCATGCAGTGAAAGACTGGAAAAAGTTACCACAAAGTGTCATGAGTGCCACCTCAGTGATCTCTTTTTAAAATTAGACTGGACAAAGACTCTAAATAGTGCACTGGAACTAATTACAAATGCACACATCAGGATACCTAAATAATAATAATAATTGGCTACAAATATGTTAATATGTGTTTAAATTCCATGTGGTACTGTGAAAGGACTCTAAGAAAGGAGTGCAATAAGTCAATAAGAGGCTAATTATTATTAATTATAAGTAGTAACTGTGGTGCAGTGTTGTGTCGCTTTAAGCTACATTTCAACATTATGTCGCAAACAAGCCTTTGTTGCATTAATTGTCTTGGACTTCTGTCTGCAACCAACATTTGATTGGCCATGACGTACCCGGAGCTAATTCAATTATGACAATTAATTATCCCTTAAAATCCTGAAATGTTTGTCATGTTTTTAGTCCTGATTTATAACTTATGGTTCAAGGTTTTTTACCAATACAATAAACATCCATACATATCAATTACATCTTTATCCACTATTACTTTACATAATACAAGTGGGCTGCCCAGGAAAAAAGATTAAAAAACCATCCTTTACATTGTTATTATTTACAAATATCCCACAAGTACAGAGTGCTGACTACTAATACGTTCTTTTCATTGATAAATTATAGGGATTTTTTTTTCTTTTTTTCTAAGGATTGTTCTAATTATGTATGGGAATGTAATAGGAAAGTTAAAAACTCACACTAGTCTGATAAGCAGGAGTGGGGCATTTTAACAACATACTACATACTTATGCCACCTTGTAGTAGGTCATTAGTGTATGCATCATAAGAATAAGTATGTGTCTCTTTTTATCTTGTCTTCAAATGTAGCAATGGCTAAAGGAACACCTACTTTAGCCGTCAATTGCCACTTAGGTTTTCAAAAAATGTACCTAGGTTTCATATTCTTCAGTAGTTACCTACTTACAGTATGGCTTAAAATTATTGGCCATTTTAAGTTTGTCAGTTCGAGGTAAGTATAACCTTTTAATTTAAACTTGTAAAATATACAATGAAATAAATATATTTTTTATTCAAGATGTTCAAATATAATTAAACCACACATTTCCTTAGAGGTCTTTTACTAAACATAATAAATATTCCTGGACTTTACACCACCTCTCTGGTTCTGAATTAAGCAAAGCTTGTACTATGGCTACCAGACAACAGATATGTAATATTACATAAAACATACAAAAAAATGTTTTAGAAACACATGTCCCTCATAATTTTAATGTATATTTTTCTAGTTGGGAGAAGAGAATTCTTGCAGGAATTCAATAATAATCTTAGATATTTCGGAAACTTTTTATTGTAGTCTATCAACAGGTCTGAAGTATGACAGGAAAAGACAAATAAAAAACTTTAAAAACACCAACTGTCCAGAACAATGAAGTTAGGAAGAAATCATATGGATAAACCCGAAAGTGTTTCGGTGCCTGGATCATATAACCAGATTGTATCATAATATGTGGTCTCAACTCGGTAACACAAGGGTCTTCACTCTCTGGATGGAGTAAACAGAAGATTTTTTCATACTTGACATTTTCATATCGTGTCTTCAGAAATAATAAACATTCCACAAGCCAAGTCTTGGTGCCAGAACTTATTTGAACTATAATCCATGGATGGTGTTCATCTATATTTGGATATTTCAACAACTGCTTGGGTACTTAGGGGCAATTGATTGATTTATGAGTTCATCTCATTCAGCCATCAGTAATAACGTTTCCAGTCTTTGCATAGTACTAATCGACCTACATTAATTTTTTAAACATTTGTATTTTAAATATATTTATGTATATAATCAAAGAGAATAATTGTATGTACGTAACGTCAAAAAAATCAATTAAAAAAATTATTTCATTTCTGCCATTCTGCTCGAAAGGCTGTTGGAAGTTAGTCCCATATAACCTGCCGTTCAACGTTTATAAGGGCATGTCAGTACAATGTTAAGATACCTATAACTTTTTTTTCCCAACTTCTAAAAATATGCAACGATTAAACTTTTTGTTATACTTGTAAAAAGCTATTAAAACCACACATTTACTTAGACACACGCGAAGTCTTCATGTGGTACCCGAAACACGTAGAAGTCTGCCGTTCTTCTTTCGCTGACCTTTTTTCAAACATACCTACACTCGCCGTATTAATATTCTGTGAAATTACACGACATTACCAACAATCACATGTGTCCACAGCCCAATGGTTTCTGTACTTTTAATATAAGATCGAGGGGTCAAATCGAGTTGAAAACATTTATATAGCTACCACTGACTTTATGATGCCATTCCAGTAAGAAGCTGTAAATAGAATCTGTTCTAGGTCTGAGAGTATCCGAAAATACTTCAATAGAGAAACGCGACACTTTACACAGTTTTAAAACACTAAACGCAAATCCATCAAATTTTTTTTAATAAAATTTCCGCGAAATGGTGTATATTTCACTCCACACATCGAACAAGAAATGCTTCTGTGGTAGTCCACTGTTGTGGTCCGTTACTCACTTATACTCCAAGTGCAGTATCATTACAAATTCGCATTTAAATTATATTGGGCGTTTTCTTACTGCTCCATCAGATTTTTAACAAGCCGTGTCATAACATGGACCCGCGTTACAATAAATCTGTTAAATTATTTATAACCTAATAGAGAAAAATATTTATTTTTACAAAAAGTACTTACACAACGTATTACAAGAATGTCAACGGTGAAGTCAAGCCCATGCGTAACTTACTTTTTATAAATATTCCAGAGTTGTCATTATCATAATTCGCATACATTTTAATGTTGCCAGCTCGTAAAATATTAAATATTTTTTTCCTAAATTCAGTTTTACTTGTTTTGTTTCATTTCAATATTTGCCTTTTACTCTCTTCAACTTATTATTTCACCTAATAAGTAATGTTTCATTTCAATATTTGCCTTTCACTCCCTCTAACCATGGCCAATCTATATGGTATAATATGTTATTAAGAAATAGATATAAGTTAGCAAAATTTTAAGATTAGAGATTGGTGGAGTCATTTGAAATAAACCTTATTTAAATTTGAAATTCTAAAGTCGCTTGACATGTATATATGGTTTTAAGTATTCGGCAAAATCTGAATATAATTTATACAAACCTGAAATGAAATAGCTTGTTCCTGTACCAATTAAATATCTTATCATCATGTAAAGACACCTTGTTTTCTTGATAGAGTCTGTTTACACTATCTTCAAATGCGTGTTTTTATTTCGCAGCTGAAAAAATTACTACTAAAATTAAAATACTACTAAAGAATTACTTTGTTTTATTTTGTACATGTTGGGACTCCCCCCTGCGTTAGTTTTAGGTGAGGATCGCTTGTATCTTCGTGTATCGCCATTGGGCCTAGTGGTACCGCTGACGGGCGAACTTGCAAGCGATGCTCGCCTAAGACTGACGAAACGGCGGAGTCTCCGACTGTACCTACATAACTGAAGTATTTCAAACACGCTTTCTCCTTTCATTATAGGTCTGAAGTATTAGTCATATTCAAGTAAAGTATGGAGAAGAATCGAGATACATTCTTCTTGCCCGAGAAAAAGCTGAACAATTCAAATAAACAGGATAAAAATAAAATCAAGGAAAAAGATACAAGGAATAACAAATTTGACAAGAACAGGCCTGGACTCCAAAAAGAAAAAAAGAACGATGATAGTAAAAAGCCTTTCGACAAGAAAGCGTATCGTTTGAAAAAGTACAGTAAAAAATACAAACTAGAACAATGGGAAGAGCAGAGGAAGAAGAAGTTACTGCGTAATTATTATAAAGAGACTAAAAATGATTCTGTTTCTGGCACTTACAAACCAGTGAAATTTGATGAAGATGATGTTGATTCAAATCAAGAAAGCATTGGCAAGTATGTAAGGCATCCAGACGTGATTATACCAGACAATAAAGAATCAAGTATTAAAAAAGATCCTTACTTGAAAGCAAAAGAGAAGTTACTGAAGATTAAACAAGACAAATTGGATAAACAGAAAGTGATAGAAAAAGCAAAAGAAGAAAAGATACAAAAGTTGCAGGAGTATAAGAAAAAGAAACAAGAGAGGTACAAAAAACTAAGCAAGAAGACAAAAAAAGGACAGCCGGTTATGACTGGAAGACTTCAATTACTGCTGGAAAAAATACAAAACAAATGAAACTATTTTTTGATTAAGTTTGAAGGCATCTAGTAGAAACCGCATTAATAAATAACTTCTCTAATCTAGTTTATCCGCTTGCGTCTGTCCGTCAGTCTTATTTTTCGCAGAGACCATTTAATGTAGAAAGTTAACACTTTGCTTAGTTAAATCAAGTATTGGCTCAGTTACATGACATACAGTGCCCAGGCATGGTCACCCAACCGATGACTGACCAAGATTTTAACGTTAGATCTGAAACAACGGAAAGGTGCTTCTTGTATGACCCGCCCTTAAATTGTTACTTTTTAAATTTTTTATTACATGTTCGATAATCCATAATTAAAACTCATATTCTGTGAAAAATTCAGGATTCACCTATTTCTAAAATACATATAGAGCCAAAGGTCAGACAGACTGACTGACAGCGTAGGCTTTGGGTACGGAACCCTAAAAAGTTTAAATGGTAACCCTTATTCTCTCTCTCTGGTACTTATACCTGCTGTTGGTATGATAACAGGCTGCATTTAACAAATATTAAGTACTCGCTGTGTCTGTGTAATTATTTGCGTAGTCTTAGATTTATTTACACACGTTGGAATTCTTGAGAATGCAAGATTTTTTCCCGGTGAAAAGTACTCCACATTTATACTAGCGCCCGTATCTATAACACCAATATATCATTCATATTTACTAAGTTTTGTCATTTCGGACACTAAAAAAATCATTTTGATTTTAGATTTGATTGAGGTACCAAATTAACTAAAGGAAATTTTATTTATGTGTCTTGATGTACTTACTTACAGACAGAAAGGCTTGTTGATTTAGTCCTTTGTTTCAGTTTTATGGGATTACCTGAGATAAGTTTTAATTAGTCATTAGAATGCTTTCATTATCAAGATTGCCATGAACTTAATTTTCTTTCAATTGCGGGCATGTTTCCGATTTTTGTGTTCAAGTTCAGACGTATTCCTTTTTGCATTTTTTTTGTGTAGGTAAGTTTTTTGTGTAACTTCTTTTGTGTTTGAAATAAAATAAAAATATGATTTTCTTTAAGGATAACATTTTTATTACTATCATAATCAAAAAATTAAACAGGGTTTCGGGGGCGATAATTTGATCTAGCTAAATTTCATTTTTAGAAAACGTCGTTTTAACCGTGTTTTCAGGCAATGGTAAACTGAAAAATATGACTCTTCCTGACATCTATTGGCGAGTAGTAATACTATTATTTTTACCGACACAGCAACGCTAAAGCTACTTGACAGTATATGGCAAAGCTCGGTCCCCAGGTGCTGGTTTTGAAAGTAGTATTTTTCCCGCTCGCGCTGAACTCTGTTTTCGGCGTGGGATCCCTAAAGCAACTCTTTAAATATAGCTGTGGTTATAGTAAGAAAGTTTGCTGAAGCTGTAGCTATAGTTCATCCATGTCAAATTGGTTATAGTTGTTCCTGCGAGAACTCTTAAATTTTCCGGGATAAAAAAGCCTTTGCTCTTCTCCGGCACTTCAACTATCTAAGAAGACGTAGGTACTCATCTACAACAGCTTTGATTGTGATATTACCGTCAGCCAGTTGTCTCATGTCGACGTGTAAATTAAACATGCCCTTCATCTTGTCAAAGTTTATCTTTGAGCTGTTCAGCATATCTTCTAAGTCCAGCAGCGATTTAGCCACTATTACAATATCATCCGTGAATCGAAGATGGAAGAAGAAATCGACGTTTACAGAGATGCCGTGACTTTTGAAGTTCAGCATCTTATTGTAAAGACATTATTCAGTCCGATCTTATCATTTTCGGTGTCATTTTAACTTCCTGTGGTTTTCTTCTGTGCAAGTGAATGAATTTTATCTGCTGGTCTTGTGCTTTAACGGTCATTAACAATTTTGCTACTTGCCGTTCTATACCTGAAAAAATTATGCCGAAAAGATATTCGTCGGGGCAATATTGATCACTATATGTAGTGTGACTAGTCCAATTCATCACATTTGCGGATATCTGAAATAATGTAGCCAACCGAGAGCTGATATAAAACTACATATTTATATTGATTTATTATTACTGATCGTGTCGTGGCTTACATGATAAGGTATCTAACGTTATCATAAAAATTGCTTGCAGCAAGTGTAATTACTTGTATCTGCTGTATCTTTTATCCGCTCAGTAAATATTAACACAAATCAGTTAATGAATCTATCAATTGTATAGCTTAACTTTAAGTAGTATTTTATGGAAATAACTTTTGAAAGTGCTTTTGAAATATGTAGTGTCACTTTATTACCTCAGGTTTAGACCTATGGAGTACCTATTTAACATTTTTTATTTTTTAGGTAAACACACATTAAAATATGAAAATGAAAATCGAGAAAAAAGAAAATATACATAATTAAACCACGAACACAGATCTTCACAAAATACACTTTAACCTAATGTCTTCAGATCTCATGCGCTCTTAGCAATAAACTATGAACACAGACCTTACAAAAGTATACCTAAACCTAATGTATACGCAGCTCATATTCTTACTACATGAAGCTCGAACACAAACTAATGGTCATTTGAGAGCGTTAGCCCTGCTAACTATCCTGCTAACTATATATAATATATATTTTAAAATTCCACCATGTACCAAGCGAATTTAAAAAACGTGCTTTTACAGATAACATAACTGCTTATGAGTTTTTTTTTATGTGTGCTAAAATTGGCTACTTTTAGCAGCTGTGCTATCTACAACTTGCAGATTTATCCTAGAAACAAAAAAAAATTATAATTAGTTTTATATTTCTGTAGAAGTCCTTTTTTGAAATTCGCTTTGTTCAAATAGGAAATCAAAAATAACCATTGGCGGCGCTAGTGGACGTCAGGAACCATTTTAAGAGGATACACTTCGCGGCACATCGCAGCGTGCTTCATACAAACGAATTTTTCACTTATTTTTAACACTTGCTGATCAAACACCATGAAATTTTGAAGACAAGTTCTAGTAATAAATATCTAGGTCTGCAGTTTTCTATCAAATTTTATAGTTCAAAAGTTATACAGGATTCTAGTTTTTTATACAAATGGTTTTAAAAAAGATTTCCAGTTAAAAGAAAGTCTTACAAGATTTTGGAAAAACCACAGACATAGGTATTCGGCTTGGATTTATGAATAAGCGATTTTACTGTGATTGATCAGTAAATGTCAAAAACAAATGAGAAATTCGTTTGTATGAAGCCCGTTGCGAGGCTCCGCGAAGTGTATCCTCTTAAGTCTCATAACAATAAAAAAAATTGGAGTTAAGGACTAAGGCCTTCTTTAAAATTGAGGCAAGTGTGTGTATGCTTTATCGTTTGATAAATGAGGCGGAGAAACGAAGCACCTTCTATGGTGTGTAATAAAATAATTCTAAACGTCAAGTGAAGAAGTCGTAAACAAAACCAGGCCTCTTAGCGTTGACTATACATTTTTCAACCTCTTGATATTCCTTTAGAAGTAAAAAAACCATTGGGTACATAACTTTCGCTAGTGTCGCGTAAATTTTCTTATGGCGAGTGTAGTTTTTATGTTTGCCACAAAGCCAGAAAAAAATGTCAAAACGCGCACTAATTCGAAAGCTCGATTTGTAAGCGACACGGTTCTTAGTAAGTGGTGCGTCTCGGTCTGTTTCATACATTAGTAGGTACGAGCCCCGCATTTAATCGAAATTGTTTAACCACAGAGTGAACAAGCTTTAAAGTCTTTTACTGGATATTCTGTATATATTTATATTATATGTGTATATATTTATATATTATATATCTCTAAGTTACGTACATACTTGACGCCAGAAAGAAAAAAAATGGCGCAAATTATAGTACTCCAATAGAGCAGTGTGACCCTTACAAGATTAACAAGACCTTTGGTGATAATGTCGGGCAGAGTACGTACGTTCTGCTATCGCCACTCGTGGCAGACATGTATGTTGCATCATATAGTTGAACCCTGCGTTCATTTAGAACCGAATCTATGTGCCAAAGAATAGGTTAATCAAAAGCGTCTAGATATTTTTTTTATACGTATGACTATAGACCAAATGGCAGCCGCAAAAATAGCTACCATTTTCAGATAGGCTCAAGTTCATCTTGAGAATGAAGAGAACCCATGGTTAACTACTCTTATCAGTTATTTGATATGAGGGTGTCAAAATCTGAAGGTATGGTTGCCATGGCAAGTGGGGTGTTATATTGAAGGGGTTAGCACATTCCAAAAATGTATTTTTCACAATTTTACGAAATGAAGTTTTTGACTTTTGACATTTTAAAATGTTATAAAATTTTGCCGACCCCATTATATCCGAAATGTGTGAGCCAAAAAATTTAAAATTGCACAGTCTGATAGACTTTATTTTACGGATACATAAAATTAATTTCAACACAACAATTGACAGTTTTTGCCGCGTATTCCGCTATTATTCCTTCCCTCGGCTAGGGTTGTCGCTCTCGGGGTTATCCCTTCGACCGGCGTGAGCCTCGAACCCGAAGGTGAGTCAGCGCCAGGTTCCCCGTTGAGGCTGCGATTACGATTGAGTGGGGGCGAGAAACGAGAAACCTCTCCTGTCTCAGGTTCTGATTAGACAAGACTAGCGAGTCCATATTATCAGATGAACCCTAGCTTATTTGAAAATTTTATTCTCTCAGAATTTGTCATTTTTTTTACGCCTGTATTGAAATTTATTTGTCTTGCACTTTTATATCGTTTGCATGAAGCATTACAATGCTGATGCTGATTGCGGTGCAGTCGTAAATTATGACATGTGTTTTTTTCTCTATCCACTGTCTGTTGTTGACCGCAGGTGGCCTTGACAAGTACACGCGGACTAACTTTTGCTGCGGTGCTGCTTGCACTCTGCTGCAAAAAGTTGGAAATAGTTTGCAGTACTAATCAAATACCTACTGCAAACTATTTAGTGGTGGCCCCTGAGTTTCGATTTTACATTGTGTAGAAGTATTAGAGGTTTTAGCCGGACCAGTGATATGAGAAACCCTAGAGGTTTCTCGACACTCTGGCATACTGCTTTGGTCATTTCCGTACTGTTATATTACTACTTTTTATTTTTTTCCTAGACCAAACGCGTGGACCGATTTTGATAATTCTTACGTCAATCGATTCGTCTGAATCTTGCTAGTGTCAGTAAAGATATGACAGATATCAAAATTCAATATGGCGATAGCCAAGAGCCATAATGTGAAACAGAAGAAAATTTAAGTCTACAAACTATGTCAATTGGGGTATCATTAAATTGGTATTTTAAAATCATCTTCAGGTTTCTTGTATCATTTTTCAATATGAATGGTCATTTAGAAACTATAACCATTTAAGGTTGGTTAGCAACCATTCTCATTTGAATCTTCATACTTATGGTGATTAATCAATAGCTTAGACCACCGCAAGCTACTTAATAAACTCCACAATATTAACTCCTTCAATGAATTGACATGATTGCGATATTTACCGTCGTATAATGTGTGTGTGAATGTGTGTGTGTGTGTGTGTGTGTGTGTGTGTGTGTGTGTGTGTGTGTGTGTATTTATATTAATTAGTATTTATTAGATTATACAGGTGACCTGGAATTAAAATTATAGTATGGGGAAATTTCAGTCGATATTACTAGATTCCAAGATATTGCCACTTGAAGATTTTTACAAAAAAAATACCCCTACTTAAACTCTTAAAATAGCTATTAATCCTAAAAAATGGTTTTTCTAGCCCTTTTTTTTTTTGTTATGCAACGAAGATATTGTAAATAACGAATATAAATAGTTAAATCTTCGTATTTGTCGGTATTTTAAGCGAAAATCGTTAAACAAAACATTAAATGAAAAAAAAAAAACGGTGACTGCCAATAAAACGTCGATTTACTCAAAAAAGTCCCCCTGATTTATTACGTACATAGTAATTAAAAAACACCATTTTCAATTCGACTCCACACAAAGAAATCCATGGGTGTCAAGTCTGGACTACATGCCGGCCATGGTATTGCACCACCTCAATTGATCCATCGATTTGGGAATTGTTGGTCCAGCCAATTTTCGACGACGAGCTCCTTCAGCGTTGGTAGCTCCGTAATAAAAAAGAATATCTGCGTATTCTTCGATACTAAACGGTAGTTCTCTTTCTCTGTAAGCTATTGTTAGTCAGATTAACCTGACAATCAGTCACACAGCAGGTAAATCGAATCACGGAAAACAGGGCACGGAAAATAATCAATCACAAAAGTCCAGAAGAAAGCCAAGTTGTTAGGAAAATTGAATCTTAGAACAATTAAGAATTTTTATGATTCATAGCTATTTTAAGAGTTTAGGTAGGGATTTTTTTGTAAAATTCTCTAAGTAAGAATATCTTGGAAAGGGTTAACTTTAAAACAGTAGGTCTCAAAGTAATATCGCTTGGAATTGCCCCATACTATCACCCCTTAACAGCTCCGTCACTAATTTCCAGGTCAACCTGTATAAATGTGAGGTTTTCTTGACATATTGTCTACTAGCAAAAGTAGTGTTAGCTAGTACTACTGGAGATACGGAATAATATCTTTTATTAGTCAGAGTGAAGCCATATCTAAGAGACTTGTGCAGCTTTAAGACAATATGTATAACATAGAGTTTTCTAACTGTTAGGAGATTACAAAGAGAGTATAAGCATTTTGTTTCATTGATTAATCATTAAAAATCTAGATGGACTCAAATCTCTCCAATAATGGGTCTCAACTGTTAAAGTCGCTATGTCCCGCATTATAATTCATCTTGTTTATTTTAATATATTATGTATATTAAATCATTACTGAACTTATTTTTCTCTTTTCAGTTTTTATTTTTTAATTTATTTATTTTTTTCTTACAGTCCTAGGTAAATATTAAATCTAATAATATTAGTAAGTTATTTGTACCGGATATGAATTATTCAAAAAAATCGTTTCCGTGCTGTAACTAACAACTATTCATTTCAGCTTATCTGAAATTGGTTTATTAGCCTAAAGCCGGGTGCTGGTACCGGTTGGCTCTATCCCCCTAACTCCACGTCCTTGACTGTTCTACGCTACCTGTCCTATTTATGTCGTCTTACCCGTGTCTCAATGCCGCCATTAGATAATATTTAGTTCGTCGTACAAAGCGAATTAAAAAAAAAAAATACTTACTGGTCATTAACATCTTTATAAGGATTTAAATATTGTTTTTGGAATGTGTCTGTGAGTTTTGATTTGAGTATTTTTTAAAGATGGCCACTTTTAGCAAAAACCTGAAATAAAACTCAGAGACATATTCTACAAGCAATACAAAAAGTTCTAAAAATAGTTAATGTATAGTCAGTATTTTCCATTTTTTCACTTTTTTAAATCACACTTTGTACGACGAAGAAATAAAAATTATCTTGTGGCGGCGCTACTGTGCAGTATATCATAAGAATGCTTAGAGTGAGATAAATGGTTATATGCTTTTAGAGTTACGGAAACGCCGCATACTTTCCTCGGGCGGCTGCTCAAACCTCAACCCATACATTTATAACCTATGTTATTCATCCGATATATTTTAGAGGTAGAGCTTTCACTTTACAGTTGTTAAGTTGCTCTACTTTAAAGTTGCCTCAGCCAGTTTTTTTTCTGAAGTAAAACTTCTTTGCTCGCGATGACTGTAAAATTTCAATCTTTAAATCTTTTTGTAAAACGATTTAGGAATAATAGCTAGATCTCTCTTGGGGATCAAGGAGTGTGCCCAAGCAAATAAATGCAGTTAGCGCTATTTTCGTGTTAAATAGGTCCACATAAACACAATAAAATAGGCTGATAATAATTTGCAAAAATCATTGCGCTTGTTACATCACAATTGTATGAAATTTGATAATTTTTCATGCAAACAAAATCAAAAATTAATAGGATTGCTGAAACTTAAGGGACAATCGATAAACTATGTTAATGATTGTTGCACGCACGGCTTACCCTCACCTAGAGTAATAAATAAGGGCTATCGTCCAGACGCAGGTCCAGTGCGGACTTCACATAGGTACGTCTATTTTTTTTGACGTATGCAGGTTTCCTTACGATGTTTTTCTTCACCAAAAAGCCAGTGGTGTAAATAATTAATGTGATTGAGAAATTAAGAAAAAGCCTCATTGGTATACAGACTGGACTCAAACCTTTGCCACTCAGTACGCAAGGTGAAATCGAAACCCCTGGGTCACCAAAACGACCGGAAATGTATGCTTAAATAACTTAATATTGTAATAAAATACGTTAATTTTAATATTCTGTGTATGTAACTTACCCGGTTGTTTGCTTTTAGTGGGTGTTTTAAAGGTGTAAAATTTTAATCTGTCATTCCATTGGTAAGTCAAATTCGTTATTATTGTGATTTGACTGTACAATGCCAGCTGTAAATATACTTAAAGATCATATAATTATAGAACTAAATAGTTGTTTACTATAACGTAGTTCTACCATATGAATCTTTCCGGAATTTAGGTAAAAATTAATCTAATAAAATTGTAAACGAGCCGTGTCTGTACATTTAATATAAAAAAAAAAACATGAAAAATTGTATAAAAATTTACATAGTCAGCTATTTCTAAACTAAACCAGCCCGTCAAATTTTAGCAAACCACTAACTAGTTAAGGTTAAAAATAATCTGTCGATACGAAATTTCCATACAATATCCCATTCTTAGCGACTTGTTAACGTCAAAGTTAATGAAGTTTGTCCCCTTCTTAACCTTGTTCCTATTCGCTATCTAATGTCATGTACTAGGGTGACCACATATCGACCACGCCTTTTTCCAGTGAAAAGATAAACTATCGGGCCAAAGGTTAATTGTGTTCCATATCAATTAAGGAAATATTTAGTTTTAATACAATATAATTTACCGAGTGGCGCAAAGTCATAGTAGGTTAGACTACCGGTTCAAAGATCCTGTATTCGATTCCCGCGATCGTTACAATTGGGAAGTTCGACTGATATGTGCCCGGTATGTCGATATGAAATTTTAACACATGATGTATTTATGTTGCCGCTTTACTAAAAAACAGTATAAAATAAATATTTAAGGGGGCTCCCATACAACAAACGTGATTTTTTGGCTCGTTTTTCCTCGATATTGATAACAGCAACAGGTAGACGCTTGAAATATTCACAGAATATCTAGTTTTAAGTTCACTTTAAAAATAAATAAAAATTTAAAATAAAACAAATATTTAAGGGAAGTTTTTATAGATAATGGTATGGAGTCCGACTCGCACTTGGCCGAACTTTTTTAGTAGTTGAATTCATTAAACATTTATTTCGGGTCTTTGGCTAGAAATTAATGACGCGTTCCAGCTTTTTTTGGGAAATCGTATGTTAAATAAAGGATACTAGGACAGACAGTATAGTACATTACTGCCACGGCCCGCAAACGCAGCATAACCGAGCGATCTTGAGTATGCCGGACAAGGCATCGCCTAGGCACGCATCAAAGAGTCTCGTTATGCTCAGTTGAAGCCAAGGTTTGTATAGTGCTCATGCGTGCGTCATGATTTATCCCAAAGTAGCTTGTGCAAGATATGGTCACATATCGTAGCATGTTTGAGAAAAAGGAGTTAAAGTGCTTCATAGGATGAATTTAAAAATTAGCTGTAAATGTAAAATATGGCCCATATTTAGTGCCATATTAGTCCAGCCAGATTCACTGTATCAGAAACAGTATCGTGAAGATATTTTCCTATATTTGCAATGTAACATCTTAAATCTTGCCTTTCATGATTTTAGGTCGACGGGAAGTAGGTACCGGGTAGGTTTTTATTTATTTGTGTCACAATTTGCAACAAAAATTACCGTATTTTGGGCATATTTTTCTTATTGCATTGAAGAAGCATGATTTTTCTACAATTTTAAGTAACCGTAGATTTTAGTACTTGGTATTAATTTCGGCTTGATACCTCCACGCGTTCTGAGTATAAGGATCTTGACAAACTTTATTTTTAATATGTTATAACTACAAATTGACAAATTTCAGTTTTTTTTTCCGATATTTGTGATGTAAAAACCTTGCTTCATGTCAAATATCATGATTCTAGACACCTGGAAGTACCCGGGTTTTGATTTATTTGTGAATGCTAGCGTTTTCGACCAAAATGGCCGTATTTCAGACGTATTTTTTTAGTCTGTTAACTTAGCAGCTTGCGTTTTTTACAGCTTCAAGGGACTGTTGACCTTAGTATTTGATATTAATTTAACTTGATACGACAGGCGGACAGCAAAGTGATCATATAAGGTTTCCTTTTGAGGTACGGAACCCTTAAAAGGTATAAATAAAGTATTATGTTTATTCTCTGTACAAATCTCGTATCTTAATCAAGATTTTACGGCGCAATTAAACGTAGAATATTACGTATTTGATATCTAAATATTTCACACTACTACGTTTCGTATTGTTTACCAATCTTGGACATTTCCACTAAAACTACTCTTCGTAACTTGTTTATCAAATATGTAGAGACTAGATACAAAAGAAATGACGTAGATATTTAAAAAACTTTGTTGAAGCTGGAATCGAATGTTTTCAATAATTAAGGTGAAACCCGTTCGTATATTTTTCTATGTACAAATTACCAAGGTACTTACTTCAGAAAAAAGATTTCGGTACCAAAAATGTGTTATTACGTGTCGTATATCCCTATCAATTAACCATAGGCCCAAAATTTAAAGTATACTCTTATTAAAGGCCAATGAATGGTTAAATGCCCTTGGGTTTTTACTGAATTTATGCCTTTCAGTAATTCAATAATCTGGTTTAAAATACTCTGAATTGACTAAGATTTTAATAAATATATATATTTTTTGCTCCACCCGCCTTAAATTTGGTTCTCGGCGTGGGAGTCTTTCGGCAGACCCTGAATTTTACTGATGAAGTTTGCTATAGCAAGCTTTTGTTTCTGCTATTGTTTGTTTAATTGAAATTCGGTTATAGTTTCTTTAGAATTATTCTGGATAAAAAGTAGCTTATGTCCTTTTCCGTATCTTAAACTATATATGTGCAAATTTTCAGCTGAATTGGATGCTCCGTTGTGGCAGGATTGAGTATCAAACGTTATAGATATTCCTGCAAGAACTTTTTATTTTCCGGGATGAAAAAAGGCTATGTCCCATTTCACGACCTAACCTATATGTGTGCCAAGTTTATCCCAATCCGTCCAGCGGTTGAAGCGTGATTGAGTAACAAACAATACATAAATAGCGATACATAGTAATACCGCGTTTTGATTAACGAAATGTTGTTAGTTATAGATATTTAAGGTAATGAAGTTTGTATGGGAAAAGATTCACCTTAATCACGTATTGTGACATTTGTGACTCATAGCTTGTTAGCTGGTTTGGCGTCCCTGATCAAGTGGCTTCTCCCGCAATACGGCCCTGTGTGTGCGTGCTTACGTCACTAAAATGTTTCCTATCACATCAAACAAGTACTGCCCATATGGAGTACTGCTGCCATCTCTGGGCGGGTGCACCCGGATACCAGCTTGGCCCTTTTGACTCTGTTCAACGACGGGCTGTGAGAATTGTTTTTTTTTTTTTTTTTTTTTTAAGGTGGCAAACAAGCCTACGGTCCGCCTGATGGTAAGCGGTCACCGTAGCCTATGGACGCTTGCAACACCAGGGGCATCACTCGCGCGTTGCCGACCCTTCAGAAATCTAATAACTTCTTTTTTGAAGAACCCCATACTGTAGTCCTTAGAGAAAACCTTGGCAGGGAGCTCATTCCACAACCCAAGGGTTCGCGGGAGGAAGTTTCTCTGAAACCGCACTGTTCGCGACCATTTTGGTTCCAAAGTGTGAGAATGAATTCCCTGTCGATGGCGAGCGGTGCGATGGTAGAAAGTAGCCGTGGGCATCATTTCGAACAATTCCTCAGAACACAATCCATTGTACAAGCGGTAGAACACACACAGGGAGGCAAAGTCTCTCCTCAGACTTAAGGGTTCGATACCGCAAGTGAGTTTGGGATCGTCGACAATTCTCACAGCCCGTCGTTGAACCGAGTCAAAAGGGCCAAGCTGGTATCCGGGTGCACCCGCCCAGAGATGGCAGCAGTACTCCATATGGGGCCGGACTTGCGACTTGTAAAGTAGCAACCTTTGCCCCGACGTGAAGTACTGCTTCGCTCTGTTGAGTACACCAAGTTTTTTGGACGCCAGCTTTACCTTGCCTAGCAAATGATCTCGGAACTGAACATCGCTGGAGATGTCAACGCCAAGGATCCCAATGCTCTTGGAGATGGAGAGGGGAGTGTTCTGGAATTGTGGGACTACAGTGAATGGGGTTTTCTTAGCGGTGAACGCGCAGACTTGTGTCTTTGAAGGGTTGAATCGGACCAAGTTTTCCCGCCCCCAGTCAGAGACCTTGGACAGACCGATCTCGATTTGAGACACAAGTTCTTCACGCTTTTCCTCCACAACGGAACGTGGGATGCTTGCACGGCCCGTGTAATAAGCGTCTCCAGTACTGTCATCTGCATAGCAATGTATGTTGTTGATGTCCAACATATCATTGATGTGCAGTAGAAACAGCGTAGGAGACAGCACAGAGCCTTGCGGGACACCAGCATTAATGTCCATGCTATCAGAGCAACTACCGTCAACTACGGCTCGTATGCTTCTGCCGGACAAAAAGCTAGCCACCCATTTGCACAAACCCTCGGGCACTCCGTAAGAAGGCAACTTCGATAGAAGATCCCGGTGCCAGACCCGATCGAACGCCTTCGCTATGTCTAGGCTACATGCCAATGCCTCCCCCTGACTCTCAATGGCTAGTGCCCATCGGTGTGTGAGATACACTAGAAGGTCATCAGTTGAGCGACCGTGGCGAAAGCCATATTGACGGTCACTGATTAGGTCGTGTTTTTCTAGGTATCTCAAAAGCTGTGTGTTGATCACACGCTCCATCACCTTGGAGAGGAGAGAGGTTATAGCGATAGGCCTGTAATTCGATGGATCTGATCTATCGCCCTTTTTGGGCACCGGGTGCACATTTGCAGTCTTCCATGAAGACGGAAATTGCCTAGTGTGGTAGGAAAGCGTGAAGAGGCGCGTGAGTACAGGACATAACTCAGGAGCACACTGCTTAAGCACCACTGCTGGTATGCCGTCTGGCCCACTCGACTTATGAACGTCTAGGGAAAGCAACGCCCGCCGGACCTCGCGCTGTGTTATAGTGATTTCCGGCATGGTCTTACCGCACCACGGTAAAGTAGGTGGTACAGCGCCTTCGTCGTTCACATTCGAGTTAGAGGCAAAGAGACTGCCCAATAGATCGGCTTTCTCTTTTGCACTGTGGGCCAAGTCACCATCGGTCTTTCGCAGTGGTGGTAATGACGACTGGCAGAAGTTCCCCTCGGCAGCTTTAGCAAGCGACCAGAAAGCACGACTCCCAGAAGGATAGCTCGCAAGTCGCCCACCTATTTTGCCGATGAATTGGAATTTTGCTCTGGCAGTTGCTTTCTTACTGAACCTCGAGGCAGCATTTAATTTGCGTTTTAACTCAGAAATATTCGGATCCTTATTATTACGAGCCGTGGTCCAAGCCTCATACGCAGTTTGCTTAAGAATTTTAGCTTCTCTGCAAGGCCTATTAACCCACGGTCGTTTTTTGACGCCGGCAGCTACTCGCAGGTTAGGAATGAAACATTCCATACCAGCGAGGATTGTCTCAGTGACTGCGGCTGCGCAGACGTCAGGATCTTCTGAGCTATAGCAGATCTGCCTCCACGGGTACGATGCATAAAATTCTCGCAATCCATCCCAGTCTGCCGACTTATAATGCCACACACGACGCCAATTAGTTGGCCCAGAAGGATCGGGTTGTGTGCATGACAATCGAGTCCGGATGAGACAGTGGTCCGAGGAGCCAAGAGGCGCATCCACTGAGACGGAGTATCCATCCGGACGTGTAGTCAGCAGAAGGTCCAGTAAGGAGCTTGTATGGTCCTCTATATCTGGTATTCTCGTTGGAGAAAGTACCAGCTGAGAGAATCCATAGGTCAGAGCAAATTCATGAGCAGATATCCCTGCATAGTTATTGGTTCGAGAACTGAGCCACTCACGATGGTGGGCGTTAAAGTCTCCCAAAATAACTACTTCTGCTGTAGGATATTGCTCTAGAACTTTGTCAGTCGTCAAACTCAGGTGCGTGAAGAGTCGAGTTACGTCCGTGTCACCGCTATGAGACCTGTATAGGCACGCATAGATACGAGTGTGGCCCCCATGATCTACGCGCACCCACAATATCGACAGGTCCCTGTCTTCAAGGCTATGAAGTCGGCGACAGCAGATATCCTCCCGGACGAACATACATACACCGGCACGACTCAAAAAATTGTGCTCGAGTTTGTAGCCGGGATAACGAAGGTATGATGTGTCGGCCGGGCAGGATATCTGCGTCTCCGTTAGAAAAAGAATGGTTGGCTGCGCAGTCTCGAGATGGTGATGGACTGCGTTAAGATTTGCGTGAATACCCCTTATGTTGCAAAAATCTACATTATATGTGGATGGAGTAACCGCTGTCAAAACTCTTTTCTTTTTTCTGTTCCTGGCCATTTTGTTTGAAGTAACTTAGACTACGATCGACGATCCTAAACTCACTTGCGGTATCGAGCCTCTAAGTCTGAGGAGAGACTTTGCCTCCCTGTGTGTGTTCTACCGCTTGTACAATGGCTGAGGAATTGTTCGAAATGATGCCCACGGCTACTTTCTACCATCGCACCGCTCGCCATCGGCAAGGAATTCATTTTCACACTTTAGAACCGGTAAATGGTCGCGTACAGTGCAGTTTCAAAGAAACATCCTCCCGCGAACGCTTAGGTTGTGAAATGAGCTCCCTGCCAAGGTTTTCTCTAAGGACTACAGTATGGGGTTCCTCAAAAAAGAAATTATTAGATTTCTTAAGGGTCGGCAACGCGCGAGTGATGCCCTTGGTGTTGCAAGCGTCCATAGGCTACGGTGACCGCTTACCATCAGGCGGACCGTAGGCTTGTTTGCTACCTAAAAAAAAAAACAACTGTTCTGTGTTACGTAGTATTGTCCTCACTGATACTAAAGTAACTAGTATCAACCCGCTAATATATGACTTGTGATAAGGCGACTGGCGTATAAATGCCCGAGTTGGCGGCCATTTTTATCAGTTTGCCGCCATATCGGCGTGCTATTGCTGTGCCTTTAGTTTTTATTATTATAATACGTTTAGTTTACCATAGTGGAATCAGTTTTACTGATAGTTTTTTTCGTTTTCTCAAGATTTAAATAACTATTTAGCAACAACCTCAGGTTGTTGCTTAGAAGAGGATTAAAGCTATAAGAATTCCGCTCATAAAGGTAAGTTTGTGTGCAATTAATAAATTTAATACTTTACGATAAAGGAAAAAAAAAAATCTGTAAAATTATACCACGGAATGGTTTATTTGCATTATTTTAATGACAATGTTTATACAACTGTACGCACTTGGATTTGACAAAGTTGAAGGCAAAATTTTATATATTGGTATAAAAATTTCAATATAATTTCTTTAAATGTATGAAGTAATATACATAAATCTTTGTTGTATTATATGTATGCAAAAATCTTTTGAACTCATTTGTTATGTAGTTAGTTGACCCTTTTGACACGGTTCAACAAAGCGCTGAAATAATTTTTGACCACCACAAAAACAAAAGCCGTATCGAACCCTTAAGTCTGAGGAGAGAGTTTGCCTTCCTGTGTGTGTTTATCCGTTTGTAAAATGGGCTGTGTTCTGTGGAATTGTTCGAAATGATGCCCACGGCTACAATCACTTCTCTCCACCGCATTATCCTCACACTTTAGAACCTAAAGGGTCACGCACAGAGCCGTTTCTACGACTACTATTCAATTTTTTTTTTTTTTTTCAATAAACCACACCCTGACTGGGAGTGAATATTTAAAGGGTCCATAGGTTGACGTAGGGATTTATTTTGCTTTGGACTTCTAATACCAGTGTTACCAACTCTCAAAAATATTTATCCCTAAGGTATGTGTCAAAAAACCCCTAAAATCGCCTTAGTTATTGAGTTCTCCCCCTAAAAAATTGGTTGATTAAATAATTAGAATAGCTTGTTATGTAGTGCATTGACTCTTAGTTTTAGCGAAAACTAAAAAAAATGTGACTACAAAACAGTACAAACGTTAAATCCCATACTAATAAAACTAAGTTTCAATTCGTTTTTATGAAATAATTTACTAAGGAAGTATATAACAAATATATCTAATAGTAATTTATATGACATTGTCTAATGATTTTTAGTACATTTACATACACAACGTTAGTATTACAGAAATTAGCTTTCTGGCCTATATCGCCCTCTTCAACATCTGAAAAGCTCGAGGTAATGTTACTCAGATATCTGTCTGAAAAAAACATTAACGTGGCAAAAAGCATACACCTCTAAATCCATTGCAAGTCGCAGTACGTAGTAGGACAGGTATCTAGGCATCAGATTAACTAAATTGGTGTGCTAAAAAATTGGAGGACACGTAAATCTTGTCACTGAAGCTCGAAAACTCGTGTATCAATAGAAAACAACCTTCGTTTTGTAATTTTACAATCTAAAGATTGTGGAAAACTGTTTTTACAGACTTAGACTGTATATAATAATATCTCAAAAAATAGTATTTCATAACTTTGACGATTCAAAAGTGTTTATAAAAATCTTTTTACACAATTGAATAAAAAAAATGACTTTGACTATACCTTTCTTTCTTGACCTCAAGAAAGCTTTTGACACAGTTTCTGTCTCTATCCTGATAAAAAAATTAGAGAATAAGGGAATCAGAGGCACACAGCTATCACTTTTTGTTGACTACCCACGGGATACCGTGGATGGGTTCTGGTTACCGTCTATAATAAAGATTAATCTTTTAATGGGTTATTTATTGCAATAGTTAAATGAACGATTTTAAAATCAACCAAAACAAGCAACGATAACACAAAAAAGGTACGAATTCCGTCTTCGCGCTCTTAATGTCAAAAAGGGTTCTAATCTTACACTGGTTATCGTATTCTCAGGTTGATGTAGTAAAGCTACACCGTAAAACTATCTCGAACACAGCCCTAGATTGAAATAAGATTATATAATTCACACGTAGATACACATGAATGACATAACATCGATGATGCTCCAAATGGAAAATCCAATATACCTATAGATAATTCAATAGATTATTTTTAGGCTATCGGAATCTTTATTATCTATCTTTAAACCCATGGGTGACAGAATGTGTAATCTATATGATAATTATTTTTTGTCACCAGTGTGACTTTGACCTTGCCCGTCGTTTTGAATGTTCAGCTTGAGTCAATATGGCGGCGGACGCGTTGCGTTACGTCACGAGTTTGCCGCGTGTGTTCGGTATGTATCACGAATAATTTAGTTCAATATTGAGTGATAATAGTGCTGCTGCGTATGATTCTTTCCCGGAATGTTAAATCATTTTGTTATGCGATTCAAATTATGGGTAAAAATTGATACTTGAATCATCGTTAGTTTGATTCATTAAATAATATTTGTGTGTAAAATTCGGTTCTAAGTACCCTTATCATGTTATTTCTACTCTCTATTAGCTGAACTCAAAAAGTTTTTATTGCTGACGTCTTAAGACGGGTCTGTCAACATTTCAAGATAATGAGAATTCTGCATAGTTCCCAATGAAAAAAAAAAATTGAGATAATATTAACGCAGCTGTCGCCTAAGTTACTATAATCTTTTTATACACAAATGTATAGCATTTACCGTCCTTGGCTTCTGCTAACCCATTCGTCCATAATCTTGTGAATTCTGAACAATTTAACCTCGGACGTAAAATACGCTCTCGAGTATTGATATCGTGGTATCAGCCGATTTATTTTTAGCTGTTTCTACGATACCTGTCGCCAAGTTCTTACTAGCAGAGTACGTCTACTAGACTTCCCTGCGTGCGCTACGTACCGTGTTTCATGTGAATTAATTTTTACCATATTTTATTTAGTTACTATTTAAACACTAAGCATTTACTACAAAATGTTTAGTGTTAAATTGGTAAATTATTAAATGATCATGTCTACACATGTTCTAAAGCCAAATGTTTTGTTTTCGTTGTCTTGAATTTTATCTTTGTTTGTAGGGTAAAAAAATCCTTAAAGTCTATTTTTACCCTACTCTAAATTACTTTAATCAATTTGAAACATTTTTTTATAAATTAATCTGCTTCTGATTGTGCCTTATATTAAAGGATGTTGGTGTCATCGACAACCCTAACTGATTTTTGCGTTAAAATTCTGTGATCTAAGGTTTCTAACTTTAACTTTTCGCTACTCAAAACGCGTTATGTCATATATCGCTAATTAGTATAGATGTTCATAAAATGCCGGTGAGTTATAGAGTAACCAGTTTTTATTATATATGTACTGATGTATTCAAAAATTCCAGAAAAACAAATATGATAGGTAATATCGCGTTTTGAGTAGCCAAATGTTTTAGTTAAATAATTTTGGTCAAATTCACCCAGCAACTGTTAAATTTATTTTATATACATATTTAGTGCTTATCATTATTCAACCACCTACGTGTCTGCGATGTAGCCAATAATTGGATATCGGTTTCAGGGTCGTGGACAGAATAACGTCACATTGTTGTGGTTTTTGTGAGCTTTTATTACGTATTCGTTTCTTGTGGTTTGTTTTATGTTCTTGCTTTGAATAAGTGACAATGTAGTCCACGCGAATGGGATCTGAATATTTGTTGAGTTCTTTTCTGTCAAGTAACTTAATTTGCTATATTTTATGTGGATATAAAAATCTAAATATTGGTCAAATTTTTATTATTTCATTGTCAAGGAAAAACCCATTTTTGATAATAAGATTAAATGGATTTATGTAAAATGCTGCCTAGAATTTGTGAGTTGATGGTGTTCACAAATACAAGAACATTTTTATTTCTTTACACTGTTATCGCTATGGCAGTTAATGTTCTATCGGATTTTTTTGACTCCATGAGATACATCCCATTTTGAACACTCTAACCCAGTTGCCTTAAGGTGATGGAGTACCCAAACGAATTAAGTTTGCAAGTATTTGATTAATTTCGTTATAGTCCTGAGTACAAATTTTGCCATAAAAATATAAATATATTTTAGTTCAAACCTTAATTAAGTGAATTTGCTAATATTATAATAATTTGCCAAATAAAACAGTCAAAAAAAATACTGATACACTATTTTTGGGCCTAAATTAAAATTGTTTGGAAAACTAAGAGTAATATTCCCTTCATTTCTTTTTCTTAAAATTTATATTAATATGACCTAGTGAATTTGCTAATTTCAAAGTCCTAAATAAATATTTGAATTTTATACCGACAAAAAATCGAGAAAATGGTTATTTTCAACGTGCGGTCACGTTTTAGCGCCTATCGTACGTAAAGCTGTGTCTCTTTGTATGCTTCAACAGATGCCTTTGTACATTGGTTGAAACGGCAGGCTTTTGCTAGGGTATGCCATAGCTTTGAAATAATTTAAGAGCAAACGTAAATAAATAGAAGAATCGCGCCACCGAAATCACGATACCTGAAGAACGACCCAAAGCCGTATTTATAGATACTTGTACTTACTTATCTTCATGTTCTCTATCATCGTTATTAATTTATAAATTACTGAGAAATAGTTACAGTACAATAACCCTAAATTATTCTAAAATGAAATTGTCATTAACCTAAATCTAAATGTTGATTATATCGCTCGGACAAGAATATGTCTACCTAGCTATAAAAAACGTTACGTCTACTGGTTTGACCTACCAAGATTGTAAGAAAGTAAGAATTAACTAGACTTGTAACGAATAGTGTATTCGGCCACACACCGTATATCTTACTGCGAGCTTCCTGGCCGAATATTCCCACGCGGCGCTGCGTGTTTTGACATGTTTTCACATGTTTAGTTTGGTCCTCATGGTCTTCGTTTTGATTTGTTTACTTTAGAAGTGAAATTGTGTAAGCCTTGTAAAATAGCAATCAATTCTGGCCTCTAAAAAGAACTACTAGCCTATAGTACGGAAGTTAATAATGCATGATTATTTTATTGATTACAAGAAAAATCATAATTATAAATAAACATCATTTTATTTTTCCAATCATCTATTAAAACGAAAAATCTTAATTATTCGGCCAAATAGTACCTAGATATTCGGTATTTGGCAGAAAAGGATAAAAGTAGCCGAATAGGCCGAATACCAAATAGTAGCCAAATATATTTGTTGCAAGCCTAGAATTAACACATACCGCTCACTGCTTGGCCCATTGCCGACAGGCGAAGATCAAGCCATTCTCGCATCGACTGTACCTGCCGAGTGCGAAAAACGCGAACTGTTAAAGGGACAAAAAATATTGTTTTCAATGTATTAGTACTATGTCCTTACTCAGGTTGTAGGTTCTGTACGCATCTCGGTTTTTATTTATGTGACATTTGCGTTGAACAAGTTTTAGACTTCAAAAAGATAACTTGATTTTGTGTTTTTACATAAGTCTATACAAATACGGATCTTGTTAAATGTTTGCAATAGTAAAAGCCTCGTAAAACCTAAATTTCCTAGAAACCAACTTATTTAGTCACGTAGAATTACATAACAGTAGTTTGATGTCATTATACCTATCAGTTTATCTCAAAATAATTCACTGATAAGATAAACAATATTGTATTTCTCGAATTTCATCTGGGTTTCCTTCTTTTTGTGTTTTCATTTATTCAGTAAGTAAGTATTAATATGTTACAAAGTCAATAAAAGGTTTCAATAATATACTTATATTCGCTCTGTTTAACTTAAGTGTAAACGGGTTATTAATGTGCGTAAATCAGTTGCTACATTTGTTATCTTATAATTGTCTAAACAATTTATGCTTCGCCATCAGCAGTGCAGCACGCACTGTGCGTTTTCAGGGGTTCTTGTTCCCGCGACCCCTTAAGGGTTTTCCAAGAGACATGCAGTATGAGGATCTTAAAGAAGCGAGTAATTATAATTTAAAGCGTGGGCAACGCGCGAGTAAAACAAGGTGCTGCAAGCGTCCATAGACTACAGTGACTAATAAATACCAGGTGGGCTGTTATATAAAAAAAGCTACTCGCTAGTTTCATTATGTTTTACATACATTTTATACTTATTTCAATTAATCATTGTAAAGTTATTTTTTTTATTGTTGCAGGGAGCACCGGGTGAGTCCGGCGCGCCCGTCAGTGCCGGGCGTGTGAGCCCGCACTTCGCCGCGCCCCCCCGCCCCGCTCCACGCTGCTGGCGACGCGAGCTCAACGTTGACCCGCCTTGGCTCCGCGCAAGGGCCCGCTGACGCCACACCACGCTACATACGTAAGTCATCCATAGCTGGATTGGCACATACAGGCTTTTAGAGCTCACTCTTCACAGCACTGCAAATTCAACGTTTACCCGTCTTGGCTTTGGGCGAGGGCTTACATCACGCTACATATACGTAAGTCATGCATCCATTACTAGATTAATAACATCGGGATTTTAGACCTTTTACTCATACCGTCCGATATCCGTACCTGGTTCCGTGCGTGGAGCCGCTAACATCCCACCACCCAACATACGTAAGTCATTTATTAGAGTCAGATTCAGCACTTTCAGGATTTCGACCCGCTTCTCCTCTGCGAGGGCTCGCTAACGCCACACCACCCTTCATAGTGCCTATATCATCCATAACCAGATTTATTACATTTGGTATTTTAGGCCTTGTGCTTCATAACCCTGCGGGGTCAACGACCACCCGTCTTAGCTTGTGCGAGGGGCCGCTAACGTCACACCACCCTACATAGCAAGGCATCCATGACTAGATTAAGTACTTTCGGGATTTCAGACCTCGTACATCTCTTCGGGGCCTACGTCGACCCGCCTTGGCTCCGTACGAGGACGCGCAGACACCGCACCACGCTACTTACGTAAGTCATCCATTAAACGTATTGGAGGGATGCGGACCTTTCAGCTAATTTAAGAAAAAAATCAGTTTTCTTGTTTTAATATTTTACTATAGTTATTCAATAAACGGCATAAAAATCAATAATAATCCTATCTAATCCTGTGGCTAGATTTGAGTGCCACCGTCCCGAATGGTTTTTATAGCATTGCGACCAAAGTCGACCAGCCTTGGCTTCGCGCGAGGGCTCGTTGACGCCCCATCACGCTAACCCACCCCCACCGTGCATCTATTTTTTTTTATAATTATTATTTCAAACAGCTAAGGTGGCAAACAAGCTTGCGGTCCGCCTGATGGTAAGCGATCACCGCAGCCTATGCACGTTTGCAACACCTGGGGCATCACTCGCGCGTTGCCGACCCTTCAAATATCTAATAACTTCTTTCTTGAAGAACCCCATACTGTAGTCCTTAGACAAAACCTTGGCTCATTCTACAATCTTAGCATTCACTGGGGAGGAACTAGGACACTAGGAAGTTAGCGTCTGCTGTGCTGCTGTTATTAAACTGCTTTTTGATTCTCTTGTCTGTATAATATGCGGCGCGACTAAAATTGCCTTGCCTGAGTCGTGTTGGGCATATTAAGGCGAGTAAGTTAAAACTGTCTGTAGACAATTCACACAGTTTAGCATCTCGTGAAGGTCGACCTTAACTTGTTCAAGCATTGTTTCAGACAATAATTAACAGCATACAAGTATTGGATAACAGTTTTTTTTTCTTTAAGTTATTATAGCTTTGAGCTATGTGTACGTACTAAAGGAGACGGCATTTGCAGCCACTGTCTTAAATATTAGGGTGTACATATAAGGAGCAGTCACTGGCTGGAACCGACCTTCCCTTACCGGTGTGAAGTTAGCTGAAAATTATAACCCGGCTAAATTAGGACTACCTTTTTTTTTCTTTTAGTTATTATAGCATTGAGCTATTATGTACATACTAAAGGAGACGGAATTTGTAGCCACTGTGTCAAATATTATAGTGTACATATATAAGCAGCAGGATTCACTGGCTGGAACCGACTTCCCTTACCGGTGTAAAGTTAGCTGAAAATTATAACCTGGCTAAATTAGGAATCCCTCATTAATTGACATTTAGCAAATTTTTAAACACTTATTTTTATATTTACCTATGTTATTTCAGCAGTGTCAAGTTCATCTAATCTAACGTAAGTAAGTAAGTAAGTAAGTAAGCTTGCATTCATCAATTTTTATATGTTCATGTAAATTAAATTTTAATAAAAATTTCGAATAAATTGTCTTAATAATTGTTAAGTGTTATATATTGATATAACTGTCATTTTGTGTTAAAAAAAAATGATATATCAATATAAACTTACAATCATAACCGTCAATTAATGAGGTATTCCTAATTTAGCTGGGTTATATTTTCAGCTAACTTTTTCTTCTAACTTCACATCTTTCCATGTAACGTAGTAATTAGCATTTTATATGTAAACCGACGTTTGTTGATAGCGTCTCCTCTAGTTTATACATAATAGCTCAATGTTCTATAGATATTTTGTTTTATGTAAGTTTTTTTTGCAGCTGACACTTGTGGACTAGCGCTAGTGGGCCCATATCACCGGGCTCCGAAACTTGACACCGCCCCCCTTTCTCCGGACAGCCGAACTAGTGCGCTCACGCAGCATAGCCGACGTTCTCGGCCTCGGCGTGGCCGAGGCTCCGGGCCGTCGGACGACTCACCAAATAAAATCACCTAAGGGAGAGCAAAAACGGCTATTACCGACTGTAACACAATAACATAGGTACAGTGCAAACTGCCACAGTGAACTGCTACAAATAAACTCTAACACCAATTCTCTTGTACTTTAAAAGGCAGTGTCTAAGTCCTATTAAAAAAAATTAAGCAAAGTTCAAATTAAGTAAATGTGCAGATCGAAAGTGTCCTGTAAGTGAATCAGTAAAACTTAGTTTCAAGTGTCAAGTGATCTTTTTATTCCTTTTTAATTTGACTCGCTAACTGCTATAAACACCACAAAAATCTAATTATTTTAGTTCTTAAATAAAGCGCGTGTTTAATTTGCTTTTTGTTGACCGAAAGTGTGATTTGAGTAAAAGCGTTAAAGTATAATTTTGAAGATACCAGGCGCGATGAAGGTCGTTGATGAAGAAAAACGTATCCGCGTGATGGAAGGGGCTTGGTCCCCGGTGGGGGTTATTCAGGAGATTGTTGAGGAGGGCACTCAGGAAGACCCCTTCTATGTGATGGATCTGGGGGAAGTGGTCGCTCGGCATCATCTGTGGAAGGAGCTGATGCCGCGAGTCGAGCCGTTTTATGGTGAGAGTCGAATGAACTATATGAAAAGTCATTTTTGCAACTGTACGGAGTGAATGAGATTACTAAGGGTTTAATTAAATTCATGGCCTATGGGATGTTAAATAGATTAGTTCCTTTTTTAACCGACTTCAAAAAAGGAGGAGGTTCTATGTTCGACGGGTATATTTTTTTTTTCATGTATGTCACCGAGATTTCTCCTTCAATTGTGAACCGATTTCAAAAATTCTTGTTTTTTATTTGAAAGAGTATGCTCCCGTGGTGGTCCCATATTGATGAAGTGGATTTAAAACTTAAACTTTTGGAGAAAAAAATTATTGCTGTTAATTTGGAACTGGTGAAACACGCCTTTTATGTTGATGATTGTATTAAATTTTTGTTTCAATTATGGCTGTTTTAAGTGTACGAGAAAAAAAAGCAATTCTTCACTCAAAGCAAAAAATTAAAACTTAAAAAAAAAAAAAAAACAACTGGCTTTAAAAAGATGCACTAAAAAGGTAAAATTAATTACTTAATGCTTAAAATCTGATCTGAATTACGTTTGAAGTTGGTGTCGTGCAAGTGAAGTTTGTTATAAACCTATCGGTGTTTACCGTTACAGTTTATAACACACTTCACTTGCATGACAAATACTTCAAACTGTAATTCACATCAAATTTTTGGCAATAAGTAATTGTTTTTTGTGCTTCTTTCTGAAGACGGTTTTTTTATTTTAATTTAAAATGTTTGTGGAGAGATGTGAACACTTCATATTTTATAGACTGGTATAATCGCTTTGAAACATGGCTTTAGTTTAATCAGGGGCAAAACTATTGATACATTACAGTGTGACTTTATTAGAGTAGGGTAAATCTTTACTCATCACATAATACATACATTTTCCTTTTTTTTTTTAAAAAATAGCTAGTGAAATCTAATACACTAATTAATTATTTTCTTTTCTATTATTTTTTTTCAATTGGTTATGTATTTTGGCAGCGGTGAAATGCAATGACGACAAGTTGATGGTGACCACCCTGGCTGCTCTAGGCGCCGGCTTCGACTGCGCGTCCAAGGCGGAAATAGAGCTCGTCACTTCTATCGGAGTTCCACCAGAGTAAGTACAGTAGTTTCATAATTAATTGGTATATTTGTGGGCCATTTTTTTTTTTTGTTTTTTACTACAGTTATTTTTATACCGTTGAGGTACAACAGGCTTACGACCCACCTGACGTTAAGCGGTTACCGTAGCCTATAACGTTAATTAGTGCTGGCTAAAAGTGGTTTCTTTGTTGTCTTTTTGTTGTTGCTAAGCCGTTGTATGTCCCTACTGCAGGGGCACAGGCCTCTCCTAAGAGAAGGAGACTTAGGTCATTATTTACATAAATTTTTTGTTGTTTGTTGCAGACGCATAATTTTCGCAAACCCAGCCAAGTTGTCGTCTCACATTCGGTATGCGGGTTCTGCTGGTGTCACCACTATGACCTTCGATTCGGAGACCGAACTCGTCAAGATCAAGCAGTTGATGCCTCACGCCAAGTAAACAAAGATGTTTAATTTTGTTTGTAGATATTTTGTATTATCAAAGTGTAAATATTGAATGTAAGCATATGAATGACCGATTGCGGGAGCGTACGCTTAGAGATACCCCTTTTTGTTTTGGACTTTAGACGCTTGTACCAGTAATCTGGCTGGTATACACATTAATTACCTCGTAGTTTAGTTGGTGGTAAGGCTGCTTGCTGTGTAGGTTCGATTCCGGCACAAAACAAACATTCATGTGATAAACTTTTGTTTATGTCTTGAGTCTAGGTGTTTTCTATGTATACTATTTACAAAAACAAAAGTATGTCTGTATTAGAGGGTACTGTGTTAATTTAGCATAAAACAAATGTTTATAAATATATATATATATACATAAGTACTAACTTTTACCCGCTGCTCTGCTCGTGCTAAATTCGTTAACTAGTGTAGGATTTCGACGGCGACTCCTTGCTAGTAGTGAGAATGTTTCCTTTATATATAGTTTGTACATGGAACTTAATTTAAGTTATTGCTGCGGAATTTTTTGAGATATAAACTAGGCTATGTCCTTCATCTCTTCAACAATTTCCATAAAACAGCTTAATTTGTTACTCAGTCGCGAAACCCACCCACGATAAAAAAACAAACCAATTTCAGAAATACATATAGGTTACGCTAATAGAACTTAGGTAATTGTGGGGGATGTCACGAACAGTGTGAAAAAGTGTAATTATTTTATACAATAAAATTAGGAATGACTACGGTAAGGAGGTCTAATGTTTTCGAAAGTGGCGAGCGTGTTGAGGGTAAACGCAACATTTTTTTTCATACAAAATTGATTTGATGTTTTCTGAATGCGCAAAAAATGGCTTAAAAAGAATCTCTTGAATCCAAAAATGCTGAGCTGTTAAGTATTTGCTCTATTTAAAAATAAAAATCAAAAAAAAAACATTTTGTATAAAAAAAATGACGGCGTCTACCCTTAAATGGATGTCCCTAGAATAGTAAGTTTTGGGAATTGATACCATGACGGAATACTTAAACACAAATGTTTGTTTTTTAGGCTGGTGATTCGTATTCGTTGCGACGCCGAGGGCGCCCAATGTCCTTTGGGAATCAAGTTTGGCTGCGACCCCGTCAACGAGGCCCCGCGTCTACTCAAACTGGCCTCCGTTTTGGGACTCGATGTAAGTACTCACTACAGTTCAATTAATAACTACATTGACACTTTGCCTACTCCCAAAAGCACAATGAACGTTATTTTCCCCGTTTGCTCCTTCATTAAATAACTTACAATACACAAATCGGCTCTCAAAGTAACCACGACTGACGCGACAGTAATTGATACTTGCTGAATATTGCATAATTCATGGATAGTTTTTTTTTTTCATTATTCTTGAAATGCTAGTGAGATTATCCAATACACAAAAAAACAGAAATTAGCCGTTTAGGAGTTTTTAGGTACACGATATTTATTATTTTAAAGTCTAAATCTAATCTTATCCTCACGCAAATAGGCACGAATGAAATTAAGATTCTGTATTTGTGGTTATTTTGATAATTTTATTGTTTCCTCCAGTAGCGGATCATTTCGTCGCAAGCAAGGCTGACATCACACATCCTACATCGCGCTAGCGAAGTTTACTCGTTTGAATGATACATAATTATTTAACATTTTTGTTAAAGTAGGATAAACAATATCGAGTATATTGATTATCATGTAACGGCTTATATAATCGTTACCTACTGCATTGGAAGAAATGGAAATAACGTTCTTTTTAACATCACAATCGTTGAATTGTGTGAAAGTAAACGAAGAAAAATCAGGAGTTGATGTTGATGAAAGATTATTTAAGGTATTGTTTTAAGCATTATCATCAAAGACCATAGGAGAAGTAAAATGTTAATTTAAGAGGATAACATTAACGTAGGGTGGAAGTTAATTCAGGGATGATTTGCCAACTCCAATTAAGATATTTCCATATCCTTGATGGATCTTCATTCTCGACAGAATTATGAATATGACGTCGTTTCGTCTCCCTACACACTCTATTACAGCTATTCTGGTGTAGTCTATAATTTTCTAAATTGGTATCAGTGGGATATCTTTTATATTTAGACTTTGCATTATTTTTCTTAGCCATCAGAGTTTTAATTTCATTGGTTAACCATGGGGCAGGACAGTGTATACTATATACTAATGATACCTTATAATTATATATCTCCTTGAAAATGTAACAGATTTTAAATTCAGATTTATATACTCCTTACAGGTGATAGGAGTATCTTTCCACGTGGGTTCAGGCGCTGGGGAGACGCAGGTGTACGCTCGCGGTATCCAGTACGCTCGCGCCTTGTTCTCTGTGGGAGTTGCCGTGGGACACGATATGCGTCTGTTGGACATCGGTGGGGGATTCCCCGGCGGAATGCACACATCTATACAAGCGGTCAGTATTGTAACCAACATTTGTAACTTAAAAATATGTGATATATATTTTTTTTTTAAGTTACAATTTGTGTTATATAATAATAAATTTAAAAATAGAAATGCTGATGGTGACATTGTGGTCCTTTGAAGTTTCTTTATTCATGAAAACTATAACCACTTATGTTAAAACTTGAAACGGTAGAATTATCATTAACGATTGTGTATGACTGCCATCTTTTTCCATATCTGCCACTCTTAACAATCTATTCTAGCAGAAAGAGTTTTAAGAGAAACGTTTATCAAATCAAAATCGTTTGTTTTGAAATGCCAATATTTTTGCAAAAAATTCGTTTTATACCAGGTTTCCTTACTTATATATTTTTTTTAGTAACCTGGGTTAAACAATGTTACCTACTATGACAATGTATCGAATTTAAATATAAAATCTCGGTTGAACCAGCTGAGTGTTAAATTGTAAGAAAAACCAATGAGTTTGGCAGCAAAAATGTATTTAGCATTCCACTTTATTCAAATATAGGTATGTTGTGTTGAAGGTGTCCGAAGTAATCAACGCTGCTCTTGAGTCGAACTTCCCGGATACGTGCGTGCGTGTGATCGCTGAACCTGGACGCTACTTTGCGGCTGCCGCGTACACGCTAGCGACTATGGTGTACGCCAAGCGAGAGGTAATAATTTTTAAACGACACTTGCATGAATGATTCCTTTTTACTCAACTAAAAACGAGGCTAAATAAACGGCATTACTGTGATACAAATATAGGATACTAGACTTTACCAGCGGCTCCGCCCGCCCTAAATTGCCTATAGCCTATATGCTATTCCAGGATATAACCTATATGTATGCCAAGATTTATCCCGATTCGTCCAGTGGTTGAAGCATGATTGAGTAACACATCCATCCAGACATACAAACTTTCACATTTATAATTTTAGTACGATATGACACTTTTTTCTCGTCGATTGTTACTTTATTTTTCTTAAGAAAAAGACCATAGAAGTGCCATATGGTTACACTAAAACTTTTGTGGCTACAGTTCAATTTAGTTAGAGTAAGTCTTTTATAAGGCTGGCACTATAGCCAATTAGGTAAACTGAGTTTAGTGAGGATGGCAACAGTGCCAATTAGCTAAACTAAGTCTTTTAAGAGGCTAGCTGCAGTGCCATGTGACTAAACTAAAACTTGTTTTTGCAATTGCAATTTAGCTAAAGTAAGAATTATGAGGCTGGCCCTATTGCCATTCAGGTAAACTAAAGTCTGGCACTATGGCCATTTGCTATATTGCCAGCCTCACAACAATCCAAGCCAAAAACTGCTTACAAGAAAAATAAATACTATAAAGATCTTATATGATATTTTATTTGACAGTTGGAGACTGCAGACGATGACGGTGACATAGAACAAAAGGAACCTAAGACCATGTACTTTATGAACGACGGAGTGTATGGATCTTTCAACTGCATACTCTATGACCATCAACATGTTGTCGCTGAAACATTATACGTAAGACTTAACTAATACATAGTATGCTGTGGGTGTTTTAATTCTTTAATTAACTTAATTAAGTTCTGGTAATTCAATATTTCTGTAATTATAACATATGTATGTTTGTCGTGTGTTATTTTTAATTATTTTATAACGTTACATAGAATAAAAGTAATTTATTTCCTAAATATGAAATAATTCAAAAAATAATAGTAGATTATTCAACAAGTGAAAAAAAGAATTTAATTCAAGGTTTGAGTGAAGGTCAAGTTGGATTCTAGAGTAGAATCCTGAGCGGAGCGAAGGTCCCAGATAAAAAAAAAATTTCACTCGTTGAATACTCTATTTTTTACCATTGACAGCGAGAAAATAATAAGTACTATATTTTACTTACTTTTCAGTTACTTTATTAATATTTATCACATTTTGGTATATATTCGGTAATTATTACCGGATGATAAGAGAACAATGGCAATAAAACAACTACAATAGCAATTAAAACAATAAAACAATTGTTCCAAGTTCTAAATGTTTTTATTCTCTAGTAAGTAAAAGTGAGTTTTATTCACTGTTGTTGATGAATAAAATGCCCTTTTTCGAGTGGCAAGGGTAAAAATGTATTTATACAGAAATAGGTATTCTGTTTAATTTCAATTAGAAACTACCTGCAAACTTTTATCACAGTCTAAACTTTCATACACATTCAGTCATTGCGTTCGATTTTGAAACTAAAATCCGTCAACATTATACCTGTAACATTTTTTATTTTATTTCGCACTAGCCAAGCACAGAGAAGCCACTTCCGTGTTCCGTGTGGGGTCCATCTTGCGACGGCCTGGACTGCGTGTTGCCCTCTACTCGCTTGCCCAATATCTCTATCGGCTCTTGGCTCGTGTTCCGCGATATGGGAGCCTACACTATACCGGTCGCTTCTTCCTTCAACGGGTTCCCGGTACCAAAAGTGAGGGCAATTGTTGACCATCGCCTCTGGTGAGTCGGTTACCTTTTTTTGTGTTCTGATTTGTATTATACTCCCTCGCAGCCTAGTTGGTAGTGTGGGCGACTGCTGTGCAGAGGGCGTGGGTTCGATTCCCGCATTGGACAATTAATGTGATAAAAAAAACCATTAGTGTTTGTCTTGAGTCTGGGTGTATTTATGTATAATATGTATGAATTTACAAAAAAAAAGTAATATGATATAGATATGTATCTGAACCAGCTGTCTAATATCCATAACACAAGCTATGCTTACTTTAGGGCCAGACGGCGCTGTGTGTAATGTCCAAAATATTTAGCTAATTATTATGTCATTACTACAATTCTATATTATAATACTGATGGAAAGCATCACGAGGGAAAGCGGTCCTAGAATATACGTTTAGGGGTCCTAATAGGTCTTACTCCCAAAAAGTATTTCTTACATTCTTAAGCATCTTTTCGCATTCAATTTCATTCACACTCACTGGCTTTTCGGTGAAAGAAATCATCATAGGGAAACCTGCATACGTCAGAAATACGTTTATGAAGTCCACAATCAGCTCTGGGAGAAGGACTATGACCTAAATCGATCCTAGGCCAAGTTAAAGGCGCCCTAACAGTGGATTCTCAGATAGCAGCTGGCCTCATTATCCTTTCGCGTGTCGGGCACCCCGCACCTACTTGCACTCTAAAGTGTCGGGGCCACTCAGGATGAACAGTGTAACCTAAGCCGTAATAACATGCTCGATTATAATTAATATTTTTTTCAGGAGCGTGCTGAAAGACCTCTGGCCTCTGACGGAGTCTCACTTTGTGCTCGGCGAACCTATGACGGGGCCGCAAACACCTCCCCCCTCCCCGCCGCCGGTGCTGCCTCCCCACGCCATGCCGCATGCTGTATTCGTTGAGTGCGCCCTCAAATGAAAGCCCTTTTATTTTTCAAAACGTCGAGATACATTGCGGGTGGATTACGCTAAATACAAGAATTATTTTTGACATTTTAATTTTATTAAAAAGAACGCCATCATTCAGAGCCGGGTAACTAAAGATACCACTGAAGTGGCAGTATTAGGTGTAAAAATATCAAACGTATTTTATTAAAAAGGATTGTTCTAGTATACTGGGTGTTACAAAATAGGTCTATGAATTGCTAAGCAGACACCCTTATAACAGGAGAAGAGACAACCCTAAAATCAGCTTCTTGGGTTGATACACTCGAAAGAGTTTTAAATTCAGATAAGGTACCATTTTTTTAATGCTGACATACCTTTATTGCTGGATCACTACCTCTATTCTGTTTTAAGCCTCTGAATAAATCATGACTATATTATATTTGTTAATGTTGTGTAGTCCACCTGTTATGTTGTGTAGTCCACCTGTTATGGCTAGACAATGAAGTTTTCATACTTTTCTTCTACAACATTTTATATAAAATTTTCAAATCATTATTTCTTTACTACCATTAGTTGACTAAGATAACTTTCTTTTTATCTATATTGTGTTTTGATTCCAAAATTTTATTAGTAATACTTTAATTGTATTGAATATATTTTTTGTGACTTTCATATATTGAAACGTATGTGTAACAAAACACTGATTGTATTTTAAATGATAAAGCTTTTTGGAACTAATTTCTTTTTTATTTATTAGGTTTTAATGCATTTTTTTGTAGATCACTGTTTTACGCTTGAAATTCACTTGTCATTTTCATAAATCATTTTAATAACTTCATTATACATTTAATTAAAGCTAAATAGAAACTGCCATATTTACAATTGTATTTTGAATATATATCACTGTATTTTATCATAATCGTATACATTCCCATAAATATAACTTCATAATACATACATTTGTCCATGTTTGCTGTTTTGGTGTTTTATGTCTCTAGATGGGCTTAGAAAAATATTTGTAGCAAATTGGTTTTTAAATAAATATACTTTGCTGGAATATTCAAAGACTTTTACTTCTTGAAATCCAAAAACCCTGTACTTTTTACTTACTTTTAGGTTACTAGTTTTATGTTAAAGTACATTGTCGTAATTGCAGTAGCTTAATGCAATACTAGCTTTTGGCCACGACTTCGTCGGTTTCCGTCGTAAGATTTTCTCGGCAACTTCTTAATTATAATAAGGAAGTTTGCTACAGCTGTAGGTTTTGATATTATGTAATTGGTTTATAGTTGTTTCTTTGGGACAAAATGAAGCCTAAATGTTAATTCAGGATGTAAGCTGTCTCCACTCGAAATTCATCCAGCTGGTGCAGTGAAGGAGTAACACACAGAAATTGACATTTAAAATATTAGTGAGATGTGATGGCCACTCCTCTCCTAGTATCGACCCGCAGCCCTTCTGTTACCATCCTGTGACTGCTTGTATAGGACACGCACACATTTGAGTATATGTCTATAAATGTCATTTGAGGGCCTACGCTGTATAGTGTGTGCATCTCATAACATAACAACACATTATCATCACATTTTGTTTGTCTAAACTGGCTTAGAACTATTTAAAAAGTTAAGGAAAGCAATGAACACGTAACATTGAATTAAAAGTTATAATTTTCTACACATTTTCCAAGAATACTACTAAGCTACCTGCCAAGTTCATCATCTATCCTACAGAAAAATAATACAAGAGTCAATTGGAAATTATAGTATATTTCATTATGAGTGGAGAAAGCCTGTCATTGCAAAGAGTTCTGACAAATGTCTTCCAGGGCTGAGACCTGTAATAAAGGCAACAATATAACCTGCAACTTTGTCTGACTTCCAACCTAGTCCTAGTAGTAGTAGTAGTAGTTCCTAGTCGCTTTAAGGACCTCAAATTGGCTCCTGAATCTGCTAATAATGTAGCAGAGGTCCTCCTGAAGCTGTGCCCAGTATAATACTCAGCATCCGGCAGACCAAGAAATGTAGCAATTTCTTTTGGCATATTACCAAATTTGTTTATCCCGATTGCTTGAGCTGTACACTTCCCTTTTTGATAATTTTGGAAAAAACGGTCGGTTTTTGCTTTTCGGGACCTTTTGCACTATTCTAAGAAAATCTCCTTCAACAACAAAGCTTCTCGGTATCTTATTTTTGTAATCGGAATCTGGATTAGTAGCATTTTTCCATGGGCTTCAATATCTTTCAAAGTAATATTGGCTAATTCCTTGTTGCAGCAAGCTCCAACAACGCCAAAAATCAGCGCAACCTACAAAAAAAGGAATTTGATTAATATTTTTTTTAAATAATATATTGACTGTATTTTGCGCTTTCGTAAACTGAATACTTAAGAAAAATATAAGTATTTATTAATAAATAAGTACCTTTGTGGCTAAATAAAGATCATCGGGAGCTTCGTTCAAAAACCTTTCGACTGTATTCGATGTTAATATTTTCGACTTTTTAGTTGTAACACCGTCTGATTGTAGTTTTAAGAAAGCATTTAGTTTTGGGTATTCACTTATATCCACGTTGTTCCTTATTTCCAGCATACTTTTTTCATCGAAAACCTCGACCATAACATAGAAGGTTTTAATTTTGTCGAGAGTTCGGAGAAGTATGCCAACATAACGCAATTAATTCGTCGTATGTAGAGCTTTCTGACTTTTCCGATAAAATGTTCTCCGAAGCATTTTGTGCAATTATACTTAGTTCCGGTGGTGTTAATTCAAATAAAATATCGTCGAAATTACTTATTTTGTGCAACAATCAACTAAACTCTTGAAGAAAATTTTTGGAAAATGGCGCCAACAGTTTTTTTTTTGTTGCTTTAATTAAGTCAGAAGACTCAACTATTTGCCAATGTCAGTTAACACGAAATAAATAAGATGATGGTGAACGGTTTCTATTGATGTAAATATTGAGCTTATTCAGTCTATGTACACTACAAAAACAAAAAACTACTAGGTAACTAAAAACAATAATTGGAATACATACATATTTAAAAATATCATAACAATACATAAACATAGATACAAAACAATACATACATTTCAAAGTCTAATATTATTAAATGACATGAATTTAGACAAAATTTTGATGACTTTACGTGAATATACATAAGTAAGGAGGCATTTAAGGTTAATAGGACGAGGGATATTACAGGGTAGTAATTCATACAATGCTGATGACAGTTTTGGGCATTCAAAAAATATATGATCCATAGTACCCTCGTTCAAGCCACATTCACACAAAGAATTGTCCCTGATCCTGAGTTTAGCTAAATGTACCGGAGTACAAGCAGGACCAAAACGAAGGCGACAAATAGTTGTAGTAAACATTCTATTTGTATCAGGATGACGGAAAAACCATGGTTTCGATGGGATATCAAGTTGAATGTCACCATAGTGCATACCTTAAAGTGCTTTGGAAACTTTCCATATCGAGTCCCAAGATTTTATCATTTGGGGTTTTGTTAAGGTAAGAAGGTCATGGGCGTATAATTTATGATGTTCTAAGGAGCCAGAGACAATGGCATCCCTAGCACATGAATCAGCAACTTCATTGCCCTGTATCCCAGAATGTCCTGGTATCCAGGCCAATACAACATCAATATCTTTACACAGACACTTATATAAGGCTTCTTTTATGTTTAAGATGATTGGAAATGGAGATCTACAACGGAATTGGTTTGCGAGAATTGCCTGTAGACAGCTTAATGAATCGGACAGAATTAAAGATTTATTAAGGGAATGAGATTCAATTTAATTTATGGCTTCTAATATATTTGCGTGGCATGTTCCTAGAATAATATAAATTTTACAATGCAGTTGATGCTAAGAAGATGCAATTTTTTTAAATAGTATCTCCCAGTTGTAAGAAAATCTCGTAGAATTTTCCCTGTGATCTTTTTCGATGAAATTTACAAGTATATATTGATTTTGTGACTTAAAATTTTTCAGAAATGACTACGTGGGAATTCCCGGTGAAATTATGGGGAATTCCGTCTGCCAAGTGGAAATTTCTCATCAAATTCACAGTTGGTGATGTCTTGTGGGATTCTACAAATTTTTCACAGTTGGGATTTACAGGGAGACTAAAAGAAGCTTGTGCGAAGAACTCAGCTTTTATATAGATTCAATCATGTTTCAAATTTTTTGTTACTAAAACATTTTATAGTATATCATACCTGTTTTTCCAGAGTATTGGCTGTTTGTCACTCAAGGATTACATCGGTAACAAAAACCTCTATGAAATTAAGACATTATTATAAACAATTTTATAGTGCTTAAATCAAAGTAATAATAGTTCAAGATTAAAAAGTTAATTTTGAATAAAATTTAGGTAAAAATTTTTCACTTTAGTTTTACTAAATGAATTTCTACACAAGAAATGTGATAGTTATTATTTATTTTAAAATTCATCTTTATTTATGGTTTTGAATACGACCACCAAAAGGATTTTTTACTTCTTCCTATATTTGTTTTCCTTCCTTTAATTTAGTTTTTATTTTAAAAATTATCGCATTTTTTATAAATGTCCCGCTTTCTTTGAGGCGTATATAACGATATACGGAGAAAAAACTCTAGTAACTACAAGTAAATAATAGTAATAATCACTTAACTATTAGTTATTCCAAGGACAAGTAAATTAAACCGACGGTTGCAAATAAATTTTACTTATTGTATTTACTAAAAGGAAAAAGAAACGTGTCTTGTTGGAATAACAGTGTTGTTTACTAAAAACAATTAAAACTCATTAAAATTCAAATAATAATAACACTTATACATTAATAAGTGTTAGTTATACCGGTGGGTCCTAACGGTGCGTCTAATTGTTCAGCTCGTGGGCACCAGTTGTGGAACGGCGGAGAAGGCGAGGTCTCATGCCTGGGGACCGCTGTGATCTACTTTATTTGAGATTCGGTTTGTATATATATATCGCAAACTCCCGAAGAAACTTCGATAGTGCGATGTAGGACGCGTGATGTCAGCTTTGATTCGTATCGGTACGATATGATGTTTGTTATTTAGTACACGTCACTAATTTTTACTTTCTAACAGAAAAACAAAAAATTCTGTGATTAATTACGATGATTTGTAATTACAAATTAACCAATATGGAAATAACAAAAGAAAGATACTGTTTTGTTGTTGGAGTAGGTATCATCAACATTATCTATCAGTCAGCCAATGGCAGTCCACTGTTGCCTAGGTAGGTAGCAAGGCCTTTTACAATGAACGCCACTGCTCGCGGTCCGCCGCGGTTCTAACCCAGCCACCTTTATTATGTAATCAGCCCACCTGGGTGGTGGCCGATCTGGGGCCTTCGTGGTTTTTTTATAATTTTAAAATGTTTATTTTAAAGCCAGCACCAAACATTTACTCAGGAGTGACACCAACAGAAGTGATGAGCTCTATCTCCGCCTTGGACGCGCAATCGAAGCCGATGCCCAGCGCAGCCAGGGTTGTCACCAATAATTTGTTATCGTTACATTTTACAGCTGTAAAAATATATGATTAATACAGTGTCCAATCCTGACTTAGGTACTTCTTTTAGTATGTCTAGAATAAGCAAAGGGTGTATATTATTCTGCCCCTGGGCCTTTTACTTAACGGCTTATCATTATAATGTTGGTGTTTACGACTTATGAAACCACTTTACCGTCATTAGACCAGATACACTTTTGTATCAAAGGCAGCGTTGGGCCCACCACCTGTCACGCAAGACTAAAGTGGTTGGTGATACGAGGCTTTTTCTTCGCATAGTGGTGTGGGTGTGAAGCTATACTGGTTAACCGGGGAATACTTTAAAACCCTGACGTTATACATACATACATACATCGGTAAATTAATCGTTTTGCTTTCGTAGAATTCGGAATTATAAAGGAAACGTTACAAGGAAACCATAACATTTTCTTACCAACATAACATTTACGAACAACCCAATACATGAAAACACAGCTTTAGCATTCCTTTTATTCATTACAGTCGTTCATCGCGTTTAATGTTGCAGAAAAATCCGAAGCTATTTTTTGTGTGTAGTACCGATTTGCTTAAAGACTCAATAAAGTCTTGCCGAGCCCGCGCGCCCCACCGCTGTACTTTATGAGACTGTGACCGCCAACCCCCCCACCGACAGAACCCAAGCTCTCGGGAGAAAAAAGAGGCCACGCCGGAAAAAAATCCGGCCCCCAACCCGCAACAACGGTCCCGGCTAATATTCCGTTAGCGCCGGACACACATTTCGCCCCCTACATTTTTATGCCCCCCCCCCCCCAATTTGCGGACCCCCCGCAACCCCCTAAACCACTGTTAGCGCAGACTATCCCGAAAATGCAGCCTCAAGCGGCCGCTACACAACAGACCCAACCCACCACGTCAAACCGCCCTAGCGGCATGCCACACACACAGGGTCCACCCCGCATGCAAGCTGGTGCACTAAATGTTGCCAGAGCCGCAATAGCGGCGCTAAACGCGGCCATAGAGGCCATAGCTGCCGGCCAAAATCCCCTGCCAGCCCTTTTTAACGGCTTGGCACAACTCACCACAATTCTTACGTGGGAATTTAATGGGGCCTCATCGGGGCCTTAAATTAAGAATTGTGTATTGGAACCCTGGGGGCATAATCGGCAAGACAGCCGCCCTCAGAACGTTAGTCCAGGAACACGATGTTCACATTGTGTTACTGGGCGAAACGAAACTCCGAGGTGAGAATGAGCTCCGCATTCCAAATTTCTTCACCTATAGGCGTGACGAAATTTCTCCCGCTAATATGGCCTTCAGGGGTACGGCTGTATTAATTAGACGTGACCTTATTCACGAATTACTACCCCTTCCCCTTTTTACATACATTCGGTCTATAGGTGTAAAACTAAAGGTCGGCAATGCGGAGCTTAAAGTCTTCGCCGCATATAAGCCACCAGCAACCCCCTTCGATCCAAGTGACATCGACAATATCTTTTGCGATGCCACCCCCACACTTATTTTAGGTGACCTTAACACCAAACACCAACAATGGGGTTCACGAATTTCATCCAAATCGGGCCGCGAACTAAAAGCAGATGCTGAGAGCAAAAACTATTTAGTCATCGGTCCAGGATCCCCAACGCATTACCCCTCTACGGACAATCACGCACCGGACGTATTGGACATCGCCTTAGCCCACAAGATCAGCTGGTCAATGTCGTTAGAGGTCCTCCACGACACTGACACTCAGCATCTGCCAATCTTATTGGTCCTTGGAGTGTCCGCAACTGGTAAACCGCTCCCCAGCCCCCGTAGAACAACAGACTGGGCCAACTTTCACCGCACCATGTTGGGTTACCAACTCCCGGCTGGTGGCATTTCCACTCCCTTAGAAGTCGAAGAGGCAGTTAGTACCTTCACAACTGCCATTGCACAGGCTCTAAGGGAGTCTACCAAAATTTCAGCCACAGCTTCTGGAAAGAAAATTTTACCGGCGCACCTCCGCGCAAAAATTCAACAAAAGAGGGCCCTACGCAAACACTGGTGTCAAACTCGCTGCCCAGTTGCTAAGAGGGACCTAAACAGGATCAGCGCCGAACTGCGGTCAGAAATCGCAGTTTACAGGCAACATTCGTGGGACCAAGTGATTTTTAAAGCCAGTGAGGATGACACTGCACTGTATCGCTTGGCCCGACAAATAACTAGAACCCCCGCCCCTAGTTGTCCTCTTATTGATACCGCTGGCATCCGCCACTACCACGCAGCGGAACGCGCGGAACTTTTTGCGGACCACTTCGAGGGCCAATTTAAGCCGAACCCCATTATCGACCCTGCCCACACGCTAGGAGTTATAGAACGCGTAGAGCAGTTTCTCGCGGCCCCAGCCCCACCACTAAGAGGTGATTATTTTATATCGCCTAAAGAGGTTAGGAAGGAGGCCTCTAAGCTTAATAAGCGCAAATCACCCGGTCCCGACGAGATTCCAAACACAGCGATCATCATGCTGCCTAGGAAGGGTCTGGTGGCACTCACCCGTATCTTTAATGGAATACTGCGCACTGGACATTTCCCATCTTCATGGAAGATTGGCAAAATCATTGTTCTCCCGAAACCAGGGAAAGATCGTCATCGCCCAGAACATTACCGACCGATTACACTGCTGTCCAATTTAGCCAAGTTGTTCGAACGCCTACTATTACTTAGGATATCCCCGCATATCCAGCTTAGGCCTGAACAATTTGGTTTCAGAGACAGCCACATTACCACTCTTCAGCTTGTACGAGTGCTCCATCACATGGCCTTCGAGCTAAACAAGGGCAGGTGCACAGTCGGAGTCTTCCTCGATATGGAGAAGGCTTTCGATCGAGTTTGGCACGAGGGCTTATTACACAAGCTGTTAGAGACGGACATCCCACCGATGCTCGGGCGAGTAATAGCCTCGTTTCTGGACAAACGAAGCTTCTATGTCTCGGTCGAGAACAAACAGTCAGCATGTAAACCCATTAGAGCAGGGGTACCTCAAGGCAGCTGCCTATCGCCACTGCTCTATGCGTTATTCACCAACGACATCCCCACTCTCAGTGACTCCGGTCTAGCTGAAGGTGTTGAAGACGTCATCCTAGCCCTTTACGCGGACGACAGCGCCTATATGTCCTCCTCCCGCAAAGCTAGCTTAGCAGCCAAAAAAATGCAGCGACTATTGGACACTTTGCCTGGCTGGCTGGACAAGTGGAGAATAGCCGTTAATGCCAGCAAGACAGCAGCAATACTGACCGGCCTGCAAAAGTTTCTCCCACCGAAACTTGTGTTTCGAGGTCAAGTTATTGAGTGGCAACCCAGTGTAAAGTACCTAGGTTGTATTATAGACCGCCCCTTGCGCATGCGCAAAATGCTAGACCATGTGTCAGCAGGCGCGGTCGCGTCACGGGCGTGCCTTAGACCGGTGCTTTCCTCTGACTTGCCACTCAGAACCAAAATTCGCCTGTACAAGTTGTACATACGGTCGAGACTGACCTATGCAGCCCCTGCTTGGTACGGTCTTCTATCTTCTACCAGCAAATGTAAGCTTCAGGCTGTCCAAAATAAGTCGCTGAGATATATCACCGGCGCGGGACGCTACGTCCGCAACTCCACCATCGCTAGAGACACCAAAACCGAGCCACTCGCAGAGTTCATATCTGGTTTGTCGAAACGTTTATTCACCCGCGCTGACAACAGCCACCACGTACACTTAAGGGGCATAGCGCCCTTACACGCCCGTCCGCCGGAAGGCAGGGCTCTCCCCCGAGAGCTTATTCCTGTGGGTGAATAAGTTTACTTATTCACCCTCCTACCTACTCACCTTCTTTCTCTTAACTCAATCCGCTTTTAACGTTTACACTCGCTTTTATTTCTGCTTATTTTTCGTTTTATTTCGTTTTTATTTTGCTTTTATTTTTGATTTTATTTTGTTTTTATTTTGTTCTTATTCTCGTTTTTATTTCGCTTTGTTTTTATTTTATTTTAATTTCGCTCTTTTCATTTGCTTTGTTCTTACTTTTGTTTTTATTTTGTTTTATTTTGCTTCTACTTTTGTTTTTCATTTCTGGCGCCTACTCTCGTATTTTACTTTCTACTTTCTGTATCGCTTATGGCGACAAAATTATTACCCACAAGGGGGCCTGAAAAGTAGGCCTCCTTTCTAATATTTCACCGGGGGTGTTCAGCACCCCTGAGCTTCTGCCCGGGTCATGGTGGGAGGTAAATTCCCCTCCCCCGACACCCGCACCTCAACACCCAGAAGGGTGTAAGAGAAGATACCCACGAGACTGTGTACTCTAAGTAAACAAACCGTTTTGTATGTTTGTCTAGTATTAGCATAGTTTGTTGTTTACCTATATAAGTACCTATACTAAATGACAGTTTTGCTCTGTACTTACACATATTAACTAGTTTACATTATGGTGTTTTGTAGGACTTGCTCGGTAAGTAACGTGGACTCAAGCTGTGCTCACAGCTAGGTCTTCAGTAACGTGGACTCAAGCTGTGCTCACAGCTGGGTCTTAAGTAACGTGGAATCAAGCTGTGCTCACAGCTAGGTCTTAAGTAACGTGGACTCAAGCTGTGCTCATAGCTGGGTCTAAAGTAACGTGGACTCAAGCTGTGCTCACAGCTGGGTCTTAAGATAAATTTTGTTATAACAAAGAACTATTTATGTTCAACTATAGTTTTTCATTAAATCTTTCAATTATTCAGAAAAGCTTATAGATATTTATCTCTTACCATAAAACGGCTCGACTCGCGGCATCAGCTCCTTCCACTGATGATACCGAGCGACCACTTCCCCGAGATCTATTACAAAGAAGGGGTCATCCTGAATCCCCTCCCCCACAATCTCTTGAATAACCCCCACCGGGGACCAAGCCCCTTCCATCACGCGGATACGTTGTACTTCATCAACAACCTTCATCCTTCGTAACTTCGAAACTGGACTTTATAAAAATAATTTTCAAATGTTTATCTTAAAAAATTTCAATTCAAAACAAATATTAGATCAGCAGCTTAGGAAAGATCGATATAAGAATGATATTAGATAAACATACTTTTAATACACTGTAAAAAAAAATAATAAGCTTGTTAGATATTATAACAATTTTGGGAATAGCTACGTTTGCCAATACATAAAATTACGTTATTAAAAAAAATATAAGTAAAGTTTGCATAAAGTAATCATAAAGTTAGGTATACATAAAGTACGTAATGGCAAGTCGTACTTTACAAGTTCAGAATGTATTACTTAGAACCCTAAAATAGTGTTTGACAATGATTTCCTTGCAGCCTAGATGTTAGTGTGGCTGACTGCTGTGCAGATGGTTCGATTCCTGCACTGGACTAACATTTGTATTTGTCTTGAGTCTGGGTGTATTTATGTATGTATTTACAAAAAAACAAAAAGTAATTATATGTATTTGTATCAGTTGTTTGGTATCCATAACACAAGCTTTGCTTACTTTGGGGCCAGATTTGGCTGTGTGTAATGTCCAAAAATATTTATATTAAAAAAAAAAAAAAATTATTAAATATTTAATGGACAATTTGCAAGGAACCCTCATTTTATTTTAACATGGCGTAATCTAGCCCAAAACTAACAAATGTCAAACGTTTTTACAGTGATCTAGCCAAAAACTGATGAATGCCAAACGTTTTTACAATAGTCTTAAAATGCGCTTGAACAACTGATACAGATTTATAATCATGGCGAAATAATAACAAAACAACAAATAATATTATTTAACATGATTACCGAATATCCATTTTTTTTTTTACTAAAATCCGGGTTCTCTTTATAGTAAATAATAATTTCCCATATGAATTCAGTTAATAGTTATCTATAATTATTACCGAACTAACATTATCTGTATTAATTCAGTTATTTGTATAAACACAAAATAATCATTACATTATTATAATTATAAGTTTTTTACTTACAAACACAGCGCTATTACGAAGCAAGGAGAAGAGACTTAGACCAATATAATAGGCTAATATTGGTCTACTTATATATAGTATATAATTACGACATCAAAAAGTAGTCTATACGACGGTTTTTGCTGTTGGGTATACATATACATATATAACACATACATACATAATTATGTATGTCCAAGTACCAACTAAAAAATAACACGTTAGCTGCCATGTCAGTCACCACAGCCTGATTGGCATGGTTCTTGATAAGGCCATGTCAGTCACCTGTGCCTGACATCGAGGCTTACAATTCGATCGACTACAGGGAGCCGGCCCGCCGGCCCGCACTTTAAGAGCGTACTTTTCTTTGTGAAATCTGACATGGCCCCAGACAATATATTTTCATATTGGCCCAAAACATTTTCGGTTACAACTAAAGTTATAGTGCAATTTCTAAGGATAATAAAGAATGCAAGTAATATAATTAGAAAAGTATTTATTTATTGAATGAATAATAAGTACAACTTTTAATAAAAAACTAATCTGAAAAATGAAAATAATGAAATATTTGATTTTTTATGTTTTTCGTTGAAACAATCAATGCATGTTCACTGGGGCATTAAGGGCAGCACGTGGTAACTTGCTTAGGCATAAATATAGATTCGATTCTTTAGAGACACTTCGAGCATAGCTCGCTCCATTGCGCGCTGTGCGACTTTGAACTTGTGGACCAGCTCTGCTGTAAGTGTCCACGTTTCGGCGGCGTAAGTCATGACTAGTAGGACGCACTGGTCAAAGACTTTCGTCTTCAGACTTTGCGGTATAGATGACGTGAAGACTTGACGAAGTAAACCAAATGCTGCCCACCCTAGCTGGATCCTCCTATCGGCTTCCTTCTCAAAATTGTTCCGGCCCAGTTGGATTTTCTGTCCAAGGTACACATAATCTTGGACAACTTCGAGTAAGGTTCTGGTGACGTATACTGGCATTGCCACGACGTGTTGGTTGAACATGACTTTTGTCTAATCCAAATTTATGCCAAGGCCCACTCGTCGAGAGGATTCATCTAAGGAGTGCAAAATTTCGCTCAGTTTTTCCAATGATGTGTGCGATAAATTCGCCGTTTATGTTTATGCCCCGCCCAGCCCAGTCCAAGGTTTTGAAGCGCACATCTTCTAGCGCGTTGGTGAACAGTTTCGGGGATATAACGTCCCCCTGTCTTACACCTCTACGCAGCGGGAAGTTAGGAAAGCTTGTGTTATGGATACCAGACGACGGATATAAGTACATATATAATACATTAGTTTTTTTGTTCATACATAAATATTGTACTATATGTACAATATTTATGTATGAACAAACACCCAGTCTCAAGACAAACACAAATAATAAATGTTTGTCTTGTGCGGGAATCGAACGCACGCTCCTCAATGTAAATGTATTTTGCTAAAAGTCGGTCGCTTTCTTTAAAGGTGCCTTTTTCGAAGCACTTAGCAAGTATTTTTAACCGATTTTGAAAAAGGAGGTTATCAATTCCACCCGTGTGTATATAATATTGTTAGAGTTGCACACACAGAACATTATAAGTGGTTGCACAATATTCGTATGCGTTTAAGTAATTTCATAAGTGCATATTTCTCAGGAACTTGGAATTAGATTTTAATATTTATTGAATTAGGTACTATTTAACTAAAGAAGTAGTGAGTTTCATCAATTCAGTATTTTTCAAAATATGAAAAATGAAGTGTGTGCCAATCACTAGATAAACACTTCGGCGGTTTAACGACGCGAATCTGAAGTGGAACTTATTGCGTGTATGTTAATGCCAAGGTGGCAAACAAGCTTGCGGTCGGCCTGATTTGAAGTGGTCACGGCAGCCTATGAACGCTTGCAACACCGAGAGCATTACTCACGAGTTGCCAACCTTTTAAAAATCTAATCACTTCTTTCTTGAGGAACTCCATATTGTAGTCCCTAGAGAAAACCTGGGCAGGGAGGTCATTTCACAACTTCAGCGTTCGCGGGAGGAAGTTCCTCTAAAGCCGCACTGTACGCGATGAATTCCATGCAGAGAGCGAGGGGTGCGATGGTAGAAAATAGCCGTAGGCATTATTTCACACAATTCCTCAGAAAACATCCCATTACGCAAGCGGTAGAAAACACACTGGGAGGCAAAAAATAGCCGTGGGCATAATTTCACACAATTCCTCAGAAAACATCGCATTACGCAAGCGGTAGAAAAGACACTGGGAGGCAAAATCAATCTCAGTAGATCCATTGACTAGATCTATCATGGATCTAGTTGACTCGGTTTCACGAAGAGCTGAGAGAATCGTCAAAGGTCATCTGAGGATAGAGTGGATCAATCTCACTGTTGTCTTGGCTAGGCTGGGGAGACAACGGAACTTGCTTTCTAATACTATTTTAGGAACTCGTATCAAACTTGAAAGGACTATATATCCGTAACTATTGATCGAAGACTAGTAGTTTCTCGACAGTAATGATACGTTTCATAACGATCATTATTTTAGAATGACAGTTGTCAAACTATAAAGAAATATATCTCGGTAACTTAAAACTTACTCCGGTACCTAAAATATATCGAAGACGTTTTTCCACAGAAATGACACGTCAAAAATAGAAAGGTTTAAGATGACAACTGTCATCCGAAATAAAGATCTTGATGAGAAATATCATTGCTGTGGAGAAACTACTATTCTACGATCAATAGTTACGGATATATAGCACTTTTTAGTTTGACAGCCGTCATCAGAAATAAAGATCTTGATGAGATCTATCATTTTTACTAGGGAAACTACGAGTCTACGATCAATAGTTACAGAGATATAGACTTTTTAGTTTTTTACAGATGTCATTTGAAATAAAGATGTTGATGAGATCTATCATTTCTACTAGGGAAACTACTAGTCTACGAGCAATAGTAACAGACCTTTCTCGTTTGACAGCTGTCATTTGAAATAAAGATGTTGAATAAAGATGAGGATGGAGTGGATGGATGGAGCACCAAAATCGCGAGGTTAATCCATTAGTTGATTAATTTTTAGTAGTTAATTATTTATTATTTTTGAGATAGAGAGAGAGAGAGAGAGGGAGAGAGATAACGTCAAGTGTGAGTAGGTTTTTTTCTATAATTGAGGAGTTACCGTAAGAATCCTACGCCGATAACCAAATTCAGGGCGGGCGAAGCCTCTGGCAAAAGCTAGTTTGAAATAAACATCTCGATGAGACCTATTATTTGTATGGATAAACTGCCGGCCGGTTCTTGAAGAACTCCATACTGTAGTCCTTGCAGAAAACCTTGGCAGGGAGCTCATTCCACAACTTAAGCGTTCGCGGGAGGAAGTTTCTCTGAAACCGCACTGTACGCGACCATTTAGGTTCTAAAGTCTCTGAATACATTATTTAAGCTACTAAAATCTATTAGACCAAACACTGTAAATCCCCTTTATTAATGTCTACATTACCAAAGGTTAACTGTTAGAAAATGCCATTAGACATTAAGTTCGCTTGTGTACAAACCCTAGTGTAATAAAGAATTTTATTATTATTTTCACCCCAGGTCAAGGGCGGTTCCACAACACTTCGGGAGCTCAAATATTATAATGTAGTATCATTAACGTTAATAATTAAGTATCATTTTCTTTAATTACATATTTTTTCAAACCTTATTTGTTTTTGAATTAATTGTAATAACATTTATTTAGTGAGATATTTTTTTCTCAGTAGATCTGTTTTCTAATAAACTGGATCTGATGAGAATTTTTATTGCCAATAGATCTATTTTAAAAATAATGTTAAAATAAATCTTAAAAGGTACTCGTTATATTTGTTAAGATATTTTTTTAGGATATGTTAAGTACACTGTGTTTTTTCTTATTTGTCTATTGGCTCAAAATAGAAAAAGGCGAAATGCACAATCACATATAGTGCAGTCATTGAAGCGAAAAATAGGGTCTAACCTCCGATTTTTTTTACCGTGAACCGATTTGCATGAAATTTTGAAATTAGGCTCATCTTACCCTTAACTTCAAAAGTGAAAATGATCTGAGCTCTGCCTATTATTTTAAAGGGGTGTAAACAACCTCTTAATGGAAAAATTGTCATTGAGCCATTTCATCGCTAGAAAACGTGTTTAATATTAAGGGGTGAAAGTGTTTTCTAACACAATTGCCTCATAATAAAATCATTTTTAACCCCTTGAAAACCTTACAACCCTTGCAAACAACCCCTAACTTGACCAATTTATAAAAAATTACTTTGGTATGACATAAAAAGATTTAAGTATAGAGTAAATAATATTTTATGTTCTCTATCTTGATTATCGAATTTTTTACCCCCTTTCGACCCTTAAAAACAACCCATTGATAAGAAATAGTTTGAAATACATACTTACCTTCATTCAAATGTGTTATATACACATATATTAACGTTGGTCTGTATTCATACCTACATTTCCAAAATATATATCCATATATATATATACCTATTGTCTTATGTATGTATATATATATATATATATATAGTTTGGGTCTTTATTACTGTGTACTTTCACTTTGCTCCAAATATTCACACTTCAAAATTTTCAGTTTACTAAGTAGAAAAAAAATACGATTAGTTTTTGGACCATAACTCCTTCAATTTTGATGCTATCACAACTTATAAAAAACCATTTTAAAGATAATTAAAAGAGCTACAACTTTTTTCATTACAATATATAGAAAAACCTTTTATTTTAAAACGATGAAGGGCCAAAGGGCTCGAGAGACTGTAAATGTGATGCTCTTTAAACAATCATATCTCCGTCAATTTATGTGTGACAGAAAAAAAAAAAAAAAAATTTTTTGTCAGAAAAAGAAAGACCTAATTTTTTTATCATTATACTTTTATACATATCTTTCATCATTTTGGAGATATTATGAAAAGAAGGTGGTTTTTGTAATAATAATTTTTTTTTTTTCTTAAAATCGTGATTTTTTTGAAAATTATGTATCCTAAAGCAGCCAAACTGCTAGAATCCATCAAACTCTTTATATTAAAGTTAATTCTAGACGGAATACGATTAATTTTAATTTTGGTGGAAATGGCACTTATGAAACCCATTGATTTAGAAGAAAAAACCATTACATGTTCCTCTTATTTGCAATACAGCTCACTCATTTTACGTGCAAGACTTTTAACACTGCTCATTTTAAAGCTTATTTCAAGCACTACAAAACCCTATTTCATTAGAATGCATTTAATGTATCTGCTCGCCGCTAGATGGCATTGAATATATCGATTAAATTTCATCCAACAAAAAAAAGATCTTTAATATGTAACTTAATATTGCACTTAGAACACTTTATAAAATACCGATTTGTTCAGTTTTTTACCTGCTACAATTTTGTTCATGTAGTGAAATATAAGCCAAATGCGAGTCGGACTCGCGCTCGAGGGGTTCGGAACTATTATCTATAAAAATGGCAAAAAAATCACGTTTGTTGTATGGGGGCTCCGTTCAATATTTATTTAATTCTGTTTTTAAGTATTTCTTGTAATAGCGGCAACAGAAATACATCTTCTGTAAAAATTTCAACTGTCTAAATATCATGGTTCATGAGATACTGCCTGGTGACAGACGGACGGACGGATGGACAGCGGAGTCTTAGTGATATGGTTCCGCTCATTACCCTTTAGGTACGGAACCCTAAAAGCACCCTGCTTGTGTATATTTACACTTTATTATTTTTATTCATGTAGGTATTTAACGCAGACTGTAACTGTATCTTTAGTAAATGTGTTTCGACTTAAAACTTTACGTAACGCACGCAACTATACGTATAAATTTACTATCTTAGTCTCAGGTTCCTCGGTATCGCCTATGTATATGATAATATAGCAAATTAACTAGATCTGAGGTTAATTTTGGTATTGGTTAAGAAATAAAGGTCGGAAACTGATTTGATTTATTTATTAAAAACCCATACTATTAGTACATTATCATATAAAAATATTACATTTCAAGTGAGATGAGAAAAGATAAAGGTATGATGATTCAATTGAATTTTTTTTGTGTATTTAAAAAAAAAAACAAAAATTCACTTAACAGAAGTTTAACGAAAATAGTTGACTAAAGACACCTGCCTTCCTTGGTAAAAATCGCGCCACGTAAGATGAGACTTCGCACACCACGTGTTTACAGATCCCTTATAGTACGGGCACGCAAAAAAAAATTTGCAAATCAGTGTAGAGGATATCCGTTTGTTACACAAGTACTTTAGGTTGTAGCAAGCAAGCAAAATTGGTATGTTTCAAAAATACTTTTTGGATTTTTAGAAAACAAGTGGTCAAAAGCTAATAGTGTAGTATCTTTTTAGATCCGGCTTGTGGAGGCCTTTAATTTGATACCCCTAAAAAAAAATTAAATCCTATACAAAAAAAATTACGACCCCTTAGGGGTGGGTTGTACACCGACCACTATTATGCGGGGCGACAAGTAGCTGCCACTCCTTAATAAACGTATAACTAATCTTGTGAGTGACTGTACAGCTGCGCAAACACCCCTCTTCTACCGCTCGCCAACTCTCATCTCACGTGGCACGCACTATACTGTATCGAGCAAAAGTAGAAGGTAAATACACTGTAACGCAAAACGTTGTCAACGTATTCGACTTTTGCGGAAGTTTTAGTTTTGAGAAATATTACAAAACGTTCTTAAAATAGCTTTTGACTAGCTTTTTTTTTTGTATAAACATTTTTGAAATACGCTTTGTACGAAAAAGAAATTAAAAATATCTTACGGCTAGTTGGCTGTAGCCTGCGCCTTAAATGCTAGTGTTTTAGCAATTTGCTTGAAGCTTGCTAGCTTAATAAAGCAAGCAAGCATCAAGCAAATTGCTATTACTGATAATAATAATACGCACAATAAGAAACAACTAAAAATAATCTTTCACATATCTATTATACATAAAAGTAGTTATCCGATTGTACATATCAAAATATACAGCATTTTTAAGCAAAAACTATTTCCAAATAAAAAATTATAAGAAAATTTTTACTAGCTTTTCATGAAGACCATACAATAACTCACTCACAATTTTAAATCCATTTTAATATCAAGTTTTATTTTTCAGAGCCTGCTGATAAAATGGGTGCTTAAGAGTCAGCCTCGAAGCGTTCTTCATACAAACGAAGTATGACTGGCTTTTTTTTCTCTTAAGGTAAATACGATTAACATTTTTTCATACAAACTACGTTATACTTAATTTCGTTCACTATAAAAATTCTGCTACCAAAAACGAGTTATTATCAAACAGCTCTAATAATTATTGTCAGCAAACGTATATTCATTCATAATATTCCAGTGAATGATGAGATAACCAAAGTTTTTATTAAATTAATGTATGAAATCAACAAAACTTTAGTAATTTAATAATTAACTAGCATTTCATAAATGAATATGCATTTTGCGACAATTATATAAACCAATTTATTATAAAAACGAATTTTAAGCAGCAGAATGTTTTAAGTTACAGATATTTAGTGCACCAAAAGTTGTATGAAAAAATCTGATTCGGATTCACCTTAAATCTGAAACGATTTTTGTACAAAAAAAACTTGAACACAAACATAACAAACAAACTATACTATTTCCATTTCTTTATTTTCTCGATGACAGCTTTAATTTGATAGTTGTAGTGTTGTAACCAAATAAGTAATGATATCGATCGCATATATTTATTATGTTTTGAACAAAGACAAATACAACAAAAACATTCAAATATATTTTTTCAAGGTGGGGACGCTCAATGGCCAACCGCCATGTTGTGTTTGTTTTAATCTGTCACTCGCAACAAATTGTGAGAAGAACCCGAAACATTATAGCATTGGACTGAGAAACTCATGTGGTATTCGATAATATAAAAGTACAGGAACTTATAATAAATGTTGGAGAGAGCTCATCGAGTGACAGTGACGATTCCTCAGATTTTGATTAAAATCAATAAATAAAGAATCAACATAATTACATCGTGTAATGAAATGTAATATAAGTTAATAAATTTGTACAAAATTATCCGGCAATAGTTTAGTTTCTTACCTTATTTTAAAAAAATATCCCTATCAGTTTCTCCGACTCTGCTATGACCTTGTACGTGCGGAAGCGTCATATTTTTATTAAATAATGTAAACTTAATGTAAAAAAGACGCTCGTTCAAGTTTCCACAGGAGCTGTCATCTAGAAAATATAGAAATGGAAATAGTATAACAAACGCTACGCGCCGTAAATGTACATAACACAAATTGTCTTGCATACATCATGCTTCTTCCAGTCTCGTAGGGCTTTTATCATACGCTCCACTACAGGAGGATTAGGCCATAGGCCAACGTGCTGGCCCAGTGTGAATTGGCGTACGTTTGACGAGCTAATAGCCGTCTATAAAACCTTTGACTTGGCTTATCAACTGTTAACATATGACAACTGCCAGAACTGACGTTTTAACGTGCCCTCCGAGGCATGACGGAGCTGAAAAATGTGCCGCTTCGCGGCCACTCATCCACGTACTGACCACGCCCAACATTGCTTTACTTCCCTTATAGTTGCCAATACGACTAGGCCAGGATCTCCTTAGCTCTGCTACTTCTTCTTAGCTATTGTAAGACTATCTTTTATGGGACACAGAAAGCGTACATACCATGAGTCTGTACAGACGATACTTGCTAAAATACATATATTTATTTATTTATTTTATTTATTTATTTATTATTATGTATAAGCTTTATTTGTGATCAGTGCATTTGTTATTTGTGGCAATATGAATATAACGGATATCACAAAAACCGGTGGGTGACATGTATGGGCCGTGATGCAATAAACTACCTAGCAGTCACAGTCTATGCACACTCACGGTACGTACACTGATTGATTTTTAGAGTAGATAGCTATCTAGTGCAGACTTAGCTGTGTTAATAATATTGAATCCTTTTGTTTCAATATTATTGAATTCAAAACTAATTTTTCTTATTAGAATATACACTGTTCAAAATATTTACGAACTTTGGAAATTCTTAAAAAAATATTTGAGCGGTGAATAAACCTTTCCAATGGCGTTGTTGTTACGGGTAACGACAAAAGAGGACGTTTTAAGCTTTATATGTGAGCAGTGCATTTATTATTTTTGAATTTGTGACATATTGCATAGAACGCATATCACAAAAACAGTTGGTGGGTGGGCTAGCAATCATAGTCTTTGCAAACTCACGGTAGGTACACTGATTGTCGTTTTCAAGAGTAGATAGCTATATTTGTGAAGATGCGACCATGGTGTTCAATCAGGGGTATGATCAAAAGTTACAACCGGTTATAATATAACCGAATGGTAACAAACAACTATATATTGAGATGTCAAATTATTCATGAAGTATCTCAATTTTGTTTCCATAAATTACCACCCCTTTTTTGCACTCGGTAGGTAACTACTGAACGCATCTTTGGTGCTCAATACCTAGATATATTAAAAATGCAGTTTTAAAACAATTGTACCTTTGCATACATACTTAATTCAATCATATATTATTTATCCTTAACATTCATTCATTATCAAACCAAACCTTTTCAACTGCAAGTCATTAGAATCAATACTTAAAGCATGAGTTATGCTGCTCTAAAAGTTATATAAAATATTTACCGTCCAGCAATGAAATTTGTTAACATTTCAGTAGGATTTTGACATATTGTATAGAAAACATTAATATATATTTTTTTGTCATCGACAGCCATTTTACAGAAACCATCAAGTGGAAATACATTTATGATAATCGAAAAAAAATATGTTTTACGCATAAATTAGAAAATCATTATATTTATATAATCCGCACACGTTTAGAATAAGATATAAACCTTAATAACCTTATAATAATGAATAACCTTATAATAGTAAATTAATAAAGACATTGCTAAAAATTTCACATTTATTTACTCTTACGGGGTTTTTTTATACCACTAAGGTGGCAAACAAGCCTACGGTCCGCCTGATGGTAAGCGGGTTGCGAAATATACACAAAAAATAGCGCGAGTTTGCTGACGCTTCGGTTGGCAGGCACATGTCTCAGTTTCAAAAGGTCTCATCCCATTCTTAACGCATAGAGTCTCATAATTGATATTGTAAATAACACTAAAGAGCATTAGTCACAGTTGTAAGTTACACTAACAATCACTGGTTCATTTTACACTAAAGGCACTGTTTAACTGTGTCCACTTGTTTAACAGATCTGCACACTGTACGAAGAGAGGTAGTGATGCAAAGCCTGGCGATGTGGCTCTTCCAAAGCTGCTATTCTGGGTGGCAGTAATCCTGGGCATGCCCGGGATAAAGCGCCCAGACTCTCTGCCAGGTAACGTTTTGGATCATCTATGCCTGGACAAACAAGTTACAATTTAGTTCCTCGTAATAATATTACTGCGTTAAGGGTAAACGCTGTAGATTGTTGTTCATACAAATTTGATTTACCATAATCTTCAAAGTTCTGCCAATTACACTTTGTATTTTAATTTAAAAAAAAAGGAAAAATATTAAGTGCTCGCAGGTATTGGTTTCATGAAATTCTGAATTTTTTTTTTTTATTTATTTTTGCAAAGGTGCTAGAATTTCGTGTATGAAGCGACTCTTATAAAACCAAAAACAGCGAGCTCTTAAATTTCTGTTCTTTTTTTGAAATCAAAATGTAAAGTAAAATTTACTCGTAAAACAATCTGCAGCATTCACCCTTTAATCCTGACTCACTTCTGCAAGGCCTACCCTCATAAGCGAGGGTGATTGGGCCATAGTCCACACGCGGGCCCAGTGCGGATTGTGGACTTCACATTACGTCATTTTTTTTTTCTTGACGTATGCAGGTTTCCTCACGATGTTTTCTTTCACCGAAACCTATATTTTACCAGTTACTAATTTAAAAGTAGTTTATTACAAGCCACCCTGAACTGGTACAATATACATACACAAAGTTCGTAAAGATGTTTGGACGTTTGTTACTAAAACAAAAATAAAGGGTTGAACAAATGAGTATGAAATTAGGCACATCCTGGAAATCATTTATGCCAATGACTTATAATTATTACTTACTTACATATTTTCTTTTAGTAAAATTTAATAAAATAAATCTGTCATCTGCCAGGCTGATTGATGAATCTAAACCATCCAGGGCGCCACCCAAACGCATACAAATTTAAATCGGTCCAGCCGTTTAGGAGGAGTACAGTGACATACACACGTACAGTAGAATTATTTATATAAAGTAAAAATTTTATCATCAAATTATTCAAATGTTGACTAACTAGCTAGAGGATCGTTTGAGACTCCTTTTGCGCAGGTCAGTTGATTGTACTGCGCCTGATATCCGGGTGTGTCGTCCACTTCTATGAAGTGGTCATCTGGGAGCGACGTCTCGTCTGTTGGCAGCTCGAACAACGATATTAACGCCTGACAAACGCGAAAAAAGTTTAAATAATTCGCTTTTAAATTAATATCTTCAAACGCAGACAAAACAGTGACGAACAGCAAAAACGCCAAAAACTGAGGGTAGATAGATATAAACCCGCAATACATCCGTGACCATGGCACGTGTAACAACGCCGAAACATCGGAAACAAATAGGTATTGTAAGAACCGTTTACCTATTACAGTAACTTATAATAAATAGCATTTATGGCTTTTTGTTAAATGCACATGTTAAATAATCTTGGGTTCGATTCCCGGTAAAGGGCAACTCATATTGTTACAATTTGTTAATTGTAAAGTTGTCTCGACTCCGCGGTATTTATTTTCCATTAGTATACACTTACAATCTTACCCAACGCGTGTATGTAGTAACCCGAAGGTGAGTCAGCGCCAGGATACGCGGTTGCGATTGTGCAAAATAGTTTAACACGCTGGCGTTATCTACCTTATTTTGAAACCAGGCTACACCGGGTAAGGAGATAGACTCATCACGTTTTACGGACGAAATACCATCCGTGAAACGTGGATGTTACGGGCATACATTGGTAATATCTCTGACCACACCTTCGGGGATAAGTGCCGTAATGGTATACTATTAACTTATTATATAATTAACCAACTTTAAAATAAGTACAAAAAGTGTTATATTATTATTATATATTATTTTTTTTTTTATCTACTATATAGACTATTAAATTATTTGCAGTAAATTATCCATTTAAAGCTTTCATTTTTTGAAAAAAACCTCTCATCCGCAAGGAAGTCATTCTCACACTTTAGAACCTTAATGGTCACGAACAGTGCGGTTGCAGAGAAAAACTTCCTCCCGCGAACGCTTGGGTTGTGGAATGAGCTCCCTGCCAAGGTTTTCTTTAAGGACTACAGTATGGGGTTCTTTAAGAAAGAAGTTATTAGATTTTTGAAGGGTCGGCAACGCGTGAGTGTCACGCTTGTGTTGCAACGTCCTTAGGCTACGATGCCCGCTTACTATCAGGCTGGCCATAAGCTTGTTTACCACCTTAGTGGTATTAATAAAAAAAAAACCTCTCAAATGTAACTACAAACAAAAAATATGGTAATTTGAACCCTGTAGCTTTATCATTTGTCGTATAGCGGTGTAAAATAAGAACTGACCAGTATAGTAAAACGCAAAATATTAATAGGCAGAGGTAATTAAACTAACATATTTCACTATGTTTATATAATTTTGGCTCTCTTCTTTTAAGGCCGAGCGCACATTACGAGAAATTTCCGATAGAGAAATTCTCGCGGGCGCCGGACGCGCACTCCGTGCAAATTTCTCGTAGTATTTGGCCGGCCTTAATTTTAGCACTATTACTCTGAAGCTGGTGAAATATGACTGATGTGACATATATAAGGATAAGGCCTAAGTCTAAATACAGAGATCAGAAGCAATGTAGCGGCGATGGGCTTACCAACTGTCACGCAGGATTGAAGTGATTATTGAAAAGAGGCCCATTTTATGATGTGGGTGGTATCCAGCCACTGGTGACCCCTATTCGAGATTAAAAACGTGAAGATACACATATTCTGAAATAAAAAAGGTGTTTATTACTAACCTGCATAATTTTAGGCCAAAATGGTGCCAGCGTCCCTTGACGCAAATGATTAGATTCACACAGTAGTTTGACACATCCGACTGCGGCCGCCTTCCGTTCTAGACCACCGCTCACTTTCTGTAGATCAGTTATCAACACGCGTTCCACGTACATCGCGAACATACTGCACATATCAAGCACCAAATGAAACATGTGATAAAATACTAAGCTACTTTTAATTTGTAGATTGAGGCCTTTAGGAGCGTTACCCCTACTAACTAATATTTTTAATTTCCTATTTGTACAAAGCTAATTTAAAAAATGTGCTTGTACAGCAATATGTAACTAATAGCAAGCCGATATCCGAAATATACTGAGTGTAGTGGCGGGTCAAGGGTGCACGACTACCGCCTGTATGTTGTACAGCTGGTGTTGGTGCTTGTGATGAGTACAATCTCCGTTAAACTCTTCGATTTCAGCAAGTCACAAATACTTGAAATCTTATTTTCGATTTCAGCAAATATCTCTGGCTTAGAGAAAACGGTTATTTCGTAACATGTCCTCAGCTGTCAGTAGGCTCCTGAGACGTTTCGAAATTACTTTCAGTCCCTTATTTTTCACTATTGCTTCCTCAATAGAGCGGTAGATATCGAAGCGTATTTGTGTTTTGAATCGCTTGTTTAGATGCAGATGTAGTATGCCATTCGGTCGATGACGAAGATAGTCACATAAGGTCCTAAGTCTCGCTAGCGACCAGAATTTATACCCTTGTTGCAGATAAAATTTATATTTTAAAAGACCCACGACAAGATATCGGCCAATGGCTGCGTTTTGTTGACGGTATTGGGAGCTATGTCATCGCATAGCATTAACATCGTTCTGTTCACTCAATGTAAACAAACAATATGGCCTTTCACTATTTGACGGCGCATCTACTACTCTACCTCCCGAGCATGTGCAGCCAATGCGTTGAATACGGACCGTAATTGAAGCCAAAGTCAGCATTGAGCGCATTCAATGCGTATAATGCTTGTAAACAAAGCATCAAATGCAGTGCCTTCTGGTGGCCTTTAAATGTAAAGTATGACTAAGAATTGGTTCTGAAATAATAGCAATATAATACATTGGAAAGAAAATCAATTCAGATGAGGCGGTCCAAAACACCTTCAAAGAATATTCTCGCTCCCGCAATTTTTTCAGCAAAGGAATCAATGAACTCCCTAAAAAATGGCAAAAGTGCATAGATCACAACGGTACATACTTTGATTGATTAAATAATAAAATATAAAAAAAAAATTAGTTTCGCTATTTCCATATAAAATATCAATTTCATATATAAGGACCTAATATATACAAGTTGCAATACGATTTTATTTGTAAAGTACAAATAACGTCTTAGCGCAGCCTTAACATTCATTTCACTTACACAGTCGGTCATCACGTTTGATGATAAAAAAATAAATCTGGCTGTCCAGCTCCCGAATACATAAGCTAGTCGGGTGCACTCGCCCCCAGTCTCGCCGCGCACCGCACCTCACGATTGCTCTGTCTAGACGTCTTTGCTAGCCGAATTGAATTAAATTAATGTTCAACTATAGTCTTAGTGTACATAATCACTAACTTGGTCTGTATAGAGTCGATGAGATCGACTAAAGAATCTGGACCGAAGTGCGCTGCGTAGAAACCGAGGAATGCAATAAGTCCACGAACGTATTTGGTGGTTTTAGATGAGGATAGCCGTTGAAAGAGCATGGTCAATATCTGCTTGGTGTATTCCTGCATTATGGGCCTGAAAAAAACCAACAAAAAAAATAAAATTAGACGTATTACATACTTATCGATTAAGGTCAAAGCAATAATAATTAAAAAAAATGCGAAAGTATGTGAGTTAGTATGTTTGTTACTTCTTTAGGCCACAAAAAACCGATTTAAATGAAATTTGGAATATCAAATGCAGCGCCCTCTGGTGCCCTTTAACCTTTAAATATGACTAAGAATTAGTTCTGAAATAATAGCTATGTAATACATATGTTACCTTTATTTTATTAGTACGTGTGTACATGGCGTAAACGTAACTAAACTAAACTTCTCTTACTGCTGCACCGATTTTGATAAAACTTTTCGTGTGTGTTTGAGTGGGGTCGTAATTGGTTTAGATTCACAATTGGATCCGGTAGGTGGCATTGTAAATCTAGTTATTGATTAATTTGTATTTATGGATCAAAATAACTCAAACAATATATGTTTGGTTAGTGCCGAGAAAGTTGGTGCTGTAGTCGAAATATAAAATGTATATTATACCCTCTAGTGAGGATATAAATTTGAATGGTATAGGACGGAAAACGTTATCCCGCGTTCTTCTTTGCACTCGCCCGATTGTGATAAAAACGTGAGATAAGCGCACGCTGGGTGAAACGTGAATTGTTTACACAAATTAGTTTTTCTTATAATCGAGCTGCAGTTTGTGTTTCTTCGGCGTGAATTGACCGGGGTGAGTCGGGATATGGGTGGGGGAAAGTTCGTAAAGGCGAGATAGGGAGATATACCTGACTCAAAATCTATTTGCAATTCGCGTAAACAAAAATGACCTTGACCCGTGTCCATAGGTTGCATTGAAGGTTCTCAAACTTTTTTTCAACAATTGAATGAATGTTATATTTTCATTCACTTTTTCATTCCATTCAGGGATATAATGTGTTTCATACGATTTTGACTTTGCGATTCGATTGTAGTCTTCGATAAACTTACGTTTCGTAACAATGTTTAGTATGCCTAAGTATTTTGACATGTTAAGTTAGACAAAAAGTACAGATTTAATTTAAATATTATATATATTAAGATTACCTGCTACTACTTTAAATATTTTATATACTAAGATTTGTGACCTGCAGTGTAAGCGTTGCCGCGCACTCGCTGATTTTAACTCGGCCGATCAAAGAATCGGGGACCTACGACTACTGTTTTATATGGGACTGCGTGTACTGCCCGATTATTGAAGACTAGTGAAACTACACCATTTTAAAAATATGTTCAAATCGAAACTAGTGAAACGAATGACGTTTGTGATTTCTAGCTTGCCGATTGGTCGTTAATCCACTATGTCTACATTCAAAAACCGTCTTCTAACTCCATCATACCGTTCGACTGGTAAATGACTGGTAATATGTTCAAATTGAACGGGATGGAAGAAACGAAACGTATGATATTTTTGATCACTGAGCTTAGCGATTGGATCTTTAGACGACTATTTCTACATTCGAAAACGCTGGCTGGCTGTATGGTTTTATTAGTAAAATTATGTTAAAAACGAACAGAATGGAACAATCGAAACGTATGACGTTTATGATCACTGAACTTAACAATTGAGTCTTTAGACCAGTATGTTTACATAATTCAAAAACTCAGTGTACAAACTCTACTGTGTAGTTGTATTAACCTTAAATATCAGATCGATAACGGATGTTACGCTTTATTGTAGCAAGTTGGATAAATTTTCTATTTCTGTAACTTGAGCAAGGTGATTGACGATTATGTAATACTTACTAGTATTTAGATATTCGATGGGAGAAAACTTTGGATGCATCTCAATGAGAATAAATAGCAAACAATATATTTTTATTTAACCACATATATTGCAAAGTGCTGATATTATTTAGGATGACTAAGGTTAGCAGTCTGGCAACACTGTACAAAAATTAACGAAGCTCACTTTCCCCATTCGTTACTTGTGTTTCGTAGCTTGTAATCGGATGCTTTCTTCTGTGTTACCTGTGTTTTTGAATTTATTGACGGTTTAAGCTTGTTTAACGGACTCCGTGAGCTCGCGTTTTGGTTTGTGTTGTGTTTCGGAACTCGACTTTGGCATTGGATCAACGGACACTGATTTTGCTTTGGATTGGACTGCCTGTCATCTGAATTTTGAGGTAATTTTTTATTTTTATTAAACGCATATATTATGTTTGCAAAACAAAAAAAAATAACTGTTCTTAAAGTACAGCATTTAATTTAATTAAAACAAAACTTATTTTCCAAGAAGGCCGCTAACGCACCCGCCCACCATCATGTGCCACGCCAAAGAGTTATACTCAGGAATGATCCTCCTATCACTTACAAAAAATAATATGCACTATAACCTCATACAGAAAATGAAGTTGACTGAGTTATAGCTAAATTTTACGATTGAGTTTTTTCTTTCCCAAATAGAAAATAATTTATGACTATAAAGCTTGTTGTAAGCATTTATGGAGAAAAATAAATCTTTTCAATAATAAAACACCACTGGAATAAATGGGCTGTATGGTCATATTACCTTCGCCTATCTTTTGCTAAGTGAACGAAATAATAATCGCGCTTTGTTAGTCTATGCAACATATACATCAATATGTATTATATGTAATATGTATTATATTTCTCATCGTAAATTTGAAAATTTGTAGATTTTAGGTATAATCAATGTCGTGATTTGAAAACAAGTTAAAGAATGTGACAATAAAGGTAATCATGTAAGTATTTAAATGATTTATGATTAAGTTACCAGAAAAAGTGAACCTTAAGTAAAGGTTATGTTTACACGAATTGCAAATAGATTTTGAGTCAGGTTCAGAAAATTTATAGGTATTTAAAAGTGTATCACAAAACAACTTTTTCCGAGACAACTAGCATGTTATAAAGTTTCTAAAAAGCAGATTACCTGATCTTACACTTTAGCCACCATAACAAAACATGAAAAGCCAAGTCAGAGTCCTTACGGGATTCTCACACAGGACAAACATTTTGTGATGAACATCGATGTTTGTCTTGAGTCTGGATGTATATGTATTTACAAAAAAAGTATAATAAATTTCTATAACAGCGTCAACTTACTGCCCAAACTTGTACAGCAAGGTTTGGACAAGATAAAAGCCCTCGTGGTCGTTTGCCTTGGACGCTATCAATTTCTGGAATACGCCCAACATTGCATTCTATAACATAAGAAAAAAATTATACATTTTTCGTATTACATAGTGTAAAAATAAAATGATATACTACTAATTGTTGACTTGATTAGTTATAACACATATGAAACCAATGTCTTGATTCAAAAATATCTTAACCTTTGTAAGTTTTGCAATTTAAAAAAAAGAAAAAAAAAAGGTTTTGAAGCTCATTTGTAACTGTTTTTTTTTTTACCACTGTCCAATTCTGACATACTAAAAGTATGTCGTCATCAACTGGTAAAAGGGGTACATTTCCTGATCTAATATTCCATCACTTCTTACTTTTCTAAAGATGGTGATTTATGATAAGGGATATATATGAAGCCACCTTATTCCAGATACACTGCTATCAGAAGCGGTGTTGCAGCGATAGCGGTGTTGCTGTCACGCAGGGTTAAAGTGGTTGGTGAAAAGACTGTCCCCTCAATACGATGTGGGCGTGTTCAGCCGCTGGCTACCCCATCCGTAGATTAAGTTTGATGATATGCAAACATAACATACATACATTCCTAGCAGCTAAATCGTATTCTCTTCCTTGTATCATTTATCGATATAGCTGGTATCAGGGTGCACCCACCCAGAGATGGCACCAGTACTCCATATAGGGCCAGACTTACGACTTGTAAAGCAGCAAGATTTGCCCTAAGGTGAAATACTGCTTCGTTCTGTTTTTTGGAAGCCAGCTTCACCTTGTCTAGCAAATGATCTCGGAACTAAACATCACTGGAGACGTCAACAACAAGGATCCCAATGCTCTTGGAGATGGTGAGGGGAGTGGTCTGGAATTGTGGGGCCTCAGTGAATAGGTTTTTCATAGTGGTAAACGTGCAGACTTGTGTCTTTGTAGGGTTGAATCGGACCAATTCTTCCCGCGCCAAGTCAGAGACCTTGGACAAAGTGGTCTCGGTTTGACACAACGAGGGATGTTTGAACGGCCTGTGGTATAAGCTTCTCTGTATTCTCATCTGCATCGCATTAGTGTCGTCGTCTCTATACACCGTTTCACATCAGTCTACCTTTTAGAAATTCCACAATACTACCAAAACCACGTTCTAACTACAGAGCGAGGTGCAGTCCAAGTATAGTGCGACAATCTTTTTTGAACCGGCAGTCAAAAATCAAAACTACAGTCGCCATATTGAAATGGTGTGAACTTACAACGACACCAGCGACCATACACCCAGATTCAGAAAGTCATAAAAGTTTATTGCACTGGACTTTGCTACAGATAAGCTATGTGCAATAAGACCAAAAGGTCGAAAGCGCCATGTATAAGTCGGCGCTTACGCGTTTTGTTCAACGCAGTGTATAGCCATTACTCTATCTCTTACTTTCCCACGGCTTTCACTCACACGCATTGGGTAAAATTAATTAGCTAAAGATTTGCAGCATATGGTTTTCTGCCTTTTCTAAAGAATACGTTTTTACTGTTTGTTCTCTCTGTTGCCTACAAGTAATAATTGATATATAAGATAGCAACATTAAAAATTAGAATAAGTATATTCAAAATTCAATAACAAAGTGCGTCCACGTTTTTATTTAGAAGTGTTCTTGCGTTTTATTTAGAATAGCATGAATTTATTACGTTTCTGTCCGCCTGCCATTATCACTGTTTGTAAGTGCTTTCGATTTGGTATATTTTTTTCTCGGGTTATGTTTATTTTACTGTTTAATTGGGTTTTATTTGTTATAATGAATTGAATTCATATAAAGTGCTGTTTAACTTGGGTCACAAAACTTTTTTTATCTGAACTCCCCTTGGCTCTCAATGGCTAGTGCCTATCGCTGTGTGAGATACACTAGAAGGTCACCAGTCGAGCGACCGTGGCGTAAAAATTCTAATATAAATCAATCAACCAATTAACAAATATAAAACAACACTATATAGAATAAATAACAATAGTTAAATACCTATTTATAAAGTAAATAAATATATTTTTTTTATTATAATAAAGGTGGATGATATAACTTACCAGCTTCCCGGACCGTTGCACCATGACGGGGCGTACGGCCACAAACGCGCACAGTAATCTCACAAGGGGGCGCACGTTGGCCGGACGAGTCCACAGCGGGGGCGCCACCAAACAGGGCAACAGCGCCCCGTAGGGATCGGATTCGTCACCGGCTCCACTTGAACCTCCACTCGCACCTCGTAACTCCAGCAGTAGAGACAGCATTTGGAATACGTACGGCATAAATTCTGTAAACAATTTACATAAAGAAATAATAACAATCCAATTAAGGGCCTTGTAGCGGCTAACTAGCTCGGCCATACATAGGTGTCTCCAGGGTCTACTATGGAGTAACAAAACTTAGTACAAAGTATATTAAAAAAATGTTCTACATAGAAGTTATAACACTGGTTATAAATCTAGTTTAAAGTTTTGCGTTTGATATTTTGACTAATACACATACACAAATAAAAATTTCAGCAGAAGAAATGTTAACAATTCACAGATATTTATTATGTTTCTGAAAAATACAAAATGTTTCAAATATAGCTAGTCATAATTTTTATGTAGCACATTTGTGAAATAAGCTAAATACAAAGAGGAAAAGAAGAAGAAATTATATCTAATCTAAAGCGGCGCTAGATGGCTGCTAAAGGGTGCCAAAGGAGTCCTATTCCTAAGCCTACGCTGTCTGTCTGTCCTAACCTTTTTAAAAAGAATTTTTATTTTTTTACTAACAAATAAAACAAAACAAAACACATGTTTTTACTATATCGTAAACTATACAGTAAACGGTAAAACAAGGTCAGACTTAAAACGATTATAGTGTAAGCTCTAAAACCACTAATAATAAAAACCGGACAAGTGCGAGTCGGAGTCGTGCGAAGGTGCGGTGGACTCGGACTTGGCCAGTTATTCCAATTAAGTGTTAAAAGATGCGTGAAAAATACTTTATTTTTTTGATATAAAAATGTAGCGTTGGCCTTGTTTTTACTGTCATAAGAACCAAAGTAACGCAAAAATAATTAATTACTTACCTTGAACGTCATTTTGTAATATTTCTTGGAATATAGGAAATAGGGCATCTTCGAACGCAGAAATAGCATTTGGGTTTGACTTCGTGACCAATCTAGAAGAAGAAAGTAATGATTATATATATTTATTATGAGTTAAGTCTAATTATTCTGTTTATAATTTATTACTCACTTATTTTATAATTGAAAATTCATAAATTATTGTACATAGTGCACATTTTTTTTTTTTTTTTATATATTGCTCTATCCTAAGGTTGTCTGGAAGAGATTACTTTTGAGTGATAAGACTGCCATTAGTACTTGTATTTTATGATTTATTCATAATTTAGGATTTCTTTTGTTTTAATGTGCTATGAAGTATATTATTATTTAATCATTTTTATTTGTTAATCCGTAATTTTATTATACTTGCGAAATTACTGTTAGTTGTTTCGTGAAATTAAGTGTCTATGGTGTCTATTGTTGTATGTATGTTTAACAAGCGAACCTTGTATAAAAGGGTTATCCAATAGCTAGAAACGACGAGGAGATATCCTGTTACTTTTACCAGTGATAGTCATTTTTTAATATCCAATAAGAATAATTTACTATTTTTTTAACTATTAATCAAATAAAGAAAAATTAACGTTGATATGAGTTTATGATTTATTATTATATAAGAGAAGAAGGTTTGACATATTCTCGTGGGATCCCTGGATTAGGATAAAAAGTAACCTATATATCAATCAAGATTGTAGTCTATCTGTGCACCAAATATCATCCAAATCCGTTCACCTATTTGTTCGAGGGTTATCAAACACCTTAACAATTGTAATATTAGTAGAATAGTAAAATTAACACATACGATACTGCCAAAGAAAGTGTTTCAAACAGGTAGTGGTTGAAGTGGGGCTTGCTGGGATTCTTGGAGACGACGGCCAACATTTGCGCCAACTTTGGTAAAGCCTCGCCCAAGTACTGTAGCCCAGCATCCTGAAGGCACGCCAGGGTTCGAAGCACGGCTGGACACCAAACACAAATTTAGAAACAAAATATTATGTATTTCATATTAGATTAAATATGCCGTTGTACCCATAAAGAACTGGACAGCGCATTTCTTAACCAGATGTGAAAAAAAATGGTCGCAAAAGTGTGACAGAGGCAAAGCGATACTGACGTCTCTTGTCCATCTTTCCCTTGTTTTAATAAACTTAAACAAATAAACATAGGACAGATTACAGAACTCAAAGTCTATAATCGTACCATTTGGAATGAACATCAATGTAAATAAGACGAAATTTATGTATTTTGAAAGGAATAAAACTGTTACAGAAAGTGGGACAAGTGCGAAAATTTGTACGCTTAGGTAAGCGCATTCGGCTATTCATGGGGGTTTATAGGCGTATCCATAATTTAGGGGCGGGGCTGTTATTATGTTTTCTTTTGCTGTTAAACCAAAGGGGATTTTTTTTCTGAACTGACTACTGCGGTTGGCTGATGCAGCCATTACTGCTCTACCGGGCTTTTGGGGCGAGACTTTGAAGGAGTCTCAGCCTATATAGCGCCCAACGCTCAAGGGCTCCAAAGGGTTTAGGTTCAATCTTCGAACAAGATTACCATAAATAGGTGGGCAAATACTGTTTGTCTTGAGTCTGGGTATTTTCTTTATATAATACTATACTTTGCCCGCGGTTTCACCCGCTCTAAATACGGTTATCGGTGTATTATTTTATCGGCAACTCCTCAATTATAGGAAAAAAAAACGTTTTTAAGAAGCCTTGTCCTTCTCCGAAACTCAAACTATCCACATGCCAAATTTCATCTTAATCGGTACAGCGGTTTAAGCATGAAAAGGTTACAGACAGAGCTACTTTCGCATTTATATTATTTATTATATGATTATTATTATCATATGGATGGATGTATTCACAAAAAATATATATACAGAAGTATATTTATCACTTGCTTGATTTGGGACCAAATGGCAGTGTGATTCATTCAAATTATTATTTTTATTATAATATCTTTTTTTTTTTCTGATCTGACTACGCAGTTGGCTGATGCAGCCATTACTGCTTGACCGGACTTTTGGGGCGAGACTCTGAAGGAATCACAGCCTATGTAGCGCCCAACGCTCAAGGGCTCCCTGCGGGGGGAGCCTCGGCTTGGGTTGTCGCTCTTGGGGTATTATAATATCTGTGTTTTTGGTCAATACGTATAGCGTGTTATATCCAACTCACCCTTCATGACATACTCATTGTGGTCGAGGGACTGTGCGTCGAACAGTACTCCGAAAAGTGCCCCGAGCGCCGTGCCAGCGTGTGGCAGTAACGCATCACGTTGTATCATGCCGCCCGCTATTAACTTCTCTGTGGCGCAGGCAGCGTACGTGCAAACCACGCCACGCCCTTTTATGTGATGGATCTGAAACGAACATACAAATATATTTTTTTTTTGCCTATTACCGCGAATTCGTTCGAGTGGATGAATACTAATATTTACAAACAAAAGTATTCATGTATTTGTATACGTTGATCTTGAACAAATAATACAAGTCTTGTGCGACATCTGTAAATTTTCTTACAAAGCGCACAAACCTAAGTACACGTGCGTAGGGTGTACGAGCACAACTACGAATTCACAAATGTCTTGTGTTGACAGATCTTTTCGCTCAGCCGTTTTACGCCCCACTATAGGGGCACAGACCTGTCCTTGTAGGAGGCTTAGGCCATAGTCTACCACGCTGTCCTAGTACGGGTTGGCGGACGTTGACAAGGTAGTGGCCACTCATCAGTCACGATCTTTCAAGCCGCCCATACGGCCTCTGACTTAGCTTAACATATAAAATTTCACAAACGACCAGGACCGACAGTTTTAAGAGCCTCCGAAACATGGACGAGCTCCGAAAATGTGCCACTAGTCATCCTAGTAATAACCATGTCCGACGTCTTTTCCGATAGACGAATGCCAATGGGCCAAAAGCTTGACTTCAAGCAATGACTGGACCGATTTAACATTTAGAATAAAGAAAGTAGGTTTGATAGCTAAAGATGTAAAGATACTAAACTTACCAATAAAGGCAATGTGTTGACAATGAGATCTTTGGGCAGAAGAGATCTGAAGGTCATTATATACTTCAAAGCATCTGCCTTCAATACTGGCAATTCAGTCACTGCAAAATTAAAAACATAATCTTTGTCAGTGAAACAGTAATTTTACTTGTTTTATATTTAACTAGCTTTTGCTGGCGGCTCCACCTGCGCTAAATTCGGTTTACATTATTTGATAATATAAACTTAATTTTAAAAATTAGATTTTATTTTTGTTCATTTTTAATGTTTTTGGTAGACTTATAAATAATGCAAGGCATTAAGTCCGCCCTTTGTATCTTAAGTGTGCAATAAAGTTTTTTAAATTAAATAAAAAAAAAAAATAGGGACCCGCTGACCTTTAAAGTGTGGCCGGTAGCGGCTGGATGCGGAAGGCCGAAGACATAGCGCTATGGGGGCTTATATTCAAAATTAGCTTATAGTAATAATAATAATATTCTTTATTGCACAGTACACAGTTGAGTGCACATAGTATACATTTATAAAATAAAAAAAAGTACAATAAGGCGGTCTTATCGCTATCTAAGCGATTTCTTCCAGATAACCTTTGGGTAGAGAAATTATAAAAACAAGAAAATTGAGAAGGTGTGCATATCTCAAGGATGAGACTTAAAAATTTATCAGTTTATGCATAGTATAAATAAATAGATAATACTTTAGAAATAATACGTATATAAAAATATATAGATACATACATTCCTATATAAAAAATAAATTAAATATATACAAATACATAGCTAATATGATAAATAGCTAAAGTATGATGTTAAACACGTACCGTCCGGCCGTTGCAGTTCCGGCACCACGTGGCTGCCCGCGAACTGCGCGAGGTCGACAAGCGGCGAGGCGCGTGTCACGCCGGCCGCCTGCGTACTGCCCCGCGACGCCAGTGACGTCACCAGGTACATCGCCGCGTCTTTGCCGCGCCAAGCTGCCGCACCGCACTCCGCATACTTTGCCAACATTAACTACACGGAAATCCGAATATTAAACAGATGGCAGATATGGAACATCCAAGTCGATTAATTAAGGAAAATATGGCATCGATTGTAGCATAGCATTATATCCCAAAAGCGCACCAATAGATGTTTTACGTTAAAACGTATCAGCTCATGCTATAGAAATGAAGTTAGTGTGAGATATAAAAACCATTGTTTTTTTGGGTTCCGTACCCAAAGGGTAAAAGATGGGACCCTATTACTAAGACTCCGCTGTTCGTCCGTCCGTCCGTCACCAGGCAGTATCTATGAACCGTGATAGTTAGACAGTAGAAAATTTTATAAAAGATGTATTTCTGTTGCGGCTATGACAACAATTACTAAAAAACAGAATAAAATAAATATTTAAGGGGACTCCCATACAACAAACATGATTTTTGCTTGATATTGGTAACGGCAACAGGTGGACGCTTGAAATATTCACAGAATATTTAGTTATATATTCACTTTAAAAGTAAATAATTAAATTGAAATAAAACAAATATTTAAGGGGGCCTCCCATACAGCATATGTGATTTTTTTGCTATTTTAATAGATAACGGTAAGAAACCGCGAAGGTGCACGAGTCAGACTCGCAGATGGCCGATTTTTTTTTACTGGCTTGCGGTAGAGACGCATGATACAGCGTTTCGTAATATATTATAATATATATGCATTTACAGAAAAGTATATTAGTATTTGTATCAGTTGTCTGTTACCCAACTATTATAGCCTTGCTCAGATTAGGACTAGATGGCGCTGTGTGATTAGTACATACCTGTACGTATTGTCCAAATATATTCATCATCTTGTCCTCATAGGTTTGGGCGAGAGAGCGCACGAGGTCACAAGCGGCTCGCCGCCGCGTGTCTACGTCAGAGCCCTCTATGTCGCGACGAACGTATTCCTCAGGATTATCTTCAAATAACTCCATGTCCGATTCTATAAAAAGTAAAATCGTTATAAGACCGCACACCATATCCATTACTATGCAAGCTATATCAAACCATACTATTGTATTTTCAAAAACCAACTCCCTCGCAGCCTAGTTGGTGGTGTGGCCGGGTGTTATGCAGAGGGCGTGGGTTCGATTCCCGCACGGACAATCCTTTTTGTGTCTTTAGTACACCCAGTTTTTAAGTATATGTATATATTAACAAAAAAAAATAATTATATGTATCCGTTCTCGGGTTTTCATAATACAAGCTTTGCTTAGTTTGGGACCAGATGGTGTGTGATACGTCCAATTTTATTATTATTATTATGTATATAAAAATCGTGAGTAAAATTAATATCATTATAAATCCTCGATCAAGGATGACGATTTAATGTATTTTAGCGGTTATCTAATGCGCATTAGGGACAAATTACCTTGCACTTGACTTTTATAATTTCATGCAGTAGATATTTAAGCGATTTGAATGGGAGCTGACGGAAGTGACATTTCTGTTCGATAGTATTATTACCTTTATTGTGGTTTAGATTGATAGATGAGATTAGAAATGTAACAAGCAGACATACCCTTGATACCATTTTAAGATATTTTATTATTGATACATTAGTTTAGATATGCGATGACACTACAGTGGGGGTTTATTTTCTGGTGTTACAAACATTTTTATAAAAAAAAACCTGTCATGAAATTTATTTTTACAATAGAATAAATGTACAAAAATTTATTAAAAATCATTAAATAGAATAAGTTTACCTCTGAACTCCATGTTAGGTATAACTACTTTCTCGCATATGCTGCTAAGCGTTCCGGGGTCTTCAAACAATTGCCGATAGCTCTTCTTTTCTGCCACTTTAGCGAGGAACGTCAAAGCATTTGATACCAACTGAAATTCACATAGCCAATTAAAAACTAAGGACAAGTTTCTATCGGTAAATTGACGTAAGTACACAATTTTGTGAGAAAATAAACAGCGCCAACTGTATGCGTATACAGAACGTCAATTTACCAACGCAATTGAAGTCAAGTAGACCTTAGTGTTCATAGTAAAAGCAACATAAATTAAGCCGGGAACACACAGGCAGGGCGACAAGATTCCGCCGAAGCGACGGGGTAAGCCGTCACCGTCGCCAGCTGTGTGTTCCCAGTATTAAGAACTAAAGAATTTAATTATTTAATCTGAAAACTAACCGCATCGTATTTAGTCTGTGGTCCGGTTGCGAGTAAAACGGTCCATGCGGCCGTAACAAATGCAGGCGCATGAGGCGCAAATTCCTCCTCGTATTTTAGCGCATACAGGGCAGCGCAATCACAAACTTCAGTCCTCAGTTGTTCCATAATGCCTGGCGCATCTTCATCATCCTAAATAAATAAAAACAATAGGAACATTTGTAAAATCTGATTGACCAAATGCTAAGTTTGTTATATTATTTTTCAAAGCTGGTAATAATGTTATTATGATTTAAACTATGACCAAAGTAGAGTGGCTGCAATGTGTTGGACTGTGAAGTAAAGTCATTTATTAATAATTTAGTATTTTTAGCCATAGCGGTTCTACGTCCCCACTACTAGGTATAGGCCTCTCATTCGAGAAGGAAATTTAACAAACATTGTGACCACTCAAATTTTCGACCGACAGTTAACAGACAGTAGTAGAACACCCAGAGGTAAGGAGGAACTCAAAGACAATGGCTTCAACAGCGGTTAAACATCTGGTAAGCTCCTCAAATTACTAATTTTAAAAAATAAATTTATATTTATGTAATTTAACCCAAAATTTTGTAAATAGGTCAAGTTTGATGATATTAGAAAATCTATACTTGTTTTTAACCCTGGTTGCATTATTATTGCCAGTAGCCAGATTATGCACCCCTTCATACATTAAACATACGAATTATTGCAAAGCTAACATTTGTTTTCTTTCTACTGAATGATTTGAATTTGAAAACACAAAACTGTATAATATCAAGGGCAAAATAGACAAATATAGTAAGGGCCGGCTCTCACTGAAAGAACGGTATCGTAAATGATTTCGAAATGCCGAGCTATTTTAAACTTTATTGTAATAATCTAAAAAATCATATTTCGTTAGGACAAGATGCATATTGCAGCAAACTATCACAATTGTCAACATAACGCGATCTAACCTAGTAGTAGGCTAACTCCTTTGGCAGCAAGCCAAATACATACAATTTCGCGAAACAAAAGCTTGTGTAATGGGCGCGACTGGAAGTGCTAAACTCGTGAACTTAGACGGTTTGGTGCGCGCCACTCGCTCCTTTATTCTGCTCTTTATTGTTGCCCTTTAGAATGGCCGAGTTAACCCACTATTAGAATTTTATAACATTGGTTAAGGTATGGGTTGCCACCAAGTGACTTTGTGCGCTAGTTGACACATCAAAATTTGTAATTTATTGTAACCTACGTAATTTACGAACACAAAAAAAAAAAAGCATGCCGCTGAGCGGTCACCTATCCAATGCGATTCGGACGGTAACGTCCCTTTTTTAAAATGGCCCTTGCTCAAAACGGCACTTTCTCAAAATGGCCCGTTCTCAAAATGTCCCATTCTCAAAACGGCCCGTTCTCAACTCGGCCCTCTTTAATACCTGGCTACTAAAAATACCTGGCCACTTGAAATTTCAATGACATTACCCTTATTACAATGACAATTTCATTCATGTAATGGACTAGACTGACCAAGCCCGATACGTCTTTGATTATCCTTTGAAACAAATGTGTTACTGTTTCTCTTAAGAATCGCTAGATGGCGCTGAATGAATTTAAGATAGTTATAGCTCGGGCCCGTCATACACTTGGCCGGGTTTTTATACTTTAGATCTCACACTATAATCACTACATATAAAAAACTAAAATTAACTTACACTAGTTTCCAAGCAAGCCACTTTAACTTGCAGTAAATTGAGAAGATTGGGCATCCACACGGGCATGTTGTCTTCAAAAAACTCTGGCAGGTCTTGGTAATTGAGCGAATAGAACACCCTGCATATGAGCACAAGTGAGCCGTATATAACTTTTAAAGCCTGAGGATTGTCTGCATGCTTTGTTGTTAGTTCTATAGTTGCCTGAAAAAAGTATTTAAAATTTAAAGGTTAGTTAGTTAGTTAGTTAGTTGGACTTATGTTTTCCGCACTTAGCCTCATAATAGGGCCATTGTACGTAGGTAACCAATACCTGTCATTGGTTAAAAAAAAAAATTTAAAGGTAGTTTTTATAATAAACTAGCTGATGCTGCCCGGCGTTTCATGCAAATGACTATCCAAATTTCCAATTTAGACCAAACCTATCCGTCTCTTAACAGCACTAGCAGATTTCCGTTAATTTAGCTCACATCGTCTGGTCTTCCGAATCTCTCATACGGACATCTCATAGATGTGACAATTCTAAAAAATAATATTGAAATAAAACTAACCACAAACAAATCTGTCAAAGGTTTGGCAAAGTTTTCAAGGACATGCTTTATTTCTTCCCAGAGTTGTTGCGACTTAAACTCATATCTGTAGCGTTTGAACAGCGAGTGTGCAGTTCTTAACACACCATTGATAACATGGAAGTCACCTAGAAACAAAATTGAATTACATTTAAAACAATGTTTAATTTTCAAATAATTTTCTCTGATCATTATGAAGAAGTACAGATTTGAAGAGTTGCAATTGGTATATATGTGATATAATAATTTAGCTCTGGTAATCTGCACTCATCATAGTGAAAAAAGTAAAAGTTGGACACAAACTCTTACTATTGAAGTCTTCAAATGGGGCAAAATAGAAAACAGATTGTAGAGTGGTATTTACAGCTTGAAAAGTTTGTAGTGCAGAGCTTTGTGGATGGACTTAAATTCTGCACTAGTCTTCACTTAAGGAACCAGAATATCTATTTAACACTTTCTTACAAGATATATTTGTCAATGACAGTTGCAACCCCCTTATCTATTTTAATATATAGACGTAGCGACATCATCAAAGATTACTAAACAGATTTTGATGCAGTTTAATGAAGAATTTATAACTAGACTAGCTTTTTCCCGCGACTCCAGCCGCATTAACTATAGGAAAAATTAAGCTTTTAACTGTTCATAGTTTTACCTACAAAAAAATCAAAACTCTCATAAAAAAATTATCCCCTATTGTTTATTAACACCTGAAACTGTACATAAAAACCAAAGACCAATAATTTTCATGAATAAAGCCTAAAACATGACAGATTTTAAAAAAAACTTTCAACCTCTATTATGCCCTTAAGGCGTGAATTTTGTAAACTCCTTTCTTTCAACCCGACATGCCAAATTTAAAATTTCTAGACCCAGTTGTGCATTAATATTTCATACAAAAAATTAGTACATAGGCCAAAGCGTAAACATGTATTTCATTCATATGGTTGGTATTGTATTTGATGTAAAAAACCGACAAAGTTCGAGTCAGACTCGTCGGTGTCCTTGTTATAGCGGCAACAGAAATACATCATCTGTGAAAATTTCAACTGTCTATCACGGTTTATGAGATACAGCATGGTGACAGACAGATGGACAGTGAAGTCTTAGTAATAGGGTCCCATTTTTTACCCTTTGGGTACAGAACCCTAAAAAGAAATCCAGCAGCATCTAGACAGCTCCTGAAAGGCCAAGAATGTTAAGATATATTATATATGCAAGATATATATAAGATATATGTTAAGATAACGCTAGTCAAAAGTGTCCAGTCTCACAGCGCACCGCATCTGCTCTGTCTAGATCCCTTAAATGGCAACTGTATGAATAAGATTTTAGTTTGAGCAGTGCATAGGCATAAAATTGTAATAAAAAAGATCTGGTAAAAAAACAGATTAGTTATCAAAGCTAAGCCTTAAACATATGTTACCTGAAGCAAATTTTTCCACCATTTCAGGTATAAGACTGGGCCATTTTTCAGGGAAATCACATTTGCCAATTATTGATACAGCATCACTGAATTGTCTTTGGATTGCTTCTGGTGATTTCAGCATTAGAGATACAATTAGGGTTTTGATAGTAGCACGATCCGATGCATGAATTGTGTTTGTACCATCTTCTGCCTATAATTTTTGAACAAATTATATTATATTTAAATAGTTTTAGTGTGAATAACTTTTACAACTTAAAACATATTCAAAGAACTGCTTATTTAGGTTCACCACTGAGGGGCTATTGCGCCATATGACATTAACATTAACAAAAAGTGTATCACTCGTCAAACACTGGGTTAAGCAAAAATATTTATGTTTGTTATTACATCATAATATTACCAGCTAAATATTACTGGTTATTATTACAATTACCAGTGTAAAAGAGGGTTTAACCATTAACGAGACAAGCAGTAGTGAGTTTTGAAGTATATGACTTATAAACTTTAATACTCAGACTGCACAGTTGTATCCATAAAATGATTTATTACAAAGAGCATATTTTAATTTTGTAGGATCTCCACATATAAATCTTAATAAATAACATCAACATATATTATATAGAGCATTTTCATGTTAAATTATAGTTAATTTGTCAGGTACATTATATAACATATATGATTAATCCACTTATTTAAAAAAAAAATGTGAAAATACCACTGGCCAGTTTCTTCGTATAAAGTTCTTGAAAGCAATGGCTGCAGCAATTCGAATAGTTAGATCCACAGTATTTTTATCTATGACATGCAGCAAGAGTATTGCATAGTTTTGATTCACTTCCACCCCCTCAAGAAATTTTTCAGCTGCAAAAAAAGACATATAACTGTAGATATTCGCAATGTTTCACTATTTACAAAGTAAAAAGTATTAAATAGTATGTTGTTACACTGTCAGAGCTGATTATTGATGATTCCATTATTCATATTTGTAGTAATGCAGATTACAAAATATGGAACAATAAAAAATTTTAAGCATTGAAATATTACATTTGGTGATAAAAATGTCAAGTTCTAGATGAAAAATATTTTACTACTTTCTAAAATGTGTATGTTAAGAAAATCAATATTATGACTAGTCAAGTAGTCATATAAACTCGCCAATTGCTCCTGCTGCTTAGCTTAGCTTGTGGTCTATCCATAAAATACAACCTAACAGCTTATTGCTACGCTTCTCACTTCTTAACTACAGCCAGAGTTGATTTGCACCTGTGTTACTCAATACTTTTTGTATGATTAATTATATTTATTTAATTTTTTTACAAGAAACTATTGTTAGCTGCCAATTTTTTGATTTTGATTTTAAGTTATTGGGATGCTCTATCATTACTAATTTATTTCATGCATATTTCATTATAGTAAAGGTGCAATTTTACTGATATTTTTTAAAGTTGTTTAAATTTTTCATATATTCCACACATAAACTTTCAAACCAGTTTAATTTGTCCATCCCTAAATACAACATATCACAATACTGGGCACAAACAAGACTCAAAGCAACTTTTTGATGATGATGTATTCTTACATCAATTTTAACAGTATTTGATAATTGCTTCTTTTTACCATTGCTATTGATCTTACTATACCTTCAAAAGGAACAGATTGTAACCAGAAAGTAATAGGAGCTCCCTGCATCATAATTTACCCTTGTCAAATAAAATTTTTATTTATGCTACTTGGAAATTTATATTTTTACAAATGTAAATGATGTACTAAGATACTGCTTATTAAAGTTATATTTCATATATATATATTATCATAATATTTTTTTTATTTTGATTTCAAAACTGCAATTACAATTCAAAACTGAGTTATAAAGCCACATACACAGTAAAAATTATACTCAGCAGTATCACATGACAGCAGTCATTAAGTCATTCTCCATATATGACAAGTTAAAGCTCAACAATGTTGTCAATTCAAACTCTGCCGCAATGGTAGACTATGGTCTAAGCTTCATTACTCTAAAAAGAGGGCATAGCCCCTGTAGTGAGGACAAACTATGGCTGAGTAAGTAAAAGTGAAGTTAAATATAGAGGTGAAAGCAACTAAATGAGCAAGTGTGCAACGGAAAAAAAAAATATTTTAAGAATCACTAAGTATAATCATTGATTATTCTAAGCTTGTATTCCTTAGCGCCCCCGTTTGCATACTCCAACTAGTATAACATAATATGTACTGCTTCATACACGGTAAGGACATAACCTAACCGAACCTTATAGGAAGAAATGTCCGACATGAGAAGTCTTAATTGCTACATGGTTGTCACTAAAACTTTATCGAAATGGTTGTCACTAAAACTTTATCGAAATATAGAAATTTTCAAGAAAATTGTAAAGAGCACAGAAACAAAAACCTAAACTTACCGGGTCTTCTCACTTGCGGATCCGGATTTAATGTTTGCTGGAGATAATTAGCTAGCGTAGCTAAAGTTTCATCAGTGACTTCCATTTCTGCAGTTAAAAAAGTAAATTCGAGAAAATCTAGACGCAGAAAATAATTTGCTGAAATTATTTAGCAAATTATTTTCAAAAATAAAAATCGATATAAACAGTGTTGCAAGTATGGATCTTTGAAATAGTACTACGAAATCGTTGTAAAAGTACGCATTTTTTTTTTATTTAAATATATATGTATATAAAACTTGTTAGTAGTTACACCTACATACCTATTTATATGGCTTGAAGTTAGTTTTAATTTTTAGGTTAAAAAATATTGAAATAATACAACATCTGACGTAAAATTAATATGAATGCTTTTGTTCAACATAGCTTTTGTAGGCTCAAACATTTTAAGACCTGCAAGTGCAATACATTGATCAACGTGCATTAGAGAAACAACCGTGTTAGGACATGATTATTTAGGCTGTTACGATTGCATTTGCTTTCGTGCTGGCTCTTACTGTTTTGTTGAAAAATCTATTTGCTATCCTGCTGTCAGTTGCGAATTTTGCTAAATTTGCGAGAAATTGCAAGCTTTTGTAGCTTACGCACAACAGTCCCTTAGTGTTAAGGTAATCTCTTCTGATTGTCAGTCTTAATCCTTTTCAGTTTACTAAAAACGCGCTACACTGACTTTGCAAAGGGGAGTGATAGCAATAGGTTAATTACTTTCCTTAAGTTTGGAAACAATAGTTCTCCAGTAGGTCTGGCTAACCAACGACATAAAACAGAAATACATACATACATACACGCACGAATGACGAAACCACAAAGAAACATTCGTTTATTTCAAATGAGTTATCTCACTCACACCTAAGAATCGGATGTTTCTACTTCTTCCTTTCTAAGAGTGACATTTTATACTACAACACAATAAATTACTTGATTATTTTTCACTGTTTTCGTGCTGATTTTAATTTAGAACGAACCCATAATCACAATGTTTCATTAAAATTCTTAGTCCAGCCGCTGAAAAACATACTCCTTGTCAAGTCAACATTGATCATAACTTTTTGAACTATTCTTTTTGCTAATTTTTAGTTTTCTGGAGAATCGCTTTTTTGAATTATCATTATAATTTATTGTCAGCACGAAGTTAATAAATTGTGATGGTCATGGTGTAAAAAGCTACGAAATATACACACCGGCACAATTAGCGGAATACAAAAAAAGGATTTGAACGAATGGCAGCAGGTTCTCTTTACTGATGAGTGCAGTTCTTTTAAAACAGATCGATGGGAGACAGCGAATATGGAGACGCAAAGGAGAACGCCACATACAGTCTAATTTTGAACACACAGTGGCTTATGGTGGCGGCTGGATTATAGTTTGGGGAGGGATATGTTTGGGAGCTCGCACGGAGTTAGTGATAGTCACAGGAGGGACCATGACAGCAGATCGATACATCAGAGACATTTTAGAAGAACATGTTGTACCATTTGCCCCATTTATTGGTGACGACTTTATTCTAATGCAAGACAATGCTCGTGCTCATAGTGCACAATCGGTACAGGCATAAATGAGCCACGTAGGTATACCGGTGATGCAGTGGCCAGCAAATTCCCCCGATATGAATCGGATAGAGCATGTCTGGGACTTGCTAAAAAGAAGGGTTAAATCCAGAATGCCACCCCCCAACAATCTGAATGATTTCGTCAAATATATGCGTTATTATCTCATAGTCTCACTTTTTTTTTCTGTTCCGCTAATTGTGCCGGTGTGTATAGTACGATCTAAAGCAAGGTAGTACGAAAAAGTACGACGAACGTAAAAAAGTAGTAGAGGTCAGTGGCTGGATATAACACTTGTTGCCTGATTTGAATAGATATGAGATTTATTGGTGATTTGTTTCCTGTCCTCTACAGGTGCGTTCATACACCTAACTCAAGTTAGCCCGGGTAGCACTGAGAGCAGGATAGCAAATAAATTTTACTACAGCGCAAAAAGAGACAGCACGAAACTCTACCCCGATAGTAAATTTTTGAAAGTGGCCGATGGTAACCAGCCACTGACCTCTATGTAACCAGCAGTCACAGAGAAACTATATGTTAGAATGTACTACTACGTAAAGTTAAGTTTAGACTACAACACCATTGTGTATATATTACTTTCAAAACTCTTAACCGGTCAAAGTACTTTTGACTGCAAAAACAGTCAAAAATACTTTTAATTGCAGACAATGGTCAAAAGTGCTTATGACTAAAATATCGGTCAAAACTATGTACTTTCACTGAAGAATGCAGTTAAAAGTACTTTTAACCGACTTATACTAAGTTTATAATTTCAGTCAAAACTCAAAAAGTTAAGTAGGTTACTAAAAATTCCTAGAAAAAGAATCCGTAATTTTTTTTACATTTGAATGTGATTTACTAAGCAACATCATACGAATATTTTAAAGATGCTGATATCAACTGCGCAAGCGAATATTCTAAAAACCCTAAAAGTATCAACTGCAGGAAGCAGAAATGCGTGCTGTATAATTTTTGTTTACGGGAGATAATATGGTTTTATGCATCATATCAGCTTATATTGGTCCACTGCTGGACATAAGCCTCCTCTATGGCACGCCATTTCTTCTGGTTCTTCCGCATCCAGTCACCACCAGCCACTTTTTTAAGGTCGTCGGTCCACCGGGCTGGAGGGCGTCCCACGCTTTGCCTTCCAATACGCGGTCTTCACTCTAGGACGAGTCTGCTCCATCGACCATCGGTCTTCCGACAGACGTGGCCAGCCCACTGCCACTTCAGCTTGCTAATTATGCGAGCTATATCGGTAACTTTGGTTCTCTTCCGGATCTCCTCATTTCGGATTCGATCTCTTAGAGACACTCCGAGCATAGCTCGCTCCATTGTGAGCTGTGTCACCTTGAACTTGTGGGCCAGCCCTGCTGTAAGTGTCCACGTTTCGGCGGCGTAAGTCATGACTGGTAGGATGGACAGGTCAAAGACTTTCGTCTTCAGACTTTGCAGTATAGGAGACGTGAAGACTTGACGAAGTTTATCAAATGCTGCCCACCCTAGCTGGCTTTCTTCTTAAAATTGTTCCGGCCCTGTTGGATTTTCTGTCCAAGGTACACATAATCCTGGACAACTTCGGGTAAGGTACCCGCATATTTTATGCATAAACAATAACAAATGTATGTTATTTATTGTTCGAGCGAGCGAAGCTAATGAGCAAACTTTAGTTAATCGTATATCTTAGTGTAAAATAAGGATACTAGAACAGATTTTTTTCTTTTTCGTCATTTTTTGAGTGTATCTGCCCCAGTGAGCGTTGCAACAAATAACATTGAAAGATACTTGCAGGAGTAAGGATATAGGATACACTTGTATCACGAGCAAGGGTAGCTAAAAGCGAAGCAATATTCCTCACGTCTCATAGGAGTCGTAGGCAACGGTGCAAACAATTGATTTGATTTTGGGCACAAGCAAAATGTAGGGACAGGGCAATATATAGGCAAATAATAATTTAAATTTGATTGAGAGTTAATTATTTAACATTAAATTAGTTTATTGATTATGTATTAATTGCAATTCAATTTTTCCTAGCGCTGATCACAATACTAATTCCCGATAGGGATGCTCAGAGATATTACGTACGTCAACTTCCGTCTTCCGTGGTGAATGGGTACAGAACCTTACCACACACCAGACCGATAATATGGTACTTTATCAGTGAGTTTGTACTAACGATGGAATATATAGTAGCTGCGACGTGTATGTAGCTCAATTGATTTGCATAAAGAGCGACATCGTATAATATGGAGTCTGATAAAGATCGTATCGAGTATAGAGTATTATTTGTCTCGTGTGGACAACCCTTAAAACGCTCGCAACTTCCTCCATTTGCCGTTGATATTTAAATCCCTTCCATTCCAAAAGTGAAATTACTTATACTAATATTAACAAGAGTTAAAGTTTGTTTGTTTGTTTATATCTATACAGAGTAATTCCTGCAACTACTGAACAAATTCTAAAAATTGTGTAATTGAAGGAAAGCTACAAATTGCTTTTTACAATTTTAGTAGTCCATATACAAAACTGGTAGTGATCCCACAGCGAATTTTTTGTTACCTTATTCGGAAATGGAACCTCGTAGTGGCCAGGACGTCAGTCAGACGTACATCTACGCCGAGAGGTTTGGTGACAGTATACAAACACAATTGCATATGCTAGCCTGCGAGACGCTGCCATCGCCATTATGTACAGGGGCTTTTGGTGTTCATTGGCTGGCAATAGCCTATCGTTGTGAGCAATGGCGATACTGGCGTTCGCTGCGACACACTTTAAGAAAATCGTGGTGCACAGCGGCTTGCTTATTTCCACAATGGTCTATAGTGTAATCAGTCTCGCACTTCGACTATGAATAAATATCTGTTGTTTATTCCGTATACTAAATATACCACTACCAAAATGTCCTATTTTAACTAATCTTATGTGACTGCCGAGAAGGGAGTAAGGGTGATGTTCAGTCTGTTATATCGTCGGTTAGGGGGCCTAGCTCTTGGGAGGTAAATTTAACGTTATATAAAATTAAAGGATATTATTGCTAACGGAGTAGGTGTAGTGTCACCCGGTCGTCGCGACGCTATCTCACTTGCAAACACGACGAGTACCAGCCGGAATGTCCTTTGCAAGCACTAAGTTTCACTAAGTTTTCTAAATCCAAAAACACGCGTCGATACCACAAATTTGTATTTCCCACCGATCACGAGAATATATAAGTACGCGGGCGCGTGTGAAGTCGTCCCCGACAATTCTAGAACTAATTTGCACCCCGGCCGTGAGCCAGCGCACGGTCAATATCGTAGGTACCAAGTGGAAATCGATTTACGAGTCGAGACGATTACTGAAGAATATATCGTGATAAAAAATATCGAATTATATGACAAATACTTTACTATCCTTCTAAACACTATGACTAAGTAAGTGTCCGTATATGTTTTTTTTCTACATCGATTTTATGTAAATAGGTTTCTGGGTTTTTTTTTTTACAGAACGATTTCAATGCCTATGTGATGTCATAGCTCTCAATGCCGTCAAGAAAGAAAGAGATAGACAACCATATACGAATATGTCGATCATTTTTCGAGTGGAAGCCCATATCAGCCCCCTTGTATATTGCTTTTCTTTGTAAAACGTAGTATTATTTTATATAGAAAGGGTAAAATATTTGCTTACGCTAGGGCTTGACAAAACGACACGTTATGAGTATCAGTATATTGACATTTTTTTGTGGTAATTATTTATCTACATCTAGAGTAGGAAAATAACAACCAACACATTTTTAAAGTGTTTCTTACAAATACTACTGGAGCACACGAGGTAAATATTCTTTTTTAGGGTTCTGTAGCCAAATGGCAAAAACGGAACCTTTACAAATTTTTTTCTCTCCGTCCGTCCGCATGACACAGTCCTATAATTCTACCGCCTTTGCATCAATTCTTATAAAATTTCTAATGAAAGGTGACTAACATAGTAACATAAAAACCCGGTCAAGTATGTGTTGGTTCACGCAGTTAGAGTTTTTCACTGTAGTAACTGAAATTTTATCAAAAAAAAAAGTTTATCAAACGATACTCAACTCAAATCTATCGAAAACCAAACCTTTACGGTGACAATCAAGAACTTATCTAGGCATAAGTAGTAGCGCAGCTGCTACTCACTGGATTAGTTCCATGAACTTAAATAATTTATACATTAATTTTATCCATAAATACCTGTTTTACAAAAGCGCCAGATTCATCTCAGTACTTTTTAATGGAATTTGTGCGCAATGTTTACTTTTTCGACTACATTTTTTAATCTACTTAGCTATGATAGTTTTCCTTATAATTTCGTTATATATGCTTCTACCATGATTTTTTTCATACACCCTAAAACAGTTATTTACCTGGCAGTGACACACTGGGCTCTAACAAAAATTTGCAATTTAAAGCTTAATATTAAACTTAACACATCTCTGAATTGAAAAATGATTTAACATACCTTTATTATTTTTATACGAGGTATCCAACGACACTCCATACTATATTAGTGCAGTGCAGTTTCAGAGAAACTTCCTTGCGCGAACGCTTGAGTTGTAGAATGAGCTGTCTGCCAAGGTTTTCTCTAAGGACAGTATTGGGTTTTTCAAGAAAGAAGTTATTAGATTGTTGAAGGATTGGCAAGAGAATGATACTCCTGGTGTTGCAAGCGTCCATAGGCCACGGTGACCGCTTACCATCAGGTGGACTGTAAGCTTGTTTGCCAACTTAGTGGTATAAAAAAAAGTCTGACAGACGGACGAACGGACATGGTGAAACTATAAGGGTTCCTTATTAACTACGGAACCCTAAAATTTGAGAAAAACATTGAACACACATACATAGAACTGAAGGATGAACAATTGACGTTTGTTAATTTTTTTTCCATAAAATGTATATTTTGCGAGTTACCCTCAAAGTTAAAAAAAATGTGTCCCCTCCCCCCTCCTCTAACATATAAACGGCGTGTTATAAAAATCTGAAAAAAATCACATGTTTCGTTAATGATGACACAGATAAGGGAACAAGGCGACTTAACATACCTCAATAGATGCTATTGATGTATCTAAATAGACCACGTCTATCTGTTCTACGTCCTCTTAGGGGACCTAAGGGAGCACTAAATTACGATGATTTAAGAAATCTAAGGGGTCATGAAAATAGGGACAAGTTCTACAAATAATAATAAAAATATTAACAAAATTGTACGACCTGAAGTAAGTATGATACTTCCTTAACAATTATTGGCACTTGCACATTGATTTTACGCTAACGCAGTAGTTATAATTATAAGCAAAATTCGTATTTAATCTTCAGTAAAATAGACACTAACTTTTATATTTTACAATAGGTTATTTCTGCAAACTAATGACAACTAAATAGTATTGCCAGAAACAAAAAGCTGCGTACGTAACCTAATGTTTTGTGCGTAAGGCGCGGCCTTGATAGAAATGGTACCAAACATAGTTCTTTATAAAAAAATTCAAATAAAATTGGCGCGAACGAAATAAATTTAATAATTTTATAAGTTTTTCAGATATTAGCAATAAATCCGATTCTACGGAACCCTTACTAAATTACCACATGCACTTGGCCGGTTTTTTTCTGGACCAGCTTCAGATCTGGAGCATCACATTCAAGACAAGTGCTCACCAACTTGTATACAACTATGTTATTCAAACACTATCCACTATTAACAATATTCCTGATCTATAAGAATTCTTCTTTAAATCGTAAAGCATTAATTAAATATTATTACTTATTTACTTGGGAAGTTCAAAATTTTCAATGTTTCCACCGTCACATTATTTCGCCAGCCAAAAGGGTCATAAATAATATATCGATAATGCACAATGTCGGTAATGCACGTAGCCAACACTATTCTCAATCCTCGCAACACTTAATCATTTTTTTTGGTACCTTTCATCAATAAGCTGACATTTAGGGCGTTCCTTCTGAGCCGCGTTGAAATTTAATACTAAAACCTCATTTCAGCACTAACTAACCGTTCCGTCTAAGCACATCTGATAATTTCAGCGGCGCTATTATTGTCCTAATAAAACGCGTGTGTATATGTTTGAGTATTTTATTTTGATTTTTTTGGTGATAATAACAAAGATATATAACTCATAATGCAAAAATAAACTTTTCTTATAAGAAAAACAACGTTATAACTATTTTTCTAAAAGGATTCACTTTCACATTTCACAGCTGTCAAAAAGTAGCGCAAAATACCCATCTCCCGACATGGGTTTTTGGTAGGAACATTTCGTAGTAAAACCTTGTTTTTTTAGAGAGAAGTTTATTTTTGCATAATTAACTATATATCTTTGATATTATCTACAAAGAAATCAAAATAAAATACTTAAAAATAAAATACTTAAAATCACACGGAACTGTCAAAAAATTACGCGAAACGCGTTTCATTTGGACAATAATAGCGCCGCTGAAATTGTTAGATTCGCTCAGACGGAACGGGTAGTTGGTGCTAAAATGAGGTTTTACTATTAAATTTTAACGCGGCTCAGAAGGAACGCTCTGAAGGACGCGCTATACCGCCGCGATAAAACTTGAATATGGCGCTTCGCTAAACTTAGATATAAGCACAGGACTATATTTACACATGACTCTGGAGAAATGATATACAAAATCGAGGAATGGGAGTTTTGGCGCGAATCTTAAGAAGGAGTGGTGTCTTTTTTTGTTTAATTTTTCTAAATTCATTTAGTGACTTTCGATGTATATATTTTAGCAATGTTTTACGAAAGCGTGTTAAGAATTGTGAAGCGAAGGCACATGAATAGTGAATTATGAAGAAATAAGCAGAACATGACGCGCAATATCTGAGGATCCACACCAAATCTCCCGCCCAATCTTGGGACTTAAAAACGAGGACGCGCGGTAACGGGGAACGGTAACGCGTAAGGGGGAACTCCCCTCCTGGCGGTGACTCACCTTCGGGTTCGAGACTCACGCCGGTCGAAGGGACGCCCCCGAGAGCGACAACCCAAGCCGAGGCTTCCCCCGCGGGAAGCCCTTGAGCGTTGGGCGCTATATGGGCTGAGGCTCCTTCAGAGTCTCGCCCCAAAAGTCCGGTGAAGCAGTAATGGCTGCAACAGCCAACTGCATAGTCAGCTCAGAAAAAAAAAAAAAAAAAAAAAAAAACGCCCGCGCTACGATACGATATAATATAATTGACTTTGACTCTGGCAAATGCATAAATGGTCTGCTAAGACCGTGCGAGCCCATTATAATATTAAAAAAAAAAAAACAAAATTCGAAGAATGAAGAAGAAGAATAAAACATGGTCAAATGTCAGTGATCGCCATAGAACGCGGATTTTGATTTCTCGACAATTTATTTATAAATCTCTTTAAGAAATTCACAAAGAGCAATAATAAATTCAACGACATTTATTTTTCGAGTAACAAAACGTTGCTAGGTAACGATAGAGACGTATCTCAACATCCCATCTCCTTTTTTAAACAAAACTGTTTGTTAAGTGGAGGTTCCTGCTAGCTTGCACAATTCCTGAAGCCGAGGTCTAAATAGAGGCTTGGTTAGAAAATCAGCCAGCTGATCCTTCGTGGCTATCTTCTCAACTCTTAAATCTTTATCAACAACGCACTGCCTCACAAAAAAGTGTCTTAGCTTTATGTGCTTCGTCCGCTGGTGAGTTTCATACGGTGGATCATGAGCCAATCTTATTGCAGATTCACTATCAATAAAGAGCTGAGGGATTATCTTCGTTCCAGCAATTTGCATGAAATCAATTATCCGTGTAATCCATATTATCTCTCTTGCGGTCTCGCTAGCAGCCACAATTTCAGCTTCTGTAGAGGATATAGCGACAGTGGACTGACGCTTGCTTTGCCATGCTATAGCACCATTGGCGTAAAGGCATATCATGCCACTCGTTGAGCGTCCAGTACAGCTGTCACCTCCGTGATCAGCGTCGCTGTAGCACCGTAAGCCTTGGAGCACAGTGGAAGGCTTGTAAGTAATTCCGTAGTTTACGGTGCCCTTAACATAGCGCAAAATTCGCTTAACTCTCGCTACGTCTTCAGGTTTTGGGTCGTCAAGTGTGCGTGATACTATTCCGACGGCGAACGCAATGTCTGGTCTTGTGCCGACCATCAGGTAAGATAGTGCGCCAACAGCTTGACGATAAGGAAAGTTCTGTGTCTCATTACTATCCTTCGTGGACAGCACGGTATTTTTTACGATCGGTGTCGTAGCTGCTTTACAGTCTTGCATACCGAATCGTTCTAGTAGCCGTCTTGCGTAACCTTTCTGGTCAATCTTAATTGTCCCATCACTTTTCCTTTCTATTTCTATTCCCAGAAAATAGGAACCACATTTGGTCGTTATTTTAAAACGTTGCCTCATCTCATTTAAAAACTTCGCAGTTTCTTCAGAGCTCGCAGAAGCAATTAAACCGTCATCGACGTACAGAGCCATAATCAGCTTCTTTTTACCCTCTCCTCTTTTAAATAAGCATGGGTCACTTTCACATTGCTTGAAGCCAAGTTTAAGGATGTGCTCAGTTATTGTGGAGTTCCAGCATCGCGGAGCTTGCTTAAGGCCATAAAGACTCCGTTTAAGCTTGCAAACTTTTCCATCATTGCTTGAGTATCCTTCAGGCGGTTTCATGTATATCTCTTCTTTCAATGTTCCGTACAAAAATGCAGTCGATACATCGAACTGAGAAAGTGAAAGTTTTTCCTGAGCAGCGATACTGAGCATTGCTCTTATTGTGCTAGTCTTTGCAACAGGACTGAAGGTTTCGTCGTAGTCTAGGCCTTTTTTCTGCGAATAACCCTTAATTACTAAGCGGGCTTTGTATTTTTCTATACTACCATCTGGGTTTGTCTTAATCCGGTAAAGCCACTTGCATGGAATGGCTTTCCTTCCTTTGGGCAGGTGTGACATTTCCCAGGTTTCATTTTCTTTTAGTGAATTAATCTCACTATCCATTGCTTTGCGCCATTGTTCAGAATCCTTAGCTGTCATCGCTTCTTTGAACGTGCTTGGTTCTGTGAGAGGATCGTCGCTTAACGAATTAACGTTGAAACAAACGTTGCAGACAAAGTCCTTATATTTAGCTGATGGCTTAAGGTTTGAGCGATCTCGTAGCGTCATCCTGCCTTCTGCCTCAATTTCAGATGCAGACAGTGGCGAATCAATTCGACCTTCTTCTGTCTCTGGTTCATTTGCATCAACGACTTCATCATCTGCTTCTATCGTATCTTTGACCTCTTGCTCAAATAATGGCTCCTCAAAAGGTTGTTCTGCTTCAGAATATGTGTCTGCCACAGGGACTTGTGTTTCAACCGGCGTTTCATTTTGTTTAGGCAATGGTCCAGCTGTTTGTTCATCTCGCTGATACGATGATGCAGTTGTTTCTCCATCGTTAGTTGTCAATGATTGCTGGTTATCACATTTGTCGTACTGGCTTTCATATTCAGGCACACCGAAGTTAAATTGGGTATCAGGCCTGTTGACATCATTGTTACCTTGCATAGCATCAGGTTCTTTGTTATCTTGAAGATGACCCAACAAGGGATTCTCATCGAAAATGACGTCTCTTGATCGTATGAGTTTGAAAGAGTTGGAGTCCCATATACGATAACCGTCGTCAGAGTCGTAACCGATCAGTATTCCCTTTTGTGCCTTTCTTTCCAACTTTCTTCTTCGTTGTTTAGGAACATGTGGATAGCAGTGAGATCCAATTATTCTTAAATGGCTCAGTCTGGGCTTCTTATGGTGCCATAGTTCATACGGGGATTTTCCATCGATACAGGTAGGCCCTGTTCTGTTCAAAATATACACCGATGCCATAACCATTTCAGCCCATAGTCCTGTAGGAATTTTGGCATGTGCATGCATTAGACTTCGTGCCATTTCCACAACTGTTCTATTTTCTCTCTCCGTTGGATTCTGTTGTGGAGTGTAGGGCATCGTCATTCTCTGCTTAATGCCTTCTTTGTTGAGAATTGCTTGTACCTTGCCGTTGTCGAACTCACCGCCATTATCGCTGAGCAGTTCCTTTATTACAACTCCAGCTGCTTTCACTTCAGACAGCATTAGTGACAGCTTCGCGTGTACTTCAGCTCGCATAAAATAAACAAATCTATAGCGCGTGTAATCATCTTTGAAGAGGACGAAATATCGCAGCTTTGAAATTGAGTAGGGAAAGGGTCCGCAAACATCTGCATATACCAATTCTCCAGGTCGTGTTGCCTTCTCTCTGGTTCCAAACTTTAATCTGTGGTGTTTTCCATAGATGCAACCTTCACATAGCTCTTTGGTTACTTCTGCTTTAATGTTGAACTCTCTTTCTATCAATTTCTTCACATGACTCTTGTTTTGATGGCCTAGTCTTTCATGATATAGTTGTAACAGATTAGAAGTTGTTGACAACTGGTTCACTCGTACAGTTGGTTTCAGACATCTCAATTTCAGTTTTAATAGTCCTCCAAACTTGCTGCGGGTGCCAATGACTTTTATTTGTCCATCTACTTTGAGAGTGCATTGTGTTGTGGTTGACTCAAAAACACTTTTGTCCGATTTGTCATGGGTAGCGAGTACTGAGTATAAATTTCTGCTGATGCTGGGTACGTACCAAACATCCTTTAACAGTATCGGCTCTGGTTTGCCATTTACATCAGCCTCTACAAGAATATTTCCAATGCCTAGGGCTTCAATACATTGGCCATTCGCGCCGGTCACTGTGTGCTGGCTTTTGAAATAGGTAAAGCTTTGAAACAGGTCTCCCCTATTAGTGACATGACTGGTTGCTCCATTGTCCACGTACCAATTTTCCAAGTCCCTTGTTTCGCCAAATCCTTCTGCCGAATGTAATATCAAAATTGTCAGATTCATGTTAACAGTGTTGGATTCCTTGGGCGGTCTGCCATCATGGATCCATTTCTTGCAACTTCTAACTCTATGGCCCTTTTCTTTACAATAATTGCAAATGATTTCCTTCTTGGAATAATTCTTCTTCTTACCCTTGTCCGTCTTTGCATACAAAGCTTCTGTAACAGTCTCGTCTTCTCTGACACTTAAGTCATTCTGACATAGAACTCTTTCATGTGCGCATAATTAACTTGTCAGGTTTTCAACTGAGCGTTCCTTTTTTGAAATTAACAGCCAACTGGACTTAAATCCTAGATATTCTGAAGGTATTGTGTCTAGGATTTTACATATTAGGAGAATTTCTGGTAGTTTCGCCTCATTCTGTAATTCCATACACAATTCGCTCCAGATGTTCTTTAGAACTGACACATGAGTTATGATGTCGTGATCTCGGTCCTTTTTGTAACTGAAGAATTTCAGGCATAGGTCATAGGTTTTGTCAACACACGTACCTCCAAATATGCGTTCTAGCTCATCCCACATGTCTTTTGCACTATCAAATCTCAGAACTTTTTGCAAGATGTCATCGGACATATTTGTCGTGAATAAAATTAAAATTGCACTATTCAAGCTTTCAAAACTCTGAAGACTTTCTTCAAACTTTACCTTTTCATCGGCTGTTGCTGTAGGTGCCACGGTTGGCCTGGTTTTCTTTCCTTCTAGAATGTCAAGACATCCCGGCATTGCCTTAAGCACTATTTGAATTTTATATCTCCATGTTTTATAGTTTTTGGGATCCAGGTTCCCTACTTGAACTTTGCAAGCATTTAGAATTGCTTTTTCCATGATCTCTGCTACCACTTTAAGAAATTCACAAAGAGCAATAATAAATTCAACGACATTTATTTTTCGAGTAACAAAACGTTGCTAGGTAACGATAGAGACGTATCTCAACAAATCTAAATCTTAGTACATATTTAGTTGTAATCAATTCATATAGGTATTTGGTAAGTACGTAGTACTATACATTTTTACTTTGGGTTGTTCGTTGTTCCATTTTTGTGGGACAATGGACAACTCCATCCCCCCTGAGCCACTTAATTTATTGAACGTTGCGCCCTCTCCAGGCCTATTCACACAGACTAATGATAACCCCCGCAAACGTGAGAGAACCGACGATGAAAGTAGTGTATCATCCAGTAAAAAAACTATAACCAATCCCAATACAGCTTCCCCGTCAATTCAGACAGTATACACTCACCCTAGTTTGGTTGCTCACGACCGACAGTATTCCAAGGGTCAATACTTCAGGGTCAGGCTCTTCCACCACGTTTGTTCTGTTATAACACATCATTAAAGGTAGAGACATCTGTATTTCCAACTATTCAATGTAACAATTGTTGCAAATTCGGACACATACAGTGCCATAGTAAACCTCGATGCTACATATGTGGTAATGAACATGCAGGTGATAACTGCTCTGTGTCTCCGGATCAAGCAAAATGTATTTTTTGTTCTGGCCAGCATTTTGCCACAAACAAAACATGCCCTGAGTACATTAGGCAAAAAAATATAAAGCAGAGCATGTCTGAAAATAACATATCTTATGCAAATGCCTCCTCCCAATTTGCTACAGTTTCTAAATCTTATGCTGAAGTCAGTCGATCCCCTGCCCTACCTCTCACTTAAATCTTCAAATTAATAATAATAGTCAAATTAGGTTCCCTTCAAACCCCTCCATTCCGACCAACTCTTACAGGAAAACTATTACAATTAGTCCTAAAACCAAGCCAATCTTTTCCCCAAGCTATGATATACAGGCTCATAACCAAATTGTATGTTCTCCACCCTCTTCCCTTCCCAATAGTTGCGCTTTGTCCTCTTCTTCTGATATCTCACCAAATGATAACCTCTTGGATATCACTCTAAATTTCTTACTAAGCCTTATTTCCAGATTTAATGATAGCTTACCGAACGACGTTGCCAGTAAAATAATTCAGATAGCCAATATTGCTCAGTCAAATGGAGCCCACGCGGCTCATACAGTGGAACTGTAAAAGTGTCAGACACAAAAAAAGTGAACTTATATATTTACTCAATAAATGCCGCCCCTCCATTGTCGCCATCTCGGAGTCATGGCTAGTCCCTGGTTCTCGATTTCGTGTCCAGGGCTACTCCTGTCTTCGGGACGACAGATCAGATGGTTGGGGTGGCTCTCTCCTTCTAATTAAACATTATACTCCTTTTTCACAAATCCCTCCCCCCCCCCCATCATCATGAATTTACCGCTGCCATGGACATTTCATTTCTTACTTTATATATTCCACATCCTCACCCATCGCTGATTCCTGATCTAAAACAAATTATTTTATCCCGTCCCAAGCCTGTCATTATAATGGGTGATTTTAACAGTCATAACCCTTCTTGGGTTCTTCACACTATTACGATTCATTTGCTCTTCTATTGCTAGACTTATTTGATGAAACGAATGTCTGTGTTCTCAATGATGGATCTCCAACTCGTAGAGTTTCTCCCTCCCAAAACCTCAAAAGTGCTGTAGATTTATCGTGTAATTCTCCTTGCCTTGCCCTAATTATGAGTTGGTTTGTTTTTCCACAATGTTTAGGGAGTGATCATTTTCCTATTGTTCTAACCTTACCCCATCGTATTACTCCAGTTCAGTCTCCTTCTCCTCTACTCAAGTTTAATTTGAGAAAAGCTGACTGGTGTCTCTTTTCTTCGTCGGTTGATAGCAAAATTTCTGGAAACTTTGATAACAATGACTATCATCATTTAACAGCCTACACACAATTTGTTTCTGCTCTTTCTTCTTCTGCTGAGAAAATTTTTCCCCTTAAAAATTCAGCAAGGAAAAAGATATCGTCCCCCCCATGGTGGGATTCTGAATGTACTGCCCTGATAAGGCAGCGTAAGTTAGCAGAATCGCTCTTTTCTCGTAACATGTCCATGGATAATTTTTTGAATTTCCATAAATTGCTGCCACTGCAAAGAAGATTGTTTCTAAGAAAAAAAAAGATAGCTGGAAGAAATTCTGCGAAAGTTTATCCCCGAGATCCCCTGTAGCATTAGTATGGAATAATACTAAAAAATTTCGAGGCTCCCTTATTGCAAATGATCCTACCTCTTATGACCCTTCAACATGGGTAGACTTCTTCTGTAGCAAATTAGCTCCCCCCTCAGCTCCTAACATAGACAATATCCCTTCTCTTTCTTTTTTCCCAGATATTACCAATTGGTTAGACTCTCCGTTCTCTTTAGAAGAATTTAATTGTGCCATAAATGGTCTTCATGACTCCTCCCCAGGAGAAGATAGAATCCCATACTCGTTCATCAAAAACCTTTCTTTTACAGCCCAAAAACATTTTCTCAAAATCGTTAATCAGATTTTTTCCACTGGTGAGATCCCCACAGCATGGAATAGCCAAATCATTTTTCCTATTTTAAAACCCGGTAAAAACCCCTCTGACCCTAATTCCTATAGACCAATTGCTCTCTCATCTGCATTAGCCAAAATCATGGAACATATGTTCAAGAATAGACTTGAATGGTTTATGGAAAACAATGGGAGTTTGGCTAAATCACAGTTTGGCTTCAGAAAAGGAAAAGGCACAGTCGACAGTCTTAGTATTGTCACATCAGACATTCGTATTGCTATTTCTAAGAATGAATTCCTAGTTGGAGTTTTTCTGGATATCTCCTCGGTGTTCTTTTACCAGTTCTCAAACAAAAATTACTACAGCTAAATGTCCCAGTAAAAGTCATTCAATTTATTTTAAATTTGCTTATGCAGAGGATCATCCATATTCGCTCTCAGGGATCTCTTCTTCCAGCAAGATATGTTTGGAAAGGTCTCCCACAAGGATCGGTTCTCAGCCCTCTTCTCTATAGCTTATACACATTTGACTAAGAGCAATCTGTCAATTCTTTACGTCGTATACTTCAGTATGCAGATGATTTTGCATTATATTTCCCTAGCCAAGACATTTCTTTAGCTCGAACACGCCTTAATTCAGCAATGAGGTATCTTTCAGATTGGCTTTCCAATCATGGACTAGAGCTCTCTTCCCCTAAAAGCTCAGTGATAGTGTTCTCTAGACGCAGATCTTCTCCAGATATTGAAATTCTTTATAAAAATCAGGCTATCCTATTGGTAGAAACAGTAAAATTCCTGGGAGTTTTCTGGACTGCAGAATGACTGGTATTCCTCATCTAAATTATATCACTCAAAAGTGCGAAAAGGGGGTTAATGTTCTTTGCGCTTTAGCAGGTATTTGGTGGGGCAGTCATCCATACACACAAAAATTAATTTATAATGCCATAATTCGTAGTCATTTTGATTATGCTTGCTTTACTATAGAACCATGTAATAAATTGGCATTAGCTAAACTAGACCTGATTCAATATAAATGCCTTAGAATTATTACTGGAGCAATGAAGTCCACTCCTATTAACTGTCTTCAAATAGAATGTGTTGAACCTCCTCTGAAATTACGCCAGCAGTTTCTTAGTGATCGATTTATATATAAATTATTTCAATTTGATTCACATCCTTTATTATTGCGATTGCACCAATTAGCTATACAAGTTCAATTCTCCCCTTACTGGTTTCATAAAGATATTCCTCCTATTCTTAAAAGCTTTTTCAAAATTGCCAATCTTACATGCCCTCCTACTAAATTTCCCAGACTCCAATAAAACTTCGATTGTACTATATTCATATAACATATAATATTACACAGCAGACGTATATATATATATATATATATACACATACATACATCCATATTTACATTTTACAAAAATGCAAATAAATAAATAGGTATTCATAACATATTAAGGATAATATAAGATACACATACATGCACATATTCATATATACACATACAGACAAATATTAATACATATATATAAATATACAAATATATATAAAAGATAGAAAATAAAACTATACGTAAAAGAACTTATAGGTCCTATCTGATTCAATCCTTGTTCGGCCGCCCGAACACAAGCGGGTGCTACACACAAATACGCACATATACATAAATGCACACACATATTCAAACAGACGTTGCACACCCGAAAGTGGCCCAGCCCCTACACAACAGCCCGGCAACAAATGCACATCATTTAAACTACCATCACTTCGGAAACTAGCCTAAAGGGAGATTAATTTTGTGTGATACTATTACTATATTCAACTTGGTATCCCATCGAAACCATGGTTTTTCCGTCATCGTGATACAAGTAGAATGTTTACTACAACTATTTGTTGCCTTCGTTTTGGTCCTGCTTGTACTCCGGTATATTTAGCTAAACTCAGGATCAGGGACAATTCTTTGTGTGAATGTGGCTTGGACGAGGGTACTATGGATCATATATTTTTTGAATGCCCAAAACTGAAATCATCATTGTATGAATTACTACCCTGTAATATCCCTCGTCCTATTGACCTTAAATGCTTCCTTACTTATGTATATTCACGTAAAGTCATCAAAATTTTGTCTAAATTCATGTCATTTAATAATATTAGACTTTGAAATTTATGTATTGTTTTGTATATATGTTTATGTATGGTTAAGATATTTTTAAATATGTATGTATTCCAATTTTGTTTCTAGTTATCTAGTAGTTTTTTGTTTTTGTAGTGTACATTTAATATTTACATCAATAGAAACCGTTCCCCAGCATCATATTTATTTCGTGTTAACTGACATTGGCAAATACTTGAGTCTTCTGACTTAATTAAAGCCACAAAAAAAATAAAAAAATAAAACATTTATTTGGCAAGTAATGCTACACAGTATTTATATATATTTGTGGTGAGTGTGAATTTTCTTTAACTAATTGGAGTTTTCTCAAAATTTGATCGAAAACTTTGAATGTTAAATTTCTAAAATAACATTGCCCGTAAGGTTTCGACCTTCAGGCTGGATATCTCTGAAGTCCACATTGCGTTTATGAGGGAGAACATCCTTTGCGTAGGTGCATTGGTGCTTGGCTAGCATAGCACATACTGCACAAATGCCAAGCATTTTTTTGTGAGGAATGTGCCTTTTCTTTAAGTTCTTTAAAATGTTTTTACACTTCTGTAAAGCTGACTTTGTCGCCTTCCATTTTAACTAAGTCGTGAAATAGTGACGCTTGGACATGTAATAATTTCAGTCAGCTCTGAGCACTCATTTGAAAATAGAATTGGTTGGGTGTACAAAAGCGAAAGTCTGGTTGTTTTTCCCTTGCCTCTTTTAGTTACTCTAACCAATAAATTCAATGCAGCCAGAATTATTTTAACGGTGAGTATATTTGACATGCCAAGAGTGAGCCATCTGGTTTTGCTATATCCTTAAAGTTTTTTTGTATTGTATTTCTGCTTTATTGTAAGTGATTCTGTGCAAATCGTGTAAATATAAAAAAGAGCTCTTTGTTACTAGATTTCAACATCAATGGGAAGTAAATCTTCCACTGTTTTAATAGCATTGTGCGCTATATGTGCTGCGCATCCCACACCAACTATTTCTCTTCCTAGGCTTTCTTGTGGCTTTGTAAAAATGTTACATTTTCACCTACACATTGAATCCTGCCAAAATTTGGATTTGCATTGTTGGCACTAAAATGAACCAACTTTTCTTTGAGTTAGTCTTTTGAAGGGTTTCCATTAAAGAATCATATATGGTGGCTGTGGTTTCACCTGGTAAATTTACAATATCTAACAATTTTACATTAATTCCTGTATCAGGCTTGGGTTGTCTTTATAATTCCAGACTTCTTTCAAAAAGTTTTTTAATTAGCTTAGAAGTGCAGTCCATTAATCTAAAGCTTTGATTATGGGTCTTTTTCTGCTATTTGGAAACTTGCCCATAAAAGACTGTCCTAAAAAAAAATTATTAAATGCTGTGAATGTTTGTTAATATAACGAAGGGCAATAGTAAATTAAATTACATCTTTAAAAAGCCCACACATTTTCCTCTTAGTTTTTGAGTTATTGACAACAACAAGTTTTTGTTTATTAAAGTAATCTGAAGTCTTTTTTTTTTATAGCTTTAATTTTTTTTTCTTAATATTTTTACAAATAAATCAACATTATTTAAACAAATTTCACTTATTATTTTGACTCTCCTTAAGGCTTATAACTTTTGTGTCAAACTTTATAAAATCAACTTCTTAGTTTTACAGTATTTTTAAGATACAAGATATTGATGGTATGACAATAAAGTACAGTAAAGTAGTTTATATCACCATCAATCACCAAAGTGTACAACCACTTTAACAAAAAAATATTACCTCCTTTAACCATTTATTACAATCAACATTTTGGATTGACAAATATGTGCTTGTTTGCCACCTTGGCATAAAAAAAAACTTTTAAACATTTGTACTTTTGAAGTAACTAAAATAATTAACATAATGCCACAAAACCTTACAAAAATCAGTCTTAATGTTGCCCTTTAGGAAAATATCTTTGATTTGTTTTTTAAAGACCAGTACAGATATTGGAAAATAATAAAATAATCTACCTTCTAGGGTAAGATCTGGCTCTGATAACTTCGCCAATATTTGGTCAAAACTGACAACAGAAATATCATTTTCCACCTTCCTCATAATCTACTTTATAAGAACAGCAGCTTAGTGATATTCCATGTTTCTGACTTTCAACTTAACTAAATCATAACTACCATTGTTATATTGCTGTTGGCTGATTGTACTAGGCCCTGCAGTATTCTTAAAGCAGTATTAAAATTGTGACATGGTTGTGTAATGTTGGTTTCTGTAATAATGTTTGTATGCCATGCCCCCCCTCTTAAAATTTCCAGGTATACTTTTCTAAATTTGGGACTTATTGACATGAAGCCAAGATATAAAACAAACTTTTTTTTCGGCTATTGTGTAACGGGTCCGTCACTCTCAAAATGAATATTCTTTTGTTATGAAAATTGCTATCAGCAAACTTTTTTTAATCAAGATTCTTGCTGACACAACGCTATATACCAAATTTCATCAAAATTGATTTAGCCGATTAAGCGTAAAGAAGTAACAAACATACATACAAACTCACGAATTTTGGCTTTATAATCATCATCTACTCAATTTTGTACTTGTTTAGTTTAGAAAAATCAAATGTGACTATTCCCGTTTTTGGTTGTGTTGGAGTTGGGATTAAAATATATGGGTGATTATACGCTATTTGAGTTTTTTGTGTCCTACAAGGAAATGTTATCTAATACCTTCAATATTTATTATTTCTCTATGTGACACTATTTATTAATTTGTAATGATATGGGCCAGAAGATTTATCAATTTTTTCGTGTTTTGTAAGAACCAGAGAAAAATGTGTTAACAGAGGAGTGACACTATTGGCAGAGTAGTGACAAATTAAAGCAGAGAAGTGACATATCATTGATTACTAGCTAAGAAAGGGAACTAATAATAAATTATACATATTAATTATATTATTGAAACATTTTTATTGTAAAAGATAGTTACATCCAGTCTTCAACATTTCTAAATGCAACCTTATTATAAATATTAATAGTTTGTTTATGCTTAAGTTTCAATTACCCGTATCTTATCAGTCTCATCTAAGATAAAAGTTACAGTATACACTGTTTGATAGTTTTTAATTAAAAACATAAAAGTTACATTTACTTAAATCACGTTAATGGAAATAATAATAAAACAAAAATATAAACTTCTTTTTCAAAACAAAAGTAGGTTCTTACTATCTAATTATCTTAAATCACTTTAATGGAAATACAATTACTAAATAAACAAAAATATAAACTCCTTTTTCAAAACAAAAGTACTATCCAATGTACACCTATCAGTATTGAAACAATTTAAACAAATAAACTTAAAAAATATCAGTCAACAATATACATGAAAACATGTATTTTATTTCAAAGACTTAAAATCCTCATTCAAGACACTCAAGAATGGGAAAAAAATCACTAATGAAAAAAAATATTAACTTACGAACGAAACAACAGTACTTACTATCTAATAATCCACCAATCAGTGCTAATTAAACATGTGAACTAAAAAATATCAGTCAACTTATCTTTTACAAAGAGCAGAATCAACAATTTTCAAAAACTAAACTAACAATCAACAACTTACTTTTCAAATACATCTACAGGCTTTGGAAACTTGTAGAATACTCTGTTGCCTTTCATAAGTATATTTGGCACTGGTAATATGGACAATATCTGTTCCCATTTAACATCAGACATGTCATTGTCATTTATTCTAAAAAGAGTACCATCTTTATTGGAGATCTTTAAAAAAGTAACCCTGATCTCTCCTTCTTCTTCATCAAAATCTGAAGAACATACGCCAGCATATCTATATTTTTTGTTATTAATATGGTATTCGACAAGGACAAAATCTCCATTCTTGACAGTCATAGCAGTGTCTGCATTGTCTTTATCAGTTGTATTATTCAGATGAGTAGATGTACTTGCAACCATTTCGTTTGGCACATCTTCCTCAGAATCAGTGTATACTGCAGCAACATCCAATTTGGTTTTTTGGTTTTGGGGGTATTTAATGTCGCCTAAGTGGAAGTGAGGACAATAATTGTTACAAAAGCAACTGAGACTCTTCATGTACAACGTATTGCTCAGATTGGTTCCACGTACTTGATGTACTTTCAGTGTACCCGTAAAAGGTTTGATATTTGGTCTATTATCTTCCAACAACTTCTTTTGAACCTCATCTTTGGGTATCACAAACATTTGTATGCCGGGGCAATATTTGTCTAATTCCGTAGCAAAGTCGTTAATCGTAGCAATGTCAGTTCCTAAAGCTACAATTTTGTCAGCGGTACGCTTACATGTCGCTCCAATGCCGTCTGGAGCTCCTTTACCATGACCGGCTTCATGATAGTTCCAGGTATAATAACAAATATTCGGATAGGCTTTGGTCAATTTACAAAGTAAGTAGAAAAACATATCTTTGTTACGGTATTGTGTAACAGGGCCATCACTTAAAAAATAAACGTTTACTACAGTCGACGGAAGGAGTTCCATTACTGGTTTTAGATGAGCCCAGATTACAGGGACGTTATGGCTTAAGTTTTCAGAAATTGTAGCGAAACATTTTGTTTCACCCTTTGTGTATAAGACCACAGTATGCAAACTTATTTGGGTATGTGACCCAACAAAATGAAAAGATTGAATTTCTGAAGAATACTTTGCATTATAATTTTCGGAAAAGTCCATATGAATTAAGGCATCTTATTCAGTTAAATTATCTTTTACACTTTTGATTGTTTGATACTGATTGACTATATTTGATTCATGCTTTAAAAAAAGTTCAAGGGTTTCTTCAAGTTTTATAACAATATGTTTCGGAGCACAGTTTAATGTTACCTTAGTATATTTGCGAACCTTGCGTTTCTTTTTTGTTTTCGCATCCAGAATGTCTTCTGTAATACATTGCCATGACGTGTATTTGATGGGGAATGAGTTGTCGAACTCATTATAATGTATAGAACGTTTATTGCAGATAAGACATTGTCTCATACACTGATAGCTTGGAAAATCTGTGATCCTGCCAGTTTCAAGGAACTTAAGATTAGCTCCATGTTTGCATGAGTTATGCATAAACAAGTCTGTCTTTGGTTGATGTTTGGGGTTACAACCCAAAATGGTCGTAGGCGGCAAAACAGTGTGTAACTCAACTTAATATTTTTTTTTTTGTAAATTTGTCGTGTAGATTTTTCATTGTGTCCTGTAACAATCCCTTCTGTTTCTTTATTTTCCCTTTTGTCATGCTCTCTTTTTTACCTGGGCACAATCTACTATTACAGTCTTCTTCAAAAAAATCTGCAACTACTTTCTCCAACTTTGATTTTGTTTTATCATTTCTTGGCTTCCGTGTTAAATCTAACAAACTTTTATTTGCAGAAGAGGACTGTCTAATGGGTTTCATATTAATTTGGTTCAACACTTTATATTTCTTGACTATTCTACCACTAAGTACTTTTTTAAATATCTTCTTTTCCTTGTCATTCGTTGTTAAAACGATATTTTCTTTAAGTTGATTTCGAATCACCTCACTAAATAATAGTTTTCTTATCACCTCTTCTACATTCTCTTTACTATTACTCTGTATAAGATCGGCCACTTTTGTGTTTGGAGTCATTTCCTGTTCTCGGATGCGCCGTAGTTTCTTCTTATAGTCACGTACTTTTTGTCGTTTTTGTCGTAACTCTTTGATTACATGTTTCTGCTTGTTTATGAGTGTATTTCGTTGTTTCCTCTCAATTTCTAATCGCCTTTTAGCAGCCAAAGCGATATTATTTTGTAGGAGTGGAGGTGGCTCTTCATTATCAGATTCAGGTGGTGTTACTGGACAGACTCTGGTTGATTGTAGCTTTACGCGATCTCTATGTTTTCTAGTCTTCTCTCTCCATATTTTTCTGATACTTCTTTTTTCCCTTTCGGCCATGTCATTAATGCTCTTAATTTGTCCCTTTTCTTTTTTCTTTTTATATTGCTGCCTTTCTTTTTCTTTTAATTCAGCATTTCTAACCGGATCGTTACCTAGAAAAACAACATCACCCGCTTTTCGTTCCACAATTTGACGTAATACATAACATCTACGTACAAAAAACATTGCATTATGCAAATAAACAATTTCGTAACAATAAAGTACAAAAAAATATGCTTACCAAAGGAAATACTCCGACGACTGGCACAAACACATTTTCCGACAGCCGATTGCAAACTGAGGCAAAATAATTAAAGTGTCACTCAACGTCGTTGGCTTGCTACTAACTTCACACTGTCCTACGCGTGTATTTCAAGGTCAAACACATAACTTTGCCATTTCGAGTATCATTTACTACTCTTGAGTTTCGCCAGATGAAGTGACTTTATTGTAAAGTCACATGAAAAAAAAATTTTTTTTTGTAAAATTGAATATTCTATCAGATTTTCTTGGTAAAATATGTTTCAATGTTTATAAAAGCATATGACCATATTAGAAAAAAAACATATTTGCCTACATATATAAAGTATGTGACCATAAAATCACTGTAAGCCAGGAATGGTAAGGCCAGAGGAGTATACATTTATGACTATTTTAGACTTTTTATGCCATAAATAAAACAATTATCGTGAAAAGACTTAATAGTTAATATTCCTTATTGTTTAAGCAAAGATAAACGATAATATAATAGTATTGACATAAAATTTAGGCATGGTGCATTAGAATTCAAATAGCGTATATTCACCCATATAGGTATTATTAGCAACCATCTTCAAGTACAGAATCTTTTTTACTATCACTAGATGAGTCTGAAATATGCATAGAAACATCAAGAAACGTGTTTCCTTCACTCTCATAATGAACGGAATAGTAACTATCTTTATCTACATCTGAACTTTCTTCATAGAGTTTCTTTTTTGATTTATTCTTTTGGTCTCCTTCCGACATTATAACAAATTCACCATTTATTTTTAAATTTACTTTATTTTTATTCTTAAAAACATTCTAGTTAGTATTATAAATTATAAATATACTATTACTGTTATCTTTAATTTGTTCATCTACACTTTTTTGTATGGTTCTTATAACTCCAGTAACGTCATCCAATATTTTCTCTGTCGTGATATGCTTGTCACTATTGTATCGCATCTTTCCTCCTGGCAAAAACAATTTCATTCTCTGTGTTTTATTGACAACATTCTGTTAATCACTACTTGATGTATCTTCATTGTGTTTTTTAAAGGTATAAGTTTTGTCACCACGGCTGCTTCTTGAGGTCTGATTGCATCAGCAAGGATGAAGAAAATCCTAATAACACTTTCTGTTGTTATCAGAACGCCAAATGCCGTTTTTGCATCAGGTATGCCAATACCTTGAGCTACTTGAACGTCAAGACTTCTCTTGATTGCACCTCCAATGCCATCGGCGGCCCCTTTCCATGAGCTGCTTCTGAAAAAGTGGAATGCTTTAACCCGTAGTTAAATATGTTTTGGCTTAAAAAAAAAAAATTGTTTCTATATCGGTTGTAGGCCCATCCGAAAAAAAATGCAGAGTATTAACATTTGGGTAAGAGAACTTCACATGTTTTAATATAGGGTCGAGATGCGCCCGTATTGCCTCTAGATTATTAGATTATGTGCGTTGTTTGGCGAAATAGAACAAAATGACACAGGTGGTTCATCTCTTGTGTATAATACTCATGTAATGTGGAATGTGAAAAATCATATGTCTGAATTTTTTTCCTTAAAAAAATATATTGTTTTAAAACCACATTGCGTACTATGTAGATGTTATGAAGTAGGTGTAATGATAACTTTGTTATTTTAAATAAGTTTATTTATTCACAAAGCTTATTTATTATGGTATTTATAAAAACAATTTTTTTTTTCGTGTCACATAGAGATACACCACACTTTTTACAAAATTTGAAGGTGTATCCACCACGTTTCGGATATTTGCAACGTTGCTGCTTGTCTATCCATATACACCAGTAGGAAGTTTGATCTAATCTTACATCTTTTGCAGGAATTGGTTGCGAAGCCCTCTTACGTATCTTCTCTTGAGTTTTAGTCTGCAACGAGCTGCTGGGTCGTCCTAGCTTTTTTGCATTGCTCTTTATGCCCACACGACATAACGACTCCCCCAAATCCATTCTAAACGTGCATAAATTCAGGATTTTTTAATGATTATGCCCTGTACGAACTTTCTTGTAAATCAGCCAAGAATTTATGACCGCTACGTCTATGAGATGATAAAAGAGAAGCATAGTCCACTAACGGCTTCTCATCTTTATGTTGTATCGCCCAATATATGAGTCTGACAGGTCTACCTACTATTGTTTATTGCCGTGTGAACATACCTATCGCAAATCGTAGCATAGTGTAATAATAATCTAAAAAAAGGTATTCGGGACGATGTTTATAACGTTTTCCTAGACACTTGCGGGACGTTATGTAGAAACTGGGACAGGTGGTCGCCTTATGCTTGTAAATTTATCCATGGCGGCGACTAGCACTGCCTTTTATTCCGAATTCCCCGTCGGAGAAAAAATGTCCCAATACCAAGAAAATGTAACTGATGTCAATATATGGGCAATACTAGTCTCAGGGTTTTGTATAAGCTTTGTAAAAGATACGTTTGTGGCCATGTCCAATTAGTGGACTTGGCAAGTTTGAGAAATAAAATAAAAATGTAAAGAAAAACCCGGGTGATACATCGCATTTTTTTATCTGGTTTGGTTGGTTTACTCCTCGTATTTTATGTAACATTTCAATTACTACATCTGAAGCCACGTTATTAACGCATAAAGTCGGTGGTTCTTGCGTGATTTAGGGCGATCAGGGTTCAAATAATACAATCAACATTTTTCGAAACCGCTTTGAATATTTTTCGATGCAGCGTAACTTTTAAACATTTTAATTACAAAGCTTTAAGAGCAACCCAGGAAAAGCTGATTTAACAAGGGTTTTGTGCTTCCCGCCTGATGATGTTTCCAATGATGCGTTAATAAAGTACGCTAATAGCTTTTCATTAAGGCAAAAAATGGTACGTCTAGTGGCTGCCATAAATGAGTGGTATTAGGATAAAGACAACCAAATTTTATATCATTTTCCATGCTTTTAAAACATGTTCTGAAAAGTGTGATGATAAATTATCACCAACGACAAGTTTAAGCCGTGACTTATTTCTGAACTACCGTGAAAAACCAATCTTCAAGGCAAACATTGTCAAACCATCCGCTTCTGGATCTGTTATATCGCGTATTTTCTGGCCCCACTGACGTCCACTGACCCCACACATGTTCCGACTTAGTGGCTAATCAATCCGACAGCCTGTCAGTCTTTGTGTCTGTCAACAAAAATTTTTGCCAAACCAGGGCCAGGTAAGTTAGCCTTAAAGGTTTTTCATATTTTTTCCTATTTTGTTTAAATATCGTTGAGCGAAAACCCTTAGGTCCATTTTGTCCTATGGGAATCCCCATTCACCTAAAAGCAAACAGTAATTTACAAATATTTCTTCCTTTTTACTACTCAACAACGTGAGACGGCCAGCACTTTCGTTTAGTTCATCATGCTACGTACAGTGTCAAGCTAAAGTTGATTTAGATAGTTTAAAATATTTTGCAGCTTCTGTAGACGTTTAGATATTACTTCTATTATCGCCTTTTGTACTTTTTCGATGGTAAATAAGTTATAACTTATAAGGCATATAATTGTTACCATTTCTAGTATGTCTATTTGTCAGTTATATTTACGTCCCATTCTTATTAAAATTACCATTGCAGCTGTCAACTTGGGTTTTTTAGCGGGTCGGCAAGCCTTAAAATCTAAATATTTTAACTTCCTGCGAACAGTCCGTTCAGATACATTCACACTAACTTCTTCAAATTTAGATTTGATCTGTTTGGTCGTTGAAAATCTGATTTTAAGTAATTTTTTTCAAACATCATTCTGATCTTGGAGTGAACATTGGCTTCTTTTCGCATTTATTATTTCTTTTTGGGCTTAATTCTTCACCTAAGTCAATTTTTTTCTTTATGCGTCTTACGGTGGCTTCTGATACCTTTAACCTTCGTGAAATTTCTTGATTTGAATACATTTTTGTATTAACGAGGGCTTTGACCTCAGCTTTTTTACGTGGAGAAATATCTCCTTTCTTACCCATATTTAAAAGTAAAAATTAATGAAGTCTGGTGCTTAAAAAAATCACTAGTAAAGGTATGCTACGAAATTAGTGAAAATAGCGAAAAATATAACAAAAACACGTCCACACCTGCGGCACGCTAGAATGCGACTAAAGAAAACAGGTCTGTACCTGCACGCTGTGTTCTGCGCTCAGATACCTACGGGTACACTGTTAACAATTTTAAGTCATACATCGGAAACGAATATAAAATTAGATAATACAATAAGTGTCCTAAATAAATGTTATAAATTTTACGAGTAATCGCATCTTTATGACCTAACACGTAAATATTACGAATAAAATTAAAAATTCGCGGTGCGTCTAATAATTATTAAAAAATCTTTATTTTTGATCATAGATTACAATTCCTTCAGCCGAATACATTTTACATAAGGCCCTATTAATACTAACATATCATCTACAATAAAATTATCAATTTTTCTCGAAAGTGTTATAAAAATCCGAGTTTGTTAATATTTTTTGAATGCGGCGGGGAACCACAGTACTATTCGAAACGCAACCATTACTCTTATCGTTGTAACACTCACAAATGTCAGTTACTGAAATCAAACGTTAAATCCCAAATGCTGGGCACTGGAGCATAAGGTGATTTAAGTCTGCATAATATTTTATATCATATATTATATATAACTTATTAATATCAAATATTCTGTAACTTAACTTAAAGGATACCTTGGATTTGATATTGCTAACAAAACACTCTGGGAATCTCATCAAATCTCAATAAAAATCAATATAAATATATTTTTAAAGTATTTACATAGTTTAATGCACAGAATGTTGCATAGGTTTCTGCTGTAAAAATGCTACAGATTGTGTTTAATTTCTTTTTAGTAACTTCTTAAGTTCTGGGTCATAATAGGCTGCTGTAACATAGTCTCTGGTCTTGGAATCATCAGTGGAAATAGTATAATAATCTCCCTTTTGATCCTAAATTTTTAAAAATCCATTTTGTTATTTATAGTTCGTTCATTTCAGCCGAAAGACTTTCACTGCTGAACTTAAGCCATATGTCTCCACAACGGCCGGTCCTGAGCCGCCTGAGCCCATCCGCTTCCTGTGGCTCTGACCAGATCGTCTGTCCACCTAGTACGAGGCCGACCCATGCTGGACTTGCGATCCGCGGTTGCCACTCGACTTGTTTGACGAGCGATGTGGCCTGCCCACTGCCACTTTAGCTTGCTAACTGTTTGAGCTATGTCGGTAATCTAAGTTCTTCGACGAATTTCCTTGTTTCGGATTCTATCGCACATAGAAACACCAAAGCATAGCTCTTTTCATAGCTCGCTGAGCGACTCTGAGCCTATTTTAGAGGCCAACATTAAGAGACCACGTTTCTGTACCATAAGTCATGACTGGTTTATTATAGACACAATTGATTATAGACTTTCGTCTTTAGGAACTAAGGTATTTTGGACGAAAATGATGCGTAGTTTCCCGAACGCTGCCTGGCTGAGCTGAATTTTTCGGTTAACCTCTTTCTCAAAAAGTTTGACCTACCTAATTGGACTACTTGCCCTAAGTGTGTGTATTCGTCAACAACCTCGAGAGTACGCGACATGGACATTGAACATCACCTCCGTTTTATCCATGTTGATTTTAAGGCCAACCTGTTGGGAAACTCTGCTGAGGTCTCCAAACATCGTGCCTAAGTCTTTCAGCGATTCTCCATGACCACTATGTGTGCTAGCCTTCGTACGTCCCCACTGTTGGGGCACGCAGCCCCGGATCTACGGTTTTTTCGGGCACCGGCATCTGAACCGGGGCAAAACCTTGATAGTGCTCCATTTTTTTGCAGATCTTCTGTCGACATATTTAAAAAGGCGTGGCCACTGAGGAAGGCGAATTTTTCATGTAGACTCTTTGCACTCTCTACTCTTATCTCAATTTCTGTTAAAATTTTGTCAAACACTACTTTTATATCTTTGGAAAATACCATGAAAGAAAATGCCTAGTCGGATCAAGCATTCTTGTTTCGTCTTCACAGATTTCGTCGTGTTGCTTTTTCTTTTTGGAAATTCGTTTGTTTTTAAGAACCGGCTCAATTTATAACTTTTCTGATACAGGTGTAGCTTTTTTGATCCAACATTTTACCGATTTTTTCTCATTTCTTGCAAGATCTTACCAAGGCCTTGCATTATCGCCACAGAACGCGAAATGATAATATCCTCTTTTTGTATTTCAACGTTCACTATATTAATCTCTCGAACAATATTATCCCAAATTGTCAAGTTGAGGATAAATTTAAAATCCATTACCGCATGTAGCAAAAGACCAGCTTCGTACTTAGATTCTGCGGCTAGAGAGGATTCTTCAATTTCTTCCAGAGCTTTGACAACTTCTGGTAAATTATTTAATAGAGCAGTAACAGCTTGATGTTTAGCCGACCATCTGGTTTGACTACTTCCTTTTGAGTTTGTTTTTGTACACTTTTGCATAATTTTCCACCGCGTGGTGGATCCGACAAAGAAACAATAAAGTTTTTGTACAAGCCCAAATAGACTAACACGCCAACAAGATTTAAAGAGTGCGCTAGACACGGTACAAACTCTGCCAGCTCATTCATTTGCATAACTCTGGATTGGACTCCTTTGTATATGCTGGCCATATTGGATCCGTTGTCGTAAGATTGTCCTCGACATTTTTGCACATCCAAACCATCAGCTTCTAGTTTTTCTAGAATGCGCTGTGTGATATATTCTCCAGTCTTTCCGTCAAGTTCAATAAAATCAATAAAACTTGCCTTTATTTCACAACCAGTTTCTGTTATATTGATGTATCGAATCACCTGGCTCATTTGCTCTGTGTGAGATGTATCTGGAGTGCAGTCAAACATGATTGTGAAATAGTTGGCATCCTTGATTTCATTGAAAATGGTTTTTCGAACTTTGTTTGCCATTATATCGATGATTTAATTTTGTATCGTTTTTGACAAATAGGACACATCCTTTTTTTAAGTGGTTCAATTATATACTTGAGAGTAGGATCATATTTAGCGAGCAGACTTATCAAATGAAAAAACAGTTTGTGGCAAGGTACATACATGACAGCGTCCATTACTACATGTAGAATATGTCGCCATTTTTCCTTCTCGAAGTGAATTAATCGTTCTACGTCGTGATCGATGCCCTGACCAGATTTCATTTGTTGCAGACGGGTTTTCCATTTAATAAAACATTCTTTATGCGTTTGTGATACTTCATGCTCATTTAATTTTTCTGAAGTCTTTTTCCAATTTTCGAGACCATCTTTACACAAGTCTGATGCTGAATAGCTTCTGGGAGTGCAGTAGAGTGCATTTCTTGTTTTCGAATAAACAAGCCAGGATCTTTTAATATTTTCGTTATTCGCCATTGTTCCGAACCACATGCTATGTGTTAAATGCTTACCGTTGCGTTCAGTGGACTTAAACTCTATGTTGTTTGGATGTTCATTATTTAGTAATATAGCTTGTTTGCTCAAGAATGACCTTTCTTGATCTGTTAATTTCTCGTGGCCCGACCAAGTACCTGGATCTATCACATCTATAATTTTGTCTTTGCTACTCGATTGCAGTAAGTCACTAGAAACAAGCTGAGTGTCATCTTCCTGTTGAGGTAATATGGACGGTGAAGACTGTTCTCCATCACCTGAGCTTTGACTTTTCGACTGATCAGTTGAATAAACTTGAGTGTCCAAAATGCAAGAATAATTCGAAATTCCTGACGTTGTATCAGAAGTATGAGTGGAACTTGACGATCCGCCTGCTTCGAGAAACCACTTTCTCATCTTAGAAGCCGACTTTATTGCATCTTCAATTTTATCTTTTGCTCTTTTTCTGTTTTCAGCCCCAGAAAGCTTATTTCTTGGTGCGCTCATCGCTTGGTTTTTCCAACCTAAAAATATAAATAAATATGTATCTAAAGTTTGATGAAAGCTGAATTACAAGCTTACTGAAACGTGGGCCTGATAGCAATGTTTAGTAACTATAAGTGCTTCTTGTTACCACTTACTGAAGATTTTATTTTATTGATTGTAGAGTTTACTTATAACTACAATACTAAAAAACACAGTAAATTAAAATATCCCACTGGTTTCTCTAATCTATAGTCATAAAACTTACATTAAAATTTATTAAATCACAAATTTCAATGTAATAGTGTAATGTTCAGATGTCGGAATATGTAACCTAAACTTTAACAAAAGACATAATATAGAGGGATTACAACCACAAAACTTTCGGTATATAAGATGTTTATACAATAGTTTTAGGATCAACAATACGTTTGAAATACATATCTAAAACAAACGTATTAAATAGAACTAAAAGTTATCGGGATATCCAGATATTTTGTGGTTATAACAACTCCATGTTATGTCTTGTCATAAAGTGGAGGTAAATATAGTCTGCCTATTCCGACCTCTGGTTATGTTGTACTTTAGCTACTGAATAGTTATAGTAAATAGATAAAAAAAAAGGTTAAATTTTGCATCGGTGGAAGATTTTTCTTGTTACACGCTTCAACGAATATATTTATAAAGTAGGTACCTACAAAAGCACCCATAAAAAATATACCCTTAATATGTAATTATTTCTTACCTGTAATTCTTGCAAATTGTTGATTTCCACTACGATAATATATGATTTCACTAATAAATTACTTATTATTTTAACGCTGATTACTCGCAAACGCAATCAACCACATAAACATACAGTGTTGTCACTTGACGTTCGACTGTTTGGATTCATTCGGCTCGGCTCATATAGATGTGACGGGGATTCCCAATTTACTTGATCTGTTAAGATGCGTTCATAAATCACTTCATATGTGTTCAAAAACTAACTGTGCGTATGGAAATAGAAAAGTTTGTTTTTCAAACATATTATATTAAGATTCGATTACTTGATAAAAACCTATGAGATAGTAGGAAAAGAGGCTTCATTTGTTCAATAATTCGAATTCTTGTCTCAAGAATTTGGCGCCCCCATGAAACTGCCGCTCGTGGCAAGTGCCCCGGTTTGCCCCCCCTTAGATCCGGGGCTGGGGCCAACCCTCATAAGCGAGAGTGATTTGGGCCATAGTCCACACGCGGGCGCAGTGCGGATTGTGTGCGGATTCACATACGTCTTTTTTTTTTTCTTGACGTATGCAGGTTTCCTCACGTTGTTTTCCTTCACCGAAAAGCCAGTGGTGTGAATAAATAAATCGGTGTACTAGAGTAATTAAGTAAAGACTCATTGGTACACGCCGACTTCGGGGTTTGAACCTCCGCCACTTGGGACGTGAAGTGAAATTTAAACCCTTCTGCCACCACCGACTATGTCGTCGGCAAATTGAAGATGAGTTTGACGCCATATCCTTCCCACTCAAGAAGCTAAAACACATATTCCAACGCAGTTGTAAACAGATTCGGAGAAATAACGTCTCCCTGACTCACACCTTTCTGCAGATGGATAGGTTTCTTGTTCTGGTCTTGTAGTTGGACAGACATCGTGGCTCTGTTATACAAACACTTCAGCACTTCGATGTACCGATAGTCATTGTGGCACCGCTGGAGAGACTGTAACACCGCCCAAGTCTTGAGAGAATCGAAGGCTTTTTCCTAGTCACGAACGCTACGCATAGAGGCCGATTATATTCCTCTCTCTTTTATATAATCTGGCGCAGCTTAAGTATGTGGTCCATGGTCCTTTTCGAAAACCGGCTTGCTCAGAAGCTGGAATTCGTCAAACTTGCGTTCGCGACGATTCGTCAAAAGTATGACTGCGCTTCTGCTCCAAGCTTCTGGCGTAGTGCCTTCGAGGATAAAAGAATTAAAGAGCCTCTGAAGGACTTAAAGTATCGGTGTTCCACCCGCTTTCAGAAGCTCTGACGTAATTCAGTCATCGCTCGCCGCCTTATTGTTCTTTAGCTAGTTCAAGGCCATTCTCATATAAGCTGACGTCCGGGATTTCTTCGGTATAGTTAATTTAGCTCTGGGTTCTTTGACCGTGATTTTGACAGGATCACGAGTTGAGGTGTACAACTGCCTATAGAAGTTTTCGATTTCTCTCAATATTTCAGGTTTGGACGAAACGATTACGCCAGTTTCAGCGGCTTCAGCTTTGACAACTGTCGTTGCCCAATAGACGACCTGTGATCTAAAAAACACTTTTGAGCCTTTATTTCGCTCTATAGCCTCTTCTATACATGACGTGTTGAAATGGCGTATATCGCGTCATATAGCTTTCGAAATTTGTCTATTGAGCTGCGTGTATTCGGACATATCATATGAACACTGCAATTTCATTTCGCACCTTCATAAGATTGAGTCTGATCAGATAAATTTTGTGTTCTATTTTTGCGGAAAGCTTTGAAGAACTTAGCTCCAACCGCTTGGACAGTTTCCTCCAGCCTGATATTTAAATCATTCACATTATCGCAATCTGCTAGGCACTGAAAGCTATTTTGAATTTCAAGGTGAAAATGTTTGGGGTTCTGTATGAAGGAAATCGTTGGACATAGCGTAGACCTTATTAAACCACTTCTTTCAAATTCGAGGTTAATATTCAGCGTGCCTCTTACCATGCGATAATCGCTGCCAGTTTTTCAATATCCTCATACATAACCTCAACCTCATCATCTAGGTGTGCCGAAGTCGGTGCGTAAACCTGTATCACCTTCAGAGAATATCTCTTGGATGATTCTGAGTACAAGGTACGCTACCCTTGTCGACACACTCTCGATAGTCGTAATGTTGTTGATGAGGGACATGTGGACGATAAACCCGACACCACCTTAGGACAACAAGTTGCCGGATTTGAGCAATATCGAGTCATCTCCCTGTCTTCGGACTTCAGATAGCCCTATTATATCCCAGCGCAGCTTGTCTTCTACCAGCTCAACAATCTTTTCGTCATTCCTCAAAGTGCGTGCATTGTACGTTGCCAGGGCCAGTTTTTGGTGTTTGTGTTAGCCGGATCTCTGCCTGGGATTCTTCGCACCCCCTGCCTCACCGTTACCTTGACCGCTACCATAGTCAGGACTAGTGGGGCTTCCGGGTACTAGGGGCCGTGGTTTACTTGTGCAATGCATAAGGGGGGTTTTTGGCAATAAACGCCACGCTTGTCATGTTATTTATAGTATCTCAATGAAAAGTTGGTGAACGAGAAATTAAAACATCATATCAATACCTATACATTGGCAATTTGTTACATTGGTTAATAGTAGAAGAATGGTTATTAACATTTTGAAAAATTATTGGTAATTCAGGCAAGTTTCTATCAACAAAATGAAGATGCAGATAATAGAATGGATAAAATTTGAGATTTCTAGATAAAGAATAAGTTTTTTTACGTAATAACTTATGATTCAGAGACAGTACCTTCAGATTAAATCTATCGGCTAATTGTAACCTGCGTAAGGCCAAAGGAATCAATAGGAGTTTGGAGCATTACTCCACATATTAATCTTAATCTTCTGTTCTGAATTACAGGTGCTGTTGGCATTTATATTGGCTAGAGAACTGTAATCAAAATTACTTATGGCTATGCTCTTGTATAGCTAAGTCATAGTTTTAGGGTCATATCCCCAAAATGTTCCGGCAAAATATCTTAAGATGTTAATCGCTTTTAATGCATTTTTACTATATGTTCGTCAAATTTTAACGTGTCATCAAGAATGACTTTGATATCTGTATGTACACTTCTATTGAATATCAAATCTGCACTGTTTTCTGGACTTATAGTTAATTTAAGTTTAGTATTGTACTGGCTGTATAATTGGTTAAGAGCATTGTTTATAGTGGTAACAGCTTTATCTATGTTGTCTATGCTATACAACAGTAGATCATTTGCAAATTGTAAAATAATAACATTGGATGCATTTACATATTGACATATTTCAGAGTATACATATTATACAAGAGAGGTGACAAAGTAGCACCTTACATTGTTCCTTTTTTTGGCATTCTTAGGCCCATGCATCTTTTTACATTTAACATTAACAGTTTGTTTGCTTAGAAAAGCAAAAAGCCATTTTAATGCAGTACCTGGTATGCCAATGTTATAAAATACTTGAATAAGTTCTTTAGTGTTGACATAATCAAAAGCATCTTTCACTTCTAAAAGACACAGATCATGTTAGAGTGACTTAGCTTAATTTTTTTACTGTCTAATATAAGAGTTACAAAGTTTTCAGAACATACCTATTCTGAAGCCGAATTAAACAGGTCGTATCAAAAAATTTGGCTCTGCAAAATTATCTAACCGTAACTTTGCTTTAATTGTTTTCAGGCTTGTCAGGTTTTTTTATGGGCATCAAGTTTTCTAGGACTCTATAATTTGTTCTTTGTCTATTGTTTATACTGAGTAATATAATTTGTGCATTTAAATGTAATTTCTTCATTAATATGTAAGGTATATTATCTAAACCAGGTGTAGTGTATTCTAGTTTTTAAAGAAATTGTAACTCGTCTATTGTAAAGCTATTTAAGAGAAATCTGTTATTTTCATTATTGATGGCATTTTCTCAATAAGTTATTGATATATTGCCATATTCTAGAAATAGGTTTTAATCTATTGAAACTTCTACAAAAGCTATGCCTAGAAGTATTTTTTACTTTTTTCACACTCTCTTTTTAAGGGCATCTAAAATTTTTTTACTCTAAGCAGTTTTTTATTGTAGGTAAAGATCGGTATTTCTATAATGCATCTTTTGAATTTTTGACAGCATTTTTACAGTCTTGGTTCTACCATGGAATTGGTTTTCTAAAACGTGATGCATTATGTTTAGTAACACGCTTTGGAATTGCTTGATCTGTACTGCAATTTAAAATATTTACAATTTCATTATATAATTTAATAGATTGTTTATAAATTAGGTCTAGATAGGTATGAGAACAGGGAGTTAGATTCGTTCTCAATCTGCTTGAGCATAAAAATATTCTTTTTGTTTTACAGATGACAACATCGTTAGAAGATGGGTGAATATTAACATGTAGTAAAGTTGGAAGGTGATAGCTTCTAATTGGGTCGTCAAGTGTTAGCCAGTTACATAAATGCGTTATTGAAGAACTGACCAGAGCCAGAGAGCTTTGTATATTAAACTGTAATATATTAAGATATTTATCCATTTAATTAAATTTGATAAACACTTCGTGATTTGAAAAACTTTTCTTTTATTTTCTTAGACGGTCATGAATTGGATTGTGTATAATAAAAAATAATAATGTCATTGCTTATTATCTGTTGTACATTAAGAGGGGAAACATTATTTTTGTCCTGTTGCTTTCGTAAAGGAGTAAATGTTTTTCATTATATGTAGGTGGAGGGGAGGGTGTAGTCACAACAGTGGCAAAGGAATGTTGATATATTTTTATGTCTTCTATTTTTTGTTTTTAATAGTGCAATCCCTTGATATAGTGATTACCATTGCAATTTATGCATATTATTTCTTCGTTATGACATTCCTGGTAAGAATAGCAGCTAGCACAAGATGACCAATTCTGTTCACCTTTGCAAGATTTTGCGGAATGGTAAAATTTTAGACGTTTGTAAGACTGGTGGTATATACGAGAAGGAATCAAAAATTAGTGAGAATGAGATAGAATATAATGACTATTGATGACTTAATAATTTATTTTCTACATAGTTTCCGAGTCTCTCTACACACTGAGTCCAGCGCTTTTCCAAGGCTTCAATCCCTTTCACAAAAAAAGTTTTGTCTTGGTCCTGCAAAAAGCTCTCCATGGCATCCATCACCTCGTTATCGTAATCGTACCTGTTTCCCCTTAAGTATTTTTTCAATTTGGGGAACAGACAAAAATCGCTAGCCGCCAGATCTGGTGAACAAGTGGGGTGGTCAATAAATTCGAAGCCAGCTTGCTGAATGGTAGCAATCGCAACTGCCAAACTGTGCGCGGTTGCGTTGTCGTGATGAAACAGCACGCCCCTTCGAAGTTTCCCTATCCTTTTTTTTCCCCTCATTTTCTCTTTGATGGCATTCCTTAACTTGGGAATTAAAGCTGCATAATATTGGCCTGTAATAGTGGTTCCATGCTTCAGGTAATCAATCAACAATATCCCTTCTGAGTCCCAAAATACCAAGGAGTATGTCGTTCTCATTACTATTTGATCACCCCTTGTACGAGTATGTGACAGTTTGGTAACTAAAGAGTTTTATAAAAGCATATTGTGGTATTGTCCTAGATCGTTTGTTGGTACCGATCTTGCTTCATACTTTCGTTTCTTTGAATCATTGAGACATATTTTTTATCTTTCCGCTTCTTTCAACTTCCTGCCAAAAAAAAAAAAAACATGTTGTTCAAATTCAGTGTTACCACCAAGGTTTCTTAATAAAAAATGCTAAAAATATGCCAAAAAAATATGCTTAGTTAAAATTCCTTCAGTGACAAATTAAATGTAAATTTAAATTTAAGATTCTTATTATCAACTAGGTAAACCGATCTAGCTTCGCTTGTGTACACAAATAAATGCTGAAAGAGCCAAAAAAAAATATTCCATGACTTCATTCTACTACTTCTACTGTGGAAGTAAAGGATTCCCAATTAATGTGAACTATGTTAAGCTATTGAGATACCAGTTTTTCCATACCAGGTGCATTTACTTCAAACTCTTGGGCTATATTTAAAATAGAAGGCTCTACTACTTTTGAAGTTTCTTGAATTGAAAACATAGATAACCTTCGAAGTACTTTAAAATAAACCGGTTCTGCATCAGATTGTACTAAAGTTTTTTGGTCTCAAAAGCATATCCAATGTATGGCTTAGGATCTAAATTTCTATGTTTTCTGTTGCACCTTTCGATTTTACTAAGCCAATCAGACTTAATTGTTTATTGTTTATTGCATTATATATATGCTAATTGTATGAAAATAAAGCCTCGTCTTCATTAGGGATTTCTCTTTCCAGTGTGTTTCTGTTTTCAAAGTATAATTTATGGAATTGCTGTAACTTTTGAGCTGAGAAAACCCCTTTCTAAATACTTAAGAAATTCTCTTTGCATCGAATTGCTTTTAGTCGTGGATTCTTTTTCGGTTTGTGTAATATAAGACATATCGATGTATTCAGGAACAAAAGGAAAAAGGCCCCCGCTCGGAATCCATTTTGGACACAATCTCTAGTAATATTTGTGAGAGCTTTCTGCAGCACTGGGGCAAAGCTCCAACGACAAAGTGGTCTGAATACTGACAAGTCCATAGGTTGCAAAATATGCGTAGAATTTGGGTATAAAGCTACGACTCCAATACCATTTTGGAAGCAAAAATTTGATAAATGAAGCGTCAGATGTGATTTGTGGCCATCCACAAAGAATAAGACCGGTTTTTCAATATTATTTTGCTCTAACCAAGGATTGAAGACAAAAGTCATATATTCATAGAACGTTTTACTACACATCCACCCACTTTCCGACTTACCTATTGCTCATTCATCGGAAACACTCGTAGCCATAGGAATGAAATGAAATGAAGGAATTCGCTCATAATTAAATATGATCATTGGAGAGGCAAGGTCGCCGGCTGCATTTCCGGTGATTAGGACGGTAAGATTGTCCTTGTCTTCGCCGCAACTAATGTATGGGTATTTATCTCCTTTTTGGCGCCCTCGTCGGCATTCAATATTCTATGTGGGTCGTTTAGAATAGTTTTTAAGTTATTTTCGTCCAAATAACTTTTGATCTCAGTAAACCAAGTTCTGATGTCCTTTTTAGACACATTATCTCGAGCTCTAGATAAATTGTCTGGCACTCTTTGTGTCAAGTTTGGATGTCTCTTCATGAACAGCTGAAACCACTTCTTGCTGGACCTATTGTTTGTCAAAGGATGTGGCCTATTTTGATCAGTTATTATTTTTTGCACACTGTCTAGCAGCGCATCTTTTGTCAGTGGAATATGTTTTTCAGATAATGCTAATATCCACTGTTCTAAAATTTCTTCTTCCCCTTTAGTTAACACTGCGCTCGGCCCCAATTGTCGTTTTCCCCGAAATTGTATCATGGAGCGTCTTTGTGTCAAGTTTGGATGTCTCTTCATGAACAGCTGAAACCACTTCTTGCTGGACCTATTGTTTGTCAAAGAATGTGGCCTATTTTGATCAGTTATTATTTTTTGCACACTGTCTAGCAGCGCATCTTTTGTCAGTGGAATATGTTTTTCAGATAATGCTAATATCCACTGTTCTAAAATTTCTTCTTCCCCTTTAGTTAACACTGCGCTCGGCCCCAATTGTCGTTTTCCCCGAAATTGTATCATGGAGCGTAATAGGTACTCGGAACGTTTCGAAGCAACTGCAATCTTTTCTTCATTTTTTACAGCCTCAACGGCTTCTTCTAATTGGTCGGAAGTATAATTTTTTCTTGGGGCCATCTGTAAAAACTAATCATCGACACATATTATTACCCAATAAACAACACTTGTCGATTACTCGTAACTCGAATTTGATCAATCTATTTCAAATAGCTACATAATACGCAAAGCAAAAAGAACCATATTCGCTTGTCAAATGAAATATTTTTCAGAAATTTATCATCGAAACATGTTGATTATAGGATAGTTTAGTTTGTGAAAAAACAATATACTATTAACAAAATAACCTTAATTTTTTATTATAACAAAAATCGGTTTTATAGTTCTTATAATAACCCGTAAAAAACATCAAATTCGAGTAAGTCACATTACATTAGGAAAATTAACAAAGAAAATGTACTCACTTCCTTAAGGATTTTTTTAAGAAATTCTGTGTTTACAACAGATGCACTCAGTTCTCTAGTGGCCATTTTCAAAAAAATGGCGGATTTCGCTCAAATGGGCATAGTTGCCAGTCAAAAGTGTGCCATATTAAGAAATTGGTTTTCTATGCTTATTTTCTTAGTAAAAAAGAAAAAGTGTCGGTTATTGGTTCTTGTCGGTCATTGGTCCCACTACGTTACTACTTGTATAGAATAAAACTTATTAAAGAACTGTTCGTACCTTGTATCGTTATCTACACACACTGGCATCACAAGCACTGGCAATTATGGCATAACTATTTTGGAAATCGTTTTTTACACAGTTAGAAGCGTTAAAACGAACTTCGAAGTTGTTAATAAGTACTTTTGTATGTTCACTTCAAGTTGAAAGTGATATCGCCATGTCATACATAGAATTTATAAACTTTTCGCATGTTTTTAACTTAATGAGAGCTAATTTCGATTCCATTGTATTGATTCTAATGCGATAATGATAACAATATGATATATGTACGTTCGAAACAAAAATGTAAACAAACAACCAAAGTAAAACTGGCTGTCAGATCTACAGTAATACCAACTTGATAAACGTAGATAAAAACAGGGTAAACGCAGTAAAGTTGAGTGACAGCAAAACCAATTATGCAGAAATACCAATTACGCAAAAAAAAAAACGATGTAATATACATAAACAATATGAATGTAAAATAATGAGCTCCGCCTTCGAGAAAATGATCTTATTTGTCTTCTTGTGACTCTTAACCTTATGGAGACTGCTCTCATCACAAATTTAATTATCTTAAATCATTTTTTCATTTCTTCCAAATATTTCAAACGTTGTGTTTTATCTGTTAGGTTTGTTGCATGCTGTTTTCCTTGTCTAAAATCAGGACAGTCAAAGTTAACACAGTCAAATAATTTATCCACGCTGGACAAAACATTTGCTGTTATGGTAGCTTCAGCCTATCGGCGGCGGTTCATCTGAAATAAGCATTAATTAGAACACATTTCTTGCGACTGAGGTAAGCTTTCACACCAAATTAGTGGTACTTATATATACGCTTTTTTCTTTTAATATTTTAGAGTCACATAAAGCTCTGTTTTAGGGATGTTATCTCCCGAGAATGCTCAGTTGTGAAAGAAACTCCTTTCCGCGGTTTTCTCTGCGTACTACAGCAATGGGTTCTTCCCTAAGGGTGTCTGTATATGTTTAAACTAAGAAAGACAGAGAAAGAGAGTTTTAACAAAACGTCTTGAATTTAAACAGTTTAAACACTTTGTAAATTTTACACTTTAATTACTAGCTTTTGTCAGCAACTTCACCTGCTCAGAACTTGATAACAAACATATTCGCTTTCGCATTTATGGGAAAAAACCAGAGCAAAATGAGGTAGAAGAGGTCTAAGTAGCCAACAGTATGCTTACAAACCATACTGTGAAGAAACAGTTAAAGAAAGTAAGCCTACCGTGGGATACTTTGGCGTATATTCCTGCAGCAACTGAATGGCTTTAAACCTGAGCTGCATATTTCACTTTCATTTTTTGTTTAGTGCTAGGATCAAGATGTTCTTTATTTAAACATGAAGCAAACACGAAATTTGCATTACTGCTATCTAGTTCATAAAATTGACGAACATGGCTCCATTTTGCGATTGCTGAAAAGAAATTTGTTGGTATTTAAAATAATAAATTGATAATATTAAGAAAATCTTTAATCTTTCTTTAACACATATGTTGTATTTGGTTTCGGTGAGCGAAAGTGCCGGAGGCCTATTTTCCCCCAAGTCGCACTAATAATTTAGAACAAATTAGTGTTTTTATGTAATTGTTTTACTTACTTGATGATTCTGCCTCAAGTTGCTGGTAATTGAGGTCACATCACAAATATCTGAGTCATTATCAGATTCGTCAGTGGTTTCTGGTACATAAAGGTTATCGCTAGAATCCCAAAAGTCAGCATCGTCATCGCTTTCCGGCACATTAAAAGATGTTCTATGATATTCTTCGATGTTTACACAACTTTCAGGACTATCTGTAGTATCAATAATATCACTCTTTTTAGTAACTACATGATTGATATCTTTATCAAAAACGGCACTATTTATGGTACTATTTTCACGTCGATATTCGGCGCTAACGTGAACTGTGTTGCTAGTTGAAGCTACGTATAATGCCGTTCCTTTTTCTGCAAATTGTTCCTAAAAACATGAATTTAATTAATATTGATATTTTTTTAAAGGCAGTTTAATTTATATCTTTACAACGTGATACTTTACCTTAGATATTTTTTGTATTTTGATTTTTTCTTTTAGACACGGCAGGATCTTGTCAATATTTTGTTCATAATTGCTTACATTAACTGCGTTTGTTTTATTTCTTCTTGTGTTATATGCTTGTACTGGATCCAAAAATAAAATAAATTTAGTTACAAAATATTATTATTATCGTACCTATTTAATTTGTAGATATTAAGTAGAGAAAATAAGTGCATCTTTAATATTTACAAATTAGAGTCATCTAAGGTCTAATTATAAATACCTAGTTTTCCTGATGACAATATTCGCACTCATCTTGTGGGTAATGATCATACAGAGCAAAGGTACAGTTACTGCACCAAAACCATGATTGTTCAAGTAATGTGAGTACATTATAACCAAAATTTAAATCAATAATCATATGTTGTGGATGCGTCGGTAAAATATTAAAAACAAATGCACAATTTATACAATGTGTTCGCGTACCTAAAATAAAATGCGCCGTATCCCAAGGCCAAATCAAATCATTTTTAACAATTGTTCAAAATCCGATCTAGTTAGAAAACCATCTACGTCTAAAAAAATAACCATCTTGGGTGCACTTCAACTGAATACTGACTGTAAGTAAAGACAACTGAGTGCTGAATGTTTGTCGGATATTTGATGATGCCTATAGTGGCAGGTGTACAACGGCAATTTCGCTCGAAAACCGCAAATCGATGTAGAGTTTAGCCGTTTGGCACACAGGTACATCAGGGCAAAACAATAATTTTGGATTTAAAAAAAATTCAGAATTTCATCGTGTGGGGTATCAAATGAAAGGGCTTGATGAGCCGGTTCTAAAAATATACCACACTATTACTTTTGGTCTACTTTGTTGTTGTTTGAAATCTTATTAGGTTTCGAAGCAATCTTATTTAGGTTCCAAGCAATCTTAGACTGTGCACATTATTCCAAATGTGTAAGAAAAACACGATTTCATTGGGATGTTACAGCAACCATAAGTTATTGACTTAATATAAGCAATTAATATGAGCAATCTTACCTTTTTTTCCTTTACGCGTGCGTTTAATTTTCTTTAAATCTTGTTTACAGGTCTAATGGCCTATTATACAAAAAAAATCATGTTTATTGATTTATCGGATCCATAAACATAAAATTAAAATCTGTCAATATCATAGAATATCGTACACTACACATGGATATTCTATGATATTGACGGACGGCGAATATCACGTCGAACGGTGTGACTTGTTCAGTATCGACTGTATAATAAGTTAAATCAATGTGAGGTTTATTTTTGCACAAGCCATAGTTCACTAGGTTTAAACGCGCCAGGCAGCCAGGAAGTAGATAAGCCGAATTCTAAGTAATAAACAATGTCAACGGTCGCATTCATTCGTTACATTGTCGTCAAACGTATATCTTGCGCTACACGTTACAAACGAAATTGCCAAGAACTAATCGAAATACAATTTCATATATTGTGGCTGTGAAGTCCAATTTTTTTTATTACAAAGTTCACATAGTACTTTAGACCAAGACGCGTGGTTTGGCAATGTCAACCAAAATGACGTCCGTATATGGGACGCCAAAAGCAGGTGGACGCATTACGCAAGACGCATTTACATACATATTCATACCGAGATAAATAATCAATTATATATATAGATATTAGAAATATGGCTATTATGTGATATATATCAGCTTTTATTTATTATAGTGAGTAAAAACGAGTTTTTTAAATATTCTCAAAGACTGCGCTCGTTTTATATCTAGAGGTAATGTGTTCCACAATCTGATTGCTTTTACATTAAAGGAGTTATTATACATTTGTGTATAGTGCTTTGAAGTTTTTAACATCAGGTTTGTAGAACTTCGTAGAAAAGGAGCACAAATAAACTCGAAACATTCTTTTAAATATGATGGTGTTTTTGGATTGAACAGGACATTATAAAGAAGAAATAGGACATGAGTACTCCGGCGAAGACGAATTGGGAGCCACTTAAGCTTTGTTCGGAATTCGAATATGTGGTCATACTTTCGCAGACCAAATATAAATCTTATTATCAGTTTGCAGTTACAGATGTCACAGAATATAAATGCAAGAGTGACTATTTTTTCGTTGCTGTCCTTTTCGACCTGTTCATTTTGGACTCCACAGTAACTTCTCGGACTGGTTCAGCAGTATTTTCAGAAGTTATACTTGAAATTTTATCAACCTCGCTGCAACTGACAAAGTTATGCCGCTTGCCATCGGAAGCCATAACAATTATAGTACCTGCGCTTGTCCAACATTTTGGGATGCCGAAAAGTTGTCATGAACGCTTCATGTCGAGGCTTGGTTAAAAATTCCGATATGGTTATGCCGGAACTCTTGAGGTCTGTTTTTGCAAACCATAACTTATCCCGAACTGTCACATCACGGAATTTCACCAAAATTGGCCGTGCCTTATCTTTACTGGAGCTCCCCAGCCGACGACTGTGGCTTATTTGGTCTGCAGCGAACGTGGGAATTTTAAGTTGATTGGTCACAATTTTGGTAATAGTTCCATTGATGTCCTCTGATGTATTTTCTGTCACCCCATGTATCAAGAGCATCTTCCTGCGACTCGCCATTTCAACCCTGTCAATTACTTTTGTTAAGTACTCCACTTGAGATTGAAGATGCGTTAAAAAATAAAGTACAAATGATTTAAATTCAGCAAAATCAGAAGCAAGGTTGGATGTAGAAGCTGTGGGTTGATTAAGCTCTGCCTGGAATTTTTAATTAATTCATATTTAAAAAAAGAATCCATATAATCGTACGGATATATACCTTTACGGCACAATAATTTACTGTGCTCCACATCATGAAATTATTTTTTCAGGTGAATTAAATCTTCTGCATTCAAATTTTCAGCCAAGTCATTTAAACTTGAGCTAAGACATTGATACGAGTCAATAAATTTAACTTGGATTGGACTTGGCGTGTTTTTAGATTCGATCACTTTTGTAATAGACGATATTTTTCTTTCGTCTGAGGTATTATTTTGAAACAGCCATCATATTTTGCTAACTCGGTAATGAAAAGGTGACTGTCATAACCTGTCAAATTATGCAAAATAACAGGCACAAATGGGCACACTCTGTACATCAGATTGCAGTGTGAGTGTGCTGCACCCCGATATTGTGTTGTAACATGATCGTGGTCCATCACCCTGGTCATCAAAGATAAAATAATTACAGATATGACATCTTGTGGCACTACTATAACTTTTTTCTTGTTCAGAAGACATATGACTCAACACACACACTTTTTCAGAGATAAAATTTCATGAATATTTTTTAAATCTTTAAACAACTATTGAATAAATATTTTTTAATAATTTGGTCCTCTATATGTAACGTATTTATTCAAACGAGAATCATGCGAACAACAAATGTAATACCCGACACAGGCAGGTTTATGCATTTTTTCAAAGATAAAATTTCATGAATATTTTTTAAATCTTTAAACAACCATTGAATAAATATTTTTTAATAATTTGGTCCTGTATATGTTACGTATTTATTCAAACGAGAATCATGCGAACAACAAATGTAATACCCGACACAGGCAGGTTTATGCATTTTATAAGTGCTTCGAGTGCTTTCAGTCTGTTGCTCGTTGTGATCTAAAGTAAGGTTTCAAAGTCTGCATATATAACAAAAAAAATTTTTTTTTCTTTCATAGTTCTTAAATTGCAAAACAGCATATTTCGCAGGTAGTACTGTTATAATTTTATTACATGCATGAGAAGTTGAGAAGTGTATTTTATTTCAACTACAAAAAATTGTAAGCACAGCTCATACAAATACGTTTTGCCTTTGTGACGAGTTATTCGACGTTTAACCAATCGCAAAAAGTCTTATATAAGACAATAGTGACCTTTATTATTTTCTCAAAATAAAGTAAATTGATATGATTGACTTTTCTTGCACAAGTTAAATATAATGGACCAGTAACCTTGTTTTTTCGTCTAATCCGTAGATATTAATACTAATACTATCGTTATGTGATGGGGGAAAAGACAGACCATATATATTTAAGACCATAGAATAAGTACTTAGTGGATAAGAACTTATACGACATACGTTATTGATTTGAGGATATAAACCCACTACAATACTCCACAAAAATGAGTGATTATCATTATTTTTTTAAATTTAAACAACTTTTTAAATTTTCTATTGCACTTGGTAAATCTATGTACGAGCCACCCCTTAATGGACATTTATTAACATTAATTTCTAAACAATTAAAAAAAAAATGACCAGCCTGATTCGCAAATTTGAAGTTCACATATTTTCTATCAAAACTGCTAGTTACATTTTTAAACAATTAACCGATATTTGTATTGCGGTATATTACTTCGTACTTCGTAATTAAGGACTTCAGCTGTTGCTCCCCTGACTTAGGCTGTACAAAATACGCAAACAGCTCGAAGTTTACTTTTACACAATTATGTTTATTTATACAGTTACTTTTTATTTTTCCAATATTATTCAGGCTATGCAACAGGAATTATCCTAGTGACAGGTATTCTTCCGAAATGTTATAATTCTATCTTTAAAAGCATTGGCTATAATATTAATATTTTCAAATTCTGATTATAACAACCAATTTGATTAATGTAAGTTTCTTCTTAAGTAATTCTGGTATTTATTCTTTGGTATTTTCAATTTTACAATTTACACATCGCTTTACCAGTAATAGAATCTGGTCTGGACACGGCAGTTTTGGGGTACTGTAAGAAAAAAATTAAATAATGATAATATTTATTTGGACTAATCATATTATGTATATAATCTTTATATTATTCCTAAAAATATCTATAGTAAAACTAATCAAATAAAGCGTTACAATATTTAAATATTGAAAATAGCTAAGTAAAAACACTAAAATTATAAAAATAGTTACAATACTTGATGGTTACATTATCCTACACACACTAAAAAGAGGGTTTGTTGCTTAGCGCCACAATTTTTTAAAACTTTTGCTTATTGTAGAGGACAGGCCAACGGTATTGATTATTACAATGTGTACTGAGCCTATAGCCTGTAGGCCAGCCATGTTAATAAAAGTAACAAAATCAAGGAAATCTAATAATTACTAATAAAAGTAGGCACACTTTTGCAGAACTCCTTTTTCGTTTCCCTAATAAAATCGGCAAGATGTTGCCAGGCCTCAGTCAACAGAATCATCAGTGCGATTTTTCACGCTTATGATAGCGTGACGCCATCTATTTATTGGCTGCACATTCTCAATCTCGTCACTCTTATAAATCCGAAGGTCTATTAAGTATGACCCCGGTTTCCCATCTGCAGATTGACGGGATAAACCTTTCGCAAGACTTCTTGTTATATTTGAAATAATAGTAGGAGGCTTTTTACGATGGCTGGTTGTATCGCCCTCTTCTTCGCTGTTACTCCCAAATAGCTCGACTGCCGTTAGTTTTTTGGAAGTGATAGGGATAAAAAGTTTCTTCTTACCCGTTGCAGAAGATCCACCTTGACGTGCAGAAGAATGAACCGATCTTGACGTGCTCGGCAATGGAGACAGTTTTCTTTTACGTTGTTTTTCCCCCGGCGCCGGCGCATGAACAACTTCATCATCTGAAGGAAATACCACTTCCGCGTTTTTTAAGTAATTTTATTAATTTATCCATCCATCTGATCATACTCAGGTGAACATCGTATGATTAACCTGACTGACCTGATGAATGGTATCAAATGTAAATGTATGATTTTTAAAGTGTCGGCAAGGGGTGAATATTGCCCCTGATATTGCAAACGTCCATAGGCTATGGTGACCGCTTAACATCGGATTGGGTGTAAGCTTTTTTTTTCATCTGGTGGTGTACAATAAACTTAAAATTTTTTACTTACATTTTCCGAAGACATTAGAATTATGTAAATGTTACTTTCTCTTCAATGTTGTTGATGTGGTCAGGAAAGTGCAGTGATGCTAAGCTCTTACTTTGGCCCACTTAATCAAGTGGAGTGTATTATACAAAGTTACTATTTGTTGGCCTTCCACTTCAAATAAGTGTTTTTTAAATTCTTTCTGATATATTCGAGTTTGGTGCTTTGCAACAAATAATTGATAGCACTGACGTTAGATGACCCCTGACCACATACAGTAGCTAAAACTTTGAATCCTATTTTATGTAGTTTTGTAACAATTTCTTTAATCAGCATTGCTAATTCTTTTTTGTTAGTACTACCGTGCCAAAAAATATTTGCAAATGGTTGCTTATAGTTTTTTTGAACTCCTAACATGAATATTAGAGCATTGTCTGCAATCATATTTTCAATATTTTTTCCATTATTGACAAATCCGATCAAAATATCCTTTTTCCTATTATAGTCAAAGTGTGGTGTTATTGATATTTCATCAAATAAAAGTATGCACAACATATCATCGTTCTTCATTTTTTGCACTCTTTTTCTTAATTGCTGAAATAAGTTTTCATTTAATCCTGGTTTTAATCCAGCTCTAGAAATCATTCGGTTGAATGTTCATGGTACTGGCAAAACAAAAACCTTCCTTAACCTACCTTGCCTTTGGGCTTTGTTTATATAATGTAAGCGACATAACTTATTCCTTTTTTGTAAATCTTCTACCCATTATGTTTGTTTTTTATTTTTCTCTAAATAGCAATAATGTAAAAATGAATAAGGAATTTTTTTTCATTGCTTCTTGATAAGTTTTGTTTCCGGTTAATTTCATCGTTTATTTTGAGCTCAGTTTTAGCTGTATTTTTGATGCCTGTAGTGTTTTCAATTGCTTTAAGGGCCGTATTAATAGATCCTACTCAAGAGCGGGATTGAACTCAAGTTCACTCTTAAGTAACTGTTCTAATTAATAAACTAGACTTGAGACGCACAAATCAAATCATGTATCACTTGATATCTGTCAACACGTCATTTATTAATAAACCATACTCAGCTCTCAAGTACGCACTTAAGATGCCATTTGAGTCAGTATCAGCTGAGTGCAGTCTGACGGTGACTTGAGTGCTGCTTGCGCGCAAGTTGAGCGATATGGATTTTGAAAATATTATAAGAGAAATTGATTATTATGATGTTTATGATCATTATGACGATATTTTATGGCCAGTTCAAATGCGATTACCTAAAGTATATATTAGGGATGCTCAAAATACCTTTGAATTGCCGGTGACGAAATTTAAAAAAAGGTACAGATTTTGTCAAGAATCTGTTATGTATATAGTTTCTTTAGTAAGAAGTGACTTGCAAAGTGATGACAATCGAGGATTACCAATTGCTCCTGAAATTGCTGTTTTATTATGTTTACGATTTTACGCCACTTCATCATACCAAGTAAGTTTAAAACTTTCCATATTGTATATTCAATTAAACTTCAATATGTACCTAAAACCATCAGCTGCATTAGTAAAGTATTGTTACATACTTACCACTGTCAGCGACAAACATATTAAAACTGTTGTCAATTTTTCAGATTGTTTGCGGTGACTTGCTAAACATTTCACAAGGAACAGCTTCAAATATTATAAGCAAAGTGTCAAGACTTCTTGCAAAATTGATTAACAGGTTTATTAAGTTTCCTCGTGGAGCTGATGCAAGTAGAAATAGGCAACTTTTCCAAAATATGGGAAGGCATGGACGATGGCCTGGCTTGCCGGGAATTGATGGGGCCATCGATTGTACCCATGTCAAAATTGTTTCTACTCCAAGATGTCAACACCATGAAGTGTATCGGAATAGAAAATCATATTTTTCTCTTAACATTCAGGTAAATTCTATATCCTATAAGAGAAAGGTTTTTCAAAAGAAGAATGCCAACAAATTTATGTAAAATCATATTTCACTTTATTTTTCAGGTTGTTGTTGGCCCTAAAACAGAAATACTGGACATTGTAGCACAATGGGCTGGTAGTACACATGACTCAAGAATATTTCAGATGTCATCGGTGTACACAAGATATACTCAAGGTATTTTGAACGGAAGGCTTGTTGGTGATAATGGTTATCCTACATTACCATTTATGCTCACACCTATAAGACCCACTCCCGAAGATCCACCTTCTATCCGTTACAATAGAGCACAAATAAAGACCAGAAACATTGTGGAAAGGACATTCGGCATATGGAAAAGAAGATGTCCTTGTCTATCTAGAGGTCTAGGTAATAAACTGTCTACTGTGTCTCACATAATAGTTGCTTGTGCTGTGCTTCACAATTTATCATTATTATTAGATGACACAATATCTTTTGATGATGAAGCAGAAGGACACTTTGAAGTAGAAAGCACGGACAGTGTAGTACCTAGCACTAGCTCTGGCTTTACATTAAGAAACTCAATTATTGAGAACCTATACCAATGATGTCTTTTACCTTTTGTATTTAAACTTAGCATAAGTTAATTTGATTATTCATACACAATGTCAATTTCTTATACCCTAGATGTCTTTTACCTTCTTAAGTTTTTAAACTTAGCATAAGTTAATTTCATAGTTTTATATTTGTAATTCATTTAAATATTGTCATTTATACAATGTCAATTTCATATACACCAGATGTCTTTTACCTTTTTAAGTTTTTAAACTTAGCATAAGTTAATTTCATAGTTTTATATTTGTAATTCATTTAAATATTGTCATTTATACAATGTCAATTTCATATACACCTGATGTCTTTTACCTTTTTAAGTTTTTAAACTTAGCATAAGTTAATTTCATAGTTTTATATTTGTAATTCATTTAAATATTCAGTACATACCTTAATACTGTGATAGTTATTTTATTAATACATTCCGCATACATTTCTAGTCATATTATTATAAACATTATATTTCATAGGTATGGGCATTGGTACTGCTTAACAATGGGTATTATATTTGAATAAAGTACTAGAAACTTTAAATAAATTATCTTGTTAGTTACAGAAATAAAATCCAAATGTCTTAGAAAATGTTTATTTATACAACTTAATATAAATCTATTCTTGCCTTGTTGCAGCAATAACATCTGAAACAAAAAAAGCACATAAGTAATCATTTTAAAATCAAATCTAATAACAGTTCTGCAGTTAATTAATTACAAAAAAAATATGTATTAACTATTAGTTTGGTAAACCACATTGGCATATAGGTACTTTTGTAGTATCATCTGTTTGTTATTTTATTTATAGTTAACTTATTTGTGAAATTCAAAACTAAAGATATGTATTACTTTCTAATATAGGTGTGCCAATCGAAGGTGACATACATAAACATAAAACAATAACTAGCTTCGCCTGAAGAATTCAAAAGTGTAATTAAAGTAGATAGCGTCTAACTGAACAGAGAGTAGTCACCAGAACAATACTAATAAAAACATCAGTACAGTCTTCTCTCATTGATAGCATTGCCTCAGAAGTTATTACCAAAACTTATAATTGAAAATAACTTCTTGCATGACGAGGCAATAAATGAACAAAAACAAAATGTCAAGAAATCTTATTAAAATGGATACATCTCACTATATAATTTACAACAATTGACATTAGGGTAACTCTTTTCATAGTATTAAAAGTACTTAAAAAAACATATCAGTATGTTTTTCTCAAATTACCTGATTGTTGATGGAGTAGTAATTCAGCTAAATCAGCTTTGGCCTTGGCTTCACGAATTTTTTCAGCAAGCAATTTTTTTTCTAATTCGTGTAGTTCGTTAGCTCGAACACACCTATCTGCATATTCCTTCTCTATAATGGAAGACTTTTGTCTTAGCAGAGAAGTCTGGGTACTTCTTGCTGATTGTGTATCAGCTGTTGATGGGGGTGACATGGGTTGAGTCAAGATTCTGTGATGGGACGGTGGTGGTGGTGTTGGTGTTGGGAGTTGAGGAGCAGGAGATATAGCTGGATTGGAAACTTCTAAGACTTCTTCAATCACAACAGGCTCGAAGGTCGCTTCATTTGTAGGATTTCCTTCAGTAAGGGATGCTTCAATAGATGCTTCTAAAAAAGAAATAAATGAAATGATAAATACTAAAGTATTTTTAATTTTCAATACAATTTCTTGATATTAATTCGATACGTACCATAAGCAGTGTCAGAGTCAATTGAATCATCGACCCTGACTAGAAGGCCTGGTGTCAACTGTGAGATATCAGGGTCAATGATTGCATCACTGGTTGACGGTCCACCTCCAGTAGCCATGCGATGTTGACGTTCTTTTGTCAACGCATCACGCTGTCTTTGCTTCAGGTTCATCCACAATCTGCGGAGTTGTTTGCTTGTGGCCTGAAAATTGAAGTTAAAAGCATTACCTATATGTGAACGGAAGTGTGTAGATACGCAATGAATTATTAGGAAGAAAATATTTAAATACCTGAACATTTGAATGCGGGCACGCGTTGTATTCAGCAGTCAATCGATCCCAAGCCATGTTTTTTGACTTTAGCGAAGAACCGTCAGTTTGTTTATTTTCGACAACTGCCTCATATTTTTTTAAAATATCTAGAAAAGCTTTCTTTTCCAATGGCGAAAAAACGTGTTTTTTAGCCTCCATTATGTAAAAGAAATACAATTAATTGAAAAACGAAATAACACAATAAACGACGTAATTACCACAACAAACAATAACATTACACAGATTACGGGAAAAAACGCCAATAGTGTTGCCTGCCGTAGCAAAAGAAAATAGGAATTGGTAGATTTCATGCGCATTTCCTAGCGTGCTCTGAAAAAAAATTGTCGCAAAAGTGTGAGAGACAAAGCGAACGTGTGGTGTCTTGTCTATAAGTCTACAGGTTAACTTTGTCTGTTTTTGAAGTGTGGCCAATTTCGTGAGCGGTTCTTAGTACAGATAACAGAACTCGAAATTTATGGTAGATTCGTAATATAAATAAATAGTTGCAGTTGGTGACCAATTCATGTCAGTGTATATTCATTGGAAAAAAAAATTATGTGCCACAAAATTACAATTATTCGTGTTTTTTTTTTTATTATGTACTTACCTAATTATCATTTTCGGTCATTTTGTCACTTTATATCCGCATTGGTGTCAATAATATCAAAATTTTAGTTTCACCTGTAAAAAAACTGTGTAGCGTTTATTATATATGTTTTTGATATTTTGTTCAATTTTGCGTTCGAAAAATGACACTTAAGACCTAGGTATAGTGTATGTGGTGTTTTAAGTATAAATCTGTCAAACTGCACACTACATATTCATTGTACTTATGTCAAGAAACTAATTTCGCAAATATTATCCCAAAACGAACGCACTGTAACGTGCACTGAGTAACGTTTAATATCTCCGTGTTCCAAGGCTGAGGCCGCGCGTACCTATACTAATCTGAGCATATCCAAACCAGTTACTGCTTTCAAGAAAGAAAAGACTGGTGTCGAGAAGAGGTAATAAGTGTTTCCGAATGTAAGTTTTGAATTTTCACGAACCCAAAAAATATGAATCCTAGCATATTTTAGACCTTGGCAGAAATTTCAATGAATCGGTAGAAATATTTACAAATGGACAAACATGGCAACACTACTGTAAAAAAGCATGTTCTTGCAATCCGTTTTAAGGATTATTACGAAACGCATACTTTAGCATATCATAAACTACTCCATATTTTTCTTGTCATAAAACAAGAAACGTATTGAAAACTTTAGTAGGCAAGTAAAATTATTTGATTCTCACGGTACGTAATACAACATCTGCAATTTCTGCATGAAATTGCTTACGAATAATATTAAAATTTAAATGAAAAAAGAAACGTTAATATCATTCGCATAATCATTCGCACTTACAACATAATGCTTGTTTACTCTGTGGTGCTTACTTGAGATGCTGCTCTCGAGATCGATATCAATTGATACGCTCTTGATACAGGTCTATTAATTAGTATCGTACTTGAGATGACGATCACATCTCAAGAGCTAACTCAGCTGATACGCACTCAAGAGCAGTATTGAGAACGATCTATTAATACGAGCCTAAGAGTTTGCTGAGTTTATCAGTGACATAAGGATAATTATTATTATTATCTTGTAACTTCTCCTCCTGAAACCAAAGAGTGTTTTGGTACAATAACTGTCAAAAGGGTTATCTTTCACTTATGTGGGTCCATTTTTCTCACTTTAATAATAAAATAGGGTGCTAACAGAAAAAGTGATACTAATTCATCATAACACATTTAGATATTTATTGTTAGAAATAACATTCTTTGTTAATGGCACGTCAGCTTTATTATATGAATAATAATAAATAAATAATTCCTTCAATCTGCACACTCACCTCATATACGGGTATCGAAGAGTGCCGGGGCGCATTTCGCCCCCACTCACTCGTAATCGCAACCGCGTAACGGGGAACTCCCCTTCTGGCGCTGACTCACCTTCGGGTTCGAGGATATGGAGTGTTAATGTCAATAAACTTCCTACTCGATGATTGATCTATAAACAGTTACACACTCTTGCTTAATTCCTAAAACAATGGACGTCGGGAAGAATGAAGTTTTAAATAATGAAACCAAGAAAAACATCCATGCAATAGAAATATATAAATCTTAAACCATAAGTAGACGTTGCTGGAGCAAATACAAAACTAAGCGAAGATGAGATAGTTATTACTCACCATCACTTAATTCTTTTCTTATATTTCTATTTTTAAAACCATTTTTACTTCTAGCAACTAATAATTTTTTTGTATGATTTATTTCCATTTCATGTAATTTCTTTACATGGTTTAACTCTGCTTTAAACTTTTCCTTCTTTGCAATATATCTTGCTTCAAATTTTTTCTTTTGAAATCTTAGCAGGCTGTATAACGCGAATGCCTTTGTCCAGCACACTGGCCAACAATAAGGGCTGTTTCAGTATATGTAGCAGAAGTAATAGGAACAGCCGGCTGAATGGTTTCATCACTTGCATGGCTCCTTAATTAAATTCTGACTGGGAAGTGATTCTATCCATTGTATTGCTATCCGCAGTAACAATTTCTACAACACTTGAGATTTGTGAGGTACTTGCTTCGCCTTATTTCACTAAAAGGGATTCTGTTCTTATGATAGATCCATGAATTGGAGTCATCATCATCATCGCTTTTTCCTGAAACATAAATGATGTCTATGAATTTTAATTACATGTCTATCTATCGGTACTTGTTTCTCAATAAGGGCTGTTTCAGTATATGTTCAGCAGAAGTAATAGGAACAGCCGGCTGAATGGTTTCATCACTTGCATGGCTCCTTAAATAAATTCTGACTGGGAAGTGATTCTATCCATTGTATTGCTATCCGCAGTAACAATTTCTACAACACTTGAGATTTGTGAGGTACTTGCTTCGCCTTATTTCACTATGAGGGATTCTGTTCTTATGATAGATCCATGAATTGGAGTCATCATCATCATCGCTTTTTCCTGAAACATAAATGATGTCTATGCATTTTAAGTACATGTCTATCTATCGGTACTTGTTTCTCAATAAGGGCTGTTTCAGTATATGTAGCAGAAGTAATAGGAACAGCCGCCTGAATGGTTTCATCACTTGCATGGCTCCTTCAATAAATTCTGACTGGGAAGTGATTCTATCCATCGTATTGCTATCCGCAGTAACAATTTCTACAACACTTGAGAATTGTGAGGTACTTGCTTCGCCTTATTTCACTAAAAGGGATTCTGTTCTTATGATGGATCCATGAATTGGAGTCATCATCATCATCGCTTTTTCCTGAAACATAAATGATGTCTATGCATTTTAAGTACATGTCTATCTATCGGTACTTGTTTCTAGCTCTCTTCATATGTTAAGGATTTTCCAAACTTCTATATGCATTTTACTATTCTATGTTTCCACATAAATGGTATATTAATTAAATAAAATAACATTTTAAATGTTAAGAATGAAGGACTAAATAAGTGCAGTGCATGGGGATAATTTTACATTGGAAATAATCTGGATTCAAATTTCCGGCACAAGTACCTATATACAATTATTACTTTCTACTAAATCACTGTCTGACATCTTTACAACAGTTAAAATTTTTGACACAGTGCCGAGCACCTGTTCATGAATAGGATCGATGTCTGGAACAGCAAGAACACCACCAGTGTAATTCCTTTGGTTTTCTAGGGTCTTTACCTCCCTTGACTTTAAACTGTACAAAAAAATTGCAGTTGTTTAACATTAGCCTTGAAAAGAAAAACATTGTTGATGTAGGTAATTACAGGAAAACTATTAAATTGAATAAACTTGTATAAAAACAAGTATGGTTAAAAAAAATTGTGAAGGTCGTAAAAAAAATATCAGTTAGGTATACGAAAATAGAATACTAATGCCACATTATATTTGTAACATGGCGAAGATTCTTATTTGGGAAAATTCTGTTTTGAGATGGATCAAATTATCAGCAGGTAAAACGACCAACTTTGACTGTTTGAAACATTGAGGCATTATCAAACATAATAGAGGAGTCGCTATAAACCAATGTATAGTTACAGATTTTCCAATAAAACTTTATTATTATTATTATTTAGGTATAAAAACAAATAGCCAATGATTATGCCATAGACTGCATTAGTTTTAGATAGCGCTGCATGTGAAGCCTCCATTAGCTCGTACTACATAATCATTTAGTGGTTTTAAAACACCAGTTAAGATGACAGAGGACTTTGTTGAAGCTAGATAGTTACGGTAACAAAACATGAGTGCAAATTTTACCTTTTGTGCGATCAGCAGTTTTTTTTGGCTGCTTAATCCATCCGTTTTTTCTTCTCAATAACACCTGCTTTAACTTCTACCAGATTAATAATTAATGATTTTTCGAAATCGGTGAAAGGTTTTTTCTCACGTCCATTTTTGGTTATTGCGAATTTGTCGCCTGTCGCAGGTAAACTGTAGAAAAAGCGTACTCAAAATTACTTATATGTTAAAATACACAAGAGGTATTTTTAAGATATGATTGAAAAGAATGTAAAGATAACAACAAACAAAATTGTTTTTGTTGTTTTTTGTATGTAGGTAAAGGCAATAAGCCATACAGCCTTGTAATTATTTAATTTAGAAATTGTTTTTAATACCATAAAACCAGGTTTGATTAAAGCTACTTATGAAAACCATAGAAGAAAACTACTTATTAAAAAAATCGATAAGTATCGATTACTTGTAACAAACATACATCAGCATTTACCAGCACAACTGTATTTTAAAGAAAAAACCAAAATATTTGTTACTTTGACTAAGCCTTGGCTTAGCTAAGAATTCTCAAAGTAGGACTTTCAGAAGCATTACGTAAGATCATTATTTAGTGACGACTTTTAATTTGGACCTTATACTTCTACTTCCTTACTGAAGTTGTTCTTGTCCATGATTTACTATAACATAAATCTATAAAACTTATAGTTCTTATTGCACTCCAACCGCTTTACACAAAATAAAAAAAACTTCAACGTAAAAGAAAATTAAACCGACTTTAAAACTGTAATTTATTTAATTTATAACTAAAAAGGAGAAATAAAAGTTTTAAAAAATAGGTTATAGTATGTGGTACGAGTACTGTAGAGAACGTCACATACCCCGCCTACCGCCCGAATCGCGGCGATAAGCGCCGAAACGAGCGTTTCAGTGGCGCTGGCGCCTAGTGGCGACTTATCGACTTGACACCAATCGATAACGCTCCGTTTTACGAAAAATGCTTACGACCAAACTTTTTTAAATACCAGAGAAATAAAGTATTTTCGAGTGTTTATAGTTCTCGTGAAGTAAAGAGTCTGATTACAAATCTAAACTAATTAAAATAAATATAAATAAATTAAAATGAATACAAACTAAATAACAATAATTAAAGATGTACCTAATAATAAATTTAAATACAAACTATGAAAATAATTACAAAAGAAACCTCTTCCAAATCCGTACCTTGAGGCATATTTCCCAAGACGCTGGTGGCGTTACCTCGCTGAATGGTAATGCTAATCCTTTAAGCCCCCAGCTGTAACGTCACGAATGTAGGCTGAATTGCCAAACTTAAAGCTGCAGGCCCAAGTGGCTCTCCTTGTTCGCATCCAACACTAGACAAAATTTCATTTTGGCTAAAAAATACATAACATTGCCATATATAACTATATATCTCCGGTGTTACTTTATGAATTTAGTTTAGTAGTTTAGCCCTATCCAATGAATTATAAGCATTTTTAACATCCATTTTTAAAAAAACCTTATAATCCGAAGAAGAGATGAAAGTGCGAGCTGCATGAACTGCAGTTTCGCAACCTCCTTTAACAACAAACCCGAGCTGTCGGGGCTAAAAATATCAGTTAATCTATCACGCTCGGAGTTCACGACAACACAGGCCAGCCTCCTAAAAGTACATTCCAACATCTTTTATCCTTCTTTTATAAAACCATCAAATTTTCACCATACAGCACGGGGGCTATAAAGAGTACTTTACTTGATAGATACAAGATCTCTTTAGTAACTTTATAAATAACAAAATAACTTATTTAGGCTTTTTCGCAAAAATAAAAATTATACAATAGTTTACAACTTGATTCCTTCATTCCACAGCCTCTTCCAGCACTTTTCAATGTCTAGGTATTGCTTCTTGTCAAGCCAGGGTAGAATTGATTACAATTTTGAATGATTACTACTTTTATTATTTGGTACATTAGCAATTGATATGAAGATGAGTGGGACGAAGCAGCTAGTCAGTATCACAGCTATCTGAAATTTAAGAAAATTATTGTAGTGTACTACATAATGTGTAAGCTAAATTGACAGTCCGTGGTAGCGACAGCTACAAACTTAAATCTCCTCAGGAACGTTTACGGTAGCCATAGCTACCAAATTCAAAAATCGCCCCTTTTTGTTATACCACTAAGGTGGCAAACAAGCTTTCGATCCGCCTGATGGTAAGCATTTTGTTACCAATTCTTGCTGATTTGGCACAAATAAAATAAAAATTGACGCACTGGTTCTATAGCGTTTATTGGTGAGAATAAGTGGTTTTATAACAATAATAGTACTGCGTTCGTGTGAACGTTACAGACCGTAGTTGTGCAGTAATTAATAAAAAAAGAAAAACTTATTCTAATGTTGCTATAATTAAAAATTAAGTTTCCAACACATTTCGTTTTGGTTGTTTTACTAGGGCTGTGACTATTATTTATCATCGTGATGGTAACAGTTCGTGCCTAGAACATACTATCGAATGACCGATTATTACGAAACGTCTCTGCAAGCTACAAAAAAATAAAAATATATCTTCAAAGACGTCTGTGGTCATAGCAGGGTTATACGGTTGTTTACGTCTGTGAGTGATTGTTGAATTATAGTAAATAATGTTAAAGTAAATACATATTTTTTTTGGTTTTCATAAATGTTCGTGTAATAAGGCTTTCCTGTTTTTATAACGAATAACCAGTTTAAAACATAATGTTTTACGGGGTTCTTACAACGTAGGTGCAAAGCTCCAATTAATAGCCAAACCTCGATGAAATTTAAGCAATCAGTTGGAGCTTAGGACATTGACTGCCATGTAGGACACCGGTAACCTCGCGGTAAACATGTTGTGCGAGTTGATTTACGCGCCGTTTTCGCGCCGACGACGCGTTTTCTATAGATTTCCTAATGCCAGTGACCGAAATCGCGCTCCGGAGTAATACTTTCAAATGGTTTCTATGTCACGTAAGAATATTTTTAAAGGTGAACAATTAATGACGTGAAAATGCCTAGAACATGATATTCAATTTATATTAATCCAAGTTTATTCCTAAACAGAAAATCGCCTACTTATTGACAAAAAAAAAAAACCTAGAAAGAAAGGAAACAAAATATCAAAAACTAAAGTTTACCACATCCTTACAAATAACGATTGCACTTATTAAAACATTGAAGGCAATAGTGGGTTTGTCCGGAACATTCAGGACAATAGGTTGCAACTTTTTTGGCCTTGTGTTTGGCAATTCTTGATGAAATTGTAGAAACACAGCTTTTGTAGCATTCGACACAGACGCGCCTGGATTGCCTAACTTTGTCTTCTTTTGTTTTTAATGTGTGTTTTAGTCTTTTAGGTCACGTAGAAATAGATTCATTCTAGGCATCTTCGGATGCTTTTTTCCCAGAGTCTACTAGATATTCCACTTATTGACGTCGGAATTCAAAAATTCCTTGTTGAGCCGCATGTTCGCAAAACATGATCCAAACATTTACTATACCCGTATTTAAAATTAATTCGATGCCAACTTTTTATAACATTTTATAGTTTTTCTCAATGGTATTGAATACATGCTCATTTGATCGGTCATGTCAACAACTCTTTTTGCTTTGTTTACGCCATAATCATCTTAGGTTTTCGAATCACTTTTCAAGTCCTTAGCAAATCCTTTAGAGTGATTTGTGGAGAGCATGAATACACTTCGTTTATCCTTCCAGTGCAACACTGTTATGCCTCGTTCGTTTCCTATTGCCACGGATTCGTCTTGTTTAAGTTTTGCATCAGTTACTTTTCTTTGGGAGGCCGTTTTCTATTTTTTTTCATTGTTGATAATACCGATAGAAAGTCAAAGTAGTGAGCAAAAATAATAGTTACGTAACGAAAACAAATTTGTACATCCCTAAGATACATTTGAAATAATTGATAATAAAATGCAGTTTTTGACTACGGAAGGACTAGTTGGGCATCGTAAGAATGTCATAATGGAACACAAATATTAGTCCAATATGCCGTCGGTAAGCTATTGATAAGAAAAAAAAATTGCATACAAGTTTATTGAAAATGTTAAGCTATTCCTTACTCAGTATATCATTTAGTTAACATATTTAATTATTCTACTTAGCATAAATTACAGGAAATACCTACTTCTTCAGTAGTCTACACTACTAGCTTCCATAGATTATGTTAGTTAAAATTACAATAAAATAAAAAACATTTTATAATTGGCAGTTGCTAAAAAACTTAATTCTAAAGTAGTTGTGGAGCGTCCATAAATTATGTTAGTTAAAATAAAAGTAATAACAAACAACATTTTATAATTAGCAAAACCTATTTCTTAAGTAGTTGTGGTGCTTCCATAGATTATGTTAGTTAAAAGAACATTACCAAAAAAATTACTTGAAAATTTACTGTGTTATTTAACCCGCCACTGGTGACGTGTATTGGACTTACATCATTGGTGTCCCCGGTCTCTCGCACCGGGGTTTTGGACTACGAATTTTTTTAAATTTAACTGTTCATGGTACTTTCCTCTGGAAAGGTTATGAAATCAGATATTTTTTTGTTAGTAAAACATAGGTATTTCATAAATCAAATCTCTTTTTTTAACATTAGAAAATATCTTTGGATGCATTATAATTATAAGATATTTTTTAAAACTAAAAAATGACGCAATAATCTTATATATTTAACTTTGAAATTAGCCTTAGTCAGTCTCATGACATTGGAAACATAAAATAAATTAACATAAATTGTATAACTTCTACCATAAAAAATATAATACTAAAATCATTCATCTTCAACAGCCAAACAACTCGAGCAAGTAGGCATTACGTGCTCAAGGAATACATATTTTTTACATTTATGGCAAGAGAACTTGGTTTTTCAGTTTTCTTGACATCCAAAATTATAGCACCGACCATTCCTCGAAGGACTAGCTACCCCAGGCACATTATCGATCTTCAAAACTTCTGAAATTCTTTGTTACAATGATCGCGGCAAGTTCAACTTCGTCTGTCGTTCTTTTATATGTGGTACAATTAGATTCATAGTCAAATTATAGCTATATGTATCACCTGACTGTTAATAGTACTGACGTTTAACCATAGGCCAACGCCTTGTTGCTTGAGCACAATTGTAAATTGCACTCAGAAGATCTACGACATCAACCCCACCCTTTGTGTCATTGTAGCTCAAAATTATATCGGATTTTTGAGTTTCAGCTTGTGCATAGTACTAATCAAAAGGACATTCTTTCCTGCTTTTGGGAACATGTGAAACCTAAACCATGCTTTGCCACAGTGTTTTTTTTGACCGAAAAAAGTGACATATACTGTTTATAGCATAAATCTGCTGGGAATAACGTTTTGAGCCCACGAGTAGAACACCCAGGTGATAATTTCGATCACTTTTTGTGTGTGTTTTTTTGACCTCGAGCTTGCAAATCATCAAAAAATTCATGGCAAAACAATGATACATAGTAGACTGTTTATCTAAAAGCAGGAAGACAGAGTTACACCAGGCGCATATTTATACACCCTCATTTATGAAAAAAAATCGACCAGTATTGAAAATCGGTTCGCATAATCGGACAATAGCTAGGCCAGAATTGTCAAGAATGAATGGACCTTCCTGGCTGTTTTCCGGGATAAATTTCCATACTAAACGTGTAAAACATTTTAGCGTCGCAGAGAGCCTGAATCTTGACACCATAGCGGTTTGGTTTATTTGGAATATACTGACGAAATGAGCATTATCCATGAAAAGCTTCCAATTTTTCAGCAAATGTTACAAAAGCAAGAAAAGTATAATTATCCTTGCAATTTTGGACGAACATCTCAAATATGGCAAATCTTGTCAAGTGTTTTTCTTTGCTGCCTTGTTGTACAATCATCAAATCTCAAAACTCGCAGCAGAAATTTAAACCTCTGAGCAGACATAGAAAGCCGAAACATTTCTACGGCACCGCCATCCGTCCGTAACAACTCTTCAACATTTAGATGATTCGATTTTTTCAAGTTAGTTGGCCTCGCATACGTTTCTCTTTTGTATCTATGCTTCACTGCGTCAATGTATTGATTAGTATACTTTATAATAATATCGATAATATTGTCAAAGAAGTGTTTCCAAATTCCAAGCGGTTCTTTCTCATCGGCAATAACGCGTTTCGGTCTTGGTAACCGAGTTATAATATTGAATCTTCTAGTACCGACAGATTGGCGATGTGCCTCGTTACTCGATCTCGTTGATTTGTTCTTTCCCAAATAAAATGAAGAGTTTTCACTACCTGAAGATACACTGTCACTCAAATTCCCAATTTTGTATTTAATCTGGTTCGAAATTTTCCGGTTCAAAAGTTACTTCCAGGATCACTTTCCGATGACGTTTGTCTAATTTTTTGACTCATAAAGCATTGCTTCTTGCAGAAGAACCTCGAGACGTCGCTGAGTACTTCCGTAAGACATGCTGAAACAAAATTCACAATTTGAACGGCAAACGCGTAAATATTTCTTGTAAAATATTGATCAAATCCGGCAAAACGCCTACGTATCATAAAATTATAAAATCACAATATAAATAGCAAAAACAGCTTTATCAAACTAAGACAAATAAAAAAATACACAATAACCATTCGACTTACTTAGTTGGTGACGCCAGTCTCACGGACCGGGTTGGCGCCAAAACACTGTAACGTGCGCCGCCGTTGCTGTCGCGGGGTACACTGGCGGTACGGGGTATCGAATAAGGTAACTCCTCGAAATCGCAATGTTCGATAAACGGTGAAATAGTATTTGATTTTTTCTAAGTAACCGGTCTCACAGGCAAATACGTCACCAGTGGCGGTTTAAAAACCTACTTAGCTTTCATAGGTGATGTTAGTTTATATTATAATAACAAAAATATTTTATAGCAGGTACTTAAAGTTTACTTCTTAAGTAGTGTTAGATAGATAGATGATGAATGTTACTTTAAATTACCATAATAAAAGTTTTAATTAGTTAGTAAAAGACTTGAGTAGTTTAAGAGTTTCTACAGATTATGTAAGCTAAAATTAAATAATAACAAAGATAATTTATAATAGGTATGCAACCTATAAAATAATGTAAAAAATTATACAATTATAGTTTTAAACTACATACTTACAATCTACACAAAACAAATAAAATATAATACAATTCTTAGATTTATTATTTTAAACAGTAGCACTTAAACCATAGTCGCTACCACGGCTAGTCGCTCCACAAATCGCCTCACCAAGCTGCATCGTCTGTTCACTTACACAGGTGACTTAAATCGCATGCGGCTTGGTCTTTTCCTTCGAAAATGTTGAGTAGATAAAGTATTCGTGCCGGAATTAAAATACACTGGCCTGCATAAGAAGGTATAACACTCATAAACAAGACGATAACTTCTGTACTATTTAAATTAGAAAAATAAATAGCATTATGTAGAAAATTTAGTTTTGTTATATAAAACTCCTTTTTGACAACCTCCTTTTAAATGATGGCTAAAAAATAAACGAAAAAGAAACACGCTCCCTTTTCAAATGCTGTAATTTTTTCTTTTTCTGCTTTTGTTTTCGCATTTATTTTTAGATAATTTACATTTAATTCATCAACCAAGGTATCTTGAGCACGTAAACATTAATTACCATACCTCTTTCACCTGAAGAATGTGCAAGAATTATGGCACATCTGGAACTAGGCATCAGTATGCGTCGTACTGCAAGAATGGTTGGTGTGGCATTAAGAACGGACTTCAAGTTGAAACAAAGGTACGAAGAAACCGGAAACCATTTTCAAAGACCATGTAATTGGACATGTAATGGCCGTCCCAGATGCACTACAGCTAGAGAAGACCGATATATTGCCAGCACTGTTTTGAAAAATCGTTACCTCAATGCAGTTCAGGTCCAAGAGCAGCCTGATGAGGGATGATTAGGTCCAAGAGCAGCCTGATGAGGGATGATTACATTAGCGAAGACACAGTCAGAAGAAGACTTGCGGAGGTAAACCTTGTGGCGTGGAAAAAGGGAATTTTAATATAATGTGGGGCTAGTCATTTGTGATGTTAAAAAGATATATAAATGTATTTGTTTATTTTAAAGGGTTTGGGTCAGAGTAACTAAAAGTTTTTGTTGGTTTATGGGGTTGTACCCACAGATGTTCGGGGTTCTAGGGGCTGTTTCTGTCTATCCTTTTCGGGCGCCGAGCAATGGTCTAGGTTTGCCCTTAATATTTATCAACAAGAATCTAGTAGTAGTAGTAGTAGAAGGCGGAACACAAATGCGCGGATACAGTCGGAGAGATTGGACTATTCATCTGCGGGGCTAGTTTCAACGGGACCCGGTCCCGGAGGTTAACATGGCCACAATTACCTAATAAACAAGTAAAAAGGTATGATCCACCAAAAGAAATCTCAGATCGATAATTAACAACATGATTTTGTCTGAACTTAAGTGTATTTAGTATTTAATTGGATGACCTCTGAAAGAGTGTCCAAGGCTTGTGTCGTCCACAACTCAGTTGTCTCGTTGCTGGGCACTGGTGGTGGCTGGGCTGTGGCGGTAACTTGGTCGGCTAGCGAGACTGACGCATCTTCCTCTGTGAGTATTAGCATGTATATGATAAGTACGACAGGGAGCTCAAGACCGAGGACTATAATTTTAGATTTTAGTTATACAGAGAAATTACTGAAAATAATATCTCACCTCTTCCACGGTGAATGCTGAAAATGATGAAACACAAGGTTTTTCTAAATCAAACTTGAGAAGCAGATTCTGCTTTCTTAAATTCGTATATTCATACAAAAACAATATCGTTTTTCCATACGATAATCTTCGTTACATCATGGTCATGCATACCTAGCATTAGTTAATAAACAGGTGCATGTTTTTCAGACATTAATTAATGACATCTTCAACTTTTTCTTAAGAGCGAGCAGAGTAGAATAATACAAAATGGCTACTGAACCACCACCCACCCCAAGGCGAATGTTCGTTAAGGTTTCGATAAATTTGAAAAAATGTTGGAGAAAGAGATTTTTTCAAGAAGACAAGGAAAGAAAAGGTGTGAGAACAAGAGAGAGACAAGAGAAGTAAAAAAGGAAAAAAAATATTTTTTAATGGGAAAAAAACGGATGAATCTGTAATTCATCATCGATGGGAATGGTGGAGATACAAGAGACGGAGAAAAAAGTGGAGAGAAGATGCATTGGATTTAACGAAGATTTAACATAGGATGCCAGTCGATTTTGAGTATTGTTTTGTTATCATTTGAAGAAATTTAGAAATAAATTCTTAATTCAAAAGTTAATTATCACCTTTGTTTTACAAAAGTTACAATGTTTGTAAGAAGTAGTTACAGAAATTATTATAATTTACCATTTGTGTTATTAAATATTTTAAATATTTTTAGCATTAGCATGATTAGCTCTTGAGGTTCGTCTTTATAATACATTTTGGGCATACTAGATTGCATTGCTTAACAGTGCATGAAATAACATTAAAAATCTTCTTTTTTTTTCTCATCAATCATTCTTAAAATTTGTAAGTACTAGGGAGGTCCGGGTACTGGATCACTGACGGAGGGTGGTCCACGGCGAAATGGAGGGTCGCGAAAAAAGGTCTCCACATACGTCGCGGCATATGTGTAATAAACTTTATCCGCGCTCTAATTACATTGATTCGCGGTATATGTGTAATAAACTTTATCCGCGCTCTAATTAAATTGATTCGTTCATATTCAAGTTGGAGGCAAAGAGACTGCCCAATAGATCGGCTTTCTCTTTTGCACTATGGGCCAAGTCACCATCAGTCTTTAGCAAGCTACCAGAAAGAACGAGTCCCAGAAGGATAGCTCGCAAGTCGCCCACCTATTTTGCCGATGAATTGGAATTTTGCTCTGGCAGTTGCTTTCTTACTAAACCTCGAGGCAGCATTTAATTTGCGGTTTAACTCAGAAATATTCGGATCCCTGTTATTATGAGCCGTGGTCCAAGCCTCATACGCAGTTTGCTTAAGAATTTTAGCTTCTCTGCAAGACCTATTTAACCACGGTCGTTTTTTGACGCCGGCAGCCAGCGAGGATTATCTCAGTGACTGCGGCTGCGCAGACTTCAGGATCATCTGAGCTAAAGCAGAGCTGCCTCCACGGGTACGATGCATAAAATTCTCGCAATCCGTCTCAGTCTACCGACTTATAGTGCCACACACGACGCCAATTAGTTAGCCCAGAAGGATCGAGTTGTGTGCATGACATTTGAGTCCGAACGAGACAGTGGTCCGAGGAGCCAAGAGGCGCATCCACTGAGACGGATTATCCGTCCGGACGTGTCAGCAGAAGGTCCAGTTAGGAGCTCGTATGGTCCTCTATATCTGGTATTCTCGTTGGAGAAAGTACCAGCTGAGAGAATCCATAGGTCAGAGCAAATTCATGAGCAGATATCCCTGCATAGTTATTGGTTCGAGAACTGAGCCACTCACGATGGTGAGATAACTAGTTCTGCTGTGGGATATTGCTCTAGAACTTTAACAGTCGTCAAACTCAGGTGCGTGAAGAGTCGAGTTACGTCCGTGTCACCGCTATGAGACCTGTATAAGCATGCATCGATACGAGTGGCCGCCGTGATCTACGCGCACCCACAATATCGACAGGTCCCTGTCTTCAAGGCTATGAAGTCGGCGACAGAAGATATTCTCCTGGACGAACATACATACACCGGCACGACTCAAAAAATTGTGCTCGAGTTTGTAGCCGGGATAATGAAGGTATGATGTGTCGGCCGGGCAGGATATCTGCGTCTCCGTTAGAAAGAGAATGGTCAGCTGCGCAGTCTCAAGGTGATGGTGGACTGCATTAAGATTTGTGTGAATACCCCTGATATTGTAAAAATCCACATTGTATGTGAATGGAGTAGCCGCTGTAAAAACTCTTTTCCTTTTTCTATTTCTGGCAATTTTATATAAAGTTACTTAGACTAGGGATGAGGATTCACTGCACAGACAGCTTAGAAGACAAAAAGTTGCGGTACTAAGACTGCCGAATCTCAACACAGATAATACGGTTGCTGGCACGGTGGGTGGAAGGGCCCCTGATCCCCTTCTGTTGTAGTATCCGGGTCCACTCCGGTCTCCTTCTCCGGCACGATTACCACTTCAGAGACTATACACAGGCTGGCGGATCAGCCTCCCAGGGCGGAGATTAAATGATCCCTGGGTTTGGGATCCCGTTCAACCTGCGGGAGGCCAGTGGTCAGCCGTTTCATCAGGTCTCCCTGACCGCCGAACCAGCACGCCGCGTCTACGCCGAGCAATGACAGCGATAAGCACCGCCGGTCTTCCGCTGTCCGAGCAGCGAATCCTCAAAGAGAGCTCTGGCAACCTTACTCACCGCCAGGAACGCAGCACTACTTAATGTTAGTGTTATTGTGGCCGCTGTTTTCTGTAAAGTGGAGGTACTTCCCCAGTTCGGGCCGCTCATTCGAGCAAGTACTCGCTATGCCCCGCTTTATTTGTTCGGGCAGCTTATTCGAGCGAGTACTACCTAAAATCTCATCAGAAAGCTACATCAATATAGTATTAGAGGCAAAGCTCTCGACCTTTTGACAGCCTATATGAGTAGGAGAGTACAGAAAATAGATGTCAACGGTGAAAGATCTCCGGGATCAGCAGTCACTATGGGAGTCCCTCAGGGCTCAATTTTAGGTCCTTTTCTATTTCTTATTTACATTAATGATCTCCCATATCATGTAAAAAACCATGACATTGTCTTATTTGCTGATGACACCTCTTTGCTTTTTAAAGTTAAGAGACGATAGACATATTATAATGAATTAAATAATGCCCTTTCTAAAATTGTAAATTGGTTTAACGCCAATAATTTGTTACTTAATGAAAAAAAAACCAAATGTGTTAATTTTAATTACCAAATGTTAGTCAGTTTTGTATCATTTTTATTAAAAAAAATATTTTTTAGCGTTCCTTTGCATAAATATTTTATGATATCCAGTTGGTTTTCGACCATATGAATCGAAATATTCACCGAAACCATTTTTGTCTATGTGAATAGCAATCCATTGAGATCCTGGTTTAGTGTCAGGATCTAAGTTACTTACAATATATGATGGATACGAAATGAAAACGGGCATGCGATTTGAAGCAAAAACATTGCATTCTGCTAATGGATTAATTTTTTTTAATAATTTACGTATTTCATAAGTATCCATTACACCTCTCGTAACTACAAAAGTTATTTTCAGAATGAATAAAATTATAGCTTTAGAACAATATATATGTTTTTTTAACTATTATAATCTACACTTACATCACGATTTTTATTAATTTCTATAATGTTGTCAAATTCTGCATATATAATACAATTTACTGTAGTTTTTACAGAGTTTTCGAAGCGGACTTCCAATCTAACACTTCCATGTCTTATTAGATTCCAATGCGATTGTGAATTGGATGATAGATCTGGGGTTAAATCAAATGCTAATAAACAGTATCCATTGGCAAATTCTTCTCTAGATATATCATTACCTTCATTCAAAAAATGAATGCCAGTTCCCGAATATAAAGTGTGATATGCTGATGTAAATAAACTGCTATCAAATGAAGGTTGCAATGTTTTAGAAGGTATTTGTTGGCCATCTACATATAAGCTAAACATATTTAAATTAAAGTTTTGAAAATTATATGGGTTCATATTAAAACTTCCATTAAAGGCTGAATTATTTACAAAACCAACTATACATCTTTTGGGAACTTGACCTAAAAAAATATTATCAAGTGTTTTTCCTTGGATTCCTGAAGGTAACGTCATAACCTTGACTTCCGCACGCGTTATAGGGTATTTAGCAGTAGTGTTGGTTAAAACTTTTTGATGAGCTAATAACACAGAAGGACTTATCCTAGCCCTTCTTATTAAAAGTGTTGCATCATTGATTTGTACTTTTAACTTTAAATCTGTACTAGATGACATTAAGTTAAATGATTATTTGGTACGTACTAATTGCCAGAGCTCTCTCTTTGAGGATTCGCTGCGCGGACAGCGGAGGACCGACGGTGCTTGTTGCTGTCATTGCTCGGCGTAGACGCGGCGTGCTGGTTCGGCGGTCAGGGAGACCTGATGAAACGGCTGACCGCTGGCCGCCCGCAGGTTGAACGGGTTCCCGAACCCAGGGATCACTTAATCTCCGCCCTGGGAGGCTGATCCGCCAACCTGTGTAAAGTCTCTGAAGTAGTAGTCGTGCCGGAGAAGGAGACCGGAGTGGACCCGGCTACTACAACAGAGGGGGATCAGGGGCCCTTCCGCCCGCCGTGCCAGCAACCGCATCATCTGTGTTGAGCTTCGGCAGTCTTAGTACCGCAACTTTTTGTCTTCTAAGCTGTCTGTGCAGTGAATCCTCATCCGTAGTCTAAGTTACTTCAAACAAAATGGCCAGGAACAGAAAAAAGAAAAGAGTTTTGACAGCGGTTACTCCATCCACATATAATGTAGATTTTTGCAACATAAGGGGTATTCACGCAAATCTTAACGCAGTCCATCACCATCTCGAGACTGCGCAGCCAACCATTCTTTTTCTAACGGAGACGCAGATATCCTGCCCGGCCGACACATCATACCTTCGTTATCCCGGCTACAAACTCGAGCACAATTTTTTGAGTCGTGCCGGTGTATGTATGTTCGTCCGGGAGGATATCTGCTGTCGCCGACTTCATAGCCTTGAAGACAGGGACCTGTCGATATTGTGGGTGCGCGTAGATCATGGGGGCCACACTCGTATCTATGCGTGCCTATACAGGTCTCATAGCGGTGACACGGACGTAACTCGACTCTTCACGCACCTGAGTTTGACGACTGACAAAGTTCTAGAGCAATATCCTACAGCAGAAGTAGTTATTTTGGGAGACTTTAACGCCCACCATCGTGAGTGGCTCAGTTCTCGAACCAATAACTATGCAGGGATATCTGCTCATGAATTTGCTCTGACCTATGGATTCTCTCAGCTGGTACTTTCTCCAACGAGAATACCAGATATAGAGGACCATACAAGCTCCTTACTGGACCTTCTGCTGACTACACGTCCGGATGGATACTCCGTCTCAGTGGATGCGCCTCTTGGCTCCTCGGACCACTGTCTCATCCGGACTCGATTGTCATGCACACAACCCGATCCTTCTGGGCCAACTAATTGGCGTCGTGTGTGGCATTATAAGTCGGCAGACTGGGATGGATTGCGAGAATTTTATGCATCGTACCCGTGGAGGCAGATCTGCTATAGCTCAGAAGATCCTGACGTCTGCGCAGCCGCAGTCACTGAGACAATCCTCGCTGGTATGGAATGTTTCATTCCTAACCTGCGAGTAGCCGCCGGCGTCAAAAAACGACCGTGGTTTAATAGGCCTTGCAGAGAAGCTAAAATTCTTAAGCAAACTGCGTATGAGGCTTGGACCACGGCTCGTAATAATAAGGATCCGAATATTTCTGAGTTAAAACGCAAATTAAATGCTGCCTCGAGGTTCAGTAAGAAAGCAACTGCCAGAGCAAAATTCCAATTCATCGGCAAAATAGGTGGGCGACTTGCGAGCTATCCTTCTGGGAGTCGTGCTTTCTGGTCGCTTGCTAAAGCTGCCGAGGGGAACTTCTGCCAGTCGTCATTACCACCACTGCGAAAGACCGATGGTGACTTGGCCCACAGTGCAAAAGAGAAAGCCGATCTATTGGGCAGTCTCTTTGCCTCTAACTCGAATGTGAACGACGAAGGCGCTGTACCACCTACTTTACCGTGGTGCGGTAAGACCATGCCGGAAATCACTATAACACAGCGCGAGGTCCGGCGGGCGTTGCTTTCCCTAGACGTTCATAAGTCGAGTGGGCCAGACGGCATACCAGCAGTGGTGCTTAAGCAGTGTGCTCCTGAGTTATGTCCTGTACTCACGCGCCTCTTCACGCTTTCCTACCACACTAGGCAATTTCCGTCTTCATGGAAGACTGCAAATGTGCACCCGGTGCCCAAAAAGGGCGATAGATCAGATCCATCGAATAACAGGCCTATCGCTATAACCTCTCTCCTCTCCAAGGTGATGGAGCGTGTGATCAACACACAGCTTTTGAGATACCTAGAAAAACACGACCTGATCAGTGACCGTCAATATGGCTTTCGCCACGGTCGCTCAACTGGTGACCTTCTAGTGTATCTCACACACCGATGGGCACTAGCCATTGAGAGTCAGGGGGAGGCATTGGCATGTAGCCTAGACATAGCGAAGGCGTTCGATCGGGTCTGGCACCGGGGTCTTCTATCGAAGTTGCCTTCTTACGGAGTGCCCGAGGGTTTGTGCAAATGGGTGGCTAGCTTTTTGTCCGGCAGAAGCATACGAGCCGTAGTTGACGGTAGTTGCTCTGATAGCATGGACATTAATGCTGGTGTCCCGCAAGGCTCTGTGCTGTCTCCTACGCTGTTTCTACTGCACATCAATGATATGTTGGACATCAACAACATACATTGCTATGCAGATGACAGTACTGGAGACGCTTATTACACGGGCCGTGCAAGCATCCCACGTTCCGTTGTGGAGGAAAAGCGTGAAGAACTTGTGTCTCAAATCGAGATCGGTCTGTCCAAGGTCTCTGACTGGGGGCGGGAAAACTTGGTCCGATTCAACCCTTCAAAGACACAAGTCTGCGCGTTCACCGCTAAGAAAACCCCATTCACTGTAGTCCCACAATTCCAGAACACTACCCTCTCCATCTCCAAGAGCATTGGGATCCTTGGCGTTGACATCTCCAGCGATGTTCAGTTCCGAGATCATTTGCTAGGCAAGGTAAAGCTGGCGTCCAAAAAACTTGGTGTACTCAACAGAGCGAAGCAGTACTTCACGTCGGGGCAAAGGTTGCTACTTTACAAGTCGCAAGTCCGGCCCCATATGGAGTACTGCTGCCATCTCTGGGCGGGTGCACCCGGATACCAGCTTGGCCCTTTTGACTCGGTTCAACGACGGGCTGTGAGAATTGTCGACGATCCCAAACTCACTTGCGGTATCGAGCCCTTAAGTCTGAGGAGAGACTTTGCCTCCCTGTGTGTGTTCTACCGCTTGTACAATGGGTTGTGTTCTGAGGAATTGTTCGAAATGATGCCCACGGCTACTTTCTACCATCGCACCGCTCGCCATCGGCAGGGAATTCATTCTCACACTTTAGAACCTAAATGGTCGCGTACAGTGCGGTTTTAGAGAAACTTCCTCCCGCGAACGCTGAAGTTGTGGATCGAGCTCCCTGCCAAGGTTTTCTGCAAGGACTACAGTATGGAGTTCTTCAAGAAAGAAGTTATTAGATTTCTGAAGGGTCGGCAACGCGCAAGTGATACGCCTGGTGTTGCAAGCGTCCATAGGCTACGGTGACCGCTTACCATCAGGCGGACCGTAGGCTTGTTTGCCACCTTAGTGGTATAAAAAAAAAAAAAAAATTTAATACGTAATTCAACACCGTTTATCAAAAATTTGTCTTGATTAAATATATCACCATGTAAATGACCAATCAATTCAACTTCCTTGCTATCTTTCGTAAACTGCTGTCTCTTGGTGTAGCCTTCATTGCTTTCATCAGCAGAATCCATTTTGTTTGCGGTATCTTTATACCACAAACCACATGTAAGATGAGATTTTTTTGCAGCAGGACCATAATTTAATAAAGTTACAATATAAGAACGATAGGCATAGGTGTTGTTTGGTGGGGAAACAAGCTTTTGATTTAGATAAACATTTGATTAAAAAGAGAATGTAACCAGTTATTAACTGGGGCAACACTTGTCGCTGCAGTTAATACAGTTGAATCATGATTTAAAACTCTAACTTTTAATTGGAGTAATGTATTAGATAAGTCAATATAGTCTTCTCCTGTACCAGGAACTTGAAATTCTATGGGACCTTCATCACTCAAAGATGAAATCGATTTATAATGAATCCACTGACCATTCTCTATGCTTGTTTGTGTTGTTGGTAATGCAAATAAATCTAATTCAGACTTAGCACATTCACATGAAGTATTATGTAAGAACGACATTATTATTTGTTTAATTTAAGAAAAAATATCACAACTATTCATGTTAAAAACTTTTTTAGTAGTTCTTCTTTTCGTTGCTTTCAGAGCAATGGCTGATCGTTTATTACGTCTCTTGTTTTTATACCCTGATCCAGCCATAATGCTATCAATTTTACTATCTGCTTTCCGTTTTAAATTACTTGTTGCATCTTTCATGCGAGATTTAATAGAATCATTCATAGGTTATGCATTCATCATATCAGACAGGAGACCTACACCCATATTCAATGCTTCTTTACTGACTGCCTTTGCTCCACTCGATAGCAACGGAAGTACATATCTAAACAATCCCCCTAAAAAGCTTCCGATTCCATGGCCTCGTTGATATGGGACACCTTTGTAAATGATCCCCACTCCTGAACCAGCTTGATGAAAATAATAACTTTCATATGGGCAAATACTATGATTACGATTATGAGAATTCATCTTATTCGTTTAAAATGAAGTTTAGCACACGCAGTTCCAAATTGAAATGGTATTTGTCCTTATATCTATTTCTATAGTATCAAACTCACGACGCATAACAGGTATGTAGTGAGCTCGTGTAAACACATTCATTTTATAACCACCGTAAATATATTTTGTTGGGTCTAATGGAACTATTCGTAATAGTGATGTCATTACATCACCCACAATTTGAGGTTGCACAATATCAGAGTACAAAAAAAGTTGTGAAGGCAATCCTAAAAACAAATTAACAGGACGTTTAGCTATGTTGTTTGCAATTAAATTAGTTTTTGGTCCAAAACCAAGTTGAAGACTTAGCTGTGGTGACATCCTTAAAGATAAAATGTTTTTATTTTGGGGTGTTAAAGAAAAGAGTTTTGATGTCTCATCAAAACGAAACTTTATACAATCTTTTAAAAGGAGATTACTGTTAAGGGCATTTAGAAGCTGATCAATGTCATCATATGTTGTAGCGGGTATGTGGGTTTTATATTCTGCAACACTTTCAATGTTGTCGACCAATGTTTTTTTTCCAAGATATATAACATTTTCATGTTCTCTGACATTTAAAATACTAAAAGGGTAATGAAATTCAACTAGTCCTACCAGCCACTCCCCTTCTAATTTAACTGTTTTAGGAAGCTTCGTCAAAAAGTTTGCTGTTGTATTGTTTGGGAAATAGGTCATTGAACTGTTACTTAAAAGAGTCAAATAAAAGCTTTCTTGACTCATATTAATTATTGATTCATATTCATATTAATTCATTCATCTAATGCTGGAATCCAGGTATTGAATTTTGATGGATAAACTTTCCACTTGAGCAACACTTCTTTTCTGCCTCTAATATACCTAAAACTTATGATTTTATCTATTTTGTGCTTAAGGGTGGGGTCGTATAAAACTTTTTGTAGTTCTTTAGCACAAAATGTACCTGATATTGATTCTCCTTCTAAATCATTAAGTGTATAAACTTTATAAGGCGACCTATGAATAATTGATGATATAACAAATACTTCATCACTCCAATTAGTTTCATAGCCTTTTTGAAATATATGTTTATGCTTAGTTATTCTTACATGGTCACCAATTTGAAACTTAGGAAGCTTTGGATATATATTTTGGTTTTTATTTTTCCTGTCATATAAATTAGACCAAACAGTCATAATATTACTAGAATTGACGTCACATGGACACATTTTTATACTCGAATGGTAACTGTGATTATATGAATACATCAAATCTTGCAAAATATCTACATATCTATATGTATTTTTGTGAGTGAAATAACGCCACATTTTCATCTTAAGAGTTCTTTGAAATCTTTCTACAATACTTGCTTTAATATCTGGATTATTCGTTGTGTAGTAATTTATGTTTTTACTCTTAAAATACCTCCTAACATCTTTTGCAACGAATTCACTACCCTTATCAGATTGTATATGTTTTGGAGTTGCGTTAGCTTCTGTAAATATACTTTCAAAGCATTGTATTGTAGTTTCTGAATTCTTTTTTTTCATACATCTTGCAAAAGCATATTTACTAAAGACATCAATGACATAGATAATATATTTTTAATTATCGTTATATTGACTATAGGTTCGCATATCGCTTAAATCAACTTGCCAAAGGTCGTTATAGTTAGATAAAATGTATTTATTTCTAGAAAACTTTCTCTGAACAGGTCTATGTAAAGTATATGTTTCTTGCGCCTGTAACCATTTTTTTACTTCTTTTTTATTCATCTTTCCATCCATAGCTTGGGTTAACTTATCAATACTACTATAACCAGCTGGATTAGAAACATCATAATATATTTTGTCTATATCTAATACGGTGTCCATCTTTCCCAGTCAATTTTCTTGCTTTTTATATCTTTTAAAGACGTTCTCGGTGTTTCGCTACTGGGCGTAGCATGTTTTTCAGGGGGAGAAGTTTCTTTAAATTTCTCTATATGTAGTTTCTTAACATACTCCAATGTTGTAGGATTACCGATACAATATAAAGGTAAACTTATATCAGTTAATAACTGAGAAAATTCTTCCCACCCCCTCGGTTTTGGACGTTTTAGCTGACGTAAGGTATCATTAATCAAATCTACAATATTGGTCCCAGGTATAACCTGCTCATTTATAGTGATTCTCCCTTGTGTATCCCATTTGACTTTATCATTATTTTCTATCAACGTTTTAATTAGCAGTTCACCTTTTTTTTAAATGTCCTTGGAATTAATCTCATTAAATAAAAATAAGAATAGGGCTTATTGTAAACTACGTCCCTCTCTTTGGATGGTGACTGTGTAAGTAATGGTTCAGCTTTAATCTCTTCTTCTTTATATTTTTCTGTTAATTCACTGTCATCCGACACCAAAGGCAATTTTAGTGGTTGTCTTTCTTCACCAGTAAAATACAAATATCTTTGTAATGTTTGTGAATAGAGCTTCCACTTCTCACGGTCTTCTAATTTCCTACTAAGAATATCCTGCATTTCCTTATCTAGTCGCGATAAGGAATCTTCAGGAATAATTTCTCTACGTTTGAGCCTTTCTAAGACGTTAGGTTCAATTAATAACATCTTTTTAGCGTTCTCCATTTTCTTATATGACAGAATTGAACAAAGAACTAAGAACTGCACCCAAAATTACAGGTAAGAATGCACCACCTTTCTGTATAATTATCTTTTTTCTGAATTTATTTCTTCCTTTAGAAACTAATTTCCTGAGAACCACTTGGTGTTTTTTTAATTTAGACTTTTCTTGCTCCTTTAAAGGAATTTTACCATTTAAAACATTAAAAATACATTCACAGAGACAGTTTATTTCTTGTTCGTTACAACTTTTTAATAGTGCCTCACAATACTTTGGTTTAAGTGTATGTAAAGCTTTTAATAATTCTTTATGTGTCTTAACTCGTCTAATTATTATTAATTATTAAAAACATTTGTCCAAATAAATTTTGATAAAATAACTGCCTATAATACTGTTGACACTAAACAATTTAAATTCAGGGACCTCAGTGAATATCTCTTCGTTTTTTTATTTGTTTTTTCTTTTAAATTAATTTTTTCTGCTAAAATAAAATTAAGCTGTTTACAAATATTGTTTAATTCTTCTTTACTAGTTGTTTCTTGTAAAGTTTTGCAATACTTTCGTTTCAATACTTTTAATATTACACTAAATGAATTATTATTACACGTTGTAACGGTTCCGTGCATGATGTTGAACTAATTGATATTTGATCCTTCATATTACATTTAAATCCTTTTTTTGGTATGTAAACAGTACAAAAAATATTATTGAGTGGAAATATATTACTTTTAAAGCGATACATGTCATTTGTTTTTTGTTTTAGATCTATCATCAAATAACCATGCGGATCACTAGTGGCATCTTTATAGGCTTCCTCTACAAATTTGGAATTATCAGGAAAAACTTGTCGTGCTAAATGGCGTATTTGAGTTCGGTCCCGAAGATTTTTGAAATAAATTATATAAGAAGAGTTTAGTGAAATATCACGTTGACCTTTACCTTGCTGAAATAAATTTTAAGTTATATAGAAAACGCTTAAATTTCTGTGATGGCTCCCTTTAGTAAAAATATCAACAACTCGTCCATCCGATTCTCGCATTAGGTCATCTATAACCAGTAATTGAGGTTCATTACCATCAAACATATTTAAATCTGGAATTCCTTGAGTGTATATAACATTACTAATATTATACAGTGGCTGCATTTCATCGTAAAACCAAAATATATGCTTAAAATCTGTGTCACATATTTTTTTAGCGCAGTTTATAAAATTTGTAACAAAATTAGATTTTCCACATCCACTCGGACCTGCTACTATAGCTGTAAAAGGGTGTGAGAAATGAAACATCGTTTTTTTTTTTTTTAATACGTGTTAGCTTCATAAGGATTTTAAGTCAAATGTCATTTGTTCACATTGAACATTAGTTTTAAATAAAATACAGTGATACTATAAAATCATTTATTACATATTTTAAATAGTAAAATGTAAAGTTGACAAAACAAATAATTAAGGTACCTTTATCTTTTTTATTAAATTAAAACAGTTTAATTCAGGCACAGAGAAAACCAATATACATTGTTAGACATGACTCATCAATACAAAATTAAAACAGTTTAATTCAGGCACAGAGAAAACCAATATAAATTGTTATACATAACTTATCAATACAAAATTAAAATTAAAATCAAGTCAAATGAAAATAAACGTAACAGTTCAAATTAAAATTAAATAATATTTTAACATAATACAAAATAAATGTTAAACAATAATATATTTTTTAATGATACACAGTACTTTTTAATTAAAATAAATTAAATTCTTAAAACTAGATAATACATTAAGTAAAAAAAAAAAAGTTCTACAAAAACCAATTCAGAAAGTTTTTACATTATTTTCTAACTAAACATTTTTTAAGCTATAATGACCCCATGCCAGAGTATCGGTAGAATTTGGTTTTATATACCTTTTGCTATCATTGTAAGATAAAGAAACTTTATTACATTTTTGAGTAAAAATTATATGTTTAATAGATTTAAACCGAAACATTTAACAAATTTCATTAGTATTATTAAATAAACAATTTTTGTAATTGTCAATTTTAAAGTTTTTGACAATGCTTTTGTTTACACCCTTTGCTTTAGCAACAAATTTATCTTCCACGTCAATCGCATACATTTTTGAGCGTAGTCCTACAAACTCTCTAAATATTTTACCATTATTTTCATCTTTAAATAATCCTAATTTTTTTTTATTTTACAAAGGTATAGCATATTTATTGTTAATTTCATAGTCTGAGGTGTCGAAATGTATGGCAAAATCTGATTTAATATCGGAATAAAAGTTTTTTGAAAATACTTGATAAACTAAACTATCTGTATCTGTGTAAAGTGGTTTTAACCTATTCTGAAACTTCACGTTCATATATTCGTAATGGAACTCATACATTAGCGATTTTGATATATCTAAAATACAAAAACCTAAATAAATTGGTTTGTTATATAACATTTTTACCTTTTTTAATTGTATAGCAACTAATGACTCTGAAAAGATAGATAAACTATGAAATTCAGGTCTTGCTAGCAGTGATTGAGCACCTTGAACATTTCCGCGATTCTCCCAATGAGTCACCAGCTTTACATTTACTCTTTTTTCAATATTTTCCATAGTTTTACCGAAAACAGAGTTATTCATTAATTTATAAAAATCCTTTTGAAACTCAGAAACCGCCGATGCACGCAGGTTAGTATTTAAATCAATGTATTTTTTTAACCAATCACTTTGTTTAAATTTTAAAATTTTATGCACTTTTAGTAATTTTAGTCCAGTTTGTAAACATTGTTTTAAATTTCGATAATGTATTATGTAATTATTTTTATTGTTTAAATTTAGAACTATTTTTTTTTCTTTTGTGTTACCAATACATATCTGATCAGGACAAAATGGAAAATCTGAATGTAAGTCATGTAAATGATCTGGATATTCTAAATCTACTTCCAATATATAACCATATTCTGTGTTATCAGGCACTTGAAAATTAGTGTTTATGTCAACCCATTCAAACTCACTCGTCGGAAGGTATTGTGACATAGCCCAACCATATAGATTATTAGCATCAAGGTAAATTAAATAAGAAGAAGGTAAGTCACTATTATAATTGTCCATAAAAATATTGTTAGCTTTTGCATAACGGTTACTACATTGAGAACCCCACCTCTTATTCCTTTTTGGATAAAAGCAAGTTTATCAAAATCTGTTAAAAGTTCTAACTTTTGTTGAGTATGTTTTAACATGGAATCCCAACTCAATCCAGGTGCAGTATAATACTGTGCGGCATCAAGACCATATGTTTCAAGACATAAATTTCGAAAGTTTTCAAACACATCAGCTAATAATAATACATCAGTTTTTAAATACAGATTAGAATAATCTAACATATTTTTACAGTTAAAATGATTCCAAACATCATTTGCATGTGCATAGTCCTCGTCAGATACATGCTCGTTATTCAAGGAACTAAAAAAAAATTCTTTTGTTGGTAGTGTCGTGTTTTGTAATTTTTCATAGGATGTCATAAACTCAAAGGGATAAATGCCTTTACGTGTTAAACGGATGAAATCTTCGTTATTTGGAAAATTTTTACTAAGTTCATGAAATTGATTTGTATCAAGATTTTTTGCTAACTGAGAAAGACTACAAGACATGAATTTGAAAGAATCTACAAACCTTAATTTCATACTACAATTATTTATTTGAATGCACTTTGAAAATGATATGTATTTTTCTTTATTCTGAGGTATTATTTCTATTGCTCCGTCTACACTGTTCAGCGCATGTACTATAAAGTGACTATCATAATTACTCAAGTTAAGTAAAAATATTGGAACGAATCGCGGGACTTTATAATTTGAAGAGCAAATCGAATGAGCTATTCTTCTATATAAACCCGTGTGTGTGTCATAATCTATAACAGACTCATTATTTAAATCTTTTTCACAAATGTAACAGGTTTTACTTTCTAATATATTTCTCTCATTCTCGACCGATAACGGTTGAGGACTTTTATGGAAACTGTTTTTTTTAGCAATTTGTTTTAAATCATCTACTAGAGACTGCATAAAAACCTTAGCACAGTCCTTTCCAGTATAGGTCCTATAAGTAGACAGACTATTATCGTACGAACATTTAATATAATAACCGAAGCTATATACTTCATGTTTTTGAATATTATTACTAAACGATTTGTTTGGGTCATTATCACAACTAAGAATTGGTAATAAAAGGGCTTCAAAATCAGCATAAATAACAAATGGAATTTTAAATTTTCTATCAAATTTATCAAATGACAATATATTATTTAAAATTGGTTCACCAAACCACATCTTTTTTTTGGGAAGTGAATTAGGTAAATCGGTTTTAATGTGATTACAATCAAACCTTTGATGGTTAGTTAATTCATTTTGATTTCTAAATATTAGCAAGCACCCGTCACAAATATGAACAGCTTCATTTTTTGATGAAATTTGTTTACTAACTAATCTAGATAAATTTTTAATGTAACAATAATGATAATTAGAACCGGTATTAATTAAAAGTAGATTAATGTGTTTTTGTTTTCGACACTTTGTAAAATGAAGCGGTCCTACTATTTTTTTTTTTTATTATTTGCATCGTACTCTAAACCAAAGACATTAATACTTACATCATTTAAATTTTCAAATTTATTTATATCCTTCAATTTAACGGGAAATGGAATATTATTAAAATTTAATTTATTTTGGTGACTAAAATATGAACAGACTCTATCAGCGTTATTATTTACTGGATATAAGGCTGAAAGCACAGCCCATTGAAAACATTGGTGGTCATAATTTTTCACATTAATTACTGCTTTTTTGTGTTTAATATCTAATGGTAAATCTATATACGATGAACCACGTAAGGGATTAAATTTATTAACATTGATATCTATATGTTTAATTGCACGTAAGCTCCAGCCGCTATCTTTTTTTTCAAAATTGGAAATCTTATTTGTTATCTTATTAATAATCATTGAAAATATTATTTCAAAATCATCTCCACGACAATACACATAGTTAAAAGTTTGGAAATCGAAAGTATTTTTTAAGTCTTTTGTTGGTTGTATAAAATCAGCATTTAAATTAAAATTTACTTTTATGACGGTTAATTGATTAATGCAATCACTTATTAACTGAAACAAAGTTTCTTAAATACCTTGGAGAAACGAGTCAGGCGTCTCGAATTCTACCTGGGCTACAGTTTGTTTTGGGGTTATTCTATAGGTTAATATGCGTGCTCCAAATGCAGTTTCAATTAAATGAACATTTGAAAACTTTTCATGACATATTATTACATTGTTTTTGTGGGAATTACTTTTTAAATGTCTAGTAAAATGTTTTTGTGGATAAAAACTTTACTTTGGGGGCATTCAATCTTATCAATATTTGCACTTACATCTAAAAGAAAAGTAGACGATGCAGCTGCTGATGATGTCGATGGTACTGCTTCAGGGCCACCCCTTGATGTAGTCGCTTGTGGTTCTGATGTACGAAGTCGTTTTTCTAGTACATTTTCTCCATCTAGAGCAATTTTTCTTTTTCCACCAACTTGGCTGTAAACAATAGAAAAAAAAAAACACAATTATTATAAAAAAGAAAACAGAAATATATAACTAGAAATTTAGAATATTATAAAAAAGTCACATAAAAAAAAAACCATCTCACGTTTATTTACTATTTTTACATGAGGTGCAATATGCTATGACCGGTAATAATCCGTCAATTTCATCACCCCCATTGATTAAATACGTATTACCTGGCGTATAATACGGTTTAAAGTCTGGATCCTCAATCATTGATTTAGAAAGTTTGCCATTTATAAACCAAAATCTAATATAACGATGGAATCTACTTAAAATAATTGCTTTGCCGAGTAAAATTATTTCCTCACTAGTAAGCGACCACATTTTGTAAAACTAACAGTAACAATAATCTCAAACCAAAATACATTCTTTTATATGATCCACCCCTCCAATGCTACACAATAAGTTTTTTTTTAACTGTTACAAATAAAACAAGTCGAGACAAGACAGCTATATATTAGCTATATATTAGATTTCTGAAGGGTCGGCAACGCGCGAGTTATGCCCCTGGTGTTGCAAGCGTCCATAGGCTACGGTGACCGCTTACCATCAGGCGGATCGTAGGCTTGTTTGCCACCTTAGTGGTATAAAAAAAAAAAAAGCTAATAAACCCAAATACTTACAATGTCTGTTCTTGGTTGTTGCACTGGTGATTTTTTTCTTCGTGTAGACATATTTTATAGAGCAATTGATCGTATTCATCAATGAGTTTTCTTTCTTCCTGTATACAAAGTTCATACAGTTGTTGGTCGAAGTAATCGTTTTGTAAATCTGAAGCGTTCATGATGATGTAAGCTTGTATAAGAGTATTGAAAGTGAACGAGGTATCGCTTAAATATAACTTGTAGCCTAAGTACCTGTGGACGAAGGCGTGAGAAATCTATTGTTGTTTTTAAGCTTTGGCGTTCTCAGGTAAAAGTACAAAAGTAAGTTTAATAATGTTAAGAAGTTGTAAATGAATGAATGAAATTAATATCCCCGCTTATCTTTAGTTTCAATGAAGAACTTTTTACAATCACAGTTCATTGCTATTTGTTTTGTAATATTATATATGGAATCCCGGGTACTTAGATAATGCTGGTCGTCATGTGATTGTGTATAATATTTAACTTTTAAGTCTGCGTATTTTCAATGCTGATCAGCTGGTATGTCCTTTATCTTTTTCATATTATATATTTCAATTTTTAATAGGTGACTTGCAGACGTTGTGTCGTCATTATTGGTAGAAATATAAGAGATTCCATTTTCATTGCCTTGACTGACACACGAAGACTTTGCTTGAGATTTTCTTTTCTTAGGATTTTCAAAAAATGCGTCAATACTTTTGATATTCCGCTTTGTTGTGCTTTTCAAATTTTTTTGAATAGTACAGTCTTTTGTTTCTTCTTGACTCATATCCAAAGGAAAGTAATAATTTTTTAACGTATAATTTTCCGGGGATAAAGGCTGGAACAATAAAAATTATAAAACAATAAGTTAATAAAAATGAAATTAATAAAATTGTATTAATAAAATTTCCTTATAGTGCTAATAATCTCTATTGCTGGGTTAAAGAACAATAAACAAACAAACTTCACTATTTGATTCGATTGAATAATATAGTAACACACATTAATTGCTGTTACAAGCACATAAGAGAAAAAAAAAAAATATTGGAACTCAATACTTTAACTATTGGTTAGACGCTAATTATGTAATACCGTTATAAAATAATATACATAAACGTATACACATAGATGGTTCCGACAGAAACAACAACCATAGAATATCAGTACATAGACTACATATAAACAACATCCATGATTCGGTAACAAATGTTTAATCATCACAAAAACACCTGCTCCTTGTGGGATTCAAACCCGTGACCCTTGGCTCCGCAGTTAGCTGCACTAACCACTTGACCAAACAGGACAATAATAAAACAATTACACACATACATTATGAAAAAACAATAAAACATACAGTATCGAGAAAATTAAGTAATTAAACTTACCTCCATTTGATGGAATATGATACAAAACACTGTAGGTATAACTTTGAAACTCACGAATAAGACTGCAGAGTGAATTTTACTGTGGTTCCTTATATATATATATATGGTTATAGCCTACATGTCTTTGCGTGTTCTAACAGGATATGACAGAGACCTCACACGAAGGGTAAGATATGAATCAACGTCTGAATTTTACGTCGGAAAAAAAAAACTAAACAATAAGCCATCTATTGTTATCACTCAATTCATATTGGCATTGTAAGTACCTGGTATCGGAATGTTTGCATGACGAAGAGCTTAAATAAATATTTTTAATAGAAAATATTTCTATAGATAACATGTGTCTAATTGCTAACAGACCTCCTCGAGAGGGCATTGAAGAAATAATCTATCGTCTTAATTTTAAAGCTTAAATTCCATAGAAAGAATGCGAAACAATGCACTATCTATTGTTACCTTTCGAATTTATGAACAATATGCTAGATTAAAATTAAAATCAATTTGATTACACACGAATCAATGTAATTAGAGCGCGGATAAAGTTTATTACACATACACATGCCGCGACGTATGTGGAGACCTTTTTTCGCGACCCTCCATTTCGCCGTGAAAAATAGTATTGCTTATTTACAGAGTTTCATACTGACATAGTTTCAGCTGATAGCTTGCAGAGGCTGTTTGAGCTTGTAAAAGCTTTAGTATTATGGTATGAATTTTATGTAATTGAAAAATAAAAGTTTGACTTAGGTTGCAGAGGCGGAGTTGGCTTGCAGATTAGATATTAAAATTAGGGCTTTCTATGCTTAAGTCTAATAAAGTAAGGTTAGTTAAATAAAAATTTGCCTACATGAACGTAATTTTCAGACTGCAGGGCGCTTTGGGAGGGTTCAAAAAAATATTATTTTTTGAACCCTCCCACCTTCCCGCCGGTTCACAATGTTGTTGATTTCTACCGAGAAGAATCCGGCAAGAAACTCGATAGTTACTCTTTTAAAAACACTATCAATAATACAAATAAACTAAAATACAATTAATGTTTTAAATAAAAAATTTGAAGTCGTACAATTTTATGATATATCCATTTTAATTTGGTTTACCTATGCATCCTGTAATTGAGTATCATCAGTCCCAAGGATTTTTATCATTTACATAGTCTGAAATATTGTAGTATGCCTTTTTACAAAGTACCTGCTTGATAAAAGATTTAAGTTAACTTATTGATAGATTTTGAATTTTATTGGGAACTTTGTTGTTAAAGTGTATACATTGCCCCATAAAAGAGTTACTTATTTTGTGTAGACGTGTATCATGCACCAACAGCTTATTTTTACTTCTAGTATTTACTTTGTGTACGTCACTTTTCTTGCTGAAATTATTGATATTTTTATGTACATATAAAAGATTTTCATATATGTACTGCGACACTAAAGTTAAAATTTTTACTTCCCTAAACCTATCCCCCAGAGATATCCTAGATCCTAATATATAAATAGCACGAATTGCGCTTTTTTGTAACAAAAATATTGTATTTACATCAGCAGCGCTACCCCACAATAGGATACCATATGTCATTAAACTATGGAAATAGCTAAAATATACTATTTTTGCAGTGTCGACATCGGTCAATTGTCTTATTTTCTTGATCGCATACACAGCAGTGCTAAGTTTTTTGGCTAGGTTATGAATATGAGGACCCCATTGAAGTTTGGAGTCCAGCGTTATGCCAAGAAAGACTGTTGAATTAACAAGTTCTAATTGCTCGCCATTAATATTAATACATGTCTGTCTCTGACTAACATTTGGTAATGTAAATTTAACACATTTGGTTTTTTTTTCATTAAGTAACAAATTATTAGCGTTAAGCCAATTTACAATTTTAGAAAGGGCATTATTTAATTCATTATAATATGTATGTCGTCTCTTAACTTTAAAAAGCAAAGAGGTGTCATCAGCAAATAAGACAATGTCATGATTTTTTACATTATATGGGAGATCATTAATGTAAATAAGAAATAGAAAAGGACCTAAAATTGAGCCCTGAAGGACTCCCATAGTGACTGCTGATCCCGGAGATCTTTCACCGTTGACATCTATTTTCTTTACTCCTACTCATATAGGATGTCAAAACTACTAAGTAGCTCATTAATACAGAAATGTCTTAACATTTGACAAAGTATGATTTTTTCAAAAACTTTACTGAGTATAGGTAGTATTGAAATAGGCCGAAAATTATTAGGATCTGTTGAACTACCTGATTTAAAAAGAGGTATAACTTTGCTAAGTTTCATCTCATCAGGAAACACACCACTATCAACACAACTATTAAAAATAATGGCTAAGGGTTGTGCTATAACATGAATAATTGAATTTAAAGTTTTTACAGAAAGTCCCCAAAGGTCTGTGGTGTTTTTAATTTCTAATGTTTTAAATGTATTAATGATATCCGTAGGACTAATGTTTTTAAATACAAAGACGTTCCCTTTGTACATTCAGGAACACTAGTTTTTAATAATTTTTCTGCTAAGATTGGACTTGAGTTTAGATGTTCAGTTGTTTTGAATGGAATATTCTCAAAAAACTGTTCAAAGGCAACTGCTACTCCAGAATTTGTTTTAAAACTAGCATCATCTACAATCAACTCAAAGTCCTGACAAGAATTCCTAGCTTTACCAGTTTCATTATTTATTATGTTCCATGTAGTTTTTATTTTATTTGTTGAATTTTTTACTTTATGTCTGAGGTGAATTGCTTTTGCAACAAGACAGACCTTTTTAAAGGTTTTTGAGTATTTTTTTAAATATTCCCTAAATATTTGGCTATTATTATATGTTTTTTCTTTATATAATTCATACAGTTTACGCCTACTTTTATGAATACCTGGGGTTGCTCATTCACTAAAACTAAAGCGACTGGAAATAAGTTTCTTTTTTGCAGTAAATATTTTATTATACTCTGTAGTAATAGAGTCAAGAACAGTATTGTACATATCATTTGGGTCGCCATTATAAAGCAAATCTGGAAGTTTATGCATTAAGTTAGATTTAAATGATTCAACCCGTTTAGTTGTTATTGGTATAAATTTAATTTCCTTTTTAGTAATACTATTCTGTCTTTCTAAAACCACTAACTGTCTACAATGATCTGACTCTAGATTGCTTATAATTGATTTTTGAATTGGTTTTATGTCAGTAAATATTGTTTTCTTGAGGCAGGTTGGAGGAAATCAAGCACGGAGTATTCACAACTATTTATTAAAGTATTAGCACGCAGCGCACACAGCGGTGAAAACAAAAAAAAAAAAAGGCAGTGTTGCCAGTACTGTCGTTTTCATTACATCTATTAACACTGCCCCTTAATAAAACGACAAGTAACAAAAGACCCCTAAATAAAAATAGTACACATCTCCTCCTTAACAAAAATTTCAATACTCCCATTTGACCAAAATTATTACAATTAATTCCTCCCCCTTAAATTTTAATATAATAGTTTCAATGGTCATATAAAAAATTATAATAATTGGGCTATTGTCAGGTAAACTACATATAGTACAAGTATTTATAGATATCAATGTTTACAGCAAAACAAAACTAAACAATATATATCTTTATACCTACTTTTCCAATACAGATTTTTTTATATCAATCCTATACTACTTCTCAAATATTCAAATCTAACTCTTTTTAATGGTTTTGTCAGAAAATCTGCCAACTGGTTTTTACTGCATATATATTCTAATTTTACATTGCCATTACAAATTTGTTCTTGAATAAAATGATATCTGATGTCAATATGTTTTAAACGTTTAGGTTGTTCTCTACTATTCGCTGCACATATAGCTGACTGATTATCCTCAAAAACATGAACAATAATTTTATCACTTACAATTTTCATTTCTAACAAGACATTTTTTAACCAACAAGTTTCAGCAATACATTGACTTAAGGCAATATACTCTGCTTCTGTGGATGAGAGTGCAACACAACTTTGTTTCTTACTACACCACATAACTGGATTATTGAACAGCATAACAAAGTAGCCTGAAGTAGACTTTCTGCTTATAGTGTCCCCTGCCCAATGTGCATCCACATAAGCCTGTAGTATTATTACATGAGCTTGATTTTACATACTTGATTTTTAAATTTAAAGTTCCTTTAATGTATCTCATTACATGTTTTAAACATTTCCACAATTGTTCACTAGCACAACTTTGAAACCTACTGAAAATACTAATTGCAACACACAAATCAGGCCTTGTGCCTAACATAGCATACATTATACAACCTATTACTCTACGGAATTTATTTTCAATATCAGCTGATTCTGACTTATCTTTTGACAAAACACTTGTATTAAAATTACTCTCTATTGGTGTAGTTACACTTTTACAGTCTAGCATATTGAATTTTCTCAACACTTCGGTCAAATAAGCTGTCTGATCAATAGTAATACAGTCACTACATTGCTGTATTTTTAAACCCAAATAATGAGAAGCCAAACCTAAATCTTTAGTCTTGAAATATTTAGTTAAATCATTTTTCAACTCTAAAATGAATGCTTCATGAGACGCTGTAAACAAAATATCATCAACATACAAAATTAAATATATTTTCTCTTCACCAGAAAGTTTACTATAAAGACACATATCAGTTTTTGACCTAACAAAACCTTTGCTTAACATATGGTCGTTAAAAGTATCATACCAATACCTGGGTGCTTTTTTTAACCCATAAATAGCTCTTTTTAATTTACCTACTTTCCCGTGTTGACAGTGACCCTCAGGTAAGTATATATAAATATTTTCATCAATACTACTGTGGAGAAATGCACTACAGATATCAGCTTGATGTAATTGCCAACCAAAGTATGCAGCAACCGAAATAAGACACCGCACAGTGGTCAAACTGGTAACTGGAGCGTATATTTCTTCAAAAGAAACACCTTGTTGTTGGAAACCGCGAGCTACCAATCGTGCCTTATACACTTTAACATTACCGTCACTGTCCTTTTTCTTCTTAAACACCCACTTTGTGTCTATAACCTTTCCTTCATAATTATCCACTACTTCCCACGTCCTGTTGGATTCCAAAGCCTGTATTTCCTTGTCAACTGCCTCAGACCATAGTTGAGATTCAGGACTTTCAATAGCCAACTGGTACGATTGTGGTTCATCACTTTCACTCAAAAAAGCATAATCTATACTATCAAAATGTTCAAGATATTTTAGAGAGTTTAACTTTGACCTATCCCTTAGTTTCATTCTGTTTCTATCTGACATCCCACCTAAGGTATTTTCCTGTAACTCCTCCTCTCTGTTCCCTTGCATTCCAGCATCCTCTAGCTGTATATTGTCCTTTCCTGACTTTCCCTGTACATTTTCCTTTGCACCAGGTATAACACTTTCACTCTCCTGCTTTTCATGCACAGTTCTTTCTTCTGTCTGTCTGTCTATTCTGTCCAAACTAACCAATTCTTCATTCTCACATTCACACATCTCACTTGATTCAGCCTCAAGATTCCTTAAACCAACCTGCAAATTTTCTTGAACATTCGACTCATCAGGAATTAAAACCACATCACGCACTGTCTCTATAACATTGTTATTAAAACAAACTCTATATCCTTTAACTTCACTGTCATAACCAACAAATATTCCAAATTTACTTTTCATATCTAGTTTTTGACGCTTCTGTTTAGGAATATGAACCGCTACTTTCTTACCAAAAGTTTGTAAGAATGAAATATCAAATGATTTATTTGTCCAAAGTTCAAATGGTGTTTTGTTAATTACTGGGCTGGCACCACAGCGGTTAAGTGTGAAAACAGCTGCGTTGACAGCTTCTGCCCAAAGTGACTTTGACATTCCAGCAATTAGGGTTCTTGCGGCCTCCAATACTGTCCTGTTGGCTCGCTCAGCCCGACCATTTTGCTGTGGGGTGTACACAACTGACTTTTGGTGGACAATTCCAAACTTCTGTAGTAAAGTTCTAACATCACTATTTAAAAATTCTAAACCATTATCTGTTCTCAAAAATTTTACTGATTTACCTGTCTGATTTTGTACTAAATTAAGAAAATTTTCTAAACATTTACACACTTCGCTTTTATTTTTTAAAAAGTAAACATATTTATAACCTGAAAAGTCATCTGTCAACAAAAGAAAGTACCTAGATTCCCCCAATGATGCCACTTCCATAGGGCCACACAAATCAGCATGAAATAGTTCACCAATTGAGCTAGCTCGTGATTCACTTAATTTGTATGAAATTCTATGTTGTTTACCTAAAAGGCAATTTTCACAAAAAGATTTTTTTGATGTATATTTAATATTATGTTCTTCTAAATAATTTTTTACATGATTAAAATTTTGATGAGCAAATCTGGTGTGCCAATCATACAAATCTACAACATTTGCAGAATCAATTTCAAAATATCTATAAACCAAAGAGTAAAGTTTACCTGTTCTTTTAGCTACAGCTCTAACTTGATTAAATTTATCTAAAATTTGGTGAACATTTTTATCAGATTTTAAGAAAAAGTTTTTATCTAAGCATTTAGACACTGAAAATAAATTTACTTTTAAAGAAGGAACATAAAGTACATTATTTAAAGAAGTATCAATCCAAGAGTTACCGTTCCATGTTTGTAGCAGAATACAACCAGTGCCGAGAACATCCAGTGTGGAACCATCACCAATCCTGACCTTTCGCTGCAAACAGTTTTCATCTAACGTTGCGAACAAGCTTCTGTCGTAGCACATATGTTCACTGGCACCGCTGTCAAAGATCCAATCACCTGTACATTCCGGCATGATGAAAGCTGATGATGTCACAAATGAATTATTGTTGTTATTATTATTTTCCTTCAGAAGTCGATGAAAACATTTTTCAATTTTGTGTCCTCTCTTGCGGCAGTAATGACAAATTAAATTTTGATTATTTGATGTGGATTGGCAGTTCCTTGCGAAGTGACCTACTTTCTGACATTTAAAACATTTAATTGACTGTGATTTAACGGCTAGGGCTTGAACTGAAGTTTCACTTTGTTGTAACCGCGTTTCCTCTATGTATAATCTTGCTGATAGCTAGTTGATTGTCTGTGAAGCTACGGGGACAGATTCCCAAGCAGATATGAAGTGTCTGTATTCTGGTGGCAAACTCATGAGCACTTTAGTTATGACCATACTGTCCGACATTTTTTCGCCTTGAGCAGTGAGTTTGGATGACAAATCTTCAATTTTAGATAGTAAGGAAGCTATACTGCCGTCATATGACAAATTGTAAAATTGTTGATGCAATAAATGTTTACTAATACTAGAATCTTGTTCGTATATGGTGCGTAATTTTGACCAAATGTCACAAGCAGTTTCACATGAAGTAAGGTTTGACATTACCGATTCCTCCATCCTTGAAATTAAGAGAGCTTGAGCTTTGGCATCTAAATCCATTTGGCTTTTATCTTTGACGTCCGGTTTGCGAGTTAATAAATCATAGCAACCTTTACTTTTGATGAGAATAATTATTTGAAATTTCCATATGTTCCAATTTTCGACTCCCCTGAGTCGAACACCTACTCCATGACTACAATTGCGTGACTCCATCTCCATCGTGGTATTCAAAACCGCTGCCTCCGTTCCAACCACCAACCACACCAGCAAACTTTTCTCAAACTATACGGCAAGACACGAGACAAAAATGGCCGGCCGACGCTTTCAGTTCTTACGATGTATTTTCTTCAAACCTCCAAAAATAACTCCACCTGCAACAGATCAGAGCGAAGCTGGGCCCATAACCTGTTTTCTTGAGGCAGGTTGGAGGAAATCAAGCACGGAGTATTCACAACTATTTATTAAAGTATTAGCACGCAGCGCACACAGCGGTGAAAACGGAAAAAGGAAGTACAAAAAAATAAATAAAAAGGCAGTGTTGCCAGTACTGTCGTTTTCATTACATCTATTAACAAATATATTGTCGATGCAAGTGGCACTGGATACAGCAATTCTAGTTGGTTCACAAAACAAATTATTTAAGTTAAAAGACTGAAATAAGGCAAGCAATCTGGTGCTTAATGAGCTATTTTCCAAAATGTTTATATTGAAGTCTCCACAAACAATGATTTGTTTATTGGAATTGCTGATTTTTTTCAGCACTTCTTCCATAACTTATTCAAAATTATCATAAATTGCACAAGGCGGCTTGTACACACTCACAACAATGAGATGCTCAACTTCTATACAGGACAGCTCGGCAGTTCGCTCAACTGAGAGGCTCACAATGTCTTTACGTTCCTTAAACTTTAGCTGTTTATTAACTAAAATTAAAGAGCCACCATGGATAGCATTTACTCGGCTAAACGAACTTCCCACCTGGTGATTAGTGAAATTGAACATAAACTGATGGCTGCGTAGCCAGTGTTCAGTGATACATAAAATGTCAATCTTTTGGCAGTTTATGAACAATTCAATTTCTAGTTCTTTCTGAGACATTCCTTGTATATTCTGATGCACCAGGTTTAATGGAATATAATTTTTAGTATGACAAAGTTTATTTTTTTGTTTCTGTTTACATAAAACTTGAGTAGACATAGATTGTTTAATATAATCATTATTAGTGTTGGAATTATATAATATGCCAAAGTGGTCCTTTGTTGTCTGAAAATTTAATTTAAATCATTACATGTCAAATTATTATACTGTTCAATATAAGCAGGTTGTTTAGCTAAATGATTAGCTGAAATGTCAATTACACTATTATAATTGCACTGCTCAATAGAAGCAGGTTGTTTAGCCAAATACTTAGCTGAAATGTCAATTACACTACTATAATTACACTGCTCAATAAAAGCAGATTGTTTAGCCAAATTATTGTTATTGCTAGACATAGTATGCAAAGCTAAATTTAACTCACATCTAAGGTTGTTTTCCTCCTGTGGCAAACCCTTACAATAGGGAAATGTAAACATTACAATTTTTTTTACTTTAAGTGCGCTTATACTATTATAATATTGTCTTAATTCACTTTTATTTACATTACCCCTGTTACCGATAAATATTACTAATGTAGAGGATGGAGTGATTTTGTCAGACTTTATTAAACTTCTTATTATATTAACATAATTGGCATTTGGCATACAATTATTTAAAACCGGTTGTCCTACACTTGAGCTGAGAAAGTGTCCAAAACCTTTTCCCATAGAAGTGCTTAGATATAATTATAAATGTTGTAATGTAAGAGTATGTATGTATGTGTAGCAATGATAAAGGTTAAAGGTTTTAAATATTTTTACGAATAGAGGAACATCTGGAAGGCTACAGGGGCTCGATGGCATGTAAACGCTACGATCGTAAAAATAATATAATAAAGTAGTATAAATAGAAAATAGAAATGCACAATATTACAGTGACTACTGGTAGACTACAGAGACACGATGGTATGTAGAATCTACGTTACTCCTTGTGAGTAAGTAAATTAAAAATAATGGAAAAATCTGTCAAATATCTAACATAGACCATTGTCCAGCAACTGTGGAACAGGAGTTAGATGAGGTGACATAATAATGTTTTTTTTTGGCTTTACTAAATGTTTGTTCACTAGTGTTGGACTTGTCCTAGGATCAACATGAGACTTCACTAGGTGGGGACTTGCCTAGGAAAAATAAATAACAACACTTCTCTAGGTGTGGAGAGCTCAAAAATGAGTTACAACTTGCCCCGATAGATCTTGAGACAAAATATATATATAAAAAACATAGTCTTTTAATTTTACACTAAAAATGACTTGATCTTATACTAAGAGACTTACTAATATATTGAATAAGGAATTAGCGTTTAAATTATACTAAGGTGGAACTAAATTATTTAAAGATAATTAACTACTAAAATAATACTAAATTGCAGTACTTTTTACTAAATAATACTAATTACAAAGTCAAAATCGGGATTTTTGCTAAGCATTTTTGCTGAGTCTAATCCGTGTAATTGTGGGTAAATAAAGGTCATGCAGAAATGAATTTTTCTTTGTAGAGAAAAATTATTGGGTTTTATATAAGTATAATTAAAAAAATGTCTAAGTTTATTGGAAAAATATATTTGATGGGTGTCAAGGTTTTATGGGTTGTCTATAATTAGTAAGAGTTTACTGGGAAATTGTGTTTTCTATCATTTACAGAAAATAAGTTAGAGTGTAATGGCTGTATTTTTTTTTGCACTGTCTTTTTATAGGGTAGAAAAGTTCAAAAATGTTAGTTTTGGCATTTTCTCTGATTCAGGAATTAGGTTTTAAATAAACACTAATTTGAGAGTTATAATAGAAAAAGTTCATACTGAAAGACGGGCAGAAGAGACACTGCGGTTCTCAAGTCAAACTTTTCCATTTTAGTAGATTCACCTAATAAATTGTTATCACTAAAATTAGAACTTTTAGTACTCTCCGAGCATAAGGATTCAATTTCTGAGTAAAGTAATTCTATGCTTTGAATAAGATCAGTTACAAGAAGCAAAACCTTTATTTTTCCTTCTTTAATGTCAAGCTTAATTAATTCATAATGCTGGATAAAATCATTATAAATACGACTTCAACGTCTAATTTTTTAAAGCAAATATCAGTTTCAAGTCGCCTCTTAGGTCCTATCTTTATTAAAAATGTACGTATTTGCAACAAGTTTTCACGTATTTCTCAATCATTTGTATAATATATGAAAGGTTTTCGAGTGGCGACCACGGATCAGCCTCCTACCAGGTTGACAGACGACCTGGTTAGAGCCGCACGACGCTGATGGATGGGGTGGCTCAGGACCGGCCGACACATATGGGGCAGGTCTACTTTCAGCAGTAGATGTCTTCCGGCTGAAACGATAATGAACTTACCACGCAGCGGGCGGATCACTCGCGTTACATGGCAGGGTCGCCATATAAGGTTCCGTGTAATAAAACAAGGGATAGTTTTGCGAACGTCTCTATATTCTGAGCATCTTCTTAATACTAAACGAGAGAACAATAAAATTAATAATATATTGTTTGCACATTGCAATACATAGGTACTTATCTCGCATATATATTATAAGAGTGTGCATACACTGCAATACTGAGAGACATTAATTCCATTTTTTTTTTTTACTTCTGTTTGCTCTAATATTTTGCCGACGTACGTTGTTGTACACAACTTACTAAAATTTCATGGTTTCCCTTAGTTCGCGAGTTCGACTCGCACTTGACCTTTTTTTTCTTTTTTCCACACGAAGATTATCCTAACAATAACGAACACAACAAAAAACAAATTTTCCAAATCCGTTTAACCGTTCTCGAGTTCACTCTTAGTGTGCGAGTCCGACTCATATTTGACCAGTTATTTTGAAGCCCATATTTTAAGTTATACCTCTACCAATACATCAGTGAAAACAGCATTCCATTCTTTTCAGTAGTTTTGTAGATTAGTGTGTACATATCAGACATAGAGACAGACAAAAGTTCTAAAAATAGTTGTTTCGGCTTCTGTTGCTCTAATATAGACCCCCATATTAGTTTTATGTTAAATGTACAGACACAGTTTCTACTGCTTTATTAGGTTGGTGTTTTAGGTTGCTACAGTCATACTAATCTGTTTAATTGTACTGTTCCGTTACATACATACACATACCCACACCTATTTACCTAATGGGTTCACAACTATTGAGGCCACATTTAGTGGATGCACTAAATTGTACCTCACACTCAAGAGTTGTCGTGCTCACATTCTAAGCAGGGCAACACATAGTTTATAGACATTAATCAGCATATTGTTGCCAACAAAATGTTAATCTGAATAAAAAGTGTATTATACTATTATATATTATAGCAAACTCTTAGTGTCAGAAGAAATGCAAAGCAAAATTAGAAGGGTTAACACTCCAATAAATGAGGTAAAGTTCATGAGAAGTTATAAAAATAGAAATAGAATATAAAAAAAATCATACATCAAGTTCAATGCGGACATTTTCGTTGCCGATGACATTTTGTACACCCATGATGGCTAGGATTCTCTCCTCCATGGGGGTCTAAATGCCATTCCACGATGGTCCACCACCAGTCCCTTTAGCATGCTGTCGCATGTCCGACCCCTTCTTCCTCACCTTACTCTTAAGGTCACTCCAGTACTATAGCGCAATACATAGAAAGAAGAAAAACTTGTTTAGCCCTCAGCACACAACAACACATTATAATGTATGGGGTACACCCCGAAACAAACCCTGTGCCCACTTGCATCGCAGGTTTAGTTTGCCTAAGGCTTTATTGTAAGTAATTAAAACCCATGCAATAGCACAAACATAGCGCAAAAACAAATAAAAATTATATCATTTCATATTCTTACATTAAGGCTATGTTCCAAAACCTACTGAACCCGTCCAGTAAAGTTTGTAAAAGAATACGGGCGTTAGACAATTAGTTTTTACACTGACAGGAATAAATTTTAACCGTATCTATAGCAGTGTAAAGAATTCTAACTTATAAATTGAAAAATTAACCATTCCAAAACAACTTATGTTACTTCCTCATTGCAATTTGGAACACAACCTTAATTGTCACATCGAAAAGCAAAAAACAAATGAAAATTATGTTTTCAATTTAAATTCTCACATCACAGTAAAGTATCACTTACTTTTCGCCATTCTTTGGTAGTTTTAGTGGCGCCCAACTGCATTTAGCCGGGACGCCAAATCATCCCACATGCGATGCGTTAGCTGCTTCGCCTGCAGGCTATTGATTTGGGTGGCCCTGGCTTGCTGTGGGTGCGACTCCATCCACGCTACCAACTCCTCAAGCTGCACATCAGCAATCCTCCTATGTGCAGGCATTCTGAAATACGTTAGGAATGTTGGGACAAACCTAAAAACCTTCGATGAAGCATCATACACAAAGGAAAAAAAGAGAACGTACCTACTTTTTGACTTGTTTTTTCTAACTAGGTAATTAAACTATAAAATTAAATTATAACACTCTGATGAAATTGCACAATGTCGTTTTACCGCCATTAATAAATTTTGTTGTTTGTTTACAAGTTAAAAACACACACACACACACACGTTCCGATATGTAATCAGCAGACCCATTTTTCTAGTTATTATGTTTTTGAAATCGAATATCAAACGACTGTAGGTGGTTAAAGGACATTAAAAATTAACTCGACTGTAAATCAAAACTTATATAATTTCAACAGTTCATAGTTTAATATAATTAAGTAAAATAGAATCATCAACACAGTAAAGCTTTCAACACAGTTTTACTGTGCTGACGCACGGAAGGGTAAAACGGACCCGCGCTCGATTTCTCACCCACACATGCATACAATTCGGTCTGCGTCATTCAATTAGAGGATAGCGGAAGCGGTTGCGGCAGTAACAATTTTTTAGGCCATAGCTCGAAAGCTAAAGTCGAAGCGGCAGTGACGCTTTCCGCATTCGCTGCGTCTTTGAATTAGGCGATGGAGCCCCTGGACCTCTTCTAAACGCCAAAATTTTTCAACCATTGTAGGAAGCGGTTTTTCAGGCTGTGTGAAACAGCATAATGATATGCAGTTATTATTAGCCAAAGCTGTTATTGGAGCGTTTCCAATGATAATATAGCCAAAAATCGTTTCAAAACCTGTGGAATAGTCAGGCGGTCCCGTAACGCGACCCGATAGTAAAACTTCCGAGAATAACAGAGCCCCTATAAGAATATCGATTTCTCCAGGAAAGTCGAATGTTTCGTCAGCGAGCGGTATATTTTTTATATAAGAAAGGTTTTTTCTGTCGACTGGAACGGTAGGCAAGCAGTTGGTAATTCGATCTAATCTGAAGCGCTAAGCGAAAGTGAAATATTTTTATCAAAGCGGGAAAATAACCTTAAGTTGGCCAAACCCTTGACATTGTTTGTTGAGGCGCCTATACCCTTTACAACGGTTTGAGTTATTTGATTATAATTTAAATTTAGTCTTTGGCAACAAGTTATTGATATGAAATTTTCATAGCTACGCGCCTACAGTGGCAGAACAACTCTTCAAAAGCGGACCAATATTTAAAATTCGGTCCAGTATTAGGATCAAGAGACAATTCAATGTCATTAATTTCATCGAGAATGCGGTCAAATTCCGATCTTAAATAATCTAAAACTCAACACCACTTATAAAGAGCTCCCGCGAGGTTTCATCTTCAAATACATTTTTAGAATAGTATTAAATTACTTGTAATCGTGTATAAATCTCTTGTCGCTTACTTATAAGCTTCTTTAAAAATAATTCTAATTTATTTTTTCCTTTGAATCAGAACTTTGAGCTTTAGACGTATTGGATAATCGATGTATACCAATATGTACTGCAACACAGAGAATACGAGATATCTATGGACAGTGAAAAAAAGAGATACAACTCGCAATAATAAGGTACAATTCTACTTACCAAGTTTTAAGAAATAGCAATATTAGCAAGTTCTAACTAAAAATAAATAAAAATTATGCCAAGCGAAGTTGCGGTTTTCAAATTTTTTAAATTAGGTATTTCAAGCGGTTATATGACCATGGACCTGCGTAGAAAAAGGAAACAGAAATTGAGTAAGCAAATAAGTAACTAACAAAGTAGCAAATAAAAAGAAATAATTAGAGAAAAGAAAGGAAAAAGTGGACTGATAGATATATAGATAGCTAGTTCAAGCCAAGCCAAATAGGCTCGAAGGACCAAACAATTGTTCGCGCCTCGCGTCAGTTATATGTATAGCTGTGGCATAGACACTGGGGAGTGGGTAACAGATGTGGAATCAAGGAACTGACCTGATGCTGGACGAACTTCTTGTCTTAAGTGGTACCACCACGTGGCGGTACAGGAGGCCTTCCTCAAGCAGTATTCCTTTCTTCTGCGGTCCTTCGATGAGCTGCGGTTCGCGGCGCGGATTTAATAGGCTGCTGACGCAGCAAAGCCTTTTAACTTGATTTTATATAAATAAAAATAAACATAAATGCCACCTCATAGCGTGCGGCGCGCGTAATCGTCCGTTGAAGACTGTTGCAGTGATAGATTTAGAGATTTCAGAGAAGACTTAGGTCAGTGATGAAGAGATAGATATGGGGAAAGTAAATATGTAGGAAAAGGATAGGATACGTGTCTAGTGCCATGTTTTGGCGTTAACAATGGGTGTAAGAACAAGTGATGGCACGTTACTAATAATAACTGGAGTAATTCGTTATATAGAATGTATGCTGATAAACGTGTGTTTGTTGAAAAAAAATGTTTGACAAATACACAGAACTAGACATAGGGATAGAAGTTTTGTGTTTAGAATGGAGTTGAATGTATTGTCACATATCTAAAATACTTATTTAAAAGTTGTATGAAGCGAATATTAGGGTTAAGTGTAAAATTATAAGATATAGGGAAGTTAAGTATAAAACCACTTATCAGGGTCTAAATAGTATTGATGTCGAAAATGTCATAAATGTTCCTATGACCGATTACCAACACTGTATTCAACAAAATATTAATAAGCTATGGTTAGAAATGTGCAAGAAAGACCAAGAAACCAAAGGAAAATGGTATGGTCTCATTCTACAAGTTTACCTGTTCGACCATGTTATGAACAATGGAAAGATGCCAGTTGTGATTTTATCACCACCATCAACAGATTGCGCTTTAGCCATAATACCGCACCGTGACACTTTTCAAGAGTCGGCATTATAGCTAATAATATATGTCCACATTGTGAACATAAAGAAGGAACTATGGAATACCTTATTTTCGATTGTCAGAAATTTTCGATAGACAGATTAATGTTGTCCAGTGAATTTAGTGATGGCAAAGTGTGTAATTGTTTATCCCGCCCGCCGCTAGTTGATTGCCCTGTAGACTTACGAACCGATGGCGTAGTGACATTCATAAGTGCTCAATTATTGTAGCCTAAACTGAATACATTAAATTGAATTTGAATTTGATCAATTATTGAAAGGTACGAATACCTTTAGACCGCTTAACAGATGTATAAAAAATACAATAAAAACAATATAAAGTGATACTCAGTGAAAAATACGGTTTAAGAACCAAAAAAAAAACTAGACCTAAAGGTCTTTTATACCAAGTCATAGAATTCCAAAAAAAAGGTTTATCGGGAACTGGCAATGGGGAACTAAACTGTACAGTGGGTGGCCAAATTATGAGAGCCACAGTCCCAAACTGGCATTTTTTGTTTTTGAGGAAGAATTAAACAAATTTGTGATGTAATTATTATAATTTTTTTATTAAAAATTACAAAATTAGTATTTAAAGATTTAAAATAGACAAAAACAATTGGGTATTGACATAAAACATTTTAAATTATGCAATATACTTAATACTTACGTAGTGTTACCCTTTGCGTCTTTGACTGCCTGGCACCTGCTTGGCATGCTTTCTATGCATTTCTGGCAGTTTTCTTTAATTTTTTCACTATTATGCCACACTTCTATTAAACGCTCCATCAGCCGACGCTTCGTGGTGATAATTTCGTTGGATATTTCTTTTTTCATTAACTTCCAAAGATTTTCGAAAGGGTTGAGGTCTGGGGAATTGCCAGGCCAGGCAAGCACCTTCACGTGGTTGTCAGAAAGGAATTTTGTAACAGATTTTGCCTTGTGACAAGGCGCCGAGTCGTGCATAAACGGGTTGTGCCCATTCGGGAGCCACTGCTGGACCTGAGGAAGCATTTTTGTTTGCAGCACTCTCAAATACTGGTCCTGTCTCATCGTTCCTTCGACGATATATAGGCGACCGGTTCCTTGGCTGTTAATGATGGACCACACCATGATCCTGAGAGGGTAATTCACCGTTCTCACGATGCATTCGTCCTTGTACTTTGTACTTTTCTCCTCACAAATTTAGCTCTATCCATGAGGATCTGCACGGTCGATTCGTCCGAAAAGCAAACCTGGAATATTTTGTAATTTTAGAATTCAGAACGAAGTGACAAATTGCAAGGTGCACAAGAGGCATTATAATTTTATTTACCTGGTTCCAATTCGGTAACTGTCCAAACCTTGCGATCTTTGGCCCATTATTATCTTTTTTCCTTCATGGCTTTGGTGAGAAGCTGCTTTTTTGCAGGTCGACACGCTAAAAACCCCAGATCCTATATTCTTCGACGAAGCTGTCTTAAGTGAAATGTTGACACCAGACTCCTGCATTATTTTTGTTAGAATCCTGCGAGGCTGTTTTTTGTTTGTGACGATAATATCTCGTATTTTTCTGACATCCCGTGATGTAATTTTTATTTTTGACCACAACTTCCTTTGCGCCGTGGGGTTAAGTTTTTTTTTATGCGATCCACTGTTGCCCCGGGAACTTTAGTAATGGATGCTATCTTTTGTTAAAGTGGTTAGTGTTCATTATTAAAGTTGATATCTCTGTTGTTTTGTTTGTTTTGTTGCACGTCTTTAGCTTTTTCCATCAGAAAAAAGATTATGTTACTATAAAATTGATGTATCTATATGCACGATATGACTGATTCATTTTTACAAAGATAAAGCACAATAAACAGATATTCGACAGAAAGCATTTAAAAAAATATAAAACGCCTAAAATCACACTAAACAATGAAAAGAAACACGTGCGCACCGCGAGACTTGTAAGTGGAGAATAACAGCAATAACACAAAGTAGCGTCTTTTTAAGTGTTACCATGTCAAAAGTGTTGCCAGTATATTTTCTGTAATCAAATAGAGTGTGACAACATAATAAAATATGATATGAATAAACATATAGATATTTTTTGTAGCTTAATTATAAACCATTCATAGACAAATTGTTTAAATTTCTAAGGTGGCTCTAATAATTTGGCCACCAACTGTATATTATTCTGTTCCAAGTCTTTTATTTTACCGTTAATTAGCCAGCCACCTTAGTCCAGAAACATTGCACCAGAAGCAGTGTTGTGGCGATAGGCTCACCCCCTGTTATGCAGGCCAAAAAGGTTAATAACGCTGTCGACCACATTGTGATCTGGGTGTGTAACCAGTCGCTGGTTTAAAAATCGTAAAAAATAAGCATAAATACACTTATACATAGTTTCAATAATTGCATACTATTTGTTCTATGCAAAATGTAATCTATCAAAATCCATTGAAATTTGGGTTATTGCATTACAGGATCATCATAGCCCTAGGAGTGGTGGTAATTTTCTACCGACTTGATTTATAAATATTAATACTTAAAACTTAAGTAAACAAAAAAAAACAAAACAAAATATAACCAGTGTTAATCAGAGATAGATCAAATCTCTTTTAGTATTTTTTTTAATTATCAGTTCAGTAATTGCACGGTTCCTATAAACAAATTTAACCTCTTTATAAAATTAGTATAGATTCATGTGTTTATTTTCTCAATTTGTATTTTTCCAGGCTGTGTATAAAGGCCAATTTACAAGTATATTTGTTGCTTACCCTGCCTGGCTCTACACATGACATGAGAGTCTTCAGATTGTCAACTATATCTAATTATTTAGATATTGACAGGTATCCGGGTGGGACACATTTGCTTGGGGATTCAGCCTATGCGCTATATAGCAATTTAATGGTTTCTTTTAAATACTTAGACATTAAACAAATACACAGAAAAACTTTAGCAAAAGACAAAGGGCTTAGCACTCAAGTGGCTATCGCACTGGCTTTTGTTCGATTGCATGTAACTTTTTTTGCTGATGAAAAATAAAATTTCGCGGTTGCGAGCACAAGTGCAGTCCAATGAATTGAAAGACATATAATGGCTTACTGCATGATCGACGAGTGCGCTTTCCGCTACTGGAATAAGGATGTCCTCGATCCTCGAGGCCGTTGTCGATCTTATAAAATATGTTGCTATATTTGAAGTACTTGCTTGTGTTTTCAAATTTGTTTTGTGTTTCTGCGTACTTAAATACTCATTTATGTCTGTAACCCAGTCATATTTTCCTTTTTTTAATATCGGAAACTTAGTTTTATAAATCACTATTAAGTAAGCATATACGCTTAGGCTGTTTGGTATCTAATCTGAAATGAATAAAAGAAGTAAAAATATAGTCACTAGAGAGTTTCGAAATATAGGGTTAGATTAGAAATATAATGACTAGCTGGTAACCGCGACTTTGTCAGCAAAATAGCATACTTGAAAATCGGTAAAAAATTGAAAACTAAGCAAGAATCCCCGCAAAAAGCAAAACGATACCGTAGCTTGACCTTATTTTTACCCCTCCATGATTATTTTTGAAAAAAAAGAAGCCTATGCTCTTCATTGGGATATTAACATTTTTTTAGAGTCTCATAGTGTGAAAAATGCTTTCCAAAGTATTTCTCGAGAATCCAAAGCTTCCTGCCTCTATCAAGAAGCCTCCCAAGTGCAATCAGGGTCCCAGTCTAAAGAAGCTTCTTAAGCTCAAGAAGTTGAAAGATCTGAAATAGGTTCAGTTTGAGTACTACCTGACGCTACACAAGCACAAGAAGGAAAGTGTTAAATTTTGTTACGTACGATTTGGTTGCACATTTTTACAGATTAAATTCAAAGAAATAAACATAGCATAGGTGTTTCCAGAGTTGGGTTAGTTAAAAAATGACAAAAAACTTACGTAAAAAATTGTGATCTAAACTAATGACTTAATTATAAAACAGTATGAATATTAATTTTGTTGGTTAAAATATCTCTCTATGATTTCTATTAACCTAGCGTCCATACCCATTCGCTCCTGGTGACGGATTTGCCTCCTCGGTTCCATTTCCCGAAATAAACTTAGCTTATCTTCTTGCCTTTTTTGCTTCTCTTCTGTGGCAATGACAAGACTACGTTGCACATTATTTAAAATCGCTTACACATATTAAATCGTGTTTCAACTCATGTGGAATTCGTTGCACATTTTTACAGATTGAATTCAAAGTTATAAACATAGCATAGGTGTATCCAGAGTTGGGTTAGTTAAAAATGAAAAGAACTTAAGTAAAAAATTACGTCATCGGGTTCCCGACTCCACCCTTAAGTTTTTGATGGTTATCCGTAGTGCATCCGTCAAGTTGAATCAGTGTTTCCACCAGTGTACTGTGCCTCCAGACCCTGTTTATTTCATCCAGATCCGTTCAAAAATAGAATTAATTCAACAAATCTCAATAAAGATAGCAGAGGAGAAAGTCATGGTGACTTAACCTCAATGCACAACTAGAATGAGAATATAACAAAACAAACTATAAAGAAATTAAAGATAATAACTCTAAAACTAGGAACAACCCTGGAAGCTAAAAGTATTGTGAGTAAATATTTATTTATTAATTAGCAATTTAGTTTTGCAGTATTCAAAGCTAAATTATTTAAATTTGAATGTCTAAACATTAATTAATCAGGGGAATTAAATAAAAGTGACTCTATTGTGAACTAAACTAATCACTATTTAAAAAATAGTATGAATATTAATTTTGTCGGTTAAAATATCTCTCTATGATTTCTATTAACCTTACGTCCATACCCATTCGCTCCTGGTGACAGATTTGCCTCCTCGCTTCCATTTCCCCAAGTAAACTTAGCTTATCGTCATGACTTTTTTGCTTAATCCTTTCTCTGGCAAGGTTAGGTTCATGTGGATTTGGTTGCACATTTTTACAGATTGAATTCAAAGAAATAAACATAGCATAGGTGTATCCAGGGTTGGGTTAGTAAAAATTGAAAAACTTGAGTAAAAAATTGCGTCATTCCCAACTCCACCCTTAAGTTCTTGACGGCTAACCGTGGTGCATCCGTTAAATTGGGTCAGTGTTTCCACTATCATGAATTTTGCCCTTTTCTAAGGACAATCTTTTAAACTTAAGAGTACCTATGTAAGCCCAAGGATCACATGTTTATAAATTCACTAGTTTAGGGCTAGCTTTTAGGATTGCGAGACAGTGAAACAATAAAATAAAGTGTACACGCCACTGCGCCGGAGCTGCCACTGATTTCGCCGAGGGGCTCGCGGGAGGCGAGGAATATGAAAACGGCGGGCAACCGTACCTAGCCATACTAATATTATAAAGAGGAAAGATTTGATTGTTTGTTTGTATTGAATAGGCTCCGAAACTACTCGACCGATTTGAAAAATTCTTTTACCATTAGAAGCCAACATTATCTCTGATGAACATAGGCTACTTTTTACCGCGGGAAAATGCTTCATATCTACGGGAAAACGGGTAATAGGACAACGGGTAGTAAGAATTAGCCTTTTTACATAACTTCTAAACGGCTGAACCGATTGGGTTGAAATTTTATATGGGCATTTCGATGGTTTCTTGGACGATTTAAAAATACAATTGGACCCGGTAAGTGGCGCTGCTGTCGGTTCCACTTCGGGGTTTTTGAGGCCGCGGGACCGATTGAAAAAAAAAATTCAAAGCCAATGCGTTGAATGCGGACCGGATGTGCCGCCATATTCAGCATAGACCGCATTCATTTTTGGTCAAAAAAACGATCAAATGTGCGCATAGACAGCATAAAGTGCATTCAATGCGTATAATGCTCGTCAGCAAAACGCCCCTAATATAAGACTAATTCTTCCCCACAAACTTCTGGTAAAAAACATTCGTATAAAGCTAGATAGAAGATATAAGATAGATAGAAGATTCATTCTTAAATAAGTATTCTATGCATTTACAATTTTCGTTAAAAGCGTGCAGATGAGCTAACATAATATCACTCACTAACTCACTCCTAACGAAATTCCACATTTAAATTTCGGTAGGAGTTGGATACTCTTTTATAGTTTTCTATCGTCTTACGAATTGTTTTTCTTATGGGGATTATTTTATGCTGCGTTATATATTTTCTTAACGCAAAAGATAATTTGTATCAGTTGGAGACTGAGAGTCATCCATTTTATTACAAAAAATCCTGAGGATGTGGGTACGGCAGTAAAAACTGTAATGTGCGTGTAAGACTATGAATTAGTTTTGCGTATGTGTTAGAGTCGCCATATGAAACCATCCGACCATTGATGAGATTATGCATTTCTATCGATACTTTAAAACCTTCTACAAGTAAGGTAGATATCATGCCAATCAAAGAACCAGAGATATTTTTAAAACAAATATGCTGTTTTGCGTAAACCTCTTTCTCTGCCTGTGCACAGATCACAGACCACCCTCACTTGACCTGCAATAAGCGGCGATCGCCAAACAAACGCGTCTGGTAGATAACTGAAGTGGGAGAGACAGGAGTGACGTCATTTTGAGTATGAAATAGTGATGAGCAATAGTCCACAGTCATCGATATATTTTTAAGCTACATACCACACTCTTAATACTTTTTAAATATATGGATTAGGTGAATAAGCAATGAATACACAAATTGTGCACAGAAATTTATTAGCTACTGTACATTAATATTGGCAATATTGATTTATGTTATCTTTGATGGAGACTTCTGCTTTGTCTTTTATGGTTGTCTTGGAAGCTGGTTATTAATAAAACTATGTTACAATGTTTATAATAAAATCATGACCATAATATAAAAAAAGTTTCTTTTCTTGATGTGGCCTCTAAATTTATTCACACATGTCTATTTTCAATGCATATGCACGCAATAACCAACTGTAAATTAATAAAAGTAAATAAGAAGTATGGAACTTTGAAAGTCCTAAATGTGATTAAAACTTTTGCTTCTTATACAGTATTTAGGCCACCAAAAGTAAGTCAATATTACCATAATTTACCAAGTCGAGTAGTAGGCAATATATTACTAGACATATACGGCACTAAATAGAGATAATATAATTATTTTTTTATTTAGATATACAATAGTACAAAACATCGATAAATGTCTTGTCTCATTATCAAAACACAATTAAAACTATTTCAAAATAATTAAAAAATATTTATTCAAAAAATCAACATGTATGGAAATTTTATACGTTCATTGATATTTTAAATAAATTAATTTCGTGTTCACTCACCTTACAACTTTTTGTTTCAATTTTTAATTAAATAAGACAACCTTGTATGGATATATTTTTTTATAATACACTAAGTCAAATCAATGTGATTTGTTTCTGCAGTATCAAATTGATGGTAGGCAAAATCAGAAAATAATTGTTCCCCTATAAAAGTTTTTAAAGTTTGTGTCATTAGGAATTCTGCCCGGATATTTATAACTTTTGTAGCTTGCGCATAGCATTAATACGTCTTTATAGTCATTCCACTTCTTTTACATACTTTAATAACAGTTTTTGAAAGATAAATCAACCCACCAAAGTCCCGGTTTTAAATGAAACTTTTCTTATTTACAGTGAGAGATACTAAAGCTTGAATACATATTGAGCATTAAAGTTTTTTCAACAAAGAACTGACGACAAATCCTGCCAGATATTCTACCACATTTACTGAAAACCGCGACAGTGACATAGCGAGAATATCGAGTTCTGATTCCATATTCGTTTTTGAATCATCGGTGACTTCAATATCTTGGAACCAGTATCCACGAGTCGTTATATTTATACGTTCTGTAGGTGAAGAGCAATTTAAAATACAGATATTTTCAAGAGATACACAATTTCCTGTTCCAGTGTCCATGAGCTCTATGTGAACTAATATTTTCTTGTATATAGTTTCGAAAAGTCTAGGGGTAGGGCTATTATTTGAACCACCGAGGGATCTAACGTTACAGAAAAAGAGCTCTATGTGGTCTTGACTTAATTTGTGCAGTGGAAGATACGCACTCTCAATAACTGTTCACATTCCATAGAAATATTTGATGACGACAATGTATCTAACCATGTTAAGTGGTGATTGAGGTTGTGTCGATTCCGGCTGAAATCATATTTTTTTTACACAATGTTATTTAGGTTTTATTAATATTAAAATTTGTAATAATAATAATTTAATTATTTAATATATCAGAATCAGCATTTTGGGAAAAAAGGCTTTCGGTAAAATTGCATCCTGTATCTCCAACCGATCTTAATTGGGCGGAAGAAAGTCACGTCTAATAGTTGTAAGATAGGTACTGTGGCTGGTAAACATAGAACTTTTATCTTAGTTTCTTTGCATTGTTCCAGAACATCCAGTGACATATGCGAAGACAAGTTTCACCAATAATTGCCTTTTCCCCGGGCTGATTTTTCAATGTTGGCTAAAGAAGTTTAGTACCAGTCAGAAAAAATATTCATATCGAACCTTCCGGAAACGTTGGAGTTATACCGGGTTCCCGGTGGCCCACCTTTTGTCGATGTCTTACAGAGACAAGATGACTTATACACAGCATAAATCGGTCGAAGTTGGACGACTGCATAGTTTGTGGCTATGCAGAGAAATTGAACGTTTTGATGAGTTACGAACAAGCTCAGTGTCTGTCTATCTAGTGCCTCTTTTAATGATCACTCTTTTGTTTCCTGCATCGTCTGTGGTTTCGTCGAAGTTCCATACGTTACTTGCTGGCCCTCTTTCAACAGCTTTGCCGACATTGCCAATATAACGCGTTAGTCTTCGCGGCAAATCGTGTTGACAAGTTTGTTTGGACAAGTTAGAATTATCCGACCCAGCCTGTGCCTGGCAAGTTGTTTTTAAACCGTTTAACTCTTCGACCAATATTGTCGAGGTAGGCCTAAACGATAGCTCACAAATTTGTGCCAGGCACGGTGATAGGCGTACCACCTATCACAATTGTGCGACGGAATACCATCGATGAAACGTGTATTGTACGGGCATAGGTTCGACGCATCTGTGATCACCCCTTTGGAAATAAGTGTCGTGATGGTATTTATTTATTTATAAAATAATCGTCACGAAAATGGTTTAACTATCTAATTTAAAATTTTAAAATTATTATTTTAACAAAATTCAGATTTATGATTTAAAAATATAAGATGAAGTAAGGGGATAAATATCCCATTTAGATTTCTTTTATATTTTGTAAAACATTAATGTTATTTTGATGGCATTTTCGAAATCTCTGACTCCGGAATATCTTCAGTAAAAACAAACCGCATACCGGAAATTGGTATCTTGTTTAGAATTGATTCAGAATGCCCTGTATTATTCCCAATTTATAAAGGTGTTTAGTTTAGCATGTTATTTTAATAACATTAGCACAGTGTAGGGTTCAAAATTTAATAATAAAAAAAGTATAATTCAACTAAATTTAAAATAGGATTGTAATTAGTGTGAACCAAGTGATATTAAGTTTGATTGGAAAAATAAAATGAAGTTATACTTATTTCTATCGAGCGCTACCCGTGAAAACATAAGTCGCTACAATACAATTTTTTGTAGGCAAGAATCTTTCCATTGACTGTTTCTGATTATAGAGTTTTTTAAGCGATATAATTAATTTATGAAACTTGGTACAAAAAAATGGGGTAAAATCTTGAAACGAGTAGAGTTTCTGAGATGTGCCCTCATTTCCCCCCAGTGTTCTACTATTGCATTACCAAAATTCTCCGGGTTATTGTAATTGTCTTTTTTAAAAAAACGCTTCACAGCTCTCGACTGCGACTCAATTCTTTGAGTGTGAGTCCCGTCTGCAGCCACAAATGGGTTGTCAGGGTCCGAGTGGTTAACTTTTTTACGGATGTACCCAAGTTCCACTAAGCAGTCATACACTCTCCAATAATCGGTATGAATTGTGGTGCCCGTTTCGATGTGTTTTTTAATTAAGGGCACCAAAAGCTCAGCGGAACGTACATTGTTAGGGCACAATCGTAGATCTTCGGACCCATCTTCAATTATACCGAGGACCCAATGGCCCTCAATATGGCGTCCTGCAACAAACATAATTCAATAAACTATATAAGAGAACAACACAGTTTTAAATTAAAGTCAGAGAGACATACTTAAGTCCTAAGATGGGTTGCTAATGATGAGATGTTCTGATCCCAAAAAAATTTTTGGGTTAAATATAGACTGAGCTAAAGTTGAAACAGGTTAAAGTCAGATTGGGTTACAATTTAGATGAAATTAGTGTATGCACTTATTTATTTGGAGTATTTTTTTTCATTTTTTAACAAACTTCACTTCTGCCTTGTCTCCGGCGATAGACTTGGACTCGTCTATTTGTACAACTTTTCCTGGGCCTCCAATCTTTCCTAAAAACACTTTTTTTCTTATTGGTAAATCACTATAGATTCTCGGCAACAGCTGAACCAATCGGAAATTGTTGTCTGACTTAGACCTCTCTTTTTTGTATGGATCCTCGTTCATTGTCATTTTATAAGTCCATTTGTGGGTAAAATACATATACCAGCTCTATTTTTATATTTTCGAAGAAAGTTCCAGTAGTCCTCGACGCTTTGCCTTTTTGTTTACACTGGCCTTTTGCACAAAACCAAGAACCAAAAGACCTATTGGTCGATTTTGCCAGTCGCATGGGTGTACGATGTGAGCGACATGTTTTAGTTGTTAGTACCATGCCATTGGCTTCAGCAAATGCCACACACTGTTCGTGTGGCCAATGGCATGGTTTAGTCTAAACTGCTTTAATTTCGTGGTGTTTTATACTTTTTTTGGGTGTTGTTTGGAGTTGATAACATATTTTCAGTTTTAAGTTCATTATCAACATCCTCAATTTCATGATTAATTATGTAGTAATGATCCCCATTAAGTTGATCCTTCTTTGCTGTGTCTGTAAGCTCTTCTGAGGGCCTTTTTTTACACAGCCAAAATGGGCTGTCATCATCTCCTGTCTCATCCTTTACATCTAAAAAATGAAAAAGGCTGTAATGTGATATATTAAAGTATTATCCATTTAAGAAAATAAAATTTAGAAATATACAATAAAATCAATCTTTACAATACATGTAGTTTTTATTTTTAGGATATAAAAGCTAAATTTGCATTTAATTGTAGTAATTAAATAATGATCCAAACATCAAATATAATGTATGCATGTGAACTACCATGACTATTTCATGTCAGTAGTTGACGGAGAGGCTGACGCCCTGACTGATTATATGTGGTCACCTATTGCAATTTATAACGCACTATTAGCTTAGAATATTTAATAATCTATATGTGTAAAGCCTATAATGATAAGTTTCACACTAAAAACCTAGGCACAACTTTACACTATATACCTAGGTTAGTAAACAATTGGCACAATAGTAGGAATAATTGACAAAATTTGAGTTTCCAACGGACCCATTTCAGGAGGGGCTGGTTCACCACCAGTTTTTTTTGCTTTGCGACTCTGTAGTTTTAGCATCCCAAGTTTTTTATTTTAAATTCTGCCACATTTTTTTAACTGTTACTTAAGAATTAAACCATTCTAACAATATACCTACATAGGATACCTAATACACAATACCTAATCAGATTATATGCATATCGATGAGCCAGATGATGGAAACTATGATTGAACAATTTCAGAACTCTGAGCTGAAGGAATAGAATAAAAAATATATTTTTTTTTTAAATTTTACTTTATTAATATATTCAACATTTTACAGCTTAAGCTTGCTATAACTAACTTATTACTGACTGAGATATGTTAGGCGTATTATTAAAAAGTGCTGTGATTTCTTCCCAGGTCTCCATTTTCTTGCGTATAGAGACTCCGTCAGTTTTTCGGCTATCAACAATTTCTATACGTGGTTGAACCAACTGAATTAGCAATTGCTTTTCTAACTCTGATTGAGGTTTTTTTAACGTCCATTATCCAAACTATCAAACACAATCTTATGCAGTATGTCAGCACACACAATACAAATTTATAAACGACATAGTGATCAAACACAAGTTTGTGGGGTATATCAGCACACACAATACAAATTTTTGAAAAGCATAGCGATCAAAACACAGTTTTGTGCGTAAATTTATGAAAAACATAGTGAATTATAACATATTATCAATTGTTAATATATATACGCAACCTATGCTCTTCTATAAGAAAGGTTTCTTAACCAATACATAATCTCTAATATAAAATATTAATTCTCAGGGCCCTGTTCAGGCGCCAAATGAAGGTTTAAAAAAATTGAATAATAAAAAAAAGTATAATTTAAATAAATTTAAAAGTAGTATTGAAATTAGTGCGAACAAAGGTGCACATGTGATGTTAAGTTTGATTGGAAAAATTAAAATGAAGTTGTAAATGAGTACCGAGCACCACCCGTGACGCTGGGAAATTCCGCCCCCCCTACAATCTTTCAAAACCCCAGAAAAGAGCCGGAAATGACTCAGCCGCACTGGACAAATATATTCAAAGCGGGTTGAAAACACATATGTTGTTTGCTCTAATCTACGGCTCCTGGATTAGAGCTATGGTCTTCTAGTTAACCTCCAGCAGTCTGCGTAGGGTAGCCGTGGCAATCTGTTTGTGCTGGAGGTTGGTTTGGAACACATAAATGTAATAGGGTCCTCGACCTGTTGTAGTTGCGATGGACTGAGTCGGTTTTGCTTCGTTTTTTGCCTGGTATCCGCTTTGGGGGACCTTAGACGTTGCCCCAGCCAGTGCATCGCGTACAGTCAGGGTTGCGGTGACCATCATCACAGGTTGGCTACTATCGGACTGTGTGAATTCCGTGCGCCTGTTCTGGCGATTGCGTTTCCCACGGCGTCGCAGCCGGCCAAAGGCGTAGTTCGAATCGACCCCGCGGCGTCACCGGCCACAGTCGGGAGTTCTCGGTAAGCGAGTCCTTGTTTGTCGCGTTTGGTTGAGTCATTCGGTTTGCGCCCGGTAGTACGGTGACCGTTCTCACAGTTTCCTTACCTACCGGGTGTACACTAGTGGTTCACGCATGCCGAAGATGACGGTTGCGTTTTCCACGTTTTTTAACCCTTAAGTGCTGACTTTGCGGAGTCGACATTCGTGTTTCTGCGGTCGTCAACTCGACGTGGTGCCAGCTGTAGTTCTAGGCCTGCTCGCGCAGATTTAGCGAATTTGAAGCTTTTGTGTATGTGCGCGTGTGTGTCATGCGTGTGTGTGGACTCCAGACTGCATTTCCAAGTATGCCCGCTTTTCAGCCCAAAGGCTCCTTGAAAATGTAGGCCTTGGTCATCCCCATTAATCCGGACTTGGGAACGGCACCGTACAGTGTATACAGCACAATTGCGTACACGTCTACCCGAGCTTGTTTAATCTTACTTCTTTTGTACTTTAAGCTGTTACACTTACGTTTTGTAGACGTATTAGTTTCTTCTCCCATAATTAAACTTGGTTTCTCTAAAAAAACACTTCTAACGTGTGCTTTTGTTAAAATAACTTTAAATGTTTTTTTTAAAGTTTTTAGTGGCACTGGTTTCTAGTCTTTTGACTTTGAAACAGTATTGCAAATTATAAAATAATTTATTTACAACACAAAAACTTCATTGCATTTTCGTCGTTTCATGTTAAAGGGACGCTAGTCCTGGACAAACGTCTGTTTAACATGGAACTCAAATAAAGTCAATATTGGATGACACTTAACTACCTGGACAACCGTCCGTTTGATATGAAATATTGTCAGTACAAGGATACTGTGTTCCTTAACAAAATGCACTTATTATCTCATTTTTGCCAAAATGTGGACAAATGGTCCTTTAACATGGAGCGATTCATTTGAAGTTCCGGTAATCATTTCTACATGAGTATCTGCAAATTAGTCTTTTGTTGCCAAGCCGTTTTAGTTATAAATCATATGCAACCGAGTAATTTGTCTATGTTACAGGTAAATACTTAATTAGGTTATATGCATCACCAGTTAAAGTTTTAAGTAAATGACGCAGTTTTCTAATGTTTGGAATGCTTTTATAACTGTGAACTAAACTTTCAGACAGCGATTTAAAATTTCACCATTGTGTTTTACATCCTGATAAAATTGGTAGCTGTTGTTTTGGTAAATCTGATGTATTGCTAATATGTTGCTCACAATGATGATAAGATAATACACTGCTATTAGACAATTGATCAGAAGTGTTAAAACCAAAACAATCTTCGTAACATACCTTAATTAAGTAGTATTTGTCTATAAACTTTTCCATATTTAAATGATGATCATCCATGTTAAAGTCTTTTGATTGTTTTGTCTCCTTTTTAACTGGATGGATGGATTTTTATCATTAACATAGTCTGAAATATTGTAGTATGCTTTTTTACAAAATAGTTGTTTGATAAAAGTCTTAAATTTCCTTTTTGATAGCTTTTGAATATTATTGGGAACTCAAAATTTTAACTTTATTTCATTATTAATATTTGTTGTTATAGCCATAATATTAGTACATATTATGTGAAATTCCAAGTGTCTACCTATTACGGTTCACAAGATATAGTCCTGTGACAGACGGACGAACAGCAGAACTTCCTTAAACCAATAAAAATATATATGTTAAAAGAAATATTTATTTCTCATTACAAACTATAATGCAACAATATGGTAGGTAACTTATATATCAATCTTACATTTATGAGATCAATATTTTACTGATGAACTTTGTGAAAACAATTATAGCTAAGAAAAGGTTTTTCTAAGCAGTTTTTTGCAAAAAGTAGAGACTTTTTTCACATTCTATTTTAAATATTCTAGACATGTTCGACGAGATTTTCTACTGGGCCCATCCTTCTTAGTAAGTTTGTGTTTCAGTCTTTTTGACCTCGAAACTTCGCAAGCTACTTCTTTTTTTTTAAATAAACCCTTCATTATTTCTTTCCTAACACAACTTGCAATTTCTTTGCAGTGACTTGCCGATAAGGTATCTTAGTTATCTTACATCCGTTGTGACCAATGACGTTACCACAGTCACATCCGGTTTATCAACATGCGGTGTGGTCATAGATAACACTAGTATTATTTACCCGACTTTGTTCACATTAAATAAACTTAATACAGATATTAAACAAACCAAACCTAAATAAAACAGTGTTACCAACACAATACAAGTAGCGCCATCTATAAACCAACATATATAAGCCAACATTATAAACTAATCAGTGTTATCATTAACAAGCGCCGTCTATCAACAAACATTACAAACTAATATAAATAATATATGGAGTACTAGCACTTTTTGTTTGTTGGAACAGAATTTGATCCATGACCACTTCAGCACCAAAGTCGATACATATAACCACTCGACCAACAGCCTTATTATAAGAGCTATGAAAATCGAGGTATACATGAAAAAAATGACGTAATCATAATAACGTACGTCACTGTACAATACCATCTTAATGGATTTATGTAGCGTTACATCAGTTTTTCGTGTTGAACCCTAAACTAAAACAACATTATATCAAGTTGTAATTTGTTCCAATCACTATGAAAAAAGTTGTAAACATAAATTACTTTTTTCTCTACGATATTAAGGGTTCACATACATTTTAAAGTGGATACCTATTGTAAATGGTTCACATACATTTTAAAGGGTTTTTTATTTTGATATACTATTGAACCCTTAACTAACTTATAAAGTTAGTTCATTACCATCGTTTTCTACTGCTCTATTAAATGTTGCGGTTTTAACCAGTCAATTCATATTAGACGTCTCCATTGTATGAATAACAGTAATAAGTGGATACCTATTGTAAATAGTTCACATACAGGTTTTTACAACTTACATTATGGAACCCTAATATCGTTTTTATTGCTATCTCACTTTAATATTACAATCCCTCTGTCTCTCTCAAAAGTCAACGGTTTTCATTACTGCTATTGAACTCTAAAATAGAATGCTTACTAACCGACTAATTTATTAGACTTCCCATTGTATGACTGATAGTAATAGGTGGATACCTATTGTAAATGGTTCGCAAAAAGGTTTTTACAACCTACATTATGGAACCCTAATATCTTATGTATTGCTATCTCACTCTAATATCATAATCAGTTTCTCTCAAAAAGTTGATGGTTTTCATATACTATTGAATACAGGGTTTTACAACTTACATTATGGAACCCGAATATCATTTGTATTGCTATCTCACTCTAATATTACAATCCCCCTCTCTCTCTCAAAAGTCAACGGTTTTCATTACTGCTATTGAACTCTAAAATAACTAACTATCCGACTAATTTATTAGACCTCTCCATTGTATGAATGATTGTAATAAGTGGATACCTATTGTAAATGGTTCACATAAAGGTTTTTACAACCTACATTATGGAACCCTTATATGGTTTGTACTGCTATCTCACTTTATTATTATAATCTCTCTCTCTCTCTCAAAAGTCGACACACTCGAAATAAGTTCCTATAAATATAAACTATTTAGAGCTTTATAACATTGTTTTATTTACAGATAAATAATATTTAAAAAGAATGCTAGTATGAAAATATATAATTACATGTAAAATATTTCAAATAGTTATTTGTTTTTTAATATACTTATTATTATTGGGGTGTTATACCTGCCATCATTCTCTTAGCTATTCAACATTTACCATTCTGCACTAGACCAGCATATGCTGTTGCCTGAACCCATAGAGAACAAACAATCTGTGTACCTGCCATAGGAATGTGCAACCGCTGAGGCAACTATAACTACTGACTAAATAGGATAGCATTATATTGCATATGTTGAAGAAATATAAGGTCTTGTCAAATTAAAATATTGTTTGCATATTATTTTCAAATTTATTACTAAGAATTTGCTTAACAATAACTGAAATTATTCGCTAAATAAACTTAACTAAATACCTAATGATTGCAATGTATCATAAACACTGCCTACTTATTGCATAATGTTGGACCTAAAATTTGCTAACATAAAGCAAACAAAAATTATCCTGCCTCCCAGAGGTACTAAGGTGTATCCTAATCTACCAGCCAAGATCTTATAGGTTTTACCTAACCATATGATTCAATATGAATGCGATTAGCTAAAATTATTTTTGATCGTTTCAATTGTTCTGGTTTGAACTGACCACAGTTTTTGTTTAAATATTCAGGTAAAACTACTGTAACATCTTTATGACAGAGTAAGTCTTGAATATTAAACCCACAATCACCAAGTACAACTTCTCCTGTGTTTAGTAAGTTTTTTAATCCGCTTCTATCAAAAAGCTCCCTGTCACTTATTGATCCCGCATAACCATCTGAGACAAATGTTACACAACCCGATGGTGAAATACCTACTAAAACTTTCAGTGTATTAGATGACTTGTAAGAAGAGTATGTTTTGCTGTGATACAGGGTTTTTGGGCTTTTCTATCTTTATCTCGGTACAGTCAATTATCACAGTACATGGTACTTGCACAGATTTTCCTAGCATTTGCATGTTGTTATTTATGACTGTCATAGAAGCCCAGAGGTCTAAGTCCTTAAGTTTACAATATTAATAGTTTATCCAGGTAATAAAAATGTTGCTGACTGATGACTCGCTTATTTTAAATCGTAAAGATAGTTCAATGTTACACATGTTTCTTCTCAATTTTATGAGTGTCAAAAAATATTCATTACATGGAGACAATGCTCGAGTTCCTTGGGATACTTCCATTGATGGATGATATTTAAAGATGATTTACTTCATCTCCAAACAAATTAAAGACAAACATAAAGTGTACTAAATCATCGAACCCAGTATAAAATTGTACTTCTTTTTTGCTACTTAATTTTTCTACACAAAATGCATCTTAATTTGGTAGTGTATTTGTTTTATTTGAACAAACACATTTTTTCTCACTGGTTGTGAGAACCTAAATTACTTAACTCACTTAAATTACACTGTTTACCTATTTCTTTTGATGCACTGTCTATTGACACTTCAGCACATTCTAAAGATAAACCCTGTAAAAGTTCATCTGATGTAGTTTTTTGGCTCTCTTTGAAAATCTTTGTTTTTTCTTTGATTTTCAGTGTGTTTTCTCTATTCTTTATTCTTTGAGAACGTTCACTCCTCTTCACATCATTGGAGTTAGCAGTCCATGGAAACTGACTAGGCACAACGTCTTTTTTTAGCAGGGGAGTGGCTGAAAACAAAAGGATTTCTTGAAACATTAGTTATTCTAACCTAAAAACAATGTTGAAATATGAAGTAGGTAACAGAAACTTTGTACTTACGATTTGGTTTGATAGAATCCTTGGGAAATGCGTAATCTTCAGGCAGAAAGTGTTTTTTGCATACAATGGAGTGAATAGTCGGTTTGAATTTGTCTCGTCGTATCGCAATTATCCATTGTTTTCTAAGAGTTTTATCTATTGGAAACTTATGACCACCTTAAGTAGACAACACATTGGAACAGAACAACACTGAGGCATGGTTATTTTAATAAAATATGGAAATATAATAACAAACAATTAATTCTTCAGCAGATGTAAATGGTAATGTTTTGACAGATACCTCAGTTGCAAGTGGCGCCGCCTGGTGAGTGCTAATATGGTAGCCCTCATTGCTTAATCCTATTGTGTAACTTTCTGATTACATTATAGTTAAAAGCTGAAAGCAAAAAAAAAAGTTTTGCCTCTTTTATTTCTATTAGTGTATTGCAATTCTTGAGTATGTTCCGGGGTGTTGTCGAGATTAGATTGTGTTGGTGGCAATAGTGGTCTGTTTTGCGATTCTTGAGTAGGTTCGGGGGTGTTCTCAGGATTAGATCACGTTGATGGCAATAGTTTCTTATGTCCGGCAGATCATCATCATCGGGTGCGTGGGTGACGTGTTAGCGTCATAAGAGAATAGTTTTAGGTATATAGCTAGTTAATGTAAAAAAAAAAATTCTTATTTTAAAAGTTTAATAATAACAATTTCTCAATTTGTAGTTAGTAAATAGATAGGGTCGTGGGTATTACACAGTTCTAGTTGGCTTCGACAAGAATCATTTAGGTACCACTCTCCTCGGTAGATGTTGCTGTGTAGCCATAGACGTCACAGTGGAGATGGCAGGAGACTTCAGGTCAAGCAGACAGCAACGGTGCTTAGCGGTTCGAGTAGGTATTCTAAATTGGTAGCCGTAGATAGTAGGTTGAAGTGTTGGACGAACCCTGGAATACGGCAGAAACGGCCATTGAGAAAAATGTCCACTTTCAATAAGTAACTGCAACATCATTTTTCATCCGGTTGAATTTTGTCGTTATAGAAGCGGTATTGAAGCGTTAGATAGCAATCAATGATGAAGCGGTCTAGGCATTATAAAAATGATAAGATCTAGCATAATTTAGGTGAATAATCTAGGTACAAAGTAAAATCTAGAAAATTATAAGAATTAACTAAAAGATTGCCTAATTTGGAAAAAGTCATTTGGAATCGCAATAGCATAGTAATTCTTCATTGGTTTTACTTACATTTGTATGAAATTATAACAATTTAAACGCAGATTGCACTTTGACCCCTAGAATATGAACTGGCTACCACCATGGTAAACGAATGAATTATTAGGTTTTTCACTTTAAAGATAGGTTGAGTTGATGATAAATATAATGATATTTAGATATCAATATGAAATAAAGCATTTAGCAAAGCATACAAAACGTTTATGATGAATTTTAGCGAAGCGTGGTGACATGTTTCTTTCTAAATACACACATTATCGGGGCAACAACACGGATTAGTAAAAATGTATTATTCGTATAAAATGAGCAGCATAAATGTAGTAAAAGTTCTTTACTATCGTAGAAAATTAAATTATTTGAATGCACTGGGCATGATATATGAGGATTGGCGTCCTCATCAACAGCGATTTTGTAATCCTCAAACACTCGGCTCTAATGGGTTTGTTTCATTATCTAAAAAGTAAGCAAAACCCTTAAAGTACTCCTCATTATGATAGAGACAACAGAGAACACTACGATCAAAAGAGGCAAACCCTATCATTGAAGAGGCAATAAACCTTTTATATACTCCTTCGAAATTTTTCTTACACCTTGTTTCTTCCGCAAAACATACAAAAAATAAATCTTATAATAAGTACAATAATTTTAATTTTACAAAACAATGTTCTTTTAGCGAACACACACAGTACATTCAGTTTTTCAAATTCATTTTTTTATACTTAAATCACTTGTCTGTCACTCTGACAGGAGTAAAACTCCGCCGTGATTTCGTAAATCTAAATAGTTCAACTTGACCGTTGAAAAATTACCTGGACTCGGGCGTTCCAAAACGACTTTACTAACTTCATCGTTGCGTTCTGGAACGGCCTAGAGTGAACGCACCCTAATAGTAAATTTTATGAGATAAATATAGTAATAAATAAAAATCTTTATACCAAATATGATGTATATAAAGAATTGGATGACTGCTCAGAATACATAAATATATACACTGATTTTATGATACTCAGACAAAGATTGGGCATGGCCTAAAATTAGAAAATATTACGAGTACGATACAGCTGAAGCGACAGCTATTATGGCAACTTTAGCAACGAGGACTTCTGCAGGGCGTATAGTACAAGATTTATCAGAACCTATAGCCCGATTATACCCGAGATATGTATAACTCCGTAACAATACACAGGAAGACTACCACAACATAGCCAGATTTCCTCGTGTGTTGGCCGCAATTGATGGCACACATATTCTAATACAGTCACCAAGTATGTACCAATCTATGTATATATGGTTTTAATTTAAGTTCACATGTTCTTTAATACTTACTTTAGATGTATGTAATTGTACTGTTAATTTCAGTATCTCCCACCAATTGCTAAGATTAGCAATTTTACAGATTCGAACATCGAAGTAGAATTTAGAAATAGGAAATCAGTTTTTTCTTTAAATGTGCAAGGAGATTGTAATGCTTATTTGAATTTCATGAATCTTGTGGCTCGATGGCCAGGATCAAGCCATGATGCTACAATATTTAATAATTCTGGGTTGGGAGGTACCTTCTTAATATTCTAACTAGGTATATTGAGGAACACACTAAATAAAATTTGTATGTTTCATTCTAATTAAATTAAACTTACCTCCATGCTTATTTGTGGGGTCAATAAAGTTACTTATGTAGCTTGTTTAGGAAGTAACAAATAATTATTTTTTAAATACAATGTAAAAGAGGGGTTATGGCAACCGATGGCTACTTGGTGATAGTGCATATCCATGCAAATCCTATCTTTTGACTCCATTATATATTATGTGTAAATATTTTTTTTTGTTTTTTTTTTTTAAGTTTTTGCTTGTGTTGTATATGTGTGTTAAATAAAGAAATGTCTATGTCTATGTCATTACTGAATCCTCAAAGTGGTTATAAGATGAACTACAACTACAACCGAGCACATATCAGAACCAGAAACGCAATTGAAAGGTATGCAATTGTAAATCCTGTCAAAGTATTTATTAGGTATAAATAAAAATAAATCTCTAAATTGAAACTTTTTATTTAATAGATATTTTGGAGTATGGAAAAGGCGATTCCCAGTCTTGTCATTGAAAATAAGGCTCTCAATGGAAAACACACAGGCTGTAATTGTGGCAACTCTCTTTTGCATAATATTTGCACAATAATATAACCACAATATAAGTTTCCATTCAGAAAGTGTACCTGAGTCTCCATTTAATTAACGTCAGACCTTCCAACTATTTTCTTTAAATTGTACACACTAGTTTAGACAGTAATGTTTGTTGTAATAAACTATATTATTTCACCTCTTAATAAAGTATTCCAATCATTTGATTTTTTTCTATTCAGTATGCAAACATAGATACCAATTATTCATTTCAATTCTTCAATTATAAATGCTTCATTATAGTTTTTGAGTTAGTAACCAACGTTTTGTTACAATTATAAAAATTACCAACTAAAGATTTTTAATATTTCTTTGCCATATGCACCCAAAGAGCTCCATAATTGCGGCACAATGTGGTAACAAAAGTTACATTACGTTAAGTAGGTCAAAATTTACTTTTAACTTATTAAATATAGCTTCTGTCAGCGTTTTCGCCCGCGCTGATTTCGTTATCGGCGTAGGTTTTACGGCAGCTTTTCAATTATAGAAAAAAAACAAACTATCAAATATTTCCTCCTTAATGGCATAATACATTCGTGTCTGTGAAGCCATCGAAGTACTCAACCCAATCTGTCAAGCCGTTTAGAAGTTATGTGAAAAAGATAAGTACGGAAGGGCAATTCTTACTACCCGCTGTCTATTACCCGTTTCCCCGTAGGAATGAAGCATTTTCCCGCGGTAAAAAGTAGCCTTTGTTTATCAGGCATAATGCCGGCTTCTTAAGGTAAAAGAATTTTTCAAATCGGTCCAGTTGTTTCAGAGCCTTTTCAATACAAAAATATTTACAAACAAATCTTTCCTCTTTATAATATTAGTATAAAAGTATAGATTGCATTGCCATATGATTACCCAAAGTGCTACAGAATTGCAGCATAATCTGATGACTACAAAAGGTATTTAAAATTTACTTTAAACTAGCTGACCCGGCAAACGTTGCTTTGCCATATAAATTATTTATAGTTTCTAGATAAATTCTAGTGTAGACAAAAAGTAACTTACTTATTATAAGTGTGAAAGTATGTGGTATATGTGTGAAATAGGCATGGAGCGCTATGAACGATAAGGAAATATAAAAATAACAGACGCCAAACAATATTATTATTAAGTTATTATAGTTTATTTCTTAAAATTGCATATCACTCATAAATTACGACAGTAACACTAACAAAAAACATCAATCTTTTAATGCTATAGCGTGAACAATATTTTTTGTTAGCCCATCTTTAGCGAGAAAAAACAAACTGGATGGTTTACCCACTCGAGAGCATGCTACGTACAATTGCCCGTGTGAAAAACATGGTGTGCTCAAATCTATGCCACAAATAGACATCGTTTGGCCTTGGGATTTGTTGATTGTCATTGCAAATGCCAATCTAATCGGAAACTGAATTCATTTGAATTGAATTGGCACATCTGTTTAAATTGTCAACGTCTGCATTTTTTGCTGATAAAATAGCTCTTTCTGCAAGCCACTCATGATTTATGTACTGTGTGTGTACATCGGGCAATATTTGTTCAATGAGAGTATCTTGCGAATCAGCGATTGTGCAGAATTCGGTCGGTAATTTTACGTATCCAGTTTCACCTGTAGCAACTTTTCCATCACCGATATCTAAGAGTTGTTTTGAAAATGTTTCAGCGGCTGGATCTTGAAGCATTTGCACGCGCATATTTATTTTCAGCTGTACTTTTTCAACATTACGCCACAATGGAGATGATTTTAAGCAAGCGTTGATCTCATCAGCGTATGTTGAACGTGAAATGACGGGAAGTGTTTGTCTGAAATCACCTGAAAGCACCAACAGAGTGCCGCCAAATAGTTTGTCGTTGTTTTTAATATCTCTCAATGTCCTGTTCGACGCCTCAATTGAATGTTTGTGTGCCATAGTACATTCATCCCAGATGATAATTTTACACTGTTTCAGCACGGTGGCCATGGAAGATTGTTTTTTAATGTTACACACTGCGTCAGGGTTATTTTGAATATTTAGTGGCAGCTTAAATACTGAATGATCTCTTCTGCCTCCATCCAATAAATTAGGCCGCAATACCCGATGATGCAACGGCCAATGCGATGCCATTATTTGATCGTATTTCAGCAAGAATTAGTGAAATAAGGAATGTTTTGCCAGTTCCACCCGGTGCATCCAAAAAGAAGAACCCACCTTGTCCTGCTGAAACTGCGAGCAAAATGCGGTCATAAATAGTTCTTTGTTAGTCATTCATTAGTGGGACATTGCGAGTAACAATCGCTGCCATTTCTACAGTGTTGTACTGCAGTTCACAATTCATTTCAGTGTTAATTAAATCAGATGCAGTTCGATTTGGCGAATTCATACCGAAATGAGTGAATGATAAGTTGGTTATGCCAATGCAAAGATCCTTAATAGCAATCAATGCTTCATTGTGCATAGCGTCGCTGAATGTTATCGTTAGATCGTTGCACCGTGTAAGATGTTGATGCAATATATCATCAGTCATTGAATCTTTGTGATTATCCCACAATATCTGTGCTCGAGCTGGGAAACATGTAGTCAACACTATAGCGAATAGTAGACGAATTTGAATTGCTGTACAGTTCAATGCAGCTTCAGCAAGCATACACTCCCACTGGTCGTCGTCTTCCAGCAAGCCGAGTGCAAGGCATGCGTCTTTATATGTTGGATACTGTTGCCCAATCACTTTACGTATATCTTGAAATGATAATGGGCCAGTAACATTAACCAACAACAGTCGGAGATTAAAGCACTCAGTGTGTCTTGGATTGACTGTAAATAATCGCCCCAAAGCGATCGATTTAAATAAATTGAGACATGCATCAACTGGTGCGGCCTTGCTTGCGGGGCATCCATTTTTTTGTTTGAGCCCATGTGAAATAGCGTGGTACAAAGACACCAAAATCATCCGTACGATTACACAATTCAAAAAATGCAGTGAGTGTAATTTTAGGTGGAGTTGTAGCACGATCAATCACTGTCTCGTTCGTGAAAAATACAAGCTGACCTTTTTCAAGATGGACGGCTAACTGAACAACTGCTGGATCCCGTTCATAAATTGGGAAACCGAAGATACGCCAAGCAGCTTCATTGGAGCTGATGTACCAACCAATTTGGTAGAGCGTAATTTCATCGATTTTATTCATTGGAGGAGCATTTACATTAGTATTTTCTACTCTAAATACAGCCATATCACTGCCTTTATGAACATACTTGCAAATATATTTGATGCTCTTCACAGAACTGCAAAACTCAACATTAATATGAGCATTGTATGTCTTGCTTAGCAGAGGCGAATACGGCACCACCCAACGATTGTCAACGTCAATGTCTGTGTTGCTGATATTTTTAATAAATGATTGTCCGCCATTATCGGGATTTCTTCGACGATATATTGGATATCCGTCGGTATTTGTAATCGTATCATTAGTGAAATCTTTAGGGAAATTTTTAGTACATTTTCTATCAGCCATGCAAGGCGATGACCGATGAAGAGTACCGCATGGACCATGGATCAAGTTTGCTGTAACAATATCAAACAGTACTTGGTCAGTGGACGGATCTGGAATTTCCGCAGAATGATACTATCGATTTCTTCAGGACGGATTTTGTCGATTAACCAAACCAAAATGTGCGCATGAGGTAATCCTCGCTTTTGCCACTCAACTGAATACAGCCAGCAACGTATGGGACCGAATACATGTAATTCAGTAATGAAACTTATATTAGAGACTTCAACTTTTGTCAGAATACACGTGCTGTAATGTCATGACGATGTATTGCATTTTGGCCAGGCAATAGTAAAGATGTAATCTCTGGCCATTTTGGATTACATGTGAACGTGATAAATAAACACGGTCGTCCATATTCGCACACGTAAGCCATAGCATCCTGTATAAATTCTTGCATATGACGTGGACTGCCTACGTACGATGATGGTAAAATGACAGAGTTACCAATTTCGGCAACGTCGGCGTTGTTGTTAATAGCGTCTCGTAAGTGAATGTACTCTTCCGCACGCAGGTCGAGTTGATTATATCGTAAGTATCGTAGTCGTTCGCCCTCTATCTTCGCGTACATCGACCATGAATTGTTGACAAAGCTCACGACATCGTAGAATGACGTTGTCCAGGCCGCGCCGAATCATTAATCGGTACGCATAATAATCTTTCGAGCTAACGTTTTTGTTTGTTTCAGCCCCTGTAATAATATATTTATGAATATTAATTTAAATTAATGACGTTCAATAATTTAATTGTTTTGTTAAATGGTTAATCATCAAGTTCATAATAAATGAAGTACCTGATACGGGATCTCGTTGTTTTATGTTTATGTAATATCCGTCTTGGCCCTTCCAGAATATTAGCGGATATTGGAGAGCGTCATATGAACGATGTGTATCAGCAATGAACTGAAGATTATTATTTCTTCTACGAATCACAATTTCTAGTGTACCTGTACGATCACCAACCATGATTCCAGCAAGGTCTTAAACAACAGGTGAATTGAATCTACGAATATGTTCTCTAGCTGGTGTTTTATCAGGATTAATGACAATAGCGTGATTATCGCTCTGTAATTTGTGCATGTGTGATTTGAATATTTTCAACAATTCATTGTGCTCGTTCAATAGAGCGTCCAAGTCGCTGACGATGGCAAAAAATGAATAAAGGTTATTATAGTCACAACGTGCATTCACGCGATTGGATAGTGCGCTTCCGGAATCCTCGCCGCCCATGAAATAGATTTGTAAAAAATTTATGTGGTTCGTTTGGCATTGGCATTGCCCCATTTTATGATAAACTTGGCCTCTGATTTTGAATGTAGAATTGTATTGTTGACCATTAGCATTAGTATTTCGAACTATTTCTGTTGCTCCAAACGATGTCATTTGAAAGCATGAATTGAATGTTCGAATTGACTTCAGGAATACGTTAGAATCTGGATCCGTGCCGATAAGTAAACCGTTCAATGGTTCAGGTGGTGTTTCAATTTCAGGTAGTTGCACTTTTCCTGACGCGCAACACATCCCAGGTGGCTCATTTTTGAATTTGAGAGCATGTCAATGCGGACATTGCTTATCTATAGCACCAATTACCACTTTTGAATGATCATAATATTCAATATCGGGCTCAAACTGGAATGCTACACGCAAAAATGAATCAGATGTAAATGCACGATGTATCTGTTGGCGTTGTTGGTCATTTGTTCTGCGTCTATTAACGTATATGCAACGCAATTGCTCCATTGTCACCCGTGCATCAGCATTTTGTTGCTGGATTTGTTCTTCGGTTCTTTGGGATCTTTTATCTCGAATACTTCTGGACCTACTTGTATTACGGCTCAAATCAGCCCCTTTGCGTTTTCTTGGCATTGCTCACCGTACAAAACACATATTAATATAATTAATGAAATAACTTAATGATGGAAAACGTTATAGTTATAATTAGGATTATAGCGAAAATATTAGTTTTATGAAAAAAAAATTTAAACAAAAGTTGTAAAAAATTTAATTTTACTAAAAAATATTTTGTCATAATTATATCAAATAATTATATTATAAAAGTATACTTACAACACAAAAGCCGTTGTTGCTGGGAGCTCGTGACACGTGTTGAGTACTTTTAAGGTATATAAATCACTTGTTTAACTAAAACTTGATTAACTGAACTAATCGTGCCAAATACACTTAAAATTAATAACTTTATTATTGTGAATAAATTAGTAATAATTAAAAGTTAATATGAGAGTTACACTGAGATAGCATTATGATAATTGTAAACGTTACTACTACACTTGATACATGAACTATATTGATGGCCGAAAACTGTGTAGGGAGTGAGAGAAGTCTTATTGTGTGAATGAAACAGGAGACCGGCTCCAGTCTCATCCCTACTCCGTGCTGTTTACTTAGAAGTGACACCGGTATAGTGTGGCATTTCACTCATCAGTAAAGGCGCGGCAAATTTTAAGAATCTAAGATTGGTAACACTAAGCATATATCAGGAATAAATTTTAATAATAAAAATAAATGTTTATTTTCATTAAAAAAAATTTAGATTTGCCATAAGTTAAGGGAAATTTTTATCGAAGTACAGTTAAAAACACGATAATTGATCAGTTATCGAGCGGGATGAAAAATGATTAAATTACTAAAATGGCTATAAAAAAATAGGGATTGGTGATAAAAAAGTAAAACTTTAGAGTTGTATGTATTTTTAATGCCACATTATAAAAAAATAAAAACAAAAAATTTCGTCCAAAAATTAAAAAAAAATATTTAAGGGTGAACAACCCTTATCACTTCACGGGTATGAAAAACAGATAGTAGCCGATTCTCAGATCTACTGAATACGCATATAAAATTTGGTAAAAATCGGTAAAGCCGTTTCGGAGGAGTAAGGTAACTAACATTGTGACATGGAAATTTTATATATTAGAAAGTACAGTTAAAAACACGATAATTGATCAGTTATCGAGCGGGATGAAAAATGATTAAATTACTAAAATGGCTATAAAAAAATAGGGATTGGTGATAAAAAAGTAAAAATTTAGGGTTGTATGTATTTTTTAATGCCACATTACAAAAAAATAAAAACACAAAATTTCGTTCAAAAATTAAAAAAAAAATTATGGGTGAACAACCCTTATCACTTACGGGTATGAAAAACAGATAGTAGCCGATTCTCAGATCTACTGAATACGCATATAAAATTTGGTAAAAATCGGTAAAGCCGTTTCGGAGGAGTACGGTAACTAACATTGTCACATGGAAATTTTATATATTAGATTTAAAAAGAAGCGCTCTGATAAAGTTTGTTTAAATTTACTCTTAATGCAGACAGACAGACAACTTTTAAAATATTGTAATGCTATTTAAACCCAGTGCTACAGAATTGTAGTACAATCTCACGTATCTTAGGTTCCTCCACGGACTGCCGTAAACATCCTTCTACTGCTGAGTTAATTTGATAACCAGACGTCCAATTCCATCTAAATATTTGTAATGACTTTATCACAGTTTAAATTAATTTAAATTAATTTTCAGTCTTTCGGTAACTACTAATACAAATTCTTTTGTAACACACAATATATATAATTAATTAGCATTTTAAGTATTGATACGTAATTGGTTTTCTATATGTAACTGAGAAATGTTTGCTATAGTTTTAAAGTGAGGTTATATTACTTAGTACATGCATGTGTAGTACGTTTTTATTTTATTTTTTTGGATATACTTTCTTTTTTTTTTCCTTGTTTCCATGATCATTGTTACGGCAAAGGTATTATAACATACAGCCAAGACTGTTTTAAATATTTTTACTTTTATCTTATGTTCGTATTATGTTGTGATGTAAATTATTCATTTAAATTATTATTTTTTTTCTGTTTTGTTTGCGGTCACTCTGGTTTAGTGACAACCAAAAAGTCTCTTACAGAATATCAGTGCTGAGGCTTCGGCTGCAGCTTAAACTGAGTAAGAGACCTTTTTATATATAATTTACCATTGTATTCTTATTTATATATAGTTATGTTAAATATGTAATTGTTTGAGTGTCAAATAAATGTTTTTCTTTCTTTCTCACTACTAAAAATTTGTCAAAATTTTCTTTTTATATTAACAGACAGACAACTTTTTAAATATTACTATGTTAAATAATCCAAAGTGCATGCAAAATTGCATCAAAAAACATGGACTTTTTTAATACTGCTTTTTCATTTGAACCTAAAGTGCTAAAAATTGCAGCATGATCCAATAATGACAAGTTGGATATTAATATTGAAATAAAATGTGGTCATAATAATAAACTTCCTTTTAAAAATAAAATTTATTAGAAATTAGACAAAAAAAATTAAGAAATGTTACAAATTTGCTAATTTTTTTTCATGTCTAATAATTTCTAGTTCTAGTTTTTTTCTCTTTAGTAAATTTATTTCTTCCTCCCATTTTCTTTTTGAAGTATAATAATCGGCAATAGCCTTATTTCTGTCTCTTATGGATATTTTTAGTTCGTCTGCTAATGTGGTACAGCTGATGACTATTTTTTGATTCTTTGCCTTGCGTACTCTTTCTACCTTGGCCCCCCTGTTTTATTTATTGCTAGTGCTTTGGTGATCTGCTCTAGGACATTGTCTCCTGTGTATTTGGGGTCTGTTAAGGAAACTATCAATGTGTGGTTGGGCCTAGGGGCTGGTGGCTTCCTGGCTGCGACTGCGTAGGAATGCGTTTTGGTTTCTGCTAATGCTAGCTCCGACTCCAGGTTGGATTTAGGAGACGGAGGAGTATTGTTTTTGTGGTTTTGCAGAGTTATTTCTTTGAGGCCCAAGGAGACCTCTTCCAGTTTTTCTGTGATGGGTTGTAGGTGTTGATCGATACTGATTTTTATTGGTGTTGGTTGTTTTGAAGTTGATTTAGGTTCCCAATTTTTTTATTAGTCTCTGTTTGACCCTCAGTTGGAAGGGGGGCGGTGAGTGATTTTTGTAGTAGGTTTGTATGAGCTCTGTGGTTTTTTTGTGATTTTCTTCGATGTTGGTTCGGATCTTCGCAATGCTCTGTCGGAGCTCGTCGACACGCATTAGGATAGGCTCCAGTTTGAGGATTGATTTTTTCCAGGTCTTTTGTGTTCAGTTTGGGTGTGGGGTCGGGCTTCGGAATATTTTTTAATTGTGATCGTAGTTCCGGAAGTGCAGTGGTTATGTATTTGATTTGACTGAATGGCTCAGGCGTTTCAAAATTGAGCCATTAATTGATGTCTTCCGTCCCTTTTTGATTTTTAGTGGTTATTTCCTTAAGTTCCATCAGAAGGTCTTTTAGATGGTTGTTGAGTTCCGTAATTTTTTTATTATGGGCCCTCTCTACCCGGACCAGTTCGGTGGCATGACTGGCCCTCTCTTTTTCCAAGTTAAATTTATGTCTTGACGTCATAGAGTGTTTGAAGACACCCCCTTTTCATGTTCCCGGCTGTTTATAGGGCCTCCTTTCCTTTATGCAGCATGTCGTTGGCTAGTTTGGTTGCCATGCCCATCTCAATACCGGTGTCAGTTCCCGTTGCGATGAGCATACTGGGTCTGCCCCTGCATGCTGCTGCTGACTCGGAAAAGGAGGCTATGGAGTCGTTGTCGTCGTCCGATTGTATGGCTTTTGGTGGTAGATCTTGTTTTTCCCAGTCGTTATCATGATGGTAAGGTCTGGGTTGTCTGCCATTGAGGAGTCCTCGCTGATGGTTATATGGGATAAGGACGATTTGGATAGAAGTTTTTCTGTCAGCGATGAGGTGGATTTCGCCGAAGAGATTTGCTTCTTGCTCCTTTTTGTGTTTTGCTTCCTGTGGCCGACATTTTTGGTTTGATGCGAGTGTTGGAAGAAGGGTTCCGATAGCTGTCAGGAGTATAGGGGTGGACGGGGTTGAATAGGATGTAGGGTTTTTTTTTATAAGTGGTAAATGTAGTATTATTTTAATGTGGTGTATATTGTGAATTAGTTCTGTTGAGAATTAGTTTAGGGGTTGTATGGATACTGGGGTTGATTTTTATTGTGTAGTCAGTTAGAAAAGGGTTGCCCCTATTTAATAAATGGATGAATGTGGGTGTTATTAGTTCTGTATAGAATGTGTGGGTTTATTGGTGTTGTGTGGCCTGTGTTTTCTGGGTGAGTTTTTTGGGGAAGATTTTTAAGGGGTATTTTTTATAATGGGGTTGATTTTTAGTGTTTGATCAGGAATCAGACCGGGGTGCGGGCGCGCTGTTGTCGGTCTTACTATTACAACAAATGTTTTAGCTCGTGCGCGAGTTTGTGATTAACAAATTAAATAAGTACAAACCAACATGAACAGTCTGTTTTTTGTGTAATAAGTAACTATAGCAAATACAATACAAAATCGGCCTTGTATTTTGCACTACTGCTTTTTAACTCATCGCTATCAATAGCAGTTTCAATTGCCCCTGCCACTGAATCACTTCGAATGTGCGTAGCTATTTGACCTTCATTTTTTGCAAGTGATTTGGATTGATGTGCACTGACGTCAGTTTTTTTTTTGAGATTTATTATTTTTATCTATATTATAAACATCGTTGAATGAAATTTGATTTCCATCCAATTCAAAATCATTATAGATTAAACTATTTCCTACATGTCTGATCAAGTGGGAAAATCAAAGAGGGCAGGAACTATACATTCATAAACAAAAAGAACGAGATCAACATGTACCCTAGTATTTAATCAATTTTACATTTGTCGTGACTTGGTCGCAAACTGTTACTTTTGATAACAAGTTATTTTCAAATAATTTGGTAATTACAATATCAACATTTTTTTTGGAATTTACCAGAACCAACCGTTTTTGATTATAAAAAATATGACAAAGATTTTCCAATACATATAATACTCCAGCGTATTTCGCTTCTTTTTTAGACTAATCACCAACACCAAAATTTTCGAATCATCCTTAATAGGATTCTTATTTAATAATCATATTTGTTTGTATATTTTAAACCAAACATGATGCTCATTTCATTAAAACATACAGCACTTGCTCCTTAATAAGATTATCAGAAAATTTATTTTTTATATTTCGTCGTTGGTACCCGGCAGAAAATGTGTTTCTTAAAGCCAACGTTGGGTTGTAGATTGAAAAGCTAATACTATACCTGAATTGAACTTAAATTTATATGCAGCAGAGACATCATTGTTTTGATAAATCGACGTTAATTTTACTAGCGACTTTCTTAGTTTTAATTTTTAGTTTAATTTTAGGATATTTTTTTCATTTACCAAAGGTAAAGTTAATCGTCGTACCAGTCTCCAGATGCAAAATCAATTGTCGATCCTTGTTATTCTAGAGTCGTAAACCACCTAGCTGATCATTTTGTAAGCTTGTGACCGTTGCTTGTTCTCATGTTTTGGCAAAACGTTTTTCGCTTTGTCAAGTGCGTACTATGAGATTTGTCTGTTGACAAGAACAGAAATCTCAGTATTTTCTTCGTATTCTGACAATATAGGCGTTTTTCTCATACATATGGGCCTGGCAATGAAGTCCAATTTCACTTTTGACATATAACAGATAGTGAATAAGGATGGCCAAAAAAACACTATTCAAAGAACTGTATAATCGTATACAATTTGATACAGCGATTATATGTGACTTTATTATAACCTCTAAACGGATGACAAAGCTTTGACAATTGAACAAGTTGCTACTTATATTAGTTATTCAGGCTCCCAGTGTTTTGGTAACAATAACCAAAAGCTGAGTGACTGACGCCTGCCCTGACTGCGTGTACGACACGCATGTGGCCAGTTTTTAGGTGATAGTTGCGAATATTGTGCTACGTATCTTTGAAGTCGAGTGAGTGTCAAAAATTTGCAGAAAAGATAGGTAAAAATGTTTGCAGACATCTGACAGCAAAGCGAATGAGCAAATTGGTGTGGCTACCACAAAGCACATTACATATACGGGTTAAGAGTGTTCATTCACTGTTAAACTAGCTGCGCCATCTATCGATTAAAGATGAACTAAAACGAATGAAGAACTAAGCGGACCTAGCTAAATTAGAATTAAAGGTAAACTCTTCTGGTAAACAAAAGCCACGTGTAGTATGTGTTTTTTTTGCTTACCAGAACAGTACAAAACAAAATTGAAATCAAATGATAAAAAAGTGACAAATATGTTTTGATATCAATTTAAATCTTAGGGAATAGGTTTAGAAAGAAAAAATACGTATTAGATTATTTTTTTATAATTTTTTTTTATTTTAGTACTGAAAAGCCATAAATTTTTTTTCACCTTTATGTAAATCTAACCTAGTGCCGTTCAATATTTTATTTGTATATTTACACCAATTACAAATAAAGAATATACAAGAAAATTCAAATTCAATGTTTAGTATCGTTTTTAAATACATTCGCAAATTTTCAATTATAGAATGTTTTTCTTAAACATAAGTAATTAGGTCCTTTATTTTTATATTTAGGGTATGTTAAATGTAATTTTTATACTCCCTAACTATTCAAAAATTGCTCATATTATTTTTTTGTTTTGCTTTCTTTAATAAATAACCTGTTACATATTGAAGAGAGGCTATAATCGTTGGGTCTTTTTTATATCAAATTCTACATACACATTAGACATGTGTCGTTATGTAAATATAACATAACGCAACGCGACGTTATGAGCGTTTTGACAACGTTATGAAAAGCATCTATTTTACAATCACAACGACCGGTCATCTGTGTAGGCAGTCAGTATTCTGTACGTTTTGTTTGGTCGGTTTCGTTCATTTGACGTTTCGCAACTGTCAAATTACAAAAATAAACAAATGCTTTATTAATTATTTGTAACAAAAGCCTCCTTGTATACTTTACCAAGGTTTACGGAACTGTCGTAAACATAGCTACCTAGTTATATTATCCTAAATTAATTTACTGAACAAGTAGGTATAAGTAATATACTCGGTTCAACGACGGGCTGTGAGAATTGTCGACGATTCCAAACTCACTTGCGGTATCGAGCCGTTAAGTCTGAGGAGATTCTTTGCCTCCCTGTGTGTGTTCTACCGCTTGTACAATGGGTTGTGCTCTGAGGAATTGTTCGAAATGATGCCCACGGCTACTTTCTACCATCGCACCGCTCGCCATCGGCAGGGAATTCATTCTCACACTTTAGAACCTAAATGGTCGCGTACAGTGCGGTTTCAGAGGAACTTCCTCCCGCGAACGCTTAAGTTGTGGAATGAGCTCCCTGCCAAGGTTTTCTGCAAGGACTACAGTATGGAGTTCTGCAAGAAAGAAGTTATTAGATTTCTGAAGGGTCGGCAACGCGCAAGTAGTACCCCGGGTGTTGCAAGCGTCCATAGGCTACGGTGACCGCTTACCATCAGGCGGACCGTAAGCTTGTTAGCCACCTTAGTTAAAAAAAACATCTTTAACAAGAACACTGAACAATTCAATAAATCGACCGCGTGTGACCTATTGATACCAAGAATATTAGTAATTAGGTAAATGATTGAATAGGTACCTACTATTGCGTTGGTAGTTCGGGCAAACGTTTTGAAAACAGTCTGTGTTACATAATGCCCACGCCTAATACACATTGCTGAAATTTAGATTCACAAGTGCATCGGGTGCAAAAATACTTGGGTTTTTGCTGGCCACTTAAATTAGAAATTTATAAAGATGAAAATGATGATTCGAAGCCAGCAGGAGTTGGGTTAGTATTTCTGCACTCATGGCTTCGAATTGACTCAAAAAAAATCTCTAAGGGATCTTGATTGAAGTGCCTCATCCATATTGAATGAAATGAAATTTTGTATTTTTTAAAAAGTATTTCTCGGAGATATTCTCATTTTTTTATCGTATGCAACATTTTTTTTATTGTTGGAACTATGAGCAGCTTATCCTTTTCCTTGCCTTACTTTAATACAAATTTCATCGAACTTAAAACTAATTTGTTTGGATCTTGTTGTGACGGCAGATAAAAGTTCTTTTCCACTTCTCTTCTTATTGTTATCACAGCTCTCATTCAAGAAGCAAATAAATCATCGAAAAACAAGATAACATCTGCAGTCTGGGAAAATAAGACATCCTTATTAATGTTGTAAATAAATGGTTGGTTTGTTCTTGAGACAACAATAAAGTGACTTTTTAACTCAATTTAGACTTCCTTTGAGAATCGCTATTAAACGTAAAGTGTAAGCGAGCATGACCGTGGGAAAACTCTGGTTTAACATTAATTTGAAGATAAAGTAGATCAGGAATTGCGTTATTCAGTAATATACATAATTTATTGGTAAAAAATTCTATAAATAGAGACTTGCATCGCAGTTCACTGATTTTATGCAATAGTATACCTTTGTGACATTCTTTCTTGAGTCTATCTGCACTACAGAGGGCATGTTAAGCCATCGGTTTGGGTTGTTAACAGTAGACGGCAGTTGTTAAGCCAAGTCAGAGGCCTTCAGGTGGCTTGAAAACTGAAATTCGGGTTAGCTACTTGCCTGATAAAAGCCTAACTTGAGATTGATTCTGGTTTTGCCTATAGGTTTTAGAGGTCGACGGTTGTTGGTTTGTGTGAACTGAGAACCTAGTCCACCTTAAGTAAGATATCCCGTTGGGGATGATGATAGAATAAAAGAATTGCAACCTATCATTATTTAACTATTTACATTTGTGTTGCTGTGTCACAATCGAGTCTTTAATGAACCCTTAGGAACCGAATTGTAGGTGTTATAATTTGGTTGGAGTGCAACACTCTTCTTTATGCATTGCATCAACCTTTATCAATCAATCTGCCATCAATCAGCATCTAGCAGTAAATAATGTGAATATTAAAGCAATTTACCTGCTAAAACTCCATTGTTACTGCTACTTACATAAGAACTGTTATATAAGAACTGTCTTGTATTAAACCCCACAAAAACTAAATATATGTTGATAGGATCCCGCAAACAAGTTAAAGATATAGCAATGTTTCAGCCTTTATTGTCAATACAAGATCAACCCATAGAATGTGTATCAGAGGCAAATAATCTAAGGCTTACAATTCATAATCAAATCCGGTTTGAATCACACGTTTTGGAAGCAGTAAGTGGATACTTCCATCGCTTAAAACTATTGTTCAAAATACGAAATCATCTTTGTACAGATTTGATAATAAGATTATGTGAATAGTTAGTTCTTTTAAAATTAAATTATTGTGACACAGTTTATGGCCCCCTGTTCACTATTACAGTTCGAGAGATTACTTCTAAAATGCTTGTTTCCAAATACCATCTCGTACACATTTAACACCATTTTTATTAAATGCTAAATTATTAAAAATAAAAGAGCGAAGGAAATTACATTTTGTAACATTGTTATTAGGAGTCATAAAAATAGAGATACCGTTTTACCTTTATGAGAAATTGTCATGGGCGCGTTACCGAAATAAATATGGAACTTGGGCAGCCGCATCGTCACCGAACTGCGGCATTTCGTGGCAGTTTCAAATTTGCTGCTAGCAAATGTTGGAATGATTTGCCACCTTCATTTCGCTCCTTAAAAACCAAAATAACATTAATTAATAAATGAAACTTTATCTGCTAAATAATCAGGCTTTTTAGGTACTTTTTTTTTTATTTTTTATCCCTTGTAGTCATAAACAAATAAATAAATATGGCAAATATAGTACTTATTGTCTTAAAACATGTGGGATATAGAGTATTGTAGTGTAGCTTATAAATCTAAAAGATTAGCAGTCCGATCCGACACTTACCTATATTTTTACTCAGTTAGTAATAATTATGCCCATTACTTAATAAGCACTGCATAGAACATATGTTAAGATGATATTCTGTCATCACTAAAATCATTATCACCTGATAGTTATCAGCATGTTAAGGATTTATCACAAAATCATCAGGTTGAAGGTCATAACTCATAGTAGTTGTATCATAGATAAATAATTTATAATTTAAAGAAGCGAAAGTCTTAGTGCGCACAGCCTCTTCTCCTTTATTGTTTTTTCCCCTTCACATTATTTAATTTGTAAATATTTTATTTTTTATATTTGGATTTTAGGTAGGCAATTTAGATATTTATAGTATAGTATAGTAATTAAATATGTATAGGTGCTAGTTTATTGTTTTTCTTTCGCTAATGTCCGTGAAGTGACGCAGTAAGGACTCCCATTGAAAATCAGTATTATACCTACATGGGTACATGTCGTGCGGAGGGGGAGGCCCTTTTAGCACACGCACTTTTATTTTTGTATATTTTTTTGTAAAATATTTGTATACTGTGTGTGTTTGCTAAATAAAATTTTTGTTTGTTTACTTACCGGCTCAGTTCTTGAGTTGCATATTTAACTTGTATATATGTACCAGTTTTTAAAACTTGTCAGGATTCATATAGTGCTGTATTATTTTTTTGACAAGACTTATGCCTTTGCAGGCAGGATCTTCTTCGTATAGTTTAATATGTCCGTATTCGTATATTTGCTCCCATTTCGCAGATTTTACAGAGCTTTCAAATGTTTATTAAATTGCTTCTAATGCCTTTGATTAAGTAGAGTGGATCATATAAAAGAAATATTTCTTGTTCATCCACTTCAAATGTTTCTCTACGCTATTCTTTGTTCTTTCGCAAATAATTTTCCTTTGTTTCATTTATGAAATAATTGAATGTACTTACATGAGAAGCACCTTGGTAACAAGTAGTGGCTAACACACGTAGCCTTTACGAACTGTGCAGTTTACGAATTATATCCATTATCAAGGCCACCAGCTCTTATTTACCTGTACTGCCTGGGCAAAAGTATAGGCTATTAGTGGCTTAAAATTTTTTTGGATGCCTCTTATGAAGATAAGGGCATCATCAGCAATTTTATTTTGTCTTGGTTTTCCATTAAAATTGTTAAACTTCGAAACACAAGAAATTTCTAAGACAGAGAAATGCAAATTGCCTTTGACAAGAGTATATTCAATAACATAGGCAAATGCACAAACGGTTATAAAGATTAAGAGATAAGACTGCTGCCCTTGAATGTTTTTATAATTATTTCCTTAAGCATGCAAAATCATCAAAAAACCTTATTGTCTAAAAAAGTGTTGATATCGTATTGCCACTAAGTAAATTATAAATATAAAAAAAGTTAAAGGACTCTTTTTCACTTAACAATAATGCAAAAAGAAAACAAAAACTGAATTAAAAACTGACGTAAAAGTGCAAAATTAAACTATGTAAACAGTAGGAATACAAATATGACAAAGATGTGAAGTGTTACGAGGCGTATAAATGCGATGAGATCCCGCTTAGGTATATACTGGACCTCGAATAAAATAACAAATTTGTTGCAGATGTGTCGTCCACTAGATGTTATGGTCTTAAGAACTAATGTGCAGTCGATTTCCGCGTTACAGGTTTCTTGGCGTAGTAGATGACGCAGTGACGTTACGGAAGGATACCGAAAAATAATGGTTTACGAATTTACGATCTTAGAAATCCTTAATTTTTCCTATATGTACATAAACTTGGGATTTTATTAGATAAATTACAATAACCCAATCACCAGTTTTACATTCCTGGGGTTGGTGTGGATTATTTATTATGTTTTTTTGTCATCGTCCTTATTGCGTTCCATATTATCTGCATGTTTGTCTATATTTTCGTAATTTGAGTTGTTTTCTGTTTTTTTTCTGTTTAATTTGAGTTGTAGAGGTCACAGATATAATTTTTTTGAATTCTTCTTCACCAGATTTTTCATCTTAACTTTATGCTTTTTTAGACTAAACTTATGGTTTTTCCGATCAAATTTTACATCAGACATACTTTGTGACTAGGTTTCACGATTTCTCAAGCTTTTCAATTTCTCGGGTCTCGAGAATTCTCGAGGCTAATTTCTCGTTAATCTTAACTTATAATTAAATTACAATCACAGCACCATTTTTGGCTGGTTATTTAGAACTTATAAACAAAAAAAGCTTCTATTAAACTAAACAAAAACTCAACATGAAAGAAAACGTTAATATCTTAACTCATACTTAAATTACAATCACAGCACCATTTTGGCTGGTTATTTAAAAAAAAAAAAAAAACAATTTAAAACCTGTAAACAAAAATAGCTCCTATAAAACAAAAAAAAATAACATGAAAGAAAACGTTAATATCTTAAATTCAGGTTCTACCTGATAATAAATGTAAATTATAATTATATTACAATCACAGTACCATTTATGACATGTTAATTAGGATAAAAACAAATGAAAACTTTGCAAGACCAATGGAACATCTCACGCTGAGGAGCTGAACATACAGACAGACAGATACATAACAATTATGTCTGCTTACTCTGTCTGATGAAATATGCCTTTAGAAAAACTAAAGCATTTATAGCTTTATCAGACAGCCGGTTTCTTATTTTATTAACTATATTTCCTGAAATTGAAAACACTCTTTCATTTTCAGTAGAAGTAGGCTTAACTGAAAGCAATGCTTTGTACATCGATTCTAAATTTGGCGACCTCTTCCCAGTCTGTTCAAAAAGTAAGAACTCTTTCTTTACTATAGATTTTGACAGTGCCACTGCACTTGCCTCCTCATTAGTTGAAATGCCTTTGATTGCTTTTTCTAATTGAATTTCGAAGTTTTCGGGTTCAGGTTCTGATTGGCTTACTTCTTCTACCACTCCCGATTCATTTTCGGTCAAAGTTGTGATGGCAGGGTATTAACGATTATATTCTCTTTCAGCGTATCCGATCAAAAATGTCTTATTGTTATCAATGAAGTAACTACTTTTATTGTTCATGAAATTGTCAGGGCTGTTCAAGTATTTTAGCAGCGATATTAGAGACGTATTACGGCGCTCTGATATTTTCAACTTAAGTGAATCTACTAATTTAAGGGCCAAAGGATCATTGATACTTTCTAATTTTTTTAGCAATACGTCTATTATAGCCTCTGCAGTCAATAAATTGGCATCTTGCCTACTCAACGCCTCTACTGCAAGTTTTGTTGGTGTTAATATCATCTGCAGTTTTTGTAGCACAGTAATATTATCTTCATTCCATTTTTGTGAGCTATCTAAATCTATCAATGCCTTTTTGATTGCATTTTTTAATTTCAAGAAACGTTCAATCATTGTCAGCATTGAATTCCATCTAGTTCTGACATCAAGTAACAAAACCAGTTCTACTCCGAATTCGGCTACTACATGTTTCTGCAGTGTGATTGATTTTAGAGGACTCTTTCTGAAAAATCTTATAATCGATCGGGTCTCAGTCATTACATAGTTTATGTCATCAATTATTTGAGGTTTAGGTTAGGATATATAAGATTCATCATCGTTATCAGTGCTGCTGGTTTCATCGGAGCTGCTGTGTTCGTCATCGTTATGTAAGGCATTCCTAGCAGCTGTAACTTCTGACTGTTTTTTGCAAAATGTGTCAAGAATAGCTAAATGGATGGCATGATTTACACATAGAACCATTTCACAGGGGCTTTCTCTGCCAAATTTTTTCATTACGTTTGGCCCATCGCTTGTTACGGCAACAATATCAGTCTCAAATTTCACTCCAAAATGTTTCAAGCGTTCCTCCACTATTTGTCTTACTTCAATGGCCCCACATTTACCGGGTATATAGACTAACCCCAAATTATAATGTGTTGTTTCTGTAGTATGACAAATAACACTAAAATAGCGTTTGTTGCGTATGCTTGTCCACTCGTCAATACTCACACTTAGCCGGTTACCTGAAGAACAAATATCTGAAAGTTCTTTTATCATTTCTTTTTCCTTATCCTCATAGTATTTTAGTATTAGATTCATAACATCATTAACACACATGGGCAGTTTATATCCTTTAGCAGAAAGTGAATCACGAATGAATTCACTTTTTGTGATTCCATTTATGGTGAAGCCGTCTTTTGCGGCCAGCCTCGCTAATATTTCACCCAATGATTGTATCGGTGGAGTTTTGAAGTTTAGTTTCTGTTGCTGCATACTTTCATACCCAGGTCTGCTTTTTTTCGGTGCACTCACACCTGAACTTGTAGATGCTTCAGATTCGGATTCTTCTTGGGTCCTGCATTTAGTAATATTAATTTTATGCACATGTGCTAAATGTCTCACCAACCCGCTAGTATTTGAACCTTTGCAAGCAATAGTTTTTGGGCACTTTAAGCATTGCGCATTCGCAGATTCCTTATTTTTCTTGAAATATTTCCATACTTTTGAAGCTTCCATCTTTACTGTTATAGTGACGTTTCGGTAAAATCTATAACAAACGCAATTCAATTTGATAATAAGCCCTAGGATTAATATGTGATACACACACAACACAACTGGCAATATTCGTCTCACAAATTTAAAATGACACATTAATTAATTTTAAATTACTTACATAAGAAAAACATATCAGAATAATTAAAAACTAAGCTTGTGTGTTGTTGTTTTAGAAAAATAGGAAATCTAATTAGACTAAGTAGTATAATTAATGTATCGTTAGTTATTTTATGTGATAAAGTTTGACTAAAAAATAATAGAAAAGAACATGATAGGTACTCGTACCTAGTAAAATTGAAGATCATATTCAGATTATATTATTGATAAAAATAATATGAATAATAAATCCATGATGTGTCAATGAAACTGAAAACACTTACCTGTTTAATTTCAATTTATCGCGTAATCTGTGAAACACTCACTACGTAAAATATACTTGGCTAGAGTCGAAACACGAATGAACGTGTAAAAATGACGCCGCAGAGCGCTTGCAGCGAGTTCAAAGGGTGCCGTTGTGCTTTGGCCCACGCCGCCACGCAACACAGCAAACGGCGATTTAATTTCTACATAGAAACATGATTTCTCGAGTTCTCAACTTTTCTCGAGCTTGATTTCCCGGGAACAAAGCCCAACGATTTCCCTATTTGTGACATTCTGTTCTTTCATTTTTTATTGTTTGTCAAGTTTTAAAGCTAGAAATTATGAACGCTTGATCATCAATTTGGCTGAGAAATGCAGCATTATCAATATTACCAATATCGTTCTCAATTGTCGAAAAGTCGAGGTTTAGGTCGTACCTATATGGTGTCATTAAGTGAGGGTCGTACGAAAGGTTCTGTATTCATTACATAAAATTCTGGAATTCGATTTTTTTCCTTATTTACGAACAAATCTTCACTCGGAAGTTCAGAGCTTCTTTCGTCATGCAAATAAAAACTAGTATCCAAGTTTTTAATTTCGTTAATAGCAGTGTGTATACCATGCTCAATACACCCAAATGTCTGTTATGGTGGCATGTAATGAAGCTGCTCTCACATATAAAGCAGCTAGGCTTCCGAAATGCAATTGCATGCGGCAAAGATATACACCATATTTAAATTAAAAGAAAGCTCAATTTTATTATTAAAATTAAAACATACTAGTCCGTTATTTCGTTTGTTTGTTATTAATTTACCAACAAATCAACTAATTAAACTTGTTTTTGGTACTCATATGGTTGAAAGGGCGCTGAAGGCCGAGTTTTTATTCCGAAAGATGCAAAAGTTGCCGCAGGAATAACTAAACAAATTCAACGTGGACGAAGTAAAGCTACAGTTTAGGTATCCTAATTTGGTAACCGAATTTAGCTCGGGAAAGCCTCGGCCAATTTTGTAAAAATAATTTTTTTATTAGTTAATGCTGTTTAATGACCTGATTTACATTTATCGTTCCTTTAAATGTCAGAAGATTGTAAGGAAACTTTGTATTTAATATTGTCTCCTCTTCTATGATTTCGATCCTGACGTTGCGCACGCTTCGACTAATCACTCCAATAAAATTCTTAAGCGAGTCAACGTCGCCATCATTCTTAACATGGCTGTCAGCGGCTCTTTTGATGTCTGCCGGAATTCCATTGGGAGCCCCTTTGCCGTGGCCTACTTCTTGATAGTTCCATGTCACTCTTTCAAGACATGGTAAATGCATGTCACTCTTTCAAGACATGGTAAATGCTGTTTAATTTGGATCATACAAAATATAAACCGGTTTCGATATTTACTTGTAGGTGAGTCGGATAAAAAATAGATCACTGTTACCTTACCTGAGATGGCTTTCAGTCGCCTAGCTTAATCTCTTCTATGAGCTCCCAGATCTTTCTGGATTCGGACTCTGTGTAGATCTCCAGCAATTTAGTCTTTATAGCAACGTATTTATTCGTGTCCGGTGGATGGGCTAGAATAACGACAACTTGGCTGATCGCCTCTTTCCCTAACTTAGACACGACAACGTTACATTTGGTGTCGTCGGCCTTAGAAAACTAAGGAGTTCAGTATGAAAATTGTTGAATAAACTATGCTCTGGGCTGGTCCGCCCAGAAATCTTGATGTGACAGATCTGCACCATGTCCAGTTAGGTTTCTGGTTTGCTGGTCATTTTTAGATTACTTCGCGATTATGTGCGCGTTTGTAACCAAAAGAAAATTGTCCAATTATACAACAATGGTAGAAATAAAAAAATGTCCAATTACACAACGAAAATAGAAAGAATTTTTTTTTTTGGGGAAAACTCGTTACTAGGCCTTAAATTTGAGTATTCTGCCTGTGTGCGCTCACCGTATAATAGTTCTGTGTTTTCTTCCGTCGCCAAGTTATTAACTCTCTTTCTGAAATTTCTTCTGATTCCAAATTCGAAGATCGAAGGAGTTTTCGAAAATTAAATGCTGAGTCGAGGTCACCAATTTAACGCTTGTAGAGATGCTTGAGAATGGACTTCTGGTAGCTATGGAAGCGTTAAGACGGGGTGACTTGACGAAGGCAAGGAAATGAAATTGTAATTGGATTTCTCAGAGTTTATTTTCAAGTCGCGATATTTACAATAGTTACAGGCTACGCTTATATTTAGCTATTATAATAGTTAGGCTCTAGTACCCAGGGCTTCGCGGCAATCGGACACGGGCAAGCGATTTTGGCGAAGAGCGGAGCTATGACAGCTAATTAGATGAGGGGTGTTGCCACAGAACCGTCAAATACTACTCGTAATGGGGAAGTTTTAGCATTTAAATTTATCACTGGTTGGTGCGGTAAGAAGTAAACTGCATCTTCCGAGAAGTCATAGAAATTAATATCTAAGTATTCACCACGTCCCAATTTAATATATTCTTTAATAAAAATTTTGTAGTGATCTAAAAGGAAATCATGCTTATGTACCTTTTTTCTAATTTAAGGAACCTCTGTAACGCGAGATTAAATAAATTTCCCAAAAATTTATTAATTTGATCTATAGGAACTTTGATAGGTAGAGTAACTTCAATATATTCTAAGAAAATTTAGTTGTTTCTTGAAAAAAAAAATCTACGTATCTATACACACCGGCACAATTAGCGGAACACAAAATAGGATTTGAACGAATGGCAGCAGGTTCTCTTTACTGATGAGTGCAGAGTTCTTTTAAAACAGAACGATGGGAGACAGCAAATATGGAGACGCAAAGGAGAACGCCACAAACAGTCTAATTTTGAACACACAGTGGCTTATGGTGGCGGCTCGATTATGGTTTGGGGAGGGATATGTTTGGGAGCTCGCACGGAGTTAGTGACAGTCACAGGGGGACCATGACAGCAGATCGATACATCAGAGACATTTTAGAAGATCATGTTGTGCTATCGCCCATTTATTGGTGACGACTTTATTCTAATGCAAGATAATGCTCGTGCTCATAGTGCACAATCGGTACAGGCATATTTGAGCCACGTAGGTATACCGGTGATGCAGTGGCCAGCAAATTCCCCCGATATGAATCCGATAGAGCATGTCTGGGACTTGCTAAAAAGAAGGGTTAAATCAAGAATGCCACCCCCCAACAATCTGAATGAACTTGAAAACGCATTACTTGAGGAGTGGGAGCGGTTGCCTTAAGAAATCATCGATAACATAATCTGTAGCATGCCCAGACGAATGGAAACCGTAATCAGAGCAAGAGGGGGAAACACTCGTTATTAATTTTGCTTTAATTTTATTGTTAAATCATTTAATGCTTACTTTTTTTTATTTTTTGTGATGGTTCATAATCATCTAAAAATATCACTTATTTCAAATTTCTTTATTTTTCAATAAAAAATAACGAAGACTTTTCAAAGTCGTTGTTAAAAGATGTTAATCAATTTGTTATTTTGTGTCTAATTACATTTTCGTCAAATATATGCGTTATTATCCCATAGTCTCACATTTTTCTGTTCCGCTAATTGTGTATATGTTCAGAGATATCGGAGAAAGTTTCAGTTACAGTTTCTAAATTCCAAAATTTATCCAATTGCTCATTATAAGTATTATCGCAAAATTAACAAAATAAAGACTATATTGTTAGGAATAGATTGTGGTTACAAACCGAGGATGATATGGCACTGGGTATGGGTAAGCATTGACATTAACCTGATATGGCTTTAGACAGAAATTAAAATTGATTAAAAACGAAACACAAGAAAGTCAAAGTCAAAATGGTTTATTCAAATAAGGATTTTACAATTATTTTTTGAATCGCCAAAGTTATAAAATATTATTTTTTGAACCCTCCCACCTTCCCGCCGGTTCATAATGTTGATCTCTATCGAGAAGAATCCGGCAAGAAACTCGATAGTTACTCTTTTAAAAACACTATCAATAATACAAATAAACTAAAAATACAATTAATGATTTAAATAAAAAAAATTAGCCGTAGAATTTTATGTTATTTCCATTTTAATTTAGTTTACCTATGCATCCTGTAATTGAGCATCATCAGTCCCAAGGATTTTTATCATTTACATAGTCTGAAATATTGTAGTATGCCTTTTTACAAAGTACCTGCTTGATAAAAGATTTAAATTTACTTATTGATAGATTTTGAATTTTATTGGGAACTTTGTTGTAAAAGTGTATACATTGCCCCATAAAAGAGTTACTTATTTTGTGTAGACGTGTATCATGCACCAACAGCTTATTTTTACTTCTAGTATTTACTTTGTGAACGTCACTTTTCTTGCTGAAACTATTGATATTTTTATGTACATATAAAAGATTTTCATATATGTACTGCGACACTAAAGTTAAAATTTTTAATTCCCTAAACCTATCCCTCAGAGATATCCTAGATCCTAATTTATAAATATCACGAATTGCTCTTTTTTGTAACAAAAATATTGTATTTACATCAGCAGCGCTACCCCACAATAGGATATTATATGTCATTAAACTATGGAAATAGCTAAAATATACTATTTTTGCAGTGTCGACATCGGTCAATTGTCTTATTTTCTTGATCGCATACACAGCAGAGCTAAGTTTTTTGGCTAGGTTATGAATATGAGGACCCCATTGAAGTTTGGAGTCCAGCGTTATACCAAGAAATACTGTTGAATTAACAAGTTCTAATTGCTCGCCATTAATATTAATACATGCCTGTCTCTGACTAACATTTGGTAATGTAAATTTAGCACATTTGGTTTTTTTTTTCATTAAGTAACAAATTATTAGCGTTAAACCAATTTACAATTTTTGAAAGGCTATTATTTAATTCATTATAATATGTCTGTCGTCTCTTAACTTTTAAAAGCAAAGAGATGTCATCAGCAAATAAGACAATGTCATGGTTTTTTACATGATATGGGAGATCATTAATGTAAATAAGAAATAGAAAAGGACCTAAAATTGAGCCCTGAGGGACTCCCATAGTGACTGCTGATCCCGGAGATCTTTCTCCGTTGACATCTATTTTCTGCACTCTCCTACTCATATAGGATGTCAAAAGGTCGAGAGCTTTGCCTCTAATACCATAGTGATGTAGCTTCCTGATGAGATTTTCATGTTGAACACAGTCAAATGCCTTAGATAAATCTCAAAACACTCCAAGGGCGTCATGCGAATCCTCCCAGGCGTTATATATATTTTTTAATAGTGCCACTCCTGCATCGGTTGTGGAACGGCCTTTCATAAAGCCAAACTGTTTACTACTAAGTAGCTCATTAATACAGAAATGGCTTAACATTTGACAAAGTATGATTTTTCAAAACTTTACTGAGTATAGGTAGTATTGAAATAGGCCGAAAATTATTAGGATCTGCTGAACTACCTGATTTAAAAAGAGGTATAAGTTTGCTAAGTTTCATCTCATCAGGAAAACACACCACTATCAACACAACTATTAAAAATTATGGCTAAGGGTTGTGCTTATAACATGAATTATTGAATTTATAGTTTTTACAGAAAGTCCTCAAAGGTCTGTGGTGTTTTTCATTTCTAATGTTTTAAATGTATTAATGATATCCGTAGGACTAATGTTTTTAAATACAAAGGGAACGTTACATTCAGGAACACTAGTTTTTAATAATTTTTCTGCTAAGATTGAACTTGAGTTTAGATGTTCAGTTGCTTTGAATGGAATATTTCTAAAAAACTGTTCAAAGGCAACTGCTCCCTCAGAATTTGTTTTAAAACTAGCATCATCTCCAATCAACTCAAAGTCCTGACAAGAATTCCTAGCTTTACCAGTTTCATTATTTATTATGTTCCATGTAGTTTTTATTTTATTTGTTGAATTTTTTACTTTATGTCTGAGGTGAATTGCTTTTGCAACAAGACAGACCCTTTTAAAGGTTTTTGAGTAATTTTGTTAAATATTCCCTAAATTTTTGGCTATTTTATAATTATATGTTTTTTCTTTATATAATTCATACAGTTTACGCCTACTTTTATGAAAACCTGGGGTAGCCCATTCACTAAAACTAAAGACTGGAAATAAGTTTCTTTTTTGCAGTAAATATTTTATTATACTCTGTAGTAATAGTGTCAAGAACAGTATTGTACATATCATTTGGGTCGCCATTATAAAGCAAATCTGGAAGTTTATGCATTAAGTTAGATTTAAATGATTCAACCCGTTTAGTTGTTATTGGTATAAATTTAATTTCCTTTTTAGTAATACTATTTTTTCTTTCTAAAACCACTAACTGTCCACAATGATCTGACTCTTGATTGCTTATAATTGATTTTTGAATTGGTTTTATGTCAGTAAATATATCGTCGTTGCAAGTGGCACTAGATAAAGCAATTCTAGTTGGTTCACAAAACAAATTATTTAAATTAAAAGACTGAAATAAGGCAAGCAATCTGGTGCTTAATGAGCTATTTTCCAAGATGTTTATATTAAAGTCTCCACAAACAATAATTTGTTTATTGGAATTGCTGATTTTATTCAGCACTTCTTCTATAACTAATTCAAAATTATCATAAATTGCACAAGGCGGCTTGTATACACTCACAACAATGAGATGCTCAACTTCTATACAGGACAGCTCGGCAGTTCGCTCAACTGAGAGGCTCACAATGTCTTTACGTTCCTTAAACTTTAGCTGTTTATTAACTAAAATTGAAGAGCCACCATGGATAGCATTTACTCGGCTGAACGAACTTCCCACCTGGTGATTAGTGAAATTGAACATAAACTGATGGCTGCGTAGTCAGTGATCAGTGATACATAAAATGTCAATCTTTTGGCAGTTTATGAACAATTCAATTTCTAGTTCTTTCTGAGACATTCCTTGTATATTCATATGCACCAGGTTCAATGGAATATAATTTTTAGTATGACAAAGTTTATTTTTTTGTTTCTGTTTGCATAAAACTTGAGTAGACATAGATTGTTTAATATAATCATTATTTTAATAATGATATTAAATGTTAGAATTATATAATATGCCAAAGTGGTCCTTTGTAGTCTGAAAATTTAATTTAAATTATTACATGTCAAATTATTATACTGCTCAATAGAAGCAGGTTGTTTAGCTAAATGATTAGCTGTGGTATTAATATAAAATGATGGCTAACACTATGGTACAATGGTGTGTGAGATAATATTAATGTCTTGTCCTTATATAATTATGTCTAAAAATACTGTTAGTATCTATCACATGAAAGTTATTGTTATTGCTAGACATAGTATGCAAAGCTAAATTTAACTCACATCTAAGGTTGTTTTCCTCCTGTGGCAAACCCTTACAATAGGGAAATGTAAAAATTTTTTCTTTTAGTGCGCTTATACTATTAAAATATTGTCTTAATTCACTTTGATGAATATTACTAATGTAGAGGATGGAGTGATTTTGTCAGCATTTATCAAACTTCTTATTATATTAACATAATTGGCATTTGGCATACAATTATTTAAATCGGTTGTCCTACAGTTGAGCTAAGAAAGTGTCCAAAACCTTTTCCCATTTCATCGCAAAACATTACTATATTGTCATCAACATTACATTTTTGTGAAACACTAGTTGAGTGAGAACTGTTGTGAGCATATGATTGTTGCTCTGATTCCAAACTGACACACATTGATGACTGAGGTGTTGGTAATGGTAGTAACAAGGATGCACAATCTGGCTGTGAACCGCTGAGGCGTTTACAATTACATATACTGTGATTGAGTTGTAATGACTCAAAATGCTCTGCATTATATTTACTCAATTCAATTAGCTCATTCATAGCCAGTGTGTGCTCCTCCATCTCTCTCAGAGACTCTTCATACTTGCAGGTCATCATCTGCAAGGATGTATGTTAATCTTATATTTGCAAGTTGAGTAAATGTGTATCATTTTTATGTTGTAGCCTACTGTTTTCTAATTGCAACTTACATACTTCCAGATGTTCCACTAACTGTATTTTTTCTTTGCAGTAATTTACATTTCTACTAAATATTTTTTGCTTTTTGATCATTTTTTCATTTTTTTTATAAATCTGTTGATTTTGATGTATTTTTTTAACTGGTTTCTGCTGCACTTAGCAAGCTTCACTAGTTTAGAAGAAATAGAGGTGTCATCACCTATAAGATCTATAGTGGTGGTATTGCTAGTTGCAGCAGAAACAAGATTAGGGGCCTTACTACATAATTCGTCAAAAAGATTTTCACTTCAAGTTGTGAGATTTGTTGATGGGCCTCGCGTAGTTCCTCTTAGATCTTGTTAAGGGCCACCACATACTCCTCACTACAGCTGTCAAACGTTTCTATAATTTTCTGAAATTGGTCCCGCTCTTCTAGGACAGTACCATATTGAGTGTGCGATTAGTACCATAGTGACAACTCATTGCGGAGGCTACTATTTTTGTTTAATATTTCTAAGAGTTCTCTTTCGTTATCATCCCTTTCACTGTATAGCTGATCACACTTTTCCATGGAAATCTTAAGTTCCTGCAAAGCCAGTTGAAGTTTGGACTCTTCCTGGCGAGCAGATGCCTTGCGAATCATCATTTTAAGGCTGTTTGAGCGTAATAAATACAAAAGAGAGAGGTTAAAACTTACTAAGGAATAGCTTGACAACGTAACGAAAGAAATGGTTTGTTGATAATTTGCTTAGTAATTGGTTACTTTACCTTATAACTGTATTCTTTTATGCATACAATACTGATAAATAATAGTAGAACTCACAATCACAACTAAATAATATACAAAATATGATTGAAAAATATGAACTTTATAACGGATGGATCGCAGTAACACTTGAAAAAAAATGTTATCTAGCACTTATTTATTTACATTTAAACCAGTATTCTAAATATGTTACTAGTTATTTGTAACGTTTTGCATGAATTTATATTAAAAAAGGTACAATTTACTAAAAAACAATTAAATAAAATTACGACAACTTTTGGTCAGCTGTTACTTCATGGGTTGCCACAGGAAAAAAAAAAGTACAATTAATAACATAGTCAAATGCAAAAACGGTACTTAAAATAAAGAGATAAGACTGCTGCTCTTGAATGTTTTTATAATTATTTCCTTAAGTATGCAAAATCATCAAAAAACCTTAGTGTCTCAAAAAGGGCATACTATCATAATGCCCCTTAGTGCATAATGTTCATAAAAAGAATATTTAAACGATGGATTCTTGCTACTCTTTTTCACTTGACAACAATGCAAAAAGAAAACAAAAACTGAATTAAAAACTAAAGTAAAAGTGCAAAATTAAACTATGTAAACAGTAGGAATACAAATGGGACAAAGATGTGAAGTGTTACGAGGCGTTCGAATGCGATGTGATTCGGCCTAGGTATATACTGGACCCCGAACAAAATTACAATTTATTGCAGTTGTGTCTTCCGCTAGATGTTATGGTCTTAAGATCTAATGTGCAGTAGATTTGCGCGTAGTAGATGACGTAGTGACGTTACGGAAAAATCGTATACGACCACTATATAAGAAATCCTTCATTTTCCCTGTATGTGCATATACATAGGATTTTATTTGACTTTGTAAAGAGTTTCCAATAGGAAATTAAATTTTTGATATTAAAAAAACGAGTATTTCTTAAGAGATATCAATAAAAGTTTATTTCATTGTAAAGAGGAAGGAATGGCATTAACATTTGCAAACGAAATCAGCCTAATAGCCGCCAAAATTTTCCATGACCAATTCGCACATTTTCGGGTGTATGTCCTCGATAACGAGTTCCATCTTTTCGTCTTGAATCGATTGTGGAGCATTGGCATAGACTTAATCTTTGACGTGGCCCCAAAGAAAAAAGTCTAATAGAAAAAAGGTGTTAAAGTATAAGATCTCGGTGGCCAATTGTGCTCACCTCTTTGAGAAATAACACGGTCAGGAAACTTTTCTTGCAAGATTGCGATTGTTTCGCTGCTTGTGTGGCACATAGCGCCGTTTTGCCAAAAATAACCATAAATATATTCCAATTTCGGCCATAAAAAATCATAAATCATAGCTCGGTAGCGCAATCTTTTCAAAGTAACAGTTGCACTAGCCTCACTTTCGAAGAAATAAGATCCAATCACACCGCCAGCCCAAAAACTGCACCAAATAGTGACACGTTGAGGAAAGAGGGGCATTTCAATAATCATTCTTGCTGAGCCCCAAATGCGACAATTCTGCTCTCCCGAACCCAAAGTGCAGTAACAGCAAAAACACGATTTCGAGAAAAATTTAATTTTAGAATCCATAAAAAAAGTCAGAAAGAGTCTTTTTAATGGAACTTTGAATTCAAAGTAAAAAAATATGTACGAAACTAAATACTTAACATTGTTACGTTAGTTTTTCATTAAAAAAGCAATAAATATATACATTTGTATTTTTTGCTCCTATTATTGCACACAAACAAGCAGTGAATCCTATTATTACTACATTTTAAAAAATTTCCATCATTGTTGCTAGCTAAAGTCCAGTGATATTATGAAAATACTGCTTTTTAATCCGGTTTTTCAGAACAAAGACTGAAGTTACCACACTTGTAGTAAAATAAAATTACCTTTAATTTTAATAACGAAATATTTTCAATTATCGCTTATGCAGAGCTCGAAGGTATGTGGAGTGTATGTTTGGTGTTCTAAGTTACAAATGGTGGATAATAATTAATCGCGCCATTAATTTGAAACCAGACTTTGCTGTTGATATTTTCAAGGCTTGTGTAGTCTTACACAATTTTGTTCGTGTCAGAGATGGGTATCAACCAGAGGATTCAATGACCATATTGGGGTTCAATGATTTAGTACGACGTGGAGGACTAGCAGCAAATAATGTTCGAAATATTATAGCGAACTATTTTTTGACCGAAGCCGGAGCAGTGAGTTGGCAGTTACCTAAATGATAACACGTGTTACATTAAACAGTTATGTAAACTAGAAAATAAAATAAAATACTGACTTACCAAATGCGTTTTTTCATTTTCGTCTATTTTAGTTAATTTTTTTATATTACACAAACTTCCCTCCAAGCCTTTTTTGTTTAATTTTTATCTTTATATTCGGAACAGGTTACTGGTCTAGCTTCCACTAAAGTATTAATAATTCAATATCTATCTCCATGTTGCAATTTTTGCATTAAGTAGGTAATACGACGTGCGCGTGTACTGGCTGTGGTTGTAGCTGGGCGACTGGCCGCCGGTGCGTATGAAAGCATGCTTCGTCTTCCATACAGCACTATGCGTCTGGCCGCCAGCTATCCGGCAGGCGCCAACCGGACGCATAGTGGTGGATCCGATGTACATCCGGCGACCGCTTGTCGAGCAAATTACGCAGGTGCGTGTGAAAGCTAATGTGTAATTAATTCTTTATCGACAGTTATCAATTTTAAATTGCGTCCATCTCTTTGTTCTTTTTGTGCAATAATAGATTTATTTAGGACTGAAAGAAAGAACATGTCTATCATTTTTTTTCGCGTAACATAAAAAAAAATGTCTTACATACTTCAACTCTATTCTCATCTTTTGAAAAATTATACGTATATGTAACCTGACGTTTTCTCTTAGAAGTTTTTCCTGGCCTCTTTTTTACACAATCTTTTTCTGACACTTAATTCTTGATGAAAATACCGCGATATTTCCAGTATAGAGACCAGTAATATCCTGTCTGTCTTTTTTTGAGAAACTAATAGTGCAGATTTTTTTAAAATAAATTGTGGCAAGGTTCTCTTAAAGGATACTTTTATAATTTTTTTTCTTGTCTAGCTCTATTTATTTGTGGTAAGGAAGTTTTCTTTCTCTTAGATACAGATATATTATTTTCAATGTTGGAATTCAATTTCTCTCGTCTCTATATTGTCGTCATTGCCAATATCGTTAAGAGTGAACGAACTTGAAGATGATATATATATAAAAACTTGGTCATTTTCAATGTTGGAAATTTCTAATAAGAAATTCAATGTGTTTTGGAATTGTTTGTTCTGATGCACGACTAACAAAAAACTGCAGCGAATGGCAATCACATCTAATCAATATTAAGTTCGGCGAATTATATCGTGTCCGCAGAATATTATAAACGCTGTTGTGCTGTCCTGTCATTACAGCAGCATTATCTGTACCAATACCAACTAAATTTGCAATTAGAAGATTATTACAACTAAGGATTTCATTAAACTTATCACGAGTCCGTCGGCGTCAGCCTTCCCTACAAGTTCCAGAGACAGGAACGCAGAAACAACTGCATTTAAAGTCAGACTAAAATATCGCACAATAATCCCCATAAACTTTGTCACGCTGATAACGGTGGATTGATCAAGAATAATACTGTATTTTTGGGATTCAATATCTTTTAATAGTTGTTCTTTAAAATGAGGTGCCAAGACTTGATTATTAACTTGAGTCCATTTCGTTCTGTGTAGTTTTAGATTAATTACAGCTTTTGAATCAGCAAATATATCTTTACATAGATCGGTTAGATGATCAATCGTAGAAATCGAACTGTGTTTCGTAATAAATAATGCCAATTTCCCTTCTGCTTTTCGGCATCTACTTTTCTTTCGGCATCTAAGTTTTCTTTCGGTACAGGATATAAACATATTTGCAAATTTTTTGAGACAGCTTCACATTTATTTTTATGTTTTTTAGTGTCGGTGTGCCTACGCAAATCGCCTATTTTTGCAAACATTTCTGTATGGCACAGTGAACAGAAGGCCTTATTTTGATCATTACTCACGGGTCTCAGCCAATTTTTGAAATCTTCCATTGTCTCTCATTCCGAACGATATATCTGGCTATAATCCTTCTTTTTCAGTGGAATTCCCATTTAAGATTTTTACGATAACACTAATAAACGAACTCCGTACCGACGCGCCGTAGTAAGGAGCAGATAGACCTGCGAGACAGCCATAGTAAAATCTTAAAATGTTTAAAGTAGAAAACAATAAACTAAACTAAACATTATGGTTGGGTATGGATCCAGGTTATATTCGGTTATCGGTGTAGGATTCCTAAAGCAAAGCAATAACAAACTCATAACAGTTATTTCTGAAGTGACATAGATTTTCCAGGAGAACAAGTCCTTTTCCATTCCTATATGAATCTCTGTGCCAAAATTCAGTTCAATTGGTTGCTCCATTGCCATAGCGAAGTTAAGCAAAAACTAACGAACAAACCGGCTTGCACTATTATATATTATGTTATAGAGATGAGAATGTAGGTTTTAGTAAATAAAAAATAGAATTATAGAAAAAAATATTATTTTTTTTTCAAATCCTTATTCTTCACTCTCAATTCTAACAACAATAAACGAGTTTTAATTTTTTCTTGTTTTGATTGTTCCTTTTTTATTTTTAAATCTAATTTGTGTGCTTCATTTAAATTTAGAATATCTTTTTCAGCGACACTCTTTTGAAAATAGATGGCTTCGATTTACTTTTCATGCAATTTTTCTAGTGACGATGTTGCCGTGTACAGCGGTCGTCTTCTCGAAATCAAAGATTTGTGTTTTCCTTTTGGTACTGACTCTTTATTTATCTGCAGTGGTGCGGAAATAGGAGTCCTTAAGAGCCCCGGGGTGTTATCATTCCAATCCTAAAATAAAGTAGTTAATATAACATTACCTATATAACATGTGTAATACTTACAGAGTGATATGATATTAGTTTTGAATTTACCTGAAATTCTACTTCATTTGGAGCATTTTCGGTATTTTCATTATCATCTTTAATTATCTCAACTAAATCTGTAACCAAACATAATTACAATTTTAAAAAAATTAAGCAGTTTTATTATGAACTTACATAGGCTGCTACGCAATAACAATAAGGTATTTATTGCATGCAAAATTACAACTCAATATAATTTAGGAGTTGGTCAAAAGTATTATTATTCATTAAATGGTTACCTAAATTGAACTAAAAAAAAATTAAATCAAGCTCGGCAATGGTATATGCAGTTTACATCTAATATGTAGCTATAAGTAACCAAAAAATACCAACCTTTATCATATGATGCTGGCTACTCCATAATACCAATTACATTTGGTACTATTTTGAAGCTTTCTGGAGCAACGCTGTCACCATCAAAGTGATAAGAAAGCCCAATAGCACTGGTTTTTATCAAACATTTTATTTTGCTTTGAACAGGGTCCTCCTTTTAAGGCTTCGCTGGACCGCCACCTAAGTACAAAAAAATTAAATTAGTGAACAAGTATGTTATGTGGTGTTTATGATCTTGTATGTCTACAGTCTACACAATGTTATGAATACTGAAATTATTTTTATATGAAATGAAAACGCACATAACTGACATAGGTAGAAACTGGGTAAATAGATTCCTCTACTTTAGCAATTTTTTTTTCATAAATTCCCATTAATTTTTTAAAATTTTCTGCGGAACGTGAGCAGTGAGTCATTTGGCTGCTATATTCATGAGCTTTTTTTGGCCATTCTGAAAGTTTCTGCAAGAAACAACTTACAGGATCGGGATATTGCAGCCAGTGATGACCATAATTTCCGGAGTAGTTTTTCTTTTCAGGATACGGTGAAGAGCGACGACTTTGGATTATTTTATTCTTTCAGGAAACAGTGGAGACGCGACCACCTTGTATTTTATTTATTTTTTTTCTTTTCAGGAAACAATGGAGACACGACGACTTTGGTTTTTTTTTTCAGGATACAGTGAAGAATTTCTTGTGAGCCAGCGATCTTTGTTTTTATGAAGTATGTTTGCAACTTTTGAAGTTTGAATCATATTTGCACTTGTCACTTTGGGTTTAAAATTTTATGAAAATATTCAAAAACAGTTTATTTGTTTTATAATATAGCACTGAATTTACTTAAGGCGTACCGGGGACCTTTTGAGATCCCTTTATCGCTGCCACCAATGTTACAGGGGAGACCCGAAATAGTTTTTTAAAAAAGAAATTTTACACTTTGAAATTAATCACTTTTATTAAAGAAATAGAAAATAGAACACAAAATTGATTTTTGGAAATAGAAGGGGCGAGTGGCAAGTGTGTAGCTTTCTGACCGGACTAGATACGACTGACTGGTCCCGATGGCTTTTCAGCCCACCAGTATTACAGGACTGCTGACATTGCGTTTGTCTAAGCAACAAGTATTGCTAGTTACTAACGTATATGTATATATAACAGTTCGCTCGGTCCTAGCGCAGCACCGAGTAGCCCGGCGGAAAGAGCTCCGCGGCACGTACACAACCTGTCAAAAAAGTTTCGGATAGGGCGATTTTTTCTGCTGTGCATCCGAGCACCGAGTTTTAATTAAATGATGTAGTTTTTGTGCGTAGCCCTCGAACGTTACTCTAATATATTCAGGTTCTTAGTTTTTTGCTTGTTAGGCAATGCTGTGTTGAACTGTTACCTTAATTTACCGAGTTGTTACACGATTTTTGGTAGGCCCTTTACGTACTTGAACTACTGACTACGTTAAGTCCTGCTCGCTATTACGGGTCCGATCTTTCAGCTCGTCGCGTAAGTCCTTTAAATATTTTTGCTGCCGGGGACTTTAGTCCGGAAATATTTTGATACGTTTGCTAAATTGTTTTTATTTTTAGCGCGTAACATACTACGAGAGATTTCTTGACTGGCGAAATGCTATAAAAATGCTATACCTATGACGTGCTGTCAAAAAATCTGGGTTACTTAATAATAATGGAGAAAACTCAAACGAATTGCTGTTAACTTAAAGCTATTTAGATACTTACAGCTCGAAATGTTTACAGAAATGGAAATGTTTAATATTTATATTCAAATTAAAAAAAAAAAATAGTGTGATTTCTGCTGTTGAAAATTAGGTGCTAAAAAGCTCGCAATAGGGCAGGCTCATACTTTGTTACTAAGCAGAATGGAAGCTAAACTAGAGTTCATTTCTAAAAATAACTTGCAAGCATACGTAGGTGATAATAGAAATTTTATAAATGATTGGCGTGCCCGAATTGCCATGGGTTCGCCCTTTCTGCTCTAGGAGATGGACTGACTACTATCAAGTTTTAATATATAGAAAATCTTCTTTGAAAAAACTAATATTTTAGTTTTTTAAATAAGAATATGAAGAAATAATAAAATAGACACTTCGAAAATCTTTATTTAATATCTAGTATAACCTCCCTCTGCAGCTATGACGGCACGTAGTCTATCTCGCATAGATGCAACAATACGCGTGCATAGATCAGATATCATCCCATACTTGAGCACAGTGTGATCTAAGAGCTTGAGGGTCTCTTTTATTTTGACAGTCCCAGCGTTGAACCATAAGCCCCGTTAAATTTTTAATAGGGTTTAAATCAGCAGACCGAGCGGGCCACTGAATGGAACGAATGTCACGGTGCAGGTTGAACCACGCCATAGTAGCACGGGCTGTGTGTATCCGTGCATTATCTTGAACGTAAGTAATGTGTGGGAATTCCGTTACAGGATACACTACGCGCACAGTAGGCAGCATCACTTCTTCCAAAAGCGACACATAATTAATGGCCGTAGCCCTATTCTCTAACGACGCCAGTTCTCCGACGCCGTCAAGTTACTGTTATGCGACCTGACTCGTTTTGAGGCACAATATGACCTTCATCATACCGAGTTCGATTGTAGCGCCATAAAGTTAATCTTCCGATTTGGCTTGATTTAAAAGTTTTTTCATCGGTAAATATAGTATTCGACCAATCAAAATCGAGATGTCGTCGCGCAAAGTTAAGCCGGGCTGTTTTGTCGTGAGGTTTCAGCTCCACTTTAATAGCATGGTGTCTGTAGTGTAGTCCAACATTGTGCAAAGCTCGTCGGATCGTCCAAGCACTCACACCATATAAAGCAGCAAAATAACTAGTTGGTGTGAAACCATTCTCTTCGTTCGGCGGTTAGTATCGGTCGTCGTCCTGAATTATTTCTATGATCTGTTATTTGCCTTTCTTCGCCGTGACGCCTAATCCAAAACCTCACAGTGAATCGCGATATATTGAGTTCTCGTGATATAGCACTAATACTATGTCCATCTTCGAAGAGAAATATTTTTTCAGCCCTTTGCTCCAGGGTTAAACTTGCCATTTTATTTCGTTATGAAAAAATCTTTTGTAAAATTTTACTCTTGTCAAAACGACGTTCAAACAATATTTTTTGATAAATGTCATTTCAACAAATAAAAAAATTAGTTCCATTATCAAAGAATGATCAATAATTCTTGTTGTTTTTCTCGATGCCTCATTTGGCATAATAGCTTTTGAAAGGTAATAAGTAACTTGATATGGCATTTTAGACTTAGTGAAAAAAGTGTGATATAGAATCTAATTTCAAAACTGGTAAACATTTTCTGACCGCGACCGTACATCAGCTTCTTAACATTTTATTCTCTCGTCGGTTGCACTGTTTAACTTCCTGAGTTCGGATAGCTCCCAATTGATGGTATTTTGCTTCGTTAAAAGTGTTTCTATTGTATGCCTTATATTGTTTACCTCTCCCCCGATTGAAGACACATCATCAGAAATTCAGAGTTTTTGTAAATTCCCTAATAATTGACACCATTTCACTTCGAAATTCAAAAAGCTCCTTTGTTAGGCTGCTATTTTCATCAGGCTGCTTACGTTTAGCTACTCGTTGGCGGGAAATACACCGAGCGCGCGCACTGCACTATTCTAGCGCAAAACGAAGCAATACATACGTTTTTTTTTTTTTATTATTATTTACGATGGTTAAAATTTATTGTGAAGTTGTTGGATGTCATATATAATAAGTAAGTGTAATTGACGCACTCACTCTATGCGTAGGTAGGTATCTTTTATCTAATGTGTGCACAGAGTCTTAGGAACACCTATTCCTAATTATAAGTAGGTAACTAAAAACTACAAAAGTGAGTTAAACAGCTTGCCTAATTGTGTTTTGTACTACATACTCTTGGTTTGTTGTCATTGTAGAATAGCTATTTATGCAACTATCACCAAATTAAGGTAACTCAAATAAATATGAGTCCCTTTTGGATGAACTAGCATGGTGCAAGTAGCCTGTGTTATTAAAGAACTAGCAGCTTAAATAACAACAGTTTGTACTGTTGGTTGATTTGACAGTCATTCTACCAGTTTTTTTTTTATTTTTGAAGTCAGTCAAAGCAAATACAATATTTTATCTAACGCATGAGTTCGATGTTTGTCAAAATCTTTGATACAACACTAACGTCGGGTTGTATGTGTATGTATTGCTTTCAAGGAAAATATGCAGGTATGTTTTATAGAAGAAAATGGGCATTTACCACAAAACTGACTTAAATTCGAGAGAAACATTACATATTTTTTTCTGAAAAAATCTATTATTTTAGGGTAATCTCACAATCTTTAATCGATAAATGTTGTTTCTTTAACATAACGACAGTGTCAAAAAATTATATAAATACATTTTACTTCAAAACTCTATAATTTTCAAACAAGAGAATAGTTTTTTCGTAATAATATATTAAAAATCATTGCTTGAAAAATAAAAGTATTCGTTTGACAAAAAAAAAATCTAGACCAAAATTTTTGCTTAAATTTATTGAAATCGCTTGTTCTTTTCGATTGATTGCAAAATATTTTACATACTAATACCATAGCGATGTAGCTTCCTGATAAGATTTTCCCTTGCCTTGCTATGCCTTAGATAAATCACAAAACACTCCAAGAGCATCATGCGAAACCTCCCAGGCATTCAATATACTTTTTAATAGCGCCACTTCTGCATCGGTTGGGGAACGGCCTTTCATAACTCTTCTAAACTAAATTCAAAACTCTTCACTACTAAGTAGGTCAATAATACAGAAATGGCTTAACATTTGACAAAGTATGATTTTTTCAAAAACTTTACTGAGTACAGGTAGTATTGAAATAGGCCTAAAATTATTAGTATCTATTGAACTACCTGATTTAAAAAGAGGTATATCTCTGCTAAGTTTCATCTCATCAGGAAACATAACACTATCAACACAACTATTAAAAATTATGGCTAAGGGTTGCGCTATAACATGAATTATTGAGTTTATAGTTTTTACAGAAAGTCCCCAAAGGTCTGTGGTATTTTTTATTTCTAATGTTTTGTATGTATTTATGATATCCGTAGGAGTAATGTTTTTAAATACAAAGGGAAATTTACATTCAGGAACATTAGTTTTTATGAATTTTTCTGCTAAAATTGGACTGAACATCTTAGTTCAGTTGTTTTGAATGGAAAATTGCTAAAAAAAATTTCAAAGGCATCTGCTACCTCAGAATTTGTTTTAAACTATTATCATCTACAATCAACTCAATGTCCTGACAAGAATTCTTAGCTTTACCAGTTTCATTATTAATTATTTTCCATGTAGTTTTTATTTTAATTGTTGAATTTTTTACTTTATGTCTGAGGTGAATTGATTTTGCAACAAGACAGACTTTTTTAAAGGTTTTTGAGTATTGTTTTACATATTCCTTAAATATTTGGCTAGTTTTATATATTCTTTTCTTATGTAATTCATACAGCTTTCGCCTACTTTTATTAATACCTGGGGTAGCCCATTCACTAAAAATTAAGCGACTGGAAGTAAGTTTCTTTTTTGCAGTAAATATTTTACTATACTCTGTAGTAATAGTGTCAAGAACAGTCTTGTACATATCATTTGGGTTGGCATTATAAAGTAAATCCGAAAGTTTATGCAATAAGTTAGATTTAAATGATTCAATCCGTTTAGTGGTTATTGGTATAAATTTAATTTCCTTTTTAGTAATACTATTCTTTCTTTCTAAAATCAGTAACTGTCCACAATGATCTGACTCTAGTTTGCTTATAATTGATTTTTGAATTTGTTTTATGTCAGTAAATATATCGTCGTTGCAAGTGGCACTAGATAAAGCAATTCTAGTTGGTTCACAAAACGAATTATTTAAATTAAAAGACTGAAATAAGGCAAACAATCTGGTGCTTAATGAGCACAAAGACATTCAAGATGCCATGATTTAATACTGAAAATTGCAAATTTAGTTCAAATGAATTTTATTTTCACAGTAATGTATATCCCAAGAAATTATAATCGTAAGTTTAAAGAAATTTTTAAGGTTTTTTTTCCGTGTAGAGTAGTCGCGCCTGTCCATGTAACGCTAGTGATCGCGCGGGGAGCATTTTGCCGCCCACACTTAACATTAGTTTTCATATATATAAATGATAATTATATTTGCAATTATTTTTATAGGATAAAATAAATCATTAGCTATTTGAAAAAGCAACATTTATTTTTGTTTCACACTTAATATTAGAAAAAAATTTTTGGATCAAGAAAATATTTGATGCTTTCTAAAAATTAAATTAGTTTTGAACTAAAATTCTTGGGGTCTTGCGAGAAAATAAAAAGGAATTTTGTTTTTTATCAAAAAAATATTTGTTTCTTCAGAACAAATATTTCAAGAACACGATTGTCTACGTACAAGCAAATATGGCTGGGTGCACCCGAATACCAGCTGGGCTCTTTAGACTCGGTTCAACGACGGGCTGTGAGAAGTGTCGACGATCCCAAACTCACTTGCCGTATTGAGCCCTTAAGTCTGAGGAGAGACTTTGCCTTTCTGTGTGTGTTCTACCGCTTGTACAATGGGATGTGTTCTGAGGAATGGTTCGAAATCGCACCGCTCGCGAACGGCAGGGAATTCATTCTCACACTTTAGAACTGAAATGGTCGCGTACAGTGCGGTTTCAGAGAACGCGTACTGTTATATATCCGTTTAGCAAGAGTTAGTGCTGAACCCTAACTTTTAAACGCTGAGTTAGCTTTTCAGTGACGACGCCACCCAGGGACTAGTCCCGTTGAAGCAGTCCAGTTCCATCTCTCGGTCGCTACGTATCGTTTCCAAATTCAATATTCGACAAATGCCAATTTATTAAATCATATTTAATCTTATTAATAAAAGCCTAATTTTTTGTGTACAAAGTTTCTTTTTTTAAAAAGACATTTCCGTGGACTCCTATTACATTGGTGGCAGCGGTGGGATTCTTGTTTTTGTTGAACTTATTTTTTCCACCCATTATTTGAGACATAATATTGATTGTATTCGAGTCAGAGTGATAATAACTTGCTAATTCTTCAGTGAGAGCCGGATCAAGAGGTATAAACTGAGAGTGGGAGCTACTGGCATATGATGAGGTTGATGAAGGTGATCTAAACAAAGATTGCCACCAATGATTAATATGAAAATAAATGGATGTTGGCTTGGACATATACTGATGATTGAGAAACTGAGGAGAAATAATGAAATATAAAATAAAATAAAAAGAAAAGAAAATAACAAAATAAAAGTTGATTGTTAAATAAAGTATTGGACTTGGAATTTTTTTATGACATTTCGAATTTAATCGTATGCCCTTCGGATTAAAAAATTCCTCTTCCACCTTTCAGAGATTGATGAACTCTGCTCTAACAGGGCTTCAAGGCTTAAACGCATTTTTCTACCTCGATGACATCGTTATATACTCATACGATTTACCATCTCATATCGAAAACCTATCCAAAGTTTTCCAAAGACTCCGTGACTTCAACCTGAAACTTCAACCCGACAAATGTGAATTTCTCCGAAAGGAAGTGTCATATTTAGGCCATCTGATCACTGACGAAGGAGTCAAACCGAACCCTGACAAAGTAAAAGCAGTCAGTAAATTTCCAATTCCAAAATCACCAAAAGACATAAAGTCCTTTCTAGGATTAGTCTCATACTACCGAAGATTTATCCCAGAATTCTCTAAACTACCAAAACCATTAACTTCTCTCTTGAAGAAAGACATTCAATTCCTGTGGCAGAATGAGCAACAGTTATCCTTTGATACCCTCAAAACTAAATTGACATCAGCACCATTACTTATATACCCGGACTTTTCCAAACCGTTTGTGTTAACCTGTGATGCATCCAATTACGCCATATCAGCTATTCTTTCCCAAGGACCAATAGGTAGTGACCTCCCGATTGCTTATGCCTCACGTACCTTAAATAAAGCTGAAAGTAACTACAGTGTAACAGAGAAAGAATGTCTAGCTATTATTTTCGGAACCAAAACCTTCAGACCATACCTATATGGTCACCGTTTTAAAATAGTGACCGACCACAAACCTTTAAAATGGTTATTTAATTGTAAAGACCCTGGATCAAAACTAATAAGATGGAGACTAAAACTTGAAGAATACGACTATGAGATAGAATATAAAAAAAGGGAAAATAAATTGCAACGCCGACACCTTATCTCGTTTCCTTGTAAATCCTGTCCAACACAAAAACACAAACAACAAAATTACAACAAATCCAACTAACCATGAAAACCCTGCACAAGAACCTGTACCTCAAAACCAAGACAACGAATTCCTAGACTTAGATGCACTTGACATTAGCCCATTCAACAGCCAAGAAATAGATTTTAGTCCACCAAACGTTTTTGAACGCCTTGAACCTTTACCAAATATACAAAACACCGACAATACACCAAACGTAGAATCCCTTGAACCTTTACCAAACGAACAAAACAGTGATCACGAAAACTTACCTTCATCACCAAACATCACGAATACTGAAACCCATCGTGACCCCGTAGCTGAGATTGATTTGCTCTCTGACGACTATTCACAATACTTGAAATCCACCTTGAAAAAAAATACCAACTTTAACACCGACATCAAAGAACACAACGAAAACCTAATGAAAAGCACCTGTAAAACACTACTGATCCCAACATCTATCGACCTTGACGAGTCTAACCCATATGTTGAGGAAATCCTAGGACATATGACAAACCCTAACGAAACCCTACAATTAGAAAGACAGTTACACACATCTAAAAGAATCGAAACAAACAACAAAATATACTACCTATTATTCAACAAAGTACACCACTTTGACGAATGTCCTTACGTCGACATGTTCAACACACTAAAAACTATGAGAAACGAACTATTACTATTACCTGATACTGTAAATGAAGTAGCTATATCAGATTTTAAGAACCCTTTCGAGAAACACTCATTTATCAAATCTATAATATGCTTCTATACTTATTTCATAACACCAACATTAAAGTAAATATCTACCACAATAGCTTGATATTCCCAGTCCCAAGCGAGATACAGAAAATATTAAAAGAAAATCATGACACACCAATATCTGTACACCTAGGCTGTAGTAGGATGTACAATAGAATAAAAGAACGCTACTACTGGAAAAATATGGGCACAGATATTGAAACCTACGTAAAAAGGTGCAAATTATGTCAAGCCAACAAAGCCTTAAGGCTCACAAACCGAGCACCGATGCAAATAACCACAACCTCAACTCGGCCTCTTGATCGTATAAGTATAGATATCGTTGGGCCCTTACCAGAAGCCGGACTAATTAAACTAAGATTCATACTGACAATTCAAGATGACATTACCAAGTACTCATGTGCATATCCTATCGCTAGCACCACTGCAGAAGAGTGTTGCGAATGTCTCATACACTTCATCTCTATATTTGGTATACCTAAATTAATTGTGACTGACCAAGGACCAAACTTTACAGCTGACCTATTTAAGAAAACTTGTGAATTTTTAAAGATAAAACAGATTTGGTCCTCCCCCTACCATCCTCAGACACAAGGCGCACTTGAGCGCAGCCATTCTACTCTTAAAGAATATTTGAAATCTTACATTAACGACAATCAGACTGACTGGCACAGATATGTATATACAGCCATGTTGGCCTATAATACTAATGTCCACACCACAACTCAATTTACACCATACGAACTCCTCTTTGGACACAAACCATTTATCCCAGACTCTGTGTATGAAACTCACTCAGAAACAACTTATCCTGAGTACATAAAGATGCTTAATCACCGTCTCAAATTATCCCGCGAAAAAGCCCTCGAAAATATTAGACAATCTAAAGAAAGATCGAAGAACTATTACGATAGAAGAACACGAACCGTAAAATACAAAGTAGGCGATTACGTGTACATCAAAAATCACCTAAGACTAAGAAAAGCCATGTCTCCGATATGGAAAGAACCCTACAAGGTGGTCAAAATACACGGAAACAACACGTTGTCCTTATTAATAAATCGACGACACATTAAACACCACTTTGATGAAGTGAAGCTGACACTACCTGAAAATAATAATTAACATTTATTAGATACATCATAGACGTAGGTATATATACATATATATATAAAATAAATAACCTAACTTAAGATACTTTAAGCCTTAGAACTAAAACTATATACAAAAAATAATAATAAAACTTACCTCGTAGTCATCCTGTTACCATTCTCATTTCAGAGTGGCTGTAATATGTTGTAAACTTACCTTCGCTACAGACTTCATCCAACAAATTAACCGAAGCCCAGGAATTCACTTCGAACCGATAGGTACGATTAGAATAGTTAATGACCATATACATATAGTTATACCTTTAGACATTAGTTTTATACCTGCCCACATAGAAAACATTAAAAACGTTTTTAACACAGTAAGAATTCTTTGCCAACAAAACCAAGCTATTGGTAACGTAGAATGCCATAACATGATCCAACCACTCGACTCTCTCTTCAAGGATATATCTTGTGATTACGAATCCATGTCACACCTTATATCAAACAAATCAAAAAGATCAGCATGGTTTTCTGGGATTGGCACGGTTTTCAAACATATATTTGGTACCCTGGACGAAGATGACGCTATTAAATATGATAGTGCTCTGCAAGCCCTTTTTGATAATGATAAGAAACTAACGTCTGCTATCACTCAAAATATAGCTATTTTTAAATCAGCCATCTCTAATTTTAACAAAAGCATCATCGAAATGAACCAGAACGAAGCTAGACTTGGTGAAGCAATTGATAAATTGTCCTTAGCCATTCAAAATGTATCCCAAATCACCGATGAAATCACCTTCTGGAACAGTATTAATGACGTCCTAAATGTATTAGAATCTAATCTGTTAACCCTATCTTTTAAGGTAGAAGATACAGTGAACGCTATACTATTTGCTAAAAGCAATACCTTACACCCATCTATTGTTACTCCTAAACAACTGTTTAATGACATTGTAGGTAATTTTAGAAATTTACCTAAGTTTAAGGAATTTGCTGTTACGTTAGATTTAGACAATATCCATGTACTAATTAACCTTTCTGAATTAGTGTCGTACTTTATAGATAATAATATTATATTTGTAGTTAAGATACCACTTGTAGATGTAATGGAATACGATTTATACAAAAGTATACCGATACCAGTGCCACATGATCTTAATGCGCCAAACTCATACGCATTGATAGCACCTACAAAACAGTACATAGGATTAAGTAAAGATAAAATTACTTACTGTAACCTAGAAAATCTAGATCTATGTAAACCTATGTTAAATGAAATCTTGTTATGCAACAGCATAGATACTTTGAGCACGACCAATAATCCTATTTGTGAAACTGAAATCATGGTTAAAGCCGTCTCTAAGTTGCCAGAAAATTGTAACAGTAAATTTATTTATGGCCACATAGACGTTTGACAAAAACTTCAAAATAATAAATGGCTATATGTACAATCAGAGCCTACGAAATTGTCGATTGAATGTAACTCCGAAATAACTGAAATCACTATATCAGGTACAGGTGTACTTAACATGAACTCTAGTTGTATTGCATTTTGTAAAGATACTAAGTTAATAGCTAAATCAAATACAAAAGTTAGTATTAAAACAATTAAATCCGATTTTAATCTAATTGAAGATAATTGTTGTAATTATAAGGAATTCCAACAACTAAAGCTCAATATTTCCGGTAACAAAATATCCAATGTAAACTGGAATAATCTTAAGGATCTTAACAAAGTCGCTGATGACGTAATTAAGGATCTTAACCAGATTGTAACTAAACAACCAGATTTCAAGGACCACATTAGCTTTCCTATACTTACCATTGTATTTGTAATCTTATTTATAAGCTTTGTAAAGTACTATTGTTGCAAAAGTGGCATTTGTCGAAACCTATTACATATATTAATGAAAAGAAAGGGGACAGAAACTTATAATGTAGAACTTGAAACAATTCAAGATCCTACCCCACAACCTAGACTTCGAATAGATTAATATAAATCAATATACGTAAACTTCACCCTTTTGGCATAAGTTTTCTCTTAAAGGGGGGGTTGTTATATATCCGTTTAGCAAGAGTTAGTGCTGAACCCTAACTTTTAAATGCTGAGTTAGCTTTTCCGTGACGACGCCACCCAGGGACTAGTCCCGGTGAAGCAGTCCAGTTCCATCTCTCGGTCGCTACGTATCGTTTCCAAATTCAATATTCGACAAATGGCAATTTATTAAATCATATTTAATCTTATTAATAAAAGCCTAATTTTTTGTGTACAAAGTTTCTTTTTTTAAAAAGACATTTCCGTGGACTCCTATAACAGTACGCTTGGGTTATGGAATGACCTACCTGCCAAGGTTTTCTCTAAAGACAGTATGGGGTTCTTCAAGGGTTGGCAACGCGCGGATGATACCCCTAGCGTTGCAAGCGTCCAGTGGCTACGGTGACCGCTTACCATCAGGCGGACCGTTAGCTTGGTATAAAAAAAAGATACAGCATTGCATAAGTTTGTCTGATTGGAAAATATATTATGAAGAGCTTTACCTAACTCAATATTTGGAGTAATATAACGTGGAGGACAAACAGATGTAGAAGTATGAGCTGCAGCTAACAAATAAGAATCACCAAAAATCCCTAGTTGAAAGGATAGACGCCTGTGCCTGAAGCTGTTAATAGCGATAGCTCCTGTTTGACATTTTAAACAGGCCAAACAATTCTGATATCATAGGGTGTAAGTCTTCTTTCAGAATGACGAAGAAACTGTCGAATCTCTTCACTATAGCGGGCTTTTAATGGTCCCATGAATGTTTTATCCAACGGTTGCATACCGTGCGTTGAGTGAGGGTTAGGGAAATAATTAAATATGATTTAGTCTCGCTAGATCGATTACATCGTTATTTCTTGTGTGTGAATAGTGTCCATCAAGAATTAAAAGGTTAGAAGAATTAGCTGTCTGATTAGTTTTCTTTATAAAATGTTAAAAAAATTCAGTAAAAGATGACAAACAGAAATTTTTATTTTTTTAAAAACGATTTAAGTGGCCATTATCTTTAAACGGCACCATTATATTGCGGTGAATGCCGTAAGCACAGTCACCAATAATGTAACTATCCCCTGGGAAATATTATCCTTTAACGGGTGACATCCTAAACACACGCGCATCATGTACACAGCCAGCATTGGCAGCAAAAACACTTGTAAATAACAAATTGTAAGCACATACTGCCTGCAATAGCCAAATTATGAAATTAAATATAGTACTTTCTTTACAAAAGCTATTAGCTTAATAGCTATTATAGTGCAGTTGCAAATATAAGTGTATTTTAATACGAGTGCTAGTTGTTAAAAAGACGCCGCCAAATTACACAATACGACAGCTCGAGTAATAAAACGGGAAATTTCGTTAAATTGCATACAATGCTTATTTTACAAACAGAAAAAAGTTTAAACGGTTTATCAATTTTTTTATTTAACAACTCGGAACGCTATCTATTTGTTAACTTCAGCATCTATATACTATTATCAAAGCCATCTAGCACGAGCGTGTCACATCTCAATTTATTAGTACGATTTACTTGTGCTTTAATGTAGCAAGTGTTAACATGTTGGTGAAATGTCTATTAAAATATTAGTTTTGGTTTCTCAATTTAAAAATTAAAGTAAGGAAGTATAGAAACATAATTTAGCAACTTATTAAGAAATGCCAAGTTTCACAAAGTATACATATCGTTATCATAGGTTTAATGCAACGAAATTTACTGGGAGCTAACTGACTAATTGACACATTTAACTTGGCAAATTATTATTAAAATTGACGTACAAATAAAATACACACATAGTTATTTAAATAATTTAAAGTTACATCTGTAAAATATCTTTTTAATCAAAATGTATCACAAGACTTGGACTGTTTTTCACATTGGCTGTGGTTAAATTCGATACCCGCGCTGGAAAAACATTTATATTTGTAGTTAGTGTTCGTAAATTGTATGGTGGTATGTAAGTAAACCACTGTGCGCGACTCCCACTTGCACTTGTCTGATTTTCGAAAAATAAAAAAGTATATAGGTACATCGAGTGAACAAAAACATTTTAAATCTACATATCATGTAAATACAATTATAATCCAAAAAGGTTGGGTCCCACTTAGCATATCAGCAAAAGACTGATTTTCAATGGAGGAATAACTCACTACCAAAAACAAAACGATTATATTCTAGTTTCATAGCTTACATACACAGTACTAGATACTAGGTCCTACACTATATCTAAAACGAACAAATTTAATTTAATTTTTATATGAGCGTTAGAAATTTATTTTAAATTAATGAGGTGAGTAAGAAAACAACTTTTTATCTGCAGTACTATCAACACATTTTTAATATATTCAAATGAAGGTTTATGAAAGTATTGTGAATTATTTTAAAAGTAAAATGCAGTCAGGATATAAAGTTCCTAAATACTATCAAAATATGTCATCTGTACATGAATCGAATGAAACTCTTTTCTGTTGATAAAAGATATGGCATCTTCCTTCGGAGGTGAAATCTTAATATGTGTGCCATTCATAGCCCCGATAACTTGTGGCAATCCACTGTGGCTTTAAAATTGTGCCATGACATCATACGCCCTCTGTTCCTTAGGTCACTGGATGAACTGTGGAGCAAGGCAATGTAAAGAGTTTGATACTCTTCGTACAGCTCTTATGGCAGTAGCTTTCCTCACATCAAATCTTTCACAGACAGATTTATAAAAGCTACGATTTAAGACTAGATAAGTATAAAACTCAATATATAGCATAATACCAGTTTTCCTTTCTTACTTAATAATTCTGATGAAAAGTTTATGAGCGGTAGAGGAACCTGACCTGAGGCTCAAAATGTTTATGCAGCAGCTAAAACAACCTGTTTAGTAGTAATAGAAACCACAATGAATGATTTTTTATCCAAATTATTACCCTTACATGCGCTCCACTAAGTGACGGGTGGGACAAAATGTCAAATAGAAAAAGTGCCCCAATATATGACTGAGCTTTAGATATTACTTAATAACCATTATTATTAAATATGTTTTTTTTATTCAAGTATGTTTCTAAAAACACTTTTTAATTGATACAATAAACATGATTACATAATATATATTATTATTCATTAGTTACTTTTGAGATACATAATTAATGAAATTAATATTCCTGGACATATCACACAGAGCCATTTGGCTCTAAAAAATAAATAAGGTAAATATAAAATGTCAACTGATACAAATACCGACTTATAGTTTATTTAATTTTTTAAACTTGTATACTTTTATTTTATTTATTTAATAATTAATATTTAAATTGTGCTTTAAATATTTATATTCCCTTATACATACTATCTATTTACGGTTTCACCTACCAAAATATCAAAATTCTCATACAAATTTTCATAACCTATTGTGCCCTTGTTCACATGGATGAGGTAAAACAACTCTTGGAAAAATGTAAAGAATATACCAAATCATACTACATTGTATTTGTTGACTATCCAAAGGCATTTGATTCGCTACAACACAATTAAATGTATAGAGCTTCTAGAAATCAAGGCATAGAGAAAAAATACTAAAGAATTTTATCTTTTTGGTCCCCGACGTTTCGGCCAGGTTGCACTAGCCGTGGTCACGAGATGCCTTTTGTAGCGAGGTGTTGTGTATTGATGGGAATGAGCAGTATTAAAACTATGCATATGATATTGTTAAAACAAAAAGTCAGAGTATAATCACTCTCTTAAACCACATACATGCTCCTAAAGATGTAATTCTACTTCCATAACTAATGCAACCAGGCTGAAACATTGAGAACCAAAAAGGGAAATATATGTTCACATGTAAGACCTAAAAAATAAATAAATTTGTGTGTACAAAGTTTGATAGTTTGCAAAGAATTATTTGATGCGAAGCCACATGCATATTTTTTTTTTTTAGAACATGATAAGTATTACACTTCACTGTAGATGTGGACCTGTAAGAGTCTGGTGTTGCCATAGTCCACAAAATTATAAGTAACTGTTTTTGGCATGTGGTTTTTGATATTTTGGGTCCAACAAGGCTCAAAATGTACTCTAAAGTTTCAGGATATATTCTGAAAATAAAATTTTGTACATTACTAAAATATTCCATTGATGGTTTGGACTGCTTATTTGTGATTTGTTTCTTGTTAAAATATATAAATTCTCAATTTTTATGACTTGGTTAAAATTTTATGAGAATCCATCAAAAGACGGCGGAATTATAAGGTACATATGGATGAGATATTCATGAGAGTCCTGTTTTTGTCATTTGGCTATTAACCATAAAATAATAGGTTAATTTCTATAACTATGAGTATTCAATCATTACAATGACCTAAAACCTAGTGTAGCCTATTAAAAAGAAACACGAGCTAGTAAAACTTAAAGCCTTTTTGGGCTATTCGCCAATCAACTGTCAGATTTTTTTCTATCCACCTAATAGACCTTTAACTTGGCTTAAAAATTGCAGTTATGACAACAGCAGGGACCTAAGCTTAAATAGGCCCTACAAAGGAGTTTAGAAAAATTTGCCACTAGTCACTCATCCATTGCCTGACCATCTTCAAAGTTGCTTAACCTTGCATAATTAATACAAATGTAGCTGTCACAATTACTACATAAAAGAAATAGATCAGCATGTGAGAAAAATAAAAAAAAAATCTGGACTGAACACAGTGTCATCTAGTTTCAACCAAGGCAAGGCTTGAATATGGGTGGCTCAATAAATTTCTTCACTGACACAATCTTGTCCCCAATTTTTTTTGTTGATCCTTTAGTATAAACTAATAATATATCAAAAAATAACATAACTTGCTACTTCAATATTGCTAAACGCAATTTAGATCATAAAAGTAATATAGTAAATGTTACTTAATTATTTAAATTTATTCCGGTTCCCTTAATTTTTCGTTAATAGCAAATGAACATCTTATTAAATCTGTGTTGGCATGGGCAAGTTGTTCTGCACAACCAAAACTCTTTCCGCGCAAAACTCCACAATTCTACATATTTTTTATTCTTATATTTTGAATCCTATTATTAGTATTTCTTTTTGTTTTATTTATGATATTTATGACTAAACCCATTTCTTCTTCAGAACTGTCATTATCAGGAGATGATGATGACGTAAAGATCTCACTTTCTTCATCGGATATCAGTAATCCCAATGCTTCGGTAAGAAGGACTGACTTGAAAACCTTTAATAAATCTGTAAATGAAACACATAATTCAAGATAGAATCAACGGCTCGACCCATTCAAGTTATTGTGATTACAAAATAGTTTTTCTACCAAGCACAGTCCCTGTAGAAAAATGCGAGGTAAAACTATAAAAATAACTAAACGAAAACGAGCAAATCTTCAAAATTACAAATTAAAGTAGTATTTCAAAATAAGTTGTAGGTTAACTTTTGAGCGCGCTTACGACTGGTCCGATTTGAAACCGACACTTACGATCGTCATAAGCGTGCCCACACTTGTAAGTCATGTGAGCGAAATTCGGACCGCAGCCAATTAGAGGATGTCAGAAGCGGTTGACGCCAAAACGGTTACCAAATTTTTAGGCGAACGCTCGAAAGTGATAGCCAAAGCGGCGGTGCCGATTTTCGCTTTCGCTGCGGCTTTGAATAAAGCGGTCGAGCCCCTGGTGACTTACCCCGTGACATTTCTCTAATTACTAACTCAAATTCCTTCGAAGTGATAATAATGTAAGTGTCACCCTCATTCTGCTTAACGGCGAGCCGTTCCTGAGGAGGTCCCTGTACCGGTTCCACCTGAAAGTGCACTTTAAAAAGATTGGCTATCTGATCTGGATTGCTCACACCCTCAACGCTCACAGGGAAGCCAGGCCACGTACCACGTATCATAGAAAGACAGGAACGATCATAAGTTAGGTTATGTTTTATAGATAAACTTGCTTGTGTGTTTCGTTTCTGGTACTTCATCATCACTATAATTACTTCCTATATTAAACGGGGGTATCAGCGTCGGCGTTGGTAATGAAATCACTGTATTTGCTCTTGACTGCGGCGACGATGTATGACGAACATTTAATTTGTTTTTATTTTCTTTTAACTTCCTTTCAAGTTTCCTAGTCTTTCTTTCATATCTTCCTTCTTTACTCTCACGCTTTCTTTTAGGCTTTATTGATCACTACACATTTAAACACAAAAATAATTTGTATTTTGACAAGCACTCACAGCGCGAAAACAATGAATGAGTTACAGATTTAGTGTTGCCAGTGCCAGCATAGTTTTTTTTCTTTTTAATTGCTTTAAATATTCGCGGCACACACAATGCGAGGATTGTGGAACTACAATGTGAATATAGAAGATATTTTAGACTAAGCTTGAGCATAATAGAAACTAAGAAACTGATAATAAAAAACTACCTAAAAATACTTAATACTTAACTAATAGACACATACACATACTACTGAAAAGAATTTCAAAAAAGAACTATATTTTAAAATTCACCAAGAAATAATAGTCAACAATTCCAAATCATAGCGATGGCTTCATTACACTAGTCAACAAAAAAACAATTTTTGCATGTAAGATGAAAACTTTTGTCTAGTCATGTTTAGGACAAGCATAAGGATACTAGAAATAAAATTAAAATGCTTCAAATACGAATAGTTTTTTTGTAATACCATTTTATAACATTTCAGAAATTTTGAATTTTTATGAACAAAAAGAAGTTATTTCGATTTATTGCTACATTAATATGAATTTACTTTTATGATTTTCGTCTGTATTTTGCTTCAGGAACATCTCGTTTTAATGTCCAACAGTATTCCGCTAACATACGTGGGCTCCACTTGCCCTGATATCGTTTTTCTATGTTAGAAATGTCTTGATGGAATCTTTCACCGTGTTAATCGCTGGCGGCGCCCACATTTTCAGGAAAGAAGTCGAAATGTGAATGGAGAAAATGTATTTTCAATGACATATTACAGCCCAAAGCCTTATAAGTAGATAAAATCTTCTCGATAATACATTTATAGTCACTTGATCGGTGATTTCCTAGAAAATTGGAAGTTACTTTCATAAAAGATTCCCAAGCTATCCTAAAAACTTTCCAGTTGTGTTCGTTATACTGAATTTTTTCCAAGATATATTTAATCGTTTCATAAGACTCTTTCATGTTAGAAGCCTCACCTAATGGGATAGAGGGAAGTATTTAGCCGATATGTAAGAGAACAGCCTCTAGACTTACTTTTGAGCCATCAATAAATAAACGCCACTCTTCTGCTTTATATTCTATACCCAAGACAGTCATTACACCATAGGCATTATTAATAAATACAAGCTGATCATCTTGTGAAAAAAAACCTTTTAGCTCTCCATCTCGATTGCGAAAGTAACATACTTTTGTTTTAGGTTGTAATAAATTCCATCCCTTTAATCGAGAGCCCATCTGCCTGTTCTTTGGACAAATTTAAGTCACGTACCAAGTCATTGAGATCTCCTTGTGATAGAAGATGTGGCTCATTATATGTGGATGAGGAAGCTTCTTGAAAGTCAGGATCCAATGTCTCTTTTTCGACTTGACAGATCGCTAGTTTGAGGTGGTTCTGGTACCGGTAGATCTTCACTATTAGAAATCGGTCTTTCAGCTGATGGCAGGTCAGTATACTTGATTTTACTTTTTGTTTTAATTGTAATACCTTTTGTATCAGTAAGACAAAAATAACAAATAAGATGAGTGGTTCGTTGGTTCCGTCCAAATCGTAGGGATTGCAAAAGGCATAGATCGAGATCTTTTCGCCCATCCAGTGAGAAGACCCACACATGTAACACAACAGATGTGTGGAACCCACGCTTTGTCTTGTTGTCCGATGGCAAAACCAAAATACTGTTCATATAACTTAGTTACTAATGGTGTCAAATTCCTTCGCTGAGTTTTGAAAGTAATGTCACCACAAATGTAACAGAACTTGTTAGGATCATTTTTACACTTTCTTGACATTATTTAAGAATCACTTCACTCTAAAAACAGAACAAACCACTGCGCTCTTCAAATAAACAATTTCTCTAAATGCGAAAGTAGAACAAAAACGGTTAATTTTAAATTTTGTGGGTAGTAGCTGTAACACGAAAACTAGATCTGATGGAAACGAAATAAATATGGTTATAAAATGAGGGTATGTGGGTAATTTAAAATTAGCCAGCACCTTTCTTGTTACATAATTTTATTGACTAGTGTTATCAGACACCGTAACTTCATTTTGACACATTTTACCGGAAGAAGATAAAACTATCAACTGAATTTTTTGTAAGCACCGTATTAAATTCATTCAATGATATAAATAACTTATATGTTTAGATATCCATTTTTAATAAAAAAAGAGGCCTTTAAACATTCGATTTTATAGTATAAATGGACCTACGCCCTTTGGCTTTCTAAGCTTATAGGACTTACGTCTTTTGTTAGGATATACGTAGTTTTATTTATCTAAATTGTATTGTTATGTATGTGATACGTAGTACTACAATATAATTAAAACACTAATAGACAAAATAAAGATATTTATAAGTAATAAATCACCATCTAGGAAACTTAAATAATGTCACAAACTGTTGATTGCACTGACGAGTCTTTATTAATTATTGTATCAATTAAAAATTAACAAAATACAATATTTTAGAAGATAATAAATGCAGTTATTAATAACTTATTTTTACTTAAAATATACATGAATTAAACTTAAAAAATAAAAATTAACTTCAAAGACAAAATATTAAAAAAAGGTACGTTACTTAACAATATAAAAAATGAGGTAAATTGTCATAAAAATTATGGTAGTCCTTTTCCATTTTTTTCTTCAGTTCCTGAAGGTGCAGATTTTTTTTGGCTTTTATTTTCAATCGCGCACTATACGTATACAGTTGAGGTATATTCTCAAATGGTGCAAAATTTATTTTCTTAGGCCTAACCGGAAGATCTTTCCAGCTTGAGGAGGAAAAACGAAGTTTAAATTGAATTTTAATTTGGTGTGTATTTCAAGGCTCTTATATCTATAACAACAGGATTCCCCGGCTTTTTTCCGGGCCTTATTAAGTAAAAAGTCAGGGTATTTAAAAAATCATAGTACAAATACTGAACTTCATAATTATTCTTTTTACAAGCAATTTTTAAATAAGATAATAAACAAAATAATTTTTTTAATGATAGTTGGGTTTAATGGTAAGAACGTTTCTAAAATCTTGCCATTAGATTTTTTTATTACCTTACTCTTGTTTCTATACCAAAGATGGAATATAATCTGATTTGACTTTATGTCTACTGCTTCGTGTAAAATGGGAATAATGGAGTTGTCTTGTGGTTCTCTCTCACAATCTCTAATATCCATAGATTCATCTTTAGAAGCACTCATCGTTACTTCTGAGACGTTATCACTATTGTCTACAGGCTTAGCTGTAGAAGATGATGAGTCGATTATGTTATCGTATTGTGTTCCACTTCTTCAGGATCGATCATATCATTTACGTTTAATGTATTTAATTGTATTCTAGAAAGAGCATCAGCATTTGTATTCTGTTTGCCTTTCTTATATATGATGTCAAAATCATATTCTTGTAATCTTAGTCTCCAACGAGTTAATTTACTGTTTGGGTCTTTAAGAGAGTAAAGCCATGCTAGTGGTCTATGGTCTGTATAAATTGTAAACTTTTTCCCGTAAAGATAGGGTCTGAAATGTTTAACAGCCCAAATTACAGCTAGTAATTCCTTTTCAATCGTACTATACTTTTGTTCAGCAGGATTTAAAGTTCTACTAGCGTATGCTACAGGTTTATCGCTACCTATTAATCCCTGGGATAATACTGCTCTTAACATTTAAAGTATCAGTTGTAAGTATAAATGGTTTTTCGAAATTTGGATACTGTAAAAGTGGTGCATTTATTAATAAACTTTTACAGGACTCGAATGCTTCCGCAAATTCTTTAGTTAACTAAAATTTTTGTCCTTTCTTTAATAACGTGGTCATTGGTTTGGTTAATTTTGCAAAATCAGGTATAAAACGTCTATAATAACCTATTAGACCTAAGAATGATTTGATTTCTTAAGTGGGTTTTAGAATAGGATAATTTAGAACTACTTCAATTTTTTCGTCATTTGGCTTAAGACCTTCTTTTGTTATAGTGTGTCCTAGATATAACACTTCTTTTCTTAAGAATTTTGACTTATCAAGTTGGATTTTTAGATTTACTTGTCTCAAAGTTTCAAAGACTTTTTAAGTTTGTTAATATGGTCAGACAGATTTGCTGAGAATACAATAATATCATCTAAATATATCATGCAGTGTATTCATTGTAGTCCTTTAAGGATGCTATCCATTGCTCTCTGGAATGTTGCCGGAGCTGTTTTTAGGCCGAAGGGCATTCTTAAAAATTCGTAATGACCGTAATGAGTACTGAATGCTGTCTTTGGTTGGTCTGCTTCATTTCATTCTATCTGATGGTAACCAGATGCTACTAGATCAAGAGTAGTAAAATACATACTGTTTCCCAATTTGTCAAATATATCCGTAATGTTAGGTAAGGGATATTTATCATCAACGGTTATTTCGTTGAGTTTTCGGTAATCGATCACCAAACGATATTTTTATGTATTAGAAGCATCGATCTTCTTTGGAATGATATTGACTGGAGCACTCCATGGAGAAAATGAAGGCTTTATTATATTATTCTGTAAAAGTTTGTCTACTTGTGTCTTGATTTCAGCACTTTGAGATGGAGACTGTCTATATTGTTTGCCATGAATAGGGTTTGAATCTTTTGTCCGAATATAATGTTTAATTTCACGAGTAAAAGTTAAAGGAATATCTTCGTGATAAAATATGTCACGGTATTCGTAGCATATTTTAGAAATTGCTTCTCTTTCTTCTTTATTTATGTGATTTGTTTCTAATTTTTCTAAATTTTGAATTAAATGATTATCATCCGATACCCAATTCATATTAAAATTTATATTATTGTCACATTCTTTTACTTTAAATGGAGAAAATATTTTTATTTTTATTTCTTCGCTGGTTGAATTTAGAATTGTAGTTTGAGCGTATCCGTTTTCACAATGAATAAGAGCACAGGGCATTAGGACGCCTTTTGAAAATTCTAGATTATCTATAATTGCTTCTCCGAATTTTAGCTCTGTTGGTATGATAACTCATGAGAGCTCAGTTCGAGGTTTAATAATTAATGTAAGAATAGGGATTTTTACTGAAGTAGTTTTAGATAAATTTAAAGGTATTTCGACCTTTGTTGTAGTTAATATTTCTTTTTCGAGATTAATTGTAACGTTAAGTTTCTTTAATAAACCTATCCCTATTTGTCCGTCATAAGTTTCGACTATATCATAAATATAAAATTTATAAGAAAAATCTTCCTTAAATACGTCAAAAAGAGGATTGTGAATGACTTCGTTATGAGAGCTGATCGCATGTGTTGTAATAACATGGAAGGGCTCTATGCGTTTATAACCATTATAATAGTGATAAGTAAGCTTATTACTCAAAAACGAACGTGTACTTCCCGTATCTAAAAGTAACTTTGCGTTTATATTCGGGACGTTTATAAATGGTAAGTAAATTATCTTCTCTGTGGGTTCTGTGAGGCTTCCACTTGAAAATTTCGTTCAACAGCTTGTGAAGTATTTGGTTCTTCCCTTCTTTGAAATGTGTCTGAAGATGTTCGACGTGGAACAGATGGCCTTTGGTGAGCATGGTAATTCACTTGTTGATTAAAACGACTTGATTGAGGGTTAACACGATTCTCTTGAGTTCTGTTGCTATGCCAGTTGTTTGGTCGATTATTTCGAGGGACGAATGGTTGAGTATTCCGCGGTTGATAATAATTTTGAGGTTGACCCCTATTTCTATTATCGGCTTGATTTATAGGTGTGCCAGGAAATCCTTGGAAGTTCTGTCGCGGTAAGACTCGATTAACCGGTCTTGGGAATTTCCTATTTTGAATTTGAGGAGATGGAATATTCAAATTCCGATTTCTAGACTGAGGGTTTTAATTTCGAAGTTTGTATTGCTTATCGAAGTTAATTTCTTCTGTCACAATTTCTAATGCTTCCTCTAAAGTTCCAGGATTTTTTATTCGTACTATTCTCAATAAATTTTGTGGGAGATTATATAGAAAAACGTTTAACGCGGTATGATCATATATTGACTTTTTTGTTTCCCTAGCTGGACTCGCATGATTGGCCACTACCTTTGAAAACAAGTGACTCTTAATCGATCTAATTCGAGCACAGAATTCTTAATATGTTTCCTCGCGTCGAATGTTCATCGATTCAAGTTCTAATTTTAAAAATTCTTCTGATTTTTGATCACTAAAATGTTGTTTCAATAGGTTTTTAATAAGGTCCCAGTCATGTAGCACATAATCGTTCTCACTTATTAAGGCAGCCGCTTTTCCTACTAATCTTGAGGTAATAACTTGAAGGATGTGTTCATACCGATCTGACGACGAATCAGTATGGTTTCGAATAACAAATACGCACTTCTTAATGAATAGATTTGATTGCTTACTATCGCCATCGTATGTTGGTATTAAGTCAGTTATTTCCCTAAGGCTAGTCCTAGGATTTGGATTCGCGGGTGCAGGCATTTGCGGATATGCTACGGATTGAAACGCGGTATTAGGACCTTGTTGAATCCTAGGTATTTCGGAATAAGCTGGTGGACGATTTTTATCATCCTGAGAATCCGTTGGAGAGTACGTCGAAGGTACGACTCCATTTTTATTATCTTCAGTATAACCGTGCTGTTCCAAATGATCCGGCGCGTATATAGTTTTGCGATATTCCCCTAGTGGTGGTATTTTCGGATTATCAGTTTGAGCTAAGTCAGCCGCTTGTGTTAAATAATTCATTTTAAAAGTAAAGTTATATCCGATACCGAAGTATAATTTATTCAATAATTGTAAAGACCAATAAACTCAAGTTTGTCAAAGCTCACGAATGCACACTTTGACAAATTTTAATAGAATTAAAGTCAACAACCGAGACGCAACGAGACTCCGTTACAAAAATTAATAAACGCGGTTAATATTAACCTTCAGCGTTATTAATAAAATACTAATCCCCTTTTAATATATGCGCACTTTTACGACTTTGCGTAAATGATAATTTGATTATTCAAATCTAACACTTAAAAAGGTATAAAACCGTAAATTTGATGAGCTCTTAATTTAGTTAACACATATCACACAATCACACAATGAAATAGTAAAGTTCTTAAACTAAGGATGGATAGGGTTTGTTAAGGAAGGAAGGGTGATTATCTTCACACTTTGGATCCTCCCGATCCTGTCAGATGTCCTCTCTTGTAAAAATAATTAATTCTTGCGTTATCTCAATAAAATACTGCCTTTCCAGATATTAAAATTTTGTAGGATCGTTCCTCTGATAAATCTTGAAAGAACAGGAATCACAGGACAAACAGTATAAAATTGTCACTTACGTTTTATTCTTCAGTCACCTGTATTGATTTCCTTCAGACGGATCCTACCGACTGCGCCAGTGAAGTTGTGGCTCCTTTGGGAAAACTTCACATATCTGGATGACGTCACTCGTTGAGATATTACTCGGCGAAGGTGATGATTCAAACTTCAGTAGTTGGAGTACAATAAAATATATTCAAAGTAAAAATGTTAGTGATTTTATAATAATGCTCTTCAGGGAGAGACTACTCTTTAGAGAGAGGAGGGTTGACAGAATGAATGGTTGGAGACGCAGCTCCAGTTTAAATACCCATGTCGCCAAGGTTTCCGATATTATTCATATTGTTCATAAAATATCTAATTTCCGTTCAAAGTCACGTAGACCTTATTACATCTCCGATAAAAATGTCGTAAAATTAAACTAATACACATATATATAGTACATAATGACATTTTTTAGAAAAATCTTATTATAGACTATAGAATGGAAAACTAAAAGCCAAATTCTTAATGAATCATCTTCTTCATTACACATCTCTTCGACCTGTTGTTTTGGTACCATAATCGTTGATTCTTGATTTAAGAAAACATTATTATAAAACAAAAATAACTCTATATCTTCCCAATTTGCACCAAAATGTTTCTTAAATAAGTTTTTTTTACATCTGTGATCTTAGATTCTTACACTTTGCCATCAATTGGAATTACGTCTGGCTTAATTTACCACGCTTGCATATTCGTACATATTCATTAAGATCTGACACATAATAAGGTTTACCCCGCAGCTTGACAGTCATTGACTTTCTTTATGTTAAATATCTTCAGTAGTGAAAATTGAAAGCCCCATGATCCCACATTTTTTAGAATGAATTGACATGAGATCTTCCAGTCTAAAAATTTAATACCTTTTTACCTTCATATACAGTTCCTTCAGTTGAAAAATATTCAATATATTCCTTTGGTGTTGCAATGACATCTTTCTTTCTGATTTGTTTTTCTAATCTACCGAACACAATATATGGTGATAAGAAAAAGTGCCCAACAATAGGAATATGAGTAACAATCTTCTTCTTCCGTCCAAGATCGCGCCAAGGAAGGACGTGTACGCAGTTAAAATAAACAATTTGTGAAGCTGTTAATGGGAAGTGACCCTTAATGTATTATAATTAAGTTATTTTTAGCATACTTTTCATCTAACATAAATTTATCGCTCGACCTAGCTACGCGTGACCTCAAACCCCACTCTAAGCTGAGTAAAGGAGACAAGTGTAATAACTTATCCTACTCGTACGCGTATAAACTGCAGCGTGCTACGTAGAACGCCTCCAAGCCTACGAGTCTACAACGTGACGCTACGAACCGCGAGCTACGATCAACAGTGCAGTGCTACGTACGACGCCATTCTACAAAGATTCTAGGTACGTTTAATTCACTTATTAAACAATGATGACGCATTCGCCACAGAAAACCGGCTCGGAGACTGATCTCCGCAAGTTACGCGACTCGGAAAATATTACCTTACGCGGACTGAAACGCTCCCGCACGGAACTCACTCACGATGACATGAAACAATTTCAAGTTGAAATGATGTCCATGCTAACATCATGGAAAAAAGATCAAGATGAGAGGTTAACAAATATTGAGAGTACACTGGCGGAAATTAAGACGAGTAATGTGGAAATTGAAAAGTCAATGGATTTCTTCTACGTGCAATACGAGGAAATGCGTTTAAAAGTCGATAGCTAGAAAAAAGATGCTGTAACAACGAGGCATACATTGCGACGTTAGAAGAAAAGCTAGAAGAAGTTAACCGGAACGCCCGCTGCACCTCCATTGAAATACGTAACGTGACAATGACATCTGGTGAAACAAAAGAAAATCTTGTGGGACTCGTTACTAACCTCGCTAAATCTCTCCAGGTAGACGTAAATGTGACGGATGTAAAAGAAATTTTTAGGGTCCCTAGTAAGAATGTTAACAATAAACCTATAATTGCTGAATTTACTAATACGATGACCAAATTAAAAATACTTAAAGCAGTCAAGCAATACAACGCTGACAACAAGAGTCAAAAACTAGATATGTCTTGCCTGGGTTCCTTGAACAACAAAACGCCAGTTTACGTGGTCGAACATTTGACAAGCAAAGCAAGCAGACTACATTTTCTGGCTCGTGACCTCACCAAGACTGCAGGATACAAATATTGCTGGACTTCAAATGGACGAGTGTTTCTCAGAAAAACCGAAGGATCTTCTTCTATCTTAGTTAAATCTGAAATGCAGCTTCAGGACTTGAAAACCCAGTTATGACTATTTCAGTCACCTACACAGTTATTATATTTTCTATTTCAATACAACACACACTATTTCTATTTCAACACACACACAAACACTCTAAGTCTAACTGCAAACATAAACCGCGAAAAAAAAAAAAAAATTACACACATTAAAACTTATGATTTTTTATCAGGGAAGGTAATTCTCACCTCCGCAATGTTTTTTTTTTTATACTTACAAAAACATTAATCATAAAACTTAAACATGGATAACCTTTATACTGAAATTAACGACGAACTTGATGACTTAAGCATATCAGAAGCTGTGCTGATCACCCCAGAACAATGTTCAACAAATATTTCTGAATTACCTAACTGTTTTAAAATATTTACTCAAAATATAAGAAGTCTATATAAAAATTATAATGCTTTGGAAACTCTTCTTGCTAGACTTAATGTTGATATTGACATAATTGTACTTACTGAATGCTGGTTAAGATGTAATAAATCTCCTCCCTTACTTGACAATTATCAACCTCACGTAACCACAAACTATATTAATCAAAATGATGGAGTCTGTGTTTATATTAAGAATGACTTAACATCTTCTGTAGAAGAACCTATTTTTGATGATGCTAGTTGCCTGGTAGTTAGGATAGGAAATCATACAGCAATAGTAACAATTTATAGATCCCCATCATTCCACAATATTCCTAAATTTTTAAGTTCACTTAACAAAGTACTTAAATCAATATCAAGCTTTAATACAATAATCATTACTGGTGACATAAACATAGACATTAAACAACATAATAACGACATTCACTCCGACTCTTATCTAAATTTTATGGCTGAAAATGGCTTTTTGCCAACACATACTTTTCCAACTAGGGTGAACAACTGCCTCGATCATTTTTTTATGAAGTCACAAAAGAAATCCAAAACATTTATCATAGACACCGTGCTGACAGATCATCTTCCAATATTTCTTTGCCTTATGACTAAACCAACATATATTAAATCAATTTTTTTACACAAAAAATAGACTATCCAGGAGTCCTTACTAAACTTGCTGAAGCAGACTTCTCTGACATATATAATACACATGATCCTAACGCAGCAGCAGCCAACCTTGTTGATATATTGTCTGATGCAATAACCTCCAACTCACAGACTGTAACTCTATCTCGGCGCAATAAAACTACTAAACCCTGGATTACCCCAGGACTTCTCAAATGTATAAAACACAGAGATAAGCTTCATTCTAGTCTTAAAAAATCACCAAACAATGATATACTAAAAGTCACTTACCTACGATACAGAAACTACTGCAATAAATTACTAAGAATGACCAAAATAAATTATGAGAAATCCGAATTAAGTAAACATGCCAACGATCCTAAGAAAACCTGGCAAGTGATTAGGAAAATCTCAAATACAAATAAGACTAAAACTCCAGTAACAGAACTCCTAAAAATTAACCCTAGCAGTGTTACCTCATCAATAAACTCTGTGAACTCCTATTTTGCAAATGTAGGGAAATCGATGGCCTTAAAAATTTTAGAATCGACTAGCAACGCTAATATCCACTCCAATATTACAGAACAACATCACTCAAAATCTTTTGTATTATTAAACACGACGGAAGATGAAGTCAAGAAAACCATTCTTGGGCTCAAAAATGACTCTGCCACGGGTTTCGACGCCATTCCTTCACGTATACTTAAGATGGCCCACATGCAAATCGTTCCTCCTTTGACGTACATTTGTAACTTGTGCTTTGAAAAGGGAGTTTTTCCTAATATTTTCAAACGCTCTTTAATACACCCTGTGTTCAAAAGTGGGAACAGAGACAGTGTCAATAACTATAGACCGATCTCAGTCCTCTCAGCTTTATCTAAAGTTCTAGAGAAACTAATGAATATAAGACTTATATCATTTTTAGAAAACGAAACCATTCTCTCAGATGCTCAATTCGGATTTAGGGCTGGAAGGTCTACAGAACAGGCCGTTACAACCCTTACGGAATATATAGTTAACAATATTGATAAAAAGCGTAAATGTGTTGGTTTGTTTCTGGATTTGGCAAAGGCTTTCGACAGTGTCTCTATTCCCAAATTGATTCATAAAATGGAAAATGTTGGAATTCGAGGAAATTCTCTCTTATTATTTAAATCCTATTTGACTGACAGAACTCAAAAAGTCTGTATTAATAATAACTATAGTGCTTACGAACCTGTTTCGTAAGGAGTGCCACAAGGCAGCGTTCTCGGCCCCAGTCTCTTCCTGATTTACATCAACGAGCTGTGCAACTACAAGCCTTATAATGGTAAAATATTTACATTCGCTGATGACACTGCGATAGTATTTCATGGAGAGACCTGGGCAGATGCCCAAAACAATGCTGAATCAGGTTTGAGAGAGGTCATACTCTGGTTAAATGTCAACCTGCTAACATTAAACGTCCAAAAAACAAAATTCATTACGTTCTCAATAAAAAAAAATACTCAACCAGACGCCAGATTCTCTCTCCTTGCCCATACCTGCCATACTAACCTTATATGCTCTAGCTCCTGCACAGCGATCGACCGCGTAGATAGTATTAAATATCTAGGAATTTACCTTGACAATCACCTGAACTGGTCAGTTCAAATAGACTATCTAACATCTCGACTGAGAAAACTCACTTACTTATTCAAAACCCTACGATGCACACTAGATGTACAACTTTTAAAATCTGTTTATTACGCTCTCGCTCAATCTGTTACCACATATTGCATTCGTGCTTGGGGAGGCGCCTGTAAAACTAAGCTTATTAAAGTAGAAAGGGCACAGAGATCTATTCTCAAAGTCATGTACCATAAACCATTTAGGTTTCCTACTCATGATCTATATAAGTTAAGCCTGGTATTATCAGTCCGGCAATTATTTATTCTAAATATAACTCTTAAATTCCACAGCAATTTCACATTCTATCCTGCTATAAATAATTCAAAAAGAAAAACAGATAACTTATGTAATCCTGCAGCCTATAGTACAACCTTTTGCACCTATCACTCAGGATTTTTAGCTCCCTTTTTGTACAATAAAATCAATAAAATCCTAAATTTGTATCCTAAAACTTATCGCAAATGTAAAATTATCCTCAAAGCTTGGTTGTCCTTTCTAGACTACACTGAAACCGAACATATTCTTCTTATTGCTAAATAAAAAAAAAAAAAAAAAAAAAAAAAAAAAATTTAGAAAATCATCTTTATATTGTTCTTCTTATATCTTAATATATAATTATGTGTATATTTAAATATTCTATTAAATACATATTTACATGTTATTTACATATATCTATACATATGTGTCATATATAATTACAATAACGCATGTCACATTCACTTATTTACAGGCACACCTTCACACATACAATTAACTAATAGTCACACACACGCAGACCCACACACACACACATTGTTAAACTGCCTTTGTTTTCTTAGTATAATTATAAGTTATTATTGTTCATATTACCTTAGTTCAAATTACGAACTTAATATGTATCTCTTATCTTAAGATTCTGTAAAATCTTAACTAAATAATACCTACCCGCTATAATGCCTAATCTAGAACAGGCGATCTTGTCGACGTAAGACAATTGGTTCCATAATACAAGCCCAGCTTAGTTTGGCATCCAATTGTCTCTCAAGCATAACATGTACTACTTGCCCTTGTTAAAACATCTCGTTATACCTAATGCTTGTGAGAGAAATAAACAATTATTAATTATTAATCTCTTGGAGATGTTCAGAAGCATCTTCATCCAGTGAGCTAATATTCTTATTACTGTTGTGATTTTTTTCTGGCCAGCACATCCATCACAGAACGATTTCAATGTATGTTTTCAAAATCTGTATTATTAAATCGATAAAAAATACAAAAAGTTATTTCATTAGAACCCTTTAAGACTGCGGGATAGGCTAGACCGCGTTAATATGCCGTTTTTGTGGAAATTTTTTGGCTGAACTAAAGCAACTAAAGGATTGAAAAAAATATATGTTATAAAACTGGCTTTTGTCTAGTGCATTACCTAAATGAGTGATTTTCATTTATTGCAATAAAAAATCTGGAAGTAACCATTGTTTCAACACTTGGGCAAATTTTTTAAGCGTGTATTGCATTTTATTGTAATGAAAATTGATTAAATAATTAGAATAGCTTGTAATCTAGTGCATTGACTCTAAGTTGTGGGCAAAAACTAAAAAAATGTGACTACAAAACGGTAAAAACGTTAAATCCCATACTTAAAAAGTTTCAAAGCGTCTTTATGAAATAATTTACTAAGGAAGTATATAACAAATATACATCTAATAGTAAATGTATATGAAATTTTGTAATGATTTTTAGTACATTTACAAATACAACGTTAGTATTACAGAAATTAGCATTCTGGCCTATATCGCCCTCTTAAAGCTGAAGTTTCTAACCAAATCAACTTAAAATCAACTGCCTTGTCTGTGTGCGTTATTTTATTTACTCTATGGTTTTTCTGTAAGACAAGATGGTTTCTAAAGTAAAGAGCTAAAGTGTAAAAAATCAATAAAAAGAGAATAATAGCTACTTTCTCTGTTAATAACCACTGCGCATATTTATTATACAAAAAACGAAAACAAGAAAATTTTACATGGTCACGCCACGTCCATGACGCCGTTGTTCCTGGGACGTCTTAAGGTAAGGTATTAATTTCACGAATTTGAAATTTCAAGTTAAATTACTTTTAGAACAAAAAGATGCTACGGCGAGATTAATTATAGTTCAATGTGTAGATGATAGAATGATCGACTACCTAAGAAAAGCACCAACAGCTGAAAAAACGGTAAAAAGCTTGGAAAACATATTTAAAGAAAAAGTACTTTTAGTAAATTCCATCTAATAACAACTAACCCTTAAGTGCGACAGGCCTGTGAAATTGCAAGATCATTTTCTTCAGTTTGATACCATTGTCAATAACCTAGAGGCATTGGGTATAAAACTTGAGAAAAACGATAAAGTTTACCACTTGTTATTAACTCTGCCTGACTGCTACAGAAATATTGTCATCATGTTTATTGAATGAAGAAGCTGATATTTTTGTTCACGATAAAAAAGCCTTCAACACTATTATATGTTACGAATGTAATAAACAAATATTGCAAAGAGGGATACAAACGAAACTATGATGAATTATGTATATTATTTATTGATTAAATAATGTAAAATTACTTTTGATGAAAATCTGAAAAACATGTTTTTCCTTTGCGTAGCCAAAGGGGCACCATATATTGCACTGCCATATAGTATGCACTGGAGATATTTTGATGCTACATTCGCAGCATCTTCTCGGAGTGCTTCTCTCAGGTTGATGGTGATTGCATTCTAGACGAATGTCCTGAGGGACTGTAAGATTATGACATTTAACAAATGCAGGTCCTGGAGAACAGGTCGTGGTTATATTTTAAAAAGGTATTGACAACAAAACATTAAAGGAAATGAAAAACCACCACTTACGATACGACGAACGGCCAAAGAGTTTTTTAAAAGAAATATTTAATAAATTGGAGAATATGTTTAATTGCTTACTGCTATGACAAAAATAACTAATTATAAAACAAAATCATAAGGTTGCGTTGCTTCCTATGCTGACACCGCAATCTGATGCCATGCGATTGACGTCAGCCTGCAGGCTGGCCGCTGGATGCGACGGCCAACTCCTCCCTCCTTAAGATGGAAGTGCATATTGCAGCTTCCAGGAGCGTCCTCGCTTCTTATTTCGTGGACCTGGAGTGCTGATATCCTTTTCTTTAGGTAAACTTTCCATAGTAGTGGTCCAGCTAGGAGCAGCCATGGTGGTTTGCCAGCTCGTACTTGAAGTCCAGCTGCTCTATATTCTAGATAGTGCAGTGGGATAATGTCATCGATGTAGACTGTACTAAAGTGGGTTTCTAAAGTTCTGTTCATAAGGGACACTTGGCAGTCCTTAGAGATTGATATGAGGTATACTCCTGATATTCTTTTGAATTCTGATTTTTGTCCGCATCTTGTCCTTACCAAATCTCCTTTTGTTTATTACAAGTCAGCTGTTGTCCCCGATTTTCAAAATTTTCCCCATTGTCCATGTCTTTTAAGCACAAGCGCAGCTTGGTTTTTCGTGTTTAATTAGTTTATATATGTTAATTATTACACAGTCTTCAGCGTTCTTGATTGGTTTTGTTTTAAGAAGCTTATAGAGATGTATGTCGTCGGTGATGTGTCGACATTCTTCTTCTAGGTAGGTATACTGGTCACTCCCAAGCGCTAGGTATTTGGTTTTGGGAATAATGGTTAAGTTTAATTGGAATGGAGTAAAGGTGGATAATAATATGCATTAGCGTCAGTTGATAGAATTTCTAGGATGTGAGTGAGTGATCGGTACTATCGGCTCTAACATTAATTGATCGATTATGTGTATGTTACCGAAGCTAACTTCTGCTATAGATCTCAGTGAGTAATGTCGTTTAACATTACTTATTTCAATTATTAGATTTTGTGGACTAATAATGCTAGGGTGCATCACGCCATATTGCGAGAATGTCATAGCATCCTCCATAATGTCATATCATTAATTTATTTAAAATTATCTGTAAACTAAAATCTATCTGAACATATATATCACAGAAATGTCAATAATTAACTACGTTGGAGTTACTAGTAACGTTATGCAATACTGCGGCTAGTTTCTTTTGGTTTTAGTTTATTTTTGTTAATTGACTACTAAATTCTTCAATCGTATTTTCTGCCAAAATTAAGGAGTTTTCCTGGGTGCCTTTGATATTTTTTATTTGTTTGTTGAGATGAATAAATCTCATGTTGTTTTCAAATTTGATTGCGTCGTCATGGTTAAGGTTATCGGTTATTGCTTTGACTACCGTTCCTGGGCCTTTTATAACACCACGTCTAACCCGGTAAGGGCGAGAAAAAATAAATGCTTTCTTTTTATCGATTAGGTTTAAAGTATCTCTATCTGGTCTCTATATGATTTATGTAGGTCATCTGAGTCTAGGTTGGTCTCAGCGTTTTTTGTACAAGCATATAGCGCTGTAAGTTTAATTGAAGTTAGTTTTAGTTACGTTATATTATAAATACAAGATAAATTAAAAGAATCAATTTGTTTAAGGATTAGTCCTTACCCTAGAAGCACTTGAGGTTGGTTTATGGTTGGCCCATTGTATCCAAGTCGGTTGGCCAACGGTGAACTTTGTCACCCCTTATAACTGTTACTCCAACAATGCTACCCACCGATGGGCCAACTGATGAAAAAAAAAGGAAAAACTACGTAAGGACAACTGGAACTTTTCTTAAAATAAAAAATGGGCTAACAGTAGTGCGCCAATTTTTGTTTTTACAGGGCCTCCGTAATTTAAGAAGGTTGGTGGGCCAGCATGCAAATATATCAGTATGGTGTGGGCCAACTATATTGTTTTTAATATCACGTAAGTCGGGACGATGTAAGTTTGCCCACTATAGTACTACCACTTAATTCGACCTCATGCGCGGGGCGCGGATGCAGGCACCGAGTGGCCACCTGTACTTGCCTGGTCCCCATATCTGCACCCGTATACCCCGCAGACGAGGACTCATCTAAATGGTCATGCCATAGCAATTGTATTAGCCATACATTGCAAGTCTGTACGATATTAACACAGGATGTAACACTAAGGCCTCAAAGTGGATCTCAACTGGCAGCGGGGCGGCGGCAAGAGCGACCCGGGCGAGCATGACGTCGCGCCGCGCCCTCTCCACTGACCTCCCGTTTGAGGCCTTATAATCACGCCTAATCTTTTACCGCGTTCATGTTCCTTCAAATACAATTTCAAGAGCAGATTTAAAACAATCCCAAGATGTGCAATAAAAACTTACAATCATTTTGCTAACCAAAAAAAAAAACAAATTAAATTGCAACGTTTTGTTAGCCATTGGCGTTTAGCGACAAATAATCTAGTGTAGTAACACATTTAAACAAATTGGCCAATCCAATTGTAAGAATGGTTAGACATGTTATATCATAAATATAGCTTCTCAATGAATTCTGAGGCGGTAAAATAGGGAAGACACTAGCGCTGGAGGATTTTAATTAATTTTACCCAAAGTACTGGAGATACATGAACTTGCTTTCGTTCACGAGCTTATCGCCATCACTATAGTGTGGTAATTTAGCGATGGAAACTAACTTTAAGAGAAGTTCGTCATATAGTATGCCAAAAATGGCTACTTTTAGCACATTCACAATACGATTACCTAGATTGACGAACTCTTACTTAAGGAGTTCTGAGTTATCATCGCCAAAATACAGTTTTTAATTTATTTTAAGTTATTATAATTTTCTTATGTACGCGAGCATTACAATTGGGTATTTAAGCAATGACAACTGCGTTTGAAAAGTCATCTCTGTAGTTAAAACCCATCATTCTGCTAAAAATGGCCACTTTTAGTACTTTTATAGGTTGTAACTAAACAAAAACCTTCCTTATGATTGCAATGTTTACAAAAATACTACCCTATGATGTAATGCGTGCGAACAAAAAAAAGTCTGCCTGTCCCTATTAACAATGTAGGATCTGCAAATCAGTAATTTTACAGAAAAGCGCGTTAAAGTTTAAATTGCTTATATTATTTTAATATACGAATTAGGTTTACAAAAAAAAAATATTATATATTAATATACGTTTAGAGGCTCATGTGTATTAATGAAATATATATTTTTTTCTTTTCTAAATATGTTAAAAGTCAGAAATGACTTTCATAGCGGTACTACTTAGTCGCATATGTCATATCCTACAAAGTTGGAAAAACTAATTGATTAATTGTCGCAAGTTCCACATACAACATTCTTAATAGGAATCCCTAGTCAAGTTTTTGTCGTATTTAAAATAAAATTTTAAATTCAGGCAATGATCCGATGCAGGTATTGAAATAGAAGTACGCACTCTTGATAAAATTTCTTGTTGATTCAATTCAAGTTGTTTAATACTTTCTTCAAAACGAGCGAAATGTCGTGCAATCACATCTAAATATTACAGAATACAGAAATTTTCTGCCTGAGTGAATATAAGGTAATTTGAAACCAAAAATAGAATTAATTTGTCAAATCAGATAAAACATGTAAGAAAAGAAAGAAAGAAGAAGAAGAAGAAGCAGTCATAGTGCCTTAGAAACAAAGGAAGTAATCCCACCAAAGACATTTACATGTAAAGTAACCCCAAAATGTATGCATTTTACTTGCACTTTAAATAACTCTAAATACAATTATCTAACACCAACTCTCATCATAGCGTAAAGCGTTTTACGTCAATCCTAGTCATAAATTCATATAAACCCTACACTTTATTCAAAATGTTTTTATACTGAAACCAGGAACAATACGACAACGGAACGGAACCCTCTCGGTGCGCAAGTTTTTTACTATATTTACAGTTATACCTAGTTCAGGAATTATGATTTGGCCTTCTTATCTATTTTCCATCTTTTGATCTGTGTAAACACTTAACGGACAATGAGTGGTTGACCATTACTTTACGACCCGGTTTTGTTTGATTCTTAAATATATTTTTTTACAAAAATAAAAATTTTAAATGAATAATATGAGATGAATAATTTTTCCGCGATCGGGATTCGAACCCGCAACCACGACAATCCGAGGTGAGGTTTGTCATACCTAAAAACTGTAGGTCCAACGGTACTATTAACGTAGGCCCTAAACTGTTTTTCTATGTTGAGCTAATCAGATGTTTTCTCACTGGCCCAACCGTTGGCTTTACTTTGGTTTTACAGGACTCCGTCCGTTTTGTGCCGTTTGTTTTTAGCTGGTTTGCCAACTAAAAACGGACCGTTGAATATTCAACCTAAAATCTAGTTGGGCCAAAAGCAGTGGGCCAATGATGTCTCCCTAACATCGGCGCACACTATTTTTTTACGTAGCGCCAATAGCATGTTTCTTTACAGGGACCGTTGGGTCATCAATCTCAAATCTAGTTAGGCCAATGATAGTGACCCAACATAGGCCTACACTGGGTTTTCTCATGTTGCGCCAATCACGTATTTCCTCACAGATACCCCACTGCTAGCTGCTCAATCCAAAATACAGTAAGGTCGATAATAGCACCCCAACATCGGCCCACTTTGGTTTTTTCATTGGGCCCATAACGTAATTTGTAATAGAGCCCTATCGAATAACAACTGTAAATATGAGTTGGCTTTGTTTTGGGATAATATGCACTTCTACTGATATTTTACTCGATTTTCAGTAGGTACTGCAGCGTGCGAGGGCGTAAATATGCTGCTTCTACCTATTTCTATTTAGGTATCGGGATCTCTGCTAATAAAAAGACAACATCGCGAGTTCTTTTCTGTATTCAGATGTTATTTTCTATCGCCACAAGAGTATACATGCTTTATATTCATCTACTACCTAGGAGAATTATTATACAATATTAAACTTATCTGCAGTACATCTTCTTCTATTAGGCCATCCTTCAATAGGCCTCGGGTCGTCGTGTCGATACATTGGATAAAATATACATTAGGACATTAAATCGCGATGGTGGCGATGCTTGGAATATTTTGGATACTGGAGTATCTTACTTTAAGTCCACTGGCAATGTAAAGCCATTCTACCAATTCTAGGGCTCCCTGATAGAGACAGGAATCGACCCTCCAAATTTATATAGACTTGTCCGATCTATATTTTTCACTTGAATGTCAATTAATAACAAAATAATGACAAGCTCGAAATTCCGATTGTTTTTATTTAAAAACGCACTGACACCATCTATTATGTTTCCTCAAAACCAATACGAAGTATTTGCTGCGTAAAAACGTTCGCTAGCCTATTTACTTCCTTTACATTCAACAAGAGGTCGTAACCTCTGCATATTTCCCACCGATCGGCCAGAAAATTATAGCAACTCGTTGCGTATAATTTTCTATTCGTTACCTATAAACTACCCATCGAAATCATAAATGGCGGGAAATCTACATTACCCTACTGATTTTAACCTAAAACCGGGACACTTCGTCACGCGATGCCAAACCATATGCAAATGGTAAATTAACTAAATCAGAATCCATTTAGGATTTTTAGTTGATTTTCCTCCGGATAAACCACGGTAAGGATCCAAAGACATGACACTATCGACCTCCTTATCGAACACTAACTTGTTTAAATGTTGGGCAACTCCCTTCAAATTAATTCATTAATAACGCCAACACAAAACAGTTTTACATTTTTGACTTTTGAAGTCAAACTTCAAAAATATTATACACTATAATACCCTGTCAACCTACGTTAATTACATTATCATCGATTCAATATAACAAAACAAAAGCTTATCACAATTGTTCCTATACCTGACTTTACTTTAAACATCTTTTAGTTTTTCTCATAAAATAAAATCTCCCGTCCTCCTAACTTCCATTTACATTTATCATTTTTAATACAAGTTAAAAACTGTAATGCAGCTCAATAAATCATTCGCGTCAAACAGTGTTCATTTGATTCTAAATTCAATTCGCGTTATAAAACCTACGCGTATTGACCTACAATTGATCCCTAAATCAGCATCTCCTTTTCTGAATATTTCTGAATTGGAAGGCACACAAAAAAAAATAATAATCAATCTATAAATACAATGGTCCTTTATACTCGCTTATACTTTTTCATCAATAATTCAAAATTAGAAACAATAATAAGATACTTAGGGAGCGTTCAAGTATTACGTAACGCAATTTTTGAAGATTTTTGACCCCCCCTCCCCCCACTGTAACGCTCCGTAACGTTTTTCTGTACCCCCCCACCCCCCTCTCTAAAGGTTACGTAACACTCAAGTCATCATTTTTACCCTGAAGTCGCAAAAAGTTGTTATAGTTTTTATCCTTCGTATAGTTTTAATTGCCTTATAATAAAACAAGAGATTTTTAATTCGCAACACCTGCGTATTTTGTTTATTTTTTTATAAATTTTTGGCTTTACAAAACACAATTGTTTTTCTCCTTCATTCTCCTAAGTATTTTAGCTTTTTTACTAATAAATTCTTCAAATAAAATAACATATTTATTTTAACCTTTGGCAATGCAATTATAAACAGAAACCCAACTGAAATTAAACATTTTACTCGAAATAAAATCGTATTCTTAACAAAATTAAAAAATAATCAACTATTAACCAAGTATCTAAGTAGGTCTATAAAAACAATTCGATTGAAATTACTGCTCCTCTGTCCACGGGTTTGCTAGCCACTCAGATTCTTTCATCACTGGCACCTGGAGTGCAGACGAAGACGGTTCTGGAATTGTTAAGCCACTTGCATCAACTTCGTCTTCGTCGAGCCAGTCAGCATCCTCAGACGATGTTTCATAACGACGCACAATGCAGAGAAGCTCATTTGCCCTTCTGGCAGCAAGGCGCTGTGGCCGTACTCTAGTTTCACAATGGTCTTGGACAGTCTTGCCATGCACGTAACGACAGTGCATTTGAACACTCCTGTGAGATGTGAAATAGATCCCACAGGTTGGACATACTTTTTTCTTTAGGTCGGATTGTACAGATGGACAAAAGAAATCGTAAGGCATCTGCTTAAACCCTTCTAGAGGAGGTGACAGATTAACGGACAACCTTACAAGAAGTGGCGAAAACTTGGATTTTCCTTTGTCTAACAAACTGGGTACTACGAGCTTGCTTGGGGTTTGAAGTATTGGGCAAGGTGGCGGCATGAAAGTATCCGTAAACACAGATTTCAATGCACTTCTCGGTGGTGAACAGCAGGATTCATCTGCGCATTTTATAACCTGTAAGAAATATTGCGATTCACGGACGTGAACGCTATACCACGCCAGATTTGGTTCTGCTGGATCCTGCATGCTATCTTCGGGCTGTCTATACTCCGCCGAAACGTCATAATTATCAATTTTCATTTCTCTCCACACTTCTGCAAGTGTTTCCCCAGCGTGCTGAAAATTGCGTTTTTCCAAATCATCATCCGTAGTCATTCCTTTGTCGTCGAGATGAGAACCAAAATGTTCATGAGGCAAAATGACGCCTGCCAGTCGTTTGCTGAGGGGAGCCATGCGACGCTCAACTCGGTTATATGCGCTCCGCCCAGGAGCATTAGTCGCTATAAACAGGGCGTCCAGGTTGTATTTTTTAAAGTGTTCAATCGCAAAGTTCTTGACTTTGCGATAACGCGGGTTTTCGTCCGGCCCACCATCTACAAAGATGATGATTACTGGCTTCACGGTGTTCGATTCTGTCATCATTAAGGATTTGAATGAAGGTATTGATAAAAGTGATTCGAAATCATAAGCGTGGGTGTTCGCTGTGGAGGATGAGTGTTTCCCGCTCCTTATGGATATGTGTGTCGGCCCGCTGTACCCAACAGCTTCTTCCCTACCGAAATTGTTAGGTTCTACGTTGACGCCGGCGTATACAGAAGGAATAAGTTTGTGCCGCTCTGCCACGACCCAGTCATGATCAGGTAAAAGTATTCTGTATTCCATATGCATTAAAAGAGGGCTCTGACTTTTTACTGCCGGTAAACCTATCGGTACACGTGCCTTATCGTCTTGTGAGAGAACGAATACTTGCTGCGGTCCCAGAAGCGAAGCGAGAGATTCCAATGACCTGATTGTAGCAGTGCAAAATTCCCCGTCCTCGTGTTTTTTGTGCATCTCGGGCTGTGGTCTTGCTAACTTTACGGGTACAGTACGTACGTGTCTTCTTCCCTCTTGTGTGTTAGAAACGCGTGGGAGTAAATGAAGATATGTGCCGCTTCGAGAAATTTGGAATCCCATTAACAACAGCCTTTCATGCAGGTCGGACAGAGTGAGACAACTCCTAATCATCTCTGTTCGGCGGCGTTCATCAGCAGCGCTGCCATGAATGGCAATATTTATTATGGTCTCTAGGAGAGCAGGTTGCGAGTCAACTAAAGAGGGCTGTCCAGGGCCAGTTCGAGGTTGTGCTGCAGCAGGATTGTTTCTCTGACGTTCAGTTTTCTCCAGTTTTTCTTTGGCTCGAAATTTTTTTGCACGCTTAGCAGAGTCTCTTTTTTTCTTCAAACATTTCTCTTCTTCTTTCAACTCTTTGCGTAGCTTTTTTATTTCGTCATGAACATCATCTTTGGCTATACCAGTGTCCCTTGCTTCAGTGAGAACATTTATTTTTTGTTGCAGTAGACCAATTTTCTTCATAAGAGTTTCTTGAGCCGGTTTGCTTGGAACATTTTTAGTGATGACCGAATCAACCAAAGTCTTGTCTGGTTCCGTAGACGATGTCTCCACAGTTTCCCCATCAGTATTCTGACTTTGCTCCTCGTGGATATCGCTCATCTTTCGTTTGACGGCAGTGCTTTCATGTCCAGCGACTGCGACAATCGATTCCATGAGAGATGAACACGTGGATGAAGCTACAACATTCGAATCCTATAGGCCAAGAGAAAATTAATTAAGAATAGGTATTATTGACACATGCGATAAAAAAGAACATAATATACAACACATATAAGCAGATGCACCTGTTTTTGTTGAGGAGCACGCGAAGTCGAGGGAGCATTGGGCCATAGTGTTGCTGGCGTGCTTGATGTTTGCATAGGTAGCTAGAAATATAAAATACTTATGACCAGTTCTTTTATGAAAAATCAAGGTTTGGACTAAATATAATACTTATGTCATTATTACATTTTAGTAGTAAACTTACTTGTGTAAAATAACTAAGCATTGTTGCTTTCTTCTTCGTGGCCTTCACCTTCAACTCTCGTATAACATCATTTATATGTTCTATAAACTTTTCTTTGTTTTTTAGTTTTTCTTTAGCCGTTTTCCAAATTTCATTGGCATTTTTTTGACATACTTGCGCTGGCAAGTCAGCATGAGAGCCTTTATAGGCCAAGAACAGCTGATGATACAAATCTCCTTCTTTTGAGGACATTACAGTATGAACACTATGAACTCACTTTAATAACAGCGACTACAGCAATTTGCTTCTGCATAAACACTAACGAATACTGACAACAAAAACAACATTAAATGACGTACAATACAATCTAGGGATTCCCCGTGAAATATAAACGAAAAGGTTTACCAACATGCGAGAACAAATTAAAAATGGCGACCAGACTAATACAATCGAGAGATTCCCCGTAAACGAAAAGGGTTGCCAATTTGGGAGTTTTATTTCCCTATTTTTTTATATAAAAAAAGAAATAATGTTACGTAACGTGTTGTAAGAAGGACCCCCTCCCGCCCGTGTAACGCATCGTAACGTTTTACGAGACCCCCCGCCCCCCCAAATTGCGTTACGTAATACTTGAACGCTCCCTTATCTTAACTAGATTTGGTGGCGCATCACCATGCATTAAGTGCTATACCTACCTTACTTACTTTAACATGTTGCAATAACACAAAAACTCCTACTTTCGGCTTGCATTAGCCTTTATAAACCTCGTACCTAATATTTATTCCATTTCTAATAAACTAATAAACAACTTTACTAATTACCTATAACTCCTTAACAATTAATAAATTCATCAACCATGAGAATATTTATTTTACATCAAATACCTACCCTACATCCTAAGAATCTCATAAACTTTCATTACCTGAATTATAATTAAACAAAGTTTCTTTTCCTTTAAGAAATTCAATGTATATCCTATCGCGCATATTTTCAAATTATAAAATCTTTACTTTACATTTATTACCTTCATAAGAAAATGAAGAAAATAACATCATTTACATATTCCATTCCATTTACCACTTTTCTTTTCCCTTGTTAACTAATAATAAAATTCATTAACCACAATAACAATTAAGGATGGAGTCATTTCCTTTAATTACCCTAACTTATTGATACAATATATTATTAACAACCATTACCTTTATATCCTTTTTCATTAAAGTCATATGTCATGTTCGCATTAAAAAAAAACAACGAACGTCGCGTAAATTACTTCCAATGAATTCTAATTCCTACTCATACCTAACCCTAATACCTAATACTAATCATATAATTTCGAAGCTTCACCCTATTTCATTTTCGATTCGAAAACGAATAAAAAAATATTTTTTTTTTCCTCAAGATTCACCCTTGACATATTATATTTTTTTTTCAAGTTTCACCCTTAACTACCTGGATAGGAATTGCTATCTTACCTAAAAAAACATACTAAACACCTACGGCTCCTACTTGGCCCTAATCCTACTTGGATCCTATTTGGATTATACCTAATGACTTAGATCACCCTTGACCTAAACAACCTTCAACCATATATCTCATTATAATACCTTTAAAATATCAATGGTTCGCACTTGGCTCTAACCTATTTTACACATCAATCTATAGTTAGATTATTTACCTACGGATCCCTACACATTATACCTATTCACCCTTGACAATATTTTATATCATTATATATTTATAAGATGCAAAAACCTATATACAGAACCCTATATCTCCTCAAACCAATTCACTCTTTACAATACCTTTTTATTTATTTATTTAATTTTATTATAAAAATCTACCTACGGAACCTTACTTCAATAAACTAAAACTCCTCTTGACTTCATCTAACCCTTTTCCTAGTGGAAACTATCCATACTTAACTTACTACTCTTAAGGAACCCTATCTTAAGATATCCTATCTTTTAATATAATAATTTAATTCAATAAAATGAATCACCTTACGGAACCCTACTACTGACTAACATCAATCTGTCTTAGCCCTATCTATTGACAAATATAACCTTGTCCTCTGAATTCGCTCATCCTATACTAACTACTGTCATCCTAAACACATCTCACAATAAGATATTCCCTACGGAACCTTATCTAACTTCAAACTTCTCTATGCTTGACCTATTTTCATATGAAGACTTCATATTTTCTAACCAAAATCTCATATATCAAAGCCTACTGAACTTTTCAACAAAATAACCTACACCTATTAAAATTCCTATCATTCTCTACTCAATCCTACTAGTATGACTACTTCCTACAACTATCAACTTACCAAACCCTCGTTTCCTATGAACTCTTTTTACCTCAATCTATGCTCCTTCAATATTTACTAACCTCCAACGTGTACTTAGTACAAGGTTCAAGTTTCACATGACTTGGTGACCTTCTCTTCCTGCTTTACTCATTTCTATGACCCACTTTACGGCTAGGCTACAGCCTTCTACTATCCTATTTCATTTACATTAACTTCTATCCATATATATGTAGCACAACCACAACCATAATAATACAACCAAAATGAAAATACCCTATTATTTTACGTTACCATGACAACTAGAATAACATGGCTCACTCGTCCAATCTTTGCTTTAGCAAACCTTTATTGCTATGACACAACTTCAATAAATATCATACATTCTTCACCTATTGTATTTTATCGGATAACTTTTCCTAATATTCTACAATGACATTTCATTATCACACGACATTACCTAAGTTTGACTTTCAAACTTCTAAACTTTTAAGAAATTACCTACTTCTTTCAAGTATTTCTTACTTACCTAGTATAGTTTAGCAGACCTACACATACCTAAATAAACTATATGCCTAAATTACAACACGAATATTACCAATATCCGCTACTAGACTTTCTACATTTTGAAAAATTCAACCTAATCCGTCTAAAATATTAACATTTATAACCAATCGAATATTAACATTGTCCGTTACTAGACCTTCTGAATTTCGAAAATTCAACCTACGATAATCTATACAAAACCGCCACGTATTATCCTCCTTTTTAACTAACACTACGGGACTCGCATATTCACTTTGCGACTTTCGTATTACCCCCATTTTTACCATTTCACGAATTTGCCCGTCCATTATATCTTGTTGAGCCCTAGAGACTCGGTAAGGTGGTTGATACACCGGGGTATCATCCATCATTTGCATAGTAATCGGTACAAGATTACACCTACCTAACCTAAGCTTATCGAATGCAAACCTATCTTTGTTATTCGATAAAATAGAATACAAAATATCCCTTTCTACTCTATTTAACTCTTTAGAGATATTAAATTCTACCTTATGCCCTAAAAAACCTACATCATGCGAATCACACTTTACCACCTTTGTTGACAATACACTATATACATCTTTCGGCACTGGCTTCATGACATATGCCTTTAACCTAGGGAAAGAAACAAATACCTTATTTCCAATGGACATACTTTGTCCTTTTAAATTGACTGAACAGTCATATTCACAGGAAATCTAAACCTAAAATGGGAAATTGACAATCCTCTGCCACAACAAAATCAACTTCAAATGCTTCTTCGGCGATTTTGATATAGATGCCACGCAATCTATATCCTTGGAATGTGGCTCCATTGGCGGATACCATACATATTCCTTCTTCTTGCCGCCTTCTCCTATCCGAGAACAGCCTTTGAAATATTCCTATAGGTAAAATAGATACCTCGGATCCTGTGTCCACAATACAGAATAACTTCTCGTAACACAATAAGAACCCTTAATAAATTAGGTTTTTCCCTAATTTAATTATAATTGACAGCATATTCTTCCCTATTTTCATCATTCTCATGCTGAATATAATTATCTTGGCTTTCCCATTCGCCTTCCAAATACCTATCCTGTTCAATATTACTACATAAGCCCCCTGCTGGTTGTGTATATGACCAGGCATATTCTACATCCTTTACTACAGGAAACTCGCTAGCATACTCATTTATAGTGCATGTCTGTGTATTCCCATTATAAAAATTAAAATTCGACTTACTGGAATCCTCTTGTGGTTGCTGTCTACTATATAAAATTTCTTCACCACATGCACTATATTCGCTTCACAAATTTCTGCGTCGCATATTGTATGGTGAGCGTCGTGGTACATCTCTCGCTTCATCACCAGCGCTTCGCGGGTGGCTATAAAAAGGAGTACCTTTTGCACATTATTAGACAAATTATTTTGTACCTGCCTATCAGAAGTCTTCCCTGCTAACTTCTCAACGCTTTTTGTCAATTGCTCCAACGAAAGTATGCAAAGCATTTCGATTCTTCTCTTCCATGGCCAGAAAACACTATCCTCAAACCGCTTTATTATGATGCACTCATCTTTAATGTTACATTGAGCAGCTTGACTTAAAACACGATATAGGTAAGGCTCTATACAAAAATATTGAGTGGGGTCACCTGGGGATACTTTTGCCTTAATGCATTGTATGATCTCTTCGTATGTATCTAATTTTTTATGTACGGAGATAATTGCGCCAGTGTTCTGGCAATAACAATTCCAGAACCTGCCGACCCTTTGTTTCTTCATCTAACCCCGTTAAAATAATATGCGCCTCAATATCGTTGAGGGCTTTTAATACCCTGTCCCATCACCTGACATTCTCCTACATAACTCTTGGACATTTAGAGACATTATTGCTAAATATTTTTACCTTTTTCTATCCCTTTGTCACCTGATTTAGCAGACAACGGCGTATGCAGCGTGCGGGGGCGTAAATATGCTGCTTCTACCTATTTCTATTTAGGTATCGGGATCTCTGCTAATAAAAAGACAACATCGGGAGTTCTTTTCTGTATTCAGATGTTCTTTTCTATCGCCACAAGAGTATACATGCTTTAGATTTATCTACTACCTAGGAGAATTATTATACAATATTAAACTTATCTGCAGTACATCTTCTTCTATTAGGCCATCCTTCAATAGGCCTCGGGTCGTCGTGTCGATACATTGGATAAAGTGGCGATGCTTGGAATATTTTGGATACTGGAGTATCTTACTTTACGTCCACTGGCAATGTAAAGCCATTCTACCAATTCTAGGGCTCCCTGATAGAGACAGGAATCGACCCTCCAAATTTATATAGACTTGTCCGATCTATATTTTTCACTTGAATGTCAATTAATAACAAAGTAATGACAAGCTCGAAATTCTGATTGTTTTTATTTAAAAACGCACTGACACCATCTATTATGTTTCCTTAAAACCACTACGAAGTATTTGCTGCGTAAAAACGATCGCTAGCCTATTTATTTCCTTTACATTCAACAAGAGGTCGTAACCTCTACAGTACCTAAACAGACAAACACTAATTAGAGATAATGCAAATCTTATAGTTTTGTTTAAGCAAGATGACATCAATTTACGTCACGTTTATGATGAACACGTGAGTACTTATATGAGTTGGAACCAATTTCGTGATATGTGTTCGGAAATTTGGAAAACGTCTTACGATTTCATTGTAATTAATAAAGACTGTGAAAAGAATCAAGGTTGTTATAGAAAATAGTTTGATACTTTTGTTGTTCTTGATTAAAACTCTTGTAAACCACAAAAACATTATAATACGTTCAGTTTCGTCTGTCGCATTGATGGAAAAGCATATTTTCAAAATGAATTTGGAAGAGAATCTAAAAAAACAGATTATTAAGTCTGCAAGCATTGTTAAGAAAAAGGTTAGAAAGCTGCGTGATATGCAAACTGAAAATGATAAAGTTCTGAAATCTGTATTAAAACCTTTGACTGACCCACTGCATAAAATGGTATCAAGAAATTCAACACATTCCAATAGTAAAGAAGATGTAATCCCAAAGAAAAAACTTAAATATTTAAAAACAGAATCTGAGTCAGATCTTCAGGATGAAAGTGAATTTGAAATTGATTCAGACGAAAACAGTGAAAAAAATAATAAAACCATCAAGAATATTGAATATTATGAAGATGACATTTATGAAAATGATTCTGAAAGCATGAGTGATACAAATAATACAGAAATCAATGTTTCAAGTGATGCCTCGTTTAAAACACTTGAATCTATACCCAGTCCTCAGAAACATAATTGGTCATCACCTTCAGAAGTATTTCATGACATTCCATTTGGTGTAAGGAATGAACGTGGTAAATTAATGATAGGTAATTCTCCATCCAAACAGAAAAATCATTAACAGTATCAGGTAAAACTTATAAAAAAACAAAAGGTCTCATTGAATTATTATTTTAAAAAATACCTGATTTAAAAACCATCAATAATAGTGATTTAAACAATTACAAACAGATTTTAACGGTTACTAATGCACACAGACGCGATTTCAACTCTAAAAAACCTATTGAAAGTAACAAAGGAAGCAAGTATCTAAATATCATTAAACCACTTTTCAAGTTATCTAAAGAATGTACAAGCACTGAAAGTCTCATTCAAGGGTTTGGGTTACCAATTTTAAAAAATATAACAAAAATGTTGATTATATGTATTGGGACGATCCTAATGAATTAGTGGATAGATTAAAACTTTTAATAGCTTCTCGTGATGCTGGAAACAGTGGATTAGATAATGAAATTATATCAATCGTGGAGGAGTTGCGTGAAGCTGGTATAATAAGTGAATAAAACGAGTACAATTACGTCTTTGACTGGATATAATGTCCTGTAATTTATAATTGCATTCAGTTGACATCAAAATACTTAAGAAATACATTTGCTATACAATGAACGTTGACAAGTTTGGTCATCACGTGCATAAAATATTGCGTTTGTCGGAAGTTTTCGACATTTCTGACAAAGTGTTCCATAAATCTATTGATGGAGATTTAGAATTAATGTCAGCCAGAATAAAAGTATAAAAAATTCCTCAATTACGTGATGAAGCAGTTAATAAGCAGTATATGGATAATATGATCCAAAAATGTTGTAATAAACAAACTTTAATACTTGAAGTAAATGGTATAAAGAGCTTGATACAGACTTTAAAGAATCAGTTGCTCGATGTTAAATCAGAATTGAAAAAGGTTGCATCTCAAAAAACTGCATTAAAACAAATATGAGTAGAAAAGATATAGTGTCGATGAACTCCACAAACCGGCTAGACAAAACTTTATTCGTTGGGCAGTGATATTTAAAGGGATTGACGTCTTATGGCAAGCTGATTTGATTGATTTGCAGAAAATGGAAGAAGTAAACAAAGGTTTTAAATACATTCTAGTTGTAATAGACTGCTTGTCAAAATTTGCTTGGGGAGTTCCTCTAAAAGCAAAAACAAAACATGAAGTAGCAATCGCTTTTCAAAAAAATTTTAATTGCGGTCGCATTCCACTTTACCTTCTGACAGATATGGGGACAGAGTTTTACAATGAAATGTTCAAGAAAATCATTACAACTTATAAGATTAATCACTATTCTACATATTCTGTAAAAAAGGCGTCAATAATTGAAAGATTTATAAGAACACTTAAATCCAAATTGTATAAATATTTAACGTTAATTGGTAATAACAAATTGATCGGATCACCTTTAGATGGTATGTTGTTATCATATAATAGTACTGTACATCGAACCATAAAATTAAAACCAATAAATGTAACTTATGTCAACCAAGCTATAGTTATGAATAACATAAAAAGAAATCAAACACCTCAAGAGCTAAAAAATCTAAATTAAAAGTAGGTGACTGTGTTCGGATCAGCAAATATAAAAAAAACAATTTAAAAAAGGATATACACCTAACTGGTCTTCTGAACTTTTCACCATAATTAAAGTTAATAATACTCACCCAGTAACTTATCACATTCAAGATCAAAGAAATCAATCAATACTTGGAATCTTTTACGAACAAGAGTTACAAAAAACTAAACATCCGAACGTTTATTTAATTGAAAGGGTGATTAGAAAAACAGGAAATAAGTTGTTTGTAAAATGGTTAGGACTCAGCGAAAAAGAAAATAGTTGGATTAACAAAATGTCTATTGTATAACGTTTAATTATCCTTAGAAAATTTATAATAGCACGATACCTAACCATGTATTCATTATTGAATCAGTGATGAATGGCGGAGGACTTGTTAATAATATAATAAACAATTTACCATTTGAACTTCATCTACCAGGATATAATTATTGTGGTCCTGGTACGAGACTACAAAAAAGATTAGCTAGAGGTGACAAAGAGATAAATGCATTAGACGAAGCTTGTAAGAGTCACGATATAGCTTATTCAGAACATAGTTATTTAGGAGATCGACACAAAGCTGACTTCGCGCTTTTGAATATGGCGAAACAAAGAATGAAGTCTAAAAATGCTAAAACTGGTGAAAAGTTAGCATCTTGGCTCGTAAGCAAAGTTATGAAAACCAAATTAAAAAGTGGCGCTGGAGTAAAATCTTTTAAGTCAGACGTCTCTAAAACTCGTGAATCGATAAAAAAGGCAAGCCAAAAAATAATAACTCTGCAATTAAGATTGCCTACATGACTGCAAAAAAAATGTTTAAAAATAAAAATATTCGTTTACCCCGCCTAATACCTATCCCAAAAACCGGAGGCATTTTACCACTTATACCAATCTTTGCCGGTTTATCTGCATAAGGATCTTTAGCTGGAGGAGCCGCAGGTATTGCTAAAGCGGTAAATAGCTATAAATCAGCAAAACAAAACCTTGAAGAGTCACAACGTCATAATAAAATGATGGAATCAATTGCGTTAGGAAAAGGACTGTACATAAAACCATATAAAGGAAATGGATTATGTTTAAAATCATCAAAAAACTAAGTGAAAGGCTACCTAGACGTTCTTTAACAAATTTAGATATTTTAAAGCACACTAATGACATACTATACTTTAGAGGAGTTTTTATGAAAGATGCTTTACCAAAAAAACCTCAACATATTGAATGTGCAATTGTCAATCTCGATAACTCTAAGAATCCTGGAACACACTGGGTAGCCTACGTAAAAATTCATAACTACTGTGAGTACTTTAACAGTATTGGAGACCTAAGACCTCCTGAAGAGTTACTTACTTATTTTAATGTGTCTAATGTATATTACAATTACGATGTATATCAAAACTTTAAGACTGTAAAGTGTGGTCATTTGTGTATTAAATATTTAAGGAATTTTTGGTATTCGAAAAACAAATGATAAATAAAGAGAATTCAATCAAAAAATTTCATCTTAATCATGTCTTTCACACTATCAATATCTGGTTTCACATCAAGCTTAGGTACTTGTTACTCTCCGGCGCTACAATTAGATGGAGATTACGAATGTGGTCGCTTGTATTTTTCTACTTTCAACTCTATTCCAAATGTCGGAAGCAGAAATAATAAATTTCATTATGGTGATAATGAAATAATAGAAATTCCTGAAGGCTCTTATGAACTTCAGGACATTTGCGACTATATAAAGAAAAACATTATGGGCAGCACCTTTAGTTTGACTTGTAACAAAAATACTTTACGCACTGTTATTTCTTGCTCTAAAGACATTCATTTCGAAAAAGAGAATTTTATTGTAAGCATTCTTGGATATGACAAAAGTAAATTACAAAAGAATAAATTTCATGGATCCAAGATTCCAGTAAGCATTCTATCAACCACTTTTGTACGGGTTGAATGTGACATTATTAATGAAATTCCTAGCCACATAATTCATGAATTTGCACCTAATGTGCCTCTTGGATACAGAATTATTGAGGTACCAAAAAATATAATATATTTTTCTATTAATCAAAAAACAATTAGCTCTGTAAATATTAAAATTTTGTATTCAAATAACGAGTTAGTTAATTTTCGGGAAGAAGAGTTACTTTTGTATTTACATCTTAAAAAGAAATGATTGATTTTCAACGAATAAATAAAAGCTCTTGTTCATCATCAAAACAGCTCAGAAAGCTAAGTGTGATTCACAAAAAAGCACCTACTTCAAAAATTAACAAAGTAAATAAATTAAGTGTTGAAAATAAAGAGTATTTAAAATTAATTGGATTACTAAAGTGAGTGTGCTAAACGTAGCGCAACCTATTGTATTTGACAATTCTATTGAAAGCTCGGAGATTCATTCATATAAGCCTTACATCACTACTTTTAACAAAAATGATGAAATACGAATACCTTTTAATCAACAAGACTTGTACGTATTGCCATCAGCAAGTACATTATACCTAGAAGGGATGGTCATTGTTAAAAAAGGAGATGCAAAAGAATTTGCAACTAGCGTTAGTTTTACTAACGATCCAATCTTATATCTATTTCAAGATATTCGCTATGAACTTAATGGAGTAGAAATAGACAGAGTTAAGAATGCTGGTATAACAACAACAATAAAATCATTTTTGGCTATGAACGAAAATGAATCAAAAATTTCCAAGGCTTGGGGATGGGACATAGATGGAACAAAAAATATAAGATCTGGCAATTTTTCAGTCTCAATACCACTATACAAACTGCTTGGATTTGCTGAAGATTACAATAAAATAATAATGAATTGTAGGAATGAACTTATACTTTTGCGGAGCAATACTAATCGAAATGCGCTAAAACTAAACACTGGAGAAATAGTAGATGATATCATACTAAATAAAATCGTATGGCGTGTTCCACACGTTAAAGTTGCTGATCGAGAAAAACTAAATTTATTAAAATATCTTGAAAAAGATCGATGAATCAACTTGTTATTTCGAAACTGTGACTTGTATGAATATCCTTTACTACCAAAAACAACCATACATGGGTTATTAAAACGTCATCTCAAATAGAAAAGCCAAGATATGCTGTGATTGCATTTCAAACAGATCGAAAAAATAAATCTGAAAAAGATATGTCACAATTTGATCACTGCAATATAAGAGAGGTTAGAGTATTTTTGAATTCAGTGTATTTTCCATATGAGGGTCTAAATGTACGCTTTCACGAGGATAAATTTGCTTTATTATATGATCAATACACTAGATTTCAACAGTCTTACTACGGGCGGCGTCCCGAACCCTTGCTGAGTTATAAAAATTTAGATTGCTCAAGACAAAATGATACAATAAAAACTGGTCCGGTTGACGTTCGCGTCGAAATAGAGCGTGACAGAGATATACCAGATCTAACTTCTGCGTATTGTTTGTTATTAAACGATTGTATATTTGAATATAAACCATTAACTGGTATAGTAAAAAAAATATCATGAATTTTACCGAACCTATTATTGTAGACTTACAAGGTTTTAAAGATTCTCATAATAAATTTATTGTCAAAGAATTTGCTTTGGCTACTCCGGAACATACTCAAGTATTTTCAATTAAGCCTCATATGCTTATTCTTATTTGACCAAAAAGGGGAAAAAATATATTTCGTGGTTAAAAAGAAACCGTGGCATATATTGGAATGAAGGTCACATAGATTATTTCGAATTTAAAAGACTAATGAAACCAATTTTGAGACATCAAAATTTACTTTTAAAAGGGCAAGAAAAATCTTATGGGTTAATGAACTATGCACAGAATGTAATATCGAAGATATTGCAGATAAAGGCTGTCCTAATTTTTTGAATTTATACAATACTGATTGCAAAAAAAGAAAGTACAACTGCTTTATTCATAAAATAGATTGTGTTTTAAAAAATGTTGTTTGTATTAAAAAATGGTACGATGAAAATGTAGGTTTGGAAAAGGAAAAATAATTTGTCAATTAAATTTTTTTATTTTACATTTTTTTAATTTATGTATAATTTTAATATGTATAAAATAAGTACTTTTTCTAGGAAATATAAATGTAACTACTTTTAAGATAAAATTCTATAAACACTACTATACAAAATATCTTTTATTTAATTAAGAAATCATATAGACATCTAAGATACTGTGATATTTGTAAGATAAATAAATGACACACAAGTTTGTAGTTAGACCGAGTGTATATACTGCCGAACGATGACATTCCACAAGAGCCGTAGGCTAACAATTTACAAATGGAGGTAGCTGAATACCTTCATTACATTCCTCTACACTAAAATAACAATGATATCTAACTATGAATAAAACTTATAAAATAACTTATACCTAACACTTATATCTAGAATTATTATTCAATCGACATTGCCTAAGAAGGCCATTCTGAGGCGGCTGACTACTGATAGGTGTTGTGACCGGAGACTCTAGGAAACCTGGAGCTTCCTCACTAATCCTACTGCGTAGCTCGATCGGGTCCACGTCTGTGCTGCCCGGCGGCGTCGCCGACCCCGCCGACCGCTCCGTCACCGGATTGCCGGCTATAGCCTCATTACGTTTCTCTGGAGAATATGTGCTCGACTCACTGTTTATACCTAGACCATAGATGCCAAGGACAGCCTACTCCCACTTGTCCGTTTACGTAACTGATCAATGTGCCTATGTACGGTTTCTCCAGTTGTGCCTACAACTTTGTAGTTCCTATTACCTACACAGTCTACCTGGTGCGTAGTGTGAACCGTCGTCCGTACAGGTATTGTGCCGTGATGTATTTGTGAGTAATTTTTCTCGGCATCGTTAAGTGTGCGTGACGCATACGCGACGGGCCGCTCGCCGCGTCCGTCCGCGCTCGGTTGCGAGAGCACCGCACCGACCCCGCGCGCACTTGCGTCGCACGTTACCGTCAACGGTGCGCTCGGCGAGTAGTGCGCTAACACCTCGGCGCTCGCTAATAATTTTTTTATGTCAGTGAACGCTTTCTCACATTCGGTTGACCAAGACCACTGCCTACTCTTTTTAAGTAAACCGTATAGCGGTCCTAATGTACTACTCATGTTTCTAACAAATTTCCCGTAGAAATTAATTAACCCCAAAAAAGAACGTAATTCTGTCACGTTGGATGGTCTTGCCATATTCATGATTGCTTCTATTTTTGAGGGGTCCGTTTTAATGCCGTCTTTACTGATAACATAACCTAAATATTGAACCTCCTTGACTAAAAATACGCACTTGCTAGTTTTTAGTTTTAAGCCGTAACGCTGCAATCTACTAAATACAGCTTCTAAAGCTTGTAGATGCTCACATTTGCTTTTCCCGCCAATTATAACGTCATCAAGAAATATCTCCACGTTAGGTATTCCTTTTAATAAATTACACATTATCCTCTAAAAAAATTCCCGGACTGGAAGCTAAACCGTAAACCAATCTTTTGTATTGGTACAGCCCCCTATGTGTGTTCACTATGGTATACCTTTTAGTTTCATCTAGTTCAATCTGGTTGTAGGCCTGGGATAAATCAATTTTTGAATAGTACATAGCCCCGCTGAGATTAACCATAAGGTCGTCTAGTCGAGTTAAAGGAAATCTATCTATTAATAAAACTGGGTTTACAGTAGCTTTATAGTCGGCACAAATTCTCAAAGAACCGTCGGCTTTATTTACCGGTACCAGCGGTGACGTCCAATCCGAGCAGTCGACGGGCTCGGTGACGCCGTCGCGCAGCATCGCGTCAAGCTCCGTGTCGACGCGGTCGCGCAGCGCGTACGGCAGCGGCCGCGCGCGGTGGAACACCGGTGTCGCCCCCTCGCGCACCCGCAGCGTGGCCTTACCGCCCGTAAACCGCCCCAGACCGCCGCTGAATAACTCCTTATATCTGTCGAGTAATACATTAATTTCCTTAGATAATTGCATTTTATCACTATGTAAATTATTACAATTACTAATTACAGGAATTTTAATTTTTTATTCTGCTAACCATTGCCTACCTAATAACAACGTCGCACCTTCTTTTATAACAAAAAGTTCTAACCGCTTACTTTGACCTCCAAATTTTATAATAGGTTTTATTGTACCTTATGGCTTAATTTTGGAGCCGTCATAAAAGTTCAATACTAATTCACTGGTTTCTAATTTTTCCTTCTTGAAATACTGTTTATATGTTTTGTCGCTTATGCAAGATATCGCGGAGCCAGTATCAACCTCCATATCTATAATTTGGTTATTAATAGATATAGGTAAACTTATGGGTCTGTTGTCGTTTAAACACAGGTTATGAAAATCTTGCTCCGGGTCCCGCAGCTCCGGTAGAGCGTCATCCCTCACCTCTTGGTGATGCACGGCCGGGCGCCCCGCGCCACGTTCCCGACAAACAAGCCGCAGATGTCCGACGCGCCTGCACCGGCAGCACACAAACTCCTGGTACCGACACTCTGCGTATGGGTGATCCGCCGCACCACAACCTGTGCAGCTATACGTTCCGCCTCCCCTGATAGGCTGTCCGCTTCCCCCGCTAGGCCGCCCGCTTGCGTTGAACCCGCGCGATCCGCGCATCGCCCTGTCCCGCACTTTTTTGCTATCCCGCATCCCGCAGTTGCCGTCCCGCATCCAACTGTTGCCGTCCCGCACGTCCCGCGTCGGCTGACCGCCTCTGCCGCTGTGCCTTAGCACGTGCACTGGCGCCGCCGCCATCTTGTTCGTGTCCGTATGCTCCTCCACCGCGGCCGCGTCCGCTCCGCCGCTTCCAGGGAACTCGCCAACTTAACAGCGTTCCCGTAGGTTAACGCCTAGTCCTCCGCGAAAAGCCGCTGCCGAATAACATCACTGCGTAAGCCACAAACGAACTGATCCCGAAGGTTCTCGTTTAAGTTTGCCTCAAACTTACAGTAACTAGCCAACTTCTTCAGTTCGGCCACGTAACTGGCAATATTTTCTTCACTGGCTTGCTTTTCTCTGCCTAAACCGATACCGTTCAGCCAGTATCGACGGTGATGGTTGTAAGTGATCTTGCATCAATTTCACCGCCACGCCATGAGCCAGCTCCGCCGGTTTTTTTGGACTAGCTAAGTTAGTTAAAAGCTCATAGGCTTCACTTTGCCGACCGACATTTTTACTAAAGGCAATAAAAATATTTATTACGCGTGCGTAACTGTTCGTTAAACTCGTCGCCAATGTGATATTTGTAAGATAAATAAATGACACGCAAGTGTGTAGTTAGACCGAGTGTATATTCTGGACTGCCGAACGATGACATTCCACAAGAGCCGTAGGCTAACAATTTACAAATGGAGGTAGCTGACTACCTTCATTACAGGTACATAAATAGGTAGTTATTTATTTAGTTTTCAACATAAGTTTTATTCAGAATAAAATTATTTGATTACAATGAATTAACAAATATCTATTTACAATAATAAAAAGACTAATTTTGAAGTCTTCATCTGATCAGCCTGCTTCTGCTTGTAGAAAACCTGAAGGACAACGAAAATAATGAGATACGGCGTTGGATTTAAGAATTTCAAAGATAAAATAGGTAAATCTTACGTACCTCTGCTTATTAGACTTTTTCAGTGTGTTTTGCCACCAACCAACTCTGTTGATATCAGGAACAGGGAATGCAACACAGAATTCATCACCGGATCGTCTTCACTCTCTGCATAATAACTCGATTTAACAATCGTTCTGCTTTCGACAGTACAGTTGGAAGTTCTTTTAGTTCACTTATTTCTATTTTTACAGCATATTTCAAAACTTTGTTTGTTGCAAAGGCGATATAATTTGCTTTTTGGTATGACTTATTTTGAAATAATATTAAATACGAGCACATGCTCACTTATCAACAACTTGCAATAATATGATTCATATTTACTTACAAATACAAAACTCTGTTGCGTCACACTGGTTTCATATTAAACAGGTTCAATCCTGCATCTATGATATCCTTGTCCGTTACTAACAACCTCTCAGGTATCAAAATCTACATGAATCAGCATTTAATTCTTAGCATTCCGTATTAACATAAGCAAAACACCAACTCAATGAATTAATTAAAAGTTTTTGACTGTCTACTGTTGAAATTGTAATTTTGACTTAAAAAGTAAGTAACATACTTAAACACATGCAGTTGCTGAGTCATGTCAGCTAAGTATTAGAATTAGATTAAGGGTGAAAATAAAAACCATTTATAGCTGTAACTTGATTTTACTTTTATCATGATTATAAAGAAACACAAGTTAAGGATATAAATCAAAAAAATTTGAATACTTATCAAAATACGAAAGTGCTAAAATTTAAATTTCTTCAAAGTCAAAGTCAAAATGGTTTATTCAAATAAGGATTTTACAATCACTTTTGAATCGTCAAAGTTATAAAATATTATTTTTTGAACCCTCCCACCTTCCCGCCGGTTCACAATGTTGTTGATTTCTACCGAGAAGAATCCGGCAAGAAACTCGATAGTTACTCTTTTAAAAACACTATCAATAATACAAATAAACTAAAATACAATTGATGTTTTAAATAAAAAAAATTTAGTCGTACAATTTTATGTTATTTCCATTTTAATTTGGTTTACCTATGCATCCTGTAATTGAGCATCATCAGTCCCAAGGATTTTTATCATTTACATAGTCTGAAATATTGTAGTATGCCTTTTTTCAAAGTACCTGCTTGATAAAAGATTTAAATTTACTTATTGATAGATTTTGAATTTTATTGGGAACTTTGTTGTAAAAGTGTATACATTGCCCCATAAAAGAGTTACTTATTTTGTCTAGACGTGTATTTTGCACCAACAGCTTATTTTTACTTCTAGTATTTACCTTGTGAACGAACGAAAAGTGTTCTTGCTGAAACTATTGATATTTTTATGTACATATAAAAGATTTTCATATATGTACTGCGACACTAAAGTTAAAATTTTTACTTCCCTAAACCTATCCCTCAGAGATATCCTAGATCCTAATTTATAAATAGCACGAATTGCCCTTTTTTGTAACAAAAATATTGTATTTACATCAGCAGCGCTACCCCACAATAGGATACCATATGTCATTAAACTATGGAAATAGCTAAAATATACTATTTTTGCATTGTCGACATCGGTCAATTGTCTTATTTTCTTGATCGCATACACAGCAGAGCTAAGTTTTTTGGCTAGGTTATGAATATGAGGACCCCATTGAAGTTTGGAGTCCAGCGTTATGCCAAGAAAGACAGTTGAATTAACAAGTTCTAATTGCTCGCCATTAATATCTGTCTCTGACTAACATTTGGTAATGTAAATTTAACACATTTGGTTTTTTTTTCATTAAGTAACAAATTATTAGCGTTAAACCAATTTACAATTATAGAAAGGGCATTATTTAATTCATTATAACATGTCTGTCGTCTCTTAACTTTAAAAAGCAAAGAGGTGTCATCATCAAATAAGACAATGTCATGGTTTTTTACATTATATGGGAGATCATTAATGTAAATAAGAAATAGAAAAGGACCTAAATTTGAGCCCGGAGGGACTACTATAGTGACTGCTGATCCCGGAGATCTTTCACCGTTGACATATATTTTCTGTACTCTCCTACTCATATAGGATGTCAAAAGGTCGAGAGCTTTGCCTCTAATACCATAGTGATGTAGCTTCCTGATGAGATTTTCATGTTGAACACAGTCAAATGCCTTAGATAAATCACAAAACACTCCAAGGGCGTCATGCGAATCCTCCCAGGCGTTATATATATTTTTTAATAGTGCCACTCCTGCATCGGTTGTGGAACGGCCTTTCATAAAGCCAAACTGTTTACTACTAAGTAGCTCATTAATACAGAAATGGCTTAACATTTGACAAAGTATGATTTTTTCAAAAACTTTACTGAGTATAGGTAGTATTGAAATAGGCCGAAAATTATTAGGATCTGTAGAACTACCTGATTTAAAAAGAAGTATAACTTTGCTAAGTTTCATCTCATCAGGAAACACACCACTTTCAACACAACTATTAAATAGAATGGCTAAGGGTTGTGCTATAACATGAATTATTGAATTTATAGTTTTTACAGAAAGTCCCCAAAGGTCTGTGGTGTTTTTAATGTTTTAAATGTATAAATGATATCCGTAGGACTAATGTTTTTAAATACAAAGGGAACGTTACATTCAGGAACACTAGTTTTTAATATTTTTTCTGCTAAGATTGGACTTGAGTTTAGATGTTCAGTTGTTTTGAATGGGATATTCCTAAAAAACTGTTCAAAGGCAACTGCTACCTCAGAATTTGTTTTAAAACTAGCATCGTCTACAATCAACTCAAAGTCCTGACAAGAATTCCTAGCTTTACCAGTTTCATTATTTATTATGTTCCATGTAGTTTTTATTTTATTTGTTGAATTTTTTACTTTATGTCTGAGGTGAATTGCTTTTGCAACAAGACAGACCTTTTTAAAGTTTTTTGAGTATTTTTTTAAATATTCCCTAAATATTTGGCTATTCTTCTCTTGTCCTAAGTTTTCTTTTCTATGAGTTTTTTCAATTTTTCAACTGGCATTGGCTGAATTTCTTAAATCTTTTAAAATTTCTGTTCGGATTTTCTGTTCATTTACAATGCCTTTATAATAATCTTCAATTTTTCTTTTCCTGGAACTTCCTTGAGAAACATTTGGTTCACATTCGGGATTTATCATAGCACTATTATCTCTTGAAGATGAGGCTATAATAGGACTTTGAGACAAAATTTCGTCCATTTCATCAAAGTACTTAAACTTTTAAGTTGGAGCCCCACTTTTGTTAGGACCTCTATTGTCTTTAACTTTTTCCATTTATTTTTCTACCTGGCATGCAGTAGGAGAACCAAAGCCGTTTTGAGTAATATTTTCAGCTATTTTTTTACATTTTTTCTTACAGTGGAATTTATAAATTGTGGCTGAAATGGTTTACACTGTTCTATTAAAAACAAAGTTGCATCATGGTTCCAGTGTATGAGTCCTGAAATAGTTATATAAAGTGAGATTTATTAATACCAATAAAAAAGTGCCAAATGTCAGGTTCTGTAGCCCGTCACTACATTTTGTGAGACCACAAAAAAGATGAACTTTGGAAGCCTGTATCTACCCTTATCGCCTTTCTAGTCTCTAAATAAAGAGGCTGTAACCAAGGGCGGTCCCAGGATTTGAGCCAGAGGGGGGCAGCAGAGAAACACCTTTTTTAATTCTTACTTGCCAAGAAAATGTATGTTTATTTTATTTTTCAGGCGGGCATGTTGAAACTACTTGTTTGACTAGTTGACCCAAAAAATTGATTACTTTATGATAAGACATGTCTTCCAGCAATTTGAGACACTTGTTGAGGTTTTAGAGGGAGTTTTTACCGTGTAACTGTGTACAGCTTGGCTGGTTGACGTTAAATTAAAACAATATAAAACAATAACATTGTCAGAAAACAATACTGCATTGCAGTCTTTTACAAACCTGTTGTATTAGGTGTACGATCATGAAACTGATTTTGAGTCTGTGTCAATTGCATAACTGCTGTTTGTCGACTACTACTGGAATAATTGTGTTCATCTGATACTTCAAACTGACTTTGTAATGGATCTGTTTGTAGCTCCTGTTGTATATTTGGTTTGTCCTGGGCCAAGACATACTCTATTTCTCTGTAATATATTATAAACTTACATCAGTGCATTTCTTTTAGTATAATGTTACCACATGTGATACATTTCACTTATGAAAATGCTGCTTTTATTAAGGAGCTGTAATCTTATTTATTAACATTTTGCTACTTAAAATGCATCATTATCATACATTCTTCTACCAAAACATTTGTTTTGCTTTTCTAAAAATCCACTACCTTTTTTATTTTATTAATGGTAAATACATTTTTATTAGTTATAAACATTTCAATTTCATTAACGAGATTACACGCAATTACATAGTCATTTAAATACAGCGATTTCAGTCTAATTTCTATACAATCACAAAACATATGTAATGCATCAAAAATTAACGGTACAAGAAAATCCGGGCAACTTTTGTCACAGAAAATAAGCTGGTATAAATTAATAGTAGTATTATAGCTTTTAGTTTTATACATATGAATTAATTCTTTATATATTAGTTGCCATTCGGTAACATTGAAGAAAATATCGCTATTAAAATTAATTATTTTCACACAAACTTGTGGCAAAAAATTATTAATGGCCCATAGCCCAGTATCTATATTGACACCGTTTGAATATACGTAGGTATGTTTAGATATAATAACATCGGCTATGTAACTTTCTGCCATCCTCACAATGCAATATTCATAAAAAAGCGTTGTGACCACAAGCAAACGTATTTATATTATCTTGCATTATTCTGCGTTTGTCGTCATTCGACGATAAAGCGATTGTATTAAATGATCTCGTCAATATTTGATGATTTAAAGAAAATATTCCTTCTTCGCATCACTCTATTTTTTTGGTCTAAAACTTTGTTATAATCGTCAAAATAAATGTCATTCAAAACATACTTTTTTACACCTTTAGCTTTTTTTATTTCTGATGTTTCAGTTTTTATGCAATTTAACTTAGACCGCAAACCAACAAATTCTGTTATGTTTTGGCCACCAAATTCATCTTTGAATAAACCGGGTACTTTTTTGTTGATACACTTGTATCAAAAACATCTTTAAGATTTTGTTTTAAATGTTTGTAAAAGACTTCTTTTTCTATTGAATACAAAAAGCTATCGGTGTCAGTATTACACATTTTGAGATTGGATCCATAAAAAGGTTTCATTACGGAATAGTGAAAATTATACATGTGACTTTTAGAAAGCTCTAACACAGTAAATCCAATGTATATTGGTTTATCCAGTACTACCTTTTCTGGTTTCATTTGGATTGCAACACAATTTTCGGTGAATATAGTAGCACTGTGAAAATTAGGCCTTGCTATTAATTGCTCTGCAGAATGATATTTTTTAGTTTTATTTCTATCGTCACTCCAATGATTTGTATTACTATTTTGACGTTTAACCTTTTTTCAGTATCTTCCAAAGTTTTTCCAAATATGCTATTATTCATTAATTTGAAAAAATCTTGTTCAAACGTTGATTTTGCTTGTTGTCGTAATTGTGTATTTAAGTCTTTATAATCTTTTAAATAAGAACTTTGTTTAAATTGAATAACCCTATGCACCGCACATAATTTTAAACCGGTCTTTATACACTGTTTTAAATGAACATAGTAAATTACATAAAAAAAATTGTCGTGTAAATTGGGGATTAATTTTGGCGTTCTTGAACCGGGTGGAACACATTTTTGGGGACAAAATGGCAAATCATTATGAAAATCGTGAAGTTCTTCTGGATATTCAAGGTCAACTTCTAAAATATAGCCATAATCGTTCTTATCTGGTATTTCATAAATATTCAATTTACTATTTTCTTCTTTATTTAATAATCTAAAATCGCATTGGGGTAAATATGCACACATAGCATAACTGTACAAATTGTTGCAGTCAATGTACATTAAGTATTTATCTGGTTCATTTGAATTATAGTTTTTTAAATACTTGTTGTTAGCTTTTGCATAGCGCGTAGAGCAGAAGCATACTCCTCCCCGAATTCGTTTTTGTATCATGCGAATTATTTCTAAGATATCAATAAGTTCCAATTTAACATTTGTTTTTAATAACATACTATCAAAACTTAGAGCCGGTGCCGTCACGAAGAATGCGGCTTCTAACTGAAAATTAGTTTTACAAGTTGATCTAAATTTTTCATAAATATCAGCCAATAACAATACGTCAGTCATAAGATACAAATCAGTGTATTCACCAAAATTTTTAATTTTAAATGTCTGCCAAACGCTCATAGCATATTTATAGTCTGCTCAGAAATTTTTTGGTTAGTTAAAGTATTAAAAAAAAATCTGAACGCTGGTAAACTAGTTTCCTCATATGATTTCCAATTTTTTATATAATCGTAAGGATATACTCCTTTGCGGATCAATAACTTAAATTTATTTTTTTCTTTAAAAAAAGCAGATAAGCCGTGGAAATCTTCAGTATTTAAAGTTTCAGCTAACTTTTGTAAATTGCTCCCAAAAATTTGACACATATTTATTTAAAGAGCTGTTGTAAGAGCAAACAATATAATAACCTAATACTGCTGGGATCTGTTTTTGTAAATCAGTCATACAATTTGGTTTTTTGAGACTTGACATGGTTCTAAAAAAGATTCAAAGTCCGCATAAATAACAAATGGCATATCTTGCATACGTTCAAAGTGCCTAAACCTGAAAATCGATCCTTTACTTGGTTCTTTTGTCAAAACGCCCCCGCACACATGTTCTTTTAAAGTATTTTCCCCCTTGAAAAATAGCAAAAATTCGTCGCAAAAATATACTCTACCGTGATGTTTCGTGGTCTGAGATCTAATTAATCGTTCTAAATTTTTTATGAAACAGTAATGAGTACCCTTTTTATTTTGTAAGAACAAAAGAATAACGTGATTGTATTGTCTTTGTCGCGTTTTATACAAGGGTCCAACAATTTTATTACCTGAGTTTAACCCATAAACGTTAACACTAATACTGTCGTTTTGTTTTTCAAAAATCTTAATGTCGGAAAATGATACCGGAACATGTCATATTGTTCGTATTAAATACGTTGTTGAAATTAGGATAAGATGTAGTTCGGTCAGCATTTCTTTTGACAGCCGCCATTATACTCCACAAGAAACAAAAATGATCCCTATTTTTTATATTTATACAAGCACGTTTGTTTTTTAAACATTTTGGCAATTCAATGTAACTAGAGGCTTTTAAAGGTGAATATTTATTTACATTTACTTCTAAATACAAATTTTTGAAAAAAGCCCAACCGCTGTCCCTCTCTTCAAATTCATCAATATTTTACATATTATTGCGAGAACTTCAGAGTATAAGTTGTTAAAATTATAATTTTGATGAATGGTTACATTTTCTGTAGCGAGAGATTTGATTTCGATCGAGTCATTTTTGCATAAAACAAACTCTGCAAACAGTTCAAAGTTTACTTTTAAATTAATATGCTGCGCTTATTTTACATCGAGTAGCTGACGCACAACGCGACGTGTGCGCGTGCGCTACAGTCCGCCGGCGTCGGGGGGTGTCGCGTTACTAGAGCGCGCCGCCGACGACGGTGATGCGGCAACTTCGCTAGGACATCGTACGCGATAACTAGCTATACGGCTTCTGAACGCTGAGCTTATTTTTTCTACACAATCATTTATCTCTATAGCGCTATTGTTTTAATGAATATTACTTCGAAGATGGGCAGAAAACGTTTTACTCAAAATATCTTGGTCACAAACGACACAAAAATTTTTTTTTCTTGTCATGATGCTACATAAACAAAAATAATCATAAGAATATTTATTTATAGAAATTAGAATATAGAAATTTTCCCCATAAAACAATTAATAAAAAAATATGTAGTAAAACTTTAAAAACTTTTTCTCTCCGTGTAAAATTTGCCACCTCCAGTGAATTTCCCTTTGACCTTTTTCAAAAAGATTTTAAGGTCGGCCAATTCGGGAGTCGTCGAAGACGCTTGATATTTCAGAGCGATTTGTGCTTTTTCAAGTCTGTCCAACTGCTTTTATCACATCTCTCGTGTTGTACACCCGGAGCTCGATGTAAGTGTCCCCGGTGAGGTCCGCCGTCCGACGCAAGACCCCGTCGGCCACGCGGCGCGTCAGCGACGACGCGAGTCCCTGCTGAGCGGCTGCCTTCGCCGCGCGTCGAGCTTCCTCCTCATCCTCGCTGTCCGAAGATAGCAGTCCGAAGATGTTGTTGGCGGTCGGCTTCGGGGTTGCCGGAGCGGTGCGCGCCGCGGTCTACCCCGTCGCCGTACGCGTCGGTGAAGTCACTCTCGGAGTCTTGCTCTCCGCCTTCTTTCGTGGCTTCTTAGACTTAGAAGCGCTAGTTTCGATCCTGTCGACAAATAAATACATTATGTTATTATTTAGTTAATAAACGCTCACCACTTCAGTCAGTCAATTATAAATAGTTTTATATGTTATATATTGTATGACTCTAATATGGATTAAAATTGAAAAGATTTTATTTATAAAATAAAAATGTTTTACATACCCTTGTCTCGTCTTCCTCAGAGTCCGAAAAAGAAAACAGACTTTTGCCCACCTTCGATATCTTTGTTTTAACTACAAACAGCGACCTTGGACAAAGATTAAATTCCTTATAAGAATATTTTGTTACCTATACCTAAAAACAAATCTACTTTAATTAATTAAAAATATGATATGAATTTTACTTTTATACTTTTACAAAAAACTAACATTTTATTTAAAAACTTACGAACATATTTTCTGTAGTTTTGTAGATTTTTTCTTAGCGATATTTCCAGGCAGCTCACGTTGTCGCACGTCTTTAATTTTATCTTGTAGCACACTTGACTTATTACTTGGGAATGTTAATAATTACAGCGAAAATACGGACTTTTATATCGAAAATGTAGGGAAGTACAACCTTTTTTTTTTGTTTTCAGTTATAACCAATATAATTTATTGCACACTTTTTACTTAAATGTAATGTAGGGCAATCTTATTTATTCTTGTTACTCTCAAAAATTTATACTTCCGTTTTTAAAAATAAAATAAAAACGCAACTATACACAACCAAAATTGAAACTCCGCTTATATTTTTTTCAATTATTATTATTATTATGATGCATAGTAAAAATGAGTTCTCTCATATTTTTTGACATCAAATTTTTTAATTAAAAGGTTTGCAACGTCAGAGTACGGTAAGTAAAGTCAGTATCAGCAAATAAATATGTTTACGGCAAGTTTTCAATGCAACATAAAGTAAAAAGTGTCCGTTGCTTCTTAGCCTTTGTTCAGCGTTCCGTGTAACAAAGGAATTTTCAGGCTCCTTATATTTTAAATATAAAAGTTTGTTACCAAAAAACCATCTGCTGAAGAAAAGGATGGTTGAAGTTATACCACACATTTTTTATTTTAACTTAATATATTTTTGATCTCTAGGTACCTAAAAACTTTTATATTGTACTCTCAGTTCTTACATCAATAAATTATAACCGTTCATATAATTACCCAAGTATATTGCTTACAATAGTTAGAAGATAAATCTTTTCAATGATTGTGTATGGAACCTTCATCCTAGCTCATAATTCTTATATAGTGCATGTACTATGAACACGAGTAAGGAATGGTTAGCCGACAAACCATGGACTTACAAGCGGAGATGTCTCATATATTTAAAACTATCGCATTTCTTCACGAATTTCGTAGTAGAGGTATAGGATTGTACGGTATGTTATGCGTTGGAAGCAAAGGTAATGTTGCCTACGTTAGACTTCCCAATATTACCCTACTACTGCTGCCGGAAGAACCTAGACTGGCACCAGCTTCTGTAGTAGTAGGTCTTGGGTGAGCCCACATTGTGGATCCAAATATTTCATTCATCCTCTGAAACAATATATTTAGGTACTAAAACTTAATTCGTTCAGTTGCATTTTAAAAATACCTACATTTTTCACCTCATTCACGCCGGGTTAACACTTTACAAAGTTCTTGCAAAACTCCTTATTTTTCTTTTTGGTGTCTCTCTTTCATATCCAATAGTTGTTTTAATTTTTGTTCCTTTAATTTTTAAGGGCCATGAAATCCTGTCATTTCCTGAAGTGTTATTGAGGTCTAAAAATTTTTAAAAGTTTTTTTAAACCCAAAAGTTTTGTAAAGCACTGTTCTCCTGTGACAAAGAACTTTCATTAACTTCATGCATTTTAGTGACAATTTCCTCCCAAATCTTTTTATGCCTTTTTGCACCACTTTGGAAGCTATGTTGATTTTCTTCATATAAACTTAGCATTAACATAACGCAAGTAAAATTGAAGTTAATACAATGCCAAAACTAAATTATTACAAACGCTTGACATACGGTACTATTATTAAAAAATTATAAAACCACCATCACTCTCATCACATTGTGTTTCTGTCCTGTTGAATGTTGTTTGTAAGAAAGTATGACAACCACTTGCCAAGCCTATTAAATTTTGACTTACACCCACATAATTAAAATAATTTCTTTGAGTTAACTTATTGATATTACACTACTAGGGTAATTAATGAAACTCTTACCTTCATTTTTGTGCTGCATCTCAAGTTAACTGCCCTGCTAATTATCTATTCTTATTTGTTCATAATTAATCAATTGCTCCAAGTACGCATTGTCTAAAATATTTCTTAGGTTTCAAACGAAGTATTTTGGAGCCAATTTATAAAATGTTTATGTTAACAAATATGTATCACTAAATGGGGGGACAGTAGGTACAAAAAGGGGAGGGCGATATTTTCATGGAAGAAAACACTCTTTGCAAACAAATCTCCGATGTCTTTACCTGTGGAGGCTCTGGAGAGTTGCTCTGGTGTTAACATCAAAGTAATAGTACTATTAGTACCCGCAATATGTACCGTAACGGGACTTGCAGCCATTATATTAGATAAGATAATCGTGATTAATTAAATTAAATGATAAATTTAATTGGTAAAAATTAAACATCAGTTTGAAGGTTCGCGCCAAAACAACAATAACAATAAAAATCAAAGAGTTCCCGGATATGACGTCACTAATGACGTCAGGATATGTCGTCTCTAATGACGTCATATGACTCAATAGGCATATTTGTGAGTGCCTTGAGCACAATTAACGGTTCTATAGTTACGGCTGTATTTGATTTTGAGAAGGTGTTGACTTGTCCACATGGGCAAATCTGCATATTTTATTATAAACGTAAATTATTGTGCTTTAACTTCACAATATTTGACATAGGAAGAAAAAAAGGGGTGTGTTATATGCGGGACGAGACGGTAGCTAAGCGTGGGTCTAATGAGGTGAGCAGTTGTCTGTTTGACTTTATTACAATCAATGCGTAAGAAGGTGTAAAAGCATTTCAATTTTGGTCGGATAACTGTACGGGTCAAAACCGAAAAAGAATTGAGTTTTCGCTATACTTGGATGTTGCAAAAAAATTTAGTCTCTTTTTAAAAAAGGGACACATCCATAATGAGGGTGACTGTTCACTCGCTAATAGAGCGTACGTCTTTGACAAAAATGATTTATACGCCAGATGAATGGCGTTTACTGGAGCGATGGGCTAAAGCTGATGGAAACCCTTATTGTCAAAAGTATTTGTCAAGATATTTTTTTTAACTTTAAATCCCAAGTCATAAACCGTGTAAGGTTAAAAAACAGTGTAGGAGTAAAAAAATCATGGACTATATTATTACACCAGTATTTGTGGACAAAACGGATCCTAACAAATTATACTTAAATAAAATATGATCTTGACCATGAATTACATTTTGTTTTACTTATTCGTGCAGGCACCAGAAATGCCTCGGCATAACCTGATATAGAACGTCTCTTTGATTCTGTATTCAAGATTCCTAAACTCAAATATGACGAATTGTTCAGTATGTGTGACACAGGTGTTATAGGTTCAGAACATGCCATTTTTTTCAGATCTCTAAGTTACATTAACTCTATGAATGAGAATGATGATGAATAATTAATAGTCATGATACTTTAATTTATTTCTTATCTTTAATTATTCTTTCTTATTTAGATAATAATTTATCTCTATCTTTACATATATATTCTTTACGTACACACGCTCACACACAAAGTTTGTAATTATCATATGCCGTAAAGCTTAAGTTTAATAATTATTAAACTTCTATAATTATAGATTTACAAATTGATTTTTTCTGAAACATAATTACCTACCTACATTTCTTGTTTTATTTTTGTACAAGATAACTAACATTATTAAAAAATATTAAAAATGTAAAAGGTTTTTTACTTAATCATAAGACATATTATTTACGCTTTATGTCGACGAACAAAGTCACATTTAGATATATTACTTTTTACAAACAACACATATCCACCGTACAACGGTTGATGATCTTTAAAGACTGCCACGTATCAACAGAACAAAGTCGGAAATGATTAAAAGACGGTTTTTGGAAAAAAAAAATAGTTTTCTTTTTATTGTTTTAATCAAAATAGCAACACATGGTATATTCTTGAAACATTATAATTTTTTTTTCTGTAATTTTTTATCATATTTCCAAATTATTGAGACGTGACCATAAGACGGTTTTCAAAAAGCTCTACTGTAAAGTCGCGATTTTGCAAATGCGACAATGTTTTGCGGAAGTGTCGCAATGATGTTTATATATTTAATAGGATTAATTATGTTTTCTCTTTTTTTAACAACTTTTTCGGTTAGTGCAACAAAGACCCTATCAGCTGGCAGAAATTAATGACCAGTTACCGGAAATACTATTTCAATATCTTTGATGTTTGCCTTTTTCTCTTGTTCTTTTAATTTACGAGCCAACCTTTTATTCTTGATATGTTTTTCATTCATCTTGTTTGCTTCTTCGGACACATTAAATTTATTCTGACGATATATGTGACATTCGTCGCATTGGTCCTTTTTGGGGATTAAAAGATTAAAATGTCGGTTTACAATGTCTCTGTATTGACGCTCAGTTTGTGCTTTAGACAAACATTTTGTTTTATCGTACTTTTCATTGCAAAGAATATATATGCGCAATACTTCAGCTACCATCCAAATACAATTTTGTTGATTTTTTTCTTACGTAGTGCGATTCTATTGGTACGAAAGAGTATACATGATCGCAAACACTTTGAATTAAATTTTCGTTTAAAACAGACTTTTTAAATTTTCGTTTAAAACAGACTTATGACCCGCATAGCGTCCTCGATTATCAGGTTCAACGATGGTGCTACCATCGTACTTCTCATAAGTAGTCTTGACTAGCCTTTGACTGACCGACAAAGTATTCAAGAACATAGTCTTACAGACACCTAATGTTTCATTCTGGATCTCTCTTGATTTTAAAGTCAGGGCCAAAAAATATGTATAAGTGTATTGACGTTTGTTGGGAACATCACGATTTAGAAACCTGTTTTTTTTTTACTTTTAGTAGCATATTTAATGCCATAAGCCCATTGTTTTTCTCTACTCCCTAATGACAAAAACTTTATGAAACAGTCCAATCTTTGCTCTTTGGATATCTTTTTAAAACATTTATATCCACAGTTGCAGAGCTTACCCATTAACTTTCCATTAACAATTTTGCCTCTTTTGGAAACATATTTCTTACCCAAATTTGTTAGATATTTTCTTTTTACGTCAGACCATTCTGTTTGCTTTTGGACGCTTTGATGGGTATCTGAATCTTCTTGGCTGGAATAAACAACGCACAGTGGGGTATTTGGACCAAAAAGTTGGCCAATATTTTTTTTCAATAATTATATATTTCAGTGTATTATTATAAGACAATATTCCGTTGACTAAGTAACTAACTTGACAATAAAACACAAATAAATACAGTATATTAAAATTTTATTCAGAATCAGTATCGGAACTTAATTCTATTTTTTCGTTTATAGATTCACTGGGTGACAATAATTCCAACACGTCGCTGTTATAAGTTTTTAATTTATTTTTCGGTTTTCTTCTTATACCCGATATAAGTGGATCTGAAGTGAACAGCAGGCGGTTGATGACATCCATGTTACAGGCCTCTCGTGAAAATTTGCGTGAAAAGCTTAAGCGAAATTCTCGTATGTGCTTGTTACGCGCTTCTGCTGCCTCTTCAGACAATTGACCAATAGGAAGCATGGCTTCTTGAATCACTTGGGCACCATGGCGTAACACTTTGTGCATGGTGGGTGACTGTGGGTGAAAACTGTACAGACTGACATACAGTTTTTCGGTTTCCTTTGCATAGGATTCAAATTTTTCTATATTTATCTTATATCCACTACACAAAGCATCTAATATTGTTTTTAAGCGATAAATTAAGTTTTGGTCTATGCCTGTTATTTGAGCAGATTTTTCGTATTCGTGGATATCTGAAGTTTCATGAAGGAATCTCAGTCGTATTGGCCGGCAAAATCGAGGTGATGAAGGTGTGTCATTTTGCCAAATAATTCGTTTGTTTTGTCCGCAAATCAACTGTAGAGGAACCATTGAGGATTGAAAAATGTTGGCGTCTGACTCAATGTCGTTTTCAAATTTCATTTTAAATTGGGCTTGTTGGGAGCCGTCACAGCCCCACTTAGAGACCAAAACAATTGTCTTTTTTTCTTTGTCACTCAAGTTATTCAATAAATCTTCTCCTAAGTGCATAAGTAATCTTTTAGCTGTGATATCCATCAAGGCCTGTAATTTAACTTCAGCACAGGTAGCGGTCACCCTGTAAGCCTCTTCAGGAGGATAAATCTCCTTTTTTGCCTTTTGTAACACAGAGTAACACGGATAGTAGCTTTTGTTTGTGTCCCGTACAGCATTGTATCCATCTCTCGAAAGGTTCGCATCGGCTATCATCGAGAACGTTCTTAAGATAGAGAGTTGACGTTGTGGTTCTTTACTGCTAAGATAGGCTTCCTTATATTTTTTAGCTCTTGTTGGTGTCTTTTGAAGTTCTTTCATGACCCGGGAAGCATCAGCTTTGCCAGTTTCCCGCATTTTCATTTGTGTCGCGTATGCTAATTTAGCTAATTCGTTTTAGCTTCGTAGATCTTCTGTTTTCCGGCGTTTTGTCCTCTCGCTTGATTCTAGAAATAATTTCCGTGGACGACCGGGACCAGAAGTAATAGCTAAACAAAAAAAAAAAAAACTTATGCAAAAAAGTCTCAACATCACATTTAAAAAACGGAATTAAAAAGGTAATTACTACCTGCTTGTGCCTCGAAAGATCTGGTTTTGTTGCTTCCAGTGTTTGCATCAGGTAGCAGTATAATTCCGTTAAGCCAGTCTTTATTGATCTTTTCAAACACCACCTTTGTTTTATGCGCTGCGCGCCACCTTTTCTTGAATTGGTACTTAACATTTGATAATTTATGTTTCACATTAGATTTCTGCTCGGCATTGTCATAGTCACAGAGAAGCTTATTTTCCATAAAATCAAGTTTCTTGTCAATAGTCGCCCCTTCCATCAGATCGTACAACTGATTTCGAGTCATAGACTTTAGTCCAGAGCGGCCTAGAATCAAATTCATATATTATTAAGTAGTACATATTTTTTTGTAAGGTTACATTAAGTATTTTATTTAAAAAAAATAGGCGCAAAAGGCGGTTAATTGAAGTTGATACCTAATCAACATTTGTTAGAGCTTGATACAAAATAGAATTTAAACCTTAATAAAGTTAAGAACAGATTTAAAACTCCCAATATCTTTCGGATTTTGAAAAATTAGTAATTTGTTTTACTGGTGACATTGTGGCCAAGCCAGACAGATTTTATTTGACACCTATTCGTGAAATAATAAATTAAAACCTAGAACATACCTGGCTCCACAGAATCCATCACAAACTTTTTAACAAATATGTATTTTGAAAAAATCACAGTTGATTGTTTAAACACAATTTTTAAGCACCTGGATATCGTACACGAACACAATGAATGAACGGTGAATCCGGACTGAGCGGTGCGGGCCGGTTTTAGCTTCTGGTATTTGATTCTATTGTTATCGAATGCTTTGTTTCTTTCTCTTTCTAACGATGTAAGATACTCTACTAACCTAACAACTTGCGGAAAAGGTATTATGACCAGTTTTTACATTGAAATACCCCACTGTGCAACGCCTGGACTACTATAAGCAGTGGATGGAGACGCCACACACTCAGCCCAGTGATCATGCATACAACAACAAAAAATATTGGCAAGCTTTATGAACGTTTTTAGGTGAAGGCATCGGGGTAGGACTTCATAATTCAGAACGGGGAGTAGAATTTCCAATACTTGCAAAAAAATCAATTACAATATTAGGAGAGTTTTCGAAACTAGTTAGAACGACCGTTCAGGTGGCCCGCCTCCGGTAAAAAACCGGATGATGTAGGAAACGATGGAAGTTTCTAGGCATCCACTCTTAGAGGTCCATTCCCGCGATATGATTTAAATAAAGAGATCAAAGAATCTCTGTTTGTTTTGACAACGCTATGTCAAAATATATTGCTTCACGTATAGCTTGACGTGGATGAATAAAAATCTACTCTGAGATATTTTTAAACTAAAGTCTCTATAAAATAAAATAAAAGAGAGAGGAAATCGTAGACTTTAGAGGGGAACGGACTAGAATAAGGGCCAGTGTTTCCAACTGGGAAGACCGCCTTAATGCACTGGAGACAAGAGTTAGTTCAATAGAAAAAAGTCTGAGTCAAATAGTGGACTAGAGAGCTATCAAAACTCTGAGTGGTTGTTACTATCTCCGAACTGCAATCCAAACTTAATGAACAGGATCAGGACCTCCTGCTGAATGACATAGAGATAACAAATCTTCCGGAGGACAAAGGTGAAAACTCGACTCATTTAGTTACTATGGTTTCATCCAAAATTGGTATATCCTTAGATGAAAGAGACATAGTGAGTGCAGTTCGAGTCAGCCCACAGAAAAAAGAGCAGAAGGGCAGCGAAAACGGAGCGGTTGGTGCGCGACCGCGCCCTCTGGTGGTGCGGCTTACGCGCAGCCATTCGTGACGAATTCCTGCGCAATGCTCGCGTGCGTCGCAGAGAAACGTCTGCTGATATGGGTCTTCAGCAGGAACCAAGAAGATAATATATTAATGAGCATCTGACCAGGAACGACCGGCAAAGATTTTTTAAAGCTAGCGAAGAAGCACGTAGAGTAGGTTGGAAATTCGTCTGGACAAAAGAAGGCCGGATCTATGAACGACAGGATCAAGGTTCTTATCTAGCTAATATTTTTTGTAATACCAGTGTTGGATCCTAAGAAAATTTGCATATTATTTTCAGTGTAATCTAAAGTGATCTACACCTTGCTTTGTATTGATGTGTGCTATTATTCATTGCCAATAAGTACTAATAAATGTCAATTTAGTTTTGCCTATAGAGCGTATGTATCTTATTTGTTACGTTGCATTATGCCAAAACAGCTATCTTATTTACATTTTATATATACAAAAATCATTTTATATATACTCCTCATGTCAGTACTATTACGAACGAATATTTGTTTATGCTGTAAAACTCATCAAGATTGTTTCATTGAATACTTTTTATTTCTGTCTCAGGATTATATAATCGGGTTTGTACATTGTCACAGCAAAGCTTAAAGATGCATTAGTGTAAAAATTTTACAGTTGGACCCTTTTAATGAGACATGGATCCGGGATGGAGAGGACGCCCGCGCTCCTATGGTTCCAGGATACAGGTTTAGGCATGTTCCTTAATGTTAGGGGAGGCTGAGGTGGTGGAGTAGGCTTTTACTTAAAAAAAAAGAATATATGCGTACCTGTCCACACCCAGTCTCTACAAACATAGAGCAAATGTGGATAAGTGTTAATGTAAATATGTTTAAATTAGTTATTGGAACTGCCTACCGTCCACCCAGGATGGATGTTAGCAATTTCTTAGATGCAATTACAACGTCCGTAAGTTCTTTCTTATATGCAGATTACATAATACTTTCTGGAGATTTTAATATAAACCTTTTAAATACATTAGAAAACAAAACTACATAATTAGTTAACTGTTTGCAGACTTTAAGTCTTACCATTAACAGACAAACCAACTCATGTGCACAAACGCGCCTGTACGTAAAACATGTGTTGCACACATTCCTGACCTAGGAAATCATGCAGTAGTATATATTGAATTGAATTTTGAGTGAGAAGGATCTTAGATCCATAAATATCTTGACATGTATTTCGAAGGTCCTAGAAAAATTTGTCAGTACATACTCAATTATCAAAGTACTTGGAGCAACACAGCATACTTCCCACAGTTCAGTCAGGATTCAGGAAAAATCATAGTACAGCAACGGCTTTGTTGGATGTTGTCGACGATCTGCTGCACGCAAGAGACAGTGGCATGGGAGCAATCTTGGTACTCCTTGACTTCTCTAGAGCTTTTGAATCCATTAATCCTTCGCTATTGTTTTCTAAGCTTTCTTATTATGGTTTTGACTCTTCAACGATTGCTTGGTTTCATTTTTTTGTAATATGTCTCGGTTAGTTGAAGTCACAAAGGAAGATGGGTCGACATGCATGTCTGTATTAAAATCAGTAAAGCGAGGTGTGCCTCACGGTTCAATCTTGGGGCCATTGCTCGTTCTTTTATACAGTGCAGATATATCTACATGCATAAAAAATTGCAAATTCCATATATATGCAGATGACCTGCAAATCTATTAGCCATTCCAGCCACAAGACACAGCAACATCTATAAATAAGATTAATGAACACCTTAATAGAATTGCTAGCTGGTCAGCAAAAAATAATCTTGTTTTAAATCTTGGGAAAACAAAGTTCATAGTGTCCGGCTCTAAAAAGCAAGTGCAGCTAATCAATCAATATCAGCTATCAATATCTGATTTAACAATCCCATTGAATGTGTGTCTGAAGCCAGGAACTTAGGCCTTATTATGGATAGCCACCTAAGGTTTAAGACACACATCTTGGAAGCTGTTAAAATTGCTTTTATCGTTTAAGTTTACTATACAAAATGAGACCATACCTTAGTATAGATTTGAGAATCCAACTATGTGAGTCAATTGTTCTGGCAAAAATTAATTATGCTGATACTTATTATGCTTATTATGCTGACACTGTGTGAACATGGCCCATGTTTACTAAGTAGATCAAATCGCCTGATACAGAGGGTCCAGAATGCATGTGCCAGATTTTGTTTTCCTATTCCTCCTACACACACGTCTTATCTAAATTGTGCTAACATGCTTAAAATGGAGGCAAGAAGAAAACTACACCTTTCGGTATTGTTGTTTGGGGTTATTAAAAGCCAAAAGCTAATTTATCTTTACCAAAACCTGTCATGGGCACGTGAGAAAAATAGATACGAGACTTGGTCCTCATCTTACTTAATTCTTTGTCCTCGCCATAGAACGGCAGCCTTTCGTGGTAGTTTCAAGTTTGCTGCTAGTCGGTGTTTGAACGATCTACCACCCGAGCTTGCCGAGCAGCAAACTCGAAAGTAGCATTCAGTAAAAGCTTAAGGAAATATCTTTTAGTTTAGACAAACAAACAAAAGTGTAATATTCTTACCAGAGCTGCACATGGTCCACCTTATTGATAGGGAGCACTGTCATAAAAATAGCAGTATTGCACAATATTTTAACAAAGTTTTCATTTAACTTCATATGTACATAAAATTGATTGTTGTTGTTTGGATCCAATGCCCTGTTCCTTTGGTCCAGGGATTATTGGAAAGTAAACTTCGTTAGGTATGCTGGTAAAATATATAATAAATAATAAAGGGGAACAGGTAAAAATGACTGATCGTTAAAAACGAATGCAAGGACAACCATATGTTAGTGATGCGCGTTGTCTTGAGTCCAAAGACCATCTTGCGTCGCCCCTCCTCCGTCGAAGCGAGTTGGCAAACGCCGTAATTACCATATAGGTATTGCATACCTTTCTTATTACGGCGACCAAAAGCGCGCATTGATAGTTAAACAGTTGTTCTAAGTAGTGTTTGTAACAATGTACTCTGTGGTGATTATATCCTCTTTGATTGGAGTGTTTTGTTAATCCTTTTTTTGAGAGGCCAAGGACTACGCCATACAGCTTAGTCTTCAAACTTGCGTAATGAATTACCTTAAATTATCTATTTATCTGTTGTTTAATACTAAACTATCACAGTTGTAAATATTTTAAATTTATGTCTATATTATATGTATCTTTATATATTTAAATATTCGTGGTATTCTAAAGTAATGTAGATATTGTATATGTAAGTGGAAGTCTACAAGTATGCACCGAAATTAAGTCGGTGCCCTTAATTTGTGTAGAGAACGCAATATTCTGATTTATCAGTTCCTTTTTTGTTAAAGTAATTAAGAATACTTTAAAGATAGTATTTAAACAAAGAAATAGATATATTTTTTTCTCTGTATAATGTTCTGTGGTATAGGATATGTTTATTTAGCCAATTCAGCGAGCATGTATTTTTTTTTGGAGATCTGACGGCGAATAAAGGGCTCCACTGAAAATCAGTGTTGTGGCTTTTTCGCAGCTTATGGTGAGTGGATAACCTATTTGGCATTATGCAACACAAATTGAATACTTATAGTAGGCGTTCCTGGCGTTGCTGTACGACCCGTACAGCTTCTTCAAAATTACTACGAAGGCAAGGGCGTATTAACTTCTAAGCATGTTAATTTTAACCCAAGGCATTCACCTAAAAATTTAGCTGAAAATAAAGTTTAAACAGATGGCCCACCTCTCAAGGTCTACATCTAACTTCCCTCTTAAGGTCAACGGATGTTCTACCTCTGAAGGTCTACATCTGAACATTTTGGGATTTGCAAAGTATATTAAAAGCAAAATATTTTTAAACAAAACATGCAGGAAACACAATCGATCCCCTCTAAATGTATACTGTGGGATCAACCATGGCTATTATATATAATAGCATTATCAAATACAAGAAACTAGATATTAATCGGACCGATATTAGTATGTGATTAGAGTCATACCATAAGTTTAAGTGCAAATCTTGTGATCTTGTTGGAGTAACTATATCCCCAGCAATGCGAGGACGAAATCCATACAAGAGCTCTAAAGCTTATTTACATTCGAATTAAGCCCTAACTGTTCCTTTGGGATGTACGCTTCCCAGTCGTTTTGATGATCTCCTAGATATGCCACTAAAGCATCTAATATGGTACGATTAAATTGTTCAATTTGCCCGTTGGCTCTTGGGCTAGCAACCGCTGTCATGACATGCTTTATTTGTCGTTCAACATAGTACTTTAAACTTTGTGACAGTCGAAAGCCTTACCACGACCTCTAATAATTCTGCTGTACCGAACGTCCTATAGAATAATCAAGATTTTGCAAACCCTTATCAAACTGGTATAACGTACAGCTTTAATCCAAATAAATCTGGTGAATGCATCGATTATCACAAAACTATACATTTTGCCAGATGGACTCTTATAAAATGGACCAAGGTGATAGTATAGAAAGGTATAGAAAAGGGATGGGTCTATGGGTAAAAAAGAGAAAGACTGTCTGAAACTTTTCCTGGCTAGGGTCATTAAGTCCTTAGGCTATGCCTAAAGTAAGTATCACAGGTTGAATGCACACCTTTGCCCCTATACATAGGTATGTACACCGTTACGGTAAGTAGTATGGTTAGGGCGCAAAACACATGTGAACTTATGAAACACAATAGCTTATAACTCAGCAACCGAGTTACATGAGATAAAGATAAATATATCGCTAGATGCTTCTCATAGGCATCTATCAAAATAAATAGGTTTCATACAGGTAACTTTAAGCCCTGAAGAAAAAGAGTACAAGGAAAATCCTGAAAACTTGTTTCACACATTTTTTCATTATTTAACATAGTGACAGACACCAAAAACACGGAAAGGTATGTCCGAATTTTAGGTCTATTTATTTTTGACATATAGCACAAAGTCTGTAGTCATCTAGTGTAGGCAGAAAGCCCTGAGAGCTAGAATTCCAGCTCTTCTCTCACTACGGCCTAACCGTAGACGATGGAACATACCACTATACGTCATTGGAACCGCCTCCGAAAGCTCTATCTTAGGACACCTAAATCGTCATTATAGCTCCTACCGTTTGGCTATAAAACCTAAAAATGTAAAACAGCGTTATTTTATTGTCAAGCCGCGAATCGTGTGACTGTGATGGCAATAGCCGATAGAGACCCCAACTGTCAGTAGCGATTTATAGCTAGGTAGATATACCTACACTTTCGATATATGTCTATATCGACTACTATATGTTGTCTTTCACTAAGTTTTTGTGTGGGCTAGATTTTCAGTCACCACAGTAGGTACAATAAGTTAAGTACTAAATCTAGAAGGTTCTATGGAACAACCTCTGATGGGGTTTTTCATTTTTATTATAAATATAGAACAAATTTTGTATTTGTACTCAGTCAATCAAGAAGCATCAAGAAGAAGTATCCATCAGATACTAATCTATATTGTTTAAAGTGAAAAATTTGTAAATTTGTGTTAGAATTAAGTTAGAAGCATAAGATAAAAAATAAAATCGGTCTGTTGTGTGCATATACGCGTTTTAATATCTCAAGCGCCTAAGAAGAAACTCCTTGTCACGGGCAAAACCTTGTGCCACAGATTTCGAAGGGTCTGTCCGCACAGTATTTCTAAATAAAACGACGTATCTTACTAAACGAATATTTAGTTCTGATTGCATCACAAGCTTTATTGAAGTTGACATGACCAAGAAAGAGCACTTGTCCTCAAACTCGTGTTCGCAAGGCGAATGCGTTCTAATACAGCCCGATGTTCAAGAGCCTGAATGTGGTCCTCCGCGTAAATTAAAATATCATCAATATAAAGCTGTTGCGAATTTTAAGGATTTCGTTTTTTTTTCGTCACCTTGTTTGGCGCGCGTAGCTCCACGCACTTACGCTTCTCGCCCATCTTTTTAGAAACTAAGAGAACTGGGCTCGCCTATGAAGAGTTTGCTACTTCAATTATACCGTTACTAAGCAAATCGGATACAATGGAGCGTACAATGTCATGATCACTAGCAAACATGCGATATGGTCGATAGTATATAGGTTTAGTATCCGTTACTTCGATTTTCATTTTAATGTCACATTTACCTATTTTATGTCCGTTCTCTGAAAAGCAATCTGAGTATTGAGACAAAATTTCTTTTAGTGTACTAAAAATCAATGATTCTACATCTTTACCTACTTTATACAGGGTGTCTCCTCTAATTCTCAAAAAAAATATCCCTGACTTTCCCTGACCATTTTTAACTTTATATATTATATCTATGAAATCTTTCAAGTTTGTTAAGTTTATACTATTATACTTTCATACCAACCCTGAAATAGAGGTTCTTTGTTTTACTGTTTCTACTTGTTTTTGGTCTTAGTGAATTCAACGATGAATCCATATTAATGTACACAAAAAAAAAACAATAAAACTCAGTTTTTTTTGGAATCAACTACTTTTTAAAAGTTATAGAGATCAATTTGAGCAGAAATCAACTACTTATTAAAGAAAAAATAAAAGAGATCGATGTAAGTAAAAATCAACATCTTTTAAATAGTTATAGATATCAATTTAAGCAAAAATCAACTACTTATTTAAGAAAAAAAAAACATGACTACTTTAACAGAAAAATTAATTTAACTAATGATTAATATGTATTCAGTTAAATCAAATAATAATAATTAGACTAAATTAATGCTTGCGTTATTTGAAAGTTTCCTCCCCCCTTGACATTTTTTATACTATCATAAATGATTCTCTGTGACACAAGCGACTCTTCTAGTAGATTTTCCACTAACAGGGATTTATTAATCGAAAATCCTCCTTCAACGCTTGCGTTTCATCAGATATTATAAAACAACCTTTCATTACGGACCATATGTCTTTGTATTCTTTCTTACCTCCAATTAAAAGAATGGTAAAATTCGTCAAAGGCCGATGCTGTCGTCTTTGTAATTTCCAAACTTTTCGCTTCAAGAACTTTGCGCTGCAGATGCTTTTTAAATAAATTGTTTTTGTGCGTTGTCTGCTTCTTGGACACAAATTTTTCCAGCATCGTGTAATGTTTCTAAGACGATGTCCACACTTTTAGGGTTCCGTAGCCAAATGGCAAAAAACGGAATATATCATTTTTTTCTAAACTGAATAGTATGCGCGAGAGACACTTCAAAAGTGGTAAAATGTGTGTAACTTTATAAATAAGAGAATGAAAAACAAAAAAAAAATATATGATGTACATAACCATGCAAAGAATTTTTTTAGTAAGTAGTTTTTATTTAATACGTTATAAATAGTAAACCGCAATTTACCATTCATTCAATCAACTCAAGTATAAAAATGTTTTTGTTTGCGTTTGTAGATTACATAAATGGTGGTAGGTACGGAACCCTCGGTGCGCGAGTCCAACCACCACGGTGATTCTTCAAAATGTTAGGATCGAAACAGGATAAGCCACGAACAAAAGGGATTTTGATAGGGCTTCTTTCCCGTAATTTCTCTATCAAAACAATGATAAATTTTCTTAAGTCGCCTTTGAACAGTAATCGATCTTTGTCAGTGCATTTTGTTTCCTTTAAAAGGCATTTAGCTTCGAAACCAATGGAAATGTTTTCCATTGCTATTAATTTTTTTGAGTCTTTCAAGTCCAGATCTTTGATCTTCTCATCAGAAGCAGCTTGAAGTTCTTTGGGCTTGTAGCGAGTGAAGTATTTTATTTTGTATATGTAGTGTTTAATAAGCTTTAAATTACCCTTTTGCGTGTTATTATTTCAAAATCATTGTAAAATTCTATATCCATACAGGCATGGAATGCCATACTCATTTACGTCAACAGTCTTTTAAATCTGATTTTTAAAAAGATGACAGATGGAAAAATATTGAAAAGTGAGTCTTTTGGAGATTTTCTCAAAGATAGATGTTAAAAGCAAAATTTGCAATTTTTACCTAAAATAAATAGGAATTAATCTTTTTGGAGTGCATCAATTTCTTCGAGAAACAGGAACTAAGGAGATGTAAATTACAAGAGGAACTTACCGCACGAGATTTAATAAGAGAAGGTTTGAATTTCTCGATAAAATATCTCAAGGTTGTGGGTTCTACCACAAACCCTCCCAACAAGTACCTAAGTGCATTTATTTGGATAGGTGATTATTGCTATATTGATTCTGCGGATTGGTTTTTTTCGCCATATTGATTTTTAATTTCTCAATCTGAAAAGAATGGTAATGGCATAGATTGCTGAAAATTGGTGAATATTACATCATATTACGATTAATTGATATTTTCGACAATACAGTCGACCCGAAAGAAAAATTACGATACCATCGTCTAGATAGGAAAAAGACGGCAAAATAGATAAATTCGGAAACTGAATTTAGTGCAATTTATTATGGAATTATAGACTTTCAAATTGTTTATTTGTAAATTAGTGATTGTATATAAAACTAAAAATAAATTGTATTAACGAACCTATCTTTTCATTTATCTTCCCCTGGGGAATTGAGTCTTAACAAGCGGCGCCCAACGGGATAAAAAATACAATTTTTTATAGTTCTGTATACGATCACCTCACGCAAAAGGTTTTTTTTTAAAAAAAATAAATAGACATAATTTATATTTTTTTTTCAAAATTCAAAAAAAATGCAACTATCTGCGTTACATTCATGTTTTACATGAGATTTTCGGACTCGTTTGGCTAATAACTATTTTTTTTTCTTTCGTCTCTTGTTTAAACAGTTAAAAGGTTGTATTGTAAGAAAACTTTATTTATTTACTAATCGTCAGATTAGTAACGAATTGCTAATATTAATAGTGTTTAATATTCATATAGGTCCACCAGGAAAAAATACTTCGGAGAAAAACGTTTACATCGTTTTTTCTTGTTTTTTTTGGACAAATGGAGACAGTGAAAAGCTGTGTCGTTTAATTATTTATATTTGTCTCAAGTAAGGGGTTCTTTTACTACGTTATAAAACTACGTAATTTAACTAATAAATAAAAAGTCCCTACTAATAATAATTTTATTTTTGTTGTTTCCAAGATTATCTTCGTCGATTATGTCTAAAGCAGTACTTGACATAAGTGGGATTACACGTATAACATCTTGGAATCAATTATATTAATATTGTTTTTACAGAGAGACTGTAAAGTAGTAAAAGCTTCGTTACGAATATTTTACTATTTTCTTTAAAGGAAGTGTGGGTCTGTGAAAAAAAAAAAAAAACCAGTAAAAATGGAAAAAACTATTAAATATCACTTGCTCAACAAAAGTGAGCTGATCTATGAAACTTTAGTGAGATTTGAGAAACCAGAAGAATCTTTAATAGGTCTGAAGCGTCAAATATTAAAGTTGGTTAAAAAATTACCAGCTAATGAAGTACTTGAGTCAACTTTAGATCCCAAAGAGGATATTGAAGGTGTGAAAAAAAAGCTACTTTAACTTTAACAAAAGTTAGAGGACACAGGTATTAATAAGGAAAAAATTAAACGATTGGAAGCTTTTTTAAATCATATACATTTTAGATTACTACGTATTGACATCACGGATAAGTTAAACTTGGGTCCAGAACTGGCTACAGTTAAAAATGAGTTCCAAAAATTGGATAAATTATGGAATAACAAGATTTTAGAGATTACTGAACTAGAATTTAATTCATTACAAGAAATTTCTGATTTAACTGATGACAATAGGTCAGAAGTCGGTAGTTTACCTGGAATTAACCAGGTATCTCAAAAATTTAATGAGGTCTTCAATAATTTAGAAGATGCAGACGTTAAACAAAATAAATTTATTACAGTTTCTTGTGATAGAAGCTCTGCACTTGAATTGAAAAGATTCAATTATAATGGGAAATCCTGCCCTAGGTCGTTTTTGCAAAAACTAGAAGAATTTAGGCTTTCTAGGAATATAAAGAAAGATTTACTGTAGCTGGTCCTCTTAATTTATTAACGTCTGCGGGTAAAAATACGCCAAGATTTAAATGGACGAAAGAAGCGGATAACGCATTTAATACTTTGAAAAATCATTTTGTAAATACACCTATTTTAGCTTGTCCCAATTATGATCTACCATTTAGTGTACATTGTGATGCATCTGGTTTTGGCATAGGTGCAATGCTTACTCAGGAGGTAGACGGCAATGAGGTTGTTGTGGCATACATGAGTAAGTCTTTATCTAAACAACAACGGAATTACTCGGCGACGGAGCGAGAAATGCTAGCGGTTATTCTAGCATTAGAGCATTGGCGTTGTTTTCTTGACAACGGGAAACAATTTATTATTTTTACTGACCATGCTGCATTGAAATGGTTTTTAAAATTATCTAATCCAACGGGTAGGTTAGCCAGATGGACCATTCGGTTGTCTTGTTTTAATTTTATTTTAAAACATAAAAGATGAAAGGACAATGTCGTTCCTGATATTTTATCTCGGTCCACCCCTATAATAGAGGACACATCAACTGACGTACAGACTGACGTAGATGATGTTTTCCATAAATACGTAGAACCAATTGATACTGATCGGAGTATGATTTGGTACGAACAAAAGCGAACCAATTGCTTAAATAATCCATCAGATTGTTTAGATTTCTGTATTAAAGACGGGAAATTACTTAAAAAAGTTGAAACGGAACCTGATAGTGATTACATGTGGAATGAGGTTCCGAATCCTAACGATAGGCTTAATATTATTGCGGCTAAACATACGGAGCCGTTTAACTCACATTTTGGTGCTTTTAAGACCTTTAAAAAGATATCAAAAGATTTTTATTGGCCAGGAATGTTCCGCCAGATATCCAACTACATAGCTGATTGTTCTACATGCTTGGCTTACAAGCATCAAAACCATTCCCCATTTGGTGTCATGGGAAAACCTAAAATTTGTTCACGTCCTTTTCAATGTATATCCATTGACTTAGTTGGTCCTCTACCAATGACAAGGGATAGGAATCAAAACATCTTGGTTGTCACATGCTGTTTCAGTAAATACTGTTTAATTTTTCCTTTAAAAAAAAGCCACAGCGGCCAATGTATTAAAAAACCATTGCTATTAATCGTAATATTATTAACATTGTAACGTGACAACTTGTGCCTTTCACTTTTTATGTCTGTCTCTCTCGCTCTTAGGCGGGCTAACCATGCCGCGTGCCTCTCACTCGCTCTCATTGTGAGCGCATAACGTGAGCGGAGCGTAACGCAGTTTCTTGAAGTGTCACCCGGCAAACCAATTTATAAGACGTTGTCACGTCAAAACCTTGGAAAACGATGTTTTCTTGGTTTACGGAGTACCCCAAACAATAATTATGGACAATGGTTCACAATTTACCAGTCACGATTGTAAAAATCTTTGGGAAAAATATAACATTCCAAAAGTATTTTACACTCCACGTTACTGTCCACAAGTAAATACTGTGGAACGTTATAATAAAACTATTATTACGGCTATTGCAGCCTTAGTAGGCGAAGACCACCGAACTTGGGACAAATTTATTCCACAAGTACAAATGGCTATTAATTCGTCTTGTAATCATACGACTGGCTATTCACCAGCGTTTTTAGTTTTCGGCCGTGAATTAGTGAGTCGCGTTATACGTAAAGTTTCGCCGTTAGTATACGAACTGGTGGACTTAAATGATAAAAATGTGGGTATTTACCATATTAAAGATTTTAAATGTTGAAGATACCTCTTAAATTGAGGGCACATTTTGTGCAATTTAATTATAATTAACTACTTATGTAATGGACCAAAGAAATTGTTTTTTAAAGTATTTGCTATATATATTATTGTTTATGAAGCTAATATATGCTTTCCTAATTGTTTTGCAACTAACTTAAGAGTTAGTGATGTGTTTTTTAAATTACTAATCACGATATGTTTTTTCTTTTACCTTTTTCAAAATGCAAAAAGTCATTTGTACGACACCGTCGTTATTATAAAAATAACATTTAGACCTAATTTAATTTATATTCCTCTTTTACCTTCTTCAAAATTCAAAAAGTCATTTTAACGACACCGTAGTTTTTATAAAAATAACGTTTAGGCCTTTATTAATATTTTGTTGTTTTTTTTATCTTTTATTTCCTTTAGAGGAAAAATAATTTTATTTTCTTTCGATTGGCATGCAAGAGATGCTTTGATTTGTATTTATATTTAACTACGAATAATAATTTTCATTAAAGTCGATTGGACGCATTCTTTATTTATATATTTTAACTGATTCTCAAAAAAGCTATTTGTTCTCTCACGTCAAGAGACGTAATTTCTATATTGTATATTTTTTTTGTCTATTTGACACGTAATTGAAACGTAATTTAACGTTATTTTATATTTGTTCTCAATATTACTATAACAACGACAAATTTCGTTGTTGATGTCTGCGACATTTTTTATTGTAATTTGCTTTACATAGTTTCTTTAGTAGTACTCCTTCCTTGGGTCGGTTATACGACTTTTGCGTTATTAAATGGAGACCAAAGAGCACGACATCTTTGGCTCATATTAATTCTAAAAGCTATTGTAGCTTATTATATAAAAATACTTAATTTATTTTAACTAATTTTCTTTATTAATTATCTAATTTCTTACTCGTTTTACTTTCTAGCTACTTTCAAACTTGCAATTTTAGACAGTCTCTTTAATATTTATCTCATAATTAAAGGATTTTAATACAGCGGGGTTTTAGCTTGAGCAGTATGACAACTCATTAAATAAGCTTATGTCCAAAATATGGAGCGGAATGACAACTCCTTAAAAAAGCCCTTGTCGAGGAATTTGAGCGGTGGGATAACTCATTAAATAAGCCTTATATCGTAGTCCTAGTTGTAATAAGGCATTTGGCCAAGATACAACAATAACATCAAGTCCCTTACAGATCGGTCATGGGGTTCCTTAGCGGTTATGCCCTTTGTGTGTGGATGAATGTATAGGAATTATATGAGGTAAGCGTGTTAGGTTGGGTTAGTATGAGTGATGAGGTTAGAGTATTAGATGCGTACGTGATGTAAGTTTTTAGGGATCGGTTCTGTTTTTTAAATTATTAAACTAACAGCCGGAAAATTCGTCTAACCGAATTTTCACGAGGAAGGGGGGATAATGTAGCGAGTGAAGTATTTTATTTTGTATATGTAGTGTTTAATAAGCTTTAAATTACCCTTTTGCGTGTTATTATTTCAAAATCATTGTAAAATTCTATATCCATACAGGCATGGAATGCCATACTCATTTACGTCAACAGTCTTTTAAATCTGATTTTTAAAAAGATGACAGATGGAAAAATATTGAAAAGTGAGTCTTTTGGAGATTTTCTCAAAGATAGATGTTAAAAGCAAAATTTGCAATTTTTACCTAAAATAAATAGGAATTAATCTTTTTGGAGTGCATCAATTTCTTCGAGAAACAGGAACTAAGGAGATGTAAATTACAAGAGGAACTTACCGCACGAGATTTAATAAGAGAAGGTTTGAATTTCTCGATAAAATATCTCAAGGTTGTGGGTTCTACCATAAACCCTCCCAACAAGTACCTAAGTGCATTTATTTGGATAGGTGATTATTGCTATATTGATTCTGCGGATTGGTTTTTTTCGCCATATTGATTTTTAATTTCTCAATCTGAAAAGAATGGTAATGGCATAGATTGCTGAAAATTGGTGAATATTACATCATATTACGATTAATTGATATTTTCGACAATACAGTCGACCCGAAAGAAAAATTACGATACCATCGTCTAGATAGGAAAAAGACGGCAAAACAGATAAATTCGGAAACTGAATTTAGTGCAATTTATTATGGAATTATAGACTTTCAAATTGTTTATTTGTAAATTAGTGATTGTATATAAAACTAAAAATAAATTGTATTAACGAACCTATCTTTTCATTTATCTTCCCCTGGGGAATTGAGTCTTAACAGGCTTTACAATTTTTGCCATGAGACAGGGCGACATGTAAAAATGGTGCTTAAGGTTTATTTCCTTGAAATCGCCTTAAGAATGGACAGGCATTTATAACTGACTTTGTACTTGCTAATTGAGATTTAAGTCAAAGGTTTTTCACTAACGTTTTTAATGTCTTCTTATTTTCGCTTATTGGTACAGATTCATTTTCGACAAAATCCTTAATTTTATCGAATTTTTTTAGAGCCCTGTCTGAACATGGTCCATTTTCGAGCCATCTGATGGATGTGAATTTCATAGGCAATTCTGTTCCTCCAGTTATAGATGTGTAAAATGCTCGCCGAGCAGGGCTGCCTTTGAAATAATTATACATAGTTCTCAAAACTAGATATACTTGCCAGCTTGCCTTATTATGGCAAGTTTTAACAGCACCACTCACGGTATGTAGACCACAAAGTCCAATGTCTAATAAAGAGTTATTTTTACAGGAAACTTCCGTTTTCAGTTTTTTGAAGAAACTGTTATTTACACTAGGTCCATCCATTGAAACTTGCAATGCAACAATTTTCCGAGGTCTAGGTCTGACAAACACTCTAAAAAACTGCTTAGTAAATGTTCAGCAGTAAACCGCCCCATAAAAACACTAGTCCAGTATCTCGATTCAACTTTGTCTGAATCTGTGTTCCAGATTCGAATTACCAAACCCATTTGGCATTTTGTGACACCTTATTTAGGCTCCCGTCAAAGGAAATTTGAAATTTGACATAGAATTTAAAATTTTTATTTATATTTAGCAAATTTGTTCTTAAATCAATCAAATCAATGGGCTATACCGTGATTTATGACGTATGCTGCCTTAGTTTTGCCCATAGAATAACCTAGTGCGATCTTGCTGTCAGTAAACATTCTCTCTTAAAGGCTTTGGAAGTTCTGTCACATGAATTTAAGCAGTTTTTATCAAAAATTAACTCTAACGCCCAAATTATTTCAGCAGACGTAACTGCATCGTCCTTATATGTGTTTTGGGAGGTACGGACGGCTCTGCAACTGTCGTTGTAGTTGCACTAGTACTAGGATTGCTGTTAATATTGTCAATACGATAACAATGTAATTTAATCACTTAACACTAATAGTTCACTGTAATAAACGGAATGATGTTGATCAAAAACTTTTACTAAGTAGTTTACTAAAACGGATAAATCTAATTATGTCACAAAAAACATAAATATATCCCTCCAATAGCCTGAAAATAAAAATGCTTCTATAGACTAGATGAGGGTCAGCTACAACATAAAAATATCCCTCATAATCAATCACTGGGATAGTAGCATTTTTGTTTCACCTAAAATATTTTGTAAATACAATTTTTTCCCTGACCTTACCATAAGCTTCCCTGACTTTTCCCTGACTTTCCAGAAAGTGGACACCCTATAACAGGGTGTCGGATCACTGGACGAGACAGTATTATATAGGCTTAGTATCCGTAAGTTCGATTTTCATTGTAATGTCACATTTACCTATTTGTATATCAATCTCTGAAAATCAATCTGAGCATTCAGACAAAATCTCGTTTAGTGTATTAATAGTCGATGATTCTACATCTTTAGCTACTTCATAGTTCGGGTCACTCAACAAAACATCGCTCGCGCAACAGAAACGTCACGAGGAATCGTCACCATGTTGTTGCGTAAGTTTATTATATTTACAACTGCATAACCTTGATTAATATCAGTAGAATGCTCGGGTATTCAAATTTCGCACCTAGGTTTTAAATGTTCAAAATCTTTAACTAATACAGGTCCATCAATATCTGAACAAGATAATATTATTTTATTAAATACCGGCTGCAAGGTAATATCATTAGGTGCGTTTAAGTTGACCCGTTTGATGTCTTGACAAGTGCTGGGTAGTACATAAAGGTAATTGGCATTAAATATTCTTAACGAATTTGGCGTCTTGATAACATATACGTTAGAAAATTCAGTAAGAGGCTGGTCAATAATTAAATCTACGTCTTGCGCATCGTCCGGAACGACATAGACTTTTATATCATCACACGCAACTTCATCCGCTATTATGCTCACTAGAGGTTCTCCAAGAGGAGTCACCGTCGATCCACCGAATCCCTGACTAACATCACTATTTACGCAAGCATGTATATTTAAACCTAACCGTCGAGAAACGCACTCTTTGATTGTTTTGACAGGAATGTTATTGATTGTTTCATGCATTCCTGCTTAATGTGTTCCAGTTTATTGCAGTATGAACACTCATTTTAAAAACAGTTTTCTTTGTGCCCTTTTTTACAACAAAAAGTTCAAATGGCAGGCATTTTATCATTTAGAGAAGTCTCTCTAGAAGTATAGCGGCCGGCGATATGTCCCCGTCTTTGACATGTATGACATTTTATTTTAATAAAATTGGATTTATTGGTATTATTATGTTTAATTGAATTATAATTAAGTGACGTAACCATTGCGGTCGTTCTTAATGATAATAAATGAATTAATAACGTGTTGGGATCACGAAAATCCGCAGAAATTGCCCCGATCTCAACTAGTTCACTCCCAATGGTACCTATAATGGCTTCTGTTATTAAAGACGGAGATATGCCGCACGCATTGCCTAACGCTTATTTATCTAGTAAAGGATACGGTTCAATGGTGGAAGTCGATCTCCAACAGCGATGAAAGTTATATCATCTGAAAGGTCATTTAATATGCTATCATTACCAATTGATTTTAAAAAAATTCAAACCTCTGCTTATTCAAAAATTATATTTTAAAACTAGCTGTCCCGGCGAACGTTGTTCCGCTGCCGTCCCTCTGTACCCGTCGAAAGTTGGTTTTTACCTATAGTGCCCGAGTCCGGCTCGCACTTGACATATCGAGATAAAAACTATCCTATCTTTTAAGTTGGATCAAATAACAGATATTTACGAAGTTTGATCAAAATCGGTTCAGTAGTTTAGGAGTCCATTCAGGACAAACATTGTGACACGAGATTTATATATATTAAGATAATATGGCCGCAACTGTTTCCTGACCACACCGAGAGACCTTTGCCTCGCATGTTTAAAAAAACGTAATATGGTATGATGGGTTGCGTTCAGAAGCTGCACGCCCTCTAAAGTATAGGGTGTCGTCTGGCGGCAGATTTACATTTTCAAAATTTAATAAAAAAATAAATATTTGACATATCGTTTAATTAACAGTAGAAATACATGGTTTCAAAGTGCGGATTTCATTTTTTAAAGATGAAACACTATCCAGATGTCTTTCATCGAGTTGCACGCACTGTTCAAAACGGAGCCTCGTGTTCCGCGCCACATGCTGCAGTAAGCTCTGTTCAATTGCGCCGAGTTCTCGACGAATGTTTTCTTTTAAAACCGTAACAGTTCGCGGATTGTGTTCGTGTACTCGCTTCTTGAGGTAGCCCCATAAAAAGAAATCCATTGGGGATAAGTCGGGCGATCTCGTTGGCCACGGGATGTATTCAAAGCGACTAATCAGTTTGTGAGGGAAAGCTTCTCGAAGCAAATTCATTGAAGCTCTGGCCGTGTGCTCACACCACCCTGTTGGAACCACGTGTGTGATGAGAACGATGGATGGCAGGGTCGGCAAAAATAAATCACATTTAAATGACATTTGTCGCCTGCCCCGGGCATTTTCAAAAAAAAAGGTCCAATTATCCCATTTGTGGATAAAGCGCCACAGCGCCACAAACAGTTACACTGGGGCAGTGTGATGGTTTTTTGTGTTGTGGGAATTCGCCGTGCAAAAGCGCTCTAACCTCCTTTCACAAAAATTTTTGCGACTAAAGTCATTTTCTTTCAGTTCTTGAACGATTTGAATTTTAAAAGGATGGAACTTTAGATCCTCTTGGAAGTCCCAATAAGGCCGCCCTTATATAATAGTATTGAAAGTCGTGGATTTTCATGTAAACTGAATATGAACTAATCGTATTTAAAAACATAAATCTGCCGCCAGACACCCTGCACAAGTTATTTCACAAAAAAAGTTGACTTTTTTTTGAAAGACTCTTGTTTGACTTGACAAATCTTTGTAATTTATTTACTTTTCTTTGTTATTTTTTTACTTTGTTCTGAACTGTGCTCAGATAAAAAAAAATAACGTTTCTTGGAAAATCTTTGATTGAAAAGTAATGATTATCATAATGTGCGTCAGCTAAACAGAAAAAATGAAACAATATACGTTTCCAGTCTTCAATTGTATTTGTTGGAGATATCAACTCAACGCTTGCGACTACAGAGGACTCAAAACCGCATCGCAGCCGGTGTCCCAAGACACGTGAGGAACTCCACGATAGCGAGAGACCTACTCGTGTCACTGGACGAGTTCGTCGGCGGATTGGCCACGAGGATGTTAAAATGCTTGCGTGTGCATTGTGTTGGAAGGAATGAAATCATTTACGGAACCGAATAAAAAAAAATGTACTTATGTTAACTAATTTTCACCTTCTGTAAAAAGAAGTTACATTGATATATACCTAATCTATATTATTTTACTGGTCAGCAAAACACAAAGTGGGGTAAAAAAAAAAGTTTTTTGATAAAATAGTGTTTATTCATTTTCGATATCCTCACGTACTAAAATATCATTTAGAAAGCTGGCAGATGGTAGAATACTTTCTTGGTGGCGTGCCCAACCCACGTATCATTCGATTGTCATAACATGAGCACAACTCCTCACTGTTCGCTTTCCAATTATACATGAGCAATAATATTGTTCTATCTTTTGAGACTAATCCTCACCATTTAAATTCAATAGTATGTAAGTAAAATATTTTCTATTGCTAATATGTCTTGAGCTTATTTTGCCTCTTATTAGCAATAGGTTCCCATCAAACCTAGTGAGGTTAGTATCAACTTCAATGGAATGTGCCGTTTTGGCGTATATCCCCCGTAATAACCTTGCTTGTTTGATCTGATAGATACATAGGCCAAACAGTATTGAATCTGATATTTCCATCATGGGGAACATATGCAGTCCTGGGAGCTGGGCATCAATAGACGTGCAATTGACTCGGTCTCTGTTTATCCTTCCACTTAAAACAGACTCTGTTATTGTATTGGGCATTTCTATAAGACTCAAAGCCCGGTTAAGGATTGAATGTGCATCAGGATGGTCGGTTATCACTGGATGAAAACTATTCATTAAAGATGCAGCTATTCTAAAGTCTTCCATTAAGTTGCGAGAATAGATATTAAAATTTTTTTTTTCTAAATAGTTTAAAATCCCGTTTAAACCGACCATTTACCACCTTTACCACCCACCTACACATAGTGACACAACGAGATTTATTCGCTTTTAATGAAGACAATTGTGTTTCTCCTGTGTCAAAACTATAAGTATATATATAAGTACCATCGCAGATTATAATAGGATTATTTTCTTCGGTCCCGAACAAACCTTTGGGTTTCAGAAGATTGCAGCCACTATGATTAGCTCTTGTAAGTTGATTTATAACTAAATGTATTGGTACATTATGTTCTGTTAAGCAGTTTCTAACTTTTCTTATGTAGGTAATCACAGTGCCCTTACTACGAGGGTGGATTGATAAGTTTCCGGCCTGACCAAGAAAAACAACGTTTTTAAGAATTTTTTTTTTTTATTTTTCAACATAATCTCCTCCAAGGCTGATACATTTCTCATAGCGGTGTTCTAGTCTAGTAATGCCATCGCTATAGACTGATTTGTCAAGCTCCTCAAAATACCCATTCACAGCTTCGATTACTTCTTCACTGTCCGCAAATCTCTTACCGCCAAGCCATTTTTTGAGGTTAGGAAACAGATAATAGTCACTCGGGGCTAGGTCTGGAGAGTAGGGAGGGTGCGGCATCAATTCAAACTTCAGATCGTTGATTTTAGCCATCGCAACGATTGACGTGTGCGCTGGTGCGTTATCGTGATGAAACAAGATTTTTTTCTTCGCCAGATGAGGTCGTTTAATCTTCACTTCGTGGCTCAAACGTTGCAATAAGTCTGCGTAGTATTGACCAGTGATAGTTTTACCCTTTTCAAGGTAATCAATGTATATAATACCTCTTGCATCCCAAAAAACAGTAGCCATAACCTTGTTCGCCGAAAAAATTGTTTTTGCCTTCTTTGGAGTTGGTTCCCCTGGTCCAATCCACTGTTTAGACTGTTCTTTGGTTTCAGGAGTGTAGTGGTGGACCCAAGTTTCATCAACGGTTACGAATCGACGCAAAAATTCGCTTGGATTACGCTTATACAACGCCAAATTGGCGGTAGAAATGTTCTTTCGAATCAATTTTTGGTCGACTGTTAGCAAACGCGGCACCCATCTTGCACAGAGCTTTTCCATACACAAATGTTGGTGCAAAATATTTTGTACACGTTCATATGACATCTTACAGGTCTCAGCTATCTCACGCACTTTTAATCTGCGGTCTTTCAGCACTATTTGATGGATTTTTTCGATCATATCTGGGGTTGTGACCTCAATGGGGCGTCCTGAGCGAGGCTCATTAGAGGTGCTCACACGACCCTTTTTAAACTCGGAAACCCACTGCTTAACGGTTGAATATGATGGGGAGGATGTCCCCAGTGTTGAGTCCATCTCTTCTTTAATTTCCTTCGGCGTTAACCCCTTCAAATAAAAGTATTTGATGACAGCACGAATTTCCAGCTTTTCCATTTTTACGAAAAACATAGAGGCGTCTTGTTCAGCGTGCTCTCAAACCTAAACTAACATGGCGATCGGACTGAAACTATAGCTACAAGCTATCTAAGGATGGTACTATAGAACGCCACCTCAAGGTAGGCCTAGTGGCGCCATCTCTTGGTCAGGCCGGAAACTTATCAATCCACCTCGTAAGTAAAAAAAAACTAGCCATTCTAACTATTGATTCACCTGTTCTTAATTTCACTAAATATAGGCCTAAAGCAGTTTTCGCTTTTTTGCAAAGTGTTCCTAATTGTGGCACACTATTGAACAGTGCTAAAATTATCAAACCCCAACAATGACATAGGGTATTACTGGTACTTTCAATATTTTCAAAATCTAGTGTTGATTTATTGGGAACACTCGACAACAATTCCAACATACTGTTTATTTGGCTTGCATTTAAACTATGACTAAATCCGTCATAGTCATTGATCATATCCCAGTTATACAAAACAGAATAAATTACACAGACCCTGGCATTTTCTGTTACATACAGTTTTTAATCTTTTAAAATTGCTATTCTCAAGTATCTGGTAACCCTATGACGTTTTGCATGATAACAATCAGGTACAAAACATCGGTTAGTTGTTTCAGAAGTGCGTCTATAATTTGTTAGTTCAATGTCACTTTGGCTAGGTATAAGATTTGGTATGCTAGCAGCAATCCAAAAATCAGATTCTGAACTAGGCAATACTGAGCTGGTTGGTACCGAAGAATCTCTCTCAACTGGTTGAGGTTCAGATGATCCTACAACATCAAAAATGTGCAGTACTGAGCTGTCTGGTATTGTAGATTTTCCCTCCACTTGCTGAGGTTCAGGTATTAGTGCAGCATCAGAAATGGAAACTACCGGTCCTGCTGGCAGTACAGGACGATTTTTTCGTGCACGGATCCAACAAGCGTGGCATGACCGAGCTTCTTCAAGAACCTGGAAAGGAGTATAATCCTAATATTAAACTAAAATCCTAAGCCTAGTATTGTCAAGCGCAAGATAACACAATACTGTATACAGGATGACCTGAAATTAGTGGCGGAGCCACTAAGGGGTGATAGTATGAGGCAATTCCAGTAATGAGAATTTTGATAATTTGTTATACCATCCTTATCAAACGGACTGAGGCAGGGCCCCTCCCAAAGCAAGACGCTAGACTCCTGCGTCCGAGCCCTTTGTTCTCGAAAATCCTTTGTTCTCGGGCTCTACCCGGGTTTGTTCCATTGATCATATCTTCGTGGTTTCTTAACCGATTTTTAATACCTCATTTAAAAAGTAATGAAACGTAGATGTTTTTTAATTATTATATGCGTAATAATTAAGGCGGACTTTTTTGAGTAAATTGACGTTTTAGGCAGTCATCGTATTATTTTTTTCATTATGCAATTATGCGCAAAAAAGTTGCTTCGGTTGCGCGGCGCATGAGGGGAAGTACGAACCAAGTGCTGAAAATTATTGGGATTAGGATGGACTCTGTCCTGCTTGGCAGGTTCACCCAACTTCACGTCCGATGAGCCTGCTGGGTGTGGCGGGCTGCCATAAAAATTTGTGATTAAATTATTTAGCTGTATTACTAATATAGATATACAATTGTAATTGTTACTAACTATGGACTTTAAATGTCTGAAAACAAAATTATTTTATTTATTTATTTAAAAAGCTTGAAAAATGGGTACCGCATGAACTACGTAAAGCAAACCAACAAACACGCGTCGACTTCTGCGTCACGTTACTCAACCGTCACAATGACTAGGGGATTTTGAATCGTATCATTACTTGTGATGAAAAATAGATCCTATACGATAATCGGAAACGCTCACCAAAGTGGGTAAATCTAGGAGAACCGGCCAAATACTGCTCGAGCGAAAGGTTAAACAAAACTGGTTAGTGTCTGGTGGACCAGCGTTGGTATCATCCACTACAGCTGGTAAAGATATGGTCAGACGATTACGGTAGATCTGTATTGCCGACAATTGGAAACCATGATGGAAAAGCTAGCCGTTAAACAGCCGAGATTGGTCAACCGCTCTAGCCCACTGCTGCTTCAGGACAACGCTAGAACACACTGCACAACCGACGGTGACGAAACTAGAGGAGCTAGGATTGGAATGTGTCCGTCACCCACCATACTCCCCGGACTTTGCTCCAACCGATTAACCACTTTGTTCGGAATTTGGTTAATTTCTTAATTGGAAAAAAAATCAATTTAGAGACAATCCAAAACACCTTTAAAGATTTTGTTGGTTCTCGTTCCCGCAATTTTTTCAGCAAAGGAATCAATGAACTCCCTATAAATTAGCAAAAGTGCATAGATCACAACTTTGATTGATTAAATAAAAAAAATGTAAAAAATAAATAGTTTTGCCTTTTCATATAAAATATCCAATTTATATGTAAAGAACTAATATATACAACAAAAACCGATTATCTCGTTCAAACTCATGCTCGCTGCGTAAGAGTGTTGCCAACTTCCGCTTTAGTTGTTTTTTTGCGCGCGTAAACTGCAGAAAAGATACTGAACTTACTACTTAGATTGCAAGTTGTCAATTGGATAGATGTACACGTACAGTCTCTATATTGAAGAAGCCAACATGTGTTCGATTCAACATATCGTGGGATTTTTGGAATAAACTTCAATGTGGGATTTTTACTCCCAAAAATGAACAATGTCTGATATGTACTAAATATGCTCGTGGTGATGTAAAAAATAACGCTAAGCTAGAAATAGAGCATATTAAAAGAAAGGAGGCTTACAACATGTTCAGTTCTGCAATCATTTGCAAGACAAGGTGAAGCTGGCGTCGACAAAACTTGATGAACTTAACACGAAGAATTACTTCACCTTGGGGCAAAGGTTGCTGCTTAACAAGGCCAGCCCCATTTGGACTACAGCTGCCATCTCCCTTTTGACACGGTTTAACAACATGCTGTGACAACGACGATCCCAAGCCCCCAAACCGTATCGAACCCTTAAGTCTATGGAAAGACTGCCTCCCTGCGTGTGTTCTACCACTGATATAATGGGATGTGTTCTGAGGAATTGTTCGAAATGATGCCCACAGCTACTTTTTACCATTGCACCGCTCGGCATCGGCAGGGAATTCATCAATCATGTTTTTACAAAAATGTATGTTGATGTTTCTTTAAGATTTTGAGAATGCCTGTGGGCGTGTTTTTGCAGACCATTGCGATTGAATTGCGTGCAAATGAACGCAATGAAAGCAATAAGTGTTTTCGTAGCTTATTGCACGGTGGCAAAAAAACAGGTTATTGCGTTGTTTGCTTTCAATAATTTTTTTTTTACAATTGACAGCATAGGCTCAGCTATCAGTTCAAAGTTGTGTATCGTGAAAAACACAAATTGCTTGCTTGTTTATCAGATTTCGGATTGTTTTGCAAAAGATAAAGTAATAGATAAAAAGCAAGGCCTTTGAAAAAATAATTATGAGTAAACGGATACATTTATACAATAATCTTTAACGTTAGAAAACAGGTGCGTGCATCTCGTGGTAACAACGTAAATAATATTTTTTTTGTGTATTTTCTTGTGATAAGCACCTAAGTATTTATCATATACGTACTATGGCTACATTCCAATTCACTGCCGAGTGATAATCGCCCGCTAAAGTTGATTTTCCACCCGTTCCAAATCGCAACAAAGAAGTTAAAAAAATGGTTTTTGGACGCCCGGGGTTGGTTATTTTCTAACTGTGAAGTTGAATTCCTTAAACTGCCATAGAAAGGTTGAAATTCACTCTCATCAGCGTAAAAATTAACTGTCAATACCGGGCGATAATTACTCGGCGGGTTTTGGGATATAGCCTAGTGTAAATAATTCAACTCGACAGATAGCAAGTTACCCTGAGCCGGGCGTTCCAAAACTACTTTTTCAACTTACACATTGCGTTTTGGAATATACCCTAGTAAAAAATAACTGGACGAAATCGCAAAATTGGTAAGAGCTGTTAGTTGCATGTGAAAGTCAAACTACGGTTGAATCTTCAACAGAAGGTAGGTGCATCACTATGATCATGTAAGTTGTCAGTTTTTTATTTTCATAAAGTTTTCAAGGCCTCTGTACACCTGGTGCATCAAGAACACTATAGACCCTTATTTGTGGGGAATATGTTTAGCAAATAAATAAGCTATGTAAACAGAAAATATAGCTACAGTATTATTATTTGTATTGGATGATGACGCATATATTCTGGGACTGTAAACAGAAAACAAATCAATATTACCTACTCAACAATTGTTTCTTAGTGTTTCAAGTGTCCTTAGGCAATTATAACTGCTCAACATCAAGGCAGTATGCTTGTTTGCTATCTTATGTGTGCCAATCGTTTGGGGATGGAGTTTACTGAAGGCCTCAGTGACACATGTAACCTATTAAGTTAATATTGAGGTTGTCCTTGCCTAGGTCCCTGGCCAAAGTAGAATAGAAGGCAATTGAACTGGGCTAAAGAAGCAGTTCAGTCAGGTGTACAAAACTTAAAATTTTGTGTCAATGTCAGTAGATTGGAGTCATGTATGTAAACAGTCTTCATCCATTAAGGGCCGTTATTATGGCCAAATACAACCTGTTATCCCTGCAAAACCTTGGTTCTTTCGATTTCGATATTGTGACAAATTAGTTATGTCAACCATATGCCGTCTTAGACTGGGACATGCATGTAATTCAGTATTTTTAGCTAAAATTAGAGTTAGCGACCACTCTATTTGTGAGTGTGGCATCATAGATATGCAAGTTCAGTACTATATATAGGGTTGCCAGACGGTCGGGAATTGGCGGGATTCTCCCGAATTTTTGTATGTCCTCCCGACTCCCGACAAAGCAAATAATCTCCCGTAAAACAGGTTCACTAATTTATTTTTTTAATAAAATATGTTTATTTGAAGTTTGAGTTGCATACATTACAAGGATAAACATGTTACTTATTTATCTGTTAAGATACTCTAGATAACAAACCGTTCACATCTGAATACTGATGTAAAGTAAAATAAACTTATTTAAATTACATTTGATTTAGTTAAAGTAAAGTGTAGGTACATGTTTGACTTAATTTATCTGAGTTATTATGTAAAACATAGGTAATTACCAGTAGTTCCCAAACTAAGCTGGACTTGTATCTTAAGAAACCAGTTTTCATTTAAACTAATTAATTAAGAAATTGTGTACAGAAGTTCAAGTATGGTATCAAAATATCAAATCCTTATTAATAAAAAAATCAAAACTAAGCAAAAACTTGTTTCTTATAAAACCAGTTAGATTACTAAATTCACATTTTCATCAAACGAAACTTCCAAACCACTCGGGCGCTTGGCGCAGAGCGACAAAACATTGCAAAGCAAGCACTCCGTGTACTCCGTCCGTCTGAGTCGAGCTGACGGTCGGCCGGTGAGGTGAGGGAGGGGCGGGCCGACGAAGGCGAACGACGGACGAAGCGCCCGCCGCGCCACCCCGAGGAGCGAGTCATTCTGTCATTCGCTCAGCGCGCCAAATCTGTGACTGTTGTCTGTGTAGCATTACGCCGTCATCTAAATCTAAGTTCAGTGAACCAAGTTAATATAACAAAATATATTTGTTGAAGGAAGGAGACTTCAGTAAGTAAGTAAAAATACTTGTATAATTAATGACAAGACAGTTTATGACTATAAACAATGAATTAAAACATGTTATAACAATCTATGCTTTTACCTGCTGTTGTTTTTTGTGATGTTTTATTTTTAATACCTATGATATGTCTGTGTGTGCGTGAAGCTAACATTAAGTGAATTATTAACTATTTTCATAACTATCTAATACTTTTTGATGTATGTGATTGAGATAGCGATTTTTAATTAAACATACCTTACTAACTTATTTTATTAATGGAAAATAAACTAACAAGGTACTTTAGCTCACGGGAATATACGAGACGGCCGGCCACCATGGTCTAGTGTTTAAAAGCTTTTTTTAAAGACTGCGTTGTTGTCAAATATTTAATCGGCATTGTGGCGGAAAATTTAAAATATTTTAATTGTATCATTATGAATTGCAGTTTATGCTTTTTGTGCATGTGTGGTGTGGTTTTGGTATGGCATGTTATTTTTGTTGTAGATTATGTCAGAACCTGAGGGATCGGAAGAGCTTCAGAAAGAGACTGGACCGGGCCTATCTAAAAGAAAAAAGTACTATACTGTATATAGTGATCAATGGGAAAGGCATCCTAATTTCTCAAAATGGATACAGAAAAAAGATGACTACACTGCAATGTGCAAATTGTGTCAAACTGATATTTCTGTAAAATATGAAGGTAGTCACGCATTATACAATAAAGCACAGTAAACTTAGATCGTGCCAGAAAATATCCGGCAATCTACAAAATTTTTTTGTGAGGAAAGAAACTCTTGAGGAACAGCACATTTCAAAAGCAGAATTATTATGTGTTTTTCACAATGTAACTCACGGCCTAAGCTACAATAGTCTTGATTGTCAGGTAAAACTTGCTCCATGTATTAATACCGATAGTAAAATTGCAAGCAAAATTTCCTGTGGACGCACCAAAGCTGCTGCTATCGCGCGAAACGTTTTGTCTCCACATGCCATTGAACAAGTTGTACAAGAGCTCAAAGAAGCAGAATATTTTTCAGTAGCAAGCGATGCATCAAATATTGGAAACGTAAAAAACCTACCCTTATGCTGTCCAGTATTTTAGTCCACAAACAGGTATTTCTAAAAAGCTCCTCGATTTTTACGACGATCCGTTTGAAGCTTCCTTAGACATATTTGAAAAAATAAAACATATTACCGAAGCCAACGAGTTAAAACTCAGCCAATTATCATCTTATAGTGCAGATAACGCCTCAGTCAATTATGGAGTAAACAATTCAGTGTTCCAAAAATTGCAGCAGACCAATGATCATCTGATTAAGGCAAATTGTAACTGTCATGTAATCAACAATTGCATCAAGTACGCTCTTAAAGCTTTGTCAGTTGATGTAGAAAGCATCGTGATTAAAACATTCAATGAGTTTAGCTCATCGTCTACGAAAACCGAGAAGCTAAAAGAGTGTTTTTTGTTTGCAAATGTAGAATATAAAAACCTTCTTCGGCATGTCCCAACAAGGTGGCTGTCACTCATGCCTGCTTTAGAACGATTACTTCGTGGATGGCCAGCCATAAAACATTACTTTTTGTTAAAAGGAGAAGATGATTGTCGAAAGGAAATATGGGACTTTGTATCTAAGAATCTTACTTCTTTTAATGATAATGAAGGGGTTGATGAATGTTACAGTGAGGGAATTTCTGAAGTGTATTTATATTTTGTACATAACGTCATGGTAGAGTTTCAGACGGCGATATTGGCATTGGAAAATGATGGATGTACTATCCTGGAAATAGATAGTATTGTGAGAAAGCTGTTGAACCAACTAAAAAGCCGATTACAGGACAAATTTTATGGAAGAATGGAAGTAAAAATAGGTCCATTTTAACAAAATTAACAAACGCCGAAAAAGAAAACTTTAACAAAGAAGCAGAACAGTTTTTCCAAAGGGCCATCAGGTATTTGGAAGAACGTTTTGATTTTAGTGAGGAGTCTTTATACAAAATGCTATCTAAGTTTTCATTAAAAAAAAAAACTTTGTTCACATGGAGTGAGCTCTTAGAACTTATAGAAAAATTAAAAATTGTAAATAATATTGACACCGACCATTTGTACAGTGATTATTGTTCTTTAAAAGAAGTTTTTAGTTTAAGAAAATAAAATGACAAATGATAAGCTATGGGCATATTTTATAAGAAACTGCGTTGAAGTTAAAAATTTAACCAAAATTGTATGTTTTATATTTTCAATTCCAGTAAGTAACGCTTACTGCGAACGCGTTTTTAGTATACTTAATTATTTATACTCAAAAGAAAGGAACCGAATGAGCATGGATTTAATAAAGGCGGAATTGTTTAAATTTTAAGACCTTTTTGAATAGCGATAAAGCTCAAAAGTTGTTAAACGCGGTAAAAAAAAAAACTGGTTGCCTGTAAAGTCGGTATACGGGCGAAAGTTTTACGTGACAACTTGTGCCTTTCACTTTTTATGTCTGTCTCTCTCGCTCTTAGGCGGACTAACCATGCCGCGTGCCTCTCACTCGCTCTCATTGTGAGCGCATAACGTGAGCGGAGCGTAACGCAGTTTCTTGAAGTGTCACCCGGCAAACCAATTTATAAGACGTTGTCACGTCAAAATGACAAATACTTATGGCAAGAACAAAAACAATAAACATGCTCATTCGGTTCTTATCTTATGTGACAATAATACCTACTATGTTTTTTTGTTATATCTACAGTGCAATGCAAAAATATGTTTACTTAATATATTATGTATAATTAATATTATTAACTTATTTTTTTATTTCTCCCGACCAAAGCCCTAAAATCCCGAAAAATCGGTTATTGATCCCGATAACAGGAATAATCGATCTGGCAACCCTAACTATATACATATAGTACAGATAGGCAACGGCCCATACATTTACTGGAACACTAAGATTAGTTCTGTAATACGAGTGCGTGGCGCTAGTGCGCAAAACGGAAAGGATTTTTTTTTTCTTAAATTCAATTATTACTAGCCAGCTTATAAATTACTTTTCTAATGTGGCTTTATAGATACCAAGTTCTATCCCAGACTAATATTTATATTGTTGTGCATCTACGAAGAATATAACAAAAGACGTAAAATCAAACAACGTTCTCAAAGTTGACATTGTTTATTTATAAATATTCGTGAAATGTACATTTATTTTCGATTTTCTTAAATTCTTAAGCTAATTACTTAGGCTGCAATTAATAATTTTTAGACCATTTACGAAAGTTTTTGTTTAGTTTTGAACTAAAACTTCAATGTAATATATAGTATAGTTTGAACTTTCATTAATGTTTTAAAAAAATATTCGTGTAAGATTATTGAAATGATAAAGATTGTTAGACAATACCTTCTAATACAAAATATCTGTAGATATTATTTTTTTGAGTATCATCATACCTAGGCACAGGTTTATATTTTTTGTTTCCTCTTCGTACAAAAGACATTTCTAAAATGTTAATAAACAATTATTTATTAATAGCTACTAAGAGACTAGCTATTTTTAAAATGTTGTGTATTTTCTGTATAATATACCTAAATTTATAATATGATAATTCATATTAGCAAATTCACCTAAATAAGGTTTGTACTATTACTTATGTTTTTTTCACGTCAAAAAGTGTACTCAGGACTGTAACAAAATTAATCAAATTCTTACAAACTTATCTCTCCTAATAATCTTAAAAAGTTCTCTATCGTAAATTACCATACAAGATTCAACCTTGCAATGATTATAGCGACACCTGCAAGGCAAAACTTCGTATATCATTTGTCGTAAGTACAGGAGAGCGCGTCGAAGTTTAAAAAAATTCTTAGTGACGTCTGTTACGTCCTAATGCCATTTAAACTAAAAAAAATGTTCAAAAAGGAATGGTTTATATTTCTGTATGATTAATGTGCTATTAGTACTTTCATTTTATTACCTTTTATGAGTTACAATGAGTTTGCACGGCATAAACTTTATAAAGTGACATTGTAACTAAGGACATACAATTAAATATTGTGTATCAATATTTTCCTCATAGAGAAAAAATGCAACATGTATTTTAATCTGTTAAAAAGTTACCATAATAATAAAACATAGTTGAATGCTTAAAAAAAAATCTATAATAAGATATAAAAGAAAACACTAATAGGAAAGTGCACGAAAGGAAAAAAGCATTTTCTAACATATAATAATAATACTTATAATATTAAGTTCGGTAATGCTATGGTTTTAGTATTTATGAAGCTTAATTATTTGTTTAAGGTAGTTGCTTACTTCTATTACGTGCACTTTATTTATCTAGCATCCATAAAATATCATCCTAATTAACAAATATCCTCCAAATTTAGAAATATTTTTAAAAGAAACATTACAATAGAAAAAAGCAAAAGAAAATATTTTAGTTATTTCTCTACAAACTAGAGTATAGAGTACTTTTTCTTCTGAAAGATTTTTTTTCATTTGAAATTTAAACAACGCAAATCAATAAAAACTTACATGAATTTATTTCTATTAAATTATTTAAAATTAGATAATAGAAGTTAATATTGTAAGTTTTTTATCAGAATCATCAGGAATATTTGGTAGGGTTGTACTTAAATTAGGTATTTTTATGAAATAATCATTACTGATTTTGTTTTGCTATTGCACAAAGTGATTAAATCCTATAGATATAGATAAAGGTGTATTATATCACTTTGAAATGTTTGCTGACAGCTCCTGATCATTAAGGTCCCTTTGTAGCGTGACTTTGTAACCTCCTGCAGCATTATCTACCATATTCCCAAAATTCGACAAAAAATGTGAAGATTAGATAATAAGATCTAACTATGGAAATTTGCTCTTTATCTAAATATGGAATATGCAAGTTTTTTTAAGGAACAGTAGCTGAGCTTCTTAAAATATTATCTGCCTACATTGATAGGTGAGGTCAAGCCAACATTTTAGTTCTTCACTATAAATAAATTTTCGAAATCGAAAGCCGATAAATTTTCGTGGACCCCCGCTTACGAAGTGAAATCCTATTTTTTTGTCACGCTAACATAGACCCCCGTCGAGTCTACTGTGGACCATTGGACCACTTTGGGAACTACTGCACTAGACGGTCAAAAGTTGAGCAATAATTCATAACTACCTACTGAGTCAAATCAGATCAAATCAAATCAAACAATATTTATTCAAATAGGTTTCTAAGAACAATTTTGAATCGTCAATACAATGATAAAAAATTTAACCTCTGCCAAAAAGAGTTGGCAAGAAGTTCTATTTAAAGTAATAATACAATACTTATAAATTATCTAAAGAGTATACAATATGTACCGAAACACTTAGTAGGTAATAAAAATAAGTAAGTAAGCTACTAAAAACAATGTCAAACATGTCAATTATTTTTGTTTGTTTTTATGTAGCATAGGGGGCGCACCATGTGAAGTGAACTATATCCACAGGTAGAGCTTGCTATCGCAACTTCCTTACTACAATTCGGGAGTGGTCGTTGTAATCCTACGCCAATCCAGCGCGGGGGCGCAACAACTAGTACATATATCAATACATACACAAAGACACACATAAATAAACATAAAACACAAATAGTGTATCAAAAATTGATAGTACTAGACAAAATATACATATATGTATAAACTTACATAGGTACCAGTATAATAGTATAATAAATATAGTATGAAAAATTGGTTCGGCAGCAGGTACCGTACATGCAACTTCTCTTGAGAAAAAATCTTTTACAAAAAAAAAAACGTCATATTGGATCCGCCATTTTGAATTTAAAAAAACTGATAAAAAATTCGAAATCAGCACCCTCGAAAACCCTTTACTACCCCTCGATACATGAAATTTATTTTGCGTGCATAAAAAAGTCAGTTTTTTACGGATAAAAAACGAACCGCTGGACCGATTTATTTCAGACTCCTTTCAGATCTAAGTCATGACGTGGCGTATCGATTGATATGTCATCAAAGCGATTCGGTTCAGTAGTTATTGAGGAATCGAAAGCCAGAATATGTCTACATACATACATACATACATACGTACACACACACAGACATCACTCTCAAAATGATTGCAAATGATTCTCCAAGTCTTGAAACGTAAAGAAAACACAAAATTTTCGATTTCGATTTTCGGACCTATTACAATAACTTCTCAAGAGAAGTTAATAACCCGTTGTAATCCACCATCGGCCGCCCGGCGCCAGAGAGGACCAAACGTGCACACATACCCATATGCATACACATACTTACAGACGTTGTATGTCATAAAGTAGCTCAGCTCCCACACGACAGTCGAGCAACAAATGCACACCATTTAACGTACTGTCACTTCGGAAACAAGCCTAAGGGAACCGAGTGAAGTAAGGAAACACAATTTAAACTACATAAAATCTAACGTCTTAATCGGCTTTTATATTTTGCCAAGGCAACTTTGACAAATATTCAATTTGTCATTTTATGAGGCAATCTGTGTGTTTCTTTACCACTTAATATTTTGTTTGTTGATGCTTAAACACCAATTATAAATTTGTAATTTGACCACTATCTGAATAAAATAATATTTTACACATTCGCTATGATATAGACAGGTCAAAATGTCAAACGAATGTCTTCGCCTAATAATTTCATAAATTTTTTCCGTTAAATGGAGATAGTGACTATTTTTCATAAGGTAGTCATTTGTGATTTCTATAATATCACCAAAAATTCTTGTTATTCTTTCATTGACATAAGTTAGTCTGTTTGTCCTAAAATTGCGTTCTCTTTGATTTACCCATTCGTGTATACCTGTTAAATCTTTAGTATTTTTCGTACTACCGAACCAGCAGTGTAGGTGCGTGCAGTAATTTTGTTTTTTTCCTGCAATACTCTTTCGATTAAATTTTCCGAATCAAATAATGTGTTCGTATCAGAATTGTCTACTAGTATATTAAGATCTATATTACTCCTATTTTCGCTGATTTCATGAGTTTCAGTTTTATCTGAAATCAGTGACTGAAAATTTACAATTGAATTGCCGAAATCCTCCTCGCAGTTCGATCCAGTAGAGTTAGTTGTAATTAGATCTGTCAATATTAAGGATTTAAAAGTATTTTCAAAAGTGTAACAATTTGGATTTATATTTCTACTATTCAGAGCCCTAACTTTACCAAAAAAAATTTCTAACGGATCTTGATTCAGATTTCGTGTAAACAAGTAGTTAATATTTCGAGACGATAACAACTGCGTTTAAAACTTTCTATGGTTTTTTCAAAATTTATCAATGAAGGAACTTTTTTCGCTTCATTACTTTTAGAACAATTAACGTATTTCATAGTACGCAGGGTTTTTTGAGCTTCAGTCCAAAACTATGTGGCCGCCATTTTCAGTTACAGGTGTACGTAATTTGCCTTTATCTTTAGAATTTCTTTTAGAGGAATTAAACTATCGAATAGTTTATCGAAAAACAGTATAACATCCGAAGTGTTGTCCATTGTATCACTAATTTTCTGTCCTTGCATTTCTGAAATAAATGATTTTCTTAAGGTTAATATTGACTATAATTTATACTCATTTGTTCTCTCCTGCTAAGAAAACCCCCTTCTCCAAATAATTCATCTAACAATTCATCATCATCATATTCATTCCACTACTCTATATCAGTGACCATAATTTTTCTGTCGAATTACCTTATTTCGAATACGATATCTTTAGGAAACTACAATTATAGCTTTTTCTATGCAAATTTTAGCTTATGCAATAAATAGCTCCACTGTCAGTTTTCACGTCTTGGCACCATATGTCATCACCGGTAGAACGCACTGATTGAAAACTTTATTCTCCAAGCTTTGCGGTATGGACGTTGTAGAGACGTGACTAAGCTCCCTAAATGCGGCCCAACCTAAATGGATTACTATAGGCTGCCTTTTCAAAGTAGTTTTTATTCTATTGCAATACTTGTTCGAGAAAAGTATACTTAAATAATTTCGAGGAGTCTGCCATCGACAATAATATTGGGCCCCAGAACGATGTGGTAAATTAGCATGACCTTCGTCTCATCTAATTTCTAGTCTTGTTTTAATTTAAAAAATATTTTTAACGTCTACATCTAGGTAGTTTACCTTAAACTGAATTTTGCTTACCAAATTTAGAGCTATATTTTAGCATAGCACCAACTTTTTCACTAAAAACCTTCATGCAGTTAGAAACTTTCATTTTCTTAATTCGCAATCACGTTTGTAAATTTCAATAATGTCTTACCAACGAGCTAATTTTCCATTAAAGACTATATCTTTATTTAGAAAATTATTGCGGATTCCCTTAATGAGGTGTGGTGGATCAAAAACCACATTTAACTTTTGTCTACTCATCTCAATTGTGTCATCTGTAACAAGCATAATAAGATAAAGCAAAATCTGGGAAAAGCTGGTATGCGCTCGCTGTTTCGCACTTCTTACTTTTCTAATTTTTAACTGGCTGCTAGAAACTTGTTTTCAAATCGGTACAATGTTTAAGGTGTATATAAGGTGTTAGGATATTATGTGCCACCTTCGAGTTCGAGACTCACGCCGGTCGAAGGGACGGCCCCGAGAGCGACAACCCAAACCTAACCCAAGTCTCGCCCCAAAAAGCCCGGTGAAGCAGTAATGGCTGCAACAGCCAACTGCATAGTCAGTCAGAAAAAAAAAAACGACGCTACCCCATCGAGTTTGGACTTGTTTGATTTGTCTTGACAAGTACTCTTGTCTTAAACGATAACTAGGGTCTGATGAAAGCTTGTTTAATAAAAATTTCACAACAGAATCGTAATTTTTAATAATTTTATACTAATATTTTTTCAATTTTATATCTTTTAGATTTTCAATAATAAATAATAAATATTCATACAATTACCACATATATCTGTTGGCGACGTGTCTTAGTTTGCATACTTTTAATTGCTGCTTGATTGTTTGCCCCTTGGTCACAAATGATAGCTATTGGTGTTAGTCCAATCTCAACTACACTACTACATACTTTTTTAATATTTTTTTCCAATATTGACTCTGGAGTCATACTTTCACAGAAGTAGAACGCGAAAGGCTGGCGCCAAGATGCGCATACTCCTGGAAAATACTTAAAATTTTAAGAACTAAAAAGAAATAAACAAGTGCAGCTAAAACATACTAAATACTTAACTATAAGCAGACGGAACTCATTTTAAGGTAACAACTTTATAGTTTGAGCAATCTGTACTACTATTTTTACTCTATATATTTTATGCTAAATGTATTAAAGTCTCGCCATCAAGACGCTCTAATGACATATTATTTATCAAAATCGAATAAGCCTAAGTTGTTACAAGCAGACATTGGAACGGACATAACATACATAAATACAGGACAAACGCAAGAAGACTTATACGTTTTTTAACCAAAGAATTCGTTTATATCCCACCGAAGGAAAAGCATGAAGATAAGTATTTTTAGTTTGACCATTGGAGTCACAGTTTTTTATACAACACTTAATTCTACTCATAGTTATCAATTATATGTTCCAAATCAACAAACAATAACAAAAAACAAATTATTCATGCTTTATCACTTTGTCAACGTTAATAATATGAAATTTATAGTTAATATTAAAAACTTACGCAAATCTAATTTACAAAATCGCGCCAACGTTTTTTTTTTTATAATGGCGCCTTTTTTTTTTAATCTTGAGAACTTCCGCCAATACTAGCGCCACAGTGTCGTATTACATGACTAAACTATTATACCTTAATCGTAAAGCGACCTTATTTCTATACCAATAAAGTCTAAAATCAAATAAAGTTTTTTAGTGTTTCAAGCTATTGTTCCTGTGTGGCATTGATGAAGGTACTGTAGACCACATATTTTTCAGCTGCCCCAAATATCCTATATCACTATATGACATCCTCCACCCAAAAATTCCTCGCCCTGTCAACATGCAGTATCTTCTATCATTGGTTAATACCCCCTTCATTAAAAAAATCATCAAAACGTTAATTATTAAAATATAACTCTTTTGCATGCATTAATATGTCCATCACCACTTAGTATAATTTTCCTATAAATTTCTTTTCCTAGTTGTGATGCAATAATGAGAATAAGTTAATCTCTAAAAATTCCTTAGGTTTCTTGGTTATTAATAGTTATTGGTGTAACATACATACTGAGTATACAATATCTTTCTGGCTCATCTTGTTGTCTATATTTGTAACTTATACTTCTTTACATTAATACCTATATAATGACTTAATTTTTTCTTATTATGCTATTTAGGCATTAAAATTACAAGCATAGAATGATTTTTGGATAAACATATATTTAAGTCAGCAATTAAACCTGCGAACCTATTTATATATAGGATCACAGTAATAGCGTCTCCATTAGCACCTCTATTGTAAATAATATTTTATTAACTGCAGTTTCTAGTACTAGAGATCTAATCTGCTGACTATGTCTTTGCTTTAAAAATTCTTACTTCTTATTCAAGACATTCTGCTTAAGTGATTAACTGGGTTTGTGTTGTAATTAAATACATATTTTTGTGTCAATTACAGTCACTTTTGGGGCTCTGAGTTCTAGAAACTCACTTACTTTGTTAGCGCAATAGCAAAACTACTGATTCCTGTGATATGCAACCCAAGATCTACACCATTTGCTAAACAAAGGGCAACCTTTGGACAGTTATCTGGAGAAAATGTATTACATATATGCTGTAAGTATATTACTATATATATTTTAGTAATATGTTTTAACTAAAAGTCTTTTTGTAAGAGTTTATTATATCAGTTAAAAAAATTAAATACCTAAATATCTTATCCCATTAAACTTGGAAAATGAGTTGGAGATGGAGAAGGATATGAAATACCATCTTGTTATACTTGTTATACTTGTTATACACACTGGTCATCCCAGTTGAGAGCTGCCAATAATTTTATAATTTTCTATAGGTAAAAATGGGTACACTATTCTTTTATTTCGCAAAAGTTTACTTGGAAAGTAGCTTGGGTCAGACAATAACCATGGTGGCTCCAGGGCTCTGTTGCTAGTAGTAGCTACCTACGGAACCGAGAAGTGCAGGCTTGATGTGCGGTACATGACAAACATTTATGTAATGAAAATTTGTGTTTATCTTGAGACTGTTTCCTATGTATAATACATATTTATTTACAAAAAAAGTAGGTTTAAAATGTGCTAAAATTTCTGTTCTGTTTTGTCTGATGTTTTTTTTGTGTAAAGTCCAGAATAAAATGTATAATATGAATCTAGTAGTACCAATAAAAGTATACCTTGGTGAATCATATATTTTAAAAAAATGGTACAATATGATCTTTTTTAGTTATTCTGTTTAACCACTTTGTAGTTATTTATACTATACCACTAAGGGAACTCATTGTGATGCTTATTGTTACAATTTACCATTTCAAGCAAAGTGCAGAGCAGATGCAAGAACTCTGCACAACAAGGATCATCTTTATTTTGCAAGTTATCCAAATAATTTATTTTGCATAGGCATATATATGCATCACAAATGAACTCATTGATATAAACATCGACATCAGTTAACTGGTTAAATTCAAGCAGAACAGGGGAAAAGATGTGAAAGAAGAGGCTACACAATACGCTATTATAAATCCTTAATTTATCACTGTTTCAGGTGAAGTGCAGAGCAAATTCGAGACTGCATCTCAACTGCCATCATCATCACTATGTAAATTAATAACATTTAACATTATGTCAAATTTAATGAAAATTCATTCACAAATGGGCTATCTTACTCTTCAATCTCCAATCTCAGATTAACTGTGGATTAAGGTGCATGCCAAGGTTTTCTATAAGGACTACTGTTTTTGAATGGACTGTATGATATGAAAAATGATTACTACGAACTATGATTAACTATATGAAAATTACGAAATAAACTAATGAAAATCTACGAAAATCAAATTACTATGCTGGGCTAATAAGATAAGACACTTACCAGTATTTTGACTGCATTGTAGGTGCAGCAATCGGTTTCCAGGTGTTTCAGGCTCCGGAATCCTTCAGCTCGTCTCGACTTACCTTGAGAAACCAGAACCTTACCATCACCCGATTTACCGGATGGAAGAATCTTCTCCAATTAACCAGCTTCAGCAACAATTGTTATTACGAAATGCCTTATGAAATTTTAACTATTTTTTACGATACGAAAACTATAAACGAACTTTTGTTCAGAATTTCGAAAGTAGTGTTGCCAGATATAAAAATAATAATTAACACTATTCTTAACATTCCGCCCACCAAAATACAACTTATTTTTATTAATTTACGAAACAAAAAAATTAAACTTTGCTAATGGGTTTCATATTTTAAACTTATGTAACTACGATATACTTGAATTTACAAATATATATATAAAAAAACTATAAATTAATTTTCAAGTGGTAAAGGACACAGTTTTATAACTGGTCGTTTTAAATCTCCAGAATCTGTTTTTATAGTTACCACCCGACAAACCCCATCGTCACCACAATGGAGTTTTAACACGCGACCAATTTTCCATTTCATTGGACTACATTGCTCACTAACAATGAGAACAAGAGTCCCAACCGAGATTTGCCTTTGCATATTATCAAACCATTTATGGCGTTGTTGCAATGTGTGTAAATATTCTATATGCCACTTACGCCAAAAGTCTTGATGAATTTGTTGTTAAAGTTTCCATATCTGTAAAATGCCAACTTTCGCATCAAGTAAGTTACTTTCAGGTAAAATACTGAGCGGCTCTAAAGTGAAAAAATGGCCTGGGGTTAAAACCGAAAAATCGTTGGGATCCGAGCTAAGGGGCGATAAAGGTCTCGAATCCAACATGGATTCTATCTGGGTCAAAACTGTATAGAATTCTTCATAAGTAAGCAATGTAAACCAATTACTCGATGTAAATGAGTTTTGACAGATTTAACGCCAGCTTCTGCTAGACCCGAAAAGTGTGGACTACCAGGAGGGTTAAAAACAAAATCAATTTGTTCGGCTTTCGAAGCCTTTGCCATCAAATCGTGCATAATATTTGAAGCTCCCACGAAATTGGTACCTTGGTCAGAAACTAATCTAGAGCAACGACCACGACGGGAAACAAAACGTCGTAAGGCTGCCAAATAGGCTTCGGACGATAATTCTGACACGAGCTCTATATTAATGGCTTTAGTGACCGTACACACAAAAATGCATATGTACGACTTTAATGTGCGCAAGCCTCGGCCTCGACTGAGACATATGTCAAAAGGACCGGCATAATCAACCGCACAAGACGAAAATGCTTTTATTTGATTAATGCGAAAGGCCGGTAAATTGCCCATAACAGGTGGTGAAGAAACCTTAGGATGAGCACGAAAACATTTTATGCAAGAATGAATCACTGCTTGTATAGCCCTTTCCGAAGACAATATCCAAAACTCTTGAGCTAACATGTTTTGCAAAGTTTAGTTGTTAATCGATGATCACGAGGCAGTAAAAGTGGATGTTTAACATCGAAGGTTAGATCTCCTTTGAAGAGACGACCGCCCACCCTTAGAAGACCCTGTTCATCCAAAAATGGGGATAATTTTAGAATGGGTTTGGGCAGAGATAGAGACGATTTCTCTTTCGATAAGTTACGGAGCTCAGATGCAAAAGAACATTCCTGAACGTGCTTCACGAGAAACAGAAAGGTGTTGTTAGTTTCTTCAGTAGACAACTCAGAGTTAACGATTTTTAATGATGGATTTTTCAAATTATGGATATATCGAAAACAATAGGCTAAAACAAGCAAAATGCGAGGTAATGATGAGAATCGATTTAAGATTGAATCAACGAGCGAAACGTTAGAAGCTGTTAACAGACTATAAATTTTCTGTTCATCAGAAGCTGTTTGATCGAAAGAAATTGCCGACTGTGGCCAAGATTCCTGAGGATTGGAAAGCCAGTGAGGTCCCGCCCACCATGATGCATTCTGAACTAGGTCAGCTGGTAATAAACCACGTGACCCACAATCAGCAGGGTTTTCAGAGCCAGAGACATGGTGCCATCTTGGTGGGGGAACTTTTTCCTGTATATTCGCTACCCTATTTGCCACAAAAGTCTTCCATTTTGACGGAAACGAGCGAATCCAAGTCAAAGCAACGCTCGAATCTGACCAGGTAAAAATGTCGTCGAAAACATAAAACTCCTTTAAAGCTCCTATGAATGAAATCATCAAGTCCTATAATAAAACAGCTGCCAATAATTCTAGGCGCGGAATAGAACACCGACGAAGTGGGGCTACTTTCGATTTTGCACAACAAAGGCGCACGACAATAGAACCATCACTTTTAACGACACGACAATAAATGACGGCACAGTAGCCCTTCTCCGAGGCATCACAAAATCCATGGAGTTGGAGCGACACGAAAGTTTCGATCATTCTACGAGGGATGGATAGCGAGCTTAAAAGCGATAGCTGTGACTTAAACTTTCGCCACTCTTGAACAATATTTTTAGGAGCGTCACTATCCCAATCGACTCCAGACAACCATAAAAGTTGTATTAAATATTTGGCGAAAAATACAACTGGAGACAATAAACCCAAAGGATCGAAAATACGAGCAATATCCGAAAGAATTGATCGCTTCGTACATGGACAATCGTTCGACGAAACTTAGAAAGTGAACGTGTCATCTATGGGAAGCCATGAAAGACCTAAAATTTTCAAAGAAAAGTTACAGACTCCTTCAAATCCTCTAAGGCGATCGGAATATAAATCGTCCTCTGGACACGCCTTTAAGAAGTCCAAGGTATTGGACGCCCACTTGCGCAGGTGAAGATGTGCTGTTGACAAAATTTGTGATAGCTCCTTTTGAGTAAGTAGAGCATTTTCCACTGAGTCTGCTCCTGACACTATATCATCGACATAAGTATCTCTGGCTAATACGGAAGCACCATTAGGAAAGCGAGACGAAAATTCCTTGGCTAGCTTAGATATACACCAAAGAGTTTGGTACGGGGCACAAGTCACACCATACGTCACTGTGAGTAAACGAAAATCTTTCACTTGCTGATCTGAAGACGAACGCCATAAAATGCGCTGATAATCACAGTCCTTTTTGTCCACAAGAAACTGTCGATACATCTGCTTGATGTCTCCCGTAAACACTACTGCATGCCAGCGGAACCTAACTAACAAGTCAAAAATATTATTTTGTAACTTAGGGCCTGGAAGCAGTAAGTCATTTAATGACATTCCTGTCGAATCTTTAGCACTGGCATCGAAAACAGTGCGCAATGGTGTTGTAGCAGAATCAGGGCGTAAAATTCCGTGATGGGGAATGTAATAAAAATTACCATTAGACGATAACGGACGTTCGACTTCTTCCATATGACCACATTTTAAATAGTCATCCATAAAGTTGACATATGCTGTACGAAAATGAGAGTTTAATTTAAACTTTTTTCTAAATTTTGGAGACGCTTAAAAGCAATTTCACGAGAACTCGAAAACTGAGGCTTCTCCTGAGGGTCAGCGAAAGTCAATGGTACTACCATTCGACCATCTGGATTACGACAAAATGAAGCCTCCATCTGATTTTCACACGATAATTTAGATAGCGAAAGTACGACAGGTTTTGGAGGATCAAGACGTTCCAATTCCCAGACTAACGATAAATTTGACACAAATAGGCAGTTCTTATTATCAACACAAGACCTATTACGAAAACGAGATTGACAAGAGTCAACGTCAGTAGCATATTCACCCATTACTATCCAGCCGAAAACAGTGCGGACAGCAACTGGCTGACCTGCCTCGCCTTTGACAAGACCAGGTGGAAACGCTAAAGCGAGAAGGTTGACGTTAACTAGCATATCAATAGGTCCAGGTTTGTAAAAGTAAGGGTCAGCTAGATCTAATTCCTGTATATGTCTCCAAGAGGAGACGTCGATTTGACCCGAAGGCATATCAGAGCAAATCTGCGACAAAACGAAAGCTTCGAACGAGAATTTACATGAGAAGTCACCGTTACAAGGAACTATCTCACAATCGTTAGAACCAAGAGTATCAGTTGACACTTGACCAATTCCATTAACAGATTGAACATTATCCTTAATATGAATTCCAAGCCTGCGTGAACAAGACAATGTGACAAAATTACAGGCACTAGCACTATCTAATAATATGCGGATAGGAACCAGTTTATTAAAATTATTTTTAATTAAAACCAACGCAGTCGAGAATAAAACTTGAGAGTCACTTCCAGGAACAACCAGAGTAGTGGTATGAGTAGGTTGCTGTTGAGTTTCATCCTTACATTTATCAAAATGGAGTAATGTGTGGTGCCTATTCTTACACTTGTCACAATATACTGATCACTTACAATTTTTTACTGTATGTCTTGCATGGAAACAAAGAATTTTCTTTACCAAAAGTAAATCTTGCAGTTGGTGTCACCATAAAAAAATGCGAACATTTGCTCAACTCATGATAGGCTGCTGGGCAAACAACACATTTGCTCACAGGGGGAACGATATACGACGATTTGTTCTTAATCACTGGTTTAGGAACAACAATATTTGGTTTACTATTCGAGTTTTAATAAGTTATAAAAAAAATCAATTATCTTAAATTTACGAAAATTACATATATGACACGATAAACGATATGACAAACAAAACAAAATTATCCTAAGATCGCTTTTCGATCTTTAAATTTGGCCGAAGGACCATAAATGTTTTTGAATGGACTGTATGATATGAAAAATGATTACTACGAACTATGATTAACTATATGAAAATTACGAAATAAACTAATGAAAATCTACGAAAATCAAATTACTATGCTGGGTTAATAAGATAAGACACTTACCAGTATTTTGACTGCATTGTAGGTGCAGCAATCGGTTTCCAGGTGTTTCAGGCTCCGGAATCCTTCAGCTCGTCTCGACTTACCTTGAGAAACCAGAACCTTACCATCACCCGATTTACCGGATGGAAGAATCTTCTCCAATTAACCAGCTTCAGCAACAATTGTTATTACGAAATGCCTTATGAAATTTTAACTATTTTTTACGATACGAAAACGATAAACGAACTTTTGTTCAGAATTTCGAAAGTAGTGTTGCCAGATATAAAAATAATAATCAACACTATTCTTAACAACTACAGTATTGGGTTCTTCAAGGGAGAAGTAATTAGAGACCACGAGCTTGTTTGTCAACTAAGTATATGTGTTATTATATTAAAAACAGAACAGAGGCAAGTTATTTAAAATGAAGTAAGTAGATTGTGGATTGAGCTCTCTGCCAAGGTTTTCTATAAGGACTAAAGTATTGGATTCTTCAAGGGAAAAGTAATTAGGGACCACGAGCTTGTTTGCCAACTAAGTATATGTGATATTATATGGGGTAACTCCGGACACTCAATTTCACTTTGATTTTAGCATAAAATAAATCAATCATATAAAACACCTTTATATGCAACAAAATCAAATAGTATTATTAAGATTACGCACCACTGAATGTATTTGCAATGTAAGTATTTGAAATTATTGACAAGAGTGCCGTATGATTGAAATTGGGATTATCGTCGAGAGTCGGCCCCTTGTTTTGATCATTACTATTTTCACAGATTTAACATTTTTATATAGAAATAGCAACTGAGCTGTTCTAAGTCCTTATTTCACTGTTTCAGGTGAAGTGCAGAGCAAACCCAGACTGCAACTCAACTGGCATCATCGTGTGAGTGTAATAAATATGCCCATATCCAACTTAATATTAAAAATGCGAAAGTTTGGATGTTTGTTACTTAATCACGATTTAACCACTGGACAGATCTGGATGAAACTTGGCACACATGTATGCAGGATAGGTCCTGGAATCGGACATGGTTACTTTTTATTACGAAAAATTCAAAAGTTCCACCAGGAATAACTATAACCGAGCTTAAACGGACTATAGCTGTAGCTTGCTATAGCAAACTTCATTAGTATAATTAAAGAGTTCTACGGCGATAACCGAATTAAGGGCGGGCGGAGCCGCTGGCAAAATCTAGTTTATTATAATAAGTAGATTCTTATGTTTTGAATGTTTACTTTAAATGTTCAAAATGTGTCAACTATCAACTACCATTGCTGTTTTAGATGTATGTATGTCCGGGATAAACTCAAAAAGTACTGCATGGATTTACTTCAAATTTGGCACAAATATTATTTAGAAGTCGGGACAACATATCGGCTACATATTATCACGCTATCACCAACGGGGAACGAGCAGTGAACCTTTATTTCTTCAACGCATTCTGTAACAACGTGTAATCTAACGACGCATATTTGACTTGTTTCTTAATTATTAATTATTCTACTCACACAAAGCCATTTATTTAATGTTAAAAATCGAGTAAAGTCATAACTTAGATGTGTTATAATTTTTCACCATATAAAAATGTTTCCTATTTGCTAACTAGGCGTTGGCGTTGGCGTTGAATTAGATCGCGCTATGGTTTAAAAATCGGCCATATGCGAGTCGGACTCGCGCACGAAGGGTTCTGTGCAAACTTATTATATGTTGTATATTATTAAAAATATTTTTATTATATGATGTAACTAAAAATTTACGGTTTTCGCAATTCTTCCTTTATCTGTGCTATAAGACGTTGCTTCGTACCAAATTTCAAGATTCTGAGTTCACGGAAAGTACTCTGTAGGTTTTGATTCCCTTGAGAGTTTCGAAAATTTGCGGCATAAACGGCTGTATCTTTTGATTGCGTTGGCTCAGAAGTTTGATTTATTCACAGCTCCAAGGGACAGTAGACCTGAGTATTTGATATAAATTTTAGCTTGATACCTTCACGCGTTCCTGACAAAATAATCTCAATACTGACATTTAACTTTTTTCCAGCGCAATCTATCCAGTTCTTGGGAGGCCTCTGAATAACCAGCTGGGCACTCGCGTAATTAACCTTTTTAGGGTTCCGTACCTTGAGAGGAAAAACTGGAACCCTTACATTTTGTCAGGAACGCGTGAAGGTATCAAGCTAAAATTTATATCAAATACTCAGGTCTACTGTCCCTTGGAGCTGTGAATAAATCAAACTTCTGAGCCAACGCAATCAAAAGATACAGCCGTTTATGCCGCAAATTTTCGAAACTCTCAAGGGAATCAAAACCTACAGAGTACTTTCCGTGAACTCAGAATCTTGAAATTTGGTACGAAGCAACGTCTTATAGCACAGATAAAGGAAGAATTGCGAAAACCGTAAATTTTTAGTTACATCATATAATAAAAATATTTTTAATAATATACAACATATAATAAGTTTGCACAGAACCCTTCGTGCGCGAGTCCGACTCGCATATGGCCGATTTTTAAACCATAGCGCGATCTAATTCAACGCCAACGCCAACGCCTAGTTAGCAAATAGGAAACATTTTTATATGGTGAAAAATTATAACACATCTAAGTTATGACTTTACTCGATTTTTAACATTAAATAAATGGCTTTGTGTGAGTAGAATAATTAATAATTAAGAAACAAGTCAAATATGCGTCGTTAGATTACACGTTGTTACAGAATGCGTTGAAGAAATAAAGGTTCACTGCTCGTTCCCCGTTGGTGATAGCGTGATAATATGTAGCCGATATGTTGTCCCGACTTCTAAATAATATTTGTGCCAAATTTGAAGTAAATCCATGCAGTACTTTTTGAGTTTATCCCGGACATACATACAGACAAACAGACAAAAAATCTAAAAACTATATTTTTGGCTTCGGTATCGATTCTAGATCACACCCCAAGTATTCTTTTAAAAAATATTCAATGTACAGTTTTGACTTTCCTACCATTTTTTTATATGTATAGATTATGAAAAATCTAAAAAAAAGTGTAAGATGAATTGGTTCTCTGTTGTTATTACTACGCGTATTATTCCCCACAAAAATCTTGGCAAACATCAAAATTAGGAGGTCTAAACTTAAAGCTAATATTAACTAACGCCGCCACTGTGCCACATATATAATATTTAAAACCAGTCATAAGTTATTTTAAGAACGTTATGTATTATTTTATAAAACATCTGCGAATTGTAGATATCATTACTGCTAAAAAGCCACCCATCCAAGTACTGACCAAGCCCGAAGTTGCTTAACTTGGAATATTGTTTTCAACAAACAAATACGTTACTGTTTCTCTTAAAATGAGCTAGATGGCGCTGTAACGGTATAATTTTAGACGGGAGGTGACACATTGTTTGGTTGAAAACTTTATTCAAAGTTAAGCAACGTCGGGCTTGGTCAGTACTTGAATGGGTGACCAATTAGCGGCACACTTTTTGTTTTTGTTTGTGTACATAAATTACCTAAATTTACATGCGTAACATTAACATCGGTCAAGTGCAAGTCGGACTCGCACACTGAGGTTTCCGTTCCACGGTTTTACGTAATTTACGTACACAAACAAAAACAAAAAGTGTGCCGCTAATTGGTCACCCATTCAAGTACTGACCAAGCCCGACGTTGCTTAACTTTGAATATCTTTTCCAACAAACAAATGTGTTTACTGTTTCTCTTAATGGTAAGCTAGATGGTGCTGTACTGGTAATTTAAAATAGTAATGACTTGGGCCCTTCTTACACTTGGCCGGTTTTTATTATTTGTTGTAATACTTTAGAGTTCACAATATTTGCTGCAAATTTGAAGTTTGTATGTATTATTTGTATTTGTTTATGGGTATAATTTACTAGTAACTGTCGTTTTTATCTTTACAGAGGCTGAGACTCCGTAGGTATAGTAGATGGATACATGAATGCATAAAGAAAAAGAGAGAATTGACATTGGATTGGGTAAGCAGGGCAATAGGCAAATGGGCAAACGGGATGAAAAGGACATATAAAATAGTAAAAGACCACAGTACCAAATCCAGCAATGACCCTCGCGCATTGATCTATATAAATGTTATGAATTAATTGTCGTCACGAAAACCATACATTTCACTACTTGCAATAGAAACAACAACACCAAGCAATAGTACAACAGAACCTTTACAAACACCAAGCAATAGAACAACAGAACCATTACAAACAATAAATGCAAATGTCAGGCTACAGGATAGAAGAAAAAGAAAAATGAATGAAGCGCTTTGCCAATTTAAATTAGTGGAAGAGTATTGAGAAAAACGCCACAAAGATTTTTATAACTTCAGCATTGACAACAATTGATTGACATTATGTCTTGTGGACACTTCTTGTAGATAAAATTATAAATTAACCAGAGTATAATGTTATTATATTTAGTTATTTTGTTTTTGGTTTTTCTTCACAAGGTTGTTCATTGATGTTATTGTTAATAACAGTATTGATGGTTACATGTGTTTTAGTAATATAAGTATGTATCTAAGTTAGCTTTTGATTTTTTAACCATATATAAAGTATTTATGAAAATAAGCTTTTGATCGTTCAAACAGTATGATTAATTTATATATTATTAATTTATATAGATCTGGATTATTAAAAAACAAAAAAAAATAGTGAAATCTAAAATAGCATAATGGAGTGTTAATCTTTAGTTTGATGGTGATGTCATTGATTCAGTGCACTCATTGAATTTCAATTACAAAATATAAGTAACAGGTGTAAGTTTAAATATTTGAATAATTATTTTGCACTACTATATTGATTCTAATTGTAATATGGTTGTATATATTATAGACATGAAAGTCAGTTAATTTTTTGTTTTATTCCTTATTACTCCCTATTCTGTAAAAATCTCTTAATTGAAATTTGCCTAATGTAGATGGGTATCATTCTTCTTATTTAGTGGTTTACTCCTGCAATCTATTCCGGGATCATGTAATATGCAGTTTGCATAAAAACAGGAATTGTGTAACAAAACATTGTCTTTGGTGGCATCCCATCAATGCATATTTTTAAACCACAGTAGAATTCAGTGATGGAATTTGGCAGTTTAATTTTTATTAAACACTAGCTTTTGCTCGTGGTTTCACCCATCCTAAATTCAGTTATCAATGTAGGATTTTATTGGAAACTCCTCAATAATAGAAAAAAAACCACTTGAACTTCAAGTAGCCTATGTCCTTTCCCGGACCTAAACTATTTCCATGCCAAATTTGCCCACGGTTTCACCCACCCTAAATTCGATCATCAATGTAGGATTTCAGTGGAAACTCCTCAATTATAGAAAAAAAAACGATTTATACTTAGCTTTTTCAAGAAGCCTATGTCCTTTCCCGGGACTCAAACTATCTCCATGCCAAATTTCATCCTAATTGGTACAGCGGTTTTAGCGTTACTTTAATATTAGTTGGATAAGCTGAATTGTTTCTGAATATTAAATTAAGTAGCATATTTCTGTTAGTCAGATGTCACTGTCAAAAATGGTTAATAATGTCTGTATATTTCAATTACCATGACACAGCTTCAGTTTGGTTATCATGCAGAACGAAAATTAAAGGAATAGGTACCCCCCTTTTACACAGATGACCATAGGACAGGAAGTGATGATAAAGTAAAATAATAATTATTTCAATAATGTAAACACTATTTATAGTACATATTTTTACAAATTTTAATATACTAGGCAATATTCACAGGATAGTTAAGATAATAATATATAAGACTAAACTACAAAGGAGTTAAAAGTCTTTAACAGGTAAATCTAACATCTTTAAATAAGGAGATCAACAGCATTGAAGGTTACCAGCGGATCGATTCCGTAAAAGATTGCTTACCTTTTTTGAAAGAAATAAGTTATACAATGCGGTTTCGCGACAATCGATGTATTTCACTTCTTTGAATTTCAAATGAGAATTGTTAGATATCAATTTACGGAAGCGAGCCGCTGGGCTGAGTTTGAAATTTTCATGTTACAACCTAACGGTGCAGCTTGTGCAAACCCAAGAGTATTCAAATGTAGACAGTGTTAGAACTGTCATATAAATATCAATCATCATTCATTCATCATTTTGTCATTTGTGAAATCAAACAGCATAAACGCTTCGAGGTTTTGATGGTGTCTGAAGCATTTAATGTTGCCTCTGGCTGCCCTAGAATTATTGGAGTCATAGATGTAACTTTGTAAATCCAGTGTTCAATATTGATAGGGTCTGACAAATTAAAACTGAAGGCACTACTGTAGGACTTGTATAATGTTCTGGCCTTGAAGTTGGATAAACATTGTAGCTCTATTACACAAACACTTCCAACACTTGATGTACTAATTTTTAATGAGACACCACTGGAATGACTGAAACACTTGCAAATCTTGATAGAATCAAACACTTTTTGTACTTGACAATTGCTATGCGGAGAGGAAAATTATACTTTTCTATTTTCTAGTATTTCTAAAATTGTTTCTGGCTTTCCTAGAATTATTGGAGCTATAGATGTAACTTTGGTATGAAAGCAGCCCATCAAGAAATCCAGTGTTCAATTTAGATAGGGTGTGACAAATAAAAACTGAAGGCACTACTGTAGGATATATTCAATGTTCTGGCCTTGAAGTTGGATAGCCATTGTAGCTCTATTACACAAACACTTTCAACACTTTGATGTTCCAATAGTCAATGGGATACTACTGCTGGAGAGACTGCAACACTAGCGAATCTTGATAGAATGAAACGCATTTTTGTAGTCGACAAATTGCTACGTGGAGAGGCCAATTATACTTTTCTAGTACATGTATTTGTTCTATAGTAATAAAGCCTAATACCGATTTGGATTTGGAGGTTAAATTCAAAGTCTGTGCTTTATGTAAAATTCAACAAACTGCAGTAAACCAATATGACTATGTCTTCTTTCTTTCTTTTCTTAATGAATGGCAGTCACACTACTTTAAAGTATATTAAGAATATTAACATTTGCCTTATTTTTGTGTCTCCGCTTTAAACAAAACAGTTTTTTTTTTAATGACAGTGACAGCAGTTGTCAAATGTATTGTTTGCATCTTATGCGATCACGAACGAATAACAATTGTCAATTGCGAGCAATCATTGCTAGTCATCAAAACTCCGTGGACACTTCATTGCCAAATTTGCGTTATTTCCGAGAAATTGCAAGCTACGAAAACACGCCCTGTGTAGTTAGATGATACTTATTTCAGGTAAATGAAACATCAGCTTTTTACAGAAACCTATTCAAAATTCAGAAATTGTAACGGCCCCTATTATTTTTATGGATACTATTTCAACCCCAATGGTTATCACCGATGGTAATGAAAAATGAGCCAATGGTCAAAAAGCTGCACCTTCAGTCATCCAGTCCGCTAAATTAGTTAATGAGGTGCTTCATACGCCTAAAGCCCATAATGGGACTTTGCGCGTGCGCGGGGTTAATGAAGCATTTACAAGTATGTGTAATTTTCGATTTCTACACCAAAGCAACAAAAAAAAAAAACATTGAGTATTAATTGCTGTATTGAACATTTAAAAATGATTTTAGGTAGTCATTAAAAATGTGATTTTTGTTGCTTTTGACAATAAAGGGCTCAAAATGGAAGAACACTTCCGTCTGAAATGACTATTTTGATCCTATCAGCAATGAGTAATTTGACTTTGCTCTTGACGTCCATGGATTCTCGCCAGCCTTCATACGTCCTCACTGTTGGGGCACGGCCTACCCTCATAAGCGAGGGTAATTTGGGCCATAGTCCACACGCGGGCCCAGTGCGGATTTGTGGACTTCACATACGTCTTTTTTTTTCTTGACGTATGCAGGTTTCCCTTATGATGTTTTCCTTCACCGAAAAGCCAGTTGTGTGAATAAATAACTCAGTTTACATGAGAAATTAAGAAAAGACTCATTGGTACACGCCGACCTGGGATTCGAACCTCCGCCACTTAGGACGTGAAGTGAAATTTAAACCCCTCGACCACCACTGACTTTTTTTGACCACCGACGTCCATGGATAAATAGCATAAATTAACTGTCCAATGAAGTAAGTTAAGTCATGTCTATTTAATTAGATAGGTGTAAAGACATTCAATTAAATTCAGGTAGCTTTATAGTGTCTTCACAATAAGTTTTTAATTTCTACTTTTCAGCTCCGCCACGCCACTCACGTGTTCGACCTAGATGATCTCCTAGAGTAATTCGTGGCAGAACACAACTTGAAATTGATAGGGAATGTCTTACACGTATAGAGGAAAAACGTTTTGAAGCAGAGAGAGTAATTGCATTGGCATTACGTGATGCTATAGAAAAAAAATTAATAAATTTCAGATGCAATCAACAACTTGGCAGCAGCTGTAAGAGAGATTCAACCACGTCAAGAACGATGAATAAAATGGATTTAACTTACTTATTATTGCAGTTAATCTCAGCATAGATTTTTAAAAACTGACTCATTACTAGTTTAAAATATATATATTTGTGTTTATATTGAGTAATGTGTTATTAAAGTTGTGTGATCTTGTACTTTAAAAAGCTGAATAAGTAAACATTACACCAACGAACTGTCTACAATGTCGTTCAAATTTTAGAATTACATTGTAATTGTTTCGGGCGGGTACGCAAGTTCTATAACCGCATCAAATTTCAATTTGATAGCATTTGTATTTGCTGAGAGGAATAGCAGTGACATACATACAGACACCACAGTTATGACATACATACGGACACCACAGTTATGACATACATACAGACACCACAGTTATGACATACATACAGACACCACAGTTATGACATACATACAGACACCACAGTTATGACATACATACGGACACCACAGTTATGACATACATACGGACACCACAGTTATGACATACATACAGACACCACAGTTATGACATACATACAGACACCACAGTTATGACATACATACAGACACCACAGTTATGACATACATACAGACACCGCAGTCTCACCATGAGGGTTCCTTTTTACTATTTGGTCGGAACCCTAAAAACCAAGAACTCATTTTTTTATGTTTTAAATGTTATATAATGCGAATAGGCACTCTATATTATTTTTGATTTTTATGGTTATAACTATGAATGTGATGTGGTCCGAACTCTATGTTATTATTGTTAATTAATATTACGAAATAGATAGATATATAGTTTAATCAGGATTAAACTATGCGATGTAAGCCAAATTTAGGCACTATACATTATTGTTGATTTACTCTTACGAAATGATTGTTGTGGTTTTAAGTTCTAATTGAATCAATATAGAAATAAATATATACATAAATGGATAAACAGATAAATAAGACTGATTGTATAGGATAAAAACTGTACTTTTCATTGCTTTTAGGTAAAATAATAACAAAAATTCAAGAATAAAAATTATATTATAAAAAATATTTTACATGTTGCGACTGGCCCATAATGATCTAATGAAATTAGATCTCGCTTGAAGACCCCGATTGTAGTCAGGATAAGATGGATGGTTTACTGACTCCTCTTTTTTTTTTTCATTTAATGCACTGTTTTGCATTGAATTGGGTAAATCTGGTTTACCTGCAAGATCCCTGTTACATATTTTATGTAGAACAAAGCATGCATTGATTATTTTACTTGCCTTGACAGGCTTTTAATGTAAAGCTCGATGTTCTAATGTATATCTGCATCGATTCTTGAGAGCTTCTATGGTCTGTTCTACAGTATTTCTTGCTGTCATCTGAATTTTATTATAATGTTCTTCTGGAGACCCTGCAGCAGCTTCGAAGACTGGTGTCATCATGTACACTCTCAGAGCGTACCCAGAATCACCTCAAAAAATGTTTTGCAAGTGCAAGTGGGAGAATGATTTAAAGCTTTTAGTGTGGAGTCGGCATTCTAGTTTATTCTGTGCACTCATACCTAAACTTCAGGTGTTTACTACTAACTACATATACTACTTTTATGGAACTGTGAGATAATAGTAGCATAACAGAAAGTGATCATTATTCTGATTCAGACCTATTTACTGAGAGGCTGAAATAGCAAACAGTAACTTTAAACACTTGGCAACACTGTATATGCTACCATTAAATAGGAAACACATAAATGTATATTTGTGTATATCACAGGCATTTTGTATAATTCGGACAGAAATCACATTGTATAAGACATGTTGATTGGGTTAGGTTAGGGTTCTCTGTATAAACGACCAATTATACAAAATGTCAGACATATACAGGACAATGAATATTTAAAATTGCAGTTGTTTTGTTTTCACGTAAGAGAGCAAATGGTTCCCCAACATTTCTCAGTCAGCAAGTGATCCTTGATCGGATGCTTATCAAAAATAAAATTGTCATGAAAGGCACCACCAAAAGAAGCATCCACATTTTGGTCTGCATCACAAATCTGTAAAGCAGACAAATGTCTTAAATTTACAATCAACATTTAATTATGAATATAAAGTACCTATAGAGCTTACAATTTGAGCGTTTCTTAAATGGCAGTGTTTGCGGTTAAAATATCTTTCTTCATTTACCGATGGTCTTATAATGCAGACATGAGTACCGTCGATACAACCTAATATTCTAGGAATCATAAACTTTTCATGAAATCTGCAACATTTCATTTGGCATTGACACAATTTAAGCTAATGACAAAAACAGTTACACACTTTTCAGTTGTTGAAAAAAAAAAAAATAATATACAAAATATATATCATAGATCTTTAACCTTAAAACTATACACATGAGTATTAAACTTCATTGTAGACGCCAGGGTTTTGTTCGAAAACAATTAACTTAAGTAAAAATCGGCCAAGTGAGAGTCGGACTCGCGCACGATGGGTTCCGTACCATTATCTACAAAAACGAGCAAAAAAATCACGTATGTTGTATGGGAGCCCCCTTAAATAATTTTTTTTTCGTTTTTTTAATATTCGTTGTTATAGCGGCAACAGAAATACATCTTCTGTGAAAATTTCAACTGTCTTATTCATCAACGAACGATCAACGATTCATGAGATACAGCCTGGTGACAGACGGACGGACGGACAGCGAAGCCTTAGAAATAGGGTTCCTTATTACCTTTCAGGTACGGAACCCTAAAAATGAGATCATTGGATTCCCAACTCTACCATTAAGTTTTGGAAGTGTATAGAGTACCGCTAGCGGCTTGTCGCGTATTGTGACACAAATAAATCAAAACCTGTATTCCTGTTGACCTAAAATCATGAAATTTGGCAAGAAGCAAGATGTTGCTAATGAAGGCATGAACCTGTGAGACTTGATCTCATGATGGAAGAACTATCTACATATAAAATGTTTGTACTCACAGCCAGACTCACACTTAGCCGGATTTTTATGAACTATTTTATTTAGATTTTACATTGTATATTTTTATTTAACTTTTAATTTTTAGTTCTATATAGTATTAGTAGGCCTGGCACTAAGTTGGCTTGTTTACAAGCTATTGGGTTGGTTTGATTTATTTTAAACCAGATATATAAGATCATTGTTGTGAAAAATTCTTCTGAACTTCTCGTTCTTGAACTTAAAAAAACACTCCTTTGATTGGAAACTAGTAAGTAAATCAATCACCTAATCTTTTCTATGAAAATTTAAAGCTTACACAATGGATAATGTTTTATTTAAATATCTTATGAGTACCACGTTAACCACTTAATATCAGGTGAACCGTAAGCTTGTTTGCCACCTTACTGATATAAAAATTGCGGTGTCGGGAATTTATGTTTACGATTAAATACGGTAATATAAACTACATTACTTAGTACGACTTACCGTATGTAGTGGACCCAAACTGTTAATAGAGAATTGTAGTAATCTGGACCCCACCACACGGTGTTGACATGCTAATTTAAGTTTTAAGAGAGCAGGTAGATTAAAGATGAAATTTATCAATAATAAATATAAATTTGATTAATCACCTTCGTAATTCATACCGATCGAATACTCCTAATAAATGGATAGAAATTAGATCAATGAAGTATGAAGTAAGTGAGGGGCCCGGATGTCCTCACCGGGGTTCGATTAATATGGTTGTACCTACGTCATAAGGCGTAAATCGCAGTGGGATCCTAAAATCATCAACACAAAGAAAAATAATTACTCGTTAAATACGACCGATTCGTAAAGTAGCAGATAACCAGGAGGTTAAAATATATGGAGAATATCGATCGATTATTTTCAGTTAATTGATATAAATGTCGTAGGGTGCGAGAGGGATATTAGAGTAGGCTCCGCGCCGCTTACGACGAGCCTTCAATGTGTAAACTAATCGAAGCTGTATAATCGAGTCACAAAGAAGCGGAGAAACTAGTTCGGCAGGTAAAGAGTTTAGTAGAATCGGTTTACGATTTCGATATGATTGTTCGATTATTACTATAGAGTAACTGGCCACTAAAATGCGAAGCACGTGGGTACACGTGGAAGTAAAATAAAGAAGAAATTAACTGGCGCCACAATCCCTAGACACGCCACGCGTTCAGGCCGCGTCTATCGGGGGGGAGGGGAGAACGGTTATAAGCGATAGGCGTCAGTTGCGGCACCCTTTTTCACTGTCGTCGTGCCGAGAGGCTGGCCGTGCTCGAGATTCCTGAGGAAGCGGGAAGGACAGGACGCACAAAGATTTGAAGAAATTTAATACCGGTGCCGTGCACGTTTCGCCTACATCAAATATCAGTAAGTGTCTTTCGTGAGAACTGAGGCTAGCAATGTCAACTTATTATTGATGGGTTTGTACTATGGGGCTTTGTGAGGGACTTCCTTTATACGATGGCGTAAGGACTGTGTAAGGGACCGTGTAAGATGCCACCTTGGTTAAAGTGAAGGGTTGGTTGGGGAAAATTGAAAGTGGTTGACTTTTTGGTTGGGATTTAGTCCGGGATTCTAGTTGTAAATTTGGAGTAGAGAATGAAAAACCCTTACTTATTAAAAATGCAGAGGTAGTTTGTTGACATTGTTGGCTATGTACTCTCTAAGGAAAAGAGATTGCCGATTTCTGCAGAAAATTTAGTGGAGAAAGGGGTTCCTGCCGGGATCGGCGTCTTTTAACATGATGTTGTAAATTTTGTGATACCTTGTGGAAGGAAAACTCCGTAATTAGGCTCTGGTCTGATTAGTTAAGAAATCGTTTAAGATTAGGGCTAAGGCTAGGCAAGCCCTTGTGTAAATCCTGTCCTGTGTATATGTATATCTTATTGACGATAGCCCTACGCAAGTCCTGAGCAGAGACTCCGCGCTTTGATTGGATTCGAGGTGACGGGGCATGCTCACATGACTTGGCAGGCAAGCCCTTGTGTAAATCCTGTCCTGTGTATATGTATATCTTATTGATGAAAGCCCTACGCAAGTCCTGAGCAGAGACTCCGCGCTTTGGTAGATGCTCATTAGAATGGTACAGTTATGTTACATGTAATTGACGGTTATGTTAATGATATCTCTATATTCACTACTTACTATCTCAATCATTTTAGTCCCGATGTCTTGTTGCGTTGCGGTATGGGTGACCCCCAAAGCAAGCAGACCCTTGGTAGATAGAGGTAGGTGAGGACGGGGCAATCACAGTAGGGGGGTCTTCAAGCGGGGTCTGGCTTGTTATAAGATCAGGGAAGATTGGGGCTTGATGTTAGAGACATGCTAGGTTAACTGCAGGCTTCAGGAATCTAAGGGTGTGAGGGGGCAGATAAAACCTAGATCTGGGTTGGCTCCAGTTCCACCCTTCACAGGCGTCGAGTAAGGAAGCTGAACTGTTAGATTCCGTTTAGTTAATGGGCGGCTAAAATTTAATGTGGGATTTTTAACCCAATCTCCTTAAGGAATTCGTATATAAATAAAACCTCCACTCCACCCATTACTGCGACGGATAGATTTGGAAAGCTAAGTATTATTGTGTTCATATTTAAATATTTGTTTCCTGTGTAAAAATAAACGTAAACCTCATATGTTTTTCAGGGCCGCGACATTAATCTAGCGAGTCTAATTTTTAATTAGACTATCTAAGCTTTATTTTATTGTTTTATACTGTTTAATTTATGTTTTGACTGAGCCATTTAAGATAAAGATGACAGAACCTCAACCTTGACCAAACTTTATTAACAGGCTATGAGGTGACGTTAGTGGGTCAGGATTTGTTCTATTCTTCACCATGAATCACCCCGTTGAAGACGTATTAGTATAACCATACACAATTCTTTACTAACTGATGAGGCTCAGAATTGTTGTATGTATGGCCGAAACGTCCAGTTCTAAACACTCAGAAAAGGGCTAACCCTTACATGATCTGTCTAATGTGCCGGGTCCTGAGTGTGGATATGTCTCCCTTATAAACCATCCTAAACATACTTATTGTGTGTTAAATTAGGCGTTCTGCCGCCTTAATTACTCTGATGAACTATTTACCACTTAACCATGTGCGTAACCGCACACCTATTTTTTATTTCATATGAACTTAGCTTGTACGACACGTGTTTCGGGCGAATATGGTCTCTCCAGGCTAGCGACCATTTAAACTTAAGGAGACTTGGGTTCGAACAGACCGGTCGTAGGTTGTGTTCAAATAATAACGAGATGGTCCCTTTAGTTTCATAGTCAGTCACAGTAGTAAGGACAACTACATGGTCGCCTGGTTGTTTGCCACCTCCGTGGTGTTATAAACGTAGGAGTTGGTGGGGAACACTATTTAAATATCCTAAAGAAAGTTTAGGTACAGTGTACGAAAGATCAACGGTTATGCGTCTACTCAATTACTAAATGACAGGAAGGCGAAGTCACCAGATAAGCTAGTCCGATTAAACTTATCTACGAGTCTGTCAGAAGTCGGTCGTTATGTACTTTCCTTGGTAAAGGTTCCAAGGCGTTAGTTAGATCATAGGTACGATACATTTGGCAACCGCTTAAGGTCGGACAGTATCCAAGGGCTTTAAAGTTGTTCAAAATCAAGTCATACATAGTTAAATTTCAATATTCATTCTAGCAATAAGGTAGGAACAGTCTAGTGTATAAGCTCGGCGAACTTAGGTTTCGTCTCGACTTTATAGTATTGATTTTCTATTAACTTTTGTATCCGAGTGTAAATAATCTCCATAGTTCGTAAACATAATCCCAATTTTAGTTCTAATAACGAAATTCGTATAGACAGGGTCGCGAGATACTAAGACAAAACAGAACCAACGTAAATTAGTCGGAGGATAGACGAGTAATACGTTTAGACTTTGTATCTGCGCAGAAGACTAAAATGTGCACTCTGCGCACCCACGTGACCACGAGACGCCAGCTGGGCATTTCGATGCACTGGCAAATGTATGAATGTCTGACCGCTTAGTCATTAGGGAGCGTTCAAGTATTACGTAACGCAATTTGGGGGGGCGGGGGGGTCTCGTAAAACGTTACGATGCGTTACACGGGCGGGAGGGGGTCCTTCTTACAACACGTTACGTAACATTATTTCTTTTTTTATATAAAAAAATAGGGAAATAAAACTCCCAAATTGGCAACCCTTTTCGTTTACGGGGAATCTCTCGATTGTATTAGTCTGGTCGCCATTTTTAATTTGTTCTCGCATGTTGGTAAACCTTTTTGTTTATATTTCACGGGGAATCCCTAGATTGTATTGTACGTCATTTAATGTTGTTTTTGTTGTCAGTATTCGTTAGTGTTTATGCAGAAGCAAATTGCTGTAGTCGCTGTTATTAAAGTGAGTTCATAGTGTTCATACTGTAATGTCCTCAAAAGAAGGAGATTTGTATCATCAGCTGTTCTTGGCCTATAAAGGCTCTCATGCTGACTTGCCAGCGCAAGTATGTCATAAAAATTCCAATGAAATTTGGAAAACGGCTAAAGAAAAACTAAAAAACAAAGAAAAGTTTATAGAACATATAAATGATGTTATACGAGAGTTGAAGGTATGACATAAGTATTATATTTAGTCCAAACCTTGATTTTTCATAAAAGAACTGGTCATAAGTATTTTATATTTCTAGCTACCTATGCAAACATCAAGCACGCCAGCAACACTATGGCCCAATGCTCCCTCGACTTCGCGTGCTCCTCAACAAAAACAGGTGCATCTGCTTATATGTGTTGTATATTATGTTCTTTTTTATCGCATGTGTCAATAATACCTATTCTTAATTAATTTTCTCTTGGCCTATAGGATTCGAATGTTGTAGCTTCATCCACGTGTTCATCTCTCATGGAATCGATTGTCGCAGTCGCTGGACATGAAAGCACTGCCGTCAAACGAAAGATGAGCGATATCCACGAGGAGCAAAGTCAGAATACTGATGGGGAAACTGTGGAGACATCGTCTACGGAACCAGACAAGACTTTGGTTGATTCGGTCATCACTAAAAATGTTCCAAGCAAACCGGCTCAAGAAACTCTTATGAAGAAAATTGGTCTACTGCAACAAAAAATAAATGTTCTCACTGAAGCAAGGGACACTGGTATAGCCAAAGATGATGTTCATGACGAAATAAAAAAGCTACGCAAAGAGTTGAAAGAAGAAGAGAAATGTTTGAAGAAAAAAAGAGACTCTGCTAAGCGTGCAAAAAAATTTCGAGCCAAAGAAAAACTGGAGAAAACTGAACGTCAGAGAAACAATCCTGCTGCAGCACAACCTCGAACTGGCCCTGGACAGCCCTCTTTAGTTGACTCGCAACCTGCTCTCCTAGAGACCATAATTAATATTGCCATTCATGGCAGCGCTGCTGATGAACGCCGCCGAACAGAGATGATTAGGAGTTGTCTCACTCTGTCCGACCTGCATGAAAGGCTGTTGTTAATGGGATTCCAAATTTCTCGAAGCGGCACATATCTTCATTTACTCCCACGCGTTTCTAACACACAAGAGGGAAGAAGACACGTACGTACTGTACCCGTAAAGTTAGCAAGACCACAGCCCGAGATGCACAAAAAACACGAGGACGGGGAATTTTGCACTGCTACAATCAGGTCATTGGAATCTCTCGCTTCGCTTCTGGGACCGCAGCAAGTATTCGTTCTCTCACAAGACGATAAGGCACGTGTACCGATAGGTTTACCGGCAGTAAAAAGTCAGAGCCCTCTTTTAATGCATATGGAATACAGAATACTTTTACCTGATCATGACTGGGTCGTGGCAGAGCGGCACAAACTTATTCCTTCTGTATACGCCGGCGTCAACGTAGAACCTAACAATTTCGGTAGGGAAGAAGCTGTTGGGTACAGCGGGCCGACACACATATCCATAAGGAGCGGGAAACACTCATCCTCCACAGCGAACACCCACGCTTATGATTTCGAATCACTTTTATCAATACCTTCATTCAAATCCTTAATGATGACAGAATCGAACACCGTGAAGCCAGTAATCATCATCTTTGTAGATGGTGGGCCGGACGAAAACCCGCGTTATCGCAAAGTCAAGAACTTTGCGATTGAACACTTTAAAAAATACAACCTGGACGCCCTGTTTATAGCGACTAATGCTCCTGGGCGGAGCGCATATAACCGAGTTGAGCGTCGCATGGCTCCCCTCAGCAAACGACTGGCAGGCGTCATTTTGCCTCATGAACATTTTGGTTCTCATCTCGACGACAAAGGAATGACTACGGATGATGATTTGGAAAAACGCAATTTTCAGCACGCTGGGGAAACACTTGCAGAAGTGTGGAGAGAAATGAAAATTGATAATTATGACGTTTCGGCGGAGTATAGACAGCCCGAAGATAGCATGCAGGATCCAGCAGAACCAAATCTGGCGTGGTATAGCGTTCACGTCCGTGAATCGCAATATTTCTTACAGGTTATAAAATGCGCAGATGAATCCTGCTGTTCACCACCGAGAAGTGCATTGAAATCTGTGTTTACGGATACTTTCATGCCGCCACCTTGCCCAATACTTCAAACCCCAAGCAAGCTCGTAGTACCCAGTTTGTTAGACAAAGGAAAATCCAAGTTTTCGCCACTTCTTGTAAGGTTGTCCGTTAATCTGTCACCTCCTCTAGAAGGGTTTAAGCAGATGCCTTACGATTTCTTTTGTCCATCTGTACAATCCGACCTAAAGAAAAAAGTATGTCCAACCTGTGGGATCTATTTCACATCTCACAGGAGTGTTCAAATGCACTGTCGTTACGTGCATGGCAAGACTGTCCAAGACCATTGTGAAACTAGAGTACGGCCACAGCGCCTTGCTGCCAGAAGGGCAAATGAGCTTCTCTGCATTGTGCGTCGTTATGAAACATCGTCTGAGGATGCTGACTGGCTCGACGAAGACGAAGTTGATGCAAGTGGCTTAACAATTCCAGAACCGTCTTCGTCTGCACTCCAGGTGCCAGTGATGAAAGAATCTGAGTGGCTAGCAAACCCGTGGACAGAGGAGCAGTAATTTCAATCGAATTGTTTTTATAGACCTACTTAGATACTTGGTTAATAGTTGATTATTTTTTAATTTTGTTAAGAATACGATTTTATTTCGAGTAAAATGTTTAATTTCAGTTGGGTTTCTGTTTATAATTGCATTGCCAAAGGTTAAAATAAATATGTTATTTTATTTGAAGAATTTATTAGTAAAAAAGCTAAAATACTTAGGAGAATGAAGGAGAAAAACAATTGTGTTTTGTAAAGCCAAAAATTTATAAAAAAATAAACAAAATACGCAGGTGTTGCGAATTAAAAATCTCTTGTTTTATTATAAGGCAATTAAAACTATACGAAGGATAAAAACTATAACAACTTTTTGCGACTTCAGGGTAAAAATGATGACTTGAGTGTTACGTAACCTTTAGAGAGGGGGGTGGGGGGGTACAGAAAAACGTTACGGAGCGTTACAGTGGGGGGAGGGGGGGTCAAAAATCTTCAAAAATTGCGTTACGTAATACTTGAACGCTCCCTTAATCGGTCGAAGGGATAATTGGTGGCGGGCCCACCAATTCTGGATATAACAATTTACGAACCGTTAAGGAATGGGTGTATACGTTAATTTTCCTGGACGATTCCCAGTTAGGGTTACCTGTAGAAGACCTGGGAACTAGGATTAGTGAATTCAGATAGATTCTCATACTAAATTGTTTGTCAATAGCGCCCTCTATAAGCCTTTCTCAATATCCCCAAGATTATTAGACAGCTAGCTAAGATATTGATCGACCGAGTAATTCTACGATTGTTACACAGATGGCGTGAGCCACAGTGGTAAAATAATAATCATGAATGTATGAGGATTTCCAGATACGGTTAGGACCATGTTATAACTTATCCAAAGGGTAGGCTGTAGTTGTATTTTAGGTCTACATTTACTCCTAATTTGTTAGTTTGTCTTTACGACGATTCTCCATATATTATTATAAGATTAGACTAGAAGGGAAGCTAGTAAGGACAGTGGTAGGCTTATTATATACTTAGATTGTCTATTTGCCTTTGGGGTGGCTCTCGAATACCATTACGATTTTATAATTTCATATAGGGGTTGTTAACGGGTTGTCAACTGATAATTTATGCAACTACAAAACCTGTCGGCCCATTTGTGGTGCATTTTTTAAGTGTTATTATTAGAGTTGTGTAATTTACTTAAGGGGCAGCTCGCGAGTATATTCGTATATTACCTATATATTCACACATCTGTTCGTTCATCCGTACGGTGAATTTTCACATCACATGACAATCTTATAGCTTCCTTTAAGGGATGAATAGCGAATTTACTAATAATTTATATAGGTACTAATAGGTTCGCCTGTCTCTTAACAATTTCGATATATCGTTATAAGTGCATAACTTTAGTTAAGGGGAAGTCAGGGAGTATAGTAGCGGTTAGTGCCTTTATATGTCTAAGGGTTCTTCCTTTTAAGGTGATTTCTCTACATTACTATGAGGTTACAATTTTACTTAAGGGGAAGTTAGCGAGTTTATTGATGGACTGATTACCGCTTAAGAGTTATTCCTTAAGGCGAGTTTCATACATTACTATAAGATTACGACTTCACTCGAGGGGTAAGCGGTTTTAGGGTTTCATTCTTATGAGTGAGATTTCATATACTATCATAAAATCATAACTTAATGACTTATCGCGTTCAAGGCGTAACCGTGTTATTAAGAGATAGGTTCGGGGTTGTAAGGAGATAGCTAGGCTAGTGAGTAGGGAGACTTAGGCTTAGGTACTCCGATTACGTTGGGATAATAAACCGCATACATTTTAATCAGGAACTCGGCTTTATTAATTTCAATTCTGGTCTAATGCTAATCGAGACTTAGGGCCCTACGGTTAAGGATTAGTTATAGGGCATTGTCTTTAATGTAGGTATAAGGTAAGATTAGGGTTTTGATTTTGTTCTTTCATACCTGGGTCTGATTGAATCCATACCTCTTAAGATCTTGGGTTATTATCGGTCATAACGAGGGGTCCAAATCGACGATTACGCCATTAGACGATCACAGCCAAATAAAATATTAACTTTCATTAACATTAACGGTTACAAAATATCATTTATGGTTTAACAATAATAAAGGCATAAATAATATGTTAGGATTACGTACGTCATCATCTAATCAAATTGGCGAGTATATCATTATACTCCACTTGAATTTAAAAATAAATAATATTATTTTAGGAGGGGAGGGGGTTCTACACGTAGGCCCCTGATTAGCAACACTGTTTAATTTTCCCTCCTACAGTAAATTGCGTCCATTTTACGTAATCGTGCTTGCTTGTTGCATTTTCAATTTCAAATCAAGGTAATTTTCTTTGCTACAGATCGTTTATTAGTTTTTAATTTATTCGATAATACAGTTCTGTGATAAAGATGGTTGTACCGAGTCCATCGTAAATAACTAATGGCTTACGCCGAGGACATGTGAAGTGTTTTGGCCACCGGTGAAGGGAACCAAATCATTTGACCAGATTTTGTCGCAGGATGCAACACCCGATGAAATATGGAAATTAGCTATTTTATATTTTTGACTTGACACTTTACTCACTGTGACATTCGTTGTCGACTAAAAATATATGTAAGTAAGTGATCAATAGATTTGTGATTAAAAATGCAATTTCAATATAATCAGAAAGGTTTCCCAACCTTAATGCACAATGGCTTTCGCTAGAATAAAAATACACGAAAAATCTCAATTATACAACTGTCTGGAGATGTGTATCACGAAAAATATGGTCTGCCACAATGACGTTAGATAAAGATAATAATATAATTAGATTGAGTGTTCATATGTGTAAACCTGATGAGAAAGAAAATAAAGTATTTCAACTTCATGCGCAATGTAAAAAAATGGTCTGCGAAGATTTATTTTTAATAGTGCAAACCATTGTCGAAAATACATTTGAGCCGTTGAAAGAACCTGACAAAATATCTGCATATGTCCATGTCATTCTTTATATAGAACAAGAAAAAGACCTATCATTTCTCTGAGGAAACAACTAGCCTACGATCAAACGAAAATCAAATCAATTTATCGGAAATGAAGAGCATCGCAAGATAGTCCAAAAAGACTTGTGTCGTTCTGAGAATGCGTCATAATGCGTATTGGTCATTTTGCGGATGTGTCGTTTTGCGTATTACGCTTATTGCTTGTGTCAATATGCGAATTTTGGATTGATCATTTCGCGTATTGGTCATTATGCGTCGGAAGGGTTTTTTCTATTCTATCTTTATTTATAAAGAAACAATTTATTTCGCTATCTAATAAATGCACTTTTTATTACAGGTTTTATACATTAGAATACTTGGAGGCAAAGATGTTTCTAGTAAAGTGTCTCGCATTATGAAATTTGCATTCACTGTCCAGCTAGCAAAACAGTATAACTTATATGGTAAAAGATCAGACAAAAAGCCGTTTTAACAACCTGCGCCTGCCTGTGTTGTTGGTACGTTCAAATGTTAAGTAAAAGAGAAAAACTTTTCCCTCATTGTTTACGCTAGGTACACGGAATTCTGAATTTGAATTCCATATTCGGAAATCAAACCGAGAAACCGTGCTTGTACAATCAGCCTTATAGATATTAAAAGACAGCCCACTATTTTAAAATTAAATTGCTGATTTGGTTTCCATGTTAAGTTTCTTGTTACCGAACGAGGTAACTAGAAACATTGCTCTTTACAATTATTGTAAATTTATAATATAGAAAAGTAGTAAGAACAATTAAGGGTGCAGTTGTAGATTGCAAGTATTATGTATAGTCGCGGTCAGAAAATGTTTAACACCTTAAGGATCACTATTGCATGCACACATTTAAGTCACAAGTTCTAAATGTCTATTTCATTATAATTTGATTGACCATAGATTATCTTTTTTCTAATATGACAATCAATCGCTCTAGGACAGGGATGGCGAACCTTTATTAATGAATGTGCCATTTTCTATGAAAAAAACAATAATGTACCTATGACGTGCCGTCAAAAAATCTGGGTTACTTAATTGCTGGTAACTTAAAGCTATTTAGATACTTGCAGCTCGAAATGTTTACAGCAATCGAAATGTTTAATATTTATAGTCAAATAAAAAAAATAATTGTGTTATTTCTGCTGTTGCAAATTAGGTGCTAAAAATCTCACATTAGGGCAGGCTCGTACTTTGTTAATAAGCAGTATGGAAGCTAAACTAGAGTTCATTTCTAAAAATGACTTGCAAGCATACGTAGCTGAAAATAGAAATTTCATAAATGATTGGCGTGCCCCAATTGCCATGGACACGCCATCTCTGCTCTAGGAGATGGACTGAGTACTATCAAGTTTTAATATATAGAAAACCTTCTTTGAAAAACTAATATTTTAGTTTTTTAAATACGAATATGAAGGAATAATAAAATAGACACTTCGAAAATCTTTATTTAATATCTAGTATAACCTCCCTCTGCAGCTATGACGGCACGTAGTCTATCTCGCATAGATGCAACAAGACGCGTGCATAGATCAGTACCTCTGATATCATCACATACTTGAGCACAGTGTGATCTAAGAGCTTAAGGGTTTCTTTCGTTTTGACAGTCCCAGCGTTGAACCATAAGCCCCCATAATTTTCAATAGGGTTTAAATCAGCAGACCGAGCGGGCTATTGAATGGGACAATGTCACTGTGCAGGTTGAACCACGCCATAGTAGCACGGGCTGTGTGTATTCGTGCATTATCTTGAACGTAAGTAATGTGCGGGAATTCCGTTGCAGGATACACTACGCGCACAGTAGGCAGCATCACTTCTTCCAAAAGCGACACATAATGAATGGCCGTAGCCCTATTCTCTAACGACGCCAGTTCTCCGACGCCGTCAAGGCTCATCCACCCCCATAAGTTTACTGTTATGCGACCTGACTCGTTTTGAGGCACAATATGACCTTTATCATACAGAGTTCGATTGTAGCGCCATAAAGTTAATCTTCCGATTTGGCTTGATTTAAAAGTTTTTTCATCGGTAAATATAGTATTCGACCAATCAAAATCGAGATGTCGTCGCCCAAAGTTAAGCCGGGCTTGTCCACTTTAATAGTTTGGTGTCTGTAGTGTAGTCCAACATTGTGAAAAGCTCGTCGGATCGTCCGAGCACTCACACCATATAAAGCAGCAAAATAACTAGTTTTATGAAACCATTCTCTTCGTAACGACGAATGATTTCTGTTATTTGCGCGGCGGTTAGTATCGGTCGTCGTCCTGAATTATTTCTATGATCTGTTATTTGCCCTTCTTCGCCGTGACGCCTAATCCAAAACCTCACAGTGAATCGCGATATATTGAGTTCTCGTGATATAGCACTAATACTATGTCCATCTTCGAAGAGAAATATTATTTCAGCCCTTTGCTCCAGGGTTAAACTTGCCATTTTATTTCGTTATGAAAAATCTTTTGTAAAATTTTACTCTTGTCAAAATGACATTCAAACAATATTTTTTGATAGATGTCATTTCAACAAATAAAGATATTAGTTCAATTATTAAAGAGTGATCAATAATTTGTTGTTGTTTTTCTCGATGAGTCATTTTACATATTAGCGTTTGAAAGGTAATAAGTAACTTGATATGGCATTTTAGACTTAGTGAAAAAAGTGTGATATAGAATCTAATTTCAAAACTGGTAAACATTTTCTGACCGCGACCATACAAAGATATCCAAAACAAATGTAATATTAACTCTGCAATCGATATCGTCTATAAGTGCAGTTACACAGTTTTACTGACTACAGGGCCCTAAATTGTATGGTCGGACATGTACTTTACCCATATCTTGTTATTTGTATTTTTTTACTTTTGGTAATCAACAGTAAATAAGATTAGTCTTATATCTTTATAAATGGAGTTGTCACTACGTCATTTAGGGCTACAGCAAAATAAATAGAAGACTGTATTTAAATTTGGCTGAAGCAGGCCCCGGAAAGAAAAAGTCTAAATCTGCAAGACCTCAAAAACACTAATGAATGGTTCCTTGCTTAGTTCGTAAAGTTCGATAACCTACAAAATGGCTGAAAAAATTAAATACTCTACAAAAGCTGTTGTTGGTCAACTTCAATTATTTAGAAAAGCAAAGGTAGCTAAGTTAAGTGCTATATCAGATTTACAAAACCATACAGCTAGTAAATGTGTATGCTCTTCTTTATGTAATTTGCCATATACCTCACATAACCCTTATCTCCAGTTTATTACAGGATTTTAGTGATAATTCTGATTTAATGAATGAACATTAGATTTCTATCGATAATAATACTACTACTAAATCTAATGATGAGCATACACAGCCTGATTCAAATTTTGTTGACTCTGGCAAAAGTAGTAGTTTAAAAACCAAGTTAAAAACTGTTCATCAAATACAACCATAATGCATTAGATAGCCTTTTCAAAATTTTGTCTCCTTTTTTCCCTGATTTACCTAAAGGAAGCAGAACATTATTGTAAACTACATCGCAAATGGAAAGTACAAAGTTAAGCACTGGTACTCTAATATACTCGTAGTATATTTAGGCTTACTTTCAGAAATTCAAAAGCAAATTAAACAATGTGATACATAGTGTAGAAGATACAGAAATTAAAATATCTTTTAATATTGACGGACTTCCCCTATTCAAAACTTCCAACACACAATTGTTTAAACATACTGTAATTCATTTAAAATTAGCCTAATGCTAGACCATTTCTTATTACTGTTTTCTGTGGTCAAGCCAAACCGTCACCTTTAAAAGTTTTTCTTAAGCAATTTGTAGTTGGGTATGTCGGATCACGACACAGCTCAAATTTTAAAATTACCTGTTGAAAAAAATTATACCCCAATTAAAGAGTGGTATTACATACGGAGAGAAGTTAGCTTAGACAACATAAATAAATTTAAAAATTGCCTGCGTAGTTTAACATGGGCTGACATTTATGAAACACATGACTTTAAGACAGCATGTAACCTGTTTCATGAGCACTTATGTTTGTTCTAAAAATTATGTTTTCCGGAAATAAAAATTCGAAAGCAAAATAAATCAAATAATCAACATAAATGGCTGACAAAGGGATTAAAAAATCGTATATCACAAAAAGAAAATTACGCTTTGTTTATAAACATAAAAATGAAAGTTCTAAAAATAAATACAAAAAATATTCTAAGGTGCTGAAAAAACGCCAAAATCGTAATTATATACAGAGTGCCACGAACAAATGTAGGGCAACATGGAATATCTTCATATCTTCTTTTATAATCAGCTAGTGATACACAAGTTAAAACTGCAAAACAAATATATCACTGATCCTAATAAAATTGCAGAATCGTTTAATGATAATTTTGGATCATTCTCACTAGATCCATTGTCCAGATCCATAATGGATCTAGTGAGATATTATTTTCTCAATAGATCCATTTTTAAAAGTGTGTATCTACTGAGAAGTATTTGTCTCGCTAGATCCGTTAACCAGAACCAGATTTGAAAGTGTGGGTCTACTAAGGAATTTCTTTCTCACTAGATTCAGTTGTGGATCTGATAAAAAATTTGGTGTCAGCTAGGCTTGTTGTCCCCTAGGCTGGGGAGATAACGGAACTTACTTTCTAATACTATTACTCGTATTTCCCCTGTCATATTCTTATTTTTACCAACTTTAAAAAAGCAGGAAGTTCGCGAATGGTCTGTAGGTACCTATATAAGAGATATTATTAATTAAAAACTAAAATTAAAAAAAAATTAACCGTCTTTATAAAATGAGGATCCATACTAATACTAATATTGTACATTCGAAAGTGTCGGTGTCTGTCTGTCTATCAATCCGTTAAATTTCACGGTTGGACCAATTGTGATGAATTTAATATGGAGATAGTTTGAACCGCAAAAGACAAGAAAAATACTGTTTTTCTTAATATATTTTTTATTTTATTTATTAAAAAAAATTAAACTATTGATCTTACACGTGTAGTTATTTTACAAAAGTTATAGATCTCATCAAGATCTTTATTTCAAACGACAGCTGTCAAACTAGAAAGGTCTATATCTCTGTAACTATTGATCGTAGACTAGTAGTTTCACTAGTAGAAATAATAGATCTCATCAAGATCTTTATTTCAAATGATAGCTGTCAAACTAGAAAGGTCTATATCTCCGTAACTGTTGATCATAGACTAGTAGTTTCTCCACAAAAATTATACGTCTCATTAAGATCTTTTTTTCGGATGAGACCTGTCAAACTAGAAAGGTATATATCTCGGTAACTATTGATCGTAGACTAGTAATTTCTCCACAGCAATGATAGTTCTCATCAAGTTCTTAATTTCGGATGACAGTTATCATCTAAAACCTTTCTATTTTTGACGTGTCATTTCTGTAGAGAAACTACTAGTCTACGATAAATTTTAGGTACCCGAGTAAGTTTTAAGTTACCGAGATATATTTCTTTATAGTTTGACAGATGTCATTCTGAAATAAAGATCGTATGAGACGTATCATTTCTGTCAAGAAACTACTAGTCTACGATCAATAGTTACGGATATATAGTCCTTTCTAGTTTGACAAACAAACCCTAGGGCAGGGATGGCGAAACTTTATTGATGAATATGCCTTTTTTATAAAAAAAATACTACTGTACCTATGACGTGCCGTCAAAAAATCTTGTTTACTTAATAATAATGGAGAAAAATTAATCGAATTGCTGTTAACTTAAAGCTACTTTAAGATACTTGCAGCTCGAAATGTTTACAGCAATCGAAATGTTTAATAATTTATATTTATCCAAATTAAAAATTTTCGTTAATAATTAAGTATAATTTTCGTTAATAATTAGGTATTATTTTCTATAATTACATATTTTTTCAAACATTCTATTTAGTGAGACAATATATTATCATTAGATCTAATTTATTTTAACATTATTTTTAAAATAGATCTATTGGCAATGAAAATTCTCATTAGATCCAGTTTATTAGAAAACAGATCTACTGAGAAAAAAATATCTCACTAGATCCATTATGGATCTGGACAATGGATCTAGTGAGAATGATCCATAATTTTGTTAACATGACACACCAAATAAACCACACAAAAAGTTAATAAAAAATTGGAACGATTGAATTCCTGTATATATCTTTTTCCTTGTACTGAAAATGAAATTGTTAAAATAATAAAAAGTCTAAAAAATACGAGAGCTGTAGGTTATGACGAGATAGAGACAAAAATACTAAAATCATGTATACCGGAATTAGCTTGTATTTTAAATTATCTATTTAATTTATCTATGGTACCAGGTAAATTTCCATCAGTTTTAAAAATATCGATTGACCAACCTCTGTTTAAAAAAGGTGACAAAAAGAATATAAACGATTATCGGCTAATACATCTCGTTTCAATTATCTCAAACATCTTTGAAAAAGTTTTACATAAAAGTTGTACATAATGTCGTTCTTTACGAATTTTAACGTAATCAAACAGAATCAATTCGGATTCCAAAAACACAAGTCCACAACGTTGGCATGTTTTCTGCTATATTTTTTGATATGTCGAAAGCATTGGATTGCGTTTGTCAAAATAAGTTGTTACAAAAATGTGAAATATATGGAATACGAGGTCTTGCATATGTCTGGATAAAATCTTATCTTGTAGGACGTTAAGCGTGTTGAGATAACTGCTTTAACAAATTCAATAGAAATTTTAAAATATAGTTCAACGTTAAGAGTTGTAAATTACGGGGTGCCCCAAGGTAGCGTACTTGAACCACTTTTATTCTTGATATATATCAATGATCTCCCTAAAGCTACACAACACAAATGTATGCTGTTTGCCGATGACATATCCACAAAAGTTAAGAGCTCTGATATAAATAAGTATGAAAGCGACATAAATAATACAATTACTGATATATCTAATTGGATGACACAAAATAATTTAACTTTAAATTTGGACAAAACAAAATATGTACATTTTTTAAACAAAAAGAATAAACAAATAAATTTAAATATAACTCATGAACATAAAACTATTTAAGAAGTAACATTTGCAAATTTCCTAGGAATAAATATTGATAATAATCTAAATTGGAAAGCTCATATGTTAACCCCTTATTGCATGAATTATGAAGGAGATAGAAATAAAAAACATTTTTAGCGAAAATATCTTTTATTAGGCCTTAGTAGACAATGTTAATTAAAAGAAAAAAAAAAAACCAAAACTTAAGAAATTACTCTACGAAGCCATATATGGATTCGTATGCATTCTGGTAAAATAAATCAATTCCATATATGGCTTCGTATGCGTTAAATGAAATTTAAAATAATTAGGTTTTATGAAAATCTTTAAAACAATTTCTTTTATCATTGTAGTATAAATAAACTTGACATTTTCCACATTTAGTAAAAGAACGGTATTTGGAGCAGTTCTCGCATATTTGTCGATTTTTCATCCATTCAGGGAAATGTTCCAAGTTATCTGAACGTACAGTCGTCTCCAAAGGTAGGTCTTGATGGCGGACTGGAGTTTTTCGTTGTTTTTTGTTGGGAACAGGTGAATCAGGCAAGCTGGATGGAGTGCTACCTCGGCGTGTCGGAGTACTGTCTCTGGTTGTTTTTTGTCTCTGATTGTTCAATATCTGTCTTCCTAATGTTTGCTGGCTTTTTAAATTTGTCTTGAGCAGATTTTAAATTTGATTGCTCAACGATCATTTCAATAAGGTTATCAGTGAAAAGGTACTTGAAAATTTCTTGAGGTGTATTTAACTGCATTATTTGCTCTGGTAGATCAGAATTCCCTGTAAATTTGAAATTTTCATAACAGAAAGTTTCCAGTTTATTATTTCTCCAAACGACACTGTCTTTTTTGGATTTTTTCGTCATTTTTTAGATGTGGATGGAGCCTGCGACGTTTGTGTGGTTATTTTAATTTCATTATCAGAAGAATCTGAATCGGGTATGACAATTTTTTTTTCCGAGAAGGGCGAGAATAGGGTTGGTATTCAGAGTCGGAGTCAGAAGCAAGATTGTCATCACTCAAGAAACCATCACCAAGAATGAGATTAACATGCTTGAATTTGCCATAAAAGCTAGAAGGATCCATATCTGCAAAGAAAAGAAAGCAACCTTGTATGCACACGAAGCCATATTTGTCTGATAATGTTGGCGCAAACGCATACGAAGCCAAATATGGCAATTTAAAAAAATGGCGGGAAAATCGAAGAAAACAAAAAAAAACACAACAAACGTAATCATACCATGTTTTTGGACACACAAGAAAGCTGTTTTGAAATTCACAGGTTTTTACTTACCGTTTTAGTATATTTTTTTTCGGCAACAAAATCGGCACTCACTACTTGCACAGTCACTTTCGACCAACCGGCCTTTAACGTCCAATGATTTGACAGCTAACGGAAACCATAGACAAGAAAAAATGGGTTCGGATACATGAATACATGAAATATTTGATTGCCAGGAAATAATTTAAAAAATACTACTTTTTATGTATTTAAAAAAATAAGAAACTTTAACAGCCATATTTGGCTTCCTATGCGGTAAGGGGTTAAGAAGGTCACCACTAAACTAAACGGGTTTGCTTATGTTTTGCGTAGATTAAAATTAACAGTAGATCAAAAAACGGCCGAAATTGCATACCATGGATACGTTGCCTCTGCATTGCGCTATGGCCTTATCATATGGGGAAACTCCTCAGAAATATATAGGGTGTTCATATTACAAAAGAATTATGTCAGAGCTATATGTAGTGTGTGGCCTTTGTATTCATGTAAGTCACTATTTAAATTAAAAATACTGACCCTACCTAGCCTGTACATTTTTGAAATTTGTGTATTCGTAAAGCTTAATTTACACTTATTTAAAAAGAAAAATGATAAGTACACGGTATCCAAACAAGCTTAAGGTACCTCAATGTTTTCTACGACAGCATTTCTAAAAAATAGTTATTCTATGTCAATAACCATATTTAATAAATTACCTGGTACCTTTACAGAACTACCAATAAACATATTTAAAATAAAATTAAGGCATTGGCTAATTAAAAAATGTTTTTATTCCATAAATGAATATATAAATTTAAAAAAGATTGACATCACGGAGTAAAATTATAAATAAATATAGATTAAAATTATAGATTTAATATAAATAGAAATGACATTAAATAATATTGAGTGCTATTCTAATAAATATGACATTTAAACTGTAACATTAATTTTCATTTTCATTGTTGAAATTAATTTGGGTATAGGTTTTATTATTTACTTATTGTGTGTTTGTATGCTGTTAGTTTCAAATAATATGTGTAAGACCTTACTGTACCATGTTTTATGCAAATAAATAAATATGAAATATGAAATAGACGAACTTGCAAACTTACTTGAAAATGGCTTTGATTTTGGAAATATTCATTACACCATTAAAGTCCATAGCTTTATTTGCGACGCTCCAGCACGAGCATTTACTAAATGTACAAATCAGCATGGTGGGTATTGAGCTTGCGACAATTGTGTCGAGCCAGGTAAATACCGAGGCAGAGTAATATACGAAGGTGTGTCAGGAACCAAGAGGATTAATGAATCGTTTCGTATGCAGTTAGATGAGGACCAACATGTTGGTGAGTCGTCACTTTTACGTCTCTCTATAGACTTGATCTGGGGGTAGTGCGTAAGTTGTTAAATGATTGGATCACTGGAGATTTAAATGTTCATTTACAAAGTTACTTAATAAAAATCATATCTGAAAGACGTATACACTGTTTAAAATGTATACCAGATGAGTTCAATAAAAAATCGCGAAGTTTAGCTGTATTAGCTTGATGGAAAGCCACTGAATATCCAATGATTTTTTTGTATGTTGCAGAATCTTGTGAACCTAATTCTTTTTGTCTTACTTAAGATAGAAAAGTGTTTAAAATATACAATATTCTTAAAAATCATAGGTTATTTATTTATGGGAAGGGTTTTTAAATTACCAGCCATTCTTTGAGTACCCTTTTAATTCTGTAGCTATTCTTTGCGTACCCTTTTAATAATGTTGTAGTAGTCGAAGATAATTCCGATTTTATTCCGAAATATGCGCGTTGTTCTAATAGTGTCAGTTTTAGCCTAAACGCTAAGCTATAATATTTGTAAAAAAATCTTTATCCTTCTGATTTTTTCTATCAATTTATTGTGACCGATTTAAGTGACGAAGATAACAATGGAATACGAAGCCTAGAACTCGGACAAAGAAGACCAAATAATTCCATTGACACAATTGACACCAACGAGCTCGGACGTGGAGATATCCCCGAAGAAGATGACAGCTCCGAAACCGAAAACACCCACGCGGAAGAGGAAGTTAGTGTTTCAAGACCCGAAACCGATACCCAGCGGGTCGAAGATAGAACGATGATAAAACAAACAAATAAACGAATAACGAGGATGCGCTTATTAATTACCCCTAATTCAACAACGTTCATATGTAAAAACCTATTAAAGGTCAAGACAGTCACACGAATACGCTCGCCGGGTGCAGTTCTCAAGGGAAACGCGAACTCTTTTATGCGATATCTTAACATTAATGCGTACAGAAGGTACAACCGTTAATATTATAGAAAATGCAGAAAATGCACAATACGCTGTGCCGAAAGGAAACGAATAGAATATACCCGCCTCTAGTGATCCATTCTGGATTAAAATGACAAGAGTTGGTAACAAAAAGTATAATTTAACGGAACCAGACAAGACATTGATTCCACCCCATACAGACTGCTACGACTGTAGCGCAGACATCAAGGAGGGCGGCGACAAATCGGGCCAACTGTGCCAATCTTGATCTTTCCAATCTTCTACGGGAATGAAATAGACAATATTTAAAGTCATAGGTTAGGTTAGGTTTGATGATCCCCTCGAGTTGTGTCCGCCTTGTCGTGGCGGGGGCGCTTGAGCAGCGTCGGACAACCCAGTCCAGCGTAAAACTTAGTGAAACAGGGGTTTCCAAAAACAAAGGAGGATGTCAAGTCCTGTATACAAACATACCTAAATGAGAATCCAAGACCAAATCCGTTCAAGGGTAATAGACCTGGAGATTGCTGGTTTAAAGCTTTCTTAAAGCGACATCCGATCATTACCTCAAGGACAGCAAAAGGAGTAACAAGTGCCAGTTCCTGTGTAGCAGAAGAAGATATCCGTAAGTGGCTTACTGAAATATTGGAGTACTTTCGCGAACATGATTTGCTTCAAAATTTGGATAATCCAACCCACATTTATAATGCTGATGAAACTAGTTTTAAAATATGTCCTAAAACTGGTAAAGTGTTAGCAGAAAAGGGAGTGAAGAATGTGTATGAGATTGAGAAGTCTTCCTCCAAAGAAAACATAACTTTTATGTTTGCGTTTAGCGCTAGCGGCTGGACATTAGCTCCGCTTATTATTTATCCATACAAGAGGATCCCCGAAAAAGTTTGCAGAAGCTTACCTCCTTCTTGGGGCGTTGCACGCAGGGACAAAGGGTGGATGACTGCCCAAGTATTTTATGAATATATTGCCAATGATTTTCACCCTCAATTGGTTAAGGAAAATGTGGAATTTCCAATCATACTTTTTGTTGATAGTCACAAAACGTAAACAAAAGCCACTCATTGGTCACATCACAAGAAATCGTCGTTTTGTCGATGATTAATACTATGTAGGCACAACACTTTCACTGTGCGATTATTACTTTGTTATTATTTAGAACAAAATATCTATGCGTCATAAAAAAAAATCGTTAAATAACGACATTTTTACGTGATACCTTTTGAATTACATTTATCACGAAGAAATATTATGATAGTCATGATACAGGGCAGACTAGCCGTTTTTAGTGTTGTTAGCTATTATATAATTTCCGTTTAAATAGGACTTTTTAACACGTTACTTGACGTCACATTTGGACAATATACATTTAAAATACCTACATAAGTAACTTTTTACCCGACTGCCGGAAGGGTTATTACAGCATATAGTTGCAGTATTGTCTAATCTCTGTGGTACTGCAACTAATGTGATAGTATTGTTCGGCTAAACTGCAGACTGTTGCTGTAACACATTCCGACTTGCAACATCTAGCCGAAGAGTCTTGGTCATTTTCGCTCCGCGATCGACAACACTACAAGATTCCTAAGCTAAAATACAATAGTAGGATTACATCACTAAAGCGAATCCAATATGTTCTAGGTTCAACGCACTAGATTAATTAGTCAATATTGCCGCTGATACATAGACAGGCCTGGCAGAAGATTCCCAGGAATAATTTCGAGTGGGTCTGTCATTATTGTATTTTACCCACTCAGAATTTTGATAAAAACGTATTACCACCAAGCTTTAGTTCATAAAACTGGTGCAAAAAATACAGAATACTATTTTGTATTCCTAATCCCTGTAAAATTTCATTTTCTACGAGAGTTTAATTTTGTTTACAATACCTATGCACTCAATCTGAACGTGATCAGCCGGGCTTGTACATAGACGAAGACCTTCCTATCCAAATGTTTGCGTGTAGCCACTAGACACAAGTTGCTCAGGACCGTTTGTTATAGCAGATTATGAGCAATACCTATATACAGCTGTGGACGTTATGGGTTATCAAAACCTTTTATCAAAAAAAAAACAACCGGCTTCAAAAATATGCATTTAAAAGGTAAAAATAATTATTAATTTTCAAAAACCTGATCTGAATTACAGTTTGAAGTTGGTGTCTACCAGTCAATTAATACATTCAATGTCTGCTTTTACAAAAAGCTTTGAACGAAGTTCACTTTAATACCGGTTGTCACTTACTAGTGCACCTGAATCAGTTTGTTTATTTTGCCACTCTTAGTCTTTTAGATTAACAATGGCTCCAATTCCAATTTGATTAACACCCACATCATTTACATGATCTAAGTAGCGGCAAAGTAGTCCTCAACTCGTACTTTGATCGTGTCAATTTAGATTATTAACCACTGACATTTGCCTATCGTGAGAAAATTATGTCTGCATACAAGATATACCTAAAGAACATCGCTATAGAACTGCTTGCATAGGTTGGTGTGTAACCTTGAGGGCTCTATGGGTTTAGCCTTTGGGGCCACTATGGGCATAAAATACTAGAGCATGATTTCTGTTTAAAGTCATTGACCATTACCTCCTTCATCTTTTAGTCTATATATTGTATAGGTAGTTCGGTTAAGTGAACATACTCTCCGCATTGAATGGTATTGTTATTTTACAATATCTGCAGGCATTATTTATATAGTTTTAATGAATGAATGATGCTCATATAATTTTTTCCCTTTTTCTGTCGAGTGGCTGCTCATACATAATGGCTCTCATATATGATGCGATTTCATATATAACCTGTTGAATTAATTTGTGGGGTGACCCCATCATCATTTACACAAAATTTAGTTTTGATACTGTGAGCAGCAGTGATGCATGCGTTCCTTCACTACAAAGTACTAAAAAGTGGGGATTGCCTTAGTTATTGCAATTTTAATTTAAATGATTGGGTAAAAAATTGTGTATTATGATTTTTTGTTCTAATTGAATGTAATTTTTTATTTAAACCGGAAGTTAGAATATTTATAAAGTATAAAATCTCATAAGAATTACAAACATTAAAAACTCCTCAAGTTCTCTATTTTCTTTCCTGTATCATTTTGAATAATTACCTACAATAGTTGGACATATGGTTTCGCAATTTTTTTTTGTAGATGTTGATACGTTCTTTAATATTGAAAAACATTTTTTTGTTCTATCATCAATAGTTTTCCCAGCGCATGCGATGAAATGGCAAATTTTTTATTTCACCCCTGGTTACATTACCAAGTTTTAGAAGGGATCCCTTATTTTTTTTAGTAATTAATATAGCCTATGTTACTCGGGAATAATGTAAATAATGTATTTGAATACAAACCTTACCTCTTTATAATATTAGAATAGATTGAGATCGGCTCATTATTTCTGTTGTGGCTTAGACCCAAATTAGAGATGTGTTCTTTAGTTTTTCAGATTCAGTATCACATTTTTACATAGTTTTATACTTGTATGGCTTAAACTTACATAACAGTATTGTTCAAAAAAATGCAGAAGGAAGAGCTATATTAGCTAAAGGTCACAAATGTAGTGGATTATATATTCTGAACTACGTAAGACGTTGGCAAACATTATGATAAAACATATCTTGGAATTTGATAATCGCAAGATATTACAGGGCTCCGACTTCATAAAACTAGCTCATGAAATAAAAGAAATATTTCCTCAAGAATCACCTGCTGTCTTTTATGCACCATAGATAGCCCAAAGCAAATTTCAACCAAAAAGAAATGCATCAGGTATTCTCATCAATACGTATACCACTAGAAAGAAACATTTGAGACACTTAGGTGTATTATCACCGTCTAAAAGATCCAGGTCAAGCAGGAGCTCATCAACAGATGGTGTTACTAATACAATCATATTGGCATAAATATTTCAAAACTTCAAGATGGTTAGCATTTTGTGTTAAAGTTGGTGACAAATTTAATTTTGAAATTATTTTAAATAAGATCCTACAAAAACATTTCAATGTTGAATGTTATTGTGATTGAGAAGATTAAAATTGAATTTATATATAATGTAATATTTTATATTTATAAAAAAGTTAAAATGAAAGACTAATCTATATGTTCAGTTTTCACTTTATTACCTCGTAATGTTGTTATAAATCTCTATTTTTTTTTACTTTTTCCCAATTGCAGTCACAAATAATTTAATAATATACTCATAAAAATACATTCCTATATATACTTTAGTAGGTGACGCGGCAGAAGTAGAAGAGCATTTACTTATTTTGGAAACCCCAGACCCTAGGCCATGGCAGGAAGTTGAGCGACACTGGAGTAGTACAATTGTTGCTTGTTTAAGATATTTGTAATTTGAAAAAGGAGCATTAGCTGACTACCTAAATAGATTTCCAATTTTAAAGTGGCTATTGAGGGTAAGACAACGTTGATGATTGTGATGCTGATATCTTGGATTTCCAAGTTGTAACAGAACCACAAGTTGCATTGGTTGAAGATATACCGGAACAGCCGGTGATACTAATTGAAACAATTTAAAGCGATACAAAAATGATACAGGTAATCTATTTACTTTTATGATATACTAGCAGTTGCTTATGGTTCTACCAGCCCTCAATTCTTTTGTGCTAGATTTTGTCCCACATAGGATTCTCTTTTAGTTATACTTCTCCAGGTAAACCTATATCTGTGTTTAATTTTAGCTCAATTGGATGATTATAGAATTAGTATGGATCCAAGATCCAAGTAGTTAATCTGTCCAATTGGTCACAAAAAAAACGTCAAGCTAAGGTAGTACGTACTTTACGCATTGTCTCTTTTCGCAGACAAATCAAGACCAAATCGCAGAGGGTGCTAAGAAAAAAAAACTTTACTTCATCTCCATGCCCTAATTCAGATGTTCCTGTTCCACCTACAGCCTGGCTAAAACATCGCAGGCCTCGAATTACAAGCAACACTGAAAGATCAGAAGCAATGACATCATTATGCACTAGTTACGAGACCATAAACAAAAAAAAAATGTGCACTGAGAATTAGAAAAGAACTCTTCTAGAGGCAGAGTTAGAATTTAAAGAAAACTGTATCAGTAACAGCTACAAGCAGTAGCTACTGAGGCAGAAATTAAAATAGAAACTTTAAATCAAGTGAAAGGCAGGTTTTAGTTTCTTATATTTATATTTTCAAAATAATTTGTGATTTGGTTTCGACGATAACCATATCCTTGGTCAGATGATGACATATGAGGCATGTTTATTTGCCCTCTTTGAATAAGCAGATCTAAATTACTTATGCTGTTTTCACTTGGTGGTTCTTCCCCTCTTCCTTAAACGCACAAATTATGTAAAATACAGCAAGCCAATATTACACTAGTAGCTGTCTGCAACTTTAAACGTATTCCTACTGCCAGTACAGGAAATCGTCTCTTCAGAACACCATATTGTCGCGTTACTACATTTCTTGTTTTGCCTCATTAACTTATTAACCTGACGCTCGAGGAGATATGAGCCTCATTATAATTTTGCTGACCATGAGTTAACGGATTCAAGTATGGTGTCAGAAGGTGTGCCTGAAAAATAAAAGTCGACAAATTTAGATATAATTAAAATAAAATTTGTGATGTTTATAAACACTATTTATTGCTTTTCTACAGGTGGTGGATTGTCTTTCGGCAATTTCTTCGGACCCTCCAAAGAGGACTAGAATTTGAAAAACAAAATAATGGTGCAGTAAATTTGCTTTGTATTATTAAGATTTCTGTATAATTATGTTATTTTAAGCAATAAAACAACACTTCAGTAAATATGAATTTGTTATAATAGTTTTGTACCTAAAACGTTTGTCTATGTATAGAACTATACAGCAGCACAGGATACATAAAGTAACAGACCACTTAATTTTATGGTAGCAGACACTCACTTTGGTATGGCACTATAATGATACAAAATAATATAGATTGATATAGAACATACTGATAATAGTGTAGTGTAGGGTAGCATAATATTGGGAAACCCTACTTGTTATTTTTGTACAACTAAAAACATGTACAAACTAATTTGCACTACATATATGTATAAATAACCATAGGAGTCCTTGGCGGTATTAAATATTCTTAAGAAACACTAAACTAAGTTTAGCCACTCTGATTTATTGTAAATGCAATCAAATTAATGCAGCCAATTTTGAAAATGAAACCAGTATCTAAGCTTGGTGAATGTTACAGATTACTAGTATTGACGCTAAAATACTTACTCTTAGAGGATACCCACTATCACCCAGGAAATAATCATTTTCATAGACACCCACACAGACAAATGCCATATTTGATATTTTAAGAGTGTAATTAATAAATAGTAATGAGGACTTACAAAATAGTGGAAAATACATAACTTGAATTGACATTTACCTGGAGACTGGATCCTAATATGAGTGCAGTCGATGCAACCTATCACGTTAGGAAACTTTGCAATTCTAAAAAAATCCCGTTTAACTTTTGTACGCTCGCTATGACTCTCAGGAAATCTGATATATTCTCTGCGTAGAGTCACTATTGTAGCAATATTAACCACTTATTTGGTAAAAAAATAATCTGAACTCTGGTAACACCAACAATCAGTTGTCAAGAAAGTGTCGCGGCGGCGCAAGACTGTTGCACTTTCTGTCATACACTGCCAAAGATATAAGAAAGCATGGCCTTATTTACCTGTATGACATTTCATACACTGCCAAAGATATAAGAAAGCATGGCCCTATTCACCTGTATGACTGTTGCACTTTCTGTCATACACTGCCAAAGATATAAGAAAGCATGGCCTTATTTACCTGTATGACATGTCATACACTGCCAAAGATATAAGAAAGCATGCCAAATAGTTAAGAAATAACCTAAAAAATTTTGTGTATGACACGATATACACTGCCAAATTTGGGTCTTAATCTTATTTTTTTGGTTTTGTGCTTTTTGGGTTTTTGGGATTGAGTACCATAGCTTTTTTTTGTTGCCTACAGCATAAGGTTCAGCCCTAGCTACACCAACAAACAGTTGTCAACAAAATATCGTGGCGGTGCAGGAGTGTTCCGCTTTCTAAGGTAATTATTTATGTTCTCTGTATATATCTTTATGACACATGCTGTTTTACTGCACGCTGTAATGTTTTTGTATCTTTTTCCATTTAAAATTATTTTTATTTGGTCAAAAGTCAAAGTCAAAATGGTTTATTCAAATAAGGATATTACAATCACTTTTGAATCGTCAAAGTTATAAAATATTATTTTTTGAACCCTCCCACCTTCCCGCCGGTTCACAATGTTGTTGATTTCTACCGAGAAGAATCCGGCAAAAAACTCGATAGTTACTCTTTTAAAAACACTATCAATAATACAAATAAACTAAAATACAATTAATGTTTTAAATAAAAAAATTTTAGTCGTACAATTTTATGTTATTTCCATTTTAATTTGGTTTACCTATGCATCCTGTAATTGAGCATCATCAGTCCCAAGGATTTTTATCATTTACATAGTCTGAAATATTGTAGTATGCCTTTTTACAAAGTACCTGCTTGATAAAAGATTTAAATTTACTTATTGATAGATTTTGAATTTTATTGGGAACTTTGTTGTAAAAGTGTATACATTGCCCCATAAAAGAGTTAATTTGGTTTGGGTTTTGGGAATGAGTACCATAGCTTTTTTGTGTTGCCTACAGCATAAAGTTCAGACTCGTGGTGGAAGGTTGCTTGCTCTTGTTCCAGTGGCAAAAGCCGCTTCAGATTGTACCAACTCCTCTGATGAAGAACAAGAACTGCTTTCCCCTGCACAACCATCTTCTCCGGCACCTTCTATTGCTTGCTCTTTAGAAAAGATTAATATTTCTCATTGCGACGGCGATGAAATCGTTTGCTTAACACCCATCCTTTAAGACCTTTGTCCAGAGCCTCATAATGAACCAAACTTAAGCCAAATCCCAATTTTAACTGATTTTTCGTCTTTGACTACTACTCCTGCTTCCGAATGCATGCCGCACGAGTCTCCTGCGTCGTTGCCTGTAAATTTATCCGCACCTGCTACCCCAGCTACACCTGCGACATCTGTAAACCTCTACGAATTCATAAGTCCTCTAACTCCACGAGTACTTTAAAGAAGAGCGAATGCAAGACCACAAGAGACAATATATGTTGTTCCACACAAACGAACTCGAAAAATACCAAAATTCGTTCTTGCATATAAGTGGCAAAAAGCTATATTTCGTCATCAAGCAATTATTGCAGAAGACGAAGATTGGACAGACAGAATCCTGAAGTAAAATCACCGTAATAAAATACACCGTGGATCAGACAAATCTTAACTCGGTTACGAGTACTGGAAATTCGGTTAATGTTACCGTAGAAGAAATTCGTGATTTCCTTGCAATCGAAATACTAATGGGGATTGTTAAAATGCCAATGTACTTGGACGACTGGTCTCAACATCTACGATACGATAAAGTAGCTGAATGTTTGACCCTAAGGCGATATCAACAAATTCGTAGATATTTACACTTTGTTGTTAATACCTTTGAGGATACCGATAGATATTTCAAAGTGAGACAACTGAATTCAAAAGGTACGAAATAATTGCATAAAACACGAAAATGAGCATGCATTCAGCGTAGATGAAATGATGATTCCTTATCAAAGCTGGAAAGAAGCGGCAATATATGAAAGATAAACCGACGAAATGGGGGTTCAAAAGCTACGCTCGTGCAGGTATGACTGGCATGATATTCGACTTCATACTTTATGGAGGTGAGGACACTTTTCGGTTCCATAAATTTACGGAAAAAGAAATTACGATGGGATTTGAGGCGCAGGTGCTGCTGGCCTTGTGTAAAAAAATTTAAAAACAAACCGGCATTGGTATACTGCGACAATTTTTTCACAAGCCCCAAGTTGTTTTATGTTCTGAGGAAAGATTATGGCATAATAAGAACGATAAGGAGTAATAGGTTAAGAGGTGCAGAGAATATTTTGCCTACTCAAAAGAGCATGAAAAAAAAACTGGCCTAGCCGCTGTCAGATAGCATGACAACAAGACATTAACTTTGATAAGCAGTCACGTGGGTGCAGAGCCAGTAGAGAAAATCAAAAGGTACTGCAAAGATGCTAAAGAGAAGAGAGACGTCGATTGTCTATATATATTAAAATTATATAATAAACATATGGGGGGCGTAGACCTTGCAGATATGCTTATTGCTCTTTACAGAATACCATACAAGAGTTGCTAGTGGTATTTAGCCAGTTTTGTACAAATAATCGACATTTGCATAAATAACGCTTGGATTCTGTACCGGAAAGAATGCAAGTGTAATAATATAAAAGCGACCTTGCCACTTAAAGTATTTCGGTATAAAGTTTCTGAAGGTCTGATGAAAACTGGAAGGTCCCAAGAAATTAAGGACTTAATGAAAAAGAAGAAACAGACACAAGCTCATCCTCTTGAAAACATACATGTCACTTTCTGAATTTCACCACTCAAGGGAGATGCCGTCTTTGTTCAAAATTTACCACAGTGATCTGTATGAAATGTAATGTTCACCTGTGTTTTGTAGCTGGCAAAAACAATAGAAATTGTCATTTAGAATACCACATAAAACAATGATATCTTTCGCCGCTAAATTTATAAGAATTTGTTTTTATAGATTTTTTTCTAAGAAAACAACGCCGTTTTTTTAGTATGTTTAGTTTTTTGTTGGCAGAGAATTGGTTTTTTTAAAGAAAGGATTAGATCGGTTACGTTTTGTGAAATTCGATAAATAATATTATATCATTTCGTATAAAAACTTGTTATGTTTTTCCCCAATATATCTTACCCTACCCTTATTTTGGCAGTGTATGTCGAGACATACATAGTTTTTTTTTTCAAAAATAAAGCAATTAGATTTTAATTTTTATTGTTCCCATGATTTATTAGAGCAATATAACACAGAGTAAAATATAAGTTATTAGTTTTTGATTGCCTGCCAAATTAAGGGTTTATCAAGTTGATCCCTTAAGAACGACTAATTTACAACCGATGATATATACAGAAACGCAATAGCACAACAACTTCATACTCCTCCACGAACTTTTTTCGGAAATGCTATGATTCGGATACTTGCTCGGAAGAGAATATTTTGCAAATAAAAAAAACTGTTCCGAAGCCTATTAGAAATTGTTTTTCAAGTTATCTAATGTTTTGTCTATATATTCTTGTGTTTTTTTCTAAAGAAATTAATTGTGTCATTTCTGTAGAATATTTCAGTTGATTTCCTAAAACTTATTTCAATTTTTTTATAATTATGTTTGATTGTCGCACGAAGACTGTAACACTCAGAACTATCAATACTACATCAATAATACTATTTTGTACCAGATTTAGACTTACTAGTTTCAAGAGAATATTTGCCACTCCTGACGTAATTTAAATCACTTTTGTAGATCTCAAAAATACATAAAGTGCCATTTTGTCTATTTATAATGATTGATCTCTGCTTGTAATTTTTTTAAGCTCTCAATAATCGTAATTATCAATACAAGTATATAAATAATCGATATAGTGAAAACAGATTTAATTTTATTTATTATTATCTCAGTAGAATGACCCAAATACAGCTAGTATTAACTATCGACCCTTCATAAATTAACTGAGGCCGGTGATGTCCTGGTCTACGTTGATGACGCATTGATTTTCAGTGCGACTCAAGACCTTGACCGAGGACTTGCTTTTTTACAAGAGGTACTTACGTACGGTATACACAAAAGCAGAATTTAATACTAAGGCCCCAGTATTAGTCTGGGTCAGGTACGGGCGAGCTGTGATAAAGTCAAAATGTAAAGCAGGTACGACAATGCATGGGCAATAAAGACGCAGATGTCGGTTAAACAAAACAAAGGCGTTATGTTTTCTTGACGGCCGGACTTACTAGTAATCCCGTTCTTGCCATTTTTTTATGATCGATCTGTTACAGGGGAGCCCCGAAATAGGTTTTTAAAAAAGAAATTTTACACTTTGAAATTAATCACTTTGATAAAAAAAATAGAAAATAGAACACAAAATTGATTTTTGGAAATAGAAGGGGCGAGTGGCAAGTGTGTAGCTTTCTGACCGTACTAGATACATCTGACTGGTCCCGATGGCTCTTCAGCCCACCATACAGGACTGCTGACATTGCGTTTGTCTAAGCAACAAGTATTGCTAGTTACTAGCGTGTATGTATATATAACACCCCCCTTCATAAGATGAAAACTCACGGGGTGAGTTTTCGGAAATTATCCAAAACGCAGACGCGGTTGGACTTCAGGATACCTGAATCTTTCGATACTTCTAATTTATCCTTTTTACTCATGAGTTTCTTTGAGAACTTGCCCCTTTTACAAAAATACACAATAAAAATTAACATTACAAAAATTAAAGATAAAACACTAATAACGGGAAAACTAATATGGTTGCTTATATTACTAAAAGGGTTGGTCATTTTTAATTCTTTCAGCTCTTGATCATATACATTTTTGAGTTTTGAGATTTTGTAAATTAATTGTTTTTATATCAGTAACTGGTAAGTTGACTCTTAATTTATCAAAACGGCTAATGTTACAACAAGGGTCGTTAATAATATTATAATCTGAAAGGTATGTTTACACTGGGGTTACTTTTCTTTAATAATTTAAGATCTTTATGATAGGTTATACATTTTAATGGGATATCTAGCACGCCTGTTCCAGTTATCACAATTTCATTTGAAGTATTGTCATCACACTCTATTGAAAGTTTGGTTGGTTTAGATTGGACGAAAACCCATTTATCGCTGTTTAACTTGTGCCAGATGTTAATATCTCCATACAAAAACCTAAATTGGCAACTTACTGGCATTGAATTTAGAGCTTTTGTTATAATTTCAGTTTCACAAGACGGATTTCCCAAAACTGAATACAATTCAGTGATTTCACAAAGGTAAGTGTCGGTTATGGTATTTTTACAAAGGCTTAGGTCATTAAGAAAAGTGTATGATGTTTTCTCTTTACTTACAGCGTGAGGAGTCGGCAAAGGTCATTATAAAGGTTATATTCTGTTATACTCACTAAAGGTATTTTCATGATAAAAACTAACTTATATTTTACTAAATATTTTTTTTAAATTAAAACATTGTTTATTTTGTTATTACCTAGTGTAAGGCTATATTGTATTTTTATATGATGTATAAAATATTAACTAGTGAGTTTATTTGCTTCTCGGTAGTAAAGCATTACGAACCTTCCAATCTTCTCCTCTTATATTTTGTTCCTTTACTACACACATTGTAACTAGCACAATCGAAGTTTTATTGGAGTTGCTTGAGTGTGTCATGCTCTCTCAAAGTGTCTCTGCGGTGGTGGCGTGTGTGTCGGGTCGTTACGTTCCCTAAAACATGGTTGAGCGAAGCGATGGCTGATTCCTGAAATACCTACACCTTCACAAGAAGTAAACACTGCAGCGTTACAATTATCCCAGTATATGCAAAATGTTTTTCAATTCATCATTTATAACTATTTACTTAATATTCCACTAATAATAAAAGCAATTATTAAAATATCAAGGTATTTTTACCTTTAAAAATCAGGCCAAAGTACTTCATATAAAGCCTCACATGTACCTGGTATAATGCTGCTAAGGGGTTGAGGTGAATAATAGTAGTAAATTTTAAGTCTTCATAGCTTTGTCCCGTTGCTAGAAAACGTAACGTTGCCGTTAATCTCTCATATGGCGAAATAGCATGTCTCATAACTGTATTATTTCTTCTTATAAGTTGAGATACTAGAGAGAGTAGATTGAGATAAGTTTCATTCTGAGATAGTTGTGCCAATCCTTTGGAACTTTTAGTTCGGTTTATGAGTTTACATGGGAATAAACTTTCCTTTTTTTTAAACCACTCTTTGCGTTTATTAACTTTATTTTTATTTTTCAAAACTAAGCGTAATCGTCCGATGACATCTTGAAAATGCGGTGTTTGTCTTCAATTAAAAGTGAACGTGTTTGGGTATAAGGGCTTAGTTTTTGACTGTCAGTTTTGACTTTTCAGTAAAAAGCCTCCAACGAACATTGGTGGTCTATCAACAATCCTCACAAAATAAAGCAGTTTGCACACCAGATCCGGTTCAGTGTTAATGTTTGGGCAGCTATAATAAATGACCACATAATAGGCCCAGTGTTTATTGAAGGACGCCTGAAATGTTTCACGTATCTGGAAATTATACGTCGCGTGAAAACCACTTTACTGGACAACGTTCCATTGACTTATTTGCGTGGAATGCTCTTTCAGCACGACGGCTGTCCAGCTCACTACGAACGATCAGTGCGTGGTTACCTGGACGACGTCTTTGAAGGGAGGTGGATAGGTCGTGGATGGCCTGTAAATTGGCCACCAGACCTATGGACTTTTATTTGTGGGCCGAATTAAAACGGCTATTGTAAATGGAGGAATCCGTCAGTGTTCGTGACCTAAAACGTCGAATAAAAACAGCATTTCGTATTGTGAAAAGTGATAGAGAAACACTTCGCAGTTTGCGAAATAATATTTGAAGACGTGCAAATCTGTGCCTCGAACTAAACGGTGGACATTTTGAACATTTATTGCGTTACCGTTGAGTAGGTACCTACCTATGTAATTTTTTTTTTTTTTAATTTTTGTCGTGTAAAAATTAGTAATTTTTGTAAGGGGCCGTTCAAGTATTACGTAAGCACTATAGGGGGGTGGGGGGGTCTTTGTTTTTCTTATTTTGGATGACATGGGGAGTAGGGGAGTCCAGATTATGATTACGTCATCGATAGTTATTTACTTTTTTACACGAATGGCAACCCACATTAATCACATTGTCTATGCTTGAAAACGAAATGCATTTTCGGGGATTCCCGCAAATATACACGCATACGTTTAGGCACTCGCTTTAGGATCGATTCGGGGAATTACCGCGCGCTGTTCACTTGTCTAAATTTCTTCTGTCAGTGTATTGTTTTGTTCGGATACTATTGCGAGTAGACGTATTGTAAGCATAGCAAAGCAATTCAACATTTGTGTTACCGTTGATTCCATTAGCCAAAGTTTAACGTTTAAATAAGATGTCGTTTCAAATAGACAAATCTAAGTTATACCAAAAATTGTTTGAAAGTTTTAAAAAATCTCATACAAGTACGAAAGTACAAAATGTACAAAAGTTAGTTAACGAAGTGCGGCGAAATTATAAATTACAAGCAAAGTCCGACAAGGAACTAGATATCATTGTATCTAAGAGAATTGAAGGAGAATTGCAAGCGGCGACTAAGAATTAATCCAATCTACTACATTTTTTTTCCAAGGTGAGTGACGAAATCATTTTAGGTATCTATGAGTACTAGAAATATTAGAAAGGAGGTCATTAAAAGTGGCCCAAATGATGTACCGAGGTACACTTTGTAGAAAAAAAATCCTTATTAAATGTTGTATATCACTGTATATTTACTTTTTTAATATTTGTGTTGGATCGGTAAATGCCAAAGAAAATGCCAAGATGTCGAGATCATAGTAGGTATCGTCAAGAACCGATTCGTAGGGCAAAAAAGCAGAAATCCAGAGAGAATAGCCAAGTTACTAGTATTATATAATATGTGATAGTTATTATAATTATTTATATTATAATTATACTTAGTATTATCAAAATACTCAAATAAACAAACAACGTATGAACTATGAAGTGTCAAATAGTCGACGGCGTTTTGTTATTTTTAGATTTGATTTGTGTATTTTTGTGTAGTTTCTTTTAATATTATAATGCAATAATATTTAAGTAAACAGAATAAGATATTATTTTATATAAATACTGTATATAGAAACGACATTATAAAGATATTATAAACATTTTCCTACCAAATACAAAGTCCTACCTTATGTATCGTTTTATCGGTGACACCTTAGGCAAAACTACCTACTTACGTACCTAAACAACATTCTTGACGGTCCTAAGTCCGTTAAAGTATGAAGGGGAAATTGGAATCGAAAACACTATTAGGTATTCTTTTGATGCTTAAATACCTACATACTTATTTTTTATTAACTTATTACTGAACAAAAACAATTTGATTATTTGTATAAATAATAAGATTCTTTTTTTTGTGATTACAAGTTGGTATGTCTTACGAAATTTAGAGATTTTAACTGATGTAGATACTTCTCTTTATCCTTTATCCTGTGCCGATGTAGGTACTTATCGCCGTGCGTAAGGTCAACTGAAGTAACCAGCTGTTTGAGCTGCTATACATGCCGACGTTATGTGTGTGCGAATAATTAGACCGATTTGTAGGGCTTGCATCAGTTAGGTTTTATTTAGTAGGATTTTTTAATTTGTTACCTAATAAATGTTAATGGTATTGGTAAAATTTTATCACTGTCATCTCCTAGACCTTCTGATTACGCATTACATTTAAAATCCAGCCGGTATATGCTTTTGGAGAAAAAAGTTGTTTCTTTATACCTTCAGTCAACAAAGTATCGGGAATGGATGATTTGTTTATGGTTCCAAATTCAAATTTTTGTTTTTTTTGTTGTTGTTAGATTGGCACAACTGTTTTCTATTTTGGCGCGGAGTTTGAGTTGCATCTGTTATTTATATTAAATACAGTGCTGTTTTTAGTTATATCATATCTAGTGTGTATTGCGAATTTCATAATGGACAAAAACATTGAACAAAGAGTTTGTCTTAAATTTTGCATCGCCAATGGAATTTCGTGTTCGGAGTCACTGAAAATGTTACAGAAGGCTTACGGTGATTCGACTTTATCAAAAACACGTGTTTATGAGTGGTACAAAGCGTTCAAAAGCGGTCGAGATGTGATGGAAGATTTGCCTCGCTCTGGTAGGCCATCAACGTCTGCAACTGAAGTTAACATCGCAAAAGTGAAGGAAATAGTGACTGAAAATCCTCATTCAACTTTGAGAGAGATAGCCGCCGAACTTTCTGTATCTCACGAGTCGATCCGTACTATTTTAACTAATCATTTGGGTATGAAACATGTTACCGCTCGGCTAGTCCCAAAAGACCTGAATTTTCTCCAAAAACTCAATCGCATGAGAGTCGCTGAGGACATGCTAGAACGAGTCAATTCCGACCCAACATTCATGAAACGCATTGTTACTGGTGACGAGACGTGGGTTTACGAGTTTGACATGCAAACTAGTCAACAAGCTTCGGAGTGGCGCCTTCCAACTGAACCGAAACCGAAGAAACCACGCCAAAGTCGATCAAAAGTCAAAGTCATGTTGACTGTTTTCTTTGACTATCGCGGTGTTGTGCACTCGGAATTCTTGCCGGAAGGTCAAACGGTAAATAAAGAATATTATTTGAGCGTTATGCGGCATTTAAGAGAGCAAATTCGACGAAAAAGGCCAGATTTGTGGAATGAAAATTCTTGGATTTTGCACCACGATAATGCGCCTTCGCACAAGGCCATCATTGTGAAAGAATTTTTGACCAAACACTCAACAAATACCATCGAGCAACCACCATATTCACCAGATATGGCTCCTGCCGACTTCTTTCTTTTTCCTAAACTCAAATTACCACTTCGTGGCACCCGTTTTCAATCGGTAGAAGACATAAAGGAGAATTCGCGCCGAGAACTGAATTCAATTCCGGAAACAGCGTTTAAAAAATGTTTTGATGATTGGATTATTCGTTGGCGTAAGTGTATCGTTTCTGAAGGAGCATACTTTGAAGGTGATAAAATAAATTTGGATGATTAACAAACAGTTTGTGTATTATTGATCTTTTCCCGGTACTTTCTTGACAGAGTAGTATGTATGTCTTAATATTTTTTGATAAAACGATTAGACCGATTTAGATGCATTTTGTTATAAACATTGTTATGAGAGCTTATTCTAAGTCATGTTTTACGAGCATAGGTCAAAGGAGGCGCTAAAACCAATGCGTTTCTTAAACAATACAGAACCAATTTTAATACATTATGTAGTTTTAGACACATGGGAGAGCAAGGTACCAGAGGGCGCTGCACTAGATATATATAAAACCCTTGGGCTTAATTTAATTTGGATCATTAAAGCTATCATTTGTATGTAACACAATATAATAAGACAATGTTTTACCTTTCAGTCTGCTTCCAAGACATCTAAGCTACGCAGAGGAATTTTAGCAGAATTGGATATACATAAAGCTTCACAGTTGACTCCCAGAAAATTTAAATTATACAAACTGTGTAGGAAAACCTTAAGTGAAATTTCAAAGCTAAGACAAAAGCATAAAAAGGTAAGCAAAAAACTGAGGGCTCATTCAGTTTTAAGCACTCGAGTGATAGATGAAAGTGTAAATCACTTAGTAAACAAAGAAATATCATCATATTTTGCACATCTTCTACTGAGTCAATAACAGAATACTCCAAGAAAACTCACAGGTAGAAGATAGAGTATTGACGACAAAATAATGGCTTTAAGCCTATACAAAAGATAAGTGAATGCTATAAATTACTGCGCAGATTATTCTGTTTGCTAACTGAAAGCACATTAAACGGCCTTCTAAATAAAGTCGCCATGGAGTGTGGTCTAAATAACCAGATATTTCTAAACCCTCAAGGACATTACAAAAACGTAGCCTAGACGAAAATTTATGTATACTGTCTTTGTCGAGGTGTCAATTAGAAAAAATCTAAACTACAATATAAAAATGGACAGAATTGATGGGTTTCAAGACCATTCTCTCCAAAGAAGAACTTGCGAGATAGCATCACATGCATTGGTATTCATGGTGATAGGGATCAGAAAACAGTGGGAGCAGCCTGTAGCTTTCTACTTTTCTGGAGATTCAGTACTGCTGATAGACTCAGTGTTCTTATAAAAGATGTACGTAAATATTCCAAACTTTTGGCAAAAAATTTTAAGTCTTAAGTTTTTAGAACGTCTTACATCAAAGTTGTGTGTCTGGGAAGTTCAAGATAATGAAAGGAAAACATTTCTACCAATACAAATAGGCTTTAGTGCTAAAGGTGGTTGTGAGGCTGCGGTCCCTGCTGCGCGAACTTATCTAAAAATAGATATGAAACTTTTGTTTAACTTGATATAAAAAATGCTTTTAATTACGTTGATAGGGGCGCCCCATTGACTGAAATTCAAAAACTACACCATCAATCTATGCATATTTATGACAATGTTACAGCTCCCCAACAAAACTATTGTAAAGTTAATAGTATTTTGGAACAATTACATCTTAAACCTCATATGGCAATTTATATTTTACGGCTTTGTTCACACCAAAATTAATGTACTTGCTTCGATGCTGCCCCATTTGGAAGTTTTCTTCCAAAACTATTTCCATTGATAATTTACTTCGAGATATTATTTCAAAATTTTAAATTTACAGTTTGATGATCGTTCATGGCAACAGGCGGTACTTCGTGTTAAATTTGGTAGCCTTGGTATCAAAACTATAGCCAGCACTGCACTTCTAGCTTTTCTGTCCTCTACTTATAGCACAATAACCGTCATTGGTAAAATTTTAAGCAATAATAGCTTAACTGATGAAGAGGTGTCGGGCATAGTAGAGGCCATAACAGCTTGGAAATCGGCTAATCCACGAGTAGACTCTCCTTTCAACATGAGCTCTCAAAGATTTTACAAGAATCATAACATTCAATTGATCGCGCACGTCTTCTTGCAGTTTCCGAAAAAGAATCAGGTTATTTGGTTATACGCTCTCCCTTCTCGAAATTTAGGAACGCTTTTAGATCCGGTGACGCTTCTTATTGCTATATGTTTACGTCTTGGGGCCAAAATTTGTGAACCACATAATTGTCCTCGCGGTCAAAGCGTGGATCAGTTCGGACATCACGGTCTTTCATGTATAAAGAGCGCAGGGCGATTATGTCGTCATGCCACCTTAAATGATTTAATTCATCGATATCTTACTACAGCATCTATTCCTGCAATCCTAGAGCCAAGTGGTATGAGCAAGACTGGTGGTAAGAGACCTGGTGGAGCGACACTTGTGCCATGCAAAACTCTTATATGGGACGTTACATGCGTAGATACGCTTGCCCTGTCACAGGGCATAAGTTTAACATCTATTAAGCTTCGAACTGCTGCTGAACAGGCACAGTCATTAAAACATCGCAAATATTGTAATTTAGTCCAGGATTATATATTTTATGCTATAGCATTTAAACTTTAGGACCGTGGTGTTCAAACACTTAAACTTTTCTTAAAGATATTGCTAAGAAACTGGTCCTCGCTTCTGGAGATGCAAGAGCAGGAGCTAACCTCACCTAAAGACTTAGTTTGGCTGTACAGAGGTAATGCGGCAAACGTTTTGGGCACTATGCCACAAATTTAGATGAGGTTTTTATAATTATTTTTTTTAGATTTTAGTTCTTTTATTTAGATTCATAAGTATATTAAGTTCTATTTTTAATAAGATTTTAATTTTAATTAATGTAGCTAAATGTTAGACACTAAACGTTTAAGATAATAATACTAATATACTTTTAAATACATTTTTCACAATGTTACAATGTCTTCGGATACTATAGCCATATGTTTTTCTTTAACAACAAAATTGAATTAAATTCTCGCGAAGAAATCGAAAAATGTCTTAAGGCATTCTTAAGACATTAACATCCTTAAGGATAACCTCGATTATCCTGTTGCTGGACATCAAGGTTTTCAACGCACATATGATAAAAACAAAAGATAATTTTACTGGCCAAATATGAAAAACGATATTTCGGGCTATATAAAAAAATTTACAACTTGCCAAACGGCGAAAACAAACTTTAAACCGAACAAATCACCTATGGAAATCGCTCCACAAGATTTAACCAAAGAATAGCAATGAACATTGTAGGTCCATTACCTGAAACCGCAGAAGAAAAAGATTTATTATTACATTACAAGATTTAAACAAGTACATACAAGCTTTTTCCATTCGCAGTCACAATGCTCAAACGGTTGCAAGTAAATTCCTTAACTATTGTACACAGTTCGGATTCCCTGAGAATATTCTCACAGATCAGGGAAGAGAATTTATTTCGTCAACGTTTAAAGAATTTAACAAGTTACTAAATGTCAATCAACTAACAAGTAGTATCGTCCCCAAAACAACGGAACTTTAGAAAGAACTCGTATTACCCTAAAAGATTATTTTAAGTGTTATGTAAATGACAACACTGATAATTGGGATCAATCTAATGAAGAACATGTGTCAGTGTCAACCAAGAAAATTGAAAATAATTTTCAAATACATTATTTATTTGAAAAATAGTGGAGCTACACCAGGAAGGAATAGGGATTCATGAGATAAGACGTCGGTTAAATGTGAGCAGAGACACAGTTTGCCATTGTGTACGGCGATATAATGCTGAACGGAACCTTATTGATCTACGGCAAAATAACCATCGCCCGCTTGCAATAACTGAAGACCAATGATGCAAAGGCATTCTGGCGGGCTTTACGTCAACGGGACGATTTGCGGATATGTTTGACGTTCACCCTAGAACAATTAGGGATTGCCTACATGATATGAATTTACATCACAGGCGGCCTGCGAAAAAAAATGCCTTGACCGAGAATCATAAATCATCATAGCCCGATGTCATTTCGCCCGCCAGTATTTAAATTTTGACTGGACGACTACAGCTTTTATTTTCAGACATTTTCAAGTTCTCAAACTGGAAGATTACACTTGTGGTGGTTTGATCGAACCCGGTACACAGAAAACCACGTCGTGGCTAATCATGCATCTGAACGAATTACTGCAAACATTTCGGGTTGGCTTTCTTCAGCTAGTGTTGGAGAACTCGTGCATTTGCCACCTAGAGCAACCGCTCAGGACTATGTAGACCTGTTGGATGAATGTGTGCTTCCGACTTTACGAACTTATAATCCGCAACAGGAAGTTCCTAAAATTGATTTTGTGCAAGACAACGCAACCATTCAAACCGCTAGAATTGTGCGAAACTGGTTCAGGCACAACTAAGATCTTATAAATGCTATTCCTTGGCCTGCAAACAGTGCTGATTTGAACCCTATAGAGAATCTCTGGGGCATAATGGTCCAAAGATGGAACAATCAGAACGAAAGAACACCTGAAGCACTTACCAATCACTGTCATAGTGTATGGGAAGATTTCCGTGGCACTAATATATGTGAACAATTTGTCTCATCTACGCCTTTTGGACGTCATTCAAAATGATGGTGGATATACGCGTTGTTAATCAGAACTTTTTTTATTACTATTTAGTTTATTTTATTTGTTTCGTTACAAAGTGTCCTTATAGTTTTAAATAAAGACTGCTCAGTGATTGAGTCAGAAATAATGTTTTCGTTTTGTTGTTTTTGTCAAAAAAAATCGTTTATAAAATTGTAGTTTTATTGAATTAATAGACTTTGCCAGCGGCACCGCCCGCCCTAAATTCGGTTATCGGCGTGGGACTCCTTAATTTAATCACAGTATTAATACTGTGATTTATTCTTTTATTACATTAATGAAGTTTGCTATATCAAGCTGTAGCTATAGCTATAGTTAAAGCTCGGTTATAGTTATTCCCGCGGGAACTTTTGAATATTTCGGGATAAAATGTATTCCATGAAATAAAATTCCAGGATCTAATCTATAAGTGTGCCAAGTTTACTCCCGATCCGTCCAGTGGCTTAATCGTTAATGAGTAACAAACATCCATCCATACTTTACAAACTTTCACATTTATAATTAGTAGGATAACTTTTATCGGTTCGGCGTTTTTGGATAGATAAATTTCATATCAATATCATATAACAGAAGTAGCGAGATGACAAACGAATCCGGACTCCAGTTTTAGCAATGGCCATGGCGTCAAAAAGTTCAGTTCGCCATGTCAACGTAGTTAATCTGTTCCCTAGTTACTAATATAAAACAATGCATGTTGTATGTCAAAGTAACGTCCTGTTTTAGCTAGCTCTTATGGTGACAGTTTGCCATACGATATATTGAACCTTAGGTGGGTTGGAAATTAAATTAAAACAAAAACCCGTGGTACAGTTGTGATAGTTCGGTTAACCGGACCATCGTTGAAATTTTATGCGGTAGTACAGTTGACCAGACAACTGAAAAATTTATATATCCCTGGTACAGTTAACTGTACCATAAAATAAATAAATTTTCTTTTGTCCAGTTAACTTTACCAGGGAATATAATAAGTTTTCTTTAGTCCAGTTGACTGTACCACGGAAAAAGAAAATCTTTTTACACACTGACAACTGGTCTAGTACTGGCCGCTCTAGAAAGTATGTGAATATAACAAGTTTTAACGTTTGACATATATATTAATTATATGTCGTAAGAATAGGAAATTATTTTTCAAAATCTATTATTAATTTTTTTTGTTTTTCAAGTACATAAAAAAAAATTGGATAAAAAGTAAATTTCGCCGATATTTTAGTATCTCAAATAACATAGTAGAAAGCTGGAATTCGAAAATTAATCGTTATTTAAATAAGAATACTGTTAATATATTAAGACTCCTCCATGTCTTACAAAAATTCAATAAAGAAACACAGATTAGACTTTTGAAAATCAAAGTCTAAAAAATTCCTAACAAACGCAGGCGTGAATACGTATAAAGAGATGACGCAATACGGCACGTTCAATTAGAAATTATAGATGAAAAGATATCAGTTGGGCATGCTCCTGAAAAACTACTTACTTAAATGTACGATTATATTTGCCTTGTTTGTGGTACCTATCTTTGTAAACTCAATTAAAATTAATTATTTTTTTCTTCAAGCGTCTTATTGTTTTAGTCCTATGTGTTTTTAAGTTGTTTAAATGTGGGGCGGCGGCAAAGAGGAGATCCCCTGCCAGGCGAGGTGTTATGCCTGGGGACCGCCGTGGTCCACTAACTTGCTCTTCGGTCTCGTTATATACTGAACTGCAACTGAAACTTCGATAGCGCGATGTAGGACGCGTGACGTCAGTCTCTTTACAGCTCTCATTATAAGAAAATAAAATCACATGGTCAACATATTATTATGTATTAGATCATCATCTTTTCTGAATCTAAGTAATTTTATGGTCATAAACTAAATATGTTTTAGGTGTCAATAGGTACGGCGGCTAAGGAGAGATAATATTCAAATTTTAAATGGTCTGGTCAACTGTACTAAAAAAAATGCAGTGGTACGATTGTCTAGTCGACTGTTTCACAGTTAGTAAAAATTAACGACTGTCCGGTCAACTGTACTACCGCATAAAATTTCAACGATGGTCCGGTTAACCGAACTATCACAACTGTACCACGGGCAAGGCGCGGACGATTTTGCACAAAGTATTAAGTCAAAAATTTTAAAAATGAGAAAAACAGCAAGAAAAGCACAATTACAATCAAAAGTTATATGGAAAACTAATTATGATCAAACTTATAATCAAAAATATAGCTTTAAAGAAAATGACTTAGTGTTAGTATATGACGCTTTGTCCAAAGCGCAAAATAAAAAACTTAATAGAAATTATAAAGGACCATACAAAATCATTCAAATACACGACAACCACACTGCTACTGTCGAAATAAGTAACAAAAAACATATTATTTTAACCAATTAAAACCATATGTTGTTCCAGGTACTTCTACTGAAGAAGACAATGAATAACAATATTATAATAGTTTTAGCACTAGGAATTATACCTTACTTAGTAACATATAATATCTACACTATTAATAAATCTAGTAGTATATTCTTTTACCAATCGGGTCAAACCAAATTTAGTAATTAAAAATTTACACTATTAACATATAACAACAATATATCACTAATAAACCGTATAATTAAAATAATAAATAGATTTTATACTAAATCCTATACTCTTGGTCTATGCTTACACAGGATCATTTATAAACTCATTGTTCCAATTCTCTAAGAATGGTAAAAATAATATATTAGACATTACTGACAAATTTAGTATAATGAGTCACCAATTCCAACCTAGAATAAATCTTGTAAATAAAAAGGAATTATTGACGGAATGAGCAAAGCAATAAATTGGCTTTTTGGAAACCCAGACGCCGATGACGCTAAATATAACGTTAACTCCATTAAAACTATGATGAGTAGACAACACGAAACTGATATACTAATGAAAAATAAAATAAATGTCGTGTCATCAACTATTAATAATTTTAATTACTCAATTTATAATTTTAAGGAAAATACTAAAACTATGAATACAAATTTCGAAAGATTCAATGCTTTCTCATAGAGGACAGCTTCCGCAGAAGAAAGGGCTTAACTTTGAATTTGATATGACCATATATTACTTTTAATAGAAAGAGTAACTGAAACGCGTAATATACACACCAGCACAATTAGCGGAACAGAAAAAAAAGTGAGACTATGAGATAATAACGCATATATTTGACGAAAATGTAATTAGACACAAAATAACAAATTGATTAACATCTTTTAACAACGACTTTGAAAAGTCTTCGTTATTTTTTATAAAAAAATTAAAAAAATTTGAAATAAGTGAAATTTTTAGATGATTATGAACCATCACAAAAAATAAAAAAAAGTAAGCATTAAATGATTTAACAATAAAATTAAAGCAAAATTAATAACGAGTGTTTCCCCCTCTTGCTCTGATTACGGTTTCCATTCGTCTGGGAATGCTACAGATTATGTTATCGATGATTTCTTGAGGCAACCGCTCCCACTCCTCAAGTAATGCGTTTCCAAGTTCATTCAGATTGTTGGGGGGTGGCATTCTGGATTTAACCCTTCTTTTTAGCAAGTCCCAGACATGCTCTATCGGATTCATATCGGGGGAATTTGCTGGCCACTTGATCACCGGTATACCTACGTGGCTCAGATATGCCTGTACCGATTGTGCACTATGAGCACGAGCATTATCTTGCATTAGAATAAAGTCGTCACCAATAAATGGGGCAAATGGTACAACATGTTCTTCTAAAATGTCTCTGATTGATCGATCTGCTGTCATGGTCCCTCCTGTGACTATCACTAACTCCGTGCGAGCTCCCAAACATATCCCTCCCCAAACCATAATCGAGCCGCCACCATAAGCCACTGTGTGTTCAAAATTAGACTGTATGTGGCGTTCTCCTTTGCGTCTCCATATTCGCTGTCTCCCATCGATCTGTTTTAAAAGAACTCTGCACTCATCAGTAAAGAGAACCTGCTGCCATTCGTTGAAATCCTTGTTTTGTGTTCCGCTAATTGTGCCGGTGTGTATATAATAACGAAATATTTAGATTTCTTAACTTTTATTTCGAACGGGCCTAACACCTTCGAAATACTATCTCCTACGGATTTACAATATGAACTCAATAAAATTTTAATAAGGTATTTAGGGAGTCCTATTGACCCAAGCGTTGAAGATAACGTTTATAATTATTATAAAATAATAAAAGCTAATTCATTCATTATGGATAATCTATTAGTTTTTTCCTTTGACTTACTAATAGTCAATATGGAACCATATTTGCTTTATGAAATATATCCATTACCAACTCCTTATAAGTATAACCCTAGTTTAATGTCTTATCTCGAACCTTCCAAACCTTATATTCTTATATCCAAGGCTCGAACAGTCTACTTTTAACAACCTAGAACATTGTCAAAAAAATGATGAAAACAAATTCATATGTCAAATAGTATCAGCCTTAAAAAGAACTGACCACCCACACCACAATTAGGGAAACAATTACTCTCATCACAAGTTGATCATATTCCTAAAGATTGCCAAATGAGATAAATAACAGCTGAAACCAAAATATGGCATCCTCTAAGACATAATCAATGGTTATACATCTTAACTTCACCAGTAACCACAACAATTTTATATGACGAAGATGAAACAGAAGAAATAGAAATGAACACGATAGGTATTCTAGGATTAGAAAAGAATTGCAAAGCCTGTGCAAACTATGCTATCCTTGAAGCACAAGCCAATCTAGGATCACAAAATCTTGCTAATAAAATACCACTTACAGACATCACAGAAGATGACTGCTGTGTTAATCTAAGTAATAATATTACAGATTATTAATATTCAAGATGAAACCTATAAAGCTAAACAATCTTGATGAGTTAAAATATGCTCAACATAAATTTCAACAATTTGATGATATATTGCAGCAACGACTGAAAGAACCATATATCTTAACACACTCAAACTGGTTTACATCAACAGTAATGGTTATAAGTGGAATAATTATAGCAGTCCTTTCTTATAATGTACTAAAATTGTGTGGCGTCAAAATTACTTACAAAAGACCTATGTTGTGTAATACTCATATAATGAACCAGAAAACGAAGTTCCAACTTCTACAGTTATATCATCAAGACGTGTTGGATCAGGCTCTCGTACCAATTTTACACACTACAAATCAGGCAAAATGCCTGGTTGTGCATTTTATATTATTTAATAGGTAACTCAATTTTTCTTTTGTTTCCTCTCATAAAGCTCGTTATGCTCTCGTTAATTGTTTTAAATAAAAAAGATGTATATGTAGGTACCACCGAGACTTACACAACGAGGAAGTCTTATTAATGATCTCTTTGTGTGAATTTGATTTTAACTTAGCCATATATTATATTAATAACAATTATCTTGTGGTTCTACGTAAATTTTTAATGAAATGGTGTTGTATAATAGGTATAAACATCTACAAATTAACTTTTTAAATTAAAATAGAACTTTTTAAAGAAGATGTTTTAATAAAATCGTGGAGTACACGTATTATCACATAGTAAAGAACAGTAAAGAAAATTGCAAAAAGTTGTCGCTCAACGCAATTGCACAATAAAGGCGAACTCCTATGTGTCTAAAGTTGCCATATGTACATTAGATCTTTCTTAAAATATTCAATATCTTTATACTTAGAACTTGAGATTAGTCGATAAAGTGACCTAAAATTTATACATAATGTAACATTTTCATATCAAACTGTTTTATTATAGGCTCTTTAATTCTTCACAAGTGACCCACAGCAAAGCAAGTAAGTAAAACAAAAACTATTGCTGTTTTTTACCTAATGATAAATCAACACTTTCTATTAGGCTTCGGTAGTGTAAAAAAATAGGTGACGCAGATTGTTATGAGCACGGAATTTAAGGGGACTAAAAACCTAATTCTAATAATTTAGTATCCTTTCCAACTGTTTTAAGCTGTTACTATCTAACATGATTCACAGTAAAACGGTATTTGTTATATAAAGCCATTCTTTGAAATAATACTTATCTTCGGGTTTTTTTACTTGTATGTTGGGGGTACTTTGATGTTTGCGGCACCATCGCCAGCGAGGTGTGCAGGCAGTGGCAGCGGCAGCGGCGCGGAAGCGGCAGGCTCGGTATCGCTCTCGGTTCGGCTGCTGTTTCCCCACGGTTTTCCCATTGTTCAAAGTCCAATGGAATTGAAGACATCGGTCGTGATCAATCGGCTGAATGCGCTGTGGTTGACTGGGTTTACCACAGGAAGACGGAAATGTTGGAACTAAATATATGATCTTGTTATCTATTTTAGTATTTCTCACTTTTGTTAGCTTATAACAGAAAAATGTTTTCGGCTATAAACGGCTAATTAGGTAATTTACCAATTGCCTATAAATTTTTAAACACTGAAATGTGTTACTGCTGACTAATGTTTTGTAACATTTAATTTAGCGAGTGCTAATTTAATCACAAGATTTTAAATAAAAGCGCTGGTGTACAAACGTACAATACTCAGTTTTTGTTAGTAAGTCCTGTTTTAGATAAAAATTATCTATCACCTTAAGCCGTTAATCAAATAATATCGAAAACATCGTGTTGCTATATCATGATGTGTAAATTGTCTGAAAACCTTTTATTTTGCGTTGGGTCATACCCCGATATAGCTGCAACATGTAGTGTGCAAGTTTTTGTAATGGTATCTCGGCATGGGATCTCATTGGTAATATATAACGGCAGTAATTTTTATGTAAGTGGGTAGTCGTACATTAATATTTTACCACACACGTTATTACGCCGGGATAACTTAATTCAGATGTGTACATATGTCGCACATAGATCAAGAAGTAATGCTTCGTGTTCTTGCTACGTTGAAATAATGTCTTAGTTACATTTTCTCAAACAATATTCCATGTCCAATAAAAAAATCGGCCAAGTGCGAGTCGGACTCGCGCACGAAGGGTTCCGTACCATTATCTACAAAAACGAGGAAAAAAATTACGTATTTTGTATGGGAGCCCCCTTAAAAAATTTTTTTTTCTGTTTTGTAGTATTTGTTGTTATAGCGGCAACAGAAATACATTTTCTGTGAAAATTTCAACTGTCTAACTATAACGGTTCAAGGGATTCAGCCCGGTGACAGACGGACAGACGGACGGACAGCAAAGCCTTAGTAATAGGGTTCCTAATTACCTTTCAGGTACGGAACCCTAAAAATGATTTTAGATGTAACTAATTAATTGATCATTTAATTGAGTTATTTGGTCCTTTACTATTTGTTTCTTACAAATCGCTTTAAAACTCACCTTGAAGCTTTAGACAACTGTCTAAATTATTATCTGAATGCAAATTCTTGTTCGTTTTATCACGAGTATTCAAACTTTTCACCGAGGCACTATTCCTAATGCATAACGCCTTTCTTTTTCTGACTATTAAACACTTATTTTAAAATAATGTTTGAAGACGAACAAATTGACGAGAGCGTTGGACAGCACGAAAACACGTAATGGCAGTCAGAAGCGGGCTATATGGAGGGGTGCATATCCGTACGTAGTGGAAACTACCTACTATGTAAATTTTAATTTTAATAAGAATTTTTTTAGCTTTAAAGATGTCATTTGGACATCATAATCTTGTGTACCGCTGCATGTAAACTGTAATCGTCTTCGGGAGAGATACGAAGTATAATTTTATAACTTCTCATGCACTTTACCTCATTTATTGGAGTGTTAACCCGTTTAATTTTGCTTTGCATTTCTTCTGACAACAAGAGTTTGCTATAATATATAATAGTATAATACAATTTTTATTCAGATTACCATTTTGTTGGCAACAATATGCTAATTAATGTCTATCAACTGTGTGTTGCCCTGCTTAAAATGTGAGAACGACAACTCTTGCGTGTGAGGTACAATTTAATGTATCCACTAAATGTGGCCTCAATAGTTGTGAATATGGCATCATTGAGTGCGTTGATCTGCCTAACCCATTAGGGAAAAAGGTGTGGGTATATGTATGTATGTTACAGAATTAGTATGACTGTAGCAACCTAAAACACCAAGCTATTTTATATGTTATATTCATTGTTGTACAATATATTCACACAATTAACTTGTTTTCAGATGGGCCTTGATGATACACCATCACCAGTCCAGTTACTCCAGTATCTGAAGAGCCAACTCCACACATTGGCAACCATCCAACCCCCCAGTGTATGTAATGTCTATTATTAACATTAACAAGAAACATACGTATCTTATCAAGTTTAGTCCTACAAGATATATTGTTAGTAAGAAAACTGCATAACTAATCTTTATTTTCAGCATTTACTGAGGATGAGATCGAGCCAAGCCCATCCTAGATACTAAAATGGGGATCTATATTAGAGCAACATAGGCCGAAACAACTATTTTTAGAATTTTTGTCTATGTACACGCTAATCTCCAAAACTATTAAACAGAATGAAAGGCTGTTTTCACTGATGTATTGGTGGAGGTAAAACTTAAAATATGGACTTCAAAAAAACTGGTCAAATGTGAGTCGGACTCGCACACTAAGAGTGAACTAGAGAACGATTAAACGGATTTGGAAGATTTGTTTTTTGTTGTGTTTTGCGGTTTTTTCTTTCAATTTTGAAATTCGGTACGAAAATAACAAAGTTTCCCCGATATCCCGGGCGAGCTCGCGACGACCGAGACGGAGATTGGCCGAATGGCCAGCTCAACGACGACGTCGTCTTTGTGCACCGTGGTGCCTTGACTCCGATGTCCTATTACTAATGATCCATTTCTACGACCATCTTCCACTGCGAAAGACCTGTGGGGACTTGGCCCATAGTGCTAAAGAGAGAGCCCATCTACTTGGTAGTCTCTTTGACTCAAACTCGAATATGAACGACGAAGGCGCTGTACAAACTACTATACCGTGGTGCGGTAAGACCATGCCGGAAATTACCATAACACAACGGGCGGTCCGCCAGTCATTGCTTTCTCTAAATGTTCATGACTCGAGTGGGCCAGACGGTATACCAGCAGTGGTGCTTAAACAGTGTACTCTTGAGTTGTGTCCTGTACTCACGCGCCTCTTCGCGCTCTCCTACCACAATAGGCATTTCGTGGTGTTTGATCAGCAAGTGTCAAAAATAGGTGTGAAATTCGTTTCTATGAAGCCCGCTACGAGGCGCCGCGAAGTGTATCCTCTTAAATGTCACATCAAATACATCCAATAGATATTTTGAATTTCGACAAATACATATTTTTGATTAACTATTTCATTTGTACTTAAGTAGTTGAGCATCTTTCTATTACTGTTATTGTTATTGTTTTGTGCATTGTTATTGTGCCTTTTTTCCTGTGGCAACCAATGAAGTAACAGCTGACCAAAAGTTGTCGTAATTTTATTTAATTGTTTTTCAGTAAATTGTCCCATTTTAATATAAATTCACGCAAAACATTACAAATAACTAGTTATATATTTAGAATAATGGTTTAAATGTACATAAATAAGTGCGAGATAACATTTTTTTTTCAAGTGTTACTGCGATCCATCCGTTATAAAGTTCAAATTTTTCAATCATATTTTGTATATTATTTAGTTGTGATTGTGAGTTTTACTATTATTTATCAGTATTGTATTCATAAAAGATCACAGTTATAAAGCAAAGTAACCAATTAAGAAGCAAATTGTCAACAAACCATCTCTTTCGTTACGCTGTCAAGCTATTCCTTGGTAAGTTTTAACCTCTCTCTTTTGTATTTATTACGCTCAAACAGCCTTAAAATGATGACTCGCACGGCATCTGCTCGCCAGGAAGAGTCCAAACTTCAACTGGCTTTGCAGGAACTTAAGATTTCCAAGGAAAAGTGTGATCAGCTATACAGGGAAAGGGATGATAACGAAAGAGAACTCTTAGAAATATTAAACAAAAATAGTAGCCTCCGCAATGAGTTGTCAGTGTTGCACACTCAATATGGTACTGTCCTAGAAGAGCGGGACCAATTTCAGAAAATTATAGAAACGTTTGACAGCTGTAGTGAGGAGTATGTGGTGGCCCTTAATAAGATCTCATATCTTGAAGAGGAACTACGCGAGGCCCATCAACAGATATCACAACTTGAAGAGGCCACCCATTCTTACTCACAGCATCAAACTCAAAATCTTTTTGACGAATTATGTAGTAAGACCCCTAATCTTGTTTCTGCTGCAACTAGCAATACCACCACTATAGATCTTACAGGTGATGACACCATTAATTCTTCTAAACCAGTGAGGCTTGCTAAGTGCAGTAGAAACCAGATAAAAAAATACGTCAAAATCAACAGATTTATAAAAAAAAATGAAAAAATGATCAAAAAGCAAAAAATATTTAGTAGAAATGTAAATTACTGCAAAGAAAAATTACAGTTAGTGGAACATCTGGAAGTATGTAAGTTGCAATTAGAAAACAGTAGGCTACAACATAAAACTGATACACATTTACTCGATTTTGAATTAGTTATGGAAGAAGTGCTGAATAAAATCAGCAATTCTAATAAACAAATCATTGTTTGTGGAGACTTCAATATAAACATTTTGGAAAATAGATCATTAAGCACCAGATTGCTTGCCTTATTTCAGTCTTTTAATTTAAATAATTTGTTTTGTGAACCAACTAGAATTGCTGTATCCAGTGCCACTTGCATCGACAATATATTTACTGACATAAAACCAATTCAAAAATCAATTATAAGCAATCTAGAGTCAGATCATTGTGGACAGTTAGTGGTTTTAGAAAGAAATAATAGTATTACTAAAAAGGAAATTAAATTTATACCAATAACAACTAAACGGGTTGAATCATTTAAATGTAACTTAATGCATAAACTTCCAGATTTGCTTTATAATGGCGACCCAAATGATATGTACAATACTGTTCTTGACACTATTACTACAGAGTATAATAAAATATTTACTGCAAAAAAGAAACTTATTTCCAGTCGCTTTAGTTTTAGTGAATGGGCTACCCCAGGTATTCATAAAAGTAGGCGTAAACTGTATGAATTATATAAAGAAAAAACATATAATAATAGCCAAATATTTAGGGAATATTAAAAAAATACTCAAAAACCTTTAAAAAGGTCTGTCTTGTTGCAAAAGCAATTCACCTCAGACATAAAGTAAAAAATTCAACAAATAAAATAAAAACTACATGGAACATAATAAATAATGAAACTGGTAAAGCTAGGAATTCTTGTCAGGACTTTGAGTTGATTGTAGATGATGCTAGTTTTAAAACAAATTCTGAGGTAGCAGTTGCCTTTGAACAGTTTTTTAGGAATATCCCATTCAAAACAACTGAACATCTAAACTCAAGTCCAATCTTAGCAGAAAAATTATTAAAAGCTAGTGTTCCTGAATGTAACGTTCCCTTTGTATTTAAAAACATTAGTCCTACAGATATCATTAATACATTTAAAACATTAGAAATTAAAAACACCACAGACCTTTTGGGACTTTCTGTAAAAACTATAAATTTAATTATTCATGTTATAGCACAACCCTTAGCCATTATATTTAATAGTGGTGTGTTTCCTGATGAGATGAAACTTAGCAAAGTTATACCTCTTTTTAAATCAGGTAGTTCAACAGATCCTAATAATTTTCGGCCTATTTCAATACTACCTATACTCAGTAAAGTTTTTGAAAAAATCATACTTTGTAAAATGTTAAGCCATTTCTGTATTAATGAGCTACTTAGTAGTAAACAGTTTGGCTTTATGAAAGGCCGTTCCACAACCGATGCAGGAGTGGCACTATTAAAAAATATATATAACGCCTGGGAGGATTCGCATGACGCCCTTGGAGTGTTTTGTGATTTATCTAAGGCATTTGACTGTGTTCAACATGAAAATCTCATCAGGAAGCTACATCACTATGGTATTAGAGGCAAAGCTCTCGACCTTTTGACATCCTATATGAGTAGGAGAGTACAGAAAATAGATGTCAACGGTGAAAGATCTCCGGGATCAGCAGTCACTATAGGAGTCCCTCAGGGCTCAATTTTAGGTCCTTTTCTATTTCTTATTTACATTAACGATCTCCCATATAATGTAAAAAACCATGACATTGTCTTATTTGCTGATGACACCTCTTTGCTTTTTAAAGTTAAGAGACGACAGACATGTTATAATGAATTAAATGATGCCCTTTCTAAAATTGTAAATTGGTTTAACGCTAATAATTTGTTACTTAATGAAAAAAAAACCAAATGTGTAAAATTTACATTACCAAATGTTAGTCAGAGACAGACATGTATTAATATTAATGGCGAGCAATTAGAACTTGTTAATTCAACAGTCTTTCTTGGCATAACGCTGGACTCCAAACTTCAATGGGGTCCTCATATTCATAACCTAGCCAAAAAACTTAGCTCTGCTGTGTATGCGATCAAGAAAATAAGACAATTGACCGATGTCGACACTGCAAAAATAGTATATTTTAGCTATTTCCATAGTTTAATGACATATGGTATCCTATTGTGGGGTAGCGCTGCCGATGTAAATACAATATTTTTGTTACAAAAAAGGGCAATTCGTGCTATTTATAAATTAGGATCTAGGATATCTCTGAGGGATAGGTGTAGGGAAGTAAAAATTTTAACTTTAGTGTCGCAGTACATATATGAAAATCTTTTATATGTACATAAAAATATCAATAGTTTCAGCAAGAAAAGTGACGTTCACAAAGTAAATACTAGAAGTAAAAATAAGCTGTTGGTGCATGATACACGTCTACACAAAATAAGTTACTCTTTTATGGGGCAATGTATACACTTTTACAACAAAGTTCCCAATAAAATTCAAAATCTATCAATAAGTAAATTTAAATCTTTTATCAAGCAGGTACTTTGTAAAAAGGCATACTACAATATTTCAGACTATGTAAATGATAAAAATCCTTGGGACTGATGATGCTCAATTACAGGATGCATAGGTAAACCAAATTAAAATGGAAATAACATAAAATTGTACGACTAAAAATTTTTTATTTAAAACATTAATTGTATTTTAGTTTATTTAAGTGTTTTTAAAAGAGTAACTATCGAATTTCTTGCTGGATTCTTCTCGGTAGAAATCAATAACATTGTGAACCGGCGGGAAGGTGGGAGGGTTCAAAAAATAATATTTTATAACTTTGACGATTCAAAAGTGATTGTAAAATCCTTATTTGAATAAACCATTTTGACTTTGACTTTGACTTTGATTGTCATTGGGACATTCTCTCAGAAAACTATTTAGGGAATTTGATATTTTAACTGTTCCTTGCCAATATATTTACAGACTTAAAATATTGATCTATAATTAATACAAGAAATAAGGATAAATTGGTATTCCAAAATGTCGTCTTCAGAAAGTTCATAGCTCTTTCGCAATACAAAGTTTAAATTTTTACAATAAAATGTCAAAACGTGTGACTCTAAATAAATTAAATTAAATAAAAAAATGAAAATTAAGATAGTTAAATGAAAAAAGAATGAAGAAAGTTGGTGAAATACATTGATGAAAAAAATGTTTGGAAGAATGTGAACCTAATTGGGAGGCATTTATGACATTTTTTTAAACTAATGCATTGTTAATTATGTTATTACCTAGTGTAAGGCTGTATTGTTTTATTTGTAATATGAAGTTGAAAAAATATAAGAGACTAGATTTTGCCATCGGCTCCGCCCGCCCTAAATCGGTTATCGGCGTGGAACTCCTTAATTAACTCATTAATAATTATACTTATGACATTTGCTATAACACGCTGTAGCTATAGCTATTCTATTGTTATTCCCGCGGGAATTTTGGGATAAAAAGTAGCATATAAAGTAAGCCAAGTTCCATCCAGATCCGTCCAGTGGTTGAAGCGTGAAAGAGTAACAAACATCCAAACAAACTCACATTTATAATATCTCGCATCCCCTCCCATCCCTCCCTCCCCCCTCCACCACTTTAGAACGCTACAAACAGTCTATTCTTGTCCAAGACATTATGCTGAACTCAATGATACCAGTTGTCGGTAGAGGACTCTTCGGTCCGACATCCCGATATTTCGAAACGAAAAGCCCAGATGCTAAACCCAGACCGAGCACAAAAACTTAATAAACCAATTGCTGCGCAGCATTTTCAAGAAGTAAAGATACTTTACGACGAACTTGACACTAAGCAGAACCCCCAACGCTTATACAAAAAGGGCTGCCATCTTACTAAACATAAACAGCCAACTGTGCTTGCAACCAAGAGAGCAGAAAGAGAGTACATGGTAGCACCTGAGCACGCATAAAACGTCACAGTAGCTGCATGTGTAAACGCTTTAGGTAATCCAATTCCGCCTATGATCTTATTTAAGGGCAAAAAATTGAAAGCTGAATTCACTGATAACCTGCAAGCCGGATCTTTAGTGAAAATGTCCTCGAAAGGAAGTATGACCTCTTCTTTATTTATGGAATTATATACCATTTGGGCAGATATAAAGGTCCTAAAAAGGTGCCTCATGATTTTTGATGGCGCTTCTTGTCATCTTGACTACGAAATTGTTGATGCAGCGGATCAGGAAAACATTGTACTTTACTGAGTGCCTTCAAACACGACGCACGAGTTACAGCCTCTAGACAAGAGTGTAAATAAATCCTTTGAACATCATTGGGATCAAGACATTTTTTTTTTTATTTAACCAATACCCTGACAAAAAACTATACATTTACCGCCATTTTTAGTCAAGTGTGGTCAAAATGCATGAGTCATGAAAACATAGTAAATGGCTTTAGAGCAACGGGACTATACCCATATAACCCAGACGCTATACCGAAAGAAGCCTTTGAACCTTCCGTTTTAACAGAAATTCTCAGAAAGGAACCAGCTGTTTCTGGTTTCCAGAGCAATCCACTTCAAATCACATCTGGCTCCAACACACAGCCTCCAACAAGTTTTTAAATATGTTGAAGATATACCAACACAACAGTTTTCATCACCGGCTATTCTAAGGATAGAAGACGACCCAGCACTTCTTTCTAACCCCATGACCCGTCTGGTCGATTACAGCTCATCAGATTGTGACAGTATTACAGAGAAAATACCAATCCAGGTTCAAACAATAACGAATTTTAGGCTTCCCATAATTTATAGTTCAGACTCTATAACACTAGTGTTGCAGAAATTTATTTAACCCCGATTCATCAATATATACAAACTGGCGGTTATAGCACAAGTTCATCCAAAGATGAAAACACATTGCAACCAAAAAGGCGTGATGGTTCGGCAGGAAAGGGTATTGGTAGTAATCGCATATTCCAGCCTCACGATAGCAGGCTAGGGAATGCGCTTTCCAGTTTTCTTTGTCTATAAGTGTGTGTGTAAGAAGAAAACCAAATATTTATGTAAGACTGTATAATTTATCTGCATCCTAAAGCAAGTTTTGCGTCATTTCACACTAATAGCTTATTTATTTTATTTTATTGGTTTTTAAAATTTTGACCTTTAAATTGTACATATACTTAATTTAGCTGTTGCTTCTCCTACCGTTTAAACGCCCATCACTTTTCCGATTTTCCAAATTAGCTAGAATTTTTTTCAGTATTTTTCCTGAATAGGAACCGTAACTAAATATATACTTAAAAAGGGGCCACTTTTATCAAAAATGCTATCTAAAACTTGCATATTCATTCTAGAAACATTAAAAAATGTTTTGAAAATAGCTCATGATTCGATTTATTTATCGTTAAATCAAATATTTGAAATACGCTTTCTGCATTAATAAATAATAATAATTCAATTGCGGCGCTAGTGGACTACAGAGAATATAACATTATATCCTTGCCTTGACAAAAAAAGCATAACTCTTATTCTAATAAGTATAACGCCAGAAACTAAACAATACATTTAAAAAAATATTTTTATTGTATTAGTAAAGTTCATCTTTGGGCGCGTTCGTTTTGGGATACAGAAATCAGTCTTTTCCGTTCGTTTAGCCTTGGTATCAATAATATCTATATATAAGTATCATTTGTTACAATCTGTCAAGCGTTGGTGTACGATTATTTTTGTTATTTTCGTCACTCTCGCCACCAACAAATAAAACTTTGAACCCACATCCGCAGGTGGGGTTTTGGTGTAGATCTGTCAAATTACCAAAACTCTTGATTTATAAATATGTTTTGTATTTGAGAAATTATAAGTAAATCAGTGTTTAATTACAAGAAAATAGAACAATTGTTTGGTTTGGTGATTTGTAGTGAGTTTTCATTGATATATTTTAATAAGATAGAAGATAGAAGTTTTTTAAAGTAGTTAATGTTTTACTACATACAACACTCTGACCCAACAAGTTTTTGCATCTATTTCAACCACTTGTAAGTTTGCCAAAATGGCTTTTATGTATGTGTGGAACTGTTCCAATTGTATTGTAATTTTACAATACCTAATTTGTAACTTTGATTGATGTTTGTAGCACATACAACCTTATCAAAATATCTGTGGAAATTGTAAGCAGAAATAGAGAAGCAGTGTAAGCAAAAAATTACACTCATAAATTCAATAAAAATTAAATATTCAAAAACACAATACTCAACAAAAGAAAAACAAAAAACTTTAAAACTATTGAGTGCGAGGGGATGTAAATTCCAGCAAGGTCTGCAGATATTTTGATTTGGTTTTGCAATTCATGTAGACATTGATAATACATTGAACTGCAAAAGAAGGTATAACAGTTTTTAAATTGAATTTTCTCCTAAACTATTAAACGTAGAGACTTAGCGGTTCGTTCCGGTGTGTCGTCAGAAACACGGCACTTACTTCATCGCTAAATCGACGGTTGCGTATGTTCCTAACTTCACGTCCAAAATAAACTGACAAGAGATTGTTTTATGTTTAAGGGCAGTCACGAACTACATAAATGTCCTGGTTAGTATAAGGTTAAGGAAGAGGTAATAAAATAAAAACATTCATACAAATGAAATTAAACCAGATCCCAACTGGCCGTTAAAACGGTCTAAATAAAAATTATCGTATTAACCCTCTATTTAATGTTATTATTGTGTTTTGTATTGTCCGTTATTGAGTGCAAATGCAATATAAATTTGTTTAAGTGAGTAATTCGCGGTTTTTATAATCAGTTTTTAAGTGTTAATGTTAAGTAAGATAATTGACTAATATCATGATTTCGAAAAGGTAAGTTTTGAAATGAAGACAAATTGCCGTTTTCTGGATTAGCCAAAAAAACGTGTGGCTGTACGCTCGGCACCAGCGCTGGAGCGGAATAGAGCCCGAGCTATTTTTCGTGCCAGTGACCCCCGTCCGCGCCTCCCGCATCCCCCACGCCAGTCGTTAGGACACGTCTAAACGAGTTGCTCCAGTCGCGGCGTCATTTGAAATTTCACATAAAAATGTCTAGACGTGGGGGTCTCTTCTCTATCACCCTGTTGGGTGTTGAGGTGCGGGTGTCGGGGGAGGGGAATATACCTCCCACCATGACCCGGGCAGAAGCTCAGGGGTGCTAAACACCCCCGGTGAAATTGAAAGGAGGCCTACTTATCAGGCCCCTTTATGGTGGTTTAGTTTTTCACACTGAGAAGGTGAAAAATGAAAATAATAAAATAGAAATGAGATATAATAGAAATAGAAACGTGGTAAGCGCATACAATAAAGTAAGAAAACAAAAGAATAAAAACAAAAACAAAAACGAAGCACGAGCAAAACAAAATGAAATGAAAATAAAATAAAATAAAAACAAAATAAAAAATAAAACGAAAAAGAAAACAAAGCAAAAAGCAAAATAAAAATAAAAATAAAAGTAAAATAAAAAGTAAAAATAAAAATGCACTAAAAGACGTAAGGAAAAGGAAAGAGGTGGTGAGTGGGTGGGTGGGTGAATAAATAAAATTATTCACCTCTGGGAATGAGCTCTCGGGGGAGAGGGCGTCCTTCAGGAGGGCGGGCGTGTAGTGGGGCAATGCCCCTAAGGTGTTGATGGTGGCTGTTATCAGCGCGATCAAATAGGTGTTTAGACAAACCAGTAATGAACTCTGCGAGTGATTCGGTTTTGGTGTCTCTAGCGATGGTGGAGTTACGGACGTAGCGGCCGGCGCCGGTTATTATTCTCAGCGACTTATTTTGGACAACCTGGAGCTTATGTTTGCTGGTTGAAGATAGAAGTCCGTACCAAGCAGGGGCTGCGTAGGTCAGTCTCGACCGAATGTACAGTTTGTACAGGCGAACTTTGGTTTTGAGAGGCAAGTCAGAGGAAAGTACCGGTCTAAGCGCCGCCCGTGCTGCGACCGCGCGAGCTGACACGTGGTCAAGCATTTTGCGCATGCGCAAGGGGCGGTCTATAACGCAACCAAGGTACTTTACACTGGGTTGCCACTCAATGACTTGGCCTCGAAACACAAGTTTCGGTGGGAGGAATCTTTGTAGGCCGGTCAAAATTGCAGTTGTTTTGCTGGCGTTTACGGCTATTCTCCACTTGTCGAGCCAGCCGGGCAAAGTGTCCAATAGGCGCTGCATTTTCTTGGCTGCTAATTTTGCTTTGCGGGAGGAGGACATGTAGGCGCTGTCGTCCGCATAGAGCGCTAGGTGTACGTCTTCAACACCTTCAGCTAAACCGGAATCACTGAGAGTGGGGATGTCGTTAGTGAAGAGCGCGTAGAGCAGAGGCGATAGGCAGCTGCCTTGTGGTACCCCTGCTTTAATGGGTTTATTTACTGAGTGTTTGTTCTCGACCGAGACATAGAAGCTCCGTTTGTCCAGAAACGAAGCTATTACTTGACCGAGCATAGGCGGGAGATCCGTGTCCAGCAGCTTGTACAGTAGTCCTTCGTGCCAAACCCGGTCGAAGGCCTTCTCCATATCGAGAAATACACCGACCGTGCGCCTGCCCTTGTTTAGCTCGAAGGCCATGTGATGGAGCACGCGCACAAGCTGCAGGGTAGTGCTATGACTGTCCCTAAAACCAAACTGTTCAGGCCTAAGCTGGATATGGGGAGATATCCTGTGTATAAGCAGGCGTTCGAACAGCTTAGCTAGGTTAGACAGCAAAGTGATCGGCCGGTAATGTTCTGGGCGGTGACGGTCTTTCCCTGGTTTCGGGAGAACAATGACTTTTCCGGTCTTCCAGGTAGAAGGGAAATGTCCAGAGCGCAATATCCCATTGAAGATCCGGGTGAGTGCCACCAGACCCTTCCTTGGCAGCATAATAATCGCCGTGTTTGGAATCTCGTCGGGGCCAGGTGATTTACGTTTATTAAGTTTGGTGGCCTCCTTTCTCACCTCTTTGGGCGAGATGAAGTAATCACCTCTGAGTGGTGGGGCTGGGGCCGCGAGAAATTGCTCTACGCGATCTATTACTCCTAGCGTGTGCAGTGGGTCGGTAATGGGGTTCGGTTTAAACTGGTCCTCGAAGTGATCGGCCAGTAGTTCCGCGCGTTCTGCGGCGTGATAATGGCGGATGCCGGAGTAGTCAATCAGAGGGCAAATGGGGGGTGATGTTTTCGAAACTTGGCGGGTCAAACAAAATAAGGCGGCATCGTCATCGCTAGCCTTAAAGATTGTGTTGTCCCACGCAAGTTTACGAAATTGGGCAAGTTCTGCTTGCAAGTCTTTGGTTATTTTATTTAGTTCGCCCTTCAAAACTGGGCAACGGGTTCGGCACCACAGCTTTCGAAGTTCCCTTTTTTTATTGAGTTTAACGCGCAAGTGCGCGGGAAGCAATTGCTTGCCTGAGGCAGTGGTTGAGGACCTCGTGGCCTCCTTAAGAGCCTGCGTTAACGCAGTCGTGAATGTTACGACGGCTTCCTCTACCTCAGACGGAGTTGAAATGCCGCCTGGTGGCAGTTTATAAGTGAGCATACAGTTATAAAATTTAGCCCAGTCTGTGGTTTTAGTAGGGGGCGGGGGAGATTTCCCACTAGCTGACACTCCGAGGACCAAAAGGATTGGCAGATGCTGAGTGTCGGTGTCGTGGAGGACTTCCAATGCAATTGGCCAATTGATGTTGTGTGCTAATGTAATGTCGAGTACGTCAGGAAATTGCCTATCTGCAGTAGGGTAGTGAGTAGGAGCACCTGGACCGATGACTAAATAGTTTTTATTCTCAGCGTCTGCTTTTAGTTCACGACCCGATTTGGTTGAAATTCGTGAACCCCATTGTTGGTGTTTGGCGTTAAGATCGCCTAAGATTAAGGTGGGTGTGTCGTCACAAAAAATGTTTCCTATGTCGATTGGAACAAAGGGGGCTACTGGTGGCTTGTATGCGGCGAAGACTTTAAGCTCAGTATTGCCAGTCTTAAGTTTTACACCTATAGACCTAGTAGATGTAAAAAGGGGAAGGGGTAATAGTTCATGAACAAATGTCTAGAAAAATAAGTGAAGATGAAACACGAAAATTCGTACAACTTTATAGAGAAAATGACTGAATTTATGAAATGAATTTATGGGACAATAGAAGTCCCCGTTACAGAAATAAACAAATGCGCAATTCGGCGCTGCAGCATATTCGAGAAGGTATGGGTTTACAAAGATTTACTGACGATGAAATAAAAACCAAAATTAAAACTATAAGAAGTACTTACTAACTAGAATTAAATAAGATTGCGAAATCAACGAGATCTGGTGCTGGGGGGAACGTTTATGTACCTCAGTTAAAATGGTTTGACGAATTACATGCATTTATAAAGAACTAGATTTTGCTAGCGGCTCCGCCCGCCCTGAATCGGTTATCGACGTAGAGCTCCTTAATTAACTAATTAATTATGATACTTATGGCGTTTGCTATAGCAAGCTGCAGCTATAGCTATAGTTCGTTTAAGCTACGTTATATTTGATTATAAAAACATTGAGTGGATACCGAACAAAGCATACGTGCCAGCAATTTTTTCTTTTAAATATTAAATGAGACTGTGTTGTGAAATACTAATAATAAAGCGCAAATCGACTCCGCCGCTTGTGTGATCTTAATACATTTTTGCTTGAAACTAATTAACCCACGATAAGCCAGAACACAGATCAACATGAGTGTGAAACGGTCTCCAAGTAGAAATGACAATGCAACATATGGCCGCAGCGACTCTTTCCCGAACCTTAAAAGTGAATTGAGAGAATTAGGTTCCGAGATCCTAAATAGCAGCCTACGTAATAAAAGAAAGTGCACAGATGACAATGAACAAATTAAGGAAGAAATATCAAAAGACGAACAAGCAAATGACAAAAATAATGGCCATGTTAACTGCTCTTACTGTTTCTCAAACCGAATTCATTAATGAGAGTTCAGAGGATATTACTACCATTAAAGGTTAAATACGCACAATAAAATCTACCTCGGAAACTCTCTCGACAGAGCAGAGTAATCTAAAACAAGCTATGAAAAATCTATAACATCAATGTAGTACCTTAGATAGAATGATTGGTACTTTGGAAAACGATCTAAGCATTATCAAGAAAACTAGACCTGGGTAAGAATCTGACAAAATATCCACTACATATGAAGATATCTTTGTGGAAGTAAACGAGCGGAACGAAAGAAGTAAAAATGACATTTTTATGGAAATACCTGAACCAAATTCAGAAAATATGAAGAACGGCAAGAAAAAGATAAAGCTGAAGTTTTGAAAATAATAAAAAAGTTGACCCCTGAAGAAATTATCCCAGAAAAAATCATTCGTCTTGGAAAGTATATACCTGATAGAACCCGCCCAGTAAAAGTATACCTCAAAACAAAAGAAATTACGGAGTAAAAACAAACCTATTAAGATATATTCCGATCAAACGCCGCAGCAGCAGAAACACTTCAAAAATTTAAAAGAGGAACTCTGTCAGCGCACTGAAAACGGTGAGACAAACTTAATCATCAAATACGTAAAAGATGTCCCGAAAATAGTATCACTACCAAAAAACTAAAAAATAAAACAAATTACCAAACACTAGAAAATAATACATACCAGTTAGTTAGTAGTTACGAAGATATAGAAACTAGTAAGCACTCTTTAAAATTCTTATATGCCAATAGCCGTAGTATAGTAAAGCCTGGAAGATTCGATGAATTTAAATGTGTTGTGCACTCTTTTAAATGTCAAATCCATATAATCCCACTGACTGAAACTTGGCTAAAATCGAAAGAAGAAGCTAAAAGATACAAAATACCAGGTTATACACACTGCTTCAACTATAGACCTAAAAAACGAGGAGGTGGAGTCTCGATATTTGCCCATAATAACCTAATCCATAGCCTAGTAGAAAAAAATATTTCAACGATAACCATTACTTATGGATACATCTAGAAAAGTATTCATTAAATGTCGGTGTGATGTACAGAAAACCAGAAAGTTCAAGAAGCAAGACTTTTTTAGAAATTGTGTCACATCAACTCCAAAAAATGAAAAGAGCTGTGGTCTTCGGTGACCAAGCCACCACTCTTTACAAAGAAATGCTACAAGAAAATGGCTACACCTCCGTCAGCAAAATTGAAGAAAATTATAATAGTTAGTTCTAAGTCAAAAACCATAATTGACCACGTCAACATGAACCTTAAAGCTAATGACGTTCACCTTGCCATAATTGATTGTTCCATATCAGACCATAAGTAAAATTTATTTCGACATCAAGAAATTTAAAATGAAATCAATTGTAAAAACGCACTTTGAGTCAGTTCACTACGCAAAGTTGTACAAATCCATTGCTGGCTGTAAAATAAGGCATAACACATATATAACTCTAGAAGTTAAGAAAACAAAGATTTTAAATCCACCAAGACAAGAATGGATCAACAAAGATATAATAGATGGAATAAATGAGCGAAATAGACTATATCAACAGCATAAGAAAAACGGAAAAAATACAAAAACATACGAAGAATTCCTGAAGAAAAGAAAGGTCGTTGCCACAGTGATTCGGAAAGCTAAAAAAGAATACTATGACAAAGAATTTACAAACTGTAAGAACAAACCATCCAAAATGTGGACTCTTATCAACAATCTCTCTAACAGCGAAACTAAGGAACCTGTGGCTGTCACGAAACTAGAAACGGTCAAAGGAATCATCACTGATCCAGCAGAAATCTGTGAAACCTTTAATATATTCTTCTGGACTGTAGGCTTAATCCTAGCAAACCAAGTCCCTGGCAAATATCAAAAAAAAAATTCAGTCAAACCAGATCCCAAAATTCTAAAACACTTGGAACTTTCCGAACTAGCACCAGCAACCGCAGACGAAATCAATAAAATTTTTATTAATTTAGATTCTTACACTAGCTCAGGGATCGATGGTATCAATACTATATCCATAAAATTCATAAAAGATTTAATACTCGCTGACTAAACTATTTGCATTAACAATTGTTTAAAGCTTGGTGATTTTCCTTACAGTCTTAAAATTGCAAAAATCAACCCAATCTATGAATCAGGCTCCCGACGTTATCCGGGAAATTACCGCCCGATATCAGTTCTTCCAGTAATTTCAAAAATTTTTGAAAGAATTCTGTACATTCGTCTGGAAAAATATCTAACATCACAAAAATTTTTCTACGATAAACAATAAGGATTTAGACCGAAATCCAACACACTCTGCAACAGTTGATTTAATTACTAAAATTAAATTAAGCATAGACCGAAAACAAATTACCTTGGGCGTATTTATGGACTTAAAAAAAGCGTTCGACACTGTAAGTCATCATCTCTTACTGCGTAGACTGAGTGATATTGGTATTACTGGACAGGCGTTTAATAACTTTAAATCGATGTCAGGTAGTCAAAATTGGTAAAGTACAAAGTAGACCACAACCCATTACATGTGGAGTTTCCAAGGGATCTATTATGGGTCGTCTCCTTTTTCTTATTTATACCAACAGCATACGTGACATTAGTTTGAAAGGGGATATCACTTTACACGCTAACGACACCAGTCTGTTTTACTTCGGTCATTCGATCGAGTCCATGATAGTAGATGCGCAAAATGACCTTAATCAATGGTTTAAATCTAATCTTTTAACAATAAATATTCTCAAAACGAACTACATATTTTTTTTTAGCAAAAAACAAAAAGCTTAGTAATCATATACCATTAAAAATAAATGACTAGCCAATTGCAAAGGTGAAGCAGGAAAAATATCTTGGTCTTATCCTAGACACTCATTTGACCTGGAAACCCTTTATATATATATATATATATATATATATATATATATATATATATATATATCTATGTAAAAGGCATGGTTTGGGACAGGTTAATTAGGGGTGGTAATTTGAAAGCCTGCAACCCCCTAAGTAGGAGTATATCGGTATTTTCATTTATATGATACATTTCGAGAAGTTATGGTTGTTTTGGTATACAAAGTATTTTATGAAACTTCGTAGAAGCAACGTTTCTTTTGAGGTCTGCGACAATTCTGTGTCCTTAAATTATTCGTTAGACAAATAAAACACACGCACACACATGCATTTCTGATATCTAGCGTTTATTATGAAGACAAGATGCCAGAAGTTTTACTAAGGAAAAAAATAGATGGCGTTTTACACCGTCAGCCGTAGACTTATAGGAATCAGATGCCAGAAGTTTTTCTAAGAAAAAAAATAGATGGCGCTATACGTCGACAACCATAGATTTATCTATGCCGTCAACTGTTTTAGTTCTAGCGTGTAATATGAAGACAATATGCCAAAAGTTTTCGAAGAGAAAATAACAGATGACGTTAACTGTTCTTAGTTAGGTCACAAACGACATATGTACCAAATTATGTTGCAATATTATCGCCCACGTCATTTTTTAATAGCATAACAGCCTACCTGATGTTAAGTGGTTAATTGGCCTATCTATGCATAGATTACCGACCTAAACACGTCATATGCCTACAGTTCGATTCGTACCTTGAATTATAGATAGCATAGATAAATATAGATATAGATACATTTTGTTATTTTATACTAGCACCTACCCGCGGCTCTGCTCGCCTAGCGTTTGGTCATCAAGCTATGGTTTGTTCACCTTGCCTGTAGTCTGTGCGGAATATGGTACCCAGTGTTGCCAGAAAACTTTTGAAAGCCTACTAGATGTAGTACCTAAACTACCAGAAAACCACCGCATTTATTAGTGTATAGTATGTAACCACTAAAACAAACCACTAAATTATAAATTTGTATGAAAAGTTATTTTTTATAAAAAATAAAGGAATATTGAGTCAATATTCAATGATAGTAAATTTTCCTTTTCCTATATGTTATGAGTAGGTAACTATACTTACCGAGTACAATATTGTCTTTATTGAGCAAAATTTTTCTTTGTTTTTGATAACTATCAACCTAAAATTGCCCACTAAAAATCAACTAGCCAACAGATACACATTTTGCCCACCAGCAGGGGGTCCCAAACCACCAGATCTAGTAGTGAAACCACTAAGTTGGCAACGCTGATGGTACCGCATTCGGTGCGCATAATAAGATCAGAGCAATTAGACCCACCACATTGCGAGAAATGTCCGATAGAAGAATTCTCGCGCGCGCAGGGCCGACCCCGCACACTGGTCCGGTCGACGATTAGGTATCCAGTTGTGTCTTACCGCGCCGCTACGTTATACGTCTCTCGTCTTCACGCACGCACAACGTAATGAATGACAGACAACGCGTTATTGTTACTGGCACTATAGTTTCTATTCTACAAATTATTATAAATGTGAAAGCTATTAGGATTGTTTGTTCGTCACTATTCGATTGAGCTGAAATAGACAGATGTAGTACTCTACCTACTAATAATAAATATTTTTGGACATATATATAACACAAGTCAACAAAAAAGAAACTTTTATTTTGTGTTTGTTATTTAATGACTACTGTCTGATTTTTTACATTAAAAAATAACCAAAAACTCAATTAATAAAAAAAAAAGTTTGCTTTTGTACTTAATACGATGATGAATAAAAATACACGATTTTGCCAAATGCTTAGAGTAGAGTTATGCTTTAATAAGCAAACTTTATGAGATAAAAATATTATTCCGTGTATAAATTTGTTATAAGAAATGATAATCGGGTACACAGAACTCAGGCACCAAATTCGTGTTGCCTCGTGTAATATATGTATATAATAATAACAAATGATAGTCTGGTGCGGGAATCGAACCCATGCCTCTCGAATAAACAGTCGGGTCACTACCCAGTAAGCTATGGGGCTTAAAATATTATAAATGAAAACTGTCTTTCAGACTGATACGAATTTCCGAAAGTCTGCGGGGTCTAGTACAAAATGTATGGCAGGCGCGGCTCTCGAGAAATAATTCTCGCGTCCGGCACAGGTGCGATCCGGCGTGCATCGGCACCGAGCGGTCGACGCGACGCGAGAAATTTCTTAGTCTGCGGGGTTGAGTACAAAATGTATGCACGGAGTGCGCCTCCGGCGCGCACTAGAATTTTATTTTCGGAAATTTCTCGTAATGTTTGCGCATTATTAAGGCAGTAAACCTGACTCCTATAATATAACCTAACTTCACTTAATGTTTTTCTGGTAATTTAATCGTAAATCATTAAAATACTAACATGATTACCTTTATTGTCACATTCTTTAACTGGTTTTCAAATCACGATACTGATTAAACCTAAAATAAACAAAATTCCAAATTTACGATGAGCAATATTATACATATTTATGAATATGTTGCATAGACTAACAAAGCGAAAGACGCGGGTCAAGGTCATTTTAGTTTACCCAAATTGCAAATAGATTCCGAGTCCGGTTTACACTCCACTGATGACGTTATCACCATGCTTGTTAGGTATAGGAGATCAATAATAAGTTTCAAGCGATAGTTTATGCATGTAATGATCGAAATAATTTAGACAAAATCTACTTCTTCAATTTGCGACGACACATCCTAATAATATTATTACTAAAATGAAATGTGAAAGTTTGTCTGTATGGATGGATGTTTGTTACTCAATCACGCTCCAACCACTGGACGGATCAGGATAAAACTTGGCAAACATATAGTTTAGGTCCTGGAATAGCATAAGGGCTACTTTTTATCCCGAAAAATTCAAAAGTTCCCGCGGGAATAACTATAACAGAGTTAAACGAACTATAGCTTGCTATAGCAAACTTCATTAGTACGAGTAGGTATAGTTAACGAGTTGACTTAAGAATCGCACGCCGATAACCAATTTGGGCGGGTAGAGCTGCTGGCAAAACTCATTAATTACTTACCAGCTATCCCATTAATATTATAATAAATATAAAGTTTCGATGTTTGTTTGTTTGTTACTCAATCACGCTTCAACCAATGGACGGATCGTGGTGAAACTTGGCATACATATAGGCTAGGTCCTGGAATAGGAGTAACTATAACCGAATTTCACGAACGAACCTTGCTATAACAAACTCCTTTAGTAAAATCAAGGAATTGACGTAAGAATCCCACGCCGATAACCAAATTTAGTGCGGGCGGAGCCGCTGGCAAAATCTAGTATAGTATATATTCTAGTTGTTGTTCTAGTAGTTCCGCCATATTAATTTGTATGGGAAAAACTGGCGAAATTTCGCTGATTTAAATAATTTATTATTAAAATCTATAGGTCACTTTATTGAAAAATAGTTAACGAACATCATTAGTATACTATTTGGTTATTATATGATTTTAATCGAATTTAATGAAATACTTTAAAAATACTGCATAGATTTTATGTATTGAGCAACCAAAGTCACCCTCTAGTGGAGTGTACTGCCTTAAACGTGCGGTGTGTTTAATAATGCGTCGGTTAAGTAAATAGGTAGGTACAAAGTCGGACTCCCGCACCGCGGATTGTACTTACAGGACTGGAGTGGAAAAGCTGCCGATTTGTTTCCCTTCCCTTCCCCATCCCTGTAACCTTTTCCGATTTTTAAGATCAATTCGTTGTCTGTGTGTCTGTCTATATATGTATACCTATATATTCTGCATAAGGTATTTTGACACAAAAACAAAAACCTAGGTACCAACCTTTCCGTTGACCTAGAAACATGAGATTTGGCGAGAAGCAATTACTTATTATAGTACAAATAAATGGAAAAAACTGAAACCGTAAATTTATAGTTAGGTACCTACATCACAAAAAATACCTAACAAATTTGTAAGGAACGTTCGGTGCGCGGCTTCGGTCTGAATCGCACTTGGCCGGTTATTAAAAATATTGTGGATATTAAAGTAAACTAGGTTTGTAAATAATTCAAACAAACATTTTGTACCTTTTGAAATAATCAACTGAAAATATTATTAAACTGTAGGTAGGTATCGTTCTCTGAACTTCTCTACGTAGGTATTCTAATTTATCATTCACGGTCAATTTCAGGGTGCATTCGAGTACCTACTTGGCTATAAGACATCATTATTTTCGTTTATTTCGTAGTTACTTACACAAATGCAAAGGTCTGTTTATTTATTCGTTTGTTATACATTTTTGTAGGTACAAAGCAACCTAATTGATTTTGACACACAGATTGTTAGGACCGGAAAAGATACCTATAGGATCTCGATACAAAGTGGGGATTGGCATATATATATTATGCGGAGGGACACATGATGCCTTGCACCCCATAGGTGCAGGTGTCCCCAAGGGCTCCTTTACTCTATTCTCTGTTCACTAACGACATACCTCGTCCCTCTAACGTCAATGTGGCGCTCTTCGCGGACGATACGGCGCTCTACTGTTCTCACCGACACGTCCGTCGAATAAGCCTGGCCCTCCAGTCTGCCGCCAACGCCTTAGGCGATTGGTTTCGGAAATGGAGAATCGAGGTTTACCCCGAGAAAAGTGCAGCAGTGCACTTCGCCCGGGGCAAAAAATCGGTGAAGGCCACAAGGCAACTCACCCCAGTCCTCCTATATGACCAACCCATTCCGTGGGTTAAAAAGGTCAAATACCTAGGGGTCACTTTAGACTCTCGTCTTAATTTCAGAGCCCACATTAAAAGAGTAAGAGATCGAGCAGCCTTCGTTCTCGGTCGCCTTAAGCCAATGTTAAACAAGTACAGTAAAATGTCTCTTAGAAATAAGGTGACGCTTGACAAAACTTGTATTCGGCCCATACTCACATATGCGAGCGTAGCGTTTGGTCACACCAACACTACTTCCTTCAAGTCATACAAAATCGCTTTTTGCGAGGCGCAGTCGGCGCCCCGTACTATATGCGTAACATCGATCTCCATAGCGATTCGAGCTTCCGACCATAAAAGCCTTCATCAAAGATGCGTCTAAACGCTACTATGAGTCGGCAGCCCTCCACCTCAATCCCCTAATTAGGCAATCTATTAACTACGCCCCCAATAGAGGGGGCCTTAGGACTTACTCCTTACTCAAATATATACAGAATACGTCGCCGCCGGCGGCGACGGAACACTAGACAGTTTAATTTTCACACACACACACACACACACACACACTCAAGCGCGCGGGTATACTAGGTTCACTAGTATATCCGGGCGCTTCGACTAGTTAGATTTAAATAATAATAGGCGAGGGCTGAAGAGTTTCTTGCCGTTTCTTATCTTCAGAACGCCTTTTCTATTTTCCGAAACGGCGGTAAATTTTAGTCAGATACAAATTTAGTTTTTAAGAGCGGTTGCCCAAGCCGAGGTTCGTGTCCAGGACACCCTTGCGCAAACCGCCCCAACTTTTCGCTGAAGAGTGCAAGCAGCACCGTAGCAAAAGTTAGTCCGCGTGTAGTTGTAAAGGCCATCTGCGGCCAACAACAGTAGACAGTAGTAAGAAAAATAAAAAAAAAACAAGATGCCTTTTATACCGATCGAGAGTTCCCTTGGAAAAAGGTTTTTTTTAACGGATTCACGTAAACCGTTTCTTTAGCAAAATCAATGTCCCGAACGCTTCATTACAAAGTAACCATAACAGTGGCAAAAGTTGAGATGTTGAAAGTTAAGGTCCGTTTATATCTTCAGGCATTGAGCGTGCCAGACGTTCCGGGGCCTGCGCGGCCGTGTAACGATAGATATAAATACGTTAATAGAAGTGTCTATTATAAAAGAATTTTGTTTTGTCTGCCAAGCCACGTGTCTGACACGCTCAATGTCTTTAGATATAAACGGACCTTTATAGCTACCCGTCACGTCTAACTACCGTGTGCTCCACTCCAGTACAGCCCTCCAGTGCTGCAGATTGCGCTTTGGGTACAGTGGGACTGGACCTCCAAAAATCGTCAAACTAAGATAAGCGAGAACAACATACCTACTTTTTATCCTGACCTTATAATCTCACGGGAAAAGATTTTACTGGGATTTCGTGGGGTACCTACTATTCGTTTACGCTGCCACGAATTAACGGAGTGACCTAATTTTTTGAAAGGACTAGATTTTGCAATAAGTTTGAGATGTCAAAAACGGGTCAAGTGCGAGTCGGACTTGCGCACCAAGAGTTCCGTATATTTAAGGTAAGTCCGCACTAGGCATATAGCAGCAGAGCGGGGCGCGACGCGTCTAAATTACGTAGCTATGTACAAGTAGCAAGTCCGGGCAGGTACACCTGGATACCAGGTTGGGCTAACCTTTTGACTCGGTTTATGGACGAGTTGTGAGAAACTTACAACTCGCCCTGAGTATGTCGGCATAAGAATGAATGTCAGCATAAGAATAAGAATGAGTGAATTTAATATTGTATTGGATCATAGAGTATAGAATGCATAGTTCTCTAAGTACCGGCGGCAAACGTAGTGTAGGAAATTAGAATTTTCATAGAAAATTTTAACTACCTTTTGGCACCCTAAAGGAGTCCCTGTCGTGAAATATTTTAATTCCTTAATGGAACCCTGTAAGGAGCGAGAACTGTACTAAACTACTAAGTGGCAACATCGCTTTCACATGCGGCGAGTATAAAAGCGACGTTGCCAGTACTTCTTAGTTCCCCCCGACCGACCTCGGCATGGTTCTAAAAACCATTGCTAGGCGGCCACGGCACATACTAACGGCCCCTGATATAGCGAGACAAGTCTCGTCGACCTCCCCTAGTAGTCCCCTAGACGTCGAAGACCCCGGGTTCGTCGGCGAACGCACTTTACTCGCCCCCACTCACTCGCAATCGCAACTGCGTTACGGGGAACTTCTCTCCTGGCGCTGACTCACCTTCGGGTTCGAGGCTCACGCTGGTCGAAGGGACGTCCCCAAGAGCGACAACCCAAGCCGAGGCTTCCTCCGCGGGGAGCCCTTGAGCGTTAGGCGCTATATGGGCTGAGACTCCTTCAATGTCTATGCGTTCAGTAGAATGCACCTAAATTACCTAGATATTTTCGATATTTTTAGTATTTCCTTATGTCAATTTACTATAGTTTTAAGACGAAATAAAAAATGAAGAATTATTTTTAATTCAAATTGCTTAGGTATAGGTACCTACAATATATTAGTTGTGATGATAGGTACTGTGCGGAAAATAGGTTATTTTTACATAGGTAAAAATATAAAGGTAAGTAGGTAGGTAACTAATAGGTAAGTGCCAAAACCGCTCACGTATCATACAACGTTTTTCAATGCATTTTGCGAGGAAATACAATCATTTATTTCATGTTGGTAAATTAAAACACAAAAATTCTGTATTTAGTTCTGTAAATTAGTAAATTCAATATATGTGCAGTCTTGAGCGCTAAGTAACCTAGTTTGCTTCTTGTTGCGATATTCATAGGAGTTACATCACTGACAGACAATCTATAATTTCATAACGAAACTTATTTTACGAGAATGCAGAGGCTTGATGAAAGAGGTTTAAGCCATAGTCAACCACGCCGGGCTGGCCTTGGGCGCGTTAGCGGATTTTGTCGAGCTAGTGGCCACTCGAATGACAGTTTCCAGCCGCTATTACTCCAGATGGGTGACGATTGTAATATTATGTTGATATTGTTAATAAATGAATTATTTTTTTTCGTAGGTACATTCGACATACCTATATTGTATATTATTTAGGTATTAAATATTATGTAAATAAAAGTTAACCTATACGGGTTTTATTGAATACGTAGGCATGCGCGTAATTACACACACAACTACACTATGCTGCACTACTACAGTAATCACAGCGTCACGCGGACGCGGACCCAACAACAAATATACTTCACGAACTGCTAAAAATCAAAATAAAGCGTAATTTCGTAAAAAACCGATAACTGACATTTTAAAATATTTTTAAACAATTCTTTAGTGTGTCAATGTTTAATGTTTTTGTCGATGTCTAGGTTTCTTACTAAGTAGGTACTTATAGTAGCCCAATTTACCTACCTTTATTAGCCAAATTACGTACCTATAATAGCCAAATTACCTACCTATAATATCTAAATTACCTACCTGTAATAGAGAAATTACCTACTTATAATAATTTTTTTGGGGTTTGATATTGGGTTGACCCAATTGCTAAATATTACCACAGTTAAAATTAAGATATCATTTATTTAAATAAATGCTATGACTATCTACCTACATGTAGAGTCCTGCCTCGGACGCATAAGCATGCTCATCTCATTACAACTTTTAGGGTTAGTGGGGGACAGTCAAAATTGTGTAAAGGACAACTACCTTTTACTTTTTTTATTTTGTCTACAAATCACTGTTTTCAGCTAAAAATATCATAGATTTTTATTGTTGACGGCAGATCGGCCACTCGCTATTTTCAGTCTAAACATGTAAACTCATGGCGGATTTAAGTCCCCTATGTATGTATGTACCTAATATATGTGTCCCTACCTACTAAGTTGTTAGAAATATCAGGATTTATTTTTATGAAATAAACTAGGCTTATTATGAATGCAAGTGAAGTGTGTTACCTATTAACTGTTAAGTACATAGACACCAACTTCAAACTGTGATTCTGATCTGATTTTTAGCAATAAGTTATTATTTTTACCATTTTAGCGCATTTTTTTAAGCCGTTTTTTTTTAAAAAAAGCTTTTAGTTACTAATCCTTTTTTTACTAGCGCACTTTTTTGTAGTCAATTTAGCGCACTTCCGTTAGTAATAATATATTAATAAACACTAGACGCCATTGTTTGCGGGGCCTACTGTGTTCCAACACACAGCATGCCGGGGTGGGTCCTATGTCGTCGCATGCCGTAATGTTGACAAATATTCTCCGTCAGCAGTACCTGCATTTAGATATCTTCCGTGATAAACACATTTTTATCTTTTGCAAAATAGTAGGTAAGTTAATCAAGGCATAGTCACATACAAGGTATTGATAGCTAGCTATCTCCTTTTACATTAGAGGCTAGCTTATCTATCCATAGGTAGGTATTTCAACTTGTGTGAACAAAACTCATTTTTAAGAAAACATAAGTTAGGCTACTTTGTTCTGGACATCAAATATTACAAAGCAGCTGAAGGTATATTTTGAGGACTCCTATATCTCCTTTCTTGCTTTCTTTATAAACAAATGACAAACAGAGCAGGATCGGAACATCGATATGTATCGATGGAAAGCTTGAAATACAAAATGTCAAAGACTAAAAAATTTTTAAAAACTCCCAACCTAAAAAAGAGAAATGTATATTTTAAAAGTCAAAAATAAAACCTGTCGCTGAGCCATCAAATTCGATTGAGTAATACCTATATATATTTTAATTATAGAAATTGATGGATAGCACGATAAGGTTTGCTCGTTGAAATGGCGCTAATTTTGTGCAGCGGGGACTTATTAATATGATTCATTGTTGTCAAATTAAATTGTATTGTTTTTTCTTTTTAAGTACATAACTTTATTTAAAAATACATATACTTTTATTTAAAAATTGAAAAGCAAAAGCACCTGTTTAGGGCCTACTTACTGAATTAATAAATATAAAAAACGCGCGACGGTTACAGTTACAGCTGGGGTTACCAACTCACCCAATAAATATTTCGGAAACAAAAATGGGGACGCAAAATATAAAAATAGGACTTCTCAAAAAATATTTTTAAAATATTTTATTGCATAAATATCCAGTGGAAAATTATGCAATACAATGCGTTTATTTTTTGTTCCTAAAAGGATATTTATTTTGGTATTTGGTGCATTTCAAAAGATTTTTACTTTTATTTACGTATTGGTCCCGACACCCACGCCCGAATTGTCGAATATTGAGGAAACATCAACAGCAAAATGGTCGGTGTTATTAAAAAAAAATAGTGTATGGTACCTAATAATCAGGACAGTTAGCGTTCTGCTATTACTATGGTCGGGACCTGGGACGCCTAAAATCTGGGAGCTTATTGGGAACAGTCTCGAGTTATTCGGACTCTGGAATTCGTGACTAAAAAATTTACTTGTATACACTTTTCTCTAGAATTCCAGAGTCCGAATAGCTCGAGACTGTTCCCAATAAGGTCCCAGGACAATTGGCAAGCCTAGTTACAGCTTGCTAATAAGTACGCGGCTTTAAATTGTAAATCTTGTTTGTAAGCTTCGTAATACAAATATTTATTAATTAGTTGATGTCTAAGATTATATGTTTTATTTTATCTTCTTGACGCGACTATTCAAAAGTAATCTAGTTCAGTGCAACGTATTTAAATGAAATCATTTTGAGTTTAAGTTGAATGTTTCACAGCATAAAGATTTTGTATGTCTGTGATTTTTTAATCTATGACACTTCTGCGCCCGCGGTGGCGCTTGGCAGCCGATACGGAATTTCGTATCAGTCAGTCTTACGCAGTAATTGTTACCGATAAGTATCTTACGTGGTACTCGTATATTATATTCTCTTTGATCACTCTTATGTCAGTCAGTAAGGTGGTTACAGTTACTGAAATTGAAACAAATGAAAGTGATAGTGTTTTACTTGGTAAAAGTTGGGACCAGCACAAAAAATTAAAAGGTAAGTAAGTTTTATTCGTATAAAAAGTAAGAGGAAATTGGGTTGATGAAAAGATAAAAGTGCGGATTACACATGTTAAAATGTTACATCCAGGTTGTGTGTTTTCACTTCTGTCGGCACTCTCGGAGTGCAACCCGTTTTTTTCCCTTACACCCCTTTTTAGTTACTCTGAACAAGACTGCAACTTGTTTGTCGATTATCTGTCTTCTACACTGGTAAATTCAGCGAGAAAACTGTTTTGGATGCAAATTAAACATGGCTGCGTCTTTCTGTTCACTGTTGTGATTATTTTGACGTTTTTGTTACAGAAACAATGTATGCTATAGTGAAATATGACAACGACGAACATCAAATAGTACCTACTAAACGTATCAAAATTGGGCAGGACAGACAATGCACAGTGAACTGTAAAGGAGCAAAATACTGTGCAGTGGTACTGAGTACACATGGTACGTTTTCCATTTCTTTTATAATTAGGTACCTACGAGAATGTAGTATTTTTAGTATTTAGCCCTACTGTTTTTTTAGCTTGCACTTTTTGGCAAATTTAGCAAATTTGGCAATTGACAGCAGGATAGCAAATAGATTTTTCAATAAAACAGTAAGAGACAGCACGAAAGCAAATGCAATCGTAACAGCTAAAAAATCATGCCCAGTATGTTAGCAATACGTTAATCCAGTTTTACGTATCTTAAATAGGGTACTTATGTATTAAAATGGTAAACTTATATTAATTTCATATGTGTATATAAATGTGCTTTTTATTGATTAAAATTTGAGTAAAGTAAAAATGAGTGAATCCTGGATTCTACAAGTTTACCTATAATTTTTATAATTTAACACCTGAAGCAAACAGGTGTTTCATTAGTTGAACATGTGTATATGTGTAGGTATCTGTCTACACATCGTAGCAACAAGACGGGTTAACCAATTTAAATGCAGTTTATATTGTTTAAAACCAGTCTAATAGCGATGAATCTTAGCTTTGTTTTGTAAAAATCCAGTCAGTGTTTTCCAAGATTATCAGTTCTTTCCGTTCAAATCTCAGCTTAATGATTCATTTTTATAGGTATAACCATTGGTATAACTCCCAATCGTCAGATCCACAGAGAATTTGATACGCAAAGTACCTACACAGATAGAGGGCACTGTATTGAAATGACAACCTTGATTTATTGCTGCAACTAGACTTTTAGATTTATCTAACTCCTAGACAGCTGATATATCATGTTTGGACTCATTTTTGGTCGCAATGTTCATTAATAGAATAAGCTAATTGTGGACAAATGTATCATGAAAACCAAATTAACTTAGTCAACAGAACTCTTCAATAATGAAGAGCATTGGTCAGGGATTTTATTTTTTTTCAATTTTAGTTATTTAATCAATAGCTATTGCCTGGTAACAATACAAAAAGTTTCTATTTTCCACCATAACTTTTTTACGCCTTAACCAAAACAGATGTTACAACTTTGTAATACTAACTTAATAAACCACAGAAAGAGAACAGAAACGAGTGTAAAAAATAACTTATTGTATTGTAAATAACTGTCTTATTGTATTGTATATAACTAAAAGAATAATAAGAATTTCTGGTCAAATCACACAAGGCCATCAGGTCCCAAACTAAGCAAAGTTTGTATTATGGAAACCAGATAGGTCCTTTTTGTTGTAAATATATACATCTGATTTAATAAACACCCAGACTCAAGACAAACTCAAATGTTTTGGGGTAGGAATTGAACCTGCGCCCACTGCTCAGCAGGCAGCTGTTGTACCAACTGCATAGTATGTTTTATGCTTAATTAGGTGTGCCAATATGATAATAAGTTAATATACATATTTGATTTTTCAGATTCAAAACAAAAACTAGAAAATAAAATTGGGTTCTACAATGTGAAACAAAATATTATTAAAACTCATCAAGACAAAGAAATTACAAAGAAAAAAATAATAAAAAATCTTCACAGAATAAACCTCAGTGATCGCCTTGATGTTACCAAAGCCAAAAACAGATCAGATAATATAATAGTAATATCTAATGAAATAGTTTCAAAAACAAATACTCAAAACAATATCCTAAATACCAATGATATTCTACCTGTAAACAGTGTAGACTGTGAGAAACACAACTGTTCCACAGATTTGCCTATTCAATTTATTGAAAAATATGATTTGAGTGACTCCAAAACAATTTGCAAGTCTACTTCATCACCAATTTTCAATGACTTTAACCCTGATATTGTTCAAACTCATCAAGACAAAGTAATGACAAAGGAAAAAAGAATAAAAAATCATCACAGAATAAACCTCAATAATTGCCTTGATGTTACCAAAGCCAAAAACAGTTCAGATAATATTATAGTAATATCTAATGAAATAGTTTCAAAAACAAATACTCAAAACAAGATCCTAAATACCAATGATATTCTACCTGTAAACAGTGTAGACTGTGAGAAACACAACTGTTCCACAGATTTGCCTATTCAATTTATTGAAAAATATGATTTGAGTGACTCCAAAACAATTTGCAAGTCTACTTCATCACTAGTTTTTAATGACTTTAACCCTGATATAGTTTGTCCATTTCTTGTAGAATCTGAAACAAACACTAATATGTGTGATGGAGCTAGGTATTCTAATGAAAATGTAACCTTAACTGTAACTAATGCAAGTGATTTAACTTATGTACCGGATCAGTCTACACACTCCTTCAATGATATTTCCCATACTTCACTAAAATCAGAAACGCTGGACAACTGTCAACCTTTAGATATCAGAAAAATTACAGTTCCTCAGTCAAAGACGTTTGATAAAAGAATACTAAAGAAATATTTCTGCCCATTTTGTAATAAACTGCAAAGTAAATTTGCTAGACATCTAGAACATATGCATGATTCTGAAACTGAAGTCCAAAAGTTTATAAATCTACCAAAGAGAAATTTGGAACGAAGGCAAATTATAGAAACCATTCGCAAATATGGAAACTATATTCATAACACTCAACCAGAACATAACACAGGAATATTAATTACTTGTAGACAACAAGTTAATAACAAAAATTCTGCAGAAGACTATGTATGCTGTAAAAGCTGCAAAGGTTTTTTTTCGAAAAGAACGCTGCGACTACATTATCGGACCTGCTGCAAAAAGGGTCATACAAAAGGGTCTAAGCAGATGATGGTAATGGGAAGGAAACTAGCAGGATACATACACCCACGAGCTAATATAACTCTTCGACGGAAGGTATTTCCAGTATTACGGGATGATTTAATAACAAGACTGATAAAATATGATGAATTGATTATTATTTTTGGAAATAAATTATGTGAAAAGTATACTTTGGAACACCAACATGATATGATTAGAAGTAATCTCAGGCTCTTGGGACGCTTTTTAAAAGCTCTAAAAGAAAAAGATAGCAACATTGACAATTTATCCTCAGTATTTCAGCCAAAATTTTTTGATACTGTATTAGAAGGCATAAAAACATGTGGTAGCTATAACTCAGAAAAAAGGATGTTTGGAGCACCATCCGTTGCGACGACAATAGGAACATTGCTAAAGAAATGCCTTAAAATGCACATGTCAGAGTGCATCAAGACTCAAAATGTGATTGCAAAAAAGGCTGCAGAGGATTTTCTGATTTTATTTGAGGAAGATATACCAACCACTATAAACAGGAAAGTTTTTGAAGACCAACTAAAAAATAAAAGAAATAAGATAGTTCGACTTCCAACTAAGAGTGACATATCTTGTCTATACTCCTTTTTAAAACACAGGATATTAGAAGCCCGTGAGGTGATAGAAAGAAAATTTAATTCAGAAGCATATAACGTTCTAGCAGAATGTACATTAGTATTACTTCAAACATTCAATAGACGCAGAGCTGGGGAAATTGAAAGACTTCTAATATCTGATTACAATAACCAAGAAAGTGTTGAAAACAATTTAAATTCTGACTTATATAATAACTTATCTCCAGAGTCTCGTAATCACGCTAAAAAATTTATAAGGATTACCATACGTGGGAAGCTTGGTAGGATTGTGCCAGTTTTACTAGATACATTCATCGTAAAATCCATAGATATGATTATTGCATTCCGTAGTAAAGCAGGGATAAGTTCCGAAAATGAGTATGTGTTTGCAGTGCCAGCCAAAGACGGCAACAAAAAAAAATATCTACGGGCTTGCCCTTTAATGCGTAAATTTTCGGAGCAGTGTGGTGCCAAAATGCCTTGCACTCTTCGAGGAACTACACTTAGAAAACATGTAGCAACTCACAGTGCAATGCTGGGCATGGAAGAGAATGAAGTTTCAGATCTAGCGAGTTTCATGGGACACCACAAAGATATCCATAAAAATGTTTACAGAGTTCCAGTACCATTGCGAGATCTGGCTAATGTGTCAAGAATTTTAGAAAATGCCATAGGTAATGATAATGAAGATAAATCTAACAATGTTAAAGTTTCAGATTGCCCTGCAAGTAGCAGATTAGCCACTCTAGCAGAAAATGAACCTATAAAAACACCTATAAGCCATTCCACCTTTGAAAATTCCAATTCAAGTGAACCCAAAACCAATGAACTTAGAGAAAATGGTAAATTATCTTCTGATAGCTTCAAAGATGAATCTCCGCATCGTCGCAGTAGTAAGTTTTTAATCTATTTTATTATCATTAGAAATATTGTTTATCTCATGTGACAGCAGTCTTTAAGCTATGTTAATGGGCGGTTTGAAACTCGGATACACTTGATATTCCTGTGGTCACTAACTTGACAAGCCAAGCCTAAGCCTCCTACTCTAAGGGGATGCCTGTGCCCACCATCAAGTATCTAGTCAGAGTATGCGATTTATAAAAAAAACATAGTTCAATGCAACTGTAATCAGTTTTGGAAATATGTCCCTTTTTTTGTGCTATAACTGTTGGTTACAGGCAGCACAGAGTCGCACGCTGTGGAGAAAGTTAGGTGGGGCCTATGTCCAGCAGTGGACGTCAATGGGCTGATATGATGATGATGATAAATATAACAATTTCTGTACACCATTTTAAACTATCTTAGCTTTTTCAGCTACATTTTTATGTTACCAGAAATCTTAACAATGGTAACAATGTTGATTTAACCAATTATTTTAATTGTAATAATTGTTGGTTTTTGCAGCATCCCCTTTCGGTAAAACAAAGCGTGTTAGGTGGAACCCCAAGGAAAAAGCAGCAATAGCTGATTATTTTGGTGATCCTACCAAATGCTCCAAATTGCCATCTCTAGATCAATGTTTTAAAGCCTCAAGAAAATATAAGGCATTATATAGAAGAACACCACAACAAATTAAAACATGGATTGATAATCAAAGGAAAGTTAAAACCCGCATGGAGAGTTATAAACGTAAATCACGGAAATCATAAATTCTTAGCTACTTGAAAACATTGTAAGTATTTTTTTCTCATATACAATACTTCAACCACCTGCCAAACAAATTAATTACGAACCCAGCGATAGTGACGCCACTGGCCGTTACTTTTAATATTAATATGGAGCGTTTTTGTTCACTTTAAATAAGGTAGTAAGCACCAAACCTTTAAATATTAATATTACAAAAGAAAGGGGGGCAGAGGATAATTTTACTTTCACTGATGTTTTAATTTAATAGCCTATAATGTGTAAGTTTGTAGGGGTTAATCTCTGAAATTACTGACTCGATTTCAAAAACTTATTTCATTGATAATAAGCTATTGAAGTGATTGGGCCGGTCCAGGCTTCTTTATACAATGAAGAAAAACTTGAACTCTATTTACAACTATTAACATAACACAAATATAAATTTACAAACGAAATCTAAGTAATTTTTTTATTTATCTTTTATTGATAGTTCATACATGTAACTGTCCAACGTCTTTCGAAATGTAAAGTAGTTCGTCGCCACGCTACATTACCTATCCCTGACTGCTATAGGTTATTTTTTATTCTGACAGGTGGCTGAGCAGTCTTGTGAGAAACTGGGGTAACAGCTATTGTCACATACCATTAAAAAAGTTTCTACAAACAAAGCCTGCTCATATGAAACCTCACTTGCCATAGGTACCTAGTTAGTAACCCTATTTTCAAAATTTGATCTCCTGGAACATACGTTGACGACTGACAAAGTTCTAGAGCAATATCCCACAGAAGAACTAGTTATTTTGGGAGACTTTAACGCCCACCATCGCAAGTGGCTCAGTTCTCGAACCAATAACTATGCTGGGATATCAACTCATGAATTTGCTCTGACCTACTATACCGTGGTGCGGTAAAACCATGCCGGAAATCTCCATAACGCAGCGGGAGGTCAGGCGGGCGTTGCTTTCTTTAGACGTTCATAAGTCGAGTGGGCCAGACGGTATACCAGCAGTGGTGCTTAAGCAGTGTGCTCCTGAGTTATGTCCTGTACTCAAGCGCCTCTTCGCGCTTTCCTACCACACTAGGCAATTTCCGTCTTCATGAAAGACTGCGAATGTGCACCCGGTGCCCAAAAAGGGCGATAGATCAGATCCATCGAATTACAGGCCTATCGCTATTACCTCTCTCCTCTCTAAGGTGATGGAGCGTGTGATCCCTGGAGGATACCTGTGCGGGGTGTTCATTCATACATATCTATAAAATATAAAAACTATTAATATATACTTCACTAACAGCCATGTTCACTTGCAGGAAACGGCGCTCACGGAATGCTGCTCCACAAAGACGATATGTACAAGTGTATTAATCCTAATCAGAATTTATTTATTGAATTTTTTGTTTTTTTGGTCTAATAAAGTTAATTTCTTATATTCTGCTAGTTTATTTTGCAATTGTGTTGTTCCCGCGTAAAATTGATTCGGTTGGGATAAAAAGTCTATGCCTATGTGTTAAACATCTAGGGTGTCGGCTACCTCCATAGCAAACTTCATTAAAATTGGTCCAGTCGTGTGAATGTGAAGAAGTAACACTGACACACACACAAACTTTTGCTTTTATAATATTAGTGTGTTTCTAAAATTAATCTGATATTCATTAGTATATTGATATGAAATTATTTTAACTCTCACACCGATAGTTAAGGGCATCCTGGCGGACCACTAGCGCCGTCATTAATTTTTTTAATTTCCTTTGAAAAAAGCGTATTTTAATAACTTGATTTTACTATATATAAAACTAGTCATAAGCTAGTTTTAAAACGGTTTGTGGTTTTTCTGGAATATACCTGTGAGTTTTAAATAGCATATCTGCTAGATGTGACCACTTTCAGCAGTTATGCTATCAAGAACTCATATACATTCTAGAAATAATACAAAAGTATGTATGTACTCTTCTGCGAAGAGTAAATTAAAAATATCCAACGGCGCTAGTGGTTCGCCGCGGCCGAGATGCCCATAATAGGACTTAGTTTATACGTAAGAATACATACTCAGAGAGAAAATACATGTAGTTTAATCAATTAAGAGGAATTTATTTGACACATGTGGGAAAATAGATTTTATAACTTTTTAGGTTTAGTATAAGGTTTTTTGTATAGCTGCATGTACTGTTAATGGTAGAAGACCTACCTAGCTAGCTCTGCTTGTGTTGAATAAGAGTGACATTGCTCAACTTAAAACAGCATTTTCTATTTATAAATTAAGTATATAGTTGGTGCGTGATTTGCAGCACCATCATTTTGCACTAACTACGTGGGTCGGCATTTTGTTATGAGGTTGCAAACAAGCATACGGCCCACCTGATGTTAAATAATTACCGAAACCTATGGACGCTTGCAAGACAAGGAGTATCACTAGTGCGTTAGTTACCCTTTAAAAATTTAATCACTTCTTTTTTGAAAAACCATTTAGATTTTAAGGTGTGAGGGCGTTGGCGAGTGGTGCGAAGGTAGAAAATAGCCGTGGGCAAAGTACTGTAGAGAATGTATAAGTAAGTCATCGTTGCGTAAAGTTAGTAGCCTACTTCTTATCAGGGCTGCCATTTTAGTGCTTTCGGCGCTAGATCTAGCGTAATTTTAGGGCACCCAACTCCTATTATTTGCTTTTAATTCCTAGCGGAAAATGTTTATCAACTAGGGCGTTCCATTTGGCCACTTTTTAGCAGAAATTGTTAGCGGTTTGCTGAAACGCTTTGCTTTTGGTAGCAAAATCATAGCAAAAACCAATGTTGACTTTTAGCGTTTCGTTTGAGCGGTTTTGCTACGAAATGTTGCTACCAAAAGCCTATGTCGGGAGGTGGGTATTTTGCGCTACTTTTTGACAGCTGTCAAATGTGAAAGTGAATCCTTTGAGAAAAATAGTTTTAACGTTTTTTTTAAGAAAAAAAGATTTTTGCATTATGAACTATATATGTTTGTTATTATGTACAAAAACTGTCAAAAAATGACGCGAAACGCGTTTCGTTTCGACAATTATAGCACCGCTGAAATTAGATTCGCTTAGACGGAACGGGTAGTTGGTGCTAAAATGAGGTTTTATTACTAAATTTCAACGCGGCTCAGAAGGAACGCCCTAAACATAGTTGTTAATTTATACATACCTAGTAACTATTTCTAACCATTTCAAAACGATTATTAACAAACCAAAAACGTAACGGGTATGATTAATTTACGTTACTTCGATTGAATAGTAAAATTGCGGTATAGGTATCAATAGTTTGTAAGTGATTACAGAAATTTGTGAAGTAGGTGGGTAATTCGTAGCAGAAAGTTAAAATTAATTAGAACATGCATTTATAATGAAATTACCTAAACTGCGTACCTAAACAGTAGAGTTAACTCAGATATAGGTAGGTATTTAAACAAAAATACATATAGGTATCTCCACATTAGTGGCGATCGGTGGTGTAGTGTCCCAGTGGTTTCGACGACGGCTTAGCATTTTGAGGAGCGGGGTTGACATAATAGTAAATACCTAACTAGGTGCACGTAGTTTTTTTAGTATTCACAGTCTTTTCTACAACAACCTGTAATATTAATATCCTTAAAATCTTGGTAGGTACTAAATGAGTCAGTGTTATCGACAACCCTATCTGATTTTTGCCTTAAATTTCATGAACCACCGCTTGTTAGGAAGATGACTTACTTACAGAGGGCGCGCACTCAAAGTACTTTGCCCTGGGCTAATTTCAAACAACTAGGTACTCAGAATACAGATCATTATAGTTACACAGACGCTAGAACCTAGAACACAGGGAGGCAGTCTCTCTTAATGTTTCGAGGCCACTTGTAAATTCGCGATCAACATTTGTTAGTTTACGGTCGAAAAATGAATAAACAATGTTGCTGTTCTCGGCGCTGCGCGTGCGCGTCGACATTATATCGACTCAAATGGAACCAACTGAAAAGTAGGTACAAACAAAAGAATTTTCCAAATCAGACCAGTAATCGGCGAACATAAGTACATTTGAAAAGAACAACCTATCGACGAATAAAGAACCTCCTCCTTTTTTGAAGTCGGTTAAAAACGAGAAAAGTCAGTATAATTTCTGTGCAACATTTCAATTTTGATGTTTTTGGTATTGGTCATCTACAAAGTAATTACATACTGCCATAAACTAGGTAGCCTAGTTTAGGTATCTACGATCAGTGATTGAGTACCTTATACATAGTATACCTACCTATAGGTACTAAAAACTGATTGTGGTCTATACATTACACTTTTGGTATGTAAGTAGGTACCTACACCTACTTTTTAATAACGTATTTGCCTAGTTGAAATGTGAACAGCGCAATCTATCAATTACAACTGCAAATTAAAATTTATACATCGTTATATAAAGATTGGGGACCACATCAAATACCTAGTGGAAGTGTGAACAGCGCCATCTATCAATTAAAACTACCAAAGAATATATCGTATATATAAAGTTTGAGGACACGCACACTCTCATACAGTATGTATAAATTTTTGCGTATAAAAATTAAAAGCTTCAAAGTAAACGATTAGTAAAATGATGTATATTTATATATATAAAAAATTTGGTACCCCATACTATCTGTTGTACACATGATTTGTTTGAGACTCGTCCTCAGACTATACAAATGACCTTAATACATGCTTGCGCTTGAAATTTTGACCCTAAAGTAAGCGTTGTACATAGATATATATATATATATATATATATATATATATATATATATATATATATATATATCAATAATCTGATTAGTTCTTTATTTGTAATCTATATATCAGTATCTAATATATAAATAAATTAGTGCATAAAAATGTACAAGTAATTTTTTTTTTTTTTTTTTTATACCACTAAGGTGGCAAACAAGCTTACGGCCCGCCTGATGGTAAGCGGTCACCGTAGCCTATGGACGCTTGCAACACCAGGGGTATCACTTGCGCGTTGCCGACCCTTCAGAAATCTAATAACTTCTAATAATTACAAAAACCATATAATTTATCCTACTACTGAAAAATTTAATTCTCAAATATTAAAAGGTCAACGTAATTCCATAAATGACCATGCCATTTGCAGTAACGCTTCTATCAATAAGTAAATTTAAATCTTTTATCAAGCAGGTACTTTGTAAAAAGGCATACTACAATATTTCAGACTATGTAAATGATAAAAATCCTTGGGACTGATGATGCTCAATTACAGGATGCATAGGTAAACCAAATTAAAATGGAAATAACATAAAATTGTACGACTAAAAATTTTTTATTTAAAACATTAATTTTATTTTAGTTTATTTGTATTATTGATAGTGTTTTTAAAAGAGTAACTATCGAGTTTCTTGCCGGATTCTTCTCGGTAGAAATCAACAACATTGTGAACCGGCGGGAAGGTGGGCGGGTTCAAAAAATAATATTTTATAACTTTGACGATTCAAAAGTGATTGTAAAATCCCTATTTGAATAAACCATTATGACTTTGACTTTGACTTTGCTTTATTATCTTTGTGAGCCGATGAACTGGTATTTATGTGCCTTTGTACTGTTTTGCTACGATTGAGTTGCAACTAGTCTTTTTAGTTAATAATTTTTGCTGCTACCTACATACTTCGATAATGTTTACAAATTTGATATCCACTCGTGATTGTAATTGTTTCTGATTGTGAAACTTTCCATGTAAGTGAATTTTGTTAAAATTCTTATGGAAAATAAAGAATTCTGAAACCTGAAACCTGATATTTATTCCCCCCGATATTTATTTATTTATTATTTATACTTTTGAATTTTTCGTTATAAAAAGTAGCCTATGTGCTATTCCAGGACCTAACATATATGTATGCCAAGTTTCATCCCGATCCGTACAGTGGTTGAAGCGTGAAAGAGTAACAAACATCCAAACAAACATTCACATTTATAATATTAGTATGATGTGATGACCCAAAAACCAGTGGTAAGTAATTTCATATATAAGTTAAATATTTATTGATAACTAGCTTTTTTCCCGCGGCTTCGCCCGCATTATCGACAAATTGAGGACCTCCTTCTTTTTCTAAGTCAAATGAAGATAAAGAAAGCGTATGAGGTGGGCATATGCAAAATGCGATAAATTGATATAAAATGCAATGTATTACTGAGTGAACACATTCTATTTTGTGAGGAATTATGTACCTTTCTGATGGCTAATAAAAGGTGGCAGTGTTGTAGTGACCTGAATATTAGAGTGTGACTCTTTTGCTTGAATTAGCGATGAATGTTGCTTCTTATGTTTGATTGCTTATACTGCTGCTATACAATACAGGTAAAAAGACCTCGCCTGAGTAAAAAGGAGACAAGGAGATGATGGAGACATGCCCGGGGATCGGAAGCCTAAAACCTCCTGATCTCTCAGAATGTTTATCGTTAACATTCATTAGTGGTTTCAAGTTACATCGGCTGAGCTCACAGACGGTTTGAACGTCTCTCGCCTAACGTTTCGATCCCTTTGATTGGGTCAAATACGAATGTGAGTTCAGTGCCGAGCGACTTGAACGACGACAACAGATTACACAGTGTAGAAGGGTAAAGGTACTTGCCCCGAGCTGTCTGTCAGAGTCGAAAAACTGCGAAAGAAGGCAATTGTTGTTTTATTTAATTTGACACGTAAACCGTTGCCAAGTTGTGGGGAGTCGGACGCTTATTACGCGAAGGCGACAGTGATACTTCACCTACGCGACTGGTAACAACTCATGGAATCATATTTGGCTCGCGACTAAATTCCTGAAAAGCTGCGATACTGAATATTACATAAATAATCTAACTCATACTTATTCTATCGTTAATCGATCAAAAACTATAATTATTCGTACTTGAACTGATAATATACCTATACATTTAACCTGTTTATGAATCCTTGATCATGTATGGTGTGGACGCCGGCTTGAAAACCGAAATGTATCATTTATAATCTACGACTGAAGTTACATGGATGCAGTGGGATATTACGTCCTGCTCTTCGGAGTGTGCTTAACACGAGGCGTGCTCTCTTGACAATGTCATGGCTGTGTCTGTGCGAACGGATGTCATACTCTTTGGCCTAAGGCTGAGTGTTTGTGCTATGCGCGCACAAGGATTTGTTCCTGAAACTACATATTTAGACTTCAGACTTCAGCTTCGGCTGCAACGATAATTTAATGGTTATACCATTTATGATTTCACACCTCTACTCCTACGGGGGATGTGCGCTAAGTTAGCCTCGGTATGGACACGTACCGTGGGAAGCGCTGGGTGGAGCTTCCCGCCTTTTTATTTTTTTAGAAAAATAAAAAGCGCATAGGGGTAGAATATACTATTTTCATTACTGTTTCAGTCTTCCTCTTAAACAACCTGCGGTCTACGTTGCACAATTAGGTCCTACCACTTAGACTATCACATAGCCAATCCTTCGAAAAATTTATTTTTCAATTTTCAAGTTTCGTCTTCATATTATTTCTTATAATCTTGTCCATACTGGTTAGTTAGGTAGGTACGTTAGGAGTATGTAGTATTTGTTCTTTTGGGGTTAGTTACAACGTCAACAACAGACGAAAACATTGATAAAGCGAAGAAAATGGCCAATCGACGAATCACCGTTAGAGAAGTTGCTGAAGATGTAAACTTATCGATTGGCTCGTACCATTCGATTATAACCATTCGCCGCGAAATTCGTGCCAAAATTGCTCAATTTCGACCAAAAACAGCATCGCGTTAACATTGTTCAGACTCGGTCCGTGACGACCTAAGTGTGCTCCAAAGGGTCATAACTGGTGACGAATCATGGGTTTATGGTTACGACGTGGAAACTAAAGCTCAATCATCCCAAGGAAGCTACCGCATATGCCAAGACCGAAAAAAGCGCGCCAAGTTCGGTCGAACGTGAAGGATTTGCTTACAGTCTCTTCGATTGCGGGGGCGTGGTGCATCATGAGTAGTTGCCACAGGGTATTTCGGTCAATAGGGAATATTACCTGCAAGCTATGCGCAAGTTACGTGAAGCAATCAGCCGATAACGCCCGGATTTGTGGAAAAACAAAAACTGGCTTTTGCACCACGCTAACGCCCTTGCACACATATCGTTGCTTGTGCGCTAATATTTGGCCAAAAACAACGAAGTAATGGTGCCGCAGCCAACATATTCCCCAGACCTGGCCCCTGTGACTATTTTCTGTTCCCAAAACTGAAGAGACCCATGAAAGGACGACGCTACGCCACGATTGAGGAGATAAAGAAGGCATTGAAGGAGGAGCTGAACAAGATCACAAATATTTTTTTTAAGTGCTTCGAGGTTTGAAAAAAACGTTGGCACAAGTGTATTATATCCTAGGGGGATTACTTTGAAGGGGAGAAGATAGATATTCATGAATACATGAATAATATTGAATCAAAATCAATACTGTTGCGTAACACAAATACATATAGGATAGTTTTATTATCAGCTGCGATGGGCGCTCTTGCACCTCATTGGTCTAGCCTAGTAGCGTGACTACAAAGACACAATTATCTTATTGTTTAAAATGTTATTTTAATAGTTAGTAATATTATATGCGTCTACACGACACTACGCGTACCAATTTTGAATTGACAGATATTAATGATACCCTTATAAATGTGCCTTTCCGTGAATGTAAGTATGTGGTATCTGAGGTTGTGGTTTTCTTTCTAAACAAAATTGGACCCTGCACCCAAAATTGCAAACAAATACTTTTTGAACAGACTACGTATTACTGTTTTCGATGCATTAACTTTGTTCACCCGAACTTGATCATAGAATTAAAAACTCAAAAAAAACACACACTAGGCGCACTGGTTGGTTATTGTTTGTCTCTGTTATCGCAGTAATGACTGTCTGTGTGTGTGGAACAAATATCATAAAACAGCCAAAGGATTTAGATATTGTCGTGTCTTATGTAGAAGTTTGTTTGTTAGTTTCTTTGACTTATTACCTAATCGTCGTGAGTTTTTGTATAGATATATATTTTAAAGGTCTGAGAGTGACATTGGTTATTTTTTTTGTAGGTTGAACCGCGGGGCGCTGTTAGTTATAATTATATAATGCAATTAAACAAAATCTTCAATAAACTAAAAGAATTATTTTTTTATTCATAATGCTTTCAGGGAAAAACGCGTTCACTGATAAACGAAGAGAAGCATTAGACACTTGCAAAATGAAATATTAAGCTTGAGGGCAAAAGGCAAAATTTTTAAGGACAGATTAAAAAATGCTGAGAAAATAGCCAATAACTTCACTATTCATAAATTGGCCCAAAATATGACTGACCCTGCTAAACTATTCACCCGAATACAGGTGCAAGGAACTAAGAAAAAAGCAAAAGGAAGAAGATATACAATCGACGAAAGAATTTTGGCCTTGTCCCTGTTTAAAAAAAAGTCCTTAACATATAAGTTGCTTGACAAATTATTTACACTGCCAACAAAAAAATCATTCAAGGCATTGTTGGCACAAATAAAATTAAAGACTGGTATAAATGATGCTAGTTTTGATGAGTTTGGTAAGACTGTTTAACCTTTAAGCAGGCGCGGGGTCATTTGTAATGGCAGTGGCTGCGGGTAACCTTAATGACCCGGTCAAAGTTTATAAGAATTAAAAAGACAAATAATTAAATCATTTGAATAAAAATGTACTTAAACACATTTCCTTTAGATATAAAAAAAAAAATTTGGCATAAAACCTACAAAAATTTATATTAAAAACTTTTGCAAAGTGCGTCGCGCGAATCTTCGACGACGTCAGGTGCGCGTTTACTTTGCAAAACCTACGCAGCATACACAACAAATATAATTCAGATTAACTAATACACACAGGAGGAATCTTTTTTTTTGAGTTCACAATTAACCTAAGAGAGGCTACGTAAATTGGCAAATATGTGCCATGAGAATATACGAATTTATAACCGGAAATATTCGACGCCGCGCGACTGCTTAAAAGTTAAAAAATGACCGAAAGATAGTAATCCCTGTGTTTGACGAAATGTCTTTGACACCGAATGTGCATTATAATTCTAATTCTGACCATGTGTTAATTTTTTATGGTAAAGGATATTAAGGCCAACTTAAAACAACCAGTTGCTTACTATTTAATTCAGAATACGATACATTCCCAATTAAAAGATATTATCCGAACAGTTCTTGCAAAAGTTCAAAATGCAAAAAATTGTTGCTACAGTTTGTGATCAAAGTACATTAAACGTGAGTACCATAAATAGAATTGTCAATGACACCAAAGAAAAATTTTTGATGAATAAATTGTTCTTTCAAAAAAATAATCCCACCTTTCGATGCCCATATTTGATAAAAGGATTAAGGAAAAATTTGCTACATTAAGGTTTACATTATGTTTATGACAAAGGGGTCAAAAGGATTTTGAAGTGGGATGATTTGCAAAAAGTTTGTGAAGCTGATGTTAATTTAGGTGAGTTGCGGTACCTGTAAAAAATAACAAATAATGAGAGTAAAAAATTATACTCAACTTTTTAGTCACAGAATGGCCGTAGCCACTGATCACTTGGTATTTAGAGGGGATATTGAACATGATTGGAAAGATTTGATACCATTTGTTTTAACAATTGACAAACTGTTAGACAGCTTGAATAGTTCATCATTCCATATACCAAATGGTTAAATTTATAAAGGACCTGTACGGCTCCCACTCCGACTCTCCTTACCACATTAATTGGCAAAATGCTTTAAAACTCTTAAAGTCAATCAAGTTTATAAAAAACAAATCTAATGGAAAGACTGTTAAAAATCTGTTTTAACAGATAAACATCTGTTTATAATGTAAAAGCAATTATAAGAACAATTGAGGGATATCAATCACTTTAGAAATTATTGAATAACAAATATCTTTTTGATAGCATGCTTATCAGAAATTTTAACCAAGACCCACTAGAGAATTTATTTTTCGAAGCATACGGAGTATTGTTGCTAGAAATTAAAGTCCAAATTGTATGGGTTTTGAGGTAGCGTTTAAAACTCTGTTATTAAATAATTTCAGTTTAACACATTCACTTAATGCGAATTGTGAAGACTTTAATAACTGTCTACGCAGCTATTTATTTATTATTTAAAATAAATCGACATATAATAATATTCCTTTGCAATCTAGTAGATATTGTTAATTATAATGCAGATTTGTCTACGCATTGCATCCAAAAACGCAATTATGTTTGTGGCTGGACACTAACAAAAAATGTTGCCAAAAATTGCAAAGTTCGTCGAAAGGCGCTATGTGGGGATGCAGAATCAAAAGATAATGACCAGTCAATGGATAAAATAATTGGTTTTGAGGACTTCGGTAATCTGAATACAACAACTAAAATTGCAGATCATGCACTAGTGTCTATGATAAAAGGAATTAAAGCCAAATACAAGCAAGCAATATGCTTTACCTTTTGTCAGGCATCAACAAAAACAGCCACTTTAAAGGAGTTGATAAAGCAAGTGGTTAGAATTTTACAAGGGATTGGTCTAAGAGTATGTGCCACAATTTGTGACCAAGGTGGAGCTTAACATGAGTGCTGTCAATAGATTGATATTTGAAACAAAAGAAAATTATTTAAGAGAAGGAAAGGAATATAAAAGTTTGTCATTTGAGATTGATGGAAAAAAAATATTCCACTTATATGACCCTCCACATTTGTTAAAAGGCATGAGGAACAATCTCCTTTCAAAAGAGTTGCGATATATTTTAAATGGAGAAGTGTTATTTGCAAAATGGGACCACCTACAGATGTTGCTAAACATAGATATTGGTGAAGATGATATCAGGATTGTCAACAAATTGACAGATGCCCACGTGAATAAAGATAAGATTCCTAAAATGAAAGTCAAACATGCCGCTCAAGTATTTTCTCAGAGAGTATCTTCTGTAATGAGATTTTTGACAAGTAAGCTTTTTGTGTTTGTCTTAAGTCTGGGTGTTTTCAATGTAAAATATGTATGTATTTACAAAAAAAAAGTACATAAGTAAGTACTTAAGTATAAGTTGTCTAGTTTCCATAGTACAAGCTTTGCAAGGTGGCAAACAAGCTTACGGCCTACCTAATGCTAAGCGGTTACCGTAGCCTTTGGATGCTTGCAATACCAAGGGCATCACTCACCGACCTTTTACTGAGGTGATTCCAAAATAACTTTTATACTTTTTTTTTCAGAACATAAGCTGCTTCCTGATGAATGTCGAGGAACTGCTGAGTTATTATCATTAGTGGACAAATTGTTTGACTCTATGAATGGCCACACTTATAGCGACTGTTACAAGTCTATAAAGGATGCTTAAAAATTAACTCCTTACATCATAAAATGTGGGCAGAATGGCTACCAGTTCTGCAATCTATGGGTTTTAAAACAGTCATTAAAAAGAAAGATGGTACACATGAAACTAAATATGTCAAGGTCCCTTCCATAAAAAACTGGATTTGGAATATAAATGCATACAGGGAGATGTGGGCTTATTTAAATAAGAATCACAATATAACCAGCCTATTAACTAGAAATTTTAATCAGGACCCTCTTTAAAAAATTTTCTGCAATATTCGTAGTGTTGGAATTAGAAATATTTCACCTACATGTGATCAATTTGTAAAATCATTTAAAACTTTGTTACTTAACAATTTTACGCCCTATCACGCAGTTGGAGCTAACTGCGAAAATGGTGCAAACCTACCTTTTAAATCTATGACAGTTATTAGAAGGGCCTAAACAAAAAACAAATAGGGCAGATATTTACTGCACAGAAAATTTGTATCAATTATTGGAAACTGATGTAGATGTTGGAACCTCAGGAATACATAGAGATGCCAAAAGTTATGTGGCTGGTTATATAATTAAAAAGGCTAAAAGTAAAATAAGCAAAAATTGTCTTAAATGCATTATGGAAATGCAAAGCACTACACCTCCCATGTCAAATAGTTTTTTATTGGAACGAGATATTACAAAAAGGTCCCTAGTATACCCAAGTGATAATCTTCTTAATTTAATGAATGACTGTTTTAAAGTTATCCAGTCAAAACTTAAGGATGCAAGCCAACAAAATATAGGCGAATAAATATATAATACAATAACCATATTTTCTGAAAGCATTTTTTTAAGCTGTGATGTCATAATGTCATAAAGAAAAACTAACAAAGTATTTGATCAATTCAGCTATAAAACTTAATATTAATAGTTGGTGTACAAATGTAAACAGGATTTTAAAAGGAAAATTAAGAGTTAACTCAGAAACTAGAAACACTGTTAAATTACATGCAGCTCAATATTTTGTAAAAAACAGTAGGATTAAAAAATAAATCCATACATGTTGTTTTTATTTCCCTCAAGCTGTGGTCCGTGGCACATTAAGTAATCTAAGGTTAATATGTATAGAAGCGATTTATAAATATAAAAATTCGAGTCACTGTATGATGGTACTCGTTTAGATTTTTTCATTCTAGGCTATGAACGTTATAAAAGATATTTAGCGAAGAATGAAAAAAATCTAGACAATTACCATCAAACAGTATCTCAACAAAAATAAGAAATTGAGTTAAAGTGGCGTCATCTAGTGGGTATATATAAGTACTAATGGTACAACGCCATCTAGCGGTGGAGGAACAGCTAAACGAAGATAGAGTGGCTTATCTATTCCTTTTTAATATAGTGTATTGTTATAGTCAGCCAGAATAAGCAATAGCCGCGTACCCACCTAACGCATGAGCTCGCGAGGCAGCCACAACCCATGCCTCGGCTGGAGTGGACGTGCCTCGGGCGAAAGTTGCCTCGGCCGAGCGCCGCTCGACGCCGAGCCATTCGTTGTCGGTAAACTTGACGCGCTCAAAGGTGCCTCAGTGAGGCACTGTGCGTTTTGCCTGGACGGTAGCGTTTTGGCTCGCGAGACATTTATACTTGTTGTTTAGTTAGTTTTAGTTATAACTATCATGAACTAACAAGTGGATTCTATTCCTTTGATTCAATTATACGGTACGCACAATGCAAAAGAGCCCAAATATTTGAATAAAAGTCAACGCGAAGACAGTTGGAGTCAAATATCAATAGAAATGAAATGCCCCGTTAACGAACTCAAAAAGAAAATGGAGTCCTTGTTGGGTTCTTATCGCCGAGAGAAGAGCAGAGTTAAAAAAACCGTGTTACTGGTTCAGTTAGTTTTTTATTTTTATTTTACACTACGGCGGCTTGCTTACATTTCTGACGCGCTTGGCTAAATGACCACCATCGTCTCGTGCAAGAGGGCAAGTCTAGCTGTTAAGCGTGTTCGACTATATCTGATTATTTTAAATAGAAGAGAACATCAAAGATTTATTTTTATTTTATTGTAGGAGCTGAAGACGTATACGTATCAAAGTGGTTTGGCTATCCTTATTTTGATTTCATGAAGAACGAAAATAAAACCGAAGACACTCAGGATACGATGCCTATCGTAAAAATATTTTAATTATGCATAATGATGTTGAAATGGGATAGAGCCGTAATAGTCATAAAATGTTCTGCTAAGTACATCCGTGTTTCTTTTGCGTCACTAGACCCATGCCTGGGAATCATCAATTCATTAATATTACTTCTCCATTGGGCAGGTATCACTATACCATCTTCAAGTTCTTTGTCAAATAGCTCTGGGGGAATATTATTGCTTGAAGTGTTTTTCCGGATGTTGTTGTATTCCGAATGTACAGCTGCTAAGGTGACTTTTGTTGCTGTCTGTGGCTCTAGCAGAATAGGTTTTCTAAAAACACGAAAAATTGCACTTAATATGCCAAATGCTTTTTCAACGACACGACGAGCTCGGCTGAGGCGATAATTAAATATTCTTTCTTTAGATCCCTTTACTAGGTTTGCTTAAATGGTTTCATGGTATATTCGTGCAGTCTTCTCAAACGTCTGACACGTTTATAGATAATGCAAATACTTCATCGGCCCAGCCACAACCATCGACGTCGAACATAAATGAAACCACCGCAGTCATTGCCAGAAGAAAATGCTTCGTTACCATCAGGAACTAACCTGTCTACGCAAGAACCTGCTTGTAAAAAACAACGAAATAATTCAAAGGCTCAAACGCAGCAGCAACAGGTAGATTCCGCAGACACCATGCTTGCAGAAGCCCTTTAATGCTTGCAAAAGTCTTCTATCGACAGCAACGATCCATACTATTCATTTGGAAGACACAATGCAAATGAACTCAGAAAGTATGCTCCACACTCATTAGCGTGTGTAAAGAACGCTATAAACAATATAATTTTTAAGCTGATTTAGGCAAACACTCGCAACAATCACTCAATACAGGATATTTTACACAACAGTATGATCAGTCATCGTCAAATATTATAAAAACTCAAAACCTTAAGGCGATTAAAACTCGTTCTCGTACAGTGATTGCCTCTTTATATTTTGTGTCGCATTTTTTAATTTTATCAAATAACAATGAGCACAAATTTTGTATAACGTAGGGACATCCGTGTAAAATTGTGTAAACTTTTATCATCTGCCAAATCTTGAAACAATTTACTTCCGTATTGATTGCGACGCTCATACAGTTTTGTAATCCAAAAGCGTCTTTTCTTTAAACGTGAGCAATTTCTTTTTTTTTAAACAATAAGTTACTAGGAAAGTAGCAGCAGCAATAATTACACCATCGTCCATTTCGAATGCTCGAGAACTTATGCTGGCTCGGCCTGCCTCGCGAAGCATTCCATTGGACTTTCGGGCAAACTTCTGAGGCTGCCTCGCGAGACCACGCTCACGAGCTGCACACCAAGGCTGCTTCGCGAGCCTCTGCGTTAGGTGGGTACCCGCTATTGACGATTCATGAACTCCCTGCCGTGGTGAAAGATTCACTGATTTGGCCCTAAACCTTTAAATGTCATGAGTGGATTTAGATAAACAGGGATATGGCCCTTCCATCCTGACATTTTTCAAGTCAGTGCTTATGCACCTTCTTATGTCACTGATCGCCCCAATCCAAAAACAGATTGTCCCACGTCCTCGCAAAACATCTCCAATTTGATACTGGACTTGATAAATCCAGAATTGTTAGATTCTGCATCTCAACTGAACATAAGCACCACTGAAATCATACAGGCAATCGAAACAGCAACAAATACAACACCTGACACTACTAAAAATATTACTGTTTCACCTTCTCCAAATCCCGTTTGTTGGCAAGATATAAAATGTTTAACTACATAACCGACTCCATATTCGCCAAGTTTTCAAAAAGAAAATGAAATAGAATTATCGATACCGGACCTGGTATACAAAGTAAATTTGAAAATTTTTACCTTCAAAATAAGACCCTTTCCCAAGGTAGAAGCTTGAAAACAATCTATCCATAGTCGTCGTAAACGCAAACTGCTGTGATAACCGACACACCTGAAAAAGATTCATTAAAAAAGAGTATGAAGAAAAACTGGCCAAGACCAAAAAAACGTGTGACAAGAGAAAGGAAAAGGCAAAAGTAAAGTAAAAGGACTCGAAAATGAGCAGAAAAGAAACAGATAAGGTGAAGAGAAAAATGTTGGTTTCCGATTCAGATTCTGATACTGATGAATGTTTTTTTTAGTGTGTAGCGAAAGTTACAGTACCTCTAAATAAGAAGATTCGGTAGAATGTTGAGAATGCAAAATGTGGGCCCATGTCAGATGTGTAACGGGAAACGTTCACTCATTCATTTGCATTAATTGCTAATTTAATTTTAAATTATAATTTAATATTAGTATATGATATTGTTATCTACCTCTATATAAATAACTATATATTTTTTATAATATAAGTGATTTAAAGAATTTTAGAATCCAAAGTAGGTATTTTAGTTTGTTAAAAGTTTTTGAATAACTAATGAGAATAAACAACTAACTACAAGTTGTTATTTACAGACGAAGTTTCGGTTTTTTTATTTAAGATTTAAAAGAGTTAAAAAAGTTATGTTATTTTTCTACAAGAAAAATCTTTAATAATTACGATATAGATATTGTAATTACTCATAAATGTTACAAGACTGCTTAAAGTGATCTGTTTTGTTTATAACATTTTGAAATAATAATAAAATATGATTTATTATTGATTATTTTGTTTATCTACTGTAACATCGTGCCCCGAAGATGTAACAACTAGCCCTAAATAAGGGGTAAGTTATTACAATCGACTTTTTTAGTGAAATTGTCCATTGTGAAAAATTATATTTTAATAGCTAAATAGACATACTAAGGCCGCTTTCTCACTACGCGAAACCAACACAACATAATGTTGTGACAACTCCAACCGCCATACTAATGTATGTGCCGTTTTCTCACACACGAGGACAACACAACAGTAACACAACTTTGAACCAACAATTCGGCTATGTTGTCTTGTCCGCTAGATTGGATCAACTTTTTTGTTGTAACAACACTGTGACAACATAGCCGCCTTGCAGACTTATATAGGCCGCTTTCTCACTACTACGTCAACACAACATTCCTTTTCCTTGCGAGTGCACGCACGCCTCGGACGTTTTCGTGCGTGTCTAGAATTGTTTTTTTTTTATTTAACCTAATTAATAATGGAAAAAAAGTTTAAATACGATGTTTCAACGTTAATAGAAGCTGTAAAAAGTAAACCGTGTCTTTAGGATAAATCGAACGAAGATTACAGACAAAAAATTATAAGAAGAAATGCTTGGAAATATGTCGCAATGATTTTAGAACCGGAATACAAAAATTTACAACTAAACAACAGGAGGAACTTAGTAAGTACTTTATTCATATTTTGGTTCAGATTACATTGTGAGTGTTCTGCGATTGTGTTGTGAAGAGTAGTTGGTCCTGATATTCAGTGGCGGATCCAAAGGGGTGAGGGGGCTATATTTCGATATAATCATAAATCAAAATCCTTCGGGTCGACACACACCGTGTATAAACCGATGTATTTAGGTAGCAAAAATGAATTGGTAAAAAAAACAGGTATAGCCCTAACCCAAACCGAATACACGCTTCTCAAAGCGAATCCTGGATCCTCAACTGCTTATATTTTATCCATTTGCCAGGGCTACGAACCTACCTCGCTTACAAAGTAATCTGCGTATTGGTTTCTTATATCATTAGCAGTACGATTTCCCCGCGTATTCCCGGCGATCTGTATGTTTTGTATACCGCCTGGAGTTTGAAGTGTTAATAAATCTTCATTTCTGTATCCATCTTTCTGGCGAACTATATTGTGCAATACTACACATGCTTTCACGATGTCTTCGCTGAATTGTTTTGAGACATTTAAAGGGCGATGAAATATACGCCATTTGTTAGCCAATATGCCAAAAGCACATTCTACGTGCACGGCAAAGACGATAGTTGAATATTTTTTTTACGTCCAGATTATGACCACCATAAGGACGCAATACGTGTCTAGTTAGTTGAAAAGCCTCATTTCCCACTAAAACATGCGGTAATCTACTGGTCATAGATGCATGCAGAGGTGCTGAGCTTGGAATATTTAAATTATCCGCTATAAGCAGCTTATAGAAATCAGTATTCTGAAAGATAGCCGAGTCGCAGTCTTTGCTATATGCACCAATATCCACATAGACTAATTGGTAATCAGAGTCAACTATGGCCATTAACACAATTGAATGGTATCCTTTATAGTTGAAATTCATGGAACCCGAGTTAGGAAATTATTGTACTCTGATATGTTTTCCATCAACAGCACCTACACAGTTGGGAAAGTGCGTTTTAGCTTATATACATTTGCAATTGATATCCATTTTGCAGTAGTAGGATCTCCAAGATATTGTTCGTAAAACAAAATCCATATTTGGCAACAAACAATTTTCACTATTGCACTGTAGTGATAATGCAGGTTCGTGAATGTAAGGTCCTTGCTAAATACCTATAAAGAGAGAAATATTTTTTGTTTTTTGTTACAGTCAACCACATTAAGGATAAATGGACTCGCATTCGAGATTGTTTCAAACGATCTTTAAAAACTACATCTGGACAAAGTACCAAGAAAAAGTACATTTACAGCGAAATGTTGCTGTTTCTGTTGAAGAATATGACACCAGATGAAACCGAATCTAGTATTTCATCTAGAAAGGATGACTCTGAAGACTCACAGTACTCACAGTACTCCATCGTCAATACAGCCTTCTACAAACAAACGCGTAAAAATGAATCCAGTTGACAAAGAAATCTTAAATGCAATTCGTTCTAAATCGCCAAAAAACAAAGAACTGGTTGACGATGACCACGCGTTCCTAATGTCATTATTGCCAACGATAAAAAACACTTTTCCTGATGACAAAATGGATTTCAGAATTGAAGTTATGCTAGTCGTAAATAAATACAGCAAACGTAATCGTAATCCATTCCACATCGAACCGTCTCCACAACAATCTACATACTCTAATTTATCTGTGAACGCAAACAATATTGCATCCCCAGTCTCCGTATTCATCAAATTCATATATCGCTACTCCTCGTCAGTACACTGAACCTTCTGTAAATATTGCTTCTACATCTACGAGTAATACATATTTAGTAGAATCCCCAAGAGTGTATCAACGTCTGTACCCAAATACATCTGTTACAAGTGACGAAACACAGGTGGCTACATCATCTATACAAGCACTGTTAAACCAAAATTTTGATCAATAAAGTATCTTAGTAAAACAGTTTTACCTTATTGTAACAGTAGGCATTTCTTTAGGAGGTATACATTTTCTCATTTTTGTGTCTTGAAGTAATATGGCATCATTTATATGGTGAAGTATATAATTTACGAGAAAAAATAACGAGCAAAGCTAAAGAGTTCTAACTTGTTCTCCTGGGCTTTAGATATGTGTGCATAAAAACGATAGCGTTCATAGAAACGCTGATACCCGACCATCGATATGAAAAAACAATAGATATGTCCAAAAAGCACCGGCAGGCTAGCCGCCCATAGTCTAATTTTTAGACTATGTTGAGTAGCGCATCGATTTGACGCAACAAACACAAGGTCACCCTCGGCGAGTGAACATCTAAAGATATTTTGTTTGTTTTATTTGAATAATGTCGTATTGTGCTGTAAAAAGTTGTAAAAACTATAAAAAAAAGGTAAATAAGAGTTCCAGCGACGTAACTTATCACACTTTAGTATTATTTTTTCATAAATAACCGATTTAATTTAATTTATAATAAATTACTTTAATAGAGGTGCACTATTTTTATCGAAATCATGTTAGTCATCACTGTAATCTTGTTCATAAAAAGTGTTATTTTTTCAATTTCATGGCATAATTTTAAACCTTTCTTTTTATTTGTGATAAAAAGAATAAATTACACTTGAACTGTGACTGTTTTTCAAGATTATTAGGATATTGTTTCATAAATTCACAACGAAAATAAATCGAAGGCAATAAAGTACCTCACCTCTATTTGAGTAGAAATTGTTGTGGAGTCTTTATTTCGAAAAATTATTGACCTAAGCTAAACCGTATTACAATGACATAAAGAATAAATTAAATATATGATGCGCCATCTACCCGTGAGTAGCTAAACTAATATCTATATCGCTTAGCGAAATAGCTTAATTTGCTTAGTGTTGTACGCATGAGATAAAGATATCGATGTTTTTTACCCGTTGTGGTCAATTTACACCTGTGGAAATGAAGTGAATTGATGCTTGTAGTCAATGGAATGTTTTAGGGTTGCGTTCAAATTTCAAAAGCGTTGGAATAATTGAATTATTTTTAAAAAGTTAAATAATTCTGTCAACCTGTGGGTACAATCAGTTAAATGAAGATTTAATTATACATTTTAACGCGCTTATTTAATGCAAAATACATCTAAAAATACTGCTTTTCATCCGACTAATATTTTAATACGAAAGTTTGGATGTTTGTTACTCAATCACGCGTCAACCACTGGACGGAGCGGGATGAAACTTGGCACACATTTAGGTTTAGTCCTGAAATAGAAAGAAAATAGGCTATTTTTTTATCCCGGAAAATTCACAAGTTCCCCACTTTTCACAAATTCCACTTGTACGAACTACAGCTTTACAACTTTCATAGTACCATCAAGGAGTTTCCGTAAAAATTTCCCGCCGATAACTAGTTAATTTAGGGCGGGTGGAGCCGCTGGGCAAAATCTAGTCAGTAAGAAACTGTTGTATAATATTGTGTCAAAGTACATATAGTTTAAGAGAATTTGTCTAGCCCCAAGCTTTCCTGTGATTTATAGAAGTGTTTCGTTGTTTTATTTAATATACAGAATGATAGACTTGGATAATGTTTTTATTTCGCTTATTTGTTAAGCTTTATGTTATGTGATCGTTAACTTTTGCATTCTTTTGCGAGACTTCTTAACGTCTGGAAAATAATACAACGAGTAGTGTATGTGGAGTAAAACCTATAACTAGCTTTTGCCTGCTGCTCTGACTGCACTAAATTTGGTTATCAGTGTTAAATTTCTACGGAAACTTCTTGTTTTTAGAAAGAAAGTTTGCAATAGCAAGCTACAGCTGAAGCTATAATTCGTCCGCGTGTAATTTAGTTATAGTTATTTCTACGGGTACTTTGGACTCTCGGTATTTTATACTATCTCTGGGCCAAATTTTAGGTTTATATGATGCTCCAGGGCGTTGTAAAGGAAGAACAAACAAACTTTTACATTTATTTTATAATAGTATAGTAAGTATAGATTACTTTTCAAATTTCAAATCATATTATTAAATTAAATTAAATTAAAACTCATATTATTTATTATTTTTATGATAAAACTTTTAGCGTTCATCTATATATTTTCATGCCATGAATCAAATTCTATAAAACAAGCCGAGGGTAAAGTTTAAATTTTGAACTAATTTAGCCGTCTTAACGTAATGCGTGTTCATACAAAGTTAAGTTAAAGAATAAAGGTACAAGTAAGGTAAGGTAAAGTATATCTATATTCCAACTATGTACTATCTAAATCACAATATTATTTGCTGTTTTATATGTCCACTGCTAATTAGAATTAAATTATTTAGGTTCATTCATAATTTAAGTATATTTCATTAAATTAGACTTTTAAAAAGCCTAAAATCGCCAGTTTAATTAACGATTTTATAGATTCAGAATGATTTTACTACCGATAGTATAAAAATATGTGTTGATAGTTAGTTAGGACTTTGAATTTTCTAAAGATATTTTTGATCATCAAGCATCATAGTAATCTATCGATAATTTTATTCATATCGCCACAGGAACAACACTGGGTCTAATGTAAAGTTAAAGTACTCCTACTCATCACAAGATGTCACTAGTGTCAACGTGTAAGCCTTATGTAATGAACATAAGGTTTAAATTGGAAAAAAAAATGTGACTTTCTTGCCCCACTTCACCTACTCCACCCCCCCTATCAACGGCTACGCCGGTTTCCGAACCACAGTGTCATGTTACCATATCTATTGTTTTTTCATATCGATGTACCCGACCGAGTAAAGAAGTTGTCTTTAATGTTTAACTTCGCTAAGTAGAGGAAAGTCACCAAATATGAAATAGTATCCTAATATGGAATACCTTCATTTCTCTAAGACTATAAGTATGAAACGCAACAATCGACCATCTTCTGTTTCATTCGGTCTACTAACTATCGCACTCACACCATCGAGTCAGTTGCGCGAACGCTTCACGTGTGGCAGGCGTGTTTTGTTTTGTTGTCGTGCAGAAATTTTTAAAGGTAAGTAATAAATGAGTATTACTAGCTGTTATGTTTGTATAGATAAGTGTTATACTATTTAGTATATCGGTATTATGTTTATTTCACCATTTTGTGATCTTTTGTCATTAAAATATTGTGACTTGAAAAAATATTTAGAAGATTTTGAACTAGTATAAAAATCCAAATATGGACAGTCGTCGGTGTCTAATTATGGAATATTCCATAATTAGGTCTTATTATTTCATATGATAGATACTTGCTATTATGTCTTTAAAAAATATATGTAATGTTTGTTTTTAGAATGTCCGGTTCACAATCAACCAAACGAAAAACCTGGGATGAAGAAAAATTGGTACAAGCTATAAAATTCGTCCGGGAAAAGAAAATGGGGTATTTGAAAGCAGCACAGCATTTTCAAGTGCCTAGGACAACTTTATTTCGTCTCTGCCAAAAAGATGAACAGTCTCCAGAAGTGGCAGCAGCTACTACATTAGGACGAAAAACTATCTTGGGCACCGAACTTGAACGTCAGCTAGTAGAATACACACTAATAATGGAGAGCAAGTTTCGCGGTTTAACAAGAACTGATCTTCGCCGTATGGCGTTCATGCTAGCAAAGCGAAACAATTTGCAGAATCCCTTCGGTGAATCAGGTATGGCTGGAAAAAAGTGGTTAAAGTTATTTTTAAATCGTCATAAAGATAAACTTTCGATAAGAAGACCAACTGGTACATCATTTGCCAGAGCATTTGGATTTGATAAAGAAAAAGTGGAAGCCTTTTTCAACCTCCTTGAAGAGCTTTACATTAAAAATAACTATCCACCAAATCGTATTTACAACGTGGATGAATCAGGCCTCACAATAGTACAAAGTAAGATACCACAAATCATCGGCCACAAAGGTAAACGCCAGGTAGCTGCACTGACTTCAGCAGAAAGAGGATCTCTGATGACAATAGTTGTTTGCATGAATGCTACTGGTCATTTTGTGCCACCGTTCATTATTTTTCCCAGAAAAAATATGAGTGCTCAGCTAATGAGAGGCTGTCCTCCAGGATCAGTCGGAGTTGCACATCCATCAGGGTGGATACAAATGAACATCTTTACAGACTGGTTCAAGCACTTTATTCAACACACCAACCCGACTCCTGAATCGAGGGTTTTACTGATACTAGATGGACACTATAGTCATACTCACAATATCGATATAATAGATATTGCTAGGGAAAATAACGTGGACATAGTTTCGTTACCTCCTCATACGACTCATAAATTGCAGCCGTTAGATAAAACTTTCATGGGGCCTTTAAAAACATACTATAGTGAGGAAATACGCATGTGGATTAGAGACAACAACAGACCTCTAAGTCCATATGATATTGTGGAGCTGTTTGGCAAATCCTATTTGAAAGTACAAACAGGCGAAATTGCAGTCAACGGGTTCAAAGTCACTGGATTGTGGCCTTTAAATAAAAATGTCTTCAGTGATGTGGACTTCATTGGCAACAAAATGCTGTAATAGACGGTTGTACAACCAATATCCCTCCGCTAGAATTAAGATCTGAAACTGGTCAAGTTCTGGTAGAAATACCTGCACCACAAACAACAGCTAATTTACAACCTGAACCTGCACCTTCGACTTCTGGGCTTAATCGCAGCAGTTTGGGTCTGGTGTCTCCGCATGCCTTAAGTCCAGTGCCAGAGAAACGAAGAAAAGTATCTAGCAGAGGAAGAAAAGCTGCTGTAGCAGCAGTCATAACATCTTCTCCCTTCAAAAATGATTTAGAAAATAAAAATATGAAGAGACAAGAAAAAGAAAGTAAACTAGTCAAGACAAAGAATAAGAAGAAAACTGCGAAGAGAAACAAACAAACGAAGAAAAATAAGGATGATAGTGAAGAAGAAGACTCTGAGGAACTAGACGTTATCCAGTTTGATGAAGGTAGTGAACATGATGAGTTGATGGACCAAGTACCTCCTGACTCTGCTGATGCAGAATGTATGTTCTGTTCAAGACTTTTTTCCATGGATAAAAGTGGAGAAAGCTGGATTAAATGCTTGATGTGTGGGCTCTGGGCACATTATGATTGTGCTGGTCCAGAGTTTGATACTTGGATCTGTGACTTTTGCAAGTAATTATGTAACTTCTCTCATTTAACACAATATGTTATATTCATTCAATTGATCTCAAAGATATTAATGTCCATTTTTGTTATTGTTATGTTGATTTATGCTTATATTCCATATATGGGTACCTATTCCATATTTGGTTACTCATTTGTGATTTTGTTTTTTGTGTTAGATTTTGATTTGATAACTAATATATTTGATTAAAGGCTGTTAATTACTACATATAAATGTATGACTGATTAGTAAAAACATTAAACTGATTTAATTTATAAGAAGTTTTTTTTTTATATCCCAAAAACAAAATGGTATTCCATATTTGGTGACTTTCCTCTAATGTGCAACTTACATACTTGGTTGAATACTAACATTTCGATTATCGTGTTGGTTGTTTTTGTGATTTGGCTAAAGGCTTTTGGCTGAAGTGGACATATATCATACTGGAAGACTACACAAATAAAGCCTGTTATAACGATTGTTTGAATTACTTAGTGAGTAAATTTGTTTTAACTTTGAATTTATTTTGCCATATAATAAAGAACATTCTTTGCGTAGCTATTTTAGGAAATGGAAGAACGACGTCGGGTCACCACTGTTAGGCAGCTCGAAGTGCTTCTGGAATTCCTTGAACGCAATCGAGAACTTGCTCTTGGAAGAGTGAGGTCCAAAGAGGCCCGAGCATTTACTGCTCGATTGTGGAGTGAATGCGCAGATACATTAAATTCCCTGGGGCCTGCAAGAACAGGAAAAGAATGGGCCAAGGTTTGTACTTTTTAGGCTAAGGTTGCATTATAAAAGTTTAAAATAGATTTATGTTATATTTATGAAATTTAGAAAATTTATAAGTCTTAATAACATTTCAGGTATGGAACGACCAAAAATGCAGGGTCAGGGCGAAGTTAGTTGCTTTGCCATTGTTATGCTAATGCCAGTCTACAGGCTACTGGTGGGGGGCCCAGCAATGCTCCTGACTTGTCCCCCCTGGAGGAGAAAGTGGGCAAACATCATAGGCCGGGATGTTGGCCCCTTGCCTAATGTTAGGCAAGATCAATTTGCTGTAAGTGATGTTCTGGGCAGCATTTTGTGCATAATTTTTCAATATTATTTTCATCCGCACTGCATGTTTCACTGGATTTTGTACGCTGTCTATTCATTATTTCAAAGCTTATATTTATTTTTTAACATAATATAGGGTGATGGAAATGATGTGGTGGAGGAGGTGGTGGAGGTGATGGAGCAGCCAACAAATGAAACTCAAAATTCACCACCAATAGTGTAAGATTCTCAATGCCACTTGTGCAGTCTTGTATCTTGTTTTTTTTATTTACTTACCTACTTATAACAATGTAGTCACAGTAAACCCAAGGACAAAAGTGTTTGTAGATCCGTTTAAACATCAGGACTAAGTTATGATGTAAAAAATAATTAAAAAATCAAACAAAATGGTGGCTGATGGTCTGGCCAAAACCTTCAAACCCTTTCGTAGGACTTACGTATAATGGTCCATAATTTTTTACAGAAAAATGGCTGAGATAAATTTAAGGGAAAACTCCCAGGAAAGAAATGGACTTACGGATGTATACAGCATCATCGTAGCCAATTATCGTTACCTGCCACACAAAACATTAAAAAAGCGCGAGCCGAGAAATCATGTTCCGAAATTCGCAGATATATGATGAAACGAATTCATGCATTGATCCGGTATAAATCAAAAGCAATTTTTAATAAAAAAATTATATCCAAAATACGATCAAAAATTAAGAAATTTAAACATAAAGATAGTAATACTGCTATTAAATATGCATATTTAGCAGCCAAGAAATTATTTCCTAAAAAATGCCGTGTGCACTTACCACGTATTATACCACTTCCGAAATCAGGAGGCATTCTACCTTTGATCCCAATATTTGCGGGGCTGTCAGCCTTAGGTAGTTTAGCTGGAGGTGCGGCAGGTATAGCTAAATCAATAAATGATTATAAAATGGCTCAACAAAATTTTAAGGAGTCTGAACGACATAATAAAATTATGGAATCTGTAGCATTAGGTAAAGGATTGTATATTAAACCATATAAAAAAGGCAATGGCATATTTTTAAATTCATCAAAAAACTGAGAACCAGGCTGCCTGAGAGAGCACTTACAAATTATGACATCTTAGAACATGCCAAAAAAACAAAAATACCAGAGTTTAGAGGAGTATATATGAAAGACAGATTACCTGGAAAGGTGAAAAAAGTTGAATGTGGCATAGTTAATTTGGATAGTTACAAGAATCAAGGAACTCATTGGGTAGCCTATGCAAAGATTGATAAATATTGTCAGTATTTTGACAGTTTTGGAGATTTAAAACCACCGATTGAATTAGTAAAATATTTGGAACAAAGTACCCAGAACGAATTATAAACCACACCAAAGGCATTATTTCTATTATGTTTGCGATAACAGCTAATGGAGACTTGTTAGATCCTTATACTATTTATAAATCAAATCAAATGTAGTGTCAATGGGTCGAAGGTGGACCAGCAAACGCGCGGTACAATAATTCAAGCTCAGGGTGGTTTGATGCATCTATAAGATTGGTTTATTAAAGTTATTATCCCCTGGGCAAAGAAGCTTTCCGGTCCTAAAGTTGTAATAAGAGATAACTTAGCGTCACATATTAATCGACAAATAATTAAACTATGTGAACAGCACACTATTCGTTTTGTGCTTTTACCGACTTACTCAACACTCCTAACGCAGACCTTAGACTTTTGTGTTTATGCACCTTTAACAAGAATATAGCGAAATATTTCAATATACAAAACAAAATACAAAATCGAGAATCCTTCAGAAAAAGCATTGAACAAATGTCATTTTCCCAAATTACTCAATAAATTGGTGAAAGAATTATTGCGGAAAACAGATAATATCACTATTGCCTTCGCTACAACGGGAATTTACCCCCTATGTGCAGAAAAAGTATTAAAGAAACTGCCGGATTTTAAAGACTCACCTGAATACGGTATCGATCAGGCTTTACTTAACTATCTTAAAGACACGTTATACTACTACTTAACTATATTTAAGTCCAAAGATTCCACAATGAAATAGAATAAGGAACAAAAAAGAAATAAAATTGAACCGGGTACTTCAGTATCAGCCTCAGACTTGCCATTCAAAGTAAGTCTTAATTTGAAACTGTCTAAGCCAATTCTAAAACCACAACAAATCCACAAAAATATACGGAAAATCAGCAAGAAGAAACAAGAGTAACCATAACTTCAAATGTTGTAATTAGAACCCCAATGAAAAATTAAAAGAATGTCCAGCAAAACACTGACGCTGAATACAATTCCAGTCAAATTACTGTTACAAATACCCCTCAAAACAAAACCACAAAACGTTCCCAAGATTTTATTCGGACTGTGAAGATGATACTGACTTAGTGATTCTGCAGTGTTCAAAAAATAAAGGACAAACAATTTCGATAAAAATTCCGACTACTCTGTTTGTGATGGCAATTCACAGAAATGCAAAATGTTGAAGAAGAAGATGACAACTCACAAGAAAATATGACAGACAATGATAATGACTCAGTTTTAGATGTAAAATCGGCAGATATTGGTTCTTACCTTCTTGTCAAAATTGATATAACGAAAGCTATTAAGTATTACATCAGAAAAGTCGTGGAAAAATGTATTGAAAGTGAAATTTTTGAGACATAAACGTAGTGGAAAGTTTATCTGACCGACAATTGACGGTATACTTGACTGATATTGAAAAGATTTTGCCAAACCCGTGTGAAGAACGTAGAGGAAAAATTTTGATATTCGGAAATTAAATAAATATAAAATTAGTAATATTTATTTATTGGACTGAATATAATGATAAGTATTACTTGTTTTTGTGACTAATAGTCAATAACTGATTGTTTATTAATTCAATTGAGGAAATTGTTATTTTTGTTACAATATGCGAAATAGTTGTTAGTATACTTGATTTTCAGTACCTACATTTTAAGATATATAATGATTACTGTAATCTAAATGAGAATCACTACGTTCTAAAATATAAAATTTAATTAAAAAATAAAAAAATTACATTTATTTGTCAAGTCACTATCAAGTCACAATTGTTACCCTAAATTGCTTGAGTTTGAAAGTAAAGACGGCTTTTTTCATATTAAACAATATTATGTTGTTCCTAATAATAAATCTATATACCTGCCGTTATATTTATATATATATATAGATATAGATATAGATATATTTAATGCCTGCAAATATTGTACCTATAGACTTGTCCTTATTGTCATATCATAACTTATAATTAAGATAAATAAATTAGTACCTACCTACCTCTTTTATAACTTTTTATGATTTGACCGTTTATGATGTAGATGAAGGGCGAAGTCAAACTTATAAGCCTAAAAGTAACAAATAACGATGCCTCTTTATTTAAAGTTGATAAGAAAGATATATCTTATGTGTCTTTCTATGACATACTGGAGATATTACCTAATCCTAGTCTGATTCTTAAGGGCAATAGAGTCTATTTTAAGTTTTCAAAAAGTCTAGATGCCTTTGAAAAGGCTTAAAAGAAATTATAATTTGTCAAAGAATTTTTTTAAAATAATTATATTCCTTGTTTTTAAAAAGGTTTTGTTTTTAATTATTTTAGTTTCAATGTTTGTTTCTAACATATTATTAGTGATTTCGTTTAGGTGGTGTTTATATTCCTTCATTAATTACACTTTTCTATGTTTCAAATCTTAAGAGTTCCAATTTTATGTACTGTGATTTAAATTCTAAGGTCTCATGTAAAAATACTGACTCTTACACTACATAAATTGAGAGTAGTGTCGGTCAGAATATATTTCAAAAAATTTTTTTTTAAATAACTTAAAGCTTTTATTTCACCATTTTATAATAGTTCGTTTCATGCACTTTTGATAAACACAAAAATTAAAGTTATTGCGCCAGAACAGAGGAAGATTAAGTTTGTCGAAAACGAGTTTTTTTTGTATGTAGTGTCAGTCACATTTATATTTTACTAAATAATTGATATTTCAAAATATCATTGGTTGCCATTTTTACTCTATAGGATAATTGTTGAAACTGCTACAAAGCCATGTTTCAATTGAAACCAAAAACATAGTACTAGTCATAATATAAGACAAAACAAAACACAAATTGTGTCAAATGTAGAGTCAAGTCACATATGGAAATTGCCCATGCTACCACGCTTCAACATACAAAGTCACTCTTTAAAGTTTAATACTAGAACTTTTTGTTTTGTAACACCCGATAAACTCACAATTTTCAACAAAGGTTTTTCATTGATATTTTAGAGCAAACCACTTACCTTGACTAACAATAACATATTAACACATATATCTACAATATATCGCACCCTTAGAATGAAAGTGACTTAATTCAAAATTTCTGTAATACTCGTTTTTACAATAAACTGACCTTAAAAAGAATAATCTATAACCCCTGTAAAGAAAGAGACCTATTTCTAAGTATAACAGAGACAACGCTTATTTCGGTCTCTTTCACTCGTTCCGCTATTTGTTTACGCATATTGTGTGAAAGAGCCAGAACTAGTATTACGTCAGATGCGCTTGCGAGTGAACGTGTAAAATATCGGCGGATCTCAGAAAGTGTATGTTTATTGCGAATACTGCCACGGTAAGTTACACAATATTTTTTGTCATAAAGTGACATTTTGCTTAATACGTCTTTATAGAACAAAATATGTAATAGTATTCAGTGACCTTTTAAGGATTAGGTCTATTTAGTAAAAAATAATTATAAAAGACAAACGACACTTATAATAATAGGTCTGTCTATGACTAAAGGCATATTCATTATTTTTGTTATTCTTAATATTGAACCTGTTTATTACTAAAATTAAAAAGTTTAAGTTGTAACTTTTTTGGAATATGCCCCTATAATATTAAAGGTGTGTGTTATGTTAAGATATTTAGGTAAACACAGCCACACATCAGTGTATTCAGATCTGTGAATTTCTACAATCGATCGATTCTCACCTTAATTTCCAACACGTTTTGATAAGATTTTATTTACCTGATGTGGCTATTTTACCTACAACTACTAACAAATAAATTGGTGGGTGTAAAGAATAATGATCATGATCTTCAGTAATGAATTGGTATATTGTTTCAGACTTAATTAACGAGTTTACTTCTCAAAATGACATAAAAACAAGTTAAAGATATGTTTACTTTGATGGGAATAACACCGCCAAAATTGGAGAGTGATGAAAATAAACAAGACAGAGAGCCTTTGGTTGAATGTCTTAATAGCGATACTGCTCAATGGGTAGACAATCAGTATCATGTTACAATGAACAACCCATCTATTACGAATGATTGCAGTGGCGAAAAAGAAAATTAACCTAATTTTGATACTGTGCCGGATGAATTCTCGTTACTACCTCCAACACAAACAACTCAAAGTGAAGGCTTACATACAGATACCTATCAGGATCATGTTGATAGTGACGTAATAAATGATAGCTACGAGGATCACGTGGAAGAAACTCCGTCACAGAAAACTACCATTAATTCTAAACCAAATGACAGGCCACCGTTATCATCTCAAATTTCATCTGATTCTCGCCCTAGAAGAAAATCTACTCCAAGTGATAAATACAAGATTAATTCACCATTGCACTCCAGTGAAAGCGATGTGGACCTAAGCGATAGCGACCCGACGTTTATTGTGCCAAACAAAAAGAATTCCAAAAATTGTAAGAGTTTAACGAATTTTGCCTCACACTCATCTCATCAGACATCTCCTCTTAACAATTCACCTACTCGTAGTTTGTCGTCAAAGAAAAAATCCTCCAGTAGTTCATCCAGTAGCAGTTCTTCATCCAGCGGTAGTTCTTCGTCCAGCAGCAGTTCCTCATCCAGCAGTAGATCATCATCAACTAGCAGTAGTGCATCACGCGACCAAAACACCAATAATCAAGGTAACAGTTCTTTACCCATAAGCAGGAAAAGGAAAAGGGATACAACTAAATGGAAGCAGATGTCAGCTAAAATTGCAAGGAATAGTGGCCAAACTTATACTTCTAATTCTAAATCAAAACGTCAAGTCGAACACGGTCCGTAAAGCCACCGTGTTCTGAAAAGTGTAGGCTGAAATGTCGAGAAAAGATTAATAAAGAGCAGAGATTAAGTATTTTTAAAAATTTCTGGGATTTGAATGACATTAATCTACAGCGCTTCTTTATAAATTCAAGTATGACCGAAATAACTCCAAAATATCGTTACTCTAATGCTCAAAATCCAAGAAAATTTACCACTCATTCTATTTTACTCTAGATAATGGAAAACAGCGAGTATGCAAGACATTTTTTTTGAAAACTTTAGACTTTTCTGATCGCATGATTCGCACCGTTAAAAGCAAGAGAAACAGTGAAGGTTTCGTGCAGAAAGACTTGAGAGGAAAGCATGATAGACACATGAAAGTTGACGCAAATATTATTCAAGATATGAGAGACCACATTAATTCTATTCCCCGCATAGAGTCTCATTATTTAAGAGCACAGACATCACGAGAGTACATCGACGGTTCAAGAACGATTACAGAAATATACAAAGACTATGTTGATAATCAAAAACAAAATGGTAAGACCTACGGCAAGTTTAACAAGTTCTATGAGATATTTACTACTGAGTTTAATATTGGCTTTTTCAAACCAAAAAAAGATCAGTGCAATTTATGTAATCAATATTTACTAAGTCCAGAGGCTAACAGGAAAGATATTCAAGAAAAATATGACACTCATGTAGAGGAGAAAGTTTTGTCCCGAGAAGAAAAGCGAAAAGATTGCGAAAACGTTAGTGATACGACTGCTTGCGCAGTTTTTGATCTTCAGGCTGTGATGCAATGTCCAACGGGTGAAATTTCTGCCTTTTACTATAAATCGAGGCTCAACAGTTTTAATTTTACTGTAGTTGAGTTAGATAAACCAAAAGAAGCCAAATCTGATCGAAAATATTACTGCTATAAAAGCGTGAATTGCTATTTTTGGGACGAAACTTACGGTAAGAGAGGCTCAAACGAATTAGGATCTTGCTTATTTAACTACCTTCAATCCATTGATGCACGATCAGAAGGGAAAAAAGTAGACGTCATTTTTTATTCTGACAACTGTGGTGGTCAGAATAAAAATAAATTTATTGCGAGTTTCTTTTCATTTGCGGTTGTGTATTTTGAAAACATACATTCCATAACCCATAAATTTTTAATACAAGGCCATACGGAAAATGAAGGGGACAGCGTGCATAGTTTGATAGAGAAAGAAGTGAAAAAGAATCTTAAGTCTGGTCCCTTATACGTTCCACAACAATATGTCACCTTGATAAGAAGTGCTAAGAAGAACGGATCCCCATTTATAGTTCATGAACTTGATTTTAATTATTTTTATGATTTAAAAGATCTACAAGTTCAATGGGGCTACAATTATACTGAAAATGAAGATAGAGAACCGTGTAACTGGGGCAATATTAAATTGTTAAAGTTTACCAAAGAAGAACCATTTCTTATCTATTACAAGACATCTTACAAAGATGATTTTAAGAAACTCAACGTCAGAAACAAGAGGAAGAAAATGCCAACATTAGAATAATTAGAATTGAAAAAACTATATTCAAATAGGCTTGAGCTAAGTATCAACAAAAAAAAGGATCTCCGTGATTTACTTAGCAAGAACTTGATACCAAATGTTAATGCTGCTTTTTATCAATCTTTAATTGAAGAATAGATAATAAACTCCTTATTAAAACAAAGTTACTATAATGTTAATCTTCATGAAACGGAGAACAATTTAGAAGTTATTTTTTGTTGTGTTTGTTATAAGTACCTACTTATTTTATTTTCTAACTAAAATAGTTACTCTTTACTGTGATTTGTAGTTAAAAGGAGATTAAGCGGCAAATGTTAATCTTAATAAGATAAAAGATAGTTTTCGTTTTGTTTTCAAAGTATGAGAATAGTTTTTTTGTTTTCAAAGTATGAGAATTTTATTTTCTAATTTAAAAAAAAATCTTTGTGATTTTCAGTTATTAAGTTTGCTAAAGTGATTAAACATCAGACTTTCAAAATTGCTAAGTTTGTAAGAATCAATATCTTACAATATTTTGAAAGTCTTGATACAAACTGGAACTGCATAATGTTACGGGTAACGTAAGAATAAGTTTTTAAAATAATTAGTTTATTTGCTAGGCGAAATATCAATGTATAACTACCTTCTACTTGATTAATAATAAAACTTGAATAAATATAATAAAGACTGTTATTAAGACTGAAATAAATAAATACATTCAGATTTTTATAACATTGCATTTTAATTTAATACCCTATGTCCAAATAACTTTCAGTATGACACTGTCTTATTATTTATTGTGCCCACGGAATTATTTCCAATATGTGTCATAAACTGACTTAATTCTTAAAAAGACATAGAATGACAAACATAATTTTGAAATAAAGTGGTTTAATTTGAAACTACTTTATATTTTATGTTAAAATATATATAAAAAAATACTATAAACATAAATTTGCATTGTCATTGTGATCTCAAAAGGCTAATCCACAAATCTGGTAAAAATCAGTAGTAAGCCATTAAAAACGGAAGAGATAATATATTAAGATGTATTCAGTATTATAATTTTTTGATGACGATCTTGCTCATTTCCCACAAATTGCATTTTTTGGATTCGGTCACTTTCATTCTAAGGGTGCGATATACAGTAACAACACATATAGGTATATAAATATAGTAACAACACATATAGGTATATATCACACATAATTGCAGCCTCTCAGCTTTATCTTGTTAAAATTTCAGTTAAAAAAACATGTTATAGTTTGTCTTGTTTTTGCAAAGGAATCTATCGAGAAGGGTAGGTGGGTGATTTTGGCGTCCCACCCGTCACATATGTTCAAATGAATGTTGTGAATATAGAATGACTATATTGAAACCCTTTTAAACTCTGCAGTATCAGAAGGTTATGTGGCTATGGCCTGGTATGTTATTTATTAGAAAATTTATAATAAATTAAGGAGATATAAACAAAAGTACAAATTGAACGGAGTTAGAATGTCCCACCCGTCACAATGGAATGACCCTTTAGCTATTTCCAAACCACGCCAAGTCTTGTGACAACACGTCAATCCATTGATTGTTTAGTCAGTCATGATTTCTAACTCTTACAGAGGTTGGATACTAGGCCCCCCTTACCATCAAATAATACTCCTGCATATGCTGGTAATGTGCCAATCAATGAAAAGAAAATGTCTGATTTATAAAAACTAGAAAGCAGAGCACCAAACTTTCAATACAGAGGTTTTTGTATGGCCAACAACTTCAGCAAACAATAAATATCACGAAAACCAAGATGATTAACTAACAGTTCTTCTGAAAATATTTGATTTTGTGTGATGAGAGGTCATTTTGAAAAAGGCATTAGTCCTGAAACATAAATCAAAAATATCTGTATGATAAATGCATTTTTTTTTTATAAATAAAAGTCATAAAATTCATATTTCTTTTATTTAACTACCATGTTCAGTTTCTTAACCACCAATAACTTTTTTTACAATAAATATATTTTTGGTGTTCCTGAAAAGTTTTAATTAATGGACTTTGAGGGGTTCAATTACAGGGTTCGAGAGAGAGCTAAGAAAAGACTGTACAAAATTTACAATAAAATTTGATGGAGATGGTATATATACAGAGAGGAAAATAATATGTTTGACTTTTACTGCAACACTGGAGAGATTGTTGCTATGTACAGGGATATTTACATTTAAATATGGTACAGAGCTTTTGATGAGTAAGGCAGCACAACCATACCCATCCGGATGGAATCTTAACCCTGAACAACTAACCTTCGTCAAATCGACGAATACGCGACACAAAATAGGCTATCTCTTTGTAAAGCGGGCGCCAGTGATCGTGTCGCGACTTGTCAACTCAGTGCCTCTCGTGCTCTTTCAGAAAGCGGTTGTGTGCGGCAGGTAAGTTTTAAAGTTTTTGAGATATTCAATATTTAGTCGTCGTTTCGACGAATGGTTAGTGTTTGTGTCACTTTTCATATTTAAATTGAATATTTTATTTCACAGTTTTCTTTGTGATGGCTTCAAAACAACCACTATCGGAAGAAAATATTACTCGTTTACTGTTAGAAGAGGATGATACGAGCATACCGGAGGATTCATGCAGTGAAAATGAAGATAATTTAGAAGATGATTATGTGAAAAGTGATGCTCAAGACGAGTCGTCAGATCGCGAAGATAGCTCACTAAACATTCCTGGGCCGTCTACATCGACGTCACAAACACCACTTGATTTAGGTCAAGAAAATTCAAGTTCAAATAGTAACATATTGACATTGACACAAAGTAATATCCGTGGTAAAAACCGTCATGTTTGGGCCACCAGCAAAGGACGTTCTACAGGCAGAGCGGCGCATATAAATATTATTCGGGTTGCTAGAGGACCAACTCGAGCTGTTAGGGGTATTGTGGATCCACTGGTGTTGTTCAGCCAGTTCTTTACAGATGAGATAGTGGACATCATAGTGAAGTGGACGAATGAAGAAATTGGTGTCAAAAAAGAAAACTATGACCAATTATCTTCCACGCAGAATAATACGTGTAACGAAGAAATCAAAGCCCTTATCGGCATTCTAGTTTTGACTGCAGCTCTCAAAGACAACCATTTATCCCTCGAAGAACTCTTCAACACTGAGTATTCTGGTACAAGATACGTCTCATGTATGAGTAAAGAACGATTTGCTTTCCTTTTGCGATGTCTTCGATTCGACGACAAAACGTTTCGATTACAACGACAGAAAGATGATCCTTTTACACCGATAAGAGAGATATGGGAAATGCTCATAACTAAGTGTCGAGATAACTATGAGGCTGGAAGCAACGTCACAATTGATAAGCAACTGTTGGCATTTCGTGGGAGATGTAAATTCAGAATGTATATTCCGAACAAGCCTGCAAAGTATGGCCTCAAATTAGAAATGCTTTGTGATAGCGGCACTAAATATATGATCGACTGTGCTCCATATCTTGGAAAAGGCACTGAAACTGGAGGCTTGCCTTTGGGAGAATACTTTGTAAAGGAACTTACACGAAGCATCCATGGTACGAACAGAAACGTAACCATGGATAATTGGTTTACGTCGATACCCTTGGCGAAACAATTACTTCTGGAGCCTTATAGACTGACAATTGTGGGTACATTACGATCCAATAAAAGAGAAATTCCTGAAGAGATAAAAAATAGTCGCTCAAGGAATGTAAATACCTCCATGTTTTGCTATGATGGTCCGCTTACGCTTCTTTCGTACAAGCCGAAGCCGTCAAAAATTACAGTGAATCCCGAGACACATAAGCCAAATTTGATTGAATTTTACAACAGCACAAAAGGTGGTGTGGACACTTTTGACCAGATGTGTTCGGTGATGACTTGCAACAGAAAAACTAATCGGTGGCCCATGTGCATCTTCTACGACATGCTAAATATCGCTTGTATCAATAGCTACATAATTTACTGCCATAATGTGTCAACTCTGGGACAAAAGATAATGAGCCGTCGTAATTATATGAAAGAATTGCATTCCCAACTTGTAAAACCGTGGCTCGAAACACGACTGCAAATGCCCACAATGCCCACGCATACAAAAACGAAAATACAAAATGTATTAGGGATTGGTACTGATGTTGAAGGTGGTGATCGTGACGAAGTGCAGTCAACGTCGAGAAATGAGTCTGTATCGACAGGTCAAAATATAAGAAAAAGGAAAATTTGCGGTATATGTTCCTATAAGAAACGGCGTATGACAAAGTCCATTTGCTCACAGTGCAGCATCCCAATCTGCGGTGAAAATAAGATTGATTTCTGCACTAGTTGCGCAGACAAAAAATAGCTTTTATATATTTTTTTATATTACTAAGATCTCGTTCTATAAGTACTTAAGAGAAGAATATGATTTTTTTTTGTTTAAATATTTTTGTTAATTTTCCAAAGAATAACGTTTTTTTGATCTCATGAAAACCAAGTGCCTTACTAAAAATGTTAAGTTTGAATAAATATTTCTCATTACTTTATTTTTTGTAGTTTTATTTGTAAATGTAACCTATGTTATTTAATTGTTCAGAAGAATTTAGATAAAAAACAGCATAATTCACCTAAAAATACCACGTTAAAAACATGTTCGTTGAAACGACGAATGGTTAGTTTTAATAGGGTACTCTGGAAGGTTAGTGGTCTAGGGTTAAAAAAGGAACCAGGTTTAAGCCATGGTTCAGAAAGTGCTTTGATACATAGATTGTATTTTGTTATCGAATAAGTTAATTCAGATTTTTTGCTGCGTATACCTTGGCAATTCCACTGGATTGCCAGATCCATTATTGGAAAGGCGATTAATATTAGCTATAATTGAGGTGGCATTGGACGGTATATATGGGCAGGAAGGTAAAAGCTTGACTAAGCTTAGAATGAATTCAGAAAAAGTAACATCAGATACATCAGAGTCTTGTACATTGTTATTCAAGGCTGCCTCTCTGTTATATGGAACCTGAGGGTCAGCTACAATAGATTTACGTGCTGCTTGGTTAAAGCCTACCCTTTTAATACGCACAAGGTTTCAAATGAATTGTTTTTCTATAGGAAGAAGATAGCTGGTGAGGTAAGAATTTCACTGTATAAAATTTTGGAGCATGAATGTAATTTTGAGGCTTTGTTGTATGAAATTGAATTTCAGACATTGTTGTTTTGATATTTCTTTGCCTTTCAAACTCAGGACAGCACTTGCTAGTAGCAAAGTGGAATCTCCAACAAGACAGACCGGAGGCTGCATCTTCCTCTATGTGCAATCATTTCCACTATAGCCATTTCCACACTTGAAACACCTAGGTTTAGACCTGCAACTGAACTATAACCTTAAAATTTTAATGGCAGATTTTTATTATGGGTAACCCTCAGGAGTAGTAATTTGTTCCAAAGTTTCTTCAATAAACCAGTCTGCTGGAATTCATCTAACAAGGCCAAGTTTTGTGATATTAAATAATGGGATAAATGATTTATAACCATGTTCAACTATAATTTTGTTAGAAGTGAATAAATAAGCTTCATCAGCATCGTCAAAGTTCATGCTGATTCTGTCTTCCAATACCATATACCGACCTTGATAATAAATCCCTTGTTAGAAACTAGGGCAGGTATGTCTGTTTCGGCATCTGACAGAGATGAAACAGAAATAAATTCACTTGGTGAAGGTACCGTTTGAGCTAATTCAGTGATGCAAATGGGAGGGCCCGGATCCGGATCAGACTCGGAATCGGTCTCCATAACAAATGATAATCAAGCTAACTTGTCACTAGTATGGTGGATAAACTTATAGTAATAATTACCCTAATAATACTTACTAAAATGAATTTTTAAACGTGTAACTAAATGATTTATGTAAAAAAATAGGTTGGGGTGTACAAAAGGTGGCGCTGAGAAAAAAAAGATCATTTTTTCCCTTGTTACTCTGACCAATAAATACATATATGATGATAAAATAGGCAAAAAAATGTCAGAAATAATTGAACAACACAGCATTCACTAACGTTCCACTGACTTTTTTTTTTAAATTTATTTTCTTGCACAGACTACACTATCCAAAATCCAAGAGGCTAGCCAAGAGTGTGTTCCAAAAATCAACGAGGAAGTTAAAAAAGTGGTTTTGTGATGCCCGTGGTATTTTCCAACTATCAAGTTAAATTCTTTACACTCTCAGTGTGAACTGTCAAATCATAACTTTTAATGGAATTTGTACGAAGTACATTTTATAACTTGGGCGACTATTACTCGTTAGCCTGTACAGTGTACTTACCCGGGATAGTTTTCTTTTTAAATTCATTATATGCACTACCACAAATTAATTTTTTGCTTCGATAGGCCTAGACCTAGCTACTTTTTGAGATTATATAAAAGTGTGCCGCTAACAACTAGAAATCGAGCGACAACGCCCTGCGTGACTCCATATAAGTATTGCCAGTATATTTTAACGTAGGTATTTAGAATACGATGTGTAGTAGATATAGTAACTACGGCTACGGCGCGTTAAAGATTATTTTATTATATCCTTAAATTTTGGTAGGTCCCATAATGGTAGGTACCTACACAAAGTTACCCGCAACGTGGGTCAAGTGAACGCAATATTAAATAAAACTTACTGTAAATTAAAAAATACTATCTTTTTAAGCGACTTCAAATAAAAGGTTCTCAGGTTGACCTCTATGTTTGTATGCATGTATGTATGTCCGCGATTATCTTGCGTTCGACTAAACCGCTTTTCTTTTTTCTATAAATGTTTTACTTGAGTCTTATTTTTTAAGCGTAGTGAGCCCGTATTTACCAAAGTGCACACACATTTCGTCCGAATGACTATTAACTTTACATATGATGATAGCTAGATACATTTACCCTTTACCTGTGCGGGAGCAACATTTAAAAATATTTTTTAACAATTTGTATGGCTTTAGGTCAACAAGATGCTTATACTGGGAAAATTTGAAGACAGCTCCAATCGTTTAGCGGTAAACCCTGTGAGACAGACAGATGGACACGTGAGTGAAAGCAATAGGGCTCCGTTAGAACCCAAGTACGGAACCCTAAAAAATAAAATCAACATTTAAAATCTAGTCATAAAAAATAACAATTGAATTCATGCATAGGTACCTACCTATCTCGTCTCAAAAAATGTTCAAGTTCCCAATACATGAGTCATGACTGTTTTAAATTCATTGTTTATGGTAGTATGTGTGTTTTTATCGTAGTGTATGTACCTCAATCGCTCGTTTTGCAACCAAAATTTATGTTAGTAACATTTCAAAGCAACACGAACGATAGGTGTCGGTGGCAAAACTGGCGTTATCAAACGTGGGAATTTTTTATCCTAAAATTAACGCGCTCTTAGACACAAAGTATTGGGGAGAGACAAAAATGTTAAATGTAAGAAGTTAATGAAAACTTCTAAAGTGGGTGATATACATACCTTAAAGACCCCAGTTTCAAAGTACGACAAAGTTCATCGGCTCAGCAACATAGGAAGCATTGTGTTGTGTAGGAATTATTTAATTCTATGTTTTAAATAAGAATTAAAAGTAATTTCTATCATGTAATAGGAAGTTATGTATGAACATGTAAATTATTTTGAAACAAATTATCCAGGAATAATTACTTAAACAAAAACAGGAGACGGGACGAAATATCTACTACTGCAATAATGTGACAGCTCGTGGCTTGCGGGCGTGACACACGGCGAGCCGAGGCGGGATACGAGTAAAATTTCAAACTGGTTGGATATCTGACAAACATACTTGACTGTTCTTTAAATTTGCGTACTTAGGCTGACACACTGTCTAAAGAGGTCGTCAAGCTATAAGTACGCGAACTTACTCGTACGTTTATCACCCACTTTAGAGCAAATTGCTAAACTAAAGTTGCGGGTTCAAAATCAAAACATAAATATTTTTTAGATTACAATTATTCCTACATCAGGAAATGATAAGATATCATGGCCTTTTTTGATATTGGAAGTCGAAAATCAAGGAAAAACCACTTAAACTCTAGTGATATAGAAAATAACATAATGGCATTTTAATATTATCTGCCTACATTTTTCACATTATTCACGCTGGGTAACACTTCACAGTTCTTGCAAAACCCCTAACTATTCTTTTTGGTGCCTGTCTTTCATTTCCAACAATTGACTTAATTATTGTTCTTCAAAGTTCTCCTTTTCTGTGATCGTCTTATTTTGTCGTCTTGGTCATTGTGCAACTAACCTATTAATTAATTCCCTTTTTTTTCTGAGACATTGGGTTTTTAGCTAAGTTACTGCCAGAAGAACTAGGCTAGGACCAGCTTCTGTAGCAGTAGCCCTGGGATGAGCCCACATTGTGGATTGAAATATGTATTTCGTTCATCCTCTGAAACAATATATTTACTATTAAGTATGACATAATTGGCTTTTCTATATTTTTATCTACCTATTCCTTCAAATATGACCTTTTCTAAAATTTACTTGAGAAGTATTGGGTCTACCTGACACCTCATTTAAATGATTGGTAACTTTTGTATTACTAATGAAAAGTTGCAATAGACAGAATGAAAAGATGAGTACCAAAGCTTCTAATAAATGGTACTTAGAATCAAAATTAACCTACTAGAGTACAAGTAGGGCTGTACTTAACTCTCATAAGTTTCAATAAACAGAATCTTAATATTTAGCAATGCATCAAATAGGTTCAAAATATAAAATTAAGATGAGTGAAATAAGAAGTAAGCAATGTAATGGCAACGAAGAGTATAAAAGTAAACCTAAGTACATCAAAATAAGACCATGACATCCTGCCCAGGAATGACAGGATGGCAAGTTTATTGTGGTCTTAATTTTTCTTAGGTTTTTGTAAGCCCGCAAGTTTTATTTGGCACTAAAGAAGTTTTCATTACGCTCATGAATTTTGGTGGCAATTTCTTCCCAAATATTTTTATGTATATTCCCACCACTTTGGAAGCTATGTCAATGCTCTTCATATAAACTTAGCATTAACACAACACAATTTGATGACCTCATAAGTATAGCAGGGCAACCAACAAAGTAAACCTGAAGATAACACAATGCCAGTACTTACTAAAATATTAGAAACACTTGAAACACATAACCTATCCAAAATTTATAAACCCATCATCACTGACGTCACATTGTGTTTCTGTGCTGTTGAGTGTTGTTTGGAAGGCAGTATGAATATCGCTTGCCAAGCCTATTAAATCTCGACTTCCACCTACGAAGCTAAAAATAATTAGTTTGAATTAACTTATTGATATTACTCGACACTACTAGAGTAAGTAATAATGTAACTCTTACCTTCATTTGTATGCTGCAGCTCAAGTAGACTGCTCTGCTCATCATTTTCATCTGTTTAATTGATTAACCAATTGCTCCAAGTAGGTATGCATTGTCTGAAATAATTTGTAAAGTTTCAAACGGCGTATTTAACAGGAAATTTATAAAATGTATGTTTTAATGAGTATGTATCACTCTCTCTCAAAACTTTAATCTGGAGAGTTGCAATGGTATTAACAGCAATGTAATGTTACCATAATGGCTGCAAGTTCCATTATAATTTAAATTATAAATGGTCTGAGAAATTGTGTGATCGTGATAAAATCAATTGAATAATAAAATTAAATTTTTAAAAATAAACAACAGTTCGAAAGTTCGAGCCAAAAAAAACAATAACAACAAACCTTCATGTGTCAGTTTGACGTTTGTTGACCGTGCTTACCTTTAAGAAATTCACAAAGAACAATAAAAAATTCAACGACATTTATTTTTCGAGTAACAAAAACGTTGCTAGGTAACGATAGAGACGTATCTCAACATCCCATCTCCTTTTTTAAACAAAACTGTTTGTTAAGTGGAGGTTCCTGCTAGCTTGCACAATTCCTGAAGCCGAGGTCTAAATAGAGGCTCTATCAGCCAGCTGATCCTTCGTGGCTATCTTCTCAACTCTTAAATCTTTATCAACAACGCACTGCCTCACAAAAAAATGTCTTAGCTTTATGTGCTTCGTCCGCTGGTGAGTTTCATACGGTGGATCATGAGCCAATCTTATTGCAGATTCACTATCAATAAAGAGCTGAGGGATTATCTTCGTTCCAGCAATTTGCATGAAATCAATTATCCGTGTAATCCATATTATCTCTCTTGCGGTCTCGCTAGCAGCCACAATTTCAGCTTCTGTAGAGGATATAGCGACAGTGGACTGACGCTTGCTTTGCCATGCTATAGCACCATTGGCGTAAAGGCATATCATGCCACTCGTTGAGCGTCCAGTACAGCTGTCACCTCCGTGATCAGCGTCGCTGTAGCACCGTAAGCCTTGGAGCACAGTGGAAGGCTTGTAAGTAATTCCGTAGTTTACGGTGCCCTTAACATAGCGCAAAATTCGCTTAACTCTCGCTACGTCTTCAGGTTTTGGGTCGTCAAGTGTGCGTGATACTATTCCGACGGCGAACGCAATGTCTGGTCTTGTGCCGACCATCAGGTAAGATAGTGCGCCAACAGCTTGACGATAAGGAAAGTTCTGTGTCTCATTACTATCCTTCGTGGACAGCACGGTATCTTTTACGATCGGTGTCGTAGCTGCTTTACAGTCTTGCATACCGAATCGTTCTAGTAGCCGTCTTGCGTAACCTTTCTGGTCAATCTTAATTGTCCCATCACTTTTCCTTTCTATTTCTATTCCCAGAAAATAGGAACCACATTTGGTCGTTATTTTAAAACGTTGCCTCATCTCATTTAAAAACTTCGCAGTTTCTTCAGAGCTCGCAGAAGCAATTAAACCGTCATCGACGTACAGAGCCATAATCAGCTTCTTTTTACCCTCTCCTCTTTTAAATAAGCATGGGTCACTTTCACATTGCTTGAAGCCAAGTTTAAGGATGTGCTCAGTTATTGTGGAGTTCCAGCATCGCGGAGCTTGCTTAAGGCCATAAAGACTCCGTTTAAGCTTGCAAACTTTTCCATCATTGCTTGAGTATCCTTCAGGCGGTTTCATGTATATCTCTTCTTTCAATGTTCCGTACAAAAATGCAGTCGATACATCGAACTGAGAAAGTGAAAGTTTTTCCTGAGCAGCGATACTGAGCATTGCTCTTATTGTGCTAGTCTTTGCAACAGGACTGAAGGTTTCGTCGTAGTCTAGGCCTTTTTTCTGCGAATAACCCTTAATTACTAAGCGGGCTTTGTATTTTTCTATACTACCATCTGGGTTTGTCTTAATCTGGTAAAGCCACTTGCATGGAATGGCTTTCCTTCCTTTGGGCAGGTGTGACATTTCCCAGGTTTCATTTTCTTTTAGTGAATTAATCTCACTATCCATTGCTTTGCGCCATTGTTCAGAATCCTTAGCTGTCATCGCTTCTTTGAACGTGCTTGGTTCTGTGAGAGGATCGTCGCTTAACGAATTAACGTTGAAACAAACGTTGCAGACAAAGTCCTTATATTTAGCTGATGGCTCAAGGTTTGAGCGATCTCGTAGCGTCATCCTGCCTTCTGCCTCAATTTCAGATGCAGACAGTGGCGAATCAATTCGACCTTCTTCTGTCTCTGGTTCATTTGCATCAACGACTTCATCATCTGCTTCTATCGTATCTTTGACCTCTTGCTCAAATAATGGCTCCTCAAAAGGTTGTTCTGCTTCAGAATGTGTGTCTGCCACAGGGACTTGTGCTTCAACCGGCGTTTCATTTTGTTTAGGCAATGGTCCAGCTGTTTGTTCATCTCGCTGATACGATGATGCAGTTGTTTCTCCATCGTTAGTTGTCAATGATTGCTGGTTATCACATTTGTCGTACTGGCTTTCATATTCAGGCACACCGAAGTTAAATTGGGTATCAGGCCTGTTGACATCATTGTTACCTTGCATAGCATCAGGTTCTTTGTTATCTTGAAGATGACCCAACAAGGGATTCTCATCGAAAATGACGTCTCTTGATCGTATGAGTTTGAAAGAGTCGGAGTCCCATATACGATAACCGTCGTCATAGTCGTAACCGATCAGTATTCCCTTTTGTGCCTTTCTTTCCAACTTTCTTCTTCGTTGTTTAGGAACATGTGGATAGCAGTGAGATCCAATTATTCTTAAATGGCTCAGTCTGGGCTTCTTATGGTGCCATAGTTCATACGGGGATTTTCCATCGATACAGGTAGGCCCTGTTCTGTTCAAAATATACACCGATGCCATAACCATTTCAGCCCATAGTCCTGTAGGAATTTTGGCATGTGCATGCATTAGACTTCGTGCCATTTCCACAACTGTTCTATTTTCTCTCTCCGTTGGATTCTGTTGTGGAGTGTAGGGCATCGTCATTCTCTGCTTAATGCCTTCTTTGTTGAGAATTGCTTGTACCTTGCCGTTGTCGAACTCACCGCCATTATCGCTGAGCAGTTCCTTTATTACAACTCCAGCTGCTTTCACTTCAGACAGCATTAGTGACAGCTTCGCGTGTACTTCAGCTTTTTCTCGCATAAAATAAACAAATCTATAGCGCGTGTAATCATCTTTGAAGAGGACGAAATATCGCAGCTTTGAAATTGAGTAGGGAAAGGGTCCGCAAACATCTGCATATACCAATTCTCCAGGTCGTGTTGCCTTCTCTCTGGTTCCAAACTTTAATCTGTGGTGTTTTCCATAGATGCAACCTTCACATAGCTCTTTGGTTACTTCTGCTTTAATGTTGAACTCTCTTTCTATCAATTTCTTCACATGACTCTTGTTTTGATGGCCTAGTCTTTCATGATATAGTTGTAACAAATTTGAAGTTGTTGACAACTGGTTCACTCGTACAGTTGGTTTCAGACATCTCAATTTCAGTTTAAATAGTCCTCCAAACTTGCTGCGGGTGCTAATGACTTTTATTTGTCCATCTACTTTGAGAGTGCATTGTGTTGTGGTTGACTCAAAAACACTTTTGTCCGATTTGTCATGGGTAGCGAGTACTGAGTATAAATTTCTGCTAATGCTGGGTACGTACCAAACATCCTTTAACAGTATCGGCTCTGGTTTGCCATTTACATCAGCCTCTACAAGAATATTTCCAATGCCTAGGGCTTCAATACATTGGCCATTCGCGCCGGTCACTGTGTGCTGGCTTTTGAAATAGGTAAAGCTTTGAAACAGGTCTCCCCTATTAGTGGCATGACTGGTTGCTCCATTGTCCACGTACCAATTTTCCAAGTCCCTTGTTTCGCCAAATCCTTCTGCCGAATGTAATGTCAAAATTGTCAGATTCATGTTAACAGTGTTGGATTCCTTGGGCGGTCTGCCATCATGGATCCATTTCTTGCAACTTCTAACTCTATGGCCCTTTTCTTTACAATAATTGCAAATGATTTCCTTCTTGGAATAATTCTTCTTCTTACCCTTGTCCGTCTTTGCATACAAAGCTTCTGTAACAGTCTCGTCTTCTCTGACACTTAAGTCATTCTGACATAGAACTCTTTCATGTGCGCATAATTGACTTGTCAGGTTTTCAACTGAGCGTTCCTTTTTTGAAATTAACAGCCAACTGGACTTAAATCCTAGATATTCTGAAGGTATTGTGTCTAGGATTTTACATATTAGGAGAATTTCTGGTAGTTTCGCCTCATTCTGTAATTCCATACACAATTCGCTCCAGATGTTCTTTAGAACTGACACATGAGTTATGATGTCGTGATCTCGGTCCTTTTTGTAACTGAAGAATTTCAGGCATAGGTCATAGGTTTTGTCAACACACGTACCTCCAAATATGCGTTCTAGCTCATCCCACATGTCTTTTGCACTATCAAATCTCAGAACTTTTTGCAAGATGTCATCGGACATATTTGTCGTGAATAAAATTAAAATTGCACTATTCAAGCTTTCAAAACTCTGAAGACTTTCTTCAAACTTTACCTTTTCATCGGCTGTTGCTGTAGGCGCCACGGTTGGCCTGATTTTCTTTCCTTCTAGAATGTCAAGACATCCCGGCATTGCCTTAAGCACTATTTGAATTTTATATCTCCATGTTTTATAGTTTTTGGGATCCATGTTCCCTACTTGAACTTTGCAAGCATTTAGAATTGCTTTTTCCATGATCTCTGCTACCACTTTAAGAAATTCACAAAGAACAATAAAAAATTCAACGACATTTATTTTTCGAGTAACAAAAACGTTGCTAGGTAACGATAGAGACGTATCTAAACACTTACGACGCCTTTCCTCGTCACCGAAGGCACTGTTAGCTCACGGATATGACGTCACTAATGATAGTCATATTACTCAAGAGGCAGATTTGTAAGCAGTATTTGTTTCCTCTATGTTTGTAAGTGCAGTGAGTGCAATTCGAACCAATTTATGGGCGCGCCGATGGCGTAGTGGTTATATTCTCTTTGATGGCGCTATCGGCCCTTTCGGCGCAATTCGGACCGCAGCCTTAACGTAGTGATTATATTATTATATTAGTGTCAGTCCGCCACAAACACAAATTATATAGTATATGTTGTACCAACAGATAGGACACTCCCCTCATGACTGAATGAGTTAGAAGTTAAGCTTACGAGAGGAAACACCGCAAGATGGCGCTACTTCTAGTGATTGCGAAGTATCGATATTAGTGATGGCTGATTCGTTATCGATCTATTATGGTTTGATTTGTTGTATTGTTTTTTATAATTCTAAGTCAAATTCAAGTTTTGTCAGAGAAATTTTAGATTTATTTTAAGAATAAAGTGTATCAGGATGCAATGAAAGAAAACCACAACTGTTTTTTTTAATAACTTATTTATTTTAATACTTTTTTTGTCATTTAAAAGTTTATAAAACATCAGTGAAAGTAAATTTTCTTCTTTTCAAAGAATGTTGCAATTAATTTCCTTATATAATGCGTTAACATTAGTGCCTCCATTACAGGTCTTAATCCAGTCAACAGAAATATAAAAAAACTAGATATCTCCTCCGCACTCACTAAATTTGCGGCGTTATCGGCGTGGGATAATTGGTAGTGCGGCCGGTTGTTGCTGTGCAGAGGGCGTGGGTTCTATTCCCGCACTGGACAAACATCTATTTTTGTCTTGAGTGTGGGTGTATTTATGTATGTATTTACAAATAAAAGTAATGTTATGTATTTGTATTCATTGTCTGGTATCCATAACACAAGCTTTGCTTAATTTAGGGCCAGACGGCGTTGTGTGTAATGTCCAAATATATTTATTATCATTATTATTATATTCAAGGCAATTCCTTGATTAAAGTAAGAAAGCTTGCTATAGATGCAGCAATAGTTCGTCCACGTTTTGTTTGGTTATACATGCCGGGAACCATTAATTTTCGGGGATAGATCCCTATCCCTCCCTGTGCCAAATTTTAGCTCAATTGGATGCTCAGTTGCCATTTGAAGGAAGGAAGAACAAATTAACTCACTTTCGCATTTATTAACAAAAGATATGGCAGATGTGATAATTTCTGAATTATAGTCAATTCTTCCTCCTTATCTCTGTAATTTGCCAAATAAAAAAACTAAAATAATCGACACTCATAAGTAGATAACTAGACATATATAATTTACAGGTAAATTAAATTAAGTTTCCAAACAGTTTTAGAATATTTAACCTAGCTACCTACTTGCCTAAGAAGAAAACTTTTAATTGCTATTAAGTACGGAACCTTCAGCTCAGTGTACGATTCTCTGACTAGCGTTTAACCATTTTTTTTTAAATTTAGTATTTAGGTATCCAAGGTTTTGAATGTGGAGGAAGATGGAGATGTTAGTAAATGGGCTGTGATAAAACGGTGCACGAGATAACTTGCATTGTTTTGTTTTGTTTTCTGATTGTAACGAACGACCCATATCAAATATGATGTTCATCAATTGAACAACTAATCAACCTAAAATAGTCCACATTTGATTTAGCCCTTTCCCAATAAACGCCAACGCATCCAGTCAGTTCCAGCTACCTTTTTTTGCAAGACCAATGCCTTAAAGGCAGACGTATTCTAGAGTTCTAGAGTCCTAGTAGAGACCACAGTGCCCATTACAAGAGATAAACAATACAAAATAGTAACAGACATATATAGTAAAGAAAATATAACTTATATCAAGACAAACTAACTTATCATTAAATGTTTTTCATCATTGAAATTAATACATTATTAGTTATGTGTATTCAATAATATTATAGTGTATATTTATATGAATATTCTATTTTATCAGTACTCGTGCAGCGGGGGATCAGTACTTAATAGCATTTTAAGTTTTTGTGGAGTAAAATCATTACTTTTTGATTTTCCTAGTTTTTTTATACTTCTGTAAGGCAATTTTTTGAATAAACGTCATTTCACTTTCCCTTATTTTCTCCCTGACTGCTCCTTTTAAAATCAAATTTATATTTTTGCACCAGTTATGGATTTGTAATGTTGCAGCCATTATAAAAAAACAATTTTGCAATTCTGCTTTATGAGTGGAGCAGCCAAGCCAATCTACATCATATTTCTCATTAAATATATTTTTAATATTATCAATGATACCTTTTTTATGACAACTTTTATTTAAATAGTCATTAGTAATATTAACAATATTAGAAAATGCTACAATTATCTGTGTACTTGGGTATTTTAGGTTCTTATTTTTTAAAGAGGTGCGTTCTCTAAATTCTATTAATTTATGGACCTCCATAGTATCCTTTGATAGGTACGTTTTTGTGCATTGATGACACTTAATTTTTTTTGTCATTCTTCTGGCTATATATCCACAAGTATATGATCTGGCGTTAATATTTATTTTTTCTTTAATAACTTCGGAAAGTCTATTTTCCGAAATATTTTGTAGATTCTCGGTCTCATAGATAAAAAAATCCATATTCGGAGCAGATACAGGATCTGGACACATTAAATTCTTTAAGTCCAATATAGCTGTGCCTATATCCTCTTCACAATTGCTGTGTTTGGAGTGAACACTTAAAATATTAGTCACTAATAAAGATTTAAATGAGCTTTGGAAAGTATAGGTGTCCGGATTTACAAATCTGTAATTATACGATCTTATTTTTCCAAAAAAATTCTCCAAAGGGTCTTGATTCAAATTTCTGGTATAAAAAAAGATAATGTCTTCAGATAAAATTAGTTTTGCAATTCTAATAAGACTTTCCAAAGTTATAACCCAATTACGTAGAGTAGGGACAGATTTTGTTACATTTTCACCATTTTTATTTTCAATAAATTTTATATTTTTTATTATTTTAATAGCGCTTTGCCAAAATTGTATGTGTTGACTTTTTTTCTTCACTGGTCCGCGTAACTTTCCTGGAGTATTTCCACTTCTGGATCCGTTGCAGCTATCAAATAATTTATCAAAGAATTGTACAGCTTCAGCTGTATTTTTTATAGTAGGGCTGACTGTACTGCCGTCTTGCCGTTGTGCTGGAATTAAAAGTACAGTGAATCAATTAATATACTTATTGCATAACAAATACATTAAATATAATTAAAATGTTTGATTGCTTAATTGGTCTACCAGGCATCCTTTGGGTAAACTAATGGTTAAAGAAACAGATAGGTGATTGCTATTCCATAACTAATGATATATACATGTAAAGATAAAACATTGTAATATGTATAAAAAAATCGGCCAAGTGAGAGTCGGACTCGCTCACGAAGGGTTCCGTACCATTATCTATACAAACAGCAAAAAAATCACGTTTGTTGTATGGAAGCCCCCCTTAAATATTAGTTTTTTTTTTAATTTCACTATTTATTTTTAAAGTAAATATATAAATAAATATTCTGTAAATATTTCAAGCGTCTTCCTGTTGCCGTTATCAATATAGACATAGACATAGACATTTCTTTATTTAACACACAAATACAACACAAGCAAAAACATAAAAAAAAATATTTACACATAGTTATTACACAAGCATTTAGATAATACCTATTAAAAAAAAGAAAACAATAACAATAACATTAAGAAAATAAATACACAAAGAAGAAACTAATTCTAAGACTATTTACTAAATTATTATAAAAATTGTAATACATAAATAAAAAATAAATAAATTGATATTAATTAAAATAATAATGTCAATAATATGATCAGCTCAGATCGAGCAAAAACGAGCAAAAAAATTCACGTTTGTTGTATGGCATGTTTATTTTGTTTAATTTTTAGTATTTGTTGTTGAAGCGGCAAGAGAAATACATCTTCTGTGAAAATATCAACTGTCTAACTATCACGGTTCATGAGATACAGCCTGGTGACAGACGGACGGACGGACGGACGGAAGGGACGGACGGACAGCGGGGTCTTAGTAATAGGGTTCCGCTAATTACCCTTTGGGTACGGAACCCTAGAAATCGGCCAAGTGTGAGTCGGACTCGCGCACGAAGGGTTCCGTACCATTATCTATTAAAATGGCAAAAAAATTACGTTCGTTGTATAGGAGCCCCCTTAACTAATTATTTTATTTTGTATTTTTTATTATTTGTTATAGCGGCAACAGCAATACATCTTCTGTGAAAATTTCAACGGTCTAGCTATCACGGTTCATGGAATACATCCTGGTGACAGACGGACAGACGGACGGACGGACAGCGGAGCCTTAGTAATAGGGTTATAGTAATAATTTACTTACTAAATGTTGCTGTGTATCGCAAAGTTGCAGCCACACGTTCACTCAAAACTTTAGTGCAGTTGCTGACCTTCATTTTTTTTATTCTGTCAGGCATGATGTGCTCATCAGTTAATTTGGGCAACATTCTTATTTGCCCAATTTGACAATCATAATTATAAACATCTATTATGTCTTGCCATTTTACTACTTTTTCTTCGAAGAGCATGTTTTTTGTCAACATATTGTTTCTGATGCCTTTTAATAAATGTGGAGGATCGTAAATTACACTAATTTCACAACCTTGAATAAGTATCGTATCATCTGAAACAAAGAAAAAACACAGATTTGAATAAGCACATTGTTTTCAACGTCTATAGAGATTGTTAACATTAAGTTTAACATTAAATGATTTCGTGTTTAATTTAGAATCTCAGTATTAACATATCACACTTTTATCTCTTACTTACTATGCTTATTATACAGTGAATATTATTAATTTTTTATGTATAATGTTTACGGATTATATGGTCTACAATAAATATTTTTAGGGTTCCGTACCCAAAGAGTAATTAGCGGAACCCTATTACTAAGACTCCGCTGTCCGTCCGGCTGTCACCAGGCTGTATCTTATGAACCGTGATAGTTAGACAGTTGAAATTTTCACAGAAGATGTATTTCTATAGCCGCTATAACAACATATACTAAACACCAGAATAAAATAAATATTTAAGGGGGCTCCGATACAACAAACGTGATTTTTTTGCCGTTTTTATAGATAATGGTAGGGTACCCTTCGTGCGCTAGTCTGACTTGCACTTGGCCGATTTCTATTATTAGTTTATCGGCGTGGGATACTTACGTCAACTCCTTGATTTTACTAAAGAAGTTTGTTATAGCAAGCTATAGCTGCAGCTATGGTTCGTTCGTGGAATTTGGTTATAGTTATATAGCAAGCTATAGCTGCAGCTATGGTTCGTTCGTGGAATTTGGTTATAGTTACTCCCGCGAGAGTTGTTGAATTTTCCGGTATGAAAAAAAGCCTATGTCCTATTCCAGGACCTAGCCTATATGTGTGCCAAGTTTTATCCCGATCCATCCAGTGGTTGCTGTCACCAGGCTGTATCTTATGAACCGTGATAGTTAGACAGTTGAAATTTTCACAGAAGATGTATTTCTATAGCCGCTATAACAACATATACTAAACACCAGAATAAAATAAATATTTAAGGGGGCTCCGATACAACAAACGTGATTTTTTTGCCGTTTTTATAGATAATGGTAGGGAACCCTTCGTGCGCTAGTCTGACTTGCACTTGGCCGATTTCTATTATTAGTTTCTAGATTTTGCCAGCAACTCCACCCGCCCTAAATTTGGTTATCGGCGTGGGATACTTACGTCAACTCCTTGATTTTACTAAAGAAGTGTGTTATAGCAAGCTATAGCTGCAGCTATGGTTCGTTCGTGGAATTTGGTTATAGTTATATAGCAAGCTATAGCTGCAGCTATGGTTCGTTCGTGGAATTTGGTTATAGTTACTCCCGCGAGAGTTGTTGAATTTTCCGGTATGAAAAAAAGCCTATGTCCTATTCCAGGACCCAGCCTATATGTGTGCCAAGTTTTATCCCGATCCATCCAGTGGTTGAAGCGTGATTGAGTAACAAACAACCAAACATCCAAACTTTGGCATTTATAATATTAATGAGATAGCTGGTAATTAATGAATTTTGCCAGCAGCTCTACTCGCCCTAATTTGGTTATCGGCGTGCGATTCTTAAGTCAACTCCTTAATTATACTCGTACTAATGAAGTTTGCTATAGAAAGCTATAGTTCGTTTAACTCTGTTGTAGTTATTCCCGCGGGAACTTTTGAATTTTTCGGGATAAAAAGTAGCCTATTCCAGCTATATGTATGCCAAGTTTCATCCCGATCCGTCCAGTGGTTGAAGCGTGATTGAGTAACAAACATCCATTCATCCATACAGACAAACTTTCACATTTATAATATTAGTAGGATTATTGACATAAACCAAACATAGCACTTGCTTTAGAGAAGTAGTTCCCAAAGTGGTCCAGGTGGTAAAATGTTGGCTTGACATCACCTATCAATGTAGGCAAATAATATTGTAAGAAGCTCAGGGACTGTTCCTTGTAAAAACTTGCATATTCCATATTCCGTATATCTACAGCAAATTTCCTTACTTAGATCTAATCTTCACATTTTTTGTCGAGTTTTGGGAATATGGTAGCATTGTAGCTACAGGGGGTCCACCGGAACCAGCTAAATTTTGAAACTGGTATATGAGAAACAAAGTCTGGGAACCTCTGCTTTAGAGTAAGCATAATTAAAGCATCTTACCAATTTTTAATCCACTTTCATGCTGATATTGTTTAGTAACTTCCTGCAAGCTTTTTATTGCACTCTGGAAAGTAACTCCTTGATCACATATAAATGCTATAGGTTTCAATCCTGTGCTTTTGACTGAGGCAACTATATCATTTAAAATCTTTTTTATTTTTATTGCTGGCATTGTACCCTCACAAAAATAATAAGCAATTGGTTGTCTCCATGAGGCACAAACACCTCTGACCATGAAAACCAAAGCATGATCAGCAAATTTGGGATAATCTTGTTCCTCTATAAATCCATGTATAATGTCATCTGGAGGCGAAAAATTCACATGTGAAGATAACTGCACTTCATCAAAGACAATGCTGCACAATCTTTTGGCCATATTCCAATTGGCTACTTTTTCTCTTAGAGTTGTAAAAAGTGCAGTATTAATGCCACTTTCTATTTTGATTACCTGCAAAATTCTATTAATCGTTCTCTTTGTTGGAAGTGAGAAGATTTTTTGCAATAAATTATAGCCTTTTGGGCTTTGTTTGTAAAGAGACAGGCTCAGAAGCTTCTCCTCTATGGTATAACGCCTTGCTTTCTTCTTTTTGCGCGATATCCTTAACTGCATTATAATAAATTTTTTCTGAAGATAATCTAAGTTTTCTGTAAGTTTTTGAAACGATTTGCATTCACTCAATTTGTTGGCATCCTTTATGTTTTTTTTGCAATCACCGCCAAACAATTTTCTACCTTTGATAATTTTTTTACAATTTTCGTATAATCTTCTGCAGCGTGGTGTCAAATCTTTAATTTTCGTAACAAGACGTGGTGTTTTGGCTACAGTTTTACGAGATTGTGTAACTGAAAAAAAAAACAACTATATAAATTAGGGAAATGATATAGGTATTGTGAAATTGGTGTGTCGTTATAATACAATACAACATAATAAATATATAATGTTATTGATTGATAAGAAGTGAGGAGATTAACGTAGCGAAGGATTCTAAAGTAGAATCCTGAGTGTAGTGAGGGAATCGATTTACGTCACCCAAGCTAAAAATATTTTGTGACCAAGTAATACCCTCTAATTTTTATCCCCTTATAAAAAAAGATATAATTTCAGGCACAACTCATAAAAAATAAAAGTATAATTATTGTTTAAAGTACATAAATTTATTACATTTAAAACATTTTGACAGTTACAATGACCCAGTTGGCATTTTTTTTAACAGAAATTGATCGAAATACATTGCTACCTGCTTCGGGAGCAAACGTGCACTTTGCTCCCGCCTAATGGCAAACCAATCAACGTTTTTCGAATAGATGAAATCAAAATATTTTTTTGCAACTACTTTCGATTACGTACATTTATCATATAGGTATATGAGAAGTAGAACATTTTTGAGTACCAATGTTGTAAAACAAAATAGCAAAATTATGTAGATTAGAAAATTTTAGAAACCTATAATGAACAATTGACAATTTTATGTTGACTCCAGGATAGTCTTATATTTATAGTATTGTAATACTTTGTATTTATATAAATGTATCCAACATATGATTTATTGATGAATCCAAAGTAGAAATACAAATTTATACAAACCAACCAAAATAATCTTAAAATTCATCTAATTGATAACTGGAAAGGACAAGGTATAAGTAAATGTATAGAGCGAGTTAATCTCAAACCTACAATTTTTCTGACAATGATATTATAGTGCAGTTGGGTCAAAATCATTTCGAAAAAGAAGCCGATAAGGAGGGTCCATTTAGGTTGGGATTTAGGAAGCATAGCGTTCGTCGAGAAACCAACAATAGGTGGGAACTAATGCACGCTCTGCGAATGCACGTAGCGTGCGCGCAGTTGATTTTAGTGCGTTTGCGAACACATTAAAATGTATGGGAAATGTTGCATTGCATGATGTGTTGCAAATAATCTGTACGCACCTTTAGACGATCCTGTAGTGGCGACCGTACAAAATCGCTACTGAAGCAATGGCGCGCAAACACGACTTAACATCAAACACTTACGAACTGCCTCAACATGTGGAAGGTTGAACCATGGTTAGTCGTCCACCATTGACTGCTTGATGTTGGGAGTGGCGCATAGACGTGTGCATGTATGTATGTTTACACATATGTAAATTTGTACATATATGTTTATATTTTCTAGTAGTGTCAATTTTTAATATACTGTTTGTGTTTTATGTATATTTATATGTGTCCTTGTGTTTTTATTTATATGTGTACTAGTCGTTGCCTAAAATTCTAGTACCTGGTGGACCGTTTTTTTTTTACATCGCTATCTATTGTCAAGTAGCTTTAGTGTTGCTGTGTCGGTAATAATGTGATGTCAGGAAGAGTCATATTTTTCACCTTATTATTGCATGAAACGACGTTTTCTAAAAATGAAACCTACATTGATCGATTTATCGCTCCCAACACCCTCTGCACACTAAATTTCATGAACATCGGTGAAGTCGTTTCCAAGATTCAGATTATAAATATATATACATGAATTGCTCGTTCAAAGGTATTACGTTTTTACGGAATAAAAGTCTAGCCCACGTCTTTCTCCGTCTTTTTAATATCCCTGTGCAAAGTTTTTAGCTCAATTGGATGCTCCTTTGTGACGTGATGCAGGGACAAACGGACAGACATACTATCGCATTTATAATATGCTAGCTTTTGCCCGCCCTAAATTCTGTCATCGGTGTAGGATTTCAATGGCAACTCCTGAATTATGAAATAAAAAACCAACTAATTCCTGACGTTTTCAATAAGTTTATGTCCTTGCTCGGGACATCTCCATGCCAAATTTTATCTTGATCGGTATAGCGGTTTGAGCGTGAAGAGGTAACAGACAGAGTTACTTTCGCATTTATAATTTCTTTAGTTTTAGGTATATGTATGCATACGATTGTGCTAGAATGTAATTATTATGGCGCTAATTCCACTAGTACTCTTAAATATCTGAATTCCTTTACACGATTGACGATATTTGACGATTCACATGGTGCGCCCCCTATGCTACATGAAACAAAAAAAAAAATGACATGTGTTTTTTAATTTTTTTTTTCGTAGCTTACTAACTTATCTATATGACCTACTTAGTGTTTCAATACATATTGTATACCTGTTTGCTGACTATCAAAGTATCGTATTATTACTTTAGATAGAACTTCTTGCCAGCTCTTTTTGGCAGAAATTAACATTGTTTACATTGTATTGATGATTCGAAAGTATTCTCAGAAATATATTTGAATAGGTATAGTTTGATTTGCAAAACGAACGACTGTTGAAAGACGGTGCAGTGTAGTAGCAGTAAAAAATGCGGGCGATCCGAATAGGTACATTTTAAAAGGACTAAATTATCCCGAAAATGTGCTAACCCATGCCCGGCTTGGGCAGCTGCCCCTCCCTGCCCCTACCTGGCTTCGCCCTTGCATGCTAGCAGTTTTCAGCAAGGGTTAAATAGTGAATAGAAATATAAATATATATAAATCAAATACTTTAGAATAGTGGCATGTAATTCACAGAAAACCTGAGTACTCACATAATGGTTTCATCTTTAATAAATTTTCTGATTTGGGTAGACTTTGATAGGTATCTTGAGATAAATGATGCTCTTCATCACTCAATTTCAATAACTTGGTACCATGTAACAACACATCTTCTGAATCTTCGAGCTTTCTTTTCACATTTGAACACTCAGCTTTATTTTTTTCTGTAAAAGAAATGTTTACAGTAAAATAATAAAACCATGTATTTTACATTTAAATAATAGTGTGAGTAGGTACATGGTGTAAATAAGCTAATTTGTACAAAGTGTATCACAGTTCCTGTCTTATTTTTTATACTTATTTTCATTGGCTGAATTATATACAAGCATAGGCATATATATCCCGGGTGTCCACTCATAATGCTTAAAAAAAATCCCTGACTTTTCAAAGTCAAAGTCAAAATGGTTTATTCAAATAAGGATTTTACAATCACTTTTGAATCGTCAAAGTTATAAAATATTATTTTCCCTGACCAACCATCAAAACAAAAAGCCAATTATATCCATAATCAAACCTATTTATTACTATACTAGCTGACCCGGCGAACGTTGTTTCTTTTTTTAAAACATTGCCGCACCAACCTATTGTGAAAGGGTTGTACAAATTCAGAAACCTTCCCCGACGTGTGCATAACAACTTACTCAAATTTCATTACAAACGGTTTACCACTATTGCACGAGTCCGACTCGCACTTGACAATTTTTTCTTTCTCAGAAACCTTCCCCGGCGTGTGCATAACAACCTACCAAAATTACGACCCTTTCAGAAAATGCTATTTTATCGGATGCCTACGTCATACAAAGAACACACCCTCCAAGTTTTAGATCTCCATGAGCGGTTTAGGCTGTGCGTTGATCCGTCAGTCGGTCATTCAGGACAAAGCATTTTATAAACTAAAAGTGCAAAACCTCTTTAAGCTTAGAAACCTTCAAATGAGGTACTAATACAGTATGTTGACTTTCCAGACATTCCAATTAGTATTTCCAAGAGTATTTGCTTATGTTTTTATGTGAGTTCAACTTTTTTTCACTGGCAGTCCCTGACCACCTTGAGCTTCCCTGACTTTCCAGAAAGTGTTTCAAAATTGATTGGAATGAAATGAACATAGTCAGTAAATGTGGGACTGTAGTTGTATTGTTTCATAGCATACAGCTCATATTCTCAGAAAAGATGTGGTAAAGAGTACTTACTCTAAGCCCTTGATTGTATATGAAAGCATTGATGCGTATAGATAAAGCAAAGGAAAGTGTACCAGGATCGCAGCGAATAGCAGTCTTTGGTCTGTTTCTACCCCTTTAAGGAACAGAAGTGATGTTATGTATGTATGTATATTCCACGAAATGTAAAAATGCAATTTTATTTTAAAACTTTTGAACTATTTTGTGTTATCAAACAACGTTCATTATTCTACATATTACTAGTTCTGTTTTTTTCTTTCCTAATTTAACCACAGTGATTAGATGGCAGAATTTTAAAAGTAAGTACCTAAAAATATTTCAAAAAGTGGTTGAAGTCAATGTAGTTTAAGAAATAAATATTTAAGTCAAAGCCCTTAAGTCTGAGGAGAGACTTTGCCTCCCTGTGTGTGTTCTACCGCTTGTACAATGGATTGTGTTCTGAGGAATTGTTCGAAATGATGCCCACGGCTACTTTCTACCATTGCACTGCTCGCCATGGACAGGGAATTCATTCTCACACTTTGGAACCGAAATGGTCGCGTACAGTGCGGTTTCCGAGAAACTTCCTCCCGCGAACGCTTGGATTGTGGAATGAGCTCCCTGCCAAGGTTTTTTCTAAGGACTACAGTATGGGGTTCTTCAAAAAAGAAGTTATTAGATTTCTGAAGGGTCGGCAACGCGCGAGTGATGCCCCTGGTGTTGCAAGCGTCCATAGGCTACGGTGACCGCTTATCATCAGGCGGACCGTAGGCTTGTTTGCCACCTTAGTGGTATAAAAAAAAAAAAAAAAGGAAAAAAAACTTTTGTACAATGTTATAAATGTAGTTATGTGTTGCATGTGCATTACAGTGATAGCACATTGATGTTGGTAGATATAAATAGTAATAAAATGACTGACCTATTGATTTAATTGGTATTTGTCTAAATCTAATAGGCACCTTTTATGCAACATAATACATTCTTTGTACACATTGTTCACATCAAATTAAAATTAAGAGTTAAATTGTACGCCTCATAAGCGGAGCGGTGAGGTACTGCTCTACTCTCGACATGTCAAAAAACCCAGTCTTTCAAAACTTAAATGACGTCTTTTTTTTAATATAACACTTACAGGATAATATGAGTGCACTAATATGAAGTTAAATAATCTGTCTAGCACATATGGTACATTTTATAAACAATTAATTTGTTTAATATAATAAATAATACAATTAAAACTAATCATTCTTGGACGTCCGTGAGTCTGTGTTTATGTGACTTTTGTTTTTAATACATAAAGTATTACACTGTGGAATTGATTCCTAGTTAATATTAGCGTTCTAAGTACTGTCGTTTAATTATAATTTATAAAAAACTAATATACCACTGTATACTGTATATCTATATATATATTTTTTATTTTTATTTTATAGTATATTTTTTCCTCACCTTATTTGTTATTTTATTTTAAAAAACTTGAGTTTTTGTTTTAGAATTTTTTTTTAAATGTGAATGACCGCTATGAGGCGTGCACTTTTGGATTTTCCAAATTTTTTATAAAAATTAAATTAATAAGGACTCACCATCAGATTGAGAACTTTGACTGAAATTTACTGGTGTCTGAATAACACATTCTACTGAAACTTCCTGAGAAGTAGATGCTTTACATATACCAGAAAACACACTTCCAACTGCTACTTCTGAAGATGAACTAGTAAATGATGAAGATCTTGCATATGTATGATCAGTCTCAACCTTGGAATATGTATGGTCTGATTCACCTATAAAGTATAAAAAATATAGCCTTTTAGAAAACAGTACTACTGGAAAATAACAATAAACCAAATTGTTTGTCACAACAAGTTCAGTGCAACTTTTATCTGAGATATTGTACCTATTAAATTTAAGTTAGTTTCAAAAAAAAAATTAAAAAATAAACTTAAGTAATTATCATATTATTTAATTTTACTACTTATTTACAATACTGATTTATACCATAAACCGCTGGTAAGTTATTCAACATATACTCTTTTAAGAAATAATCATATGAATAGTATATCATATGATTAATTGATAATTCAGTATTAGTGTGCTTGCATAAAGCAGCAGGTTCCTGGTACAGTCAAGTCAGTACAGGTCGGTATGGATCAGTACAGGCAAACTACCTTCATATATTTGTATGCACTCTCACATAAAGAAACAGGTTGCCCCATGTGGGTAGCAAATAGTAGTACCTGTTCATTGAAGCATTTACCAATGTAAGGTACATACTGTACACAAAATGGATGTGAATATAGAAGTTTTAATAACATTAGTGTTAGACAAGCCAGCTTTTCACTGATTTCTATAATAAATATAAAGTTTATAAATTACTATTTTTATTAAACCTAATAATAAAGATTAAAATTAAAGTATGTAAATGTGTATTTAACTATGCCTTTTTGGTACACTATTTAAAACTATTCTAAAATGATTTTTATTTACTTAACTAATAATAACTAGTTTTTCTCCAGGTGAAATGAGTTGAACTTGCCAGTTACATCAACTTTAAATAAGGCAATGTACTAGTTTACTTAATACATAGTTGAATGTGTCTAGTAATAATGACTTTATCATTCTGGTATTATGCTTTTAGAAATAATTGATAATACAATCGATATTTTTTTCTTTTACTATCATTGTTAGTAACTCCAACTGTCCTCTTTTAACTTTTAAAATAAATAAATAAGAAAAAAAACCTTCGTCTGATGAACTGGAGTCCATAATAGTCACTACAAACAGTTTTACCCGTTTCTTTATATAGGTTGATCTAAACCTACCAGTATCGATCTGCTCTGACAAATCAGAAACGAAACACCTGTTTCTTTATGCAAGCACCTTTAGTCTTTAAACACAGAACATTCGATTTTAAACTTTCTTGTTGTGTTTTTGAACGGACCTTTAGTGGTATGACAGATTAACACCAAAATTGTTGTCTAATATATGGGGTGTGGTATGCTGATATATGTAGTGATTTACTTCGGTCAGAGTAACAAAGGATACATACAGAGTAACAAGGGGTGATCATCACCCTTACTAGCGTTATTTTTATAACATATCTAATATAGCAGCAGTGTAAATAGTTATTACAGTGTAAATAATTTCAAAATGACAACTGTATTGTTACCCTAAGCGTCAAGTTCAATATCATTTTTTCAACTACAAAATTACGTTTTGGTACACATTCTAAACTTTATTATAAATAGGATATAAAGAAAACAACATAGTTTAGGATTACTTACCAACAATGTTTACTGGAGTATTGGGTACACCAGAGTATATTTCTTCTGCTGTGAAAAGTGTTGGGCAAGCATGTCTTAACCTATTGTTACCAACAAGAAACTTTGCTTCGAAGTGTTTAATACAGATTTTCTTCGATATCACTTGCTTTGCAGTCATGTTAGCTAACTCTGCGCAATAAGGCACTACACGGGTAACCCACAAGTCTCTTATTGTATTGGTTTTAGGAAAGTTAAACAGCTTAGTATTATATTTAGTAGAATAACATGAGGATACGCAACAAGTTATTTTAGACATTGTTAAACCTAGCACAAAAATTCCAAGTCCAAAAACAATGTAGCAACCCACGTCAGTATCCAATTTCAAGCCAAATTGTCACAAAACAGATATCCACATCAGTATCCAAGTTCAAGCCAAGTCGTAACTAAATAGGAATTCCACGTCGGTGTCCAAATTCAAGCCAAGTCGTTACAAAATAGAAATTCACAAATAAATTTGGAAAAGCTAAGCGAACGAGTAAAACCACAGATCACAGAAGAACAAAAACCGTAAGCAATCAAAATGGCGTCTGAGGGCAGGGGCAAGCGGGGGGGTGCGATGCTACCGCTATCTGCCTTTGATTTCTCTCGAAAGCAAAACTTCTAGCAATATATGAACTGTCAACGCCGTGGCCACAAACAGTTGATAAAGGAGAGCACAGTCGACGAATTTCATTATTATATTAGCCCTTGTTACAGTTGAAATGTTTTTACCCTTTTAAATTTACAAAAACAGTATTTAAATTATTAATTTTTGTTTGATACTGGATTTTATTGAAACCATGACTCAAGCCCGCCTTGCATCATGTATTCCTTTACCTTTAGAGCAAAAAGTTTTACTGAATGTTGTTGAAAAAGCAAAAGATTGGGCTCTAATGCATGGTGTTGGTATGAGGGACAAGAAACATTTTACGACGGATGCCTTACAGGTTTGAATTTTTATATTATTTAGTCGAACGTCAATTAATTAATAATATATTGCTCAGAGTTACAACAACCCCCTTTTGTACACCCCAACCGATATTTCCAGTATATATTTATATTTTAAGGCTTCCATATCAAATTAAATGGACATAATGAACCTTTTTAATGATGCTTTGTTGTCTATTTAATTTTTCATTTCCTTGCACCCTCAAGAGAAAAAATCGGCCAAGTGCGAGTTGGTCTCGCGCACGAAGGGTTCCAAAAACGAGCAAAAAAATCACGTATGTTGTATGAGAGCCACCTTAAATTTTTTTTTTTCTGTTTTTAAGTATTTGTTATTATAGCGACAAGCGAGATACGGCTTGGTGACAGACATTGAAGCCTTAGTAATAGGTTTCCTAATTACCTCTCAGGTATGGAACCCTTAAAACCCTCTTTTTCCTCAGCACCCCTTTTTGTAAACCCAAACCCCGCCATTGCAAGATGTGGTTTTGAAATGAAAAATGTAACCTGTATGCGGGCCATATAACCAATATTGGCCACATTATAAGTTTTCATCCCTAGAAATAAAAAGCCCTTAGTATAAACTTAATGATTTTTATTCCACAGGAAAAATTATTATATATAAATTATTGTATGTATGGAACTTATGGTATTTTAGTTAGACTCTTACATAATCTATATTTTTGTGACATTATAATCCAATATTTTATTTGCATAATTGTAAGTTCTTTATTTTTATTTAATGTTTCAGGTTGCTCCTTTTGTACTATTGCCATCACCATTTCCTCGTTCAGAGTTCAACAAAGCCGTAGCTCTACAGCCAGCACTAAATGAGCTAATGCACAAGGTTATTATCATCATCATGTATTTCTAATGTTTTCATAAAATAAATAAGTATATATATAAATAAATAGATATATATTTTTTATAATATAATATAGAAAACCAAATACATAGTTGAAATATTTTGCTTGTAAGCGTATTGTCAGCTGAATATATCATTAAAATATGACTGATGACCCTTAGTTATATTTTGCTCTTAACTGATATGTGTGACAGGTGGCCCATGATGCAAAATTTTTGGAGAAAACACTTGAGAATGCCCTTCAAGTTGATGAGTTTACAGCCAGCCTTTACAATATTTGGGTAAAAGTTTGTGAAGAAGGAATAGCACAGGTATGTATACTTGTTTATTATACAGTTATCATATTTGGTAGTAAGGTGTCTACTTAGTTGTAAAAACCTTCCAATATAGTTTTAAATAATACATTTTACAGGTATTGCTTAGAACAATAATATTTTCAAGTGTATTTCAATTACTAGTACAGATGGACAGTTTTTGACAAAGTATTGAGTTTGTCAGTACCCATGTTCTGTAAATGCCTTAGCCATATCCTAAATATTTTGTTTTATTTCAATTCTACCATCAGTTAATATGATGCACATGATTACTTAAATTTGTGCCAGCACAAACAAACAGACAAACAAAAGTATTTTTTTGTAAGAAAATAAAGGTTTTGGATCCCGAAATAGATCATACAAATAATTTGCTTTAAATATTTTCAATGTACAGGCCGAGACAGCTTCATTAGACTGTAAATTTTAATGGTGATAAACATTCTGTATCCAACTGGTCAACTGGCTAGTGGGCTATGCTGAATCAAAAATGAATCTATACTTGAATCCCTTCTTTGTCATCTTCTGTTTATTTTCCTCAGTTAATTCACTTGGCACTGATTTTGATCTGCTCATTTTACACTAAAATGCAATAAAAAAATGTTTGTGTTGCTTCTCTCACATATCAATATTAATATTACATATTGGTTTATCAATAATTATTTACATGCTTTTGATTTGTACTAGAAAACAAAATTAATTTAAAACAAAAACGTCAAAAATTAACCACTTTTTTAGTTAGTAAAAATCAAAATAAGTGATTGAGGTGAGGGTGGTTTTATACAAACTTCACTTTAAGTATCTATGAATACAAACATTTTGCTTCTGAAAATGTTTTTTTTTTTAACATAGTGATGTAAGATAAATGGCGCAAAATTCCCATACATTATGAAATGCCAGGGAATTTTTAAATAACCAATGTTTTTATTAAATCAATATATATAAAATCCATACATCTGATTAATTTAACCCTTAACTGGTATGAAAATTATGAGGAAGTCATTAAATGTTTCATTATAACTTTATGGTTTTGAAACCTACACTTCAGCGCGTCAATGCAATTTCATTATGCCACGTGCACGTGCTACAGCATATGCCGGACATCCGACGCTTAATCTTAGTAGACACGATCCATTTATAAGTAGCCAAAAGTCAAAAAATGTGACTACAAAACAGTAAAAAAGTTAAGGCGGGTTGTAGCACTTTCAGCTATTTTTGAACATGTCAAAGATAACACCCTATGATTTTTTGTAAATATAGGTTAGTCGGACTACTTTGTCACATAGGTGGTGTTGATTAAGTGTAAATATTCGCATTACTTCAGTGAATAAATAAAAAAAAAAACATTATTATGTGTAAATTACTTTATTAAAATTGTTGTTACCTTAGTGTGTAAATATTTTATGCTGAGGTAATTTTTAATTTTTTATAAGAAAGTCTCTTTTTTTTAAGCACTTATTACTGTTTTCTGTGATGTTTCTTCTTAATTATGACATGACACACTTAAAGGGTCGGCAAAACCTAACTAATACCCTGGGGTTATAGACGTCCATAGGCAAATGCTCAAAATAAAGAGACCATATACTATATATATCTACCATGTTCGTGATATACAATGGAAAAACGTTACTGGGGTTGTAACACCATTTTCTTTCTTCATAAATATAAACATAAAGAATTGTAATGCTTATTTGTAATAAATTTATTTGTTTTGTTCCATACTATTTTAATTTTAAATCCATATTTAATTTAAAAACCGACCAAGTGCGTGTCATTCACGCATTATGTTGGCTTCTGTAGAATGAGGATTATTGCAGATGACGGAAAAACTTGTAAACCAATTTTCGTTTAAGGTATTTAGGTATAAGTTATTGTGATTTTTAGGGTTCCGTACTCAAAGGGTAAAACGGGACCCTATTACTAAGACTCTACTGTCCGTCCGTCCGTCTGTCACCAGGCTTTATCTCATGAACCGTGATAGTTAGACAGTTGAAATTTTCACAGAAGATGTTTATATGTTGCCTCTATAAGAAAAAATACAAAAATACAGAATAAAATAAATTTTTAAAGGGGCTCCCATACAACAAACGTGATTTTTTGGCTCGTTTTTGCTGAATATTGATAACGACAACAGGTAGACGCTTGAAATATTCACAGAATATTTAGTTATGTATTCACTTAAAAAATGAATAATTAAAATAAAACGAATATTTAAGGGGGCTCCCATACAAAAAACGTGATTTTTTTTGCTCGTTTTTGCTGAATATTGATAACGACAGCAGGTAGACGCTTGAAATATTCACAGAATATTTAGTTATGTATTCACTTTAAAAATGAATAATTAAATTAAAATAAAACGAATATTTAAGGGGGCTCCCATACAACAAATGTGATTTTTTTGCCGTGTTCATAGATAATGATACTGAACCCTTCGTGTGCGACTCCGACTCGCAGTTGGCCGGTTTTATTTTAGCATACTAGAGGAATACTTGAAGATAGGAGTTCAAAAGTAAAAGTTATTTGTTTTCATGTCAAATGAAAAAACATGTTTTATTTGAACATAATAATAGAAAACAGAAGCCATATCAAGCGCAAAAAATGATAATTAAAAAAGTAAATTCCTATGTCTTTGAAAGTCGATTTTCGACAGTGTGCGTCGTTAGTATTACAGAAATTAGCTTTCTGGCCTATATCGCCCTCTTTATATAAAAATATCTTCCTATTTAGAGTATAACTAGGCATACAAAATTATTTGCTTACATTTTTATATGTTTTGTGTCTCAAGTACAGACTGCAAAAAAACTACCTAAAGTCAAAGGGTATACAGTATTAAGCGATATATTTTTTATAAAGGTTTTAAAAGTTTTCTTCTGTATTCTTATAGGTATACATATTTAAAAATAAAAACTTAAATTTTCATTGATGTATAAAACATGATTTATTTAAATTTTTTCCATTAGTGGTAACTTTTTATCTCCGATATCAGTTGTGCTGCCCTTTTTTACGATACCAGCTAAGATTTAATAAAAACTGGTTATTTCATAAATCCTTGGCATTGCATGAATGATTATGCTTTTTTATTAATAGAGAAGCGTTTTTAGAAGCGAATGTTTAAACTATGGTTATAGGTACTTAATAAGGTTTTAGTATAAAAACCTGCGTGGGATTTCCTTTAAAAATGTGTTCTAGCTGTTTTTATCAAGAGTTTAAAACTATCATGTTTCTTTACATTCTTCAATGCTGTCTTTGGCGTGGAGTAATAAACGCAGTGTTGAGTTTTGGCAAACACTAATTCTTAAGAAATGCTTTGGTTGTTGGTGGTGGATTTTGATGGCTTGGCACTTGTATTGCTGGAAGGTATGGTGTAGATACTACAAGGGTATGACACGAAATGTGAATGGGTGTATGTCAATTATTTTTGGCTTCAACTTTAACTTGCAATCAGAAAGTTGTAGTAATATGACTCAAATTGACTAGCTAGATTGACAAAATTTAATTATTTGTATGTGAAGTTAGGCTAATTAACACTCAATGTGATTGAGTGTTTGTCAAGTGTTATGTCAAATATTTGTCGGCGTAGCCGATGTCACTAGGCATCCTACGTTCGGACATCATGCTGGATTCGCGCTGTCCACACATAGAAAATCAATGCGAGAAACATTCGCCATATTGTTCATGGAAACAAGTTGAAATCAACAGCATTGCTTCCGGATTTGGACACCTTGGGCCGATATCAAGGGAAATTCAGAGGTAGACTGCTAGTATCTGCCTACTGTCTTTTACACTCAACTCGTTTACACCTTTCTGGCTTAAGGGAATCAAAAGATATTCATTATCGATATCGAAATATGTTTTTTAGTTAATTAATTGCTAAAGACAAAATGTTTCTAAAGATTTTATTAGCTCAGTTTAATAATCATGATTTGAAATACCTCGTCGGTCCTTAAATACTGTCATAAATATTGTAGGACGTAATAAAATAAAACGCGGTGCTATAAAAAAAAAAATTTAAGATAAAATACAATAAAAATTCATAATGCCCGCCGCCATTTGCCACACAGGTTTTGAGTCTTCGCGGCCAGTCATCGATCGCAGCACGCAGCATAGTCATAAATCGATAGCTGCCACTGCTTTTCTCAATGATGACTTTAGGCTATCCAAATTCAAAAGAACCCATAAATAACTAGCGCCGAAATTAATACACTAAACGAGTTGACTGTAATAGATTCATTATGACACGGGTATATTAAAGAGAAGAATATGAACGAATGTCTTTAATTTCAGTATTTCATTGATTTTGTTTATTCTTTGAAGATCATAACGTTTTTTAAAAATATATTGTACGTGTTTCGTTCAGATTCGTTTTTAGTTTTCAAATATACCGTCGATTATTTAAAGCACGGCTCGGAAAGCAAAAAAAAATATATATCGCCATGTAAAAAGAATATTTTCCTTCTGGTATCTCATCTCTACCTATAGTTAACCGTTCGAAGCAATTGCGAATCTGCAAACGTCCGTAAACCTATTTAAAACATTAATACCTGGTTTTAATTTCACTTAAATCGCCGCTGCATCTTCTCCATGTTTTTAATGGGCTGATCTTACTTACTATTACTATTGTCCCTTATAAAGCTATCGTTTCGCAAATAATTACTTATTACTTAACCGTGAAGTCTTTATTTTTTAAACCGGTTCTGAGCCTTGATTTAATGAACGATTATTTATAGTTAGTAAAGTCATATTAGCGCTGTTGTCTAATAATTAATAATGTCATTTTAATGTGCCAGTTAGAATTTTAATTAATTCGAAACTTGCACTCTGCTTAGTAATTTTTTATTCCAACAGTGTTTTAATAATGCATAAAATTACCTACTCAATATATTATTAATATCTTTAGGTAAAATATTTAGTAGTAAATATTTTGCTATTAGTTCGTTAAAGCATGATGCATTGTTTCCAGTTCATTTGTGTAGAATGTAGACAATATCCTCTTTTGAATACTGTTTTGTTTCATACAATACTGCCTTCCTGTTGTGGCATAAAAAGTTCTTTCCCAAAGCAGGATGGCCTTGTTGAAATAACTATCAGTTAATATCATTCACCTGATCACTTCCAACATTTTTTGAAGCGAAGTTTCTTAATACATAGCGGTATGGCATAGACAAATCGATGGTCACGAGAGGGAAGTGAATAACCCAGCGCCCGCCGGCACATAGATGCAGCCACGTATAATACCTAAACTTCTATAATTGTAAATTTATATATAATAGCGTAAGAATTATCGCTTTTGTGCAATTTGTGAGACAGTGACTGAAAAAGCGTTGTCAAACAACATAATATTGAAATCTGTAGGTATATGTATAAATGTAAGGTTATACTTGACCAATATGTATGCAAATAACAAAATACCTATAGGTATTCTGTAACTGCATTGTTTTTAAATAAACAATTAAAAATACTTATATGTATGAATATTTTTAACATTTAGTATCATAAATAATCCGGTTGCAATATGAGTTTAAAAGAGTGCATGACTGAGAAATCGTGATTAATAAATACAAAATTAAGTGCACAAGAGAAGGACAAATATAGTTCCCATTTCCAAAACAATGAGAAAATATCGAAAAAAATTTTTGTTATTAATAGCGAAAGTTTTCACAAAACTTCACGACCTTGACTAACGTCTTCACTACGTTTTTTAATAATTAATAAAAAAAAATTACTTTGATAGGTTTTAAGTAAAACCTGCTCAAGTAGGTTTGTAGAACACTTCTCAAAGTAATTTTTTTTTATTAATTATTAAAAAACGTAGTGAAGACGTTAGTCAAGGTCGTGAAGTTTTGTGAAAACTTTCGCTATAATTATATTTTCTTATTATATATTATATATTCGGAGTAAAGTATACGCAGTAATCTTTTGGGCTGTATTACGACCTCTAGTATATACTCTCTTTTATTGTGTGTTTTTCTAGAAAAATACGTTCAATAATTTTAGAAAAATCCTTGCTAAAGAACACATTTCTTGCATATACACCCTCTTAATATGATTTCAAGAAAATAAACTAAACTAAATAATATTTAACATAACTTTAAGTCTCTTATCCTAATAAAAAATATAGATGTACATAAGTAACATAGTGTAATTTTAATGTAGGTACATGACTGAACAATAAAATAATCAGAGACATGAATTCCTTCTTACTAATTTTGTTTTAAATCTAGCAAAGATAGCAAATCATTTTAGAGATGTACATTTTTCCAGTCAATCAGCCTCGGCCTCTTCCGCTCCGACTATTTGATGCAGGCGATGGAAAAGAACCACATAAAGCAAGTGGAGATGAACACGATCTCCATCAGTTTTGGCGCCATGACTTCGTTTCTTCCCACATATTATCGGTACCGCCGTGTTTTACTGCCTTGGTGTGTGGGCTATTGGCCAACGAGACTTAACATCAAAGCCATGTTAAATAAAAAAAATATGGTTTTTTAAAATTGAGATGGCCCTGGTGGATTTAATTGGTCGATTTGTTTTTTTTTTATTAGTGTGTTAGTTTTCACTGGCATAACCTCGCACGCCAATGCTCATTCAGTCAGCATCTCTCATGTGACTGCTTTATTTGCTTTTTTTGCAATTTTAATCATTCATTTTTCCATACATACTTAGCTATATTTTGCTTTCTGTATTATATGAATTACAATTATATGGATATTATATGCATTATATTGTGTTTTAATTTGTTTTTGCAAATTAAAAATAAAATTGTTTAATGTTCTTTGTTCAATTTTAGAAAAACCTTTTTGTATTTTATTGACATGTTTGGCTGTAGATTTCGTTGTAGTATATTTTTCATATAGATTTATTAACTTGTACTTGCATGTTTTGATTCTTGAATCACTTGAGAGATGTTCCCTGTCCACGCCTGCATCATCGTCCTATAAAAATATTAAAAAACAAATAAATAACATTATTTTAAAATTATTTTATGGTTTAGGGAAGACATCTTTCAATTTGTTTTATGCTTTTTTTTTATTGATACACAAATTACAATGCTTTACTCGCATGTGATGCATTGTGACGAGTCATGACGTGACACACCTATTAACTCATCGTGATAGTGCACTAATATCATATGATTTTATTTATTTGCTGTGTTTTGTATTGTACACATTTATGTTTCATTGTTTCGAATGCCGTATTTGCTAAGTAGCATGTAGGTGTATTACTATTTGTGGACATATTTGCCTGCTAATTTTTACACATTTTTTAATTTTGTGTTTTTTTTTTTAGATTTATCACTATTATTTTCTTATCTTTTTTACATTACAATGGATATCAGTAGTTACATTTTTGGGTAGACTTTCGTTCAGTTTATTTTGGAGTTGGAGTATGCAAAATGTTGTATCGTATTTCATATTATGAAATGAAAATATTTTAAACCTTATAATCCTTAAAAGCACTTACTTTTAAAATAAAAAACTATTGAAAAGGAAAATCCACCCGAAAATGTTTAAGTTAAGTACCACAATGCAGACACACTGTGGTACTTACTATCAAAGGAGAATGGGCGTAATATTATGATAGTATTCATATACTAAATCTTATAAACCATTGTGGGCTAGACTTAGATGTTTTGCGTTTCATTATCAGTTAAAATAGCACAGGGTTGAACGTGTAAACTCTGGTAAAATACCTTTTTCTCGACATTTCGGCTAAGTCTGCACCAGCCAAACTTTCCTATATATATATATATATTATAGATTCTTAATAATGTTATAGCACATTCTCTACATTAGATCTGAACATATACGGAAATATAAAATTTTGTATTAGTTATCTTTATTCTAGGTCAATCAGCAATGTTTAGTGGTGATATTATTAAGTCTAATTTTTATAAGAGAAGTCTTTGAATATATTATATAGTTATGATATACATAAATATAATCTATAGCAAGGCAATTTTAAATTACCACACACCCGCCTACAAATATATGAAAGTTTTGTGTGGATATATTTTGCTACAATAATATATTAATTATTGTTATGTTACAATGACTATAATAGCTATATAATAGTGACGTCATTTGCCTGGTATTTTTTATTATGAAGCGTTTTTGATCGGCTTCGCAAAAGTTGTAAGCGCCAAACTAAGATAAAATAATTATAAATATTAATAATAATAACGTTTATTAATCCATTCCATTACAGATTCAGTACATAGTTTTAGTCTTTTACATATATGTAGTTTACAGGTAACAAAATGCATATTATTTAGTCTCTGGTACCCAATTTAGGATTTAACCTGTGTTTTGGGTGCCAGGGCTCTCGGACAAAAGACAATGTAAACTTAAAGTTATGTTCATAAAATTTTTACCAATATTTTTATTTAAATGTGTATCTATGTATGTATGGTAAGAGATAAAATATTTGATGCTAGTGTAGGGAGTCAATGCGCAAAGCGCACTGAGGGTTCCGTGCAAACTTATTATATGTTGTCGTATATTTTTAAAAATATTTTTATTATATGATGTATCTAGTAATTTAGTGTTTTCGCAATTTTTCCTTCATTTGTGCTAAAAGATGTTGCTACGTACCAAATTTCAACATTCTGAGTTCACGGGAAGTACTCTGTAGGTTTTGATTCTCTTGCAAGTTTCGAAAATTTGCGGAAATTTGCGGCATAAACGGCTGTATCTTTTGATTACGTTGGCTTGGAAGTTTGATTTTTTGGCACAGCTCCAAGGGACAGTAGACCTGAGAAAAAGGGTCTTGACAGACGGATGGACGGACAACAATGTAATCCTATAAGGGTTCCGTTTTTTCCTTCCGAGGTACGGAACCCTAAAATGGTTAAGAAAGTAGTTATATAGCCTGTTATAGGTTCATGGTCAACTGTTAAAAAATCATTATCACGAAGATTATAAAGAAACCTGTTTATAAATCAGACCTTGTAATAAACAAAAGGTTAATGATTATTCATTTATTCCTTGGTTTGATTACTTAATCGATTATTTCAAAAACCAGTTAAGTGACAAATTATTAATTTTGAGAACATAACTTTTTGTTATCTATATTGGCGAATGTAAAAAAATAATAGGAAATTTGCACTTGACTGGTTTCTAAAACAAACAACACTCTTGTAAAATTAAATGTTGTATGACATATTGTAATGTCATTAGTGGCTTTGAACGGAAAATACAAAATTACTTTTTGAGTTTAATATCGTTGACATCAATAAATATTTGTTCTGCAATGACTGACTGAAACACTCGCTTTACAGCAGTAGTTCCCAAACTGGTCCAGGTGGACCTCCAGGGGTCCACGAAAATTGATCTAATATAGTGAAGAACTAAAATGTTGGCCTGACTACACATATCAATGTAGGCAGATAATATTTTAATAAGCTCAGCGACTAATACTTAGATATAGAGCAAATTCAAAGTTAGATCTAATATTGACATTTTTTGTCGAGTTTTGGGACTATGATAGAAATAAAGCTACAAGGGGTCCACCGAAACCAGCTAAATTTTGAAAGTGGTTCTTGAGAAAAAATCTGCTACGTGCGAGTCAGACTCGACGTTCATCGTTCCGTACCAATCTATAAAAACAGCAAAAAAAATCACGCCTATGGTATGGGAGCCCCCTTAAATATTTGTTTTATTTTCATTTAGTTATTTATTTTTAAAGTGACCATATAACTTAAAATTCTGTGAATATTTCAAGCGTCCACCTGTTGCTGTTATCAATATTGAGCAAAAAAATCATGTTTGGGATGGGGAGCCCCCCTTAAATATATTCTGTTTTTTAGTATTTGTTGTTAAAGCGGCAATCATGAGATACAGCCTGGTGACAGACGGACGGACGGACAGCGAAGTCTTAGTAATAGAGTTCCTAATTACCCTTTGGGTACGGAACCCCAAAAAAAGTCTGGGAACCTCAGCAAAAAATAACCCGCAGTTTAGAGCAGTAACCAGCCAAGTGTTGTAACTTTTTGGATTTCTAGGCTTGCTTTGCAGTCACATGGGGACAGCTTTTGCCTTGTTTTTGCATTAAATGATGTATTTTCATTTAAAGCATGATTTGGTTATTTAAATAATCTTTTCAATTATTTATGCAGAATCGTAAAATCATCATTAATAATAATATATATTTACTTATTTGTAAATGTAATATAAAAACTATATTTGTTTCAAAACACACAAATAGGTATTCAAAGCTTTTCTCTTATAAAAATTGGACTATACATATCTTATAAAAAAGGCTTATGTGTTTAATAATATCTTTGATTATTGATATTGGATATTTGGTGATTGTATTTCAGTGATGACCTTTTAAGTTTGTATGTTACAGTTATATCCTCAAACAACTGGGGCATCCTGAACTAATTAGTAATGTAAGTATCTGAATTACTCAAGGGTTCCGTACCGAAACCCTTATAAGATAACTAAGATTTTAAAATTATGCCTTACTAGGGCTACGTTCCAAAACCAGCCGATTATCGCTCGGTAAAGTTAAAAATTCAACTCGTTTCGAAACGGGAGTTTGACAGTTATTTTTACACTGACAGAAGTAAATTTCAACCTTTTCTATCTAGTGTAAAGAATTAAACCAAGTAAATAAATATATTTCATATTTGGACAGCAAGAAAAATCAACTAAAAAGTTATTTTGATACTGTAATATGTTTTTTTTTTTGGGTCGTGGAAAAAACACCAATAGCAATACCTGGTCTACAACTAAATCAAAGATTATCAGAAGATTATTTTTAGAGCCAGAATATGATAAAAGATGAATCACGATTTGCTGCTCTATTACTAATATTGCTGCACATATATTTAATTCCCTCTGAACTTAATTTTAAGGCTATCCAATATCACATTAATCGCTGATCAATATAGTTATTTGTGCTTTCACTTAGTTTTCGGACAAAATACATTTTGGAACTGAGTAAAACCTCTTTAGCTGAAAGGGATCATCTACGGTTGTAATTATTCTTTTTGGCCAAAACCTGGCTGAATGCACTGTAGGAAAAATCTGAAATCTAGGACATAGATAGAAATCGAGACGTACGAAACCAGTGAAGTTTATTTGCTGACCAAAACTAAAAATTAATGAAATACCCAAGAATAAGCCCTTTTTTTTACAATCTTTATAGGACATTTTTAAAGTTTTTTTTTTTTATTAATACTTTATTATTTATTATAGCTAGGCTACTCCGGTAGTAGTCTGTTGGTAGTAGAGACTTACTGCTGAGCACCGATAACAGGACCGGATAAACTTTATGACAAGAACATTGTTGTTTGTTTAGAGTCTGAGTACTTTATATGTATGTATTTACAATATAAAGTAGGTATATAAATATTATTTTGGTATCCATATGACAAGCTTTTCTTAGTTTGGGACCTAGTGGAACTGTGTCTAATTTCAAAAAAATTTTTTTTATTATTCTAGATGCCAGAAAACCGTGCATTGGCTGGTCTCTGCGCGGGCATAACGGATGCATATGACTTGTTCGGAGTACCAGGAGCATTGGTCGTGTTTGTAGTTGAAGAGATCACTTACAATATCTGTGATCAGCGGTTCCACGAGTTCTATATTGGCGAAAAAAGGCCAGATATACAGGTATGGTACTATGCATTGAATAAAGGCGAATTTGTTGACAGCTGTTTGCGGGTATGATTAGGGATGCAAATTTTCATATCGATAAAAATCTCGCTTTAGTTTTATATTTATCGACACTAGACAGAAACGATTTGCCAAAAGCTGTAATTGCTAAGCGTCACATATAAAGTGAATAGTCATTCAAATATCAAATCATCAACGAAACTGAGTTTTGATTCATTTATTTATGAATAGTATAAAACAGAAAACAATCCTTATTGAATTATAATATAACTGAGGACTATCTTTGTTCCGATTAGGCAAACCCCCAATCTTCAGTTGTATAATTGTATAAATTAGTAAATTGTTCAACGAGAGGTGAAAGTGAGCGATCACCGATAAGGGTGTAGTTTGCTTAATACACACGAAGCGGGCATTGTATTTTACTCGAGTGATAACATAGTCCTTTACACTACAAATGCGAGAATAATAAAATATAATTAATTAAAGTTTTAATTTACTTAACAAATAATAATTCACTTTTATAAACATAGATGGCGCTGTACCGAATAAAAGCTATTAAGTTTTTTCGTCAGCTTTCAAATAGAGTGCTTTTTTATTATTACGATATAGTAGGTGGGACAGCGCTTTCGTCGTTGACATTCGAGTTTGAGGTAAACAGACTGTCAAGTAGATTGGCTTTCTCTTTAGCACTGTGGGCCAAGTCACCATCGCTCCTTCACAGTGGTGGTAACAACGAATGACAAAAGTTTTCTTACAAGCAAGCTACCAAAAAGCATGACTCCCTGAGGTATAGCTCGCAAGTCGCCTATCTATTTTGCCGATGACTTAGAATTTTGCTTTGGCAGTTGCTTTCTTACTGAATGACGAGGTAGCATTTAGTTTGCGTTACAATTTAGAAGTATTTGGACCCTTATTATTCCTAACCTCTCTTACTCTTCTGAGTAATACTGCTGCTAACCCGTAAGTTACGTTTGAATGTAGCTTACAAAAGCTGAATATACATATTTATCTCGGGAGTTACTACCTATATTAAAAATCCCGTCACAGAATTTGGGACTTTTAACACTTCACATAGTGTGCCCACTATGCAATCTGAAAAACAATTGGCAAATTAAATATTGTTTTTTTTTTACTATTTACATTGTAAAGCTTGTTTGTTATCTAAGTGTTTTAATACAAAGTATATATTGATTTGTTGACAATAATATAAAGCTGCGTTTGTAGAACTACCTAGGTGTAACTGGCATGCTGGCAAAAAACCAGTAGGTATTGTAATTAGATTGTAAAGAAAATTCTTGTTATTTATCTTGAAAATTCAAAAGTGTATTTAGAAACACATTTGATTGTGATTTTGATTGACCTTGCTGGCTATCTCGCTGCCTGCCGTTTGTAAAAAAGCGAAAACGCGAGGTATTGTAATTTTTTTTTCTGGCAATATTTGTAGAATAAGTAAGTAGTATAAAATATATGTTGTCGTAAATTAATATAACGAGGCTATTTTCTGATATACTTTTTATCTTAAAAAGTAAGTTTTCTTTATGACAGCTTAAAAGGAAAATAGTTTGCAATATTTTTCGGGTTTTTACTTAAATCTCCATTTTTTTTTTGTTGAGAAATTCTTGAATCTGAATTCTTCATATTTAATTCGCGTAAGATTTTTTTGTTTGCGGAGCGGCGTGAGTGTACTTCAACCACCCCTGCGGGCGGGATTGGTGGAGGCCGGGTTTAATCTGCTCTTTTTGATCTAGGGTACACCTGTACCAAGTTTTATGCTTTGTTCACAATCCGAATGGTCTCCATACAAAAGCTGGCAAAAGAACCTATACTAAATACTTATTTGTTTACGGCATACCTACAGACTGCTACGATAATTGCCAAATGTAAGAAGTGCTTTTTCTAGCGCCGTTAGAGCTCAATTTAGCAGAATGTTGCGCTTTTTCAAGCGTCTTTAGCGCATAATCGTCTTAGAGAGGTGGCAGCGCTGGCCTAAGGAATATAGTTCGTTTCAGCCGAAAGACGTCCTCTGCTGAACGGGGGCTCCCCCGTATGTCTCCACACCGTTCAGTCCTGAGCCACCCGCGTCGATAAGCTTCCTGCGGCTCTACCCAGGTCGTCTATTCACCTGGTAGGAGGCCTTTCCACGCTGCCTCTTCCGATCAGTGGTCGCCACTCAAGAACCTTTCTTCCCCATCGGTTATCGGTTCAACGAGTAATGTGGCCTGCCGAGTGCCACTTTATCGTGCTCTCTGTTTGAGTTATGTCGGTAACCTTAGTTCTTCGGCAAATTTCCTCGTTTCGGATTTTATCGCGCAAAGAAACACCAAGCATAGCTCTTTCCATAGCCCGCTGAGCGACTTTGAGCTTGTCCAACAGGCCAACAGTAAGAGGTCACTGGCAACACACATTTATTATAGACTCAATACTCAATAATTTATTTGCACATCATGGTTAGTTACAGTGTTTCATAGTATTGTTAGTATCACATGATTACCCTGCTAGGGTGTAGCAAATATTACATGAATAATAATTGTTATTTATTTAATTTATAATATATCTAAATAATCCTAAGTTTTTTATAACAATAAGATTGATACAGTTTTTGAGGGTTTTCATAGCTTCTCATTAAATAAATCGTTTAGGGAATAATAAAATTTCTCAAGTAACATTAACTTTATCTTTTTGATGAATAAATTATCATTTGGTTCGTTTGTTATATTTGGGGAAAGTTTATTATAAATTCTTATTGCATTAGCGTACGGACTTGTGTGATATATTTGTAATTAAGATTGTACTATATTTGATGATTTAGTTTTATTTCGTAGGTTTTATCTAGAAAATTTTCTTTTATCGTTGTAAAATAATGGGCGTATTTCCTAACAAATTTACTTATTTCTAATATGTAAATAGATGGTAATGTAAGTAATTTTAATTTTTTGAAGTGTGATGCCTAGTCAAAGTCAAAATGTTTTATTCAAATAAGGATTTTACAATCACTTTTGAATCGTCAAAGTTATGAAATATTATTTTTTGAACTCTCCCACCCTCCCTCCGGTTCAAAATGTTGTTGATTTCTACCGAGAAGAGAAAAAGTGGGAACGAGTTAACTAATTCGATTTCTACATTATGTGGATTTAACAATTTCAAGTTTTATTTCTTTTTTTGTCTTGGTCTACATTGCATAAGCTTAGTTTTTGTGTAATAGACGTCTAGATTATGATCGCTGAGCCAGTAAATTTTTAATTTTTGAGGTGTCGTTTAACTCCTGCTCAAAGTTATACTGGTTTTCGCACTTAAATAATATGGAGATATCGTCAGCAAAAAGAACGCAAAGCTGATTTAACATTTTTGGAAGGTCATAAATATAGATTAAGAAAAGTTTACAACCGAGTACGCTACCCTGTGGTAATGACGAGTTTAAGATTTGTTTATTAAACGTAATATTCCCAATTTCCCAAGTAGAATAGATGTAATATTCTATTTGCACGTTTTGTTTACGGTCTTTTGAAATGATTGGAACCAACTATGACACAGTCCCCGGACCCCTGAGTTGTAAAGCTTATTCAATAAGATTCTGTACTGGGCTTTGTCGTAAGCCTATGTCATATCCAATAAGATACCGATTGCGTATTTTTTTTTTTCATTTAAGTACGTCAGTATTTCTTGTATGTATTTATACACAGCCAGTGTAGTGGAACGACCTTTGCGAAATCCATTCGGACTATCATTAAATATATTATACTTTTCAAAAAACGAATTTAATCTATTGCACATACTTTTTTCTACTACTTTTGAAAATTTAGAAGGTAATGCGATAGGCCGATAGTTACCTGGTTGGGCTGGATCCCCTTTTTTATAGACTGGTTTGACAATTGAAACTTTTAGTAATTCTGGAAATTTTTCTTCTTTAAACGATTGGTTTATAATTTTTGTTAAAGGCGGAGTGAGTTCTGTTATGCATTTCTTTAACAACACAGGCGGCAGTCGGCACATTATCTACACCAAAGCTATGTTTGTTTTTTTGTTTCTTAATAATAGTAAAAACTTCCAGTTCGATGACAGGTCGTAGGTATAATGAATTGACCGCTGGGCTGAGGACGGGTCGACCCCACGGCTCAATATTATACTTTTCAAAAAACGAATTTAATCTATTGCACATACTTTTTTCTACTACTTTTGAAAATGTAGAAGGTAATTCGATAGGCCGATAGTTACCTGGTTGGGCTGGATCCCCTTTTTTATAGACTGGTTTGACAATTGAAACTTTTAGTAATTCTGGAAATTTTTCTTCTTTAAACGATTGGTTTATAATTTTTGTTAAAGGCGGAGTGAGTTCTGTTATGCATTTCTTTAACAACACAGTCGGCACATTATCTACACCAAAGCTATGTTTGTTTTTTTGTTTCTTAATAATAGTAAAAACTGGTTGCCTGTAAAGTCGGTATACGGGCGAAAGTTTTACGTGACAATGATTTTATGTCTGTCTCTCTCGCTCTTAGGCGGGCGCGTGCCTCTCACTCGCTCTCATTGTGAGCGCATAACGTGAGCGGAGCGTAACGCAGTTTCTTGAAGTGTCACCCGGCAAACCAATTTATAAGACGTTGTCACGTCAAAACTTCCAGTTCGATGACAGGTCGTAGGTATAATGAATTGACCGCTGGGCTGAGGACGGGTCGACCCCACGGCTCGTTGCACCTACTGACGCAAAAAATCGGTTAAACTCGTTTGATATTACATTCGACGATTCCGTTAGAATATTTGAAGTTTATTATATTTTTTTCTTGTGGTTTTAGAATTTATAATTTTCCACATTGTTTTGGTTTTGTTGTCAGATTTACGCATTTGATTTATGTTCTTTAGTTTTTTTGATTTGTTAATTATTTTTCTTAACAGTTTAGAATATTTTTTATAGATTTGTCTTAGGCAGTCACTATTTGATTGATTAGTAATATTCTTAACACTCTTTTATTTTTACACAATTTTTGTATTCCGCGGGTTATCCAAGTATGATTAATTTCAAATTATTTTTTATACGTTGTAGGGGTATACATTTATTTAGTAAATTTGGTATTATTATTATAAAATTCATTATAATTTTGATCGACAGTATTCGTATCTATTATTATTTTATTCCAATCAACTTCAATTAATTTTCCTTTAAAAAGTGTCATATTTTTTTCCGAAAAAATCCTTACCTTCGTATGCCATTTAATTTATTTTGACTTAAATTAGGTTCCGATATTTTTGCTGTAATACTTTTATGATCTGAAAAGCCGAATTCTGCAAAATTGTAATTAATATTTTTTATATTTGTAAATAATAAATCAATGCATGTACGTGACGTTTTGGTTACTCTTGTAGGATCTTTAATTATTTGTGTCAGGTTTATAGTTAACATTTTATTTATAAGATCACGAAAAAATTTTGGGTCTTCTAAGACGTTAATATTAAAGTCTCCCGTAAATATTATGTTTTTAGATCTATCTTTTATTTCTAATATTTGTATTAACACTATGAAAATCCTCAATGTCACATTTTTATTATATTAAAATTATTTTCTGCAGTAGAACGTTGCTAGCTAGAAGGTTACGCCTTTTTATTTATTACTTCGCACTGTTCTCGACACATCCATGTTTCTGTAAACAGTTTTGACTTAGAAATATTTGGAGTGTATCATGTTTGTTATTTAAACTTTGCATATTTTGGATCAATATACTTACTTGGGTTATTTTTGAAAACGAGTCTTTAGGACGAAAAGATATTGCGTAGTTCCCCAAACGCTGCCAAAATGAGCTGGATTCTTTGGTCTTTCTTTCTCAAATTTGGACCTACGTAACTGGACTACTTGCCCTAGGTATATGTATTCGTCGACAACTTCGAGAGTAGTAGTGTCCGCTTGTACAATGGATTGTGTTCTGAGGAATTGTTCGAAATGATGCCCACGGCTACTTTCTACCATCGCACCGCTCGCCATCGACAGGGAATTCATTCTCACACTTTGGAACCAAAATGGTCGCGTACAGTGCGGTTTCAGAGAAACTTCCTCCCGCAAACCCTTGGGTTGTGGAATGAGCTCCCTGCCAAGGTTTTTTCTAAGGACTACAGTATGGGGTTCTTCAAAAAAGAAGTTATTAGATTTCTGAAGGGTCGGCAAAGAGTGATGCCCCTAGTGTTGCAAGCGTCCATAGGCTACGGTGACCGCTTACCATCAGGCGGACCGTAGGCTTGTTTGCCACCTTAGTGGTATAAAAAAAAAAAAAAAGTTTTATTTTAATTTAATCATTTATTTTTAAAGTGACTATATAACTTAATATTCTACCTGTTGCTGTTATCAATATTGAGCAAAAATGTCACGTTTGTTGTATGGGAGCCCCCTTAAATATTTATTTTATTCTGTTTTTTAGTACTTGTATTTAAAGCGCCAACAGAAATACCTCTTCTGTGAAAATTTCAACCGTCTAACTATCACGGTTCATGAGATACAGCCTGGTGACAGACGGACGGACGGTCGGACAGACAGCGAAGTCTTAGTAATAGGGTTCCTAATTACCTTTCAGGTACGGAACCATACAAACAAATTGTAGGTAAATAAATATAATGCAACAATAAAAACAAAATACTGCAAAAGTTCACTCTTAATAGGCGGCATTCTTCTAATTATGTCTCAAAATTGAAACACTGACAGCAGAGAATAATAGTGAGTGCTTTAAGATTCGCTTGTTTCGGCTAAAGGACATCGTTTGCTGAACGAAGGCCTTTCCTGCATGTCTCCACAAAGGCCAGTCTTGAGTCGCTTTAGATTACACTTGAATAAATCAAATAATAGTTATAGAAAATTTATATTAAGCAGAATAACAATCCTGCCCGGGGCTACTACAACAGAGGGGGATCAGGGGCCCTTCCGCCCGTCGTGTCAGCAACCGTATTATCTGTGCCGAACTTCAGCAGTTCTAGTACGTACCGTATGTATGTGCTGTGAATCCTCATATTTAGTCTTAATAACTTTCTTTTTAGAAAAAAAAAATGGCAAGAAGTAAAAGAAAGAGTTTTTTCAGCGGCTACTCCTTCCAAATATAATGTGGATTTTTGCAATATTAAGCGTATAAGGGTCCACCACCATCTTAAGACTGCGCAGCCGACCATTATTTTTCTAACGGAGACGCAGATAAACTGCCCGGCCGATACATCATACTTACATTATCCCGGCTACAAACTCGAGCACAATTTTGTGAGTCGTGCCGGGGTGTGTATATTCGTCCTGGTTCTATCGCCGCCTTCATAGCCTTGAAGACAAGGACCCGTCGATATTATGGGTGCACGTATATCACTGCGACCACACTCGTATCTATACGTGCCTTTACAGGTCTCATAGCGGTGACACGGAAGTAGCTTGACTCTTCGCGCACCTGAGTTTGACGACTGACAAAGTTCTAGAACAGTATCCCACAGCAGAACTAGTTATTTTGGGAGAATAACGGGAGTTTAATGCCCACCATCGTGAGTGGCCCACTTCTCGAACCAATAATTACGCAGGGATATCTGCTCATGAATTTTCTGACCTTTGGATTCTCAGCTGGTACTTTCTCCAACGAGAATACCAGATACAGATACTGAGAACTAGAGGCAGCTCGTGACAATTTTTTAATGGGTGTTCAATTAAAAACATAGGAATTGCTTAAGCGCTCCCCTTTTAATATTCTATTTACGCACTAACTAAAATTCATTCGCTTAGGTATTAAGATTTCGCGTCACATTGTTATGACTCTTTGCCTTTCAAGCTGAATTACTAAAATCTTTTCGCACTGCTTAATCACATTTTATTTTGCTATAACTATTAGAAAATTACAAACTGTTTATGTAGGTATGTACTTATTGAATCTGAACTAAAACATTTGTTGTGATAAGAGCGGCAACAGCGCGCCGGCCGGACCAAAGGCGGGGGCAACAGTATTTTACTTTATGCTGCCTTACGTGTAGCCACCCCTAAAACTGGAGGTTGAGCTACCTTTTCCCAGGTTCTCTGGGCACGAGGCGCAGAATGCCTCCAGGTTTGATGTAAGGTAGGGATGCGCGTAAGTGCACCCGACGGTGACTCATCACACGTGACGGAGGAAACTCTGTCGACATGAGCTCTAAGGGGGAGGGGAGCCCCACTGTGTCATAGCTATATGTATACAGTGCCCCTCCACATGGTGTCGGCCTCTTAGGGGCTGTGCGCCAGAACCAATAAGACTTTATTTAGTAGATAAAATATTATTTATGCGAGTGCGATGCACTAGCGCTCCTTAAGGCAAGCCGCCTCTGCTAAGAACACAGCCCATTATATAAGAGGTAGAAAACACATATGTATAATTAGTACCATATTCACAATCTCGTTTTGTGCTTTCTAGTTGTAAACAGTCTTTCATTGATTTTCATTAATTTTTTCCTAATAATTTTCAGATTCACAGAAAAACTCTAGCCGAGCTTTACGAAGAGACTGACTTAAATGATAAGAAGCAGCTCGTTCTGTAAGTTAATCTACTGTATTGAAAATTGTTATATTAAGATGAACCCAGCACATTTTTTTCTATACAAACTTCGTAACAATAAAAGTCATACTTCATAACATATAGTTTTGTTACTCTAAATGTGCTTTTATTATACACGATATATTTACAGTTGTTTGTTTAAATTCCATTGAATGAATAAATAACCAGTGTTTTTATTGAATTTAGTAAAAAGTTTAGTAAAAAGCATCGATATAAACAACCAGATTTCCTCGCGACCTGTGTACCTTAGAATGCATTGCTCTCTCTCAAATTAGCTCACGTTGTATTGTTGTCCTTCTCGCCACTGGTGTGGTTATAACTCCATCTAGCTTATTTCGATTAGAACACATTTTGGTGCTGCGACAATATGTAACCGCCTAATTAGGGGGCCGTCCATTAATCACGTGAGGCCCGAAAGGGGGGGGTCCGGCAAATATCACGAAATATCACAAGGGAGGAGGGGGGGTTGTAGTAAGATATCACGTGTATTTATTTTTTCGTCAGAATTCGTAAAATTTTAAGATTTATGTAGGTATTAAAAAATACACGTCATTTTTTTAGTCCTAAATCTCACCACGTATCACCAAGGGGGAGGGGAGGGTTAAAGAATGCTAAAAAAAACATCACGTAATTAATGGACGGCCCCTAGCACCAAATAGTTGCTTAAGAGCTATAAAGCGTATACAATTACAGTAAGAAGCTGCAAGAGTAAGCTGCATAGCGTGCTTATACAACGTTTCTGCAGTGAAAATAGTGGTTTGAAGCTGATATTGGCGCTAATTGTATGAACGAACGTCACATGTTACCCATTATTTCATTCAATCCGAGTCGTTAATTGCAGCTACAAGCGCTATATTTATCTTGTGGTGATTTTAATGTAAGATTCTGGAAACTTATGTAAATTTTAGATAATAAAGGCTCTGGCAGGTGTTGTAAGATAATATAATGGCGGATTTATAGTGTAAATATACGATTTGAGTTATGCGACTTGTTGAGGTGAAAAACATCGGCCAATTTAAATTACCGTGAAACATGTATTGTGTTTTTAAATTAAAAATAATGGGCCCTCAATTTGTTGAAAATCTTATGAAAATTTTATAAATTTGTAGCTGCGGGTCCAAAATTTTTATCCTAATTTTGACAAGTTTAGCGCTGATTTGTGTTTATTGGTTTTTCGACCATACTTTACTGAACCAAATGTTTAAATAAACAAAAATATATGAACAAATAGAAAAAGACATTAGACATTGACCTAGAAAATGGCGTCAATATTATTGCAGCCTTGGGTTCTAATTTTCACCACTGTAGCCCCCTTTTGCAGAAACCGGTGATAAAATCAGTGTTCTAAAGCTCCTAGTTTCATGTATGCTGCTAAATTCTTAGTTCTAGAACTACAACCTCCATACAATGTCTAATAAAGTGAATATTATAACCTAGAGTGTGAATTTGATATGATATAAAGCTTGCACCTGCATTGCAGCACACACAATAAATATATTTTAGGGATCTGCAAAACAATGTTAGGAATCCTTGTTTGAAAAGAAACGCGAATTATTATAATAAAAAGCAGTCGGTAAATAAAAAGTGCAGCCAGTTTCCAACGTTTTTCAGCTTTTAAAGCTATTGTTTACTATCATGAAGCACTGCAAACTCCATAATAGTTCTACAAAAATAAATTGTACGAGCTAAGGAGCTAGTTTTACCTCACATGCGGAACAAAAACCCTAAGAAGTAAATTAGTTACAATTTCCTGTCTTATGTAGCACAACGAAGCAAAGTGGTACTCGCGGTACTACGGGTACGCAGTATGAAACTAAAAGTGCCAAAAAAGATCCAATTCTAACTACAATGCAGTCAATGGTCACCTAGAATTCCATGCCAATCCATTATGCACATGAAAGTGGCAAAAGAGACACAAACCTGACTTGTACGGTAAATGGTGCCACAAGGTGTCACAAAAATATCTTAGTTTTCTGCTGCTACCTATATTAGCTGTCATCAAATTTGTGCCTAATTCTGACTCCTTTATACCACCCCAATAGACATTGAAGCTTTAAGGATAGCTGAAATTTTCACTAGTGAGCAAGTTTAGCTGCATATCTTGTTGTTTATAACGATGGTAAATAGCGATGTACGATAATGACGCAGTTTAAGTAACGAAATATTTATGTTTTACATATTTAATGTAGCAAAAAAATAAAGTCCTTTTCGTTTCAGCCCGCCGACTATGTATAGATACTGCTCTTTAGATGATTTTATTTTGATTTCGCGCCCGTACCAATTTTGTCAATTGTTACATTTCTGTCTTATTCTGAGTAGTATTGCGGGTCTGTTTTAAAAATTTAGGACAAAAATTACCCAATTTTTTATAAAATTTTTTTGCTAAAAATGTAGCTTTAGTCATTCATTTTACAGCAAAAAACAAAAAAAAAATCTAGTGCCATCTAGCGTTTTTACCTACAGGAAACCCGCTCTCCTTCAGGCATCAGTCACCCATGATAATTTGACTATAAGTATCATTGTTAAATATTGTATTGCTGTGAGCAATAAACTCTTATTAAAATCATTGTATATTCAAGGTTGAAAAACTCAAACGACCTTTAAACTAGACTTCTTTCTGTTTAATAGCAGTTACTTTTATCAGCGACTTTCTCGATAAAGAGTCGATTAAGTACATAGTTAAATAGTGTATTCTTTTATATTTTTTTCACTATTTGCAAATAATCAGTTTAACTTTTAGTGCAACAAACTGTTCTGACCCGGTGGTCAAAAATCAAAACTACAGTCACCATATTGAAATGTGAACTTACAACGACACTAGCGACCAAACACCCAAGGTCAAAAGGTCAGAAAAGTTTGTTGCACTCTTAAGTTTCCTATGTTAGATGCTTCCAACAAGTTGCAACCCCAATTGGGGACCTTTAGGCGTTAAATTCGGCCCTCCTGGTTTCTTTAAGCTATAACAGCTGTTATGATAAGTATTTACGTGTAACCTACCGAGATAGCACTGCGGTGCGTTGCCAAATAACCTTTTTTTTTAAAATACTGGTAATATTTTAGTGACGGCAAGCCTGTTGCAGTGGTGTACTACAGAACTGCCTATGAACCCGTACAGTATTCTTCTTCGCGGGATTGGGACGCAAGACTACGCATTGAAAGATCTACGTAAGTTGTTTAATATAAACTGCTGTTGAACTAAAAAAAAAATTTGTTATTAGAAGTAAATTTTAATAAAGGGTCTCGTTTAAATTCTCACTCGAAATGGAGTTTCGTGCTCTCTTTTTGTACTGTCAGTGCTATCCGAGCTAACCCGGGTTGGGCTTATGACCGCGCCGTACTGTTAACCCGGGATGGGTTTTTGAATGCGCTTTAGTGTTTTAGTAATTTTTTGTTCTAATTACGAATGACGCATCCAATAGATGTTTTAGAAAAAATGTGCTTCTACAGAAATATAAAACTATGAATAAGCTATTTCTAGAACGTTTTGTACTGGTTGTAGATTGTATGGCTATAAATATTGTAAAAACATTGAAAAAAAGCGTTTGACATTTTTGTTGGTATAAGATTCTGCCAAACCTTTTTTATGTTTTATTTTTACATTAATATGTTATATTTTCTTGAAATTGATCAATACAAGAATTCCAGCAACTTAACCGGCAAAAATAAAAAAAATATAATGACATCAAAATCTCATAAAACCAAAAACGCCGAGCAAAAAAATTAAAATCAATATATAAAGTAAATTTTAGGTAACATTGGAGATCATGGCAAAGTTGATTTTGTATGCAAAAATTTGACAGCGTGTACACTTAACCTTTGTTTCTTAAAAATTACCTATCTCGTTTTATGTTCTTGGCACAACATAGCCGGATACTGATATGACTTTTTTTATGTGGGTTCTTGATCATTTTGTTTTTTTTTTGAATTTAGTGCCATAAAGTGCCCATCAATACAATATCAACTAGCTGGCACGAAGAAAGTACAGCAAGCTCTCGCGGCGCCGGGGGTTCTCGAACAATTCATTGGCAAAGGCGAGGATACGGACCGCGTGCGGGAGATCTTTACTGGTTTATATTCGCTAGACTTTGACGAGAGTGGGGAACGCGCCGTCGAGATGGCGCTGGCTGACGCTGAAAAGTTAGTATTGTGGAAAACTTTTGAGTTTTAGCGACTGCCGATCTGTAAACCAATTAATGTAAACCAGTTCTGTTTCGATCATCATGTCCGGTCAAGGCTAATAGAGCGAGATAGCGCGAAATTGATCTTTTTTTTTTTTTTATTCAACTAATGTGTCAAACAAGCACACGGTCCGCCTGATGGTAAGCGGTCACCGTGGCATATGGACGCTTGGAACACCAGGGGCATCACTCCACTTGCCGACCCTTCAAAAATCTAATAACTTCTTGAAGAACCCCATACTATAGTCCTAAGAAAAAACCTTGGCAGGGAGCTCATTCCACAACCCAGCGTTTGCGGGAGAAAGTTTCTCTGAATCCGCACTGTGCGCGACCATTTCGGTTCTAAAGTGTGAGAATGAATTCCCTGCCGATGGCGAGCGATGCGATGGTAGAAAGTAGCCGTGGGCATCATTTCGAACAATTCCTCAGAACACATCCCATTGTATGTGTTCACCTTATCTTGTAAATGATCTCGGAACTGAACATAGCTGAAGATTCGACATCAAGGATCCCAATGCTCTTGGAGATGGAGAGAGGAGTGTTCTGGAATTGTGGGAATACAGTGAATGGGCTCTTCTTAGCGGTGAACGCGCAGACTAATGTCTTTGTAGGGTTGAATCGGACCAAGTTTACCCGTCCCCAGTCAGAGACCTTGGACAATGTGGTTTCAATTTGAGACACAACATCTCCGCAGTTTTCCTCCACAACGGAACGAGGGATGTTTGCACGACCCATGTAAGTTCGATGGATCTGATCTAGGGTATCTGATGCACCGGGTGCATATTCGCAGTCTTCCATGCGAAGACGGAAATTGTCTAGTGTGGTAGGAAAGCGGGAAGGGGCGCGTGAGTACAGGACATAACTCAGGAGCACACTGCTTAAGCACCACTGCTGGTATACCGTCTGGCCCACTCGACTTATAAACGTCTAGAGAAAGCAACGCCCGCCGGACCTCTCACGTTGTTATGGAGATTTCCGGCATGGTCTTACCGCATCACGGTGTAGTAGGTTGTACAGCGCCTTCATCGTTCATATCCGAGTTTGAGGCAATCTTAACCTGTCACACTTACGCAGATGCAAGAAATCACAGCGGTGGCGTACTTACGTGACAGTGTTTCGTCTTATATCTTATTATCTTGTGCTATCTGCAACGCGCTACAAGACGAACGTAGCGTTTGCTGGCAACACTAGTTGTTGTTGTTGCCCAGCTGTCAAATAAGCTAACGCAAATATATGATTATTTTTGTGTCTTTAAACTAATTAAAAGCATTTTTCTTCGCATTACGCTTATACCGCGTTATTAATTTATTTTGGACAAATCACGATAGAAAGAAAGTACTTAGTTACGTTTTGTTTATGTTAATTTAAAGTTTTAGATACTGTCTCTATTTTCATGTTTCTCTCATCCTGTAATTTAGGGTCCCTTAGGTCCCCTTACAGGACATTAAGCAGAAATATATATATATGAATTTGTGTATGTGTATTTCTATATAAGTTTATCTATCAAAATAATATTATTAAATTTTGTTTGCACTCTACCTATATAAATGTGAAATTTATCAGCTTTTAGAAAAACCTTAAGGCTGGCTGGAAGAAATCGCATCATGCGATTAGTCCGCCTTTGTGCATAAAAATATAATGTGTACTTTCTTCATATAGCTTTATTAAATGTACTGTAAGAGGTAAATACATATTAGTGGCAAGTAATAATCATTCCTCTAAGGATAAACAGACAGGCTAAGACGAACCTAGCGCTATCTCGCCCTATTAGCCTTGACCGGACATGATGTTCGAAAGAGAGCTTACTCGATATACTCTGGCATTGGTAAAGGTGAAGTTACTTAATTCTGTCCGGGAGACATTCACTTGCCTTGCCTCCAAGGAGCTCGGAGCTGATGCTGAAGTATTCTGGAAAACCGCTAAGGTGTAATGACTTGTATGCGGTTGTGTAGAGCAGTTCATTCGCAGGTAGTAACGAACTAACTAGATAAAGGTTAAGTGACTTGATTTTGTTCGGGAGAACTTTACGGCCCTCAAATTATACTTAAATGAAAGTTGAGAAGGCGCTTGCTGATGCCGAGAAGTATCGCAGGGAACAAGCGTGGTTGTGGTAAGTAACCTGTGGTACTGTAGAACAGTTCATGTGTATGCGTCGTTGAATAGACGTTATACATGAAGGAAATCTTCACCAGGTTGACTTTTTAACCGAAGCAAACGATATGTTACAAAGCTACCAGATTATTTTTCGATTCCAGTGATAGCGGTGACCGCTTACCATCAGGTGGACCGTTAACTTGTTTGATAGGATCAGGCGTTACTTTGCGGAAATTCATTATTATGATAAAATATTATTACCTTGCAAATCCGCTGAAAACATTTTAGTAGCACTCACGTACTGAAGTAAACCATCCACATGTGTAGGAGTGCACCTTCCTTCCTCCTTCCTTATGTGGACGATGTGAACTTCACTATAACACGACACCACTAAATTGCTGACAAAACTCGACACGTGTTTCGCCTCAACACGAGGCATCTTCAGGAGACTCAAGTTGTTCATGCGCTATACCCTCACCAAAATTTTGCTATCTAATTGTTTTCAGCGGATTTGCAAGGTAATAATATTTTATCACGTGAACTTGTTTGCGACCTCAGTGATATAAAAAAAAAAAACTTGTAGAATTTTCTTTGCTTTGATTAATTTTTTCTCGATCGGTATAAACAATGTGTCTTTTCAGTTGCGTTCAACTATTCTTGTGTTCAAAATTAAGTCTCCCAGTTGCTACGTTGTAATGTGAATAAAAAGTCACCGTTTTCAACCACTAGTGGCAAACAAGCTGACGGTCCGCCTAATGCTAAGTTAATGGTCACCGCAGCCTATGGACGCTTGCAAATCTCGCGCATCACCGACACTTTTTAAAATCTAATGAAACTTTGGCAGTTAGCTCATTTCATAACCTTCGGTTTTACTAACAAAAAAATTATTCCCGTGGAAACTCCATCGGAATAAAAAGTATCCTAAATCCTCCTCCGAACAAGAATTTGTTGGTCTATCATGGAATAACAAACAAACATATCTCCTCTTTTATGTACAAGAAAATACGGATTAAACCTACCAATATTATTTGTTGCCCAATAAATTACCATAAAAACAAATTTCAGGTATGTACTGAAGCCGCAAAGAGAGGGCGGTGGAAATAATTTGTATGGCGATGACGTACGTGAGGCCTTACTGAAGATGCGGCACAGCCGCGAACGAGCTGCGTATATACTAATGGAGAGGATATTACCGCCTGTGGTAAATATTGAAATATAACAATAAATTCTAAAAATAGCTAGTAATATATAAATAATGATATTAATACTAGTAACATATTTCTGTAGACGCACAATTTGGAAATTCTCTTTGCACAAAGAGGAAAATAAAAATATCAATTATGATTTTGTGATTAAAAACTGATTTACATCATCAACTTTCAAGGTTGTAGCTAGCTCCAGGGCTGTAGCTAGAGTTGAATCTAAGGTTGGGCAGCGGTGGTTTCGTGCACGGGTACGGCGCAAGTATTTTTTCTTTCTTTCATTATTTTACCTGCTTGTCAGTCAATTGGTTGGGATTGCGGGAAAACAAGAGCAAAATGGTATTAATTTCTAGTACGGTCAAAACAATTTATATATATTATATCTTAGTTTATGGTACTTTTAAGGTAGAGCATTAGTATTTCAAGGTAGGGCAATGCCCCCCCCCCCCTTAGATACGGCCCTGTACGCCCCTCTACGCCTACAGGTCCCTCCTTGGAGAAGGAAGATTAGGCTATAGTTTACTGCACTTGCCCAGTGTGAATTGACAACCGTTTGTCAAGCTACTCGACTGTCCGAATTTTGCCGCCCATAAGGACTTTGACTTGGCTTAACGACTGCGATCGAAATATGATAACAGCGGGGACCGACGGTTTAATGGGCTTTCCGAAACACGGAGAAGCTTAGAAAAATGTGGCACTAGGCGGTTACCCATCCGGGTACTGACCACGCCCATAGTTGCATAGTTAGCTTATAGTTATCTCCATACGAATGCCACGTGCTCCTCTTTTAACCAATGGAGGCTAATTTTGGGGGCACATGCAGTACTATAAATACTAATATAATAAAACCGCATAAACTGTTATATCTTTGGCAGGTGTCGGGATATGTCGTCCGTCCAGGTGGAGCGGTTCCTCCACCAGTTACAGACCTAGTCTCAGAACTCGGTATCTTCGGAGTGATTATTGGGTAAGAACAATTTCAGTTTTTTTAAACATATTTTTTTTTACTAAATAATTTTTTTTATACTGGTGCGGCCGGTAAACTTTTAGACGCGTACATTCCCGTAAACAAAAAAAAAAAAAGGTTGCATCATAATTCTACTCAATATTTTGCGAGAACATGGCTCTACAAGCGAAAGTGAACTTAATACTTTTAACGTAAGGTTTACACTCCTTTAAGGGGGCAATATTGTTTACAACTAAGGATGTTTATTTATTTTTTATAATATTTTTACGCCTCTGCAAAATATCAGATGACCCATTTGCTCCGTTCACTTACTAGTGAAATCGTGACATTTTCTTCAGAATTGATACACAAATATATATTTAGAATTAAAAAAAAAATATTTTAATCAATACAAAATATACCCAATGTTACTCAGGGATAGTGTAGTTTTCTGTTAGTCTAAGAATTTAAGTACTTTCATTTAAACAAATATTTTTATCTTGATATACTGAATAAGTTTTTCTTGTTTGATATACGGGGGATTGAGTTTCTAGAGGGCGTGGGTGGGCAAATCCGAAACTATGAGGAATAGTTAAAAAAAACTCAAAGGACTCAATTTTTGATAAAACTGCATGTTTGAATTTATCTAAAAATCATAATTCCTAGCCAGGAATCGATGCCCGTTGATTTTGAAAAAGGAAATTAAAAATATAAAAAAAAAATTTAAGCCTGTGCCAACCCTCGGAAAGTGTCTCTAGTAAGAATCAGATTCTGGGAAGTAACATAATACATTATGGGAAACTCAAAGAACAATTTTCAAATACCTATCTATTGAAACGTATAATGCAATTAAAGACCTTAAACGACCTTTGAAAAATATTCTAAACCGACCCAATAATATTGTAATGCTATACAGTATATTCCGCTATACCTTAGTTTCGTATTTGCCTATTCACGCCCATTTGAAAAACTCACTTTGTATATTAGTAAAAATATCCTATTTTTTTTACAACTAAAACATTTTGGATTTTCGGACTTCGGATAATTAATTCGGGCTTTATGATTTTGACAGGACGAAAGATAAAATCTACTCCAATCGTCAAGTAGGCCTTTTGGATTTTCGGACTTCGGATAATTAATTCGGGCTTTATGATTTTGACAGGACGAAAGATAAAATCTACTCCAATCGTCAAGTAGGCCACATGCTGAGGACCAAACAAGCCGACGCAAACGAAGGTGGAGTCGCCGCCGGGGTTGGGGCACTTGACTCTCCATACCTCGTAGACATATAGCACTATTATCAATACACCACAGAAAACCTAACAACAGTTACGTAACTTCAAACGACTACATGGTATTAATAATTTTTATTTACAGTTATTTTTAAATTTTAATACTGTACCTACGTGATTTCGACATGGTATACCATTTTGCCTAAACCAAAGAAAATAAGAAAAGTTTTCAATATGTTACTAAATATTTTAAACTAAAAAAAAAAGTAATAATTTGAAAGATCTGCGTTTTTGCACCCATTAGATTCGGGTAAGCCATTTTTTTCTGTGGAGCAACTTCGATAAATTATTAAAAATTAAATGCTGAGGCGAGTTTTTGTTATTTTTTTAACTCAAAATATAAAGTGAAATTCTGGGAAATTAATGTAATTCTGAAAATTCGGAAATTAATGTAATGTGTAATTCTGGGAAATAAAAAAAAACCGGCGCATTGTTTATCTTTAATTTATAGTAAATAACTCATTATTTACTTTAGTCACTTATTTTACAGGGTCTTATTTTTGGTACGACTTGATGTAAATGTTACGTATGACTTTGTTTTTACAATTAATATGAATATTTTTATAAATTTAACTATATAAATGTGATAATTTATCATATTTGTGCATTTTATTATTTTTAGTTATTTATTATTACTAAACAATAGTTGTTGAAGCGGACATAAAAAAATAGAAAATATATAAGTACATGAGCCTAAACAGGGCTTCAAAAGCATATTTTATATTTAATATATTTTTTTTTTTTCAATATATTGGCATTTATACTTTGAACGTATACTTATTCATTTAATGTATTTGGTTTTGAATTTGAAATGAAATTTGCGACAGGCATTTAAAAACACTTTCCTATAAAGAAAAAATATTAAAATTAAAAAAAATCAAAAATTTCGAAAAAATATATGCTGTTTTTAAATTTCATTACGTAATTTTATCACTATCAAGATTTAATATTGTTTTTAGGATGTCATGTATTTTGTTATGTTATAATATTTGACATTCCAATTAATTTTAATTGCAAATTACACTTTACCTTTTAATTAAATTATGTTGTTAATTTAATTTTTAAGTTAGTAAGTAAATATGGGTACTTTGTTTATGTTTGCCTTTTTTGTTTTAGGACTTTACAAATTATTGTTTAATTTAATAGAATATTCTATATTTCAGTCAAAGGGCAAAACTTGTTAAAACTGTAGATTAACTAGTCAAAGCCCAATACATACAAATTTAAATTTCATATATAAATACTTTGATTTGGGTTAGGTTAGGTTGTGTTGTGTTATATTATTTAAATTAAAACGACTTAACTAACCTAATTTGAAACAAGTACCTACCTATCGTAATAAGTTTTTTTTGAACCGGGCTTTGACTAGTTAAACCTCAGGCCCTCGGACTGTAACACATATGAAAAGTTTACATGTGTGTAACACATTGACGATTTAACACTGAGTTAAAAGTTTTGCACTAAAATAACTGAATAATATTGTATGTAGCATGTAAAATTTATTGCTAACTTTTAGCATAATGAATGGTGCTGTACACGATACTTATTTATATGTATCGAAAATTTACATTTTTTTAATACAATAGACGAATAAACGAATTACGAAACTTTAGTTGTTTGTCTTTTAGTTTGTATGGTATGTTTCCGTTTGCTATATTTTGAACCCATTAAAAAATCATTGCGGAAAAAACAAACATTTAGGAAATATACCACATCAATAAACAATTCATATTGTCCTTTTAAATACAATATTAACAAAATCGAAGTATTGACAAAATCCATTCCCACAGAGTAAAACAAATTCAATATTCGTAAATCATTAATCATTATTGTCTATGGATCTCATAGATGGGAAGAGCGTACGAATAAAATAGAATGAATTTTAATTTTAGATTACCAAAAAAATAGTTCTAAGACAACCGTTTGAAAATAAAATACTTATTTTTTGCGTAACCCAAACGTAACACTGATGCACCGACCCCACGATTTATTATCCATGTATCGGAATAAGAAGACAGTGATGATGATAGTGATGACGAATATAAATAAAAATAAATATCAGTTTTTTCAAAACATAGTTTTGAGGGTTCCATACTTCACAAATAAAAAAGGAAACCTTGGAAAATTTAAGTTCTAAGTCAATGCAATTAAAAAAATATGCCTAAAATACTAACTAAATTGTGTTATAAAACTGTCTTTTAAAATTAAACTGCGCGAGCGATATTAACGTAATAAAATTTAACTTATAATCAATTATATAAAATATTTTTAAAATTATTAAAATATACATAATTATATTATAAATTAAATAAAAAAAAGATGAAAATTAAACAAATATTACATTTATACATTTTTATTAAATAAATTTTGACATTCTACATTAAATCTGTACATTTTACAAATACTCAATATACTTGGGTATTTTGTTTTTAAGAAGGAGCCCCTTGTCACCCTTGTTGTAACCTGCTGCATACTCGAATTGTGGGTGTGCGCTGATTATCTGGAAAATAAAAATCATGAAATTTACTTCTAATAAAATCTGATGGGTCAGCTCGGCAGTTTGACAGAGCGGTGCGAAATGAGGGGATGGCCTCAAAATAAGTAATAGTACTAACAAAGCGAAGACTGCCGTTAAGTCTAGTATAAAGCGCGTAAATACCTACAGAAATATTCCTAAAATCAACAGTAATTCATTGCAAGCTGATTTGACCCCTACGCTCAACACTTAACCGCTACACCCGGCGATATCACGTGTCAGATGGGCCCGCGCTGTTAGGGTTTTGACTGGACGCGAGCTAAAGACTAGCGGCGACCCTAGCGCATTGCTTTAAAATCACGTCTTGTCAGAGCGAGCGAGCGCCATTCACTGAATTTGCGTGCTACTAGTCTTGTGTAGTACATGAATGATGAATGAAAAGGAATTAATTCCCGGTACTGTACTAGAATGAACTATTCCCTAAGCGTACACATCCCCCCGATCGAGGGAATGAAACAAACGCTTGGCGTCAGCGTTCGGTCACAGCGCTGGAAAGTATTTACTTCCATCTCAGTTGTTTTACGATGGACGCATGAGTGAAAGCGGGATGCGCGTCCTATGACCGCGAAATCATAGAAATAAAAGAACTAAGCGTTTCGTGCCTTGTATTAATAACAACTTTAAATTCAACAACATAAAATATATTTTACGAAAGAACAGTACAAGTGAATCTAGTACCTGAATAAATTCAGTCAGTAATGTTTCATAGTTCATTGATACTTGTTGCTTGACGCTTATTAATTGTTGTCTGTCACTCAAGTTACTGCATTCGTTATTTATATGTAGTGTTTAATGTATGTGCACGGTTATATGTATTTTAACTGTAAATATATATATATACATATTTATGTTTGCTTAAATAAATTAATAAATAATGTCGTAGTAGATTTATAAATGCTTGTATCTAGTACAATTGGGCCTTTTTTAAATATTTTTACTTTTTATGTGTTAGGCTTAGACATTTAAAATAGCACCAAATAGGCCAAAAAGAAGCAAAATTTGGCTCAGAAAATACTAATGACACTAAAAACATTACTACAGTGTTAAATTTAGGGAACTGCGAAAATTATGGCAAATTAATTTTGTATGGTTAACTTATTTACCCTTAACAAGGTTTTCAAACTAAAGGCTCCTATACGCACACGTATATCGAATCGAATCCACATTTTTATACACTTTTACTTTTTACCGAGATTAATATTAAATACTCCTGGGACACACAGACAGACACCGAAACCATACCAAGGTCCGTTTTTATCATATTGGTTGGAAACCTAAAAATAAGAAGCAAAATACCTACGTGCAAAGCTGTCGTGTTCGCTAATCGAGTCTTGTAATAGGATTATACAGACTGATATGAAAACTGACATGTTTTAGCTCATCCGCACTATATAATGTACTACTGAACTAATCTGAAATAATGTACTAGTACGGAGCGATCAGTTTAGTGACTGAATAACAACAAGACTACATGCTACCGACGGGCGACAAGGTAGGTAAGCAATCATGCCTAAACTTCACAGTAAGACACGCCTGCGTCGTCCATTCCCAGAGATTACAGATGAACTGCTTATGAGGCTCAGTTGGTAGTAGTTTTGCCTGCTGATCCGAGGAGTGTGGGTTCAATCCCCAGTACAAAAATTTGCGTTTTTCTTGAGTCCGGGGTTTTTTTCTGTGTATAATAAGAATGTATTAAAAGAAGTATATTATAATATTTGTATATTATCTGGGCTGGTATCCATAGTAAAATTAGACCAGATGCCACTGTGTGATTTGACCAAAAATATTATCATGATACCACTTCTCTTTGCAATTTTCATTAATCGAAATTACATCTCACATATCTTCTCTCTGCCGTCTCAATGCAGACGATCTTCAAATATACACGCAAGCTTCTATTAATAAGTTGTCAAATGCTATTAGAATTATGAATAAGGACCTGTCTCGCATTGAAGACTGGAGTAATTCGCACGGTCTTGTTGTCAACCCCAATAAAACGGAAGTCATTATTGTAGGTAGTAAAAGAAAAATCTCCAAGATTGATAGGCAACAACTTCCATCAGTCTGTGTAAATAAACTCGATGAAACTCTATGTTGGGGTCCACAAATTAAAGAAATGAGTAAGAAAATATTTGTTGCTGCGAAGTCTTTAAGTAGATTACGCAATTTTCTTCCTATCTATCCTAAATCCTATCCTATCCCTACTAAAATTGCTCTTGCCCAGTCACTTCTTCCTGTTCTCGACTATGCAGATGCTAGCTATCCTGATCTCACCGAGGAGCATCTTGATAAACTTAAGCGGCTTCAAAACTTATGCATTAGATTTATATTTGGTCTGCGAAAGTATGATCACATATCCGAATTCCGAACAAAGCTCAAGTGGCTCCCAATTCGTCTTCGCAGGAATACTCATGTCTTATTTCGTTTTTATAATATCATGTTCAATACAAAATCACCAGTATATTATATAGATTGTTTGACTATTATTGGTTCTCCTTTACTTCGTGAATCTGAAAGCCTGTTGTTGAAAACTCTTACACAACATTCACAAATGTATGATCAATCATGTACTGTGAAAGCAATTAGTTTGTGGAATACATTACCTTTGGACATAAAACGAGCACAGTTCTTGAGAACATTTAAGAAACTAATAATTTCACAATTCAATAAATAAAGCTAATAAAGTTGTATATTATCATCGTTAATATAATTTCTTATATCCATATGTATATTATTTTTATTTAGATATATGATTTAAATATGTGAATAGTTTTTTTTTCTTCTTATATATAGTTATATAGTATTTGTGATAATATATTATTATGCAATTGTATTTACTTCTGCATTGTTTAATATAAATAAAAACTATTTATACATATGTTTATATATTAATTTATCATAATGCACACACTATCTTGAAATTTTTAACTTTAAATTCTTCACCCAAAGGTAATCTGGGAGAGATCACTCAAAAGCGATTAATACTGTGTTGTTTTTATTTTGTGCAATGAAGTGTTTAATTATTATTATTACTCTGTATGTTTCTATGTACACAACAAACTCTCCTTTATAACATTAGTATGGATTTAGCAAATAAAAAAAAAATAACTATATTGTGATGGTGTTTGTTAGTTTTGTAGAACTAATTAAAACAATTGTTAGATTTTTGATCAACACATAAAACTCAATCAATATTCAAATCTAAACTAATTAATGTTAATTAATAAAAAAAAAAATCATACTTAAAAAAACCAAAACTTAAAAGAATTTATAAATACTTAGGCTGGGTTGCACCAACTGACTTTGACGTTCACCAGTCGCCAAAAATGAGAGATTGTATGGAAATTCCTAACATCAGCTATTTTAAAGTTAACCAGCTAGTGGTTTGCTAAGCTTTAAGTTAAGTTTAAAATAGCAGACAATGTTCCCAATATTTTTCACAGTTGGTTAACGTCTTAGTTAGTTGTTGCAATCTAGCCTAAGTATTTCATTTCATTTATACATTAACAATTAGCCAACTAATTCTAACTAAACTAACTAACTAAAGTTACTTAAATGTTAGTCTGTGAAAGAGCCAATTTCTCAGGATTCCATGATAGATTTAACTACAAGCTAAGTAAATTAACTCAAGCCTTTTGCCGCCGTAAACTTGGTTATCGGCGTGGGATGCTCACCTCAAGCTCCCTTATTATACCAATGAAGTTTGCTATAGCAAGCCATGGCTACCTATAGTTCGTTTATACTTTAATCCTATGCCCTTTCCCAGGACTGAAACTATCTCCATATCAAATTTCATCTACATCGATTTAGTGGTTAATTCTTAAAGAGGTAACAGACAGACAGACATTTATAATATTAGTAGTATAAACACAGAACACCAAAAAATAAGTTAATAATTAGTGTATGGTCATTCTACCTTTTCTCTTTCATAAGCATCATCTGAACTAGTGATGAGTTCAGGGACATCCAGCCTAGGGATGCAGAACAGGTTCATCAAATAATGCTTATTATTTGTGTAGAGCATCCTCTGATCAGACCATTCGACTTCGCGCGGAAGACGCCAATCCTTCATCTTGGGCTCATCACGATGTGTGTACTTTTCAAAGTCCAAACGCTCAATGTCTTCCACTACCTGGAATCACATGGTCGTAACAATTCTTTAGGCTACCCATTTCATGAAAATTAACACATTTGGCAAAATTCGAGTTCGCCCTTTTTGTACCTTTTAATAAGTGTAAAAAGTAACCAAAATTTTACAATTATGAGTCAAATACTTATTTTTGCTTGCCTAGCTTCAGTCATTATACGCCACATTGCAGAGACACAGGCCTCTCCTTGGAACTGAAGTTCATAGGCCATAGTCCATCACGCTGATTGCTGACCCAGTGTGAATAGGCACAGGTTTGTCAAGATAGTGGCCATTCGATGAATTGATAAGTTAAGTAACGTCGGGGATGGTCAGTACCCAGGTGGGTGACTGGCTTGTGGCACATTTTTCTGAGCACATTCTCTTGAGCACGCAGGATGTGCTTTGGGGGCAAAACGGCGGTCCTGGCTGTTTTCAAATATTTTTTTTATACCTTACGTGGCGAACAAGCTATTCGCCTGATGTTAGGCGGTCATTGCAGTTTATCTATATTTTAAAGCTATAAATCCACTAATGTTGCTAATTCATACATACATTATATCCATAAAAAACTGGCCAAGTGCATGTTGTACAAGTTAGATTACCATGGGAATGATTGCACATATCTGAAAAACTATGTGATTTGAAAGAATTAAGAAATATTTGTGCGTTCCATTGGATGTTTAAGGACTCTGGCGTGGCTTTTGATCACCACAAAAAAATTAGATAGATTTCAAAAATTTATAGGCTAGGCAAGAAAATAGTATAGGATTTACTGTTTAGTATAGAAGTTTTTTTTTTCAATTTATTTGCAAGCCAGAACAGATGACCTTCCTGTGTGTTATTTTTTTAAATGTAATTTAAACTTTTCCTTATGTTTTTGAGTAAACAAGTTTTTTAAATCTATTTTACCATGCTTAAAAGCTACTTCTGGCGACAAGAGGGCTGGCTCATTTCTCGCTCAGAGAATAAGTATTTTGATTCAGAGGGGAAATGCAGCCAGCATTCTTGGAACTCTGCCACGCGGGCACACACTTTTTTTATAATTAGCTTTTAAGTTTCTTAGTAGGTATATCGTTTTGTAATTACTGTATTATTAATGTTTTAGATAATGCTCCTTAGTTTCGTAATTAGAATATATGAAGTATTAGACTTTATGAGTATAATACAAAATACATACCACTTCTACTTCACCACCGCCAGTCCAATCATAAACCAAGAGTTCTGCATGTGTAGAAATATCTCTTAAGTATTTATTCTTGTACTGTCTTTCCATTTCTTTAAGAAAACCTGGGGTTAAAGCTTTACCCTTCATTTCATGCACCAGATTTCTTTTTTTTATGGCCTGCTGAACCTGAATTTCAAAATTTCAAAAATTCAAAAAGTCAATTTAATTTATTCTTATGTATGATCTCTCATCAATCACTTTCACATTGGATCACACTCGCCGGAGTAAAAGAGCTAAAATTTTACAGATAGGCAGATTAGTAACTTATGAAGCTAAGCCTAAGTTAAGGGTGACCAGTGTAATGTATTAAATAAAAGAGCTAATTTTGCAGATAGGCAGATTAGTAACTTGTAAAGCCAAGCCTAATCTTAGGGTGACCAGTGTAATTTAATGATGTGTAGCTCCTGCAGAGGCTAAGCATGCGGCCGACGCGGTCCGAGGCAAACTCGGCTACCTACTGAAACTGTTTTACATAGTGCCTTATTTAAATTATGGTTAAAACATTAGGGGTCAATTTGGAATTTATCCCTGGTGTAAGTATTTTAATACTAGCTTTTTAATAATTAACCCAGGGTAACAAGTCATTTCGAAACTCTTGCAGTCTAGTGTCACAATAACCATATTTACACCATCAACACCATCCTCAAGCAGGGTATAGATTGCGGCACGTAAGTTAAACAAAAATGGCGGTTGTCCGAGCAGGTACAGTTATGGACATAAGTACCAATTCTTTTCTTTTTTTTCCTATGTTATAATGTAACTAAGTACTTACTGTCTGGCACTGCCCTGCCCCCGCTACACGAGAGGACAGTTATTAATTATGTCTCATATACCCAGTAATTATATCTTATGAAGTTGATTAATTAAAAAGTTTTGGTGAATAAATCCTGTTTAACAAGAGTTGTCATAAATACGTAATATCAGATAATCTTCCAAGATATTGTACTTCTTGAATAACAGTAGATTAGTATGCAGAAGAAGAAAGAAATAGCTGCACAATATTTGCGAGTAGACTGGCATTAATAGCACCACTGAACTGTTTGACCTCCCAAAGGATAGACTACAGTTTTCCGAAATGATAGCCAATCTTCAATAATTGAAGAAGCACTAAGAAAACGAACAACAGTGGAGTGGATAGTTATTGCTAGGTATAATGAAATTGATTAAATTGAATGAAAGGGATTAAAAGTTGTAAACGTTTTTCATGTATCACTGTCACTTATTGGTAATGGCCTGACACCTTCTACCTAATTTTGGATTGCAATAGCACTAGAACTCAGGGCAAGGAGTTCTGACTTTGCAAACTTAAGTGAGTGTTTGTACTCCGAATGCACATCACACTGCTTTTCCCACCTCAATGGACCCAAAAATATGTTACTAGGCAAGGTTCCACTTACGTGCCGCGGCCAAAATATAATTTAATAACATCACAATTGTCAATGTGACATTTGCTTGTATGAAACGACATTTTTAACACCAGTTATCCTTTAAATCCTGAGTCAATAGCTCAGGCTGACATAGTCACTGAAAGTGTGCTAAAGCTTGAAAAAAAATACATAAGGGTATTTTAGTGTAACAGGGAGCCCTTAAACATTTTGTTTTTATTAAAACAATGATTTTCAATTAATTATAAACCAACATATATCTTTTTGGTAAATACTTACTTTATCTTATTTGATAAAGAAGCACACACGATTTGTAAGAAAAATGTTGAAAAATATTATTGTGGCCAACAAATGGTGGTAATGAAAGTAAATATTATACAAAGATAATGATGTTTGATTATATACTCCCCGAAAGGCTAGGGAGTAAGCCATACAGTCATGTCAATATTACATGTGTAAACTAAAAAACCTATTTTATTTAGATTGACTAGATTCACACCTACCTGTTCAACAGGCATGTCCAAATAGATAACCAGATGGGGGCGCATCAAATCTTCAATAGTATTGTTCCTTAGGTCATAGTATACAGAGCGGACGCCTTTGCTAATGTATTTCTGGGAAAACATAGCTTCCAGAAACACAAAATCAGAGTAAGGAGATCTTTCAAGAACTACTCCTTGGCCAGTGTTAAACAAATGGGCTAAAGCATCAATATATTGCCCATAGCGAGCATTGTACATCATTAATTGAAAATTGCCAGCCAGCCTATGGTGTGGGTCCAAGTTAAAATTGACATGATCAAATGTTCTAGTTTCTTCAGGTACTTGGTCATCAAACATCCTTAAATCGCAACCATTTGGTCGGATGTAATGTAAGTCCATATTAGCTTCAGGGAAATGTTTCATACCCAAGTCTTCTGCTAAAGCTGCAGCAAAATTAGTCTTACAACAAGCTACAGGACCTTCAACGACCACAACCTTGCTGTTCTCATCCATTCTATGAGTCGTGCGATCAAATAGGCTTCTAAACCAAGTGTAAAACTTGTTTTCATAGTCGAAAGGTGGCGGCTTAGGAGGACCAGGGGGCAAAGAGGCACGTAATGCTTTTCCTGATATTTTCCGATCTTGAATAAAGGTGCATGCTGCTATTTTACCCCCTTGAGCAGGGCTTATTATTTTTACGACTGCGGTCTTGATTAGACCAGACATTGTGAGTTGCGGTGTCTGATCCTGTCAAACCTTGGAAAATAAAAAAACTCATAAAATAGAATGTTAAAATTAATGTAAACAATGTAATAAGTATAGAGCAGACCTCAAATCAATTCATTATCTAAATACAGAAAATAATGAGAGAAAAATTGTGATATAACCAAAAATGTTTCCAACTTTAATTCAATGTTACTAGGTCCTAGTTAAGTTTTTTTTTCTGAACTGACATGCAGTTGGCATCGGATTCGGATCGGATCGGTTGGATGCAGCCATTACTGCTCCACCGGGATTTTGGGGTGAGACTCGTAAGGAGTGTCACTGTCTGTGCACATAATTGGTTAGAAGACGCAGAAGTGATCGGATCCCTACTATAACTTCGATAATGTAACCCAAGGTGTAAAAAAAAATTGCCATAAAATGTCTTTCATCGCATGCGCTGGGGAAACTATTGATGATAGAACAAAAAAAATGGTTTATAATATTAAAGAAAATATCAATATCTATAAAAAACTTCGCGATACATATTTACAACTATTGTAGTTGTGTAACTATAACTACTTTTTCACATTTAAATAATTGATATAAACGCCGACTTTGTATTAATCCTTATCCAAATAAATCATTTTGTATTCAAGACTGTTTCAATACTTGTAGATTACTTTTAGAATTATTCAAATCGGATATTCCATTCAAAAGATATTACGAATTAAAAAAAATAAAAAAAAAATAAAAATAAAAATATACGGCGCGGCGCTGTACGCGCGGTTGGCTCCCTCCCTTCCCACGCAGCAGCTGACGCAACCGACATTTAATATTTTGATATTTTTCAAGGTAAATAACTTTGAGTAAAAAAAAAAATTACTTATGTCTTGCATTAAGATACATTTACTCTACGATTATCTCAAAATGTTTAAAAAATAAAAGTCCACCTATGCGAGCTGGGACGGGCCGCTAGTAATCAATAAATATGCCTAGAGGCAGGCAGACCAAAACCCCATATCCAGACATGGGTCTAAAGTTTAATTTTTTGGTGGTAAAAGTGTCAAAAATATCCTTAACGAATGTTTGACAGTAACAGTTGATACTTTGTGATACCTATGCGCAAGAAGCTTTATATGTATATAAGCTTTTTGCCTATGCGTATGCTAAAGGAACGGATGACAGGTGACAAAATTAACGAAAATAATAATTCTTTATCCCAAAACGAACGCATCCAAAGTATTAATAGTCTGTGGTCATTATTTCTGTTTACATATAATTATCTGTGGTGTGTATGTTTTTGTGGTTGGAGAGTTCTTGAACTAAGTTTATTAGATGAAATGTTTAATTTATAATTAACAGCACTAAATGGAGGAAGGAAATTCTATAATTTATGGGTTAGAAAATCAGGTAATCTGTCTTGGAAATGTTAATTATCGATGTTAGATTTTTCAAGAGTGGTCATGAAAAAAAAATATTATTCGTGGTTCTATTACTATTTAATGGTCAGAGTAACTATAAGGGGGCACAAGGTTTTTTATCAGCGTCCCCTATTGTACACCTCAATCAGTGTTTAATACATATATTTGTATGTTAGACCAGAGCATTGTCACCACAGTATGCCGAGAGTGATGCCATAAGATTCCTGATTGGAACTCAGAGTCTGAAGCCTAATTTAAACCAAGTTCATGTTGTAGAACTTGAAGAAGACACTGGTGCTCTACACACAAAGGTTTGTTGTTTTTAAAGTTCGATAATGTACCATTTAAAACATTAGTTTTTTTTATAGAGGTAAAAAAAAAATAATTGATAGAGTAAATCTTCTAAATTCTTCTTCTGAAGTGAAAACCTTGTAAAGCACAAGCACAAGGTTTTCACTGCAGGCTGACAAAATGCACTTATGTTGTTTCACATAACTAATTTGGCTTATGTTACTTTACTTACTGATATTTTAGATTTATTGGGTATAGTGTATTTATTTTGCAATATTTTGTTTAAAACCTGACTACTTAGCAACACATGCAACATTGATCCAAGTGAAAGCTCATAACTGCAATATTAAATCAAGCATCAAGGGGTAATGGATATGATTTATTTGATTAACAAAATTATTCCATGACAGAAATCCCTTTTTGTGGTGTGATTTGGTCCAAAACTAAGCAATGCTTGTACTATGTATACCAAGAAAATTTTTTTTCTAAATACATACATACTATACAGAAAAACACCCAGAATCAAGACAAACACAAAATGTCTATTAGATAAATCTTTGTCTTGTGTGGGAATTGGACCCCTGCCCCTTGGTTCAGATGTCAGGTCATTCATTACCCACACAGCCACCTCACCCAATACGCTTACACACTAGGCATAACAGTTTTATTTTATAACATATTTTTTTTATCTTGCAAGATGCTATAGTTCTGTTACAAAAATTGCACAAAAACTGTGTATATAGTAATATCTTGCCAATACCTGAGCTTAAAAAATAATGTATAGTAAATTTTGTTGTAGGTTTTCAAACATGATGTTGGTGAGATTTGGCACCTCCGCTGTTCGCCACATAATGCAGCCACCTTGATCACCACCCACAATGCCTATGATCCTGACACCTCCCAATGTACTATGGGAGTTTCTATCTTTAAATTACCAACCCTTGAGGTAATTGCGTCATATTTAAATATTGTCACTAAATGGTACAAACCAAAGCCTTTGTCTGCATCTATATGTATCACTGAAAACTCCTCATAAACAGTTGATCTATGTTGATAAATTAATTTGTGTATTTAAGAATGGATTTCATCATCTACTTTAAAGGCAGAACAATGTCTGCCGGGTGCGCTATTACCTAAAAATAAATTAAAAATAAAAGTGCATGGTAAAAACTAATATCATTTCTAAATATTTGTAAATTTGACATTATATTGTGAATATTATGCTATTCCAGATGTCCCTTAGAACTACATTAATATGCAAAATGGCAGTAATACTTTTTGTTGAATGATTACCAGCACCATAACTTTTATTATTTCTAGTTTGTTTCATTATTCATTAATAATATGGTGAAGTTTGTGAAGGTATCTATTACACAGTCATGCAAAAAAGGCTCAACGGATTTGGCTGAAATTCAGCAAACAGATAGACCATGGTCTGGATTAAATTGAGAGTTCCCATGGAGGTCTGAGTAAAACTGCGAAGCACAGTATGAACACAATGTTATTCCTAAAAGCCCATAGCAATACTTAGGTCTCTGTTTTAACACAGATAGAGTCAGGTTAGGTTAGGTTAGGTGACCTGCTGGCATGGTTGAGGGTTAAGTCAGACTCATAAACAGGGTTCATTGGATGCTTTTGCATTCTTCAAAAACTAACACTTAAAATTTTATTTTACTACTTTCAGGTGATTCCTAAAGATTTGGACGATCTTAGTGCTATTCAAGGCAGAAATGCTGAAGATATGGAACTTATGAAAACTATAACACCTGAGGTAAACATATATTATTTCATTACAATTGTTATCAATACAGGGTTACGAAAACATAGTGTAAGACAATTTCCAACTGGCTAGAATGTCTCCTGTGTATGTATCGCTAGTTAGATAAACTGGCGACTTGCTGATAACCTATATATATATATATATATATGGATAAAGATTCAGGACCATATATTGAGGTAATCAATAAGATATGTCCGTACGTTTAGTGATATACGTGTAAAAACAATAGTATAATGTAAAGAGGCTATTTTTTTCCTAAATCGCCATGATAATTTATGTTGATTGTCTTAAAGCTTCTTTAAGAGTATATCCAGATTTCCCACGAGAGGCATTCGTGATGACTTTAATTAACTTGCCCCAGTAGATTTTGTAAATTACACAACTAATAAGAGTACTACAACAAATATTTATTTTTGAGATCCTGCTAATAGTCGAAAAATGTCCATTTATTTTCTAAGGGGTTCAAAAAGTTAGAATTAAATAAAAAAAACCCTTAGTATGACACCAATATTCTTTATCTAATACTACACACAGTAAAACTTCCTTATTCGCGGGGAATACGTTCCATTAATATGCCGCGAATACAGAAACCGTGAATACGGAATGGTAATTTATTTGAGATATTATACGTTCCTAGGTTGATTCGTTGACATTGAATGAGAGTGATATGGATGTAAACGATCAAGCATTTCTATTTTCACTTTAAGCGGTGACACAGATTTTTTTCGTGTCGAAACTCGTTTCTTTTTTTTTTTTTAGTCGCCATTATAAATCAGGAAGACAGCGGTAGAGACGTGTTACTCGATCAAAATTTTTGTAAGGAATGGAAAGACGAAACAATAAAACACGCAAAGCGGCTCGCTCTTACCATAAGACGGAACGTTTAATATGTGGCAGCATTTAAAAATATACTTTATGCATTGAGTAATAAGGTTGCTTTTATTCAGTTTGTTTACATTTATTTTTCAAAAACATTAACCGCGGCAAAGGCGGCTTATGTCAAAGGCTGAACCAATACAGCGGCGATATCATTTAACAGCATACTTTAGGTAAAGTTGTAATGAGGTCTATTTTACTTTTTTATTTGTCCATTTGAAGACGCGTTTACAAAGGATATTGGATTGGATACCTATTGGAATTTTTGTTATTATATCTGTACTGATTAGATCCGCGAATAAAGAAATTTTAGCCGCGAATATAGGAATGGGGTCGCATTTTTTAAATCCGCGAATAGTTAAAACGCGAAGGAAGGAAGTGCGAATAAGAAGCTTTTACTGTACTATACTATATTACTTACTAAGTTTCCGAACTAAATAATTTAAAAGAATTGCATATTTAATGATATTTTTTTATTTTTTTCTAGAAACCTGAAGAAGAAATTCGATGTGCTGAATGGCACCCCACTGACCAAAATAGGATAGGCGTTGTGTATGAGAACAGCATGTGTGTATATGATATAGATACTGGCTCTGTGGTATCTACTGTTGCACCAGAAGGAAGGTCGCGACTCAAGTTCACTACTGGCAAGTGGAATCCACATCAAGGTCATTGTCAGGTATAGTTTATTTGTATCTTTTTAACAGCATTTTTTATTATTTATTTACATAGAAACCATGAAAAGTTTAGCTTTTTTAGCTTAAAGGCAGATACGGCTTAGCTAGGTTACTGAAAACTGTTAGTTCCTACTGGAACCGACAGAGGCGCTATACGACTTAAAAATCTTTACACTCGCTATTGATTATTTAAGACCGAAGACATAGACCTTTAGGGTCGGCAACGCGCGAGTGATACCCCAGCTGTTGCAAGCGTCCATAGGCTACGGTGACCGCTTACCATCAGGTGGACCGTAAGCCTGTTTGCCACCTTAGTGGTATCATAAAAAAAACCGACAACCCTATTTAGTCACATATGGCTAGTCGGGTGCTGTCCAGGCAGACATACATTTTGTTGCGGCAGCGCCATGACTATCTCGACTTTGTCCGCTTTATCAAAAGCGATAATTGACTGTAATAATGAAATTAAAGTTTTGACTGTAGTTTTATGATACAAGTGAGCTATTTCGGTTATCACACGCGCGTATTGCAGACAAATGTATAGCGTAATGACCGATGCTCACGCGTGTCATATGACGTTTTTAACACTCTTGCGCGGTGTATTAAGAGAAACCGCTTTACGAGCAAGTATGTCAGAAAATATATGACAGTTGAACTATGTTGTACTTAAATAAAATAGATAAAGTTCAAGACTCTTAATTTTTTTGTCGCGCGTCTATATCTTCACCTGTCACGATTTTGTCGTGGATGTCGACGGCATCACTGATTTAATGAGACATTATCGGTATAACCTGATAATACTTTCATACATTTAACCGGCACGTCAACGATATTATCGTGAGGGGTGTAACGTCCAAAATTATAAAAGCGGCCAGTGGTAGTGGTAATGGAATGACTACGTCCAGTAAAGGCTAAGATTATTCTAAAAACATTGCTGTTACAGTTTGCAGTGTTACAAGACACCCACATGAAATGCTATGACACTCGCACCGACGGCTCTAAGCCTTCGTGGAGCATAGAAAATGCTCACAGGCAGTTGGTGAGAGATCTCGACTTTAATCCGAACAGGTAAAATTTAAAATAAGTACTTACTAGCTTCATATATAGCTTTTTTTTTATTAACCACTAAGGTGGCAAACAAGCTTACAGTCCGCCTGATGGTAAGCGGTCAGCGTAGCCTATGGATGCTTGTAACACCAGAGGTATCATTCACGCGTTGTCTACCCTTCAAAAATAGAATAACTTCTTTCTTGAAGAAGAAGTTTTCTTTCTTCCCAAGCGTAGTAGTAAGCGTAATAGTGTTTTTATGTTTAACATGCTCATTTGAGAAAATACCAGTCATTTCATTATAAATATCAATTTATAAAATTTTTAGATTGCTTAAAGCCACCTCTTTTACTTTTACTATGGCATGACATTAACCTATCTAAATTACAATTGTTTTGGCAAGGATTTCTCCGAATCCTCTTAATAAATCTTACTGAAATTTAATGACTGTTCTTCAGCAGGATATGGTTCAAACTCTGTCAAAACATAAATGAACTTTTGGTCGATAAAACTTAAACTGACCCCATTCCACTTAAAGTTCTAAGTGATTTACAACTTTGGTAAAGCATAGCCTTGATAGTGCCATAAAATCTTACAAAGCTTTTTTTGATTACACTGATGAATAATATACTATTTAATTTATTTCTTATATTTCAATGAAACTATCGGTGAGTTAAGATGTCTCAACATAAAATCAAATGTGTGGAAGCTGAAGACATTAAATTTTAGGATAAATCCAGTATATTTTATGAACTATTATTGATACTATTGGTTAGACCTCGTGAAGCACTCAGAATCAATTATCAGTATTTCTATATTGTTTATGATTTAGAAATATGTAATCAAGTGAGATCATTAAGTGTGAGTCCATCCTGTACATAAACTAAATCTAAAGAGGTGTGTTTTTTGGTATGAACGCCCTAATCTCTGGAACACCCGAATTTGAAAAAATATTTTTGCATTTGATAGCCGAGCAAAAAGAAAGAACCAACACAAAAAAAAGCTAAGCGAAAACGTACTAATAGCATGGGCGAGCGACGCGGTGTGGTGGATCGGAGGATGGCGTTACTACAACCCCTTCTCGCACCCCCCTAGATCCGGAGCTGATTTCACCTAATACTGTTTTATTTGGTTTTAGACAATTCCATGTAGCCAGTGCTGGAGATGATGCAGCCCTCAACATCTGGGACTACAGAAACGGCAAAGAACCCATATTCTCTAGAACTGACCATTCACATTGGTAAGTCACAAAAATACGAATGATTAAATCAAGATATGTTCAATTCTTGCCACAGATCATAGATCTCTGACGTTAAATTATGTTTCCATGTAAGCAGAAAGCGGCAGGCAATCGCAGCGCACCCTCATGCCGCTCATGTTTACAGATCGCCTTGATTAGCCTGCGCTGACACGGAAATAGATAGCTTTACAAGATGCTCGTCACGAAAGAATGTAAAAGCCCTAGACTGCTTTGGGAGTTCAGAGTATAATTATAATTTTATTTTTTTCTTTCTGACTATGCATTTGGCTGATGGGGGTCTCTTCTCTATCACCCTGTTGGGTGTTGAGGTGCGGGTGTCGGGGGAGGGGAATATACCTCCCACCATGACCCGGGCAGAAGCTCAGGGGTGCTAAACACCCCCGGTGAAATTGAAAGGAGGCCTACTTATCAGGCCCCTTGGTGGTGGATGATTTTTAACAAAGAAGAGTGAAAATAATAAAATAGAAATAAAGTGAAAGTAGAAATAAAAACTTGGTAAGCGCATAAAATAAAAGCAAAAGAATAAAAGAATAAAAATAAAAACAAAAACGAAGCACGAGCAAAACAAAATGAAAATAAAATAAAAGCAAAATAAAAATGAGACAAAAAGAAAACAAAGCAAAAAGCAAAATAAAAGCAAAGTAAAAATAAAAATAAAAATGCACTAAAGGTCGTAAGGAAAAAGGAAAGAGGTGGGTGAGTGGGTGAATAAATAAAATTATTCACCTCTGGGAATGAGCTCTCGGGGGAGAGGACGTCCTTCAGGAGGGCGGGCGTGTAGTGGGGCAATGCCCCTAAGGTGTTGATGGTGGCTGTTATCAGCGCGATCGAAGAGGTGTTTAGACAAACCAGAAATGAACTCTGCGAGTGATTCGGTTTTGGTGTCTCTAGCGATGGTGGAGTTTCGGACGTAGCGGCCGGCGCCGGTTATTATTCTCAGCGACTTATTTTGGACAACCTGGAGCTTGTATTTGCTGGTTGAAGATAGAAGTCCGTACCAAGCAGGGGCTGCGTAGGTCAGTCTCGACCGAATGTACAGTTTGTACAGGCGAATTTTAGTTTTGAGAGGCAAGTCAGAGGAAAGTACCGGTCTGAGCGCCGCCCGTGCTGCGACCGCGCGTGCTGACACGTGGTCAAGCATTTTGCGCATGCGCAAGGGGCGGTCTATAACGCAACCAAGGTACTTTACACTGGGTTGCCACTCAATGACTTGGCCTCGAAACACAAGTTTCGGTGGGAGGAATCTTTGTAGGCCGGTCAAAATTGCAGTTGTTTTGCTGGCGTTTACGGCTATTCTCCACTTGTCGAGCCAGCCGGGCAAAGTGTCCAATAGACGCTGCATTTTCTTGGCTGCTAATTTTGCTTTGCGAGAGGAGGACATGTAGGCGCTGTCGTCCGCGTAGAGCGCTAGGTGTACGTCTTCAACACCTTCAGCTAAACCGGAATCACTGAGAGTGGGGATGTCGTTAGTGAAGAGCGCGTAGAGCAGAGGCGATAGTCAGCTGCCTTGTGGTACCCCTGCTTTAATGGGTTTGTCTGCTGAGTGTTTGTTCTCGACCGAGACATAGAAGCTCCGTTTGTCCAGAAACGAAGCTATTACTCGACCGAGCATAGGCGGGAGATCCGTATCCAGCAGCTTGTACAGTAGTCCTTCGTGCCAAACCCGGTAGAAAGCTTTCTCCATATCGAGAAATACACCGACCGTGCGCCTGCCCTTGTTTAGCTCGAAGGCCATGTGATGGAGCACGCGCACAAGCTGCAGGGTAGTACTATGACTGTCCCTAAAGCCAAACTGTTCAGGCCTAAGCTGGATATGGGGAGATATCCTATGTATTAGTAGGCGTTCGAACAGCTTAGCTAGGTTAGACAGCAAAGTGATCGGTCGGTAATGTTCTGGGCGGTGACGGTCTTTCCCTGGTTTCGGGAGAACAATGACTTTTCCGGTCTTCCAGGTAGAAGGGAAATGTCCAGAGCGCAATATCCCATTGAAGATCCGGGTGAGTGCCACCAGACCCTTCCTTGGCAGCATAATAATCGCCGTGTTTGGAATCTCGTCGGGGCCAGGTGATTTACGTTTGTTAAGTTTGGTGGCCTCCTTTCTCACCTCTTTGGGCGAGATGAAGTAATCACCTCTGAGTGGTGGGGCTGGGGCCGCGAGAAATTGCTCTACGCGATCTATTACTCCTAGCGTGTGCAGTGGGTCGGTAATGGGGTTCGGTTTAAACTGGTCCTCGAAGTGATCGGCCAGTAGTTCCGCGCGTTCTGCGGCGTGATAGTGGCGGATGCCGGAGGAGTCAATCAGAGGGCAAATGGGGGGTGATGTTTTCGAAACTTGGCGGGCCAAACGAAATAAGGCGGCATCGTCATCGCTAGCCTTAAAGATTGGGCAAGTTCTGCTTGCAAGTCTTTGCTTAATTTATTCAGTTCACCCTTCAAAACTGGGCAGCGAGTACGGCACCACAGCTTACGAAGCTCCCTCTTTTTGTTGAGTTTGACGCGCAAGTGCGCAGGAAGCAATTGTTTGCCTGAGGCAGTGGTTGAGGACCTCGTGGACTCCTTAAGGGCCTGCGTTAGCGCGGTCGTGAAGGTTATGACGGCTTCCTCTACCTCAGACGGAGTTGAGATGCCACCTGGTGGTAATTTATACGTGAGCATTGAGTTGTGAAATTTTGCCCAGTCAGTGGTTTTAGTAGGGAGCGGGGGGGATTTCCCACAAGCTGACACTCCGAGGACCAGAAGGATTGGCAGATGCTGAGTGTCGGTGTCGTGGAGGACTTCCGATGCAATTGGCCAATTGATGTTGTGTGCTAATGCGATGTCAAGTACGTCAGGAAGTTGCCTATCTGCAGTAGGGTAGTGAGTAGGAGCACCTGGACCGATGACTAAGTAGTTGTTATTCTCAGCATCTGCTTTTAGTTCACGACCCGATTTGGTTGAAATTCGTGAACCCCATTGTTGGTGTTTGGCGTTTAGATCGCCTAAGATTAAGGTGGGTGTGTCGTCACAAAAAATGTTTCCTATGTCGATTGGAACAAAGGGGGCTACTGGTGGCTTGTATGCGGCGAAGACTTTAAGCTCAGTATTGCCAGTCTTAAGTTTTACACCTATAGACCTAGTAGATGTAAAAAGGGGAAGGGGTAATAGTTCATGAACAAGGTCACGACGGACTAGTACTGCCGTTCCCCTATAGGCCATATTAGAGGGAGAGATTTCATCTCGCCTATAGGTGAAGAAATTTGGAATGCGGAGCTCATTCTCACCTCGGAGTTTCGTTTCGCCCAGTAACACAATGTGTACATCGTGTTCCTGGACTAACGTTCTGAGGGCGGCTGTCTTGCCGATTATGCCCCCAGGGTTCCAATACACAATTCTCAATTTAAGGCCCCTGTGAGGCCCCATTAAATTCCCACGTGAGAATTGTGGTGAGTTGCGCTAGCCCATTAAAAAGGGCTGGCAATGGGTTGTGTCCTGCTGCGATGGCTTCTATAGCCGAGTTCAATGCCGCTATAGCGGCCCTTGCAATGTTTAGTGCACTAGGTGCAAAAGGCGGAGGTCCCTGCATGATCGGGTTGGCAAGTGGGCGGTTAGGCGGCCGACTGTTTGCTGCGTGCATGGATGGGGCCGGTTTTTGCACAGGCTTGGGGGGGTGCAGGGGGTCTGCAAATTGCGGTGGCGGCACAATTGTTAAAATTGGGGGGAGTGAGCTGGTTTTTGTAGTGGCAGTGGTTGTAGGGGGGGCTGAAGGACCTGATATTGCCGGTACTGGTTCCGACAAAGGTTGTGCGTTTGGCGGTAGGGATTTTTGTTTACGCTTGCGCTTTCTCTTCCCGAGAGCCTGGGATCTTTCGGTTGGAGGGTTGGCGGGAGGAATTAAATTTGAGCCTGCCGTTTGCTCGTAGTCCTGGGGACCGATTTGCTGCAGGGGGGTAGGTTGAGGAGGGGGTTGATTAATAGCCCGTTGTGGGTCCTTACGTGGCAGTGGAGGGGGTAATGACACACCCTTTTTTCTGGCCTCTCGTCTAAAAACAGGGCATGCACGGTTGTTTGCAGTATGCGCCTGCTTACAGTTAGCGCATTTGATCGCTACTGTGTTACGGTCGCATTCGGCTGCCGGGTGTTCGCCGCCGCAACGAACGCACTTAATTGGCCGGTGACAATTCGCGGAGGCGTGGCCAAAAGCCTGGCACCTATGGCACTGAGCTGGGCCCGGTCGGGTGCGCCACGCCTCGATAGAGATGCCCGGCATACACAGCAACTCGTTGGTCGCGTACAGGGTTTGTAGGTCGGCTATGGGGTGCCTATTTTGCAGTTGGGCATAATAGATTACGTTAGGGCGACCACGTACCGCAGGGATCTGGCGGATATGTGAGATGGGAAAATTGGCCAAAGCAAGCTCCTCCGCAATCTCGTCCAAAGAGGTGTCCTGCGGTAATCCCTTGATGGCGATTTTTTGGGGACGGTCGCTGTCTAAACTGTAACAGTACCAGGATACTGTATTGTCCAGTTTAGACAGCTCGTCGATGTACGCCGCTATTACCCTGTACTCGTCGGGCGTTTTCGGAAAGAAACGCACTCCTTTACCGAAAGGGCGGGCATTGGGTGCATGGCCTAATAAGGAGTGCAGTTTCTTAAGGTGCGTAGTCCACTGCGGCAAGGCTTCCACAATGATAGGTGGGTACCTGTTTTTGCTTTCAGCGGAGCAGAGGGGGCCGGTTGCGCATTCGCGTTATTTACAGGCTGGGCGTTTTAAGCCGGTTTCGGCGAAGCAGAAGTGGTGGCTTGTGCGTACGACATAGCCGAGGTTGATGGTACGTTCGGCATAGGAGGAGTGATCTCCATTTGGACCGGTGGTGGAGGGTTATGGAGGGCCACTGCGTTTGCCTCGGTTGTAGCCGGCGTGGGCAATGCCTGCGACTGTTGCAAATTTGCAACGGCATTTCTTGCCACCTGGCGTGCGCGCTCAGAGGGGTCTTTGGTAGGGCTGAGCGAAAAAGGTCTAACCTCTCTGTTCCTCGTCCTAGGGTCCCTACGGGGCAGGGGGATGGAGGGGGGATTAGCGTTGATGGGCGCTGAGATGGGGGTCTGTGATAAGTCTTGGCTATTTTCTTTCGGCGACTGCGATTTAGACTGCGACTTTTGGTCGCGGTGAGGGGGTGTGTCCTGAATAGGTGACAGTAGGGACGGTAGAGTGGGGAGATCTTCATCCCTGAATAACTCGTCACCGGACACAGAGGCCGTGTACACCGACGACACTGAGGTGGCTGGGGTCATAGATGACCTACTTGGGGGTCTGGACGGGGGAAACGCGACGTTGAATGGCCTATTTTCGGCCGAAATCTCACCCGTAAAGAGGTTGCGCGCCACTACGGCGGCGGAGGGCTGGGAACGTAGCCATACGCCACGTTTGCGTACGCCTCCTCTACGTACCGGGGGGGGAGCTGCTACAGGGGGCGGCATTACATATAATAATAAAAACTATACTAAACACATACTTAATCTGCAACAGACAACCAGACAGCGGTGGGGGGGGGGGGGCCCGGAGGCGCCGCCCTTGAGCAACTGACGACCTGTGCGATCCGCGGCAAAACAAAATTGCCGAGCAAAATAAAATATATGCGCTTACCAAAGTCGCCGAAAAGCCGGTGAAAAAGCGGCAACCGTCTACCTTTAGGCTGCACAAGCGTAGGCGCAGACTCGCTGGACAAAACAAGCCCCAACACAATTTCGTCCGTGCACGTCCGCCGTCTACAGAAATTGTTCTCTTGAAGCACATACACAATTTACACTATGGAGATATTATGCACTATGGAGAATAGATGACGTGATGATGATATGATAGATCAATCAAAAAAAATGAAAAAAAAAAAAAAAAAAAAAAAAAAAAATTTGGCTGATGCAACCATTACTGCTCCACCGGACTTTTGAGGCAAGACTCTAAAGGAGTCTCGGCCCATATTAAATTTAGGTATTATAATAATATTCACTATCTTACGTGCTGCAATCTGATTCCAGGGTTTGGACTGTACGATACAACACGTATCATGAACAGTTATTGCTCACGGGTAGTTCTGATGCTCGAGCGTTGCTGACAGCTGCCGCCAGCGTGTGTCGCGACGTCGACGATGAGGGACGGCAAGTCAGTCTTGCGTGAGTATGATACAGTAAGCGTATGGAACAGCCTAATAAGAGATGTAACAGCCCGATGTTCGTATTTGGAACCACGCGAGCGAATCTACAAAAATGACCTGTAACAGCCATCACTCAGGCCGCGTCCGCACCGGCCGGTGGCTTACTTAGCGCCTAGATGTTAGATACACCCCTGGTAAGTCACTAGGATGGGTACTTGGTGGCTTGCTTATCGCCTTGCTGGGCCTAAAACTAAAGACTAATAGACCAAATTGCTCACGTGACTATATTAATCGCCATATCATGACTTAGATCTGAAAAGAGTTTCAGCAAAATTATCCAGCGATTTGTTTTTATCGCTAAAAGCCTGATTTTTTTAAGGACGCAATAATAATATTCATGTATAAATTTTCAAATATAAAAAATATATTCTCAAGAAAGTTGCTCGTCCGGAACTTGCTACCGAACTATTTTTTTATTAAATATTTATTTATTTTAACTCCCAAATTTGACAATGGCTGGTCTAGCGGTCCGTGTACGTGTTTAACAATGCACGGGCGACAAATATATATATATATAAAATTATAGAGTTTGAATTACGAATCTTGGGGTTTTAAAGTTATATAATGCGCATTACGTAATCTTTTAAAATAACTGTTCATATCTATGTATATTAATAATTACTAATCGATTTTGAACAAATCTTTTACGGTTCCGTACCCAAAGGACACCCAAATACGATGGCCACGCACTGCGCCTGCGTGGCTATTCATTAGCTTCTTGATACCAAACATATCTTTCTAGTTTCTGTCAAACACTGTTTACTTAGATACAAAGCAGGCAGTAAGCTAGGCGTCCAGCCAAGCACCTAGCAAAGCGCTAAGCTTACCGCCTAGTTAGTTTGCTGTCATGTAGCTAGTTTAAAATTCTCTTTGAACATGTAACCAGGCAACTATATTACCTCTAGGCGGTAAGTAAGCCACCGGCCGGTGCGGACGCGGCCTTAGCGTCTCGCTACTGTGATATGATCAACTCCTGAAAGTCGCAAATGAACTTGCTGTACCCTTAATAAGCTGTGCTTATATTATGGTAAGAATGATTGATTATGTTAGTAGGTCACTTGCCATATGAGTAACTCACACAAATCCTTATGAGGTGCTGACACTTAAGTTTGTCAGGCTCACATGAGTTTGATATGGATACAATGCAATTTCATAGCTTTTATGCCAGAAATCTTAGTAAAGTTTATAAGTTTATACTGCCAAGATCCTGCTCGGACAGAAAGCAGTTCCATACTAATACTGAGGTGTTTTTTATGAAAGCGCTTTATTTCACTCACTCTTCTACATAATGTAAACAGAAAAGATAAGAACGTGTTAGTTTTGGGATAAAAAGTTCCCAAGTTTGATACTTTTCACAATTGAATGAAACTTCTAAACGTTACTTAAAAAAAATTTTGATTGCAAAACGAACGGTTGACGTACACACACTACAATAATAACACACACACACACACGCGCTACCATAAACAATGTGTATGTATAGGCAGTTTGACAGATTACCACAAAAACCTCACTTCGACATTGGTCTAACTAAATTTTTATTTTTCTGTGGCAAGTGACAAAAATATCGTAAACGAATTCTTGACATATTGTTACAGATGAAACTAAAATGTTGATATTTTTGTCATCAGTGCTAAAGGAACGGATGACAGGTAACAAAATAAACGAAAATAATGAATCTTCTTCCTAAAACGAACATGCCCTAGAAGTTCACTGTTCTACCTGTCAAGTGCCTATATTTAGCTAAGTTGAATGCATTCCGGAAGTGCCAATTTCCGCATGGTCATAAATTTCCGAATGGCTTTACTTTTATTTTACGACTATCCAAATGGAAAAAAATAAATAGAATCCTTATGACTGAGTTCTCTTTTTATTTGTCTCTCAGTCATTATTTTGATGTAGAAACTTGAAAATTTTGCATTATACATTATGTTGACCTCCATAGAATGTCCACTACATTAGTAGTGACTAACTCACACGCCTTTAGTAACTTGGACTGCAACTCTCTTAAGTGTCTCGTGACATCAACAAATTATCTTACAATTAAACAAATTAAAAATTAACAAATGAACAAAAAAAAATTTGGTATCATGAATTGTTGCAGAGTTATATAATATTTCATTATTTCTCAGGCTTGAAGATGGTGTCCTGCAATCATATGAACAGCATGAGGACTCTGTATATTGCGCAGAATGGAGCGCCGCGGAGCCCTGGACCTTTGCCTCGCTAAGCTACGACGCTCGTCTTGTACTCTCCCGAGTACCAAGACATTTTAAATATAAAATTTTGTTGTAAATATATTTAATTTCAATTATTGTAATTGTATTTTATTTGTTGTAAGTAAAGTTTATAATTTGTCAATCTGTATATCTTTTATTTACTCTATGTAATACTAATGCATAAAATAGGGAATAGGTCAAATATGAATATTTAAAGTTTGGTTTAAAATGTACAAACTGCTGAATTATTTTAGAAAATAGGTTACTCTGCAAACATATTTGAACAAATCTACCATAAACACAGATGGCGTTTGGGTAACAAATAGAAGGGGATGCCCTTCTATTTGTTACCCCGTTTAACCTCAGTCATCTGAAGTGTAGTGTGTAGTTTTTACAACTAGAAAACTTGTAAATTTGATTCTTATAAAATTGATATTTTGTAACAAATTACCTTTTTTCACCATAATGATAATGTAATTCAGAAAATCTTTGAATACTAAAGCAAATTTTGTAAGCCATATAAATACATATAATTATTGAAACACAGCTAAAATCTTTCAGCAACTCTGTTAGCTACATTTCTTAGGTTTCCATATACATTAGATGGTGGCGAGCCCATAATAAGATTGCAGATAGCCCTTCGAGCTAGTGCAATATTCTGGTAACTGCCTAGAATGTGAATCTTTGAATCGGCTAAAACTATTCTTGTCTTCGTTACATTTTCTATTGTGAATTTTGTTCGACCTGCTTTGCCTGCTAATCTTCCAATAGCACGGCCCATATGATCACCTTGTAGATTCTTTACATCTTTTACTTCAAAAGATTCAACAAATAGGTCATCCAATCTCAATAATGCCAATGCATCCTCTACTTCAAAACCATAAATGAATGCCTGAAATATAGAAAACACAAGATTAAGATGGCGGTAGATAGATGAAAGCTGCAACTTTCAAAACATTCAAAGAGGGGTAAATTTATACTCTTGCTTCAAGGCAAGGGGCTTCATACTTAATAGGAATCCCTACTGATACTATAAATGTGAAAGTAACTTGTCTGTATATTCTCTTCTGATGTATTCACGCTTAAATCACTTAACCAATTTATATCAAATTTGGTATGGAGATAGTTTGAGTTCCGGCGCAAGGACATAGGCTACTTGAAAATGTCAAGTGTGTCGTTTTTTTCTATAATTGAGAGTTGCTGTTGAAATCCTAGTGATAACCGAATATAGGGCAGATGGACACATGGGCAAATTTGGCATGGAGATTTAAGTCCTGGGGAAGGATTAAGGCTGCTTGGGAATGTCAAGTGTGAGTCGGTTTTAATCGGGATTGCTATTGAAATCCTATACCAATAACCGGATTTAGGGCGGAGAAACTGCGGGCAACAACTAGTTGTATATAATTATGTAATTGGTTACAACTCTTGGGAATGACAAAACAGTATTTTCAGTATTTATTATTTATCTATATAACATCAATATTTTAATCCCTAGAAGCCAAGCAATGGCTCTTCACCTACTACTTTAGTTCTCTGTGGCAGAAGATAAGTCCATTGCCACAATACTGCTTTTGATACAGTGTGCCTCGAATAAGATGGCTTTATATGATGCATAATTTTTAAATTACCAACTTCCAAACAAAAAAATTAAAAAAGGTAAAACTGTCACAAAATTCCTTACAAATGTTAACTGCTTGTAATCCTCCTTTCATCGGTGGTATTCCATCCAAACATGACAGAAGTAAAGCTGGACGCTGATGGCTAAGGAAAGTTTTACAATTTGTTGCCTCTATTGATAATTGAACCCAGGATTTTTGACTTGGCAGGCCCACAAATTGAAGTAATAAGCATATCAGATTAACCTACCTTAACAAAATCGGCAGCTTTCTGCAGATTAGCTATATCTTTTGTTTCTGGACCAACTTTGATTTCCACATTTCTTGTTTTGGTATTGAAACGGACTTGTAATAAAAGGTGTTCTACGATTGGTGTGAAAATTTTTAACCAGTTTTCTTTTAATGGGGTATACCTGCAATTAAACAAATAAGAATCATCACAAAATAATTTTTTACCATTAAATTATGAATAAATGGAAGGGTTGTAATTATTACAGAATAAAGATATGTTGTGGTTTTTTATTGATCTAAATATATTTCGGACTATGGCTGCATCTATGGTACATTTGTATTGAACAGGTAAAGTTAGTGTACATTTGTATGAATCAAATAAAGTTGGTGTACAATTGTATGAAACAAGTAAAGTTTGAGTGTTTAACCCTTCATGTACCAGGCATTTTTCAAGGTTTTCTTTAATTTGCACTCATACTGAAAAAGAAAAAAAACTGTGACAATTAGCTTTATTCTGCAAATGGTATTTTGTTTATAAATATGTCTTCTGTCACTTAGAATAAAAAACAGTACAGGTAAATGTATTATACAAATTAATATTAGGGTCTGCCCTAGTTCTTACATTTTGTCAAAACTGCCTAGATATTGTGATGCTTCAAGACTTGAAGTTTCTGAATTTAATACTGGAAGCTCTTGTAAAGATATGTTTGTCCATTGACCTACTTATTTGAGACAATGGAATATTATCATTAGACTCATCAGTTTTTGAACGTTCCTGTTCTGTATTGCTCGGTTGACTTGCATGCTAATATGATCCTATTCAACTTCATCATTATCTGATTCTTTAGAATCGATAAAATATGTTGCCTTTCTCTTTCCTCTGGATCCATTATCACCAAAACACTATCAAATATATATAATAAAAAAAATGGCACAAAACTGGTATGTGAGTGGTGAGGATGGGTCAAAATTAACTTTTAATTAATTGCATGCATGTAGCTTTTGAGGCGGCAACTGCTTATGATAGTATTAAACTCATGTAGAATACAGCGTTAGCTCCAGCTACTGAGAAGAGCGGCAACATCACACACTTACTTACTAATAATATCGAATACCATAAACATGGCAGGTAATTTTGACCCAACCATAATGACAGTTGGTTGAACCAAAAATGAATTCTTTTTTATTATACCATGGCTTGCATTATCCACCTTATCAATATATATACCGATAGTGATTTCTTTAGTTGTACCATAAGTCAGAGGTATGTACGTATCTTGTTTCTTGAGAGGACTTGGGACTAAATACAAAATGAATAAAACATGCCTATTGAATAATCCAATATTATGGTAATTTTTGATTTATAAAATAAAATTAAGTAGTTGTAGCAGTCAGACGCATACAAAAATAACCATAACCAAAAATGTATTATAAAATGTTACTTTGGACTAGGATCTTAGTTTAAGATTTTATAAAATAAATACACAATAATCGAATAGATAAAAAAGTACCTGTGTGCAGGTACAGCTACTTTTCTCATGTTTACTTTACTTTCATTAGGTTCAGTCTTCTTTTTTGCTCTTTTTGGTTTAGAACCTATGTATTTAGGTTTTCCCTGTATTCCGTTGTGTTCTTCCACTTCCATAGCACTACCCGATTCCGAGACCGTTCGCCTTTTAAGGTTTTTTAGCTTCACAGTCTTTTTCGCAGGTAAGAAATCTTCGACATTAATGTTATCGGTCTCCATTATATAAATGTATGATTTTACTTTTACAGCAGTGCACAGACAACCCTTTTTATATTGTATTTACAATTTACATATTTTCCAATACTCCACGTGCGTTTGACGTCAAAAAAGAACAATAAAAGTAGTTTTTTTTTATTATAAAGAAGTAAGATGGATACTACTTCTAAAGCCTGTAATTATATTAGAGCGTTCGCACTGCGGCTTTCTGCGAGCGGTTTTTGACGTGACAACGTCTTATAAATTGGTTTGCCGGGTGACACTTCAAGAAACTGCGTTACGCTCCGCTCACGTTATGCGCTCACAATGAGAGCGAGTGAGAGGCACGCGCCCGCCTAAGAGCGAGAGAGACAGACATAAAATCATTGTCACGTAAAACTTTCGCCCGTATACCGACTTTACAGGCAACCAGTTTTTTTCTCACCAGTGAGTGACAGCAGAAACACCGCATGATCAAACACGCTAGGGGCATGATTTTTTAGCTATTACGATTGCATTTGCTTTCGTGCTGTCTCTTACTGTTTTGTTGAAAGATTTATTTGCTATCCTGCTGTCAGTGTGACACGATTGCCAAATTTGCTAAATTTGCGAGGAATTGCAAGCTAAGAAAACAGGCCCAGTATGTAACTCCTTTACAAGGGTTTCCGCTAGTGAATTTTCAAGTAATTTGTCTTTAGTCGAGAGGGGAAAAAAACAACGCCTCGAGAACTCGAGAAATCAATTCCGTGCCCAGGGCCCAATGCGGACTGTGGACTTTTCATACGTCTTTTTTTTGTTTTTTTTTTTACGTATGCAGGTTTCCTTACGATGTTTTCCTTCACTGAAAAGCCAGTGGTGTGAATAATCAATGTACTTGCAAAATTAAGAAAAAGACTCGATGGTAATCGAAACCCCTCCGCTACCACCGACTCCCTTAATAATTCACCAAAACACAATTGAAATGGCGGGAATAGAAGTAGAGAAAACAACGCCACCGCCAGACATCTAGAGAATTTGTGAACGGCTTCAAAACTTGTTATTACTTGCTTGTAGTGGGCGCTTACATTTAAAACAGACAGGTTTTATACATACTTGTTATAATTCGGCATGTGAGTTCTATAAGCGCGCGCTTTGCTTTGAAAAAAAAAAAAAAGCAAAATTTACAAAGAAAAAGCCCATGGGAGTTAATGCACGTATTGACATAATGAAAAAATATTCAGATACTCGAAAAATTCGAGAAATCCTGGTCGAGACTACTCGTGCCTCGAGAAATAAAAAGGTCGAGAAACCAGAACCCCTAGAAGAAGCGTTCTAACTGACGTTGATTTTTAAATGTTTCTATAATATTTTTTTAATTTTTAATTTTTAACGATGCGGATGAAATGAGCTCCCTGCAGTATGGCGTTCTGCAAGAAAGAAGATATTAGATTTTTGAAGAGTCGGCAACGCGCGAGTGCTGCCCCAGGTGTTGCAAGCGGCCAAAAGCTGCGATATCCGCTTACCACCAGGCGGATCGCAAGCTTTGCTACCTTAGTAGTATAAAAAAAAACGAAAATACAAAGAAATAGTTATTTTTACGTAACTGCATAATCAATAATTGATTTAAATTGTCTTTGTAATTATTATAAGGTAAAAATCTATTTTAAATATAAACAATAACCTTCTAAGGATAACATTTTCGTTGTCCAAATCAGTTATTCCGATTCACATATTTATTTGATGAATTTTTACCTACACAGCTTTTTGCGGACAGTACGAACAGTATAAAGAGTGAAAGGTTGTGTGTATGCATGTCTTTTGCCATTTTTTGGAGATTTTACTGGACCGATTTAGATGCAGAGATTTTACAGGAATAGGCCAACATTATGGGATTTCTTAGACAGTTTTTCAAAATTATGTTTTTTGAGAAATTCTGCTTCAAAGAGGTCATTTTCGGTTTTTGTGTCGCTCAAAATATGACCCCGAACACGTTGTCGGAAGAATCTAAAAAAAAATAATAAGACTAGCACATAGACTAGAATTACTTTTTAAAATAACTTGCTATTTTTAGCTTTGCTATGATTAGTCCACGTCTATAGCGTTGGGCGTTGAATCAAGGAATTGTTTAAATCAACCGCTGATCTCTTTTTAACGTATTAACGTTAACCTCCTATGAGTTAACTAGCTAAATTCGTCAACGACCTTCGTTAAAAGACTCACTAGTTAAATTCGTCAACGACGTTCGTTAACAAATTAAAAAACTCAGTACCTAGTTACATATGCAACGACGTTTATGAATTTATTTCGTTTAATAGACGAAATTAAAAAAAACTAAAAATACTTCATAGATTGCGCGACGGTCATGTGGCAGAACCTGAACTCTAAGTGTACGAGGGAAGGGAAGGGAAGTATAACAGGGATCTGTTTATGATGATGAATCCATGTTTCCCTTGGTCACGCCATAACTTCTGCACCAAATTTGATAATTATTTTTTGTTGTGTTCGTTACTGTTAGGAAAAGGTTTTATTAAAGAAAAAACTGGTTGCCTGTAAAGTCGGTATACGGGCGAAAGTTTTACGTGACAATGATTTTATGTCTGTCTCTCTCGCTCTTAGGCGGGCGCGTGCCTCTCACTCGCTCTCATTGTGAGCGCATAACGTGAGCGGAGCGTAACGCAGTTTCTTGAAGTGTCACCCGGCAAACCAATTTATAAGACGTTGTCACGTCAAAAACTGCCCGTGAGGAACCTGTTTATACTTGTTTGTTTATTTACGTTTCCGAACGATATGTTAAGGTTTGCTTTCTATTTTTGGTTAATAATTTGTGACCTTAAGGTCAACTTATATGAATGAACGGTTCTTTGGTATTTTTTTTTACGGGAATTCTATTTTATAGAAAATCACACAATATACCTATTTACAGGAACAAATTAACTCTTTTACCATTACTTTAATTTTATCTATAATTCATCGCAAATTAACCTTTAACCTTAAGGTCACAAATTATTAACCAAAAATAGAAAGCAAACCTTAACATATCGTTGACTAACGCAAAATCAACGTTTACGTTTCGTTAACGAAAAAACCTTCAACGACCCATCTCTACACGGCTCACACATACAACACTAAATTAAGTTGCGCGTGTGCTGTGCAAAAGCGACTAAATTTACACCTACGCTAATGGTTGACAAACTATAAAATTGTATCGATAAGTAGTTTATTATTTATTGATAAATATATTCAAACTTAAACATTACTATAATACATATTACTATACTAAAACAGTATTACAATTTATCAATTTTATATTGAAAATAATACAATATTGTCTTACACTACATATGGGCCTAATAAAAAAAATTAAAACTTAAACATATTAGATATTATGCCTTACATTTAATTAAATAGGCAATTTAGAAAAAAGTTCATGTCGGAAATTTTAAAATATTCAGAAAACATTATTTTACATGCTTTTTTATAAATTTCAAACACGTAAGATGTGTTCTTTTAATTTTTTTTTATTTTTAATTTTTTTGATGGTACTTGGACATACATATGTCAGAAGGGGATCATTTTTATTATTAAGTAGTATTAAGTAGATAGTTCTTCAATAAAGGAGTGATTACAGTTGGTCGCCACCACACCTGACCCACGCTGCGCTTACCAATCCGTGGTTTCCGCTCTAAGGCCCTTCTGTCCAAACGGGCATCGGTTATGCGACAAAATACGCATATTCAAATTCAAATTTAATATAATTTATTCAGTTTAGGCTACAATAATTGAGCACTTATGAATGTCACTACGCCATTGGTTCGTAAGTCTATAGGGCGGGAGACCATGTACTGAGAAGAACCGGCAAGAAACTCAGCAAGGGCAATTCTTTTCTCCCTTTCTTTTACAGCGTCCACTTAAAAAGTTGAAAAATGCCCTCCCTATCATAGAAGGCCAATTTCCATTACAAACATACAAAACATGAAATGCAGAAGATAACATAAAAAAGTATCTAATTATAAAATATATAAAAAAAAGAGAGTTTATGTATTCATCACTAATAATCAATGTCTTACAGTATTGATAAACAAACAAAAAAGTAAGACTAAATACAAGGATACAAAGAAGTTTGCAAGAGCAGACCAGCCTCCACAGGTGGCACCCGTTCACGAGTATGACACATGAATCAGCCATCACTTTGCTCAACCATGTTTTAGGGAACGTAACGACCCGACACACACGCCACCACCGCAGAGACAATTTGAGAGAGCATGACACACTCAAGCAACTCCAATAAAACTGCGATATCATATATACGCAATATCTGCCAATTGCCAGTTTAGCTTGCTTTTTCTGTGGGCTTTGTTGCTGACTTTATAAATTCAGTGTATTTCTTCATTTCTTTTTTTTTTTATTATTTCTATTGTTATCTTATGTATATTCTCAAAAGAAACTCCATACTTACACTTATGAAATATAGCACATCAGTTTAGAAACCAACATAGGTTAACATAAGTGTGGCGTGGGAGTCAGTTTTGGCACGTAAATCAAGAGTTGATGAGAAGTGTTTCTTGATTAAATAAAAGAAATATAAGATACATTTCTATATTTTGTAAAAGTTACCGTTTTGAGTATGTTTGTACGATCATAGTTGCGGCTCGCCTGTCACGCCTTCATTTCCATTCTAGCCTTCTTTAAATGTTAGCAGTTCTGAGTGTTCCCCCCTCTAACTTCTAAACCGCGTGTTATACGTTCTCCTCCCCTCGCAGCCTAGTTGGTATTGTGGCCGGCTGCTGTACAGAGGGTGTGGGTTTGATTCCCGCGCTGGACAAACATTTAAATTATAAAACATTTGTGTTTGTCTTGAGTCTGTGTGTATTTATGTATCGTTCGTTTCGTTCGTATCGTTTCAGCTGGAAGACGTCCACTTCTGAAAGTAGCCCTCCCGATATGTCACCACAAAGGCCGGTCCTGAGCCGCCCGCGCCCATCCGCTTCCTGCGGCTCTGACCTGATCGTCTGTCCACCTGGTAGGAGGCCGTCCCACGCCACGTCTTCCGATCCGTGGTCGCCCTCGACAACCTTTCTTCTACATTGGTTATCTTATGATATGTATGTATTTACAAAAAAAAGTAATATATATGTATTTGTATTCGTTGTCTGGTATCCACAACACAAGCTTTGCTAACTTTGGAGCCAGATGGCCCTGTGTGTAATGTCCAAAAAAAATTATTGATTATTATTTATTCTAAGAATCTAAAAAAAAAGACTTTATAATTATTATGTTCCAATGAAAATTGTTTTAGACCTAAACAGCGCAGCGTTACATTTTTTAAGATATTCGCAATAAGGCTTATTTTACGAAACCGTAACATAATGCGTGTGCGACACGGACGGATATATATATATATATATATATACATTATATGTACCTACTACGAGACGAAAGAAGACGATTCCTTATATCAGAGCATGAATTAGAGACAGGGTCATCTTAATTCGAGACGTTGTATATGTAAAATGGCGATATCCGTCAAACCTTACGATTACTAGTCAAAGCCACGTTCATCAAACTATAACTTTTCTCACAAATGTTTTAATTACGTATGATATAGTATTGTTTTAAGTTAGATTAGTTAAGTCGTTTAAATTAAAATAACAACACAACATAACCTAAACCGAAGCACTTATGTATGTATCGAATTTAAATTTCTAGTTACCGGGCTTTGAATATGAAAATAAGGTTAATAATACTTCATTTTAAAGTTCATGCTTTGTAGAATAAACAGTAAATAAAACATTTGAGAAACTAAATAAAATGCCCATAAATTATACGTTTGTTTAATCCAAACTCGCTACAATAGTGTAGTTATGACTTCGATGAAAAATGTTAGATCAGCTTAATAAAAAGCAATTTTGACGGTTTATGGTTATATACACAAAAACATTTACAAAAATAAATCTAGGGGATAATTTTCCAGGGCAAAAATATATTTTTTTTTACCTAAAGACTAAATACCAATTTATATGCATTGGTATGTACTTCGTAGCTTCAAAAATTACGGATTACCATACGGATTTCCATACAAACTTGGAATCCCTATTTACCCCCTCTAGGGGATGATTTTTCAAAAACAGTGAAAACTGTCAAAATTAATATTTAACCTCAAAGCTATGCATTTAGCTTAAAATATAATGGATCTCCATACAAACTTCCAACCCCCATTTTACCCCTAAGGGGAATATTTTTCAAAATCCTTATTTAATGCTTACCTGATAAGGGGAATATTTTTCAAAATCCTTATTTAATGCTCACCTACGTTATAACAGGAATGTCTGTGCAATAATTCAAGTCTGTAGACCTTAATAGTTTGATCTGAGCCCTATATTATTCAATTAGTCAGTCAGTCGGTCAGTCAGTTTTTCCCTTTTGAATTTAATTTCCTATGGAACTTAGCACCTGTTTGGATATCATTAATATATCGTCGAAAACAAAAACAACGAACGTCGTTTGACCGAATTTGCTCCTTCTTTCACATTTATGATGTTGAAATTCTGCATATTTCGTAATGTAAGCGGGCGCAGTTGCAGGCTGCAAGTAGGTTTATTATAAATTAGTCATTCCAAAATGTATGTAACGGTCCGGAATACAGATATAGTTTCCGGTGCTGATGTGACAAAACAATGATAAACCGTGGGAAACATCCTGATTGAGGGAAACGTCACCTCGTCTACAGGATATCTCATAGAATAAAGAGATAGTACGGGATTTATGTGTTTGCTTTACTGAACGAAGTCTCTGTAACTATAAAGCTTTGTTCATTCGTTACTTTTTAACTGGAATACGTTTACTGCTGAACGTAGGCCTCCCCTATATATTTCCACAACGGCCAGTCTTTAGGTGCCCATGCCCATCGGCTTCCTGTCCACCTGGTAGCAGGCCGTCCCACGGTGCATCTTCCGATCCATGGTCTCGAGACTCGAGAACCTTTCTTGCCCATTGGTTGTGTGTTTGAACCATACAAAATTCTATATTATATTATGGATGCTCTCATTATCATCTCAGGCTCTCTGTTCCGGAATTAGATGCTTCCTGCGGTTAAGTCGTCTATCTAGCTGATACAGGACCGTTTCAATCAACGTCTTCGAGTCCTTGATCTCCATGCGAAATTTATATTTTCTTTCGGCTGTGTCAAACCTCACCTTCCGTTGTGAAGGAACGCTAAGAATACCTCTTCACTGAGGTCCCACACTTCCAGAACACATCTCTGACCATATCCAAGAGCATTGGAATCCTTAGTGTTGATATCTCCAGCGATATTCAGTTTCGAGATTATTTAGAAGACAAGGTGAAGCTGGCGTCTAAAATACTTGGAATACTCAACAGAGCGAAGCAGTACTTCACCTCGGGGCAAAGGTTGCTGCTTTACAAGTCGCAAGTCCGGCCCCATATGGAGTACTGTGGGCTTCTCTGGGCGGGTGCACCCAGATACTAGATTGGCCCTTTAACGAGTTACTCAGTTCAACGAAGGGTTAAGAGTCTCTTCGACGATCCCAATTTTAAAAGCCGTATTGAACCCTAAAATTTGAGCGGAGAGTTTGCCTCCCTGTGTGTGTTCTACCGCTTGCATAATCTGAAGATTTTTTAAATTATGCTACTTTCTACCATCGCATCACTGTCTATCAGCAGGGTATTCACACACCTTTCTAAATAGTCACGTAAAGTGCGGTTTACGAGGAACTTCTTTCCGCGAACGCTAACGGGTCGGCATCGACAACGCACGAGTGATGCCCCTAGTGTTGCAAGCGTCTATAGGCTGCGGTAACCACTTTCCAATCTGACCGTTAGTTAGTTTGACTCGGTTTAACGACGGGCTGAGAGAATTGTCGACGATCCCAAACTCACAAGCCGTATCAAACCTTTAATTCTGAGCAGAGATATTGCCTCCATGTGATATGTTCTGTGGAATCTTTCAAAATGATGCCCACGGCTTTATTCAACCATTGCACCGCTGGCCATCGACAGGAAATTCATCCTCACACCTTAGAACCGTCACGTACAGTGCAGTTACAGATAAACTTTCTTCCGCGAACACTTAGGTTGTGGAATGAACTCTCTAGGTTTTATTTAAGGACTACAACATAGGGTTCTTCAAGAAACATTTAGATCTTTGAAGGGTGTTACGCGCGTAAGTACCACCAGGCGAACCGTAAGCTTGATTGCCATCGTAGTTGTATTAAAAAAGACAGAAAAGCCAGTGGTGTGAATATTCAATGTACTTCAGAAATTAAGAAAAAGACTCATTGGTACACGCTAGGCTCGAACCTCCGCCCCTCAGGACGCAAGGTAAAATCAAAAACTACAGACCTTGTAGGCCCCCACCAACCTTAAGGTTTAACCCGGACCATAATAAGCAAATATGTTTGTCATATTTGTATTATTTAAAGTCATAGCTTAATGGTAGATTTAATTTGTTTTGAAAAAGACCAAAAAAATTCGTATTGTTATTTAATACAATTGGCATGCGAAGAGCTATGAGCACAGACTATGAGGGTGTGATACGTGTTTCTTAAATAATTTGCTGAAACGTGCCACAAATAGTTGAAAAAACACGTTTTTATAACATATTGAAATACAGTTCGCTTGCACAGATTTCCTAATTATAGAGCAATAAGAAAGTTGGTGGAAACATTAAAACGGTCAGTGTTGGCATGACTGGCCATTTGGCGTTCACAAAAAGCGGGAATACGAGGAAAAAATGCGAATTCCAAATTTAAATACACCAACATTCCAATGCGAGCAAGACTTTGGCATGGTGGTCGTAAAAACGCAGTAAAGTTAGCGCTGAACCTTTGAAGTGCGTCGGTCCGGCCGGTATGCGGACATTTATTTCCTTTATTTCTAATGAATCGATTTTAAAACGAATATAAAACCAAATCAACATACTTTTTAAGAAAATCAAATCTGTCAAGTGCGAGTTGGACTTGGGCGCCAAGGGTTTATAAGAGTCTATATAACTGCGAATATAAATATTTTTGGTCATAGAATGCAGCAATTTTGTCACAAACTGTGGTTTTTATTCTATTTTTCCTATCATCTTACTTGCTTTACGTACCTACATTCTGTGAATTAGCAGTTTCGGAGAAAACCAATCATCCCTGTCTTTAATTACACTTTTCTTTTAATTTTATTTCAAAAAATTACGAAACTATTTTTTTATCAAGTAATACCGTGTTGCTTTGGGTTTTTAAATTTGAGTAGGTAGCATTTCAATTTCAATCCATAATCAAAGTATTAGGTACTCTATGCATCTACCTACTAACTGACTTATCTACGTATCTGCTTTGGTTATCCACCTAACACCTATTTGTCTGAACAAAAAGTCAAATAAAAAATACTATAAATCTGAACGAAAAATATATCTTTATTCTGTTATTAAATTCTAACCGTGAACTGAATTAGTATGATATTTGATCATAATTATCTAACAAAATGCTAAAAAAAACTTATACGAGGTAAGTTTAAACAGTCTGTTTCTAATCTCCTCAGCAATAAAGATACTCCCAATTTCTATTTAATTAAAAGCCAATAAGCAGAGCACACAGAAATAAGCCAGTAAGGCTATGAATCGAATCGTAAGTAAGACATAGTGGACAAGCTTTCACGTTTCCAGCTCTCTAACGGTTTTATGCAATGACCTTCTTAGTAGAAGTTTCGCGACATCAGAGCTGTTTCAAAACACCTCGGAAACCACTCTAGGAAACGTTTGCTAATTTTGGTCACGTATAGAAACATTTTTTCAGTAATACTGACTAACTGATTTCAAGTCAGTGTATACAGTGTTGGTGTACAAGCAGACAGACAACAAAGTGTCCTCCTCTTTTTATTTTCATATTTCACCACGCAACCCTAAAGATGTTATTTTGTTTATCATCAGATATGTGTAATGAGAAACGATTCGTTAAAATTATATGTGTATTTTATTTTTGTGGTTATTTAAATTTACGTACGAATATTCAAACATTCGATGTAAAATACTAAAAATAACTTTTATAATGGTTGGTATCACCATTGACATAAAGAACTGGACACCGCATTTCGTCAACAAAAAAGGTCACAAGAGTATCACAGAGACGAGGGGAACCTGAGGTCTCTTGTCTCTTTCTAATTTGTTTAAATAAACTAAACAAACAATATGGTAGACGTTGATAGAAAGAGGAAAGAGACCACATGTTTGCTTTGTGTCTTTCTAGAGGTCAATTTTGTGAGGCTATTGCACAGACAGTTACTGAAAGTCTATGGGTATCATTGGCTGACAATAATTTATTCACTGGTCGTTGGTTACTCATATCATAGGTGTCTGATGGTTCTCAGTACCACTCCCATAGTTTCCGGATCGTTTAAGAGCTTTCCCCGTTAATTGCTTACACTTTTGCAGTGAAAGACCACGAGCTGATGTCTCTGTACTATCCAGTACAACCGCTGACAAGATGTTTGTTTAGTTATCAATTCGCTGGTCGTTGGTTACTTATATAATTTTAGCTCTGTCCAGAAACTCAGGAGGTGTGTGATGTTTCTCAGTACCTTTCGCATAGTTTCCAGACCGTTTAATAACTTTACCTGTTAATTGCTTACGCTTTTGCAGTGTAAGAACACATGAGCTAATGTCTCGATACTATTGGCACAACTAATGTTGAAAATATGTTTGTTGGTTACTCATTATTTCAGGTCGTCCAGAAATTCCGGATCAGACACTGATGTTTCTCAGTACCTCTCGCACAGTTTCCAGATTGTTTAGGAGCTTTGCCCGTTAATGCTTCCGCTTTTATATTTCGTTACTATCGGTACAGCTGATGTTAAAAATATTTTTGTCTAGTTGGCACTGATCTGATGTTATGGCTATTATGTAGCGTAGGTTTTTTCCACTCGATTGCAGTAGATTTTGCGACAGGTGTTACCCTTCCTCAAGGCAGCTTCAGCTTCCTTAGTTTTGACCCGATCACTGTTTCGTGTAGGTGTGTGATTCTGTCGCGTAACCACGTTTTAAGTTGGGCCAAAGGTAGAATAAAAATGCGTAATCAGCTAAACTGTTTTCGTTAACTAACGTTCATCATAAATCCATAAATAGCTATGTTTTTTTTGTTTTATGCGTTTACATTTATAATATTAGTAGAATTAACATTGATCAGTTCTTTATTACAGCTTAAGTGTAAGTACTGTACTGACCTAATACAAATAAAGATAAACCAACATACAAACCTTGTATTACATATGATGTTGATCGTCCCAGACAGTTTGACACCAGTGCGCTGATACTGTTTCAATCTCTGGTCATGAGGACCGTTTAAAATCATTAACCTATCAATAAAATAGATAACGTAGAGCCACAAATATTGATGAATTTAAAACGTCATGAGCGTGGACCAGCTACTTTGGACCAGCTATAGCGTAGTAGACTATAGCTTTAGCCTCCTTTTAAAGGCTAACATTACGTGAGGCTTTACTAAGAAACGATTATTCAAAATTCATCCCCTAAAAGAAAAAAATGGAGTTTGGAAATTTGTATAAAAATCTGTAAATTTTGAAGTTACATGCATAAAATTGGCATTTGGCTTTTAGGTTGAAAACTAAGATTGACATTTTTAACCGTTTTTGAAAAGTTATGCCTTACGGAGCAAAACAGGGGATGAACATTTGTATAAGACTTTCAATATTTTCGTAGGTAAAACTATAAGCAGTTAAAAGTTACAAAATGCTTGTAGTAATGTCACAATTTTCGGATTCCGTAGCCAAATAGCAAAACGGGGCCCTTAAAGTTTATTCTGTAGTCACAGCCTTATAGTTAAGGCGTCTTTGCATAGATTCTAATAAAAAAATCCAAGAAAGTGTCCTATTATGTCAGTGTGAAATATTGAACTTTTAGGATAGTTTATAAATAATCAGACTGATTGTATTGTTTATTTTAAATTACTATTAAAAAAGACATCACTACGCATAGGTAAGCTTATTTCTATTACGAGATTTCTTTTAGCAGAAATTGAAAGGGGATAACAGACTATTCTATTAAGGGGCACACCAGAGCGTACAAGTTATATATTTCAAAGTTCATTTAAAATATAAATACATACCCACTAAGCAAGCCAAACTTGCAATAAAATTGGTAAACATTCCATTTGGGAGCTTGTAAGTTTCAAATGCAACATTTTAGTAAGCTTCCAGCTACATCAAAACGAAGCCCTAACGGCCAGTCCTGATCACTGAAATTTATTATAACTGTAAAATGTAATGTTGCATTAATATGATAATTGTAACGTTTGGGTTAGTTACTAAGAAAAGTTTTTGTAAGTTTAAATAAAATATTAACACAACTTTAAATTTGTAAAGAAACCGAAAGTTATCGTGCGAATGTTACATAAACGTTACAAATGAAACATTACTGTAAGTTTTAAATTTATTATTGCAAAAATGTTTTTATCAGAATTTATATATAGCTGGCGGTTTGTTTCAAGCACGGCTACATTTGTTATATATCCCCTTCTCATTGCTGCAATTTGTTTATTGCATCTATCTTCCATATGCATTGCGTGAAAACCATTTCGATAATGTCTTAAAATATTTAAAAAAAGAGAAAAAAATAAGAATAAAAAAGAAAAGAAGGGAAAAAAGTCTTCTACGTCGCAGCCGACTCAGCTACGGAGCCCATACCTACATAATTGCTTTTGGGATCCTTAGCGAATGCTGTGATTCAGTATTCTAACATTTCTAATACTTTAAAAAAATATTCCGCAACAGAACGAAAATGCATAATCTTTCTTAAAAGAAAATAAGGTTGAGTAAATTATGTAAACCCAATTAGTTAACAAAATGAGAAAATTAGTAACATAGAGAAGTTAAAAAAATTATATTGCGAAATCCAAGTTGTGGTTATTTTTTGTACAAAATATTACAGTAACTTTTGTTAGCAAAGTGACAGTAATATGAAACGATGATGTTTTAAAATAAACAATGCTTTGATATTGAGTTCCTAACATCACATTTACTATATTGCAGCAATGGTAAATAGTAACACATCTCAATAAGTTTGTGTGATATATTGCTGCAAAGTACATGTATAAACTTTCATACAAATCATTGTAGTTACATCAAAAATTAAGTTTCGATGAGGTTCAAACTAACATTGAGATGCACGTTACTGTCATGTTCCATAGCTATGTCAAGTCTGAAACTTATAAATGTGCGATATATAAACTTAGCAAAACTTGCTGTAAGTATAATGCTCAGTGGGTACCCACATATAACACATACAAACATCATTATATATATTATAGAATACCTTTAATATATATATCCCAAGAGGTAACATAAAATAAAAGGTCTGATTCATTAGCAAAGTTGCAAAAAATTTCAAAAATAAAATAAAATGAAGCATTACAGAATTCCAAATAATACATTGTATTTTTTCCACATGTAAATTTTACAAGTTATTGGCTTCCAAAGTCGAAATTTTAAATTTCAAAATAAATTGGGCCTCTAACTTTTTAGCCGGGAGTTATAAAAACAATACAATAGTAAGAGCTTTAAAGATACAACTTCCAACAAAAAATAAATAAAACAAAATTGGTTCACCAGCTTCTTCAGATATCTGCAACAATTTTTAATTTACGGAACCCCTACTTAACACGTTTACGACACGCACTTGGACAGTTTTTTTTATACTAAGGTGTAGAGCGATAAAACTTGACATAACCACATTACCCGTTGAAAACGTTGCGCGGGAGTATATCTGACGGAGTCACTGCGTGGTGGTACAGTCAGTCAAGACCTTGCGGCGACGGGAGGTGGTCTGATCGACCAGCCCTGGACTCTGATATTCCTGTGTGTTGTGAACAGGGTTTTAGTGAAATGAAGTGGTTTGTTTCAATTAGTTTTTTGGTGTGCTTGGCCGAGTTCAACGAAGGATTTGGTGAGTTTTTTTTTTATAGGAAAAAAAATTTGTTTAAGGATCGGTTATATTATCGGCTGTGCTTTTTTGTACTTACATAAGCGGATTAAATAAGGATATCATGGTTTACCTACCTAAATTAATATTTGGATTTTTTAGGCTCATGTACCTAGTGAGCTAAGATTAATGTTAAAGATTAAAAATTAAAAAAAAAAAATGATGAATTAGGAGGATGCGACTATAAAGTTTACTTTTAAAACTTTAAAAAGCTTTAAAGGTCCCTAAAAGTAAAGGTTTTATTGGCAATAAACTCAAGCTAATTGGAAAGTCAGTGGCTTTAGAGGCTGTACACGCTTTAAGTAAGAGTTAAGTACAATATCAACTATTGCGGATCTAAAAAAAACAATTTTGATTGAAAGCATTAAAAAAGCATAACAGCACAAACTCTCAGTTCTGGCAGCTTAACATAACTTTCAATATATGAGAAAAGTTACTTCAGAACCTATTAATATGTAAAAATACTCGTTTATTCATAGAAAACCTAAATACATATTACAACGGGAAAATATATCCTTATATGTCGTGCTACAATTTATATTAATATATAAATATAGTTAAGTGCGAGTCGGACTCGCGCACGAAGGGTTCCGTACCATTATCTAAAAAAACGGCCAAACAATCACGTTTGTTGTATGGGAGCCCCCTTAAATATTTGTTTTATTCTGTTTTTTAGTTTTTGATGTTATAGCAGCAACAGAAATACGTCATCTGTAAAAATAACAACTGTCTAACTATTACGGTTCATGAGATGCAGCCTGGTGATAGACGGATAGACGGACAGCGAAAGAGTCTTAGTAATAGGATCCTGTTTTTTACATTTTGGGTACGGAACCCTAAGAAGTTAACATACTTACATATTTAGACGTCTCCAATATTTTTACATTAAACGTAGGCATAAATATCTTCAAATAAAAACATTTAGTATCTCGACATTTATTCTTGAACGGATAGTCAATTGCTAACGTCAACGGAATAGTTAAAAATGCTCGTAACATCTTGTATTAAAGCTTACGAAAGTTGAAATTACTACAATATCATAGGAAAAAGTTAAAGTTATGAGTCATTAAAGTACAAAAAATAATACAAGGATCAAATTTACAGAAATAAAATTAAACAAGCCAACTTCACAAATTCATTGGTAATTGTTAATCGTAAGTATAGATAATTGCCTCTATGGAAAGAAATTACGTAGGTACCTAAAAAGTTAACAAATATATTTAAATATCGATTGACAAGTTTGATGCCCCTTTAAATTTAGTTTACTTAATTTTACAGGGTCCGAAACGATCAGGTCGAAATTTGAAAATATAAATAAGGGGTCGAAAACTGAAATTGTATAATAGAGACTTTTATTTTGAAAAGGAATGAAATGAAATTACCTATTCAACGTTCCCCACCAGCCAGGGCCGGACTGGGGGAAAATGGTCCTGGGTGCCAATGACAAAAATGGTCCGTGATACGCTATATCGTTACCACGCAAGGGAACCCCCAAAAAATTTTAAAAATCTGCCTTCTCTAATATGCAATTTTAAGCAGGTTGAGTGCAAAATGTCTGCACACGGGCTCCGCCTATTTGATGACATTTTCTTTCTGAAACTTCTTAAAATTTTATTTGATAGGATTTTTATTAAGTTTTTAGAGTTCCGTAGCCAAATGGCAAAAAACGGAATCCTTATGGATTCGTCATGTCCGTCTGTCTGTTTGTCCGTCCGTATGTCACAGCCACTTTTTTCCGAAACTATAAGTTTCGCGGGTTCCCCATACTTAGAACTAAAACTCCAAAATTTTTTTTTCATCAAAACCATACGTGTGGGGTTTCTATGGATAGATCTATGGTTTAAACGAGATCCAGTAGGTAGTTTTTTTTAATACCTCATAAATCGTTAACCGCAATTTACCTTTCAATCAATCAAATCAAATATAAAATAAAAATAAAACATTTTATTTTAATAGATAATGGTACGAAACCCTTAACCCTTCGTGCTCGAGTACAACTCGCATTTGGCCGCAACCCAATATCTGTCTATAATGTAGCAGATTCTCAAACCAAATTCCAAAAGATTGAAAATTTTATATGATCAGAGCACCAATTCTAATTTTTCGTTAGTTAATTTTATCGCATAATTCATATTTTAGACAACTAAGCGAGTAACATGAAATAGGCAGAGTATGTCGATAACGCACTACAATCCCAAGTTAACGAACTTGAAGTGAAAATAACATTAAATATTAGAAAAACAAACAAGCACGCGGTCCTCCTGATGGTAAGCGGTCACCGTGGCCTATGGACGCTTGCAACACCAGAAGTATCACACACGCGTTGCCGACCCTTCAAAAATCCAATAATTTCTTTATTGAAGAACCCCATACTGTAGTCCTTAGAGAAAACCTTGGCAGAGAGCTCATTCCACAACCCAAGCGTTGTGGTAATTAGTTTTAAAACAAAACTCGAGGGATTGAACGAAACTTTGAAACGTCGCAATGCAGAAATTTCTCTATTGTTTAAATACGGCCAGCTTTAAAATAAAAATGAAAAAAGTGATTAAATCAGGACTGAAATTTGAATACTTACATTTTGTTTAATTTGTCTTTATTACGATAGGACTCACAGGAACCACGGCTCGCGGTATTTTTCTTTAAGCTATGAGTAACTTCTTTAGCATCTTTGATTAACAGCTACTTTGTCAATTATTATCGCAATATTGGGAAGACAGTCTCTTTCTATTGATAAGAGTAACAGGTATTTTAAAAAATCTTGCTTTGGCATGTAGCCAGGACATAGCGAAGGCGTTCGATCGGGTCTGGCACCGGGGTGTTCTATCGAAGTTGCCATCTTACAGAGTGCCTGAGGGTTTGTGCAAATGGGTGGCTAGCTTTTTGTCCGGCAGACGCCTACGAGCCGTAGTTGACGGTAGTTGCTCTGATAGCATGGTCATTAAAGTTGGTGTCCCGCAAGGCTCTGTGCTGTCTCCCACGCTGTTTCTACTGCATATCAATAACAGGTTGGACATCAAAAACATAAATTGCAATGCAGATGACAGTACTGGAGACGCTTATTACATGGGTCGTGCAAGCATCCCTCGTTCCGTAGTGGAGGAAAAACCGTAAAGAATTTGTGTCTCAAATCGAGACCACTCTGTCAAAGGTCTCTGGCTGGGGACGGGAAAACTTGATCCGATTCAACCCTACCAAGACAGAAGTCTGCACGTTCACCGCTAAGAAAATCCCATTCACTGTGGTTCCACAACTCCAGAACACTCCCCTCTCCTCCCAAGAGCATTGGGATCCTTGGTGTTGACATGTTCAGTTCCAAAAGCATCTGCAAGATAAGGTGAAGCTGGCGTCCAAAAAACTTGATTGACTTAACAGAGCGAAGCAGTACTTCACATCGGGGCAAAGGTGCTTTACAAGTCGCAAAACCGTTCGCATATTGAGTACTGCTGCCATCTCTGGTGGGTGCACCCGGATACCAGCTTGGCCCTTATGACTCGGTTCAACGACTGGCTGCGAGAATTATCGAAGATTCCAAACTCACTTGCCATATCGAGCCCTTAAGTCTAAGGAGAGACTTTGCCTCTCTATGTGTGTTCTACCCTTGTACAATGAGATGTGTTCTGAGGAATTGTTCGAAATGATGCCCACGGCCACTTTCTACCACCGCACCGCTCGCCATCGGCAGGTAATTCATTCTCACACGTTAAACCGAAATTTTCGCGTACAGTGCGGTTTCAGCAAAACTTCCTCCCTTGAACGCTTAGGTTGTGGAATGCGCTCCCTGCCAAGAAAGAAGTTATTAGTTTTCTGAAGGATCGGCAACGCTGGTGTTGCAAGTGTACATAGGCTAAGGTGACCGCTTACCATCAGTCGGACCGTAAGCTTGTTTGCCACCTTAGTGGTATAAAAAAAATATATTCAAAAGTTTTATGTTAAAAAACTGCTTATCCAATATTCTTATCTAACGGAAATTTCTAAACTTAAGAGTGGTATTATAGTCTATTAGAGTGAGGTTTCATGAGTGTAATTCGTAAGAAAACCGCACCGACATGTTCCTAGTAAATCCTGTTGTGTGTATCCAGTGAACTTCGAATTTTATCGAATGACACAATGTTGCGTTGTAAGTAAACATGACCCGAATATTTTCCACGCGGTATTGATATATATAATTATAGATACTTTGCTCTGCTTATTAAATACTAGTCTTCTTTCCCCTGCTTTGGCCTGGGTGTTGTAAAAATATTTAAGAAGACAGTAATTTACTTACAATTAGCACAGCAAAGCGGTATGAAAAAGTATCAATGTTTAAACTTAAGTTTTTACTCTATACTTCGACAACCCTATTAAAAACCATGTTCCTGTGGCACACACAGCACCAGTTTTACACGATGTGATGAAACAGGGGGTTTATGTTCATATCGAAGGACGGGGAAGAAAGATGGAGGTTGTATCAAGAAATAACATTTTTGAGGCTCATCGTCCTTGAGCAACTATTCTGACAAATCAAATCAACAAAAAATATCTTGTTGATTGTGATCTGTAATTTTCGTTTAAGTTTTCAAAAAGCGCAATATGAAACGTGTTCAGAAATTAAAAGATGCCATCGGCTTAAATATTTTTTCGGTAATACCATAGTTGTTTAAGGTCTTAAGAGGGTTTTTGATGATTTACAGAAAAACTTGATGAACAAACTGATAAATCAATAAACCAGCAAGATTAACAAATTAATCATGTACGATACATAGTATCTTCATTAATAAGTACAGAGTTTATCGGTCACTTTGCCCTGTCCTGCCCACTTTTAATTAAACGTCACAGATGTTGACATAGTGCATTCTTGGCCTTCTATAGCGCTTCGATATTTTTTACAGTTTATCAAAGCTGCATAAAATTTAATGAGGAGCCAGTTTGTCTCGACTTTTCATGATGGTAAAGTCTGTGCTCGTGATCTTATATTATCATTTCTGGCGTACTAGCTAGGCAACTATTCCTACGAGAAACCTATATTGTAATATTATAATGATTAGAATTAGATTAGAAAATTAGAAAACTCTGTCTGGTTTAGCCCCACAGCTGTATAAATACCATAGACCAAAACTAGGATTTAGACTTGTTAGCATAGTAATGTACTACTATACTGTTATTATGTCTATGCAGTTGTCCTTTTTGTCATTGTTGTCATTTTTAACGTGAGCTCCAGCGTGGCTTCGCGTTTATATGTATCCATTTTGAATAATTTATTTTTCTTCTGCATATAGTTTTTTATAATGTAATCCTTTATAAAAAAAAACACGATAAATGTTTAATCGTTATCGATCTTAAAATATTGACTTTAGTGGTATTATAGCACAACAGTCAGCTAAAGTCGAATATAATCGCCTAAAAGCCAAGTATCGCTCTGATATATCGCTTATTATAAACAGTAAACCAACAAAAAAAAAAATCGGCCAAGTGCGAGTCGGACTCGCGCACGAAGGGTTCCGTAACATTATCTATAATAAGGGCTAAGTTGTAGTACTATTGAAATTTAAGTTTTTTAAATGATAATCAAATCAAATCATCAAAAACTGAACTTTCAAAGTGAAAATTGCAAACTTATCTAGGCGTTCTTCAGCTTCGAGATATCCAAACAACGTGCGCGCTTACGAGCGCAGATGCCTGTCACACGCTCGATTCGATGTTGCACCAAGCGCGCCGGCTAGTCCAATGCGTCGTTTGAACGTAACTATTGTTATCAATTTAAGAGGAATAGTCTTTAGAATGTTATTACTTTATTTTTCTATAATTATACATCGTTCATAAACTCCTATTTTATACCTGTTTTACAGATGTGCCTACTTCATATAAGTAACTTTTAATGGAATTTGCACGAAAATTTCACTTTATATATACAAGTACATTTTATAACTTGGTGGACTATATAGTTATAGTGTTAGTTTTCCTTTTAAATTTATTAAATGCACTGCCACCGCAATTTTTTTTAAATTTCCAAATACTATACTTTCGCTGGTGGAGGGGGAGACACTTGACTCTAACAAAAATTAGTACTTTGAAGCTAAATGTTTGGCAAACAGAACCCTAAATCAAAAAATGATCTTTGCATACCGCCAATGTTTTTGGAATTCCTATTCAACGATACCCCACACGATGGGGTAGACTAGAAAAAAAATTACGTCCCCACTTGACGTGTAGGGGGGTACCCTACAAAAAATTTTTTTTTCAAAGATTTTAGCTTTCTCGTATTAGAAGTTTAAGAACTAAGCCGCGGACAGACAGACGGACGGACGGACATGGCAAAACTACATATAAGGGTTCCTTGTTGTCTTTGGAACCCTAGAAAGGCAAAGAAAGAGAGTCGGCTGTAAAAAAGGCACCTCTGATGTGAAAGAACACACAACCTAAAAAAGAAAGAAATACTTAACCAAATATAAATATATTGTGATAAGCAACTTACAAAAGGAAGTGAAACAATTTTTATGTAAAATGTTGCCGAGACGAGACCATATGGCTCGCACTGTCAAAAAGTTATCAGATCTCATGTAGAGCCAAGCTTCTAACTCTACACGCCATAACTCTACGAGCCCTAAGTTTACAAACTCTACACCTTAGTCATAATATGTCGCTTGGCCGTTTCGCTACCATGACATGGGCGTTAGGTGAAAAAATTTCATTACTTTTCTGTTATCCAATAGTTCTTGTAGGATGTACTATTTCCTTATTATGTAATACAAATTCTACTAAATTTCGACCAAATCTATGGCTATTAAATTATCTACTAGGTAATTAGCAACTTGAGGAAAATATCAACAAAAACAATTAATACCGTATACAAGAATTCGTACCAAGCACAAAAGATAAGTAAATCATAATAATACAAGGGTCTTCATGTTTAAATATAGAATCTGCTATATTTCACTGCTATTTATAGCAAATGGCCGTCGCTAAAAATACACTTCAACATGAACATTGCATGATATTTAATAATAAATGAAAGTGCATTGAGCTTAAGGACAACTGCGGTTGTTGCCCTCGAACTTGATCGCCTGCAGGTAGGATCAGGTTAGGTTTTAGTACACTTAGGGTCACAATAATGATCTGTATTTATGAAGGTTATAAAAATTTAAGGCGTTTTGCAAATACAAAGATTAGAAAGATATATAAAAAAGGTATATTCTTGTATGAAAATCCTAAATATAGAAGTCTATATTCATCTTTGTTGCAAACTGCTTCGCAAAAGTAAATTACACATTAAGAAGGTACTTACAATTTTAAAAAAAATATGGTATGGTATGTCACGGTCGTTTGCCTTGCATCTTTAGCCTTTACTGCATCCACGGCCATGGGTAATTTTAAATTTTAAAAATAATTTTAATTTTAAAAATAATTTAATTTTAAAAATATTTTTAATTATAATTTATTTTGTCCGCGACTGTACCCTGCTTCTGTACGTACAGGCTGCATGTTATAGGCAATGCTCAGTATTGCTCAGTTAAGTTGCAGTGTGCCGCGCCGCGAATTAATAAGTCGGTTAACGGTGCTCGTTTTTAATATATCTATGTTTGCTTTTAAGATTTTATTATATGGTAACATTATTTAAAAAAAAAAGTGAACGCAGATGGCAACAGCATTAGGCCTCAGAAATATTTTAGGTAGAACTACAATTTAGTAGCTAAAATTCACCAAGTTAGCAAGTTTGCGAATCAAATCTGAAATCTTGAAAATTGTATGAGTTACAATAAAAAGTTCTTTGAAGCTTATGTGGCAAATTTAGCAGGCAATCACATTAAGTAATTATTGGATTATTAGACTTAGGACGTTATTAATTTAGTATAGAAATATATAAAAATAAATGATATTGTAGGCTAACTCCCGACGCATTTTAGCATCAAATAACCCACTTAGGTAGGTATAACATATTTTTATGCCACAAAACCAAATAATATTGTCAAGATTACTCACCCCTTTTTGGTTTCTGTAGGAGATGTATAAACATTTTGGATGATTTATATTGGGATTGTCGTTGAAAGTCAGTCCGATATTTTTATTTTGGACGAAGGTTTATTCCTAGGTTTTGTATTTTGTTTTTATACTTATGTAACTATGAACAAAATATGCATAAACTAAAAAAAAAATGTATCCAATGTTATTAAGTTTGAAGTAGACATTTCAAAATTAAGCAATGAACTTCATAAGAAGGTAGCATAAAAAGCAGTTAAAATATAACAGGGTACAAATGAAGTGCTGGGTATCAAGCCGTTAATTACACGTAAAACGCAAAATTTAACTGCAAGTCGGATATCCCAGATACCGGTTGCATACTAACTTGTTACGTTAATATAATGTAATGTTAACTTGAAAATAATTTAAAACTAACTTATTGCATCAACTTCCGAATTACCTTTATAATGGCAACCGAAATGATATGTACAATACTGTTCTTGACAATAGTGTCAAGAAGCACAGAGTATAATAAAATATTTACTACAAAAAAGAAACTTATTTCCAGTCGCTTTAGTTTTAGTATATGAGCTACCCCAGGTATTTATAAAATTAGGCGTAAACTGTATCAATTATACAAAAAAAGAACATAAAATAATGGCCCAGTATTTAGAGAAAATGAAAAAAATTCTCAAAATCCTTTAAAAAAGCCTGTATTGTTGCAAAATCAATTCACCTCAGAAGTAAAGTAAAAAAATCTACAAATTAAATAAAAACAACGGGGAACATAAAAAATAATGAAACTGATGAAGCTGGGGATTCTTCTCAGGACTGAGTTGATCGTAGGTGATACTAGTTAAAAAACTCTCTCGACCTTTTAACCTTTTACATGAGTAGCAGAGTTCAGAAAATAGATATCAACATTGAAAGATTTCCGGGATCAGCAGTCACTACGCGAGTCCCTCAGGGCTCAATATTAGGTCCTTTTCTATTTCTTACTTACATTAATGATTTCCCATATCATGTGAAAACCTATTGTCCTATTTGCTGACGACACCTGTTTTCCCTTTAAAGTTAAGAGACGACAGACATGTTATGATGAATAAAATCATGCCATTTCTAAGATTGTAAATTGGTTTGGCGCTAATAATTTGTTACTTAAAGAGAAAAAAACTAAATGTGTTTACATTACCAAATGTTAGTTAGATCTAGACATGTATTAATATTAATGTCGAGCAATTAGAACGAATTTGGCAGAACGCTGGACTCCAAAATTCAATGGGGTCTTCATATTCATAACCTAGCCAAAAACTTAGCTCTGTTTGATCAAAAAAATAAGACAATTGACCGATGTCGGCCTTGCAAAAATAGTTAGTGACATTTGGTATCTAATTGTGGTGTAGCGCTGCCGATGTAAATACAATATTTGTGTTTCAAAAACGGGCAATTGGTACTATTCACAAATTAGGATCTAGGATATCTCTGAGGGATAGGTTTAAGTAGGAAGAAGTCTTTTATGGGGAAATATATACACTTTTACAACAAAGTTCCTAAAAATATTCAAAAGCTATCAATTAGTAAATTGAAATCTATTATCAAAAAACAACTTTGTAACAACACATACTACAGAATTTCAGACTATATAAACGAAAAACATCCATGGGACTGAAGATGCTCAATTACAGGATGCATAGGTAAACCAAATTAAAATGAAAATAATATAAAATTGTATGGCCTGAAATTTTTATTTGAAACATTGATGATTGCATTTGTAATTTTTTTTTATTTATGATAATATGTACTAATTATGTTGTTAAGTAAATGATATTTTTAAAAGAGTAAGTACCGAAATTCTTGCCGGATTCTTCTCGGAAGAAATCAACATTGTTTTCAAAAAAATAGTATTTTAGAACTATAACGATTTAAAAGTGTTTGTAAAACCCTTATTTCAATAAAAAAAATTATTTTGACTTAAAATGTCATATAAAAGATGTAAATATTTCGCAGGAAAATAAATAATGCGTTACAAATGACCTAAAAAAAATCCGGAAAATAACTGCAAGTAGGAAAACCCAGATATCGGTTGCTTGCATGCCATCCTCATAAGAAGGCATACAATTAGCCGTAAACACAAAAATTTACTTAGGCGGATAACCCAGCAATCGGTTAGCATACCAATTTTATAAAAATCCAAAAGTAAAATCAACTCTTTAAAAATAGGTTTTCTAGCTAACAGTCTATCGTCGGCGATTACTTGGCGAGTAATTTTTAGTCTGACTTGTGTTTAGGATTTCACCCTATTTTTTTTGACCTTTGTTTGCTAATTTCTGCATAGGGCACACTGAAAGTTCTGCGCTCCTAGCCGCTCATAAATGTTTAAATTTCGAATGTAATGTTTTTTTAAACATAAGAAACTCAATCATTGATTAAAAAAAAATGGCAGGAAATCGCGTGTCAATTGCTTTTCATCACAAGTTGAAGTTCGTCGTCCGTAAAAATGGAATCAACGCGAAGAGATTTTAGAGACATGATTTTTAATGATTTTAAAAGTTCACAGACACAGCAAAACTGCACTGCTCGTCTTCAAAATGCTTTTGGTAGGGATGCACCTTATTTGAGCACGTAAGAATTTGATCGTGGCCGTGTTTCTCTCCATGGTGAAATTCGTGAAGGTCGGCCCTCAACTGCGGTCGCTGAGGAAAATGTGGTGACTGTCAGGCAACTAATTGAAGAAAACCGGCGTATCACCTATGAGGAGATTCGAGGACGTTTGGTGATTGGTATGAGCTAATTTAAAAAAATCTTTCATCAACATTTAAAAGTTAAAAAACTTCGTTGCCGCTGAAGAAATTGATTTTTCTCCCGGACGGGTCCTGTCTGCATGATCCCCCTTTAAGAATAAAGACAGTTAATGCTGCGTGGTACACCACCATTTGTTTGCCCAGTTTCTTTAAAAAAGTAAGGGAAAAACGACCCAGAAGTCAAATCCTATTGCACCATGACAATGCTTCGGCGCAAACTACGAACAAGACAAAGTAATTTTTGGCTTCTGAAAAGGTAGCGCTAGTAACCCATCCCGCACATAATCCAGACCTGACACAATGCGATTTCTTCATTTTCCCAAAAAATAACTATTTGATGAAAACCGTGATAGCTTTCAAACAGCACTTGTAAAACATGAAAAAGTGTTTAAAATGTAATGCTTCGACAAGTGATAATAATATTACTTTACATGTAAACTGGTTTAATAATGAGTTACGCAAAACTTTCAGTGTACCCCGCGTATAAAAGGAAGTTGGCATAAATACCGGTTTCTGGTTTATCCAACTTGCAGTAAAATTTTGGTTTTTAAGTGTAATGAACGACTAACTATCCAGTAGTCTGTTCATTTTTACAGCTTTTGCATGCTAACTTCTTATGATGTTAGTTGCTTAAATTTGAAATGTCAACTTCAAAAAGATGTGATAAACATACTGTTAAAAAATAATATTTTGAAGGAATTCCAAGAATCAGACACAAAAAGTTGGATGTAATTTCTTGACTCGGCAGTATAAGTGGGGTTCCCTTGCCCTTTTAGAGATATGTCAAATAAAATATAGTAGACAAACAAATCAATTAATTAGGCGTCCAAGGCGGGAGGCTGAGCTACGTCATGCGTTATCAGTGTCAAAGGTCGCGTTCATTCATACGCGTGCGCAGCTGCGTTCGAACGCTCGCATTCGCCCGCCGGAGGAGCGGTGATGTCATAGTTTACATGCGTGATGCTCTGTAAAATCGACTGTTGCATATCGAAAAGATAACAATTTTAATAATAAAAAATATATACTAAGGTGTCACGAAACTTTTGCATGACCGGAGACATTATTTATGAAAGTTAACTGTTAGCCAACAGTAACCAAAGATAGTAACATTTTATGAACGAATTAAAAAAAAAAATACCATTTAGAAATTTTTCATTTTTCTTAACCAATATTTTTAATTATTGTTTCAAAATCTTCTACTGACTTGACTGAAGATAATTTCAAACTAGCTAACAAAGAGCGTTTTAAACACGTGAAAGTAAAGATGATCCCATTCAATTTATACCTATCTTTATCTATCTCTTCTAGTATAGTACCTGCCTATTTTAAATATGCTAATGTTTAATCAGATGCTCTTGCATTTTTTTAACTTAAATGGATTACATTATCACCAACAGTTCGATTTTACAAAGGGGCGTACCACAAGTGACGCAGGAGTTGCCCTTATACAACAGATATTTGATGCTTGAAAACAGTTACTAAATGGCATTAACATCTTCTTTGATCTATCAAAGGCATTCGACTGCGTCCAACATGAAATTTTTATACGAAAACTTAGTCATTTTGGAATTGCAGATTTTTCCACTCATATTTACAAGTAAAATTCAAAGATTCAGAAGTCAAATTAGGAGTTCCTCTAGGTTCTATTTTAGGTCCTTTCCTATTTTTAATTTACATTAATGACTTGCCTTTCTTTGTGAAGAAGCTGTGCAAGATTGTATCATTTGCAGATGACACTTTTCCTGTGCTCTCCATTCAGTCATGTCTTATGGCATTTTGCTTTGTGGTAAGGCAGCTGATATTTATACACTCTTTATAAAAAAGGCAGCAGTACGGTCAATCTATTTTTCGTCTTAGGGAACTATTTTGGGAAACACACTTGTAGGTATACTGTATGTACGCAAAAATTGTCATTTATTTGCTACAAATAATGATGAATTGAGTGTTGTAAACGGCCTTACAGATTTTTTATGAAAACAGACAAAAGATGGTCTCTCCATGCACTGAACTGAAGGATAAAAATTATATTTTCGTGCTCCTTATCGAGCCCGTAAAAAATAGGACTCCAAAATGCATTTCAGAATTCTAAATACCTAAGTATATTTTTCTGTCATGTATATATTGCCAGTCATTGACTTCCAAAGTTGGTGTCCGCTACATACGAAATAATATTCACTCAATGTATACACTTTTTTTTTATTTATTTTTTCCTAAGCCTCTTTCTCTTTCTCTTTCTAACTTTTGAATCGCGTGTTTTAAAAATCTGAAAAAAATCACATACTCGAGACACTCGTGCGCGGGCGGCATAGCCCTAAATCGATGCGAATGTGTTGCTATCCAGGGCATCTATCGCGCCTGACTCGGGACTATTCGGGATGTTTTGTCGATTGCCAACGACTGACTGGTCACAAAGCAGAAGACAATATTGCTAGCCGTTATAGGTATACACCTAAAAAACGTTGATATCGACATTAACAACTGCAGATGTCAATCTTATAATAACGCAAGCAATATATTTGTGCTGCAGAATAAGGCTGTTCGAGCAATTTACAATCCATCCCATAGACACTCTTTGAGAGATAAGTTTAAGGAATTCAAGCTCCTAACCTTACCGTCTTAGAATATAATAGATAATTTAATTTATGTTCATAAAAATATTGATTGTTTTAAAAAAAATTCATGTTCGTAATACTTGAAATAGACACAAACTTGCTCTGACCCACACAAGGCTTAAGAAATTAGCTAAATCATTAAAAGGACAGTGTATTCATTTTTACAATAAAGTCCCTGCAGAAAAATGTCAATAAAATTTAAAAAAGTAAAAAAAAATGTCAACAGAAATTCATCGAAAAAGCTTATTACACAATTAAAGACAACTTTGATGATAAAAATGCATGGGATTAGATATTTTTTTTTGTTTGTTAACAAAATTTACTTGATAAAGTTAAATTAAAAAGCGAGCTGGACAGAATCTTTCGCCGTTTCTTTTTACTAAAACGCCATTTTGACTTCATCTCGTAGTTACTAGTAAGTTATAGTTTTTTCACTTCAAAAAAGTGATCTGATATCGAATTGAATTTGAATTTGAATGGCGTACAGGATAAGATAAAAGAAAAATGTCAGTTTGCAGTTTACGCACCTTGTGCCGCTCATTTGTTAGACTTAATCGGCTTATCGGCAGCTGAATGATGCCCAGAAATGAAACCTGAAAATGTAACTGTAAAGAATTTGTTACAAACGCGATGGACAGATGGTTATGGTGATGGCCTAAATAAACATTGGAACCAAATTATATATCTTTATTTTTTTTCAAGTGAAAACTTCTTTAGCGGCGTTGTGCACTTTTTTTGGTATGGGTAAAAAATGATAAACTCGCGTCAGGTCACGTGTCCTAATCGTGGAAATTCGTAAGACGGAAACCGTAATGCCACGCCTATTATAATTTTTATTTTTAGTATTCGCGATTATGAGTAGTACAGCGAGGTTGAATATGGAATTTAAATTCTATTACAGATTGCGATGTCAAATATATTACGTCAAAAAAGTAAATAAAAAAACATTATTATTTCTTGACAATGTCAAAGACATGTCTTGTGACATATTTGAGTGTTAAGCGCGAATCGTGTGTAAAGGTTTTCACTTCCGCCGGCACTCCCGGAGTGCAACTCGTTTTTTTTTTTTTTTTTTAATACCACTAAAGTGGCAAAGAAGCTTACGGTCCGTCTGCTGGTAAGCGGTCACAGTAACCTATGGACGCATGTAACACCAGGGGTATCACTTCCTTCCTTTTTCCAGTAAAATTTCAGAATTAGAATCAATGCAAAGACAGCGAATCGTTATCAATTTAATAGGGACTGATGGACAAACAGACATGACGAATCTATAGATATTTAGAGGTCCGTAGCCAAATGCCAAAAACGGTACTAAGTCTAAAACGCAATAAAACCAGCAAAATCTATTCTTTGGTATAATATAAAACCATGTCTTGTCTTATTTCTAACTATATTTTTTAACCTCTTTGTACTTATTTTCAATGTATTATTTTTTAATTGTTACAAACTTAAACAATACATCAACCGTAATCATAAATTAATACTTAATTGTTACATATTTGCTATAAGATAGCAAATCTATAATTTAAATCAATAACTTGAGTAATTTTGTTTAAGTTGAACAGTAGCTTCATTTGATAAGGAGCGATATGAACTGTTATTTGGATCTATGATCTCACGATTTCATTATACCTACGTATACAATGTTATGAATTCATAGTTATTTTAAGTCATTATACGCTTTACGTAAAGGTTGTCTCAACTTTGATTTATAATTAAAAAAAACTTGTTAACAGCAAATCAGGGATAAGGGTTAAGCAAAGTATTCAGGCCATCGTAAGTTTTTACCTTATTTAAAAAAAAAACTATTCTAATTTTCTAAATTTCATTGTTGAAAATCCCACGTTTTCCTGTAATTCTGTGACGTAATATGCTAACCTCACCCTAAGTCTGCAATAGAAGCCATACGGAAAATAATAATAAAACAACATTTTAACTTTATAGAAACGTAGGAGGACAATGTAATTTTTTTAGGTGCAACATTATGACCTATAATTTTAAAAATGATCTGTCTTATGACAACCCACACGATAATATGTTCATTATTTTTTTTTCAATTAGTGCTAAACTGACCCCCTCATATTAAATTATTAATTTAAAATTATTCTCAAATAATAAATATATGCGCGGCTACAATAGCTTTAAATAACATACTTAATCAGATAATGAAAGTTAAGTTTCTATATTACCTAATTTACGACATTAAACATTTTTTTTAAATTTTTTTTTACTACACTAAGGTGGCAAACAAGCTTACGGTCACCGTAGCCTATGGACGCTTGCAACACCTCTGTGACAGACGAACGGTTTATAAGGGTTCCGCAGTACGAAACCCTAAAAAGTAGTGCATTAGTAGTTTATGTGGTATTACCGCTAACTTACCATATATATGTGAAAGTCTATTTTTTTAAATCAAGGATTTGCCGTGGAAACCTTACGCCGATAACCGAATTGGCGCGGGTGGAGCCGCGGGTAAAAGTTAGTTTCAAACATTATGAAATATATCGTCAATGTCGATGGGTTTATTATTTGTGTTTGTCCTGAGACTGGGTGTTTTCTATGTATAATATGTATATATTTAAAAAAAAAAGTATTTATATTTATTTGAATCCGTTGCTTGTCTGGTACCTATGGCGCTTTGCTTAGTTTGGGATCAGACGGCGCTGTGTGTAATGTCCATACATATTTATTATTATTTAAGAAAATGATGCCTTGATATCTGAACAAAAACAATTGCTTTTTATTTTAGTGTCTGACATCAGGCATCAAAAGACTAAACACGATTCACTATCGTAAAGTGACGTAAACATTTTTATATTTAAACAGATGACCTACAGTTATAATAGGCCTGTTTTGTCACTTAGGTAATACATGTAAACTTTAAAGTAAAATGTAATTGTATATTGCTACCAAACGTCTCAAAAACAGTTACGTTCTCAGTCTTTTTTTTTATTAGTAGTGCTGTAACCAAGGTTAATCGCTGAATTATACAGGTTATTTAATCGATTGATGAAACATTTACAGTGTTCATTCGTTGATGATTTGTGGGCAATAGAAAGCTTATTTCTTAAAAATAAATAAGTTAACAGCCTTCTGCCCCTCTAATTCAAGTCAGTAAAAAACCATCTGGTTTCGAGATGACTGTAACACGCATTGTCCATATACTTTAGGTTTAAATGAAAAAATGTGTAGAATAACCATTTAAATAGCAATGCATCCAACCATCAACTTGTTATACACACATGTCAATCTGGGAACTAGATAGTTTTTGCCTACCGGATAAGGGGGCTGTTTCTTATTTATGTACATTTGAAAATTTAAACAATTTCTCATGATAATCGATTTATCAAGTTACCAATTTGTTTGGTTGTCATCCCAAGTTAAATCACAGTGTAGTGTAGTATTAATTTATAAACGGGCCTATTATATCAAAAAAATGTTTGTAGTCACATCTGCTACAGAGTCAACAGTTCGGATTTACGAAAGGTAGGTCCACTACCGACGCGGGTGTTTAACCTAGTAATACATATTTTTGGCGCATGGGAAAGGTCGCAGAATGCCATTGGTATTTTCTGCGACTTGTCTAAGGCATTTGATTGTGTTGAACACAAAACTCTTATTCAAAAGCTAATACATTATGGTGTTGTAGATACGGCTCTTAAACATATTTTTTCATATTTAAGTGATAGAACTCAGAAAGTTGAAATCAACGGAGTGAAATCTTCTGGATCACCTGTTGTGATGGGAGTACCCCAGGGTTCTATACTAGGTCCCTTTTTATTCTTAGTGTATATTAACGATCTGCCTTTTTATGTAGAAAACCTGTGCAAAGTTGTATTGTTTGCAGATGATACGTTTTTGATATTTAATGTTGATAAAAACAAAGATACATATGACGATATAAATCATACACTTTCGCAAGTTCTTAGTTGGTTCACATCAAATAATCTCTTACTGAATGCACAGAAAACAAAATGTTTAAAGTTTTCTTTACCAAGTGTCAAAGACACTCCAACACAATTATTTATAAACGGTGAAGCACTCAAACTAGTTGAGTCAACAGTCTTCTTGGGCATCTCTAGATACCAAATTGCAATGGCTTTCACATTTTCTGTCTTAGCTAGAAAACTTAGCTCCGCCGCTTATGCTGTCAGAAAAGTTGCTCAATTTACTAATACAGAAACTGCTCGGTTAGTATACTTTAGTTATTTCCATTCCCTTTTGTCATATGGTATTTTATTGAAGGGCGGTCGATATAGAAACTATTTTTATACTTCAAAAAAGAGCAATAAGATCAATGTATAACTTATCAAGTCGAGATTCTCTTCGTGATCTCTTTAAACAAATTAATATACTTACTGTAGCTTCACAGTATATTTACGCGTGCTGACTGTATGTACGTAAAAACCTACGTTTATTTGTTAAAAATAGTGACATACACAATGTTAATACCAGAAATAAAAATAAACTTGCAATTCCAAAATGTAGCCTTCAGAAGGTGCGTGGCTCTTTCATAATTTAGAACATTAACTTTTTTAATACAATTCCTGAGAATATTGTTAACCTACCTGTACATACTTTTGAAACTTACATTATTCAACAAGGGATACTATACTGTGGAAGAATTCAATAAAGATAATAATGTCTGGAATTAAAGGTATGGGCCCAATACTGGACATCCATCTATGACTTATGTAGTTGATAATAAATGACACATTACGATCAGGGGATGCACCATGTATAGTGATCCACCGTTGGCTGCTTGGTGTTGGGGGGGTTCTGGATGGGCGTGGGTGTGGCGCATAGACGTGTACATGTATGTGTGTTTACACATATTTTCATAGATTTTGTGTATTCGGTTGGCCTGGTTCCTGCGTGATTGATGGTAACAGGTGTACACCCGGGAAGTTTCCTTCCCTTAGGCTTGTTTCCGAAGTGACAGTACGTTAAATGGTGTGCATTTGTTGCCGGACTGTCGTGTGAGAGCTGGACTACTTCATTTCAGCTTATTTTTACTTCTAGTATTTACTTTGTGAACGTCACTTTTCTTGCTGAAACTATTGATATTTTTATGTACATATAAAAGATTTTCATATATGTACTGCGACACTAAAGTTAAAATTTTTACTTCCCTAAACCTATCCCTCAGAGATATCCTAGATCCTAATTTATAAATAGCACGAATTGCCCTTTTTTGTAACAAAAATATTGTATTTACATCAGCAGCCCTACCCCACAATAGGATACCATATGTCATTAAACTATGGAAATAGCTAAAATATACTATTTTTGCAGTGTCGACATCGGTCAATTGTCTTATTTTCTTGATCGCATACACAGCAGAGCTAAGTTTTTTGGCTAGGTTATGAATATGAGGACCCCATTGAAGTTTGGAGTCCAGCGTTATGCCAAGAAAGACTGTTGAATTAACAAGTTCTAATTGCTCGCCATTAATATTAATACATGTCTGTCTCTGACTAACATTTGGTAATGTAAATTTTACACATTTGGTTTTTTTTTCATTAAGTAACAAATTATTAGCGTTAAACCAATTTACAATTTTAGAAAGGGCATCATTTAATTCATTATAACATGTCTGTCGTCTCTTAACTTTAAAAAGCAAAGAGGTGTCATCAGCAAATAAGACAATGTCATGGTTTTTTACATTATATGAGAGATCGTTAATGTAAATAAGAAATAGAAAAGGACCTAAAATTGAGCCCTGAGGGACTCCTATAGTGACTGCTGATCCCGGAGATCTTTCACCGTTGACATCTATTTTCTGTACTCTCCTACTCATATAGGATGTCAAAAGGTCGAGAGCTTTGCCTCTAATACCATAGTGATGTAGCTTCCTGATGAGATTTTCATGTTGAACACAGTCAAATGCCTTAGATAAATCACAAAACACTCCAAGGGCGTCATGCGAATCCTCCCAGGCGTTATATATATTTTTTAATAGTGCCACTCCTGCATCGGTTGTGGAACGGCCTTTCATAAAGCCAAACTGTTTACTACTAAGTAGCTCATTAATACAGAAATGGCTTAACATTTGACAAAGTATGATTTTTTCAAAAACTTTACTGAGTATAGGTAGTATTGAAATAGGCCGAAAATTATTAGGATCTGTTGAACTACCTGATTTAAAAAGAGGTATAACTTTGCTAAGTTTCATCTTATCAGGAAACACACCACTATCAACACAACTATTAAATATAATGGCTAAGGGTTGTGCTATAACATGAATAATTGTATTTATAGTTTTTACAGAAAGTCCCCAAAGGTCTGTGGTGTTTTTAATTTCTAATGTTTTAAATGTATTAATGATATCTGTAGGACTAATGTTTTTAAATACAAAGGGAACGTTACATTCAGGAACACTAGCTTTTAATAATTTTTCTGCTAAGATTGGACTTGAGTTTAGATGTTCAGTTGTTTTGAATGGGATATTCCTAAAAAACCGTTCAAAGGCAACTGCTACCTCAGAATTTGTTTTAAAACTAGCATCATCTACAATCAACTCAAAGTCCTGACAAGAATTCCTAGCTTTACCAGTTTCATTATTTATTATGTTCCATGTAGTTTTTATTTTATTTGTTGAATTTTTTACTTTATGTCTGAGGTGAATTGCTTTTGCAACAAGACAGACATTTTTAAAGGTTTTTGAGTATTTTTTTAAATATTCCCTAAATATTTGGCTATTATTATATGTTTTTTCTTTATATAATTCATACAGTTTACGCCTACTTTTATGAATACCTGGGGTAGCCCATTCACTAAAACTAAAGCGACTGAAAATAAGTTTCTTTTTTGCAGTAAATATTTTATTATACTCTCTATAATATATATCTATAGTCTCTATCTCTATAGTATGTACGACACACACTTAGATGGTTATATTTCTTTGTTGTAAAAATACAATGCAACAAACTTTTCTGACCCGGTTTATGTCCCTAGTGTCGCGTAAGTTCACAGCATTTTAATATGAACACTGTAATTTTTTGATGTTCTACCACCAAGTCAGAAAAGCTGGTTGCACTGTATACGTCTATTACACTTACAAGTTAAAATAGTGCATAAATAAAAGATAGAGATTATCCATTTGCTACAATTTATTATGTCTATTATCTACACAATACTTAAATCTAATTATACCGGACATGACTTAATAATTTATACTTCTTACAATAAAGGCAATTATGCAATTGTACCGTGAGAAACCTATTGTTTTCCTTATTTTAATCAGCTTGTAACGTCATATATATAATACTGAAAAATCAGCCTTAACCTTAGTATATCAGAAAAACTGTATTTTTTTTAAAAAAACCCCGTCCCCGATTAAATAACCTTCTCACAAAAAAGGATTGTCTGTGATACAGCTGTGAGTTATAGTAGCATAAAGTATACAGTCTGCTTAGGGCCACTTGCGCTCCTCAGGGATAGCGCCATTTTTGTCAAGTTATAAAGTTAACCTGAGTCAAAGTCATATTTGTCTTGCGCTAATACTTAACCCGGGTCCCTGCCGAGTTTAATATTAAAAATTTAACCGGCATCCATCGGAGGGTTAAGTCGCTAACTCCGCCATATTGCGCCAACATTTTTAAGTTGAATTCGTTTTGATATCGGTTTTCTAGTTAAATTTATATTATTTTTTGACTATGAGTAGGTACCAGAACTATAAATAGGTAAGTAGGTAGATAACATTTAATTTTCTGACGAATACATTTACTAAAACCATTTTAATAGAACTGTGCAAGAACAAAGTGTTTAGGTATTTTAAAAGAAGGTATGAGGAAACAAAACTTTTACTCACTATTCTCAGATAATAATTAAAAGTATGTACACTGAATTCCGAGGTTCATTATTTTTGCTTCTGCTGCCGGCAGGCATTCAAGGTACCTCGTTTTTTTTCTATATTTAACACATACACATAGGCAAAGACTCCACCGTAGAAAAAATGGAGCAAGAACTAACGAGTTAAGATAACCAAAGATCTTTAGTAGGTCCATTTTTAACACTTTCTACTTGCACAATTCAAATTAAATAAATATAAATATAAGTATTATCTTTGAAAGTTCATTGTAGAAGAATAACAGAGATTGTAAAAAGAGATAGATTTATTGTTTCTAACAAGAGAGAGCGAGACCCAAATATACTTATGCAGGTATTTCTTATTTAGGCGGTTTATAACAGGATGCACATTTATTTTTATTGTGTTGTCACTTCTGAGGAATAGTTAACTTTCAGCTTCTGCAAGACAATTGACGAGTTATCTAGTTATACATTTGACGCAGGTTTAGTTATTTAGCTAATTATTTATTTAACCCTGAATCTTCCGCAAGTCGGCCTTAGAGATAGTCTCTCAGTGCGCATTGGCGGCGACTTTTAGTTGAGCTATTACAACTGCTGTTATATAACATTAGCCAGGACTGACAGTTTATCTATCTTTGAAGCAGAAATAAATATTTATTGCTACATGGCGGTGTCTCAAAATTCAAAATTTAACAAATGTTTTTATTCATTTGGGTTTCTAAGAACACTTTCGATAGTGCGAAACTAATTACAATACTGTTTTATTGCGTGCCTTCAATAGGTACTCTTTAAAAAATCACAAACGAAATATATTATAGTGAATCAACTACTAAATACATGTCTTGTATTGAAACACTTAATAAACAAGAATAACAATGTACATAGTTTTATATAAAAAAAACAAACTTAAAGTAATATTTCAATGACTTTTAACGTATCACATGGTGCCCCCCCTTTGGATTACAAAGGGGGGGCACCATGTGATACGTTAAAAGTCTTTAATTCTTCTGTGACGGGATTCAAAGTAACTCCCGAGAAAAATATATTCATATATCATATATCACTACACAGCAGACGTATATATATGTAATGAAACCTAGCTAGATCGATTTATCGTCCCCGAAACCCGCATATTTATATATAAATGTATTAATATGTGTCTGTTTGTGTGTACACATATTTGTGTATGTATGTATATTTTATCATATCTTTAATATGTTTATGAATACCTATTTATTTATTCAAATGTTTGTAAAATGTAAATGTGTATGTCTGTATATATTATACACATATTTATATACACACAAACAGATATATAATAATACATTTATATATAAATATGCAAATACATAAGAAAGATATCTAATACCTTTAAACGAGCAATTCTTGTATATATATATATATAATCTGAATCTCGGAAACAGCTCTGCCGATTTTCATGAAATTTACTATGCAGCGGGTTTCGGGGACGATAAATCGATCTAGCTAGGTTTTATTTTTAGAAAACGTCGTTTTATCCGTGTTTTCAGGCAATGATAAACTGAAAAGTATGGATCTTCCTGACATCTATTGGCGAGTAGTAATAAGCAACACTTAAGCTATTTGACAATAGGTGGCGTTATTAAGCAACACTTAAGCTACTTGACAATAGATGGCGTTTAAAAAAACCGAGCAATGCTCGGTCCTCCATGTACTATAAAATAATACTATACGTAAATTAACTTATATAGGTCCTATCTGTTGCAATCCTCGTTTGGCCACCCGATAGCGGCAGGGTCCAAACACGAAGGGGTGCATCACACACACACACATTCAAACAGACATCGCACACCCGAAAGTGGCCAGGCCATGGCCCAGGTCCCACAAAACAGCCTGGCAACAAATGCACATCATTTAAACTACCATCATTTCGAAAACTAGCCTAAGGGGAGAAGCAGTGACAAGAAACTCCTGGATGTACACCTGTTACCAATCAGCCATGCAGGAACCAAGCCATCAACGACACAACATCTGTATAAACTGTTAGAATATTTATTTCTTTAAAAAACATCCCTGAGAAAATCTCGGCTTCCTAGTTTATAAATGCTTCGTACAGCCCTTTTTTTGTATTCTAAATTTGTTTTCAATATCAGCAGCAGAACCCCATAGCAAAATACCATAAGACATTACACAGCCGAAATAAGCAAAGTAAACAAGTCTTGCTGTGGTTATGTCAGTCAATTGCCTGATTTTTTCCACCGCAAAAGCAGTAGTTATACCTGAAAAGACTGTTTTACTAACTAATTCTGATTTTTCATTATTTAATACCAAATTTCTATTAATTTGGATTACATTAGGAGGTAAAAATTTAATGCATTTTGTTTTATTTGCATCGAGTACAAGATTATTTACAGTAAACCAGTTTAAAACTTTTGTAAGGTGTCTATTTATGTTGTTCGAATTGTCGTGTTAACTGTTAAACAATAATGAAGTGTCATCTGCAAATAATACAATCTCTGTAAACTTTTGCAACATAAAGGGTTAGTCATTTATATATACTTAAAACAAGAAAGGCCCTAATATTTTATCCCTTGTAGTACACCTAATTTCACTAGAGATCCCTGAGATTTAGCATCATTTATAACAACTTTTTGAATTCTATTACTTAAGTATGATTCTACAAGTTTAAGAAATTTATTTCTACCACTATAATATTTTAATTTGGCTAATAAAATATGATGATCGACACAATCAAACGCCTCCGATAAGTCGCAAAAAACGCCAACTACATCTTGGGAACTCTTCCAAGCCGCGAGAATATTCTTTATAAGCAAGTCTCCACCATCAGTAGTTGAGCGTTCATCTAAAAGTTGATTGAATTGACTTACAAACGACGGTCTAAAATTTGGGGGATCATATTTGTCACCAGATTTAAAAAGCGGTGCCTAATCTAAAGACTGACCTCGAACGACGCAACTTAGCTAAGTCCGCATATAGTATCCGATGGACTGATAGGGCTACGAACTCATATTTTCCTTCTTTATAATATTACTAGCTTTTGTCCCTCATTTACTGCTCATGGTAAATTCGGTAATTCAAGTGGGATTCCTTTGGAAATTTGTCTGTGGTCTGTGATTATTGTTACAAAGTTTGTTTTATCAAACTATAGCTGTAGTTCATTTACAAGATATTCGGTTATAGTCCTGAAGAAAATTTTGAATTTTTCGCGATATAAATTAGCGTACGGGAAGCTACTCCTTTGTTTTTTTAAATATTCCTGTGCAGAAGTCCACCCCAATTTCTTTGTAGAAGAAGAACAAACGAACAAACTTAAAGTGAGATAATATTAAATAAACCTATGTACCTACTGATGATTATATAATTGTATCAAAGAGATAATTGTCTATAAATTTAAAACAATTAATATTAATACAGTTCTTAATTGGATTATAGGACATTAAAAGTCAATATACCTATCTATATGTGTATTGATTTTGTATTGTTTGAATTCCCGTTAAAATTTATGACGATTTGTCCAGTTCCACTTAAAGTCAAGGTTTCATTATAAACAAACACACAGGAAGAATGTTAAACAATGATGAAGTGTGATCAGTTTCTTTCCTGGCTTTGTAAGTTTTCTAAGTAATTTATAATAGCTTGAGGAAAATAAAGCAATTTTCTTTGACTTCCGTAACAAAATGGATGTCCTTCCATTCGTACCTATGTCACAGCCTTATAATCCTTAACAAAAAAAAATCCTAACTACCTAAATAATTTGGAATACCTTTACCTTTAAACCTTTACATATTCTTTTACTAGAACATTACTGTATTTTGTTTGTAGATGTCTGTAAAACATCATTTTCAAAGAGGACTACCAACCCTCTTATTTTTCTTTTTTTAATGCAGTAGGGTAAAAACACAAAACTGCGAATCAAGGCGATGCGAATAAGTAAGGTATAGGTGGGTGATGCGATTCTGGCATTCGCCGGCCTCTGCTGCAACAAGCTTTATTGTTCCTAAGTAACTGCTGTTTTACTGTATCTACCCAACCATGTATGTATATAAGCAAACTTGCCGTGAATTTAGTATAAACTCTAAACAACAACTAATACTAAAAACTGTCTAAGAGTAAGCTGAGCTCGCGCCATTGTGCAATTTATGCGGTATTTTTGGTGCACGGGTCTCAGTCGCACTTAGCCTATTTGTCTCTATTTCACTGGGGTTTAAGGGACGAAAATTTAATTACACCATCCTAGAGAAATCTAGAAATACGAATATAGGTTGTCAACTTATTTCTTGGTCGTTCTAGGATTTTGTGAATAAAAATAATTCCAAGAGAGATCATGCCCGTCTACAAGGGAGTATTTAATCATCAACTCGTGTTTATATTGCCAAAAGTGTTTATAGCAAAAATAAATAACTACAAAAAAAAATTGGCCAAGTGGGAGTTGGACTCGCGCACGAAGGGTTCCGTACCATTATCTATGAAAATGGCAAAAAAATCACGTTTGCTTTATAGGAGCCCCCTTAAATATTTGTTTTATTTTAATTTAATTATTTATTTTTAAAGTGGCAATATAACTATATGTGCATATTTAAAGCGTCTACCTGTTGCCAAAAAAGCAAAAAAATTACGTTTGTTGTATGGGAGCTCCCTTAAATATTTATTTTAATCGTGTTTTTTATTATTTTTTGTTATAGTGGCAACAGAAATACATCTTCTGTGAAAATTTCTATGGTCTAGCTATCACGGTTTATGAGATACAGCCTGGTGACAGACGGACGGACGGACAGCGGAGCCTTAGTAATAGGGTTCCGCTAATTACCCTTCAGGTACAAAACCCTAGAAACTGAGCTGTTCTCTCAGCCGAAAGACGTAAACTGGTCTTCCTCATTTTTGAGCTGCCTGCATACACTGGCTTCCTACGGCTCTAAACAGGTATTCTGTTCACCTGATCTGAGGTCGTATTCAAGAACGTTTCTTTCCCATCGGTTATCGGTTCGGCCTGCCCATGGCCTCTTTATTGTACAATAATAAGAACCAATACAAAAAAAAATAGTAATAATCTACCGATGGGCTAAGTTCTAAAGAATTGTTTGAAATAAAGTCTACGGCTAGTTTCGACTATCGCACCGCTCGCCATCAACAGAACCTTAATGGTCGGTTTCAGAGGAACTTCCTCCCATTGAACACTTAAGTTGTGGAATGAGTTCCCTGCCAAGGTTTTTTAGGGACTACAGCGATTAGTTTTTTAAAGGATTGGCATGGTGTTGCAAGGATACGGTTACGTCAGGCAGACAATAAGCTTGAAAAAAAAACATGATTATCATGTCTCTACAAATGAGACTTGAGTATTACTTATCCTAACACGTGTATTTAGATCCTGTTTACTAATTTACTATTGGCCCTTGTTTAGTTTTCTAACAATTACCTAAGCCAGATAATGCATTTCGTAGTAAAGTTCACTACAACGTCGTAATTCTAAACGTTATCTTCGACCGATAGAATTCAGCGTAATTTGTTGACCCTGATGATAAACCTACAGTGAATCATACATGGCTCTATGGAATTATGAGAATACGTTGTTAATTACTAAAGAAACACATACCTAGTAAAATTATAGCCTATAGTGTTATTTGAAAATGTTAAAAGAACAGATGTATCATAATTTCCTTTTTTGAGTTCCGTAGAATGAGAATAAATCTAGATAACTAAAGAGCATTAATTAATTTGTTTTTATCTAATTTAATTTTTAATTTTACTGCAAGTTTTTAGGGTTCCGTACCCAAATGGTAATAAACGGAACCCTATTACTAAGACTATGCTGTCCGTCCGTCTGTCACCAGGCTGTATCTCATGAACCGTGATAGTTAGACTGTTGAAATTTTCACAGAAGATGTATTTCTAACCGTCCCGCTCCCGTACAACAAACGTGATTTTTTTGGTCGTTTTTACTCGATATTGATAACGGCAAAAGGTAGACGCTGGACATTTTCACAGATATAAGTTATATATTCGCTTTAAAATTAAAATAATTCAACTAAAATAAAACAAATATTTAAGGGGGGCTCCCATACATCAAACGTGATCGAACCATCGACACGCTAGTCCAACAAAATTTATTTCGCAATCTAATTTGTGTTTTCAGTCGTCATATGTCCCCGTTTGTGCCGCGGCCTACCCTCACCTTTGGTCATTAGTCCATCAAGGTTAATCTTTGGTTCACGCCAGGTTCAAGCGCCTCTGTCCATGATAACAACGCAAGGCAGTCGCGTAGAGAACTTGATAAAACTTTTCATGGAAAAGAAAGATTTGAGAAGCGCTACAGTGTTGTGCCAAATTATGTTTACACTGTAGATACGCACAAGAAGGCTAAAAATACATTAGGCTTAATGAACGTCTAGGAAAACAATTAAACTAGAGACGTGCCGCTCCAGTACGTTGCGTGCGAACTAATTTAGTCGTTAAATACATCACTAGAAAACGTTTGATGAGCTCGTAACGTTTTACCGACTGCGCCAAAGTCAAAGGGTCAGAAGCTGAACTGACAAGCTATTTCTGTGTAGCTTCGATCGTCTTGATTCAAAACCTAAAGTAATTATATTTTGATCTGAATTAAAAATTTAACTAATATTAATTGTTACCGACAACTTATATTCTGTAACACTTCCGACCACAGATTAAGTATAAGTTCAGCCAAAGTTACAATATATCCACTGCTGTGGCTCTCGTGCCAAATACGAAAACCGAAACAATAAGGTCTTGAGGGGTGACCCATAGACAAAGAGAACTGGATGGTGCATTTTCTAGCCAGCTGTGAAAGAAAAAGGTCGCAAAAGTCGGACATATACGATACCGGTAGTATCTTGTCTCTTTCTAACTTGTTTTAATTAACATAAACAAACAAAATGGCGAACACTGATAGAAAGCGCAAAAAGACCGCAGGTTTACTTTGTCTCCTTTTAAAGGATGGTCAAATTTGTGAGGCTATCGCGAAGTCCATAGGACAAATTATAGAAATAGTCTATGGGGTGAACACAAACTGGGTGACGTCACGCGCATCTTGGAACTGTCTCCTACCAGGTGGACAGGCTTCTTCCAGTCCCAAAAAGTCAGTGGATGTAAGCGGCTTAAAACTAGCCATTGATGAAACATACGGGAGACGCCACCTTTAGCAGAGGATGTCTTTCGCCAGTCACTCATTATTTGAATCTTACGCTATCGCTTCATGAGATCTCTTAGTGCAATACACTTTTTCACATTTAATGCTCACTAACTTTGGCTTGAAAAATATCAAACCTATCAATATCGAGGCAATTGTTTCTTGCTAATAATAGAACTGCAATAATTGTGAAGGTTAAAGGGCAAATTAAAGATCGGCCGCGTCGAGTACGACCTGTCCGATTGGACATCTCGTGACCAGGGAGTAATGATTGGCCTGTTTTATGTGTGATAAGAAATTGTAAAACAGACAATTTATAGGCCCTGTGTAAATATGACTAAATACAACAGTTAGTCACGCCAGATGTGTTTCTCTGCCCCCTTATTCAACTCGTTATAACTATCTCGATGTCAAACGTATACTATATGAATTTTGCAAATAATATTCAAGAAGACAATATTACAATAATATCTATCAGATGACAATAATTTGATAGCGAACAAGGTTGTGAATAATAATAATTGCCCTCGAGGTCTGATGTATTTTTTTTTTCTGAACTGTCTGTGCAGTTGGCTGTTGCAGCCATTACTGCTTCACCGGGCTTTTGCCACGAGATTCTAAAGGGTTCTCAGCCCATATAACGCCTAACGCTCAAGGGCTCTCCGTTAAGGGAGCATCGGCTTGGGTTGCCGCTCTCGGGTTCCTTCAAACAGCGTGAGCCTCGAGTCTGATGTTACAAGCGACCAAAGACTATGGTATCAGTAATATCAGGCGATCCGTATGTTTTCTGCCATCTTATTCGGTTTAAAAATTCATATTCTGCCATGATAAGCAATCTTACAGAAACAATGCTTCGATCCTCAACATTATTCAGTGTCTAGGTTGTGTAGGATAGGTACATTAAAAATAGGCTAATACCTCCTACTTATAATAAATAATAAGGTAAACGATTGCACAATGTTGAATTTAAATAAAGCATAATGCGGTTATTAAGCTGGTCGTAATACATTATTAAGATAAGATGGTCATGATACTCAGGCCAGGTTGCACCAAACTAACATTGACGTTAACCAGTCGCCAAAAAGGGGAAGTTGTATGGAAATTTTTTAAAGTTAGTCAGCTATATAGTGGTTTGCTAAGCTTTGAAGAGGTGGTAGGTAAGTTTAAAAAATAAGTGACTTTGCAAATTTTCATACCATCTTCCATTTTTGATGGCTGGTTAATGTCAAAGTTAGTTGGTGCAACCCAGCCTAAATGTGCATACAATGTAAAGCTTTTGCCAGCGGCTCCGCTCGCTGGAATTCATTGTCTACTTATAGTTATTTCTGCGAAAACTTTATTGGAATAAAAGTAGCTATAGTACTTATAATAGTGGATTGTTTAGCTCGTATGTGTTATAAATACAGTATTGTTGCCTTAGCCGCTGTTTGACCTTACTACAAAAGCACAGGCCTCTCTTTAGAGAAAGGAGTTTTTGGCCATAGTCCACCGCGATGGACCAGAGCGAATTAGAAGACGTTGCCGAGCTTATATTTTAATGCCACCCGTAATGCCTCTACTTAGCGCCTCTAGGTATTTCTTATTCATACAAAACGTATTTTAAAAAAGCAAAGAAATGAAAATAATTACTAGTCCGGAACTATTTTTACAAGGTTTTGATTTGTTTTGTAGAACATGTCTGTGAGTTTTAATTTACGCATCATCGTCTGAAGTCGGCCACTTTAAGCTGAAAACCGAAATAAAATGCACAGAAATAATCTAAAACCAATAAAATCATACTAAAAATAGTTTATGACCAGTAAGATTTTTTTTATTTTTTTCAAATACACTTTGTACGAATAAGAAAATCATACTAATATTATAAATGCGAAAATAACTCTGTCTGTCTGTCTGTCTGTTTGTCGGTTACTTCTTCACGCTTAAACCGCTTAACCGATTTAGATGAAATTTGGTATCGAGATAGATAGTTTGAATAAAATCATGGATTTGCCGTAAAAATTCCAAATTCCAAATTGCTGATTACCAAATTTAGGGCCGGCGGAGCTACTGGCAAAAGCTAGTAAATAATATGTTGTGGCGGCGCAAGTGTGCAGTATATGGGACCTAACGACTGATGTACTTATCACACAACATCGGGGACAGACTATTGAAAGACCTTCCGAAACACAAAGGAGATAGAAAGGATAATTAGATAATATGTTTATGTTTTAAATGATTTTTGAGTTTTCTATACCTTAGTTTCCTTATAACCTTAACCTTTGTCTTTTTGTTCCAGCTATCAAGAACACAAATGACCATCAGAATGTATCTGAAAGGAGTACGAAGAAAGAAGAAGAAAAAGGTTGGTAGCTATGAGTATGTACCTATTTTATTGAATGTTTAAATAGGTTTTTAAAACCTTAAAAAGAAATATGCATACATTGTATTAAATATTAAGTACTTGGAAGACCGAGCATTGCTCGTTTTTTAACAACGCCATCTATTGTCAAGAAGCTTTAGTGTTGCTTAACAACGTACAACAAAATCTATTGTCAAGTGGTAAAAATAATAGCATTACTACTCGCCAATAGATGTCAGGAAGAGCCTAATTTTAGTTTATCTTTGCCTGAAAACATGGAATTAACGACGTTTTCTAAAAATGAAACCTAGCTAGATCGATTTACCCCCCGCATACTAAATTTCATGAAAATCGTTTGAGCCATTTATTATATTATACATACATATATATATATTACATATATATATACAAGAATTGCTCGTTTAAAGTTATTAGATATATGTAAAGTGCTACAAACTTTTATGACCTAGTGTGGTCAAAAATCAAAACGGTCGGCATATTGTAATGGTGTGAACTTGCAACGACACGAGCGACCTTACACCCAAGGTCAGAGATTCAGAAAAGTTTATACTTGTATAGGAATAGAAATTTAATTATCGATTTTTGTCATTGATAATGCTTCTAAAATTTATAGATTCGTTAAAACAGTTTAATTATGACCAATGTTTGGGCATTATTGCAAATATAAATTACATAATCATTATTTCCAGTCCAGTTATCAGATTTCTATTCATTTGCGTGGCATAACTTCAATAAGTAAGCACTTACGATGGTGTGGCGATGGTTGACGGAAAGCTGGCGTGACGTTATGTGCGATAATTTGGTCAATAGGTCAATGAGACCTACTTAGGTGTTAAAAATTTTAATAGCTAGTTCGCCACAATTTATCATGTACATCAGTGATCCCAAAAACTAAGAATATTCTAGCTCAAACTAAAAAAAGAACAATTCTAAATTAAGATTACTGTAGCGCTTACTAAAGAAGTTAACGGTTTTAAACTAAGATCATTGTAGCTCAAACAGAAGCGGTTAATAATTCTAAACTAAGATTATTAAAGCTCCAACTAAATAAGTTAACAGTTCTAAACTAAGTTTATTGTAGCTTAAACTGAATAAGTAAACTATTTTAAACTAAGATTATCGTAGCTCAGACTGAAAAAGTTAACAGTCCTTAACTAAGTTTATTGTAGCTCAAACAGAAGAAGAAAGATAATTCTAGATAAAACTGAAGAAGTAAACATTTCTTAATTAGCAGTTTAAACAGAAGAACATTTTAAACTAAGATTATTAAAGTTATAACTGAAAAAGGTAACAATTATTTCTAAGATTATTGTAGTGCAAATTGAGAATGTAAATAGCTCTAAACTAAGATTATTGTAGCTCAAACTGAGAAGTAAACAATTCTAAACTTAGATTATGCTAGCTCAAACCGAAAAATTAGCAACTCAAAAACGTTTAATTTTGCTATTTTACTATTTATACTATAAAACTATCTTTTATTCAAGTGATTATAATCAAAATTATATAAAAATGATTCTGACGAAAAAAAACTAATCCGTTTATCATGACAGGACTATACCAACGACCCTTTGAAACTTTTCAGTGATTTAGTAAAGTTCATTTGTTCAATTTCCCGGTTCCAATAACAATTAAGGAATCATTAAATCTTTTCTTGCGGAATTAAACAAAGAACCATATTTTATGATTTATTTTACTTACTTTTTTTTTTACACTGAAAATATATCAATACTATCTTCTCCTCGCGATTTTACTAGCTGTTCCGCTTCGTAGCGCTAAGTTATGAGGCCTTAAACCTTCCTCAATAAACGGGCTATACAACGCAAATAGAATTTTTCAAATTGGACTATGAGTTCCAAAGATGCTAATCTTCTGCGTTCAAACATACGAACTTCAATTTTATATATATTGATGATATTCGGCATCTTAAAAAGTCCAGTTGGTTAGTTTACCTATGTATCCTGTCAAATGACGCATAAGAATATAATTAATAACCAGTAGCAGACAAGAAAAACACACAACACATTTTTAAGCGCTTCATTTATAGATGTCGAAATATTCAATATTTTTTTAATGCGAATTTCAGAAACTTATTAGTTTTTAGTAATGTAGGCGCATTACGAAGAAATTTCTCTGTGCGTTGATTCTTGTACAACTAAGTAAACCTGTGTCGAAATATTTTAGCGTCACCCGTCCAGATCTCCCAAGAAAAAGAATTGGGAGACAATGAAGACGCACAGTGCCTATCTGGGAGTGAGTGGGAGAGCAACTGCCATTACTGCAGATGTTCAAGTTCAGGAGTTGCTGAGTGTTTGAAGCAAGACAATTGTAATATAGATTCTATCAGTAAGTACCTACAGCTACAATAACTTAAACATACTGCTCCACCTTCTTTATCAATAGTGTTTGAAAATTTAACTTTTCTTTCAGTTGAGAAGTTACTTAAGAGTATACACTTCGCGGCGCCTAAAAGCGGGCTTCATAAAAACGAATTTCCCATTTGTTTTTGACATTTACTGATCAATCACTGTGAAATTTCTCAGTCATAATCCCAAGCCGAATACCTATCTGTGGTTTTTCCAAAATCTTGTAAACCGTTTTATTAACCAGAAATCTTTTTAAAACCATTTGTATGAAAAACTAGAATCCCGTATTACTTTTGAACTATAAAATTTTATAGAAAACTGGCACACTACAGACCTAGATATTTATTACTAGAACATGTCTTCAAAATTTCTTGGTGTTTGATAAGTAAGTGTCAAAAATAAGTGACATATTCGTTTGTATGAAGCCCGCTGCGAGGCGCCGCAAAGTGTATCCTCTTAAGTTACTAAATTTGTGTTTTCTTGACCTGGGGAATCATTTGTGTTAATTTTTAGAGGAATCTCTGTGTGTATGCGTACTTTTGGTCAACGGTTGAAGTCCTGTAGTATTAAGAACAAAAAAAGCATGCCGATCATAATGTGACTTCCGCGCTTACATGAATAACATGTTTGTCTTGTAGGTGCAATAGGTACGGTAGGGGATTTATCTTCGGCCACTCGCTTGGCTTAATGTGGAGGTTTCGCTTATCGGGATGTAAATTAAACTCTGTAATATCTTTGCAAGCCGTGTGATGTGTGAACATTCAATATTATTGTACGTTACACTTTACGTATAAAAAAATGCACATAGATGTTGACTTGATTGCGGTCGAAATAGAATGTTCTATGTTTTGCATGGTTCTTCGGCATCCCCTTACGGACCCTAAAATATTTTATAGAAGCTTTTGAATGACATTCTAATTCTAAAATACATCGAATCTTAAAAGGACCACCATAGACATAGGCTACTCCTCTTATCTATCTTAATTCTATGCACAGATAATAGAATTCTATGGCAAACTTTCATGCACACCACAGTAACTATTTAATGCTAGCTATCTAATCTACGGAATCTCACGGCAAAGGGATTATCAGAGTTTATTAAACATATGCTCCTGCCACGCCGCAGCTCAGAGTCTAGGACAGTGTGACTTATAGATTTCGACAAACATTTTTATAACCGACATCTTTTGTCAATTGTGTTTTCTTTTTTTTTTAGTGGAACCAATCCGGTGCAAGCCTAATACGACTTTCGCCAGAGACTGCAATTCTTGCGTTTGCCTCGAGAACGGTCTGGGACTATGCACAATGGACTACTGTCGGAGATCCAGTAGTAAGTAACCATCTAAATATTTATTTAAAATCAAGAGTTGTCTAATCCTGACTTACTGTTTATAGTTTATGAAGAAGTAGAAAAGAGGGTATATTGTTATATTCTGTATATTAATAAGTATGTTTGTATTGAACAGACGCCGAAACTTCTGGATCGATTTGAAAAACTCTTTTACCATTAGAAGCCGGCATTGTCCCTGATAAACATAGGCTACTTTTTACCACGGGAAAATGCTTCATTCCTACGACAAAACGGGTAATAGGACAACGGGTAGTAAGAATTGTCCTTCCGTACTTATCCTTTTCACATAACTTCTAAACGGCTTGACAGACTGGGTTGGGTATTTCGATGGTTTCACAGACACGAATGTATTATGCCATTAAGGAGGAAAAATTTGATAGTTTTTGTTTTTCTATATTTGAGGAGCTGCCGTAAGAAGCTACGCCGATAACGAAATGAAGCGCAGGCGAAGCCGCTGGCAGAAGCCAGTATCATATAAACACTTATTATTCTGAAGCACCTTAGTCCAGCCAAATACCCTCTCAAAATTATGAGTAGTGTTGTAGCGAGGGGTTCGCCATATCGTATGCCGCATTAAAGTGGTTGGTGAAAGAGGCTGTGCGTGTGGCGATATCATATTATAATTACCAATGTAATTGTAAGTCATCAGCAGTATTATGTCTATGGATTCTATTTATTTCAATGCTATTATTACACGAAAATTAAACATCAGCAGTATTATGTCTATGGATTCTATTTATTTCAATGCTATTATTACACGAAAATTAAACATCAGCAGTATTATGTCTATGGATTCTATTTATTTCACGAAAATTATTACACGAAAATTAAACATCACATTCCTTAGACCTTGGTAAAGTGGACTATATCGTGGGAGCTTGCTGTAAACAGTCTTGGGAAGGTGAAAAAGAGATGCTCATTTTTAAGCACCATATTATTGCCATGTCCATGAGAGTGAAACACCATTCGTTCTTAATAGAACATCGTAAATGTGTTAATTTAATCAAAAAGGTTTGGTGACAAAAACATTTGTTGTTAAAACAGGAAATGTAAAACGCACCTAGTGCTTAAACACAGATCTTTTAAAACTTAAGAAACTGTATTTAAATTCATTTAACTAGGTGCTACCAAAAGATAACCTTATACATTTGCCTACACATTATCTTATTTATTTTCCAGTCCCAAAAAAGTCAGATCTAATATCTGGTAAAGAGTGTGCACCGGGCACGCGGTGGAAGAGCCAATGCAACTACTGTGGTTGTTCGCCGAAAGGTTACGCCCTATGTACTGAAATTGGCTGTTTGGGACAAGAATCAGGTGAGTCAGTAAGAATATAAGAGAGAAAAATAACTTATCTGTTATTTTAGATTTTTTTTAAATTTTCTTTTATTGCTTCTCAAAATATTAAGATAATGTTAAATATTTAGAAGAAAAGGGTATGTTACTCGTTTGGAAAATAACATGTAACTTACGACAAAAAAGCGAAAATTAAGGAGCCTTTTTATGTGGTAGTAGTATTTAATTATTTTTTGACTATCATAGATAAAAACGATAGAAACTTAGCATACCTCATAGTATAGCCTCTTTATCCGCATTTAAATCATATTATAAACACATCGATTCGATGTTTAAACAAGACAATCAGTGTTACAATAGAAACAGTGGTTCAACAACCTCCTACCGCGAACGCTTCGGTTGTGGAATGAGCTTCGTGTCAAGGTTTTCTCTAAGGACTACAGCATGGAGTTCTTCAAGAAAGAAGTTATTAGATTTTTGAAGGGTCGGCAACACGCGAGTTATACCCCTGGTGTTGCAAGTTTCTTTTTAACCCCTAAAGGTAGCAAGAAATTGATAAAATTTGTATTTGTGTAAATCTGTTTTAAAGTTAGTATTTACTATCTTGGTTGGTAATCAATAATAATGAATTTCACCAAGATCAGAATAATTGTTATTTATAAGTTTGATTTATCACCTCATATTAGGATTTCGTGGAAAAAAATAACCAAAATTACCTGATAACATTAGTTGTAGGTAAAGGAATCTTTGATTTTCGTTTCAGAGCCAGTCTTAAGATGTGCACCAGATTCGATGTGGAAAAACGAGTGCAATACGTGCTGGTGCACCAGCGAAGGTCGAGCTTTATGCACCAGGATTGGCTGCGTCAGTGACTTTACTAGTAAGTTAGTTTCATTTAAGATTCGTTAGTACAAGTTAGTAATAAATACATAATTTTACGCTACCCAATCAAGCAGAGTAAACAAAAGCTAAAAATAAACGAAGTATCTTTTATTCCACCCAGATCTTTTGAGCAGAATTATTTCAACACTTGAGCCTTTTTGTGTCTGTTTTTTTACAGATCTAGGCGTAATTGCCAGATTTCATGTTTTAACTTGTGTCTTTTTATCAGTCCAATAACACGCAATAGGCCAGCGTGGTGGACTATGGCCAAAGCCTCATTCTTCAAGTTACTGCAGTGGGGCGTACAAAGTTGGGACGACGATGTATTTACTTCTTCTGGTTTACTCTTGTTTATCTAAATTATAAGCTCCATCTTTTAGTTAATCTAATTGACCCTGTGTTATAATTTCTAATTGTAGTAGTTGCCAGCGACTTAGCGACTGCTGGCAAATAGTTAGAATTAACCGAATTCTAAAACCCGAAAATTAAGAACAGAAGTTTTTTTAATTCCATCAAAAACATTTAATGTTAATATAACGGTAAGCCTCGGGCGTAACTCCAATCCTGTAAAAGAAGTAATATTATATGTGGATCCAAGTCTAAGGTATCAATTAGGCATTACGTTTAAAGTATATTTGTATTTATTTATTCCATTAGAATATTTTGATTCTGTTGTTTCAGATACAACTTCGGAAGAAGAAGTAGCAAATTTTGCAGGTCAAAAAAAACAACTGGTATGTACAGTTCGTCTTATTTGTATTTGCACATCATCCCGATAGTAGTATATTTTCATAATCTTCACCGCGAATAACATTCGTTATAAGTACTTATTAATTATTTTGTGATTTAACGACCCAGAATATCATTGCCGAGAATCATTAATTGTGTCATTAACAAAATTTAGTGTTGAAATAACGGGAATGGGTGAACCATTAAAAATATTGACGCTGTTACCGTTAACATTTGGTGATCGGGATATTAAAACATTTTACTAAGGTAAGTATATATTTTCAATAATTATACGTCTGCATTTTTTTTTTTAATATCAAACGTTGCTAAATTATATAACATTATAATTTATGTTTTTGTTTTGCAGAAATCAAAAGACAAATTTAAAAAGAATGTACTTACAGCAGGTAATCATAAAAACAATGGAAAATTAAAAGAAACTTATCTAGATGTTAAAGATAGTAGAAGTCTCGAAGAAGTAAATAAAATTGATCTTCTAGAGCTACAAGAACCTCACAATATCAGGAAGCGATCAGTGTGTAAACCGAATCAGTCATTCGTGTCTGATTGTAATGATTGTAAATGTGCTGCTGATGGACACAGTTACACTTGTTCTCAAAATGAGTGTATGGACAAAGACGTTGAAAAAGAAGTGGAAAAAGAGGTTGAAGTGTTCATGGAAAGTGAGGTAAGAATCCTATTCTTTTACTCATTAAATTAATTCGGAAATAATTAGTGGGGTACTACTAATGGTAGGTACTTTAATTTGATTTACGAATTGGAATCTAGGAAAAATTGTATTTTCAAATAATTTTTTTTTTTTTAATTTTCGATCGATAGGATAAAAATCATTATTATTACTTATTTCACCGGTTTCTGATATGGACAGGTAATTTATTAAAAAACTTTGAAAATAACTCACTTGGAAAATAAAGTAATGCTTTCTTGCCATCATAATTCATGGTATTTTGCTCCCGACCATAGCTATTTTTCCGACCTGTTTAATATGGTTTTTTTAAATTAAAAAAATTGGTTTGCACACCAGGTCAGGCAGTCGAAAATTGAATAAAAGATAATTTTGGTATTATAGCGAAGTCGCTTAGACTGCCAAAGTTATTTGCGAAGTCTTTAATACTATCATAAATTGATTTCTTTTATAACAATTTGAACAATACTGTTCTGTACTGTTAATTGCGGTTAATTGTTAATTGTTAATTGCGATTGGCCTATTCAAGTACTTTTGAAATGATAGTGGACTGAAAAACATACGCTGAATGTTGGTGTATGCCGTTTTGATGTAATGCAATATTTTCCAGGGTGCAGATCACATCGAACGGCACTCGGTTTGTAAGCCCCGGGGCACTTTCTACATCAGCTGCAACACTTGCCACTGTAACGTCGACGGTACCAACTATACATGCTCCAACAGACCTTGTCCTTTACCCGAAGATGTGGAATTATTTCATGAACCTAAGGTATTACCAATTTTATCTTCTTGCAATAAATTTATTTGTGTTTTAATATTTGGTTTTCGATTTCTTTTTCATGTACAGTTAATAATTTGTTCTAAATCATTTATTGTTTGGCTATTAGATTTAATATTAAAGGAAATTTCACGAAAAAGATTTGTTTGCGACTTAGATTTTCAATATTTTGTAATTGAATTAGATTCACATTTATTTTGTTATTGTTACAGGACATGAAACCTGACGTGCCGTACACAAAAACTGATGATGCTACCCAGAAACCTTCAAACAAACAAATAAAATACTTACTATAAAATGTTATTATGAGATGTAATAGTGTAATCTTTTGAATAACGACATTGAGATTGATATTTTCAGAAATAAATTTTGAGTATTTCTAATATGTTGTATTTTTTTAAATAACTAAGGACAGCATAGCTAAGAAACTAGTTTTTAATTTAAACATTATTTTTGGAGAGGAGTTCGTGTTGGAAGTGACAAAACCTATACAATAATTACCGTCAAAAAAAGGCTTCTATTCTCCAATTCCTATTATAACAATCAAGTGTGTTTTAGATCATTCTGAATTACTTTTAACAGTGTCTCAAAAACTGGTAAAGACGGTATGTTATTTGCCTTTCGTATTTTGCTACTTACTAGCTTGCTCTAGATATGATTATTGACGTGAGATTTTAAATAAATTATAGTAAAGGTGTTTGCTATTGCAAGCTAGAAATTTAGGTATAGAAAGGCACTTATAGTTATACCTGCGGGCACTTTTGGAATCAGGGTATAAAATAACAATATTAATTTCATTTGTTCAGTCGTTGTTGCGTGAAGGAGTAACATAGTATACTAAGTCACAAATTTTCTCATATTAGTTTGATTGCTCTAAAGCTGGTTATTTACGATTTAGGGACATAATACTATGCAAAGCTACCTTAGTCCAGATATCCACAGCAGTATCATTAGCAGTGTGTTGATGGGCTCATCACATGGGTTATCCACTATCCAGCCATTGCTTAACAACGTCTTTTGGTATAATATATTAACACCGTGACGGCAAAGATACGTACAAATACTAAATAATTGGTGCGACTTGTAAAGAGTGGCACTTGTATCTTGTAACCATAAACCACTGTCAATAAGTGTAAAAATATTAATACTAAATTGTCCTTTAGCGGTATCATTATACTGCTGTGAGACACGCATATGGTTTCAATTTTTTTTTGTATTTTGATTTTGCCGGTCAAATATTGTCAATTTTTTAGGCAGCAAATTCTTCAAAAAAAGCGATAGTTTGCCAAGCCAGTCATATGTTCATTAAGGATTGCAATACTTGTTGGTGTAATGAAGATGGGACAAGTTACTTTTGCACGAGAAAGGTCTGCGTTTCAGATATAAATGGAACAGATGAAGACAAATATGAGGTTTATATTGCGTTATTCATATTTGACTGCAGTTTCTGATTTTACAGCCCTTTTCTTGATTGCGAATTAATTTTAAGCTCAAAGTGCATAGCACAAGAAGGTTAAAATTACATGAAATATTATTTGGCACCGATTTCTTCCAAGCTTCTATTAATAACCTTCGGTTCACTAATTCCTATTATTCAAAACCTATAAAGCTAAAATTTTGGCGCACATTAACAAATTTGATGCCAATAAAATGATAATTCAGGTTTTACAAAACTCTGAAACCACTTAGCAGCTAAATGCTAACATATCGCAGATCTGTTTTTATCAGTGTTTGTTGATATTTATTAAAGTATCGAATTAAATTGAATAGTGCAAATTATAGAAATTATTTTGCTGTAAAATAGCTTTTCTGCAATCTCATAGTTTTTATTTTTGGCACTCGAGCATTTTTGCTTAAATTTTGATCTCCGTTTTAAGTAGTGTCGAAATTGTATATGAATAGAATACGATGGTGGTATTTACTTATTTTTTTATTTTTGTATGGTCGTATACAGGAGTTTGAAATATTGAAACAAAACTGTCGACCACACGAAGTGTTCGAGTTGGACTGCAATATGTGTCGCTGCAATCCCGACGGCAAATCGTATTCTTGCACAAGGCGAGCTTGTGTGGACAAAACTGAAGCAAATGGAAAGGTGTAATCAGTTATCCAATTTTCTTCGTCTTACACATTGAGATTCCTTCTATTTCTTTTTGGTGGCGGTCTATTTTGTGATGGGTTGTTGGAGTATTATTTCTTTGTTTCTCTTATGACTTTTTCTTCTGATTTTTACTAGCATGTGGATGTAGATGCTGTTAGGCTTTCTTGAATTCCTATTTTTTGGCCAATTGTCACACATTAAAATCTTTTTTTTATTAATAATTGTAATTATGTGTATTTTTGCTTTATTTTATACTTTGCAATAGAAAATTATTATATTTACTGCAGTATATTTTTGAAGTGATATAGGTTTACATTATTATTTCTTTATTCTTAATATTTTTCTTATTTCCAGAACGTGTCCCTGACTCGGAATATTAGATCCATACCCTCACAGGTAATTATTTTTTTGTTGAGTTTTTGACCCGAAAACCTTTGTTGACAAAAATCTGTCAAAATGATTGCTACGCCTAGTACAAATATAATACCACTAATACTATCTTTTTAAGATTTCGTAGTTAAAAGACCCTTATACTTTCGCTATTTATAATTTCGCTGTCTTCCATTTCTCAAGCGCTGAAATTTGGTACACGCATATTTTAAAAGAAAAAAAAGAAGAGTACCTGCCTTCTGTGTATTTTTTTATATTATTAAACGTGGCATTGTTTAAATAATTTTATTTTTACTTAAAATAATTGTGAGATTTACACAACAGTTTTTCTTTAGAAATATAATGAATTAAAAAATAAAATTAGAAATATTCAGCTACAAAGAGGCTGTTTTCGGTTAAATTTGTATCGTTTAAGATATCTACCTGAATACAAATCTTAAAAAATATAAAATACTAGCACATATACTTAAATAACCTTAAAAATTACATGGATTACTAATGTCAAAGTCAAAAGTCTGTGCCACATAGACTAAAATTACCTTTAAAAAAATACATGATTTACTAAAGTCAAAGGTCATTTGCGTCATTTAGCGGACTCATTTACGCTCAAACAACTATTCTAGTAACGACTACAACCTTAGACTTATATTATCGATAGTTATGTTCATGACTTAATTATACCGTCGCAGATTTAATATAATGCTTGCCATGTTATTAGTAGACACCGCCGAAGGCCTGCCAGCCCCGTACAGAGTTTCGAATAGACTGCAATCAGTGCCTTTGTGATCCCGATGGTAAAGAGTTTTCGTGCACTCGTTACGACTGCAGTAAGAATAACAACGGAGCGGCTAGACAGAAAAGAGGTTGGTAGTAATTAATCATATTTAATCAAAACCTTGGCAGTAAGCTCATTCAACAACCTAAACGTTCGTCGCCGGAAGTTCGTCAGCAAACGCACTGTACGTGACCATTTAGGCTCTAAGGTGTGATAGCAATACGCATGATAGCTAGTGTCCTTAGCAGGAATCAAATCCATGGCCTTTGAAAGCGCAGAAAGACGCATTTCTGACAATTCCATCATCTTTTAAGTTTTCAATTTGTGTTAATAACGATTTTGCTTTTGGGTAGACGAGTTTTGGAGTAGAGACCATCTCTCGGAATAAAACAGGGTGTAAATGCTCCTTGGTAAATAGACTGCGATCTAAAAGCGTCGTAAATCAGCAAGAACTGGTTGCGCAGAATTAGTGGTATAGACAATAACGTGGTAATGAGACCCTGAACAAGATGGACGGGATGATTAATGAGAAGGAATGGACAAGAATTTGTGAAGATAGATTTCCAGCAGCGAGTGTCAAAGCCGTTTCCTGCAGCGCTAACCAGATCATATATGTCCACCTGGTAAGAATACCGCCACACGCTGCATCATTCGATAAATGGTTGCTACTCCGAACCTTGTCTTCCCCATCGTTTATCGTTGAATAAGCAATGTCGCCCGCCCATTGCTACGTTGGCTTGCAAATTATTTGAGCTATGTCGATGACTCATCATATAATTTAACTGATTTAGATATGGGTAAAAGAGTAAAGGGTTCAATGCATTGCCTTGGAGCACTCTTTTTACCAAATAAAATTTTCGATATATTTGTTATAGATAATTCCATGTGTTTATAATTTGCACACCTTACAATTAAAAAACTACGGAACTTACTTAATACTTACTGACTTATACCTTTTTATCTTATGGTTGATATGAATGTAATCATAGCTTGCATTATCAAAGGCACAATAGAGAACGATAAAAAATATTTAAATGTGTATTTATTTATTTTATAGAGGTGGCACACGAAGTGGAAACAAAATGCGTTCCAGAAAGTGTCTTCGACCAGGAATGCAATGTTTGTCGCTGCACTAAAGATGGCAACCACGCGATTTGTACTCTGAAGCGATGCCAGAAAGCAAAAAATGATACATCAGAAAACGATGTCGATTCAAGTGGTAATTATGTTTTGTTTAATTGTCAAGAAATAACACACTTCTTTTAAAAACTGTAATAATTGAAAGGTCTAATAGTCTGGATTGGACATGTTTTGAATTAAATTTTCTTTATATAGTTAATACTCCTTTATAGTTCCTCAAAAACTAGCAAAGAAGACATATTTTTCAATCTTAGTCTTTCATTTTTCACTTATTACTTTAGCTGGTAATTTTTGATTTACATGATACATAGAAAGCCACCTTAGTCCACATACGCTTTATCAGAAGCAAGGCGATGGGCTTATCACCTACGCAGGACCAAAACCATTGGTGAAAAGAGGCAGTCACCCACATTATGAACTTATGTTTTAATTAGTTCTTAAAAATTGTTAACTCTTTTTTGTATCATTTTAACTTGTTGACTCTGGTAGTCTTAATTTCTTGAAATATTTTAGTTATGTATTTATGAAACATTAGTATACGGTTTTCATATAAGAGAAATCTAAAAGTTTACTGTATTTTTATATTAGCATATTAGTATGGTCTGTTTGACATATTAATAAATTATTCTAATTTGATTTAAGCAACAATCTTGCTTTCTACACATCGATTAATAATCAATTGTTTTCAAACGTTACCCCTTCATAAATTATTTAAATTACTTATACATTTAGGATAAACTTTAATCGTTTTTTTTTTCTGTTTCGAATATGTTTACTTTATTTGTTTATATCTTTAGATCCTACGCATATTTTGTTTTGGCAAGCAAATTTGGTGACAAATGTTTTTTTTTAATAAGATTATTTTACAGTTACATGTGAATTCACTTTTTATAAATCTTTATTTATTTTTGAAATTCTGTTCCTATCCACCAGATTTGGACACCAGCTTTCGTTGCAATCCGGGCGAACAGTTCAAACGAATCTGTAACGACTGCACTTGTTCTGCGGATGGTCGGAGTGTGTTCTGTACTCTTCGACTCTGCGAAGAAGATATTACCCCTAGTGACAATGTTTAAGTATTGTTTATATGACTTCATCATTATTCTGTGAATCAATTTGTGAACACTTAACAATTTTTGACCTGTCGACAGTTTTTTTGTGTTAGCAGTTTAATGTGTGACGAACACGAATATGTTTTGTTATCACGCATTAATCATAGAAATGATTTAATCCTCTGTAATAAAACAGAAAATTGTTTTGTATTTTTTTATAATACAAACATACATATATGTAATAGAATGAACACATTTCTAAGTCATTAAGACATCACCCATCTTCAAAATATCATTAATTTCAATCAGTTTTTTTTATTGTAGAATTGGACATTATTTTTTTTGTTAATAGGTTTAACATAAACAACAATATTAGATTTATAAATCAATAAATCATCGTTTGTGTAATTCAGCGTATCACTCAATTATGTAAGTAAAGTGTACGAACTTACCATAGTAAGTAATACGCTAATGAACAATATTAGATTCATAATTTAATGAATTGTCGTTAGTGTAATTTGGCCTTTTACTAATGTATATTAGTATAGTTTACAATATATATTATACTTACTATATACTTTAGTCATACGCTAAAAAAACAATATTAGAATCATAAATCAATGAATTATCGTTTGTAAAATTCGGCGTATCAACAACTAACGTATGTTAGTATTGTTTACAAACAAACATACAAAGTTTTTCGATCACGTACATGTTTGTTTAGTAAATTTAATAAATAAAAAGTAAGCACAGAACCATTAATGTTTAGACCTTTATAATAAAGGTTGAAAATATTTGTATTTGAAAATGTACAATCACAAGACTCGTATTTTTCCCAATCCTAAAAAGTTATTACTTAAAAAGTTTTCGTTTTTTTTATTCTATCTTTCTAACAATTGAGATTAATTTTAGAATTAAGTTTAATTTTACTATTTAAATGTAACACATGTGCTATGCACATAGTATGGTTATCAGCATGAAAAATCATAAGTTTGATGTTGATAGGAAAGTCAAAATAGTGCTTGATAAAATCTTGACCCCAGTGCCTGATTGTCTATACCTACTTTATTAATAAAGAAATCTGTATTAGTTTAAAAATATAACAACTATACAATGTTTGCACATTGTACATAGATCAGACATTATATTTTATAAAAATAACAAAGGTATCTTATGTAACACTAGTAAGCATGTTGTCAACTTGTTAGTTTAAGTCGACCTGCGTTTATTAATACGTTTGTTTATGCACTGGGAAACTGTCCTGGTCAAACGATGGCTTCCCATCGTGCTAAGAATTATTTTAGTGATTCAATTTGGAATGAAGAATCTGAAAGTTGGAGTGGTTGTGGGGAAATGTAGTGTAAATTTTGTTAAAGTCAATTTAAAATGTTCGTGTAATTTACAATTCTACGATGTTGTAATAAGACATTCATTTGGGGATATCGTATGTAAAACAAATTATAGGTACACAAGTTTAGGATTGCCTTAATAGATTTAGGATGACATCATGATCTAGAAATGGTTGAAAAGCCTGCTAAATGGCTGTATGGGAAAGCAGAGGACCAGTTGGTAGCGCACATTGGGTAAGACCTATACCCAGCAGTGGATATTGACGGACTAGTAATGATATTATACAATGATATAATACAATACGTTCTATGGTTAGAATAAAAATTAGTGAAGACAGATGTTACTATTTCCACTGATAACCCTTTGCTTAAGTTACTACTTCAGTTTTATTGTGGTAAACATTCAAATTAATTAGATTCCTAGAAGTAATTAATGATTTTTTTATAATTAAAGGAATTGCAAAATAAACAGATAGACAAAACATAAATTGATATGACACGTTTTGCAATAGTTTCGATGATATTTTAAAACTTAACACGAGACTAAAAACAGGTTGAAAAGTAAATTATGCTATGGATGGATTTTAAAATTCTTTTCATGCGAACATGAGTTCATAAAAAAATTTGGCAGCTGGCTCGTGTAGATTAATGTTTTACAGATTTTCTTTTACTTTTGTGTGAGATATCGTTTGGTTTGTTTGTAAGTGAAAGTTTTTGCATGTAAAAAAAATGTAAGTTTGTATTTAAATGTAATGTCCCTCACTTTTACATTTGTAATTAAATTGTGTAGAAAATCTGTAGGTAATGAATACTTAAGTAATGACAAAAGATAGAATACATTAGTTTCAATTTCTTGTGAGTTTTATTTATCATCCTATTATTATTATTGTTCAATGATTGAATTCGTCTATCAAAATCAATATCCGAGCAGACAGATTTCTGAATTGGTAGTCTTAGTAACATGATAAGTACTAGACATATACTGTGTTACAGACTTCAGGCATGGGTTGGGTGCCAAAAATTTATTTAAAAAATTTAGGTACACTTGAGGTGCAGACAGAGCATGGAGCTCTATCATAAGGTAGACCTTACATAAGTCGGCAGAAGTTATGGGTGTAATACACACAACCAGAAAAAGTTGAAATTAGATATTTGGCGGAAAAAAAGGCAAAATAAAATCTTAAACCCAGTGTCTAATCGATTACTACCAATTGAAGATGTTTAGGATTTTGAATAGTTGTATAATGTAATTACTTACGGTTCACCTGATGTGAAGCGGTGACCGCCTGTGGACGCTTGCACTCGAGAGTTGCTGAATCTATAAAAATCTAGTCACTTCTTTCATGAAGGGTGTCGTATCTTAGTTCCTAGAGAAAACCTTGACAATGAGCTCATTCCACAACTTAAGCGATCGCTCGAGAAAGTTTCTTTCAAACTACACATGAGAACCTCACGTACTTGAATATTTGGGTTCCAAGATGTGAGAATGAATTCCTTGCTGATAATAAGCATTTCAAACAATTCCTCAGAACACTGTACATTACAAAAATAGTGTCAATTGGGTCAGTATTAATAACAAAACAGTTGTTTTGAAAATATAGCTACAGAAAAACGAATAAATGACGATATCATAGTAATGATCATGTAATTCAGGACGGTAGAATTCTGAAGGCGTTGAAGAGTAGCATTGTGATCCTGTTTTTAAAAAAAATTGTGGTAATACCCCGCTGAAAAATTAACGTCCGATCTCGCTTTTGACCTTTGTCGATAAGCAGTTCTCAAGATTATCAGAAATTGATTGGCAAGAAAACGTTTTGTAAAATTATAAGAAAACCTTTGAATTTGAACCTTTGAACGTGCATTGTACGTTGTCAGGGCTAGTTGTTGTCGTTTGTGGTAGCCGGATCTCTGCCAGGGATTCTTGGCATTCCCTGCCCCCATAACCTTGACCGCTACCATATTCAGGATAAGCGGTGCTGCCGGGGACTAGCGGCCGTGGTTTTTTTGTGTTTTTCATATGGAGGCTTGTGCCAATAATCGCCTTGGACAAGTACAACTACGAAAAAGACGATAGAAGGATTCATTTAGGTTAAGCGGTAAGAAGCTTCGTCACGTTTATATGTCAGTTCATAAAAAAATTTGGCAGCTGGCTCGTGTAGATTAATGTTTTACAGATTTTCTTTTACTTTTGTGTGAGATATCGTTTGGTTTTTTTGTAAGTGAAAGTTTTTGCATGTAAAAAAAATGTAAGTTTGTATTTAAATGTAATGTCCCTCACTTTTACATTTGTAATTAAATTGTGTAGAAAATCTGTAGGTAATGAATACTTAAGTAATGACAAAAGATAGAATACATTAGTTTCAATTTCTTGTGAGTTTTATTTATCATCCTATTATAATTATTGTTCAATGATTGATTTCGTCTATCAAAATCAATATCCGAGCAGACAGATTTCTGAAGTGGTAGTCTTAGTAACATGATAAGTACTAGACATATACTGTGTTACAGACTTCAGGCATGGGTTGGGTGCCAAAAATTTATTTAAAAAATTTAGGTACACTTGAGGTGCAGACAGAGCATGGAGCTCTATCATAAGGTAGACCTTACATAAGTCGGCAGAAGTTATGGGTGTAATACACACAACCAGAAAAAGTTGAAATTAGATATTTGGCGGAAAAAAAGGCAAAATAAAATCTTAAACCCAGTGTCTAATCGATTACTACCAATTGAAGATGTTTAGGATTTTGAACAGTTGTATAATGTAATTACTTACGGTTCACCTGATGTGAAGCGGTGACCGCCTGTGGACGCTTGCACTCGAGAGTTGCTGAATCTATAAAAATCTAGTCACTTCTTTCATGAAGGGTGTCGTATCTTAGTTCCTAGAGAAAACCTTGACAATGAGCTCATTCCACAACTTAAGCGTTCGCTCGAGGAAGTTCCTTTCAAACTACACATGAGAACCTCACGTACTTGAATATTTGGGTTCCAAGATGTGAGAATGAATTCCTTGCTGATAATAAGCATTTCAAACAATTCCTCAGAACACTGTAAATTACAAAAATAGTGTCAATTGGGTCAGTATTAATAACAAAACAGTTGTTTTGAAAATATAGCTACAGAAAAACGAATAAATGACGATATCATAGTAATGATCATGTAATTCAGGACGGTAGAATTCTGAAGGCGTTGAAGAGTAGCATTGTGATCCTGTTTTTAAAAAAAATTGTGGTAATACCCCGCTGAAAAATTAACGTCCGATCTCGCTTTTGACCTTTGTCGATAAGCAGTTCTCAAGGTTATCAGAAATTGATTGGCAAGAAAACGTTTTGTAAAATTATAAGAAAACCTTTGAATTTGAACCTTTGAACGTGCATTGTACGTTGTCAGGGCTAGTTGTTGTCGTTTGTGGTAGCCGGATCTCTGCCAGGGATTCTTGGCATTCCCTGCCCCCATAACCTTGACCTCTACCATATTCAGGATAAGCGGTGCTGCCGGGGACTAGCGGCCGTGGTTTTTTTGTGTTTTTCATATGCAGGCTTGTGCCAATAATCGCCTTGGACAAGTACAACTACGAAAAAGACGATAGAAGGATTCATTTAGGTTAAGCGGTAAGAAGCTTCGTCACGTTTATATGTCATCCATACCGCAAAGCTTGAAACCTTAAGTCTCCAATCAGTGCGTCCTACTTGTGATGTGCCAAGACATGACGGTAGTTCAAAAGTAAATTTTACTTAGCGTGCAATGGGATATGAAAAGAGCTTTGCTGAAATGTAATAAACATTAAGATAGAAATGATTATTGATCTTACAAACTACTACTGTACGATGCAGCTGTATAAATATTTTTTTTCAAAGGTCACGAATATATCGGGTTCAGGAGATTTGAGTTTTCGGGAACTGGACATATGATGACGGCACGTTGGCATTGGCGTTCCAGGGAAATAGATATTGGAAATGGATTTTGTAGGAATATGAACATTTGAGTTTTTGAATAACGGTATAAAATAAGAAAGAATGCAAGCTTCTTTATTTCAGTGCCTGATCCTTGAAAAGTAGGTAGGTAAGTAAATGGTTTAATCAATAAAAATGCAACGTCGTTAAAAACCTCATTTATGCGATAAACTGCAAATTGAAGGCAATCATTAGCCCATGATCATAATTTTTTTAATCATCGTTTAAATTGAATACAAAAGTTATTTCTCTTTTGGCTTTTGTAAATTTAGGATGAAGCAAGGGGCGGGGTTGGTCTCATTTATTATAATATATTGGTTTAATACCGCGCAGTCAGCGTTTTGTAAGTAATTTTAATCTAATCTTGAAAAATCATTGAACGGAATGCTTTTATTTTAATATATTTGTTAGGCTAGGTTTTTTATACTTATATCAGTCAATATAAAGTTATATCAAAGTGTGTGAATATTGGGAAAAAAACAAAATTATTATTAGTATGATATTATAATCTAATGTGGCTTTTAACATGTTAGTCATGAAACCTACCAAAAAAATGCAATTAAACATTTAGCCATTTCTCCGTTTTTGAAGTGAAAACTTCTTTAGCTACGTTGTGCACTTTTTTGTGATGGGTAAAAACGTTAAACTCGCGGCAGGACACGTGACCTGATCGAAAATTCGTAAGACGGAGAAAGTTCTGAAGTGTCAAATTTTTAATGTAATATAAATTGTCATGTTTGTGTACGATAGCGCAATAAATGAATATTGTATTTTAACACTTAACTACTAACTATCAGTACATTAAAGCAATTCGTGCAAAATTATTCCCTAACCATTACAAAATATCAAAAATGCACAACGTTAATATTCAAGTTTTCACTTCTGCCGGCACTCCCAGAGTGCAACCCGTTTTTTTATTGGATTCCGTACGTTAGAGGTAAGTGATCATCCTTGATATACTTACATACATTATGTAAGGATTTAAAGAGTGTTGCGGGCGAAAGGTTTCCTACTATTCTTTAGTTAACCTAATAGAATCAATAAGAATAACTATCGTTTTATCCCCTAACAAAGTATCCTCTCACGGCTAACTTACATCGTTCTTTTGCTTTTTTTTTATTTTATTCATCATAAAACTACAACCTGCAAAGAAAATGCCCAAATACAGTTTTCTCCTTAGGGTTTAAAAATATTAATCTAACGAAACATTAATAAATGATGCGGAAATGATTGACTGTCTCCTGCTTTTACAACTGCTTTTACAATTGACACCAAAGTGGAGCTATTTATTAAAAAATAATCAGTCCGTACGATGTTCACGCTCCCCAGCTTTCTTCAAAAATAATAAAATAAGATAAACAAAAAGAATGGAATGGAAATATTTACTTATTGCAGTAAGATATGTAGAGATGCGAAAATACGTTACATACAGAATTCTGCTGAAGATGCCAATCTCAGTTATGGAAATTTCGGTATTGGTAAAACTTCTACCCCAAATAACTTTCAAGACTTGACTTCACTCTAACTTGATCGGACCCTGTTAAGTAACTTCACAGCAAAAAAAAACTTTATTCGTTGAACTCATTAAAAATTTTACAAAACTTTTTCCCAATAAAAATACATTAAAAATAAAAATACCCTATCCATATCTCTTTTGCTTCCTCTTTTAGATTTTGGCACGTTGCCAAAATGCTACTGAGGAGCTGTCAGAGAAGCATAAGAGAGTTTAAAACTTGTGCATCCGATTAATTTCTGGTTTGTGTAAATACGATCTTGTTTCAAAATGAAGTCAATACAGAAAAACAAAGAATTTATAAAAAAAAATTACATTTATCCCTCATTCTTAGGGTGCCTCTCCAACTAGTGAAGGTTGAAACACTCCGCATGTTTTTTTGTCCTTAACATTGTGAAACTGTTCAGTTGCACTCATAATTCCTGTGCATTCACAACTTTTAGTTAAATGCTAGTTAACAGCTAACTATGTTTTCAGCATAAACGAGCTTATACCTCGATACTGTGAGGTCCCCCCTCTCTCACTCTTACATCCCTAGCCTATCGCTTAGTAAAAGACTTGTGATATGACGTGATCATTTATTTAATTCTACTAAATAATGAAAATCATTACCAAACATGGCATTGTACACGCTGTCGTTCTCGTGCGCGTTCGACAATATTAGATACCTCGTTCCGTTGTTGTATTGCGTATTGTCCGCCTTAGTCACTCCTTTCGCTTGTCCATGCGTAAAAGACCTGGAATTGACGAGATAAAGTGTATATATTTTGAACATAAAAGACGTTGTCTGCTGCAAAAGAAAAATCTCCCTTTTGGGAAAGTAGATAGTCCTTTCCTTGTCTCCAAAGTCGCAATTTCTGTTCCACGAAGTTTAGCCTTCAGAGATCAGAAAGTAAGACTTGCCCAATGGATGACCGAAGTTGGTAAAGGTCATTCACCCTCAATCCAGAAAGGCCTTTCCGAAAAGCGTTTTCCTTTTTTACACAAGGACTTTCTAGACCAAACTACGTTACAGTCTGAAAATACGACACTTAGAAACAAACAAAAGTTCTCACAAAATTACAATAAGTGTCGAGTAGTTATTTACGTTAATTAAATTACGGGTTAGGATGGGCTCTCCCTGAGCCTATGAAAAAAAAATGTGTTGCTGAAATAAACAGGGTTAATACACACAATATTTCCAAAGAGTGATCTTCTAAGCAATATCTACTTTTATAACACAAATAAGTTCAGATTTAATGAATTTAAATATATCTTTGCGCAAGATACGAAATCTACGTCATTATTGGGAACTCGATTAGAAACAATTAAGGATTGAGTACATTTCAAACTAGTTTGCTAGAATATTTACAGTTTTGCTGAAATTGATTATGCAGTTATACTTAGCTTTGAACAAAGGTCTCCACGTAACACTCTCACAGTTCACTTGTCAGCCACGTGTTAGCCTTCCTTTAGTTAAAAAATGACTCCTACGTGTTAGCCTTACTTAAGTTAAAAAATGACTGCCACGATTCCCGCCTTCCTTCTGCAATGCGCTGGCGCACCCTTGTGTCGGAGCAAAGCTGTAACTCTCAATTATACGTTAGTGTTATTCGGCCTTATCGCCTTTGCAATAAGCCCGTAAATCTCTTATTCTTATAACTATGCGAAAACCATCCCTTACGCGAATCATCTGTCTCGTACGCACTTGTACGTCTTTCTCGCTCTTGAATTTTGGCGCGTTGATGCATCATGCCGCAAGCGACAACATCTCAGAACCAACCATCTGTTAATTAAACATTTCTAAGAAAGTCCGCTCGTCCCAAAAGGTTCAAACGCAACAAAAAAATATTGTAAGTACCTGACCTACGCATTCCAGGCAAAATGTACAAGTTTTAAATATTTTGAAATCTCGAAGTTATAACTAAATTGTTATATAATTGAAATTTATTTAGGTACACCCGTGTGGACCTGACAATACAATCCTTATGGCGACCTTTGACTTTAGAATTGTATTGAATCAGCACTGGGAAAGTGACATTTTATAATTTCGGCAAGGAACCTTATTCCCTTGTAATAATGTTAATATATCTGTTGATCGTCACTTTCCTAACGCTGATTCAATCCAATCGGGTTTCAATGTCAATGGCCAGAATGTCTAGCAGTAAATCACCTTCTTATTCTAGCAAATATCTCATTTACTGGTGGAATCATAAAGGATCATCTTCCCGAAATTAGAGATGGCGAGAAATGCGTTTATGCAAGATTGTACCGCATGGGCTGCAACACTTGTCGTTGTGGCAAAAGAAATAACCTATTCTGCACCAAAATGGCGTGTCTGTACAAAGGACATATTGATTTATTGAAGAGACAGGCTAAAAAAAAGCAAAGTTTGCGAGAGAACGTTGACAACCCCGTGTTGCCGAAAGGAGAGTGTGAGCCTGGCGTAGTGTACGTAGCTCGTAAAGGTGATTGTAGTCAGTGCTTCTGCGGAACCGATCGGACTGCTGTTTGCACAAATAAGAAGAAATGCCTTATGAAACTGGGTAAGAAGTATTTTTTATTTATTACTTGCTAGTTGTTCTTTTTAAGTAAGAATCCTGTGCCAGTGCCTGCGTTTAGAAAGTATATAAGTGCTGCCGCTCGTAGAATTAGCAAGCTGTAATGGCAGTGGGCTGGCTATGTCTGTTGTAGGACCGATGGCCGATGGAGCAGACATGTCCTAGAGTGGAGACCGCGTATAGCAAGGCGAAGCGTAGGACGCTCTTCAGCCCGGTGGACTGGATGCCGAAGCAGTGGACCAATATAAGCTGAAATGATAATGAAAAGTGCTGCCGCCAAGGCCAGCAAGCATGGTCGTAGACTGTTTTCTCGTAGCACCCAAATTTGCACTTTTAAGCCCCCTGCATCTTAATACCGAAAGTACTTACTCAATTCAACTCCTAAATGACCTGACCACCTATTATAGCTCATAAAATATAAAGTTCATAAAGTTTTGTTACTGGTTCGTATACTAACTTACAAAAAGAATCCCTGTCCAATGTCCTCAATTTTTATTATAAGTTTTGTTTACAAGTAAGTACATTACACCGTCCCTTATTGTCAATTTTACAACTTGTTACTTGAAATATGGCGATTTGCGGCTTATGCTTCTTTTGTCCACAAATATTGTATCAGAAACAGTTACGGTGATAGGCTGACACAGTTACACACGGGCACAGGCTCACATCAAAAAAATCGTTGGGGACACGGGTGTATTTACTGTACCTTGTTATTTTTAAAACAAAACAAGGCAGTTTCAGCTTGTCTCGGTAGGAACATGACATTATACTCGCAAAACTAAGAAGACTGTTTTCTTGAAATAACTCATAAAAATATGGTAGCCGGTGTGGGTCTGGGTTTGAATTTTTTTTAATTAATTACAGCTAAAGGACTATCAGGTCTAAGAATCAGGACACTTCTCGATGTTCGTCCACCGTTTACCAAAAGTGAAGTGGAAAATATGGAAATTTTACCTCACCGAGCTGCTGAATGCACACCCGGAGGATCGTACAGGGTGGATTGTAACACATGCGTCTGCTTGGCGAATGGAAACCTGATTTGTACTCAGAAGTTATGCATAAGTTATGATGACTTTAACAAAATTGAAGCTCGCAAGAAAAATGGTACGTACTGAACTATTTGTAAGGAACTATTGAACATCTGCAAAATCGGTCAAGAGTGGGTTGGACTTGCGAACCGTAGCTCTATACTTATGGAATACCCTGGAAAAGCGTCCCGTTTCGACCTAGACATATTACACTATTGAAGCATAGAAAGAGACACAGTTTCACGTACGATAGGCGCTAACACGTGCCCGCACGTTGAAAATATCGAATTTGTTGGTTTTTTGTCGGTATAAAATTCAAATATCCTTTCCCAGGTCATCGGTACAGCGGTTTAGTGTGTATCGCACTGCGGTTTTTACTGAGCGGTTTTTATTCAGCAAAAATGTGATGTATGAAACACAATGAAAGCGTTAACACCACTAATTTTTTTCCGCCGCGGAATTCAGAAACGTGACTAGCAACATTTCCCTCTGCGAATTAAAAACCGCCTCTCAAATGTGATGAGAATTACATCAAAGCGTTCGCACTGCGGCTTTAAGCGCACGGTTTCTACTTGCCACAGCAGAGTCAAAGTAGGAGCGACACGTATCATGAGCTCGCCGACACTAGTCCGTCGTCAATATCGGATACGGAAGACAGCGAACAGATAAATGTCCAGACGAAGTGATAAGGTTTATAAAAGAAACCTTTTATGTATCGTCGGTCTGTAAGAGGATGCATCAAGTATTGTTTGGCATGTTTTCGCGGTGGCATTTATTTTTCGAGTACAAAGGATCAGTGCGACGGCATAAGCATACTGTCGAAAATCCATGTCGAAATGAGTAAAATTTCCGTCCTTCTAAAAGTCAGCAGTGCGGAAGTGCAGCGCGGAATGCTGAATTGCGGGTAAAAATCAGCCCTCAAAAAACCGCAGTGCGGAGGCACACTTCGACATAGATTTTAGACAGAAAGCTTGTGCTTTCAAACTGATCCTTTGTCATCGAAAAAATAAATGCCACCGCGGAAAACATGCAAATCGATACTGGGTGCATCCTCTTACAGACCAACGATATATAACTTTATAAACTTTACAGTAATCTTAAAGAACATCCGGACATATTTAAGGATGTCCGATATTGATGACAGTGTCGGTAAGCTCATGATACGTGTCGCTCTTTCGGTGTCTTTGCTGTCACTAGCGAATAAAAACCACCCGCAGGAAGCCGCAGTGCGAAAGCTTTGATATAATTCCAGACACTACATTTCGGACCCTTTTTTAACCAACGCGAATAAAATCCGCTTACTAAAAACCGCAGTGCGCAGCGTAAAGAGGTAACAGACAGACAGACGGACAGAGTCACTTTCGCAATAATAATATTGCATATGGATGATAATTATATCATTTATTCTATTTCTAATTATTATTATATAGATATATTTATATTAATTATTTTAGATTTATCGTCTCGCAACTAAAATTTAGTAACAGTGAAACCCTGAAATAAGTTAATCCTTATCGGTTCGTACAAACTTTAACTCAATTAGTATATAAAGGTTTGATTTGGACTAAGTTTATTTGAGGCTAAAAGAGAATTTGTGGCTTCAAGGTTATTGCCTAAACATAATGTGTTGTATTCCGAAGCGTAATTATTGGTCGTTCATTAAATACACTTCTGTATGGCGGCCCTCGCCCAGCGGCTTAGATAATTCTGCCTAGTGCGAGTGCAATAAAATAAGTAATAATAATAACCAACTCACTTGTATAATAATGTACTATTATTTGTGTCAGGAATGGCATGTCAAAAAAACGACAAACACGACTTCAACTGTCTTAAATGTACTTGTGAGAAAAATGAGCTCAGCTGCGAAGCCAAAATGGACTGCATTCCTCACGAGACGATTAAACTATTGCACGGGACAGCGTCTGGAAAGAAAAAACTTGAAATAAATGCCAAAAGCGACACTTGTCTTCGGTTCATGGTATACAGGTAAACAAAATAAATGCCAAACACGACATGCGTTCTGTTCATTGCTTTAATGCGTTTAATGTCATAATCCAGCCAAGTTAAAACGACATAAATGTTGTGTGACGCACTGTCCAAATCTTGGCTCATTCTCTTTGGTTGGATTATTGACATTCAACGCATAATGCGAATAATGTCGGTCAACAAAACGCCACTCTTATTTGCGTTCATGGAACACCTACGTTTACATGACCGACGCGACGAAACTGGGTTGCGTTCAAAAACGAGTAACTTATGTAAAAAATGACGTCATCGGGTTCCTAACTGTACCCTATAGTTTTTGAACGGCTAACCGAGTTACATCTGTCAAGTTTTAATCAATGTTTCCACTTTTAGGAATTTCGCCCTTGTACCTTTGTAATTTTTTATTTGAAATACCTTTGTAAGGCCTACGGAACACTAATATGTATAATCAAAACAAAAGAATTCACCAGTTTTAAATAAAGTTTTAGGCTATTTTTTTGACTTTGAGTGAGAACAAACTAATAATTTCCTTCTTGCTTTTTTGAATTAAGTTTTCATAAACTAGGTGGGAACTTGGTGAATTCTTTTGTTTTGATTATACATATATTTTAATAAAACTTACCATTATTATTAAGTATATTATAATACTATTTATTTATCAGTATGTTAACAATGTTTACCTTTTTGTAGTTGTAACATTGTGTTTGCATTCTAAACACTTGAATCGCGGTTTAATTTATTGTTAGATTTTATGTTGACAAAAAATTTAAAATGAAAATAGGAGTATTTCTAAACAGCTAAAATTTACGGCTAAAATCAATATTTTAAAACTATGTTAAGGCATTTAGGGTTATGCACTAAAGATTCTAAGAAAAAACTGAACCCTAGTAGTGGTGTGGAAATACTTAAAAATATTTTATTACTAAAAAAATTCCAAATACAAAAAAACAAAGAAAAATACTTAAATACAAAAACAAACAACAAAATAATTTACTAATTTTCTTAATACGGAAACATTGCTTTGACCATTTTAATCAAATATGGCCGCCTACTCCGACGAACCCGCGTCGAGTACGGTTCACTTGAGCCAACCCTAGGGTAACAACTCTACGCGTTTTTGAACGGGTTAGGGTTGGAACTCAGTTAGTTTATGAACGGTTCGAGTCATAACTCTACTCGACTCAGTCGGTTTTTGAACGGCCCCCTGAGGGCTTAGTGTCAGATTACTGTAGAACAGTGCCATCTGTGAGCGTAAGTAGTACAACTTGTTTGTTGTGTTTGAATAGCTTATTTATATTGCAGTTTTTTAAACAAAAATTCAAAGCCAAGAACTGACTATATTACAGTTTTTTTTTAACCAGATTGAAATAAAATTATTAATCCGTTTATTTAAAAAAAGGATTTTAGTGATTTTATGAAGTTTAAATGTAGGTAATAAATTGTTATAATTTCCTTCCTTCATATGGTTTTCGTGGCCTTACCAAAAAGATGATAAAATACCACTTCAGAGGTGAACCTTTTCATATGGCAAGTAATTAAATGCTATTATTTTTAACGTATATTTAAAAAAAAGCAAGAAAAATCAGCTATAAAGTTATTTTTACAATGTAATATGTTTTGGTCGGCCGTTAAAAAACCACCAGCATTTTCTGGTCAGCAACTAAATCAAGAATTATCAGAAAATTATATTCATATAGTTCTTTTCGATAACAAATTATTAATATAACTATTTATGTATACAAATATATTTGGTTGGCCATAACTATTTATATTTGGTCAGCAAAATTATTATTCGATCAACAGCAGCGCAGCGAGGAGCTTGTATTTTACGAGTATAAATAGCGCAGGCGGCACAGGTGCCAACCGAAGCGTGCCTCGACAGCGACTGGCAAGTGTTAGAATCAAATCGCGCCTATGTATCTTAGTACTTTTTGTATGATTGGCAAATGAAAATAAATTTTACAGCTTGTCAAAATTTGATAAAGTCACAATTTGCTGCTTTTACTACTGTTGCAGACGTATTTAATTTCCTAACATCAATTTTAAGGCTGCCTAATATCTCATTACTTGCTTATCAAACTGGTTATTTTTTGCTGACTACTAAAAGCAGCTTAATTCACTTTGTTATTGTTTGTAGATTGTATTAAAAAGAGAGCAAATTCGTATTTTTATGACTAGGGAGCAAATTAGTATTTTTATGACGAGAACGCAATTTTGAATCCAGAACGTAGCGAAGGATTCTAAAGCTAAATCCTTAGTGTAGTGAGGGATTCAATATACGTCACCCGGAAGTCGGATTGATTTAATTTATAAACTCTTTTTTATTCTGATCGAGGGTTCCCGCGAAAATAGGCGTCCTTATTTTTACGTAAGAGAAACTGCAAAGCAGGCCTACATAAAAAACAAATAAATTACAGGGACAACTGCAACAAATGTTACTGCCAAGAAGATAAACACTTGAGGTGCACGAGGAAGGCCTGTTTGAACCACTCCCAACATGTTGCATTGAAAAAGCATCGACAATATCTAGAGAAGCATGGCTTGTAATATCCTTCTTAAAAAAGTATGGTAGTATAGTCAAAGAAGTTAAGAAAAATTACTTATGTAAAAGTTAATTTTACTAAATCTAAGGTTATTGATACTGTTTCGTATGGTAACGGAACATAAGTCAAGTAGTAGGACCTAAATTTACTTCTAATTAGGTTAAAACAACTGTATTTTTTACATGATTTTTGGTAAGAGGTTGCTAAGATAAATTTGGAAAATGCCGGAATGCGTATGCGGCTTCTAAGATATATCCAGTCGAAATTAAAATAAAAGTAGACCAAACAGCTTTTGTCAGATTTCAAAAACTTTTTTTCTATCTGTACATGGAATATTTGCCCAATTTTTACAGCCTAAATTGGGTAATAGATTAAATATACCTATGGTTATAACATTTTCAAAAATCCAGTTAAGCCTCTAAAAATTACCCTACATATTCTATAATTGCATACCTGATTACTACCTAGATGCCATGGTAAGAAACTGTTAAAGACATTGTTAAGTTAATTTGTAAGTACCTACGTACTTTTAGGTTACTTAATAAATATTTGATGGAATGTCATGAAAATGTTTTATTTCGAATGATCATATAATTATACATACGCACTTGTTTCCATCAATCATTCGGAGTTTTCTTGGGTATGTTTAAAAGGTTATAATAATATACAACAAGTAAACAAGCATTGCAATTTAGAAATCAAAATACTCGACTGCGTAAAAAGCAAAACAAAATAGTTATTTGTTCAACAAGGTGGGAAAGTTGATTTTTGTAGAGTGCCAACTTTAAATCCTGAGCTAGCGAAGTAGTCTTGAATTGAATATGCTAATAAAGACTATTGTGTACAGCGAGGGATTTGAAGGCACGAGACCTATAATTTGCTCTCCTGTGAAACATACAACTTTTCACCTCTACGAGTGCGAAAAGTCTTAGGCAAGGAACACACTGAATATTATATATTATTAAGCAATACGTTTATTGTAATGCAAAAATACAACCTACTATACTCTACTCCTATCAAAAAGTAAACAATAGGTAAGTACTAAATATACTTTTTAACATTAGCACCTTTTGAAAGTCGCTAATTATTGAACAGTTCGTATGCTTTAAGATATTTTTCACGTGACTTCTCTGGCAAAAACCTTTGTTTAGCATTAGACACTTGTTTTCTTAGCTCTTCTGGAGATAAAGAAATATCTTCGTAACTCGAGTAACTCATTTTTGTTTAAAATTTGGTTGTTGGCGAGGAATTTCTACGTCACCTACTTAATTATACTAATGAATTTTGCAATACTGTAGCCATAGTTCGTTTAAGTTCGGTTATAGTTATTCCCGCAGGAAATTTTGAATTTTTCGGCATAAAAACGATTCCACATTCTTCCCGGGGACTCTAACTATCTCCATACCAAATTTGGTTAAGAGGTTGCAGACAGATACGACAAACAGAGTTACTTTCGCATTTATAATGTCAGTATTGATTATTATTTAAGGTAACCTAGTGTTAATACCTATATCATTACTCAGGCATTTTGATGAGCCCTTTCATACCTATGATATAGGTTTGGTATAAAAGGGCTCATATTCCCATATTGCAGGATTTGTAAAGATGCTAATGTAGACTATTGTGTACAGCGAGGGATTTAAAGGCACGAGACCTAAAATAATTTGCTCTCCTGTGAAACATACAACTTTTCACCTCTACGAGTGCGAAAAGTCTTAGGCAAGGAACACACTGAATATTATATATTATAAAGCAATAAGTTTTAAATGTACAAATACTACCTACTATACCCTGCTCCTATCAAAAAATAAACAATAGGTAGGTACTAACTATACTTTTTAACATTAGCACCTTTTGAAAGTCGCCAATTATTTATTATAAAAGGGCTCGTAGTCCCATATTGCAGGATTTGTAAAGAAAATTTATGTGTAACAAAATGGTGTTTAAAGTAAAGGGGCGGTAATAAATCACGTATTGGGGGGGAGGGGTTGTAATCCGATTAAATAATTACATAGATGACTTATACGTCATTTTTAAAAACTAGTTATTTCGCCGCTTCTTCCTATGGCAAATGCCATGTGACATTGGAGTTTAGGGGTTAGGTGGAGTAAGGGGTTAAACAAGACTGTCACCAAATATCACCAGGGGGGGTAGGAGGTTAAAATTTTGTTAAATACTCAGATCATCAGGTTGAACGCCGGGATCACTTAATCTCCGCCCTGAGGGGCTGATCTGCCGATCTGTGTAACGTCTCTAAAGTAGAAGTCGTGCCGGAGACGGAGACCGGAGTGGACCCGGCTTCTACAACAGAGGGGGATCAGGGGCCCTTCCGCCCGCCATGCCAGCAACCGTATTATCTGTGCCGAGCTTTGGCAGTTCTAGTACCGCACTTTTTGTTCTCTAAGCTGTCTCTGCAGTGAATCCTCATACTTAGTATAAGTAACTTCTTTAAAAACAAAATGGCAAAAGGTACAAAAAAGAAAAGAATATTTCCAGCGGCCGCTCCATCCACATTTAATGTGGACTTTTGTAACGTTAGGGGTATTCACGCAAATCTTAAAGCAGTCAACCTCCATCTAGAGTCTGCACAGCCGATCATTCTTTTTCTAACGGAGACGCAAATATCCTGCCCGGCCGATACATCATGCCTTCATTATCCCGGCTACAAACTCGAGCACAATTTTGTGAGTCGTGCCGGTATATGTATGTTCGTCCGGGAGGATATCTGCTGTGAAGGCGGCCTTCATAGCCTTGAAGACAGGGACCTGTCGATATTGTGGGTGCGCGTAGATTACGGCGGCCACACTCGTATCTATGCGTGCCTATACAGGTATCATAGCGGTGACACCGACGTAACTCGACTCTTCACGCATCTGAGTTTGACGACTGACAAAATTCTAGAGCAATTTCCCACAGCAGAACTAGTTATTTTGGGAGACTTCAACGCTCACCATCGTGAGTGGCTCAGTTCTCGATTCAATAACTACGCAGGGATATCTGCTCATGAATTTGTTTCGACATATGGATTCTCTTTGCTGGTACTTTCTCCAACGAGAATACCAGATACAGAGGACCATAAGAGCTCCTTACTGGACCTTATGCTGTCTACACGTCCGAACGGATATTCTGTCTCAGTCGATGTGCCTTTAGGCTCCTCAGACCACTGTCTCGTTCGGGCTCAAGTGTCATGCACACAACCCGATCCATCTGGGCCAACTAATTGGCGTCGTGTGTGGCATTATAAGTCGGCAGACTGGGATGGGTTGCGAGATTTTTATGCATAGTACCCGTGGAGGCAGATCTGCTTTAGTTTAAAAGATTCTGACGTCTGCGCAGCCGCAGTCAGTGAGAAAATCCTCGCTGGTATGGAATGCTATATTCCTAACCCGCGCGTAGCTGCCGGCTTCACAAAACGACCGTAGTTTAATAGGTCTTGCAGAGAAAATTCTTAAGCAAACTGGATATGAGGCTTGAACCACGGCTCGCAATAATAAGGAACCGAATATTTCTGAGGTTAAACGCAAATTAAATGCTTTCTCGAGGTTCAGTAAGAAAGCAACTGCCAAAATTCCAATTCATCGGCAGAATAGGAGGGCGACTTGCGAGCTATCCTTCTGGGAGTTGTGCTTTCTGGTCGCTTGACAATGCTGCCAAAGGGAACTTTTGCCAGTCGTCGTTACTACCACTGCGAAAGACCGATGGTGACTTGGCCCATAGTGCTAAAGAGAAAGCCGATTTACTGGGCAGTACTTGCCTCAAACTCGGATGCCGGAAATTCCATAACACAGCGGGAGGTCCGGCGGGCGTTGCTTTCTCTAGACGTTTATAAATCGAGTGGGCCAGACGGTATACCAGCAGTGGTGCTTAAGAAGTGTGCTCCTGAGTTATGTCCTGTACTCACGCGGCTCTTCGCGCTTTCTAACACACTATGCAATTTCCGTCTTCATTGAAGACTACGAATGTGCACGAGGTGCCCAAAAAGGGCGATAGATCGGATCCATCGAATGACAGGCCTATCGCTATTACCTCTCTCTTCTCCTAGGTGTTGGAGCGTGTGATCAACACACAGCTTCTAAGGTACCTAGAAGAACACGACCTGGTCAGTGACAGTCAATATGGCTTTCGCCACGGTCGCTCGACTGGTGACCTTCTTGTGTATCTCAGACACCGATGGGCACAAGCCATTGAGAGTCAGGGGAAGGCATTGGCATGTAGCCTGGACATAGCGAAGGCGTTCGATCAGATCTGGCACCGGGGTCTTCTATCGAAGTTGCGATCATACGGGAGCCCCAGGGGTTGTGCAAATGGGTGCCTAGCTTTTTGAACCGTAGTTGATAGTAGTTGCTCTGATAGCATGGACATTAATGCTGGTGTCCCGTAAGGCTCTGTGCTGTCTCCTACGCTGTTTCTACTGCATATCAATGACATGTTGGACATCAAAAACATGCATTGCTATGCAGATAACAGTACTGGAGACGCTTATTACACAGGTCGTGCAAACATCCCTCGTTCCGTTGTGGAGGAAAATCGTGGAGAACTTGTGTCTTAAATCAAGATCACACTGTCCAAGGTCTCTGACTGGGGACGAGTAAACATCGTCCAGTTCAACCCTACAAAGACACAAGTGTGCGCGTTCACCGCTAAGGAAACCCCATTCACTGTAGTCCCACAATTCCAGAACACTCCCCTCTCCCTCTACAAGAGCATTAGGATCCTTGGTGCTGAACTCTCCAGCGATGTTTGGTTCCGAGATCATTTGCATGACAAGGTGATGCTGGCGTCCAAAAAACTACAATGTGTACTTAACAGAGCGAGGTCAAGTACAAGTCGCAATTCGGCCCCATATGGAGTACTGCTGCCATCTCTGGGCAAGTGCACCCGGATACCAGCTTGGCCCTTTTGACTTGGTTCAACGACGGGCTGTGAGAATTGTCGACGATCCCAAACTCGCTGGCCGTATCGAACCCTTAAGTCTGAGGAGAGACTTTGGCTCCCTGTACAATGGGATGTGTTCTGAGGAATTTCGAAATGATGCCTACGGCTACTTTCTACCATCGCACCGCCCGCCATCGCCCGCAATTCATTCTCACACTTTAGAACCGAAATGGTCGCGTACAGTGCTGTTTCAGAGAAACTTCCTCCCGCGAACGCTTGGGTTGTGGAATGAACTCCCTGCCAAGGTTTTCTCTAAGGACTACAGTATAGGGTTCTTCAAGAAAGAAGTTATTGGATTTTTGAAGGGTCGGCAACGCGCGAGTGATACCCCTGGTGTTACAAGCGTCCATGGGCCACGGTAACCGCTTACCATCGACGGCTAACGAACGAATTTCGGATTTTTAACTATATTTGTAATGTAAGACCCTGCTGTGATATTTCATGATTCTAGGACAACGGGAAGTACCCCATAGGTTTTAATTTATTTGTAAATGTCAAAATATGCGACAAAAATGGCCGTATTTTTACGGTGCGTTGACCTAGAAGCTTGGTTTTACAGCTTCAAGGGACCGTAGACTATAATATTTGATATGAATTTTAACGTGATACATTTACGCGTTCCTGAGTAAACGAGTCTTGACAGACAGACAGACGCGCGGACAACAAAGTGATCCTATAAGAGTTCCTTTTTCCTTTTGAGGTACGGAACCCTAAAAAAACTTTATTTGATTTCAGGTTAAATATGCGTCACGTGATTTATAGACTAACCCTAGGTACTATTATCATACTGCTCTGGTCTGTTACGACAAATCCAGCAATGCCACAATGATCAAAATCAATTTAGTCGTTTTTATAATACCCTGAAAACGTAACTCCCTTGCAGTCGAGGAAAAAAAATTTCTTGCAAAAGGTCTATGTGGGTTCTTACCGAGCTACCTCAATAAATGATTTAAAGGACAATATGTCCGTTTTTACAACAAAATCCCTGCAGAAAAATGTAAACTGAATTTAAAAAGTTTAAAAATTTTGTTAAACAGAAACTTGTCAATAAAGCTTACTATTCAACTAAAGACTATCTTATAGATAAAAAAGCACGGAAATAACTAAAATGTTGTTATCATAATACTTATATTTGGACATGTACCAATCGTTATACAATTAAAATTGAAAAGAGCGAGAGCTGGAGAGTTTCTTTCGCCGTTTCTTCTCCCCAGAACGCCATCTTGATTCCGAAACGGTAGTAGTTTATGAATTAATTGCATATTAACTGACGTCAAAAAAGTGACATTGTATCCTATTTTTGAGAAATGAACTATTTGAATTTACCTCTCCTCTAAGGGCAAAGCATAAGGTAACTATAGTGCATCCCATGACCCCGTGCCCGTAAGTAGTGAAAGAGTGAAAGAAAAGTGAGCGAGGGATTCAAATTGTCAACAAAGTCACAAGATGGTGGTTTACGGTGCCAATCACAAGCAAGATTCACTCGGGAAACAATGATGGATAATTCAGCACAAAATGTTGCACATACATAATAGCCGCTGAGACTAATAGGTAAATAAACAAAACTTTTACCACCTTATTTATAATATTAGTTGCAAAGATGACTCATACGTATAGATACCATTGTCATCATTTGGTGTCATCGTCATTGTTGGTGTCATTTTTCTACCAATGTGTGTGTAAATCAGCTAATACGACTATTATAATTACATCTGTGTGCGTAATTTTGTGTTACCAACCATAAAATGATTACCCCGAATTGGGGAGTTCTTACTTTTATTCGGTAGTACAATTTATTTTCACTTTCGGTGACCCCCTGCGGTAACATTATTTTGGGATAGAACGTAAGCCTTTGCTACGAAGGTAGCAATCTGTTGACCATAGCCATGTAATGCATGTTAAAATCTTAAAGTATGTTCCAAATATTGTACATTGTAGTGATAAAATATAGATGGGTGTACAAAATAAAATCCGTCCATCTCTACCATGGCATCAGTGCATTCACATGTCACACTATGTGACAAAAGCCGTATTTTGTTGACAAGTTATTTTGCAACATTAAAAGCTATCGCATCACAGAGCAGTTAAAATCGTTTTATTCGCCAAATGTCAAGAAACAAAATAGCTGTTCACTATTTTTAAAGAACATCTACTGTTCTACCTCCTGAGCATGTGCAGCCAATGCGATAACTGCGGACTGTAAGTGCCACTAAATTAGACATAGAGCGCATTAATTTTTAGTCAACAGATGGAATGCGCGCATAGAGAGCATGGAGGACATTCAAAGCGTAAATATTAGAATTACGAAATTTCTTGTGCGAAAGCGATATTGCTGATATTGTTGGAGCAGCCCGCAGGAATTGGAATACAATGCTATTGTTTAAATGTGTAAAATTTTCTCAATTAACTTTTATTATGAATTTCATACTCGTCGTTTTGTTAGTTACAGTATTATTTAATTATCACCGGAACTACGGCGCCTATTCTAAAAAGCCCTTTTAAATTTTAAGTTTTTGCTTTTATATTTTTATTATAAGTTAGGAAACCTGCGCATAAAATGTGTCCCTGTATAAAGTACAGCCACAAAAGGGGGTGAAACTAGATCAAATAAAAATTTTACTACTCACTAATTACTCTTTTTACAAAAAAAATGATTTCTTCTAAAGTAGTGGGTCTAATTTTTTTAAATAAAAACCATAATCATGTCAGATATGTATTGCCACGGGGTTATCACCAATCTTGCGTGAGCAGTGCAAGAGCCTCATATTTCGCAATAATGGCTGTCAAACACCAATTTCGAATTATGAAGCAGCGTCCGCGATGCAAGTAGCGATAAGTCGACGCTAGCGCCTCTATCAGGCGATTTAGGATTTAAAAATGCATTTGCAATCGCTACGCGTCATAGAAAACTTCAAAATCGGAATTATGAATGACAACAATCACGATTAGCGAGCGGTTAGCAAGCCATATGAACTGTCAAGTTTGCGTTTACCTTTTTAATGGTTGCAAACTGATCGCTTTCTGATTGCAAAGCTTATATTTATTAAATAAAATACTTTAGACATTTTCAAAACATTGATTGTTAAAGCAGATATCCGCAAGAAATGAATTAAAGTTAAGTAACAAAACAGAAACCAGTGTGCGAGGTCAGAATACGCTTCGTTGTAACTAATACAATTTTCTGTTTAAACTAGTGTTTTGGTTAATTTTGTGTGTGTTTGTGAATTTTAACTCGCTAAAAATAGTGAAAAGAATACCAGAGAAACTGTATGTGCTGATTTAAAACCCAAAATTGCCTATAAAATACTGTTACCTACTAATGAAGGAATCTAGAAAGTTGACAACATAAGATTACTAAAATCGAAGAAAATTGTATGTATTTAACGGCAAGATACTGGGACTTAACTATTCATTACACCATAAATGAAGTAGAAAAACTTACAGTTAAAACCTATAACCTAAAATATACCAAACAATTGATGTGGTATATGTTTGAATTCACATACCTAACTACCCTTTCTTTTATGTTTGGTCAGTTTTCTACAAGTGTACCTACCCAACGCTCACAACAATAGTATTTAATCATTAGGGCAACACAATTAAAAAAAACAGACTAAGAATTATACTGTAAACATAGGTAATCAAAGTGAATTAGAAGAAATCTACCAATTTATATATTTCTATAAGGCAGAGGGCAAATACTGTCCTACAGCATAGCCTACAGGTGTTCTTAAACACCATATTGCAATTAAAAAGTAGTTTTGGAACAAACTTATCAGCTGATTATTACTCAACAGAATAATCATTATAAAATATTTGTTGGTCAATTCTAATAATAATCTGTGTGTGCCAAATTTCATTTCATCATTGTCACAAACTTAAACATACTGTATAAAGCATTAGTAGGATTTCTTCCATTACTCTATTCAAACCCTAGAATATGCTGCTCAGCTTTAGGACCTACTTTTTATAACTTACCGTTTACCTTAATACCATATCCTCTATAGCTAATTTTCTAAATTATTTTGCAGATAATATGATGAAGATATGTTACAAGGTTGATAAACCTATGCTGTCATGATAACAAAATGGAATCAACACCTGAATTTGTGAATACTGCAACTTTTCTGCGAATAAGAAAGGACAAAGTGTAGTCAGCAGTAGTACCTATATATTAATAAATAAATGTTACTAAGGAATAAATGAAATATATTTTACTGACTACACTGAACAAGCACACATGGAATGAAATATAATTGTTACCATAATACATTAAACTATAAAAACAAACCAGCATTTTTTTTTATACCACTAAGTCGGCAAACAAGCTTGGGGTCTGCCTGATGGTAAACGGTCACCGCAGCCTATGGACACTTGCAACAACTAGTGCATCACTTGTAATAAAACTATTGACCTATCACTTACCAACAACTTATTTACAAACAAAAGTTCATAATTGTTGGTTGATGATGACTTGAAGAGTGTATAAACAAACCATACACATAATATAATGAATACACAAGTTTTTGTTGGGTAACCACATCTAGAACTTATAAGAGCTCAGGTTAAAATTTTAAGTGTAGGAAATCAATTTTCAAAGATGGCAGTCAACACTTACTTCTACAATAGATTTTGGCCTTTAGTTAAAAGCAAGCCTTACTCTAGCTGCTAGATCATCTTCAACCATGATAAACTTTTGTCAACCAGCTGCAGCTTTCGCCAAGTGTATAGGTCAAAAGTGCGAAATTTTATAAAACCGTGACTAGTGCTCAGGACTATTCACCTCATAAGCTCAAAACTGCTCTGCAGGCAATAGAAAGTGCAACACTTGGAGACCCTTTATAGAGTAATAAGAGTGCTTGTAGAACTTATTAACAAAGGAGAAAGAAGGTTCTTGATTAGAGACCATAGTCATAAGAATAATGAAAACTTCTTCATCCTCATGCCACCATCAATTCCAACTCAATGTGGCAGGACCAAGTGGACTAACAACCTAGAGGCTTGTCCTAGATGAATTTAAGTGGTACAGACGGATTTGTCTAAGAAATACATGGGATACGCCTATGTCTAGCAGTGTTTGTAAGGCTGATATGTTAAGGAAATCATCAAATGGTTCAGCAGTTCACTGAAATAATATACATAAGACATTTTGTTAATGATAAACAGTTATGAAGTGATAGGTTTTAGTTAAATAATAGCACAAAATAAATTGAGAAGAATTTTAATTAAAAATTTTATTACATTATTTCAATTCTTATACTTAATCTAATTCTACTGTGGTATCCTGCTACAATATTTGATCCATTTAAAGCAGGAATGATCTTTTTTTTGATGTTTTCAGTACTTGACTTTTGTAATACTTTTACTAATAGTGCATCTTCAGTTCACATTCTTAAGCTTGCATTTCCAAGATTACTGAAACAATATAAAAAACATTACTTAACTGGTTGTGATAGTGACAGGCAACCTGAAATAAAACATCAACATTATCTCTTTAATATTGAAACAACAAAAAATAATAAGATATCGGTGGATTGATTTTTAAAGAATTCCTTGGTATTGACTTTAGTTGTACACAGACCTAAAATATGCATTACACATTATACTCAGCAACAGAAACTATTCTTTACTGGATAAATTACATAATGAAGTATCTTTTAAGTATGGGCAAGATATTAAAAGATAAAATTTTAATACCTATTATTTAGCGCTGTTTTCTCAAGACTTGTCAATCAAATAAGTGCAACTATACATATATTAGGTTTAATCAAACTTAAACTATGATAGATATTTTGGCATCATGTTAAATAGGTCATCCCTGTACGAAGAATCATGTTATGTGAGTACTACAGATGAGTAGCTCTCAATGATTAGAATACAATTTCAGTATAAAACTGGCATTAGATAAACAGCAGTATAGAGGCAGACTTATTTTAATGCCACAAAATCATGAGATTACCTATTTATCACTTGTATTTGCAGCGTATGTAGGGATCTAGGGTAGGTATTGGCTTTAAAGCGTGACAATAACTAAGATTTGTTTACATACCTTCGATTGGAATCTAAACTGTTTTCCAGAGTACCTATGCCCTCAGGTACGACGTGGTTTTTTGGAAGATACCACAAAGATTACATTTTTAGATTGATAGAATAACACCTTCTACATCTACTATAACACCAACCTTCCTCCTGGATTTCGTAATTGTTTACTTTGAAGGTACTAGGTAAAGAAAAGTAATACAAGACGACGAATCAATGTACCTTTTTTATTATACGGCACAGTCTCAGGAAATTACTTTTTGAATTTCTAAATAACCTTTTTTTTTTTTTAATATTATAATGAGCTCGCACGGTCTTAGCAGACCATTTATGCATTTGCCAGAGTCAAAGTCAATTATATTATATCGTATCGCGGGCGTTACCGCGCGTCCTCGTTTTCAAGTCTCAAGATTGGGCGGGAGATTTGGTGTGGGTCCTCAGATATTGCGCGTCATGTCCTACTTATTTCTTCATAATTCACTATTCATGAGCCTTCGCTGCACAATTCTTAACACGCTTTCGTAAAACATTGCTAAAATATATATATCGAAAGTCACTAAATGAATTTAGAAAAATTAAACAGAAAAAAAACACCACTCCTTCTTAAGATTCGCGCCAAAACTCCCTAAATAACCTTACTTTAAAGATTTCAATATCAACGTAAACAAAGCAGTGTTACCAATTACCAATCAAAAAATTCATAATATCCCAAAATGTAAAATATATAAAATTTATTGTTTCTAAAAACTATCTACAATATTAATATGTAATATTGTTTGTTTAGGACAGTCATTTAAAAATGGACATTACATATCAAGTTTCTCAAAATATGAAGTTCTTTTAGTTTTATTAATAAAAAACTATGTGTAAAACGATCATAACAGTTTACAAATTCCAACATTAAAGGGCAAAATCAGAAAGAAGGAAAACTGACAACATTTTTAGTTAATACCGCTACTGCATAATAGATGGTGTTAGTTCTGTACTTTGAAAATGCACTTTCAACCTGTGTTCAAACATTTAATATGATGTAGAGATATGTAACGTAACAGTAGAGATGGGAAATACGATTTTGTGTACGACAGAAAGAGATAGTGCGATACTTCAACAAAATATTGTCAATTTTGGAACAAAGCTGATCGCTGAGCGTTTTCGTAGCCGCCAGTACGCAATTTCCATACATAATTCGATGTCTAGAGCAATACCGCGAACTGCTTGCGCAGGCACCACGCGTTAACAATTTCTTGCTAACTCATTGTTAATAAGGCAGCTACGAGTGGTCAGCGTGACCTAAGTAAAGTAAAAGTCCAAAGCGTGACGTTAAAGTAACAGTTCGTTGAAAGAAAAGATATTTTTCAAACTAATTATGTAATTTAAGATAGGGTAATTAATTAACTTCGTAGTTCATGAAATACATGATGAGTACTACTTTTTCTATATATGTTTTTTTTATTTAAACATTGCAGAAGTCTTCGGTAAAGGTTTATGTTCAATTCATCAATACATAAATACTTTATCAACCTGAAATAGAGTAATGTATGTAAGTGACATTAGGTGAAAATATATATTGTCGTTTTGCCTTACTTGGCAACACAGACAGAAAACGTTTATTGTTTGTTATGCGAATAATTATTTTGAAAACTTAGTTTTTAACTTAAATATAGCCAGCAGATTAGTGTAATATCTTGTAATAAGGTGATTTTTTATTATCAACTCTTTTTTTGTCAATAGTTCAGCACGATTTTACTGCACCAATCGACATTTTTATTACTTTATGCGGGAGCACAGTTTGCGTCGACGGACAGATTACCATATATATTATAGTCTTTGCAGATAAAGTATGATGTAGTTTCACGGCAAGTACATTTATCAAAATTCAGGTACTCGAATTGGCTCGTTTCGTGGGCCTGAACACAGTAACTAGACGTATAAGTCATCTTTCATTGGTTGAAAAACCATATTGTTTTTAGGGCAACACATTTTCTTTCCGTGATTGTTTCGGGTCAAGGTTGCTTTTTAGGGCTATGACCGGTCAAATATGTTTGTGTCCCGCCTTTTCGGCTTTTGTTGGGCTTTTGGATTTGCCCATCTACGGTGCAGCATGGCCAAAAGATGACAAGTAAGTAAGACTATTTTTTATTTTTGTGGTTAATTTTTTAACAAAACAGTTAATCAATAAAAATAATAACTAATAAACAACTCAAATGCGAGCGTAAGCTATAGTTTATTATAATAATACGTATGTCTGGCTTTTTAAGGCATGGTTTGGCTATAAAAAAGATATTTGTCAGGCTCTTAGGGCCAAATGTCTGGCCTTATACGGCGCCGGGTACGGCTTTTGTCTTTTGTATTTTAGGACCTGGCAACTTTGTTTGCGGACGATCAATCGGAACAGATGTGACGTGCTAAAAAGAGATGAAAGATGTTTTCATTCTTTTTACTTACTTGTCACTGCCACCTAGTGTCGAGTAGCATCTACTTTCTAGAAATTACTGAAAGGTCAGGTATGTCCTACATTGGGCTCGTTCTTTTTGGGAGTAACAGTTCCCACGATTGATATTTTTTTCACTTTTGATAACGCCAGTTTTGCGCCGACACCTATCGTTCTTGTAGCTTTTAAACGTTATTAACAAAAAATTTGGTTGCAAAACGTGCAAAACGAACGGCTGACGTACACACACTACCATAATCAATGAAAATGGCCTGCCTATAGTAGTTTGACAGATTAACACAAAAACCCCACCTCCAGACATGGGTCTAGTTTTATTTTTCGGTGGGAGAAGTGACAAAAATAACAAAAATATCGTAAACGAACGCATGACAGTTTGTTACAGATGATAATAAAATTCTGATAAAGCCAAAATTGTTGGGAGTCCAGCGTTATGCCAAGAAAGACTGTTGAATTAACAAGTTCTAATAGCTCACCATTAATGTTTGTATCTGACTAACAATTGGTAATGTAAATTTAACACATTTAGTTTTTTTCTCATTAAATAACAAATTATTCGCGTTAAACCAATTTACAATTTTAGAAATGGCATTATTTAATTCATCATAACATGTCTGTTTCTCTTAACTTTTTCTGTACTCTGCTACTCATGTAGGTGGTAAAGAATGCAAGAGCTTTGCCTCTAATACCATAGTGATGTAGCTTCCCGATGCGATTTTTATGTTGGACACGGTCAAATGCCTTAGATAAATCATTAAAAAAACACTCCAAGAGCATCATGCGAATCCTCCCAGGCGATAAATATATTTTTTAATAGTGCTACTCCTGCATCGGCTGTGGAACGGCCTTTCATAAAGCCAAACTGTTTACTACTAAATAGGTCATTAATACAGAAATGGCTTAACATTTGACAAAGTATGATTTTTCCAAAAACTTTACTGAGTTCAGGTAGTATTGAAATAGGTCAAAAATTATTAGGATCTGTTGAACTACCTGATTTAAAAAGAGGTATAACTTTGCTAATTTTCATCTCATCAGGAAACACACCACTATCAACACAACTATTAAAAATTATGGCTTAGGGTTGCGCTATAACATGAATTATTGAGTTTATTGTTTTTACAGAAATTCCCCAAAAGTCTATGGTGTTTTAAATACAAAGGGAACTTTACATTCAGAAACATTAGTTTTTATAAATTTTGTGCTGAAATTGGACTTGAGTTAAGATGTGCAATTGTTTTGAATGGAATATTGCTAAAAAAAAATTCAAAGACGACTGCTACCTCAGAATTAATGAGTTAATTGTAGATAAAACGATACTAGTTTAAAAACAATTTTTTAATAGTTTAAAAAATTGTTTTTAAACTAGTATCGTTTTATCTACAATTAACTCAAAGTTCTGACAAGAATTCCTAGCTTTACCAGTTTCATTATTCCGTGTAGTTTTTATTTTATTTGATGAACTTTTTACTTTATGTCTGAGGTGAATTGATTTTACAACAAGACAAGACAGACATTTTTTTTAACGGTTTTTGAGTATTTTTTAAAATATTCCCTAAATATTTGGCTATTATTATATGTTCTTTCTTTATATAATTCATACAGTTTACGTCTACTTTTATAAATCCCCAGGTATTTATTAGCCCATTCACTAAAACTAAAGCGACCGGAAATAAGTTTTTTTTTTGCAGTAAATATTTATATTTATAATAGTGTCAAGAACAGTTTTGTACATATCAGTTGGGTTGCCATTATAAAGTAAATCCGGAAGTTTATGCAATAAGTTAGATTTAAATGATTCAATCCGTTTAGTTGTTATTAGTATAAATTTAATTTCCTTTTTAATAATACTATTCTTTCTTTCTAAAACCACTATCTACTCTTATAATTTATTTTTGAATTTCTTTTATGTCAGTAAATATATTGTCGATGCAAGTGGCACTAGACACAGCAATTCTAGTTGGTTCACAAAACAAATTATTTAAATTAAAAAACCGAAATAAGGCACTTTGCCACGCCTCGTCACCGCTCTGGGTTTGTTTCAAATTCTTTTACTATCCATGCTATAGGGCTCTGGAACGCACTTCCCAAGCATATCCGCTGTGCTAAATCTACACTTGTCTTCAAACAGAAGTTAAAAGATCATTATTTAATCAAATGCAAAATTAAATGTTTCTGTGTACAGTTTCGTGCTTCTAGTGATATTATTCTGTATATAAATATATTTTTATAATATTTATTTAATATAGTACATTTATCTAATATTCATGTAAGTACATCTATATATTATATGTGTTTATGTATGTCTGTGTATGTGTTTATATAAATATCCAAAATTATCAGTATAAACATCATAGTATTAGTATTAACATAGGTTTAATTTTAACTATTTGTTCTTTTTTGTTTGTTTTATACTTATCTGCTAGTTAGTTAAGCCTAGTTTTATTGCACCACCAATTAATATATTAAGCTTGTGGTTAGCTGGTAGAGAATGCCCTATGGCATTCTGTCCAAAATAAATAAATAAATAAATAAGGCAAGCAATCTGGTGCTTAATGAGCTATTTCCTAAAATGTCAAACAATGATTTTTGAATTGCTGATTTTATTCAGCACTTCTTCCATAACTAATTCAAAATTATAATACATTGCACAAGGCGGCTTATATACACTCACAATAATGAGATGCTCAACTTCTATACAGGACAACTCGACAGTTCGCTCAACTAAAAGGCTCAAAATGTCTTTACGTTTCTTAAAATTTAGCCGTTTATTAACTTAAATTAAAGAGCCACCATGGATTGCATTTACTCGGCTGAACGAACTTCCCACCTGGTGATTAGTGAAATTGATCAGAAACTGATGGCTGCGTAGCCAGTGTTCAGTGATACATAAAATGTTTATATTTTGGCAGTTTATGATCAGTTAAATTTCTAGTTCTTTCTGAGACATTTCTTGTATATTTATTTTAGTAGGACAAAGTATTTTTACAACTTTAACAACTTTATTACCAACCAAGGTAAAGGGTAAACTATAAATATTTCTGTACTCAAGTCACGTTAGTATCATAAACATATTGCTAATCAATGAAAGCTTTTATTGAAATAACTATCCTTTGGCCGCGGCTCCACTCGCTCTAATTTCGGTTATCGGCGCAAGTTCTAGATCATATTGAACACTCTGCTATAACGAGCTTTGACTGTAGCTGTAGTTCGTCCATTAAAGAAATCGTTTATAGTTATTCTATAGTTTATCTAGGATAAAACGTAGCAGACTTTTGATATATTATTATAGTCTTCGAGGCGTGATCGGTAATAACCTGGGTTTTGTTTTATTTTACAGAATGAACTTTGCAAAACTTAAATACTTACCTACCAGGCAATTTGACATTTTTGGTGATAATTTCCTTAACGTGCAATAAAACCAAAGTCACATATACAAAAAAGAATTGGATCTAAAATTTGAAGGGTAGAAAAATATATACATAAACAACTACATAATATAAGCTGTAATTTAAACAAACTCTATGATATTTTCAGTAATATTTTAGTAAGTACCTAATTGGGAAACAATTTGCCAAATAAGAAAATATATATAACATCGATTCCAGCCCAGTCTTGCACGTAGAGAAGGCATAATGAACAAAGTGTTTAAATATATAAAATAGAAATGTTTTGATATATAATTAAGTGTAATACTTTCAAGTGTACGCTAGGTATACCATTAGAATAAGCTATACTGATAGCTAATCCAACATTTTCTTGGTAATCAAATTTTATTGCGTTTTTTTTATATTAAAGCGGTGTGTTGGTTAGGAAGCCCTGACGAAATGTAAACAGACATGGTACAGTCTAGCATACGTATTAGTTCGAGAATTTTCTACTCGGTACTAGATGGCGCTTCGTAGTATATATAAAGACGGGAAATTTGTCATCGCTGCAGTGAATAAACAAAACCAGATTAAAACGTTTGCAAGTTTTCAACTAGAGTCTTCTGTTTGTTAAATTTCTATTTTGCCTATAAAAATGTCGTTAATCCCGTATTTCTTCGACGACTGGGGTTTCAGACGCCCTCGTTATCTTATGGACCAAGATTTCGGCATGGCTTTATCTCCGGACGACGTGCTGACTGCTGTTGTTCAACCATTGCTTCAAAGAGATTACTACAGACCTTGGCGTCACCTCGCAGCTGCTGCACGAGATGTTGGATCAAGTATAAAAGCCGACAAAGACAAGTTCCAAATCAACGTGGACGTCCAACATTTCGCACCAGAAGAAATCTCCGTTAAGACAGCTGATGGATTCATAGTGGTGGAAGGCAAGCACGAAGAAAAAAAGGATGAGCATGGCTACATATCTCGACAGTTTGTACGAAAATATGCACTTCCCGAAGGAACAACCCCGGAGACTGTGGAGTCAAAACTATCTTCGGATGGTGTGCTTACTATCGTAGCTCCAAGGAATATTCCAGAAGCGATCAAGGGTAAAAGAAACGTACCTATTGCCCAGACTGGTCCCGTTCGTAAGGAAATCAAAGATCAAAGTGAAGTTAACATAATGCAAAATAAACATAAGTCTTAGTTTTTAGTATCTACGTCTGTGTTTTGTGTAATTTAATTGTGTCATAAAGTGTACATAAACCCGACTGATTGTATTATAAGTTTGTTTTCCTACTTACTGTTACTGTACTGTACTGTAATAAATCTTAATTTTAAGCTCTTTTAGTAGTTTCATTATTATACAAACAATTTTTTTACCTAACTCCGTACCCAATCCTGACTCGCTTCTTATAATATTAATAAACTATCCTACCACGATCACGATACGAAACGAACTACGTTAAGCATATTCCGTCCGCGACCACGGTGCATGAAACTGCCGAAGGAAAATTATCGTGGTAAGACCCGTTTAATTTTAACTTGTCAGAAACTGGCAAAGGGGATTTTTTATTCTCTTCCTTTAATTTTACCACTTATAACTTAAAAGTTGATAATATCAACGTATTGGACATTTAAAAGTCACCTTAGTCAAGATACACTGCACCAAAGGCAGTGTTACAAGTTACGATGATAGGTTCATCCCTGTTGTAACGTAGGGAATAAAGTGGTTGGAGAATATCCCCCTTCATCATTATGTGGGTGTGTGTCGTCACTAGTTATCCAGGGATAAATCGTTTATAATTATATTTATTTCTCATAATATTTGTGATATATCAATTTAATGATACTTTTGCTCACATCATATAGGTATATCTCTATACTACGTGTAACATAAGTGTGAAAAATAATACAACTACCTTATACGAAACAACTGTCCAAAAAAAATTTACCTTTCATATTAAGTTCGATCACCTGATCTTTGACTTAGTTTACGACATCACATTTTTTTTTCGAGATTTTGATCTATGATTTTTGGGGAAATTTGTTAAGTATAAAAAGCAGAATTATCTCCTGCGTTATTATTTCACACTTATGTTACACGTAGTATAATAACAATCGCGACACTTGTCTCCGAAGGGGTTGTCAGAGATGCCTTTATCAGCCACGGTTCACCGATAATATTCCGCCCCACAAACTTGATACGTGGTGAGCCTAACGCACATTTGTTTTGCTTAATAATGAACAATTCCTTTTAGATTATGTAAGCAATGTTGTTAGTCAGAAGCTGACATGTATTAATGTTCAACAGGGACTATAGCAAAACCGCCCTTCTTCGTAATATATTTGTTGTGTGACACCGCATGTTTCAAAAATCTAAAAAATATTATGATAATAAAGTTTTATAGATACCTACTTCTAAAATTGACTTCAACAAAATCGGTTCGTAATTTATTTAAATATCTGCAATAATTCTCATTCTACGGAAATATGTGGTGTGATGTGATGGTTTATTGTAATAAATTTGTTTCTAGACCAATCATCGCATTGATTTTTCAGTATCGCAAAATTCCAAAAGGTAAAATTCGAACGTTCCATTACTTTGTCTCACGCTCGCAACAAAAATCGATTTTGCCCACTATTTCTGAACAGCGAACTTAATATCTCCACGCGTTCTTAAGTAAAAGGGTCTTATCAGACAGACAAATTTCTTTTTTTAATGTATTATGACTACAAATTAACGAATTTCAAATTTTTAGTGTGATATTTCATGATTCTAGGACAACGGAAGGTACCCCATAGGTATTGACTTATTTGTAAGAGCCTACGTACGTTCTCTCGTTCTTACCTACCTACCTCTTTAGGCAAAGCATAAAGTATCTACGGTGCATCTCATGACCTTGAGTAATGAAAGAGTGAAAGAAAAGCAAGCGAGGGATTCAAATTGCCAATAAAGTAACAAGATGGTTCAATATTTTTCGTAATTTTTCTACTTCCGACCAACCTCGAAAGTTCTAGATCAAAGATGACTTATACGTCTAGATACCGTGTCCGAAAAAACATCAAACGGAGTATTGCGAGCCATTTGCCTATCAATTTGTGTGTACAGCTAATACGTCATATCATTTTTACATCTGTGTGCGTAATTTTGGTGTTACCAACCTTAAAGTGATTACCCTAAATTCGGGAGGTCTTACTTTTATACGGTACTACAATTTATTTTAACTTACAATGTACCCGCTGTGGTGAAATATTATTTTGAGATAAAACGTAAGCCTTTGCGTTGACCATGGCGAAATAATGCATGTTAAAACCTTAAAGAAGGTGCCTAATATTATATACTGTAGTACTAAAATATAGATGGATGCACAAAATAAAATCCATCCTTCTCTACCATGTGACAATAGCCATATTTTGTTGACAAGATTGTTTTTAATAGGTCTTATCAGCTATCGCATCACAGAGCCATTGAATTCGTTTTGTTCGCCAAATGTCAACAAACAAAATAGCTGTTCATTATTTTTAAAGAACATCCACTGTTCTACCATCTGTACATGTGCAGCCAATGCGTTAAATGCTGACCGTAACTGCCGCCAAATTTAACATAGAGCGCATTCATTTTTAGTCAACATATATATCAAATGTGCACATAGAAAGCATGCACATTCAATGCGTAAATATTAGAATAAAAAGTCCAAAGCCTGACGTTAACGTTACAGCTGGTTTTAAAGAAAAGATATTTTTTAAAACTATGTATGTATTTTAAGATACAATAATTAATTCATTCCGTAGTTCATAAAATACATGATAAGTACTACTTTTTCTATAGATACTTTCATCTAACTGTTATGTTTTTTTTTATTTAAACGTTGCAGAAGTCCAGGGTAAAGGTTTATGTTTTATAGATACTATGTGTCACAGGGGTCATTAACATATAAATACTTTATCAACCTGAAATAATGTAATGTAGGTTTACTTCAGGTGAAAGATATGAATAGTCGTTTCAGTGTTCGCCTTACTAAACTTGGGATGGGAAATGAAGGTACACAGACAGAAAAACTTTTGTTGTTTGTTTTGCGAAAAAATATTTTGAAAACTTATTTTGTAACTCAAATATAGCAAACAGATTAGTTTAAAAGCTTGTGAAAAGTGATATTATTTTTTCATAAACCCTTCTTTTTTCAATAGTTTCTACGCGATTTTATTGCACAAATCGTCATTTTCATTACTTTACGTGTTACACAGTTCGCGGTGACGCACAGATTACGTATAAAAAGTCTGGTACTCGGATTGGCCCGTTACGTGTGCTTGTATACGGAATCTAGAGGTATAAGTCATCTTTGTTCTAGATCTTAAAAAACATCGGCTGCTGTGTATGTGAGCCCTTTTTGTGGGCTTCTAACAGATGTGTCAAATATAAAAAGGGAAATGTATTTATGTAAGTATGTTTTTCCACATATTTCTCAGAAACTACTGATCGGACTTTGGTAATTTTTTTTGCTTAATAGATATAGTTTAAATAAGGGGAATAGTGCAAGATTTAGCAAAATCGGTTATTTCAAAATTATGTTTTTGAATTTAACTTTAAGGGTATGGCATACCCTAGCTGAATCGTGCCACTTCGGCCAGTGTACAAATACATATTACACTATTGAAGCATACAAACAGACATGGTTCCGCGTACGATTGGCACTAGCATGTGACCGCACGTTGAAAATCTCGATTCAAATATTAATTTGCAACTATAAAATCAGGAAATTCACTGGGTATATTAATACATATAATATGATTTGAGAATCAAGAGAATATCATTTTAAGTTTACCAAACAACTTGAATTAAAGCCCAAAAATAGAGTGTCAGAATTTATATTTTATATTTGTATATTAGCAAATCCAATAAATTAAGGTTTGAACTGTAACTTATATTCTGGCAAACTTCACTCGTTTGGGTATGCTATCACCTTCAGGATGAGAAGGAAGGACCTTTTGACTTTTTAGTGAGTTTATAAAGACACTGTAGTATATTGGTACCTTTTTCATTGACGGAGCATTTTAAATTTGTTAGAGTTTGATGATACTTCACTAAAATCTATGTGTGTAAGTGTTTGAGCCGAAGGACTATCATATAATATATAACATACTGTCTTAGTTCTGCTAAGTGAGAGAGTAAGAGGCTCGTACTGGACTGAGGTTTTTATCACATAGAATGTCATACAATTTAAAAGATCAGATGAAACAGAAAGTTTACGGTGCCAATCACTTTAAAGATTCACTCGGGAAACAATGATGGATAATTCAGCACAAAATGTTGCACATACATAATAGCCGCTGAGATTAATAGGTAAATAAACTAAACTTTTACCTCCTCATCTATAATATGAGTTGAATAATTATATTGTTTCTGGGGTACCACAGTAACTGTCCGTGATTGTTTCGGGACAAAGTTGCTTTTTAGGGCTTTGACCGGCCAAAAAGTGACGTGTCCCACCTTTTCGGCTTTTGTTGGGCTTTTGGATGTGCCTAACTACGGTGCAGCGCGGCCAAAAGATGGCAGGTAGGTAAAACTATTTTTTATTTTTGGATAATTTAAAAAAAAACTGTAATTAAATAAAAATTAAAACTAATAAACAACTCTAATACGAACGTGACCTATAGTTTATTAATATAATAGTAAGGCTTTAAAAGGCATGGTTTGGCCATAAAAAATAATTGTCAGTCTTTTAGGGCAAAGTCTGGCCTTATACAGCGCAGAGGCTTTAATATTTTAAAACCTGGCAACTTTGGTTGTGGACGATCAATAGGTCAGATGTTACGTGCTAGAACGAGATGAAAGATGTTTCCATTCTTCTTACTTAGTTGCCAATTACTGCCACCTAGTGTCGAGTAGCACCTACTTTCTAGAGATGACTGGAAGGTAAGGTATGTCCTACATTATGTATAGTGCCAACAGCGTTAACAGTCAAATTCGTCTGCTACAAATTTCGTAAAGGTACTTAAATAAACATATATGGATATTATTGTTACCATGAAATATGGATAAAAGCAAATAAATTGTTTGATGAAACTTTCACATAACTTACTTTCTACCCAGATTATTTGCATTTCAGCGTTATTTCTTACGTAGGTATATTACCTATAGTGAGTGAATGTGGGTTTTTTTTACACAAACTTTATTATTACCATCCAAGTTGAAGGACAAACTCCGTGGGCAAACTATAAATATTTCTTCACTCAAGTCACGTTATTATCAAACACATATTGCTAATCAATGTAAGCGCAAAAGCACATTTTTTATTCATAAAATACTACTAAAAAACGGTTTAATTTTATCAGCTCGCCTTGTCTAACTCTTCGCTTGTCTACTAGTCTTTTTCTTAAAACAGCTGGACACAGTACTAATTTTTACAATCATTCTTTTACTGTAAAAGCCATTAGTCTTTGGAACTCTCTGCCGATAAAAATAAGGCAAATCCAGTCGCTGCCTGTTTTCAAGAATTCGTTAAAATCTTATTACTTACGTACTACTTCCTAATTTTCTATAATTTTGACCAACCTCTGGTTATTCAAACATATCTATTTTTATTACTTTATTTATTGTATGTATGTTTATGTATTCATATTATATAACCATTTATTTTATGTATTTGTTTAAGTAATTATATTAAGTATGTATATGTATTTTATGTATATGTATTTTATCTATATAGTAAGTACAAAGGTATTTATGAGTATTGTTATATTCTTTATTCTTCCTTATAATTTTACTTATGATGTTTTATGTATCACATCTTCCTGTCAATATTACTCTACCCTAAGGTTGCCTGGTAGAGATCGCTTTTAAGCGATAATGCCGCCTTATTGTGCTATTTCCTCTATTGTATTTCTTTTTGTGTATTTTAAATTGTGCAATAAAAAATATATTATATATTATTGTAAGTACATCATAAAATAGACCAGAGCTTTTATAGAAATAACTAGCCTTTGCCCGCGGCTCCACTCGCTGTAATTTCGGTCTCCGATAACGAGCTTCGACTGTAGCTGTAGTTTATCCATTATGGAATTCGTTTATAATTATTCTATGGTTTATCTAGGATAAAACGTAGCCAATTTCCTTCAAAGGTACTGCAGACTTTTGATATATTATTATAGTCTTCTGGGCGTGTTCAGTTTTAACCTGGGTTTTGTTTTATTTTACAGAATAAACTTTGCAACACTTAAATACTTACACCAGGTAATTTGACATTTTTTGGGTAATTTGTATGCTAGGTATAACAGCCATACTGATAGCTAATATAACATTTTCTTGGTTCTCGAATTTAACTGCGTTTTTTTTAAGCGACGTGTAGGTTGAGAAGCCCTGACGAAAGGTAAACATACATGAAACAGACTAGCCTACGAAATAGTTCGAGAATTTTCTACTTGGTACTAGATGGCGCTTCGTAGCATATATATAAAGGAAATTTGTCTGTGCTGCATTGAATAAACAAAACTTGAGTATAATATTCGCAAGTTTTCAACTAGAGTCATCTGTTTGTTGAATTTCAATTTTGCCTATAAAAATGTCGCTAATCCCGTATTTCTTTGACGACTGGGGTTTCAGACGCCCTCGTTATCTTATGGATCAAGATTTCGGCATGGCTTTATCTCCGGACGACGAACTGACTGCTGTTGTTCAACCATTGCTTCAAAGAGATTACTACAGACCTTGGCGTCACCTCGCAGCTGCTGCACGAGATGTTGGATCAAGTATAAAAGCCGACAAAGACAAGTTCCAAATCAACTTGGACGTTCAACATTTTGCTCCAGAAGAAATCTCTGTAAAGACGGCTGATGGATTCATAGTGGTGGAAGGCAAGCACGAGGAGAAAAAGGATGAACATGGCTACATATCTCGACAGTTTGTACGCAAATATGCACTTCCCGAAGGAACAACCCCGGAGACTGTAGAGTCAAAACTATCTTCGGATGGTGTGCTTACTATCGTAGCTCCAAGGAATGTTCCAGAAGCGATCAAGGGTGAAAGAAACGTACCTATTGCTCAGACTGGTCCCGTTCGTAAGGAAATCAAAGATCAAAGTGAAGTTCCTAATGGAAAGTAAATAAAAGTCAGTTTTAGGTTTGGTCCGTATTTATTGTATTTTTATTATGTTTTAAATGTTTTCAAAGTAAATAAAAGTCTTAGTTTTTAGTATCTACGTCTGTATTTTGTATAATTTTATTATGTTGTTAATGTACATAAACTCGACTGATTATATTATAAGTTTGCATTACCTACCTACCGCTAATAATAAATGTTAAAATTAAACTTTTATGGTAGTTTCATTGTTATACAAACAGTTTTTCTACCTAACTCCGTACCCAATCCTGACTCGTTTCTTATAATATTCTTAAATTGAACAGGTCCTACCACGATTACGATACGAAATGCCCTACGCATAGTCCGTCCGCGTCCATGGTGCATGAAACTGGCGAAAAACAAAGTAACGCGGTTCAATTTAACTTGTCAAAAACTGGCAAAGGGGGTATTTTAATTTGATCACTTATTACATAAAAGTTGGTAATATGAATGTATTGGACATTTAAAAAGCCACCTTAATCTAGATACTTAATAATAAACAATAATTACTTTTAAATTATATAAGCATTGTTGTTTGAAGCTGACATGTATTAATGATCAACAGGGACTTTAGAACTAGCCGTCCTTCTTCGTAATATATTTGTTGTGTGACACCGCATGTTTTAAAAATCTAAAAATTATTATTTTAATAAAGTTTTATAAATACCTACTTGTAATTAAAATTGATTTGAACAAAATTGGTCCGTAAGTTATTTAAATACGGCATTTAATTCTCATTCTACGGATATATGTGGATGTGAATTTAAATTAGGTAGGTACCTAATTTTTTTTTTTTTTACTACGTATAAATCATCTTTGTTTACGACCCTCAACAACTTTCTTATGCGACAACCAAAGATGACTATTTATTGGTGACTAGCTTCTGCCGGCGGCTTCGCCCGCCCTTAATTTCGTTATCGGCGTAGGTTCTTACGGCAACTCCTCAACTATAGAAAAAAAGCATACAATCAAATCTTTCCTCTTTAATGGCATAATACATTCGTGTCTGTGAAACCATGGAAATACACATACAAAATTTCAACCTAATCGGTTCAGCCGTTTAGAAGTTATGTGAAAAAGGAAGTAATTACGTAATTAAGTAATTAGGAATGTACGGAAGGCTAATTCTTACTACCCGTTTTCCAGTAGGAATGAAGCATTTTCCCGCGGTAAAAAGTAGTCTATGTTCATTAGGGATAATGTCGGCTTCTAATGGTAAAACAATTTTTCAAATCGGTTCAGTAGTTTCGGAGCCTATTCAGTACAAACAAACAAACAAACAAACAAACAAACCATCAAACCTTTCCTCTTTATAATATTAGTATAGACAACAATTTGTGTTAGTGAATTTTCCGGGTTTTATATTTAAAAAGAAAGGAACCAAACCCTTAGAAGATAAGTCAGTTGTCATAGACAAATATCTCAAGAACTGTTTTTGACCTACATACATAATATATGCTTAGAAGTGGTTTCTTAAATCTAACACGGCCAAAATACAAAACTGAAAAGAAAATGTTTTGAATAATCAGGTCAAGTGTCATATGTAATTTTTTTTATACTTTTATGTGACAGCTTTTGAGCTTAAGCCAAATTAAAAATGTATAAAAAATTGACCCTGTATTTTCTTAGTCGACAATACAAAAAAAAATCTGAAATAAAATTGATATAGATACCTATACTTATCTTTTTTGGAAAGGAAAAAATATTTCTTTTATCTCTTGAGGAATTTAGATATACCTTTCGAACCCGTAGTCAAACAAGGAACCTTTGTAGTTTTAGCTATGGGCCATTAATCCGACCATTTACCGACGTTGCCGACCCTTCAAAAATCTAATTATTTCTGTCTTAAAGAATCCTACACGGCGGTTCCTAACGAAAACCATGGTAGGGAGCTCATTCCTCTACCTAAGCGTAAATCCGCTAGTAAAATATTAATTGTTTTGGAAATAAAATTAGTGAAGTCTATCTCTCTTATACGTAAAGTGGAGGTAAATTTTCTTCTATTACCTTATCAGGAAAATTTAAAATTATTGTGAGGTTTACTAGTCATCTTTTCAAAATTATGCTCCATTTTTTAATATTTGGCTGCAAGTGGCCATTTTTTGTTCGTTTCGGTCAATATATTACCAAATCAGGAAAATACAAAAAAATTACCCAAATTTAAAATTATTGTGAGGTTTACTAGTCATCTTTTCAAAATTATGCTCCATTTTTTAATATTTGCCTGCAAGTGGCCATTTTTTGTTCGAGTCGGTCAATATATTACCAAATCATGAAAATCCAAAAAAATTACCCAAATTTAAAATTCTTGTCGTTATTTTACATTAGATTTGGAGCAAAGTACCTATTACAGACAGACAGACACTATATCATTATCATACGTTTTGATAATAATTCAAGGTTATGAAATGTAAATGTTAGAAAGTTGGTTTCTTAACACAAGCAAGGCGACCTGAATTTAATAGAAATATACAAACAACAATACGTAGATAAGGCTATACGATTGGGCTTTGTTAGTAATGCACAGCAGTAACTAAATAAAGCTGTCATTTAAATAGATATGTACGAGTGAAATAAAAAAGAGGAGTCGAGTGAGCCTCGCACTCGCCTCGGTTGAGAAGCCCTGACAAAACGTAAATAGATTAATAGCAGCCTTTTCGTGATGGTTCGAGAATTTTCTACTCGGTACTAGATGGCGCTTTCTAACATATATAAAGACGGGAACTTTGTTAGCTCTGCAGTGAATAAACAAAAGTTGAGTGATTCATTTGTAAGCTTTCAACTAGTCTTTTGTTTGTTAAATTCTATTTTTCTATATAAAAATGTCGCTGATTCCATATTTTTTTGACGACTGGGGTTTTAGACGCCCTCGTTATCTCATGGACCAAGATTTCGGCATGGCTCTATCACCGAACGACGTGCTGACTGCTGTTGTTCAACCATTGCTTCAAAGCGATTACTACAGACCTTGGCGTCACCTCGCAGCTGCTGCAAGAGATGTTGGATCAAGTATAAAAGCCGACAAAGACAAGTTCCAAATCAACTTGGACGTTCAACATTTTGCTCCAGAAGAAATCTCGGTGAAGACGGCTGACGGATTCATAGTGGTGGAAGGCAAGCATGAGGAGAAAAAGGACGAGCATGGCTACATATCTCGACAGTTTGTACGAAAATATGCACTTCCAAAAGGAACAACCCCGGAGACTGTAGAGTCGAAACTATCTTCGGATGGTGTGCTTACTATCGTAGCTCCAAGGAATGTTCCAGAAGCGATCAAGGGTGAAAGAAAGGTACCTATTGCTCAGACTGGTCCCGTTCGTAAGGAAATCAAAGATCAAAGTGAAGTTCCTAATGGAAAGTAAATAAAAGTCACAGTTTTTAGTTTGGTCTGTATTTATTGTATTTTTAATATGTTCTTAAATGTACATAGACTCGACTGATTGTTTTTTAAGTTTGTATTACCTACCTACCGTTAATAATAAATAGTATTAAAATTAAACTTTTATAGTGGTTTCATTATTCTATGTGATGGTTTCTGCCTATTTATTGATACTAATATAGATAAAAAAATATCAACGCTAAATTCGCTGAACCAATTTAGAGTAAATTTGGTATGAAGATAGATTGAGTCCTGGGAAAGTACGTAGGATAGTTTTTATACCAAAGATGACTTATACTGAAAGATTTAAATGTTCTCGCGAAAATAACTAAATCAGAGTTGAAACGAACTATAGTTTGCAAACTTCGTAAAGTAGAAATTCCAAGCCGATAACAGAATTTATGGCGGGCGGAGCCGCTGTCAAAATCTAGCTTCTCATAAAATTAATGATGTACTGTATCAATTTGATAATACTTTCGCTCATATTATAACTACATTTAATTATAGTATACGATCACTACACTTACGCCCGAAGGGGTGGTCAGAGGTGTTACAGTTGTATGCCCGTATCATGCAGGTTTCGCCAATGGTATTCTGTCCATCAAACGTGACAGGTGGTGAGCCTATTCCATCGTGGATGTCGCACTAAATACATACCTACATATTATTAATTTTGTGTCGCCAATAGTCGTAATGCCGGGCCGCACAAACTAGAGTAATATTTCATACACTTTACAATTAACATATTATAACAATATTAGTTGCCCCTTACCGGTAATCGAACCGACCACTGCGCACTCGCGAATATAAAAAAAACATTTTATTTCGACCGAGAGATTCCACAGAAATCTATTTTCCTTCGTCGGGATTTTGTCACAAACCAGACAGACAGACAAAGAGGTACGATACTCGTTTCATAATGGTTTTTATTTTATAAATTTGATTATTGAATACGAATCAAAAATAGTATATTTCGTACGGAGTACAAAATGACGCTTTTTTTTTACCCGAGGGAAGAAGCAGCAGTCTATTAGAATGTATGATTATGCGACGCGGCGCGGCACGGGCGCCCAGCATCATTCTCTGAACTTGTGGAGTTGCCGTTGAAATCCTACACTGATCACCGAATTTAGAGTGGATGGAACCGCGGGCAAATTTAGCATGGAGATAGTTTGAGCGCCGGGGAAGAGCATTGTCTTCTTTAAAAAGGTCCAGTGTGAGTCGGTATTTTTCTATAATTGAGGAGCCGTTGCCGTTGAAATTCTACATCGATTACCGAATTTAGGGCGGGTGGAACCGCGGGAAAAAGCTAGTTTGAATATATTTTATTTTTTAACCTCTCAATCTTATCTATCAATAACTAGATGGCGACAGAGAGAACAAACTCTAAAAACGTATTCATGAGACAGGGCAAAAAAAATGTACCCCCGAAAGAGACAGGTAATAATTACGTAATATGGTAATGAGCAAAAATTATGGCTTTACACTTTGTTGAACAAAATGCGAATATGCCAACTTGTACATGGCACTTTCGACCTTTTAGTTTTTATTGCAGATAGCGTCTCTGTGAAAAAGTACTCGGAGTGCACCTCGCTCAGTAGTTAGTTCATGAAGTACGTGGTTTTGGTAGAATTAATAAAATAATCTGTTGGTTATTTAGTCTTGTCTTGTGACCGCGGCGTGAGCTTGTGCCTATTGATTGTGTCTCTGACCTCTAGATAATATACAAGTACGTCCCAAAGCGAACCGCATAGCTCTAACAGTGGTCTGAAAACTTTTTTTTTCTGATTAGAAGTCCTGTGTAAGGTTGAATAGGTATTAGCATGATTAGTGTAGCAGTTAACCAGCCATTGACAAATGAATGTAATGGGCAGGCCACATCGCTCGTCGAACCGATAATCGATTGGGAAGAAAGGTTTTCGAGTGGCGACCACGGATCGGTAGGCGCAGCGTGGGACTGCGTCCTACCAGGTGGACAGACGACCTAGTTAGAAGCGCTGGAGGCTGTAATTTATATATAAGGCATGCTCACGTTTCGTAGTGGACATCTTTCGGCAGAGAAGACCACGATGACGATGTCTTTTATGCTTATAAGTGAAGTCCTAAACAATATTTGTAGTAAGTTGAGTTATAAAAAAACTTACAATCAATGGGTAGGTATGTAATAACTTGTGTCGTTCAAACATACTTACATAATCATAAGATTAGATTTATGGCTGGCGAAAATTTAAACAACAACATTCTAAAAATGAATTTTATTGGCTTACACGCTTGTTAACTATAAAAATTACTTGAAGATTTGTAGTTTACTCGAAGAAAATTATTATATGGCTTGTATTGTTTAGAATATGTCTCAGATTGTGACATTTCTAACTCTATTGTCACAATTTTCTTATGGGAAGAGCACATTTCGTAAGTTGCTTTCATTTCTTTCCGATTAATTATCACATTTTTCTTTTTTGATTTTTTTTTTATTTTCAACAGACGCGTGTGTTCCAAACACGCAGTTTTATAGGAATGATCAACTCTGTCGCTGTGACAGCCTTGGCCGATGGAGTGAAGCCAATTGTAGAACCGCAAGGCGACCGCAACCATGCTTGCCCGGCCAAGTAGTCTGGCAGGGTTGTTCCCAATGCATTTGCCAAGAAAACAGAAAACTTTTGTGTTCTAACGCTAGATGTTCAGGGAATACGCCTTCCAAATTTAGTCAGCGAAAACATATAACTGATCCTATATTATCATCATTAGGACCCTCTTGTACACCCTCAAGATATTACTATGTATCGTGCATGCTCTGCCAGTGTCCAGCTTCAGGTCTAACAGCAGATGCTACATGTGTCGTTGAAAATGATTGTGCTAAAACACCTGAATCAACAGAACTATCTTTTCGACAGCTAAATTTTACAGATAAAATAATGTGTTTGCCAAATATTATGTATATTTTTAAATGTTTACATTGTTTATGTTCTAAAATTGGACACTTTGCTCCTGAAGGTTGTACAAATGCTTGTGTAGCGAATCAAGAATCTTTACGAAGACCGAAATGCGTACCGAAGAGTTACTATAAAAGAAATTGTAACATCTGTCTTTGTCCTGACGATGGCCAGCCGAATGAGCATTTTTGTACCCATCACGAATGTGATGAGGAGACGCGACCTGTCATGTTAAAAACTGAAACTACTAATTGTATTCCACACACGTTCACTACTTCAAGATGTCTCTATTGTGACTGTAAAGCAGGTACAGTAGACGAAAATTCTTGTTTAGAATTAAATTGTATAAAGAAAAATGATTATAATGTTGTTAAAGATGAATGCATTCCTGGTGAAATGGTCCCAATGTGTATCGAATGCTTCTGTTTAAGAAACGGCACTACAATTGATAGATATTGTTCAAGGAGTTGTTCGTATCAAAGAAAGATTAACATACTGGAAAGTATTTTAGACGATAGTTCGCGAAACAACAACCTTATAGATCAAGATGCTATGAAATTGAAGACTGTATCAGAACTATGTGATCCTAATACAATATATTTTGAACACGGAAGATTTTGCATTTGTCCAGAGAATGCCAACACTAATTTCAAACTGTGCGCCACAGTTACAAGAAATTTGGATTTATCGAATTCAGGAAAAGTCAATACGTTAATGCAAGACGTTAATCAAATAAACATAGACTTCAATATTACTTGTAAACCGAGTACCTTTATTGAATTCGACTGCAATACCTGTTTTTGTTCCAAAAATGGTACCATAGATCCTAAATGGTGTACATATAACGACTGTAAAGCTAAGAAAATAGCCCAACAATCCTACAAGTCCTCTAACAAAATTAATGTGAAACATCGCAGCGGCACCTGTATTCCCGGATCAATTTCAAAAGAAAATTGTAACTTTTGTATATGTCCTGACAGTGGATTTTTAAAGGACAGGGCATGTACTCGAAACGACTGTACTGGATTCGTCCAAATGTCATCTACTAATAAATTTAATTGTGAGCCTTTAGCTTATTATGAAGTTGACTGCAATATTTGTCTTTGCCCTCAAGATGGTCAGAAAAATGTTGCAAAATGTACAAAAAACCTTTGTAAAACAAATTTTTTGAGATCAGATTACTGTGCACCAGGACATCTTTTCAGTGATGAGTGTAAGGTTTGCGTTTGTCCACCTAACGGTGCCAAAATGGACAAAGTGTGTACAAACAATACATGTCCTGCCACTGCTACTGCTTGGAAACAAATCTTTAAGCTCTCTCAAATTATTTTAGTGAACCAAGGAATAGAAGAAAGTACGAGACACTTAGATTTATGTTTTCCAGGCGAAGAGTTTGTAGTTGGTTGTAAGCTTTGTGTATGTCCTGATATGGGTATCAGAGATTATGCTACGTGCAGTGAAGTACTGTGTAATGATGACGATTTAAAAAATAATAGAAGGGTGAGTCAAATTAATAACACGGTACAAATTGAGTTATCTAGAACCTAAAGGTGTCTTCTTAACCGTAATACGATTCCATATCAGCTTTTTCCCATACAACCAGGCACGTAGACCGTATTATAATCATACTTGCTATTTATCACTGCCGTAAAAAGCATGTTTAATCGTGAATGGCCATTAAATTATGAAATGACGAAAATTGTTGTTGGTTTAATAATTTACAGGCTTTTTATGGATGAATATAGTACGGGTCTTTAACTTAAAATACGGGCCCATCCGGAAGAAAGGATGAATGTAGACCAAATCATCGTCGATAAATTACCTAAGTACAATTACCAAAAAGATAGCAAATTCATAGTGATAAGGCCAAAATTTTTTCAAAATACAGCCATCAACATATCATATTTAAAAAATAAAAAACCTGACTGCAGAAATACTGATAACTAAACAGAAATTAAAACATACCAAATATTTAACTATTAGCAGACGGGACTCATTTTAAGGTAACTACTATAGTGTGAGCAATCATTAGATCGGTACACTATTCGAATATGCACTGAAATTATATTTTTATAATTACCACTATTATTTATAAGTGAATTAAGCAATTTTATAAATATATCTAATGGACATTTCTAAACTTTAGTGGAATAGTCTAACTCCCTGTTTTTATCTTATACAAGTATTAAGTACGCGCGTTTGCCAGCGGCTCTACACGCCCTAGAAGTTATTGGCGTAAAATTCCTACGGCAACTTCATGATTATACTAAAGAATTTTGTTATAGCAAGCAATAGCCGCAGCTATAGATCGTTCAAGTGGAATTCGGTCATAGTTATTCTCGCGGGAACTATGCAATTTTCCGGAATAAAAATATTCTATGTGCTATTCTAGACTATTTTTATCTCTGTGATAATTTAGGTACATCAAGATCTGATCAGCCGTCCTGGCGTGATTAAGACACAATTAACATTCATTCAAACTTTTGCAATAATAATACTAGACTACAATATTTTTCCCGCGTCGCCCGCTCTTCGGTTATTGGCGTAGAATTTCTACGTTCCAGGATCTAACCTATATGTGTGCCAAGTTTCATCCCGATCCGTCCAGTGGTTCAGTAACAAACATCCAAACTTTAACATTTATAATATTAGTAGAATTGCGAGTAGTATATAAACTCGTATATTTTAGCTTTTTTAACATTTTTTTTTGTTTTTTATCTGTACTTTTAACATTGATATATGTTTAAAATTATAATTGTGTTATGTTAACAGAACCATATTGAAACAATAAATATTGAAAGTAACAATGAAGTTGCAGTAGTTGAGAGAAGGCAAGATTGTTTTGTCTATAACATGAGCGCTCACCAACCAAGGGAAAGATGCACGCCAGGCTCCATGTACGTTATAAAGTAAGTAGTTTATACCTTTGAAAAACATTGTTCGACAACTTAAGACTTATTTTAGTCTATAAGGTCCGCCCGCGCTTAATTCGGTTATTGGCGTGAGATTCCTACACCGACTCCTTGATTGTGCTAAGAGAGTTTTCTTTCTCAGTTTCTTGAACTTTCCTTATGCCAAAGTACAATGGCCATTTTTTATCCATTATTAGACCAAACGAATTATGAATCCAAAGATGGTTTTGCTACACCTACAATATCTTTAAACGTCCTATCTGGCAACACCCCACACTATGGGATTGACGAGGAAAAAAAGTCAACACTTTGACATTTGTGACGTCACGGCACTTGTAATGATATTCGGATATTGTCTGAATAGAGTAGCTACGTCATGGTGTAGTAATGCGAAGATTTCGAAAGCAGTTCTGCGTGACATGTGGTGAGCCCGTGGCCGCAACAATACTTCTGTAACATTGTATCTGAATTTAGGTGACTTATATATGTTCCAGGCCCTTGATCACCAGCTTTAAAAAAAAAATAAGTTGTAGTATTGCCAATTTTTGAAAAGTTATAACAACTAAGATTTAAATTAAATTTATTTCAGATGTCAACAATGCATTTGCCCCTATGTAGGTAACATTAACATGTTCTGCCGACCGAGCCCAAAGGATTTTTACTGTGAACAAGCGTATCCAAATTACAATTATATTCCTATGGGTAGAAGGATCACTGCAGGTAAAAATAGGAGTGTGAAGATTTCATACAAAAGTCGATAACGTTTCTTCTCTTCATATTTCTTTATAGCAAACCTAGAATCCTTAACAAATTGTGGAAATCGGACTAGGCTTAGGGAGGGAGAAACGTTATATGTACAGTAGGCGACACATCGAGCTACCCACAAAAACATACCTATAACTAAAACGTTTCGCTATAGATAAATCGTAGGAAAGAGACTAAACATAAAAGTGTCTGCGAACATATTAGCAGCCAGTGTAAGACGAAATAATAAATTACGACTATCTCTCTTTCACGACTTTTTCGCTGCGTTGTGCCTAGGGTTCAAAGTCCATCAAGTTAAGGCTGATGTCTCGCCTACTGTACATATATATATAATACAAACAATGATGACTTATTTAGTTTTATAGTTGAGGTTTTATTAAAAAAATATGCTCTTTAGAATTACTGAAAACTGTAACTTTTATGTGTAGTTTCAGTAAATGATAATAATATTTCATTTCTTGTCTGTTCTCTATTTTATTAATTTATTTTCCAGAGCATAGTTTAAATAGTAATATAGTCCATCATAAAAGAAAGGAATTTTCGTGAAAGGTATGAGACACCGCACTTGCCGCCAATGTTTCAAACAATTGCAGTTCCTAGCGCTGGCTCACGCCGGTCGAAAGGCGCCCTCGAGAGCGACAACACAAGCCTCGCGGGGAGGCCTTGAGCGTTGGGCGCTATATGGGATGAGACTCCTTCAGAGTCTCGCCCCAAAAGCCCGGTGACGCAGTAATGGCTGCAACAGCCAACTGCATTGTCATTTAAAAAAAACAATGGCAGTGTATGCATTGACGAAATTTTGGGGTGTATAAAGAGAATGGCTTAAAAGAACGCGGAATAACTGTAGTCCTATTAAATGTACTTTAATTCTTACTTAACATATTTTTACCTTTTGCAGATAGCAATAATTCAGATACTAATACAACAGCAACTGAAAGCCCTATACCGGAAAAAAATAAAACAATAACAATACGACATACGCACACAAAATACAAGTGTAAAGTGCCAGGTAAAATAACAGATGAATGTTTCATTTGTGACTGTGAAACTGATCTTGTATTAATCGAAGAACATTGCTTTAAAAGTGATGCTCAAAACTGTACTGATAAAGAGCCTTCGTTTTTGGATAAAATAAATTATATTGTTGTATAGCATCTACTTAGATTTTTTATTTCGTAGCTTGCTATCACAATGTAAGTACATATGATGTGCTTCTACATAAGTCCAATAACTTCAGATAGTTTTATAGATTATTCAATTCAAGATGCAGATAACTTACAGCAGAAGACCACCAATGTCATGCACCAAAATCACGTAGGTTAATGTTTGTTTTATTATAAATGACTATTTAGACACTTTCACCTAGTGAAGTAATTTTATTTACTAATAAAAAAGTTTTGTAGGTACAAGCGTCGATCTCCCAGTCATAAATTTTTGGCAGGTAGATTTTCATAGAAAAAACTATGGGCACCACTGACTTAGAGGAATCAGAATAAGGCGGAAAAGATACCAATCTTTTAAGAATTTTAACCTAACTCTTACCTAGGTAATCATCAATTAGCCTTATTGTTAAGCCCGTGCCACCCTAGGTGGCAGGCAAGGTAGAAGATTGCCTACGGCGGCAAAATTTGGGGACGGCAAAACCGCTTGAAATAAACTTAAAAAAAGCCCATAATACACTAAAAAACACACAACCTACAAAAATATGTTTTATATTTTAATTTATTTATTTAAGTAACGAATTAAAATTAAAATGATATTTAATCTATGGCAAAGATGAAGATATAGACAATTCCTGAGTGGCAAATACAATACTTTTGGTTATTCCCCTATAGTAACGTCATGTACATACGTGCGTCCGTCCGTGTGACATAAGCCTTATTATACCACTATATTTAAAATTTCCATCATGACATTTAACAGGAAGATGTCTTATGTAAACCAGCATACAGTTTAATAAAAATTTGAGATTTTTTTTTTCTCACTTCTATTGTGTGAGATTTCATTAGATAAGTCTTCAAAAACGCAGTCATGCTTAAGTTTTTTTTCCAAGATAATATTCAACAGATTTTCTAAATTCTGGAATATTGATTCTTCAAGGACACGCTCGCATTTTTTTGTTGAACCTTTAAAACGAAAGGCTATTTTGCGATTATTTTAAAAAACATTGAAAGAAAATAGCAATTCTCAAACTAGTTTTTTGATAACTATCGTAGTTTTTGAAGTGAAAACTTTTTTGTGATGGGTAAAAACTGTTAAACTCGCGTCAGGTCACGTGTCCTGATCGAAAATTCGTAAGATGTCACTCGCGTTAGGACACGTGACCTTTATTTACATTAGGTTAGTTTTTATTTTTAGTATATGGCGATTATGAGTAGTACAGGGAGGTTGGATATGGGATTTTAATTCTATGACAGATTGAGCTGTCAAATATACAACGTCAAAAAAGTAAATAAACAAAAGTTATTATTTTAAATAAATAAATATGGATAAGAAGTGATGGGAATATGTTTTCACTTCTGCCGGCACTCCCGGAGTGCAACCCGTTTTTTTGTATAAACGACGTTTTATTGATTTTTCGCCAGATTTACGCGTTGGTTGTCGCCTTCACATTAGGCTAGGCAATAATAATATATAGTTCTATTGGGAGAAGTATGACAAATCGGCGTAAAATTATACCACATGGCATGGTTGATATATATGTCAAAATGAGGCCAATAAGCCCGGTAGCGATGGATTACCTGGTGAAAGGTGGGAGAGAGAGTTAAAGTACCGGTACTCCCTGCCTCAGAAAAAAATCTAGCGATAGTATTTGATTTACTAGGTCGAGTTTGGTGTCGTTTTCGGGTAAATCAGTGATGGGCGATTGGTAAACTCAATTATGTTGAGTTCCCTAGTAAAATATGACGCAATACTTAAATAAACTTTAGGTACATAAGAAAAGAAACTCTCATATTTTCAAATTATTATATATGTATATTTATGTCTTTATATTACATAATAACATAACAAAAAAAAAAACAATGAACCTAAAGATAAAAACCTTAAAAAATATAATAAAATATATTATTAAAAGGAGTCCCTTTAAGCAAGGTTCCAAAGATAATGGCAGCGTTCCCCTTTGAATAGCTAGACTAATTCTTTGTCCGAGGTACCTGCCAGCTCTTCGGTCTTTTGTGATGTCGACTAACCTTTTTGCTATTTCCTTAAAAAGCCTTATAGCTAGGGTTGCCAACTATACTCTTTTGAACAGTATTATACTGTTTTTTACTAAATTATACTTTTACTGTTGAACAAAAATAAAGTATACAAAATATTGTTTACATTTATTTAGTCAGAGTCAAACATTGACATGAACAAACAGACATATTTATACAGACTTCCGGAAGGCCTTCGACAGAGTGACCCATTTATTTTTGTTGCAAAAATTTGCCTACAATGGAATAAAGGGTAACCTGTGGCGGTGGTTTAAGTCGTATCTGACCAATCGCACCCAAAGAGTGGTCGTCAATGGGGATGAGTCTGATTTGGTTGCTGTTACTTCTGGTGTGCCACAAGGCTCGATCTTGGGCCCCCTTCTATTCATTTTATTCATGAATGATATACGTGATTGTTTGTATCATAGTAATTTCATACTGTATGCTGACGATCTTAAAATATACAAAGTCATTAATGGCATAGATTATCAAATTAAGTTACAATCAGATTTAGACCGTTTCACCACATACTGTGATAAAAACAACCTACATCTAAGTGTAGATAAATGTTAAGAAATATTGTTCACTAAAAAAAGAGAAAAATAATTACTCATATACCTTTTGTAGTACTATATTAAATAGAGTGGAAAATATCCGCGATCTTGGTATAACACTAGACGAAAAATTGCATTTTAATCTACATATTAGTAATATAATCAATAAAGCATATAAAATGTTAGGATTTGCTATACGAAGTAGTAGATGCTTTAAGAATCCTAGAACACTTTTCTTTCTTTATAAAACAATTATTCGGTCCCGACTAGAATATGGCATTTCCATTTGGAATCCTTTCTATAAAAAGTATAGCAATGAAATTGAAGTAATCCAAAAAAAAAATCTTACATACTTGCATTTTTAATGCTGCCGATCACTTTGTCCTATTCACATTTAATAAATAGATACAACATATTAAAATTAAGCGCTAGACGCACGCAATTTGGTTCGATGTTAATGTACGATCTATGTAACAATAAAGATGACTGTATTTCTTTGAATAATAAAATAAATTACAAAGTTCCTACTAAAACACATATGAGACAAGCACGTCCTCACTATCCCTTTGCTGCAGTTAAGGTCAGAACGAACACTGGATTGCGATCCCCCATGTACTGGCTTACACAGTCTTATAACAACTACTTTCACTCGGTACACATATTTCACCTAACTATTGGTAAATATAAGAATAATATCACAAAAACGCTCAAAGAAACAATGAATGTTGATGAATAGTATCAATAATGGAAATAATAATAATAATAACAAATATAATGAGCACTTTTATTGCACATGAAACAATAAATAACATTATCTATATTACTATCTAGTTAATTATTGTAATTATTATTATTACCTTGTTATCCTGCATAGAACTAGTATGTTTATATATTTTTTTCTATTCAGATTTCAGTGTTAGTACGAAAATATAATACAATTAGTAAGAATCTTATTAGTACCTGTGCTACAATATAATCAAGTAAAAACACCTAACTAATTACATGTATTTAGTTATAGCTACTGGAACAGTTACATTATTTTAATTGTACTCTTAAATTAACATTTGTATATTGATTTGAGGTAAACGATGCTGGCTTTACACTTATTATATCATATACTAAAATATTTGTTAACATATATTGTAAATGCTGTTTGTTTTCCTAAATAAATAGAAAAAAAAGATCTAAAGAAAGGGTGGGTTGGCTTTATTGCCCCATGAAAATTGTGCAATTCTAACAATATTTCGTACTTAGAGGTCGAATTTATAACCTACGTTTTCAAAATCGATTAAAAACTGATACCTGTAGATTTACTTCAGCAGCAGCACTACATCATTTAATATAATGTTGCGTTGGTTCATTTAAATCTCTAGTCGATGCAGAAGCTTTTAATGTCTAATTTGACTGTAATATAATCAAGAAAACGATTTCAGTGATTCTGCAATAACCTCGATGTTGTCGGCAAATCAAAGGTAAGCAATGTACTTACTCGCCTTGTTGGGGACCTGAAATTCGATAAACATGCGTTCGAGACGATTCGTAATGACTCTGAAAACAGCTTATGGACATGGCCACAGATTAAATAAAAGTTACTTATATGGCTCAGAAGCGAGATGGATATATTTTTCTTTAATAAGGCGAGGTCTCTTGTTTTTGAAGAAAAGAACAACCGCGCTTCTGTTCCAAGCATACATTATACATCCCGGCGTACAAGAGCCGCTTTCAGAATCTCTGACGTAATTCCGTCATCGCCCGCCGCCTTATTGCTCTTAAGCTGTTTCAAGACATTCTGATCTTATCCGCGATAACTTCGGTATAGTGTCGAGTTAATTTGTCTCTGATTTCTTCTGCAGTAATGGTGGCAGGAGTTCTTCTTTTGTTTTTTCTTTTTTCTGAACTGACTATGCAGTTGGCTGTTGCAGCCATTACTGCTTCACCGAGCTTTTTTGGGCGAGTCTCAGCCCGTATAGCGCCCAACGCTCAAGGGCTCCCCGCGGGGGGAGCCTCGGCTTGGGTTGTCTCTCTCGGGGGCGTCCCATCGACCGGCGTGAGTCTCGAACCCGAAGGTGAGTCACCGCCAGGAGGGGAGTTCCCCGTGACGCGGTTGCGGTTGCGATTGAGTGGGGGCGAGAAGCGCTCCGGCACTCTTTGATACCTCGTGTATCCGTCGTGCGCCAACGAACCCGGGGACGTCGTCGTCGTGTGACGTCCCTATTTGGGGAGGTCGTAGAGACCAATCTCGCTATCCGGACAGCGAGATCGTCATCTACGGCCGTTAGTACGTACCCAGGCCGCCTAACTATAGTTTTACGACCATGCCGAGGTCGGTCGGGGGGACGAGTTGAGATGTAGAACTGTCTATGGAACTTCTCAATCTATCTATCTATTCCAGGTCTGGTCAACTGCCGTCGCCCAGTAGTCAGATCTCAGGAAAACACTTTTGAGCTATCTCACTCATTCTACACTTGACTTGTTAAAGTGTCGTATATCGCTTAGTATGGTTTTCGAGATTTGTCTATTGAGCCGTGTATTCGGACCTATCAGATGAAGACTGTAATTTTATTTCGCACCGCACCTGCAAAAGGTAATGGCTGATTTTTTTCTTTTTTTTCTCCTTTTTTGCATAGAGCTTTTTAAAACTTAGCTTCAACCGCTTGGATAGTAATCATGCAATCATAGATATGCAAGTTCAGTACTATATACATATAGTACAGATAGGCAACGGCCCATACATTTACTGGAACACTAAGATTAGTTCTGTAATACGAGTGCGTGGCGCTAGTGCGCAAAACGGAAAAGATTTTTTTTTCTTAAATTCAATTATTACTAGCCAGCTTATAAATTACTTTTCTAATGTGGCTTTATAGATACCAAGTTCCATCCCAGACTAATATTTATATTGTTGTTCATCTACGAAGAATAGACCAAAGGACGTAAAATCAAACAACGTTCTCAAAGTTGACATTGTTTATTCATAAATATTCATGAAATGTACATTTATTTTCGATTTTCTTAAATTCTTAAGCTTATTACTTAGGCTGCAATTAATAATTATAAGACCATTTACGAAAGTTTTTGTTTAGTTTTAAACTAAAACTTCAATGTAATATATAGTATAGTTTGAACTTTCATTAATGTTTTAAAACAATATTCGTGTAAGATTATTGAAATAATAAAGAATGTTAGACAATACCTTCTAATACAAAATATCTGTAGATATTATTTTTTTGAGTATCATCATACCTAGGCACAGGCTTATATTTTTTGTTTCCTCTTCGTGCAAAAGAGATTTCTAAAATGTTAATAAACAATTATTTATTAATAGCTACTAATAGACTAGCTATTTTTAAAAAGTTGTGTATTTTCTGTATAATATACCTAAATTGATAATATGATAATTCATATTAGCAAATTCACCTAAATAAGGTTTGTACTATTACTTATGTTTTTTTCACGTCAAAAAGTGTACTCAGGACTGTAACAAAATTAATCAAATTCTTACAAACTTATCTCTCCTAATAATCTTAAAAAGTTCTCTATCGTAAATTACCATACAAGATTCAACCTTGCAATGATTATAGCGACACCTGCAAGGCAAAACTTCGTAAATCATTTGTCGTAAGTTTACAGAAGAGCGCGTCGAAGTTTCAAAAAATTCTTAGTGACGTCTGTTACGTCCTAATGCCATTCAAACTAAAAAAAATGTTCAAAAAGGAATGTTTTATATTTCTGTATGATGAATGTGCTATAAGTACTTTCATTTTATTACCTTTTCTGAGTTACAATGAGTTTGCACGGCATAAACTTTATAAAGTGACATTGTAACTCAGGACATACAATTAAATTTTGTGTATCAATATTTGCTTATATTGACTTAAATATGGTGCCTGTGGATGTGAACCATCTTGTGGAGATAGAAAATACACAGTTGCAAGTGCCAACACCAATATATAAGCTAATACTTTTTACTACTAGTTCTTTATTCTGTGATATGGACTCTTCCATGTTGACTAGGCAACCAATTCAAAGTCACCTTCGACGTGTAGTTTTTTGGACAAGATGTTATCTCTAAATCATATGTAAACCTACTCTAACCGACGAAAGCCACTCTGAAACAATAAATTTAAATACGTTCAAAGATATGACATAATCATTCTAAATTTTTTACATTCCTACACGATGAGCTAATTTTATTTACTACGTACAGGGTATTTTTGTACAGATACGATTTTTTACAGTGGGTATAATATTTTTACGACTATCTATATATATACTTCGCCTATATACTTCGCCTGTTAATCAACTAACATTTCAGTTATACTATGATCCTCAGCAGATTCCAAAATCTGTGCCCTCGAGATATATCTCCAAGCCTCTGAAGAGCTGCCGCCCGGCCACAAAAAACTATGGCAACCAATGTGGACAAGGATCTTCATTTTCGCCGAATTACAAAGTTACTTATTAGACTAGATTAGTTACTTAATATCAGGCTGAACAAAATTGACACAGGGCAAAATTGCAAAACCAAAAAGCTGTAAGAAAACCCGTCTGCAAATATAGGTGGAAAAATATTATGAGTAAGTCAGTAAAAATATTTTGACCCAAAACCACTTGCATTCTACCTTGTGCAAAACGTAGCCTTAATTTAATAGTGGAGTAGAGGACCGAGTGGCGCATTGCAGTGGTAGAACAGGCGACTGTCGAAGTTCGGGTTCGATTTCCGGTAAGGGCCCGCTAATTATGTTATTATAAAGTTGTCTCGACTCTGGTTGCGACCAGTACTGTATGGTATACGGATATTTGGGGCAGTCATTATTGGCTATATATTGGTTATATACTATTTTATACTATTATTATTTCTGGAGGCTGTACGGACTGTGAACAACTGTTTTAAGTTTATAATTATGACGTAAAAATCTTAAAATATTTTAGTTATAAATACCGCCTATGTGTAAAATACAAATATGAATGCAATACATGCAAATAACTAATAGCCATTGGTCCAGGGTATGCTTTTCGTATTTGACATAAAACTAAATACATTCTTATTTGTCGTTTAATTAGTTTAGAAACGGTGCAACAATGCGCGGGAGCGGACGTCTTGTGTCATACAACAAGCGAACTCCTTGGAAAACTGTGACAGTTTATTGATCTATTGTGCAACCATGAGTAATAAGTAATTGGTGTCACACAATAAAATAAAAAACAATGTTAAGGGCACGCAGTCTTAGATTCTACGTGTAAGGTTATTGATTAGTATTTTGGTTTTCTTCTAGGTATAACAAATTTTATGCTGGTTATTCGCTTTACATAGTCAGGTTTTAGTTATAATCTTCAGTTTTGTTCATAATACCACCAATCAAGTTATCTATTAGAAAGAGAGAAATCCATACTAAAAGGTAGTATAAATGCTGGAAATAACTCTGTCTTTCAGTCTGTTACCGCGTCACGCTTGAACTACTGAACCGATTTAAATGAAATTTGGTGTAAATATAGTTTGAGTCCCAGGGAAGGACATAAGGTAGTTTTTATCCTGAAAAATCCTAAAATTCCCGTGGGAATAACTATAAGTAAGTAAGTAAGTAAATGATTTATTAGGCACACAACAACACCAATAATTAAGCAAAAATACAATTACAACAGCTTAACACAAAGAACTAATTTTTTTGTTACAATAAAACACTACAAATACAATAATAATTATTACAATAAATAAAATACAATGGTTAAGATACTACCAATGACTACCAGAGTATAAGGTTTTATGGGTGTTGCAATGTTTCACCTAATTGGACCCCGATTCAGCAATGCTGCCAAATAAATGTCAACGCTGATTTTCAATCGGCGCCATACTGATATAATAAAGGAGCTGTATCACGAAATTATGTATCTACGAATTATTGTTATAAACATCTATAAAAGTCTGACTATATGTATACAATGTAAGTAGTGGTTAGTTGTAGGGTTGTTTGATAAATTAATAATAAATAAATAATTAAATACCTACTAATAATATACAAAAAAAAATATTATAGTAAAATAGTTAATAATGAATTAATTTAATATACCTATATAATAATATATATAATAAGTATTCCACATGATATGTGTTTATCAGAATTTTACTGATAAACACATATCATGTGGAACACAGAAAGCAATTTTTTCATGACTGTTTTAAGGCAAAATATTCTATGGACACAGAACAATGACATTTCAACACTGTGGTCATTAATAATTGTCTCTAAATAAAATTAGTGTTTCCATACAAACGGACGAAGTGACATACAGACATTGGGAAACCATAAGAATAAGGGTCTGCTTATTATTCGTCCTTATAGCTTAATAGATAACTTATACCGATATCTCCATTACATAATATATTGCTATTTTTGAAGATTTCTTTTTAAAATTATTACTTTTGGATAAATTTTCTACTACTACTACGGCAAAACTTTATCCAAAAGTTATAATTTTATAAGGATATCTTCAAAAACAGCAATATATTATGTAATAGAGATATCGGTCATCAAGCACATTAAACACGTAGCTATAATATATATTAATATGCCAAAATATATCCATACTTCCATATATATACTGATATTATAAATGCCAAAGTAACTCTGTATGTCTGTCTCGGGAATAATTATAACCGAGCCTAAACGAACTTTAGCTTGGTATAGCAAACTTCATTCGTAGGTATAATTAAGAAGTTGGCGTAAGAATCTAAGGCCGATAACCAAATTTAGGGCGGGTGGAGCACATTATTATTATATATGGGAAAGTTAAGATGTTTGGTTGTTTGTTACTCAATCACACTTCAACCGAGCCGATTTAGATGAAATTTGGTATAGAGATAACCTAAGAGCCGGGGAATTATTGTTATAAACATCTATAAAAGTCTGACTATATGTATACAATGTAAGTAGTGGTTAGTTGTAGGGTTGTTTGATAAATTAATAATAAATAAATAATTAAATACCTACTAATAATATACAAAAAAAAAATATTATAGTAAAATAGTTAATAATGAATTAATTTAATATACCTATATAATAATATATATAATAAGTATTCCACATGATATGTGTTTATCAGAATTTTACTGATAAACACATATCATGTGGAACACAGAAAGCAATTTTTTCATGACTGTTTTAAGGCAAAATATTCTATGGACACAGAACAATGACATTTCAACACTGTGGTCATTAATAATTGTCTCTAAATAAAATTAGTGTTTCCATACAAACGGACGAAGTGACATACAGACATTGGGAAACCATAAGAATAAGGGTCTGCTTATTATTCGTCCTTATAGCTTAATAGATAACTTATACCGATATCTCCATTACATAATATATTGCTATTTTTGAAGATTTCTTTTTAAAATTATTACTTTTGGATAAATTTTCTACTACTACTACGGCAAAACTTTATCCAAAAGTTATAATTTTATAAGGATATCTTCAAAAACAGCAATATATTATGTAATAGAGATATCGGTCATCAAGCACATTAAACACGTAGCTATAATATATATTAATATGCCAAAATATATCCATACTTCCATATATATACTGATATTATAAATGCCAAAGTAACTCTGTATGTCTGTCTCGGGAATAATTATAACCGAGCCTAAACGAACTTTAGCTTGGTATAGCAAACTTCATTCGTAGGTATAATTAAGAAGTTGGCGTAAGAATCTAAGGCCGATAACCAAATTTAGGGCGGGTGGAGCACATTATTATTATATATGGGAAAGTTAAGATGTTTGGTTGTTTGTTACTCAATCACACTTCAACCGAGCCGATTTAGATGAAATTTGGTATAGAGATAACCTAAGAGCCGGGGAATTATTGTTATAAACATCTATAAAAGTCTGACTATATGTATACAATGTAAGTAGTGGTTAGTTGTAGGGTTGTTTGATAAATTAATAATAAATAAATAATTAAATACCTACTAATAATATACAAAAAAAAATATTATAGTAAAATAGTTAATAATGAATTAATTTAATATACCTATATAATAATATATATAATAAGTATTCCACATGATATGTGTTTATCAGAATTTTACTGATAAACACATATCATGTGGAACACAGAAAGCAATTTTTTCATGACTGTTTTAAGGCAAAATATTCTATGGACACAGAACAATGACATTTCAACACTGTGGTCATTAATAATTGTCTCTAAATAAAATTAGTGTTTCCATACAAACGGACGAAGTGACATACAGACATTGGGAAACCATAAGAATAAGGGTCTGCTTATTATTCGTCCTTATAGCTTAATAGATAACTTATACCGATATCTCCATTACATAATATATTGCTATTTTTGAAGATTTCTTTTTAAAATTATTACTTTTGGATAAATTTTCTACTACTACTACGGCAAAACTTTATCCAAAAGTTATAATTTTATAAGGATATCTTCAAAAACAGCAATATATTATGTAATAGAGATATCGGTCATCAAGCACATTAAACACGTAGCTATAATATATATTAATATGCCAAAATATATCCATACTTCCATATATATACTGATATTATAAATGCCAAAGTAACTCTGTATGTCTGTCTCGGGAATAATTATAACCGAGCCTAAACGAACTTTAGCTTGGTATAGCAAACTTCATTCGTAGGTATAATTAAGAAGTTGGCGTAAGAATCTAAGGCCGATAACCAAATTTAGGGCGGGTGGAGCACATTATTATTATATATGGGAAAGTTAAGATGTTTGGTTGTTTGTTACTCAATCACACTTCAACCGAGCCGATTTAGATGAAATTTGGTATAGAGATAACCTAAGAGCCGGGGAAGGACGTAGACTATTTATCATCTTGGAAAATTAAAAAGTGTCCTCGAGAATGACTAAAACATTAGTTACTCAATCCTGCCGCAATGGAGCAGACGTCCTTGAAGATATGGAGAAGAAAAAAGGCTACTTTTAGGGCTACTTAAATTAAAAAAAAAATCCGCGGAGTAACTATAACCGAATTTCACGAACAAACCATAGCTGCATCTATAGCTTGCTATAACAAACTTCTTTAGTTGCCGTAAGAAATAGTAACCTATTGGATTATATTAGGTAACTTACTTTCTGGTTGATTTTTTGGATATCCTTCCGTCTTGCGTAAACATAATTAAGTTTTCCATTTTCGTAGAATTTTTCTTCAAAATGTTTGCTACATACTTTTTTGGTATGTAGTTGTTTTGCATTATATGAATATAAATTATTATCACCTATGTTTTTTAACCAAAGAATTCGTTTATATCCCACCGAAGGAAAAGCATGAAGATAAATATTTTTAGTTTGACCATTGGAGTCACAGTTTTTTATACAACACTTAATTCTACTCATAGTTATCAATTATATGTTCCAAATCTATAACAAACAATAACAAAAAACAAATTATTCATGCTTTATCACTTTGTCAACGTTAATAATATCAAATTTATAGTTAATATTAAAAAACTTACGCAAATCTAATTTACAAAACCGCGCCAACGTTTTTTTTTTTATAATGGCGCCTTTTTTTTTTAAATCTTGGGAACTTCCGCCTATACTAGCGCCACAGTCTCGTATTACATAACTAAACTATTATACCTTAATCGTAAAGCGACCTTATTTCTATACCAATAAAGTCTAAAATCAAATAAAGTTTTTTAGTGTTCCCAGCTGTTGTTCCTGCGAGAACACACGGTGCATGCAATGGTATAAGCATGTGATCTATAACACAATGACGTATTAAATTAATTGATGACGAAGAAAAGCTAAAAATGAATCACAACAAATTTCACGCTTATTAATTTTGCCAACTGCTTTTCTGTTCTTTTATTGAATGTCGTTCAAAAATGAAAACATGATTAACGTAACAACATGGCTGTTTTACAAAATAAGAGTAGTGTTATATTATGCTTTATTTTGATTGGTTGTGCAGCGTCGATAAATTTTATTGGTAAATATGAATAAAAAATTAAAATGATATCGAATTTGTATTTGTATGAAAGTTTGTAGTTTCCTTCTATTTTAAAGATTAGGTACTGAAATTTACAAATACGTGTTTGTGATTTGAGTTAATTTCAATAGATAATTCTTTTTCATAGAAAATAATTCTTTTACCGCATAAATCAAACAAATAATTTAAAAAAAATTACACTAACTTCAAAAACCCACTAAAAAGTAAAAATAAACCTTACTCATACATAATGTTTGAAACATTAGGTAAGCTAAGTGTCTTTTTCTCCTTAAAGACAAAAGTCAAAAATGTGCAGCAGAGATACGTTATAATTTTCTATCACTGCACTGTTCCCTAAGTTGAATGTACCTAATTAAATAAATAAAGAATTATTAAAATCCAATCACTAGTTTCTGAGAAATATTTGGACAAACATATAAACAAACATAGGTTCATCTATTTAGAAGCCGATATGGGCTTACATAATGAATATTGTGCGATTCTAACAATATTCACACATACGTGTCGAATGAGGGCTAACATCAAAAACAGAGGTCAGGAGACATAAAGTAAATAAAGATTTAAAATTATCACAGGCCAGTATGTACGCTAGCTATTAATTACGTGTGTGATTGTTTTAAATGTACTTCACACCACAGCGCTGACCTCTGGTGACAGATAAAATGTTAGCCCTTATTGATAACCTCTTTTTTTAAGTCTGTAAAAAAGTAGAAAATAGAAATGTCAAGATATAATAAACAACTCACGAAATAAGTTAAAAATATGAAAAAAAAACGGTAACTTATCACTGCTACAGCTGAATACCGACACTGTGGTCATTTTTTTTTTAAAGGTGTTTGATTTCACGGATCTTTTAGGTTGATGCTTGTAAGAACAAAACTAAACCTGAAATAATCATGATAAATTTTAAATATGGTGTGTTTTTGATTTCAGACTATCCTGACAAAATGGTAACATGTAACACTGGAGATATCGTCCAAAATGAATGCACTAAATGCATTTGTAACCACAATATCTACGAGTGCTCATTCAAAAACTGCACCCAACATGAGAAAGGTTTGTCAAGTAGTTTCTATTAAAAAACCGTGTTATTTGTAAATTAAACAAATCGGCTTCGTGGCATAGTAGGTAATGACCTGACTGCTGAACCAAGAAGCGTGGGTTCGATTCCTGCAAAAGACAAACATTTTTAATATTTATATATTTATATAAATGTATTTCTATCAATTGACTGGTATCCATAGTACAAGCTTTGCTTAGTTTGGGACCAGATGGCACGGTGTATAATGTCTAAAAAACAATTAAAAATATCCTAAAGACGCAAAATCTATTTACAACGTCACATTTGCAAAATATGACAAAAACGTGATCTCATCCGTTCTACGCCCTTAAAGTAAGGATACTTAGGACATAATTCTTCACACTGACCCAGTACGGATAAGCAGACGCCTCATGGACCTAGTGTCAATCCTAGTGTCAAAGTTTTTGAGCCATTCATTAGACCTCTAACTTGGTTTGACGATTACTGTCACACGACAACTCAAGAGTCAGTACTATCCAATCCAATAACTGACCACCCCCAACGTTGCTCAGCATCAAACATCATTGCTACTGTGAAAGAATAATAAGTAGTGCGTCAATACTTACTCAGGCTAAGCTTACCTATTGTTAAATTAATATTAATTTATCTTTTTAGGATACACTAAAATAGCTGCACAGAACCCAAATTCAACATATTGTTATCCAAATAGCATATATCATCAAAATAACAAGACGTGTATTTGTAACGGAAACGGACAATGGCCTCACCAAAGCTGTTACAACATCTTCCAATCTCTCTCTGGCGAAATTGAGAAAACTAAATGCGAACCCAATAAATATGTTATAATTCAATGCAATGTTTGCCGTTGTACATCTAATGGCGAAATAGATTCAGAACATTGCACTAAAAATATTTGTGAAACGGATGATAAAGAACTAAATCCACGTAGATCAAATACACCAAAAGATGTCTATGGAACTTGTAAAGCTGGCACATGGTATTCAATGGCACCTTGTCAATTTTGTTACTGTGTTAAATCAAGTAAACTGCTATGCAACAATCCAGTTAATACTGGCAAAAATCTTCATTTAGGTAAATATAATTTTACTGTTTGCGGCAAAGATATGATGACAGAAGCGAAGTCGTTAGCTGATAGAGAAGAAAAATCTTTAAGAGACGGATCGGTGAAAAATCTTATCAAGGCTGTAAAAACAAATGATATTTCCGCTGAAGACACAATAATCTCAGCTACATTTAATAGTGGTGGTGACGCAGATATAGATTTCAATGCCAAAATTAAAGTCAGTGCTGAATCTTCTGATATTGATAATCCTAACCTCTCAATTGAAAATGCTAACTACAAAGAAGATTCCGTTTCTAAAAATGAGAACTTTTCCATTGGAAATGCAAATGAATCTGAACACGACAAAGTTGACAAAGCGTCGGAAGAGGTAACGACAGTATCGCCAAAATTTAAAAAAGGAAAGAAAAAGAGTATTTCGAGAAAAGGGAAGAAGGAAGCTAGTAAAACTGCTGATATGTCAATATATGATCTACTTTCACCAGCTGTTAAGGGAATCCGCAGCAAAATAAAAATAGATGTTCCACAGGCTTTGTATACTATTGCAAGTTATATTTTAAGAAAGTCAATGGTAACAATAGATGAAAACAGCTCATGCACTCCGGGAACCCAAAGCACTGTTGACTGTAATACCTGTTTTTGTTTGAATAATGAAAAATTACTATGTACAAATAATCCTTGCACATAAATGTTGCGTCATCAAAAGAAATGTGTTTCCTTATACCTTTGTAGTTTATCACAGATCACAGTCAAAGGTAGTTTATGCTTACGACTTTAAAAAAATAATTAAGTTTAATTGGCTTTAAGTGCTAATATTAAAAACTGGACTTTGGCAGCAGATCCACCCGCCCTAAATTCGGTTATAGTAACTATACTAATAAAGTTTGCAATTGTAAGCTATAGCTGTAGCTAGAGATCGTTTAAGTTCGGTTATAGTTATTACCGCGGGAACTTTTGATTTTTTCGGGATAAAATCCTATCTTCTATTCCAGAACCTAACCTATGTGTGTAAGAAACAAATCATCTCGATCCGTCTAGTGATTAAGTAACAAACATCTATCCATCCAAACACACCTTGACATTTATAATATTAGTAGGATAGGATATACCCAACAATTTATTAAATAATCTATACTAATATTATAAAGAGGAAATATTTGATTGTTTATTTGTGCTGTTGTTGTTGTTAATGGTAAATTCTTCTTTCATTAGAAGCCGACATTATTCCTGATAAACATAGGCTACTTTTTACCGCGGTAAAATGCTTCATTCCTACGGGAAAACGGGTAATAGGACAACGGGTAGTAAGAATTATCCTTCCGTACTTATCTTTTTCACATAACTTCTAAACGGCTATTTCGATGGTTTCTTGGATGCTTTTAAAATACAATTGGACCCGGTAGGTGGCGCTGCTGTCGGTATGTCAACTACTAAACGGCTTGACCGATTGGGTTAAAATTTTGTATGTGTATTTTCATGGTTTCACAGACATAAATGTATTATGCCATTAAGGAAAAAATATTTGATTGTTTGTTTTTTTTTTCTATAACTGAGGAGTTGCCGTAGGAACCTACGCCGATCACAAAATTTAGGGCGGGCGAAGTAATTTTAAAATCTATATAAGGATATACCTTGTTATTTTTATGGACTTATGTTACTTACTCACGCATAATATGTTAATATTTACTCACTGATTGGTTATAACTACTTACTTCAGTACATTTAAGATTTTATATCACGGCGCGGTGTCTTCTTCATAGACGACACGCAGGTTTCTGAAAATATTAACCACTTACTTACAAAATATACGATATTTAAATCCATCAAAATTACCTGCTTACATCCACTGAAATCACTCTAACAATTTGTTTTCAACTCACTAGCTCGGAAAGGCTCACTTTGTCGTTTGAAATCTGATTAAATCTGCGTGGAGAAGCCTACTTTATCCGCTTGCGCGCAAAAGGTTTTTTTTTAAATTCTACAAAAACATAGGGGCCCGGATATGTTGAACTTTTCGATAAGTTAATTTCCTTTTAAATATTTATTTAAGGTTTTTTTATCTTAGGTACTTTAATCTTTTTTTGGGCAATGAACAATAAAATCCATACATTATTCGCTTAAGCAGAATAAATAAATGTACAAAACTATTTAAGGTATAATGGGGTTCTTTAAGGAAGAAGTTATTAGATTTAATACCCCTGGTGTTGCAAGCGTCCATAGGTTACAGTGACCGCTTACCATCAGGCGGACCGTAAGCTTGTTTGCCACCTTAGTGGTATAGTAAAAAAAAAAAAAAAAAAAAAGGACAATAAATTTGCATAGTATGTGGCTTTTGTGACATAATGAAAAACTTTTTCCTGCTTAAAATAGATGATAAAATATAATTATAATTATAACTACCCTTTTATTAACATTGTTAATAAAAAGGGTTAAGTTAAGAAAATCATAAACATTAGTATTTTTGGTTGGAAATAAGGAAGTATTGAGCATTGGGAATCCTGAATTTAACTATTAGTATTTTAAATTACGAAAATTTGTGTTTAGACGTTGTAAATTAGGAATCACTTGTTTTGTGGGAGGGTCTTGGAAGTTTGTACAAGTGTTCTGTTATTTCAGAAGTCTAATTATCACCAAAATCTACGTATAGCCTAAAAAGCTGGTGCGTCAAAAACCTAGTAGCCCATCATCATCAATCAGCCTGTAGCAATTTGACATAGGCCTTCCCCAAGGAACTCCCCCAACTAAGGTGGCAAACAACCTTACGGTCACCGTAGCCTATGGACGTTTGCAACACCAGGGGCATCACTCGCACGTTGCCGACCCTTCAAAAATCTAATAACTGCCAAGCCAAGCTGGTATCCGGGTGCAACCGCCCAGAGATGGCAGCAGTACTCCATATGGTTCCGAACATGCGACTTGTAAAGCAGCAACCTTTGCCCCGACGTGAAGTACTGCTTCGCTCTGTTGAGTACTCCGACTTTTTAAGATGCCAGCTTGACCTAGTCTTGCAAATGATCTCGGCACTGAATATCGCTGGAGATGTCAACACCAAGGATCCCCATGCTCTTAGAGATGGACAGGGGAGTGTTCTGGAATTGTGGGACCACAGTGAATAGGGTTTTCTAAGCGGTAAACGCGCAGACTTGTGTCTTTGTAGGGTTGAATCTGAACAAGTTTTCCCAATAAGTATTAATGACAGGTTTTGAAAAAAATAATGGATAATAGACACCTCCCAATTTAGTTTATTAAAGTTATAGCATACCCTAGCAAAAGCGTGCCGTTTCGACCAGTGTACAATGACATATTATACTATGAAAGCATGCAAAGAGACACAGTTCCACGTCAAAGAGGCGCTAGCACGTGACCGCACGTTGAAAATTTCGATTTTCTCTGTTTTTGTCGGTATGAAATGCAAGTATTTAGTAACAAATATGAAATTAGCAAATACACTTCCAAACAATTTCAATTAAAGGACAAAAATAGAGTGTCAGAATAAAAAAAATCTTACTGTTTTGATAGGCAAATTATTATAATATTATCAAATTCACTTAATTAAGGTCTGAATTATAACATATATTTTGTAACAAAAAAATCAATTTTTTGCAAACTTAACTCGTTTGGATATGCCATCATCTTAAGAATATATCATCATTATCATCGTCCTAGCTAAAAGGATTCCTACAATTAATTACGTTCTCTTGATGAGTACTATTACTTTTTTGTGGGTACTATTTCTTATTTTGTAAGCAGTATTATTTATTTTGTGAGTACTATGAGTTTTTTTTGTGTCTACGTCCCCTCTGTTAATACGATTTCACTTGCAAGTGTCAATCTTCACCTGCCGACATCCTCTGGCTTCCTTGGGTTCTAAACATGTTATTTGTCGCCCTGGTAAGGGCCTATTCTACTCTGTATTAATAATCTAGACTATTTATTAGAATCCAATAGTCCCAATTGTTTGTATACTACGAATACGAGAGAATCAAGAATTATTGTATGCAACTTATGCGCTCCTAGTACATAAATCTTGTCAACAAACATTTTTTCATAGCATCAAGAAATACATTTTGTAGAGTATATATATTAAAGGCAAACGTTACTGACTGACTGACTAACTGATCTATAAACTCACAGCTCCAACCACTGGACGGATCGAGCTGAAATTTGGCACACATATAGATAGCTATTATATTGTGGGCGTGCGCTAGAAAGGGGTTCACAATTTGTATGGAGCACCAAGATAGCGAGGTTTTTAGTAGTTAATTAGTTAATCATTATTATTTTTGAGAGAGAGAGAGAAAACGTCAAGTGTAAGTGAGTTTTTTTCTATGATTGATGAGTTGCCGTAAGAATCCTACGTCGATAGCCAAATTTTCGGCGAGCGAAGCCGCTGGCAGAAGCTTGTTATTAATAAAATTAAGCATAGAAATAATCTAACTTAGTTTATAATTATGTAAGCAGATGTGTCAAAAGAAACACAACCCACCCAGCTAATAATATTAATGTCTTACATATTTTTGTAAAAATAATATAGCTTATACTATAAATCAAAGAAAATGCTGTATAGTGTTGCCATGAACCAATGTCAGCTTATCTATAGATATAGTTGAAATGTCAAGAATCAAATAAAAAACTCATAAAAGTAAACTGATTAATAATCCCCATATCGGGGAAACGTGTGCGTTTTTCGTTTTAGTTGTGAACAAAACGTTAATTGAAATGACTTTTCTGCGTCTGGTTTCAAATCAAAAACCAATTTGAAAGTGAATATTAAATTAGAAATACGTAATACTTTGAAATGGTCGTAAGAGAAGCATTTTTTCTGTCGATTCATTTCGTTTTCGGATCAACACTTTCATTTGAAAAACGTAAGTTGTTAGAAGTACTTGTATTATTTATTTTAACGTTTAAAATCAAAATTAAACTGTCAGTTCAACTGCACAGTCCTATGTTTTGCCTAAACACTTACGTAACCATTTAACTAAAAAATCAAACTGAATTAAATTAAAACTGTCAATTAAAATTAACGTGTTTCAATCATTGATATAAACAAAAAAGGGAAGATACGGTACGTCTTAGTGTCGATGAAACAAAGATTGAGCAAAATACAACTACAATTACCTTTACCCCTACATCTACATTTTGGATTACGTACAGATGCATAGGACAAAACAGAGACAGAGATTCGTGAATAGTCTGTTGTCAGAACGAGATAACAGGATATTCGTCAACACACCCATAATACTCTGAGAGAAACATTTTTGGGTATTCCCCGAACTGATTGATCGCAAGGTACCATCAACAAAAAAATAAGTTCAAATAAAAAGGAACACAAAAATTATATTTAATATTTAACTTCACTTTTACGCAAAATCAAACACGTGTAGCTTAAAAAAATGTTTATGACATACCTATCCAAAGTGAAAATATTTTTTTTATTTTTAACTAAATTATTGAATATTTCTCGACTCGTAATTGGGAAAATAATAAAATCAGATAGGATAACCGTAGGATAAACTAAGTAAATAAAGAAAATATATGTACAAAAGCTAAAGAAGTCAGTGACTTACTGTAAACTTTTCTTATGCTAAGATTATATCTACCAAAAGTATTATCAATTATACAATTCTTATTTACACTCCTTCAAATAATGACAATTTGTTTCGTTTCTGTCGTTTTTCGTCGTTCTTGATATTGCTGGATTAATTTTATAAAAGTGATGGAGCCTAACATTGCAATACTTATCAATTATGTCTTTTAAAAGGTGTACCCTATGATTAAACGTGACTGGATGGTCTTGTGAATGAGAATGAAATTTTTATAGTTTTTAATTTTAATTCCATTATTTGTTTTTTAAAGATTAAATCTGTTTATAATACAGTCTAATTCTTTTTAATAATAGTTCTAATCGTAACTTCATTTTAAGCAAATTTGAAATATATCTAATGATGGGTAACAAAGGCCACCCATATTTTTTAAAACTATTAATTTATAAAAGTATAATTTTTGGTTTGTTTTTAGCTCTCAAACACATGTTTCACACTTTATTGTTTTAATTAAAGCTCTAGCTACCCATTCTTCTATAAAAACAAATTATTTTTGATCTTTAGGAAATCTGCGAAGCATACTTTTAATTACAACTTCAAACACTAAAAAAAAGTTGTGAGTTTTTTGTTGACGGTGCCAATGAAAGGGAACAAGCAAGTACTGATAAAAATAATTTTGCGTTGCACTCACACTTGCTAGATTTCATAAATCTAACTCGCTTTCACAAACATATGGCGGTAATATTTTAGAACAATAGCATTTATTTGGAAAAATATTATTTTTTATAAACTTACGTGTGAAAAGTGATTCATATGGACTTCTTTTCGTATCTAGAATGATTGGTACACTTAATAAATGAACAACATGGCCTTTTGGCGATAGCTATGTGACGTTTTTATTATTTTTACGTGTACACCAGAAATAGATTGGCTTGAGACTAACGAATACTGCGTCAAACTGACGTAGTTTACACCGCTCACGGTCTATGATCACATGCCGTATCTCCCCTTTTTTGTTTATATCAATGGTTTAAATTAGCTCTAACTGAGTCATTACCTAACTGCTAAGTTAGCGCTGAGCCCAAAACAAACAGAACTATAAAGGATACCATTCACGTTTTATGCGAAATTGGGCCCAAACCAAATCTCAAAATGCCCGTCAATAAAAAAACAAAATCAGTCCTAAAAAGAAGATTAGTATGAGCATTTTCATTATTATGGCAACACTGTAAAAATTTGGTTTCTTATACATTTTACTGACTATACTTTTACTCAACTAGCGGTTCGCAAAAAATAAGTTTTAAGAATTTTTATTATTAGCTTGTTAGGGAGGAGACCTTGAAAAGATATTTCTATGACACTAATCTTCTGTGAGCATTCTTTCATCTCTTAATGAGATGCGACTTAATCTATACTAATACTAGCTGTCCCGGCGAACGTTGTTCCGCTGCCGTCCCTCTGTACCCGGCGAAAGTTGGTTTTTACCTATAGTGCCCGAGTCCGGCTCGCACTTGACATATCGAGATAAAAACTATCCTATCTTTTAAGTTGGATCAAATAACAGATATTTACGAAGTTTGATCAAAATCGGTTCAGTAGTTTAGGAGTCCATTGAGGACAAACATTGTGACACGAGATTTATATATATCTATACTAATATATAAAGCTGAAAAGCTTGAACGCGCTAAAATTCTTTCAGTGTTAGATAGCCCATTTATCGAGGAAGGCTTTATTTCATTACGCTAAGACCAATAGGAACGGAGCACCAATGAAGAATGTTTCAAAATCGGGAGTTTTTTCCTTTTTAAAAGTTTCCGCTCCGTGCGCTGCGTAAACAGTTCAAGTTTCGCAAAAATCATGTATGACAGAATTGTTCCGCTTTAAAAGTTAAAAAAAAAGTCCGCGACAGCATATGTCTACCTTTTAAGGTTGGCTCACTATAACCTTTTTGATGCTAACTAAATCTGTTCTAAAATAATGCATTGTTTGCAAAGGTGTTTCTATAAACATGTCCTTATCCAAATAAATACGTTATGCATCACAAGTCTTTAATTTAAAACAAAATTTCCCTTAACAATCATTCGATTTCAATGAATATCTTAGGAGATATCGCAGTTTTGAAATAACATGTCAGCAAAATAATGATCAAGTACTGCGCGCGCATTTATGATGTGCAAGGCAGGCGGGCAGTTATGAGGGCGAAGGGCGGTACCTATTATTTAAAAATATTTTCACCTTCTAAGTTTTTTGTCTATAATTGAGGAGTTGCCGTAAGAATCCTACTCCGATAACCAAATTTAGGGCGGGCGAAGCTGCTGGCAAAAGCTAGTTTTTAATAAAATGGATGGGGAGATAGATTTTTGAGCTTAAAATTATGTTTTAAACATTTTGTGTCATGTTTCGGACAGAACTGGCAATTATATATACACTGTCCAAAATTTTTGCATTTTTGCGCACAAAATAAGTGATCTCCTACAGTACAGAAGTTAAGAAAGCGTTGAGTCATTAAAGCTTTCGGCCACAGGCTTCTAGTTCCTCTCGTTGGTATTTTCTTCTTACCACCCTTAATGTACGGTATACTATTAATTCATTCCAATCACTTCCACATATTTCCAGCGGCAACGCAGACAGTTTGGCAAGAAAAATGTTCTGGAAAGAGTATGGTATTCAACGATTGCAATTGGTGCCGTTGTGTAAACCAGCAATATGTGTGCGAAGCCCGTTCTTGCAGAGAAGTCGACATGTTTGGACACTTCAATGGTAATATATATTATAAATACATTAATTTATTCCATATTTTATAAATAAAACAAATATTTTTATTTTCATAGCAAGAATTTGAACTTAAACCAGGACTTGAACCTGCAATCCCTTAAGGCGGGTTCCCACAGTGCGTGCTTTGATGGACGATACAACGCTCGGTCTACGACTATAGACAGCCGCGAATCGCACCGAGACGCATCCTGCGGTGCGTGCCTGTCTGTGTCCGGACTTGATCTCAATAATTAAATCATTCGGACACACCAATTTACCAAAACAAACAGCTTTTCACTGCTCGTCTGTTCTTACACCGATGACCACCGACCACTACGCATGAGCTCGTATTCCACCTTTGACGCTACTGACTAACGATGGATCCACCTGCGTTATCGCGGACGACCCTCTTCCCATGGTAGGTCGTGTGAGCTCGTGCGTGGTAATCCGTAAAAGCATGCACCGTAAAAAGCCAGTTTTAGATTGCGACTAAATATTTTGACAATTGAGCTATTGAGGTATATTACTAGCTGAGGAAATACTGAAAGTGTTTTTTTTCAACACTTACATACCAACCAAGAAGATTGATTATTTTTATGTAAAAAATATTAAGTTTCGTATATTTTTTTGATTTTATGAATATCTGTGTGTTGATAAGATTAATCTTTAAGATAATCTAAATAATCCTCTAGTTAGCTGCTACATGGTGCAATAATATTAAATTAATATTAAATAATTCGTTAGAAATCGTTTTCGTACTATTTAATAACTAGCAATGTTTTGTACAGTTAATACTATTTTTCTTTGTTCATTTTAACGTAGATGCCATACGAGAATATGAAGTTGGAATGGAAGGACATGGTGCTTGGCGATCCACTAAAACTGCTTGTGAGCCCGGAGTCCATTACCGTCGAGGGTCTCTTCTATGCGTTTGCGGCGAAGACGGTGTCTGGCCCAATCCCATCTGCAGAGATTTACTTCGCATCCTTCACGCAGTAAGGGTCGCTAACGAAACAATACCTAAGAAATCTTTAAAGTGTTCTCCAAACAACCTTTACCTAATAGGTTGTAACCTATGCCACTGTAAATCCAGTGGACACATCGATCCTGAAGTTTGTATTAAAACCACGTGCGAAAAAGACGACCCAATTATAAAAGCAACTGAAATAGAATCTGGTGATGACAACATTAATGATGATGAAATAATTATTCATGACATTTACGCTGAATGTAATCCTAATTTAAAATACAAATTAGGCTGTAAAACATGTAGTTGTCTTAGGAACAATAGACTTGTGTGCGATAACTGTACTAATAGCAAAACTAGCGACATGAAGGTCGCTAAAATTAGCCATAATTATTGTAGTAACGTTAAAGTGGGAACCATTTTTGACATGGATTGCAATTTTTGCTATTGTGATGACAAAGGATATATTTTTTGCACAACAAAACGTTGCTTACATAAGATAATTGGAACTTTAGACAAAGAAACAAAGAAAGTCATAAAATCAGAAATAAAAACAGTCGATACACCTTACGAGGATCCAGATTGCACAACTAATACTAAATACAAAAAAGGTTGCAACACATGTTACTGTTTTCTAACAGCTGATGGAAAGAAAAGCTTTATTTGTACTGTAAAGAAATGTAATTCTGATGAAAATGCATTAATAGCAATTCAAAGTGACTGTGTAAATGGGACATATTATGAGTTGAATTGTCTTAGATGCACCTGTCATATTATTGATGGTACGAAATGGCAATCATGCAAGGTAAATTCGATGTGTGCTAATAAAATGGTAAGGACAAGGAACCGTAGTGATGACTTGAATTCCTTGCATGGGTATTGCGAACCTTTGCATATTTATAAGAAAGGTTGTAATACATGTAGGTGTTTGTCGGATGGAAAGGCAACTATGTGTACTTCAAAGATTTGCAAGAAAAAGCCGGTAAAAATTGAAATTCTCCCAGTAAGTCAGAGTGGAGCGGCGCCTTGCCCTAAAGGAGATTCATATAAGGTAGATTGTAATTATTGTTTCTGCTTATCAAATGGCAATGCTTTGTGTACAACGATTGATTGCGATAAGGAGAAATTAAATTCAGAAAACTAGTATTACCCCCTTTTTGTTTTATTTCGTTACGCTAAGCATCAGGATTAAACTATTTAAAATATACTTAGGTATTAAAAATACATATTCGGTTGTTTTTGACAAAAACAATTAAAAAAACAGTTAACAATGATGTCCCCAGGTTGACCTGACTTATAAAGTGTGATATGAGAACACAACAGGCCATTGTTGTCTGCTTATTGTTCCTTACGTTTAAAAATATCCTAGACTAGGACAGAACGAGAATTCTTATAATATTCATAAAAAATATATCAATGTAGGGATAACACTGCCCTGAATCCTTGGAGATCTAATCTCGACGATCTGCGGCGAAATCCAATGTGGCACGGCACCGATCGCGTGTTTTGTTATGGTAGAAAAATAGTACAGACAGCGCGCAAGGTCAATGTACTAAATCGTGAATAATAATGAAAGGGGGACGTTTGGGCTGCGAGTGAAACTGCATACACAGCCACTGCACTCACACAATCTAGCCGCGTATACTACAAAGACCATTTTATACACTGGTCTTGCTTACCGGTCAAGAACGCGGCGCTTGGCGGAAAGAAGGTTTCATACATAGGATGAAACATCGGCAATTATTGTCGAAAACAAATTCAATTATATTTGTGTACAGCAAATCCTCGAGAACCCGAAAACCGACAATTTACACATTCAGTCACATTTTAAAACAGAAAATCACTGACTCCCATCATATAGATCATTCTAGTTCAGGAGTCAGAAGCTTTATTTGCTTACACAGTTGCAGCCTATAATTTACTTTTGACCTTGATTTGTGCCATAATGCTTTGTTTTCTTTACACTACTTTGTTATTTCGGTGACGGAAAACCTCATAAGGAAACCTGCATAGGTCTTCGTCTGATAGACTATGGCCCAAATCGGTACACGCCGGGAGTTGAATGTTTGGCTCTCAAATGCGAGGCAGATGCGAAATAGCCACCACCGAGCTAGAGTTAAGAAAGCTACAGTTCTCTAGTCTGACAAGTCAATAGTCAGCGTGTCGTAATATACAAGATAAAGTGAAGGTGGGTTGCCAGTAGTCATAATAGGAAGGTACCCAAAAAAAAATCCAGTTCCAATTGAAATAATTCTAATATAATTGAAATATGTAGATCATTTCCATTACACAAACAAATAATTAACGTCTTTTATCGTAGTAATATAATAAAATTAAAAACATTTTAAGATTCATTTTTAAAATAATCTTAAACAACAAGAATTTAAAAAAAAAACTAAAATGAAAATGAAATATTAAAAAAAGCTAATTTTGGTTGAAAGAATTAGAGCCGGTCTAATCTGGGATTATTTTCTTTTACTTTCTAGTATATAATAATACATTAGTGGCATGTGTGGTGACTTCAATAGCAAACCTACTTACATCAAAGGCAATGAATGTAAATTACAAATGTGAATTCTATAATATACTATTAATAGGTAACAAAAGATTTGTACGATCTCGTTATTGTTCGTAAAATTAATAAACTAAATAATAATAATATTAAAAAAATAATTAAAAACAAACTGTAACTTTTAAGTGTCCGAATTGAGGAACGCGTTGCAATGTGATAAAATGCCATCAGCCAGCAATCCTACCTAACTTTCCATAATGCTTAATTTATTTTTAATATGTCTTTTGAATGAAACTTACAATATTTGTGCTATAAATTCTAAAATATATATTTACCTAAATCTGGCAACATTTTTCAATAATTATAAACAACAGTCGTACAGTGCAACAAACTTTTCTTACTCGGTCTCTGGTCGCTAGTGTCGCTGTTAGTTCAACCTATTTCAATATGGCGACCATCGATATAAGCAACAGACTTTCCCGCGACCGAATTTTTGTGTCACTAACTTAGAATGTAGGCGTAAACATATACAGACACGCACACAGTAATTACTGGCATTGCTCTCTTTCTAACTTGTAGGCTAAGTAAGAAAAAGAGCAATGCCAGTATTGTTATCCTTGTTTATATCGATGCATATGGCAACTGTAGGTTCGATTTTTAACGGCAATGGGTCAAAAAAGTTTGTTGCACTGTAATTCAATTTTATTTGTAATCCGAAAGATTTTTCAATACACATTGTATCCTAAATGATACTAAAATAAAAGAGGTAATAAAACATTTATTAAATTATACGCATCAAGTGCACTTCATTCGTAATTAACCATTTTCCAAAGCACTTTTGTGAAGTTTGAGGAAAAAGTTTATGGAGCACTACTTTCATATAAGGTGATTTTAAGACTCATTAAGTAAATCTATTACATACATATTTTTACCTAGAAGTGGTAAAACAAGCCCTAATTTCAAATAAGCCCCAAACGCATAGTAATACAATTGCAATGAACATATTGTTTTAGGTTCATCATTCATCCGATTTTTATTAAAACCTCTAATTTTTAGTCTTAGCTTACAAGCTTCGAATTATTAATTACGAATCTATACAAAATTTGTATAAGTTAGGTATTTATGACAGAAAACTAAAACATAATTGGCACCAAATTCTTATCATCAACACTATTCATCAAAACTCTTAGCACCAATATGTTGAAGATACTTATTCATTACTAACTGAATTACGTCTGCCTGCTTACACTGGCCCAGCCAAAGGATATATCTACTTAAAAGGCCTAGCGCTGTGAAATATGGCCTTAGACTCCATTTTCTAAGTGGTAACACTGGCTGTGTCATTCACGATAGACAACACAATATCTTCTGGTTACATAACAGTCCTTGTTTTACTGTAGATATGTATGAATAAGCATAACATTTGTTATTTTCATATTATTTCAATGATAGACCCAATATAATTCAATTGTCTACTTATTTTCTAATTTGTGCAAGTAAAATATTATATAGGTATAGATCGCGGCACGTAAGTTGAACCAAAATGGCGGTCGTCCGGCAGAAGCTGATAACAATAACTTTAATTTTATCCTAAGGGATCTTCTTCACGGATTTTTTTTTATCACAGCTATCAAAAGATCTCAAGCAAAGATATTCTCGTGTTGATATAGCTAGATGTTTGCATAATAATTGTATGGCTTGAGCGAGCAAATGATAATGGCAAAAAAAGCTCGTGAAGATTATCCTTAAAAGAGAAACGCAAACAATCTTCGCATTTATGTCTGCTATTAATAAGATTCTTTCAAAATGTTTAAGCTAAATCACACCACCAAAAACAACAAATGTTTGTAAGATGGTTGGTAATATTTGTGATTATAATAACTGTAATAATTTAAGAATTTCGAATAACAACATCTGTTTCTTCTGTTTAAGTTGATTTAAGACTTATCCTGAATTATAGACGATCAATAAAATTAAACGTTGCTATGAACTGTAGCTGTCTCTGGCAGGTAAAAAAATCATTTACTTTAATTAAATTGATATATTTAAACATCTATAATTCAGCAATTCGTTTATTAATAAAAAATACCAGGCTTAAAAACAAAACTGACTTATAAAAACTTCACTTTAGCATTATTCTACGAATTGAGGCTAGAACATATTCAAAAAGGATGTCAAATATGTAACTGCTTGCAGAAACAATTCCATATAAAGACCACTACATAGCTGCATAAATTCAAGCAGATCTAGATTCTTAGATAAGTACAAGGTTGTCATAAATTAGGAGAAGCTATCATTGACTTGTCTACAACACCTAATAAACGTAGCTCTCCTGGGCAACTCCCTTAACCTGGCGGCACCAACGTAGGTACAAGCGGATCTTAGTCCACCTAAAATATCCTTTACAGTTGCACTCACATCTCCTCTGTACTCCACTTCTACGGTTTTACCTGCAACAGCAAACGAGTATTAAATTGAAAAACCAAAACTGCATAAAAAGACTAAATAGGTGGAAACATATCATTTATTTGTTATTATTTAGCTTAACCTGGTAACAAACACATTATTTTCAGAATCACGATAATGATCCCTTACATAAACTGTATATATGGATGAAATATGAACTGAATTTTTATTATTATTATTTTAATCATATATATTTATTTAAATTAATTAAAAAAAAAAACCTTATAAAAAACTTAAAACTAGAGTGCCGTCGACAGCGGGGCAAGGCCAAAATTACCGGTGGTCAGTGCTGCATACTGAGGAACCTCGTCAAGAATCACTACCTTTTGCATGCAAGCTTGTCATTTTGGTTATATAATGTACATGCACGTTTCGTGAACGAATTACTAGCATAACATGTTCTACTAGGCGAGGCTGCGAACAAATGTTTATTCTACACCAATTATCAACAACCTAACTAACAATTCGTAAAGTTCGTAAAGGGACCATCCTTTACAGGAGGTTCTTGGCATTTAAAAAGCCACGACCACCCCATTTCCATGGAATGTACAGTCTCATAGCTGACGAGCGCGGGTGTAGCATGCGGTGCGAAGTCAGTTGGTGACGAACTCTCCTGTCTAGAGAATCAAGCTCATCACCCAACTGTTGAAGGCACGCAGCTTGTTACGGCCAAAAGACTGTTAAACACTTGTGTCAGGCGACATTTAACTGCTTTTTTAAAATGCTCCACCGATTTCCTGATGTCCTTTACCGTGATACCCAACGACTCTGACATTAAAAGCTACTTATAGGTCTTGGTCTTGCAAAGAGATTTTAGTGTCATTGTCTCAGATAGCTGCAAATTCGGAGAATTTACTACCGTTTAAGATGCAAGACCTCCTGTACGAAGCCGATATCCTAGTCCTAAATCCTTCAGGTAAGTGCTTACAGGATTTAGTGCTACCCAAAACCACAAAATTAGAGCTATAACTCAGGTTATAGCTCGAACAGTTTAAAAAGTAACTAAGTTCAAACTCGATTCCGTTTAAATACGTGTAGAGTTGTCACCCTAGTGTTAGCTCAAGTGAACCGTACTTGACGTGGCTTACACGGAGTTGGCGGCCATATTTGATAACAAAGGTCAAACCAATGTTTCCGAATTCAGAAAATTGGTAAATTATTTTGTTGTTAGTTTTTGTGTTCTAGTATTTTTAATGACTTTTGTGTTTGGAGGGTTTTGAACAACAAAAGGATTTTTAAGTGTTCCACTCCACTACCAGGATTTAGTTTTTCTTAGATTATTTAGTAAATTATCCTTAATGCCTCAAAATAGTCTTATAATATTGATTTAAAACCTAAAGTTTAGCTGTGTAATAACAAAACTGCTATTTTCAATTTATTTTTTGTCAAAATAAAATATAACAATAAATAAAGACTATTCGACTGTTTAGAATGGAAACACAATGTTACAACTACAAAAAGGTAAACATTGTTATGACTGATAAATTAGTATAATAATATACTTAAACAAACTTAAATTGAAACAAAGGAATTCACCAAGTTGCAATCTAGCTTATGAAAACTTAATTAAAAAAGCAAAATAGTATTTATTAATTTGTTCTCAGTCAAAGTCAAAAAAATAGCTTAAAACTTCAAATGAATTTTAGTGTTCCCTAAGCCTAACGTAGGCATTTCAAATTTAAATATGGCCCTAAAATGGCGAAATTCCTATAAGTGGATACATAGATTTAACTTGACAGATGTAACTCAGTTAGCCGTTCAAAAACTTTAGGGTAGAGTTGGGAACCCGATGACGTTATTTTTTACTCTTTTTCGAAAGCAACCCTGGAAAATGCCTCGCGTACTCATTATTAAGTCCAACGGATGAAGAAATCAGTTGCCGCCACCTGGTTGACATAGGACCGTGGTCCACTGTCTCTTGCATGAGCCTAAAAAAGACTTCAGAGTTGGATCAATTTTATACAACTTTAAAATCCTCTCCAGCCATGAATGGGGCACGGACTCATAGGTCTTATTATAGTCAATCTAAGCAACATAAAGAATTTCCTATTATGAATATCTTACCTTCCGCCGACCTATAGTCAGCGACGACACCACTGTGCTTCAACATGGCAGTAGATGACGACATTCCATAGAACAACTTGACTTTTCGTCCGTTTTCCTTCGTGACTACCTCGCCGCCACACTGATCATGGCCCGCAAACATTCCCCCTGCCATTACGAAGTCTGCGCCCGCGCCAAATGCTTTAGCCACATCGCCAGGACAAGTGCATCCACCATCCTGGGAAGAATATCATTTTGTTTGTGTCAATTTTAAAAGCAACATTTACTACCTAATACTAGTGATACCGTAGTAAAGTAGAAAAGTTGAAATTTCATTAATTAATTGTCCGGTAAAGTAGCTCATAAAAAAGGGGAAGGTACGAATGTTAAGAACCCCATTATAACGAATTGTAAAACGTCTGGGGAAACAATCTTGCTCTTGTTACTCTGGACGCGCGTAAAATTCGGGATTAAATAATTCCGATTGCTATGTAGTCGATGCGGGAAAAATTCAAAAGTTTGTTTGAGCGAAGGATTGGATCCGGGCTTATCCGGGCCGTTTTAGCGGGTCCGGAGATTTAGTACAATCCCACCCTAACTGTAATGATGCAAGCCCAAGTCATACTTATCCGGTTTTTATTATTTGTTATTGTACTTTATCTAAACCTCGAAACAAATGTGTTTCTCGTATGGAGACCGCCTTAAATTTTTAATTTTTTTCAAAAGACGTTGTGTTCCTATGACGCACCACATTTTAGACGTTGCTCAAGCAAACACTTGGCATTGATTGAATAGACCTCACGCGGCCAGGGCCTCGATTCTGTAAAAAGATTGCTAACAATTAAAAATACGATATACATACATTGCGGTTTCGCGACAATCGATTTTTCAACGTCCGTTATTTTGTTTGTTTATCTTTAATAAAATTAGTTAGAGATAAGATACGCCACAGGTTCGCTTTGTCTCTATCACACTTTTGCGAACATTTTTTTGTTACAGCTGGCTAGGAAATGCGCTGCCCAGTTTTATGTGTCTATGAACTATAAACTAAAGAAAATTATACTAATACTAGCTTGTTCCCGCAACTTCGTCCAACTTTCGAAAAAACAAAAAGCTTTTAACTGATTATGGTTTTATCTACAAAAATATCGGAATTATCTAACGAATTAATCCCCTATATTGCCCTATAAGTGTCGAATTTCCAACCAAATACCAATTTTTATGCATGCCTAAAAAGACCGCCATTTTACCGCTTACGGAAAAAAAAATTAAATTCAAAGAACTTTTAACTGTGCGTTGATTATTAAAAGCTTTACAAGCTTTTATGATAATATAAATTGTGTATAATGAGGTTATAAGTTGATAGTTAAAATTTTAAAGGAATATTTTATTTTCTTCTTTTTAAAGCATTTCAATATAAGCTTTATTTAAAAAAGGTTTTTTGCTTTTAATTTTTAGTCAGTCAGCTCACTCGTGACTTACCGATATGATGTGACCCTTCAGTCCATGAGCTGCGTCGGAGCACTCGATCACAGCAGAAAGCTGAGGGTATCCCACGCCTGTCTTAATGCGCGTCGTGCATACAGACCCGGGGCCTATACCTACCTGTATGAACAAAGGAATATTAAAAATCAGACAAGGTATAAAGGCGGCAAATAAGCTAATGGCCTGTGGGATACTGTAATTGATTTTCATTTTTTAATCAATTAATTTCCGATTATACCTACGCTAAACGTGCTTCAATTTAAAAGATATTTTTGTCACAGAAAATTGACATTGTTTGAAATCAATCTTCGTAGATTTTAGCTAAACACCAAAAAAGGCTCAAAATGTATAAGCGGTCACCATAGTCTATGGACGCTTATGTAAGTAACACCAGAGTTGTCTATCACTCTTGCGTTTACCACTCTTTAAAAGCCAATTTTTTCGAAGAACCACCTGAATGAAGAATGCAAAATTATTGCGGATATCTAAAACCCTTGTAAACCAATTTTGTTAAAAATATTTTTTTTATGAAAATATTTTTTAGTGATTTATTATTAATATTTTCAAGATTTTCGGAGCTTACGGGTAAATTATTTTCGCTAAATATGCATCTGAGAGAAAAGATATTTAGGAACCCTAAATTAATTGTCAAAAACAACCTACACAATAATTATCATTTTACCCTAACATATAATACACATTTAGCTGTGTAGGTAATACACAAGATATATTAATCGAAATGATTAACCTGTCTTTAATTACAAACGGTCAACATTCCCGAAGCTAAACAAAAAGTTCTACACAAAATAATAAAAATATTGTAGCAACATATACTTTATTAAATTTTCCAACATTCCAATATTTTAATTGGACGCTGTAAGAGAAAGGGTGAAAAGAAATGCCCTTGCTGAGTTTCTTGCCGGTTCTTCTCAGTACAAGGTCTTTCGTCCTATAGACTTACGATCCGATGGCGTAGTGGCATTCATAAGTAATCAATTATTGTAGCCTAAATTGAATAAATGATATTGATTGAATGAATTCCTCAAATTTGCACAAAAAAACGATCTATGTACTACATGTATTTGCGATTTTGCCTACCTCTATAGGCGAATAAAGTACCTAAATATAAAATTAAGAAAAATATAAAAACATACCTTAATAATATCAGCACCTGACAGAATAAGTTCTTCGACCATTTCTCCTGTCACGACATTACCTGCCTGAAAAAAAGAAAATTATCTAATGAAATAAACTATAATAAAATTGTGGGGTGCAACTTTGCCTTGAATTATTCTTTTAATCCTAAATACAACTTCAATATGGTCATTCTGAATATCCGTTAACAAAAGGATTTGCAGTTACTAATAAAGTCACCCAATTTTCGAATCTTGCACTGAGCAATATCATGTACTCATATGACAACAGTAGCTAAGCCAAGTTAGAAGCCTTATGAGCGGATAAATGACAGTCGAGAGGCCACTAGATTGATAACGTCCGCCAACTCACAATGTGCTAGTGTGTTTAACTATGGCCGAAGCCTCCTTCTCTAAGGATGCCCCTGCAGTGGGGTATTAAACAGCTGAGGCAGATAAGTAGCAGGTAGCAGTATAGGGTTCCCGCAAAATATGAGCAAGTCTCGGACATCGAAGTAAAAAAATACGCAAATGACTTTTTTAGAGTTGGCATGTATACAATACAAACTTGCTCTGATTCACACAAGGCTTAAGAACATGTAGAAACCTAGCAATACCAGTGGCGCCACTCGCGCGTTACCGACCCTTTAAAAATCTAATAACTTTTTTTTTGAAGAACACCATATTGTAGTATTTTGAGTAAACCTTGGCAGGGAACCCATTCCACAACCTTAGTATTCGCGGGTCGAAGTTTCTGTGAAACCGCACTGTACATGACCATTTAGTTTCTAAGGTATGAAGATGATCGATGGCGAGCGGCGCAATGGTAGAAAGTAGCTCTGGGCATCATTTGGAAGAATTCCTCAGAATATAATAATATCCCAGTATACAAGCGGTAGAACACACACAGGTTTCGATGTACCAGATACGGCTTGTGAGTTTGGGATCGTCGACGATTCTCTCAGCCTGTCGTTGAACTGAGTCAAAAGGGCTCAGCAGTTATCCGGGTGCACCCGCCCAGAGATGGCAGCAGTACTCCATAGGGGACAGAACTTGCGACTTGTAAAGCAGCAACCTTTGCCCCGAGGTGTTATATTTTTGATTCATAGTTAGTAGTTAAATTTACCACAAGCATGCGGTCCTTTTAATATTGAGCGAGGTGGTTATGGTACTGAAACGCTAGTAGCACTTTAGCGGGAATACTCGAGTATTGTCTACTCTTTAAAAGTTTAAGGGAGGGGTCCCTTCTAGAAAGAGAAGAGTCTCATGCCATAGTCCCTCCTTAGGGACAACCTTATCAGAAAGCTCATTTCTTACCTACTTCTTATTCTTCTTCTTACGCGGATCTCTCCAGAACTCTTGTGTCTGTCTACCGTCTACATCACTGCTCTTCAACTGACATTCTCTGAACTAAACCAGTCACCGGCTTGGCAATTGACTTATTCAAATGGTAACCGTTTTCAATTCCATCACCAGTTATTGTTTTTAACCATTTCCATTGTGCGTAGAGGTATCAAATGATGAACAATACATAAGTGCGGCTAAGGAAACGCAATGGTTAAATCATGAAAAAAATTAAATTAATAATGGTCTTACAATGATGGTGTGAGTGGGGAAAGCTGCTCGCACCCTCCGAAGGTACTCGACAAAATGCTGGGAGTACCCGTTGGCGACGTCCAGGCAGATGAACTTCAGTTCCTTCACGCTGTTCAGAATATCTGACAGTCTCTCGAAGTCAGCGTCCCCTGTGCCTGAACTGGCAGCTGAAAAAAAATATTTATGGAATTGTTAGTGTGCCTGGCCATCACATTTTAATGTACAAATACTTTTTTATCACATCTATTTAAAAACAGATGGTTGGTTCCTCGTAAACAGGGATTAAAGTTGTACTTTAATAACTAGGGACGCAAAGTGATTTCAATTTGGAAATGTGGGCATTGTTAGTAAATGTTCCAATCACCAAAGAGATCGATCCATAACATTGTATGAACAAGTAACTAGCTGTATAATAAAACTGACTGCAAAAAAACGTTTGTGATAAAGTGGAAAGAAAAACACGTGAAATATATTCCGCTTTTAATTAATTGTCTACTCAAATTCGTATATATGTTGAAATTTTTATAACAAAATAGTGCGTTTTTACAGGTATTACTAACAATTCTCATAGAGGGAGATAAAAAGTAGACTGTATCCCTGGGACACAAAACTCTCTATGCTCAGTATTCCACTCTAGAATCCTTCGCTCCACTCTGGTTTCAAAATAGCGCACTCACCGTAAAAATATTATATTGATCCCTTGTGATACAATCTTCTATTTTAACACACTTGCTCATAAAGCAGGCTATACTGCACCGTTTTTCAGCTTCTTAATAGCGTCTTTTACTTTACTGACAATTATCTCACAAGTGCCATTTATTTTACAAATTTCAAATTTTTAGCTAAGTTCTTATTTTGGAAAAAACGTATCCATCGTGTTTTATAAGAACATATCAAAACTATTAGATTGAATTCAATATCAACTTATTTTTACTATATTTTAACACTAATATAAGTATTAACTGTCCTTCAATGCATTGAAAACAGTCGTATGACACTCGTGGCCTTTGCTCAATACACACTCTGCTTTGGCTATGGCTGGAGCCTACAACTCTGATAATCAGCCTAGCTCACTTGTATCATACTGTACTGATGTAACCAAAACACGGCGTCTCCTTTCTACCTAGGGGACCATCACGCAAAAAATAACATAAAATAGGGTGAGGGTGGAATATCAAGATATGGAAATTTTTCCCTCCTACGATAAAATGCTCTACAAATAGCGGTATTTTACCCGCTTTCGTGAAACGCAGCCAAGAACACAGTAGCAGAAATAGGTAAAGCGTTGGGTTGAGGACTTACTTAAGGAAGCAGTTTTGACCTAACAAATTTATTTCCTGAATGGTACATAAATACTCACCCATCTGTTCGAGACTCTCAGGATGGTCTGCAGCAAACTTCTGCCACTGCTCTGTCGAGTAGTACTTGTGTATGCAGGTAAAAAGTCCATGCTGGAATAAAAAACAAAACTGGATAAACCGTTATTTATTGTAGATTGAACACCGATCTCCAAATTTTCTTCGTTTTTATAATTGTCTATATCTAGTTGAATATTCTATGGACCAACCCAAAGAAATATACACAAATGTATTCTTAATATTTAAAAAATCGACTAATAAAATGTCGGTTCTATGGTAGTTACTCTGTTGTTTGAGACCGCAATTAATCTTAAATATTCGTAAAATGTATTTCATAACGTACCTATTTGACTTGTTGTAATTGAAAGTAATATTAGTTATTTTAATATTTTTCATTAATTCTTGACGGTGAAAAAATTTGAAAACCTGTCTAAGAAACCTTTCAAATTCTCAATTTTCTACTCAATCTCGATAGGTCAGTAAAAATGATGATACATACTTTTTGTAGCCTGAAAGCACATCTTAATTCCGATTAAAATAGATAGACATAATATAGAAGAGTACCTAGACATGATAAGAATATAACTAATTTTTGGCTACGAAACCAATGCTAATAATATTGTTTGCCTTCCCCCTTCTATCTACTAAATAATAAGCAGTATGTGATATATACATTTCGCTACTATCTGCTTTCATACTACCTAGTACACAAATCTATTAACATTCTACTAAGTACTATTATATTGCGAAAATAGAGCATTTAAGGTGTATCCGAATATCTTTTGTTCATACAAACAGCGTAACTCTTAATATATTTATCTATAGACATTTCGCTACTTAAAACGTAATATTATTATGAAGCCCTATTTATTAGCATATTCATTCATAAAATGCTAGTGAATTTTATTAATAAAAAGAGTTGAGTTTAATTAACTGATATGAACTATGAAATTAACAAAAACTTTAGTTATTTATTTCATAATTCACTGGCATTTCATAATTAAAATATGTGTTTTAAGACAATGTTAAATAGCAATATATAATAAATCCTAGTGACTTATTAAGTCCTAGTACATCAATCTTACAAAACACAAAATCTTCATAGAATTGAGAAATACTGTATAAATCACAGACCTAGGATTTTTGCTACGCTATAAATATAGATATTTGTACATAGAAATAATCTTTCTTCGTTTCAGACTCCCTGAAGGTTAGAGTCTTAAAAGAATAGATATATATAATATAGAAAATATCAATATAAATAAATACTTTAATAGCAAAGATGCAGTCAAAAGATTAACCTCGAGCCAGGACTTGAACTTGCGACCCTTACATTCCGTGCAAGTGCTCTACCATTGAGCTACAGAGGCACAACTGTGGCTGATGAAAATCCCAACTACATCTTTGCTCCGGAACTACGCTCGTAACATACAACTCCTATTTTTAAAGTCCTAGTTAAATGATAGTAATTAATAAATAAATATTTTCGGACATTATACACACAGGGCCCATATATATATATAACTTTTTTTTGTAAATACATACATGTCATACATAAATACACCCAGTCTCAAGACACAAATGTTTATCACATAAATGTTTGTCAAGTGCCAGAATTGAACCCACACCCACTGCGCAGCATTCGGCAACAGTACCAACTGGGCTGCGAGGGAGTCGAAATCGCGTAAATTATATATTAGGCATAATTATCTTTTTTGTTTACCGACATTTCGACCAACTGACACCGATCGTGGTCACGGGGGAAGATTTGGTGCACCGAAGGTTGTATGGGAAAAATCTGATTTAAATTCACCTTAATAAAAATAAAAATAGATTACACAGCCCGCGTATCTTTGTCTGTCACAGAAAATAGAATCATATTATTATTTTTTTTTATTTCACTAATATCATACACAAAAAATTAACGATTAAAATAAATAGAATCGGTTGTAAAACCTGTTATATTCTTCAATATTACAAAAAGTAATTACAGGGCCCTAGAATAAATAGATGAGGAAACAAAGCATTCAACCGTTTTTTTGGCTCCAGTACGGATTTTGATGAAACTGGTTGAATTCGACTGAGAAAGTCATTTGAAAAATTTGTTAGCACTTATTTTTTCGTTGTTGTACTTGTGTATTAAGGAAATGCAACTTTAAAATTCACTTTTAAATATTCGATTAATAATAAATAAAATCAGCCCAAATTTGGTACCAGGGGTTTTTTAGGGTAGCTGATCACGAGGGTGATGTCCAAAAAGCTGCTCAAGGTATTTGAAAACCAGGACGTAGAGGCCATCGAAATCATCTGTTGCTTTACTTTTTTTTTCATTCGCCCAGAATCGTTACTTGGGTGTTTTTTAGGTCACTCATTACAAATATGATGCTCAAAAAGGTCCTCGAGGTCACTGGTTGATTAATTTAATTTTTGTTTTCAAATTCGCCCAAAATTGTTACCAGGTAGATTGAGCATCACATTAGTAATCAGCGACCAAAAAAAAATTTTTTGAAATGCATTTTCTTAAATGCATACGAGTATGTACGGCAACGAAGAAAAAGATGAAGCAAACTTTATTATAAATAAATGACTTTCTGAGTGGAAGCAACCAGTTTCATCAAAATCCGTTTTGCAGTCCAAAAACCGGAAGTTTTGCCCTTGTTTGTTCTGCCTTTCCACATTGCACGGAAACGGGTATTTTTAATAACCCGATTCTTAACATAGCGATATCTGGAAAGATAAAGTAGGATCCTTACTGGTTACTTTAATTCCCATTAATATTCCCATTAATCAATTTTTACCCGCGGGGAAATATTACTTCATGAGACGAAACGGATCAACTGACTGTCAAGGTTTTTGATACAGATATGACCAGAATTCAGGAGCGGAAAATTTGCTCAATGAGAATACAAATGGCGGCGCCTTGCAGCGGTCCTGATACAAACGAATTTCTCATTTGTTTTTGACAAATTGTAAAATTTTGTAGTCATAATCCCAAGTAGAATATACCTATGTCTGTTTTTTTTTCAAAATCTTGTAAAACGTTTCATTAACTAGAATTCTTAAGTGGCGAGCTGTTTCCAACAGACACAGAGCGATTCGATGAGTAAGTGCACCCCTCAGTATGCCTCACCACCGTACATCCGCTTTCCGTGGTAGCTTGAGATATGCCGCTACCAAATGTTGGAATAACCCGCCGCCCCCGCTTAGAAACACTTGTTTATCATTTGCTGTTTTTAATTTAGATATAAAACAATTTTATTAAATTACCAAAAGGATATACCTGCTGGCGGGCAGAGTTATTACAACGTACCTATAGTCCCTAGCATATTTAAAATAAATTTTAAACCATATCATAAGGCAATATTAATTAAATATTTTATATAATGTAATATTAATAATATATAAATAAATAAAAAAAAACCTTTGAGTAATTTAAATTAGAAATTATCTAATTTCAACGTAAGGCAATAATTATTTTTTTAAACTTATATCACTGTAAAAACCTAAATCATATTTTAACGTCTATTTTACCTAGTGCTTCTTAATTTCAATACAAATTATATACCTATCATCATATGAGAAATAGTTCGACTCCGTCGCAAGCTAAGCCTCGCAATTGGGCTCCGCTGAAAATCAGCGCTGTAGCTAGTAACCTGCAGCATATGCTGAGCGGCGTTCATTTTTCACATTGCACTACGACACCCATGACACAAAAACTCATATTAAACTGTGATTTGTTTATGTGTTCTTGTTTTTATGTGCTTATTTTTGTTATTATTTTTTGTGTAATGTAAAATAAATAACTGTCTATTGTCAAAATAATGATTTAAATTTTAAAAAAAAACTTGAGTCCTGTATAACTTTGGAACTATTTGATAGAAAACTGGCACACTGCTGACCTAGAAATTTATTACTAGAAAATGTCTTTAAAATACCGTGGTGTTTGATCAGCAAGTGTCAAAAATAAGTGAGAAATTCGTTTGTATGAAGCACGCGGAGAGGCGCTCCGAATCGTATTGTCTTAATAAAATTATTTTTTTATTTCAGGATGCTAAATCAATGTGGTTGGTCACGACATGGTTCCTGCTTAAAAGGGATAAATTTTTTTTAATTTAAATATAATAATGTAAGTATGTATACAATGCGGGCCTTGTGGCAGTGTTTAGAGTAATGGGCCAAGTCGCAGATCCCGGTTTCAAATACCGGTAGGGGAAACCAATCTTGACAATCTGGACAATCTTGTTATAACTTTTAAGTTGTAAAGATATGTCTACTGTCGTTTGTTCTCGGTACAGTGATAGGCTTATCACGTATAACGTTTGTGGGACGAATGCCATATCGGTAAAACGTGGATGTTACGAACATACGTTCATAATTTCAATTCAAAAAAAAACATTTATACATAATAACGCATGTAGTATTTTGTTATACCCAACATTGATTAACTGACCAGTACCATAAGAATAACCATACAGAAACTGGTATTATTTATTTATTTTGCCAGTCCCTAACCTACACACCAAAATGGCGGTCAATGAAGCAATGGCTTTATTGTTCTATGTAACAATAAAAAGTACTCATTGTTTTAGTTCTCCGAATGCTGGCGTTCATAGAATTCTCATTTATATAATAACGTTTTTAGTATCTACTTAACTAAATTGTTTTACAATGTCACCTTCCTACAATGTTACTATAAAGTTCTGTGGACCTAGTGTTGTGCCCTGCCTGTTTTGTACCGGTATTGTGCAAAAAACTTTGAACATACCTTGGACAGCTCCATGGCCATCTCGAAAGTTCCAACCGTGTCCATATTGCTCGCCATCACTGGAACGCCTTTGTACGTTTGTCCGGAGTTCCGGAATGTTATCTCCCTAAGCAGATCCACCTGCAAATTATAATGTAAATATATCGAGGACTCTGTCTAAAAACTTATAGCCGGTGGTGAGATCAAACAATGTACTTTACAAATTAAGAAAAGGACTCATTGGTATATGCTGAGTTTAAACCTTCGCCCCTCAGGACACGATGTAAAATCAAAACCCCTAGGCCCCTTAGGGTATATAAGTATCACAAAGAAATCAGTAATTTTGGGCCCGAAAATGAAATTGCCGGCCAGCGGAAAAAGTGCACCAAAGTTCTATCCAAAATATCAGCACGAGAATTTTCACTAAGACAACAAATCTTTGAAAACATATTCTTCAGTTGTTTTTTTGTATATTGTCACGGTCTTTATGCTCAAAAATATTTTTTCCCATACATTTTACTAAGAAATAAGTCAAATCTAATTAAGAGACAAAAAAAAGCCACCATTTAACAAGCTTATATAACTTTTTTAGCAAACCGTTTGTTTCATTTTTACAAAATGTATGGGAACCCAATCTTTTATTTAAAAAAAGTATTTACAGATATTCTCTGTCATAATAAAAAATGCTCGTGCCGATGTCATTAAATGATACAATTTTTCTATTTAATAATAATTTGAGATTTGGGCCCAATTCAGTATTAAGCGTGAATCGTCTTTTACACAAGAATACATTTTTTTTTAAATTTAAAGTAACAAAATCACACAGAAGACAGCACCTAACCCTTAAATGTCAATCGACTAAATCGTTATTCCTACATTTTTAGGGTTCCGTACCTCAAAATGAAAAAAGGAAGGAAGGTATCAAGTTGAAATTAATATCAAATACTAAGGTCTACGATCCCTTTAAGTTGTAAAAAGGCAAGCTACTTAGTCAACGTAATAAAAAATTACGGCCGAAATACGGCCATTTTTGTCGCTTATTTTGACATCCACCAATAAACGAAAACCAATATGGGCTTCTTTCCATTGTCCTAGCATCATGAAATTTGGCAAAAAGCAATGCGATGTAGCATTTTGCTACATGCTTTGCATTGCTACAAAGAAAAATCTGAAAACCGTAAATTTGTTGTTACATAACAAAAAATATTTCTTTTGATATTAAAAAATAGGTGGTAAACTAACAAAGGACCCCTTGTCGATGTATTGGGACAGCACTTGTTCAACGGCAAAGTTAAGTTTGTCCCTCAATAAAGTTTACCTCTTACGGAACCCTCGGTGCGCAAGTGCGACTCGCACTTGACCGGTTTTATTTGCATAAAATACCTATTATTACATAATGTCAAACATTTATATCACTAGTTACTACGAGTATGAAACCACTGGATGAACTGTAAATAACAATATCGGCGAAACTAATAAAATCCGGTTTATTTCGGTATCTCGCAGACAGCGGTACCTAGATACCTAGCCAAGGCCTACAGATAACGACTACAAAGACTTTGACACTGAAGAAATCGCAATAGAGAAAACCGATTATGCAACGGAAATATACCTAGTTAGTTGTCTGGCAGTTTTGTTAGGAAGCTGCTGGCGAGTGATGAAATCTTGACTTTTTTAGAAATCGTTTGAAAACTAGCTCAATTTTGTTTTCACATTAAACTTGTTTAGATGATAATTACAAGACACAAAAAAGGTTTTCTCTAAGGACTACAGTATGGGGTTTTTCAAGAAGTTATTAGATTTTTGAACCCTTGGTGCTGCAAGCGTCCATAGGCTACGGTGACCCCGTACCAGCAGGCGGACCGTTAGCTTGTTTGCTATCTTAGTGGTATTAATAAAAGACACATCGTATGTATAGGTAACAATGTATGGTATGGGCTATGTTTTTTGACAATAATTTATTCTTAGAGAACCAACTGCTTCGTATTCTACAGGATATAGCGCCAAATAAAAATGAAAATATAATTATTGAACTGTTGTTCTTTAAAATTTTACGTGAATTTGATGAAACGTCTTTAGCTTCTTAGACGGTAAGAGTTGAGGCATATCACTTTAAAATTAGTTCTTCGGACTTGCCAAAGCCCCCGACGGATATTCTTTATTATTGCCACATCTGAGTTTTACCCTGTTTGTTACGTACCCGGTGCGAACTCAGCAGGCAGAACATTCGCCCATCTATCAGGCTTGTCAACTCGTCAATAATATGATTGCTCAGTACCCAGAGACCGACATGTTTGCTATGACGAAAAACGTGTTTTTGTCACTAGTTTATAAGAATAAAATATACTTAAATAATTTAATTTAAAATTAATTTAAAGTTACTTATTACACGTTTTAGCAATAACTGAAATGTATAAAGTTCTTTCATAATAAATAAATAATTAAAAAAGTATATAAGGAAGTGCTATGAAAACTTCTCTTCATTGTTCATAATACCGACTTCGCGAGAGATCAACCCTAATTTAAAAAGCTTTTTACGTTTATTATCTTTTGTTACATATCTGGTTAAGTCAGGAATTTTTAAATTATTTTATCCTTTTTCATTTACGTTTTAACCGTCGAGGGTTTTTCAAAAGATTTATTTTGCTTTCTATTTCAGACAGAGCATGTACGTATTATGTACATATTTATATAGTTTATTTCAAAGCTATAATATGTAATGTATACATATTTACAACTAAGTATACTTTGCCCGGTACTTTGTTGTAACTTTGTATCTCGATATCATTACGTAGAAAGAAAAAGATAAGTTAATATGATGTTTTTAAACATTCAGCTGCATAAAAGGATGTTAAATTTTGTGAGGCTATTGCGCAGTCCACAGGACAGATTACACAACTCGAACTCTATGTATTTGCCTAAGCCAAAAAAAAAAAAAAAACTCGACTGTCAAACTGTCGGGTTTTTTTTTTATTTATAACTTTTTTTCGAGTCGCGATTGACAATTTTATGTACCATATATCACTCGGGAGATGAATGAATACCTTTTATTTGAGACCTCATTCATCGAAATTGGTCCAGCCATTTAGGCTACACTATGGAACGGCCATACCCACATATCTACATACACATGCGCAAAAAACATTACTTACCTTCTGGGTTAGTCAAGTGAAAAATGGCTTGTGCCCTGTACTGGAAACAAACAACGGCAAAAACAAAGATGACAGCAACCTCGGCTCCATTTTTTTAAAAGGACATAATAATAATTTGTTTTGATTTGTTGCAGCATTAACCAATAATTATATATGTTCATAGTACAGTAATGTTTACAAATCACAAAACGATTTCTTGTTGTTAGTAATTCACGAAACAAAGTAAAATGACGATCGCTTACAATACAAATCATAAACAGTCACGTAACGAACTTGAAGCACGAAAACGAAAATGTTTACCAAGGTACCTATTAGCATAAGGTAGGTAAACGCGTCGAAATGGTTTTTTACAACCCTCAAATTCAATTATTTGGATTGATTGGTAACATATTATGTTACAAATACACACATGTGCACTGATAATTTTAAGTCTTATTTTTTTTTTGTCACTGTTTTGAACTTCCTCCCGCGAACGGTTAGGTTGTCGACTTGTGGAATGAGCTCCCTGCTAAGGTTTTCTCTAAAGACTTCAGTATGAAGCTCTTCCAGAAAGAGGTGGTTATATATTTTAAGCGGTCGGCAAAGTGCGAGTAACTCCCCTGGTGTCCTTAGGTTAACGTGACCGCTTAACAGCAGGGGACCGTTGGCTTGTTGCCACGTTAGTGGTATTGAAAAAATATGAAAATGATCATTTTTTTGCACGACTTTGAATAATTTTGAAATACTAATCGCTCCCTGCGCAACGCCACTCAAAAACTCGGATTTAATCACGTCACGGGCACTCATGAGGGCTACTTCCCATCAGCTTCATACTCGTACATACGTCCCCACTTTTGGGGCACGGCCTACCTTCGCCACGGGTGATTTGGGCCACTGTCCAAATGCCGACCCAGTGCGGATTGTGAATTTCACATAGGGTAATGTAGCAAACAGCATTGTGTATCACAGCAAATAATTTTAAACACACTCTTTTACACAGTTACATGAATAGACTTATCTAGTATTTTGAATATCCTGTATTTCATCAAAACAAGTGAAGGTGACCTAACGTAGGTTGTTAGAGTAGCCTAATGTCGGCCATGATTTTTATAAGCCATTAAATAGTATTACTTAAATTTTGAGGCGGCCGAACTTTGGTCATTTAATTAACGGGTATCAAACTCCTTAAAAAAATAAACTTTAGGAGCCCTAAATTAAGGTACCAATAAATCCATTCAAATTGTAAGATTTTCTACCCTGTCTCGTTGGGGTTTAGTAATAAAATAAGCATCTTAACATCGGCCCCACTATTTATCTGTAACGAATTCAAAATAAACAATTAAATTAAAAAGAAAAAATATCCTTTATGTTGTTATTTCTCTGTCCGGAAGCAATAAGAAAACTATTGCAATCGATTTATATTCAAAAATACAAATTCCCAGAGTGGTCTTCGTTGTCGTTGCCTACCAAATCACTGTGCGAGCCTTGCTGGCTTCTGCGCACTAAACCACCGGATTGTACGACATGAAGACACCATATTACGTACATTTCAAAACTTGATTTAATAAAGTCGTGATTGATGCCGAAATTTGGACCTAACTATAAGCTTAAACGTTTTATGGGCCGAACTTAGGCGGGGGCCGAGATTAGGACGTAAGTCTTTTTTTTTCTGACCTTCGCAGGTTTCCTCACGATGTTTTCCTTCAACGAAAGCCGGTGGTGTAAATAGTCAGAATACTTTCTAGAAACCTTCCTGTGAAATTTCTCCCAAAACCGACAGAAAGTTGGCGAAAAATTACCGTCATGTGAGGTGATTTTGACGATTTTTCGAACCCCTCTCAACCCTTGGTGAGATATCGTTGGGATTGGCTCCCCCGCCCTTCCCTTAATGTGACGTGATATTTTTCTAAATGCGTATTTCTATTGTAAACTAAACGTTAATCTTTGCTTAATAGCGTTGGATTTATTTTAAAAAACATAGTTTGCTACTTTGTAGCGTTCGCATAACCGCGATAAAATATTAGTACTTGGAGGACCGCGTGACATCTATAGTCAAGTAGCTTTAGTATTGCTTAACAACTCCATCTATTGTCAAGTAGCTTTAGTGTTGCTGTGTAGTATTACTACTCGCCAATAGATGTCAGGAAGAGTCATATTTTTCAGTTTAGCATTACATGAAAACACGAATTAAACGACGTTTTTGACATTTACTGATCAAATAAACCGCATCACATAAACCGCAATTTACCGTTCATTCAATCAACTCAAATATAAAAATAAAGAAAACATTTAATTTTTATAGATAATAGTACGGAACCCTTCGTTCGCAAGTCCAACTCGCACTTGGCCGATTTTTAGAAATGTAGATCCGGGGCGGGTCATTTATCTCATAATTCATCTCCCCGACTGACCTCATCCCCCCGACCGACCTTCACCCCCTGACCGACCTTGGCACGTTCTACCGGCCCCAGATGACAATCTCGCTATCCAGTTAGCGAAATTAGTCATAACGACCTCCCCCAATAGGGCCTCCCTCCAAACACGACGCCGACGGCCCCGGGTTCGTCGACGCCCACAAGGATACACGAGGTATCAAAGAGTACCGGGGCGCTTCTCACCCCCACTCAATCGCAACCGCACCCGCGTAACGGGGAACTCCCCTCCTGGCGGTGACTCACCTTCGGGTTCGAAATTCACGCCGGTCGAAAGGACGCCCACGAGAGCGACAACCCAAGCCGAGGCTCCCCCCGCGGGGAGCCCTTGAGCGTTGGGCGCTATACGGGCTGAGGCTCCTTCAGAGTCTCGCCCAAAAAAGCCCGGTGAAGCAGTAATGGCTGCAACAGCCAACTGCATAGTCAGTCAAAAAAAATCTCATTATTTGAAAATGTAGCGGTTAACGAGAAAAATAATCTGCCACTACATTGTCCTTGGTACTTACAAATTGAACGTTATAATCTGATAGCACCTATATAATTGCGTAACCGCCGCTGTAGCTGAAATTCCTTTATTATCAAAAAAAAGAAAGCAAGGGTTTGTGATCCGTTCTTAAGAGAATACGATTCGGAGCGCCTCTCAACGTGCTTCATACAAACGAATTTTTCACTTATTTTTGACACTTGCAAAACAAACACCACGAAATTCTAGTTCTAGTAATAAATATCTGGGTCTGCAGTGTGCCAGGTTTCTATAAAATTTTATAGTTTAAAAGTTATACAGAATTCTAGTTTTTCATACAAATGGTTTACAAAAAGATTTCTAGATAATAAAAACATTTTACAAGATTTTGGAAAACCACAGACACAGGTATTCTGCGTGGGATTATGAATAAGGAATTTCACAGTGATTGATCAGTAAGTGTCAAAAACAAATGAGAAATTCGTTTGTAATATTATTTTGTAATATTAGGGGCCATTCAAGTATTACGTAAGCAGATTTATTACAATTATTTATTTTTCTTTCTCCTTGTCAGCAAGCTGCTTGTGTAAACATTTTTGTTTTTAATGTATTTTCTGTTTTTCGTTTCACATAATATTCATTTAAACAAACTTTATCGACACGGTATTTAACACAGAGTAAGGTACAAATATAATATTCTTAAATAATATTACGCACAAAACAAACTTCTTTCAAATTTTTGGTATACATATTAACTCCAATGACACCCGAATCCATGATTCTAAGTTTTCGATGATATTGGATATTTGCTGCTCAATTTTGTGTGTCTGCTGGATCAACGGTAACACAAACATTAACTTGCTTTGCTTACAATACGTCTAATCGTCAGTCGTACCGAAACGACACAATAGATTGACGGAAGATATTAGGACAAGTCTATAGCGTGCGGTAATTTCCCCACTCGATTCTAAGCGAGAACTTAAGCGTATACGTTATTTGCGGAAATCCCCGAAATCGCGTTTCTTGATTAAACATAAACAATGTGTGGGTTGCCATGTGTGTAAAAAAGTTGAGAGGCATGTATGCGCTCAATGCCGTCTATGCGCACATTCGATCGTTCTATTGACCTAAAATTAATGCGCTATGACATCACTTCCGGACCACATTCTACGCATTGACTGCACATGCTCGGGAGGTAGAGTTATGGATGCGCTGTCAAATAGTGTACGGCCAAATTGTTTGTTTACATTTGGTGAACAGAACTATTTCAATGCCTATGCGATGTCATAGCTCTCATTGCCGTCAATAGAACGCACCTTAAATAACTACTGCTGACGTAATCACCATCTAGAACCCCCCACATGTTATCGCAAATAAGCAAAGCCAAGACCCCCCCCGCCCCCTATAGTGCTTACGTAATACTTGAACGGCCCCATATGGGAATTGGTAACGATTTAATAATTACAAAAAAGATTAAGTTACCCTACTCTTACTTTTTATATAGAACAGCCGAGAATAGTTTTTCAAATGTATTGTTTGCTGTTGCTTCGTTAACTTAACTAAAAATTTACCATTTGATTTTAATGGTCTCATCTATCCGTCTAATTTGTAATAAAGCAACAATTTCAAAATACATCATTTTTATTCAAAATTTCTCGAGATTCTCCAAAAACTCGAGAAATCCTGGTCGAGAATTCTCGTGCGTCGAGAAATAAAATAGTACGAGAAACCAGAAACTCTACAATAACTAAAAATTTCAGATTTTCTCGAATATTTTATGATATATGATTAGACCTTGCTTCGTGTCAATTTTTATGATTCTAGGACAACGGGTAGTACCCCATGGATTTTGATTTTTTTGTGAATGCCAAAATATGCGGCAAAAATGGCCGTCTTTCGGCTGTATTTTTTTATTGCGTTGACTTAGAAGCTTAGTTATTTTACAAGTTCAAGGGATCGTATACACCTTAGTACGTATTTGGTATAAATTACACCTGGATACCTTCACGCATTCCTGAGAAAAAGGGTCTTGATAGACAGACAAACAAAGAGTAAGACAGACACACAGACAGACAGACAGACGTAAGGTACAGAACCCTAAAAATTAAAAAACTAGCGGTTTGAAAATTATGTTTTTAAACGCAATGTTCTTAAAATTATTGTCTAGAAATGAAAGCAGTTACTTTCTTGTATAAAGGCGTAAAAAAAAAATATTTTTTACAAGTTTAAAACATGAAACAAGAACTTTTTATAAAGGAGAGGAAAACTACACATTTTGCTTAAGTAATGTGTCAAAAACATCCCCTGCTAGCATGCAGTAAGAAAGAGGTCGATGAATAAAGCGAATGCAGCTATGAAGTAAGTTTGTAGAGTAGGATAGTAGGGCAATATCTTGTGCCAGAATTGCCTAGGAAAGCACTCATTTCCGTAGATACACGTACCTATCAGGCTGGTCATTACTGCAATGCAGTAGTAGGGTAATATTGCTTAGAAGACATTCCATTTTATGCATTTTTGTGTGGTTAAACCTGTTAAAAATTCATAGCCAAAGAATAAAGGATATTACCTTCTATAGCCAGGTATTTATTTTGGGGGTTTTGAAATATACACCAAACAATATTGTTTGCCAATCTTACTTCTAAACCGTGAGCTCTAGATATCTGATAAATATTTAAACTTTATAAATTATTTTATCGAAAAATAGTTTTAAATAAAATTGGTTCACAAGTTTTCAATAATTGGTATTCTACGGAATGCTAATTGAATACGTGCAAGACACACGCACTTGGTCGGTTTTTTGGATTTATCCCTGTATAAGTTTTGTAGGTATATCGATTACAATTGTTTTACGCAAATAGGTATGTCACATGCTCGTTATGTAAAAAAATGTATTTTTAAAAGTCAATTTAAAAATACTTTACCCATAGTTCTACTTTACCTTTACCTTATCCCAGTTAAAAAATAATAGAAAGGTAAGAACATAAATGTGGCTATTGGCGTAAGGTTCATGTTTCCACATTCCCACAATTTGTGATTTTATTTTGCAACAGTAAGTACAACACTAGAATTTTAAAGGGACTCACAATGAAAATTAACGTTTGCACTGGCTACCTACGAACGGAACCCGGTATGTGTCTGACAACCTGAAACACGCTTTCCAGGCTTTTTCAATGAAAAAAGTTGAAAGAAACAGCAACGAAAACATAGGAAAATTGCCTTCACGTCTTTAGAAACCTTGATCTTTCAGTTTTTTTCAGGAAGTATTTCAGTAACAGCTAAATATTTACTTACTTCACTTCTGCTTCTCAAAGTACTCCTTTTAGGTCGTAATAGAACATCTTTAAAGTCCAACTTTACTTCATTAATAATATTCGGCATTATGCACGAGTCACTTTAGCCTATTTCTTAAAAATAAAAATAAACACTTCGAAGACTGGCGCGCACCTTCCCAGCGCGCAATATCGACTGCCTGCAGCGCTCTGGGTTGCTACATCACGATTTTCTTTTTAGTTTCCCCGTTTTTCAGAAGGTTTTCTTGCCTTTTTATGTAATTTTTGATAACCAACATACATAACAAACTTATGTAAATAAAAAAATTATTACTACGCAATTAATTTTGGTATTTGTTTTTTTATGTATTGTAAAGGAGTCATATGATGTTCTTATCTGTACAGTGTACTTACTTTGTATCTACTTGACTTTAAATTTTTGATTGCGAAATATTTAATAGTTAACTGAAATTTATTGTATTTATTTATTACATACACTAAAGCTTTACATACAATAAAAAGTATAGTTGTAACAATTATGAATAATTCCAGATTAGCTACCTACTTGCAAATCTTGCAATATAAGCAAATATAAAGACGAAAGTTCAAGTCATGCTTGCATTATTTAGTTTCGTAATAATAACACAACCAACGGATAAAGACGTAACACCATACCATAGTTAAAAGTAAAAAAAAAACAATATTCCGTAGTACTCCAAGATATGGAAGTTTTTAAAGCCGACAACACCTTTCTAATGGGCGTAAAATGTGAGTGTGAGTGTGACGTCACGCAAGGGCACACAGAAATACTCGCTTTCAGCTGTGCTAGGTGAAGGTTACTTAAGATCAAATGAAAACTAATTTATGTTACAAATATGCAGTCATTTCGCAATCCTGCACTACATTTAAAAAAGCATTTAAGTATGATGTAATATTTTAGTAAAAGATAGGTTATTACACGTTTTACGTTATCACTGGCGCTACTGTCCATATTTACTACAAGATTTGTTATATCACGAACAAGCTTATAATTAGTTGTCAACAAAGCCACTGCCTAGTTATGGATGTAGTAAACTCATATTGATATATCAATCAGCTGTGTTGCGGTAATTAAGACGCATGCGCGAACAGTCTACGCGGAAGGTACATCTTGCCAGATGAATGCAAAGATGGCATTGCATCTGTCGGAAACTGTTGTCCAAATTGTTAATTGATTCCTTATTACTTTTCATCCATCTTACGCTTTTGTGTTAAGCAAGCAATGTACGCCCTTGTGTAGGTAAGAAACATTTTTGTATGCACATATTTATAAAACTTTGTAAAATGTCTTTGAATAAGAATAACTAGTTGCGTTTGTTAAATGCAGTCATTGGAGATCTGTGGAGTTAAGCAACGTCGACCGTGGTCATAGGATGGCTGACCGCTCGCGAAAACATCAGATTGCACGTTTTGTATTTCAAAATAAAGGAATAAAAATTTAATTTTTTTTCCACACCCGTTAGGTGGCAAACAAGCTTACGGTCTGTCTGTTGTGAAGTGGTCACCGTAGCCTATGGACGATTGCAACACCGAGGGCCTTACTCACGAGTTGCTAGCCCATTTAAAATCCTATCACTTTTTTTTTGAAGAACCCCATATTATAGTCTCTATAGAGGAAACCTTCACAGGGGCTCATTCCACAACCTAAGCGTTCCCTGGAGAAAGTTCCTCTGAAACCGCACTGAACGTGACCATTTAGGTTCAAAGGTGTTAGGAAGAATTCCCTGCCGATGGCGGCCGGTGCTATGGTAGAAAGAAGCAATGGATACCATTTCAAACAATTACTCAGAACACATTTAAAGAAAAAACAATACATGTAGACATACCTTCTATTTCCCGTACTACCAGACCAACCCTAACGGAAACAACATAATTTTCAAGAGGGATTTTCCAATGGCTGAAATTTAAAAAAAAAATAGTTTAAAAATCTTAAATAGATGGCGTTGAACCACCAAGAAGCATTTTTTTCTGAAACTTAGTGACTTGGCTGTGTTCCAAATCCATACTAGGGCCTATAGAGTATAAATAATTATGTGGCTTTGTCATATGGTATTTTCCCGCATTTTAAGTAAAAAGGTATGTAACCTTTAGACATTTTTTCCCTGTAACTTTCGCGCTGCACTACCGGAGCTCTTGTTTCAGGTCTGCTACAGACCATGATCCGTAATTCTTACTCATCATCAAATAACAAAGTAACAAAAAATAACGAATTAGAGTTCCCAGCACAGAGGTAAACTTTATATCAAAGAGTACCCAAGCAAAGAAAAGAATCACAACGTTTCACACATAACATAAACAAACCATGTTTTAAAAAAAAAATGCGCCTTGTTGAGTCAACGCCATCTAGTCTATATTTTAGAACTATTTTTTTTAATTCGTCTCGGAAAACCTCTCATTCTATACAAGTAGATTGGTGATTATTTAGTCTGTTCGAATTATTTATTTAGAAGAAGGCACAATTTTAAATATAGACTGGTAAGACAGGAAATCATAAATATTTGTTTTGAGAAGCATTGATTGCAAGGGGAATACCCCACAACATATCAACACGTTACGGATACCTGTGCTGCACAGAGTCGATGTGATGCAAAGTTATTTCGTTTTTCTTTCGTTCTAGGCTACAAGCATTATTCATGAAAAAGGACGAGAAATTGCGAACCCGCCCACCTGTCCACCATAATAAAAAATCGGCCAAGTGCGAGACGGATACCATTATCTATGAAAACGGCAAAAAAAAACCCGTTTGTTGTATGGGAGCCCCCCTTAAATATTTGTTTTCTATCTATCTCGCCAGCCTTCATACGTCCCTACTGTTGGGGCACGGCCTACCCTAATAAGCGAGTGCATATATATTATATATAATATATTCTGTGAATATTTTAAGCGTCTACCTGTTGCCGTTATCAATATAGAGCAAAATCGAGCAAAAAATCACGTTTGTTGTATGGGTCCCCCCTTAAATATTTGTGTTATTCTGTTTTTCAGTACTTGTAGTTATAGCGGCAACAAAAATACATCTTCTGTGAAATTTCAACTGTCTAACTATCACGGTTATACTTTGACCACACGAGAATATTTTTAAATAAGATATTGTGTTAACCTACCCTAAACTATTGAGTCCGTTGTCATTCATACACAAAAGGTGCGTTTTGTTGACTGCTTCAATGCGTTCAATGTCATAATCCTGCCAATTTAAAAAATCATAAATTCTGTATAACACAGTACAAATCTTTGTTCATTCTCTTTGGCAGGATTACCGCATTATGTACCTACTATATGCCGGTCCACAAAACGCCACTTTTATTTCCTTTTACTTTCTGTATGTTAGAAATGGTTGAAATTGCGACCCATGATTTCGCTTTCAGGCTGCACAAGTACCAAAGTAACTACTCTTACCTTCTAGTTCTATTATTACCAGCAAACGCCTGCATACTCTAATCTGCGGGAATCTCCCTTAAATATTCACAAAGATATTTATGAAAACTAACATTATTAATATTTATTTATTTCTTTAGTAGGCAGCCTACAGAAAACAGGTGTCACGTTTTTAGGGTTTCTTACCTCAAAAAAAAATACCCTAATACGATTACTTTGTTGTCCATCTGTCAAAACGGTTCTTCTCAGGAACGTGTGAATGAAATAATATTAAATACTAAGGTCTACAGTCCCTTGAAGTTGTAAAAGAATCAATCTTCTTAGGTCAATGCAATAAAAAAATACGGCCGAAATACGGTCATTTTGTCGCATATTTTGGCATTTACAAATAAATAAAATCCTATGTATGGGGCACCTACTTCCCGTTAACCCAGTTTATAATGTTAATGCTCTCTGCGGTAGTTGCCTAGTAATTATTGATATACCTACATACTTACTTGATTAGTTAATTGATTATGATCTACATTGCTCGCTCCATAAATATAAGTATTATCCTTATTCTATGTTAAGCAGCAATACAGATCACAATCATCATTTCTTTCGTATACAGAAATCCTGAATGATTGTATTTTGGCTTTTACTACCTTCGCAGCAGACACAGTAGCCAATATGTCATAAATATCAATGATAATAACCAATGTCAACAACATAAACTGGAAAACGTTTAAGTTACCATTACATCATTCGTGTCGTCATACTACGTAATTTGCTATCTGTGATATCGATAGTACGTAAAGATATTTGTTCATACAATTCGCAAACGTTAGTGGTAATTTACGGTTAATTTAGCTGAACTATGACGTGAAAAACCCGTATAGTATATACAGTGTGGGTATCGACATTACTACCTACATACATCACATCCAAGGCGTGAGGATAGACGAAGAAAGCGTACCATTATATTAGCGGTACACACAGGGAGAGAAACTCTCCTCAGACTTAAGGGTTCGATACTGCTTGTGAGTTTGGGATCGTCGACGATTATCACAGCCCATCGTTGAATCGAGTTAAAAGGGCCAGGCTGGTATCCGGGTGCGCATGCAGTGACAGACATGGCAGCAGTACTCCGTATTGGGCCGAAGTTACGACTTGTAAAGCAGCAATTTTTATTTAAGTTAATAATGATATTACTTCAATTTTGATTTTTTTAAATTAAACTGTTTACATTGTAAAGCTTGTTTGTTAAGTGTTTCAATACAAAATATGTATTTATTAGTTAACTACAATATTATGTTTCGTTTGTAGCTTTAGAAAGAATAACTATTGGATGCTGGCAATAAACCATTTAGTATTGTAATTCGTTTTTAAGAGGATACACTTCGCGACGCCTCGCAACGGACTTCATACAAACGAATTTCTAGGTCTGTGATTTTTCCAAAATCTTGTAAAACGTCCTATTAACTAGAAATCTTTTTTAAAACCATTTGTATGAAAAACTAGAATCGTGTTTAACTTTTGAACTATAAAATTTGATAGAAAACTGGCACACAGTAGACCTAGATATTTATTACTAGAATATGTCTTCAAAATTTCGTGGTGTTGGATCAACATGTGTCAAAAATAAGTGAGATATTCGTTTGACGCCGCGAAGTGTACCCTCTTAAAGCAAATTCTTGTTTATTTCTCTTGACGATCCAAATGTGTTCTTAGAAACCCATTTAAATAAAAAGATTTTGAAATTTTAAATTTTGATTGACCTTGCTCGTTCGCTCGCTGCTGTTTGTAGCAAAGCGAAAACCGGAGATATTTTCTTCTAGAAATATTCGTGAAATAAGTATGTATGAAATGTATGTATTCGTAAAGTTAAATAACTAGGCTATTTACTGATATTTTTTTTTTATCTTAAAAAGTAAGTATTCTTTACGTAATATTACGTAACTTAAACGGAAAATAGTTTGCAATTTTTTTCAGCTTCTAGCTTAAATCTCCATTTTTTCTAGAGAAAGGTATTACAGAATTTTCAAATCTGAATCCCTTATCCTTATTATATACGAAAATGACACCAAAGAAGGCCTCTGGTGAAATCAGGCCGCGTTAGAATTTTTTGTTTGCGGAGCGACGTGAGCGTACTTCAACCTCTCCCCCTCCCCACCCCCGTGGGCGGAACCGGTGGGGAATGGGCTTAATCTGCTCATTTTGATCTAGGCTACACCTGTACCAAGTTCTATGCTTTGGTCACAATCTGAATGGTCTCCATACAAGAGGTGGCAATAGAACCTATACTATGTATAAATATGATCTAGAATTCTTGTCTTCTTGAATACAATTTTCAATATTAATATTAATATATTAATATACGTTTGTTATCGAGATAATTATTACTAGTGAAATAAGGAGGGTGTACCAATATAGACACAAGTTTTGCCAAAAATGAAATTATTATGAAATACAAGTACAATACAGAATTTATTTTACAAATTTCATATCAAAACTTACCGACACAAACAATTTTGAAAAAATAGCAGGTATTGATTTTTGTTTTATAAGAATCTATTTATACAAATAAAAACAATAGCGTTCCAAAGTAAAGGCTGTCCCAAAAATTAACATAAAATTAACTTAATTTAAATAAATAAATCTGTTAATAAAAAAACCTATAAAAACAGGTTTTTTTAAAAAAAAATTTAAACTGGGTTTCGTCATTTTAGCCAAAATAAACAGTCAACGACGAAATCAACCTATTTATTTCGCCAAATCAACTTATTTAAGTGGTTGAGTTCGATATTTGTCTATACTTTTAAATCTCATTTTTTATTAAGTCTATTTTATTATTGCGGTTCCACAGTTACTGGTAAAAAAACAGTTTTGTTACTCAAAATGTTAATGCCAATTTTTTTTTTATACCTTTTTAATATGGATATTATATGTAGTAGGTTAAAAGTTATCTATTCTGTGACACTTTTGCCGGCCGCAGGCACGTTAGCTGAGCTTCTGTGTAGGAACTGGCGTTGTGTATTCCATCGCTGCAATTAATAATTAATTGTAAAATATAAGAACAAAAATTAATAACAAAATATAAAAACAATATATTTAAAATATATAGAATAATAATAAATATATAAAATAATAGTTCTGATAGCATGGACATTAATGCTGGTGTCCCGCAAGGCTCTGTGCTGTCCCCTACGCTGTTTCTGGTCATATCAATGACATGTTGGACATCAACAGCATACATTGCTATGCAGATGACAGTACTAGAGACGCTTATTACACGGGTCGTGCAAACATCCCTCATTCCGCTGTGGAGGAAAACCGCGGAAAACTAGTGTCTCAAATCGAGACCACTCTGTTCAAGTTCGCTGACTGATGACGAGAAAACTTGGTTCGATTCAACCGCACAAAGACACAAGTCTACGCGTTCATCGCAAAGAAAACCCTATTCACTCTCCATCTCCAAGAGCATTGGGATCCTTGGTGTTGACATCTCCAGCGATGTTCAGTTCCGAGATCATTTGCAAGGCAAGGTGAAGCTGGCGTCCAAAAATACTTGGTGTATTCAACAGAGCGAAGCAGTACTTCTCGTCGGGGCAAAGGTTGCTGCTTTACAAGTTGCAAGTTCGGCCCCGTATGGAGTATTGCTGCCATCAATGGGCGCTTGCACTCGGATATCTGCTGGGCCCTTTTGACTTGGTTCAACGACAGGCTGTGAGAATTGTCGACGATCCCAAACTCACTTGCCATATTGAGCCCTTAAGTCTGAGGAGACACTTTGCCTCCCTGTGTGTGTTCTACCGCTTGTACAACGGGATATGTTCTGAGAAATTGTTCGAAATGATGCCCACGGCTACTTTCTGCCATCGCACCGCTCGCCATCGGCAGGGGATTCATTCTCACACTTCAGAACCGAAATGGTGGTTTCAGAGAAACTTCCTCACTCGTACGCTTGGATTGTGGAATGAGCTCCTTGCCAAGGTTTTCTCTAAGGACTACAGTATGGGGTTCTTCAAGAAAGAAGTTATTAGATTTTAAAAAGGTTCGGCCACGCACGAGTGATTCCCCTGGTGTTGCAAGCGTCCATAGGCTACGATGACCGCTTACCATCAGGCGGACTGCTAACTTGTTTGCCACCTTAGTTATATACAAAAAAAAAGACTCCCTCGTAGCCTAGTTGGTAGTGTGGCCAGCTGCGTTTCAGAGGATGATGGTTCGATTCCCAAACTGGACAAACATTTATGTAATTTGTGTTATTCTTGCGTCTTGGTGTATTTATGTGCGTATTTACAAAAATGAGTAAATAAGTATTCGTTTCCGTTGTCTGGTTTCCATAATACAAGCTTTGCTTAGTTTGAGACCAGATGGCGCCGTGTGATATGACCAAATTATTATATATATATATATATATATATATAATTATTATTAATTATAATAACGGGGGCCATTCAAGTATAACGTAGGCAGATTTTTTACAATCTGTAAATCCCCCACCCCCCTTGTCAGCAAAAGTAAGCAAAGCTCTGACCCCCAATGCTTACGTAAATATTTTTATATGCATTTTTCTTTTAATATATTCTAATTTTTCTTCTTTTAATGTACCTATTCTCTGTTTTCCGATTCACACAATATTCATTTAAACAAATATTATGATGTCATTAATTTTTTTGTATTGGATTTAAATAATTTTTTCAGGAACCCATCGTGTGGGGTATCAAATGAAAGGGCTTGATGAGCCGGTTCTAAAAATATACCACACTATTACCTTTGGGCTAGTTTCTTTCCTAAAAACCCAAAAAGTATTTTCAAAACATACCAAGTTTGGGCCCCTCCAGGTTGAAGACGGCTTAGTATTTTTCTTTAATATATATCTTTAATGATAGTTTATATCCTCGTTTTTAAACTGAAAGCAATTTGGAAAATATTAAAATTTAGTATTTTTTTTTTAATTTATACAAAAATTTTTAATACAAAAAAATGATGACATCATAAAAGGGAAATATTTTGAGGAACTGCGGCTCAAAATTATTGTTTTGCCCTAAAGTACCCGTGTGCCAAACGGCTTAACTCTACATCGATCTGCGGTTTTTTTTGCGTACACCTAGGACTATATATATTAATTCCAATTAACAGTCTTTAGTCCATGACACCCGAATTCATGATTCTAAGTTTTCGATGATATTGGATGTTTGCTGCTTAATGTTGTGTGTCTGCTGGATCAACGGTAACACAAACATTAACTTGCTTTGCTTATAATCTAATCTTCAATCATACCAAAACGACACACACAATAGATTGACGAAAGAAATTAGGACAAGTGTATAGCGCGTGGTTATTTCCCCACTCGGTTCTAACCGAGTACCTAAACGTATACGTTATTTGCGGGAATCCCCGGAAATGTGTTTCGTTTTCAAACATACATAATGTGTGGGCTGCCATATGTGAAAAATAGTAAGCGGCGTTTTGTTGACAAGTATTTCACGCATTGAATGCGCTCAATGCTGTCTATGCGCACATTCGATCGTTCTGTTGACCAAAAATGAATGCGCTATGACGTCACTTCCACATTCAACGCATTGGCTGCACATGCTCGGGAGTAAGAGTAGTGGATGCGCTGTCAAATAGTGAACGGCCATATTGTTTGTTTATGTTTGGTGAACAGAACGATTTCAATGCCTATGCGATTTCATAGCTCTCAATGCCGTCAATAGAAAGCACACACAACACAAAACAATATACAAAAATATATACAGGTATCATAACTGAAGTTCAAACAGAGTTCTCGGTTTATAAACTATAATTAACTAGCTTTTGCCCGCAGCTCTTCCCTGCGCTAGATTCAGTTTCGTTGTGAGATTTCTACGGCAGCTTCTTGATTATTATAGGAAGCTATAAATATAGTTCGTCGTGGAATTAGGTAATAGTTATTCCAACAAGAACTTTGGTATTTTTTCAGGGTAAAACGTTGCGAATGCCTATCTCCGTCTTTTCAACTATTCCTGTGCCAGACTACAACTAAATTAAATATTCCGTTACGACGTGTAGAAGAACAAACAGACTCACTTTCGCATTTTTTTTTATTTAGGTCCCAGAGTAAGGATACATCCACCTTACCTTAAGACCAAGAGAGGTTTCATTCAGCAGGTTTCTCACTGTAACTCATCAGTCATTAGTCTCGCAAATGAGAATTATTTCCTGTTAAGTGAAAGATTTATCAATCAGACGTCTCTCACCTCTTTCGTGGACCAGTTTTGCGCCCTCTTCACTGTCGTACGGTGTGAACGAAACGCGCTTATAATTACCGTAGCCATCGCACTCTATGTCGGAACGAGTTCGGCATCTCTCTCTAGCACAATCTATAAATTAAAACAGTCAACAGTCTGGAGTTTCTCAGGAGCTCAAGACAATCTATTACTAGCTCTCACCCATCCAATGAATGACCACGCCAAATATTGCTTCATTTCGTCATTTCGGATATCATTTCCGATAAGGAATGCAACTGGCCCACAAGCTCCACTTTAGAACCACTATAGCACGGATGCTAAGCAGGAAGAATTTCGTTCAGTGACCGGTCACTATTTGTCTCTGTTGCACGCGCATAATTATTTGCCATTGCGCTCCTCTATGACAGAGGTCATGGCATCTGTGCGAATATTTTATTTTTAAATTTATTTTAGCCCTCTGTCAAGGGAAATATGAAATTTGCAAGAATTTTTAATAAAAATAGAAATGTATACGAAATTAAAATTAAAATATTTATTAAACCGTTCTATCACAAAAAATTATAATAAAAAGAACAAATCTCAACATCTGGTCTGGCTTGTACTCCTTACTGGTGGATATTGCTTTCAGCAACTGCTGGTATTTAATAACAATTTTTTGAGTCTTTACATGATTTTAAATAAACGGAACAAAGAAAAAGCTTTTAAAGAACGGGAAAAATTTACCTATAGCCGCAGTCAGGAAATTTATTGCAGACAGGGATTTTGTCAGGCAAACTCATTTTCAGATCTGGTAACCCTACCTACAACAGGCACCTGTTCTGTTAAAGCTAGAGACTGAGAGGAGAGAGAGACAGAAGATTCTACTCACCACAGTTCATGTGAGACACGTCTACCCTGGGAACTTTGAAGCCCTCGATACGAGAGCCATCCTCCAGCGCGCAGTAGCAGAGGAACTGGCGGCACTGCACTGGTGCGTACAACCAGAGAGGCGTACACTGTGGAGCGTTGTAGTGGAGATGACCCTCGTGGCCATATTTCTTCTTAAACACCTTAATTTCCATTTTGCAGGGCTCTATAAGTCATGGAATATTGTTTGTGTCAGGTAGGAAGATTGTGTGTGGCACAAAGGTCTACGGTGGGAAAATTGTTGTACGAAGAGGGCTAAATTGGCTATTATGGTAGCAAATAATATTCCTGGTTTTCTCCTGGTTGAACTCAGCCTTTAGATCAAGATACAGCCCGTAACACCTTAGATTAAAACAAAACTATTAACTACCCTTAAAAATCTTGGCGTCAAGGTCAGTACTCATAAAGAAAGACACATTACTATACCATAGGGAGCTGCAGTCTCCTCATTTTTCCTTCTCGTAAGATCCTGGCTCGCCTCCACCTCATGAATATCCTGGCAGTGTCCCTGTCGACAAACTAGCCCGTCATCACAACCTGGCTCCAAAAACTCTTCTTCAACCTGCATAGCACAGATAGCATACAAAATTAAAACTAGCACGAATTTTAAAAAAAAAACGGTACAAGTACCAAAAATATTAACTATTTAAAGTTGTAAAATAATTTTTAAGCCAACCTAGTTGTAACATTTTTCCCTTTACTAATTATAGAAGACCTTTTTTAAGTCAAAATTTAAAAAATCTAGAAAATAAATTTTACATTTTGGGTTTTAAACGCTATCTATTATTTAAAAATCTTACAGGACTTCAGGAATTATTTCTTGCTAGATATTCCTAGTAGTTCCAGAGAAAAAAAAGCTTGACAGGTAAAGAGACAGATAGACGAACAATAAAATGGTCCTATAAGGGTTTCCGTTTTAGCTTCTGAAGTATAGAACCCTAATCATCGTTTTAATTTGGCTTTTTTTATGTACTTTCCGAAGGAATTAGAAATAAATTGTGTAATTTCCCGGCTTATTGTGTAATTTCCTTGGTGCAGTAAATCTTGCTAAACTAAACGTTTTAAATTCGATTCCCGGTAGTGCTCATATTATTAGTGTCCAAATACTTTGAATGCTTTATGATTAGTTATTCCTAATTAAGACGGCAATATAGGCCATAAAACTAATTTATATAATACTACCGATGTACTAAAAATCATTACAAAATATCGTGTACATAACTACGAGATGAATTTGTTATACACCCACTTCTTAAGTAATTTATACCATATGACACCTTAAATTATTTTATTATTGTAAAAAATTAAATTTTTTACCGTTTTTATTAACTATTTCGACTTTCTGCTAAAGCTTTAAAACAAAACACTAGATAACAACTAATTCTAATGATTTCGCCGACTATCGTTAACAACCACGTGTAAAACACGCTTTAAAACATTGCACAGTGGTAAAACAATTGTCTGATTTTTTCAGCAATAAATGATCGATGCATTAAATGCATTAAATGAAAATCACTCAGTAAGGTAATGCTTGCGAGAAAAGCAAGTTTAACGACATATATTTTTTTTAATCCTTTAGATGCTATAGTTATGCCTAAATTTTTGCTCAATTTTTTCGTTTTCACAAGATCCAGCGTCATAGGGAACAATATTTTTTCCTCTTAAGTCCATTGAAATTTTTTCCCGAATTCCGGAAAATCCTATTTGTATTTCCGTTTGTTACTGTGTCCGAAATTAAGTTCGAAAACATTCGGGAATGGTTTAGTAATATAGATTTGAGCACTCAACAACAGATACCAGAGGTTCGAAAGGAATCAATAACATAAGCCAAGTTTCTTCAAAAACGTAATGCGTTGTGCACACTAAGGTACGTGCGGGTAATATGTTATTTCAAATACATGTATTTAATAATAAAGACTAAAGTCTTTCCGAATTTCGTAACATTTTTTGTCTTGTTATGATGCCGCTGCAGGTTCTCGGAAGAAAAATATATTTTAAGCTTGTAAATTTCTAAATTGATACAGGTTTGGAACCTGTGATGACTCGTGGAATTATGACTTGTTATTTAAAGTAAAATAAACTGGTGCTGAAAAAGTTACATACAAATGTGTTTAACATTAGAAATCTAAAATCTTCCTAGAGATGTTAAAATTTAAATGCTGCACCTATGCTTTACTCGCAATATACAAAATCATTCTTCAAGCTATGATATTTTGATTTTTCTTTCTCGTCTCTTGTTTCTTAGACTAAAGAACATTTTATAATTATGTTCCATATTTTAAAATTTAGGGCGTTATTAGCCGACAGGCTTTATTACACGCAGCTAATTATGTGTATAGTTTATTGGTATTACCTCGATTTCTGTTGTTCCGTTGACGTTATGTACGACATTTTTATATTCCGCACATTTCCGGTTAAGTTCTAAAAACAGAAATTATCATTTATCAAATAAAATTAATGAATAACTGTTATAAGAGCTGATTATTATTGTAAGACGCCCGCGCCGGGAAGATTCAAGGACGACATGGTGGATTTTTTGATTATGAAAATACGTTGGAAGTAGTTAACGGATCTCGATTTCAATATCATGTTTTTTTAATTTAACATCCTCGAATATCCCAGATATTATAGAATTAGCTCTCTGAACATTTATATGTTGCTTAATTTGTAAAGATAACTCAACACCAGCGGGTCTCTAATCTAACAGTAAAAATATCTACTTCTGACAGTAAGTCAACATATATTACTTACTTACTTACTTATAGTTCATCAAGAACTAACAAAGGGTAATCCAGTAAAAATATCTTCTCCTGACAGTAAGTCACTTACTTATATTACTTAAAGTTCATCATGGACTAACAAAGGGAGTATTTATTATTCTATCCCTGGTCTATTTTTTTCCACTTATTATGTAAAGCGACTTATAAAGCTACTTAAGTCCAGACACACTATCAGAAGAAGTGTTGCGACGACGACGGTCTCACCATCTGCCACGCAGGAATATATAGTGGTTGGTGAAAAGAGGCACACATTGGACACCGCACAAGCCACTGGTTACCCCCTTCCGGAAACTAAAACCATGATATTATACATCGGTTTCTTGTTCTATCTGCAGGGATAAATTGTTCACAATTCGCTCACATTTTGGTAAGCATATTGATACCATATTTTTAAACATGCTTCGATATGTGATAATATCTTGCACAAGCTACTTTGGGATACATCGTACTTGCAGAAAAGTATCAGAGAGCGACCAGCAATGTTTCGCGCGCTCTAGCGGTCAAATATGAAATTTGAAAATAGAACAAACTTTTTTAAACCCGAACATTGATAGCTATAAAAAAATAAATCATCAAGTTTTTATTTAAATTTCGGACTGGCACAACAAAAAGAATGCACCATTAAATTAATTCAAAAAAGTAATAATAATATAAATCGACATTTAAACGCGGCGAATTAGCAGCAAAATTACTTTTTTGATTAATTTTTATTATTATCATATATAATTAGTTTCTTTACACGCATGTTTGAGAAAAGCACTATAGATAGTGCTTGTATACGAGCCTTGGCCACAACTGAGCAAAACCGGACTGTGATGCGTGCCTCGTCCAGCATACTCACGATCGCACGGTTATGCTGCATTTGCGGGCCGCGGCAGTAATGTAATAACAACTAGGTACAATATAGTTTTCAAAATAAGGACAAACCGCTTGCCAAAGGTATAAGCACGGACGCGAAGCACAAAGAATTTCGTACATTGAACTTTTACTTTTAGCCTGTGTTCAGTGGTCATATAGTAGTAATAGTAGTAATTTCTGATGACAGCGGTCGGTCATCGCATCTGTGCGAGCGCGACGGCAAATAATTATGCGCGTGCAACAGAGCCAAATAGTGACCGGTCATTGAACGAAAATTTTCCTGCTTCGCGTCCGTGCTGTAACAAAGAGGTTCACACATACGTCGGTAGCCACTACAGTAGCCACAACAGTTGCACTGTTCCTTTTCTGGTAGATATGCTCCCTTAACACAGTCCTGCTCCCGTATCAGTCCTCCTTGGCAAGCATACCCTCTACAAGAGACGGGGCAGTCTGCTCCATCTGTTGGTGGCTCAAAACGAAAACTTCTGCGTTTCATACCCCTACATAAAAAATAAACGAACAAAGATTATTTCTATGTGTATATATTTATATTGCATTTCATAATTAAGAATCAAACGAACTTACCTTGTGAAGTTTGATATCTAATTATATGAGTGTCTTGACCGAAGACGATTACAGTTTACATGCAGCAGTACGCAAGATTATGCTGTCGTAATCACACATTTAAAGCTATAAAAATGCTTATTAAAATTCAAATTTACATAGTATGTAGTTTCCACAACCTACAGATATGCACCCCTCCATATTGCCCGCTTCTGACTGCTATTATTTTTTTTGACAGGTCCCGGGAACTTTAAGGGAGGGCGGGAACGTAATCGTCTTCAATCAAGACACTCGCATAATTAGATATCAAACTTCACAAGGTAAGTTCGTTCGATTCTTAATTATACATCGTATCTCTTCCGAAGACGATTACAGTTTACATGTAGATGTTTAGAGCGTTGACAAAATTTAACATGAAATCGATCAACATATAAGTATTTTATCTGCATCTGTTACATATAGGTAATTACCTATTAGACTTACCAACGCACTAACAAATTAACTTTCGTTAAAAGAAGTAAAGGTAATAATATCGTTTTCATTACAGTACTTTAAATATGTAATCGAAACGACACTTATATGAGTTATAGACTTGAATGCGCGTCGTGTGCTGTGAGCTTTCACAGTTTTTAAAATCAGTGCCATTTTTTTTTTTAAATTACTTAAGATAAAGTTTGAGAGCCGACTTTTATTCTTTTGTACTATAGTTTTTTAGTCGTACCTAACTAATTCTATCTTGTTAGAATTTGAGAGTAAAAGATTTAAGACTTTTACAAATGTTTTTTTATCTGATGATAGATATGCTCCTGTGTTTGAAGTTTTAATTAAGTCAATTATTTTGTGAGTATAAAATAAAGATTTTTATCCTTCAAATGGAGTAATCAGCGGTCACACAGAAACGGCACCACGGCTCTTTACCACACCCTTATTCGTTCTCAACAGTCATTTCAGCTCCGTGGCTTTAGCATCGCCAATACTTAAATTACTTGCAGTAAATAAAGTCCTTTAATCTCTACTAGGCCCAAATAGGCAACAAATAATTCTAACCACATCATTTTCATACAAGGGTATTAAAGATATATTAAACAAAAAAGAATAAAGGGTTTTAAGGTTAAAATCACGCAAAGTATACTTACAAATTTATCGTAGCTTTAGGCAATACCGGTATTGTAAGAGGAACACCTATGGGAAATAAAAGGTCAAGCATGAGTGGAGCTCGAAGCTATTAAAGTACCGAACCGATATCTGAAGAACCAAGGTGATTGACAATTGGAAACTCTTTCTACGGCAGCACACACATAAATTAAATTATATTAAAATATTGTCTTTATATGTATAATTACGCTTCCATAGGCATGTCATTACTGACCTCTACTACTATCCACTGGACTGGCTTTTCTATACAATTGACAGCTAGCTTTGTGTGTCAATTTGAAGCGCCACCGCGAAAGTCTCAGGGAACTAGTTTTGACGTATATTGTACATGGCTGTCTTGGTAGATTGTAAACATCATAAAAATTTTGCTGAATTTAACTTAATTTGTCGGTGTTTTAGTGAGTTTTTGAATTTTTGCTAATGTTATATCGAGTTTACAAATATGAGGACATGTGTCTTATGCAAACGTTGCTACAAAAAGGGGAGTAACACGTCGTTTCACAGGTACGTGCATTTAGTGTTGTTTTTATTCAAAATAGATGTAAATTTTATATGATCAGAAATTGTTATTGCAATATTATACTGATTATAATGACCGATTCCAATCGACAGACGGTACGTATACAAAAATCCGTTACAATATTCTAAAGTGCTTGGTTTTAATTGATAGATTTTTATAAAAAACGCGTTTTTTTTCTGCTCGATCACAATACTTCCTTCACTACATAGGAGTTCGAAACAAAAAAAATGTGATCCAGGTTGGACCACGTCAAAAGGTTCGATCTAATCGAAAGGTATCATAGAGAATTCTCGCCAACACAGATTTTTTAGTAAAAAAACTTAGAGCTAGTGGTAAGTGGCAACACTGTTGAATGTTCCTAAAAACCACCAAAGAGTTTTTCAGTTGTTGTTGGGTTAAAAAACTGTCTATTTCTAAAATATAATATATCGATATATCACAGATATAATGTCGACTTGCGGACATCACTAATTTTAGTTCTATAGACTTTCGTATCTGCCTACAGCGCCAAAATGGCGTTATTCAAGTAGGCACAAAAAACGTTTTACAGCAGCCAGTCCAGTGGGTAGTAGTAGAGGTCAGTGCATGTCATACATACATAGAAATAATCTTTTTTTGTTTATAACTCCCTGAAGGTTTAGTCTTAGAAGAAAATATATTATACATGCCATATCTATAATACTAGATAAATAATTATAAATAAATACTTATGGAAGTATTTATTTATTTTGATTAAAATCGGTTTATAAGTTTTTATAAATAATTTACAAAAGCGATCCTAAATATTTTTCATGAAACAACATTTCAGGATATAAAATATTCCTACATGACTTATACCTATAGGTACCTAGGTACTATTTATATTCGTCTTTATGACTTACATCTCCTTAGAACCTTGTCGCATCGCAGCGCCTTCATCTCCTGCTCCGGGTGACCCCAGTATGGATTGCAACCCGCTCTGAAATCTAATTTAAAACGACTCAATTGGTTGATTGATAAATAACAGCATAATATTTGGCGGTTCAATGATGCTGTAGTGAATTCATTACAATCTAAAAAGGATGACATCATGTATACATAAAAAAGAAAACATGTGATTGCTGCGAACAGACATTACAATTTCCTAAATCCAGTACCTATTTTAATATTAGTACATTGATGCTTATATAGCTAGTATTAGGTAGTGAGTAATATGTAAATTAACATTTACTGGGTGAATCTCACATTAGCGGTAGTAAGGTTCACATCTTATTAAGACAGGGGTCCAAGCAATCAAAAAAATGATTATGTCTCAATTTTGTTGCATGCAAATATCTTAGTTTATATCTTAGCTAGTACATTTTAATTTACTTTTACTCTTTGTTATAACCGCCCTGTGCAGTTGACATTCCAACTGTTTTGAAAAGAGAGATTGACAGATAATTTTAAACTGTCAGGGGTAAAAGTTAACCGTATTTGTGGCAGTGTAATTAATTGAACTTGATAGTTAAATAATGACTCGGAACTGAGCGTTCCTTAACCGCTATTCTAACTTCCTCGTTGTGTTCTGGAACGTAGTTTGTTATACAGTAGTACACCCGAGCATATAGTAAAACAATGATAATAAAAATTGAACATAGTGTAATGATAAAGTACCGTTTAAAGTTTAAAGCAAAACCAAAAATATTTTCTTTGTAAATATATATTAAAAAAAGAAAAATGTTTTTTTTTAATTAATTATCTGTGAAAATTTCAACATGGAAGCTATTCAGTTTAAAAGAATGCCAATTGCCAATGCCATGAAGATGTCGGACAGAAAATCAGACGTACAGCGACTGCTTAGTGATAAGGCCCTGTCGGCACTCTACTGCTCTGTGGGTTTGGAACCCTACTTATAAAAAAGACAGACATGCGAAGCGAAAATGAAAGATAATAAATGCGAAAGTTTGCGCGGTGTTTTTCATTCACATTTTCAGTAATGATTATATTGGTATGAAATTTGATAGTTCTTGGATCAGCAGATTAGATACTTTTTACCTCAAAAAATAACAAATTAATAATAAAATAGAAATTCTAAGTGTTCCATAAGCCGATAAATTCCCAAAATAACGATCTAAAATTTTTTTTAACAAAAAAAAACAACCGGCTTCAAAAAGATGCACTAAAAATGTAAAAATAATTGCTTATTTCCAAAAACCTGATCTGAATTATAGTTTAAAGTTGGTATCATGCAAGTTGTGTTTTTTTTTGTTAAAAGGATTATTCTTTTGAGTGACGAATTGCTTTTTTCGTACACTAAAAAAGGAATGTGAGTTGTGTTGTTGGGCATTATAATATATATAAAAATAATAATGGTAGGTAGTTAAAATAATAATATGTAGTAATAGAAGGTATATAGTAAATAAAGTTATGTAATAAATATAATTTAAGGGCGATAATATTATAAATATATTGTATACTGAAAAGGATAATTTAGTTTATCACTTTTTATTTTTTTCTCTTATTTCTTTCTTTTTGTCTTAGGTTAAGTAGGGCGAAGGATAATACTTATGCAGCTGTTTTTCTTTTTGTTTTATGTAGATTATTTATTTTGTATTTAAAATTACAGTAAGTGCAGTTAGTTAAATGTAATTATTAATAATTAAAAACCTGATCTGAATTATAGTTTAAAGTTGGTATCATGCAAGTTGTGTTTTTTTTTGTTAAAAGGATTTTTCTTTTGATTGACGAATTGCTTTTTTCGTACACTAAAAAAGGAATATGAGCTGTGTTGTTGGGCATTATAATATATATAAAAATAATAATGGTAGGTAGTTAAAATAATAATATGTAGTAATAGAAGGTATATAGTAAATAAAATTATGTAATAAATATAATTTTAAGGCGATAATATGATAAATATATTGTATTCTGAAAAGGATGATTTAGTGTATCACTTTTTATTTTTTTCTCTTATTTCTTTCTTTTTGTCTTAGGTTAAGTAGGGCGAAGGATAATACTTATGCAGCTGTTTTTCTTTTTTTTTTTATGTAGATTATTTATTTTGTATTTAAAATTACAGTAAGTGCAGTTAGTTAAATGTAATTATTAATAATTAAGAATTTTTTTATTTCCTATTGTCAAATCAGTCGCAAACGAAAGGTTCTCACTGTTGTGACCATTCAATCAGACCAATCAAATCAGTGTTGTGACCATTTGGTCACAGCGTAATGCTGAGTGAGAAACCTATTTGGCGCCCAACTCAAATTAGATAAATAGTGTTAACATTTCGTTTTTTTTTTCCTGTTATTTATAGGTTGTGTTGTCCAAATAAAATGTTTTTCTTTCTTTCTTTCTTCTTTAAAAACATCCATTCTCTTAAAAAAATTTATACAATCATCAACAAAAAAGGCGTTTCGCGAGTTCCAAATTAACATTTTTTTTCACCAAAAGATTAAGTTTTAAATTCACTACAATAATATGGGACCACCTCGAGGTATACCCTTTTAAATAAAAAATGTTTTTTACAAATCCGTCTATATATGACGGTGTTATGCCCGAACATACATAAAAAAAATATAAACATCCGAATCGAGAACCTTTTCTAAAGTCGGTTAGAAAACAGAACAGAGGTTTTCTTTGCTTAAAAACCTTATACTTATTGTGACATTGAGTCTGTTTAGCTCTGCACCGCAGGGGATCCATGAGAGACAACTTGGCTGGCAATTAGGATTATATAAGTAGGTATAATAATATAATCAATAACACGTCATGAAACTATACCTGATATATTTCATATCAGTTCATCGTGTCGTAATCAGTCTCGTCTCGTATTCTAATACATAGGGAGTATAATAAATAAGATACGCATTTCATCAGTGAGACGAATAATTATTGGTTAACTAGGTTTCTTATTTTTAGGGTGCCTTTCTAATTAGTAAAGGTTGCCAGGCCATTGAGCAATTTTCCTTTTATCTTTGGCAAAGCGAAACATTTCAGGGGAATGCTTAATTTTCCGATCCATTCCGAATGTTTTGCGACCACGACTTTGTTCTACGGCCAAATCGTAGAATAGTAAAGGAAAAAAGTAAACTAGTAACTCAAGAAAAAACAAGGTTGTCCACGATGGAATATATACCTTACACTTCCTCCCAAGACACCTAGACAATACAATTTTTGATAATGGCATACCTATGGTGGTGATTGGCAAAAACTCTTCAGCATCAAAGTTGTACTCGTCATCGAAACAGGATTGATCTAATTCTGAAATGAGGTATCTGTGTTACTACTTAAAAATTTAATTTGTTTATCTCGTTAAGAAGTGGCAAAGGGGATATACCATTCTGTCCTAGGCATTTTACTATACTTCTAATTACTGTTGAGCCAGTGATCTACCAATTATAGGACACTAGCTTTTACCAGCGGCTCCACCCGCCCTTAATTTGGTTATCGGCGTGCGATTCTTACGTCAACTCCTTAATTATGCATAATAGCTGTACCTATAATTAATTTAAGCTCCGTTATAGTTATTCTCGCGGAAATTTTTGAATTTTTCGGGGTCTCAAATTTTATCTTAATCGGTTCAGCGGTTTAAGTGTGAAGAGGTAACAGACAGACAGAATTACTTTCGCATTTATAATATTAATAAAATTAATATTATGGATAAACAGAACCTAGTCCAGTTAGGTACACCGAATCAAAGACTAGCTTTTTCCTGCGACTCCATTCGCGTGAACTTTAGAAAAAAAAAGTTTTAACTATTGTCGTTTTACCTACCAAAAAATACCGAAACTCACATACAAATGACTATATCTTCTGCCTAATGTATGATTTACTAATACAGTGAATCACGATAATATTAACTTAGGTCAAATAAGAAATTTAACGCATTGAGCTTCAAAAGTGACGGACTTACATACAAACATCCAACCCCCATTTTACCCCCTTAGGGGATGAATTTAGCAAGATCCTTTCAAGTGCTTGTCTATGTTATAATAGGAACATTTGTGCAAAATTTCAAGCCGCTAAGCTACATATAGCTTTATGCATCTTACTTATATTTCGAGCGTTTTTTTTTTCAACTAGTATATCCAATTTGAATCATTCAAAAAGACTACAAGTACTGTACCAGCCTTGAATAAATACGAAGTAATATATTTGGATAAGGACTAATAATATCAAATTACCAATAACGTGGTCTAGCTTCTACCAGCGATTCTTTTAATTTTTAAAAAATAAAAACGTAGTTTTAGTAACACAACTATGATAGTTCGGCATAAGGTGTCGAGAATATATTTGACCATATTGATATGTTCTCTAAAACTGAAGTACATACATTATTTTCTTTTATCATTAATAGTTTTTGCAGAGCGCACACGATATAAGGCATAAGTATTTTATTATTGTTTTCGTAGGGATCTCTAATTTTTATTTAATATGTTACTACTGAGTAACGTAGGTTATTTAGCATTCTACTGCTAAAAGAATTTTTAAAATCTGTCCAGTAGTTTTTGAGTAAATATAAAGCTTATCTCTTCATAATTTGAGTGTAGAAGGGTTCACAGTTTATCACCTGTCAGCACGCAGAACTACAGAGGTTGGTAAAAAGAAGCTGTCCTCCAAATAAGGGTGATGGCTATTGATTAGCCCCTTTTGGCGATTAAGTCCGTGAATATATACAATTTGAATCACCATCACTGCTGAAAACCTATTCACCAAACATTGAATCATCACTTATGAGCTACTTTAAGTTGTTACTTTTTATACTCTGATAGACTGACCTGGCTTCCTTCTATTCTCTGTTATCGACAAAAAAACTAAGATTTCCCTCCATTTCTTTCTCTCAATCTCTCTTTATTTTGAACTAACTAACCTCTATAGAAGATGCACTCGTCACAACAGCGGCAATGCGAGTAGTCAGCGGGAATAAACATTGTTCGCCACTTTCCGTACTTCTGCTCGCAGTATGTGGTGTACTCTGCTGGAAGAACCTTTCTCTCTCTAAGGTAGACGAACAAATAAATATATGAAAATAGACCAAAACTTTCTTTAATTGTCTTTTCGACGATTAATTATAATGATATGTCTCCTTAAGAATCCTTTAACTTGACTCATTTAGGTTTCCAGCTGTCTGATAGAATATCTATTTTGCAAATCTATTTCAACATGTAGTTTATGATTTTTAGTGTTGTAATATGTATCTTGCACATCTATTTCAACATGTGGTTTGTTATCTGCAGTGTTTTAATGTCTTTCTTACAAATCTATTTAATATATGGTTTGTGATTTGCCGTGTTGAAATATCTATCTCACACATCTATTACAACATGTGGTTTGTGATTTGCCGTGTTGAAATATCTATCTCGCACATCTATTACAACATGTGGTTTGTGATTTGCCGTGTTGTAATATCTATCTTCTAAATCTATTTCAACATGTGGTTTGTGATTTGTAGTGTTGTTATATTTATACTATTTACAATCTATACATATAATAAAATTGTAGGAAAGTCAAAACTGTACATTGTAAATTGGGGTGTGATCTACAATCGATACCGAAGCCAAAAATATAGTTTTTAGAAATTTTTGTCTGTTTGTCTGTATGTATGTTCGGGATAAATTTAAAAAGTACTGCATGGATTTACTTAAAATTTGGCACGAATATTATTAAGAAGTCGGGTCAACATATAGGCTACATATTATCACGCTATCACCTACGGGGAACGAGCAGTGAACCTTTATTTCTTTAACGCATTCTGTTACAACGTGTAATCTTACGACGCATATTTGTCTTGCTTCTTAATTATTAATTATTCTACAAACCGCCAACAAACAAATAAACATAGAAACAGTACTAACTCATATTATTATAATAGATAGCCACCTAGGTGATATAGCCAAATTAATAAATATACATACTTGCATGAATCCCGAAAGAGCTCGCACTCCGTCCGATTGTTAAAATGTGGACATTGAGGGCACAGTTGGAAATCTACAATAAAATTTTACCAAAACAGTATGACACAATAACACGTAAGGCAAGAAATGCACGTATGAAAGAAAATTTAAGTATATTAGTTTTATTAATAGTAGATATATTGCAACTAGAGCTGCCACCCCTCCCGGGTTTGACCCGGAGACTACGGGTTTACATGGTACAGATCCGGGCTACGGGTTAAATATTTTTCCCTTAACGTCTTATAGGGATTGAGAAAAATTTCCAAATAGTTATTCTGCATCAAGGCCTAAACGCGTTTCAAAACACACTTATAGTATGTTTTCGCAAAAATCCGAGCAAAAAAAGATGCTACACACAATCACATCAGTTTTAAATCATAACAAAAATAATAATTTTTGGACAAATAACACAACGCCATCTGATTCCAAACTAACCAAAGCTTGTACATTGGAAACCAGACAACTGATACAAATACTTATTTACTGTTTTTTTAATACATACATATTATACATAGAAAACACCTAAACTCAAGACAAACACAAATTTTCATCACATAAATGTTGGTCCAGGCGAGGTTCAAACCCACGCACCTCGGTTTAGTGGGCAGTAGCCACCGAAATCTCCGGGCCTGCTCTTTTTGAAAGGTGGCAGCCCTCATTGCAACCCGTTTAAGGGGTCTGGCTGGTTTTCTATACAACCAAAGTGGTCATAATGTTACGCCCTACTTGATGTTAGGCGATCACCTAAACGCGTGTAACGCTAGGGATTCTTTGACTAGATGTTACTCGCGGATATATCCCTTAAAATTCTTATCAGTCCCTTCTTGAAGAACCCCATAATGTGGTCTTTAGGAAAAGTTGAAGGTGCAGAGTTGTGTCTTAGTTGAGGTTATCGGTGTGTGTCTGACTAGCCTAAATCAGGTTGCGTTCAGAACCTAGGCGCGACCCCGATAGCAACGAACGAACGAACAAAACAATAGTATAATATAGTCTGTCCCCGTAGTTACTTGCAAAGCCAACTCCTACACTGATTTCCACTTTAAAAGCAGGTCACAAGAATACACAAGGCAATGGCTTGCACAGGGTTTGCGATCGCCGCCCCCCCATCCCTAAAATATAAAAAAATACTTGGGGTTACTTGGGTTTGTATATTTAATTATTCAAAAACTGCACTAGCTGAGTCGGTTGGGTAACTTACGTTTGCAGATTCAAAGTTCAAACCCTCCTTCTTTCGGATATTACGATCGCCCCCCCTAAACTTTTGTTCTGGATCCGCCCTTGGGTTTGCATTATGTGTTATTCTTAGGCAGATATTTTTATGCTGATTATAAACTGGCATAAAAAAAGTGAAAGATCTAAAGGATACCTAGTACTGGTAAGCTTACCAACTTGTGCTTTGCAAATGGTTCTTAAAGTTCTTCTACTTGGGAAATGCACCGCGGTGTCATTAGATGTGGTCTTCTGGCATGTGTCGTAATCGACGTCGACATCGTGAGAACGAATTATTGACAGGATCTCGGTCTCACGCCAGAACTCACTTGTGTCCTTGCCTTTGCTAACCATCATGCTAAATGGTATGTACTGTAAAATATAGATGGGTACAGTGAAATTAAGTAATGGCTTGCTTAGCCAAGTGCGGAACTTTGCAAAAAGTTCCTTACACCTACTACAGACATAATATTTATTAAAATACCTACCTAAACAAGAATGTATGGAAAGGTTAGATAAAAATCAGTGTTATTTGTTTGTAGAAGTCAAAAGCTGTCTTCTTAGCAAAAAAGATGTCTATACTCTAATTTTTAATACTAACTAAACATTTTTTTATATTTACTTTCAACTCTGCAACATTTATGGTGGAATTTTGACTGTTAACGTCTAATGAAAGTACTGGAACATTCTCTGATGCGCCGAGGATCATGGTGAAGGTGAGTAAAAACAGAAGCATGGTCAGAAATTTACGATTCTTTTTCATGTTTCAAAAATGTATTTGATGTTTAATGTGGTTGTGTACTTTGTACATGACGTTAATTGGCTTGCCAAGTTGCCGTCACGACTTGTTGTGACAGCGTTGTGACAAGATGGCAGAAATAAAGCAGAGCAGGGATATATTGAAGTCCATAACAACGCTAAAAGTTTATTATATCTATGGAAGTATTTTCATTAGCATTTTATGGGTTTAGGGCGCTTCGACGACTTGGCCTCTATCTATACAGTAACAGTTATATACAATTACTTACTTTGAACCACCAATAGTCGTATTCTAGAAAAACACGACCTGTTTAGCGACCATCAATATGGCTTTCGCCACGGTCGCTCGACTGGTGACCTTTTGGTTTATGGCACTTGTTTTGGTGGTTGACAACGGAACGAGGTATGTTTGCTCGTCCCGTGTAATAAGCGTCGTCATCTGCATAGCAATGTATGTTGCTGATGGAAAACATGTCATTGATATGCAGTAGAAATAGCGTAGTAGACAGCACAGAGCCTTGCCGGCATTAATGTCCATGATATTAGAGCAACTACCGTCAATTTTGGCTCGCATGCGTCTGCCTGACAAAAAGGACCCATTTAGTCAGGGAAACAAACATCAACTTCTCATTCCACACACGCGTCATCACGGATATAAAACTGTTTTTTCGGTGGGGCGCGCAACACTTAAACCTAGTTGTTTACGGTTGACCAGATTACCAGGACGTAGAAGCCAGGCCCTGAATTCAGGAGGATTACCAGACCAGTACTGGCCTTCCTTTAAGCGTTATTCTTCTGGACTACTGTTGAACGAACTTATGGATCGACATAGCAACCGCAGCTTATCACGGCATATCATGTCCGTATGTTTACTCCAAAACAGGAACCAGAGATACGTAGGCACCTTTTTTCTTCCAAATTGAAGAAGGACGATTAGCTAGCCCCCTTTCCACTCGCGCGAATTCTTTAGATTATTTTCTTTATATATAATACTTTATTATTATTTAATTTAATATATTATTATAATTACTCATTCCCCAACTCTTCCGAGCGATATTTCCCCAGCCCGTTTTTCTCCTTTCTAACCCCCTTAATCCCGTCTTAAAACCTTTCATCCCAACCATTTTCCCCTTACTTGGGTTTACATATTTTTTTCACAATTTTTTGTTATTTTTTACTTTATTTTCAATATTTTTTTTTAACAGTTTTTTCACGTCATGCTCCCTAGAAACCTGTTTTGCTATTTATAAATACGTGACGTGGTTGTACATAATGTGTACTGAATTAGTACATACTTAAAATTAATTGCACCTCAGTGGGTTAGCGGTACAGCCAACCTGATTTTTGGCTTGCTATAGAGCATCTTCCTAACAACCCTAAATTAAAATTGAGAGAAATTTCACAAAAATACTAACTGTTAAAGAAAACAAGAGGCTAAAAAAATTGTGCGGTTAATTTTGATATTAATTTTAACATTCAAGACATTTAGAGCTGTATTTGTAATCTTAATAGTAATTTAATCATCAAGGTAAATATGTAACATCATATTTCAATAAAACAAGGAACAATCTTGTAAACCTTGAAAATATTCTTTTTTGCTAACCAACATTACATTTTATTTTTAATTTTTAGGGCTCCGTACCAAAAGCCAAGCCTATTACAAAGCCTACGGTGTCTGTCTGTCCGACTATTAAAAGTTTTAGACCGAAATAGGTAGAAGCCTGAATTTCTCACAGAATATGTGTTATAATGGAGGATTATATAACAAATAATAAAAAGTTAAAATTTTAATAACCCCATACACATTTTCATCGTGTTTGCCCTATCGTAGAAACAGTAAAACATACAACCTTCAAACTTGCAGTGAAAAATAGTGTGAACTCTAAAGGATAACAACAAATAATAAAAATTGGCCAATTTAAATTACCGGTACACGCCATCTAGCAATAGTATTAAGAGAAACAGTAACCTTACTGTTGAATATTTTTGTTATAGTTGTTTTCAAGTTCACTTAATTTAAAGACGTGGGTAATCGTCGACGATCCCAAGCTCGCAAGCCGTATCGAACCCTCAAGTCTGAGGACTTTGCCTCCTTGTGTGTGTTCTACCGCTTGTGGATCTAAGGATGTGTTCTGAGGAATGGTTCGAAATGATGCCCATGGCAACTTTCTACCATCGCACCGCTCGCCATCGGCATGGAATTCATCCTCACACCTTAGAACCTAAATGATCACATACAGTGCGGTTTCAGAGAAACTTTCTTCCGCGAACGCTCAGGTTGTGGAATGAGGTTTTCTCTAAGGAATAAAGTATGGGGTTCTACAAGAAAGTTATCAGATTTTTGATGGGTCGGCAACACGCTAGTGATGCACTAGGTATTGCAAGCGTCCATAGGCTGCGATAACCGCTTACCATCAGGCGAAACGTGATTTAAAAAATAATACTTTAGTGGTAAAAAACAAAAATTATAGACGCATTTCATTCTGTTTTTCCAAGTATCTGAGAACCTGTGTGTTAATCAGTGATGGAGACCTTGAAGAAGAGAGAGGTAATAGCGATTGGCCTGTAACCCGATGGATCTGATCTATCGCAATTTTTGGACACCACGAGCACATTCGCAATATTCCATGAGGACGTATCTGGACTAAGGTGGCTCTATATAATATGTCACATAAGTCATAAACACCAGCTTTGTAATATTAAGCAGTAAAATTAAAGACTTAGGACAGAATAAAATACCCCTTTGTCAATTATTTACAAACGAACATATTCGATTCTAGCGTTTTTTGTAAATAGCACTGATTACAAAAAAACTGCACTACCAGACATTCAAATATTTTAAAGTACAATCGTTAGCAAAAATACTTATTATACAAATTGTGCCAAGCTTGATTTGTTTGATGGTTCTTGGATTACACATAATGGTACTCACTTTTGTGGGGCGGGTGTTCGAGCCCGCTATGTCTACCAATTGCATAAGTGCGTCGTCAAGCCGTAGGGATGTAAATCTATCGACTAGGCCAGGCTATCGATAATCCGTACTAGGCCAGCGGGATGGACTTATAGCTCGAAACGTTCTCGCCGGAGGTGAGAACAGGATGTGCCCCAACAGTTGGGTAGGCCCCAAGGCTGGTAACGATGGTACCTACATCAGCGGGTCGATTCCGTAAAAGATTGCTAACCTTTTTTTAAAAGAAATAAGATATACATTGCGGTTTCGCGACAATCGATGAATTTCATACGTCATTTCAAATGCGCAATGTATATCTTATTTCCATGGATTTCAAACGAGAATTGTAAGCTGTCATTTTACTGAATCGAGACGCGGATGTAGGAGTACTATCCGTGTAATAAAAACCAACGTAAATAGGCAAAAAAAAAACAAATTTTAAAAAAAATTTATTTATAAAAAGTAGATAAGTAAAGTATGCAGGTACATAAGTGGTTGGTGTTAAGGAACCACACACCAATAATACAAATCGGTTGGTAATAACGAGGTTTATTCACTGTCTCTCGATACATTTTCTACATGCGGAATACCCTTTTCTGGACAAATATTTGATATTAGCGTATTCCCGATACTTCGTCCACTTAGACCTTTAAAACAAAAAAAGCTTTTCGCTGTTTAGAATTTTTTTATCGGCATTCTCGTACATATTTTTTTATCGGCATTCTCGTACATATTTTTTTATCGGCATTCTCGTACATATTTAGAATTTTTTTATCGGCATTCTCGTACATATTTATACTTGTAAAAGTATCTATATTTAGTGTGTGTATTTATAAGTAGGTATTGCTTTTTTGTATTTAAAATTTAATAGTTATATTTATAAATTAAGAAATCCACTATCATTGTACATAATGCTCAGATATTGCCAGAATTAATGATAATAATAACCTCTACCCTAAGGTTGTCTGGAAGAGATTACTTTTTTAGTTTTAAGACCGATTCTTATAGTTTTCTTATTTAAAAAATATTTTTTTTTTGTGTGCAATAAATATGATAATATTATTTACCCTTTTAGTTCTTCTTAGTGTGCGTGTTGTATACAAGCGGTAATAGAGTTGTGAAGCACTTTAACACGTTTTTGGTGTGTAGTTCCTTTTAAAGGATCCGTACCATGTAGGTAAGTTATGTAAGAAAAAGGTTTACTTCTTCATAAAACCCAAAAATAGACCTATTCACAAAATTGGTTTTAAAATACCTTACTAATAATCATAGGTTAGGGTTTTTTTTCCGTGCAGGGACAAATGCAGCTTGGGATAGAATAATTTAAATCGATGAACTGATTTATTTGTATTTAATTAAAAACAATCTTCCTCTCTTCCTAAAGTTATCAATTTAATTTAATACTAATATAAGACCTTTTTTCATAATCAAACTTTGTTATAAAAAAGTAGTCGAGAATTGAGAATGAACATTTTTTATAGCAACGCTTACACATTTTCAATAGAAAGTGCTCTTATCTTTATAAGAGCATTATTAAGCAATATTTAGATCCATTCTCTATAGAAATTCTCTAAGTCCTTTTCAAGAGCATCATAAAAGAATTTGTAGACCAATTTTTCTCAAAATATTGTCAAGGATTATTAATTAATGGGTTTTTTTATGTAATGCTGCAACTATAAACTAATATACAATTATAGTTATAGTGTTGTATATGTAAAAGTGTGTCCACGATGATTTATCGATTACTGATATTAGCCCAAATTGGGCATCCAAACTGTAAATGCTGTCAACTATTTAAATCGGTTGCATGTGCATATTAAAGCCACCGTGGCCCAAATTGGGCATTCATGCTCACAGCTGTTGTTTGTCCTAAATGTACTTGAAGCAAGTTTGATAAAGTTGCTTTTATGAATTACTAGCTCCTTAAATTTGGCTATCGACGTAGGATCCCTGCGGCAACTCCGTAGTTATACTAAAGAAAAGTGCTAAGAATAGCAAGTTTTAGTTAGTTTAAGTGTTTCGTTCATAATTGTTCCTGAGAGAACTTTACAAGTCTAAGCCTATGTCCTCCGTCTCACTAATTTTTTTTTTTTTTTCTTTGAGAAAATTTCAGCCCAACTTGATGCTCCGTTGCGGTGTGATTGATTAACACACAAACAGACAGAGACCCTTACATTTATAATATTAGTATGGAATTGCGAAAAACATTACAGACCTTTTTTGGCCAGTCGTGTCAAAATATAAAAAAGGTGCGATGGTGGAATATAGCTGTTCACAATTTACTAGTATCCTTACTTGTTAGTCGCTCCGCTTCACGCAACCTAATTTTGTTTCGCCTAAAATAACACATTCGTAATACTAATATTTAAAAAATTTAGTGGCGTTTAATAAAAAATTAAAAAATTAAAAAAATTTAATTCATGGATACAAGATTTAAACTCAGAACAAAAAAACGATAAACTACACCACTATACTGGTATTTATTTCCTCTATGCCACTACCTATCAAGTGATTCGAAATTTCAGTTTCGGTTGGCCAAAGGTTCAGATTTGGGCAAATATACACTACCAACAAAAAAAATGGTACGAATCCAATCAAGTCCAAATATTTTTTAATTTAATATTAACGTCTCGGTTCCACTTCACCAACATGAATACCAACAACTTTATTAACAATATAGTGTAAACATGAGCAATTTTTCGTATCTAAAGTGTAATACTACTGTAATTATTTTTAACTATGGGCTACAAATACAAAAAAAGTGTAACTTAAATATAAATTTGGTGTGCTCTGGGCAAAAAGGACAGAGTTGACTATGACACCAGTTATCATAACTGATGGATTAGAGCATTTTTTTAAAAAAAGGCACGCGCTTTTCTGTTCCTTAGCGATACATATCAAACCGTAAGGCGCCATTTTGATAAAAATATATTGCAATACTCAATGACCCGCCCATTTTTTTCACACTTCTATTTCAAAGGATATATGAGGCAATTTTAAACTATTTTTTTTTAATGTGCCCTTTATATCTAGGTGGGCTATATATAGAGTAACTTTTTAAATGCCAATGAAAAGTGTAAGCGATTCTAAGGGTCCGTATCATCCAGTTAATCTAATTTAGTCCACGCGATGTTGCCTATATCGGCTCTTATTTATCTATTTTTAAGTACCTCTAAAAATACATATAAATTAAATATGAAATCTTTGATATCTCTAGAGATAATAAAGAAACTATCACAAGGTCTTGCTCTTTTGCAATGTAGCCCTTTGAGTAACTTGTATAAAAATGGTTATATTTTTCTGATTTCAAATTACTTACGAATTTACATACATAATTAATGACCTTTTAATAGGCCTGCCAACTCTATCCGTTTTTCTTACCTACCTTATATAAAGAACGTGACAATGGCAGTGATACTGTAAAATTTTAAAACAAATAAAATGTATTTACCATAATCTTATGTTTCCGTAAATATTTGAGGAATTTCAAATAGGTAATGCGCCATTAAAACTCTTGGACATAAAATAATATAAATCGTACGTAAGTAGAGCATATGAATCTAGGATTGTATACGCGCGGGTGATACCCCTGGTGTTGCAAGCGTCCATATGCTACGGTGACCGCTTACCATCAGGCGGTCCGCAAGCTTGTTTGCCACCTTATTGGTAAGTATAAAAAAAAAAGCTGTACAATATTTTACCACCTCCACTGTACCTCATAAGACGTGTAATATTAGCACAGTTTGTTGTTTACTAACATATACTAAATGATCGTTTTGCTCTGTATTTACACACATACACACACATACTTGTATACAATTTGGTGTTTTGTAGCCAGTGCCAAAATTTTGTAAGTGTTTTGAGTTAAATTAAAAAAAAAACAAAATCTAAGATTATAAATATTTTGTGAATAGTACTGTAAAAACACCTGATAGTAAGCGGTCACCAAAGACTAGGACGCTTGCAACACCTGCGGCATCAGTCGCGCGTTGTCGTAAAAACTTATCAATTGTGAATCATCATCAAAAGAAATAACATTTTTCAGGTTTTATACCTTATGTTATAATTGTAACTAAATTAACCATGGTGAAAAACCAAAAACCACTTCAAGAAATGTATCTGGAAACGTGTTGGTTATCGCAGACTTTTAAGTCACAATCGACCTGACAGTTTTGCTTTTTTGAATTTAGCTCATATTTTTTTAACTTTTCAATAATTTTTTAAGTGTAATTTCATAGCAATAGATTCTAAAAAAAAATCTGATCTATATTTGAATTACATGCATATACAATATTTTAAATTAACAATACTGAAGATCAGTTAGTCCTTGCAATAAAAACAGGTAACTCTAAAAGCCATTGCGATTATTCAACAAAGTGCAAAGTGTTTTGGAACTCAACCTGTATGTTTTTGGTACAATATTTTTAAAAATCAAACTATTTTCTAAATCGTTAAATTAAACAGCTCAATCAGAGGAAATTTATAATTTCTGTGTTATGGTCTATTGAAGAGTTTAAAAACTATATAAAATAGAGTATAGATAATTATAAAAATCTTATGTAGAAAATTATCGAAGTATTTGATCTTTAAAATACTTTCCTGCCATAAACATGCAAGATTTGAATACTGAGTGGTTTAACCTAATTTATTAACTACTAACTCTTTACTAAAATATTTTCTACAATACGGACGGATTTAGTTATTTACTTCATCAGTAATATCAACAATCTAAAACAAAGGATAAAAAAAACATTTAAAAACACAACAGAAATGACTAGAGATTAAAAATTGGTAACATAAATCAACGAAACGCCTCTTATTGAAATGAAAGCATGTTTGATCTACAAATAAAATTGTAAGAAACACAATGAAAATCAGTCCTAGACGGACCTTTAAAACAACGCTAAAACAATTTTTCCGAACTAAAAGATAAATTGTAATTTGAGAGTTATGAACCTGATTAAATCTAAATAAATAAGGAGGTAGGACTAAACAATGAAAACCATTGGGTAATCACAATATGGTGCCGCGACCAGCATATTGAATTTCCAAAATTATTTTTTGCGTTCTTTGATTGGTGGTAGCATTTAATTTTAGTTAGCAAATATCAAAAATGTTTTATTTTTACATACCACATAGAACCATTATACTAAAACGTTAATGTCAACCTTTTTTTATAAAAACAGGGCAAAATACACTGAATTATACTAACTCCCATATTCTGCCACTTTTTACGAATATCCCTCTAAAACACACTAAAATTCTTGTGAGTATATAAAAAAAATAATCAGCATGAGATTGTATTCAACATCACTAAGATAAAAAAAAACATCTTAGTATTTATTTAAACCAGTCACTTACCTTTACCGAAGATATCTACCGTATACTAGTTCTTAAATCCATCAAGGCACTAGCAGTGATCACCCCATGTTTTTGATTGACCGTCCTACCTATGGCATAACCCCTTAAATCTGCATCCCCACCCAAAGTGATAGTTGAAAAGGACGTAGAATTTCTTCTCTGCTGTGAAATCGTCTTTTTACCACCGCTCATAAATCCATTTTTTTCTGCCGGATTTTGGCGGGTTACTGGTTGGAAATAATCACCATGGCAATTTGAATTGCTGAGCCATTCGTTTCTGGTTTCAAAATAGGTATTTCTCAAAGGTTTTCCAATAGCCTGGTCAGATATAACGTGTTCCTTTAATGTCCGATCTTTTTGAGCCGGTTTAAGGACTTTAACTCGATTCTTCTGATCAGCGGAAACGCTGCATGTTTTAGGCATCGCTGAGGCGTAGGCTTTGGCCAAGCCTGTTGATTCGTGAAAGCTTTTGTTGCTTTTGCTCGTAGCTGATGGTAATGCATGGGTCTTGCTACTGCAATATATATATGTAACATTATTATTATTATAAATAGATATGTAACATTTTCCTAATATTTTTTTCCAAACAAAACTTTACATATTAGGTTTATTTAATAAATGCGTCAATAGAAGCTGAATTGCACAGAATTTTAGATCGTGTTAAGGAGTACAGTAAAAGAGAATGTCTTAAAATGAATGTGGTAGAGACAAAGTTAACCATATGTAAATCCATAACATCAGCACCAGTCCTAACTTTCAAAGTCTACAAATTCAAAATTCAAATTCAATATAATTTATTCAGTTTAGGCTACAATTATTGAGCACTTATGAATGTCACTACGCCATCGGTTCGTAAGTTTACAGTGCGGGAGACCTAGTACTGAGAAGAACCGGCAAGAAACTCAGCAAGGGCATTTCTTTTCTCCCTTTCTCTTACAGAGTTCAATTAAAATATTGGAAAATATGTATATCATAAACGGATACTTTCCATTACAAACAATAAAAAAACATGAAATATAAAGCACAAGCACAACATAAAAAAGTATCTAATATAAACAAAAGACAGTTTATGTATTCATAACTAAGAAATAATCAATGTCTTACAGTATTATTAACAAAACAAAAAAGTAAGACTAAATACTAAGAATACAAAGAAGTTTGCAAGAGCAGACCAGCCTCCACAGGCGTCACCCGTTCACGAGTATGACACATGAATCAGCCATCGCTTGCTCAACCATGTTTTAGGGAACGTAACGACCCGACACACACGCCACCACCGCAGAGACACTTTGAGAGAGCATGACACACTCAAGCAACTCCAATAAAACTTCGATTGTACTAGTTACATTGTGTGTAGTAAAGGAACAAAATATAAGAGAAGAAGATTGGAAGGTTCGTAATGCTTTACTACCGAGAAGCACTGGCAATAAACTCACTAGTTAATCTTTTATACATCATATAAAAATACAATATAGCCTTACACTAGGTAATAACATAATATACAATGTTTCAAATGCCCCAATACAGATCAATTAAGTTCTAATTTTTCCAAGCATTTTTATCATTTATGTATTCATCAACTTTGTAATAGCTTTTTTTCATTAAACTATGTTTGACATATATTTTAAATTTATTTGAGGGTAAATTAACCACATGTTCTGGAATTTTATTGTAGAAAAATATACTTTGTATTGCGAAAGAGCTATGTACCTTCTGAAGACGACATTTTGGAACTACCAATTTATCCTTATTCCTTGTATTAACTCTGTGGAGGTCACTATTTTTAGCAAATAAGTGACAATTTTGGCGTACATACATTATACAAGCGAAGATATATTGGCAAGGAACAGTTAAAATATCAATTTCCCTAAATAGTTCCCTAAGAGAAATTCGAGGTCCTAATTTATAAATTGACCGTACTGCTCTCTTTTTTGCAAAATAAAGACTGTATCAAAATCAGCTGCCTTACCCCAAAGCAAAATGCCATAAGACATGACGGAATGGAAATAGCTAAAGTAGACCAAGCGAGCAGTGTCAACATCTGTAAGCTGCCTAACTTTCCTAACGACATAGGCAGCTGAACTAAGTTTTCCTTCAAGAACTGAAATGTGAGGGTTCCACTGCAGCCTATTGTCTAATGTAATACCTAGAAACACTGTTGAGTCTAATAGTTCTATTTCTTCTCGGTTTAGGGATAATTTTGTACTTATGTTTCTGACTTTTGGCATCATAAATTTTAAACACTTAGTCTTTTTCGTATTAAGAAGTAAATTATTTGCCGTAAACCACTGAAGAACCTGAGAAAGCGCACTACTTACGTCGTCAAAATTAGTTTTATTTCTGTCAACTTTAAATAATAGAGATGTGTCATCAGCAAATAGTACAATCTTGCACAGCTTCTTCACAAAGAAAGGCAAGTCATTTATGTAAATTAAAAATAGAAAAGGACCTAAAATAGAACCTTGAGGAACTCCTAATTTTACTTCAGAACCATTGGATTTTACTTCATTGATTTGAACCTTCTGCATTCTACTACTCAAATATGAGCGGATAAGCTCAAGAGCCAAATCTGCAATACCATAATGACTCAGTTTCCGTATAAGAGTTTCATGTTGCACGCAGTCGAATGCAAATAGCAGAGAACCAGTGTTACTTAATCGTTTTTTACTCAATAGCACTTACCTGGAATGGCTCTTTCTTGGCTGGCCGTTGAAACTCTGTGGACCTTTGGTCATCATGCTGTAGAGTTTATTGCGGTAGTCGTCTACAGACATCTGTTTGTCGTCTCGAAGTGGCAACAACACGTCCGAAAGTAAAAAGGGCTCATCTCGTTCACGATGAAACCTGAGGTCCAAAGATAAAGTAGACAAGTCAGATTTCGTTTCAGCTCTCTCACAGGCCTCTCCTTGAAGGAGGCTTAAGCCATAGGCCACCACGCTGGCATAATGCGGGTCGCCAACCCGAGCGACAATGTTGTTAAGCTGATGGCCTCTGGACTGTCAAAATTTCTCAAGCCACCCATATGATTGTTAAAACCATACAAATTCTACGCAACTTATACGCGTATTTTCGGAACAGTCAGGGTTTTCTCCGGTCAGAATTGTATTTACGACTGGCACTTTTGAACTTACACAGAACAGACTGAATTTAGGGTCAAATTTTTTGACTGCATTTCTTTGAAAATTAATATTTTACAATTCCAAGATATTTTTCATTAGAAATACAACACTGACATTGTCGTCTGATTAAATGTTATTGTAAAAGTCCATGTTTAAAAAAAGAATAGAAATTAACAATTAATCAATTATTAATAGTGACTGCTTCAATTTACAAGCGATTAATTGTTGATTGTGATAGCCACAAGAACAATTCAGCAATTCTCAATTGTGATAACAATTAATAATCAATTGTTAATTGCAATAAAATTTTGCCCATCACTGGCAAAAGTTTTCCTTACTTGCTAACATATTCATGGTCTAATGCCCTTTCAGCGCTGAGTCTCTTCGCTGGATTGAAGATGAGGAGTTTTTGGACTAGGTCGGCTGCATCCCTCGGCGCGCAAGACAACAGGCACGTTAGAGAAGCCCCTCCACTTCCACCACTAGATGCCTGCTCTCTTATCAAAGCTGATCCGTAACCACTGCATACTGCTGTTATATCTGTAAAGTTATAGTACATTACTGCCGCGACCCGCAAACGGAGCATAACCGGGCGATCGTGCCGAGACGAGGCACTCATCACAGAGACCGGTTGTGCTCAGTTGTGGCCAAGTCTTGTATCAGAGGCGGATTATCCCTAGGGCAAACTAGGCACGTGCCTAGGGCGGGAGGATACAAAGGGACGCGAAATTTTTGAAAAATAACAAAAAAAAATTGTGTTACTAAGTACCAGTATGCACATACTTACACAACATAAAAAGATTCTTTAATTCTATAGAGACGTTGAGCTTCCGAAGCGTGCTCTGCCTTCTTGATTATTCCTACAACGCCTTATCTTCCTATATACACGTATGTACCTATGTATAACATAGTTAGGGATACCTAGGTTATTTTCGTTTCTACGAAATAGATGCAATAATTGGATATATGCGCTTAATGCGAAATTTAAAAGTAAAATGCGATAACTACGAAACTTTGACAAATCAAGATTTAACAGGCACCAGCTATGTAAGTCCCAATGTGGTACATTTTATTCGCGACACGTTGCTGCCGAAGTTGCACAAGACCACAGTAGTATGTTAAAGACTCAAAAGAGCTTGGATAAATTGTCTGTACACATGAAATCTAACTCAACAAACTAATGTTATCAGCACATTAATGTTACCAGCACATTGGCAGAATATTTGGTCCATCTGAAGCAGTAGCTTTTCGATACAAGTTTAATATTAAAACCGCGTAGTTACATATTCCAATTAGTAGTGACTATACCTCCGAGCGGATTTTGATTAACAAACATTTGTTTACCTACAATACAGGTGTTTCGTGTGATGATTTCCTTTTGGATGCAGTTATTGTATTTTAGAGGTAAGTAAATTACTTTTATTTATTACATATTTTATTCGGTTGCTATTCTAGTCTGTAAATTAGGTTTTAGTTTGTCGTTAAAATCAAATTTATTTTTAATAGCTCGAGCGGTCAAATATATAACATTGCGGGTAGCTCTCTAATCCTGTACTGCAAGTCGCATATCGTAGCATATTTAAGAAAAAAATATTTTCACTTATATACTTTACACAAGAGTCAAAAGTAACATTAAGTTTTTTCTGTCCATAGAATACGATAACCGCTTTACATCAGGCTGACTGTAAGCTTGTTTGCCACCTTAGTGGCATTAAAAAAGTTGCACGTAAGAACAAACAATTAATTACCCTAAACGAATAATAATGTAATAAACACAATATAAGAAGATTATAAGGCACACCTATACGGACGGACGTACATGACGAAACTATGGGGTTGAACCTGAACCTTGACTCTTTCCCTAACTACAAAACCCTGAAAGCGGAATATTAATAGAAACCTCCGGTGTCCGTCTGTCTCTCATGGGTAATAATGTCTGAGCTAACGTAAAAATGTAAAATGTGGCAGACCCAACCACAGTCATTTGTGGCTTTTAAGTTGACACTTAACCTTTTATGTTCTGGACTAATCAATTCACACACAAACTCACAGGATTCTTGGGTAAAGAAAGTCTAATTGATAAGTACAGTACTCGTCAATCTTAAATGTGCGTCTGAAGTTAGTCGCGAGTGGTGGTACTTTTGCTCAGTGTCTAGTTAGTTTCTTTACTGTTATATATCTATAGTTAAACATATCAGTAAAATATATAGCTAGTTACTTCATATCAAACTTTAAAGAAATGTTGACTGGCCTCGACCATACCTGTGTTAAATTATACACCTAACTTCACTTGAGACGCATTTGAGTTTGGTGCCATCTGTATAGTCCATATATAGTCGATATAAATCATTTTACCCAGAAATTTCGCCAAATTCTTCCTTCGAAAATCCTATTCTGGTCTCTAATATCTATCTATTTTTTTTAAAAAAAACTTGTATTTTAATTTAATGCAAAAAAGATATATGAACTAAATTGAAGTTTATTTTAGGATATTAACTCAAATTTGGTATATAAATAATATTAATTTGTCTCAAAGTTTTAGTTTACGTGAAAAATGTCAAGCATCTAAAATACGAGATCCAAAGGTTTGTTGTAACAGTTTTAAATTTTGGCAATGGAAATCGTAATGAGTAAATGGTAACTATAAGAGTGGAAAAATGGCCCAAAAGATCACATAAAAATTGATGATTACCTTCAGATGAAGGCCGAGGTAGAGCAGACATGATTTTCTCAATCTGGTTGACGGTGGAAGATCCCGGGAACAGCGGTTTTCCGGTCAACATCTCTCCCAAGATACACCCGAGTGACCACATGTCGATACCCTTAGTATAGCTGTTGATGGCAAATAATGCTGTTTAGTAAAAATTAATGTTATTGAATGTACTTTGTTAAGACACAGTCTCACTAGAAATTAGTAAATACATTTGGGGTTCGGTAATCCATCTCTCAACACTCACAATTTTGTGTAAAAAATAATAGTTCACTTCTCATACGAAATTATTTACTTTACGTCACTTGACTTACTCTAATTACATTGGTGAAGTAACATTAACTATTTTGTATGAATAAAAGATAGATCTATTTACTCCCTGGAGTCGCCATTTTCACGTTTTATACGAAATTGTTTACATCCCGGCTTCTGTCATATAAGAGGAGTCTTTAAGTTAAAAGGCCTTATGGGCACCTTGAAACTCTGACAGTCGAGTGGCCATTAGAAAGACAACGTTCGCTAATCCGCACTGAGCCAGCGTGGTGGGCTGTCACCCAGGCCTCTTTTCTTCGAGGAAAGGCCTGTGTCCTAGCAGTGGGGATGTATTCTTATGCTGAGACCAAAAACTAGTAACAAATAGAAATATTTTTTTTCATACGAAATAGTTTAAGTCACTTTATTAAATGTTAGAGTGACGTAAAGTATGCAAAGTGAGCAGCAAGATACATAATTGTTTTCTTACGTCTCTTTACCAATCGCTCTATTTTCTATAAATTATACATAATAAACCTACAAAACATTTAGTACTAACTTTTTACTAGCGATTAGTATTTCAGGAGCGCGATACCAACGCGTAGCAACATAATCAGTCAGACACGGGTCCGCGCCTTCTTCCCCTCCTGAATACATACTGGATACTGACCGGGCCAACCCAAAATCCGCTAGCTTCACCCTGCCAAACAAACGACACACCGTGATTTTACTATGTTTTCTCCCTGTCTAATCCTACTGACTTCTTATCGTTCGTCAATAAAGTTGCTAGCAAAGAGGGATATAAAATTCTGTTCCGTCTTTTATTAAGCTACTGACCATACTCTAATGCAGTTAATTTAGGATTTATGGGACTTATGCAGAGCCACCTTAGTCCGGCCAGATACACTGTATAAGGTCCAGAATTTGCGGCGATAGGGTCACCACCTGTTCCACAGGCAGCAGGACTACAGTGATTAATAAACAGAGCCTGCATTATAAAGTGGGTATGTTACGGGGGACGTAAAATTTAGAGATGTTAAATATACATAGATAGAAATAATCTTTCTTCCTTTATGACCCCCTGAAGTCTACAAAGAAAACATATGACAAAGGCCATATTTATGGCTATATCATCAATATAAATATTTGCATTGCAAAGATGCAGGCAAAAATTTGCCTCGAGCCAAGAGTTGAACCTGCAACTTTAAGATACCGAACTAAAGACACTAAGAAGGAATCATATTCTAAATAATATTCTGAGACCTAAAGTTTTAGGGTCGCAGGTTAATTTTCTGCCTGTATCTTTGCTATAAAAATATTTATTTATATTGATGATAAGTTTCATCATCTCATTTATACCCTGAGGTGTTGGATTTAGAAAAAAAAAAATCTTATTTCGACATGAAGTGAAAGAAACCAACTCTTTAAACTTTGACTTTCTGACTTCAGCAGTTTTAATGCGATAACGGTTAAAACAATCAGGATTTCTCCCTATAATGACAGAAATCCAAAATTGATAATAATTTTACACAAGGCACCTATATCCAGCTAGCGATTTCATTGTGATGAAACTTTAGCAAGCCGAGCACGTTTCTGAATTAGTAGGCACTTACCTACAACTATTTTACAATAGGTGGTTGAAGTAAAAGGAAAAAAAACTATTTACTATTGTATGATATAAGTACTTTAGTACTTTAAATAACGATGAAGTACATACCTACAACACAAAATCAAGGTTCCAACTTTCGAATAGGTTGTCTGGTTCATGGCAATCTATTGTATGTTTCAACAACAGAAAAAAGTCTAGGCTATTCACAATATTTGTTCAGTAGGATTTCAGACAGTATTAGTTCTATTTTAAATTAATGATGAATATTCAATTCAGCCTTTCATAAAGCAAAGCTACCTCAAATTAGAAATCGAAAATGTTTTAAGCTTTATGGTCACACTGAAAATAGCTTCTTTATTTTTAATAATTCTATATCTCAAGAACGGAGTTGTTACAATTATCATTTTCGGACCACACAGCTCACACATCCATTAATAATCCATATAAAATAGTACAGTACATTGTAGGTACAACTCTCTAGTCTAGTGCCTTGTGTATAATGATTGGCCAATGCGTAGGGAGAAAAAAAGTCATAATAAAACAACACAACACATTATGTTTAGACAAAAAATTTGTAAAAAAATAGCACGCGTATTTCTTCTTTCGCACGCCTCGCTGTTTGAAAACGCCAACAACCAAAATTTTGCAAAAGTAAAAAAAAATAATTCTAGTTTTATTCTGTAAAGTAAAACGCTCTGGGGTTAAAAGCTTCGTTATAAGCCTGAAAACGATGCAATAAGAGCCACTTTACGAGCAAGTAGAAAATAATAAGAGCCACTTTACGAGCAAGTAGAAAATAATAATTTACTCAAGAATCTTAGCTCAGTTTTGAGCGTTTGTTATAAAAGGATCAAATTACATTCGAAAAACAATGAAATTGTCGAAAAAAGATTACCGATTTTGGATTGCTAATGAATTAGAAAAACCCTTTTCTGGACAGAAACTGTAACTTCCTATACTATTTTCCTTGCATTGCCTGTTACAAAGATAAACACACAATCGAATAGCTAATAAATAAAAAACACTTTACTGGACAGAAAAGGTTACAGTAGTAGTACTTTATTCTCTTTGCATGTTATCGAAGGGCACAATTCTCATTTGGTTCAATTAAGCGATTATTAACAAACGGAATAATTTCACACTACTAACAAATGACGTGTGTATAGGTACGCACACATACATTTTTGTTCTTTAAATATTAACTTAATTTTACGAAACAACTGATACCCTCTCTCTGTGTTTTTCAAGTGTCAGTCGTAAAGCCATTTCTGGATTCGTCTTATTGACGGTACGTAACTCTACTCACCCAGCAAAGGTTTACTTTCACGAACTAATATTTTAATTGGAAGTTGTCAACTATCTTTATATTTATTGTAATTTTATTCGTCATCACTATTAATATAGACCCTAGAAGGACTAAAACACTAAACTAAGACTTTCATAAAAATACTTACTACTTAGAGATATGAGTAGGACCATATGGGTTTACTTTACCTGCAAGCACTGTCAATAAGAACATTGCTAGGCTTCTGATCTCTGTGGATGACATTCCCTGAGTGTATGTACTTCGTAGCCTTCAGCATCTGGTACATAATGTATCGCTTGTGTATGTCCTTCAGTATGTTACCACGCTTTATAACATTGTGTAGATCTGTCTCCATGTATTCGAATCCCAGGTAGATGTCGCGGTTGTTAAGAGCCCTGAGTAAATAAAATCTTTGTCATGAAAGGTAATAAAACAAGTCACAGGAATACCTAGCTTGGAAACTTAAGGGAACTTTTCGTAATTTTTTTTTTTTTTATATATATATTTTCCTAGATGAATGGCTTTGCAACCAAAGGCCTTGGTCCGATTCAACCCCGCAAACACACAAGTCTGCGCGTTCACCGCTAAGAAAATCCCATTCACTTTGGTCCCACAATTCAAGAACACTCCCCTCTCCATCTCCAAGAGCATTGGGATCCTTGGTGTTGACATCTCCAGCGATGTTCAGTTCCGAGATCATCTGCAGGACAAGGTAAAGCTGGCGTCCAAAAATCTTGGTGAGCTTAACAGACCGAAGCAGTACTTCACGTTGGGGCAAAGGTTGCTGCTTTACAAGTCGCAAGTCCGGCCCCATATGGAGTACTGCTGCCATGTCTGGGCGGGTGCTTCCGGATACCAGGTTGGCCCTTTTGACTCGGTCCAACGAAGGGCTGTGAGAATTGTCTACGATTCCAAACTCACTTGCGGTATCGAGCCCTTAAGTCTGAGGAGAGACTTTGCCTCCCTGTGTGTGTTCTATCGCTTGTACAATGGGTTGTGTTCTGAGGAATTGTTCGAAATGATGCCCACGGCTACTTTATACCATCGCACCGCTCGCCATTCATTCTGACACTTTAGAACCGAAATGGTCGCGTATGGTTTCAGAGAAACTTCCTCCCGCGAACGCTTGGGTTGTGGAATGAGCTTCCTGCCAAGGTTTTCTCCAAGGACTACAGTATGGGGTTATTTAAGAAAGAAGTTATTAGGTTTCTGAAGGGTCGGCAACGCGTGAGTGATACCCCTGGTATTGCAAGCGTCCATAGGCTACGATGACCGCTTACCATCAGGCGGACCGTAGGCTTGTTTGCCACCTTAGTGGTATAAAAAAAAAAAAAAAAAAAAAAAAGGCCGGCCGTCCTGCACGTATACCATCGATATGAAAAAACAATAGATATGTCCAAAAAGCACCGGCAGGCTAGCCGCCCATAGTCTACTATTTAGACTATGTTGAGTAGCGCATCGATTCGACGCAACAAACACAAGGTCAACCTCGGCGAGTGAACATCTAAAGATATTTTGTTTGTTTTATTTGAATAATGTCGTATTGTGCTGTAAAAAGTTGTAAAAACTATAAAAAAAAGGTAAATAAGAGTTCCAGCGACGTAACTTATCACACTTTAGTATTATTTTTTCATAAATAACCGATTTAATTTAATTTATAATAAATTACTTTAATAGAGGTGCACTATTTTTATCGAAATCATGTTAGTCATCACTGTAATCTTGTTCATAAAAAGTGTTATTTTTTCAATTTCATGGCATAATTTTAAACCTTTCTTTTTATTTGTGATAAAAAGAATAAATTACACTTGAACTGTGACTGTTTTTCAAGATTATTAGGATATCGTTTCATAAATTCACAACGAAAATAAACCGAAGGCAATAAAGTACCTCACCTCTATTTGAGTAGAAATTGTTGTGGAGTCTTTATTTCGAAAAATTATTGACCTAAGCTAAACCGTATTACAATGACATAAAGAATAAATTAAATATGTGATGCGCCATCTACCCGTGAGTAGCTAAACTAATATCTATATCGCTTAGCGAAATAGCTTAATTTGCTTAGTGTTGTACGCATGAGATAAAGATATCGATGTTTTTTACCCGTTGTGGTCAATTTACACCTGTGGAAATGAAGTGAATTGATGCTTGTAGTCAATGGAATGTTTTAGGGTTGCGTTCAAATTTCAAAAGCGTTGGAATAATTGAATTATTTTTAAAAAGTTAAATAATTCTGTCAACCTGTGGGTACAATCAGTTAAATGAAGATTTAATTATACATTTTAACGCGCTTATTTAATGCAAAATACATCTAAAAATACTGCTTTTCATCCGACTAATATTTTAATGCGAAAGTTTGGATGTTTGTTACTCAATCACGCGTCAACCACTGGACGGAGCGGGATGAAACTTGGCACACATTTAGGTTTAGTCCTGAAATAGAAAGAAAATAGGCTATTTTTTTATCCCGGAAAATTCACAAGTTCCCCACTTTTCACAAATTCCACTTGTACGAACTACAGCTTTACAACTTTCATAGTACCATCAAGGAGTTTCCGTAAAAATTTCCCGCCGATAACTAGTTAATTTAGGGCGGGTGGAGCCGCTGGGCAAAATCTAGTCAGTAAGAAACTGTTGTATAATATTGTGTCAAAGTACATATAGTTTAAGAGAATTTGTCTAGCCTCAAGCTTTCCTGTGATTTATAGAAGTGTTTCGTTGTTTTATTTAATATACAGAATGATAGACTTGGATAATGTTTTTATTTCGCTTATTTGTTAAGCTTTATATTATGTGATCGTTAACTTTTGCATTCTTTTGCGAGACTTCTTAACGTCTGGAAAATAATACAACGAGTAGTGTATGTGGAGTAAAACCTATAACTAGCTTTTGCCTGCTGCTCTGACTGCACTAAATTTGGTTATCAGTGTTAAATTTCTACGGAAACTTCTTGTTTTTAGAAAGAAAGTTTGCAATAGCAAGCTACAGCTGAAGCTATAATTCGTCCGCGTGTAATTTAGTTATAGTTATTTTTACGGGTACTTTGGACTCTCGGTATTTTATACTATCTCTGGGCCAAATTTTAGGTTTATATGATGCTCCAGGGCGTTGTAAAGGAAGAACAAACAAACTTTTACATTTATTTTATAATAGTATAGTAAGTATAGATTACTTTTCAAATTTCAAATCATATTATTAAATTAAATTAAATTAAAACTCATATTATTTATTATTTTTATGATAAAACTTTTAGCGTTCATCTATATATTTTCATGCCATGAATCAAATTCTATAAAACAAGCCGAGGGTAAAGTTTAAATTTTGAACTAATTTAGCCGTCTTAACGTAATGCGTGTTCATACAAAGTTAAGTTAAAGAATAAAGGTACAAGTAAGGTAAGGTAAAGTATATCTATATTCCAACTATGTACTATCTAAATCACAATATTATTTGCTGTTTTATATGTCCACTGCTAATTAGAATTAAATTATTTAGGTTCATTCATAATTTAAGTATATTTCATTAAATTAGACTTTTAAAAAGCCTAAAATCGCCAGTTTAATTAACGATTTTATAGATTCAGAATGATTTTACTACCGATAGTATAAAAATATGTGTTGATAGTTAGTTAGGACTTTGAATTTTCCAAAGATATTTTTGATCATCAAGCATCATAGTAATCTATCGATAATTTTATTCATATCGCCACAGGAACAACACTGGGTCTAATGTAAAGTTAAAGTACTCCTACTCATCACAAGATGTCACTAGTGTCAACGTGTAAGCCTTATGTAATGAACATAAGGTTTAAATTGGAAAAAAAAATGTGACTTTCTTGCCCCACTTCACCTACTCTACCCCCCCTATCAACGGCCACGCCGGTTTCCGAACCACAGTGTCATGTTACCATATCTATTGTTTTTTCATATCGATGACGTATACCTACCGAAGCTCGTTTATAATGACTCAACTAGGCCAGAGACGGCCGGCCATTAGTTGCATATTCATAATATATCGCAAGCTGGAAATGCACAAGGTTTTTTTTTCTGATCTGACTATGTAGTTGGCTGATGCAGCGCCCCGGGACCTTGATACCTCGTATATGACGTAGGTCCGTGCGTTCGCCGGCGGACCCGGAAGGCCCTATTATGGGAGTTCGTCGAGACTAATCTCGTTATCCGGATAGCGAGATCGTCGTCTGGGGCCGTTAGTACGTGCCGAGGCCGCCTAACGATAGTATTTCGAACGTATCGGGGGGATGATAGGTTGTGGATTGCACAATTAATCGATTCAGGTGATTTTGTGTACGATCGAAAAAGCGGACTGCCAGGTTTTTAAGATATTGGGGAATCGTGCGGAGCTCAAAGTCCCTCTGTAGTTCCGCATTCCGGACGTACCAGGAAGCTCCGGAGGCCGCTCTGAGGAAGCGATTTTTGAGGGTCTGGAGTTTATGGAGATTGCGTTTAGACAACGCCAGCATAAACTAATATGATTCAAAATGCACATATCTTTAATTGTAGTACCTGGTCTGCAACACAAAGAATACAGTTCCTGCTTGGAATTCTAGGAACTTTGGATAAGAAGTAAAATTACATAACATAAGATTACATTAAATAACATGTAGGCATAATGCCATGCAGAAATATTACTCTTTATTCAAAGTTGTTTCAAAGCCATTCTGTGTCCATATTTCTGCACAAGCCCCAAATAAAAAAAAATAATAGATCATCAAATAAAAAGGCCAGGCTTGACATGTCAAGAGGATGTTCTGATTAAAAAAAAACCATTCATAGATGTTTATTTTTGTATTTAATATTATTTATCCTACTAATATTATAAATGTGAAAGTTTGTATGTCTGTATGGATGGATTTTTGTTACTCAATTGCGCTTTAACCACTGGAAGGATCGGGATATAACTTGGCACATCTATAGATTAGGTCCTGGAATAGTACATAGGCTACTTTTTATCCCGAAAAATTCAATACTTCCCGCGGGAACAACTTTAACCGAGCCTAAACGAACTAAACCTATAGCTACAGCTTGATGTAGCAAACTTCTTAAGTGTAGTTAAGAAGTCAATTACAGTATTAATACTGTGATTAAATAAAGGAGCGCCACGCCGATAATATAATTTAGGGCGGGCGGAGCCGCTGGCAAAGTCTAGTTAGTAATAAAGACTTTATGAGCTATTCTTAGAATTTTATGTATTGTTTCTAAAATATATCTAAGTTGTAGATAGTGTCCCAAGTTTTGCAAAGTCCTTTCTTAGTTCTCACAACGGGAACCTCTGTGCAAAATTTTAATCAAATAATATTAATTTTATTAAGTAGGTTTTTTTGAATCATAAATACAATGTATTTAACAATGCTTATTTCTGCTGTACAGAGCCAGCAAAAAAATCAACTGTTATAAGCAATAATAAAATACTTTGTTAATCAACAAACAAGTGTATATACTACATATATTGCAACACTTAATAATATACATATGTTAGCAAAACTACTAAAAACACTTGTTATGTCAATTATCAAGTCTCTAGACCCAGTAGTTTTGGGCTGTGACTTCATACATCAGTCAGTCAGTCAGTCAGTTTATTCTTTTATATGCATAGATAAGAGAAAAAGGATTCTCATAGAAGTTTTCATCTCCTATTTTGGCCTCAAGGGGATGAATTTCCAAAAATGGTAGAAACTAAAGACCTAATACTATTTTTTATGCATTTATCTCTTCCAACCCCTGTTGTACCCCCTTAGGGGATAAATTTTGCAAAATATTTTCTTAGTGCTTGCCTACTTTATAACAGGAAAACCTGTGCAAAAGTTTGAGTCTCTAGACCCTTTGGGCTGTGCATTGATATATCAGTAAGTCAGACAGTTGGTCACTCAGTTTATTCTTTTATATCAATACATAGATAAAAAGGAAAGATATCCTTTTGAGCAAAAGAAGCAAGGGTAAAGAAACATTAAAAAGGCAACAATGTGGCCATGTAAACCTAGACAAGGAGGAATGGAAATCCTAATTGGAGATCTACAGCCTTGGCCAAAAGTATTAGGCACCTCTTAAAAATGCACAATACATGTTTACTAATCAACAATGAGTTAATGCTTATCTTAGATGACATTCCAGGGTCATAAAATCATTACCTAGTAAGCAGCATATTGTTAAGGTCATAAAACACCTGGTGACCCAAAGCAATGGATTTGGTTTTCTTGCAGTCTTATCAGTTAATGTTTGGGCACTTGTGTTTGGGACTAAAACGAGTAAACAATCTTTTATTTCTCCTGAAGCGATTACATTGAATCCTAATTTATTAAAAAATGCCGAAACTAATTGAAATTAGTTCAGAAAATAGAGTAAAATTTTAGCGTACCTCATTTACCTGTATATCCCAGGACAAGCTGTGGAGGGAATTCCAGATTGATAACAGAAAAATTTGCTAAACTAGATGCCAAAACATCATGTGACAACTGTTTTTGATAATTTACTAATTAATGTAGTTATATAAATATATTATAGTATATATTGTACCTGTGTATACTGTGCAGTTTCACAATATTAGGATGGTTACGAAAAGATTGTAAAAATATAATCTCTCTAAAAGTCCTTTGAGCATCAGTCTGATTTCGAAATGCATCAAATATCTTTTTGATAGCGACTATGTCTTTAGTCTTCTTGTCAACTGCTTTCCACACAATGCCATATGCACCTTTACCAAGTCGTTTCTTAATTTCAAACCTCTTTAGAATATGTTCATCAATTTCAGACATGTTTTTTTCCGGACTTTTTTTTGGAGCTGGTTTGACTTGAGTGCCATCTTTTCTTTTTTGGTCCTCTTTCTTATTCTGTTGCAGGTTCTGGCTCATTTGAAAATCTTTCGGATAATAGTATTTAAAGAGTGGCAAATAAAATCCTAAAACCAATAAATGTAATTAATGACATTAGCTATGAAATCCCTCTTATATATAATCGCAAGCAATTGATGTACCTTCAACCTATCTACCTACCTGCATCTAAAATGTAAATGGATGACCTAATTTGCATAGGACGAGAAGTAAGCGTGACGGCAGGCATTATAATTTATATAGGGGTATCCTATTGATTTGTGTGTGTACTAAGCAACGGAAAACAAATCAATATTAATTGACGACTTCCTGCCATTTTATTTTTTCAATAATGAGTGTCACTGAATTCTATAAATCTTGATGTTTAAAACTTTAAACGATAGGGATGTAAAAGCATTTATTTAAGTGTTTACTTACAATTACAACATTTCGATAACATCATATATTTGAGTATTTTTCACGGAACTTGTTCTGTAAACAACAGTAACGTAGCAAATGATAGCCAGCGTCCTGAAAATCTGTTTGCCGAAATTCATTTGTTTACGGCGGCTAAGCAAAACAATCCGGTTGCTATGGTAACCAAGAATGTCAACAGAAGGGTAGACTGAATTAGGTAATTAATCGATAAAAAATATCTATAATACCAAGTATCGATGATGATGAAATATTGAGTATGTAGATGCCTAACTACTTTATGATAAAATTACTATTTTCTATTCTTTTTCATGAAGTAGGTATATGTTCGATTTAATAATAATAGGTATTTAATATTTATCTTTATTGATGACTGTTTCTTATAATGCTTTCCCAAAAAATAGGTACCAATATTTACATACTTTTTTCAATACCTAGTTTATTCTAAATTGAATTTTCTGGTAGCAAATTCTCTTAAACTCAACATATTTTTTAAATAAAAAAGTACGTGGTCTAAATCTTCTACTGTAAAAAATATTGAGAATTTTGTAGGTTTTTTGCTTAGAACTAAAATCGAAGTTTTTAAATTTTCGCGGTCCATTACCAATTTAAAAAAACTTCTGTAAAAAAACCGGTTAGAATCGGTCAAATGGCGGTGAAATCATGAGCGGCTGTGATATATGGCTAACTGGACGGACTGACGGACATGACGAAACAATAACAGTTCCATGTTTGCTATTTTACCACTCCAAACCCTAATCCTAACCCTATAAAGCTATATTAAATACGTTGGAAGTACGTATCCACAGGTACATAATATCTATATAACTAAAACTTCATTCATTTCAACAATATACTTTATTTAGTATTAACAATATATACTATATTCGCAACTTTAGTAAAACTTATTTTAAGTACCTACACTATAAGCTAGTTCATTGTCATTTAATACTGTATTTTTCGGTACTGAAACTATAATATATCAATAACATATTACTTCAAATGCATAAAATATAAAATTTCCTTTAATGTTAAACATGTTGACCTTTAAAAACAAAAATAACAACAAAATATTATTTTTGTGGTCGCAAATAGAAAAAATAACAGCAAAAAAACATTTGAAATTTTTGTAAGTAAAGTTAAATCACCATACTGATATTTTTTTTAGAGAAAATTATGTCTTAAAAATTATAGAAAATTATAAAATAAGAAAGAAAATATAAAGCACATAGCTGCCATAGTAGCAATAATAATTTATAAAAATATGAAATAGAAAAATATAATCAAAATAAAAATGATTATGATGATAAAATTATTCCTATAGGAAATGTTCTTTATTATACGACAGAAGAAACTGCAAAAAGGGTTCAAATGGATTCGATCGTTTTTTCGTATTTATTATTAAATTTGTTCAGTACAAATTGGTTTTAAAACGCTTATACTGCAGAAAAAACAATAGGTTAAATTTTTTATCGATAAAAAACTAGGTATTAAAAAAATAACAAGAAACAAAACCACGACCTTCTTAAAAAAGCCATAACTATACTTAAAATAAAATCCATTTGTAACAAAAATAAATAACATTAAAAAAATATATTTAAGTATCTTGATACTAGTAACTTAATAATGAGCTCTTATTTACTAATGTACATAAAAAATTGTAACAAACATAAGTGTATATAATCTCTTAAATACAAAAATTATAATTATAAATGCGGTAAAGTACTGTATTGTTATTATTTTTTTACTTGCATAACATACAACCAAAATGTTTGTCAATAATTTAGCAAAATATTAAACGTAAGCAAATACATACAATTCTTGGAATGTATAATTATATAATATTTTTGTATAATTAAAATTTTTTAATATTTTGATAAATTATTTACTAAATAACCAGTCACATGTATATTAGTTTCGGTGTCGTCTGCCTCCCGTTCTTAGGGGTGGAGGTTGGAACCCGGCATTTGCCAATGAGCCTTTTTCATAATTTCTTAAGTACATTCTTTATTCATAACACTGGCTTGCTGGTGAAGAAAACCACCGTAACACATATACATACGTAAAAAAAAGCACTGTCTGTCTGTCGACATCTGCAGGCATCTACCCGCGTGTGGACTATAGCCCAAATCGCACTCGCTTGTGAGGTTAGGTCGTGTCCCAATAGAGGACGTATCAAGGCTAGTAAATATGTATGAATCAATTTTCTGATAAATCTCTATAGTATTACAGTTCAGTAATTAAATGCGATGTAAAAAAATCGAGCCAAATAACTTTTTTCCTGAGCTCACTGACTAAGATATGATATTACTGCAATCTAAAATAACAGTTAAAGAAAACCTAGATGACGTATTGATTTGTAACATAGGTATAACTTAACGAAAAAGAGTAATCGGTCGCGTTACTATGAAAAATATTGTTTCATAATTACAGTTTAAAGTGATATGAGCATTTTATTGCTATAAATATATTTGTTCTATATCTGCTGATATCTGATAACATAATAAATAATGTGTATAAATTTAGAACTATTATGTCCTTAAACATTTTGTTTATTATAGTGTATAAATTGTATAAATAAATAATAATTGGGAAAAGAGTCGTTTATAGTATGTCCCTTGAAATAAAAAACATAAACTCGTACTACCTAAATATCTATTGTGGGTATTTTGGGTAGTCATTTACCATTATTAGTGTAATTATATACCTTAAAAAAATAGGTAGGTTATAAATAGTAAGGTCAAACATTAGATCAACCATCAAAACCATTTTGATTGATAGTTATTGGATTAACAAAGTTGATGGAAGAAAAGAAACTTTTAAAAGATTAAAAGCTTAAAGGAATTATACAAATTAATACAAACAAAATACTTATTACCTCTTATTATGAATCTTATAGACATTTTTTAACAGTAATAATTAGCTACAAGTACAAGTTCACATACAGTGCACTTATAAGTTGCAGGACTGGTAATACCTATAGGGTTCTGTAGTTTACGAGTCTTAAATTGCGTCACTATTATAATATAAATATGTATGATATGAAGAGAAATTTGGAATAGTTGCTAAATACAAAATTATGTTAAAATGTATCCTATTGATTTTTTTTAACACTTCACTACAAGAAGGCATATATATAGAGAAATAGGCGTATAGATATTATAAAGCGTGTATAAATTCCGAACACTTTTTGGAATTTAAATGACATTAACGTAAACAGTTTAGGCTTCTTATAAAAGAGGCGGATGTATCTTCTTCTGCTCTTCGACATCCAAACGTCCAACATCAATAGAAGATGGCGTTGGTAATCCGCATGGCCATTCTAGCATGTCAGCCTCATGGGTCATAATGTGTTCAGCTTCCACTGTATTATAAAAATTATATATATACAGCTCATCTCATAAAGTGTCTTATTGTTAACAATAATTTTATTAATTTATTTTATAAGTGGTAAAATTAAACTTAAAGCCGCAGAACAGATCAAAAAGTAAAACAAGTGCGAGTAAAACTCGCGCACGAAGGGTTCCGTACCTTTATCTATAAAAACAACAAAAAAAATCGCGTTTGTTGTATGGGAGGCTCCCTTAAATATTTGTTTTATATTAATTTTGTTATTTATTTATAAGTGAATATATAATTAAATATTCTGTGCATATTTCAAGCGTCTACCTATTGCCGTTATCAATAGCGAGCAAAAACGAGCAAAAAAATCACTTTTGTTGTATGGGAGCCCCCTTAAATGTTTATTTTATTATTTTTTAGTATTTGTCGTTATAGCGGCTACAAAAATACATCATCTGTGAAAATTTTTACTGTCTAACTATCACAGTTCGTAAGATACAGCCTGGTGGCAGACGGACAGCGAAGTCTTAGTGATAGGCTACCGTTTTTTACCCTTTGGGTTCAGAACCCTAAAAAATACTACAATGTGCTCTATCGAGTGATGAAAATGTTTTAAGTAATTAAATTCCTATTTTGTTTAAAGAAAAATGTGACTAATTCTGTTTCTATACATGTAATACTAAAAAATCTAAAAGAAATACTTTGACTTCCTGCATACTTACTTCTTATTCTGTGAATTTTGTTTCCATATGCAAGGTCCCAATAATAAAGAGTCACAAAGGTTAACGGCACTAATGGCATCAGTAGATAAGGACGTTTGGTTCTTCTGAAACTATAAAAACAATAAGGTGTACGAATACTAGGTTTGATGGTACCTACATATAATATTTTCATTGATATACACATTTCAATGTTGATCAAAAAAAGTATAATATAATTTTTGAGAATCACTTAATTAATTGCCTGTTGCCGTGAATTCGTACATGTTCGTCGTACATCCGTACATGATCCCATCATCTTAACATTAAAAAATATTTTTATATAACCTAATGTTTTTTTTGTTGTTTGCGCGAAAGACATGAGCTGTTTTATATATTCTGGTAATATGCCTAAAACAATCATGTCTTATAGACTGCTTTTGTAACCCATGGCGTCGATCCTACAGCAAATTTTACTTCGACTAACAAATATGTATATTTTACCTAGATTGATTTGCCTTACCCAGTTAGTAATCCAACACCAGTTGCCACATAGAACGTAGAAAACCAAAGGCAGAAGTCTCTATTTTTTGCTATTTGCATGGCCATTTGTCGTTCTTGCATCTGATACTGTAATTGAATCTGTCTTTCCATCTATGAAAATAAATAAATCAAAAATAGATGTATAAAACCGGAGTTTCAGTTTTTACTGTATTGACCCTGGTAGATAATAGAAATACTAGCACAGTACCTCTAGCAAGGAAAAAGTGCAGCATAGAGTATTTTTTTGTGTTAAAGATTAGCTCTTATCTTACGTGTGTGATAAAAGTGGTCGCTTAAAAATGTACATAATAAACCTATTATTTCGTAATAGTCGAAGAGCTTATAAAATGTAATTAAAGAAGTGGTCACGGAAATGAAGCACAAAGAAGGGCAAAACTTTTATCCGTTTTTGGATTGCTGTACGGATTTTCGTGAAACTGGTTGGATTCAGAAAGTCATTTATAAAGTTTACTACCATTTTTTTTGCTGTATTTTAAGAAAATGCATCCTTAAAATTCATTTTTCATGTTGAATATATAAAAAAAATATTGATAGTAAATAAATGAGCCTAAATTTGTTATTCGGGGATTTTCGGGGTCACTGATCACGAATTTGATGCCCAAAATTAAGTTAAAATCATAAGGTAACAAATAAACTCAAACAAAAATTTTCGAAAACCCAAAAAAAACGCCTGGATCAGCCACTAAGGATTCTAGTTTTAATTACAAAATGGTCTCAAATAAGATTTCAAGTTAATAAAATCATTTTTTAGGATTCCCACAGACACAGGAAAACCACAGACATATATAAATATTTGGCTTGAGTGTCTACAAATTTTTAGTATTTAACCAGTAATAGTCAGAAATACGAGTAAGTAGAGAATTCTTTTATTTTAAGCACGCTACAAGGCACTGTGAATCGTATTCTCTTAAGGTAAAACTGATTCAGTTTTATTCCATACAAGCTTTATTAATTACATTGAATATTTAGAAGTGCTTACCTAAAGACATTTTAATAAGTAGTTAGTAACAGTTTTTATCATATTTTACCACTGTCGCAAAAAGCAGGTTCATCCATAAAATGCTAATGAATTATTAAATAATCAGAGTTTTTACTGAATTCATACATTTTATTACTTCAATATATAAATCGAATTGATAACCTCCATTTCTTATACATATATATAAATATACTTATTAGTTATTTAACAAATTCACTACACCAACAAATATGCAAGATATTAGGGGCTGATAAGACCTCAATAGTAATTTCCTATAGGTATTACACCCGTTGTAGATATAGTATACACTTAGTGATATTAGCCCAATGTTCCAAAACCCGCCGAGTAATTAGGCCCCGGTAAAGTTAAAAAACTACCCGTTTTGTAACGGGCGTTAGACAGTTAATTTTTACACTGACAGGAATAAATTTCAACCTTTTCTATAGTAGTGTAAAGAATTCAACTTGACAGTTGGAAAACTACTCTATCGTGGGCGTCCCAAAACCACTTTTTTAACTTCCTCGTTGAATTTTGGAACACACCCTAAGAAGGTCACTTTATTTATTTATTATTTGCAAGTAGTACTGCTGCTTATAACTTTATTTTATTTATAGTTTATGTCTTCTATTAAAATTCTCTTTAATAATAACCCATTGTTTTTATTTAAAAACCAAAATTCAATATTCGAAACAATCCTAATTGCTAAGCACTTAATATTAATCATAGAATCAACAAATACTATGGTGTTAATAAGATTCTAATAAGCAGATTACTTAACTCGATTAATTTATTAAATATTTGTAAGTAAAAACTGCTGCATACCTTTATTTTATTTATAGTTTGTATAAATTCCTGGTTATTCTTAAAATTCTCTTCCATATTAACAGTAAAATAATTACCCATTGTTTTGATTTTAAAACAAAATTAGATATTAAAAAACTATCTCAATATTCTATATTCAAAAACAATCTGAATATTAAAATAAGATGATGATGATCAAATATCTATTCTGGTTAACAATAGTTATGAAGTCAGCTATAAATCGACTAGATCATAGTGTCGTTCTTTATTTCAACAATTTTAATCGATCAAAGACCTAATTTAAAGTCATGACGTTTTTTGCATTATTTTAAAATTTTAATTAAGTTATTTACATAATGTAAATAAAATAAAATGAAAATATAAATAAACGCTATAATTTTATATTTTATTAAATAAAAAAAGTTTCACTTCATAAATCGAAAGGTTCGTTCAACATCAGGCGTGTTCCGTCTAAAACTACTTCATAGCAGAATTTTTAGCGGTTCGCATTTCATTTACTTTTCGTAGCTAAAATATCGAATGTTTACTTTTAGCGTTCCGTTTAAGCGGTTTTGCTACGAAATCTTACTACCAAAACGCCATATCAGGAGGTGGATAATTTGCGCCACTTTTTGACGGCTGTCAAATGTGAAAGTGTTGAAAATAATGGTCTTACCTAATAATGGTATTAGGTATAACTTTACTTTCTAGGAAAAAAAAAGTTCATTTTCGTATTATAAACTCTATATGATATAGACTACAAAAAAATCAAATTAAAATACTGAATAATATACACGCACTAAACTGTTAGAAAATTATGCAAAATTTTAATGCCGCTGCTGGAAATATTTATATGCTGACCTTAAACGGATGGGATAGTAGCTGCTAAAATGAGGTATTGCTATTTAATAGTAACGCAGCTGAAACTATGCCGTATGCTGGAATTTTTTACACTTTTTCTTTTAGAAAATAAAACGGTAAGTATCAAAATATGTTTTTAACATATCGAACAGTTGGACATAGAGACAAAGATAATGTGCGGCAAAGATTAAGTAAAATTCGCAGCAAGTATCTTAACACTTGCAGCGAATTCGCTTCGTCTCTTTCACACTTTTTTGATCGTTTTTACTTGACAACTCAAGGAAAATTATTTTCTCTGTCCAGTTCAAGAAGCTTATATACGGATTCATAAGCTTTTTGGTCCAGTCTCTTTTATGTATAGTAAATATGGTAATCCCTGACATAAAAAAAAAATAGTTTGGATTGATGTCTTTATCCTTAAAGAAATTTAAAAAAAAATAAGAAAAAATTACCGCCAAAACGCGCGACAGTCTTGATAAATTCATCAAGTTATTATAAAATAAATTCTTATTTTACTACTTTGTTACAAAATGGGTATTTTAGGTTTATCAAAACTAATAGCAGATATTGCACCTCAGGCTGTGAAGGAAATGGAAATAAAAAATTATTTTGGTATGACTTCACAACCTCAATCAAAAATAATTCACATTTCTTTAATTTTTATCCTCATAAGTTTTAATTTCCTTATTTTCCAGGTCGTAAAATTGCAATCGATGCATCAATGAGCTTGTATCAGTTCCTAATAGCTGTAAGAAGTGAAGGTATTGTTACATAGTTAAAAAACATACAATCTATTTTTGATTTAGTTCCGTATGAAAATAAGAAAGCGGAACCCTTATTCTGAGACTTCAGTCTGTATGTCACGGTTGTTTTTCTCGGCAACAAAGCTGTTGACTTAATTATATTTGCCACATATATCTGATGAAAGTAATATGGTGATTTTATGATATTTAATGATAAGCAACTGCTGGGTGGTACAATTTTCATACATTTTGTTGTTGGTGCTATACAAACCAACGGCCGGGCCAACAAAGACGTTTGCCTAGGGTAAAGGATCGACACCAAACTGTTGCCAGCTGTATGTAGAGGCTAAAATTAAGTTTTTGTCTGCATTTATAGAATATTTAAAACCTAAATAAACTAAACCTCAGTTTTTTAACTAATAAAATATTTTATAATGTAACTGGTTTTAATAAATTACATCTTGAGTTACCCTCTGTTTTAGCATTATTCCAACTTGTATTTTACTATTATTTATTATAGGAGCACAATTAACATCTGTTGATGGTGAAACTACATCACACCTTATGGGTACTTTCTATCGAACAATCAGATTGGTTGAGAATGGCATCAAACCTGTGTATGTATTTGATGGGAAGCCTCCGGATCTAAAATCTCACCAACTCAATAAACGAGCTGAAAGAAGAGAAGAAGCTGAAAAAGAGTTGCAGAAAGCTACTGATGCAGGTACTGTTACTTATAAAATTTGTTTGAAAAACTGTTAACACATTCTTTATTTTTACATTAGCCTGGAAAAGGTTGGAGGAGGCCTATGTGTTAAAAGAACACGCTGAGATAAACAAAACTCCGGAATGATGTGCAACAAACTTTATTTTTATTTTATTTTTTTAGCATATTAATAGCATAAATAAATTAACAATGTATTTACATGTATGTATTCACCAACTTGTATGTAATTGTCAGTAATACAGGCTTATTATTATTAAAAAGTCTTACACAGTACTTTATGTGGAGTTGATCTAATGTTTGGTATTTGATAGGTGATCAAGCCTCAATGGATAAATTTAACCGGCGGCTTGTGAAAGTGACCAAGCAGCATGGAGAAGAGGCTAGGGAGCTCCTCAAGCTGATGGGTGTACCAGTAGTGGAGGCACCATGTGAGGCAGAAGCTCAATGTGCAGCCTTGGTAAATATGTCTTTGAAATAATAAAAATAAAAAAGGTTAATAATAAAATGCCTATTATTTAATTAAGTCAGTCCCTAAGGTAGCTGTATGATGAATGATAGTTTAGGTAATGTGCCAGCGAACCGGGTGGCTAACATTATCATTTATGTTATCCTATCATCCCATTAATATTATAAAGGCAAAAGTTTGTAAGTGTGTGAGTGTGTATGTTTGTTACTTCTTTACGCTTCAACCACTGGACGGATCGGGATGAAACTTGGCATACATATAGGTTAGGTCTTGGAATAGCATATAGGCTACTTTTTATCCGAAATTCCCGCGGGAATAACTATAACTGAGCTTAAACGAACTATAACTACAGCTTGATATAGCAAACTTCATAAGTGTAATTAATGAGTAAATCACAGTCGCCGATAACCGAATTTAGCGCGGGGTAATTAAGGAGTAAATCACAGTATCAATATTGTGATTAAATAAAGAAGTCCCACACCGATAACCAAAATTAGGGCCGCTAGCAAAATTCATCCCATTAATATTATAAATGCGAAAGTTTGGATGTTTGGTTGTTTGTCAAGCTTCAACCTATGGATCGGGAACCGCTCAACTGATTTAGATGAAATTTGTCTGAGTCCCAGGGAACGACAAAGGCTAGTTTTCATCCTGGAAAATTCAAAAGTTAGTTAATAACTATTACGTTTGTTACTTAATCCTGCTGCACTGGGAGCATTTAAATGAGCTGAAATTTTGCACACAGATAGTTAAAGATACGGAAAAGGACAAAGGCTACTTTATATCCCGGGAAATTCAAAAGTTCCCTCGGGAGTAACTATAACCGAATTCTACGAACGAACCATAGCTGCAGCTATAACTTTGCTATAACAAACTTTTTAGTATAATCAAGGAATTGCCGTAAGAATCCTATGCCGTTAACCAAATTTAGGGCGGGCGGAGTTGCGGGCAAAGTCTAGTTATTATTATATATTAATTATTAAATGACTTTATATGTGATTCTATAATATAATTAGTATTGTATCTTTAAATATTAAATTTTTTAGAACGGTGTATTTCAGTGCATGCTTAAATATTTGTACGCCGCAATCAACGGCAAAACATAGAGAACACAAAATCTGTTATAAGAACCTGTATTATCTTACCTATATTTAACAAATAAAAACTATGTGTATTTTGTATTTGTATTTATATTAAACCTGACGAAGCTTGAAGGACCTATTCCAACCACTATTTTCACATTGCTTAAAATTGTTGCTGTTTATTCCAGAATGTTGTAATTAGTGAATGTTGAATACACCTTATTTTAACTTTTTAACTTATACTTTTAATATAATAATTATCATACTAACAATTCTAGAATTTTAAGCCATGAAATTCAGATAAAAATGAATTAATAGATTGCTGTTATTACTTTAGGTTAAATCAGGCAAATTATTTGCAACAGCAACTGAAGATATGGATGCATTAACTTTTGGAACTAATGTGCTACTTAGACACCTGACATTCTCGGAGGCTCGCAAAATGCCTGTCCAGGAATTTCACCTGGATAATGTATTAAAAGGATTAGAACTCAATCAAGATGAGGTGAGTCCAATACTATTGCTGTAGGCTTCTTTCTTGTGTCCAATGGTTTGAGTCTTATGCTTCAAACTGAATGCATAAAAAAAAAGATTAAGAGTAAGGTTAAAGGTAAATGCTTTAAATTTTTTTTATACAAAATTCATTTACCATAAACTTGGAAGGTCCCAGAATTCCACTTTGTATTTTTATTTTTTTATAAGAAAAACTTAAGCACTTGGTTTAAAGTAGGGTTGCAAACTCTTTAGTCTGGCAACTAGGACAAGAAGTGTGAAAACCCTGGATTTTGGAGCTTAGAACCCGGACATGTCAACAGTTTCTTCTTTATAGATACTCTAATTTAAACTAAATTTAGTCTTCTTCAGAAACTGTTAAACATATTGTAAGTCTTACATTTTGTTTTGAACAAAATATTTATATACTTTTTAGGAACTTCTAAACCCTAACTATAAATGAAACCCTGCCCAGACGCTCCCTGGACCCTCTCTTAAACTAGGATGGATGGAACTTTAACTTAAACACAGGCAGATAATGTAATTTTTGTGGCTAGTGGGTATTGGACAAATACTGCCAAAAACACGGAAAAATGGGAGGATGTTTTTACCTGGCTGGGGTCCAAACCTAAACTAATAATATACAATTTACTAACATAGAATAATATCTTATGTATAAACTAGTTTGTAAATAAACAAGCTCTTTTATTAATATATGATACATAGAAAACACCAAGATTCAAGACAAACAAATAGTCATCACATTAATGTTTGTCTTGTGCGGAGATGGAACTCACACCCTCTACTATAGGATCACTCGGAACTTAGCCACATAATAAAAAATTTAATATACCTGCCAATTCTTTCCTCTTTGCTATTTCAGATTTTCATGTAGCTATTTGACAATTATTATTTTTTAGTTTATTGACCTGTGCATCTTACTCGGCTGTGACTACTGTGGATCTATTAAAGGAATTGGTCCCAAACGTGCCATAGAGCTAATACGACAGCACAGATCGCTGGATGAAGTGCTACGTAACATAGACACTAACAAATACCCACCACCAGAGAACTGGGACTATGAACAGGCTAGGAGATTATTTTTGGAGCCTGAAGTTGCGGATCCTAAGGATATTGAGGTAAAGGGATTGCTAATTTAAGGTACATACAAGAAATTTTTTTTTCAGCAGGGTTTTCTATCATTAAAATGGTTACACATTTGCATATTTAAACTCAAAGTAATTATAGTGTAAGCTCTTAATAAAAACCGGCTAAGTGCAACTCTGGCTACTGCATTTGGTGGTGGTACCAAACCCTTGGTGCATGACAAATAATAATTAATAAAGTCATAGTAACCTTATGGTTTCTTTTTAGAAGTGATGTCTGGCTTTTAAAAAGATGTGTTTTATAGGGTAAAAAGTGTAGCCTAAAATAGCTTCAAGTTTAGCTTTTATATTTTAGGGCCTGGCAACAAATGTTGCAATCTCACTTGTATGTTATGTATATAAGTGTTGAGTATACTTTGCAGCATTTAGATTTGTCATATTTTTGCATGGTGCAAGAAAAGTACCTTTATTACGTTGTGCGTTGCCAGCGCTTTATTACTTACTATAAATATTGTAAACTAGTATACACACGCGGCTTTGCCCACGCAGAATTCATTCATCGACGTAGGATTCCTGTAGGAAAATCTCGAAGAATCGATATAAAAGTATTGAGTATAATATTTTTCCCTCTATCTACCCCTAGTCAAAAATGAAGTCAGGCTAATAATTCATTGCAACGTTACTCAGAAGTGAGAACAGATCGGGATAAAGCAGGTATTATTATTATTGTGTCCTTTTTGACCCTACAGCTATCTATGTATTAAAAATCAATTCAATAGCGTTAAAAATCCACAGATTTTTCTCAGGCACCAATTGTAAGTAGCGTCAAATTAGCTACTAGCTGCACTATAAACCGACACTATTAAAATTACACGACCAAATTAAAATTATTATACATTAGGTACTTTAAGAAGTTTTGTAATATAGTATGTAATACTAGTTTGTTTGGTTGCTCCTATGTACATACCTATTGGTTCAACACTGAACCACTTACAGTACTTACCATTATTGCATTACTAGGTAGGAATTGCTCTTTAGCAATAATTCCACCTATTATTTCTTCTTAACATTAAAATTGTTAGTTCTATATTGTCTTCTATGCAACTTATGGTACATAATATTTAACAACTCAAAGTATTTTGTATTCAATTAGCACTTTCCGCACACAATTAGGTTCCGAATGATTTTTACTACCAAGAAGAACAAGGAAGAAATTACTCAGCAGCTAATCTTCCATATTTCTTACAATTTTTGTCAAGCTATTTACTTGTTTAACCTCGGCTACAACTTTGCAGTTGAAATGGTCAGATCCTGATGAGGAGGGTTTAGTCAAGTTCCTGTGTGGAGACAAACAGTTCAATGAAGAGAGGGTACGGAACGGAGCCAAAAAACTGATAAAAGCTAGGACTGGCACCACCCAAGGAAGACTAGATGGATTCTTTAAGGTAATAATTTTTTATTACTAAATAAAAAAATTACTGGACACATTACACACAGCGCCATCTAGTCCCAAATGAAGCAAAGCTTATACAGTGGATGCCAGACAACGGATACAAATACTTAAACTTTCTTTTGAAAATACATACATTTTTGTACACACACATACATTAGATCAAACTCAGACTCGAAACAAAATATCCATCAGATAAATGTTGGTCATGTGGGGGAATCAGCCCCGCGCCCACTGTACAGCAGACAGGCGCTACCCACTGAGCCATGAGGAAGACTTTGTGTTCGTTCATCACAGTAGGATTCCTCCTGAAACTTATTAAAATAAAGTACTTATAAAAGTATTCTATTATTTTCTCTGGCCTTTTTCTGCTCTTTTATCTATTCTGTGTTCTTATCTGTCAAACCAGATATCCGATATCCCTGTGCCAGAAATCAGGTTACATAGACGCAATGTTGAAACGCTAAGAAATAATAATCATACACACTTATTTTCACATTTCTTTTATATGTGTTAGAATATTAGGATTCTCTCAAGTAATAAAAATAATATAACATATACAAATGACGGTCTTATAGCTGTAAAGCGATCTCTTCTAGACAACCTTTGGGTAGAGGAAATAATAAAGTTAAACATAGAATAACAGGTGTGTATCGATACAGTTATTAAGAAGTAGATATATATATAAATACACATAAATAACATATACAAATACACATCTATAATAAATATAATTATTATATATTACGTATATATAAACAAATATAGGTAGTGATGTAATTGTAGTTCTTCAAATAATGAGCAATAATAAGATTTTTAAATATTGCTTTTGATTTTGCTCTTTTTATTTCTAATCTATTCCATAATCTAACAGCCTTAACAGTGAAAGAATCATTATAAGTAAGTAAATATATAAGTATCCCGGCGAAGTCGAATTGGGAGCCACGAAGTTGGAAATGTGGTCGTACTTACGTAGACCGAATATGAATCTAATGCAGATGTTTTGAAATTGCTTAAATTTATTAAGTTGCTCCTCGGTAAGGTCAAGATAACTCGCATCAGCATAATCGAGGATAAGCAGAAAAAGAGATTTTGCAACAGCGATTTTAGTGGGAATTAGTAGGAAGTTGCGTAACCTGCTTAAAGATTTAGCTGTAGTATTAAGTTTCTTCTCAACACAATTTTTTAAAGCAGATTTAACACAATAAGCATATTTTTTTAAGAACACCTGAACCCTATTTCTCATGCGTAACGTTACATACAGAACCACCAACTTGTCTGAGAACTGAGTGACGACGCTAGTGTCGATAGAAAAAGTTAACAAACCAACAACATTTCTGGGCTTTGTTTGACAACTTTTTTTTAAACGTGCTATGGCTACATACAACCTGAAAATATCCAAACAATAACTTAGGCCTTCATTTAAAACAACGTCACTTTGACATTTGCGACGATAAACGGTAAAGCCCTGCTTGAGTGTTTATGGTATCAATACTGATGTCATATTATAAAAGTTTTCGAAAGCCTTAGTATTGTAAAAACAACACTGTCGTTTATATCCGAACGGCTCCTAAATATTCAACATGGCGTCATCAAATAATTCCCTAAATTGACTAATATCAGATAAATTAGTGGTTCTGTACAGTTTGACTTAATTTATTTTAATTTTATTTATTTATTCTCTCTGTACAAACAAAAGTGTACAATAGCGAGCTTAGTGTCAAATGACATTCTCTACCAGCAAATCATAAGTTACAGACGAACTCATTGGCGGTGCATTAAAACTTAGCTAAGTCGGAAATGCATTAAGACCATAAATATTTTTACAGGTAACAACGACTCCAAATCCTAAACGTAAAGCCGATGAAGATAAAAAGAACTCAGCTAATAAAAAGGCTAAAACAGGCGGAAGAGGAAGGAAACCTAAATAAAACTACTTTATAACTTTTAAGTTTTATCTCATTAAGTTCGGAAACTGACAATATGGACATAATTTGATTTAAAAATGTAAGCTATCTCCATTATACTCGTAGTAGTGGTATGATGTCATACACAATAAAATCCTCTTCGTTACACTGGCAGTTGAGGTGTGACGACTAAGAAAAAAATTCAAACACTGATGTGAAAAGTTGTGTGACGAGGCGGGACTGATTTTTATGGCATCACACCACTATTATACTACGAATGACATAACTTGTTATCTTTATTATTTTATCAACTGAATTACATAAAATGGCAGATGAGCGTGGTTTAGCTTTTTGCCTTTGTTTATAATATAGTAATCTAGGTTTTAGTTATCTAAAGAGATAGGTACGTAAAGAAATACATTCCTTAGAATACAGTTAAATTCCGTTTTATACGCGTAAGATATATTTTTTCGGGAAAATTCGCGCATATCGTGGTAACACTTTTGACTTTATTTCCAAAGTCAAGCTTCGAAGGTTATTAAACACTTCTTTTTCTTATCGGGTGGCATTTATCAGTTTTAACCTAATTACTCGAAAATGTGACAAACTAACCGTAGAAAGGACGGGACCCAAGCATTAAAAACTTCGATTGCTATGGGGTGGGCCCGCCATGCATCGAATTGACGAATCGCGTAAAGCGGGGAATTTTAATGCAAAATTGAAATTCGCGTAGTAGTGACGCGTAACTAAAATTGTCGCATAATAGCTTTCTGCTGGTTTCAGTAAAGCTCATTTTTAAATGCCCTGGTTTTAAAATATTGAAAATCGTTAAATTTTTTTTACATACATTCATCACTACAATAGAATTTTTGTTCATGGCCACAATTACCCTGTGGATTACTCTCAGCCCTATACCGTTACTTGAGCGGTACAGTTGAGTAAGTGCAAATGTGGAATTACGACTAATTATTTTTGTACGGCTTTCTTCTAGTTGATTGATCATTAATCACAAATATCGAAAAACCTAGTGCCGTCCAAAAGTAGTAGTACCGGAAGTCAATACAAATTTTTGATTCGCGGATAATTCAAAATATATATAGCATACAATATATTTTCTACTGTACGGCATTTGTGTAATTAACTATTTTTTTAAAGACGCAAAAAATATTCTGGAGAGAAGTTCCTCGTGCGATACTTGTTACCAAGCTAATTTTTCTTATTCTATACTTATAAACATACATTTACATTATCGCCGTACATATTTCCAGGACAGGAGTGAAAAGCCGGGGGGATCGCAACCCTTTTCGTAGACCCATATCATGTCAGATCATTGCAAAATGTACTACTTTTGTACGGCACTGGATTTTCCGTCATTTGTACCTGAAAAATTAGATTTTTCCATGTGCTCCTACCTGTACGGCTCAAATGACCTGTACCTCTAAACGTAATTCACGGTAGGTCATTTCACGGTAACTTTTGCCACGGGTAGTATAGTATTATATAATCTGTGCCATGGGCCTATAATCTATAAATGTAGAGACAAAGAATTCTTTGAAATGATTCTTAAAAAATATACTTATGCAAAGATCTGCTAATTTGGTTCTATAAGCATTATTAGTTTTAAAATTGTGTATTTTGATAATTGTAAATATTTTAATCTATTAAAGAATTAATTGTATTTTGTTTTTTTTTCTTGCGTTTTAATTTTTCTGTAATTTTATAATAAAATTGCCTGAATCTCGTGACCCATTAGATTTTTCAGTGAGAATAGTACATGCGAAGATAAGCAACGTTAAGCGTGGTCAATTATTTGATAGTTCGCTCTATCACTTTTGTCTTAACTCCTCTTGTTTCCGTGGGCACGGAAAACTCTCGGTCCTGGCGACTGGCTGTTACAACGTCCGCGAATATCCGCATAATGCCAGCCCATTTTACTTTGGCCTAAGCCTCCTTTACTAAAAGAGTGACCTGTGCCCCTGCAGTGGTGACGTAAAACGACAAAGGCAAATACAGCTATGAAGTCGAATTGTTAAATAAAGAGAATGGTATCTTTTAAACTGTCTACAAAAAAAGTGGGGAATTGAAATAAAATTCATAGATTATAAAACATTGTTTACCAACAGATATTATCGCTCATAAATATTCAAGCTATACTATTAACATTCTATAAAGCAAGCATCCATTACAGACCCACCAACCTGAGATGTGTCACTTGAATGAAACTAATCATTTTCGGGTTGTTAATCTTTGGAAATAATGGCGTCATGGAACAAGGGGCTGTTCGGATATTAAAACCACTGTTGATGTTACGATTCTAAGTCATTCGAATACTCTTATGAAATGACACCAATTTTAACACCATAAATGCTTTCACCTCAAACATACTGTTTGACGTCACAAAGGTCAATGTGACGTTATTGTTCAGATGTTGTAAGACTTCAAACATGGCAACATGATGTTGGTAAATGAAGTTACCGAACACAGCCAAGAAATTTTGTTTTTTTTTTTAATACTAAGATCTCAGATAGGTTGGGTGGGTCTATAGTTTCTTTTGTTTATCTAATTTAAATATAATGTCAAATAAATGTCACATTTACACTTTAAAACTTAACATTTTAAATATTAGTCAATATAAATAAATATGTCTACCAAAAACCTAATTTAGCTAAATATACTTTCATAAATATCTAAAATAAAGAGTAAAAAGCATTTTCAAATAAGAAACCTTACATAATATTGAGATTATTTCTATTATAGGTTTTAGAAATTTTCCTTTAAGAAATTAATAAGTCCGTTTGTAGACGCATCGTGACTCGAAACAGGATTCGAATCCTGTAATTCCGGTTCGATTGCCTTTGCTAGTTGTTTCCCCAGCTCCACTCCCCATTGGTCGAAAGAGTTGATGTCCCAAATAACTCCTTGGGTGAAGATTTTGTGTTCGTACATTGCTGTGGAAGAGATAACAATACATATTTAATAGAATTTTACCATATATACGAGGAAATTTTTATTTACTGGCAAAAAAAGTACAAACTAAGAAAAGAAGTGTATACATTTATAATCACGAACAAGAATGTGGTAATATAATAGTATAATTAATAATAATAAATAAATATTTTTGGACGTTATACACAGCGCCGTCTGGCCCCAATTTAAGCAAAGCTTGTGTTATGGATACCAGACAACGGATACAAATACATTACTATTAGTTTTTGTAAATAAATACATATCATACATAAATACACCCAGACTCAAGACAAACACAAATGTTTATATTGTGACATAAAAGTTTGTCCAGTGCAGCAATCGAACCCACACCCTCTGCACAGCAGCTAGCTACACTACCAACTAGGCTGCGAGGGAATCTATCAGGATTGTCCACCCGCACGCACTCAAGGTGACGCTAAGGGTCAATTCACATTACAGCAGCAGAGTCGAAGCGAAGCTAAACATTCTGTATATTCAAAGCGATATAGCTAACATGCGCTCGTCTTTATGCGTATTTTTCATAGTGTGTGATGGTTATCCAAAGAGTCATAACCCTGACTGCCTGACGCTGGTTCGTGTGAATGGGCTTTTTTTAATCTCAATAGATATAGAACGAGATAAGGTAGTGAACATGGTATGTAAATTTCCAAATTTACGCTTTTAAGTTTACCCCGTAGATTGTTTTTCATACAAAATTGATTTGCCTTATTCTTCGAAATTCCGTAAATTACACTTTGTATTTCGATCTAAAAAAAGAACAAAAAATCAAGTACATACTCGCGGTTTTTGGTTTCATGAGCCATTATTTTTTTATGTTTTTTTGAATTTGCTCCATACAAGAAATTCCGGCACCTTTGCAAAAATATTAAAAAATAACTTATTAAAAAAACGGCGAGCTATTAAATTTTTGTTCTTTTTTAAAATCAAAATTGTAAACTTCAGGGAACTTCGGATATTATGGCAAAATTCGGAAGCAATCTGCGGCGTTTACCCTTAATTCTGCTGTGATGTGAATTGCCCCTAGGAGTCTACAAAAAAAAAGCAGTCTAGGCTTAGGGGACAAAATTGGAGATTGTATGGCAATTTCTAACGTTAGCTATTTTTAAAGTTAACCAGCTAGTGGTCTGCTGAACTTTGACGGTCTTCCCAGTTTTGACGGCTGGTTATCGTCAAAGTTGCATAGTTGGTGGAACCCAGCCTTAGTCAGTAAGATTGGTTGCCATTAGTGACGCTAGTTTATTACGTTATCAGTTTATTAAGTACAAGAAAGGCATTAAATCTTTTTTCTGCCACTAGGTTAGAAAAGAGGATGTAGGCGGCATTTAAACAATCTCAATATATTCTTTTGGTGATACATACTTAAAGTAAACATACCAATGAGCGCTCCAAGAATGAAAGGAGTGATTTTCTTGACCACTATGGAGTTGGTCGGGCGATTCCCTATAAACACCTTGTGTGGTAAGATTTTAGTTATAGCTTCAGGGGCCATGCCTGAGTTTACGAGTTCCACCTGTGCCTGTAAACAAATAATACTTTTAACTATCATCAAATCTTTATGGCTTAGTGCATCACATGTAATTTTCTATACTTTCAACGCTTGCATGTAGTACATAGCGACGGATCAACGGCAAGGTGTGATACGGTATGAAGTACTGCTGCGTCCCCCTCTTATCCGTGTTCCTGCATTGTACCATACTTCGAACGTTATTACATGAAACTAGGTATTTCATGCGACATGGAAGTTGATCTATTGGATTTGGCAGCATTTTTAGCTAAGCCATGTGAGAGGCCTAATCGGCGGCTTGAAACCTGACAGTCGTTCGCCAAATTATGGCCTAATCCTCCTTTATTGAGGGAGAGGCCTGTGGTCCTAGGTGGAGACGTAGAACGGCTCTTATGCCTGTACATAGTTACCTCTTGTGCAGTTTTTCCCTTCATGAGTGCCTCAGTTTGTGCAAGGAAGTTGGCAAGAAGAATCTTGTGGTGCTGCCCGCCGGAGATGGGGTTGTGTGTCTGCGCGGGCGCTATGAAGTCGCAGGGTATCAGCCTAAAGAGAAAATTATGTACTTATTAGTAGTAGTTCGCCCCAAAGTACCTACATACTTCATTAAATTACATTATGGCGTGGAATTATGGTTTCCGTCTTACGAATTTTCGATCAGCCTGACGCGAGTTTATCATTTTTTACCCATCACAAAAATAGTGCCTCTAAAGAAGTTTTCACTTCAAAAAAAATTGAATGTAATATTGATATGTGATAAAGCGCATAGGCTGAACACATGGAAAACTCAAACGATTTAGATAAAATTTTGTGTTCAGAAAATCTTATACTTTTTCAGAAGTCATCCATCAGAAAATACAGAGGGTGCTACTGCCTAGTAAAGTTCGTATGGTCGAACTTCGTACCTTATGACGAATATTAACTTGATAACGTAGCAGGAAATAGAAATATTTATATACTCCAGTTTATTTTTCTCTCTCGTTTCATTTCGGTCTAGAAAATGTTTGAATCTTTTTTGAATTTTTGCCGTCTCCATTTAGTTCGGTCTCGAAAAATTTTGAATAATTTTTGAAAAGAGACGGAAAAGGACATATGCTACTATTGATCCCGGGACATTTAAGTTCCCAAGGATGGCTGTAAATGACTACCTCTAGATTAAAGCTCCCTACGGGTGTTGTAGCAGGCGACAATCCACTTTTTCCTCACCTGGCGCCCTAATATACAGTAGGACCGTCGCTCTGTGCTGTCTCCTACGCTGTTTCTACTGCATATCAATGACATGTTGGACATCAACAACATACATTGCTATGCAGATGACAGTACTGGAGACGCTTTTTACACGGGTCGTGCAAACATCCCTCGTTCCGTTGTGGAGGAAAACCGCGGAGAACTTGTGTCTCAAATCGAGACCACACTGTCCCAAGTCTCTGATTGGGGACGGGTAAACTTGGTCCGATTCAACCCTACAAAGACACAAGTGTGCGCGTTCACCGCTAAGAAAACTCCATTCACTGTAGTCCCACAATTCCAGAACACTCCCCTCTCCATCTCCAAGAGCATTGGGATCCTTGGTGTCGACATCTCCAGCGATGTTCAGTTCCGAGATCATTTACAAGATAAGGTGAAGCTGGCGTCCAAAAAACTTGGTGTACTCAACAGAGCGAAGCAGTACTTCACGTCGGGGCAAAGGTTGTTACTTTACAAGTCGCAGGTTCGGCCCTATATGGAGTACTGCTGCCATCTCTGGGCAGGTGCACCCGGATACCAGCTTGGCCCTTTTGACTCGGTTCAACGACGGGCTGTGAGAATTGTCGACGATTCCAAACTCACTTGCGGTATCGAGCCCTTAAGTCTGAGGAGAGACTTTGCCTCACTGTGTGTGTTCTACCGCTTGTACAATGGGTTGTGTTCTGAGGAATTGTTCGAAATGATGCCCACGGCTACTTTCTACCATCGCACCGCTCGCCATCGGCAGGGAATTCATTCTCACACTTTAGAACCTAAATGGTCGCTTACAGTTTCAGAGAAACTTCCTCCCGCGAACGCTTAAGTTGTGGAATGAGCTCCCTGCCAAGGTTTTCTGCAAGGACTACAGTATGGAGTTCTTCAAGAAAGAAGTTATTAGATTTCTGAAGGGTCGGCAACGCGCAAGTGATACCCCTGGTGTTGCAAGCGTCCATAGGCTACGGTGACCGCTTACCATCAGGCGAGCCGTAAGCTTGTTTGCCACCTTAATGGTATATAAAAAAAAGAGTTAGAATTAACCCTTACTAGCTGCAAACCTGGCCCATGTCCAAGATAAGGGGGGCACGGGAAGTTTCTATGTGCCCCTTCTATCTATTATTCCGATTGCCCATGAGCACTTTTCTCTCACCTGGTGCCCTGGTGTATGAGCTGGTAGAAGGCATGTTGTCCATTGGTACCGGGTTCACCCCAAACAATAGGTCCAGTCGAATAATCAACTTGCTGTCCAGATCGTGTTACATATTTGCCATTGCTCTCCATATCTCCTTGTTGGAAATACGCTGCGAATCTGCAAAATTAAATGTTCTTACTTATTTGTAAGCTATCTACATAACAATGGAGAATCAATACTTAACAAGTAATTTTATACTTTAAAACTAAAAATATATTTCGTTCCGGGTTTTCAGAACAGAAATGGTCGACAGTGGTTCATGTTCGATAGGAGTCGGTTTATCGCAAACGCAAATGGCCACCTGTGATTGGCTAGCGGAATCTCGCCTCATTCAGTGTCTCGCCCCAAAAGCCCGGTGGAGCAGTAATGGCTGCAACAGCCAACTGCATAGTCAGAAAAAAATCTTTGACTTGACGTTTGTTAATAGCGTCTTCCCTAGCATGGGTGCAGCCAGCTTTTGGGCTAAGGTGGGGCACGCTAAGTGCCCAAGGTTCCGATAACCTCGAAGATTTTTCCTATTATAGCACATTTTTTCTGAACTGAATGAAACGTTACTGAGAATTACATTAAATTTTTGATAAAATTAGGCTAATCTTTGCTTTTCACTTAGAACAAAATATATTTCTTAAAATTCATCATTAAAAAAATTTAGTACAATTACATATTATAGATACATTTGGTATAAATTTAGTACAGCAGAAAGAAGTACAAATAACGTTTTTTTATTATACAATGAAAATATGTGTTTTTTACAATGTGCGGAAAATGACAACAGAGGGCGCTGTGCGTTGGTGAAAACACGCTATGGTTTTGTCACGAACGCAAATATAAACTAAGTGAAGTTTATATTTGCGTTCGTGATTGTAAAATTTGCAAAAATTTACAAATTTTTTGGGTCTCCAACAGAGATAATACAAAATAGATTGTTCAGAGCGGTATAGGCCAGAAAGTAGGGATGGTTGATGTTTAAATAACATCGATAGCTTACCCACCGTCGATGTTCAAAGTTTATCGGATAATCGGACACAAAACATCGACGATGGTTAACATTAGTGCTGGTAATTTAACGATTTAACTTTTAATTTAAAGCATTAAAAAAATAGCATTTAACTCAATTATTAAATACAGCCTTCATTAAAAAGCCAGCTATACTCCATCTACATGTACATTTACAGTACATTTTTAAACAAAAAAACAGGATTTTTTAAATATATATGTCTGCGTTCAAAATTCAAACTTGAGGAGTCGGTATGCTCATAGAGGACAAATTTAGTTCGAGTTGCTTCAGCGTGCAATTTAACTTAAATTCAAATTTTCCAATAATTTCAACAAAAGAAAGTTTTTGCAAATTTGCAAAGGATGTACACAGAGCCGCGTTAAAAAACTCAATCTACCTGGGTAGTGTTTTGTGCTATCTCTTTCAGTACTGTACAAAAATGCATTTGCTATCCTGCTGTCAGAACTACATGGATTAACCCAAGTAGGGATTATGAAGAGGCCTCTGAAGATTCAGACCACCAAATAAGTGTGCACATCTATGATATATATCGCTGATATGTGTAGATAGATTTCAGTTGCTCTGATGGTTAGTTAACATTGATGTTATATGCGACTTCCGATTATGTGGCCATGACTTCGATGTTTCGATGTTCAACACATAGGAAAATCGATTTTTTGCCTTTTAACATCGATAATTGTCGACTAGAAAACTAATATATGAATACTAACCAACTATAAACATATCTTGTAAAAATATTTTAATAGTAATTTATGAAACTGTGAACTTGCATCATATTCCCGGCAAATAAAAATAATAGATATATTATGTATTATGTTAATACCTGTGTAGATACTGGTCGTAAGGTAAAAGTGCGTGTGTTTCAGCTCCGTAGAAGTTGTGGTACCAAATTCCGAGCAGAGCGAGTATCACGGGAGCCTGTAAACAAAAATTAATAAACGTAAGTCAAAAAAACTTATGCAATTATAAAAAGTTTTGTACATTTAATACTGCACCGCTCACGAGAGCAAACCTGGGCGACAAACTAAGCATAGTTTAACTGTGCAAACTAAATTAAAGGTAAAAACTGTAATGCGGAAGCGAGATCGAACGTGAGAGAGAGATGGCGCTATGCAGGAGAGTATTATTTTTTTCAGTAACTTTTCATTTTTTAAATATAGAAAGGTATGAAAATAACTTCACTGTACAAATCGCTAAAGTTCAGTAATCCATACTAATATTGCGGGCAAAAGCTAGTTAAAATCGCTTTGACATTCGCTTTGAATTTCATCTCGATTGGTACATCTGTTTAAGCGTTAAGAGGTCATAGACAGACAGACAGACAGAGTTACTTTCGCATTTATAATATTATTATGGACTAGTTCATCAATCTTACTAAAACAAATCTTCATTGTAAATATACATGCATAGAAATAATCCTTTTTCGTTTGAGACTCCTTGAGTAGTAAAAATGCTATCGAAGTACACTCTTTACTAATCCAAAATTCATTTTTTTCAGGTAAGTTAATACCCATATTCAAAGTGACATAAAACAAAAATGAAATATTAAAAAACAAAAACTATTTTTTTTTAAATTAAGAATAGTTAGTAAATAGTTTTGCATCACTATCATAATTAAAATATTACATTTGTCCATTTGGAAGTTATGATTACAAGTTCTTAACATCATAAAACATAAATAAATTATATTATATATTAAACAAATGATGGTTAAAAGAAATCGTGCTAAACTTAAATTTAAAACCAACCCTTGTGAAAGCAACATTGCTAAGTATAAACTCCTGAGAAATCGCTGCAATAGAATGTGTAGAGATGCACAATGACGCTATATCCATAAATCCGTTGAAAACGGTGATCCAGCAAAAATCTGGAAATTTCTTAAGTCATTAGGAGTTGGTAAGACTAATAGTATTCCCCTTTCACATGATATAGATGTCAATCTTCTTAATCAACACTTTTCTTCCAATGTTGCTATTGAAGGCAACAAAAAAATAAATACGCTGAACTCACTTTCCTTAAAACCAACTCCTGACTTTCCTCCGTTTTTACTAAGTCGATTTTCTGATTGTGATGTTAAGAAGAGCATTATCGCTTTATCTTCTAACGCTGTGGGGAGTGACTGCATTAGCCGTAACATGATCCTTCCTATCCTTGTCATTATTATTCCTATCATCACAAATATCCTTAATCACTCTATTGTCTCTGGCGAATTTCCAGGTTCCTGGAAAGATTAATTAATTATTCCCTTGCCGAAAAAAGCAAATCCTGTCTGTTATTCCGATTATCGTCCCATATCCATCTTACCATTCCTTTCTAAAGTTCTTGAACGTCTTGTTCATGAACAGCTGTGTCATTTCCTCACTAAAAATAACTTACTAAATCCCCTTTAATCTGGTTTTCGTCCTGGACATAGTACGGTTACTGCACTTGTCAAAATCTCTGATGACATTCGTGTCGGTATAGAAAACAGAAAAGTCACAGTGCTAACACTATTAGATTTTAGCAACGCCTTTAACACTGTTGACTTTGATATACTACTTTCACTTTTAAGTTCTCTTAACATATCTCCAACAGCAATCGACTGGTTTCAAAGTTACTTGCGTGGGCGCCGGCAGCGGATCAAGGTAGATGATTCCTTCTCTACTTGGTGCTACACCAATGCTGGTGTCCCGCAAGGTGGCGTGTTATCTCCACTTCTCTTTGCTATTTTCATTAATAATATAAAATCTAATTTATCTTCTCTCTACCATCTATACGCAGACGATCTTCAAATATATACTCAGGCTCCAGTTAGTGAACAAAGAAGTGCAGTTGCGATTATAAATAACGATCTTGCTCGCATTATGGATTGGAGTACCTCTTACGGTCTAAACGTAAATCCAAATAAAACGCAACTTATCATTGTGGGTACTTCAAGAATGATATCTAAGATTAATTTACAAAATCTTCCTAAAGTGAGTATTAATGGAGCGTTCCATGTAGCGAGGCTGTAAAAAACTTGGGCATCATCATAGACCGGACATTTTCGGGGGAACCACAATTAAAAGAAGTTAGCAGAAATATATTTGCTACAGCTAAATCCATTAGCAGATTGCGTAACTTCTTGCCCATTGCCACTAAAATTGCACTGGCTAAATCACTACTGCTACCTGTCCTTGATTATGCGGATGCTAGCTATCTTGACCTTACTGAGGAGCAATTAAATAAGCTTGAGCGACTCCAGAACCTATGTATTAAATACATATTTGGTTTTTTTTTTTTTTTTTTTTATACCACTAAGGTGGCAAACAAGCTTACGGCCCGCCTGATGGTAAGCGGTCACCGTAGCCTATGGACGCTTGCAACACCAGGGGTATCACTTGCGCGTTGCCGACCCTTCAGAAATCCAATAACTTCTTTCTTGAAGAACTCCATACTGTAGTCCTTGCAGAATACCTTGGCAGGGAGCTCATTCCACAACTTAAGCGTTCGCGGGAGGAAGTTTCTCTGAAACCGCACTGTACGCGACCATTTAGGTTCTAAAGTGTGAGAATGGATTCCCTGCCGATGGCGAGCGGTGCGATGGTGGTAAAGTAGCCGTCGGCATCATTTCGAACAATTCCTCAGAACACAACCCATTGTACAAGCGGTAGAACACACACAGTGAGGCAAAGTCTCTCCTCAGACTTAAGGGCTCGATACCGCAAGTAAGTTTGGAATCGTCGACAATTCTCACAGCCCGTCGTTGAACCGAGTCAAAAGGGCCAAGCTGGTATCCGGGTGCACCTGCCCAGAGATGGCAGCAGTACTCCATATGGGGAACGAGGGATGTTTGCACGACCCGTGTAAAAAGCGTCTCCAGTACTGTCATCTGCATAGCAATGTATGTTTACGTAAATATGATCATATATCCGAATTTCGATTAAAACTCAAGTGGCTCCCAATTCGCCTTCGCCGGAATACTCATTTTCTGTTTCTTCTCTACAACGTACTGTTCAATCCGTCTACTCCGTTATACTTGAAAGAGCGTTTCAATTTTATAGGGTCTAGAGCTCATCGCGCCACTACAAACATGATGCTAAAAACCCCAACACATTATTCGCAAGCATATAATGACTCATTCACTGTCACAGCCATAAGGCTATGGAATAGTTTACCCTTTGATGTCAAAAAAGCACAAACTTTAAGAATATTTAAAAATCTCGTAATCATACATTACTTAAAAATTTGAGCTGTCTCATCAACACTGTTTATTCATCTATATTATTTAAGATGTATGTAATTTGTGTTTTTTTTTTTTTTTTTTTTTTTTGTTATGTATTTGATATATATATATTTATTTTGTTTAGATGTTTGTGCGTATTAGTATTATTTATTATTCATATGTATATAAATTTAGCTATTGCTATAAATGTATACTTATATTGTTAAGTTTCAGTTAGCACATTCTACTCAATAATTTTATAAAGTCTCCTCTACCCAAAGGTTGTCTGGAAGAGATCGCTCATTAGCGATAAGACCGCCAATTTGTTATTACTTTTATTGTTTAATTGTTTTGTTTTCTATATGCGCAATAAAGTATATTATTATTCAAATATAAAAATAATATAACAAAAATTAAATGGAACAAATAAAATATCAACACAAATTAAATAAATAAAAGTCACAGTTCTTAACGAACGTCACAAACAACAAATCAATCTTACAATTATAATTTTCCATAGAATTGAGAAATATAATTTTTATTTATACTGTGATAGTAATTACACTTACATTTTTCTCTAATGGTGCTGTTGTGTAATGTTGGTCCATGAAGTTAGCTCCTTCTAGTAATTTCTCGAAGTTCTCGTAACCAACGTACAGTGATATTGAAAGGCCAATGGCCGACCACAAGGAGTACCTAAAATAATCATATCCCTTTATATTACGTGTATCTTCACGGTTTAAATACCTAGAAAGAAGGTGGTAACCAGTGGCTGGAAACACACCCACATCCTAATGTGGGGGACAGCTACTTTTGACCAACAACTATAGTCCCACGTGATAGGTGATGAGCCCATTGTAGCAACACTGCGTCTGATAGCCGTGTATCTGGACAAATGTGGCTTTATATATGTCACATAAGACATAAATAATCAGCTTTGGAGTAAAATGTGGTAAATTAGATTACCAGGGACAGAATAATATACCTACTTAATATAGTAATACATAATAATATTTTTTTTTTTATACAGCTAAGGTGGCAAACAAGCCTACGGTCCGCCTGATAGTAAGCGATCACCGTAGCCTATGGACGCCTGCAACACCAGGGGTATCACTCGCGTGTTGCCGACCGTGCAAATATCTAATAACTTTAGTTAACTAAGCTCATTTCACAACCCAAGTGTTCGCGGGAGGAAGTTTCTCTAAAACTTCTCACTGTACGAAATTGTACGAAAACTGAAGTTTCTCACTGAACGCGACCATTTCCCTGCCGATGGCGAGCGGTTCGATGGTAGAAAGTAGCCGTGGGCGTTATTTCGAATATTATAGTAATAATATAATAATCTTGCGAAAGTAAGATATTTAAGGGTATGTTGATTCATAATTTACAAAGACAGAATACCATCAGTTATTTCAGAAATACTTATTACCTTTGCCTGTTTAAACTAATATAAGGTGAAAAGATCTTTTATCTCTTACGCACTCTAACATTGTAACGAGATGAATCACTTCATCAAAGGACAACGGAGCTCTTAACACGGGAATGTAACTACATTATGCTCGCAGTTAGAATAAAACTGGTTCTACTATGATAGTAATATAGCATACAAAATCTTGCTTCTAATAAAATCTAATAGTAAAAAGTGAGTTGTTTTAACTGTGGGTTAAATGAGGCCTTAATGTGTTACATTCCTACTTTTCACTGTCGTAAAAAGCATATGCAATCATGAAATTATTTAATAACTGAAGACTTTGTTAGTCATACATTTATTTAATTTGATAAAAACTTTGTTCATTAATAATTCACATGAATTTTATGGATAAATATTTGTTTTGGGACAATGGTAATTTTTTTTAAAAAATAACACGTTTTGAGTTACGAAATTTCAATGGTTTGTATGAAAAAAAACTGGTCGCATTCGCCTTAAGAAACACTTTTTGTACTTACCTTCCGCCAACCCAATCCCAGAAACCAAACATGTTCTTGGAGTCGATACCAAACGCGGTAACTTTCTCAGCATTCGTCGACAACGCTACAAAGTGTTTAGCCACTGCCGCTGGCTAAAAAAGTAAAAATAAACAACTACTTAATAATAAAAATAGGATTTTATGTATTCAAGTTATATAAATAAAACACAAAGAAAAATATGCATATATTTCGACAATTTGAGCCGATTTTAATGTAATAATCAAGTAAAAGTATAAATAGCTTTAGATCTATACAAAAATAAAAAATAACTTAAGATTTAGCGGTTCTTAGTTTTTTAACTATCTTATTTTTCACTTAAATAATTGTTTTTTTTTTTAATATAAGTTTTAAAACTTGTTACTTAAGTTAAAATTTTTAATAACAATAATTTTAAGCATAGTAATACATTTTAGACATATCATATTTTAAATACATAATTATTTGTTCCCACTACAAGGGCACAGGCCTCTCCTTAGAGAAAGAAAGCTTAGGCGGTAGTAGTCCACCGCGCTGGTCCAGAGTGACTTGGCAAACGTTGTCGAGCTAGCTATTCGGACATATTTAACACATACTCTACATAACTACATTTAGCAAAATGCGCCACTAGGCAGTCACCCATCCAAGTAGTAACCACGCCCCACGTTGCTTAACTTCGCATATCGTTTTCGGTGGATAAAACTTTCGTCAAATAAAAAAAGATGATAAAATGCCTGCTTATAATATATATATAAAGATGATAACTGTATTTCAATATTTGAATTTGGTTTGATAAAAACTGCTTACATCTTTAGCGACATTCAAGAACCAGTTCTTGGCTGACGTGGCGTTGGTGATGGTCTCTTGCGTGGTGAATGTCTTGGATGCTATGATGAACAAAGCAGTTTCTGGGTTTAACTTCTTGAGGACCTCTGCCAAATGGGTTCCGTCAATGTTGGATACGAAATGAACCTTTAGAGATGAGAGCATAAAAAATATGAGTATACACTGACAACATTTTAAAAAAATTATTAAGGAGTGCTTCCCTGCCAGGGAAGAATGTATTTATGGATGTGACGTTAAACAAGTAAGGCTAGGCCTATTTCATAAATATGTACCTATCCCTTCACGCGAGGTTTAAGATTGTTTGCTACCTTGGTAAAAAAAAATCAGGTTTCAAACAAATATTTTTGGAAAGCAAGATTTATTTTAATTTATTTATTTGAGGTCACAAATTACATTAAAATCACTGTGGGTTAAGCTTAAATTACTGTACAACCTTAATTACAGGCTGCCACAACATTCGATTTAACACTAACTATGTCAGACGAAAACTAATGATACAAAAAGTGAGAAAATTATGCACCAGGTGCGTTCTTCAGGTCACGCGGTCTTGCGTTATTTTGGTGGCGCGATTCTTTTTTCATGTTATCACGGTATTTGTAAATATTTTAAAAATGACCTAAAGAACAACCCATTTACTTCTTAATAATAAGTTTATAATTGTGATATCATTTTTTTAATTAATAGTACACTGTGTATTGAGGGTGGTAAAGAGAAAATTACTAACGAGAGGCTATTAAGAAGCCTAAGCCCGAAGGCTTTATTGACTCGAGTTCGTAATTTTCGTACTGTCCGTGCTACACACAATGTTTTTCATCACATTTGTGAGTAAATCAATAAATATATAAGAGAATAAACGAATAAAAAATTAAGGCACTGCCATGTCAAGAGAATTTATGGATAAAAAGTTTTGGCTGAATTTAAAACATAATTAAACATAGAAAATTTATTTTGAACAACAGTACCTACTGCTTTTATTCATATTTCATAGAATAGGTGCGTCATTACCGCCCGTAGGTTCTATAAACGCGCCCTTTTATTTGAAAAAGTAAATTTTACAAAGAAAAAGCCCGTGGGAGTAATTAAGGTCTTTGCACCCACTTTACCTGCACGTAATGACACTGTTTACGATTAAGTGCGATTAAAATATTATTCCTTCGACCCCTCCCTGGACAATGCAGCGTAGTGATATACATTTTGGATTTTATATACAGTAATGGTTTACACATTCTCTACCTGATTGCATTTTTCAATATCCTTCCTTATTAGAGAATTATACTTTACTAGACTTTGCCAGCGGCTCCGCCCTGCCCTAAATTTGGTTATCGGCGTGGGACTCCTTTATTTGATCTCAGTATTAATACTGTGATTTACTCCTTAATTAGCCTGCTAAGGGCGCATTCGGTTATCGGCGACTGTTATTTAATCCTTAATTACAGTAATGAAGTTGGCTATATCAAGCTGTAGCTATAGCAATAGTTCGTTTAAGCTCGGTTATAGTTATTCCCAAAGGAGTTTCGGGATAAAAAGTAGCCTATATGCTATTCCAGGACCTAAACTATATGTATGCCAAGTTTCATCCCGATCCGTCCATCTTATTAAAACAATGTTTTACATTTATAAGTGGCAAGTTTTTTGCCCCAGCGGCTAGTTTTACAACAGAGTTACAGGACAAGTCTACCTAGATACTCGTATTTAAGGTAGTTATTATTTATTAAGGTCATTACCGATAGAGTTGACCCTTGACCCTTTAACCTACTATCCAAAAGTTAACCGTTTTCTATATATCTTAATATATATATTTTTTTTGCATTCTAGGGTCCAATTTTTTGCTGGAAATTAAAATACTAAATCTTTTTAAAAACCACATCTACGAATGTTGTCTCTCGACGGCTATGTATTCCGCAGTGGAGGGTATGGTTTGTAACGTAAACTGCTAGACATTGGAATGCATTCATCGTTTGTAAACGTTACCATGAAAAATTGTGTATACTCTGTCCATATAACTTTTGGGATACCTATTACGTCCTAAATATGCGATTCAGGTCGATTTTTTTTTATATCATTACTTGATGAAGCCTTTCTTCATACAAATCCATGTATTTTTACCAGTTTAGGCAGTGTATTACTTGTTAAGCCCCATTAGTAAAATTAAATATCTTTTCCCGACCTTTGGTTGGGTTGCAGCAGTCAGTCATGGTCATAGGCTGACTGTGACGGAATCGCCCTGCACACAACACTAACGGTGTCTATGGGGGCATTTAACGCCAAACCGCAAGATTAAAAGGAGAAATAAAATTGGGAAAGGTATTTTTAACCAATTTATTTGGCTTTTAATCCCGTTTGTTAAATCCTACTAATGTGAACGTTTGTATGTCTGGATGGATGTTTGTTACTCAATCATGTTTGTTACATCGGGATGAAACTTGGCATACACATAGGTTAGGTCCTGGAATAGCATATAGGCTACTTTTTATCCCAAAAAAATTAAAAGATTCCGCGGGAAAAACTATAACAGAGTTGCTGCGAACTATAGCTACACCTATAGCTTACTATAGCAAACTTCATTAATATAATTAAGGAGTTCCACGCAGATAACCCCATATAGGACGGGCGGAGCCGCTGGCAAAGTCTAGTATATTAATAATAATGAAACGCAAAAATTTTGTAACCCATAGTGTGATTATATGCAAGTAATACAGTTAGTTTCTTCGTTTAAACATACACACTCGAAAACAAACCTTAAGACGAGTAGCATACGGTTTAAGACCTTCAGTGACCATGAGCGGGCCCAAATCTGAACCACCAATGCCAATGTTGATTACGTCAGTGATCTCCTTACCAGTGTACCTATAAACGAAAATAACAGTACACTTACTATTGCAACTTATTTCAACATAGTCAAGAAATGCGCCCTTAATAGGAGAAATAAAAAAAAATAGTTAAAAATGACAGAGTACAAAAAGAAAGACAAGCAGTAATACGCATAAGGACTAAAAAAACTTTGAAATCCGAACAGATTAAAGTTTAAAAACTTGCCACATAACTGCATACACTCTTGAGGAGTGTAATGCTGTTTCGAGAGTACAGTAGTGTCATAGTATACGAAATGGCAATTCATACAATGTGACCACTATTTGCCGCTCGCTAAAAACGACCCCGCTATTGTTCTAATACAAACCGTTCGCACGTTTTGAGGTTTCGTGACAGCCGCGAATATACCTTTAGTTAGGCAAGGCTATGGATGATGCAATTTGCAAGAAAGTTCCTACAAGAGTTTGTATGAGGTGGCCGTGGCCAGCGTATGACTTAGAATTTTTAGAAAAATAAATAAAACTATTAAAAAAAGTATTTTAAATATAAATAAAAAAGAAATAAGAAAAATCTCATAAATGCTGTAGTCAATTTATAAACAAATGCTATATTTTTAAACCAGAATGTCTCATATTCGAAATGTGTTGATTTAGGGCCAAAAACATAATCACATAGTTTGGACCCGATAGGTGGCGCTGTAGTCAAGTTTTTGAAATATATATAAATAAAAATAAATTAGCGATAGTTTATGTTTTCGGAGTGAATAAGTCGGGGATAGGGAAAAAGGGGGAAAGTGTAGGGGGGTAAAGGGATGGAGGGCTAGAGCAAAATAACGTTCGCGGGTTCAGCTAGTAAGTTATATTAAAAAGTTCATATACTAATATGTAGGCATTAGTACGCAACTTAATTTATCGGCGTCCGCTAGCATGTCTATGTCCAATAAGGGACCATCCATTAAATACGTCAAGGGCTTCGGGAGGAGTGTGGAAAAGGCAAATCTTTCATACAAAAATTAAAAAAAAAATGTGTGACAATGAGGAAAGAAGGGTGTCTAAATCATGGGAATTCGTATGACGTATAAAATGGATGACCTCTAGGGGTCTTTTCTTTAGATTTGTATATTTATGTCAGCATAGACTGTGCAGATGGGTATAGAATAGTAAAATAGTTTATTTTAACGGAATGAAGCTTACCCCTTCCACTGTCCACTAATAACCTGGTCAGAGAACTCCTTCATATGAGCTAACACAGCATTTACGTCAGGAGTGACATCTTTACCGTTAACGAGAATTGGCCGGTTTTGTCTATTACGTAGTGCTATATGCAACACAGCACGGTCTTCAGTAAAGTTGATTTTTTCACCTAGGGTTAAAAAAATTGCAAATCATTATGTAGTTGTTAGATACATCTCAACACCTATATAATATTATAAAGGCGAAAGTTGGTGAGTATGTTTGTATGTCTGTTACTTCTTCACGCTCTAACGGCTAGACCAATTTAGATGAAATTTGGTATGGAGATAGCCAACACCCTATAGCACATAGGCTATTTATCCCGAAAAATTCAGTTCTCCTGGAAATAACTGTTACCAAGCCTAAACAAACTATAGGAACAGCTATAGCAAAGAGCCACTGGTAAAATCCTAATTCAAATTCAATTACATTTATTCAATTTAGGCTACAATAATTGAGCACTTATGAATGTCACTACGCCTTCGGTTCGTAAGTCTATAAGGCGGGAGACCTTGATTAAACACATAATATTATTATGTGATTTTATACTTTTAGGAACGGTTATGTACACTTCCCGATAAACTTCCTCCCGCGAATGCTTAGGTTGTGGAATGAGCTACCTGCCAAGGTTAACTCTTCAAGAAAGAAGGCATTAGATTTTTGATGGGTCGGCAATGCGTGAGTGATGCCCGTGAGTGGCGAGCGTCCATAGGCTTTGGTGAACGCTTACCATCAGGCGGACCTCAAGCTTGTTTGCCACCGTAGTGGTATATAAAGAAGAAAAAGCGAAATATGACAAAATTACGAGATGGACGAAATGGTTCCTTATTAAGACCTCGGATTCGTTGGCGTCTCAGCTGACAGACGTCCATTGCTGAATGTAGGCTTCCCCTGCATGTCTCTACAACGGTCGGTCCCAAACCACCCGCGCCTCTCAGCTTTCTGCGGCTCTAACCAGGTTGTATCTTGTCTGTGAACCTTGTAGGAGCCCGCCCCACACTGCGTCTTCTAAACCGAAGTAGCCACTTGAGAACCATTCTTAGTTATCGGTTCAACGAGCGATGTGCCTTGCCCATTGCCACTTCAGTTTCCTTACTATTTGAGCTTTTATTTTTTTAACTACTCACATTCAGTAACAATGAAAATATTGACTAGCACCTGTGAACATTGCATCCCGAGCTTCTTCTACTCTTCTGCTCTTTGCGAGGTTGAGAAGTAAAGCCAATGCAGCTGCATCAATCCGGTTCTTTGAGAAGTCCAGCAAGATATCTCCATCATCAGGTGTTGGAATGCGAAGGCTAGATTACCCAAAAATATTAGCTCAGTTTTAAGCCACATCAAGCTAACCTTAGTGGACTTTGACCCCAAACATATTTAATAATAATATAAAATAGGAATTTGCTTCTAAAGTAAAAGTTTAAAAATTATTGCAGAGCTATAAACATTGCTGAGAATATATTTGTTTGTTAATTATGTGACAATTATATAAATATGTATATCTACCTTGATAATTTCGAACCCTGACAAATTTAAAAAATTTGTTGTTCTTTACCGAGAATTAACAAATGAATGTGGTCTTGAAGTAATGAATTTAAGATCATATACTTTGTTTAGGACCAGTCTTGCACTGCTTGCCGATTAGAGGCTAGCTACACACCTGATCATTTACTAGTAAAACACACTAGAGGTGACTTTCATAGCTAGTGTCTTGGTGCATATCTAGGCACCTAGCTTACTGCCTAGCTAATCTCCTATCAGGCAATGTATTTGCAGCCTAAGTTAATTTAATAATCTTTAATGATATCAGCACTAGCGTGTTTATATCTTTTTTTGCTTGTGTCAGAAAAGCTTTTAGAAGCAAAATATTTCAACAACACTTTTAATTCATCATTTACTAAGATAAGCTTTTAGAAGCAAAATATTTGAACAACACTTTTAATTAATTATTTACTATATTTATATATAAAATATAATTAATCATAAGATAAGCTTTTAAAAATAAAAAACTTCACCAACATTAGTTATTGACTAATGATGAATAAACTTAAAATTTTTGCTGACTTCATATGGTTTATCAAAGGTTGTAAAAACAAAGATACAAATCTACATTGAACTGTGATTAACTGCTATACCTATACCTATCCTATTTTTACATTGTATATTTTATATAGCCATTGTTATCATAAAAAGTAAAAATATGGCCAAATAGCGGTAAAGAGAGAGAGAGAAATCAACCCCATTTGGAAGTTAATTTTTACACTCACAGGAGTAAATTTCAACCTATTCTATGGCAGTGTAAAGAATTCAACTTGACAGCTGAAAAATTTTACCCCAGGCATCCAAAACCACTTTTTTACCTTCCTCGTTGCGATTTGGAACACACCCCAAGTGAATGTTTGCAAGTCATATTTTTCATACTAGGAAAAATAACTCTATTTGTTATTACTTTTGAAAACTATGTAGAACATAGTTAAATTGCATACATACAGAATGAAATCACATTGGTCATGCTACATGGTGTTAAATTTTTAACACAGCCAATAGAAAAAGCTACACTAGAAGTTGCTTTTGGCCCAGCCCTTACGAATATATATATGGGTATAGCTTTTTGTAGATTCCATAATGAAAAATCTTTTTACAGCGACTACCTAAGTTGTGCAATATTATAAATATTATAATATTGCACAACTTAATTATAATAATTTTTGAATTAGAATGTATTCCTACCGGTACCAGGTACAGGTTCGATACCTACATAGTTTCAAATTATGTTTTTAGGCAAAACATAGTCTATTACTCTTTAGTATACCTACAGTTCAACAGGTGCATTATAAGGGTGCGTTCCAAATCGCAACGAGGAAGTTAAAAAAGTGGTTTTGGGACACCCAGGGTTGAGTAATTTTTCAACTGTCAAGTTGAATTCTTTACACTGCCATAGAAAAGGTTGAAATTCACTCCTGTCAGTGTAAAAATTAACTGTCAAACACTCGTTCCAGAACGGGTTGATTATTCAACTTTACCGTGCGATAATTACTCGGCGTGATTTGGAACATAGCCTAAAATAAATTGTTTCATGGGGTTTTCTATAAGTATCGTTATATAAAAAGAAATAGACAGAATATATGTAAAGTACCTGAATTTATTAAATCGGTCTGCATCTTGCTGAAAAAGTTGCTGTATGTTAATTTTTTCTGAGTTCAAGTCATAGAACTCTTGAAGTTTTTGGTATGCTGGGTCTTGTCTTAAAGTAACTTTTGCCTCCATTATATTAATTACTTTTCGAGTCCAATGATTGCGGTAAAAGTAAAAGTTTATTCGAACTCGTATCACTCCTATTGATAACAAATGTCTTTTTGACATTTCAATGACATTTGAAGGTCATTTGAGCTGAGAGCTTGTTTTCTGAAGCGCAATTGCATGCAGATTTTGCAATTTTTTACTCACTTGCAGAAAAACATATTAATTGTAGTAAATTGTATATAAAACTATGTTTGCATTTAACTCACTTATGTAGCTTGAACAGGAGACATAATTTTGAACAAAACAGTAAGAGACAGCCTAAAACTCCATGCATTAGTGCAATGACAATATTACATCAAAAAACCTTACAGTGAGTAATAGGGTGGGGGTCCAAATGCGCGACCACCAATCAGAGAGGAAACAGTAACCAATCAGAAGGGTGCATTCCAAATCGCAAATTGCAAAATCGCGGTTTTGGGACGCCCATGGTAGAGTAATTTTCCAACTGTTAAGTTGAATTCTATACACTGCCATAGAAAAGGTTGAAATTCACTCCTGTCAGTGTGAAAATTAATTAACGAAAATTACTGAGCGGGTTTGGAACATAGCCTAAAAAGTAAAATCAAACAATCAATGTTGTCACATTAAAGTATATATACTTAGTTTTTATCTTTTATTAATTTTTTATTTACTAAGGTGGCAGGCAAGTAAGCTTGCGGTTCGCCTGATGGTAAGCGGTCACCGCAGCCCATATTTTGTATTTGTGTCTCTACCAGTATGCTTAGTGTGAATAATCTATATAATTCGTGGTATGAGTTTTTTACTATAACTTCACAGTTAAGCTAGCGCGAAATTAGTATAGAGAAAAAAAACAGCGCCTCTGGCGGACGGTTTAAGAACTATGTGACGCGAGAGACAGTTTTAGCGCCAATTCGATATTCACACGAAACGTAACATACTCTGTCACGGAATGATAAAACACGAACAAAATGGTATCGTACTTTTATATGCTTTATTTGATAATGGCGCACCGGATTTTGTGCGATAGATTGACTCTTACCAACTCTTAAAATAATCTTTTCAAACATGCAGCTTCCTATATAGATAATTAAAAGCCTTTTGAAAAACGATGCCAGTTCTAAAAAACTTACATCTATTATAAATTCCCTTAACTTGCATCTGCTGCCTCTCTCCTGCAACCCACCACTCTCCTAACAACTCTCCTGCTCTTCTTTTTTCGTTCGGATTAAATAACTTCTTGTTTCTATTACCATGATCTTATTTTTCTTTCCGATAAAATCACCCCATCTAAACCTTCTCTTACCTATCTTCCTTTTCGTAGTTACAAGAATATTGATATGGAAGCACTTAAGTAAGAGTAACGTCTCAAATATCGACTGGTTAATGTTACTAGAAATATTGATACAAAAATTGACCTCTTTATTTCTGCTATATTGGCCGTATATGAAACACACGCACAACTTAAACAGATAAGAGTTAAGCACAATCCTGTACCCTGCCTTGATCACACCATCAAGGATATGATAGCTGTGCGCGATAAGGCTAAACGGAGATGGAAACTGTCACCAACTGATCAAAACTTTGTTCAGTATAAATCGCTGCAACGGGATGTGTAGGAACTCTAAAAGACAGCACCTATCTAGATTTTAGGCCGATTTCCATTTTATCCAAAATTCTAGAAATGATAGTCAATGGCCAGTTGACCTTTTATCTCAATACAAATAATTTATTTAATTGTCTTTAATCTGGGTTTCGTAAAGAACATAGCTCAGTGACAGCTTTGCTTAAAATCAGGGAGGGAACAATTTATAATTCTTGTTCTATGAGATTTTAGTACTGCCGTTAATTCTGTAAACTATGACATTTTAACAGGCATACGTATCTGATTCTGCAATTAATTACTTAGTTAATTCTTTTCTTCGATGACGCTCGCACTGTATACGAAACGGTCAGTTATTTTCAGATTGGTGTGACTTTTCAGCTGGCGTACCTCAAGCTGGTGTTTTTTCTACTCTTCTATATATTTATTAATTCCATCTCTTCTGACATTGCTTTACTCTACCATCTTATGATATCTCTGATGCTTGAATCTTATAAATAATTAAATGCAAAACATATTTAATTGGGCTAATTCATTTGGTCTGCTTGTCAATCCATCAAAATCTAAATGTATAATTATTGACAGTAGATACATGACTAATTTGGTCTCTTTGCCAATCCCTCCAAGAATGTATAATGGTAAAGTTATCTCAATAATCGACACAGTTAAAAATCTTGGGCTTACTATGGACTCCAACTTATTTTGGATTGCACATGTAGCTGATTTATCTAAAAGAGTCCATTTCACTCTACACTTATTAAGGCGCTTGCAGAACTTTATCCCCATTTCAGATTCAGATGATACTCTATTATATCAAAATCTGGCAACAGGCGCTGAAAAAAAATCTATTTTAATTGCTGGCGATTTTAACTATCCTTGCATAGAATGGCCGATCACAACTGAACAGAAACTAACAGGTTCATCTGAAATTTTTAGAGACTTCTTTGTCAACACCAACCTGTTGCAACTTGTGTCAAGCCCCACGAGATTTCGCACAAATAATGTACCGTCGCTTCTGGATCTTGTTATGACTAATGAAGAGAATTTTATATTAGAATTAAAGAACAGTCCTCCTATAGGAAAGAGTGATCACTGTGTATTGGAATTTAAAGTGCAGTGTTTGATAGATAACCACAGCCACAATACAAAATACAAACGCTACTATGAATGCATAAATTATGACTTGTTTTATAGAGATCTAATATCAGCTTTTGACAATTTACCCCTCCAAGCTGATATTTAGGAATCCTGGGTGACTGTGAAGGATATCCTATACAAAAATATTGAAAAATACGCTCCACTCCAAAAGATTAAAAAAAAAACTAACAAGCCTTGGATCGATAATGACATCTTGCTCTTGATAGACGAAAAAAGAAAATTATGGAGAGTATACTCATTGACCAGTACCAAAGAGGACTATGAAAAGTATAGAGCAATTAACAATAGGTGTGTGGCTGAATGCAGAAGGAAACAGGCAAAGTTCGAATCAAATATACTTAGTAAAGGTGAAAAAGGGTTCTTTTCACACATAAGAAGAGCAACTACAACAAAAGTTGGCATTCCACCAGCGATCAACGATACACAAGGTAATCTGGTTACTGATCCTGCTGATATAGCCGAGACTTTTTCCATTGAATTCCAAAAAGCGTACTCTCAGGAACCTGATCTCACGGTCAATCCAGTGATTGAAAACCTAGCACGTTTGGAAAACTCTTTGACTGACATCTTATTCACAAATTATATTGTTTACAAAATACTTAGAGAACTTGATAGTGGATCAGCTCCTGGTCCTGATCATATTCCTAGCTGAATTTTGAAAAAGACCCTAACATATTTTTAACTATATTATGTGAACTCATAAAACTATCCTTTGAAACAGCCAAACTATCTCAAGATTGGAAGCATGCAGTAGTGACACCAGTGTACAAGAGTGGTGACAGGGCAGATCCATCTAAATACAGACCTATTAGCCTAAAAAGCATTATTTGTAAATGCATGGAGAGGATAATACTAGATTAAATTAAATTGTTCCTCAATAGAGAAAATGTTATATCAATTTATCAACATGGCTTTGTACAAATGCGATCAACAGTTACAAATCTTATATCCTCTGTTTATGCCTGGACCACGGAGCTAAACCATAAAAATCCAGTTGATGTTATTTATCTTGATTTTGAACGGGCTTTAGACAAAGTACCTCACCAGCGATTATTATTAAAGCTAGAGCATTTCGGCATCAGGGGCAAACTTTTGAACTGGATTAAGGAATACCTTACACAACGCACATTCCAAGTACGAGTTGGAGAAACGTAATCACAAACAAGAGAATTTCTCAGTGGAGTCCCACAGGGAAGTGTGCTTGCTCCAACGTTATTTAGCATTTTTGTCACTGATTTGATTGCTTTGCTAAAATCTTCAGCCAACTTCTTTGCAGACGATGGTAAATTTTTTGGTAACCCACTGGTACAATCAGGACAATTACAGAATGACATTGATCGTTTACATGAATGGTCTCAACAGTGGATAATAAAACTCAATGCAAATAAGTGTACAGTGCTGCACCTAGGGAACAACAATCCACATAAAACATGCTGACTTGATGGCGCACCGATTTCTGCTGTGAAATCACAGAAAGATTTGGGGATATTAATTACAAGCAATTTAAAATGGGCAGATCATATAAGTGCACTAGTGAAAAAAACTAAGTCTTTCCTTTATGTGATACAGAGATCCTTTCAGTTCATCAACATAGCAACTTTTATAAAAATATAATAGACATACGTAAGACCTTTGGTTGAGTATGCGTTTAAGGTATGGAGTCCATGTTTTGTAAAGGACATCACACTTTTAGAAAGTGTTCAAAGGAAGGCTACTAAAATACCATTTGGACTAAAAAGAAAATCATTTAAGGAGAGGCTTAAAATACTAAAGCTTTCAACTTTACAAGATCGGTGTATCGAGGGTGAGACATATAAAATCCTGACATGCAATTACAACCTACCTTACATACGTGACATGTTTGTCTTGAAGGATGCAAAGTCTCATGGTCACTCAAGAAGGCACCATCTTACTATCACGCGCTTCAGATCCGAAACCAATATTGCAAACCACTTTCTGAGTAATCGTGTTGTGGAAACTTGGAACAGATTGCCGGCCAGTGTAGTATCAGCCGATTCAGTCAACTCTTTTAAAAACGGACTAGACAAATGGTTTAAAGACTTGAAGTGTGTGGACTTACAAGAATGACATATTAAGTGAATAATATTTTAGTGAAAAGGACTAAGCCTTTATCATCACTTTAGATAGACACACCAGCATCTCATGCTACTCGTCTATAATTTTAATAATAATAATAATAATAATTTCTACTATCTCTACTACTCTTTTAGACTACGCCGATGTTTCATACTTGGACGCCAATGATCTATTAAACAGATATGAGCGTCTTCAAAACCCATGCATTCGCTATACATGTATTAGAGGTGCGCGCTACGAAAAATTGCATCGGTTTATCCCTCCCCCTCAAAAGACTCGAGAGCGACCTTCAGTTACTCTTAAATTTAGGTGACGCCGTCATCTTTGCCGGCGACCTAAATTGCAAGCACCGTCGATGGAACTCTTCAGTCACTTTACGGAGAGGCAGAATCCTCGACCAACTAGTTGACAGATTAAACTTTGACATCATCGCTCCTATGACTTTCTTCCCCATAACGCCTGCTGCAGCCCTGACGTGCTCGACATAGCACTTCTAAAGAGCGTAAGGCCATAGAGGTGCATGACGAACTTGACTCGGACCACCGCCCGCTACTGCTCCGATTAGGTTCCTCATCTGACACTCCTCCCGACACTAGAAGCGCCTAGAAAATTCCAGCTCGACACATCTAAATTGCGTTCCCAACAATATCTCGTTCGCGAACGATATGAACGTGGCTCTCGACTAACTCACTAGCCACCTGACCGCCACCATTGGCGAGTGCTCAAGACAAGTGCCGGTTGGTGACTACCACCACCTAATCCTGCCTCAGCACATCAGGTCGCTAATGACTCAGCGTAACGCAGCCCGCCGAAGATGCGATCGCGTTCCCTCTACCGAAAACCAAGGCTCACTTTAACGACTTACACCGCCGTGAAAGATCAGCTGTAGCTGAGCTCCGCGCCCACGGTTTCGATGATCTGAAGTAGAACATCTCTTCTTCTCATCAAGCTAATTGGCGCCGAGTTTACTGAATTCTCTTGGTAAACTTTACGAACGCGTCATCCTCGCTTGCCTTCAGAACGCTATAGTCTTTAAAGGCATCTTAATCGATGAGCAGTTCGGCTTCCGCGCCAAACACCCGTGCATCCACCAAGTCTTCCGTATCACGGAACACATTCTAACTGGCTTCCAACTTATAAGGTAAGTCCCGTCACACGGGCGCTGTCTTTTTCGATGAAGCGAAAGCCTTCGACAAAGTCTGGCACAACGATTTAATTTATAAACTGTACAACTATCAGTTGCCAGACCGTACTCATCATACGAGACTATTTGTTGAACCGCAGCTTTCGCTATGGAGTTGAACGTCTTCCCCTCGTCCTGTACGAGCAGGAAACCCGGAAGGGTTCGTGCTTAACCCTATCTTGTTCCTTCTGTACAGCAACGAAATGCCTAAAACGTTAGGTACCCAACTAGCCCTCTTCGCAGACGATACCGCTATTCACACCACCGACAGGCAAGTGAGTCGAATCACTAAGAGACTCCAATCCGCAATCACTGCCCTGGGCGAATGGTTTCGGAAATGGAGAACCGAAGTGAATCCCGACAAAAGCTCTGACATTCCGTTACCGTTGGCCGCCCTCCGCTACCATCTTCCCTCTCAATCTTCGGCCGTGCCATTAGTAAAATAATAGAAAGTAAAATAGTTAGAGACCGAACCGCTTTTGTTCTCGGTCGTCTATATCCCATGATAGGCAAAAAGATGCCGCTTAGAAATAAGCTGAATCTTTACACCACTGGCATCCGCCCCATATTTTCATACGCTAGTGTATGCGTTGTCTCCAGCTTAAGACCCTAAAGCTAGACTGACCCGACAATATACCGAAGACATCCCAGACGTCAGCTTGTACAAAATAAGTATGGCCCGCAAACAGCTTAAAAACAATAAGGGACTGAGTAGCACAATAGGCATGGTGGTGCTCTCTTCCAAAAAAGGTGACAACTGCGTCTTAATAATTACAGACTCATCACATTTCTGAGCAATGTTTCATAAGCTGTTTTCGAGAGTAATCACGATTCACGAATCGCCTAGCTCGAAAATTCGACGTCTTCCAACCTTCCGAAAAGGCTATACTATACCATTCACGCCTTATTTCACCACATACACACACCGCGCCATATTATACAGAAGTCGGAAAATAATAATTGGCCTTTCTGCTTAGCGTTTGTGGACTATGAGATAGCCATTGATTTGATGAAACATGGGCAGTGCTGCAGATTCTTTAGAGATGCCGTATTGACTATCGGTATAGCGAGGTGCTAAGGTGGTTGTACGATAACGCCACCCTGTCAGTCCGTCTCCAGGATCAGAACGCGAAACCCACCCAACACCAGAGTGGTGTGAGACAGGGAGATGTCATATATTCGAAGCTATTGTTTAAAGAATTTATTCTTATTAAGTCATTTACAATTAGTCACTTATATGAGAACAAGAAGATAAATAAAAAAGAAAATTAAAACATTAAATAAAAACTAGCAGTCCCGCGAGCGCTTCCCTCGGTTTCCGTTCAGCCGTTCCTTTCATTCATAAATCCCTTTTCGGTCTCGCTCGGCGCCGAATTTCAAACAGTCGGCGGCGGCGGCGGCGGCGCGCACCTCTAATATGTATACGGTTTACGTTAATATGACCATATCTCCAATTTCAGAACTGAACTCAAGTGGCTCCCAAAGTTTCCGACGGAATACTCATAATTTATCCCTTCTTTATAACATTCTGCATACATACATTTTGTACTAGACCCCGCACACTGTGAAAAGATTTTTAGTGACAAAATGTATATGTCGCAGGCAAATCGTATAATTCGCCGTTTTACAATATGCTTAGGCAGATCGTAAAGTATGGAAACGAAAGGAACAGAATTCGCACTGTATAAGTCATGTATGTTAACTTAGGTTCAGTTTCTCATTTGCAAACGTAGATACGGAGCGAGCGGAGCGTTCCAGCCAAGCTTCATATAATAATCTGTTCAGTTATATGATAATTTCTATTCCATACTTTACGATCTGCCTAGGCATATTGTAAAACGGCGAATTAAACGATTTGCCTGCGCCATATGCACAGAGTCCGACGCGTACGAGAATTATTCTTTTGGATTTTTGACGTGACAACGTCTTATAAATTGGTTTGCCGGGTGACACTTCAAGAAACTGCGTTACGCTCCGCTCACGTTATGCGCTCACAATGAGAGCGAGTGAGAGGCACGCGGCATGGTTAGCCCGCCTAAGAGCGAGAGAGACAGACATAAAAAGTGAAAGGCACAAGTTGTCACGATTCCGGACGGTTGTCCGACACTAATTTTTTTTGTAGTATGCAGCCGGCCTGACAGTTCAAAAGTTGAAAGCTAAAGGTGCGTTCTATTCACTGCTTCAATGCGTTTGTCATAATTCAGTTTAATTAAAAAAACATAAAATCTGTACGACATACTGTTCAAATTTTGGGTCATTATCTTTGGTTAGATTATTGACATTAAGCGCATAATGTATGTACATTATGTGGGTGAACAAAACGCCACTAATAATTTGACAGATGCAATGTAAAGAAACAGTCTTTTCCGTATCACGGAACACATTCTAACTGGCTTCCAACTTATAAGGTAAGTCCCGTCACACGGGCGCTGTCTTTTTCGATGAAGCGAAAGCCTTCGACAAAGTCTGGCACAACGATTTAATTTATAAACTGTACAACTATCAGTTGCCAGACCGTACTCATCATACGAGACTATTTGTTGAACCGCAGCTTTCGCTATGGAGTTGAACGTCTTCCCCTCGTCCTGTACGAGCAGGAAACCCGGAAGGGTTCGTGCTTAACCCTATCTTGTTCCTTCTGTACAGCAACGAAATGCCTAAAACGTTAGGTACCCAACTAGCCCTCTTCGCAGACGATACCGCTATTCACACCACCGACAGGCAAGTGAGTCGAATCACTAAGAGACTCCAATCCGCAATCACTGCCCTGGGCGAATGGTTTCGGAAATGGAGAACCGAAGTGAATCCCGACAAAAGCTCTGACATTCCGTTACCGTTGGCCGCCCTCCGCTACCATCTTCCCTCTCAATCTTCGGCCGTGCCATTAGTAAAATAATAGAAAGTAAAATAGTTAGAGACCGAACCGCTTTTGTTCTCGGTCGTCTATATCCCATGATAGGCAAAAAGATGCCGCTTAGAAATAAGCTGAATCTTTACACCACTGGCATCCGCCCCATATTTTCATACGCTAGTGTATGCGTTGTCTCCAGCTTAAGACCCTAAAGCTAGACTGACCCGACAATATACCGAAGACATCCCAGACGTCAGCTTGTACAAAATAAGTATGGCCCGCAAACAGCTTAAAAACAATAAGGGACTGAGTAGCACAATAGGCATGGTGGTGCTCTCTTCCAAAAAAGGTGACAACTGCGTCTTAATAATTACAGACTCATCACATTTCTGAGCAATGTTTCATAAGCTGTTTTCGAGAGTAATCACGATTCACGAATCGCCTAGCTCGAAAATTCGACGTCTTCCAACCTTCCGAAAAGGCTATACTATACCATTCACGCCTTATTTCACCACATACACACACCGCGCCATATTATACAGAAGTCGGAAAATAATAATTGGCCTTTCTGCTTAGCGTTTGTGGACTATGAGATAGCCATTGATTTGATGAAACATGGGCAGTGCTGCAGATTCTTTAGAGATGCCGTATTGACTATCGGTATAGCGAGGTGCTAAGGTGGTTGTACGATAACGCCACCCTGTCAGTCCGTCTCCAGGATCAGAACGCGAAACCCACCCAACACCAGAGTGGTGTGAGACAGGGAGATGTCATATATTCGAAGCTATTGTTTAAAGAATTTATTCTTATTAAGTCATTTACAATTAGTCACTTATATGAGAACAAGAAGATAAATAAAAAAGAAAATTAAAACATTAAATAAAAACTAGCAGTCCCGCGAGCGCTTCCCTCGGTTTCCGTTCAGCCGTTCCTTTCATTCATAAATCCCTTTTCGGTCTCGCTCGGCGCCGAATTTCAAACAGTCGGCGGCGGCGGCGGCGGCGCGCACCTCTAATATGTATACGGTTTACGTTAATATGACCATATCTCCAATTTCAGAACTGAACTCAAGTGGCTCCCAAAGTTTCCGACGGAATACTCATAATTTATCCCTTCTTTATAACATTCTGCATACATACATTTTGTACTAGACCCCGCACACTGTGAAAAGATTTTTAGTGACAAAATGTATATGTCGCAGGCAAATCGTATAATTCGCCGTTTTACAATATGCTTAGGCAGATCGTAAAGTATGGAAACGAAAGGAACAGAATTCGCACTGTATAAGTCATGTATGTTAACTTAGGTTCAGTTTCTCATTTGCAAACGTAGATACGGAGCGAGCGGAGCGTTCCAGCCAAGCTTCATATAATAATCTGTTCAGTTATATGATAATTTCTATTCCATACTTTACGATCTGCCTAGGCATATTGTAAAACGGCGAATTAAACGATTTGCCTGCGCCATATGCACAGAGTCCGACGCGTACGAGAATTATTCTTTTGGATTTTTGACGTGACAACGTCTTATAAATTGGTTTGCCGGGTGACACTTCAAGAAACTGCGTTACGCTCCGCTCACGTTATGCGCTCACAATGAGAGCGAGTGAGAGGCACGCGGCATGGTTAGCCCGCCTAAGAGCGAGAGAGACAGACATAAAAAGTGAAAGGCACAAGTTGTCACGATTCCGGACGGTTGTCCGACACTAATTTTTTTTGTAGTATGCAGCCGGCCTGACAGTTCAAAAGTTGAAAGCTAAAGGTGCGTTCTATTCACTGCTTCAATGCGTTTGTCATAATTCAGTTTAATTAAAAAAACATAAAATCTGTACGACATACTGTTCAAATTTTGGGTCATTATCTTTGGTTAGATTATTGACATTAAGCGCATAATGTATGTACATTATGTGGGTGAACAAAACGCCACTAATAATTTGACAGATGCAATGTAAAGAAACAGTCTTTTAATAATTGCTTTCAAAATTTTATTTTTTAAAGCAATTTTTGAATTCAATAATTGTATACTATTATTGCCTTGTTGTATTTAATAAAGTTGCCACGTGTAAATTGGCCTTTACCTTACTTAGGTTTATTATCCCAAACTAGGCATAAATACATATCCTTATTTTTGTAAATTCATACATATTAATATATACACAGAAAACACCCAGTTTCTTCTGTGGGAATCGAACCCACGCCCCTCGATTGAGCAGTCGGGTTTTTACCTACCGAGCAACGAAGCTGACGATTATGCTACATCATAATAAAACAATAAAATACATATGTTTAGCATATATTTTTTTTTTCAGCATAGTACAAAACAAACTTCAAAAGTGGGTACTATTATGTACACCCTACTACAATAATTCCTGGTCCTCCTTCTACATCATACAATCCATCTGTGATCAAAAATAAAAGTTAAGTAAAAGTTGGATCTACAACCTTTTGTTACCACCACAATAAGATGCTTCTTTCCAAAAAGTGTATAATCCTGTGATGGATTTTGTTTTGGTATAGTCAAGAGCTTTTCTTAAAAACAATATAATATGAATGAACCCTCTAGGCCGGAATATAAAGTTAGTCTAATCTACCTCTTCAACTGTTGGGCCGCCATTTGACTGTTGGTACTGCTGTTGGTATCCTCCAGGCATACCTCCTGGCATGCCTCCTCCTCCAGCTCCATGCATCTTGCTCATAATTGGAGAACAAATCCGTTGAATTTCCTTTAGTTTGTGTTCATACTCAGCTTTTTCTGCTAAGCTGTTATTGTCAAGCCAGCGGAGTGCTTGGTCACACTCACGTTTAGCTGTGTTCTTGTCTTCTTCGCTTAATTTATCCCCAGCATCATCCACAGCTTGCTTTACATTGAACAAATATGATTCTAGCTGATTTCGAGCAGAAACCCTTTGACGTTGATTTTCATCCTCTTCTTTATAACGCTCAGCTTCAGAAAGCATTCGATCAATTTCAGCTTGACTTAAGCGGCCCTTATCATTTTTTATGACAATGTTCTTGCTTCGCCCAGTACTATTCTCCTTGGCAGAAACATTCAGTATGCCATTAGCGTCTAAATCAAATGTGACATCGACTTGTGGAACTCCACGGGGTGCTGGTGGTATACCGGTCAAATCAAAGGTTCCTAGTAAATTATTATCTTTAGTCATCGCCCGTTCACCTTCATAAACTTTTATAGTAACAGCAGGCTGGTTATCTGCATAAGTGGTAAAAGTCTGTGATTGCTTACAAGGTATTTTAGAGTTCCGTTCAACTATTTTTGTCATGACTCCACCAGCAGTCTCAATGCCAAGGGATAATGGTGCTACATCAACTAGTAGCACATCTTGGATCCTCGAATCTTGCGCACCACTCAGTATAGCTGCCTGTACCGCTGCACCATAAGCAACTGCTTCATCTGGGTTAATAGAAAGATTTAACTTCTTGCCACAGAAAAGATTCTGAAGCAAAGTTTGAATTTTAGGAATGCGAGTTGATCCTCCAACAAGAACAACATCATGAACTTGACTTTTGTCCAACTTCGCATCCTTCAGCGCCTTTTCAACTGGTTCTAGTGTATTTCTGAAAAGATCAGCATTGAGCTCCTCAAAGCGCGCTCGTGATACTCTTGTGTAAAAGTCGATACCTTCGTACAATGCATCGATTTCAATAGTGGCCTCCGTGCTCGATGATAACGTGCGTTTAGCGCGCTCAGCGGCGGTGCGCAGGCGGCGCAGTGCACGAGGGTTAGCACGAAGATCCTTCCTGTATTTCCGGTTAAATTCTTCGGCCAGATGATTTACTAACCTATTATCGAAATCTTCACCACCAAGATGTGTGTCGCCAGCGGTTGACTTCACTTCAAACAGGGAACCTTCGTCGATAGTGAGGATAGAGACGTCGAAGGTGCCGCCACCAAGATCGAAAATGAGAACATTGCGTTCACCCTTCAGGTTCTTGTCTAAGCCGTATGCTAGAGCGGCTGCTGTGGGCTCGTTTATGATGCGGAGGACGTTTAGCCCGGCGATAGCCCCCGCGTCCTTTGTCGCTTGACGTTGAGAGTCGTTGAAGTAGGCAGGCACAGTAATCACGGCATCGCGAACTGATGTCCCCAGATAAGCTTCAGCAGTTTCTTTCATCTTCGTCAACACCATGCTGCTGATCTCTTCCGGCGCGAATCTCTTCATCTCACCCTTAAATTCAACTTGTATCTTTGGTTTCCCGCAGTCATTGACAACTTTAAAGGGCCAGTGTTTCATGTCCGCTTGGATTTTAGGATCGTCGAACTTACGTCCGATGAGACGTTTCGCGTCAAACACGGTGTTACTGGGGTTGAGAGCTACCTGATTCTTGGCAGCATCACCAATCAGTCGTTCCGTATCCGTGAATGCAACGTAGGATGGTGTAGTTCTGTTCCCCTGGTCATTTGCAATGATGTCCACGTTCCCATGTTGATACACTCCAACACACGAGTAAGTAGTACCCAAATCAATTCCAATAGCTGGCATTTTGTTTGTTTTACAGAACGTATTCCTTCAAATCTTCAAAATAAAATATAAGTAATATTTGCACTGAACTTTCAGTCCGTTCACTTCGAGCTTATTATTTGAAATAATCATGATTCCGCGCTGACTAGCGCTTTATATATAAAACTACGTATTCCCAAAGAAACTTCAAGGCCATTCTCGAAAAGGCCAATTAAAGTGCTCGAAAGATCTAGATGTTACTAACAACGACCAATAGCAAAGCAGTATTGTAGTATTTGGCAAGCTATTGGTCATTGTAATTGCTCGGCTGTGTCGCGGTGTTGCCACAACATGAAAACTACTATCATCATGGGAATTACATTCATGATGATTATATTTTTTAAATGTAAAATGCCACATATAAAATGCTTGAGAGATAGAGCATACTCATCAGGTCATTTTATTCGACAATTCTAAATTGATACTTAACTCCATGTGTATCATTTATTTGAGCTGTTTTATAATTTATGATTATTTCGATGAGAGAACGTTTCTCTTTCCAAACTTTTGTTTACGACGCTAATGCTTATCTAGGTGTTCATCACGCTGTTTTTTATCAAAATGAATTGTTAAGATATAATTACATTATTGAATTTAAAGACAGGCAAACTTGGACAAGGTTTTTTATTTGTAGTTTTTATTTTAGTAAACTATTAGTTTTTAATTTTATTATATATTATAACTTCTAGACTTTGTTTAGTTTTTAGTACATGGAAAAGAATATACCTAATTTTTATTACTCAATTAAAGAAAATTTGCAGTGAAAAATATTGATTCTCCTAGGAACGAACAAAGACGGAAAATTTAAAACTACTGCACATTTATATAGCTCAAGGATTAAAAGATGTGTGATCTCATGAGCTATATAATAAGCATTTATTATACGCTACGATCAAAGTTGGGCACTATTTAAAAAATAATACAATGTATGCAGTTTTTTTCAAAACATGACCCGAACACAAGATCACAAATTAAGTTGACCTCCAAAATTAAGCCAAATTTTATTTTTATTTATTTATTTAAGTCGTTAATCTTATGAAAATTGAAGTTACTGAGTGAGTAACTCAAATTAAAACATTTATTGAAGAAAACTTAATTTATATAAATACAGTAAGGGTATTAAAATGGTATTTACATGTAATTACTAACCTAAATAAATATATTAAAAATAATTTAAAATTTAACTTGAGGCATAAATTTGTAATATACAGTATATTAATTACTATTTTTAATATCTAGATATTTTGAGTAAATTTAGTTTATTTGCCAATTTGGAGTAGGTACTTTATAAAGATTCATTTATTTGTAAGTTTGTTTTTACTAACACTTGACTTTATGGGTAAAATTATGTTGGTAGCGTGGCAACACATACACTCTTCCGTGATTGGTTGGTGAGAATTGGTGATTAGTGTCGCGTGCTAGAAAAAGACGAAAGATATTCCCATTATTTCTACTCAATGGTGACATAGTGCCATCTAGTAGCGAGTAGCATCTGTCTCTAGAAATTACTGGAAGGTTAGGAATATGTGTAAACAAAGCAATGTCAACAAAAAAATGTTTGATAACCTTCAATGTAACCTATGGACACGGGTCAAGGCCAATTGTTTACTCGAATTGGAAAAAGATTTCGAGTCCGCTTTAGAATTTTATTTGCATCTTTAAAATTCAGGTAAACAAACACGTGCTGGTCCTCCGCGGGCTAACCGCGTGATTTGTGTTTTCTCGTCCCATAAAAATTTGACATCCTTTTTAAATCATGTCTCTGTATCAAGCGCTGGAAGCGATCCAATACAAAAAAACATTTTGACAAACAAACTTAAAAGTCATCTTTGGTAGGTACCTATCTAAATGGTCTATAAATCTGAATCTTAGTTATATTTTATTTCGGATTATATATAGGTATTTACGGAGATTAAATTTTATTGAAACATACATTCAAACTTACAAACATCACATTTTTTTTTATACTACCAAGGTGGCAAACAAGCTTGCGGTCAGCTTAAGCAACTGAGCACAGCCAAAACATATATTTTATCCATACAATCATTCAGCGCTTTTGTTAAATCCAGGCTTCGAGTTCTGTAATCTGCCCTATGGACTGCGCAATGGGCTCACAACTGCAAAGACACATCATCTGTAGAAATTTCAACTGTCTAACTATCACGGTTCATGAGATACAGCCTGGTAACAGACGGACGGACAGCGAAGTTTTAGTAATAGGGTCCCGTTTTATACCGTTTGGGTACGGAACCCTAAAAAGACATTTTTGTTTACGTTGCATGCAACGCAGTTACGACGGGTTACCTGGGACCTTATTGGGAACAATCACAGGTTAGGTAAGTCAGACTTCCATACATTTAGTCACGAATTCCAGAGTCCGAATGGCTCAAGACTATTTTTCTATCCGGAAAATGATATGGAATAATTTGTATCCGATTCCCACGGAAATATTTTTAACCGACTTCAAAAAAGGAGGTGGTTCTAAATTCGGTTGTATGTTTTATTTTTGCAACGATTGTATCAGTGAATGTTGCTGCGCAAACGTCAGGATCTTGAGCTATAGCAGAGTTGCCTCCATGGATACGACGCATTCAATTCACGCTATTCATCCCAATTTGCCGACTTATAATGCCACCCACAACGCTAATTAGTTGGCTAAGATGTAATGGTTTGTGTGCATGGCACTTTAGTCTGGACGAGACAGTGGTCTGAGGAGACAAGACATGCATCCACTAAGACTGTATGTCTGCCTGGACGTGTAATCAGCAGAAGGTCCAGTTAGAGCTCGTATGGTCGATATATTGGAATGGTGTGACGTACGAAACTAGCGACCCAACACCCAAGGTCAAAAGGTCAGAAAATTTTGTTTCACAGTTCCCACTGTATTAAATAAATAAAACGAGTTTAACGAACAATTGACTGCCACAGGAGAAACCCGCAAAGGGCGAGTCAGACTCGCGCAGCGAGGGTTCCGCACCACCACAGTGCGTACGAGCTACTTGAACTTGACCAATTTTACTATCTATAGTAAAACCTATAGAACTTGGACTATAATTCTATTAAGTTTGATGATTGCATGTATTACTGTTTTTATGATAGGGCAACAACAACAAAAACAAGTTTTTTATAGACGGGAGATCTTCAATTTTTACTTTCTTTGTTATTTGTTAGATAACCTGCCATAATAACATATATTCCGTGAAAATTTCATGTTTTTACCGAGGCTTTACAAAACACAAACGCTATTGCTGAAATTAGTTAAATATACAATTTTGTTTAAATATTTTCGCTATCTACTGGTAGTTAAGTTAGTTATCGTTAAACTGCTAGCACTAATTGTTAGAGAGTACGTAAAAAAGTGATAAATGTAGTTATGTTTGAAAGAACTAACATGTGAAACACAGCGGTGATATTTAACAAAAGACTTCAAAAAAAAAAAAAAAACTGTCTGGCACATGTCTAGCAAAACCAAATAAACATACTTGGCAGCTATCCAAATTGCATTTTTTTTTTGTGTACTTCAAAATTTAAATTGACATTATCTTGTTCTGCTTTTAATATTTGTTAGCCGGATAATTGAATACTAGTAGAAACGAATAAACCACCGTTTTCGGTTGATTCTATCAGTTATAAAAAAACCACTCCCATGTTTACTTGTACGCACTTGAATAATTGGGTTCTCGTCGTTCTCATCTCAGTTTTTCCGTATGAGAAATACAAAAGCTGTTTTTGAGCTTAGCCATAGTCTTTTATACCAAAAGAAAGCTATTTTATATAGCGTGACTCATCTATGGTGGTATTCTACAACACATTTAATTACCTATTTATGATTATCTAAGTACGGGTTTCGGAGTGACTTTTGCATGTCTGTTTTTATGACACCTTTATTAAATGTACCTATTGTATTTACCTGCAACGTTATTCTTTAAAAAAAACGAATTACGGGCATGTGTGATTGATGGTTGACATTATAGGACCATAGAAATACTCAAAACGCGTTTTCTCGGAATTACCTTTAATGCACTTAACATGTTTTGGAAGTACCTATAGCGACGAAATAATATAGACTGACGTGATCGTTTAAACTCTAGAATTCTAGTAGAATTTCTAGATCATCTTCACTATTGAGAAGATGAAGTAGAAATTTCTAGATCATCTTCACTATTGATTGCACAGTAAAAAAATAGATGCGCGCGCACCCCATTCGTCACCTGCGAAATAATCTATTCTAAATAAATAAATTATTCTCTACTGCCATTCACTAAAGTTTACTTTTATTTGAAGAGAATTCTGTGATACGTAGTAATGTGATAGTACTCAAGATATTGTGCACGTTCTCGATGCTTCATGAAGGACAATTGAAGGACTATTGGTATTGAAGACTATAGCAATGAAGGGCATCAAGGGCGGGCATATTGCATAAAGTGTATGTACGAGACGATCAGGGCTTCCCAACTGTAGGTTCTGTTGAAGTTTTTTTTAATAGTTAATTTTAATAGTGGAGTAATTAGAGTTTATATTAATGAAGTCGGCTTACATATTTTAATACAGAGACAAGACAAATTGAAACCTGTGTGATACGTACCATTTCCTATGATATGGTTTATTTATTATTGTTGTTCAAAGTTAGGTTTTTACATTAAATTTCAATGTCATGGTTACTCAGAACACCAATTTATGTTTGAAATACGAGTTTGGATGTTTGTATTGCCAATAATATAGAGCTAAATTTTTTGATGGATGTTTTAATTACCAATCACCAAAATTACCTATAGGTAGCTAACGAACCTAGTGAAAATCTATGTAGATGGGTATGTGCTGATAGAAAGGAACAACCTTTCTAATTGTTTGCAGACCAAACTAATATCTATCATTGGTCTTCTAGTTTCTTAGTTGGCGTCTATATCTTTTCAGATTATCCAGTACGCTTATCTCGCAAAAATATTTGATACCCGTGTACCTAGATCCAGATAGTGTCAAATAAATTTCCGAGTCGTATATCCTTGTATATTTGATTCTCTACGGCTTGTCTGTAACCACCTTCCTTATTCGGCTTAAGTCTTCCCTGTGTAATTGATGTTTTCTGTTTGAAATTTTTTCTACTTAATATGTGCTATATAACACGAAACAGTTAAAAATAATACAAACCGGCCCAAAAAAATTGAGAGGACTTCTTTGTTTTGTATTGAAAACATATTAAGTAGGAAAAATACTAAACGATAAACCACTATTACTTTTTCAAGCTGTATTAAATAAACATATCTGTGTTGACAGTAATATTTAATTTAAGGCAAAATGAATGGTAGGAAATTAATAAAAAAACATGAAAACCCGCAGTTTTGCATGCTCGAAAGCCTTAATAAACAAAATATTTCAGTAAAATAATTAAAGAATAACGACAAGTAATGGCTGTACTTTCGTTATTTAATGTAGACAGTAGTTGGAGTGAATAATACAACGGAAGATGATTACTGTTGTATATTGCCAGATATGTTTACAGTATTTCGGCTTTCTGAAGACTCTTAATATCAAAACACTTACTGCTTAAATACATAGATAAAGTAATTGAACGTGCTTACATCTACCATTTCCTTACTACGTGCTTATGATTTAAATGTGATGCCATTTTATAAGTAGGCTGTTCATTAGCCCTTGTATTTTGTTTATTCCATACTTATTCTTCTTCCTACAAAAGATAATAACGATCTATTTCACAGTTATAGAACGAACATATTATTGAAACTACTTTGTGGTATATGTAACTAAAAACAAAATTAAGTTAAAAACTAAATAGAAAATTTTGTGTATTCTCTTATTATGACCTGTAAAATATTATGTATATAAAGGTTAACACATAAAATACTTATTTTTAGGGTTTGTGAATCACCAAAACATATGTTTTTAAAGTAATATTTTTACAAATGGCAACGCTTGTAAAATATTTGTCGTAATAATAAATACTGCTATTTTTAGATTTTCTTAACTTTTTTATAGTTATATGTGAATTATTTTTTTGTACCACTAAGGTGGCAAAGAATCTTACGTCCCGCCTGATGTTGACTGACTGTACATAAAAGGTTCAAAAAATAGTACCTATTTAATAACTTTGACGATTTAAAAGTGTTTTTAAAAACCTGATTTGAATAAAAAAAAATTACTTTGACTTCTTTTTTTGTGAAGACAACTCATGCGGTGTGTCCGCGCATGGAAAGTCATAATGTGGGCGTTTTTATATAATTCCATTCAACTACAATTCAGACGCGGGTTTTATTCCACGCGAGAAAATGTGGCTGGCCTCCTTTTTAAAATGCGCGGTGAATAAAAACAGCAATGTGAACGCTTCTATTGTGATACATACAACACATTTTCAGCGAAAATAAAATCACTCGCAAAAAACGCAGTGTTTTATTTGGCGTGCGTTGGGTTGAGAAGCTCTGACAAAAAATAAGCAAGTCTACGTAGTTCGAGAAATTTCTACTCGATACCAGATGGCGCTGTGAAGCGCATATATAAGCGAGAACTTCAACGAACCTGCATAGTATTTGAACGAATTTCAGTAATTGGACCGATTCCAAGCTCTGTTTTGCAATATTCATTCAATTGTTGATATTTAATTTTGCGCAGAAAAATGTCTCTGATACCGTATTTGTTTGACGACTGGGGTTTCAGACGCCCTCATCGTCTCCTGGACCAAGATTTTGGAATGGCTTTATCTCCGGACGATATGCTGACTGCTGTTGTTCAACCATTGCTGCAAAGAGATTACTACAGACCCTGGCGTCACCTTGCAGCTGCTGCACGAGATGTTGGGTCAAGTATAAAAGCCGACAAAGACAAGTTCCAAATCAACTTGGACGTTCAACATTTTGCACCAGAAGAAATCTCCGTAAAGACAGCTGATGGATTCATAGTGGTGGAAGGCAAACACGAGGAGAAGAAGGATGAACATGGCTACATATCTCGACAGTTTGTGCGAAAATATGCACTTCCCGAAGGAACAACACCGGAGACTGTGGAGTCAAAACTTTCTTCGGATGGTGTGCTTACTATCGTAGCTCCAAGGAATGTTCCCGAAGCGATCAAGGGTGAAAGAAGTGTGCCTATAGCCCAAACTGGTCCTGTTCGTAAGGAAATTAAAGATCAAAGTGAAGTTCCCAATTCGAAGTAAATCTAGACTGGCTGTCTTTAGAATTTTAAGGTAAATCTCAATCATATTTTTCCCCTACAAGTTACAACCTTCGGTGCACCAAATATTCATAACTATACACGTTTTGCTACTTTAAATTCGTTGTTATTACTATTAATTGCTATTCATCATTGTCGCAAAATGCATATTTATTCAGTTAATTTTTAAATACCGATGTAGGTTTTGTTTTCTATATTTAATACATATAAAAACAATCCACTGTCATTTTACTGATGAATTTGCGTTTTGTGACTAGTAAATACTTAATATATTATGAAATAACACGTTTTTAGTGGCAAAATGTCTAGCTAAAGATATTAATATAAATGTAACGTAGTTTGTATAAAAAAGATGTTTATAGGCATCTCGTATGTAGGTATGTTGTTCTATGTACATAAACACGACTGATTGTAATTTAAGTTTGTATTCTTATTGTTATCTGTATGAAATAAAATTTCTTATAAATGACATTGTGGTTTTACTTATGCAAACTAGTCCGTAGGACATAAGAGGCTATTGGAATAAATAGTATTCCATTTTGTTTGTCATAACTTTTTGACGGCTACGTTTACGTAACATTAGGATATGTTTAGGTACTAAATGTTTACATATATAATGACATTAGTAATACTCTATAAAACTTCTTAAAATGCGAAGTGACCCGCCATACTGACGTCGGAATGGCGGGCAACTTTATATTAAATTTTTTCGTTACACAGAAAGGTACAAATTATTTAAACAAAGCTAAGGTACCAATTAGGTATTATGTAATTTCAATAAGGAATTCTTACCTCGACCCGCCATCCTGACGGACACCAGCCTCAGAGTTCGTGCTGATCCATGACTTGGGCGAAACTCTAAGCGCAAGACGTGACACACCTAACATCCACATAGGGATATTCTAAACCTCTGGTAGTACCACTGATATCTTCCTTACGGAATGTGACATCCAACCTCGGCATTCTCACGGGGATATCCTAATTTAATAGAGGTAAGCACACTGAAGAGTAGTGCACTCCCGGTTGTTAATGCCTTACTGAACCAGGTATATATATTGTAGTCTTTGTACTGACCATCTGTATGACAGGCATCTATCGATCAAGTTCTATCTTTTCGAGTGTCCGAATTCGGAAATGATCTATTTTCAAAAAACTACCTAACGGTTCTCTCTTTGCCGATTATAGGTAAGAACTTTTTTTACGAAAGGTTCGTCCCAGTACCTATATATGAAGCTTATAAAATCCAAAGCAGCAGGCTGATGATGCTCTATTACCCATAAATCATCAATAAATACACAAACCGGTTGGTCAGTCAGGTTCACCATGGAGTTTCAGGAAGGAAGGAAGGACATGGTTCAATGAACGATGTTTACCTAAGGCAGGGGCTATCAACCGAGACAAAACAAAAAAATGTTTTTATTTAAATTGTTATGCTGTTATTCCATTAGTGTTTTTATGACGGACGAAATTATTTTATAGCTGACGTTAGATATTTTAATGCAATTTGGGTCAAGAATATATAACAATATTTAAGAGGCAGTAGTATGTGACAGAAAACTTAAGTAAAAACAAGGATGCCGCGATATGTTACAGAGCGTGCGTGAGTAATGCAGCTACATGACAACTCACTGAGATTTTCATTGAAATACATGAAATACCTATATTAATAGTTTATGATATGAATTATTTCTGCTCAGCGGATCCTATGAAATCTTTGCCAAAAAAAAGTAATTAGGTAGTAAACAAAGCCTCTTAAGGTTTACATTTGCCGAATTAATCTCTACAGAAATGATAACAAAAAAGCCCGCCGTCCACAGATGACTTTACGTCTTGATACCGTGTCTGAAACATCAAACGGAGTATTTGCGAGCCATTACCATTGATGAAACCCTTTTTGTTTTCGACAATGGCTAATACGTCTTATCATTTTTTCTTGCGTAATTTCAGTGTCGCTAATCTTAAAATGATTACCCCAAATTGGGGAGTTTTACTTATGATGACCCCTGTGGTGACACATTACTTGAAATATTGAGATAGAACGTAAACCTATGCTATGAAGGTAGCAATTCGTACCGGTGTGAAGTTAGCGGCCTAAGTTAGCGGCCTTTTATAATCCGACCAAATTAAAGAGTAAAGGATTTTAATGAAATAATTTACTGAATTGAACGGATATAACATTAAATAGACCAAAATAATGAGAAACCGGTCAAAAATTAAACAAATATATATATAATTTAAATAATAAAAAATTAAAGTAAAAGAAAATTTCACAATGTGATACTTATCGACCTAAAAGTTCATCATAAAAATACGGTAACACTTAGTGACGCATATCAAATTGAGCCTCTTTAAACCAGAAACCATATCAAGTTTTCAAATCACACCTATCTTGGGGTTAACTGTGAGAAAAATGGTTAGCGGCGTAAAAAATATTTTCTTTTAAAATTTCAAACACACCGTAAATCTGTTGGTTAATGAAAAAGTAACAATCAAAGGCTGTTAAAACAAGCATTTTGTATTGTTCTTATTAATAAATATTGCTACATGTGTAATACCTCTCCTATTTAAATAATAAAAAAATAAAAGTTGAAGAAAATTTCACAATTTGATATTTATTGGCATAAAAAGTCATCATGAAAATGCGGTAACACTTAGTGACGCATATCAAATTGAGCCTCTTTAAACCAGAAACCATATCAAGTTTTCAAATCACACCTATCTCGGGGTTAACTGTGAGAAAAGTGGTTAGCGGCGTAAAAAATATTTTCTTTCAAAATTTCAAACACACCGTAAATCTGTTGGTTAAGGAAAAAGTTACAATCAAATGCTGTTGAAACAAGCATTTTGTATTGTTCTTATTAATAAATATTGCTGCATGTGTAATACCTCTTCTATTTAAATAATAAAAAAATAAAAGTTGAAGAAAATTTCACAATGTGATATTTATTGGCATAAAAAGTCATCATGAAAATGCGGTAACACTTAGTGACGCATATCAAATTGAGCCTCTTTAAACCAGAAACCTTATCAAGTTTTCAAATCACACCTATCTTGGGGTTAACTGTGAGAAAAATGGTTAGCGGCGTAAAAATTATTTTCTTTCAAAATTTCAAACACACCGTAAATCTGTTGGTTAAGGAAAAAGTTACAATCAAATGCTGTTGAAACAAGCATTTTGTATTGTTCTTATTAATAAATATTGCCACTTGTGTAATACCTCTTCTATTTAAATAATAAAAAAATAAAAGTTGAAGAAAATTTCACAATTTGATATTTATTGGCATAAAAAGTCATCATGAAAATGCGGTAACACTTAGTGACGCATATCAAATTGAGCCTCTTTAAACCAGAAACCATATCAAGTTTTCAAATCACACCTATCTCGGGGTTAACTGTGAGAAAAATGGTTAGCGGCGTAAAAAATATTTTCTTTCAAAATTTCAAACACACCGTAAATCTGTTGGTTAATGAAAAAGTAACAATCAAAGGCTGTTGAAACAAGCATTTTGTATTCTTCTTATTAATAAATATTGCTACATGTGTAATACCTCTCCTATTTAAATAATAAAAAAATAAAAGTTGAAGAAAATTTCACAATGTGATATTTATTGGCATAAAAAGTCATCATGAAAATGCGGTAACACTTAGTGACGCATATCAAATTGAGCCTCTTTAAACCAGAAACCTTATCAAGTTTTCAAATCACACCTATCTTGGGGTTAACTGTGAGAAAAATGGTTAGCGGCGTAAAAATTATTTTCTTTCAAAATTTCAAACACACCGTAAATCTGTTGGTTAAGGAAAAAGTTACAATCAAATGCTGTTGAAACAAGCATTTTGTATTGTTCTTATTAATAAATATTGCCACTTGTGTAATACCTCTTCTATTTAAATAATAAAAAAATAAAAGTTGAAGAAAATTTCACAATTTGATATTTATTGGCATAAAAAGTCATCATGAAAATGCGGTAACACTTAGTGACGCATATCAAATTGAGCCTCTTTAAACCAGAAACCATATCAAGTTTTCAAATCACACCTATCTCGGGGTTAACTGTGAGAAAAATGGTTAGCGGCGTAAAAAATATTTTCTTTCAAAATTTCAAACACACCGTAAATCTGTTGGTTAATGAAAAAGTAACAATCAAAGGCTGTTGAAACAAGCATTTTGTATTCTTCTTATTAATAAATATTGCTACATGTGTAATACCTCTCCTATTTAAATAATAAAAAAATAAAAGTTGAAGAAATTTTCACAATGCGATATTTATTACCATAAAAAGTCATCATGAAAATGCGGTAACACTTAGTGACGCATATCAAATTGAGCCTCTTTAAACCAGAAACCATATCAAGTTTTCAAATCACACCTATCTCGGGGTTAACTGTGAGAAAAGTGGTTAGCGGCGTAAAAAATATTTTCTTTCAAAATTTCAAACACACCGTAAATCTGTTGGTTAAGGAAAAAGTTACAATCAAATGCTGTTGAAACAAGCATTTTGTATTGTTCTTATTAATAAATATTGCTGCATGTGTAATACCTCTTCTATTTAAATAATAAAAAAATAAAAGTTGAAGAAAATTTCACAATTTGATATTTATTGGCATAAAAAGTCATCATGAAAATGCGGTAACACTTAGTGACGCATATCAAATTGAGCCTCTTTAAACCAGAAACCATATCAAGTTTTTAAATCACACCTATCTCGGGGTTAACTGTGAGAAAAATGGTTAGCGGCGTAAAAAATATTTTCTTTTGAAATTTCAAACACACCGTAAATCTGTTGGTTAAGGAAAAAGTTACAATCAAATGCTGTTGAAACAAGCATTTTGTATTGTTCTTATTAATAAATATTGCTGCATGTGTAATACCTCTTCTATTTAAATAATAAAAAAAATGAAAGTTGAAGAAAATTTCACAATGTGATATTTATTGGCATAAAAAGTCATCATGAAAATGCGGTAACACTTAGTGACGCATATCAAATTGAGCCTCTTTAAACCAGAAACCATATCAAGTTTTCAAATCACACCTATCTTGGGGTTAACTGTGAGAAAAGTGGTTAGCGGCGTAAAAAATATTTTCTTTCAAAATTTCAAACACACCGTAAATCTGTTGGTTAAGGAAAAAGTTACAATCAAATGCTGTTGAAACAAGCATTTTGTATTGTTCTTATTAATAAATATTGCTGCATGTGTAATACCTCTTCTATTTAAATAATAAAAAAATAAAAGTTGAAGAAAATTTCACAATTTGATATTTATTGGCATAAAAAGTCATCATGAAAATGCGGTAACACTTAGTGACGCATATCAAATTGAGCCTCTTTAAACCAGAAACCATATCAAGTTTTTAAATCACACCTATCTCGGGGTTAACTGTGAGAAAAATGGTTAGCGGCGTAAAAAATATTTTCTTTTGAAATTTCAAACACACCGTAAATCTGTTGGTTAAGGAAAAAGTTACAATCAAATGCTGTTGAAACAAGCATTTTGTATTGTTCTTATTAATAAATATTGCTGCATGTGTAATACCTCTTCTATTTAAATAATAAAAAAATAAAAGTTGAAGAAAATTTCACAATTTGATATTTATTGGCATAAAAAGTCATCATGAAAATGCGGTAACACTTAGTGACGCATATCAAATTGAGCCTCTTTAAACCAGAAACCATATCAAGTTTTTAAATCACACCTATCTCGGGGTTAACTGTGAGAAAAATGGTTAGCGGCGTAAAAAATATTTTCTTTTGAAATTTCAAACACACCGTAAATCTGTTGGTTAAGGAAAAAGTTACAATCAAATGCTGTTGAAACAAGCATTTTGTATTGTTCTTATTAATAAATATTGCTGCATGTGTAATACCTCTTCTATTTAAATAATAAAAAAAATTAAAGTTGAAGAAAATTTCACAATGTGATATTTATTGGCATAAAAAGTCATCATGAAAATGCGGTAACACTTAGTGACGCATATCAAATTGAGCCTCTTTAAACCAGAAACCATATCAAGTTTTCAAATCACACCTATCTTGGGGTTAACTGTGAGAAAAATGGTTAGCGGCGTAAAAAATATTTTCTTTTGAAATTTCAAACACACCGTAAATCTGTTGGTTAAGGAAAAAGTTACAATCAAATGCTGTTGAAACAAGCATTTTGTATTGTTCTTATTAATAAATATTGCCACTTGTGTAATACCTCTTCTATTTAAATAATAAAAAAATAAAAGTTGAAGAAAATTTCACAATTTGATATTTATTGGCATAAAAAGTCATCATGAAAATGCGGTAACACTTAGTGACGCATATCAAATTGAGCCTCTTTAAACCAGAAACCATATCAAGTTTTCAAATCACACCTATCTTGGGGTTAACTGTGAGAAAAATGGTTAGCGGCGTAAAAATTATTTTCTTTGAAAATTTCAAACACACCGTAAATCTGTTGGTTAAGGAAAAAGTTACAATCAAATGCTGTTGAAACAAGCATTTTGTATTGTTCTTATTAATAAATATTGCCACTTGTGTAATACCTCTTCTATTTAAATAATAAAAAAATAAAAGTTGAAGAAAATTTCACAATTTGATATTTATTGGCATAAAAAGTCATCATGAAAATGCGGTAACACTTAGTGACGCATATCAAATTGAGCCTCTTTAAACCAGAAACCATATCAAGTTTTCAAATCACACCTATCTCGGGGTTAACTGTGAGAAAAGTGGTTAGCGGCGTAAAAAATATTTTCTTTCAAAATTTCAAACACACCGTAAATCTGTTGGTTAATGAAAAAGTAACAATGAAAGGCTGTTGAAACAAGCATTTTGTATTGTTCTTATTAATAAATATTGCTACATGTGTAATACCTCTCCTATTTAAATAATAAAAAAATAAAAGTTTAAGAAATTTTCACAATGCGATATTTATTACCATAAAAAGTCATCATGAAAATGCGGCAACACTTAGTGACGCATATCAAATTGAGCCTCTTTAAACCAGAAACCATATCAAGTTTTCATATCACACCTATCTCGGGGTTAACTGCAAGAAAAATGGTTAGCGGCGTAAAAAATATTTTCTTTCATAATTTCAAACACACCGTAAATCTGTTAGTTGAGGAAAAAGTTACAATCAAATGCTGTTGAAACAAGCATTTTGTATTGTTCTTATTAATTAATATTGCCACTTGTGTAATACCTCTTCTATTTAAATAATAAAAAAATAAAAGTTGAAGAAAATTTCACAATGTGATATTTATTGGCATAAAAAGTCATCATGAAAATGCGGTAACACTTAGTGACGCATATCAAATTGAGCCTCTTTAAACCAGAAACCATATCAAGTTTTCAAATCACACCTATCTCGGGGTTAACTGTGAGAAAAATGGTTAGCGGCCTAAAAATTATTTTCTTTCAAAATTTCAAACACACCGTAAATCTGTTGGTTAAGGAAAAAGTTACAATCAAATGCTGTTGAAACAAGCATTTTGTATTGTTATTATTAATAAATATTGCTACATGTGTAATACCTCTCCTATTTAAATAATAAAAAAATAAAAGTTTAAGAAATTTTCACAATGCGATATTTATTACCATAAAAAGTCATCATGAAAATGCGGCAACACTTAGTGACGCATATCAAATTGAGCCTTTTTAAACCAGAAACCATATCAAGTTTTCATATCACACCTATCTCGGGGTTAACTGCAAGAAAAATGGTTAGCGGCGTAAAAAAAAATTTTCTTTCATAATTTCAAACACACCGTAAATCTGTTAGTTGAGGAAAAAGTTACAATCAAATGCTGTTGAAACAAGCATTTTGTATTGTTCTTATTAATTAATATTGCCACTTGTGTAATACCTCTTCTATTTAAATAATAAAAAAATAAAAGTTTAAGAAATTTTCACAATGCGATATTTATTACCATAAAAAGTCATCATGAAAATGCGGTAACACTTAGTGACGCATATCAAATTGAGCCTTTTTAAACCAGAAACCATATCAAGTTCTCAAATCACACCTATCTCGGGGTTAACTGTGAGAAAAATGGTTAGCGGCGTAAAAATTATTTTCTTTCAAAATTTCAAACACACCGTAAATCTGTTAGTTGAGGAAATAAATGTCAAAGAAAATTTGACCATGTGATACATATCGGCCTAAAAGTTTTTGATAAAAATGCGGTTTCACTTAGTGACGCATATTAAATGCAGCCTTTTTAAACACACACCTATCTCGATTTTATGACAAAAATGGTTAGTGGCCTAAATAATTTATTTGTTTAAATTTCTGCACAACACACAACACAAAGAAACAAATATTTCGATTGGTATAAAACCATTCAAAAACTCATTAAGACAAAAAAAAAAACATTTTTTTTTTATTTCTGTGTTGCAAGCGTCTGCGGTGACCGCTCACCATGGGGCGAACCGTAAGCTTGTTTGCCACCTTAGTGATGTAAAGAAACAAACGTTATACGTATCGGCCTACAAGTAATTTTCATCAAAATTAAGTCTTATTTTTTGATTTTTTTTCATTAGGGTCTTAAAGCAAGCTTTCTAATTTTGGTTAAAAAAAAATTTTGATTGAAATATTCCTTTATTTTCTTCGTTTTTTTTTTTTCATTTCTTGTAATTTTTATCAATTTTACCACTGCTGTTATCGGAACATTAACTACCCATAAAGTAATGATTTCATTTATACACTTTGCATTGTTTGCCTTAATTTTTTGGCTTAAAACAAATATTTTGATTGAAATATGCTAACAATAATTTTTTTTTTTTATAAAATATCTTTTCATTGAGTTTTATTGAGTTTTTTTTTTGTTTTTTTTTTTGTGTTTGAATGATACCGGTATATAAATATATTCTTTTGTTACTATTGTCGATATTCAAAGGCCTAACTACTGTCCCCGTGGCATCGAAATGAAGTAAAGGAAGCTTAATCCGTTTTAAAACTTGTATTTGTTCTTTGCTGTAGATTTTTATACATAAAGGGAAAGATAATTCTTTGATATAATGGTAATGATCTTTTTGAAATAAATATAGATCAAGTACATCGTTTTGTGACCTGTCATTCAAAGCTAATGACTCCGATCTAATTTTCCTAAGAGTTTCATCTGATTTTATACTCATGAGATTTTTGGTTTTTTCTAAATATTTTAAATCTATTTTTATTAATTCTCGATTTTTATGTATTATCGGTTTAGTAGCTAAAGATTATTTCTGAAAATTGATCTTTCTATTCCACGAACTTGATTTGTTAGTAAGTTTGTATGAGAATTTTTTTTATCTTGGCTGTAAACCGTTATTTTTTTTACGGTTCAAATAAATTGTGAATTTTTTGCATGAACTGTGTTTGCAGTTGGCTTTTATGGCGATTCTATTGTCCTTTAGGTATTTTTTGTATTTCAGTATTAGTATGCAAGTATTAATTATATTTTTCTGCACAGTTTTCTTTATAATATACGAATACGTATTTAGATTTAATTTCCCTTTGAAAAACATTGCTTCCCAAAGCTTATTATCAATTATGCATGAGCCTTCAAAATGCACACATTTTTCTTTTTTATTAATACTATTTACGTTTTCTGTTCCTTTTGGTAAAACTGACACTATGTGTCTAGACATTGACAAAGCCATTATTTCTTGAGGTATTGTAGTAGTTTCTGGCGATACATCATTTTCGCAAATGAAACTGGATTCTTTTTGTGTGAACGTATCATCCACTAGCGGTGAATCTTCATCATTGGTGATTTCTGCCTTAACGTGTTCCTCCCAGTAAAATTTTTTAGTTTCCTTATAGCTCGAAGTATTCCTTGTATCAAGTAGTATATCCATAGATTTTGTAGTAGAAAAGTGATTATGATAACTCCTAGCTTCATTTTCAAAATTATTATTAAATGTTTCAGGACCAATATTTATTTTTAATTTTTTAATCCTAAGTTTATGGTGTGCTGCTTTCCAAACCTAATGCAGCCTTAAGCGATTTTTTATATTTTTTTTTATTTTAAAAGCAGAACATAGAACATTGTAAATTATAGAATCAATTTTTCGAGGCGACTCCGGTGTTGTTAAAAGAGAAATCTTGTTCGATTGTAGTATATTTGTGACTGAGGTCTCTGATATTACATTGCAAACGGTAACTTCTTCTTTAAAGTGTAGGTTTCGGAATTGCAGATTTTTGTTGATTATATGGTAAAGATACTGATAATTCTTGTACTTCTTGCAGTTGATAGATTTAGATATAATTTTACAATCATCTATAGTAACTACATCCTCCTTTTTTAAAAGCGGGTTTATCTTTGCAACTTGTTGTGAAATTTCGTAAAAAGCTTTTTCTTTGGATGCATACATTTTTGTAGAAATATAAGGATAATATTATCCTTAATACTTGATTATATTTAACAAAAATACAAATTAACAATAGAAAATCAATATTAATTTTTAAATCGATTACTTGAAAGCCGTATTTTTATTTATTTGTTGTAAAAAACACTAAAACAAGAAAATAATTTGTTATGATTTCACAACATTACCCTACTCTAACTAAATCACTTTAACACTTGCTAATCAAAAAGATATATTTACTAGAATAAAGAAGTCATTAAATTTTATAACAAAAAAAGCATAAATCGCTTAAAACCAAGAATGTGTTATAATATTTAGGTGTTTTAATTATACTTAACAATAATACTAATTTAAAATAGAAAAAGAAATTTAAATAATCACAGCCGATCACAGCGAAGCGATGAAATGGCTGGTTAATTGTCTAGTATTAGGTGAAACAAATAGTACGGATTAACACCATAATAATTGATCTGGCACCTTCAGACACTACGAATGGTGCGTGCGCACGTCACGTCACGCCACGCATCTGATCTGCACCGGCCTTTATTTCAAAGAAAATCTTCGCTCGCATTGATGACCAGACCTATTACATTTTAGTATATAAAATATATATAAATAAAAATTAAGGTATATTTTGTGTACAGGTAACAGGTGCGTTTGAGTATATAATTGTTTAGTTAGGTTCGTGTATTTCATTATTGTAATTACAATAGTCTTAATAGGTTTATATCACAACTGAATTTGTAGGTAATAAATAATTGTTTTTAATTATTTTTTGATGTTAGTGAAATCCTTCTTTCATACAAAAAATACGGCTGTGATTATTTAATTTTCTTTTTCTATTTTAAATTAGTATTATTGTTAAGTATAATTAAAACACCTAAATATTATAACACATTCTTGGTTTTAAGCGATTTATGCTTTTTTTGTTATAAAATTTAATGACTTCTTTATTCTAGTAAATATATCTTTTTGATTAGCAAGTGTTAAAGTGATTTAGTTAGAGTAGGGTAATGTTGTGAAATCATAACAAATTATTTTCTTGTTTTAGTGTTTTTTACAACAAATAAATAAAAATACGGCTTTCAAGTAATCGATTTAAAAATTAATATTGATTTTCTATTGTTAATTTGTATTTTTGTTAAATATAATCAAGTATTAAGGATAATATTATCCTTATATTTCTACAAAAATGTATGCATCCAAAGAAAAAGCTTTTTACGAAATTTCACAACAAGTTGCAAAGATAAACCCGCTTTTAAAAAAGGAGGATGTAGTTACTATAGATGATTGTAAAATTATATCTAAATCTATCAACTGCAAGAAGTACAAGAATTATCAGTATCTTTACCATATAATCAACAAAAATCTGCAATTCCGAAACCTACACTTTAAAGAAGAAGTTACCGTTTGCAATGTAATATCAGAGACCTCAGTCACAAATATACTACAATCGAACAAGATTTCTCTTTTAACAACACCGGAGTCGCCTCGAAAAATTGATTCTATAATTTACAATGTTCTATGTTCTGCTTTTAAAATAAAAAAAAATATAAAAAATCGCTTAAGGCTGCATTAGGTTTGGAAAGCAGCACACCATAAACTTAGGATTAAAAAATTAAAAATAAATATTGGTCCTGAAACATTTAATAATAATTTTGAAAATGAAGCTAGGAGTTATCATAATCACTTTTCTACTACAAAATCTATGGATATACTACTTGATACAAGGAATACTTCGAGCTATAAGGAAACTAAAAAATTTTACTGGGAGGAACACGTTAAGGCAGAAATCACCAATGATGAAGATTCACCGCTAGTGGATGATACGTTCACACAAAAAGAATCCAGTTTCATTTGCGAAAATGATGTATCGCCAGAAACTACTACAATACCTCAAGAAATAATGGCTTTGTCAATGTCTAGACACATAGTGTCAGTTTTACCAAAAGGAACAGAAAACGTAAATAGTATTAATAAAAAAGAAAAATGTGTGCATTTTGAAGGCTCATGCATAATTGATAATAAGCTTTGGGAAGCAATGTTTTTCAAAGGGAAATTAAATCTAAATACGTATTCGTATATTATAAAGAAAACTGTGCAGAAAAATATAATTAATACTTGCATACTAATACTGAAATACAAAAAATACCTAAAGGACAATAGAATCGCCATAAAAGCCAACTGCAAACACAGTTCATGCAAAAAATTCACAATTTATTTGAACCGTAAAAAAAATAACGGTTTACAGCCAAGATAAAAAAAATTCTCATACAAACTTACTAACAAATCAAGTTCGTGGAATAGAAAGATCAATTTTCAGAAATAATCTTTAGCTACTAAACCGATAATACATAAAAATCGAGAATTAATAAAAATAGATTTAAAATATTTAGAAAAAACCAAAAATCTCATGAGTATAAAATCAGATGAAACTCTTAGGAAAATTAGATCGGAGTCATTAGCTTTGAATGACAGGTCACAAAACGATGTACTTGATCTATATTTATTTCAAAAAGATCATTACCATTATATCAAAGAATTATCTTTCCCTTTATGTATAAAAATCTACAGCAAAGAACAAATACAAGTTTTAAAACGGATTAAGCTTCCTTTACTTCATTTCGATGCCACGGGGACAGTAGTTAGGCCTTTGAATATCGACAATAGTAACAAAAGAATATATTTATATACCGGTATCATTCAAACACAAAAAAAAAACAAAAAAAAAACTCAATAAAACTCAATGAAAAGATATTTTATAAAAAAAAAAATTATTGTTAGCATATTTCAATCAAAATATTTGTTTTAAGCCAAAAAATTAAGGCAAACAATGCAAAGTGTATAAATGAAATCATTACTTTATGGGTAGTTAATGTTCCAATAACAGCAGTGGTAAAATTGATAAAAATTACAAGAAATGAAAAAAAAAAAACGAAGAAAATAAAGGAATATTTCAATCAAAATTTTTTTTTAACCAAAATTAGAAAGCTTGCTTTAAGACCCTAATGAAAAAAAATCAAAAAATAAGACTTAATTTTGATGAAAATTACTTGTAGGCCGATACGTATAACGTTTGTTTCTTTACATCACTAAGGTGGCAAACAAGCTTACGGTTCGCCCCATGGTGAGCGGTCACCGCAGACGCTTGCAACACAGAAATAAAAAAAAAATGTTTTTTTTTTTTGTCTTAATGAGTTTTTGAATGGTTTTATACCAATCGAAATATTTGTTTCTTTGTGTTGTGTGTTGTGCAGAAATTTAAACAAATAAATTATTTAGGCCACTAACCATTTTTGTCATAAAATCGAGATAGGTGTGTGTTTAAAAAGGCTGCATTTAATATGCGTCACTAAGTGAAACCGCATTTTTATCAAAAAGTTTTAGGCCGATATGTATCACATGGTCAAATTTTCTTTGACATTTATTTCCTCAACTAACAGATTTACGGTGTGTTTGAAATTTTGAAAGAAAATAATTTTTACGCCGCTAACCATTTTTCTCACAGTTAACCCCGAGATAGGTGTGATTTGAGAACTTGATATGGTTTCTGGTTTAAAAAGGCTCAATTTGATATGCGTCACTAAGTGTTACCGCATTTTCATGATGACTTTTTTTGCCAATAAGTATCACATTGTGAAATTTTCTACAACTTTTATTTTTTATTATTTAAATAGAAGAGGTATTACACATGCAGCAATATTTATTAATAAGAACAATACAAAATGCTTGTTTCAACAGCATTTGATTGTAACTTTTTCCTTAACCAACAGATTTACGGTGTGTTTGAAATTTTGAAAGAAAATAATTTTTAGGCCGCTAACCATTTTTCTCACAGTTAACCCCGAGATAGGTGTGATTTGAAAACTTGATATGGTTTCTGGTTTAAAGAGGCTCAATTTGATATGCGTCACTAAGTGTTACCGCATTTTCATGATGACTTTTTATGCCAATAAATATCACATTGTGAAATTTTCTTCAACTTTTATTTTTTATTATTTAAATAGAAGAGGTATTACACATGCAGCAATATTTATTAATAAGAACAATACAAAATGCTTGTTTCAACAGCATTTGATTGTAACTTTTTCCTTAACCAACAGATTTACGGTGTGTTTGAAATATTGAAAGAAAATATTTTTTACGCCGCTAACCATTTTTCTCACTGTTAACCCCGAGATAGGTGTGATTTGAAAACTTGATATGGTTTCTGGTTTAAAGTGGCTCAATTTGATATGCGTCACTAAGTGTTACCGCATTTTCATGATGACTTTTTATGCCAATAAATATCACATTGTGAAATTTTCTTCAACTTTTATTTTTTTATTTAAATAGAAGAGGTATAACACATGTAGCAATATTTATTAATAAGAACAATACAAAATGCTTGTTTCAACAGCATTTGATTGTAACTTTTTCCTCAACTTACAGATTTACGGTGTGTTTGAAATTTTGAAAGAAAATATTTTTTAGGCCGCTAACCATTTTTCTCACAGTTAACCCCGAGATAGGTGTGATTTGAAAACTTGATATGGTTTCTGGTTTAAAGAGGCTCAATTGGATATGCGTCACTAAGTGTTACCGCATTTTCATGATGACTTTTTATGCCAATAAATATCACATTGTGAAATTTTCTTAAATTTTTTTTTTTTATTATTTAAATAGAAGAGGTATTACACATATAGCAATATTTATGAATAAGAACAATACAAAATGCTTGTTTCAACAGCATTTGATTGTAACTTTTTCCTTAACCAACAGATTTACGGTGTGTTTGAAATTTTGAAAGAAAATATTTTTTACGCCGCTAACCATTTTTCTCACAGTTAACCCCGAGATAGGTGTGATTTGAAAACTTGATATGGTTTCTGGTTTAAAGTGACTCAATTTGATATGCGTCACTAAGTGTTACCGCATTTTCATGATGACTTTTTATGCCAATAAATATAACATTGTGAAATTTTCTTCAACTTTTATTTTTTTATTATTTAAATAGGAGAGGTATTACACAAGTAGCAATATTTATTAAAAAGAACAATTCAAAATTCTTGTTTCAACAGCCTTTGATTGTAACTTTTTCATCAACCAACAGATTTACGGTGTGTTTGAAATTTTGAAAGAAAATATTTTTTACGCCGCTAACCACTTTTCTCACAGTTAACCCCGAGATAGGTGTGATTTGAAAACTTGATATGGTTTCTGGTTCAAAGAGGCTCAATTTGATATGCGTCACTAAGTGTTACCGCATTTTCATGATGACTTTTTATGCCAATAAATATCACATTGTGAAATTTTCTTCAACTTTTAATTTTTTATTTTTAAAAAGAAGAAGTATTACACATGTAGCAATATTTATTAATGAGAACAATACAAAATGCTTGTTTCAACAGCCTTTGATTGTTACTTTTTCCTTAACCAACAGATTTACGGTGTGTTTGAAATTTTGAAAGAAAATAATTTTTAGGCCGCTAACCATTTTTCTCACAGTTAACCCCGAGATAGGTGTGATTTGAAAACTTGATATGGTTTCTGGTTTAAAGAGGCTCAATTTGATATGCGTCACTAAGTGTTACCGCATTTTCATGATGACTTTTTATGCCAATAAATATCACATTGTGAAATTTTCTTCAACTTTTATTTTTTTATTATTTAAATAGAAGAGGTATTACACATGCAGCAATATTTATTAATAAGAACAATACAAAATGCTTGTTTCAACAGCATTTGATTGTAACTTTTTCCTTAACCAACAGATTTACGGTGTGTTTGAAATTTTAAAAGAAAATATTTTTTAGGCCGCTAACCATTTTTCTCACAGTTAACCCCGAGATAGGTGTGATTTGAAAACTTGATATGGTTTCTGGTTTAAAGAGGCTCAATTTGATATGCGTCACTAAGTGTTACCGCATTGTCATGATGACTTTTTATGCCAATAAGTATCACATTGTGAAATTTTCTTCAACTTTTATTTTTTTATTATTTAAATAGGAGAGGTATTACACATGTAGCAATATTTATTAATAAGAACAATACAAAATGCTTGTTTTAACAGCCTTTGATTGTTACTTTTTCATTAACCAACAGATTTACGGTGTGTTTGAAATTTTAAAAGAAAATATTTTTTACGCCGCTAACCATTTTTCTCACAGTTAACCCCAAGATAGGTGTGATTTGAAAACTTGATATGGTTTCTGGTTTAAAGAGGCTCAATTTGATATGCGTCACTAAGTGTTACCGCATTTTCATGATGACTTTTTATGCCAATAAATATCACATTGTGAAATTTTCATCAACTTTTATTTTTTTATTATTTAAATAGAAGAGGTATTACACATGCAGCAATATTTATTAATAAGAACAATACAAAATGCTTGTTTCAACAGCATTTGATTGTAACTTTTTCCTTAACCAACAGATTTACGGTGTGTTTGAAATTTTGAAAGAAAATATTTTTTAGGCCGCTAACCATTTTTCTCACAGTTAACCCCGAGATAGGTGTGATTTGAAAACTTGATATGGTTTCTGGTTTAAAGAGGCTCAATTTGATATGCGTCACTAAGTGTTACCGCATTTTCATGATGACTTTTTATGCCAATAAATATCATATTGTGAAATTTTCATCAACTTTTATTTTTTTATTATTTAAATAGAAGAGGTATTACACATGTAGCAATATTTATGAATAAGAACAATACAAAATGCTTGTTTCAACAGCATTTGATTGTAACTTTTTCCTTAACCAACAGATTTACGGTGTGTTTGAAATTTTGAAAAAAAATATTTTTTAGGCCGCTAACCATTTTTCTCACAGTTAACCCCGAGATAGGTGTGATTTGAAAACTTGATATGGTTTCTGGTTTTAAGAGGCTCAATTTGATATGCGTCACTAAGTGTTACCGCATTTTCATGATGACTTTTTATGCCAATAAATATCACATTGTGAAATTTTCTTCAACTTTTATTTTTTTATTATTTAAATAGAAGAGGTATTACACATATAGCAATATTTATGAATAAGAACAATACAAAAAGCTTGTTTCAACAGCATTTGATTGTAACTTTTTCCTTAACCAACAGATTTACAGTGTGTTTGAAATTTTGAAAGAAAATATTTTTTAGGCCGCTAACCATTTTTCTCACAGTTAACCCCGAGATAGGTGTGATTTGAAAACTTGATATGGTTTCTGGTTTAAAGAGGCTCAATTTGATATGCGTCACTAAGTGTTACCGCATTTTCATGATGACTTTTTATGCCAATAAATATCACATTGTGAAATTTTCTTCAACTTTTATTTTTTTATCATTTAAATAGAAGAGGTATTACACATGCAGCAATATTTATTAATAAGAACAATACAAAATGCTTGTTTCAACAGCATTTGATTGTAACTTTTTCCTTAACCAACAGATTTACGGTGTGTTTGAAATTTTGAAAGAAAATAATTTTTAGGCCGCTAACCATTTTTCTCTTAGTTAACCCCGAGATAGGTGTGATTTGAAAACTTGATATGGTTTCTGGTTTAAAGAGGCTCAATTTGATATGCGTCACTAAGTGTTACCGCATTTTCATGATGACTTTTTATGCCAATAAGTATCACATTGTGAAATTTTCTTCAACTTTTATTTTTTTATTATTTAAATAGAAGAGGTATTACACATGCAGCAATATTTATTAATAAGAACAATACAAAATGCTTGTTTCAACAGCATTTGATTGTAACTTTTTCCTTAACCAACAGATTTACGGTGTGTTTGAAATTTTGAAAGAAAATATTTTTTAGGCCGCTAACCATTTTTCCCACAGTTAACCCCGAGATAGGTGTGATTTGAAAACTTGATATGGTTTCTGGTTTAAAGAGGCTCAATTTGATATGCGTCACTAAGTGTTACCGCATTTTCATGATGACTTTTTATGCCAATAAGTATCACATTGTAAAATTTTCTTCAACTTTTATTTTTTTTATTATTTAAATAGGAGAGGTATTACACATGTAGCAATATTTATTAAAAAGAACAATTCAAAATGCTTGTTTCAACAGCCTTTGATTGTTACTTTTTTATTAACCAACAGATTTACGGTGTGTTTGAAATTTTGAAAGAAAATATTTTTTACGCCGCTAACCATTTTTCTCACAGTTAACCCCGAGATAGGTGTGATTTGAAAACTTGATATGGTTTCTGGTTTAAAGAGGCTCAATTTGATATGCGTCACTAAGTGTTACCGCATTGTCATGATGACTTTTTATGCCAATAAGTATCACATTGTGAAATTTTCTTCAACTTTTATTTTTTTATTATTTAAATAGGAGAGGTATTACACATGTAGCAATATTTATTAATAAGAACAATACAAAATGCTTGTTTCAACAGCCTTTGATTGTTACTTTTTCATTAACCAACAGATTTACGGTGTGTTTGAAATTTTGAAAGAAAATATTTTTTAGGCCGCTAACCATTTTTCTCACAGTTAACCCCGAGATAGGTGTGATTTGAAAACTTGATATGGTTTCTGGTTTAAAGAGGCTCAATTTGATATGCGTCACTAAGTGTTACCGCATTGTCATGATGACTTTTTATGCCAATAAGTATCACATTGTGAAATTTTCTTCAACTTTTATTTTTTTATTATTTAAATAGGAGAGGTATTACACATGTAGCAATATTTATTAATAAGAACAATACAAAATGCTTGTTTCAACAGCCTTTGATTGTTACTTTTTCATTAACCAACAGATTTACGGTGTGTTTGAAATTTTGAAAGAAAATATTTTTTAGGCCGCTAACCATTTTTCTCACAGTTAACCCCGAGATAGGTGTGATTTGAAAACTTGATATGGTTTCTGGTTTAAAGAGGCTCAATTTGATATGCGTCACTAAGTGTTACCGCATTGTCATAATGACTTTTTATGCCAATAAGTATCACATTGTGAAATTTTCTTCAACTTTTATTTTTTTATTATTTAAATAGAAGAGGTATTACACATGCAGCAATATTTATTAATAAGAACAATACAAAATGCTTGTTTCAACAGCATTTGATTGTAACTTTTTCCTTAACCAACAGATTTACGGTGTGTTTGAAATTATGAAAGAAAATATTTTTTAGGCCGCTAACCATTTTTCTCACAGTTAACCCCGAGATAGGTGTGATTTGAAAACTTGATATGGTTTCTGGTTTAAAGAGGCTCAATTTGATATGCGTCACTAAGTGTTACCGCATTTTCATGATGACTTTTTATGCCAATAAATATCACATTGTGAAATTTTCTTCAACTTTTATTTTTTTATCATTTAAATAGAAGAGGTATTACACATGCAGCAATATTTATTAATAAGAACAATACAAAATGCTTGTTTCAACAGCATTTGATTGTAACTTTTTCCTTAACCAACAGATTTACGGTGTGTTTGAAATTTTGAAAGAAAATAATTTTTAGGCCGCTAACCATTTTTCTCTTAGTTAACCCCGAGATAGGTGTGATTTGAAAACTTGATATGGTTTCTGGTTTAAAGAGGCTCAATTTGATATGCGTCACTAAGTGTTACCGCATTTTCATGATGACTTTTTATGCCAATAAGTATCACATTGTGAAATTTTCTTCAACTTTTATTTTTTTATTATTTAAATAGAAGAGGTATTACACATGTAGCAATATTTATTAATAAGAACAATACAAAATGCTTGTTTCAACAGCATTTGATTGTAACTTTTTCCTTAACCAACAGATTTACGGTGTGTTTGAAATTTTGAAAGAAAATATTTTTTAGGCCTCTAACCATTTTTCTCACAGTTAACCCCGAGATAGGTGTGATTTGAAAACTTGATATGGTTTCTGGTTTAAAGAGGCTCAATTTGATATGCGTCACTAAGTGTTACCGCATTTTCATGATGACTTTTTATGCCAATAAATATCACATTGTGAAATTTTCTTCAACTTTTATTTTTTTATCATTTAAATAGAAGAGGTATTACACATGCAGCAATATTTATTAATAAGAACAATACAAAATGCTTGTTTCAACAGCATTTGATTGTAACTTTTTCCTTAACCAACAGATTTACGGTGTGTTTGAAATTTTGAAAGAAAATAATTTTTAGGCCGCTAACCATTTTTCTCTTAGTTAACCCCGAGATAGGTGTGATTTGAAAACTTGATATGGTTTCTGGTTTAAAGAGGCTCAATTTGATATGCGTCACTAAGTGTTACCGCATTTTCATGATGACTTTTTATGCCAATAAGTATCACATTGTGAAATTTTCTTCAACTTTTATTTTTTTATTATTTAAATAGAAGAGGTATTACACATGTAGCAATATTTATTAATAAGAACAATACAAAATGCTTGTTTCAACAGCATTTGATTGTAACTTTTTCCTTAACCAACAGATTTACGGTGTGTTTGAAATTTTGAAAGAAAATATTTTTTAGGCCTCTAACCATTTTTCTCACAGTTAACCCCGAGATAGGTGTGATTTGAAAACTTGATATGGTTTCTGGTTTAAAGAGGCTCAATTTGATATGCGTCACTAAGTGTTACCGCATTTTCATGATGACTTTTTATGCCAATAAATATCACATTGTGAAATTTTCTTCAACTTTTATTTTTTTATCATTTAAATAGAAGAGGTATTACACATGCAGCAATATTTATTAATAAGAACAATACAAAATGCTTGTTTCAACAGCATTTGATTGTAACTTTTTCCTTAACCAACAGATTTACGGTGTGTTTGAAATTTTGAAAGAAAATAATTTTTAGGCCGCTAACCATTTTTCTCTTAGTTAACCCCGAGATAGGTGTGATTTGAAAACTTGATATGGTTTCTGGTTTAAAGAGGCTCAATTTGATATGCGTCACTAAGTGTTACCGCATTTTCATGATGACTTTTTATGCCAATAAGTATCACATTGTGAAATTTTCTTCAACTTTTATTTTTTTATTATTTAAATAGAAGAGGTATTACACATGTAGCAATATTTATTAATAAGAACAATACAAAATGCTTGTTTCAACAGCATTTGATTGTAACTTTTTCCTTAACCAACAGATTTACGGTGTGTTTGAAATTTTGAAAGAAAATATTTTTTAGGCCTCTAACCATTTTTCTCACAGTTAACCCCGAGATAGGTGTGATTTGAAAACTTGATATGGTTTCTGGTTTAAAGAGGCTCAATTTGATATGCGTCACTAAGTGTTACCGCATTTTCATGATGACTTTTTATGCCAATAAATATCACATTGTGAAATTTTCTTCAACTTTTATTTTTTTATTATTTAAATAGGAGAGGTATTACACATGTAGCAATATTTATTAATAAGAAGAATACAAAATGCTTGTTTCAACAGCCTTTGATTGTTACTTTTTCATTAACCAACAGATTTACGGTGTGTTTGAAATTTTGAAAGAAAATATTTTTTACGCCGCTAACCATTTTTCTCACAGTTAACCCCGAGATAGGTGTGATTTGAAAACTTGATATGGTTTCTGGTTTAAAGAGGCTCAATTTGATATGCGTCACTAAGTGTTACCGCATTTTCATGATGACTTTTTATGCCAATAAATATCAAATTGTGAAATTTTCTTCAACTTTTATTTTTTTATTATTTAAATAGAAGAGGTATTACACAAGTGGCAATATTTATTAATAAGAACAATACAAAATGCTTGTTTCAACAGCATTTGATTGTAACTTTTTCCTTAACCAACAGATTTACGGTGTGTTTGAAATTTTGAAAGAAAATAATTTTTACGCCGCTAACCATTTTTCTCACAGTTAACCCCAAGATAGGTGTGATTTGAAAACTTGATAAGGTTTCTGGTTTAAAGAGGCTCAATTTGATATGCGTCACTAAGTGTTACCGCATTTTCATGATGACTTTTTATGCCAATAAATATCACATTGTGAAATTTTCTTCAACTTTTATTTTTTTATTATTTAAATAGAAGAGGTATTACACATGCAGCAATATTTATTAATAAGAACAATACAAAATGCTTGTTTCAACAGCATTTGATTGTAACTTTTTCCTTAACCAACAGATTTACGGTGTGTTTGAAATTTTGAAAGAAAATATTTTTTACGCCGCTAACCACTTTTCTCACAGTTAACCCCGAGATAGGTGTGATTTGAAAACTTGATATGGTTTCTGGTTTAAAGAGGCTCAATTTGATATGCGTCACTAAGTGTTACCGCATTTTCATGATGACTTTTTATGCCAATAAATATCAAATTGTGAAATTTTCTTCAACTTTTATTTTTTTATTATTTAAATAGGAGAGGTATTACACATGTAGCAATATTTATTAATAAGAACAATACAAAATGCTTGTTTTAACAGCCTTTGATTGTTACTTTTTCATTAACCAACAGATTTACGGTGTGTTTGAAATTTTAAAAGAAAATATTTTTTACGCCGCTAACCATTTTTCTCACAGTTAACCCCAAGATAGGTGTGATTTGAAAACTTGATATGGTTTCTGGTTTAAAGAGGCTCAATTTGATATGCGTCACTAAGTGTTACCGTATTTTTATGATGAACTTTTAGGTCGATAAGTATCACATTGTGAAATTTTCTTTTACTTTAATTTTTTATTATTTAAATTATATATATATTTGTTTAATTTTTGACCGGTTTCTCATTATTTTGGTCTATTTAATGTTATATCCGTTCAATTCAGTAAATTATTTCATTAAAATCCTTTACTCTTTAATTTGGTCGGATTATAAAAGGCCGCTAACTTAGGCCGCTAACTTCACACCGGTGCAATTCGTTGACCATGGTCATATAATGCATATTATTTTAAAACGTTAAAGTAGGTTCCAAATATATACTGTACTGTAATGCTAAAATATAGATGGATGCACTGTTGATGGTAGTTCTCTACCATGGCATCCGTGCGCATGGCATGGCATGACAGTCATAGGTCGCGCCATTTGACAATAGCCGTGTTTTGTTGTCAAGATTTTCTTTTTAATAGAAAGATATCGCATCACAGAGCCATTGCAATCGTTTTGTTCTCCAAATTCCAAACAAAGTAGCTGTTCAAAATTTTTAAAGAACATTCACTGTTCTACTTCCTGAGCATTTGCAGCCAATGCATTAAATGCGGACCGTAAGTGCTACCATGTTCAACATAGAGTGCATTCATTTTCAGTAAACAGATAGATCGAATGCGCGCAAAGACAGCATAGAGCAGATTCAATGCGTAAATGTTAGAATAATTACTAAATTTCTTTTGCGACACCGATAGGTATTGCTGATATTGTTAGAGCGGCTGCGCGGAACTGCAGGAATCGGATCATATTGATAATGTTTAAATGTGTACAATTTTTTCAATTAACATTTATTATGAATTTCATACTCCTCAGTTTTTTGTAAGTTACAGCTGTGTCATTTAATTATCAGCGGAACTACAGCACCTCTTCTAAAAAGCCTTCTTGATTTTTTAGTTTTTGCTTTTATATTTTTATTGTTAGTTAGGTACCTCTATACAACACATATTCTAAGAAAATTTCAGGCTTTTGCCAACTCCAAGCTTTTTAAAGGTCAGCGCAGGCTTAGCAATAGCAACACCATCTTGCCAATGAAGTACCTATTTTTAGGTAATTAAAGTTAAAAAATTATATAAAGTGTCCAAAGTGTGACGTTGTAAAGAGGAGTTATTTTTATAAACTATTTATGTATTTTAAGATACGGTAATTAATTAATTTCGTAGTTCATAAAATACATGATACTACTTTTTCTATTGATATTCACATCCAACTGTTATGTTTTATTTAATATGAACATTACAGAAGTCCGGAGATTTAATCTTGATTTTATTAATTTAATTACTTTGTACGAGTACTACAAGTGAAACTGAGTGTAATCTGCATTGTTTTTGTTATATTCTGAGACGTCAATCAGTAATATAAGTTTTTTAGGTCCTAAGAAAAACAAATATAATGTACCTACTTATAATATTTTTTGTTTGATTTTCTTTTAGAAAACAAATAAAATTTTATACTAAAATCTTTTAATTATATTGTTTAATTTTTAAATAACATCTAAATATATAAAAGAAGAAACTGACTGACTGACACATCAACGCACAGCACAAACCGTTGGATCTAGAGATTCCATTAGGGGTGCACAATGAAAGGAATTTTAAAAATTCACCTCCTAAAGGGGTGAAACGGGGGTCCAAAGTTTGTACGAAAATTCGTAATTTTTAAAGTTAAATGAATGAAAATGGTATATGGCCTTTCGGTTAAAAACTAACAATGACATGTTTCACTGTTTTTGTGAAAATCATCCCCTAAGGGGATACATAAGGGTTGTAAATTCAAACAACAGAACAAATTTGACAGAAATTCAAAGTGCAGGTAGCTTATATCTTGACATTACACTTAGGCTACATTTTGACTGGGAAAACTTACAAGTTCCCAGGGGAATAATTACTAACGAACTTAATGTGACTTTTCTTACTCTTTCGCGTCGCGTCACACCACTGCATCGGATTCAGATGAAATTTGGCGTAGAGATAGTTGAAAGAACGAAGAAAGATAAAGCTTTTTTCCCGATTGAGAGGTCCCATAGGAATAAAATCCTATCGCGATAATCAAACTTAACGCGGGAAAACACGATTTAATTGGGCGGTAATTTGTCACAGGGATAGTTGAAGATATGGAAAAGGATTTAAACTCCTTTTTATCCCGATTCGGAAGTTCCCGTGAGAATAAAATCGTGGTAAAATATTATGCGATTGAGCTGAAATTTGGCAGAAGGTTAGTTGTAGAGACCGGAATAGGATATAAACAACATTTTATACTGATAAGAGTTCCTGTGTGAATAAAAACTTTTCGCAACATTTGTATGGAAATCAATTATTTTTCAATTAAAATTGATGACAATTGGTACGTGGCCTTTCGGTTGAAAACTATGAATAGCATGTTTGTTGTTAAGTGTTGTGTGGTGTAGTGTAGTGTAGTTTAGTGTAAGTAAATAAATTTGTGTTTGTGTGAGTGTGTATGTTTTTTATTTCTTTGGTGCGTTAGTTACTTATCACCTGATAAGTTAAGAAGAGATATTAGGAATGTACTAAGAAATCATTTTTCTAAATTAAATTAAATTTTACGGCTTGAAATGGGGGCCAAAGTTTATATGAAAATCCTTTATTTTTTAACCTTCTTCTTCTTCTCAGCCAGGGGACATCTACTGCTAAATATAGGCCTCCCCCCATATGTTTCTACAAAGATCGGTAAAAAGCGGGCGGCCGCGCCCAACTACTTCCGACAGCTTTAATCGGATCATCTTTCCATCCAAACCAGATGGGTATTTAGTATTTTTCAACCTACCTACTTCCTATCGATAAATGAGTAAACAAGAGTTTAAGGATTTTTGAACATTTTGTGACCAAGTCTGAAAATTAATATATGTATATTATTTTCATTGTATTGGGTATTGTATGGTTTTTGGGGTCGCTGATTACGAAAACGCGACGGAAGTGAAATTCATTGTTAAATTGTGATTGTGTTCAAATGTCTACGTAATAATATGTATAATGAAGAGGAAAGATTTGATTGTTTGTTCGTATTGAATAGGCTTCGAAATTACTGGACTGATTAAATTTTTTTTACCATTAGAAGCCGACATTATCCCTGATGAACATAGACTACTTTTTACCGTAGAAATGCTTCATTTCTACGGGAAAACGAGTAATAGGACAACGGGTAGTAGGTAAGAATTATCTTTCCGTACTTATCTTTTTCACATAACTTCCAAACGGTTGAACCGATTGGGTTGAAATTTTATATGGGTGATTTCCTGGATAATTTGGACAATTGGACCCGGTAGGTGGCGCTGCTCTCGGTATGTTAACTACTAAACGGCTTGACCGATTGGGTTGTAATTTTCTATGTGTATTTCCATTGTTTCACATAAACAACTTCGGAGACTGTTTGATTAAAAGCGCAAATTATAAATAAACCAATTACATTTGCAAATCTAGTGGCTGTTAGTACTAAAACTCCGGACTTTAATTTGTTTTTTTGATTTTAATTTGTCTTTAGATGGTGTGCTGAATTGTAGCTCCTAGGAGTATATCTAAAGCAACCAAGGGCGAAATTAAGGTGCCTATTGCTCCAACAGGCCCCGTTCATAAGGATATTAAAGATCAATGTGAAATTCCTAATGCGAAGTAAATGTGTATTAGAATGCCAGTGGGTTGGGGTGAACAAAAGTAAGCGCTGGCTGAGAAAAAAGGTTTTGCAACAAAGTAACAGTGAAAATATTCTCATCCTTTTTTCCATGTGCCCCCTTTTGAGTTACTCCCATTTTGTGTTGCAGTGTTATTAATTTTATTTAAGTTGTGAAATGTTAACCCAGCTGTTAGTAAAAAAGTTAGTAGCTGTGTTATTGTTTATGTTTGGTACTGTAGAGGTTACGACCTCTTGTTGAATGTAAAGGAAGTAAATAGGCTAGCGAACGTTTTTACGCAGCAAATACTTCGTAGTGGTTTTAAGGAAACATAATAGATGGTGTCAGTGCGTTTTTAAATAAAAACAATCGTAATTTCGAGCATGTCATTATTTTGTTATTAATTGACATTCAAGTGAAAAATATAGATCGGACAAGTCTATATAAATTTGGAGGGTCGATTCCTGTCTCTACCAGGGAGCCCTAGAATTGGTAGAATGGCTTTACATTGCCAATGGACTTAAAGTAAGATACTCCAGTTTCCAAAATATTCCAAGCATCGCCACCATCGCGATTTAATGTCCTAATGTATATTTTATCCAATGTATCGACACGTCGACCCGAGGCCTATTGAAGGATGGCCTAATAGAAGAAAATGTACTGCAGATACGTTTAATATTGTATAATAATTCTCCTAGGTAGTAGATGAACCTAAATGTTGTATACTCTTGTGGCGATAGAAAAGAACATCTGAATATAGAAAAGAACTCCCGATGTTGTCTTTTTATTAGCAGAGATCCCGATACCTAAATAGAAATAGGTAGAAGCAGCATATTTACGCCCCCGCACGCTGCAGTACCTACCTACCTACTCTTTAAAAATAAATTTAACATAATAACTGACAAATTATTATATTTACATTTTGGTTTTAATCTATTTCTTATGAAATATCTATACTTTTCTAATTTTATGCTATGCTATGGATGCAGATAGAAAGTAGGTATTTTCCTGATACCTTACATACAACTTCTTGGGGCTAATTATTTTATTTATGTTTTGGTTTCAATATATGTCTCATGAAATTTCTATACTTTTCTAATTTTATGCTATGCTATGAGTTCGTTCGTTCTGGGATTAAGAGTTCCCACGAATGATACTTTTAACACTTTTGATAACGCCAGTTTTGCCACTGACACGTACCGTTCATGTAGCATTGAAATGTTACTAACAAATTTTTGGTTACAAAACTTGCAAGACGAACGGTTGACGTACACTCACTATGATAAAACACACAATATGAATGAATATGTATAGGCAGTTTGACAGATTAACAAAACCCCACCTCCAGACATGGGTCTAAAGTTTCATTTTTCGGTGGCAAAAATAACAAAAATAATGTAAATGAACGCATGTAAATTTGTCACAGATGATACTAAAATTTTGATATTGTTGATACCAATGCTAAACGAATAGATGACAGGTGACAAAAGTAATGAAAATAATGATTCTGCATACCAAAACGAATGCGCTCTATGGATGCAGATAGGAAGTAGGTATTTGCCTCAGATACCTTACATAGAACTTCTTGGGGAAAATTATCTTTGAAAACAAGCTTGTAGTGCTGACCAGACTTCTCTTATCTTTGTATTGTACTGACACAAAGAATAGTGTTTTGCCTTAAACAGGACTCCCTTTAAGTGCAAAACTTCAAAGACCAAGAGTAGGTATCCAATGTTTGTTCCGTATTTAAAGGGCTATAATTGTGTACCCAAACCAACATTCCATTGGTCATATATCTCTACTGGAATGCTTTTCAATGCATTTTTAACATTTCGCTACTGAAAATGTGTTATTATCATAAAGTTTTATTTACCATAGTCACAAAACACAGCGAACTGCTGTGCGGAGAATGTGAGTTTGATTCTTTGCCTGGACAACCCTTTATGTGATAAACATTTCTGATTGTATTTATATCTGTTGTCTGATATCCATAACACAACCTTGCCTTCTTTGGGGCAAAATGCCGCTGTGTGTAATTACCAAAAATTTTTATTATTGCATTGAAAATTTATTTTTAAGATATATTTTTTAAATAAAAACGGTCAATTCATTCTTGAGAACAAATAAATATGTTATAAAAGTAAAATTTATGTAATTGTTTTCCTACTTAATACCCATAACCATTTTATGAGCTTGATAGGCATAATTATGTGAATAGTGCAAACATAAAAAAAAACTATTTTGTAGAAAAAAAATAAAAAAATAAAACAAGACGGGGAGTCTTGAGTCTTGAGGAAGGTTCAGTAAAATAAACCTAAATTATAATGAAAAATAAGATATATTCATTTAGGTATAATAAAACAGATCACAAAATCTTACAATCAAACTAAAATATCTCGGTCATTTACTTTTTTTTTTTGATAATATTAGACACACTACAAGATTAACATATATCACTTGGACGCTATAATAATATTTAATATAAAATTAGTATAAGTAATAAATAATCTAAGTATATATGTCCGAGTCAACTCGGCCGTTCAACAGAGTCAGGATTAGAAGCCACAAGAGAGTAGCTTCCTCTTACTCTTCTACACCTGCAGCGTACCAAACCGACTTCCTTCGCACACCGGTACTTGCAGAGCGTCGACTATGCGGAATCAAATGTATTCTGCGCTCCGACAAAGGAGTTTTCTATTAGATTTTCTTTACACATATAAATAGGCCTAAGGGTAAGTTTACATGTTCTTTAAGTAACACTCAAAATAGCTGACTTAACTTTAATGGTTCTTTAAAAACAGACATTCTTAAAGACAACAATATACTAATAAACGATAAAAGGCGACTTCTTGATGGGAACCCTTGCATTGTGGTTATTAATTTTGCAGAAAATAATTTTAGCAGTGCTTATATAGAATTAGGCAACAAATAATATATGATTTGTTAACAATATAAGCAAGTAACGACGCACAGAATTGTTAGAGTTGTCACCCGGAAGCTCACCATAACACTAATATGAAGTACAACGTCTATGGCTAGGCTATATGGGTTTTATTCCAAACAGCCGTTCGAGCTTAAAGATGAACTGAATAAACTAACTAAGAGATAAAACGAATATTAGTAAGGATAATTTTAAACCGAACTATGTATATATAATGTAATATATAAATATATAAGCATTATGTATATTATTTATTATGACATTTCCTCTGGCACACACTAGAAGCGTTTATTAATATTTATAATAACAATTTCGTATACAAAAAACTTCATATTTGAAACTTATTGTAAATTAATTTAAGATTTAGTTTATACCTTAGGAAATTGGTCACTTACCTTCTTAAATATTTCATATACCTACATATACTTTAAATTTGATTTTTATATATAAGTTAATACAGTCCATTACATTTATTTATCATTGTTTAGTCCAGTGGCCTCTTAATTGTGGTAAAGTGAACTTCTTGAAATGAATACTGATAAGTTACTGTTATTTGTATCACTGTGTCTTATTACACTGGTTTTGTAACCCGTGATCTGCAGACCGCAATTATATGTACTCTAATTCTACAAGTCGTGCTCTACAATCGGTTACACCGGGCTAAGCATGGTTGTATTAAAAACTTTCTTATCAGATACATATTTTTTATTCAAATACGAACAGATATCCCTACATTCAATGCATTTTTGAAACTTATTTGTATGTTACATAAATTATTAATATCAAATTAAATTATTGTTGTTATGGCAAGTTACAAAAAGATGGTAATCCAGAAGCGCACTGAATGTTGGAAATACCACAGAGCAATATAAAAAAATTATGTTCAAATTTAATCAATTAAAGCGCAGTCATGGTAAAGTAACACAAAAAAGTGATAAACAAGTTTGCAGCCCACTTATGTTAGGCGGTTACCGTAGTTGTTGGAGGCTCCAAAGGTTTTGGCGTTGCCGACTAGTTTTATGTGATAATATTAAATAGACAATAATAATAAATACCCTTTCAGTTACAACAATTTAACAGAATAACAATGTTTTTAAACAATTTATAATATAATGCAATGTATCAATATTTCAAATACAACAAAACATATTTCATTATACTTTAAATACAATTTATTTAAAATATATTTATAGAAGATTAATACAATTCGGTTTAGTTTTATTAAATGGAAAAAAAAAATTTAAGCAAGTTTTTAACATGTTACAGGGTAATATAGATGCTTTGTGAAGGTAAATGAAGAAAATAAAAGATTTTATTTTTAATCCAATAAGTACAGTCAAGGTCTACGCCGCTTCGTCTGATTTGATTCGACCACTCACCACTCGACCTATAGCGATCAAGCGATTCTTGCCTAAGGCTGACGAAGCGGCGAAGACCCAGACTGTACAATTAAAATACAATTGCTACACTTGTAAAATCCTTTAGTCATTAGCAATATCACAATAGATTGAATAATTTGATACAGTGTTACAATGTGATAAAGATTCGTTTCCTATGCAGCGCTATGGCTACAGCGAGCCACATAAGCATGGCGGCTGCGTGGGTAGCTAATAGCTGAGCGTGTGACGGGAACAAAATGCGCCAATAGAATGGAAAATTCCGCTTCAGGAGTTCGCTGCCGATGTAAAGGAACAGAGCATTTTGACCTATAAAAATAATTTTACATTATTAATTTTTTTTAAAGGAAACACATAGAAAGGCGAAGGATCGAGTGTGGTGGGATTGTTTGATAAAAGCCTATATGTAACAGTGGTATGCTACAAGTTGATTGAAGACATATGCAATAACTATCAGGTAACTATAGGAAATTGAGTCAAATAAGCTAATTAAAAAAAAAAGAGAATTAAAAATTTAAGGTTATCTGTTAAGACGACCGTATACTCTAAACAATTTAGCTTATCCTAGATTCTAGTCTATCGATGACAGTGTGCAAATTAAAGGAACGCACAGAGGGGCAATTTACCTTGCAAACTGGCATCAAATAAACTCAAGGGATTAAAAAACAAACAAACACAACCTCCCTGTACTACTCATAATCGCGAATACTAAAAATAAAAATTATAATAGGCGTGGCATTACGGTTTCCGTCTTACGCATTCCACGATTAGGACACGTGACCTGACGCGAGTTTATAATTTTTTACCCATACCAAAAAAAGTGCACAACGCCGCTAAAGTTTTCACTTCAAAAATTTTATGTGCTATATTTCACTATAGCGCTATATGATATGTAGTAAGTAAGTACTTAAAGTTATATAGTTTCTGTTAAAATTACAGAGTAATCACAACTTGTCCTATGTTCCAGCTCTTTTTTTTAATAGATTTAATTATAATTGTATCACTTTATATATATATTTGATTTATATGTGTTTAAAGTAATTTATTTTTAGAATTAACTTAAAGTTGACAATCACTAAAATATTGTTATGTACCTGAAGTTGAAGGTTCCATGTTTGATTTGTATAAATAAATTACAAATGACACCTCAAGAGACTGCGAGAGTAAATGACGAATATTATGGCACACTCTTGTGGCAATTACGATAAATTCGAAGCATTTACTTCTGAATCGTAGTATAGTATAGTAGTAGGTAAGTGTTGTATGTTGTATACTACGTGGATATTTCTTAATAAAATTTAGTTTTATTAATTCTGCCAGTTTTTGAGGTTATATGCCCCAGTGTGCAAAATGGGTGAACACCTAGTGGCACATTTACTGAGCCCCTTTCGTGCTTCAATAGTCACGCTAAACCATCGGTCCAGGCTGTTGTAATGTGACAGACTACAGTCCTTTTGCCAAGTCAGAAGTCTTAAGGGCTTAAAAACTCTTAATAGTCGAGTAGCTACTTGACAACGTCTGCCAATTGGCACTGGACCACCACGTTGGACTGTGGCCTAAACCTTCTTTTCTCCCGGGAGAGGCCTGTCCTGTAGTGGGAACATACAATGCCTTCAGCAAGAAAACATATTTGGTATTTAGAGGGTTTGTGTTACGTTCCAGGTGCAAATCCCTACTGAATATAGGTATTTTTGTTGTTTCGTTTTTATTTTCAGCCGATGTATTGTAAAATAATAATTATATAAATATTTACCTGCATAATACAATGGTCTACCGCCCCATTTGGTCTTCAAGTCAACAATGAAGTACAGAACAGCTTGTATGAAGAATGCCATCGCAGCAGTGACTAGGCAATAGGAAACTGACCACAGGTTCTTGTTTATGGGTATAGGCCCACCGTTCTTGGAAAACAAGCAGAGGGCCCCACCAGTGACGCCGAAGATTATCGACCAAAAAACCCAGCGCATAATACGAGCCCTGTAAATATAAGATTATGTCTTTAACAAACTTCAGTTTTATTTATTTAAAAATTCCTTATTGTATAAAAATGTAATAATTGCAAGAAACTGCATATTTTGTTTGACGACTTTCCAGCGTTTCTGGCTTACACTAGATTAGGATCAGTGTTGTGGAGATGGTGTCGTGACGATTCGTAAGATCCTAATGGCCCGTGCAAAGTTTGCCATAGACAAGAGAAAGATATCCGCGAAATGTGGCAACTCTGAGAACAGCAACACTGGAAGTACTTGTTGACTAGCAACACCGAGAGCGCGTTAATAAAGACTGGCGGAACCGAGAGCACATTCCCTTGAGCGTTGGGCGCTATATGGGCTGAGACTACTCCAGAGTCTCGCTCCAAAATTCCGTTGAAGCAGTAGCGTGCATTCCCGCGGTTCGGCTGCGGGTTGGAACTTCAATCAGCAGAGCACAGAGAAATGTAACATCCACGGAGCCTGGCAAGAACATCTCAAGTAAGCAGTAAGTGTAGTTTGCAGACATTCATGTGTGTGTCCTGATACTAAGATAGTTTCGGTGGTTAGGTTTGGATATGCTGCGGTCGCCGGGCTGTACGTGTCCAGCTGCGACCGCGGCCTTAGATAGAGCGCGTTCGGTTTATAAGATATTAGCGCCGATCGCGATAGACCACGATTGCGGGAACCATGAGTTTTGGTTCGGGTCGTGTAGGAGGCGACGATCGCGGAATCTATAGATGTTAGCACGGATCGTGGTCCGGGCCACGACCTAGGTAATAAGGAGCCTCAATCGTGGTCCGGGGGAAGGGCGCCGGGGGGGGGGGGGGGGGGGTTCTCGGAGCGTGCGCGACTTGGGGGCCTGCTGCCGGCCGGTGAAGAAGGACGTCGTACCATCACGTATATATCTTGGGTATTGTAGATGCTCACCTGAGATGTATACAACCCTCACCTTTACATAACCGTATTATGCATATGAAATAACTTAATCACTCTGTTAGGTGCGGTGACATGATTCCAATAACACAACATTCACGACTCAACCCAGACCCTCTAGTTTAGCAGTTAGTTATAGAGGTAGTAGTATAGATATGTGTAAAATGATTGGATTGGTAACTTACTTAATAAGGCCTTTGCCGATTGATGTAGGTATGTTTACAAGATCACCCACGTGTGTGCCACTCTGTATATCCTGGGCACCGATGTTCAGGATAAGTACCGACCGGCACGACAGATAGGCTCACCCCCCCCCCCCCCCCCCATTATAAAGCAATTATGCCCGTTATACTAGTAGTTATAATAAATTAAATATTTATAGCTGCGTGTGTGGTAATTTAAAGTTTACTGTTATAGTTCATATGAATGTATATTATAGTTCTGTGTGTTCATCACACAAATATTTATCTGATGAACTTTTGTGTTTGTCTTGACTAAGTGTATAGGTGTTTGCAAAAAAAAAAAAATATTTTTTTAATATCTAGATCTTTCCTCTGATATTCATTATACAAGCTATGATTACTTTGGGATCAGATGGGGCTGTGTGTAAGGTTAAAAAATAGTTTTTCACTATTTATTTTTACCTTAGCGCCCTATTTTAAGATATTTAATCTCAATAATGATACGCATAGACAATGCTCACCTGGCGTGGTTGTAAGCCAGCATAATCCGTGTGGCATGGGCTCCAGCTTGAACCACCAACACACCAGACAAAATTCCCAACAGACCCTCAGGGTCGTGGGGCACGTTTGTCTGGTATAGATTTTTGAATGAACCCCGTTTGTACAGATGATTTGACCCCAAAATTAACCTGAAATTAACAATTTTTTATTATTTAAGGCAAACGTTACAAAAATGGTGGGGAAAACTTGTTAGTTTTTTTTCAGATCAGACTCAAATAACATATTTTCGAAAATGGATAAGAAAATCTAAGTACAAAAACGATTAGGAAGTTTATTACTTATTCAAAAAAAAAAATCGTAAGTCAGGTTTTCAGTACTTGTTAGGTTAGTAAAGAACTACATCAGGCATTGTAATTGTGTTGTTGGTCTTTCATTATACCAAATTATTACTCTAAAGATGGTAATTTATGAAATACTGGACATAAAGCAATTTAGTCTAAACCAGGCATGTCAAACTAGCGGCCCTCCATGCATCTGGCTTTGGCCCGCTTAACTTTTAATAATTGCTAATACAATAGTCCTTTGACTAATCTTGCCAGCCTTCATACGTCCTCACTTTTGGGGCACGGCCTACCCTCATAAGCGAGGGTGATTTTGGCCATAGTCCACACGCGCGGGCCCAGTGCGGATAGTGGACTTCACATACGTCATGTTTTTTTCTTGACGTATGCAGGTTTCCTTCCTCACGATGTTTTCCTTCCACTGAAAAGCCAGTGGTGTGAATTAATAAGTATAAATTAGTGCATGTACTTGAGAAATTAGGAAAAGACTTATTAGTAAAGGCCGACCGCGGGGTTTGAACCTCCGCCACTTGGGACGTGAAGTGAAATTTAAACCCCTCGGCCACCAGCGACTATTTTAACTGTGACTAATTTTAAATCTAAATTTATTGAAGAAAAGGTTTTGTTTTTAAGCATGTTTTAATTTTTTTAACAGCACACGTGAGAACCTTGTGTTTAGGTCCAAATTCCCCTAAACAAAAAAACACTAAAAATATTTATTTGGCACTCATAAACAATATGATTGCTATCCTTTTCTACATGCTTACAAATTTTAAGGCTTTCTGGTAATTCTGGTTAGTAACTACATATTCTGCTACACCCCGTATAAACATTTTTAGATTTATAAAAATAATTATGTACGATTAAAACTTTATGTTTGTAATTGATTTACCATTTCAAATATTAATTGGTATCATAACAATTGGTAAAATAAAATAAAAAACAGGTCAGGTACGCGGACTCGCGCACCGAAGGTTCCGTTCCACCACAAAATGCAAAACAAGCCCCACTCGCACTTGGCCAGTTTTATTATTTTTTGCACTATAGAGTTTACACCTTAATCACTAGGTTTGAAGCTTGTACGTATTGCCGTTTTTACAATAGAGTGAAAAAGTAAAAATTAAAGGTCTTCATCTCCAATTTGCTCATTTCTTAGTAAATTGGCTATATAATGACACATTTTGTTATAATTTGAGACTTTTTACTGTCTACGGTCCGAATGATAGAGCCTTTTAGAGAACGATAGGACAGACAGCATAAGTTTAGTAACAGGGCTCCGTTAGCATCCTATGCGTAAGCAAACCTAATAAAGTTGGTCGTAGCCTAGCGATCTCCTCGCCTCACACTGATGGCGTTCGAACCCTGGCGTGCAACAATGAGTTTATTCTACATTTCTTAATTACACTGTTTCGTTCACATTTTACATTGGCTTTATTCGTTGTAGTAAACCTTTTTTTTGAAACTGACATACGTCAAGAGATGGCTGTTTTAAGGCATATTTAATGTCCACGATCCGTACTAGGCCCACTTGAAGGATTAAATCGCCATCGCCACTGAGCAAGGTGTGGGTAGGCCTGTACCCTAACAGTGGGGACTTATAAAGGCTGGTAAGGACCTCAATGCCCTGTTTCAGAGAAAATTATAAAAGCAAGCAAGTCAATTGATATATAAGGATAGATACATACCGATCAATATATCCAGCTATGCCACCGGTGCAATTTTGTACTGAATAGTCATCAAGAGCAGAATTGTGTAATCCGCCGGGTCCCATGTAACCTCGGGGACACCCAGGAGCAGCGACAAATAAAGTCACACATATCTACGCAAAAGAACATTGTAATAGTAAAAAATTGCAGTCACCGATACGAATAAACGAAAATAATTGAGTCCTTATCCGATGCTAACTTTTACGTAGTCACGTATTTTCAACATTACAAAATATAAACTAGAGGTTTATCAGTATACTCTGTGCTTATCTTTAGTATAGTTTTTTACATCACTTTTAATAAAGACTGTTTCGTCAGTGTTGGCAGGTACAATCTAACCCAAATTAAACTATAAAGCGTCTTACCTCAATTGTTCCGTTTATGTACCTATATGGACCACGTCTGTCTGTCCGATGTCTTTTAAAGGGACCTAAAGAAGCCCTAAATTACAGCTTAAACTGAGAGAGGACATAAAAAGTAGGGACAAGATCTATGGCGCTAATTAAAAGTAGAAATGCAAATAACTTCCCTGGTGTAACGTCGTTGTTCTTACTTCAATGTAACTGGCACCTACATTTATTGTAAAGCACTATTTTCACTAGTCGATAACACAATGCCAACTGCATAAGTGTTTAATTAATTATAAGTCGAAAAGGGCAGAAACTTTGTTTTTACATTAGGTTAATAATTTTGCAGACTTATGACAACCATAGAGTGTTGCCAGACACAAAACAGGTTGCGTCCGGAACCTAGCGTTTCGTACGTAAGGCGCGCCCCCGATAGTAACGGCACAAAACATAGACATCAGTCGTTAGGCGATTCAGAGACTTAACGTAATTCCGACTTACTACTTATGGTTCGTCAGGATCTGGCAATGGGTGTATATTATTCAGTCCCTGGTCTTACACTCTAAATCTTATAAAACCACTTATTACTTTAAATCTGGTAATTAACGATGTTATGGGATATAAATATAAGTATGGGGTTCTTCAAAAAAGAAGTTATTAGATGTCTGAAGGGTCGGCAACGCGCGAGTAATGCCCCTAGTGTTGCAAGCGTCCACATGCTACGGTGACCGCTTACCATCAGGCGGACCGTAGGCTTGTTTGCCACCTTAGAGGTATAAAAAAAAAAAATGAAGCCACCTTAGTCAAGATACGCTTAATCAGAAACGGGAATTCAGTGTTGCGGGAATGCATGAATTTACCCCCCCCCCCCCCCCTGTCACAAGACTAAAGTGGTTAAAGTGATTGGCCCCATTAGTTCCTCATTATGATGATATTTTCTGGCGATAAAAAAAATTTCAATCTTTGTCTCTACATTTACTGTGCAACACTCTCATAAGACAGTATTTCTTATTCTGTCATTTACGCCACTCGTACTTATCAATGCTCTCATTTGCACAACATTAATTCTACATCAATACAGTCAATATTATATTTACTTTATGTATGAGTAAGACAAAAAAAAATGTTATTTATACCTGTATAGCAACAAGCACTATGGTGACTAGCCACTGCTGCCAGCCGGCCGCGATGTCACGGAACAGGGATCGACCTGTTAAGCAACATTTGTTCTGGACAAATTACACAGCGACATCTAGTATCTTAGCAAAACTTAATTTTTTTGTGAATACATACAAACTATACAAAATATCCAGATTGATGATTACCACATCGCACAAATATTTGTTGCACGGGAATCGAACCCACGACCCTCAGTTCAGCAGCAAGATCACTCTTAACTGAGCCACTGGGGCTTTAAACTCTGAAAAAACCTAATAAATAAGACACATAACTTATCTAATCCAACTGTGCCTTAACAACTTTCAGAAGGAAACCAATCCAGAGAATCCAGCTAGGGTGGGCAGCATTTGGTAAGCTTCGTCAAGTCTTCATGTCGACTATAGCGCAATGTCTGAAGACGAAAGTCTTTGACCAGCGCCGCGTACCTGTCATGACTTACGTTGCTGAAAGGTGGACACTTACAGCGGGGCTGGTGCATAAATTTAAAGTGGCGATGGTCACAGCGCGTAATGGACCGAGCTATGTTCGGAGTGTCTTTTAAGGGATCGAATCCGAAATGCGGATAGCGAGAAGAGAACTAAAGTGACCGACATAGCTCACAGGATCAGCAAGCTAGCATAGCATAGATCTGTGAAACTATTTGTCGCACTTACCTGGGGTAATATTCTGGCTTGTCCTCATGAAGGCGCATTCCAACGCACCCACTATGAAGTACATGGCTGCCAGACGTTGCAGTACTCCGGGTAAGCGGACATTTGTCCAGGACACATTCACTGAGCTCAGGCAGATGCCCATTAGGGACATAAAAAGTGATCTTAATGCCACCTGGGTGTTATAAATAAAAAAAAAATGTTGTTTAAACATAATATAATTAAAGTAAATTGATTGAGGATTTTTGATTTTTTTAGGGTTAACCAAAGGGTCCCAGCGGACTTCTGTCTGTCAGTCTATCTGTCCGACCTTTAACGGGCTCTTTATTTTAGACAAAAGCAGTTAGAAGACTTAAGCGAGGGTTATCTGAAACGACGTATCATCGAAATCTTAATTTTACAGGAAAAGCATTAAACTGGCCAAAATGGTGACATTAAGCATTTAAACCAAAATAATTAAGTAATTATTTACCTACTCTTTAAATACCATTTATTTATTAAAAAACCTCAATGATTCAGTGAACAATTTGACGTTTATTGTAACTTATTTTCGGCTGGTAATTGTTACCGTTAAAGTTATGACGTAATTTAACAATTGTCAGATGGTGCACTCTATTTTTTGCTTAACCGACTATTTGACGAGCCGTCCGCCTTTTGTTATCGTCGACCCTTGATCATTTTCACCATTGTATGCTAATTAATATTGTAAATGAAAAAGTGTAAAAATAAAATTTATCGAGAGTTATGTGCATTACATAGTTTAATTTTACTTTAAATCCCGTCACAGAATAATTGAAGACTTTTAACGTATTACATGGTGCCCCTAATGCAATCTGAAAAACAATAGGTAATTGAAATATTACCTAAATTTTGATTGTTATTTTTTAAATCAAGCTACACTGGCCTGCAAAAGAAGGTATAACATTCATAAAAGTGACGATAACTTCTGTACTATTTAAATTAGAAACTTGAAATAAAAAACATTATGTAGAAAATTTATTTTTTTATATAAAAACTCCTTTTTGACGACCTCCTTTTAGATGATGGCTGAAAAAATAAAAAAAAAAAAGAAAAACGCTGCCTTTTCAAATGCTGTAATTTTTTACTTTTAGCGTTCTGCTTTTGTTTTCGCATTTGTATTTCGATCATTTACATATTTAATTCATAAGCCAAGGTATCTTCAGCAAGTTAACATTAATTATCTTGCCTCTTTCACCTGAAGAATGTGCAAGAATTATGGCACAAATGGAACTAGGCATCAGTATGCGTCGTACTGCAAGAATGGTGGGTGTGACATTAAGAACGGCATTCAAGGTGAAACAAAGGTACGAAGAAACCGGAAAAGAAGACCATGTAATGGCCGTCCCAGATGCACTACAGCTAGAGAACTCCGATATATTGCCAGCACTATTTTGAAAAATCGTCACCTAAATGCAGTTCAGGTCCAACAGCAGCTTCGCCTGATGAGGGATGATTACATTAGCGAAGACACGGTCAGAAGAAGACTTGCTGAGGTAAACCTAAAACCCTACAGGCCAGCAAATAGTCCCAAACTTGAGGCAGGGTTAACAGATTGAGGAATGCTCGTGACCACGTACAGTGGGGTGAAGAAGAATGGGAAAAAGTCTTGTTCACTGATGAGTCACGTTTCTCATTATTCACTCATGACGAAAGGCGGCTACAGGCGGCCTGGTGAGCGATACGCCCAAGCCTGCTTAGCAGAAAGAGTCCAATACGGCAGGGGCTCTGTACACATATGGGCTGGCATCTCTTTGGAAGGTTGCAGACAGTTAGGGGCCATAGAAAATGGCCCTCTGACTGGGGTGAGATATGCTCAAGAGATCCTTAATGAATACGCAGGACCATATCTGGTAAATATGGGTGATGGATCAATTCTAAGGTCGTACCAGAGTAGATTCAGGAGGTTGGTATCAACTTGATGGCCTGGCCATCAAGAAGTCCTGACCTGAACCCGATAGAACATGCTTGAAATGAGCTCGGAAATCTGGTCAGATGACGCAGACGAGCTCCTGTCACCTTCAATGATCTTGAACAGGCCCTGATAGAATAAAGGGAGAACATACACCAACATCGTCTCTGGAACCTCGTCTTCAGTATGCCGAAGAGACTTGAAGCTGTGATCAGAGCCAGAGGAGGCAATACCAGTTATTAGAAAGGTGATTTTAAGACTACAAACACCTTTTTTCAGGGTTTTTCTAAATTTTTGCCATTCAGTGAAAATGGCTTCTTTTTGTTTTTATGTTTCATTTATGTTAAAACCATTAAGTTAAGTAAAATAAACGTATGTTCAAATAATCTTTTTTAACTGTTCTAAATGTTGTTTTTATTTCAAGTCTCTAAGTTTAATAGTTAGGGAAAATACAATTTAAAAACTGTTATACCTTCTTTTGCAGGCCAGTGTATTTACATTGTAAATCTTATTTATTAAGTGTTTCAATACAAATCATGTATTTATTCGTTGATACACTATAATGTTATGTTTCGTTTGTGATAAAACAAATAAACCCAATAAAACAGTATTACAATACTGTACTATTAATTTGTAAAGCTATAGTTATAGTTAATTTACTCGACGATTCGAAAGTTTTCTTAGTAACCATTTGAATAAAAAGATTTTTGATTTTTGATTTTGATATTGAATGATTTTTGATGTCCCTACATGCACATTATCATTATAAACAAATTTAAATATTTTCTATACTTGGAGCCTTAAATTAATTTTTCTTTTTGTTTTTGAACAAACCTGTTGTAAAGCAGCAGTCCTTGGTAAAGCAGTTCGGAGCCTAGCGTTGAGTGACAGGACCAACGCTTCACCCATAGCAAAAGCAAACCATGGGAACACCACGTCAGCCACTGTGAGGCCGTTCCACACTGAGTGCGAGAATACACCATAGCCGCCACCACCCGCGTTGACAAAGATCTGTAATTCAATCGCAATAAATATTTTTTTTATGAATAAAATAAATATGTATCATTGAGCCATCAAATTCAATTAATTTAGAATGAATTAGAAATCAAATTAGAAGGAATTTTATAAAAGGCACAATAAGGTTTGCTCGTTCAAATGGCGCTACCGCGGCGAGGTACTGCTTAAGTTAGGCCCTTCATTTGATTGACTGACTGATTGAATAAATTAATAGATATATTACTTTGCTAGAATTTCTGGCCAACTTGCTAGATTATTAATTTTATAAATTTTTGTTGCAAATCTAGTTACATTAGGCGTTATATTGTTCTGGGAGTGCTATGCGTTTGTATTTTAGCTTTAAACTTAGCGGCAGTACAGTTATATATCCTGGCTATAGCATCAGACACAATTCCATGATCTTTCAAAGTTATGAAGCATAACTCAATTTTTTTTTATTTAAGTAGTCTTTTAAACAGCACTTTTGAATCGTCAGTTTAATGATTTATTTTATAAACTTTACCACCGGTTCGGAATGATTTACTACCGAGAACAACCGCAGAGCAGTTAATCTTTTATATTCATATTATATCTTATATGGGTGTTTCACATTTTAGGTCACATATATGTTTGAAAGTAAATTAGTATGCATTTAAGATCCCTACCGCAGCTATCAAAAGAGCTGATGACCTTGTAACGGCTTAACCGATTTTGATAAACCATGTCTAAGAACCACCGCTAGCAAAACTTGCTTTCAAATAAAAAACGCATTCAAATCCGTTCACCTGTTTGAGAGCAACGGAACCACGTGCCTCAGACAGAGACATACACATAGCAGTCAAACTTATAACACCCCTTTTTTTGCATCGGGGGTTAAAAATAAAGTTTCTTCAAGCCATGTATTCACAAGGCAACCAGCAATGTTCCACTTTGTTATTAAATGTTGCAGGATGTTAAGCATCATGTGTTGCGCGCCAGTGAATATGAACTTTATATTTTAAAGAAATAAAGATGAAAATTGAATAAGGAGTGATTTGACAGGTTTTTTAGATGCGCGAATTCGACTCGGTCTTAACCAGTTTATTTCATTAACTTTTGCAATATTTTGTAAAATTTTATGCTTACCATCAAAGCTATAGAAAATCCGCGAAAGATATCAAGAGAACGTAGTCGTGACCGTGTTGGTGAGCGAGGCACACTGGCCTCTGTTGTTAATACTCTAGTTTCTGATCCCAATTCATTGTCCTCTCTGTAATGGTGAAAAAATGCATAAAAATAATGCAAGATATATCTAATACCTTTAAACGAGCAATTCTTGTATATATGTATATATGTATATATGTATATATGTATATATATATATATATATATAATTATATATTATCTGAATCTCGGAAACGGTTCCAACGATTTTCATGCAATTTAGTATGCAGGGGGTTTCGGGGATGAGAAATCGATCTAGCTAGGTTAGGCTGGCGTTGTTTGAAAAAAAACGAGCAAAGCTCGGTCCTCCAGGTACTCGTTAATAACTTGGCTATGTATCAGTGTTAGGTGATTTAAATCATAATCTAAACAAGTAACAATCTACAAATACAGTGACTATGACCATTAGCACATTTGAATTGTGCAAAATTAAAATAAAAGAAAAGTCACTGCAAATATTCATTATTTGTCCTACGATACCAAAAACATTTATAGGGGAAAAACAGCTTTTGTCAAATAATGAACAAACTGAGATATTACCAATGTAAATATGGGATGGTAAAAAATTGTATTGTTTTTACCATGTACACTAATGTTGCAATTTTACCTATGTCCACAAACATACCATGCTGTCATTCATTCACAGTTGTAATCACAAGTATTTTATCTCAATAACGTACACATATTTTTAAAACAGAATATTTCAGTGACTACAAATGTTACGATCCTGTTTGTTGAAACAGAACATGATGGGAATATTCATTCAGAGTGTATTGTCAGTGGGAAAATAAAAAATGTGACTAAGACTGTTTTTCCCCTGACTCCTTCATATGTATTTACAAAAAAAATATATGTATATATATCCATTGTCTTGTATCCTTAGTATAAGTAACTAGTGTCTGGCCACCCATCTACATTATAATATATCCTCTTTTTACCAAACACTTTACAATAAAAATACCAGTCAAGTGGGAGACTAGTCAGTACAGTTTCAGAGAAACTTCCTCCCGCGAAAGCTTAGGTTATGGAATGAGCTCCCTGCCAAGGTTTTCTCTAAGGACTACACTATGTTTTTCAAGAAAGAAGTTTTTTCGAAGGGTCGGTGACCACTTAGCATCAGGTGGACCTCAGTAGTATAAAAAAAACCATAGACTTCCTTTAAGTTTTCTGTAATCATAAGTAAATAATTTTCTGTATTTTTAATCTGCATTAATAAAAAGACGTATATATAGTCTATGATCTGCACTGGGCTCATGTGGTCTATGAATTATGGCCCAAATCACCCTCCATCAAGGTTAGGTTAGGCAGTACTACGACAGTAGGGATATATGAAGGCTGATAAGACAAAATAAACATAAGGCTATACCTATACTAACCTGGCAAAGTATCGAGCATAAAATCTTCCAGCAATAATCCTCTTCCCAATACCTTTGACAATATACCAAAGTGTTGCCATAGCCAACAATACAACAACAGCGGTCAGAATTGGAAGGTTAGCAGCATCTGGTTCTGCTGTCATCCTGGGCAGGCATTCTCTCTTTGTGTCTTCAGTGATGTTAAGACTGTACTGGCCATATTCACCGAATTGGAAAGTTCCTAAAAATGTTTTACAAGGCCTTTTGCTTACTTTGGAAATTAACGTGAACCATTTCCAATTCAATAATTAACACTGAACAAAGTAGCTTTGTACTTTTGCTGGCAATAAAATAAAAGTGGTAACTTAGTAGAATAGTATAATACTCAGAAGTGTTTAGTATCAAAGTAATTATCATATTCTAGCTTAATAAAAGGAAGACACCGTATCTAATAAACATTACAATGTGACAAATTTGTAAGAATGTGGGCTATATGCTATTTGAGTTCAAACAGTCTATACACAAATTTATGTAAGTATTATTGTTACTGTATGCTTAAGCAATAAATTATCTGGAATAATAAACGACACTGTGTTAAAAAGCCAAATTTTTCATTTCATTTATTTATGTTGGTGTTGTACATAGAGATAGATATGTATAGGCTATTAATGTGGGTAGGTACAAGAACTGTGGTAGATTACATCAGTCTATGCTAGAAAGCTAAATAAACATGTTTACTGTATTTCATGTCGTTTGGACATTATAGTTTTGGTTAGCACACTATGAATATCATACTTCATAATTTTATAATTTTTTAAACATTGCAATTGCAATTATTATATTTAAATCAATAAATTCAAAGGAACTAAAACTTAGGCGGAGCCATGGGTTTGTAACACCCCTTTGTTGTCACTTGTGGCTACAGCGCATCAACTTAAAGGGCAGGCAGGGCAATGTCTGCCATGCCAGCTAGTATATAAATTCATATAAAAGGACAACTCATACAAACAACCACCACCAAAAGCTTCACATGGGCCATTCCTACTAAACTTGTTTTAGTCTTGGAGTTATAGGTGACATTGAGAATATATGGAAACATAATATGAATAAAATTTGGCCAGGATTACCAAAATTCTGTTTCCAGAACTTTTTCAATGTCACACAAAGCTTTCAGTTTTTTCAGTTATACTGCATACCTACCATGCATTTTGTATTGCGCTTACATGACTTAACCTACCGTACAAAATCAAAAATACCCAATTTCTCCCAGATAATTGTAATTGTACCTAGCTACCTACCCTTGGAATAAATTAAATGTAGTTATATTTTGTTAGAAATTTTGCAGCTGATGCAACCTTTCATAAAAATCTCACTTGTACAAATGAATTAATTTTTTTATTCCCCATGGTGTACTTAAATTTTTTCTGCAAATACATATAAAATTTATTTCAATATAAATTTTAATTTAGCAGAAATGATCCAGGGGCTTTTAACCAAATTATTTATAAGTATGAAGGATTATTTTTAGAAACAACTAGTAAATCCAAAATCTATATTCAATTTGCTATAAGCTTATATGCATTACATATAATAATACGGCTACTGTTACACAAAAAAATATGTTTATCTTTCAAATCATTATAACTTTTATTAATGCCATTGTGGTTTGGAACATAGCTGCACAACACGGTACAATTATTTCTTGCTGCAATGTTCAAAAAATTTAAATACATACTAACATTATTATGATTTATAATTAAATCCGAAGAGAGTAAATAAATGACAATATGATAAGGCTATGTTCCAAATCACCCTGAGTAATTATCGCCCAGTAAAGTTTGACTTTTGGGCGGGCCCTAGGTGCTATCGTCGCTTTTGGCGATAAACGGATAGCAACAGTAGTTTCATTCCCCTTGCATCCCCTTTTTAGTTACCTTGACTTAAGAATTTTACAACTTTTGGCCGTGAGACGATGATAGTGGTTGTGGTCTCTGGGACACTAAAAGTAGGGCTTTCATCTCTAAAACCTGCCGCCCAGGACCGAAAGGGTAAAAACCCCGGATTTTGGAGCCTTGACCCCGGACATTTGAATATTTTTTTATTCACTTTTAGCTCTGTTAAAAAAAAACATTTTACTCCCTCTTTGATTGAAAAAACATGGAATTTTAAGGCTTTTTTTGGATAAAATAGGGTGTTTTACTTGTTATAGCAAGGTGTTTGTGTGTAATAGAGTAATTTTTTTTAAATAATTAATATCTTTGCTTTTAGGGCTCATCCTTTAACCTTTACTTAACATAAATAAACCTAATATCAATTACCCAGTTAGTAGAATAAAAAAAAAGTTTTCATTATTGTTTTATTTTTATTTTTTTCTAAATTCTTAAACCCTAAATCAGAAAGTTATTTAGGATTAATAACTTAGAAACTAAAGATTTTTTTTTTATTTCTTCAATTATTTATTAGCAGTCTTACATGTTTATTTCTTTATATTGCAATCAAACAAAATACAATTTGCTGGAGAAACAGTTCTTAGAACTATTCAACAAAATTAAGTCTTTCGTTTTTATATAATTAAAAATGTTTTAGTAATACTTAAAGTAATAAAACAAAACATCTTTAAAAATTATGTAACAAGGTTAACTAAATTTAACAAATTCAACAAAATAACGTCTTAACTAAAGCAACTTGTAGCTGTATTATAGTCTTTTAAAAAGTTGAGTAGTATTTTAACAAAAACAGTATTTTAGAACCACTAATAGATATCTCACTTTTTACTTAATAATAATATCACTTCTTTTTCTTCGCTTAAGTAAATAAAATAATAGTAGATTATACAACATAAGAGATTTAATTCAAGGGACTAAGTTGGTTTCCGAGAGCAGTGAGGGATTCTAAAGTAGAATCCTGAGTGGAACGATACCTGTTTGTATACTCTTATTTTTACCATTGACTGCAAGAAAATAAAAAGTACTTAATTTTACTTACTTACTATATTAATATTTATCACATTTTGGTAAGAGAACAATGACATAAACCAACCAGGATAACAATTAAAACAATTTAACAATTATTTAGGTTCAATAGAAAAAAACCAACTGGCAGGGTATGTTTTTTTTAATTGTAGGTAAAGCTCTATTAAATAGCTCCATTTAGCCAGCCAGGAGGTGCGTACAATTCGCGCTTGTTCCAAATTCAAAATGTTTTTATACACTCAGTGAGTAAAAGTGAGTTTCATTCACTGTTATTGATGAATGCCCTTTTTGAGAGGCAATGGTAAGAAACATTTTTCTTAATAATTCTAAAAACAATCTAGTTATATTTATCGGTCTAATTTAATAGCCTTCAGAACTTCTTTTTTATTAAAAAAAGTTAAAAAATTCGGTGCAATCTTTATAGTCTCTGAAATTGAATTGAATTTTAAGCAGTGACGAGACTGTTTCAAAACTCAATGAATTCCTGTCTTTTATCCACTTCTGAGTCGATGCGCATTATTGGCAAAGATGCAAAAAAAAACTGAGCTATTTTCAGTAATTCTGAATATAATAGGCCATTTGGTGTTTTAAAGAATTGCAACCATAGTTGATTTGCATTTAGAAGTTTATCTTCTTCGCTGAGATTTAGACAAAAAGATTTTAAACCCAATCATCTATCAATTTTGAGTTGTCAAAATGATGTTCTTCTCTTTAAAAAAAAAACGATAGTGACTTCGATGACAGCCAAAGAGTATTTTCATATAAACGGGAATACATCCAGTTAAATTAATCAAATTGTTTTAAAGGCTGCATCCAACCTTTAATGTATGTTCTCATTTTAAAAGAACAGTTTTGAACTCATGTTTTATGTTCTTGTCGTTTCTGTCTAAAATGCTTCTAACACTTAAGTGCACAACACTTTCTTTGATACTGTTGTCTAGTATTTTTTTATTAGATCCGAGAATGTTTCGGGTTTTTAGCATATAATTGTCACTTTTTCCTAATTTTTCAATTTTGCATATGGGAATATGCCTCTGACAGTGGGTTTTGGAAAAAAAATTAGGAAGTGTGGTCTTTGAATAGTTTTAAAGTATTTGCAAAATAAGTTTTCCATGTTAAAAAAAGGAAAAGTGTCAGATACAGCAAAAAAAACTGTCATCTACGTAATCTTACTTAAACTACAGTAATAATTACAGGAGTAGTAGTAGTAGTAGTCGATTTCCGAACTTACAAACGATTTACAAAATATACCATTTATTAGCGCGGCTACTGATGCCAGCAACCATGGAAACACAAAATTATTTTCTTTGGTAATCCAATATTTTGATATAAAGAACAGAATCACGACGAAAATCATTGAAGGCCACAATAAATTAAACATCTAAGACCATTTCAAAACTGATTATAAACCAACTTCACAAATAATTTTTTGTGGCTCTCTTGTGGAGTTTGACTGCAGTTAAAACCCCGCCCGGACGCTCCCCGGACGCCCTCCAAACTAGGACAAATCCGGGGAAACCCGGACGGATGGCAGCCCTAACTAAAAGGAACAAAGATAGTAGGTAGATACTGTAGAAACTAACCGTTACAAATTGTTCCATTGTTTTTCCTTACTTCATACCGTAGAGGACTTAAAGTTTGCAGGATAATTTCACCAGAAGGCGTGACCTTTGTTTCCAACAACTTGCAATGTTCACATTCCTCATATTGGCTCCAAAAACTAAGGTTTTGTGCCGAAATGAGCTGCAAACAAGCTTGATCATATCGAAGGAGCGTTCCACTACAGTTCCTTATGAAGACGCCCACGTTTTGGAAATTCCCTAGGGACATCTTAAACAGTCGAATTTCATCAACTAGCAAATATTATCTTCATAAAAATCAAAACAAAAATATGATTTCTGCGAAACAAAAAAACGTAATCAACAATCACCCATCTGACGCACTATTATCCACAGATTATAGTATATGTCCAAGGACTTTCATCTGTGGGACTAGTCTATGAAAACATCGATTTTATATAATAATCATTAAATATCGATTTTATGATTGCTTAATATTTACAAAATAAAGTAATTCATGAGTTTTTTTGTAATGCCGATTTTTCGCTAAAAGCCTTATTACAGTTATCTGAATTTAGAGAGCCATGTGTGATTTAAATATAATGTGAGTGAAAAAGACAAAGTGACTGTACAGTATGTAAGAACTTCCTATAGGGTCGCATCGTCTCTTTCTAAACAGTGGTCAATTTTGTGAGACTTTTTTGCAGTCCAAAGGGCAGATTTACGAACTCGAAGTCTATGTAGACCTCTAATCACCTCATTTTTTACAAAATATAATCGATCTTTTGTACGAAATGCAATATCTTTCGAACAAAAATGACAATTATAAAAAAACAGACTTCGGAAATCAGAGTTTTAAATGTTTGAAGGTTATAAAAAATGGTGACATAAATGCGTACAATTCAAACACCTTGCACCTTATTAAAAAGTTGCCAAAGAGACCCTATTTTTACCTGACCGACCTATATATTTGGGAGTACCGTAGTACCCCCGCCAAGACGAGCCAAGCGAAGCCCAAGGGCACTACCTACCTTTTCTCCAAGCGCTAAGTTGTTGTCATAACTTGGGTTTGGATTATACCAGATAAACAAAATTCTAGGATTATAATGTCAATAGTGGACTTATTTAAAATATAAAGTTTCAATTGCGTAGCTCTTATATTTTGATTGTATATATATATCTAAAAATCCCCGCTTTCGTAACTCTCTCACTCATGATCATAAACATTCTTAGGGTACTTCTTGAAGCCCTAGAAAGCTGAAATTCGGTATGTAAGCTAGTAAGTACACAAACAACAAAAAAGTTCTAAAACTTGGAACTTGTACTTGCCAACCCCTTAAACTAGGGGATAGAAGTTTGTATGGATTTTCCTATACAAACTTAATTTTATTAGAAAGATTTGAAAATAATACAAGTACACAGACTTCTTATTATAATATCCCTAAACCCCTTAAATTTGGGGATAAAAGAGTATATGGGGCTTTCTTCAGGTTTTAGTATATTACTTAATTATTATACCTACTCATACAAATAATTTTATTATTCTTATGTACTTCGATAAAAATTAAAATCAACTATTAACAAAAGAAAACTTCCGTCACATGGGCGTTAGGTGAAAATTTTTTCAGTGTTCATTACTTTTCTGTTATACCATACAATAGTTCTTGTAGTAACGAAACGGCCAATATTTTGACTTAGGTGTAGAGTTTGTAAATTAAGGGCGTGTGGAGTCAGAAGCTTGGCTCTATATGAGATCTGATAACTTTTTTCCAGTGCGAGCCTCGTCTTGGCAACATATTACATAAAAATGTTATTAGTGGAATATATGTTGTTTAAACTGTATAATAGCTATCAGCCTACAACATTTTTAGAATATGTGTTATTATGGCAGATTTCTCGACAGACAATAATACAAAAAAAAAAAAAATTAACTGTTTATAGTGTTATCTCTATTGTAAATACGGTAGGTATTTCATAAGATTCAAAGTTTGAGTGATAATAAACGCGTAGACCCTAAAGTAAAATTACAAATAATTCAACTGTACAAGTTTCAAAAGCAAAAGAACCAAATTTCCTTCCTCTTCTAAATCGTAATTAAGATCTCTGGGTTAAGGGTAAGAACGGATTAACGACATCTGTTCGTTAACGCCGTCATAGTCATACTAGTACTTTATTAATCAGCTTTTGTTTACTTTTATAATTATATTTTCATTTTAATAAATGGCGTTAACATTTTAGTAGCAAACTGAAGTACCTAATCAAACCTTATAAAGTCTATTTCATTTATAAGTTTGAATATTGTAAGGAAACAGTCTCTCTTTACATGTAAGTACTTTTATTAAAACATAATTTTTAAATTCTAAAATTTGTTATATTACAAATAGTTATATAAGACGTTCACAAAATGTATCTATTGACTTTGTTTGGATTGACTCTGGTTTTCAAGAAAATATTAATACAACTTAGGAGGGTCCTACCTAGTAGTACATCAATCCAAATTTTATTTTTGATTGATGTAGTTAATAGTAACAATTTTGCTAATCACATTGATATATTAATTTACTTAATTTTACTAATGAAGTTAGCTGAAGCTATAGTTCGTTTAAGTTCGGTTAAAGTCCTCGGGAATTTTGAAATTCTTCGGGATAAAAGCTATCCTTTGTCCTTCCCCGGGAGTCAAACTATCACCAAACGAAATTTCATCTAAAACAGTTCAGTGGTTTAAGCGTGAAGAGGTAGCAGACAGAGTTACCACCGAGAAAAAAATAGGGACATTTGGGTCTATGAGAAAAATGAAAAACCGGCCAAGTGTGACTCGGACTCGTGCTCCGAGGGTTCCGTACCACTATAGAAATTACGAGCCGGTTCCGCACTTGACCAGTTTTTATAAATTATTTGTTTTTTTTTAACGATTCACCAAGAACAACTAAAACGAGTTTTTTGTATGGAGAGCCCATTTACTTCGAGTTCTGTAATCTGTGGACTGCGCAATAGGCTCGCGAAATTGGCCTCACTTTAGAAAGAGAACGTTTTTCTTAGACAATACACCACAGTTTCGCTTCGTCTCTGTCACACTTTGGCGACCATTTCTTTTTCACAGATGGCTATGAAATGCACTGGCCGGTTATCTATGTCTATGGTATGGTATAATTTGATGGTGATACTTTTTGTTTTATTTTTTATAATTTTTTGGGGAAGTCATAATAAAAATATAATTTCACAATTTTAAGTTTATCCCTACTACGGTTTAAAAGATAGAGATATTAATGGACGGACAGACAGCAAGCGTATTTACGTTTATAACGTCTATTCTGTAATAACGGGCAAAAATAATATGAAGTAATTAATTAACATACGAGAACTATCAATCTAAAAGATACAATCCGTTAATGGTCGGACAGACACACAGAGTATTCATATATTCTGTAATTAGGTATTGGTAAAATCAATACAATGCAAGACGTTATCGATTACTACAACCATAATATTAGAGCAAACAAAAAAAAAAAATTTAATTCACTAGTAAGTAGGGCTCTTTTGGCACCCTAAATACGACCCGAATTTCGTAAATGCCATACTTTTTATCCAGACTTACAATGCAATAAGCTTTTTTTACCTTCTGACCTTGGGTTTTTGGTCGCCAGTGTCGTCGTAACTTCATACCATTTTAATATCCCGACTGCGGTTTTAATTTTTGACCACCGGGTCACAAAAGTTTATTGCACTTTACTTAAGAATTAACATTGATAAAAAACCTTTTTATATTAAAAATGCACATATGTACAAACACATTCTATGAGTGTTTCATCCATCAAATGGTCTAAGTACACGTCGCGTTACGTGCACACTGCCGGGGGACGTTACGTATCGGGGGGGTCCAGATTTCGTTCAGCCGTCTCAACGCTGAAGGCCAGCCCAAAGTCGCCTTCGTCAGCCGTTGTTGGAGGACGCGCTCATCATATGTTCGCAGTTAGTCATTGAAGTACATACCTAACGATAGGCGCCATTTTATAATTTTTAAAGTTCTAGAAGTGAAATCACTAGCATTTAGAGATAAAGCGTGTTGAGTGGTGTTTTTTTAAGGACGTTTTGTATAGTTTCTGGAATACATCTGAGTTTTTTGGATTTCCTGCTGAATTAACTCTTTGTAGCAAGAGGAAATAAAAAATATTTAATGGCACCACTGGTTTTATGGCCCCTTGATATTAATTCACACAAAATCCAGTTTTTAGAATTAAGTTTAGGACAATAACTTAAATAAAAAAATATTACACATTTGTATATTAAAATTAATTTATTTCAAACTTCTAATACATTATATACAAATATATTATTTAAAATATAATATAATAATTAAAATAAACGTAACATTTTAACAATCAAACTCAAAGTACAAATTATGTTTATATGCATTAAATTACAAAATGGCATTTTTGTTATATGCTTATTTTTGATTGGAATGATGCTATTCATATTATTATGTCCTTACCTTGTATTACCATATACATATATAGAGTATAAAATTTTATTATATGATGTGATTTTACTATTTTTTTCTTGTTCAATGAGATTTTCATCCATTTTAGTTGATGATTTTTAGAACACATACCTACATAACAATAATTAAAATATGGACATCAAAACATTTAAGGTTAGAGTAAGGTTAGGGGTTCTAGCTATGCTTTGCGTAACATGTCCCAGTAAGGAATCAAATAAAGGAAAGGACGCGCTTGCATTGACCAGGATTGCAAATATAACATTTATTACAAGGTAATTCAATTTAAAATTTAAAATTTTATGCGTTGCTAATTTATGGACGTCTCCTATGAAATTTTTAAATGAAGTATAGATTTACCAGGATCTTTTAAAGTGGAATAATCTGGTGTTTATATGATGCTAGCTTTTGCCCGAGTTTCCACCTAAATTCGGCTATCGGTGTAGGATTACAACGGCTACTCCTGAATTATAAAAAAAAAAACCGAATTACACCGACGTTTTCAAGTAGTCTCCCCGGGAGTCAAACTATCTCAATGCCAAATTTCATCTTGGTACAGCAGACGGAGTGACTTTCGTATTTATAATATTTATTACATGGATTAAGGTTAATCCAACATAATTTCTTTCATACAATTTTTTATTCTCTTCTATAAATATTTCGTTACCCGCAAAATAAAAAAGCATACTCATTACAAGGGCGTTTTTATAGTTACAGATATTTTTTGTACCACTGTTGTATGAATACAATTTACGTCAAATCAACTTTAATAAGAATTCTCAAAATGTTGGTACTGATATTCTATTTGATTATTTCAAAAATTTATGTCGTAGCAAATAAATACAATAAGGCCTTCGCAAATTGCACGATTTCTGAACCCCCTAACTTGGATTCTCCATACACACGATCGACGAATGTAATTGGCACCTCTCCTATCGTGTATTCTAGTTGCCTTGCCCTAAAAAATTGGTAAAAGTTAGTAAATGAAATAACAGTACCTGGAAGACCGAGATGTGCTCGTTTTTTTAACAACGCCAACTATTGTACTTGACAATTATAGTGACAGCTATAGTGTTGCTGCGTTGGTAAAAATAATAGTGTTACTCGCTAATAGATGTCAGGAAGTCATATTTTTCAGTTTATCATTGCCTGAAAACATGGATAAAATGACGTTTTCTAAAAATGAAACCTAGCTAGATCGATTTATCGCCCCCAAAACCACCTGCATACTAAATTTCATGAAAATCGGTAGGGCCGTATTATATATATATATATATATATATATAAACAAGAATTGCTTGTTTAAAGGTATTGTTATTAGGTATATTTAAGAAAATTAATGGGGTTTTCTATTTTACAATTAAAGATATAGGTTCTAAAGCATAATCTATAGCAAGTGGATCTTTATATGTAAGTGTGTATAACATCACGCTCGTTATCCTCGTAGGGGTTAACCAGAGCTTGGAAACACACCCATATGATAATGTAGGGGAAAGCCTCTTACTTAGCTTCTTTTTTAAGTTTTCACATTTGATACTTTTCACACTTTTGATAATGCCAGTTTTGCCACCGACTCCTATCGTTTGAAACGTTACTAACAAAATGTCTGGTTGTAAAACTTGCAAAACGAACGGTTGACGTACACACACTACTTAATATATAATACAAGTAAAATGCCTATTTGTTTCTCTTTTATGTATAAACTATGCTAGTCTGAGAATATACACTCAAAACAAACTCAGTCCCTTAGTGAATGCATTCGCGTGGCGACGCTCTTATACCTGCTTATCTTCGAGTGTCGTAAATGAAATACTTTTAGTATTAAACGTTCCTTCCTAGTAAATATACGTATTAATTACTAGCGTCTACCTACCATTATAGATATTTAACTTTTGTAAAAAAAAATCATGAAGCAAGTACAACTATCTTGTCTTCCCCGGACATCGACTTCTGCTAATTAACACTTGTATCAAGTATATTATCAAGTTCATCTTACCTTATGATCATTTCCATTTGGAATACATATCCTTTTGAAACGCAGCTGTTAATTAGTTTCTGAAGCACATCTTTTTTATACAACCTGTAAAAAAATAAGTTTTAACACAAGCATGTAATGTAAACAAATGCATATTACCTTATATTTTTTTTTCAGAACAAAACATTTTTATAAAAAAAAAACAATTAGTTTCAGCAGGTTTTATTCTACATTGAATCTGGAACTCACTGGATATGGAATATTTTCATTATATTAGTATATACTAAGAAACCTAAAAAACAGACCGTGAGCATGTTAGGCATTGCTTAGTGTAGGGTTCCAATGCTGTTACAACTTTTACATGATCCTATACACAAGTTTAACCGCAATTGTCATTGCAACTTTACGGCAGCATATTGAAAAAATTGGATAAAATATTTAAAAACCCTTAAAATAATTTAAAATTTCCTATTCAAAAGTTTAATAAGGGAATTTCAAACTATAATAATAATATAATAACAATATTATTTTAACAACTCACCGCCGTCTGGTTCAGTATGGATACAACGGGATATAAATACCTATATACTTATGTATAAATATGTATATACATATTACACATATAGAACACCTAGAGTCAAGACAAACACAAATGAAAATCACATAAATGTTTGTTCTGTGCAGGGATCAAATCCATACCCATTGGTTCAATAGGCAGGTTATTAGCCACTGGGGCTGACTAATTTACTATGAAATAATCTTTACCTAAATGATCCAGTCAAATCAGAAGCACCCGGCCTTAACAACATCTGAGTGAGAAAGTTGGCTCCACGTGATATCAGCTTCCTTTTAAAGTCCCACCCATGTACTCCACCTCCTCCTTCATATCGAGTACCTGACACCAAGTCATAGTCATGCTCTTTCTGAAGTTCTATGAACTTTGGTATAAATTTTGGCTGTGAACATTTAAGGTTGTTAACAACAGAGAATTAGTGTTCCGTACCTCAAAAGAAAAACAGAAACCCTTTGTTGTCCGTCTGAAAAGACGAAGGTAACTGTATTTAGTTAAAATAATAACAAATACTAATGTCTATGGTCCCTTGAAGCTGTAAAAAATCAAGCTTCAAAGTCAACACAATAAAAAAAAAGGCTGAAATACAGCCATTGTTGTCGCATATTTTGGCATTTACAAAAAACTTGAAACCTATGGGGTACTTTCCATTGTCCTATTATGAAATTTGCCATGATGCAAGGTCTAATATCACAAATATGGAGAAAAATCCGAAATTTGTTGATTTGTAGTAATAACACATTAAAAAAAGTTAGCCTGTCTGTCTGTCAAGACCCTTTTACTCAAGAACACATGTAGATATCAAGTTGAAATTAATATCAAATACTAAAAAATTAAGCTTCTACGTCAATGCAATAAAAAAAATATATCCAAAATACGGTAATTTTCTTGTGGAGTACAGTTCCCATGGACCTAAAATCATGAAATTCGGCAAGAAGCAAGATGTTGCATCACAAATATAGGAAAAAAACCGAAAACTGATATTAAGGTATAAACCTGTGAGACTTGATCTCATGGTGGAAGAACTGTCCACATATAGTAAATTTGGATGGATCCCATGGTGCACGACACAGACTCGCAATTAGCTTTGCATGGTCCTACGGCCACTTTTTTCTTTCTTTCAGGAATTACACCAATAAATTTAGAAATAGAACATTATCTAAATACGAAATTCCATTCAACTTTATAGAGCTATTTCTGATAAACCTGCTCCAATATACCAATCTTCAAATTTGCATCATAACAGCATACAAGTAGTCTTCCAGTTTAAGTTTTTATTGAGATTAATGCCCATATATTTAATTGAAATAGTTTTAGTAATTGAGATACAAGTGCAAGATAAATTTTTGACACAATTTATACTGTACATGTAATTTTTTACTACAGTATAATACACACTTTTAAACACAAACTAAAAAGCTTAAAAGCAATATTAAAATTTTGTATATAATTATACAGCATTTCTCTATGTACAAATACATGTATTGTATACTTATAAAATAGATAATTTGGAAACCATAAAGGGATAATTACTGTCCAAAAAAATCTATTTTGAGAAGTACTTACATGATGACTTAGGTCAGCATCCATTATAATAATAAAATTGCCTGTAGCATGTTGCATTCCATGAATGTAAGCTGTACCTAAACCTAATTTTTTCTCTCGAGGCCTCAGAACTATTTTGCTGGATCCGTATATAACTTGAAGCTGTTTAGCCACTTCCAGAGTGCCATCTGGGCTGCCATCATCTATTATAATAACTTCATAGTCACAACTACTGAAAAGTTAATTTTGTACAGATAAAAGAGTCATTTAAAAATTGCCAAATTCAATTACATTTATTCAATTTAGGCTACAATAATTGAGCACTTATGAATGTCACTACCCCATCGGTATGTAAGTCTATAGGGCGGGAGACCTCGTACTAATAAGAACCGGCAAGAAACTCAGCAAGGGCATTTATTTTCTCCCTTTCTCTTACAGCATCCACAAAAAAAAAAGACAGTTTATGTATTCCTGACTAGTAATCAATGTCTTACAGTATTGATAAACAAAACAAAAAGTAAGACTAAATACAAGGACACAAAGAAGTTTGCAAGAGCAGACCAGCCTCCACAGGCAGCACCCATTCACGAGTATGACACATGAATCAGCCTTTGCTCAACCATGTTTTAGGGAACGTAACAACCCAACACACACCCCACCACCGCAGAGACAATTTGAGAGAGCATGACACACTCAAGCAACTCCAATAAAACTTCGATTGTACTAGTTACAATGAGTGTAGTAAAGGAACAAAATATAAGAGGAGTAGAATGGAAGGTTTGTAATGCTTTACTGCCGAGAATAACCGGCAATAAACTCAGCAGTAAATCTTTTGCACATAATATAAAAATACAATTTTAATTTTAAAAATAATTCAAATGCCCCAATACAAATACAAATCAATTAAGTTCTAATTTTTCCAAGCATTTTTATCATTTATGTATTCATCAACTTTGTAATAGCTTTTTTTCATTAAACTATCTTTGACATATATTTTAAATTTAGATGAGGGTAAATTAACCACATGTTCTGGAATTTTATTGTAGAAAAATATACTTTGTATTGCAAAAGAGCTATTTACCTTCTGAAGACAATATTTTGGAACTACCATTATCCTTATTCCTTGTATTAACACTGTGTAAGTCACTATTTTTAGCAAATAAGTGACAATTTTTGCGTACATACATTATACAAGCGAAGATATATTGGCAAGGAACAGTAAAAATATTAATTTCCCTAAATAGTTTTAAGAGAAATTCAAGGTCCTAATTTATAGATTGACCGTACTGCTCTCTTTTGCAAAATACAGACTGTATCAATATCAGCTGCCTTACCCCAAAGCAAAATGCCATAAGACATGAGGGAATGGAAATAGCTAAAGTAGACCAAGCGAGCAGTGTCAACATCTGTAAGCTGCCTTACTTTTCTAACTGCATAGGCAGCTGAACTAAACATTGAATCCCCAAAAACACCCCTGCCATGACCAATTCATTTCATGGGTAGTTATAGTTACTTAGGAATTATTATTATCGAATAACTTAGACTATAATTCTGATTATTTTTTTCCTATGTTGAATTATAATTGCACAGTGAAGTTGACTTTTAAAATGTTTTGGAATCAGTAAACTTTTTTACTAAAATTTTTAATAGGAAAATCTTCCATATTAATATATTGGCTTAGTCAGCTCCTCCAAGATGCAAGGTTCTGCACCGTTTCAAGCGATTCACACAGTCAGGCAATGTGAGTTGCACAGCCAACTGGTTAGGATGGTTAATGAGTCTGGCATGTTCAAGTATTCATGTACTTCACTGTTTCTGATGAACCAGGGAGCATTGCTAATTTGCTTGAGGATGTAATTCTGTGCTCTTTGGATTTTGTTTATGTTGGAATCGCAACAGGCACCCCATAACTGAATCCCATAGGTCCAGACTGGGTTTTATAACGGCCTTGTAGATTAAGAGCTTATTGTCCAGTGACAGTTTTGAGTTTCTTCCCAAGAGCCAGTAGAGGCCCTTGTATTTGAGATTGACCTCTTTACGTTTTGTCTCTATGTGTTTCCGCCATGTCAGCCTATGTTTAACAATCATATCTTGTTTCTTGTACCTATTTTCTTTTTTAGTTTCTCTAATTCCACTTTCACATGAAAGTTTGTTGCTCCAGCTGTTGTAGAACCTCACGGCACTGGTGCAGGTCCAGGGCTGTAACTAGAGTTGAATCCAAGGTGTCCAAGGCAGCGGTGGTTTCATGCACGGGTACGGCGCAACTAATTTTTCTATCTTTCATTATTTTACCTGCTTGCGAGCATGAGTAATTAAGGTAGAATGTAATTGGGTGGGATCGCGGGAAAACAAGAGCAAAATGGTATTCATTTATAGTACGGGAAAACAATTTATATATATTATACTTTAGTTTATGGTACTTTTAAGGTAGGGCATTAGTATTTCAAGGTAGGGCATTGCCCCACAATGCCCCCCCTTAGCTACGGCCGTGTGTAGGTCTCTCCTTGTAAAAAGGCGACTTAGGCCAATTCCTACGACTGAGGTTGGCGAACATTGTTGAGCTACTGGCCGACTCGACTATCAATCTTAAGCCGCCAGTTTGCCAAGCATTTTTGATGTTTAAAGGAAGCCTTAAAGTTTATGAATTATTAGCTTTTGCGATTGCATTGCCTTCGTGGTGTATGTGTACGTACGTGTTCTGCCGAAAAAGCTGTTTGCTATCCTGCTGTCAGTTGCACGATTGCAATTTTCTAAAAATGGCTTCATTTGAATTCAAACACTTACCAATTGTCCAGGTATATAATTATTAGCCATATTATTATTGGCAAATTCTCCCTTTCATTGTAAGTGGGTAGTAATATCGAATATTTATCGCTTTTCGTGATTTCGGAATCTGCTACCGTGGTCGCCATAGTCTAAAAACATAAAAATGTACTCTGTGGTCGCGATCAGTGTTGCCACTGGTCAAACATTGGGTTGCCGTACTGAAGAAATAAAACTACCGTATTTAAACAAAAATTGCCGTATCTTCCCATCAAATCTGCATTATTGCCTTAAGTTAGTTCAGTTTCAGTAATGTCATCTTTTTCGTGATTTGATGGTTATTTTCATTTTATTGATCATATCGAGGGTTGGCTTAAAGCTCGTATAGTTTGAATGCTTTTACAACCATAAATAAACATAGCTTTAATTCAAGTTCAGCAATTGCTTTTTCATGGGAAGAATTGGCATCAGATTTTTTAAAAAATGAGTGTATTGGCTTAGAATCTTTTTTAATATTAGGTTTTCAGCATTGGACATGTGTTTCTTTTTAAAGTTGAGGTTTCGCAAAATATCTTAACATCATACAATTGACAATGTGCCCTATAAATATTATTTTTGTCAGTGCCAATTCAATCTTTAAAATCGCTATTTCATTCCCATTGAATTCTATATTTTTGGACCCTGTGTTGACTCTTCTTATAGTTCTTAGGTGTATAAGGACCTGCAGTACCTTCTTCCGAATCTGCGGAAATTTTAAACACTTTCTCACGTATTACTACACTACACTTTTTTATGTTCTGGTTGCCGTATTTTAGAATACGGCAATGACCCCTCTGCCGTATGCCGTACAATTTGTCTTTTAGAAGCGTGATTGCCTTACGAAACGCCAATTGCCGTACGTTTGGCAACGCTGGTAGCGATTGACTAATACCTAGCTAAATTCCAATTCATTTACTCTCTGCCGAATAATTATAGTCCGGTTTTTTAGATCCTGAAGCCTTATAAAATCCCCCCTCCTAGAATATTTTAAAGAGATTCTAACCACAAATTATACATTTTACCAATGTTGATTCGAACTCTAACACCATGAAATAACTGAACGTGAATACATGCGTGCTCTCAGCAATATATATATATATATGTATATGTCAGCTATGTTATTTGATCCAACCACGGAGCATAAAAGGGTAGCGGAGATGGCTCAACGTAGTATTCCATATAAAAACAGCGTCGCCAAAAACCGGGGCGCGAGGGACGAAGTGACTGCAAGCACCGCCTTAAATCTCAAATACCATCCGGCGGTCTTAGTAATTACTAAAACAAATCTCTCTCAATTATTTGTAACTTAATTTAACTACTGCCTACAAGAGGCGCTCTAATCGCCGTTTAGAAATTTGGTTCAGGGGTAGCCAACTTGTGGCTGTGATCTACTTTGAAATTTTTTGACTTATAAGATTGAGTTGAGCGATTTTATTTTAGCTGTTTCTGAACCGGACTGAATGGATGTTCACTGAACCTCACATAGCTCGAAAGAACGATTGTTTAGTTTCGTATCACGCACGCGCGAAGTTCGTTTTGTTCTATTTGATCGCGATCGATTGCGCTGTCTACAGCGATCGGCGATCGACTGGTCGATCGTAATCAACTTGTTGGCCACGACTAATTTATAAAATTGAAAGTGTGCATTACCCTGGCAGGACTCATATGTTTTCCATAGTTTTGTGATTTTGAATTGTTTTTAATCAATGTAGGGGTACAGGCCTAAGATATTCATTGAAATCGAAGTATGCACAGGGCAATTTTGTTTTAAATTAAATACTTGTGATGAATAACGTATTTATTTGGATAAGGATTAATATCATGTTTATAAAAACACCTTCGCAAATAATGCATTATTATAGAACAAATTTAGTTAGCATAATAAAGGTTATAATAGCTAGCCAACCTTAAAAGATAGATATAGACATACACAAACATTTATTCAACATCCTTTCGCTCACAAAGATATATTTAAAAATGGCTAAATTACATAAAATAAAAATTACAAACGAAAAAGACAATAAAAGAAAGGAGTTGTTCTGTATGTCGTGAGCGCTATGAAGTTAAAATGGGCACCAGCTCAGCTTATACCACGACACGAGTGCCACAGCGCTGATTTTCAGCATATGCTGTCGCGGATTTTTTTTAGAACTTTTAAAGGAGCAAAATTCATGATTTTTGCAAGAATTGAACTGTTAAAAAAAAACCGATTTTGAAACATTCTTCATTAGTGTTCCGATTTTATAGGTCTAAGCGTGATGATATAAAGCCTATAGCCTTCCTCGATAAATGGGCTATCTAACATTAATATATATAAGTAAATATTTTCAAATCGGACCAATAGTTCCTGAAATTAGCGCATTCCAACAAACAAACTCTTCAGTTTTATAATATTAGTATAGATAGGTTTAAATTATGATGTTAACCTGCTTATGTAAAAAAAGTTTGGGTAGCACTCCGTAGCGTAATTTCTTCAAACCTTTTTTAGTTTCATAAAAGTCACATATTTCAAAGTGCATTGAACATATCTTTGTGTATTTAGTTGGAGTCCAGTTTGGTCTATTTATTACACGTATCCATTCATTTTTAATATCTACATCACTTGGATACCTAAAAAAATAGAATAATACAAGGTCCTGCTAGAGTTATGGACATCTGCATTCTTTATCAGCGGTTATTAACCTTTTTCGCTGGCGCCCATACCCCAATGTTTAAAGACAAAAGTCTTTAGTCAATGCTTCTTGCCTGTCGTGACCTATGGCGCGAAAACGTGGTCACTGATAGTTGGCGTGATCCATAAGTTTAAAGTCGCTCAATGAGCTATGGAAAGGGCTATGCTCGGAGTTTCTTTGAAGGATATGATTATAAATCAGGAGATCTGACGAAGAATCAAATTCACCGACGTAGCCCCCAGAATAAGCTAGCTGAAGCAGTAATGGGCAGGTCATGTTTGTCGCAGAACCGATGGCCGAAGGGAGACGAGTTCTAAAGTAGAGACCGCGGATCGGTAAGCGCAGCGTGAGCCGCCCTTCAGTCAGTTGATTCAGTGACCTAAAAAAGCTATCTGAAAGTGTCTGGATGAGAAAGGTGGAGGTAAGAGGTAATGCGATAAGCGAAAATATAAAAAAGTAGAAGAAAAATTAAAAAAAAAACTCTATAGGTAGAAGGTTGACGATATGCGTAAAAATCTAGTTCTACTATTATAGTAGTTTTAGCACAGAATAAGGGATAGCAGTGTTGTAGGACTGTCACTAGCATACACATTTAACACTGGATATGGGACTTGTTGTTTAAAGATTATATAGAATCGTCATTGACGGTTACACTTTGTCCTTGACTTACTTCCAAATCATAATTGTTGACTAATGATTTGGGTTATTCCCGTGACCCATCCCAATACCGCCCGCGACCTGAATTTGGGTAACGACCCGAGGCTTAGAACCCCTGCTTTATATATTAATAAGAGTTTCGCTATCGGTCAACAGATGGCGCATAAGTAATCAAAAATGATTTTCTTTCGCATTTATCAATCACTCTATTGTAGTTATTTGAATTCAACGTAATAAATTGCAATCAAAATTTTTTTTTTTTGTATAATTTGTAAAATAACTTTGTATAATGTATACATATTTTAAAACAAGATCAATGAGGCTTTCTTTTTTTTTTTTTTTATTCGTAAATACATTTCGCATTTATACCTAGAGCTCTTTGAGCGTGAGAAAGATATATATTTTTCACATTTGTATTATTTCTTCATTATTTACTATAAAAAGATGTAATTTAGAGCTATTAAATGAAGATTCTTTTTTTTTCTCTTGTAGATTATTTTTTCCGACGCCCGGCGTAGACGCACTTCGACAAGTCCCTCCCCACCCCAGTATGGGAGAACCGAAGGATACCGGGCTTAATCAACTTGCTTTTACCTAATGAACATCTGTGCCAAGTTTCATATTCTTATGACGATCTGCAAGGTCTCCTTGAAAATTGACTCTTAGAGTACTACAAACGAAACGCGTTTCGTGTCATTTTTGACAGTTCTATGTGTATTATTTTTGAGTATTTTATTTTAATCTTTAGTAGATGGCTAATACACGTGAGTTGTCTGGAGTTGTCAACAAATGTTCGTACGAAAGGCTACAGTAACCTGCTGCGCAACCGTAGTATAAAAAAACAGATTCCGACGAATTGAGAACCTCCTCCTTTTTTGAAGTCGGCTAAAAAAGCTGATGGCTTCAGCCAATGCTTTGTAACTATAGTGGAGTTTTGTAACAAAAAAAACAGATTATTTAATCCAACCAAAGAGAATGACAGTGTGTCATACAGAATTTATGTTTTTTAACTTGGCTGGATTAATGACATTAAACGCACTGAGGCAATGAACAAAACACAAAAAATTTAAAAAAATGAGAGTTCTTAATTATTGTTAATTGTTGTTGGATTTGTTGAATTTTCTTGAAAAACTACCCTGTCCCTTAGATGGCGCTATTGACAAAATAAACTTAATTGAAACGGACTATAGATGACACTACTAGTTCATTCTAATGTTCGCTAGCGTCCTCAGTTGATATTTGTTATCCCTGAGATTAAGACCACAAGAAATGCAAATTATATATTTTTATGAATTCCTAACAGTATCCTTTATGTAGGTAATGTAAATAGATGATATTGCAGCAATAAAAGACCAGAATATTTTTTAATTATTATTTTTTTTATTTTAATGAATATTATAACATTTTTTTACTTTAAAACTAACTATTTTTCCTTCTGAAATTTGATTGAGGCCTCTGCATCAACTGTATGATTCCTTAAGTTTCTGCAAGCACTAGTTGTAGTGATTCTAAAAACATGTATAATTTATTCAAATTCGTTTACTCGACTACTATGACACCTCATATATCAAAAAATCATCAAGCCGTATATGCTTCAAATGTTCCAAATTATTAGACATACATACATAAGCAATTAAAAAACATAACCTTTCTTCGACAGTCGGGTAGTAAAACAAATCATGTTTTTCGTTGGTGGATTGGAGATTAATTTTCATTCGGGTAGCTTACAGGCACAAAGCTGATTTCAAACATTTTCAACTAAGAAAAAAGTTAGTATTTAAGGTATTAGTAAGTACTGATTAAATTAAGCCTTTAACAAAGCCTTTTTTATAATTGTTTAAGTTTTTGCAGATTATCTTTTGTAAGTGATAGGAAGATCAGTCCTGAGTATAACTCTAGACACATGGTGGTGGGCGGGCGCGTTAGCGGCCTTCTAGGAAAACAAGTTTTGTTTTATATCTCGTAACGGTTTGTCAGCCACCAAAAATGCAAAAAATCTTTAGATAATTAAATATTCTATTGCTATGATACAGAAAAAATCTGTATAATCAATATTTACGCGAGTTTTTGACGCAATTGACCTAATTCTATTTTTTCTTACAAAGGGGAGGGGGAGGGGGTCAAAAAATGATTAGAATTGTTTCAATCCGTCACACTTCGTAATCTTTTTTGATTGAATTCGACATTCTTTAGTATTTCTTATCGATAACAGATTACAGGTAAATACAACACTATCGGTTATACATCCTGTAGTTGTCATTTTATAGTCAAAGTGGTGATATTATAATTGTTTCGACCTACAAGCTGTCTTTGCCTTTTTTGTGTCTTATGACATTTGTTTGCTGTTACAAAGGACATACAAAGCACAGGTGTGTAGTGTTGCCAGACCTTAGTCATAACATCATTTACTATATACATGGTTAAATAAAAAAGCCCTAAAAATGAATTTGGCTATTTATAGCTGAAGAAGTCGTTACTATGTCATTTTAAATTATTTAAATAATTTTAGAAAGAACTTTTCACCGCATTCTACTTGAGGTGCATCCAAATTTTTCTTCCATTCAATATCTGAATACGGATAAATATTATCTAATCGTCAATTACCTTGGTCAAAAATATATGTAAAAATGATACAATAAAGCCAAAAGTGCAACATCAGTTATCGATCGGATATCTTTAGGTTACCACGACGACGAAGTCGAGTTTGAACACCGACTTTTTAAATGTTAACATATTTTAGTTTGTATCATCGTGTTTGATCTTAATATATTTTACTAATCGCCTACAGTGTAGTAAGAAGCTAGCATTTTCAGATGTATGTAGAAGTAGTAAGTAACGACCCAATCGCTAAGCTCAGAAAGCACAAACTCCACTCCATTTGCTCAGCGATAACAAACGTCATACGTTTCGTTACGTTCGATTTAAAAATATTATTAAAATGGTGTGGTGAGACTCGCGGACCCATATAAATCTGTAGTCGTAGTTCCCGATTCTTTGATCGGCCGACATAAAATTGGCGAAAGGCTACGCTCTCACTGCACGTCACAATTGTAATATTAGTATATCTGAATTAAATGTATACTTTTTGTCAAAATTAACAAGTCAATGTACTCAAGTATTCTAAAAATTGTTACGAAACGCAAGTCTATCAAAGACTACATTATTTCTACAATCAAGATAATAGTCATTGTAAAGCAATCGAATCGCAAAGTCAAAATCGTATGAAACACTATATTACTGAATTGAATGAAGAAGTGCTGAAAATATAAAATTCATTCAATTAATTAAAAATCTTTGAGAACCTTTAATGTAATGTAATGGTCACAGAACCAAAGGTCATTTTTGTTTACACGAATTGCAAAAAGATTTCGAGTCCGGTTTTATACTAAGTACTATTTATCATTGATATGTACAACAGTAGTACTTACCATCAATTCACAGCCAAAGCAACATTTTTGATTAGAAAGATGCCAAAAGCAGGCATAATTCTTGTTGATTTAGTTCCTGGTTCAACGATTCCTAATTCTTATTAGAAGAATCCGCGTCTTTTAAAATTAAAAGCAAAGCAGTTAGTGTCAACACACCGATCACAAGCCAAAAGTCGTAGGAAAATATAGAAATAACAAATATCCGAACCAAACATCACAGAATTCAAGAAAACTAAAGATAATAAACGGTAAAAAATAACGCCATTAACAACAAAAACAATGTTACCAATGCAAAGAAAAAACATCCACAAAATTAGTCTAAACTAAGGTTCAAATCGAAAAGTTTAAATGCAGGATAGGTATGAAATATTTTATATGTTTGTTAAAAATAATTTCAGTTAAAAAATGTGATCAGGTACGTTCGTTTTAGTATAAGTAATATTTTTTGTAAGTTCAATTAAAAGCCGTAGGTATTTAATTATTAGGTAAGTTAATACGGGAACAGTTTCGTGGTAGACGAGGTCGCCTACTACGTTAATGTTTACTAAACACTTACTGATGTAATGTTAGTGCTGTTACTCATTTTTTATCATTGTTATCATTCTTTAAAGTAGCTTTGAAACCTTACTTACTAAATTATTGGTTGTGCATTACCAAAACGAACAGTTGACGTTTTTGAATATATAACTCTATCACATGTTCTTTTTTCTTTATGCAAATCCTATGCGGGTGAAACCGCTGGTAAAAATTTATCCTAGGTTTATTTGAAATATAAAACAAACCGTGCATTTTCCTGGATGCCCTTGATAAAATACTTTTCCGTTCAAAGAGGAAATTAAAAAGTACGTACAAATTGTTGTTACTAATTTTTAGCACAGTTTATATTTCCTTCCCTGTCCAAAAGATGTCAGTTGCTTCGATAGATTTTTTTCTGTCTATTTTTTGTATGGAAGTTTCATACCCGTTCTAGCTTGCTACATGTAAATCTGTCTGTGACCCGTACGCAGCACAGATAATAGTATATGTTTACGCAGTATTTGTTTCCTCTATGCCCCCTGTGTTGTCGATTGTCTGCATTTTAACCAGTTGGGTTTGGGTATAATTTGTAATATGATTTAGTTCATAATAAAATATCTATAGCTAGTTAAGTTGTATAATTGCAATGCCTGAATCACGAGAATTGCTTAGCAGCTGTTCCCATTGAGTAAATAATCACTCCTGTTTGTAACAGAATGTCAAGGAAGTGGAGAGTGGAGAAAGTGATATGACTTTTTCCCTATGTAGAGGAAACAAATACGACACTTTAATTATTATTATACCCTATTACCCTCCCTCAAAAGACATAAGTCATCTATATAAATTGTGTCTCAATCATGGGAAAGACCAGCAAAGTGGTTATTTGTGGAATGAAAGGTGTTGGTAAAACTGCTATTTTAGAGCAACTCATTTATGGCAATGTTAATCTGAAGTCTATGTTATATCCGACTATAGAAGACATATATCTTGCAAACATCGAAACGGATAGGGGGACCAAAGAAAGAATTTGTTTTTATGATACAGCAGGATTGGAGCCCCCCTTAACAGGTAAAAAAGTTCGGTTTTTTCCCTGCGCCCCCTTTTAGTTACTCTGACCCCAAGTGATTAGGAGCAAAGAATAGTCCACACAAGGCCGTGCTGATTGATGAAAAGTGTAAGAATTAACTGTCACACACTCATTTCATAATCGGTGGTGGCGGAGGGGTTTCAATTTCACTTTGTGTCCTGAGTGGGGAAGGTTTGAGACTCGCCGTGTACCAATGAGTCATTTCTAAATTTCTTATGTTGATTGATTATTCACACCACTGACTTTTTGGTGAAGTAAAACATTGTGGGGAAACCTGCATATGTGAAAAAAAAAAAGATGTCTGATAAAAGACGTGTATGTGAAGTCCACAATCTGCACTGGGCCTGCATGTGGACTATTGCCCAAAATCATCCCTGGTGAGGACGTATGAGGCTGATAAGGACTCATTTCAAAACTGTAAACGGTAAATCAACTATACCAGGCAATAGTTACTCAACATAGACTAAAAGCTAAAATGTTTTAATTTAAAAATATAACACATGCCTTACAATTAACTTAAGTTCTAATTCTTCGTGATTGATGGGTTATACAACCTGTTATTAATTTTCAGCCAAATTTGTTCCAGGCCCTCCTCAATCCCCGACCATGCAGTTAACTTCCAACCAGGTGTTACAGCGTCATTACCTTGGCTTTGCTGAGGGTTTTGTAATGGTGTATGATACTGCAAGACCTGAGTCACTTGATGTACTAATGTACTTAAAGAAAGATATTGATAGAAATAAAGATAAGAAAGAGGTAAGGCATAATTGATGTCATTTTAATGTAGTTCTGATCAATAAGAGATTGGGCTGTAAAAACCTTGCATGTGTGATTTTATTATTTTGATAAAGAACCTTAAGAGTCACACTATCACACTAATATTATAAAGGTGAGTGTTTGTGAGTGAGTTTATTACTTCTTTCCGCCCAAATGGCTGGACCAATTTGATATTTGGTATAGAGGTAGCTGACACATAGGCTACTTTTTATTCCAAAAATTTTAAAGTTCTCGCGGGAATAACTAACTGAGCATAAATGAACTATAGCTACAGCTATAGCAAAGTTCATCAGTATTATGGAAATACAATTAAGGAATTCCACTTTGATAACCAAATTTAGGGCGGGTGGAGCCGGTAGCATATGTTATATATATAATGCTGATGAAGTTTGCTATAGCTGTAGCTATACTAGCTGACCAGGCAGATGTAGCTGACCGGGCAGATGTTGTCTTGCATGATACCGACTGTAGCGCCATACAAAAAAGATCATTAAAATTGGTCCAGCCGTTTAGGTGGAGTACAGTGACATATACACGTACAGTAGAATTATATATCCCATCCCACTAATATAAATGCAAAAATTTGTATGTTTGTTACTTAATCATTCTGTAACAACTAGATGAAACGGGATGAAACTTGGCACACATATAGGTTTGGTCATGGAATAGGACATAAGCTATTAGGCAGAGTAACTATAACAGAATTCCACTAAACTTTAGTTTCATTTTTTAATACCACTAAGGTGGCAAACAAGCACACGGTCCGCCTGATGGTAAGCGGTCACCGTGGCCTATGGACGCTTGTAACAACAGGGGTATCACTCGCGCGGTGCCGACCCTTCAATTCAAAAATCTAATAACTTCTTTCTTGAAAAACCCCATACTGTATTCCTTAGAGAAAACCTTGGCGGGGAGATCTTTTCACAACTCAAGCGTTCGCGGGAGGAAGTTTCTCTGAAACCGCACTGTACGCGACCATTTCGGTTCTAAAGTGTGAGAATTAATGAATGAGCTGCAGGTATAGCTTGCGATAACAAACTTCTTTAGGATAATCAAGGAGTATCCCACGCCATTTACCAAATCAAAGGCGGGCGGAGCCGCTGGCAGAAACTAAAACAGCTTAACTTTATATTCATTCTGAGTTTTGAGTCTTATGGGGCATCCAAAAAATAAGTTTTTTTTTTGATTATTTGGAGCACCCCTTTCCCTCACAAGAGATTGGCCCAATAAATTTTATACATTAGCATCAATGTACGATACTAGCTCAAGCACGAATAATTTGCGTAATTGTATCGAGTTCGTATTGAGCTTACTACACTAACACGGAGATCGACGATAGTCCATATAGTCTGGTCAACATGTACCTTTTTGGGTGAAATTTTTGTATAGTCTCCGAAAATTACGATCAAGGGGTCATTCGATTCGGAATATTATGTAGAAAGTTTAAGAAAAAGTTCCAAAAGGGGCCGATGAAAATTGCAAAAGTTATAAACAATTTAAAAAAAAAAAGTAGGGGTTTGTTTTTTTTTTAATATCTCAAAAACTATCAAAGATATTCGAAATTTGAAAAAAGATCTGAAAAGAGGAGCAAAATTTCCTAAAAAAAAGTCCTGCCTCCCGGAACTGTATCTTTAATATTTATAATTTTTACGGAGCCCTGAAAATAGCGCTAAAAGCGGGTAGTCTGGCTTCCGCTCGCGATTTGTCATTCGGACACGGTAACAATAAAAATCATTTTAATATATTAAATATGAATATTAAGGAATAAAAAAAATTTAGTACTATTGGGATATATAAATGAACAATAATTCGTAGGCGAAAAATTTTTATCCCCATTTTTCCATTAGTTATGCATTAGTTAATTAACTACTTTTTCTGAATAGAATGTTAACAGAAAAAACCTGATTATTATTAAACTACAACCCTAGGATTTTTTTCACTTCGTGGAGTTATTCTTAAAAGGCATTAAAATAGATCCCCGTTGGAAAAATTTAAAAATGTTAATTTTCCACTTTTTTATTAACAATCGAAAACATTAAAAAATTAAAAACTGCATAAAAGTTATTAAAAAAAATTTTGTTTTTCAAATATTTCAAATTTTATGATTTCTAACGGTTAAAAGTTACATGAAAATATTTTTTTTTAATTTTTTACCGCGATTGTTTAAATAATTGTTATAAACAAATGCATTGTTTATAAGATAATCAACAAATTTTTTTTCCTAATCTACTTGTTGATATAAATTATGATTTTTAAGAAAAAAATTATTCCTTAAAAAAAAATATTTATTGCTATAAAATGCATTTCTTAATTAACAATCGTTTTTTACCACTAAATATAAATATTAAGGAACCACTTTTTCTCTAAAAATCATAAATTCTATTGTTCTTAAATATTCTGGAAAAAAAATTTTTTTTTTTCATTTTTTATTTGTTTATTAAATAAACAATTTGTTATAAACAAATGAATTTTCTTACTTTATTTTTTTTTGAATTCGTAATTTAATAATAAAAACAGCTATGTATTAATTTTTATGAAAAATTTTTTTTATCTATTTTTTATATAACTTTTAATATTTTTATGTCCTAAAATTTGCCTTTTTATCTCGCTCTTTTTCTTTTATAATTGGTATAACTTTTAAACTATTATATATACGACAATTATACTTCAAGTCGTTTTTATTTACTATAAATTAATGAACAATTTAAGCTTTTAACTTCAGCTCTAGCTCTATTATTTATGTTAATTATTGACAATTGTTTATAAAAAATAAACCGAAAAAATTCTAAAGTAATTTTAAGAATCTTAGTTTGGAAAGATTGATAAAAGAACACTCGTTAAAATGTAATTAACATAATGGAAAAGTTTTAAAATTTTTCGGGAAAAGTCTATGCAAATACGATTGTAATCAATTTTTAATAACAGCAAATTAGTAACATGCAAGTCATCAAAGGCTCATAATTATAAATTTATGAACATTTAACCACGTTTTGGAATAGAAAAACAAGAAAAAAAAAAATTCGGTTTATTTTTTATAAACAATTGTTAATAATTATCATAAATAATAGAGCTAGAGCTGAAGTTAAAAGCTTAATTTTTTCATTAATTTATAGTAAATAAAAACAACTTCAAGTATAATTGTCGTATATATAATAGTTTAAAAGTTATACCAATTATAAAAGAAAAAGAGCGAGATAAAAAGGCAAATTTTAGGACATAAAAATATTAAAAGTTATATAAAAAATTTTTTTCATAAAAAATAATTCATAGCTGTTTTTATAATTAAATTACGAATTAAAAAAAAATAAAGTAAGAAAATCCATTTGTTTATGACAAATTGTTTATTTAATAAACAAATAAAAAATGAAAAAAAAAAATTTTTTTTTCCAGAATATTTAAGAACAATAGAATTTATGATTTTTAGAGAAAAAGTGGTTCCTTAATATTTATATTTAGTGGTAAAAAACGATTGTTAATTAAGAAATGCATTTTATAGCAATAAATATTTTTTTTTAAGGAATAATTTTTTTCTTAAAAATCATAATTTATATCAACAAGTAGATTAGGAAAAAAAATTTGTTGATTATCTTATAAACAATGCATTTGTTTATAACAATTATTTAAACAATCGCGGTAAAAAATTAAAAAAAAAAATTTTCATGTAACTTTTAACCGTTAGAAATCATAAAATTTGAAAAACAAAATTTTTTTAATAACTTTTATGCAGTTTTTAATTTTTTAATGTTTTCGATTGTTAATAAAAAAGTGGAAAATTAACATTTTTAAATTTTTCCAACGGGGATCTTTTTTAATGCCTTTTAAGAATAACTCCACGAAGTGAAAAAAATCCTAGGGTTGTAGTTTAATAATAATCAGGTTTTTTCTGTTAACATTCTATTCAGAAAAAGTAGTTAATTAACTAATGCATAACTAATGGAAAAATGGGGATAAAAATTTTTCGCCTACGGATTATTGTTCATTTATATATCCCAATAGTACTAAATTAAAAACTTTTTATTCCCTAATATTCTTAATTATTTAATATATTAAAATGATTTTTATTGTTACCGTGTCCGAATGACAAATCGCGAGCGGAAGCCAGACTACCCGCTTTTAGCGCTATTTTCAGGGCTCCGTAAAAATTATAAATATTAAAGATACAGTTCCGGGAGGCAGGACTTTTTTTTAGGAAATTTCCTCCTCTTTTCAGATCTTTTTTCAAATTTCGAATATCTTTGATAGTTTTTGAGATATTAAAAAAAAAACAAACCCCTACTTTTTTTTTTTTTAAATTGTTTATAACTTTTGCAATTTTCATCGGCCCCTTTTGGAACTTTTTCTTAAACTTTCTACATAATATTCCGAATCGAATGACACCTTGATCGTTATTTTCGGAGACTATACAAAAATTTCACCCAAAAAGGTACATGTTGACCAGACTAATAGCACAATCCTTGTATCGCCTATCGAGACCTCGATACGTTGTCGGCGACAGTGACGTCATCTTAACGTAAATAGGGATTGCTCCGGAACGTTCCGAACCACTATAAATTATCAAAGCTAAATAAGCTTTAATTTGGTATAGTATTTAAGTTGTAATTTAAACCTAGCTTGACTTGATTTTACTTAAATTGTGTAACCTAAACGTTACAAAATTTAAGTTAAGTATTTTACAAACTTCAAACAATTAATGCCATTTTATCAAATGTAAGTTACTACAATAGGTTAAAAAAAAAAATTGAGAAATAGTTTCCGAACGTACCAACCAATGTTGTTGACATTTGCAGTCTGTGTAGGCATTTGTTTTGCAGTTGCTACAAGTTTGTGTTTGTGGAAGAATATTAGAGTTTATTTGATTTTAACTATCGCTAGACTTTTAAATAATATTATTATGAGGACGAGTTACCAGCAATACGCGTTGATGATTGATTTTATGGAAAAGTAAGTACCTATAAAGTGTTGTTTATTTACTATTTTGTAACCGCCGTTTTATTATATATAACTCATATTTCAGACATGGAGATTTATCTAAACCCAGTGGGGGACCTCGAGGTCGCCATTATATCCAAGTAAAATGGAAGGAATTAACCAAAATTTTAAATAGTGACGGCACCGGGAACTCTCGGACTGAGGAGAAATGGCGCAAGGTAACAATACCAAGTGGTTCTCAAGTGGTTTTTTACGAGTGTTTGTTAATCCTTTGGCCCCAAATACCATGGCACAATCTAACCATTGTTTTTCATGATTTTTTTTGTATTTTCGTTGCAATTTTGCTTATGTTGCTGCTGACTATATATATATTTTGTTCTTGTTTAAGGTGTGGAGCGACTTAAAAAATAACACAAAAAAGAAGGCGGCAAAAATAAATCGTGCAGCTACTGGTGGAGGGCCAGCAGTTCAGTTATCTCTAACTGCCCTTGAAGACAGGGTTTTAAATTTAATTAAGGTGCAGGCAGCTACAGGCATTATGGTTTTAGAAACTGTCTCTCCACAGGTCTGCAAAAATTATGATTTAATTTAAATTTTTAAATACTAACAATGAAACTAATAACAAGCAAACAAGTTTTCTGTATATTATTTTTTTATGAGCAGACTGAAAAAGATAAAGTATCTCCACTACTACTTCTTCAGCCAGAGCAAAGCAAGTTGGAGCCAGTGAAGACCCCGCCACAGGAGAATACGGAGATTGAAACAATTCAACAAGGTTATTGTCTAATTTTTTTAAACTTTTGACTTGTTTAACGTGAAATCATTTTAAACTTTTAATTTAAGTTTAAATTTTGAATCCTCTCATTTAACTTCACCAAAATAATATTTCAATATATTATTTAACCTAAGTAAATCATAATAAACTTGGTATTAACACCATAAAAAATATGAAATTACATTGAATATATATATATATATATATATATATATATATATATATAGTTACATTCATTCTAGTTGCTTAGATAAATTTATTTTACTTCAAACAAAGACTGCATATAAACTTACAACTACTAAAAATATTTCATTGTGTATTTTATGTAAAATATGTTTATTTAATTTTACAGATTGGAATACTGCTGGAACTAGTAGCCAACCGTCTACAGCTAGCCAATCCCCTACAGCTAGCCAACCATCTTTAGCTCGAACTAATTTGCCCGATACTCAAGGGGAAAGACAATGGCGGCCACCACAAAAAAAACAGAAGCGGGTTGACATAGCCAAACTGTTTGTGGAATGGGATAAAAATGCAAGGCATGCAAGAGAGCGTGACAGAGCTTTTGATAGGCTAGAAATGGAGAGGTTGCGTCAACGTGACGAGGAAATAAGATTGAAGGAATTGGAATTGCATGAAAGGGCACGACAGAGAGATGTAGAGCTACAATTACAAGCTCAATGGCTGGAGTTTTTGAAAGAAGCGATGAATGTTATTATTAGGTGCATAGAAAGAGAGGATAGACCAAATAGTTAAATATATATACCTTTTTTTAATCTTTTCACTGTTTTATAATTCTAAAGTAAGGTGTTAATTTTTTACAAATATGTCATAAGTGTTATTACTAAGTTTTATTATTTAATATGTAAAACTTTTACAATATAAATGTTTAAATATCATAGATGAAGTCTATTTATTCTGTCTACTAATATGTTTCTTTCCTTTGGTAAACATCTCCAAAAGATTCTTGTTTTTCCTCATTCTCTCTTTGTAAAAAAATGTTACAAACCAATTAATAAGAACTAGTTATAAGCTATTTTTGGAATGTTATGTATCTGGCATAAACCTCTTAAGTTGTAGATAGATTTTTGCTAAAATGGCAGTTTTTAGCAGAAACGCTGTCTACATCTAAAAACGGTGTACAACGTTCTAAGAATATCTTGTCACTAGTTCTTAATAATTGGTTTGTAACATTTTTAAAATGTCTTGTACAAAGAGGAAATAAAAAATATCTGTTGGCGGCGCTAGTTAGGTAGTCACTGCGCCTTAATATTGATAAAAATCGGCCAAGTGCTTGTCGGACTCGCGCACGAAGTGTTCCGTACCATTATGTACAAAACCAGAAAAAATCACATATGTTGTATGGGAGCCCCCTTGTTATAGCGGCAACAGAAATACATCTGTGAAAATTTCAACTGTCTAACTATAACGGTTCATGAGATACAGCCTGGTGACAGACGGACGGACGTATTATTTCTGCGAACTTTTGAATTTTCCTATTTTTTATTTTCCTTGTTAGCAGTTTTTGTCCTTTTCCATCTCTTCAACTATCTCTATACCAAATGTGAGCTCAATTGGTTGCTTCGTAGCAATGCTAAGCAATAACAAAAAAACTGTCTCACAAATATACATATATTAGTATGAATCTTCTGTGCATGGATTACTATCATTATCTGAGATGAAATGCATAGGTTCTTCATATTGAAATCACGTCGGGCATTAAATTTTTAGGACCAAAAAGCTTTTTCCACTACAATACACTGTTAGCCTGGTCCTTACAAAGTAGTAAATGTCTTATGTTTTCAGGTAGTAATTTTGGCAATTGGCAACAGGACAGGTCCAGATGAAGTCAACAGTCTTGAGAACACATGCTCAAAGGCAGCGAATTGGTGTTCTAGAGAGAAAATCCGCCATTTTGAAGTGTCTGCCATGGACCGCCCGTCGTTGTATGAACCATTCATTTACATGACTTCCCGACTTAACCCTGTCCAGAACAAAACTGCCTTCCCCCAGTTGAGTACGTTAAGTAAACTTACTCAGAAAAATAATCGCAGTGAGGCTATGTAACATTACCTTTTTAATCTATGCCCTTTTTGTTCTCATCCTTAAATTATGATTCCAATTCATTCATTTACATGACATAAAAATAATATTACAATTAAAAAAGTGAAGACATTGTTAGAACTATCAATAAAGCCGCCACACTGTAACGATCCTGTTAACGCACGCGTTGAACACGCAGAAATTTGCATGTTATATTAATAGCCACAAATGACGCCTTATTTGTGCTAGTGCTAGTTAAATAACTATAGAAGGCTAATGTACTTTAGGTTATAAAACTTTAAAAAAAAAATGGATATCTGTTTTTATCGATAAAATTAAGTATTGTTTCCCTCATTTTCATTTGTGCACTTTATGAAGACTCACACTGTATATGTGTGGGTAGATTTGTATCTTACATATCTCTTGTATTCTAAACGGCTTGGCAGATTTTGTAGTGCAAGATTGGATCAAGATTGATCTTTTCAGTTCCTTAGTTTACATGCTAGAGTAAAGGATGTGAGCCAGGATCGTGACCAGTGGAAGTCTTTGATCTCTGCATATCCTAGCCAAAACCAGGCAGAATGTTACATATGTCTGCAGTAGAATTAGTGTGGATTGCCATTTTCCGTACCTACTGGTTTCTTTTGTAAAGTGGTAACTAAAGTGATTGTGCCTATTAACTTAATTTTTTGTGGCAGCGTATCTTAAATTTCATGTCACTATCCTTTTATTATTTTGGGTTCACTTCATTATTTATATTTCTCTCTAAGGTAAAGTAATTAAAGAGTTAAATCATAAGCATAAGAGACTTGCGACAGCCGTGGCTAATTCGCCGCATTGTCAAACGCAACGTATCTCGCGCACGACTCCCGCGTATGTGGCCGCGTATCAAGGACACGCGGCCAATTTTGCGTCCACACGACCCGCGCGCGTAATTGCCACGTGTGGCCACGGTCTAAATCTGAAAGTGTCATTGTATATGTAACACAGATAGGCAATACATTTATTGTTAGTTGACTAAAAAATACATTTATCTCTTTTAACAAAACTAGTCAAAAAATAAAACACTTGCATTGTGTCTCCCACGAATCAAACCCTGTTAATTTTCATTTCTGGACTGTAAATAAAAACTAAGCATATTTTATTTTAGTTTTTACTGATGGTTTCTAGGGTTCAAATACCGAAATATTCAATCCGAACACATGAATAGTTTTGCTATTCAGATTAACTCATTAAAAGACTCATTAAAAACTTGGTCTGCCATTATTATTATATCATGACAAAAAATTAAATATACGCCGCGTCGGTGAGACTACAAGACTGCGTATCTACAAAAAAATTAAAATTGTTATAACGCACTTACACAGATTCACACTGCCGATTAAGAATCTTTGTAGGCACAGGATTTCAATTTTCCAATTTTCGTAGATACGCGGTATATACAAACTGCTCTTACACGTTATTCCATACTCACCGACGACACAACATTACGTTGGTAGAATATTGTTATTAAACTAGAATATATTTTTGTGGGCATAGATTTAAAAGAAAGATATTTCTAGTAACTAAGACTTAGATATTATTAGATATACATGAATAAATATAATGATTTTTCTCGAATTTATACATCTAGTAAGTAGAAATTTCAAGTCACTTTGTACTTATTTAACTTTTAGTGCAATTTTTTAGTGTTATTTGTTTTTATTTAGTATTTTACTTTAGTCCAATGTTAATATTTTTTATTAAATTTACTTATTAAAAATAAAATGAAACCAATTGTGCATTAATATTTATTAGGAATTTATCAATTTAACACAATTATTGAGGCATAAAATATTGCTTTAATACTATATCTACATCATACAGGACTCAGATATGTTAAGCTTTATCAAAAAGTGTTAAGTTCAAACAAACAATGTTAAGTGTTTTTCGAGCAAGGAGTTATATAGCGGTTTGCATAATTTTAAGCCAAATTATGTATAATTTCTTGCATGCAAATCTCTCGCAAAAAGCAAATATCTACCTACTTAAATTTTTAGTTAAACACATATTTAACATACGTTTTAGAGTTGTTAGTCATCTGTGAATTAAAAAATTTTGACCACCCTGGTCTATTTAATTTAATACGGTAAAGATCACCGTACACCAATTTAATCCGATGTTTCTTATGGACCGCTATCTAAATAATTATATATTTCTTTGATAACAGATTGGTACAAGTCGAAGATTTGGTTTTATTAAGTACCAATATATCTTTTAGGTATTTGTGATATTTTATATGTGCAGGAACAGAATCTCAGAAGTTAAAAGGGTAAAACATTGGACTTAAGGGTCAGCGATACAAATTCAGCGTCGCGGTGCGACAAAAGTCGGGACTTTTTAACTTGGTATTAAAAGAGATGAAAAACGAATATAACCGTTTGGTTGGTTGGGTTTCTTAAGTTATTTTTTTTTATTTTGAATGTGACCAGAAAATTAATTATGAAAAAAAATACTCTTGTCGACTCTTTACATAATAGTTGAAAATTTTCATCTAAAAGAATCTTATTTTTATGCGGAGTTGGAAGTTCCGACTTAAACTTTGTCTCGGCGCTGTATACGCTGATGGGAATACCTATTTGTAGAACTGGCTCTTAACATAAAATAGATAGATGCAGAAGGCTCGCTCCATAGCAGACCTGCTCAATCTTTCCTCTGCATGCATCCGAGCTTAAGGAAACCCTTGTCTATCTATTTTGTGTCCTTAAGAGGATACTATTCGCGGCGACATATGTCTGTGGTTTTCCAAAATCTTGTAAAATGTTTTTATTAACCAGAAATCTTTTTTGAAACCATTTGAATGAAAAACTTGAATCCTATACAACTTTTAAACTATGAAATTTAATAGAAAACTGGCACACTGCAGAACTAGATATTTATTACTAGAGCATGACTTGAAAATTTCGTGGTGTTTGATCAGCAAGTGTCAAAAATAAGTGTGAAATTCGTTTGAACGAAGCACGCTGAGAGGCGCTCCGAATCGTATTCTCTTGATCCCATATGAAAAGGTATTTGAAAACTAGATATGCTAATGCGATGCATTCTATATAATCTATCTCTTCAGCGCTTTGAGCAACTACCACCATGCGAAATGCAAATTTTGTTTTGAGTTGCACAGATCTTGGGCAAACGTATCAAGTTAAAACTAACTAGCTAATTGGCAAAGCTCTCTTGAATAGCAATGGGTGCCAATGACCTAAGTATTTAGGTATCAACTCACATTCTTATATGTATAATCAAATAGGTAGAAAAGAAATATTAGCCCTGTAACATAGTGAGAGCTACTCCACTAGTTTTATGTTCTCTAAAATCACCCTACGCAGCTTCAATTTGCGAGAATGTATACATTACTTTTCGACTATCGAGCGTATTGGCTGACCTAAGAACGAAAACAGCAATAGATATGTACATAAGTTGAAGCTAAATATGGTAAAACATTTCGGCTCCATATTTAATCGCTGTTATTGTATGACGCGCATAGTCTATCTACTTAGGTCATTAATGGGTGCATATAACTGTTCTATGCTCCATTTATTTCCGTATCGTTTTGTACGGTATCTAGGTGGTAGTTGATCCATGCTTTAGGGAATATCAAAAGTGGCGTTTTGTTGAACGACATAACGTACATAATGCGGTAATCCTACCAAAGAGAATGAATCAAGTTTTGTACTGTGTTGTACAGAATTTATGTCTTTTTAACTTGCCAGGATTATGACATTAAACGCATTGAAGCAGTCAATAAAACGCACCTAAAATGTCTTGGAGACCTTTCTGGTAACGCAGTTAATTTTACCTATTGTTATTTCTTTGTTGATTGGTAATTCTGTTGAAGACTCTCTAAGATTATCCCCAGTAAAATTTCCTAAATCTTGTTATTTTGTTGTTTTTAATGTGTTTTTTTTTTGTATGTTTTGTTATTTCGTGTACGTGTACCTGTTTCTTAGATATAACTTTAAATATATATGTGATTATTATGACTTATTAAAATTTTAAGTGTTCTAATAAAAATCTCTTAGCTTAAAACTTTTGTATTACTTGTTTTAATTCCATAACTAGTTATTTCTGCGATAGTTTTGCTACTTTATTATTTTTTATGTTTGTCAAACAATATAAGGGTTATATTCTGTCCCTGGTCTTTCACCTTACCATTTAAACGGTAATTTACGACTTATTGATCACATATAAAGCTTTAGACTTAATAGGTATATACACGCCCGGACTCATCCATCGGCCCACCTTGTATTTTAAGTTATGATTGCCCGCAGCTAAAAATAAATGTGCAAAAAGTTTTTATGCAGCTATGGAGCTGTTAAATTTTGTCATATTTTTCGTATGCTATTTAGAGTAAGATCTCAGATCGATCAGACATAACTCATTTAAAAATCAGACGTGTAAAAATAAGTAAAGTTAATTTTTTTTGTGGAGCCTTAAAGCGTGTGACAAAAGTTTTGGTCCATGGAAAGTGTCTGACACTTATAATGCTATTGATAGAATCAGGCTTTACTTTGCGGAAATTAATTATTATGATAAAATATTATTACCTTGCAAATCCGCTAATAACAATTTCGAAAAAAGAATTTCGGTAAGTATAATTCAACTTTCCTTTGTTCCTAGCCAGTTTCCAGCAGTACGTACGACTACCACCGGTGGTACTAATGGAAAACAAGATTCTCAGTAGTAGTACCCCAATTACAAAGTAACTTCAATGGTGGTACCCTTTTAAGTTCTACCGGTTGTAGGTAATATTTGGGGGAGATTATATTTTCATTTCTTTCTTTATTTATTCTCATCAAATAAGGTACCTACAACACCTAAAATCCCATTATTCAAAATTCGTATCAGTCGTCCCCAACTTCCCCTACGTTTATGAATCGTGCTCAGCGTATAGCTGGTTTTCCATTAGACGACGACACCGGAAAAAGCAAAGTGTATGAAAATGAGCCATCGCGTCCACCAAAACCAGCTTACGACATCCATGCAAACTTTACAACTTCCACTAACACACTATTATGATAAAATATTATTACCTTGCAAATCCGCTAAAAACAATTCAGTAGCACTCACGTGCAGAATTACACCATCCACATGTGTAGGAGTGCACCTCCCTCCCTTCCTCCTTATGTGGACGATGCCAACTTCACCACAACGTTACACCACCAAATTGTTAAAAAATCTCGACAAGTGTTTCGCCTCAACACGAGGCATCTTCTGGAGACGCAAGTTAGTCGTGCGCTATACTTTCACCACTCTTCCTTCTGGTGTAACAATATTTTATCACTTATAATACTATTTTAGAATAATTCTACAAGACTTATATAAAAATCAGTCATATAAATTTGAGTTAAGTTACTTTTATTTTTAGTTACCTTTCTTACCTGGCACCTGCCCAGGTGTAACAAGGCGAGCTTCACAAGCACGCAGGTATTCAAAGAACACGAGACGCTACTGAGAACCTTAGGTTACATCTATGTGAAAAAAGTTTGTCTGATCGCTCTGGGATCTTGGAGTAATTATTTCCAATCGAATTCAGAATACTGAAAAAAATGAGTTGCAGCAATAAAGTCGAGTACCCGCGATGGTGATAAATGATAAGTGTAGTGCTGGATTTTTGAAGAAAACAAATGTTTTGTCTCAATACAATGTTTATTTAGTAACTTGTGTTACCTCCAAAGGCATCTCCGACAGCTTTCATGCGATTCGGCACAGAATTAATCAGTTACACTATGAAATTCTGCGGAATTATATTTTTCCTCTTTTATGTCTGTTTTCGGTTGCTGCATTGTCTGTGGAGCTGGCTGGCGACCGAGAACGCACCACATTAACTCGTCGCATATGTTTTGAAGTCCATTTATGTTAAGCTATGATCGATACAAAATTAAAAACGTTAGGTGAGCCGAGATGTGTCCGGTAATGTATTTGGACTATACGCTCTGTTGAAGCGATGTGCTTGCCACCTGTTACGGTTATGATGTAAGTGTGTATCTAGCCGCTGGGGCTTTTGGGGATTCAAAGCATGAGGTTTGTTATATTCTAAAAAAGAATTACATAATGTGTAAAGAATGGTATAGTGCGATATTTGGTATTGGTGTAATATTTTTGTCAGCAACGTCGTCAGTTGTTATACATGACGCAGCCATCTGGTTAAATAAGCCAGTTAATTGGACGCCTTGGTAGATCGTCAAGTATCTAGGTACCTATAGTCACTTAATATTTTAAGTTGCCCACTGTTATCTTGATTCGACCACATATATTATTAATCACAGAAAGATCTTTTTCTTGTCAGAGGTTTTTATTATTTTATTTAGGTATAGGATGAACTAGAAAATTACACACATTTGTTTTTGTAAATTGTTATTTATTATCTAATATAAAGTAACATTGTCGCTTTTACAAACTTGTTAATCTCAACTATTAGCAATAACTACTAATAAGATAAGTACCTTCTCCTAAATCAAAGGATGAAACGTAATGTTAAATAAGCTAGAGGACAATTAAAAAAGTGAAAGTAACTCTGTCTGTCTATCTGTTACCTCTTTACGCTTAAACCGCTGTACCGAATAATATAAAATTTTGCATGGAGATTGTTTGAGTTCCGGGGAAGGACATAACTTATTTAAAAACGTCAAGTGTGAGTGGTTTTTTTTATATAATTGAGAAGTTGCGGTTGAAATCCAACACTGATAACCGAATACGCGGCGGTAGGTACAAAAACTAGAAAGATTATAAGCGAGTTGCGGAGCGAACTTCGGTAAGTATAATCCAACTTTCCTTTGTTCCTAGCCAGTTCCCAGCAGTACGTACGACCACCACCGGTGGTACTAATGGAAAACAAGATTCTCAGTAGTAGTACCCCAATTACAAAGTAACTTCAATGGTGGTACTAGTGGTAAACCTTTTAAGTTCTACCGGTTGTACTATTGAGAGATTTTATTTTCATTTCTTTCTTTATTTATTCTCATCAAATAAGGTACCTACAACACCTAAAAACCCATTATTTAAAATTCGTATCAGTCGTCCCCAACTTCCCCTACGTTTATGAATCGTGCTCAGCGTATAGCTGGTTTTCCATTAGACGACGACACCGGCAAAAGCAAAGTGTATGAAAATGAGCCATCGCGTCAACCAAAACCAGCTTACGACATCCATGCAAACTTTACAACTGCCACCTTATTCAAGTCAGTAAAAACCATTTGGTTCCGAGATGACTTGAAATGCATTGTCCGTTTACTTGCGTTTTAATAAAAAAAATGTCTAGAACAAGTGTATGATTATGACTTTATGACCTACATTGCTGATTAATCGTTAATTTTATAAAAATATTGTATTAAATCGTAAAGTAAATGGACAATGCATTTACAGTCGTCTGCTGGTTATTACGGTGCTTACTTATTAAAAAATAATTGTATTTTCTAAACGAACTCTATGGGAGCAAACAATTAAAGTACCAAAACCTAAGACCGTGGCCACTTGTAGCGGATTTGCCGCGATTAATCCGCGCGCGTGTCGTGCGGACAAAAGTGTGCTATGTTGCGTCTAACGCACCCACTCTCTTTACTATGGGCCATTATAAACTATTATATGCCTCAATCATCAATAGCATCGTAGAATTCAAATGTAACGACAGTCAAGAGTAAATAAAGAAAATTACAAAATGTGCAGGAAATATTTTATATTTCAACTTCACCTACGTATCTATTATTTAAAAATATAATCTACAATAATCGTAACTCTTTCTTTCAGAAAGCCTGCCCTAAAACCTAGTCTAATTTGATTTTTTTTACAACGATTTTTAAATCGTACACAATTGATCGTACATCCTAATGTCTTTCGGGATAGTTGTACGGTTGTACGCAAGTTATAGGATTGCTTTATCATGTGATGGAATATCTGATTTGAATTGAAGCTTAAATATATCTGATTTTCATCGTTATACGTAACTACTGCCTAATGTAGTGTTTACAATCTTGCAAAGCGTCCGCAAGCAACGCCAAGTGCAAGAGTGTAAACGCTACACAATAAAGAGATAAACAAATATACGAACAAGTGTAGCAAGTGGTAGTGCTTTGGAATGCCATGTCTAAGGTACTGACTGCGATTCCCGATAGCGATAAAAAAAATTGAATAGTAAAATTGTCTTGAATCTGGTTTATGCCCGGCGAAAGGGTACCTACCCACCTAGCATTAAGTTTGTAGAATGGAATACTGTCAGTTAAATGTGGATGTTACAAGCATTGTTAGACCTTGTTCAGAAAGGGCGATTGAAATTTCAATCTCGCGCGATGTGGATAAGCGCGGATACATGACGTCCACATGGACACGCAAGAGTTGTGTGCAATATAACGCACGAGAAGAATAACCGTGGATTCGATCTTTGTTGACAAGGTCTGAACTATTTGACGTCACAGTCAATTATTGTTATATCTGTGACCAATCCTTTGGAGATAAGTGTTGTGATGGTGTAATCTATATATATATAAAAATTACGTGTCACGTTGTTTGTCCGCGATGGTCTCCTAAACTATAGAACCGATTTTGATAAAACTTTGTAACTATCTGTTATTTGAGCCAACTTAAAAGATAGGATAGTTTTTATCTCGATCTGTTAAGTGCGAGCCGGACTCGGGCACTTTAGGTAAAAACTAACTTTCGCCGGGTTACAGAGGGACGGCAGCGGAACAACGTTCGCCGGGACAGCTAGTTATATTATATAAGTATATTATTATCTTACTTAAAAGCATGCGTGAAAATTTTATGTATACATGCTTTTAAATAAGATAATAATAATCTTATTGACTTTAAAAGTTACAATTGTTACTCTCTAAAGTGCGACATTTACAACTTTATTTTGTTCGTATAAAATATAATTAAACCATCAAAACACAATAAATAACAGTATAGATTTTAAATTAATTCAAACAAAGTATTTAACATATTTAATGTTGAAAGCTATGAAATATTTTATACTTAATGTTATTTTAAGAAAGACTGGATTAACTGGATAACCTATAAAAATGTGGTTATAGAGCTTGTTCAGATGAGGCGTTCACTCCGGCGTGTACTGAATACAACTAGTGGCCGTTCTAGTATATCTAGACTTCGCGTGTACTGGACGCAGCTATGGCAATTCTTATATAATTGATGACGCCTTGCGCGTGTCACATGGCTACAGTTGCATCCAGCACACGCGCGAGTCAAGATGCTAGAACAATCATAGCAACTGAAACTTTAATTTAACTCTAATTTAAATTGAATTGAAAGATTCAATTTTAAAAAAAATATGAGATCAGGGTTTAACAAATATCTATTATACGTACTTAAATTTTAAAATCAATAACTATTAGGGGTTCATTTTCTTACGCTCAACAATGAATTATGATTAGCAATGATCTTGTAAGTATTGTTATTAAATAAAATGTAACTTTTCATATGTCTGTGAAAATTAGACGGTTAAAGGAAACTGTTTAAAATAAAAAAGATTGCTTAAGGCGGGAGTTAGCCTGACGAATTTTTTTTTTATAATTTTGATTTAGGGATGTTTTATAAAAGTGACAACACAAGAGCCTTAATACACCAAGATGGTAGATCCTACTGGCCAAAGGAATATAAACAATGACAAATTGTATGTAAATCTAAAAACAATTTGAAAGGCCGGTTAATATTCTTGTAAGTATGAGAAACTGCGTCATTAGCCCGCTCTTAAACGCTAAAGACTGACTGACTAGCATAGTTAGAAAGTAAGTCTACTTATTTATTAAGATATTTTATGCTTGACATTCTAAGGACATTATACTCTGTGCCATTTTTTTTGTTTCATTTTGCCTTCACCTCAATAAACCCTTGAATACATCCCCGATTATGATTTAATTATACCACAGTTGCTCTGAGCGTGTTAAACTACATTTAATTTTAATGTTCGTTATGAACAACTACCTAAATTAATTAAACTGTATAATTACGGCCAAATTCACAAATCCCAATTAAATTTAAGGTGAAACTTGTTCAAATATTTTCTTATACAAATTTTATTACATCAAATATCTATAACCCTAAACCTTTCAGTATCATCATATACAGGCATTGACCATTTGCACAAAATAGCATGTTATTTTAAACGCTGTCAAATTATTCAATAACCAGAATTTAAACAAATTCATACCTGTGGTTGTTTTATGTAATTATTCTCTTAACACCCGGTAATAATTATCGAATAAATTCAAACATTAATTGAAATACTGGCATTTTAAAAGTAATTATGGAGTATGCTTTTGAGCCTATGGTAAGCTTAGCGATATATGAAAATAACGTAAGTATTTAAAAATTTTGCGGATTTGTTTTAAGTTATAGATAGGTACTTAATATAACGAAATTTGTATGAAAATATTGCGTCGGATGCATCTTAATGGTCCGCACCGTAATGACAAAAACACACACAACTTGATCATGTAATATAAGTGATTCGTGAATTTGGTAGTAAGTATGGTGATTAAAGTACTTACCAAAATCTATCCTAAAATTGGAGATATTATGCTAATCATTTGTTAAGGCTATTTCAATAAATTAAAAGCAAATAGACTTAAACTACGATCAATAACTGACCACGCAATAACATCCATTAACAACAGCGCATTCGTCTTTTTTAAAAACTTTTAACGACATATCTTTATAATAAATTAATTACATAATACATACTTATTTATTTATTTTAAAACAATCGGCTAATATCAATACATAGGTAAGTATAGCTTTTGCTGTGTGTAGATATTAACATTTTTTTTTGTAAATTTTGTTATTCCTACAATTCTTTGGTGGGTTTAAAATGATTTTTTAATACAAGTATACCACTTATTATGTAGATTGTTAGCTATATATTATATACCAGAGTTGGACACAAGTGATTTATAATAGTCGGTACTTAGGTATGCACAAATTTATTATTACCGAATATAGTTTTATTGTAAGGGTTACAACAAATTTCAACTAAATGTTATAAGAAAATATCTGAGAGAATTACAAATTGTGTTCCTACCTAATCTGTAGATAGGACTGATAGATATTTTTTTCTTACGGTCTGTTGGTTTCACTTATGGGTCCACTAGTGGGTCCAATAGGATTTTCAAGTACTCGTGATTCCACTTCCACTATTGTTGTAAAAATACGTGCCGTACTTTGAATATATGCAGCTATAAAAAGTATAACAAACCACCGGTATTGAGTAGTGGAACCACGAGTACTTGAAAATCCTATTGGACCCACAAGTGGAACTAACAGACTGTAAGGATTTTTTTTGACTTACGATGAATGAGATTTGTAATTACAAAAACGGTTAGGTACATTTGTAATAAATTGCAATAAAATTACACTTTGCCCAACTCTAGCATAGCATTAGAGTGTTGATGGCACAAAATAGTTATCTGCTAGCTACTCACTAATTTTTTCTTAGGTAATCTAAGACCTAAATTTTAAATAATGGAAAGTTTAATGGATCGTCAAAATGTAAATGCACAAAATAGATAGACACAGAAGGCTTAGTTCATGGTAGACTATCTAAACCACCCTCCCCCGCACGTTTTCTTCCCGTACATTCGAGACCAAGGTATTTCAAAGGCCTTTGCAAGCGGGGGAAGAGTTTAAAAAGCGCTTAATATGATGTGAATGAACCTTCTGTATCTACTACTTTTGTAAATGGGTCACTCGCTCAACTTGGGCAGCGCTTGTCTCCGCTTGACAAAACATTGGACAAGTATAAAACTTCATTGTGGAACATTCCAACGCCGCTTTCCTATCGAAGATGTTTGAGGAGTCGCCACTCATAAGTGACCCATTTACACTTTTGCGCTTGGCTTCGCGTTTCTTGCGGGATGCTTAGATGCTGAGACTAGATTTATTTAAGCAAGTGGAAACGGAAACATATGATTAATCATCATCAGTGTCTATTCTAAAAGTAGTCTGATGGCCGATAGTTTTATTACCCAGTCGACGTCCTGCGACTGCGATGTGTGCGTTTAAGATTTCTTCATCGCTGCTGCTCGAGTCGCCAAACCGGCAAGACGGACGAACTTCGCCTTCCGAGTCTGAAGACTAAAAAGTATTTTAATGTTAATTTATTATATTCAAGATGAGCAAGCACAACTTTAGGAAAACAAGTAAAACCACAGCATAAGCATAACCATGCAGAGTTTATTTATCACCCAACTCATAAAACTTAGCGTGAAAAAGGACATTTTTTATATTTTTTGATGTTGGTTTGGCCATTTTAGGTACATTCGCACTGTATGGCATAGGCCTTTTTACAGAGAAGGGAGGCTTAGACTACAGTCCACCACACTGGCCTGTAGCTTAAGGATCCAGATTGGCGAACGGTGTCGAACTAGTGGCCTCTTGACTGTCAGAATTTCATACCACCTATAAGGCTTCTTGGCTTAACTACTGCTGTTATTGCCTTTCCAATGGTTAGCACGCCCGACGTTGTTTAACTCATCGTCGGTGAGTCTGCAAAACCGCGTAAGGGCAGTTTGTAGAATTGCAAATTGAGATATCGCACCTAGGGAAACAGATTTGCACTGACACAATAGAATCTCTGTGCGCGATATCTCAATGTTGGAATTTTTGTAGAAACGGTCTTGCTGTCTCGCAAACGCGACGCGACGTCATATCGTTTCCTATAGATTTATCTGTGTAACGCACGAGCTCTTTATTCGACATAATAGAGGCTTTCTGGATTTTGATAAAGAGAAGGTGACTAAAAAGTAAATTTTTGATTTCAACGTTTTTATACCTACGCGTTAGGGTCAGCTCAAACTGAGACGCTTTACGATGCGTCGCGCGACTTTGAGATGTGCCACGGGGCGCATCTTCAAGCCTCTCCACGTCGCGTCGCGTCTCGGTCTGAGCCGACCCTTATACGAAATACACAACGTGCACGTGGAATCCGGGTGAATCCGCCACGGCTGTATGGAGACTTAGTATTCGTATTTGGTGAAACTAAAGAAGACTGTACCTACCAATTAAGGGGCCGGTGCGTAAACTTTAACATAAAATATAAATAAATACATTGAAAATATTATGGGTCCAAGTAAAAGTGCCAAGTAAAAACAAAATACCCAAAACATGCATAAGCGTTTAAGTTAAATGAATAAATGTGTTAGAATTGTATAGGAAAAGACCAACATTTATTTCTTCGTACGTCGAATTATGCCGGTGGGAAGCCGCTTGGTCGGACGCTCATCGCTGCTGTCCACCCCCTAAAGTCATCGGATTGAAGATGTGTACAAATAGTAAGATTTGTAAAGGTGGGTATAACTTGACGTGTGGGTTTTGACTACAATACTTTCTAGCAGCTTCTCTAGCTACTACAGCTTTATATCATAAGTATCTATCTACTACTTTTTATATTTCCAGTGCAACAAACTTTTCTGACCCTCTGAACTTGGGTGTTTGGTCGCCAATGTCGTTGTACGTTCATGCCATTTCAATATGACAACTGAAGTTTTGATTTTTGGTCAAAAAAGTTTCTTGCACTATACCTACATATAGCAAATTGGTATAAATATAAGGTAGAATTAAACAAATAAACTGAAATTTTTGAATGTGATTTATATATCAAGTACCTATTTAGGTGTTGTAAAAAGGGTTGATCTCAAACTATATTTTACAAGGTATAGTGATAAGTATAGTGAAAGAGTAAGTCATCTTAAGCAACTTTTGCTTATAACAACCTTTGTGAGTAGTAAGGGACACGAGGTTTGATGTTTGGTAATTAAGTTCGTGAATTTTTTTAATAGATTAAGATAAGCAAATGCACCGCGCGACTGTCAGACATGTGTGAATTAGAGTTTTGCATATATCAATATATATAAGAGAAGAAACTGATTGATTCAATGACATCAACCAAAGAGTATTATAATTATACCAAAAATCAACGCACAGCCCAAATCATTATAGTCCTAGGTGTACTCAAAAAAAAAACCGCAAATCTATGTAGAGTTTAGCCACTGATTGATACCCCACACAAAAATTGATGACACCATAAGGGAAATATTTTAAGGAACTGCGGCTCAAAATTATTGTTTTGCCCTAAAGTACCTGTGTGCCAAACGGCTAAACTCTACATCGATTTGCGGTTTTCGACCGAAATTGCCGTTGTACACCTGCCACTATTAGGGAATACGATTCGCGGCGCATCGCAGTTTGCTTCGTGCAAAAGAATTTTCCGCTTATTTTTGACACTTAATCAAAAATTAATTAATCAACAAAATTTCGAAGACATGTTCTAGGAATAAATATTAGGGTCTGCAGTGTACCAGTTTTCTATTAAATTGTAGGTATACGTTAGTTTTTGGGGATTCTAGTTTTTCATACAAATGGTCTCAATTAAGGTTTTGAGTTAGTAAAAATATTTTTCAGGGTTTTGGAAAACCATTGACATAGATATTCAGCTTAAGATCATGTCTACAAAATTTCACAGTGTTTGATCAGTAAATGGCAAAATTAAATGGAAAATTCGTTTGTATGAAGCACGCTGCGAGGCGCCGCGAATCGTATTGTCTTAAGTATAGGAACTAGAAATTTACTATGCTAGTTCCTTATTTGACGTAGGGCTCCACAAAGAAAGGATTTTGCAAAATTCATCCCCTAAGGGTGTTAAATGGGCGTTGAAAGTTTGTTCGGAAATCCGTCATCTTTGTAGCAAGTACCAATTTTTATGCTTATAAATTTGGTACTTAGCCTTAAGGTTATAGAATAAGATTGACGTTTTTCACCATTTATGGAATATCGCCCTACTAGGGGCAAAATAAGAGATGAAAATTTGTATGATTCCACGCGGACAAAGTAGTAGGCAAATTACTAATGCTTATGTCACCACAGTATGCATACATCTTTTACTCTCATCTGTGATACCTATCTTTATCCTTTGTCTTTACCTACACCACAGATTATATAATACTATACCATATACCTACACATATACAGCTAATATAAGATTTTTTCTATAAAGAAAACCAATAACGATCATACCCGTTCACTTTACTCTCTGATTCGTAGACCAAATTAAAAGTGTATGGAACATCCATACAAATCGCGCAACAACAGCTGGCATGAACGATGCGTGAACACAAAACTCATACATTTTCATTTTTTGTGATAATAGCTCATGATTGCGAGTGTGTTACACGGAGAAAATAGTTAAAAGTTGTTACACCCCTTACCTTACCAGTCTCATACATCTCCCACTGTCGGTTCATGCCTCCCCTTAACCACAGAATAAGGAATGGTAGTACCTCCTTAACCATTGCGTGAGGACAATTTGGGCTATAGCATAGTACGGTCAGTTGCAGAACTGCATATAGAATTTCAAAACAAAATAGAATGAATTGTCACTCACACACTTAAAGAAATAAAGTAATATGTCTTGTAGAACCTGAGTAATATGAGTTTCATTTAATATTGTATATAATAATTTCACTAAGAAAATTATCGTATCATATCTTAATACGTGTACTCGGTGTAATGCAGGTTGTGAATTCGAATCTCACCTTATGCAAAGGCATATGATGAGATTCGAATTTTTGTTTTTGTTACATTTTACGAATTATGAGTATTTTGTTCAGGTAAACAGCCTACACCAATTTTCTAATAGCTATTAAGTTGAGGCGGAAACTACGTAGGTAGGCATTTTATTTTTGTCGTTGGTTGCAATTTGTTTCTGGGGGTATGTGCTGATAAGGCTGTTTGGGGTTTTTATTTAGCTATTAAGTTAGATGCGGTTTGTCGTTGTGGATGTGGTACTGTAGGTGCTTGTGTTAATAAGGTTGTTTGGTATTTTTATTAAATTTCTTTGCTTAAAAATAATATGCAGGCTAATATTAATATTCAAGAGAGGATGCGTATTATAGAACTATACAATATGGGTTACAATATATTTCAAATTTGGTAAAAAAAGACTGGTTTTACCGTAAGTATTTTATTTGATGTTAATGTTATATCATAATTTTTTAATACCACACTTTTTTGTAAGTAAAATTCTAAAAAAAAATATAATTTCAGTAGTTTGGAAAATGTTTATTTTAATCTGGCTATTTGGTTTTCAGTGGATTACCGTAAAGCGTTGGGTCTCGCGTTCAACAAGAGGAGAGAAGTTTATGAACTCGACCTCGAAGTGGACGCCCGCGGCACATTAATGCGACTCAAAGACGATTTATGGTGGACCAATACGAGAACAATGTTTTCATACCGACTGCTGTGTTTGGGAACATGTTTCATACATCTACACACACTGCTCGTCGAGCTCTGCATATTGAAGGATTGCATCATAGAAAGCCAGCTAAAAAACCATAATTAACTAATACCCATATACAAAATAGATTGTTGTTTGCAAGGGAGATTATGATTTTGAGTGGGAGCACACCTTATTCACCGATGAGAAGTCGTTTGAATCATCTGAAAACGGGAGGGTTTATTTGTGGCACAGAAATGGAACTCGTTATGCAGAACAAAATGTTGTCCCAAACATGGAATCTGGACGGATATCACTTAATATGTGGAGGTGAGTGACTGTGGCTGGTCCATAGAAAACCTATGGGCTCACTGTGTAGAAATTTGGGACAATATTTGAGGAACAGATCTGTTCTAATATAGTCGGATCTATGCGGCGGCGCTTGCTTGCTGTAATTGAAAATAATGGAGGTTATATTAAATAGGCGAGTCGGACTCGCGCATGAAGGGTTCCGTACCATTATCTATAAAAACGGAAAAAAAAACAGGATTGTTGTATCGGAGCCCCCCTTAAACTTTTGTTTTATTTTAATTTAATTATTTATTTTTAAAGTAACTATATAACTAAATATTTTGTAAATATTTTAGGCGTCTCCCTGTTGCCGTTATCAATATCGAGCAAAATCAATCAAATAAATCGCGTTTGTTGTATGGGAGCCCCCTTAAATATTTATTTTATTCTGTTTTTTAGTATTTGTTGTTATGGCGGCAACAGAAATATATCTTCTGTGAATATTTCAACTGTCTATCACGGTTCATGAGATACAGCCGGAGCCTTAGTTATAGGGTTCCGCTAATTTTTTTTCCTGTGGCAACCCATGAAGTAACAGCTGACCAAAAGTTGTCGTAATTTTATTTAATTGTTTTTCAGTAAATTGTACCTTTTTAATATAAATTCACGCAAAACATTACAAATAACTAGTTATATATTTAGAATAATGGTTTAAATGTACATAAATAAGTGCGAGATAACATTTTTTTTTCAAGTGTTACTGCGATCCATCCGTTATAAAGTTCAAATTTTTCAATCAATTTTGTATATTATTTAGTTGTGATTGTGAGTTTTACTATTATTTATCAGTATTGTATTCATAAAAGATCACAGTTATTAGGCAAAGAAACCAATTAAGAAGCAAATTGTCAACAAACCATCTCTTTCGTTACGCTGTCAAGCTATTCCTTGGTAAGTTTTAACCTCTCTCTTTTGTATTTATTACGCTCAAACAGCCTTAAAATGATGACTCGCAAGGCATCTGCTCGCCAGGAAGAGTCCAAACTTCAACTGGCTTTGCAGGAACTTAAGATTTCCAAGGAAAAGTGTGATCAGCTATACAGTGAAAGGGATGATAACGAAAGAGAACTCTTAGAAATATTAAACAAAAATAGTAGCCTCCGCAATGAGTTGTCAGTGTTGCACACTCAATATGGTACTGTCCTAGAAGAGCGGGACCAATTTCAGAAAATTGTAGAAACGTTTGACAGCTGTAGTGAGGAGTATGTGGTGGCCCTTAATAAGATCTCATATCTTGAAGAGGAACTACGCGAGGCCCATCAACAGATCTCACAACTTGAAGAGGCCACCCATTCTTACACACAGCATCAAACTCAAAATCTTTTTGACGAATTATGTAGTAAGGCCCCTAATCTTGTTTCTGCTGCAACTAGCAATACCACCACTATAGATCTTACAGGTGATGACACCATTAATTCTTCTAAACCAGTGAGGCTTGCTAAGTGCAGTAGAAAACAGATAAAAAAATACATCAAAATCAACAGATTTATAAAAAAAAATGAAAAAATGATCAAAAAGCAAAAAATATTTAGTAGAAATGTAAATTACTGCAAAGAAAAATTACAGTTAGTGGAACATCTGGAAGTATGTAAGTTGCAATTAGAAAACAGTAGGCTACAACATAAAACTGATACACATTTACTCGACTTGCAAATAAAAGATTTACATACATCCTTGCAGATGATGACCTGCAAGTATGAAGAGTCTCTGAGAGAGATGGAGGAGCACACACTGGCTATGAATGAGCTAATTGAATTGAGTAATTATAATGCAGAGCGTTTTGAATCATTACAACTCAATCACAGTATGTGTGATTGTAAACGCCTCAGCGATTCACAGCCGGATTGTGCAGCCTCGTTACTACTTTTACCAACACTCCAGTCATCAATGTGTGTCAGTTTGGAATCCGAGCAACAATCATATGCTCACAACAGTTCTCACTCAACTAGTGTTTCACAAAAATGTAATGTTGATGACAATATAGTAATGTTTTGCGATGAAATGGGAAAAGGTTTTGGACACTTTCTCAGCTCAAGTGTAGGACAACCGGTTTTAAATAATTGTATGCCAAATGCCAATTATGTTAATATAATGAGAAGTTTAATTAAGTCTGACAAAATCACTCCATCCTCTACATTAGTAATATTTATCGGTAACAGGGGTAATGTAAATAAAAGTGAATTAAGACAATATTATAATAGTATAAGCGCACTTAAAGTAAAAAAAAATTATAATGTTTACATTTCCCTATTGTAAGGGTTTGCCACAGGAGGAAAACAACCTTAGATGTGAGTTAAATTTAGCTTTGCATACTATGTCTAGCAATAACAATAACTTTCATGTGATAGATACTAACAGTATTTTTAGACATAATTATATAAGGACAAGACATAAATATTATCTCACACACCATTGTACCAGAGTGTTAGCCTTGTCGCTATCATTTTATATTAATACCACAGCCAATAATTTGGCTAAACAATCTGCTTTTATTGAGCAGTGTAATTATAGTAGTGTAATTGACATTTCAGCCAAGTATTTGGCTAAACAACCTGCTTCCATTGAGCAGTGCAATTATAATAGTGTAATTGACATTTCAGCTAGTCATTTAGCTAAACAACCTGCTTCTATTGAGCAGTATAATAATTTGACATGTAATAATTTAAATTAAATTTTCAGACAACAAAGGACCACTTTGGCATATTATATAATTCCAACATTAATAATGATTATATTAAACAATCTATGTCTACTCAAGTTTTATGCAAACAGAAACAAAACAATAAACTTTGTCATACTAAAAATAATATTCCATTGAACCTGGTGCATCAGAATATACAAGGAATGTCTCAGAAAGAACTAGAAATTGAATTGTTCATAAACTGCCAAAAGATTGACATTTTATGTATCACTGAACACTGGCTACGCAGCCATCAGTTGATGTTCAATTTCACTAATCACCAGGTGGGAAGTTCGTTCAGCCGAGTAAATGCTATCCATGGTGGCTCTTTAATTTTAGTTAATAAACAGCTAAAGTTTAAGGAACGTAAAGACATTGTGAGCCTCTCAGTTGAGCGAACTGCCGAGCTGTCCTGTATAGAAGTTGAGCATCTCATTGTTGTGAGTGTATACAAGCCGCCTTGTGCAATTTATGATAATTTTGAATTAGTTATGGAAGAAGTGCTGAATAAAATCAGCAATTCTAATAAACAAATCATTGTTTGTGGAGACTTCAATATAAACATTTTGGAAAATAGCTCATTAAGCACCAGATTGCTTGCCTTATTTCAGTCTTTTAATTTAAATAATTTGTTTTGTGAACCAACTAGAATTGCTGTATCCAGTGCCACTTGCATCGACAATATATTTACTGACATAAAACCAATTCAAAAATCAATTATAAGCAATCTAGAGTCAGATCATTGTGGACAGTTAGTGGTTTTAGAAAGAAAGAATAGTATTAGTAAAAAGGAAATTAAATTTATACCAATAACAACTAAACGGGTTGAATCATTTAAATCTAACTTAATGCATAAACTTCCAGATTTGCTTTATAATGGCAACCCAAATGATATGTACAATACTGTTCTTGACACTATTACTACAGAGTATAATAAAATATTTACTGCAAAAAAGAAACTTATTTCCAGTCGCTTTAGTTTTAGTGAATGGGCTACCCCAGGTATTCATAAAAGTAGGCGTAAACTGTATGAATTATATAAAGAAAAAACATATAATAATAGCCAAATATTTAGGGAATATTTAAAAAAATACTCAAAAACCTTTAAAAAGGTCTGTCTTGTTGCAAAAGCAATTCACCTCAGACATAAAGTAAAAAATTCAACAAATAAAATAAAAACTACATGGAACATAATAAATAATGAAACTGGTAAAGCTAGGAATTCTTGTCAGGACTTTGAGTTGATTGTAGATGATGCTAGTTTTAAAACAAATTCTGAGGTAGCAGTTGCCTTTGAACAGTTTTTTAGGAATATCCCATTCAAAACAACTGAACATCTAAACTCAAGTCCAATCTTAGCAGAAAAATTATTAAAAGCTAGTGTTCCTGAATGTAACGTTCCCTTTGTATTTAAAAACATTAGTCCTACAGATATCATTAATACATTTAAAACATTAGAAATTAAAAACACCACAGACCTTTGGGGACTTTCTGTAAAAACTATAAATTCAATTATTCATGTTATAGCACAACCCTTAGCCATTATATTTAATAGTTGTGTTGATAGTGGTGTGTTTCCTGATGAGATGAAACTTAGCAAAGTTATACCTCTTTTTAAATCAGGTAGTTCAACAGATCCTAATAATTTTCGGCCTATTTCAATACTACCTATACTCAGTAAAGTTTTTGAAAAAATCATACTTTGTCAAATGTTAAGCCATTTCTGTATTAATGAGCTACTTAGTAGTAAACAGTTTGGCTTTATGAAAGGCCGTTCCACAACCGATGCAGGAGTGGCACTATTAAAAAATATATATAACGCCTGGGAGGATTCGCATGACGCCCTTGGAGTGTTTTGTGATTTATCTAAGGCATTTGACTGTGTTCAACATGAAAATCTCATCAGGAAGCTACATCACTATGGTATTAGAGGCAAAGCTCTCGACCTTTTGACATCCTATATGAGTAGGAGAGTACAGAAAATAGATGTCAACGGTGAAAGATCTCCGGGATCAGCAGTCACTATAGGAGTCCCTCAGGGCTCAATTTTAGGTCCTTTTCTATTTCTTATTTACATTAACGATCTCCCATATAATGTAAAAAACCATGACATTGTCTTATTTGCTGATGACACCTCTTTGCTTTTTAAAGTTAAGAGACGACAGACATGTTATAATGAATTAAATGATGCCCTTTCTAAAATTGTAAATTGGTTTAACGCTAATAATTTGTTACTTAATGAAAAAAAAACCAAATGTGTTAAATTTACATTACCAAATGTTAGTCAGAGACAGACATGTATTAATATTAATGGCGAGCAATTAGAACTTGTTTATTCAACAGTCTTTCTTGGCATAACGCTGGACTCCAAACTTCAATGGGGTCCTCATATTCATAACCTAGCCAAAAAACTTAGCTCTGCTGTGTATGCGATCAAGAAAATAAGACAATTGACCGATGTCGACACTGCAAAAATAGTATATTTTAGCTATTTCCATAGTTTAATGACATATGGTATCCTATTGTGGGGTAGCGCTGCTGATGTAAATACAATATTTTTGTTACAAAAAAGGGCAATTCGTGCTATTTATAAATTAGGATCTAGGATATCTCTGAGGGATAGGTTTAGGGAAGTAAAAATTTTAACTTTAGTGTCGCAGTACATATATGAAAATCTTTTATATGTACATAAAAATATCAATAGTTTCAGCAAGAAAAGTGACGTTCACAAAGTAAATACTAGAAGTAAAAATAAGCTGTTGGTGCATGATACACGTCTACACAAAATAAGTAACTCTTTTATGGGGCAATGTATACACTTTTACAACAAAGTTCCCAATAAAATTCAAAATCTATCAATAAGTAAATTTAAATCTTTTATCAAGCAGGTACTTTGTAAAAAGGCATATTACAATATTTCAGACTATGTTAATGATAAAAATCCTTGGGACTGATGATGCTCAATTACAGGATGCATAGGTATCATAAAATTGTACGACTAAAAATCTTTTATTTAAAACATTAATTGTATTTTAGTTTATTTAAGTGTTTTTAAAAGAGTAACTATCGAGTTTCTTGCCGGATTCTTCTCGGTAGAAATCAACAACATTGTGAACCGGCGGGAAGGTGGGAGGGTTCAAAAAATAATATTTTATAACTTTGACGATTCAAAAGTGATTGTAAAATCCTTATTTGAATAAACCATTTTGACTTTGACTTTGACTTTGACTTTGACCCTTGGGGTACGGAACCCTAAAAATAAAGTACTATTTTTCTTACAGATATTATTTTACATTTCAATATATTTAAGACATAACATATTTTTTTTACTTTGTTGTTTTTCAAAATATAGCAGCGTTACCGAATTAATGGTGACTTTTTTTTTATTCCTATGGTTAAGTTTAAATTTTCTTTTCATTACGAAAACGAATACTTAAGCTATAACCATAGGAAATATATATATAGAAAAAAATTACATTAATCAAAAACATTATTTATAAAATTGTAATAAAAACCATTTTTATTAGATTGAATGTGTTTTAATTCCTGCAAACAAAACAAAAAGTTCTCATACCAATTGGTCTATTTCAGAGAGAACTAGATGTCAAAACATAAAAAACAGTAATTCCTAACAAAAATACTCGGTACGGAAGTTGCGTGATTTGAACCATAGGCTCGCCAGCTTAAGTCGCAGAGTCTATGGATCACGCCACGGGGCAGATAAAATTTAATGCGAAAAAAACAATTCTTATGTAGAACATCACTGCAGTTTAAACCTAATTAATTTGTTACGTTAAGAAACCAAAAGATGTAAGAACGGTTTAAATAAACTGGTTAGTATAAAGAAAACTAAACCTAATTTCGTCGATTTAAGGTTAATATTATTGACATTTCTGATAATGTTAATGTGTGAGTGCGAGATTCACAGAATGGCTCCACGCAATTTTAACCTTTACACTATGCATGGACTTTAGCAAATGACTGTACATCACGCGGGCCAAGTGCGGATTGTGGACTGCACATAAGTCTTTTTTGATGAATACATATTTCCTTACTATGTTTTCCTTTACCTGAAAGACAGATAGATTGGAGGCGTAAATAATCAATGTGTTTGAGACATTAAGAAAAATACCCTTTGGTACACTCCGGGCTCGAACCACAGATATTTATTAAAAGTATAAATACAAGATTAACAATTAAATAGTATTCTTAACCAAAATTAAGTTGTATTAAGATTTTTTTTAACGCCAACTATTTACCTTTTCTCCGTGCAGGTGCACATCGATACAACACACTCACAAACACCCACACAAGCAATTACACGCATTTTTTACAATGTTCATGCCATTTTATAAAACGCGAGATGTGTATCCGAGTAGTATAATGGAAGCTAAAGTGCAAAAATGTCCAAGTTCCTTACATCGAAGTCTCCAATAGTGAACTTGGTGGCGGCGGCTTCAGCGAGGGCTGCTGGTGGCATGGACTCCGGAGACATAACCTGTGACGTCACACACCCACACAAACTAGCGTTAGCCTATAGTAGCCGATACTAAACTAAAATGTCCTACAATATGATGAAAAACTTTACTTTTACTTAATTTTATTTACAAATTTATCCAGAGCGTTTGATTGAACTATTATGGCTATGGAGAATGAAACAATTATCTGCGGAAGAGATGCTGTCTAGTATCAAGTTTGAATCCTTACGGTTAATTTTATTTACAAAACTTACCTATCTACTTTTTATTGGGAACAGTCTCGAGCTATTCAGACTCTGGAATTCGAGAGAAAAATTTATGCTAGTACATTCACAAGTTTCGGGAGGTAAGTCAGACTTCCATACATTTTTCTCTCGAATTCCAGAGCCCGAATAGCTCGAGACTGTTCCTAATAACCTCCTTGGTTACAAAATTAAAAATCCTAGTGGCATTAAATTGTAGAGTGGGGGGAAACTTTCGTAGGACAGCCATAGCCCCGTTTACCCAAAATCTTTGAAATTCCAAGAATTCAGAAAATGAAATGAAATTTCGCTCTCGCTACGCTGTTTTACAATTCAGAACTTGGCCATTCTGCTAGCTAACTAGCCCCGGGGTGGCACTGTTTTCCTTTCTTATTCAAGTACTTTTTTTTGAGGCATACCCAAAGCTATTCGATACAATAAATTATAAAATAAAAACTTCTTAACAACTAATAACACCGACGAAAGAAGAAAATAAAAAGAGAAAGCTCCTAAACCTATGTAAGTTATTAATTTGAAGTCGGCGTTTGAAACCAACGAAGGTCATTCAGTTATCTTCTTTAAGGAAATCGGTAGTGTTTAGGAGCTAAGTTATTAGGACTCAAAAGATTTATTTTATTTTCTCTTTCCAGTTTCTTCTTTTGTCTGTTAAATTTTCTGTTGAAAGGTTTTTTTAAAAGAAACGCGCTCTTACGTAGTACCATGTTTAAACTTACATTTAATGATTTTACTCCCCCTTAAGGGCCCTCTTACTTTAAAACTTTTAGCAGAAATGCCAACTACAACTCATAGATATTATTAAGAATGTTTATATAACCTTCTTAAAATAGCTTATGAATAGTGTTATATTTCCAACATTTGGATTTTAGAAATTCGTTTTCTACTAAGAGCAAAATTGAGGATATCTAATGGCGGCTCTAGTGGGCTGCTATATGCCCCTTAATATGCCCGTATGCCAGGCGGTAGCTTTACCAAGTCAATTTCTAATAATCCAAGCAATAGTCTTCATTAGCAAATAAAAAAAAAACTACTTACATCCTGATCACTCATCATCTCCTTAGTGGAGACGGTTGTCTCGATTCTGCGGATGGAGCCCTGGTGGATGTCCACGTCGAAGGCCAGGCACTGGAAGCGTCGCAGCAGGAATACGATCGGGATCGGTAAAACTCCCACAAGGATCATCACTATGGCAATTGCTAGCACCCAGTTAGGGTATGGAGTTTGTATAACGCGACCCTGAGGATGGTAACATAGTAAAGCCAAATGAAATATAAATATAACTAGTGTTTTTTGACTGTGAACATAAATGACAAATTGTTAAAAAAAAGATAGCTACAGTGAAAATAGAAGATCCAAAGATGACTTATACGACATTTAAGACATTTTCGAAAAAATCACACCACGAAGAAGAGGTTATAAGCCTTTCGATACGTAATTCTAAAGTCGCAGCCTTGTATTATTCTTTATTCTGTGTTCGAACGTAAAATATAACAAAATTAAGGACCCCCTATTCCAAGAGGGGGATAGGCCTACATATGGGGGCTTTTTTGTCGATAAAATTATCATTATAACATCACCTTAAATTATCGCTAGCCCTTTCCCAAACACACTGTATAGGAGTCAAGAATTTGTGTGGTAGATATTAAGCTGGAACTTCTAGCCATCACAACATAGAGATGCCAACATTACTAATACAAAGCCAAGCCGTGTCGTGCCCATTATATCATGATTCAAGTACTGAGAGTCGTCAACTAGCTAAAGTAAGACATCATGACAAAAATTGGTCGCCTATAAAAATTGCATGAAAAGTCTACTGCGGTCCAACACGAACAAAGCCATGCCATATGTCCCTGCAGTCGGAAAATAGGGACAATTTAAACGGTACATAATTTTTACTGGAGTACAGTTTATTAAATTTATGATAGACCGTTAAGAAGCTGACCTCAACAGCATTCCATGCACCGTAACTAGGTGGGTTATTGAAGAAGAACACTATTGAGGTCAGTAGGATCCAGCTGACGATGATGGGTCCCACGTAGCGCCACGTCAGCTGCCAGTACAGCCCGGGACGGTAGCCCGTCATCTCGTAGATGTCGTTTGTGAACCTGACAACAAAAATATGGACATTAAACTGATGTCGCCTCAACCGTTATACGTCCCACTGCAGGAGCACAGGCCTCTCCTTGAAGAAAGAGGCTTAGGCCATAGTCACCACGCAACCCGGCGGATGTTGTCGCGCTATTGGCCACTAGACTGTCAGAGTTTTCAAGCCCATAAGGAGTCATATGACAAACAGCCGGCACCAGCGGTTTTCTATGCCCTCCGAAACACATAGTACCTTAGAAAAATATACCACTAGGCAGTCATTCATCCAAATAGTGACCACACCCGACGTTGCTTAGCTACGCATGTCTTTACCGGTTGACGAATGTCACTGGACTACGACCTTCCCCCTGCCCAATCTTGACCTATAGTATATTATTATGTCCCTGGTTTATCATTTTAACTAAACTAAAGCTGGCAATTTACGACGAATGTGACATATATACATAAATCTACCTTAGTCCAGATCAGATAAACTGAAATCAGAAGCAATTTTGCGGCGGCAGGCACACCAACTGTCACGCGGGGCTAAAGTGGTTGGTGAAAAGAGGATGTCCGTACATTATACCTACTACATATTCGCCATCTTTCAGATAAGATTCCTCTACGAATTCACTGGGACAAAATTCTCTGACTGGGCTACCTACCCTTGACTTTTGCCCAGTTAATTCGTAGAAAGGCAGGACCACATCAAAACTGGGACTCCCAGCATTTAAAGATCGCGAGATCATTAATGATGATATCCATGAATAGGCTTAATGTCACTAAAGATAGTTACTTGTCGTGTGATACACATGATGATGACCAGCCTTAAAATGGATGTATCGAAAGTTCAAATTATCATCAGTTTATCTGTTGGCATAAAAAAACGATCCTCTCTCATGGTTGCAGGAGCTTTGCCTTTTGCTTTATAAAAAAGAACATATGAGATTGGAGGCTGTCTCTTCAGCTTCTACAAGGAGGTTCACAGCAATGAATGCTGACGTTGTAAAGATGTTTATTAGTACTAGCTTTTGCCCGCGGTTTCATCCGCCCTAAATTCAGTCATCGGTGTAGTATTTCAACGGCAACTCCTCAATTATAGAAAAAAAACCGACTCACGCTTGAAGTTTTCAAGTAGCGAGATGTTCTTCCTCGGGACTCAAACTATCTCCATGCCAATCTTCATCTTAATCGGTACAGCGGTTTAAGCGAGAAGAGGTAACAGACAGACAGAGTTACTTTCGCATTTATAATATTAGTATATGTATTCATGTATTCGTGGCGAAAAAAAAAACATTTATTAGATAAATACTAACTTTTCATGCCCATAGACGTAGACAACGGAAACCATTTCCAGAAATGCAATAACCACAAGGCCAATGGTGCCGGCAAAAGAGTCGAACATCTTGAGCCAGTACTCGCCAGCGCCCGTCGTGAACAGGAGACCAACCACGAAGCAGAATCCACATACTATTCCTAAAAAAAATATACATATATTTGATAGCTAGGATTTTTTTTTAATGACTGACTAGTTGGCTGATGCAGTCATTACTGCTCCACCGGGCTCTTGGGGCGAGACTCTAAAAGAGTTTCAGCCCATATAGCGGCCAACGCTTAAAGGCTCCCCACGGGGGGAGCCCCTGCTTGGGTTGTCGCTCTTGGGGTCGTCCAGGTGGAGAGTTCCCCGTTGAGATAGCTAGGAAGAAGAATTATATTTATTGGAGGATAAGTGATGAGTGTAATGAAGTTGGAAGAAGATAACTAAATAATCAAGAATCACACAGCGTCATATGGTACTACATAGCGGGTACTCTAAATAACTCATAAATAAATACCTCTCATCAAATAGACTCAACGCAAATCATATATTGTCCTATCCGTCCTGTCTTTTATTGTATTTCTTAATTCTATGAAGATTTTGCGTGTTTGTAAAACTGATGTACTAGGACTTTATAAGTCACTAGGAGTTGTATGTGACGTTCGTAACGAACGTATTTCCAGAGCAAAGATGTACATAGTTGGGACTTTCATCAGCCAGACTTGTACCTCGATAGCTCAATGGTAGAGCGCTTACACGGAATATAAGGGTTGCAGGTTCAAGTCTAGGCTATTTATTTATATTGATGATAATTATAGCAATAGATATGGCATGTATGATATATTTTCTTTTATGACTCTACTAACTTTCAGGGAGTCAGGGTTAAACGAAAAAAGATTATTTTGTATTTCTTAATTCTATAAAGATTTTGTGTGTTCGTTAGATCAAGAAGTTTATCGGTCACTAGGAGTGAAGAAAAAGCAAATACATGTCATAGTAATTGAAATGCCAGTGTGTAATGATTTTTAGTACATTAACACGAACATTGTGAGTATATCAGAAATAAGCTGTCTGCCTATATCGCCCTGTTAAGACTCAATAACTTCCTCGCAGCCTAGTTGGTAGTGTGGCCAACACCTGAGCAGAGGGTGTGGGTTCTATTCTCGCATTAGACAAACATTTATGTAATAAACATTTATGTTTGTCTTGAGCCTAATTGTATCTATGTATGATATCTATGTATTTACAAAAAAAGTAATATTTATGTATTTGTATCCGTTGTCTGGTATCCATAACACAGCTTTGCTTACTTTGGGGCCAGACAGTGTGTAATGTCCAAAAATATTTATTTATTATTTAATAAAAAAATGAATTGTTATTTACCAGTTAGAAGTGGCTTGCTAGTTCTTTTAAAGAAGTCGATATCGAATATAGTGCACAGCATCCCCTCCATGATGCCGATCTGGCTTCCAAGTCCGAGGGAGAGGAGCATCAGGAAGAAGATCACTGACCAGAATGGCGCTAGGGGTAATTCCACGATTGCCTGGGTGAAAACGATAAATGCCAGGCCGGTCCCTTCTGCAGCCTGAAAGTAGAGGATTTTTTGATCAACATTACATTGACAATTATATTTAGCCAGCGTACACGACGAACTTTGTCCCTCTTCCTAATATAAATAATATATTCCCATCTGAAATAATGAACCTTTCCAATAGTGAAAAAAAAATTCAAATAGGTGCAGTGGTTCTGGGGATTAGCCCAACATATAAACAATCCTACAAAATCTACTCTCTTTCTCTCTATAATATTGGTACTTATAGAATATAGCAGAATAACGTGAACCCTACGAGTAACGAAGCATCTAATTAAGCTGAAATTTGGCACAGAGAGAGTTGAAGAGACTGACTAGACTATTTTTTGATTCTAGAGAATTCAAAAGTTCCAAATTTGGGGCGGGTGGAGCCACGGTCAACATCTATTGAATACTATACCTATACTAAATCACAGCAAAACATATAAGACAGTATTACAAGGGAACAAAATAATATTTTTACGGCAAGGCTGCTATTTTGAATCCAGAACGTAGCAAACGATTCGAAAGTAGAATCCTGAGTGTAGATACGACGCCCGAGCTAAAAATATTTTGTGACCGATTAATATACTACGTATTATTCCTCTCTATGAAAAAAGAAATAAAAGACGCTTTAAGACACAACTGATGAAAAAAAAAATAATAGAAAAGTATAATTAATGTTTAGAGTAAAAAACACATTAAAAAATATTTACTTTTGAAAATTTTTGACAGTTTTTAAAATGTTACATTTATGAATTAATGTTGAAAAGAGAAGAGACAAGGACGCTGCTGTTCGAATTTTTTTTTATCAGAAATTGATCAAAATTCATGACATACTTCGGGAGAAAACAGTTTTTTTGAGACGAGTAGGTAGGTAATCTATTATGTGCTTGATACTAACTTAAATTACTTTAAGATGGTGAGGTAATATTTAATACGTTTCAAGAAATAAAAGCAAACTTATTTCTACCATTTAAAAACATTCCTATTTGGATCTTAAGAAATAGTAATTAACCTGGTATGAAGGTTTTTTTGGAACAGACTTAAACAAGACTTACCTCCTCTAGCTGCTTGCTGATGGTGCATCCTGTCAAATTATACTCAGCTGTCAAATTTACATTTATTTTCGGGAATTCTTCTTTGTAGAATTCTTCAGTAGAATTTAATGTAAAGCCAGCAATGTGATTGACAGCTAGGATTGTTATTTCTCTAAAATACAAAAAAAAAGTATTAGGTACGAGGTAGCATACCAGTTCTGTATTCGTAGAATTTTAGGGATTTTTTCTAATCGTCCCCTAACCAATCCTAGCTTACTTCTTCTAATTCGTCAAGAATAGGCTAAGTCGTAGACATAGGTATTATTATTAAGACATATTATTATTCCCCATGATCCCTCTTCCCAGTCCCTGGTCTTTTATCTTTAAATAATAATAATAAATAATAAAAAAATTATTAGGCGCTTCCACAGTACAATAATTTATAATTAATGTAAATAGTATCTTTTTTTTTTTAAATTGCACAATTTTACAGACAAAATCAAAATCAAAATCATTTATTCAATTTAGGCTACAATAATTGAGCACTTATGCTAATATACTACGCCATCGGTTCGTAAGTCTATAGGGCGGGAGACCTTGTACTGAGAAGAACCGGCAAGAAACTCAGCCATCGCTTCGCTCAACCATGATTACAGAACAACAGACAAAAACAGAACTAAGTAAAACCTGTAATTATGGGTTTCCTGGCTTTCCCTTATGGACATAAAAAAGATTATCAATTTTAGAAGCGTTGTTATAGGCTTTAAAATAACTTAAAGTTTGTAACATTTACACATAGGAAAAAAATTAGGGATCCCTACTAAAACTTCAATAATATAACCCAAGGTGTAAAATAATTTGCCATAAAATTGACACGAAAGTAACTCGACTCTACACGCACCTGAGTTTGACGACTGACAAAGTTCTAGAGCAATATCCCACAGCAGAACTAGTTACTTTGGGAGACTTTAACGCCCACAATCGTGAGTGGCTCAGTTCTCGAACCTAATATTTATGCTGGGATATCTGCTCATGAATTTTCTCTGACCTATGGATTCTCTCAGCTGGTACTTTCTCCAACGAGAATACCAGATATAGAGGAACATACGAGCTCCTTACTGGACCTTCTGCTGACTACTCGTCCGGACGGATACTCCGTCTCAGTGGATGCGCCTCTTGGCTCCTCGAACCACTGTCTCGTTCGGACTCAAATGTCATGCTCACAACCCGATCCATCTGGGCCAACTAATTGGCGGCACTATAAGTCGGCAGACTGGGATGAATTGCAAGAATTTTACGCATCGTACCCGTGGAGGCAGATCTGCTTTAACTCAGAAGATCCTGACGTCTGCGCAGCCGCAATCACTGAGACAATCCTTGTTGGTATGGAATGCTATATTTCTAACCCGCGAGTAGCTGCCGGCGTCAAAAAACGAACGTGGTTTAATAGGTCTTGCAGAAAAGCTAAAATTCTTAAGCAAACTGCATATGAGGCTTGGAATATCCGAATATTTCTGAGTTAAAACGCAAATTAAATGCTGCCTCGAGGTTCAGTAAGAAAGCAACTGCCAGAGCAAAATTCTTTCTGGTCGCTTGCCAAAGCTGCCGAAGGGAACTTTTGCCAGTCGTCGTTTCCACCAATGCGAAAGACCGATGGTGACTTGGCCCTTAGTGCTAAAGAGAAAGGCGATCTACTGGGCAGTCTCTTTGCCTCGAACTCGAACATGAACCATGAAGGCGCTGTATCAAGCGGGAGGTCCGGCGGGCGTTGCTTTCTCTAGACGTTCATAAGTCGAGTGGGCCAGACGGTATACCAGCAGTGGGGCTTAAGCAGTGTGCTCCTGAGTTATGTTCTGTACTCACGCGCCTCTTCGCGCTTTCCTACCACACTAGGCAATTTCCGTCTTCATAGAAGACTGTGCGACTGTGCTCCCGGTGCCCAAAAAGGGCGATAGATCAGATCCATCGAATTACAGGCCTATCGCTATTACCTCTCTCCTCTCCAAGGTGATGGAGCGTGTGATCAACACACAGCTTCTAAGATACCTAGAAGTACACGACCTGGTCAGTGACCGTCAATATGGCTTTCACCACGGTCGCTCGACTGGTGACCTTCTAGTGTATTCACACACCGATGGGCACTAGCCATTAAGAGTCAGGGGGAGGTATTGGCATGTAGCCTGGACATAGCGCAGGCGTTCGATCGGGTCTGGCACTGGGGTCTTCTATCGAAGTTGCCATCTTACGGAGTGCCCGAGGGTTTGTGGCTAGCTTTTTGTCCGGCAGACGAATACAAACCGTAGTTGACGGTAGTTGCTCTGATAGCATGGACATTAATGCTGGTATTCCGCAAGGCTCTGTGCTGTCTCTTACGCTGTTTCTACTGCATATCAATGACATGTTGGACATCAACAACATACATTGCTATGCAGATGACAGTACTGGAGACGCTTATTACACGGGTCGTTCCGTTGTGGAGGAAAACCGCGGAGAACTTGTGTCTCAAATTGAGACCACACTGTCCAAGGTCTCTGACTGGGGACGGGTAAACTTGGTCCGATTCAACCCTACAAAGACACAAGTGTGCGCGTTTACCGCTAAGAAAACTCCATTCAGTGTAGTCCCACAATTCCAGAACACTCCCCTCTCCATCTCCAAGAGCATTGGGATCCTTGGTGTCGACATCTACAGCGATGTTCAGTTCCGAGATCATTTACAAGATAAGGTGAAGCTGGCGTCCAAAAAACTTGGTGTACTCAACAGAGCGAAGCAGTAGTTCACGTCGGGCCAAAGGCGCAAGTTCGGCCCCATATGGAGTACTGCTGCCATCTCTGGGCTGGTGCACCCGGATTCCAGCTAGGCCCTTTTGACTCGGTTCAACGAGAGAGACCGGTTAGAATTGTCGACGATTCCAAACTCACTTGCGGTATCGAGCTTAAGTCTGAGGAGAGACTTTGCCTCCCTGTGTGTGTTCTACCGCTTGTACAATGGGTTGTGTTCTGAGGAATTGTTCGAAATGATGCCCACGGCTACTTTCTACTATCGCACCGCTCGCCATCGGCAGGGAATTCATTCTCACACTTTAGAACCTAAATGGTCGCGTAGAGTGCGGTTTCAGAGAAACTTCCTCCCGCGAACGCTTAAGTTGTGGAATGAGCTCCCTGCCAAGGTTTTCTGCAAGGATGTAGTCCTGTAGGTGTAGTATGGAGTTCTTCAAGAAAGAAGTTATTAGATTTCTGAAGGGTCGGCAACGCGCAAGTGATACCTCTGGTGTTGCAAGCGTCCATAGGCTACGGTGACCGCTAACCATCAGGCGGACCGTAAGCTTGTTTGCCACCTTAGTGGTATAAAAAAAAATGCGCTGCGGAAACCATTGATGATAGAACACAAAAATGTTCTACAATATTCAAGAATATGTCAATATCTATACAAAACTTCGTGATACCATATATCCAACTTTTTTACATTTAAAAAGTTGATAGAAATGCTGACCAAATTCAGACCATGTTATGCATACCTTTTTACTCATCCAAAAATATTTCGTATTCAAAATTGTTTCAATACCTGTAGATTACTTTTTGAATTATTCAAATCGGACATCAAAAGATATTACGCATTAAAAAATGTCCATCTAAACAAAATACTAATAGAAAAATAAAAACCGCAAAAATAAAAATTGTAATTTGAAAAAAAAAAACTACTTATGTCATGCATTAAGATACATTTACTCTACGTTGATCCCAAAATATTTACAAAATAAAAGTTTACCTGTGCGAAGCCGGGAAGGGCCGCTAGTATTTCATATAATTGTTTAAATCTAAGTAACAATAAGTTAATACTCTCAAGCCGGTTATTTATAACCTATAGGACATACATAAAGCCGCCTTAGTTCAGAAATGGCTGGCACCAACCAGGCTGACCACCCGTGACTAAATTGGTTGCGAAAAAAAGACTGTCCCTCAGATTTTGGTTGTGGATATCTACATACAGCTACTGGTTACCCCCTCTTTAGATGATGATAAGCATACATGCGTGAGGGTGTGATAGGAATACCAGTTCTATTAACATAATTAAAATAATCATACTATTTTCACAAGTTACTCTTTAGATGCGCGAGTTTTGGAAGTTTTAGCAAATAAACACGAAACACTTTTACTTGTTATATTTGTTACTCTTAAAATATCGTAAAAAATGATCGTAAAATTGCTTTTACTACATCGAATTTTGATTTAATGGTCACTGTTGATAGGTTTTACAGTTTATTACTTGGAAATCTATTAATGTTCCAAAGAATTTCACTATTCATTTTCTTTTTTATATTTTTATAAAACTGTTTGTAACATAAAAGGTATTTTTGAAAAATAGATTAGAATCGACTATTTAGAAAGTTTCTGGATTCGCAGAATTTTTTTTCGCATCTTGTTTCTGTTACGGCATTATGTAAAAACTACAGGCCTTATTTTGATGCAGTTTCCGCATTTTGATAGCACGGGGTTCTGCTCAAAAATCTTAGCCAAGTATCATTTAATCAGATATTGTCAATAGTGTGACACAAACAAAGAAGACTGAAAGTATTTTATCAGTAGGTACTGAAAATTATTCTCGAAAGACAATAGTTGCTTAAATAACTAGAGGATCCCCAGAAGACAACGTTCGTCTATGACCGTTAGTGGATCAAAGGGAAGTTCACAAGTAAGATGAAATAAAAGTGCAAATATGAGTTAGAACATACAGAATTCCTATGATATTACTAGTAGGACAGATTTATGACGCTGATGTCCTAGAGACTAGTGGAATATACTATATCTTTCACGCAGTTGTTTGCAACTTACTTGGTAATGCACTTGGAGACCATGGTGTACGCTTTGAAACCCAGGATGCTGAAGATGACTACGGAAGCATAAATGGCGGTGAGCGCATTGCAGACTGACACCAGCAGAACATCTCTGACGCAGTTGTTGTCCGGCGGGTTGTACGAGCCAAAAGCGATCAGGGAACCGAATGCTAGACCAAACGAGTAGAAGACTTGGGTGGCAGCGTCCAGCCACACTGTTGGATTCAGGAGTTTCTCCAACTGAAATATGATACAATCATTGACCTATTATGTTAACTAACGAAAGAGGTGACGGTATAAACAAACGTCACATCACAGATAAAATTACTAGTTACTACGTCACGTCACAGCCGAAACAATATTTTCATTCTACAGTCGACTATCGGAGGAGTTTAGACAGAGCAATCGTCAGGTAGACGCATGGTGAGACGAGGGATGAGCGCACCAGTCTACTCTATTTAGTCACATATGGCTAGTAAGGTCATACATTTTGTCGCGGCGCCATGACTGTCTTGACGCTGTCGGAATTATCAAAGGTGATGACTGACTGTATAAATAAAATGAATATTTAGGCTGTGGTCACGTGCCATACGCGGGAAGGCCTGTTCACTTTTGTTCCAGCAGTTTCAATTTTTAGTTTAGTAACAAAGTGAACTATTTGAGACATTGGCAACAAGTGCGTGGACTCCTTTAGTACGTACCTAGTACATAATTGCATAATAGATACAATCTTACGAGTGTATTAGTAAGGTTTTTCACGAGTGTGTCTAGTGTGAGTTTTTGCGAGTTCGTAACTCTTCTATCGCGGTCACCTATTCATAAGTCCATTGAAAAAAAAAACTGTCTCTAAACGCGTTCGCTAGAGGCGCTCGTTCATTGTCATACATTTATTTCGTTAACGAGAACGCGATAGTTGAGTTAGAAGGCCTTGACTTCAAAAAGAGATCGGGAGTTTGATTTGGCTTATTTTGAGCCCTTAAAATTATCTAAAGCACAGATCTCGTTCAAACGGACTCTTGGTAAGGAAGGGTTAGTTACGTACGTCTTTGCAGTAAGTAATTAAGTTATCCCGCATATAGAAAAAGAAAATTGGATTATTGTTTTTTATTTCAAAACAAAAAAAACGATACAGAGTGCCATGTGTGAGTTTGAATACATCTACTGTTTTATTTAAACGTTTTATAAAAAATAATAAAAACGGTGTCTTGTCAGTCATTTTTTCTCATACTTCAGTTTATATTTGAATCTGTTATAAATATTTGAATGTTCTCAATCATGAATCAATCTTACTTCGATAGAGAGAGAGAGAGAGAGAGATAAACAGAGGCACAGAGAAATTGAAAAAGAAGAAGAAGGACATGAGAAAAGAAATTCAAAAGTTCCCGCTATTGTTTCAGCAAGTGTATATTGTTTTCCGGGATACATAGCATATGTCCTTCTTCGACTTTTTGATTCGACTATCTGTGTGCGTAGTTCAGCTCGATTAGTTGTTTCATTGCGGCGTGATTGACTAACAAACATATTTACAATATTACACATTTATAATATTAGTAGATTTTTCTTGAACAAACTTCAGTTAGAACTGTAGCTTCCTATAGCAAACTTCTTTCGTAGGTATATCAAGGAGTTAACGTATAGGAATCCCACGCCGATATACCAAACTGAGGGCGGGCGCAGCTGCAGGCAAAAGCTAGTGATGTATATCGTACATTGATGGTAAGTTCCTTCCTCGAACGCTTAGGTTGTGTGTAGATAAGCTATTCTTTCTTGCTTGGTTATTCAAGGAAGAAGTTATTAGATGTTTGAAGGGTCGGCAACGCGCGAGTGACTACTTACCATCAGGTGGACCGTAAGCTTGTTTGCCAAGTGCCAGTGCCATGGGTATAAAAAAAAACAACGGTTTGCACGCCGGGAGTGCTGGCAGAAGTGAAAACATACTAGCTATTTACTTCCCATCACTTTTTATACATATTTATTTATTATAAATAATAATGTTTGTTTATTTACTTTTTTGACGTAGTATATTTGACATCTCAATCTGTCATAGAATTAAAATCCTATATCCAACCTCCCTGTACTACTCATAATCGCCATATACTAAAATATGGCGTGGCATCATGGTTTCCGTCTTACGAATTTTCGATCAGCCAGTATAATTTTTTTCCCATACCAAAAAAAGTGCACAACGCCGCTAAAGAAGTTTTCAATTCAAAAAAACTTTGGTTACCGAAAAAAGGAACATTTAAAACTTGGTGATGTGGATTCGACTTGAGGTCGAACCGAAAGATGTCTAAATCTTACCTTCGGTTTATACATGTGAGCAATTCCATCGTAGGAGCCAGGTAAGGTAACTCCTCTAACGAAAAAGATCGTCAAAACGGCGTATGGAAAGATAGACGTGAAATAAACAACCTGAAACAGTCAAATTAACCGACATTCAATTAACAATTCAAATTGGTTGTTGTTTTATTGTGTTAATTTTTGTCAGATTGTTTATTAATTGAATCTTAGACAAATAGTTCGTAATGTGGAATATAATGTAGTTGTCATTTATTCATGGTTAAATAATTTAAATATTGCCTACATTTGTACAAAATACGTAAGAACATAGAAAAATTATTGATCAACATATAATCCAAAACCGCACAAGTTTATTGCATAATATTTAGACGACAGGTTTTTTGTGACGTCCGAAACCAATAAGAAAGAATGTTACAAAATTCAATTTAAAATTAGTTAAGAAATCTGTTTTTTTTAAATAAATCAATTATAAATTGTTTAAGCCTTTTTTAGACATTAAAACGACATGCTTTAGCGGTATTTTAAACAGACCGTACAAGTGTAATTTAACAAAATGGGTAAAAACAAACACTTTTTCAAGTTAAAATACAGACAAAATGGCTGAAATCAAAATTTATCTTAGAAAATGGTAAAATACATTTCCCCAGCCATGATAAATAAGTCTATTTAAACGTTCAATAACTACTTACTTAGCTACATGCAAAGAGTTTTCCTTATCCTGATTCAGTTTCCCATTACCTCATTGCTTTGGCAAAAAAAACATGCACATTTTTCTATTAAAGACAAATTGCCACAAGTTGCAAAACAATGTAGCATTTTTAACCCACAATAATTCATATACAAAACTTGTTTGTTTTTACCCAAACATCGGAATAGGCTGACGTTTGCGACGTCGCTACTTGTACGGGCTAATAAATATAAGGAAAGAAAAGGTGCGTTTGGTTCACTGCTTCGATGCGTTTAATGTCATAATCCAGCTAAGTTAAAAAGGCATAAATTCTATATGACACACTACAAATCTTGGCTCATTCTCTTTAGTGTTGAAAATGATTCCTTACCTTCCCACTGCTCTGAATCCCCTTCATCACAATGAAAAATACAATGGTCCAAGCTAAGAAGAGACACATAACAATCCACCACCTAGGTACGCCGGGTTCTTCGATGCTGGGTGAAGCATCCAAGGCCTCACGATACCAGAAGTAAGCGGTTGCCGAAGCCTTCGTGCATTCAATCTCCGCAGTACTGTTGTCATGCGGACAGTCAGCCCAAGGTAAGGTGATCTGTGATATCGACAAAGAATAACAAATTATAGAAATAAAATATTTGAAATGTCCAAAAAAGAGGTAAAGAAGACTTTACATTTAAAAACAAATTATTCCAATTATTATTAAATGAATGTTATAATGACATTAATGAATATATGAATGATAAATTCTAGACATATATTCTACATTAAAGTTGACATATATAATGATAAATTAATATTCTGTTGACCTTTTTACCCAGATTGATAAGGTGTATTACTTTCCTTTTCCTGCCAATTTTTTGATTTGAATGTACCTATTTGAAGTCTTGTGTATAATCGAAGTCGCAAGTTCGGCCCCATATGGAGTACTGCTGCCATCTCTGGGCGGGTGCACCCAGATACCAGCTTGGCCGTTTTACTCGGTTCAACGACGAGCTGCGAGAATTGTTTTCGATCCCAAACTTACTTGCCATATCGAACCCTTAAGTCTAAGGAGAGATTTTGCCTCCCTGTGTATGTTCTACCGCTTGTACAATGGAATGTGTTCCGACGAATTGTTTGAAATGATGCCCACGCCTTTTTTCTACTATCGCACCGCTCGCCATCGGCAGGGAATTCATTCTCACACTTTAGAATCTAAATGGTTGCGTACAGTGCGCTTTCAGATAAACTTCCTCCTGCGAACGCTTGGGTTGTGGAATGAGCTCCCTGCCAAGGTTTCTCTCAGAACTACAGTATGCGGATCTTCAAGAAAAAAGTTATTAGATTTTTGAAGGGTTGGCAACGCGCGAGCGGTGCCCCTGGTATTGCAAGCGTCCATAGGCTATGGTGACCGCTTAGCATCAGGCGGATCGTCATCTTGTTTGTCACCTTAGTGGTATAAAAAGAAAAAAAATATATATCTCGTTAATTGCATGGCGTCTGTGTAAAATTTTTATTTTAAATTGTAATTTATGGCCGTAAAATTCTTTAAATAATTGATAAATAAGTAATACCGACAGGTATTGACGAAAATTGGGACCGACATCTTAACCTGCGAAGCTCGGAAGCTCTACAGTTCTTTCTGCCAGGATCTCTATGGATCTTTCTTTCTTTGATGTCACTCATATCCAGCCACTGACCGCACAAATACCTTCGTTGCTTCCTTCAATTACTATAACATCAGGTAAATCAGTTATTCTGCCTATTTTTAAAAAAAAGATTAGGTATAGGTACCTAGGTACTGCAGCGAGCGGAGGTGTAAAGCTGATTTAACTATAAAATACCTCGTACGGAATGTATATCTGCTTAAATGAAACTAGGCGTATTAGGCCGATAACCAAATTTAGGGCAGGTGGAGACGCTGGCAAAATAATTCATTAATTACCAGCTATCCCATTAATATTATAATACATATAAAGTTTGGATGTTTGGTTGCTTGTTACTCAATCACGCTTCAACCACTGGATGGATCAGGATGAAACTTGGCACACATATAGGTTAGGTCCTGGAATAGGACATAGGTTATTTTTGATACCGGAAAATTTAAAAGTTTCCGCGGGAACAATTATAGCCGAATTCCACGAACAAACCATAGCTGCAGATATAGCTTGCTATAAAAAACTTCTTTAGTATATCAAGGAGTTGCCTTAGGTATCCTACGCCGATAACCAAATTTAAGGCGGGTGGAGCCGCTGGCAAAAGCTAGTAATTCATAAATAAAATTTTGTGCCTGTAGTGAAAAGGGGTTAAAGTAGACTCTTAACTTAACCAAAAATATTTAAAAAAATTGCGCATCTTTTGGTATAATCTAAGCTAACTTATTTCTTAAAATGACGGAGTTAGGATTGTGGCAAATGGTAGGTATATCTGGCGAATTATATAGTGTGAAGATAACATTTAACTGTTTTGTATTTTGGTTGTGATGAACGAGATAAGCTTATTTTAATCTTTTGATATATCTGGTGTTAAATGATCAATGTTACACTAGGAACTTAAAATACCCACTTCTTAAGTATAAATCGACATTAATCTATTCCACAGTAAAATGTTTAGTTCTTATTGGAGCAAGTCGACATATATTATTATGATTGCTCAAGAAAGAAAAGCTGCTTCGAATTTTCTTATTTGATTATTAAATAACTATTTAAATATAAAAATGTTTTCTTATTATTTATAAGTTAAACCACTTACCCGAATGCTATTAAAGAGATAGAAGAAGACCCAGGTGATGATGACATTGTAGTAGAGAGCTACGAAGAGCGTTACCACGCAGCTGGATATGCCGATGCCCCCCAGCCACGGGTGGATGGTATTCCACACGCCCAAGGAACCTAGGCGCATCTTTTGACCGATAGCCATCTCAATCAGGAAGAGGGGAACCCCTTCTAGCACCAGCATGATGAGGAAAGGTATGAGAAACGCTCCTGTTGGTTGGAAAGAACATTTATTTAAACTTTTTAGATACCTCGTACGTAACCTTTTTTTAACTCAATTTCTGTCAAAAGATCCGCAAATTTTAAGTTTTGCCGGATCAACGACTTGAGAACTCGTGAAATCAATTCCATGCGCTAGGTAGCTAAAAAAAAGGTTGCACACCGGGAGTCCGGCAGAAGTGAAAACATATACTAGCTATTTACTTCCCATCACTTTATTTATTATAAACAATAATGTTTGTTTATTTACTTTTTTGCCGTGGTTTATTTGACATCTCAGTCTGTCATAGAATTAAAATCCCATATCCAACATCCCTATACTACTCATAATCACCATATACTAAAAATAAAAACTAACCTAATGTAAATAAATAAAAAATAAAATGTGATCCTGACGCGAGTTTAACAATTCTTCAACTTCAAAAAACCAGCATATAGCACGTGACGAATCTAGAGTGTCGCATAGCTGTCACCCCACAAAGCTCTTATAAGGACTGTATATATATTAATATATTTTATATTTTATTTATCTTAAAGGTTGTACATCATTTGTACACTACAATGACTTTACAAAAATTCTGGAGTATAGGTATAGTTGATACTTAAGTGCCTAAATTAGGTCTAGCCTGTTCTAATAGGCGCGTAGCATACTTCTTTTCTTTTGTTATTTCAATGAATATAAGGAACACAAACGTTACACATTAAATGCATTATTAGCGGATTTAAGAATCAGGTAACAAAAAGTAAAATTAAAACAAATATATTAAAATACCCGAAAACATACAAGAAATTAAAACTAAAATTATAACAAAAAAAAAAAACGCGGATTTTAGAATTAGGTAACAAAAGTAAAATAAAAAAAAAAATTATCGCATTCAAAGCCAATACAGATATACAATGCCTAAAATGCAACAAGAAAGGGCATATAGCAAAATATTGTAAAACAAAACAGTGTGGTATATGTAAAAATATAACCATCCAGAGGAAAAATGTTTTTTTAAAGACGCTAACAAGAAATATAATAAACCTGGAAAAGTGGCATTCCTATCAAGTTTTGAAGAGGTTATAAACTCGACTAATCAACTTGAGTTCATTGTGGATTCGGGATGCTCAGCGCACATGACGAACAAAATTGAAATCATAATAGCTTTCAAAAGTAAAGTAACAGCTATCTGCATTCCCAAAGGTGATGCCAAAATACAATCGAAAAGTTTCGGGAATGTCGAAGGAGATCTCTGTGTACTGAAATATATTTTACGTACCTGAGTTATCACAAAACCTCATGTCAGTTAACGAGATAACGAACAACGGTGGTTCTGTAATATTCTCTAAGAACACCGTCAAGATATGCAAAGAAGACATTACACTCCATACGAGCTCCTTACTGGACCTTCTGCTGACTACACGTCCGGATGGATACTCCGTCTCAGTGGATGCGCCTCTTGGCTCCTCGGACCACTGTCTCGTCCGGACTCAAATGTCATGCACACAACCTGATCCTTCTGGGCCAACTAATTGGCGTCGTGTGTGGCATTATAAGTCGGCAGACTGGGATGGATTGCGAGAATTTTATGCATCGTACCCGTGGAGGCAGATTTGCTATAGCTCAGAAGATCCTGACGTCTGCGCAGCCGCAGTCACTGAGACAATCCTCGCTGGTATGGAATGTTTTATTCCTAACCTGCGAGTAGCTGCCGGCGTCAAAAAACGACCGTGGTTTAATAGGTCTTGCAGAAAAGCTAAAATTCTTAAGCAAACTGCGTATGAGGCTTGGACCACGGCACGTAATAATAAGGATCTGAATATTTCTGAGTTGAAACGCAAATTAAATGCTGCCTCGAGGTTCAGTAAGAAAGCAACTGCCAGAGCAAAATTCCAATTCATCGGCAAAATAGGTGGGCGACTTGCAAGCTATCCTTCTGGGAGTCGTGCTTTCTGGTCGCTTGCTAAAGCTGCCGAGGGGAACTTCTGCCAGTCGTCATTACCACCACTGCGTAAGACCGATGGTGACTTGGCCCATAGTGCAAAAGAGAAAGCCGATCTATTGGGCAGTCTCTTTGCCTCTAACTCGAATGTGAACGACGATGGCGCTGTACCACCTACTTTACCGTGGTGCGGTAAGACCATGCCGGAAATCTCTATAACACAGCGCGAGGTCCGGCGGGCGTTGCTTTCCATAGACGTTCATAAGTCGAGTGGGCCAGACGGCATACCAGCAGTGGTGCTTAAGCAGTGTGCTCCTGAGTTATGTCCTGTACTCACGCGCCTCTTCACGCTTTCCTACCACACTAGGCAATTTCCGTCTTCATGGAAGACTGCGAATGTGCACCCGGTGCCCAAAAAGGGCGATAGATCAGATCCATCGAATTACAGGCCTATCGCTATAACCTCTCTCCTCTCCAAGGTGATGGAGCGTGTGATCAACACACAGCTTTTGAGATACCTAGAAAAACACGACCTGATCAGTGACCGTCAATATGGCTTTCGCCACGGTCGCTCAACTGGTGACCTTCTAGTGTATCTCACACACCGATGGGCACTAGCCATTGAGAGTCAGGAAGAGGCATTGGCATGTAGCCCAAGACATAGCGAAGGCGTTCGATCGGACACATGGACATTAATGCTGGTGTCCCGCAAGGCTCTGTGCTGTCTCCTACGCTGTTTCTACTGCACATCAATGATATGTTGGACATCAACAACATACATTGCTATGCAGATGACAGTACTGGAGACGCTTATTACACGGGTCGTGCAAGCATCCCACGTTCCGTTGTGGAGGAAAAGCGTGAAGAACTTGTGTCTCAAATCGAGATCGGTCTGTCCAAGGTCTCTGAATGGGGGCGGGAAAACTTGGTCCGATTCAACCCTTCAAAGACACAAGTCTGCGCGTTCACCGCTAAGAAAACCCCATTCACTGTAGTCCCACAATTCCAGAACACTCTCCTGTCCATCTCCAAGAGCATTGGGATCCTTGGCGTTGACATCTCCAGCGATGTTCAGTTCCGAGAACATTTGCTAGACAAGGTATAGCTGGCGTCCAAAAAACTTGGTGTACTCAACAGAGCCAAGCAGTACTTCACGTCGGGGCAAAAGTTGCTACTTTACAAGTCGCAAGTCCGGCCCCATAGTACTGCCCCGGAGTACTGCTGCCATCTCTGGGCGGGTGCACCCGGATACCAGCTTGGCCCTTTTGACTCGGTTCAACGACGGGCTGTGAGAATTGTCGACGATCCCAAACTCACTTGCGGTATCGAGCCCTTAAGTCTGAGAGAGACTTTGCCTCCCTGTGTGTGTTCTACTGCTTGTACAATGGATTGTGTTCTGAGGAATTGTTCGAAATGATGCCCACGGCTACTTTATACCATCGCACCGCTCGCCATCGACAGGGAATTCATTCTCACACTTTGGAACCAAAATGGTCGCGTACAGTGCGGTTTCAGAGAAACTTCCTCCCGCGAACCCTTGGGTTGAATGAGCTTCCTGCCAAGGTTTTCTCTAAGGACTACAGTATGGGGTTCTTCATAAAAGAAGTTTTTAGATTTCTGAAGGGTCGGCAACGCGCGAGTGATGCCCCTGGTGTTGCAAGCGTCCATAGGCTACGGTGACCGCTTACCATCAGGCGGACCGTAGGCTTGTTTGCCGCCTTAGTGGTATAAAAAAAAAAAACACTGTTGGGAAAGAAAAATGAATAAAATTGGCATATTAAAATGAATCATCCAGGAAAAGAAGCAATCCAAAATCTACCAGAGCTAGCTAATGGCATGTCATCAGAAAAAGAAAAGAAATGTGAAAATGAACTATGTGAAGTATGCACTAGGCAAAACAAACCAGAAAACCCTTTAATTCTCAAAGAACCAGAGCAGAAAAACCTCTGGAAATACTACATACAGATGACTGCTATGTTGAACAAACATTATCGGATGGGATGAGATATATGGTGACAGTTTTGGATGACTACACTCATCTCACAAAAGTATATCTGATGAAGAACAAATTTGAAGTTCCTGAAATAATAAAACATTACATTAATGAAGCTGAACGAGAATTAGACTTGAAAGTAAAAAAAGTGAGGTGTGACAATGGTGGCGAATAGACTGAAAAAGAATTCAAAACTTGGTGCGAGCTAACAGGCATTGAATTAGACTATACAATGCCTCATAGCCCACAATTGAATGGCAAAGCTGAACGCCTTAATCGAACGTTAATAGAAAAAGCAAAAGCTTTAATGTTTCAATCAGGACTGGATAAAGAAATGTGGGGAGAGGCTGTCTTAACTTCTACATACCTGATCAATCGCCTTCCCTCGAAACTATTGGTACTACTACTCCATATGAACTATGGAATAAAACAAAACCAAACCTTGCAAACATCAGAACATTCGGAAGTGTGGGGTTTGTAAAACAACTGGGATATTTACAGAAATTAGAAACTAGAACCCAGAAGTACATAATGGTAGGATATGCTCCAGTTGGATACAGAATGTGGGATCCTGAGTTAAGGAAAATCACTATTCAACGAGATGTAGTATTTGGAAAAAACGACATAATTAAAAATCCTACTACAACAGAATTGCTACCTGATTTTAAGAACGAGGAACAAGAGAATGACAGAAGAAATGCATCTGAATCAGAGAAAATAATATCACACAAATAAATAAACAAAAAAATATAGAATATTACAACTTTGTAAGCTCTAATATGGAAAATGACACCCAAGAAGGACATAAATATATAAAGAAAAAGATATAAATACGGAAAATAAAGAACTTCAAAAAGAAACAGAACAGAAAATTAATGAAAACATAGAAGGAGTAATAACAAATAAGAGGACAAGAAAATTGCCTGAAAAGTACAATATGTTTTGCTCACCAATGAAGAAGCAATTAGAAGTGCGGAAAAAGAAAATTGGGAGAAGGCAATTGGTTATTGGACAAGACAGGGGAAAGTTAAAAGAGATTTTAAATAAACTGGAAAACAAGCTTCAAATGAAGAAAAATGAAAATCCTACAAATTATTTGGGAATGGAAATACAAAATTTAAAAAAAGGTATAAAACTTACACAGAAAAATTACATAAATAATATCTTGCAAAAATATGCATGGAGAATGCTAAACCCTCTAATATACCAAGTAATATGGATACGAAACTGACACAAGAAACTTCCCAGGAGAAGGTGGACTCTCCATACCGGGAAGTTGTGGGAAGCTTTTTGTATCTTTCTACCAGAACCAGACCTGACATAGCTCAAGCTGTGAATCAAGCAACTAGAAAGCCTTTGAACAGAGTAAAGTTTCAGAGACATTGTAGTAACTTAATTTTTTTTTTAAAAAAATAGTAATATAATTTTTAAAAGTTTATTAAAGTTAAAAAAGTTTAAAAATTAGGAGTAGGTGTTACGGGAAGTAGATATTGATTGTCTCTGATTTCATATGAGTGGAGGATTTGACATACTTGTTAAAAACAATTAATTTAAATATGTTTTGTTGATAATACAAATAATATAATATCTTGTGAAATAATTAATGTGTTTTATGTTTTAAGACTGTATTTATGTACAGTTGTCCACACGCCCTTCCCCCTCAGGACTGCCCGCCGGCCTTACACATCATAAATGCGAGCACAGTACTTGATCATTATTTTGTTGACATGTTATTTTAAAACCGCGGTATCTCCTAAGATTTTCATTGAAATCGAATGATGTAATGGGAAATTTTGATTTAAATTAAAGACTTGTGTTGAATAACGTATAAATTAATATCATGTTTATAGAAACACCTTCGCAAATAATAAATAATTTTAGAACAAATTTGGTTAGGATAAAATAGGAGCCAATCTTAAAAGGTAGACATATGCTGTCGTGGATTTTTTTTAAAGAACTTTTAATGAGGAAAAATTTAGTCGTACATGATTTTTGCGAAACTTTAACCGTTTACGCAGCGCACGGAGTGGAAGCTCTCAAAAGGAAAAATAATTATATAATTAATCGAGGCTCATTCCATGGTAATCAATACCCTTTAATACCAGATAGTTATATTTTTTATTAAATGTAAGCTTTTTAACATAAGTTGATACAATGAAATACCTATAACTAAATTTCAAGTAAGTATTAAAACTTTTTTTTTTTCAATTCTGTGATGTGAAGTGCATCTGATCATCCATTGTGTCATTCGTGTTTAATTTATTCACGTTTCGAAAATAAAACAGAATTAAAAATAAATACCGCAAAACAAAATACGACTAACGAAATGACAGTTTTTTTTGTTTTTTATTGATGACTAATCGAACCCGCACCACTCACGGTGTCAACCGCGGAAAAACATATTCCCGTGGAAACTTTCGATGGAGATAAACCTATCTCGGTGACACAAATAAAGCATGTTGTATGCACTGTTACAACGTAAGACTAGGAACCCCAAAAACATTAATCTCGTGAAAACTCTCGACCGGGATAAAAGAATTTTATATTTAAAGGATCGGCTTATGTTAAACTTAACTTGGTCCCGCTAAGTTATCGTTTGCCATTAAAAAAAAGATACCAACGTTCAGACTAAACTTGACATGCCACAAACGCAGGTGATCCAGCGTGACTGAATTGGAGATTGGACCTTATTGGTAGCAGTCTCGAGCTTTCAGAGTCAGGAATTCGAAAGAAAAATTCATTCCAAGTACATTCACGAGTTTCAAGAAGTAAGTCAAACTTCCATACATTTTTGTTTCGAATTCCAGAGTCCGAATAGCTCGAGACTGTTCCCAACAAGGTCCCGGGTCGGGCGGCTGCTGTGTCCGGAAGTCAAGCGGAAAAAGCTTGAAAGACACATTTAACTTAATTTGTCGACATAAACTATTGTTATTTTAGACTTCCTTTTTTTGGTACATGCTTCGTCTGTTTGGTGTTTATTTTGGTAAGAGAGCTTAGGGTGTCAAAGTATTTTTTGGTCGTCAATATATTTAATCCTTTAAAATCCCTCCAGCTATCCTTGTGCCAAAAATCAGTTTATCATATTGCTTCGTTGCAACGTAATAGCGCCTTTTATCTTACGACTTGATTTACTTACATCGATAGTTCGAACTTAAAACTTATTCTAATCGAACTACCTACCTATGTCACTCAAGAATAATGTAGCTTTCTACTAGTGAAAGGAATTTTAAAAATCAGTTCAGTAGTTTCAGAGAAAACATCCTACACTAAAACTTACAAACTTTACTGGACTCTGGACACTACGAAGGTATTTTAGTTAGTTAAGTAGTTTTAGTTAACGTATATGAGTCAGTTTGTTATGTTTTATCATTACTAAGATAGCTAAATGTACTTATGTAAAATATATTTTAAAGCAATACAAATACAGAGTATGTATTTGTATTCCAATTACAAGTAATTCAAATTCTGCCCAGCCCTGCCCACGTCGATAGCTAAAGTTAGGGCGTGTGGAGCCGCTGGCAAAAGCTAGTTTGTAATAAAGCAAAAATTTGAAAATACCGTCGTCGAGAAACAAGAGAAATTCTTGTAGTGAATTCTCGTGCCTCGAGAAATAAATAAAAATCGGCCCAGTGCAAGTCGGACTTGTGCACGAAGGGTTCCGTACCATTATCTATAAAAAATAGCAAAAAAAACGTTTGTTTTATGGGAGCCCCCCTTAAATATTTGTTTTATTTTAATTTAATTATTTATTTTTTAAGTGAATAAATAACTAAATATTATAATATTTATTTTATTCTGTTTTTTTGTTATAGCGGCAACAAAAATACATCTTCTGTGAAAATTTCAACTGTCTAACTATCACGGCTCATAAGATAGAGCCTGGTGACAGACAGACGGACAGACAGCGGAGTCTTAGTAATAGGGTCCCATTTTTTACCCTTTCTTTGGGTACGGAACCCTAAAAAGGTCGAGAAAACCTAGTTTCAAACAATACACGCTTGCAACAACAGGGGCATTCCTCGCGCATTACCAACCCTTAAAAATCTAATCTCTCCCTTTTTAAAAACTCCATTCTGTTCTCCTACAGAAAACCTTGAAGCTCATTTCCCAACCTGAGTTCGTTTATACCTTTTAACCTTGTATATAGTGTATTTAACTCATTTATGGATAACCTTCAGGTTAATAAAGAAAGAAAATTGAACCATTGCGTGACACCGAAGCTCATAAAATTAGAAATTAATTGGAGAGATCCGCGACGCGACGCAAGCCAGGACAAAAATAGTCATGTGTTTTACTTAGGTATGAATTATAATTAGTTAAAAATGGACGTATATTTTTACGGTTTTTATTCCCAGAAGGGAGCAACCTGTGGTTGGACAGACACCCCATGATTCTGATGAATCGTATCTGGACTAAGGTGGTTGAATAATTACAATATATTATAGATATAAACAATGGGGATAACTAATAAAATAATTTTAATTCTAACTAGCTTTTGCCCGCGGCTTCGCTTGCCCTAAATTTTGTTATCGGCGTAGGAATTTTAATTAAAACCCACCTACTCACACTACACCGTTTCTCTCTTTTTCTGGCTCTCAAAAATTATAAATTATATAACCTTGATTAATTAATTAACTAATGGATTAATAACCTCGCGAATTTGACGCTCCATACAAACTTTGAACCTCCGTTTCAGGAAAACGCCTACTATCATAATAGCTATATGTTTGCTAAATTCAGATCGATCCGTCGCGTTGTTGGAGCTGTGCGTTGATAGATCTGTCAGTCAGTCATTATCACAGCTCTTCCTGCCCTAAATTCGGTTATCGACGTAAGATTCCAATGGAAACTCCTAGATAAAAATGCCAAAACTTTAAATTTGTAGTTACATCACATTTTTTTTGCAATAATAAACTTATTTGCAGTTGGTAAACTAGCCGCGACTTACTGTGTGAAGCGCCATATTACTTTACTAGACTCCAGCGGTTTCGCCCGCCCTAAATTCGGTTATCGGCGTGGAACTCCTTAATTAACTCCAATTATTTAATTAGTTATATTAATGAATTGTTGTACATGCTATCGGTGCAGCAATAATTCGTTTAACTCTGTTATAGTTATTCCCGAAGAAACTTTTGCATTTTTAGGGATAAAAAAATAGCCTATATGCAATTCCCAGGACCTTACCTATGTATGCCAAGTTTTATTCCGATCTTTCCAGTGGTTAAAGCGTGATTGAGTAACAAACATCCATCCAGACATACAAACTTTCACATTTATAATATAAGTTGGGTATTGAAAACAAGAAAATAATTAAGGGCCCCTTAAATATTTGTTTTATTTAATTTGAATTATTTATTTTTAAAGTGACTACATAACTAAAAATTTTGTTGCCGTTATCAATAGCGAGTAAAAATGAGCATAAAGTTAGCATAAAGAATCACGTTTGTTGTATAGGAGCCCCTTAAATATTTATTTTATTCTGGTTTTTAGTATTGTTTGTTACAGCGGCAACAGAAATACATCTTATGTGAAAATTTCAACTGTCTAGCTTTCACGGTTCATGAAATACAGCCTGGTGACAGACGGACGGACGGACGGACGGATAGTGGAGTCTTAGTAATAGGGTCCCGCTAATTACCCTTTGGGTACGGAACCCTTAAAAATCAATTAGCGCCATCCAGCATAAATGTCTAGATTATTAGGAAAAACAGTTACACATTTTGTATATTGGAATCGATTCCAAAAGTTAAGTAACGCCGGGCGTGGTCATTCATTGGATGGGTGACCGCCTAGGCGGCACACTTTTTGTTGCTTTTGTGTTCGTAAATTATATTTTGGTATGGAACGCACTGTGAGCGAGTGCGACTCGCACTTGACCAATTCTTTTTACGCGCACACTATTGGGTGTTAAAATGCATTTCAGGTTTCTAAGTTTTTGCTAGTTTTCAGCTTCTTAAGGTGAAAAATTTGTGTCTCCTCTTACAAAATTTTGAAAATGATGGTTTTAAGAAAAATCACAACCTTATCGATTTTTATCATCAACGAAAACTGTTATTAATATAATCGGTTCAAAAGTTTTTCAGATATCCTCATAATAATTTTAAATCTACAGAACCCTTTGCTAATGCGTGTTCAAAACGCTCTTGGCCGGTCTATTATAAAATTCTATTTTGGTATCCATATATTGATTCTACTGTAGGTATGAGCTCTGCGCGGGTCGGCAAACTTGGTCTCCAATGTAGGTCTATTTATAGGTCTTAGCTGTTTCGCTACAGCCTAACAGTGTTGCAAAAGTTCCCAATTTTTCGGGAGATCTACTGATTTTGGCTATTGTCTCCCGATATCCCGATTTAGATTACCTTTCCCCCAATTTACATTATATCAGTATTTTTACAAAACTGACGCGGAAGATAATATTCAATATACAGCAAAACTAAATGAAACCTAGGGCCTTAGACAAGTTACATTTGAAAAATCGTTGTAGACTTATTCCTTATGTATCGAAAACGCTATTTCGTGGGCATCGTCTGGAAAACTCTACATTATCTGTGCCAATCATCGAAAATCGTTTATTATTTTGTTTTTTTATTTATACTATGTAATTTCATTATTTGTAATATATTTCATTATTACTTTTATTTTCATTCAACTTACTCATGGTTGGTTTTAAAATAAGAATATATGTATTTATTGTATTGAATATTGAAATGTTTTTATGTTTTAAGTCTAGTTTATCCTAAATAGGTATATTGTTATTAGGTACTTACGTAAAAACATTCTAGCTTTCTAGTAACGAAAATTACATTGACTATGAATCTGTTGAATTAGAAATTAGACTAACACACATATTTTAAATAATATGATGGCATATTTAATTCCAAAATGTTGCTTATGATGTGAAAATATGACAATAATTAAAAATTCAATATACATAATAATAAATTTAAATTTAGAGGTGTTTTCCAGATTTTTTTTCTATCGAGGCAAATTAATTAAAATTAATGCTATCGTGTTTTTGGTAGAACAAAAAAGTGACTTGGCGTTGGTCAGCCTCTTAAGGTAGGTATATTTCTTCATATCGGAGACAAATAGATACCTATAATACAAATATTGAATACAAACATCACATTTAAATACCTGATTAACAAAATACTGATACTCGAAAATATAATAAATATCCACAATAGATTTCAAGCCGCCAATTGCAATTGCAAAGCTTATCACGACTATTGTTTCGACGCTCCACAGTGGCTTGGCGATGGTATCCATAGCATAGAAAAGCCAGAAGTCTATGATTTTTTTTTCAATCGATAGCAAGTGACGTTATAAACTTTATGTTCATACATTTTGTTCGATTCCATTCTTTTTTTCGTGACGTTAAATTTAAGAAGTCTAAGGTAATAAAAAATCCATGCACGGAGAATTCCCGAAATTTATGGCAAGATATTTCAACCTTGCAGCATGCTACAGCAGATTGCACTGAAATACCGTAGAGTTTATTCATTATTGTTTAGTGAGTGTCCGAAGGGAAGTTCTGTAGGATAGTTATGGCCACAGAACACATATAGTTATGGCGATCCCTCCCGAAAAGATTATTTATTAGTAAATCGATTTGAATTGAAATGTAATAAATACATTCTCAAAAAGTACACTATATTATGTTAGTTTATTATTATTATAAAAGAGAACATGTTTTTAAATTAACACGTAAGAGGTGGTAAAAAGTAATAGATAAGTAGTAAATCTCCCAATTACTCCCGTTTTTTATTTGACAAATTACCCGATTTAAAATTTTTCACTTTTACAACACTGCAGCCTACAGCTACGAGCTAGCGGCATTGATTTTTAAATTGCTACGATGCGGCCCTACGAGACTACGGCGTAGAAGATGCTACGTAAGTTCTGCAGATGAATTTCAATCGATAACCAATAAAGCTTAAAGCTTTCGTGATAGCTTTACGTAATATTTTACGGGCAATTCTTAGAAGTGTAATATTAATAATGTGGTTCTTGAAAACGATTCTATTAATATTTATGAAGTACATAGCTTGTGTTTATTTATTGAAAAATCTTTTTTCGTAAAAATCAAATTTTAATTGAAATAAGTAATTGTTTGTACAACGAATAAATGGATAAAAAATATTTAGCCTTAAAGGAGAAAATTAAGATACACGTGTTTTACTGTGTTTGTAAAATCATCGCCTAAAGAGTAAATTCGGGGTTGAAATTTGTATCAGGAAACCAATATTTTTATAGAAAAACCATAGTATGACAACGTTAATACGCAGATACGTAGTATGTTATCTATGGTAAAACCATGAACAGTTAAGAGCTTTCTTTTTAAAAAGTACACACGGACGAAGTCGATGGAATAAGCTAGTCTTTACATAAATATGTAAGTATTAGTGATCCTTATGCAGGAGTATAATAAAGTCAGTAGGTAGGAGCTGTCATCCTCGTGAAATTTTATCTAAATTATTTGCTACAAACTTGGTCATTTCTTTCCTATGTTGATTTTTTGTTTTGCTGTTATTAGATGAGGTGAGGTGGAAAATGGTGCAGTTTCTATAATTTTGGTATTACATTTCGTATCTATTTAAATTTCGGACAGAAATTTATAAAAAAAATGCTTACCTCCGCCATTTTGTTGACAAAGATACGGAAAACGCCAAATGTTCCCCAGGCCAACAGAATATCCGATGATAGACAGGAAAAACTGAAGCTTCCCTGACCAGGCAGCCCTTTCCTCTCCCGGTACTTCTCGTTGCAAGGAGCCTCTGGACCCTTGAAGAACGATAGTGACCGCATGGGGCCTTTCCGATCCGTCTGCTCTAGTATTTAAAGGGGCCATTTCATGGCCATTACGAAATCCAATAGGCTCCGTTATTGTAGCCATTTTTTATATATAAGTATATTTTCTATATATATTCCAATGAATTTAATAACCTATACTTGATATTCTTCTATATATGTGGACTAGAATTTAACTTCTGTTTAAAAATATATATTATAATGTTAATTGGATTAGCTTTATTAACGATAAAATCAAATGAAATATTTCAATCTAACGAGATTATTTGAGTGAAAATCGTTACCTATAAATATATTCATAATATTAAATACTATTGATGTATTTCATAGTCATAGGTAAAGAACCGTATGGCGTCTTTTTTTACGAATTCCACTACTTCTACGTAGGTTGTCGTTCTTTGTAAGAGTTTTTGGCGTAATTTTAACGAATCCCGAAAGACGTAGTTAGTTTCTCTGTGCATATGAGACTCTTACTTTTTACACCGACCAAACAAATAACATGATTTTTTTTACAACAGTGATTTTGTTTTCTTTTTTATGAAGGTGTTGATTTGATTTTCTGGTCCATCGTGGAGTCGATATCCACCCTTTTGTTGGCTCTTTCGCAGAAACTTCTCTGGATTCGGGAATCTGAAACAAAATATTTATTTAACTATAGATGCAGCACATTTCTTAGATTATGATTGACTAGAGAATCCTTTATTTTATTATATTAATTTTACACTGACGAGCAATTATAACTTTTTACTTAAATAGACGACAATATTTCCTCATTGAAGCGAATTCAATCACTTATTTAATTATTTATGTGTAAAATAAAACTCTTTTTAATAAACTTTTTGTTTCATGAAGCTACCTTTACTAGTTTATGAAATATCGTCGTTTATGAAAGTCACTAGTTATCAGTGTATCACGTTGTAGAAAAAGTTATTTGCACTTACGAAAGTAAAAGAATTGAATAATATGAGACTAATAATATGAAAAATAATTGTATAATATTTTTAGACATTTCACACAACATCGTCTGGTCTCAAACTAAGTTAAGCTTGTGCTATGAATACTAGACAACGGATACAAATACATTGCAGTAAAGTATGTAAGGCGGGTCGTAGGAAGTTTGAAGGAAAGAAATATTGTCTTATAAGTTGTATATTCACTGTTGGTACTTAATAATTGAATGAATATCTATATTACAATATAGGTTTTCTTATATACTAATTATTTGCTTATTGCAACGTGAGGGATAAGGGATGCTGGGAAACCATGTCCTTTGATATTAATCGTGATGTGGCTATAAGCCATGGACAGATAATGAATTATCTATACCTATGCTACAACATATATATACTTTCCTTTTTAAATACATATATTTACATAGACGAATATATCATATATTATAAAAGAAAAATAGAAGCAACATAATAAGAATATAGGATATATTAAATAAACGCCAACTCAGCAGTTTGAGATGGGATATGTCTTATCCCTATCCTATCCTCTATTAATATTGTATTTATACTAATATTATAAACGCAAAAGTAACTGTCTGTCTGTCTGTTACCTCTTCACGCTTAAACCGCTGTACTAATTTAGATGAAATTTGGCATGGAGATAGTTTGAATCCCCGGAAAGGAAATAGGCTATTTGAATACGTCAAATGTGAGTCAGTTGTTTTTCTGTAATTGAGGAGTTGCCGTTGAAATCCTACACCATTATCCAAATTTAGAGCTGGTGGATCCGCGGACAAATTTGGCATAGAGATAGTTTGAGTCCCGGGAAAGGACATAGGCTACTTGAAAATGACAAGTGTGAGTCGGTTTTTTTATTCTATAATTGACGAGTTGCCGTTTAAAACCTACACCGAAACCCGAATTTAGGGCGGGTGAAACCGCGGGCAACAGCTAGTTGTTTATAAATGTTAAAGGTTTGCGAGTTACTAAGTTTGTTTTCTTCACGCCACACCAACTATACCGATTTAGATAAAATTTGAAATAGAGATACGAGAAGCTTACACTGTAATTAAACACATAGGCTAATTCATCCCGGACTTTTAGACTACTAAGGCGGCAAACAAGCCAACTGCCTGCCTAATGGTTAGCGGTCACAGAGGCCTATGTTGCTATAATTAAGAATTTCCCTTAGGAATTTCACGCAAATAAAAAGTGTAGGTAGTGCATTATGAAAATATTTATTCTAATAAAAACATTTAGAGAAGTTACCTTACGTAATTCTGTTTTCTTTATGTATACTGTTTTCTTAATAACTTTTTTTTATCTTGTATGTGACAAGATACCAAGGCCGGCAAGCGCTCATCATGTCGTATTGATGTTTACCACCTTAGTGGCATTTATCGAAATAATAAAATCGTCTCTTTAAAAAACATATACATACATAACGCCTAGGGTACATTGCTCTGTAAACTCTAAATTCCAAAAGTAAGGCAAAAAGGTTTACTATCACTATTTTCATTTAATTTAATTTTCATTCTAACGAGGCTTGTTTTACCAGAAAATATTCGTAGCCCTTCTCTCGGAATAAATGGGGTGTTTGATCAAAGCGTGAAGAGTAGAATTAGGATATTGTGTCAAGGACGGACGCATTATTCCTGGGTCGCTCAGGGTTGCTTTGTTACCTTGCTTGTAAAATAACCGGCTGACTCAATCTTATAATGTTATAAAGAACGTAAGATACACGGAAAAAAAAGAGTTTCCAAGTTCTATTCCACCAAAGTAATTTGCATTCAGTCAAGAAATCCAACTATTTTGGACATATTTTGTTCACAGAAGGCAATATTATTTCCCAGAAAAAAAATCATTTTATCAATCGAAATTAATAAACTTCTTTTCGTATGAACAATTTTTTTTTTAACCAAATAAATGTTCGTTTTAGATCAACCAAACTTAAATTAATTACCCTAAGACAGTTAATGTTCTTGTATAAAATAAATACATTTTTATATGCAACATTTTATTTTTCTTCGTTTGAAAAAAAAAATTATTTTGCTTTAATATAATTTATTTTGCGCCAAAATCATGATTTTCTTAAATCTGCGACGTTACTTATTAAAAACTATATTTTTCGATGAAAATAATTGTATCTTAAATCAAAGCCAGTGAAATGTTCAGTTAAGATAATATTGTTTTGAATTAGAGAAAATAATAATTTTAACAGAATTTGTTAGATTCTTGACTCAAAATCTGATATTTTATGCTAAAACTATTGTTTTAGTCGAAACAAATAAAATACCTGCTTTAAAATATTAAACATTTTCGTTGAAATTAATCAACTAGTATCCCTTTGATCGAATTTTCTTTTCGTTTAAGTAAATACTTGCATTTTCAAAATTGAATGAATCTCATCACTGTCCTTCATAGGATTTCGTGTTGGCATTTAATTTTAAATAATTGTTTATTGTAGGGTTTTGTGCGTCAAATTAGTAAATTAGTATCATTTTATGCGAGAAACCTACAGTTAATTATTTTCTGAGAATTGTAAAGCTTGTAGCGGATCATATCATACCGCTACAAGCAAGGCTGACGTCACGCGTCCTACATCGCGCTATCAAAGTTTCTTCTGTCCATGAGTATATATAGAAAACCGAACAGAATGATAAGTGGACCACGGCGGTCCCCAGGCATAACACCTCGCCTGGCAGGAGATCTCCTCTTTGCCGCCGCACCACAAGCATCCAGCAAACAGTCGCATTCGTCTATCAGAAACGATAAGCGAAGTTAAGCAACGTCGACCGTGGTCAGTATTTGGATGGGTGACCGCTTTTCTTCCATGTTTAAGAAGGATCGTTAAATAGTCATAACAATTATAATTAAACATAACGCTGTATATTAGCTAAAGGCGAGAATAGCTACCTTAGCTCGACAAAGTCCATATAAAGGCAGTGCGGGTAGACTGCCTATATGGCCCAAGCCTCCAGAAAAAGAGGCCTGTGCCTCTGCAGTAGGGCACTACTAGCTCGACAACGTCCACTAAGACACACTAAGTCAGTGCGGTAGACTGACTCTATATGGCCCAAGCCTCCAGAAAAGAGGCGTAGGGCTTTTTAATAAAACTTTATTTAATCTTGACGGTTAACTATGTCATTTTGGACCGAAACATTTTTTGTTTTAAACTAAAATATAATGTTATTAATTTAAGAGCTGATGTAGTCTAGTTAAGGGCACTATTCTCTTGTGTGAACTAGAAATTTCTTCCGTGCAATAAAGCACGAAGTTCTACGCCCAAGAAAACTAAGTGTTTCAAATAAAGAAGCATATTTTTCTTCAATGAATTAAATATTGTTTCAAATTGATAGAGTTTTATTTACTGGTTCAATGAAATTTGATCTTGTGATAACTTCATATTATTTTAAATATTTAAGAGAAATAATATCTTAGATGAAGTAAATATTCGTTGGTGCATATATGAAACGATATTCTCTTGGCTCAACTAATTCTTTTTTACCGTGTATAATAAGCTGACCTTTTCCGTATTAGTTATTCAATATTATAGCATAGGGTAACTCAGGTATAGGTGTGGCTTAAATGAAGTCACAAACTGAGAGCGAGATACCTAGGAAATGTTATTTTAGGCCTTGAATTTTTGACACATTAAAAAATAGTTTTTGCACGTGCAATCAAAGTACTTGCTGAAGTATCCCCATTTTACCCCTAATTTGGATCTTCCTTTTCTATAAATTGTTAGACTGATTTAATTTTTACTTCTCATAATATTCGTAACTGTTCTTAAAATGCTTATAGTTTGTTTTTATTCGCACAAAAAACCTTATACCGCGATTTTACGTATATCGCCCCTTAAGGCTTGTCCAGTCGCCAACGACCTTCAGAGCTCTTTTCTTTGAGCCGCACCAACCGCATGTGAAAATAAAAAACCACATTATTTCTCATTGCTTTTAAACGTAGTCAAATATATTTTTATAGTATTGCAAAGCGCAAAATTAAGTTTTTAACATTTACTTTTTAGGGTTCCCTACCCAAAGGGTAAAAAACGGGCCCTATTACTAAGACTACTCTGTCCGTCCGTCCGCCCGTCTGTCACCAGTCATGAACCGTGATAGTTAGACAATTGAAATTTTCACAGATGATGTAATAATATTGCAGCTTTAACAACAAATACTAAAAAACAGAATAAAATAAATATTTAAGAGGGCTCCCATTCAACAAACGTGATTTTTTTGCCCGATATTGATTACGGCAACATGTACACGCTTGAAATATTCACAGAATATTGAGTTATATTATTCACTTTGAAAATGAATAATTAAATTAAAAAAATAATTAAGGGGGTTTTCCATACAACAAACGTGATTTTTTTGCCGTTTCTATAGATAATGGTACCCCTTCGTGTGCGAGTCCGACTCGCACTTGGCAGGTGTTTTCAATCCTTCATATGCTATAGCTTTGCCACAAAAGCACAATACAGAGCATTTACGCGATCTAGCCTGCAGAGAACTAATGAATACAGAGTCGGCTATTACCATTATCGTAATTTTTTTCTTAAGTACCTACTATATAAACTGTATATCTTATATATATATATCTTCAATTACAATATTTTTACACTTTTGTGCTTTTTATTTTAGTTATAGTATATAAATAAATAAAAAGAAATTATGTTCTGTAGATATTTCGACGTTTATACCTATAGTAAGGAACAGTTAAAATATCATTTTTCCCTAATTAGTTCCCTAAGAGAAATATGAGGTCCTAATTTATAGATTGACCTGATCTGATCTGATCTCATCAATATCAGCTGCCTTACCCAAAAGCAAAATGCAATAAGACATGTGGGAATGGGAATAGCTAAAGTAGACCAAGCGGGCCGTGTCAACATCTGTAAGCTGGCTAACTTTTCTAACTGCATAAGCAGCTGAACTAAGTTTCCCTGCAAGAACTGAGATGTGAGGGTCAACCATTATATACACACCACAGATTCCATTATAAACTCTACTATTAAACTTAGGGCTTGGGAAAATGCCTATATTTGGGTAGGGCTGTAGCTAAGGGGGGGCATTGTGGGGCAATGGCCTTCCTTGAAATACTAATGCCCTACCTTAAAAGTACCATAAACTAAGATATAATATGTATAAATTGTTTTCCCATACTATAAATTAATACCCTTTTGCTCGTGTTTTCCCGCGATCTCACCCAATTAACTTCTACCTTAATTACTCACGCTCACAAGCAGGTAAAATAATGAAAGATAGAAAAATTACTTGCGCCGTACCCGTTCATGAAACCACCGCTACCTACCTACCTACCTTAGATTCAACTCTCGCTACAGCCCTGTATTTGGGCCCGTCAATCCAGGGCTGAATAAAATACATTTAATGAAAAAAAAAATCATTTAAACCATAAAAAAAATGTGTCACAAATGTAAAATGCAATATTACGTTAATTTCTTGCACCCATGTACATACCTATCAAATCAACTGCCATTCATAGTCAACACATACACACGCACATCACATCACATCAACTATCATTAACTAATTGTAAATAAAATATCCTAATATAATGTGTTATAATAACCATGATGATAACTATATTAATTAAGTATTGACAATGACCAAAAAACGTCGAAATATTTACAGTACCTAATTACGTTTTATTTATTTATATACTATAACAATGATCTAAGGTCAATATCAAGTGGAAATTGACAAACAAACAACAAAATGCAGCCGACAATAAACTTTCGCACCACACATCGAATGGATTTTACGAGTGTGATAGGCACGTACACATTGATAAGCAATATAAATACATAAATAATTAATTAAGAATAGTGATAGCAGTGGGTTTATTTATATGAATTATTTGTGTCACGACTTACGACATTGGATATACCATGAGTCATCAACCTGTCGACGTTAGCACAAAATAAGTAGTTACAGAAATACCACTTTATACTTTCCCCCTAGTAGGTACACCAGGACAGTGATTTTCTGTCCTCCAAAAGATATACCTGTTGCCAGTGCAACCCATGTGCCTGCGTTGAGTTGCCGGACACGGCCGGTGCTAGATCAGGGAATTTCCAACAAGCTTACAAAACAGAAGCACACAACATAAAAGTACTTTTAACTCAGGTTAACGACACACTGAGATAATTTTTGACAATCCCAAACTCACAATTTGTATATGTACCTGAAGCCTGAGGAGAAAGTTTGCCTTACTTAGTGTGTTCGTTCGCTTGTATAATGGACTTTTTTTGAGGATTTGGTCGAAATTATGCCCACGGCTACTTTCTACTATCGCACAGCTCGAAATCGGCAAGGAATTCATCCTCACACCTTAGAACCTAAATGGTCAGGCACAGTTCGGTTTAAGTGAACTTCCTCCGGCGAATGCTTAGATAGTGAAATGAGCTCCCTGCCAATGTTTTATCTAATGACTACTGTATGGAGTTCTTTAAGAAAGAAGTAATTATATTTCCAAAGGGTTGGCAACACTCGAGTAATGTCCCTAGTGTTGCAAGGGTTTATGGGCTGCGGTGATCGGTAAACATAAGGCGAATCGTTAGCTTGTTTGCCACTTTATTGATATGAAAAGAACCTTATAAGAAGAAACTTAGAGCGCGCTCCGTTTGCGAGTAAGTATATCATCTTACATACTTTATGAGGCATTTGCTCATTCCATAGGAGTGCTATTAACTATACTATAGGACAGGTTACAGATACTCGAAGTCTGTGGTTTGCCCGGGTTTGTATGTAGGTACATATAAAGTATCGTGGGACCTTTCTCCACCGCACCGCCTTACCACACTTTTGTAGCCTGTTGTTCGCAAAGATGACTTAGAGTTGAGCCAGACTTGACAGATCTTCGGCAGCGTCTTTTTCGTCGCTTAACGCGCGAGCAGAAGTATATACCTACATAGGTTCTAAAGTAACAAACCGTTCATACCTGATCGATGATCTGTCCAACCCTTGCATATAGTATTCTAGGTACTTTGATATAAGTCAGATCTATCGCGATTATTGCGTACTTACACTAGAGTACACACACACTTACATGATTCTACCTTTTGTAGCTTCTGTACCTTCTGTTCCTTCTTATTTGGTTTGTGGCGCTAACTTGCTAGGAAGGTAAATAAGTAGAGACTTTCGCAAAATCAGTGAGTCAGTGATATATTTTTTTCTTCACGTGTTCGCTAAGATATATTAAATAGGTACATGTTAGTAAGTACCTATATCTTTATCTTACTGTAAATGAACTAATACTGGAGAAAAAATGGCATATTAAGCCAGGTTTAACTTTTACTTAATATTGGTATAATAATTTTCACTTGTTGTCCGTGGCCAGTACTACGTTATTGGACCAACGTGTGGTAAGCGGTATTCTCAGAAGAAAACTGCACGAAATTGGATGCGATTTTCAATGTTGTATTGCTGGAGGTCTAGCTTAAAATCTGGTGCATGTTGCATCTTGATTTGGCGCTTGGCAGCTGTGTAATCAAAGATTTGCCGTAAAAATCCCACGTCGCTTGATAACAGAATTTAGCGCGGGTGGAGACGCTGGCAAAAGCTAGTTGAAGATAAAGATTTAGTTAGGTATTCTTTCGATTTCGAAGAACCTGTTTTTAAATATTCGTTAAACAAGTGGTACCATTTTGTTTATTCTGGAGTGTAGTTATAGGTACTGCATTGTTACTATGATATAGTGGAATAGCACCGCGTTCGTTATAATGTAGTCGATTCAAGTTTAGTACAAACACTTGGTGACTGAAGCAATTGATGTGTTTGCAGACAAGTTCGGAAAATACTTCGATTCATAGTACTTACACGAGTAAGTTTCGAAATAAGTCAACAAATAGTGGGAAAGGTCTATTATTTCACGAATTAATTAGTCGACTCCGTGGCTCAGTGGCACCCGAGTGGCGCAGATTCGATTCCCGTACGACAAACATTAATAAAATTCATTGTGACATAACATAGTCACCCTGCTTGTGCATTCAATTTTCTTTTGTAAGCACTGCTTGTGTAACTTATTGGTAAATATCTATACTAACCTAAATAGAAAATTAAATGAATTAAAATCAGAAATGTATATGTATTTTGTATAACAGTAAAGAGACTGCGCTGTGTGTAATGTCCAAAAATATTTGTTTACTAGCTTTTTACCCGCCCTAAATTTAGTTATCGGAATAGGATTTTAACGGTAGCTCCTCAATTATAAAAAAAAAACCGACTCACACTTAAAATTTTCAAGTAGCCTATGTCCTTTCTCGGGACTCAACCTATCTCCATGCCAAATTTGGCAACTGTTCCACCAGCCCTAAATTCGGATATCGGTGTACGATTTTAACGGCAACTCCTTAATTATAGAAAAAGAACTGACTAACACTTGACGTTTTTAAGTAGCCTAAAGGACTCAAACTATCTCCATGCCAAATTTCATCTTGATCGGTACAGCGTTTTAAGCGTAAAGAGGTAACAAATAGACAGACAGAGTTACTTTCGCATTTATAATATTAGTATAAAATATGGATGTATAGTATGGATTACTTTAAAATAGGTGACTTACAAGGTATGGGACAAAGGTACATGAAGCCACCTTAGTCCAGATATACCGCATCCGAAGCAGTGTACGGCGATGGGCTCACAACCCGTCACGCAGGACCAAAGTGTTCGCTTTTTTATGTGGGTGCAAATACAGTAGCTGATCACCCCCTACTGGGTAATGACAACCGTTAAGATATAGATATAGTCAAACTAATTTCTCTATCCCATTACTTCCTCTATTGAAACGACTAAAAAAATTAAATTAAAAATATTAAAAAAATCCCGACACAGAAAACTTTTAAAAGTAGCTGAACAAAAAATAACAAGTGTTTTTTTGGCCCTATAACTTTAATATAACGTCACGTCGCCTATACCGCAAAGTCTGAAGACGAAAGTCTATGACCAGTGCGTCCTACCAGTCATGACTTACACCGCCGAAACATGGACACTTACAGCAGGGCTGGTCCACAAGTTCAAGGTCGAATAGCGCGCAATGGAGCGAGCTATGCTCGGAGTGTCTCTAAGGGATCGAATCCGAAATGAGGACATCCGGAAAAGAACTAAAGTTACCGACATAGCTCGCAAAATTAGCAAGCTGAAGTGGCAGTGGGCTGGCCACGTCTGTTGGAGAACCGATGGCCTATGGAGCAGACGTGTCCTAGAGTAGAGACTGCGTATGGGAAGGCGAAGCCTGGGACGCCCTACAGCCCGGTGGACCGACGATCTCGAAAAGGAGGCTGATGGTGGCTGGATGCGGAAGGCAGAGGACCAAGACGAATGGCGCGCCATAGAGGAGGCTTATGCCCAGCAGTGGACCACTATGAGCTGATATGATGACATCCAAATCGGTTCACCCGTTTAAGTGCTACGTTGCCACAGACAGCACACAGCGATCAAACCTATAATACCTCTTTTTTTGCGTCGGGGGTAAAAACTACGACAACTTCGTTACGAAATTCTATAGAAGTTCAACCAGAGGTAATTATCGGCTCTTATAGTAACTCAAATAGGTATGTATGTATAATGTATATTAATGCTAGTCTACAATTATAATTTCATCGAATGTTAAAATTTAAAACACCTAAACTTGTAGAGATGTTTGTATTTCCGATATCGATAATAACTTAGAAAGGGTTCGGTAGTCGATATAATTTATTATTTAAGTATGTATAGTACAAGAATCAAACCAACGCGTATTTGGAAATTAATTTTATGCTCATTTTCTTTTAAGTTCATTCAAACGGAATAATTAATAGTCATGTGAGTTCGACTAATATGTTTAGAGCTAATTTTGGCTGAGTTATCGTTAACTGGACGTGATGCAATTTTCTATGCACTTTGAGCACTAGTTTTTATTATGTGCTTTGGGTTCACTTGACAATGCAATATTAAAAGCGTTTTCTGTCTGTGTCTATTTTTTTCACTATTTTTCTTACGTTATTTACTTGTTTTGGACTACTGAAGGCTCAAAAATCTATGCCTCTAATAACCGTTTCGGATGTCTATCTGTAGGTACATAGAAGATGTTTAAGATATACTTTTGCAACAGCTCTTTGTTATTACTCTGTTTGTATGCTTATTTGTTACCTTGTCATGCAAAAACTGTGCTCGAAATAGCCATGGGCTGGTCTACTGCGTGTTGGCGGACGTTGTTGTCGAACCAGGAGTCATTGGATTTTCATATTTTAAAGCCTTTAAGCCATCCATTAGCCCTCTGACTTAGCTTGTTCCTAGCCCTTCATCATTAAAGCCAACTGGGAATCCATACTAATATTAGAAATTCGAAAGTAACTCTGTCTGTCTGTCTGTCTGTTACCTCTTCACGCTTAAGCCGCTGCACTGATTAAGATGAAATTTGGTATGAAGAGAGTTTGAGTCCCGGGGAAGGACATAGGCTACTTTAAACCGTCGAGTGATAGTCGGTTTTTGCTCTATAATTAAAATTGTTCTATGTCCTACCTAGTTTGTAACATCGGTTTCGCTCGCGAAAATTATCCCAATTCCTTTTCCTATTTAACCCTAAACGTGTTCGTGGCCGACTAATGCGTATATGTAAAAGAGGAGGTAGGTATTTTTGTCGGCATTTCTAATTTTATTATTATTTATTCTAATTCTGTGCACAGCGTTCCTTTAAAGGAGGAATTTTGTCTATGCAGTTTAATAATAAAAATGCGGCAACTTATTTAACTTTGTCTGTGTGTTAGTTTCTTGTTTTGTTTCTTTACTTAGCCTTATCTGATTTCAACCTGGAGATATTCACCAGCTTTTGTGTTTGCATACAACACAAATCATTACCAAACGGTCTATATTTTTGGTACCTCGTGTAGGTAAGTCCTAAGGGTGAATGAAATGCGTTGCATTTGACAGGGAATTGCAGGCAGCCAGTAATATTCCTGACCTTCCCCATACCTCCACGGCGCATCCCTTAACCGCCCACCCTCCCCTCGCCACGGACAATCAATAAAACACCCGCTGAACCATGTGGAAAACCTCACTTAACCTCGTTAATATCTAGAATATGAATCGTAAATAGAAGTAATTTTAATTTTTATTGATATAAAATAAAGACTAGTAATTTACAAATTATTATTTTAAGTTATTCTTTTTCACGGAAGACCAAAAAAATATGTAATAATTAATATTAAAAAAACATCTTATTTAATATAACGCATACATCGATTAAAAAAATAGTTAATAATAAAAAAATATCTATTGCAGCAGAGAACACATATTAAATAATAAAAAATAAATAAATGCAGTTTGATCGTTGCAATTATTAAAAACCGTTTTAAGTGAATCTACTTAAGTAATAAAAACTTACTTTTCAAATGAAAAATCCTATGTACAGCACTCTCCATACGCAGTATTTTTTTAACTAACCCCGATGTAAAAAAAATCTACGTTTTGCGAAGCGGACATCTGATATAAGCTTGCGGCACAGACTGCCGACATCGACTATCGACATAATATGCTAGGGCTGCACAAAGGCGAATACGATATAAATAATTTTACTAAGAATACTGCAGGAGATAGTAATATACTGAATGTTTCTTGTGGCTGAACATTAGAAATATTAATTTTGCCGATAAAATAATTATTACTAATTCACATAACTAAATATTAAAACTGGTTTTCATTTTTCTGTTGTATGGTTTTGCCACTTATACTATACCTCATGGCTTCAAACGCCTATGCTTGCCAGCCTTCATACGTCCTAACTGTTGGGGCACGGCCTACCCTCGCGAGGGTGATTTGGGCCATAGTCCACACGCAGGCCCAGTGCAGATAGTGAACTTCACATACGCCTTTTTTTTGACGTATGCAGGTTTCCTCAAGTTGTTCTCCTTCACCGAAAAGCCAGTGGTGTGAATAGATAAATCAGTGTACTTGAAAAATTTAGAAAAGGCTCATTGGTACACGCCGACCCCGGGGTTCGAACTTCCGCCACTTGGGACGTGAAGTGAAATTTTAACCCCTCGGCCACCACCGACTTAAACGCCTATGACTTCTATTATTATCGACTTGCGAACGATTCGCGTATTGGTAAGAAGAATGTTTTAGGGGTTCTATACCAAGCCCCGAAACAGGTAGGATAATCGTGTCTTCTTTTCTCTTATTAAATAAAATTCATCCACTCTATTCGCTTTGGTGGGCGTCAACTAATGTAGATGATCTTGCTAGGATGAAAAGTGTATAGTGCCTAAATAGCAGAAACATTAATAATGGAATATCAGTTACGTATGTACTATTGTACACCTGTATACAATGTTCCTGTTGCCCGAAGACTATATCAATATGTGTATTTTCATGTTACAAAAAGAACCAAACAATGTTAAATACTTGGTTTATCTAGTTCATATATCCAGGGATATATGAACTAGATTTATACCAAGAAAGCAAAAAAATATGAGCAAATACATAGACATTCTAAAGTGGATGTGAAAAGTAGTAATTTAGAACTCTTTTTGTTGGCAAATAATAAATCTGAAATAGGTATCCTTTAAACTTTGTCTCATTTTCATTTTATCGATTTTTTCAAAATAGCAATTACAACCCTATATTTCTTTATGACGTCACGCCGTATTTTTGGCAAATGCGCATGTGCAGCAAATATCTATCCATTTTGCTCCCCCGTTAATCGGTGTCGGCAACGTTCGCATAACTTCGGAAAATTTCGTAAACAGAGAACTAATCACCTTGCCTTTAGGTAAGAATAATTTACTTTAAACAGAAAGCACAGACAAAAATTCAACTTTTCCCAGAATTTTTCCACACCTCCAGGTCAATTTCGTACGAACATGAATGTCTACATATAAAAATATCCACTCCCGCACTACTTTTGTATATCACCCGAATTGTGGAATCATAAGATTGTATCACTAGGGATCATAATAATAATATTTTTACGACAAGGGTGCTATTTTAAATCCAGAGTGGATTTTGAGAGAGGTAGGGCACAGCGAGTACTAGCTCTACTGAATCGCCTGAACAATAAAGATAGGCACAGCGAGTACTTGCCCGAATGAGCAGCCCGAACTGGGGAAGTACCTCCACCTTACAGAAGACGGCGGCCAAATAATACTAACGTTGAGGAGTGTTGTGTTCCTGGCGGTGAGTAAGGGAGCCTTAGCTCACGAGGATACGCTGTGCGTACAGCGTAGGACTGGTGGTGCTAATTACTGTGATTGTTCAGCGTAGATGCGGCGTGCTGTTGCAGCGCTCAGGCAGACTCGGTAAAACGGTCAACTGCTGGCAAACCGCAAGTTGAACGGGTTCCTGAACCCAGGGATCACTTAATCTCCGCCCTGGGAGGCTTAACCACCATCATGTGTAAAGTCTCTGAAGTAAGAGTCGTGCCGGAGAAGGAGACCGGAGTGGACCCTGCTGCTACTTTTTTCAAACAAAATACTAGATATAGAGAACCATACGAGCTCCATACTGGACTTTCTGCTGACTACATGTTCGAACGGATATTCCGTATCAGTGGATGCGCCTCTTGGCTCCTCGGACCACTGTCTCGTTCGGACTCAAATGTCATGCACACAACGCGATCCATCTGCCGTCCAACTAATTAGCATCGTGTGTGGCATTATAAGTCGGCACACTGGGATGGATTGCGTGAATTTTACGCATCGTACCCGTGAAGGCTGCTCTGCTTTCGCTCTGCGCAGCCGCAGTCACCGAGACAATCCTCGCTGGTATTAAAAGTTATATTTCTAACCCGCGAGTAGCTGCCGGATTCAAAAAACGACCGTGGTTCAGTCGGTCTTGCAGAGAAGCTTAAATTCTCAAGTAATCTGCGTATGATTGGACCACGGCTCGAAAGGTAACGTGCGGAGCATGAGAACCATTGACAGCTTATTAAAAATACCTCAACACCGCACGACCGCTTTTCGAGGCAGTTTTAGATACGCGGCCACCAAGTGTTGGAACAATATAATAAATGTATTTATATGCATGTATGTATGGATATATTTATCTTATATGTATGCTCATATTTTTTAATTTATCTTTTATATTTATATGCAATTAGTTATCATTACAAGCAAGTATAATTATATATTAAACAATACACACGACTACCAGTATCGCGGATACACCTCCACCATGGGCGTCGCTGAAATTCAGCGCTGTAACACTCGTGTTGCAGCTTGATGAGTCGGTGTCCAATTTTGGCATCATAGCACCCACAATACTCTGTATAGTCCTGCTTTTAAATTTATTATTTTTTTGTATATCTGTGTTTTGTTTTGTATTGTGTATGTTTTCTGGTGCCAAATAAATGTCTGACTATGTCTATGTCTAAATAACTATGGCTAACTTAAAAAAAATCATTTCCGGGATTTTCTTATTATTTGAAATCCGAGACTAAGGTTTGATTGATTTATTTCTTATAAGATGCAAAAGTTTGGTTTTAATTCAAGCTGTAAAATCTTTTCAGCTTTTTTTTACTAATGTGGCAAACAAGCCTGCGGCTCATATAATGTTAGGTAGAGACCATCTAGAAGTAAGATGTAAGAATGAACGCCATGTCGTTGGCCAGCGCTGCACTTGTATAGACAGTAAGCGAAGGCATTACTTTAAATAAAAATCACAACCCATTATATAAACGGTTGAACACACGGGGTAATTCACGCCTTAGACTTAAAATTTCTATATCGGTATATAAATATTACTTGTGAGTTTTGTATTGTCAACGATTTCTTATAGCTCGTTTTTGAACATCGTCTAAGTGGCAAGCTTTTATATTGGCTCATACGCCCTGAGGTGGCAGTAGTGTGGGGCCGGACTTGTGACTTATGCAGTAACTTTTGCCCTACGCCAAGTTTCTGGGACGCTAAGCTTTTTAATCTAATTTATCTTGGAACTGAAAGTCACTGTAACTGTCAACACGTAGGACCCTGATGCACTTGGAGTAAAACCACAGTAAATAGGGATAGACCCAAAATGACTGATCTCGCCTATATAACTCTAATAGTTAGCAAGCTGAAGTGGGTATGGGCAGGCCACATCGCTCGTCGAACCGATAACCGATAAGGCAGGAAGGTTCTCGTTCTCGTTTGGCGACCATGGATCAGAAGCCGTAGAATAGAAAAGCCTTATACAGGTTGGACAGATGATTTGGTTAAAGCTGCTGGAAGCCAGTGGCAGCAAGTGTTTTAAAACCCGTTGGTGTGGTGACATATTTGGAAGGCTTTAGGACATTTTCTGAATAAAACGACGAAGACAACAACGACAAGTAAAAGCTGGCGTCTTGTTTGGGTTGAATCGGACTAAGTCTACCCCTCCCCAGTCGAAAACATTGACCAGAGTGGTCTACACGATTTCCGCGCAGGTTCTCCCACAATAAGACGGTGGATGTTCCTGTTCATGCATGGTCCATGTAAAAAGCATCTCCGATGCTGGATGATTGTCTACAGATAACATATTGATTCCTCTTGTATTCTTACCAAACCATAGTATTTCATTCAAAATTTCTATTTTGGGAAACAAAAGTTGTCTTTTCTTTTGGTACTAAAATTAGCTGCACATGTATACTACAAAATAGACGTGTACATTACAAGACCACTTTAGTCCAGATACACTGTTGAATCAGAAGCATTGTTGCGACGGTGGGTTGAGCCCTGTCCTCCACATTGTGATGTGGGTGTGTGCCCACGTGCCCAGTCACTGGTTTACCCTTTCGGGGAATAAAAGCCGATCACTTGTTAGTTGGACTTGCGCACTAGGTAGGTAAATCTTATATTTGATACAGTACATAACAAACAATAGTCAGATATCATACCGTTATTTGTAAATTGTATTTATATTTTAAAGCTCTGATTTTTTTACGACTTGACACAATGTAAAACTATTTTCTGTGTACATATTTGTAAGAGAAACAAAACCTTTATTTAGTGTTCGGGTCGGGCAATCACGGATTACTGGGAGGCAATTGACATCGTTCGCCACTGACTCAGACTAGCCTAATGCCTAGGCCACACACAACGCGCTAGCTATCATTTTGTGAAAATTTCAACTGTCTAACGGTGCATGATATACTACAGCCTGGTGACAGAAGGACGGACGGACAGCGGAGTCTTAGTAATAGGGTCCCGGTTGTTACCCTTTGGCTACGGAACCCTAACAATACGTCACAAAAAACAGTAATATTAATAATTTTATCACTTGTGCGGTAATTTTCATATCCGCACAAGTGCCTTTTACTTTACAGTTTTATTAATGGCAACGGAACATGACGTAGAAGACATCGTGATTGAAGGCTGATGTCCAAAAAGACTATACAAAAAGTTTTTTTCATTATTTGCTTAATATAGGTACTAGCATTTGCCCGCGGTTCCACCCGCCCTCAATTCGGTTACCGGTGTAGGATTTTCACGGCAACTCCTCGATTATAGGAAAAAAACTACTGACACTAGATTTTTTTAAGTAGTCTATGTCCTTCCTAGGGACAAACTATCTCCATGCCAAATTTCATCTTAATTGGTACAGCGATGTAAGCGTGAAGAGGTAACAGACAGACAGGCAGACAGAAAGAGTTCCTTTCGCATTTATAATAGTCCAAGATCCCAGGGCGATCTGACATAACTTATTTTCACATAGATGAAACCTTAGGTTCTCAGTAGCGTCTCATGTTCTTTGAATACCTGCGTGCTTGTGGTGCTCCCCTTGTGACATCTGGACAGGTACTAGGTAAGAAAGGTAACTTACGATAAGTGTTACTTAACTAACTTTAAATGGCTGATTTTTTATATATGTTTTGTAGAATATTATTCTCAAATAGTATTATAAGTGTCAGACACTTTCCATGGGCCAAAACTTTTGTCAGACGCCTTAAAGCTCCACAAAAAATAAAGATCCCAGAGCGATCTGACTTAACTTATTTTCACATAGATGAAACCTTAGTTTCTCAGAAGCGTCTCATGTTCTTTGAATACCTGCGTGCTTGTGGTGCTCCCGTTGTGACATCTGGACAGGTACTAGGTAAGAAAGGTAACTTACGATAAGTGTTACTTAACTAACTTTAAATGGCTGATTTTTTATATATGTTTTGTAGAATATTATTCTCAAATAGTATTATAAGTGTCAGACACTTTCCATGGGCCAAAACTTTTGTCAGACGCCTTAAAGCTCCACAAAAAATAAAGATCCCAGAGCGATCTGACATAACTTATTTTCACATAGATGAAACCTTAGGTTCTCAGAAGCGTCTCATGTTCTTTGAATACCTGCGTGCTTGTGGTGCTCTTCTTGTGACATCTGGACAGGTACTAGGTAAGAAAGGTAACTTACGATAAGTGTTACTTAACTAACTTTAAATGGCTGATTTTTTATATATGTTTTGTAGAATATTATTCTCAAATATTATTATAAGTGTCAGACACTTTCCATGGGCCAAAACTTTTGTCAGACGCCTTAAAGCTCCACAAAAAATAAAGATCCCAGAGCGATCTGACTTAACTTATTTTCACATAGATGAAACCTTAGTTTTTCAGTAGCGTCTCATGTTCTTTGAATACCTGCGTGCTTGTGGTGCTCCCCTTGTGACATCTGGACAGGTACTAGGTAAGAAAGGTAACTTACGATAAGTGTTACTTAACTTACTTTAAATGGCTGATTTTTTATATATGTTTTGTAGAATATTATTCTCAAATAGTATTATAAGTGTCAGACACTTTCCATGGGCCAAAACTTTTGTCAGACGCCTTAAAGCTCCACAAAAAATAAAGATCCCAGAGCGATCTGACATAACTTATTTTCACATAGATGAAACCTTAGTTTCTCAGTAGCGTCTCATATTCTTTGAATACCTGCGTGCTTGTGGAGCTCCCCTTGTGACACTGGACAGGTACTAGGTAAGAAAGGTAACTTAAAATAAGTGTTACTTAACTTACTTTAAATGGCTGATATTTATATATGTTTTGTAGAATATTATTCTCAAATAGTATTATAAGTGTCAGACACTTTCCATGGGCCAAAACTTTTGTCAGACGCCTTAAAGCTCCACAAAAAATAAAGATCCCAGAGCGATCTGACTTAACTTATTTTCACATAGATGAAACCTTAGTTTCTCAGAAGCGTCTCATGTTCTTTGAATACCTGCGTGCTTGTGATGCTCCCCTTGTGACATCTGGACAGGTACTAGGTAAGAAAGGTAACTTACGATAAGTGTTACTTAACTAACTTTAAATGGCTGATTTTTTATATATGTTTTGTAGAATATTATTCTCAAATAGTATTATAAGTGTCAGACACTTTCCATGGGCCAAAACTTTTGTCAGACGCCTTAAAGCTCCACAAAAAATAAAGATCCCAGAGCGATCTGACTTAACTTATTTTCACATAGATGAAACCTTAGTTTCTCAGAAGCGTCTCATGTTCTTTGAATACCTGCGTGCTTGTGGTGCTCCCCTTGTGACATCTGGACAGGTACTAGGTAAGAAAGGTAACTTACGATAAGTGTTACTTAACTTACTTTAAATGGCTGATTTTTTATATATGTTTTGTAGAATATTATTCTCAAATAGTATTATAAGTGTCAGACACTTTCCATGGGCCAAAACTTTTGTCAGACGCCTTAAAGCTCCACAAAAAATAAAGATCCCAGAGCGATCTGACTTAACTTATTTTCACATAGATGAAACCTTAGTTTCTCAGAAGCGTCTCATGTTCTTTGAATACCTGCGTGCTTGTGGAGCTCCCCTTGTGACACTGGACAGGTACTAGGTAAGAAAGGTAACTTAAAATAAGGGTTATTTAACTTACTTTAAATGGCTGATATTTATATATATTTTGAAGAATATTATTCTCAAATAGTATTATAAGTTTCAGACACTTTCCATGGGCCAAAATTTTTGTCAGACGCTTTAAAGCTCCACAAAAAATAAAGATCCCAGAGCGATCTGACATAACTTATTTTCACATAGATGAAACCTTAAGTTCTCAGTTAAAAAAATAACTAAAAATAAGTGTTACTTAACTTAAATTTAAATGGCTGATTTTTATATATGTTTTGTAGAATCTATTTCTCAAATAGTATTATAAGTGTCAGACACTTTCCATGGGCCAAAACTTTTGTCAGACACTTTAAAGCTCCACAAAAAATAAAGATCCCAGAGCGATCTGACATAACTTATTCTCACGTAGATGAAACCTTAGTTTCTCAGTAGCGTCTCATGTTCTTTGAATACCTGCGTGCTTGTGGAGCTCCCCTTGTGACATCTGGACAGGTACTAGGTAAGAAAGGTAACTTACGATAAGTGTTACTTAACTTACTTTAAATGGCTGATTTTTATATATGTTTTGTAGAATATTATTCTCAAATAGTATTATAAGTGTCAGACACTTTCCATGGGCCAAAACTTTTGTCAGACGCTTTAAAGCTCTACAAAAAATAAAGATCCCAGAGCGATCTGACATAACTTATTTTCACATAGATGAAACCTTAGGTTCTCAGTAGTCTCATGTTGTTTGAATACCTGCGTGCTTGTGCAGCTCCCCTTGTGACATCTGGACAGGTACTAGGTAAGAAAGGTAACTTACGATAAGTGTTACTTAACTTTAAATGGCTGATTTTTTATATATGTTTTGTAGAATATTATTCTCAAATAGTATTATAAGTGTCAGACACTTTCCATGGGCCAAAACTTTTGTCAGACGCCTTAAAGCTCCACAAAAAATAAATATCCCAGAGCGATCTGACATAACTTATTTTCACATAGTTGAAACCTTAGGTTCTCAGTAGCGTCTCATGTTCTTTGAATACCTGCGTGCTTGTGGAGCTCCCCTTGTGACACTGGACAGGTACTATGTAAGAAAGGTAACTTAAAATAAGGGTTACTTAACTTACTTTAAATGGCTGATATTTATATATATTTTGAAGAATATTATTCTCAAATAGTATTATAAGTGTCAGACACTTTCCATGGGTCAAAACTTTTGTCAGACGCCTTAAAGCTCCACAAAAAATAAAGATCCCAGAGCGATCTGACTTAACTTATTTTCACATAGATGAAACCTTAGTTTCTCAGAAGTGTCTCATGTTCTTTGAATACCTGCGTGCTTGTGGTGCTTCCCTTGTGACATCTGGACAGGTACTAGGTAAGAAAGGTAACTTACGATAAGTGTTACTTAACTTACTTTAAATGGCTGATTTTTTATATATGTTTTGTAGAATATTATTCTCAAATAGTATTATAAGTGTCAGACACTTTCCATGGGCCAAAACTTTTGTCAGACGCCTTAAAGCTTCACAAAAAATAAAGATCCCAGAGCGATCTGACATAACTTATTTTCACATAGATGAAACCTTAGGTTCTCAGAAGCGTCTCATGTTCTTTGAATACCTGCGTGCTTGTGGTGCTCCCCTTGTGACATCTGGACAGGTACTAGGTAAGAAAGGTAACTTACGATAAGTGTTACTTAACTTACTTTAAATGGCTGATTTTTTATATATGTTTTGTAGAATATTATTCTCAAATAGTATTATAAGTGTCAGACACTTTCCATGGGCCAAAACTTTTGTCAGACGCCTTAAAGCTCCACAAAAAATAAAGATCCCAGAGCGATCTGACTTAACTTATTTTCACATAGATGAAACCTTAGTTTCTCAGAAGCGTCTCATGTTCTTTGAATACCTGCGTGCTTGTGGTGCTCCCCTTGTGACATCTGGACAGGTACTAGGTAAGAAAGGTAACTTACGATAAGTGTTACTTAACTAACTTTAAATGGCTGATTTTTTATATATGTTTTGTAGAATATTATTCTCAAATAGTATTATAAGTGTCAGACACTTTCCATGGGCCAAAACTTTTGTCAGACGCCTTAAAGCTCCACAAAAAATAAAGATCCCAGAGCGATCTGACATAACTTATTTTCACATAGATGAAACCTTAGTTTCTCAGTAGCGTCTCATATTCTTTGAATACCTGCGTGCTTGTGGAGCTCCCCTTGTGACACTGGACAGGTACTAGGTAAGAAAGGTAACTTAAAATAAGGGTTATTTAACTTACTTTAAATGGCTGATATTTATATATATTTTGAAGAATATTATTCTCAAATAGTATTATAAGTGTCAGACACTTTCCATGGGCCAAAACTTTTGTCAGACGCCTTAAAGCTCTACAAAAAATAAAGATCCCAGAGCGATCTGACATAACTTATTTTCACATAGATGAAACCTTAGGTTCTCAGTAGTCTCATGTTGTTTGAATACCTGCGTGCTTGTGCAGCTCCCCTTGTGACATCTGGACAGGTACTAGGTAAGAAAGGTAACTTACTATAAGTGTTACTTAACTTACTTTAAATGGCTGATTTTTTATATATGTTTTGTAGAATATTATTCTCAAATAGTATTATAAGTGTCAGACACTTTCCATGGGCCAAAACTTTTGTCAGACGCCTTAAAGCTCCACAAAAAATAAATATCCCAGAGCGATCTGACATAACTTATTTTCACATAGTTGAAACCTTAGGTTCTCAGTAGCGTCTCATGTTCTTTGAATACCTGCGTGCTTGTGGAGCTCCCCTTGTGACATCTGGACAGGTACTAGGTAAGAAAGGTAACTTACGATAAGTGTTACTTAACTTACTTTAAATGGCTGATTTTTATATATGTTTTGTAGAATATTATTCTCAAATAGTATTATAAGTGTCAGACACTTTTCATGGGCCAAAACTTTTGTCAGACGCCTTAAAGCTCCACAAAAAATAAAGATCCCAGAGCGATCTGACTTAACTTATTTTCACATAGATGAAACCTTAGTTTCTCAGAAGCGTCTCATGTTCTTTGAATACCTGCGTGCTTGTGGAGCTCCCCTTGTGACATCTGGACAGGTACTAGGTAAGAAAGGTAACTTACGATAAGTGTTACTTAACTTACTTTAAATGGCTGATTTTTATATATGTTTTGTAGAATATTATTCTCAAATAGTATTATAAGTGTCAGACACTTTCCATGGGCCAAAACTTTTGTCAAACGCTTTAAAGCTCCACAAAAATAATTGAACTTTACTTATTTTTACATGTCTGTTTTGTAAATATGTTATTCAGGTAACTTTTACAAAGTTATATTTCCTTGTTATATAATATTAGTATGGATTTACTTACATAAGCGAAAGTTTGATATTGTAAATTTCGATTTCGGAAATTTAATATTTTTTTCTAAATACCAAGTTCAATATAATGTTCCAAATAAGGAGCCTATAAGCTAAAAATATTGATTACAATAACACAGCTTTTTATAAAAAAAATTGCATAGTCCTTCGGATCCATTGTGATTTCGCCGACTCACCTAATTTTCTTCAGCAATCAAAATTGTTTTTTAGTGGAATAAATAATGTAAGTAAATCTATATTAATGACAAATAAAGTCTAAATTATCTAAACCTACGTCAAAAATAATTACACTAATTATTTCATTTATTACAATCCGAGTATTCTTACACCCACTGTAGTTTTTTTATACCACTAATGTGGCAAACAAACTTACAGTCCACCTGATGGTAAGCGTTCACCGCAGCCTAGGACGCTTGCAACACCAGGGGCATCACTCATGAGTTGCTGACCCTTCAAAAACCTAATAACTTTTTTCTTGAAGAACCGCATACTGTAGTCCTAAGAGAAAACCTTGGCTCATTCCACAACCCAAGCGTTCGTGAGAGGTTTTTTTCTGAAACCACACTGTACGCGACCATTTCGATTCTAAAGTTTGAGAATAAATTCCCTGCCGATGGCGAGCGGTGCGATGATATTCTTAGAAGTATATAAATTCACTGTAGCGTTTTGAAGGTTAATACTGGAATACTAAGCTCCTAATACTTTATGGTTATATTAATAATTGGGATTTCATATAAAGTAAACTACAATTGAATACCGTAGTATATAATTTATTTTCAATTTCCACCTCCGAGTCACCACCCTCCAAATATACACAAAATACTGGATGTATTACATTACATTATCTATATTTACATGCGAATATAATATAACTTACATTTTCTAGTTCAGAGTTTTAAGTTTTATGAATAAATTCTTGCATCGACCATAAGATATATCTTTAATATTTTGGAAAAAAGGGAGGTAACTATTTATAGACCAATGAATGGGCATATAAATGTAACAGATAATTTTCTTGCTTTTCAAGTCTATCTATTCATTCTATAATAATAAAAGGGGATAATACAATTAAAGAACGGACCACAATAATAATATGATTTCCGGACTACGGAACGGGGTTATTATAGTATGTCCAGTACGCCAATCTTAAATGCGCGTCTGAAGTTATAAACTATTTTAATTAGTACCTTTTTTTGTGTCTTTTAGGTTTTTTATAGTTTAGAATGTCAAATGTTAAAGAATTGCTAGGTACTTTCTTCTTATACAATCCCTGCGTGAAATTACATATCTACTTAAACTTCATTTGAGACGCAGTTAGGTTTGGCGAGATCTGTACCCACAAAAAGCTTGTTACATACGAAGCATTCTGAGCCCTTACCCCGCACTTATAAATAGCAAATGTGCGAGGTCAAGGGGTTTTCAGAGGAAGTCGCAAAGGTAATTGCAGCCCACATCACTCAAACACACGATGAAAAGCAGGTTCTTAAAACTCTGTGTTGCACTCGCAGTCTCTTGTACGTATTGATTTTGTGGCTTTTTCGTTAATGTGACGGATTGAACTTATGTTTAAAAAAAGGTATGTATAAAGTTAGGCTTACGTCTTCAGAATTGGCCAAAAAGAAATACGATTCGCCTTAAATCAACAATTAATTCTATCCGGAGTTATGAGCACAGTCACTTTGTAGTCTGAGCCTTAGGATCTACATATTGAAAAAATAGCATACAAGAATAGTTATATATGATCCAATAAGCTAAATTGGCATTTAATTCGTAACGACAATGGCTAATTCTTAAATTTAGCAAGAAATAGTAAAAATTATGGTTTTGTAATCACTACAAAAAGCTAGCGCCTTACATCCAAATGTCTGAAGTAGAAAAAATAGTTTTTTTTTAATCACAAAAATATATATATTTCAATTTCCACACATATTGCCAGATATGTATGCAAATATTTATAGTATTGTCTGAATATGGACATGTATTTTTGGACAGCGAATTGACGATAAAGGTACGGCAAATATTTAGTAAATTCTATTTACAAATTAATAAAGACAAACCAAGAATATAATTAGAATTTTCTTAAGCGAAAGCGATTTTTTGGGAACCTGTAGATACATTAAGATCCTATTTCCTTGTCAAATTTTATTAAGTTGGATTTTACGATTCCGACGTGAAAAGGTCACAGACAGGCAGACATATTTACTTTAGGTTTTCATACTATGAACAAAGTTCATAGTACTTTTACTTCGCGCTCTTAGTACTTTGCTAATTTGCAATTTAAATTTGACATAATTAGGCATGCAACTCTATGTACACCAGGGAGTAAGTGAACAAAGAAATCAGTGTCGCAAAATGCTTGAAGCTGCATATTAATGTTATCAAACTCTGTAGCCTTTATACAGTTTGAATTGTATAACAGTTTGCGCATTGATCTTATAAAGCCAAAGAAGTCCTTTGATTATATATCTCTTATGCAGCTTGAAGTTTTAAATATGCTGCCGTTTTCATGTCTAAAACGTCTGTGTATCTGTCACTATCTTTGCTCGTATGGCGAGAGACGAGACTAAAATCCACTTTTTGGTGCTATTGGGTACCGTTACGAAAGCATTTAGCGATTAATATAAGTCCATTCAAATAAAAAGAAAAATTAAAAATAATTTAAAAAAGGCGATTCTTTGGAGATCGAACAGTACGAGTATCATACTAAAACCTTCTTTCATAAATGTCATATAAAAAAAATAACTTCAAATTAATGTACATTCATAAGGCATTAACAGCATGGTAAATTACATGACAATACAACTATAGAACAATTTAGCTAGGTTAATGTTACCATTTTCTAGCTAGAGCAATAACTTTAAAATTTAAGTACACAACCTAAATATTTTGAACTCTCAAAGTTGGCAATATGTACAGTAAGACCATTACAATTACGTATTTTAAAAAAAGGAATATTTTTATAAACCTATTCTTTATACATTATTTAAGCAAACATCTTAAATTATAGATAATTCCAAGCTTATTTTTTTTTTGTAATTTAATTTAAATCCGAATAAATCCCTTCTATACAATATAAATTACTATACAATTTTTTCGGCACGAGTTTCATTATATATTGCTCTAAGACCTATTCTTCCAACTTGTCTTATATATTGTAAACAATATTATATTTTATTACTAGAAGTAAGATAAAATATGGTCTACATTAAGACTGTTTTCGTGTTAAGCACGCAAGTGTGTCATTGCAATTGTGGATATTGCACTACTTTGTCTGCGATACTATAATCAATTGTGAGCGTGGACGTTGGGAACTTTCTCAAGTACGTTAGACTTTGGGATTCGAAAGAAAAATGTATGCAAGTAGGTCTTGTCTCTAAGCATGTACTTGAATTACATTTTTCTCTCGAATTCTAAAGTATGGCTTACTTGAGGCTGTTACCTATAAGGTACCAGGTATGCCAGGTGTTTCGTTTTTAGGGTTCCGTACCCAAAGGGTAATTAGCGGAACCTTATTACTAAGACTTCGCTGTCCGTCCGTCTGTCACCAGGCTTGTACGTTAAATTAATCTAATTTATAGGAGATTTAACATTCCTTGCTTTGTACAATTTTTAAAATGCAAAGGTAGATTTATGTATTGGTATTAAAATGTAATAAAGAATTTGTGTGTGTGTGGTGTTTATATGTTACAACATAAGTTATGTAAATATGTTACACTTACACAGTCAAAAAGTCAGTTTTTTTTTCTTGTTCAGTATTTTTGATAAGTTTACCTGGCAACCCTGGTTGTATATCTATTAACAGACAAACCGATCCGCAAATCACATCGCAGCGTAATAAAACTGCCAACTCATTAAAATGGCCGTAATTTTTTTTATTATTTTACTTCACTCATTTACTCATAACATACTATGTATGTTTGTATGTATGTATTATGTATATATAATTTCACATACATAAGATTTTTTTTGTATTTCCTTTTTTTAGATAATAGAAAGTTATTAATTCCCCTTAAAAAGTAATAACTATTTATCTTCAGACTATAATTTATAATTTCAAGGCTACAGTCTCAAAAGTTGTCCATTTGTCACTGTGGAATAATTTTTTAAAATACCTTTAATTTAATAACGAAATTATTTAGTTTAAACCCATTAAAAGAAATCAATAATAAAACAAAAAACAAATAGTAAACAAAGTCAAACTTTAAGTCTGCAGCCCAAAGCCTCATCATTAAAAAAAAGTAATTAGATATTACGTTCATAACAAAATTACGTGACCTAAAGTAAGGCCAAAGAGAAGCGATACAATAATATGTAGAGCGACAAAATATTGTTATCTCTCTCTTACTCATAGGTAGAGGCGGAAGTGCGAAGTAGTCGATATTATTACATTTGTTTACATTAGGTATCTCTGCTTTTTGACCTTAGTTTAGTTTTATATATACGAATATAATTATCACAAAATACATAAAATTCTCTTGACAAAAAATGTTTATTTAATTAAAATTTAAAATACAATCTATGTCTTTTAGCTAAAAACATTATTGCGTATATCACTTTACGTTCACGTTTTTGTACCAATACTAACAACACGAACACTAGATGTCGCTTTGACACAATATAGCACTTTTTAATTAACGGCTAATTTATCTTAATTTATTATGGTTATTTATGAATGTCTCCTTTAAGGGCATGGTCCAGCACTGATTTGGAGGCTATTTCGACGGTGACCGTCTTGCTGATTGTGGCAACATGACCACAATCAGTAAACACTGGGGTTTCCGACACTGGTTCCGTGAGGATCCTCAGCGAGGAGACTTTAGCTCGTTGATAAGCTGTCACTGTGTTTATACCGAGGAATCTGGAAACAAATGGTTAAGCTAAATACATAGCTAGAAGGACTAAATAGTGTACCATCTTCAAATATAAGCATAGCCCAGTATATAAAACTAATTTCAATGCGAATTTGAGATGTTTTAGTGATGTATGCGACCAAATTATTTGAAAAAAATTAAATAATAATAAAATGTTATGACTTTGTCATAAACTTTATAGTGGTCGGTGTGTGAGCGACCAAGGGATGCACCATGTGTAATTAATTATTCACCTTCGGTTTTGATGGGGTTTTGGATATGTGGGTGTCTGACGCTCCGGTGCGTGCGTGTATGCATATTTTGATAGATGTAGTATGCTTGATGACTTGGTTCCTGCATGGCTGATTGGTTACAGGTATACATCCGGGAGTTTCTTGTCACCTCTTCTCCCCTTAGGCAAGTTTCCGAAATGATATACATTTGTTACTGGGCCACGTATGCGATGTCTACCTGAATGTGTGTATGCATATTATGTATATGTAGGTGTTTGTGAGATGCGCCCGCTCACGTTCGGAGTTCTGCCGGCGTCGGGTGGCCAATCGAGGATTGTAACAGGTACGACCTATCTAAGTTAATTCATTTATTTTATAATTTTTTAGAGTTCCGTACCCAAAGGGTACAAAACTGGACCATATAACTGAGTGCTGTCCATCCGTCTGTCACCAGGCTGTATCCCATGAACCGTGATAGTTAGATAGTTGAAATTTTCACAGATGATGTATTTCTGTTGCCGGTATAACAAAAAATACTAAAGAAGAGAATAAAATAAATATTTGAAGAGGCTCCTATATAACAAACGTGATTTTTTTGTTTGATATTGATAACGGCAACAGGAATATTGAGTTATATATTCACTTTAAAAATAAATAATTAAATTAAAAAAGAACATATATTTAAGGGGGGCTCCTATACAACAAACGTGATTTTTGTGCCGTGTTTATAGATAAATAGTACGGAACCTTTCGTGCGAGAGTCCAACTCGCACTTGGAAGGTTTTTAATATGTATTTGTATATCTTTATAATTTTATGTATGTATATATTTCTGGGAGTATATTCATATAGGTTATTATGAGTATTTCTTAGAAACCCATTTCAATAAAAATATTTTAAATTTTGAATTTTGAACTAGCTTTTGCCCGCGGTTTCACCCGCCCTAAATTCGGTTATCAGTGTATAATTTCAACGGCAACTTCTTAATTATTTAAAAAAAAAAAACCACTCACACTTGAAGTTTTCAAGTAGTCTATGTACTTCTCCAGAATTTAGACTATATCCATGCCAAATTTCATCTTAATCGATACAGCAGTTTCAGCGTGAAGAGGTAACACAAAGACACACATACAGAGTTACTTTCGCATTTGTAATATTTATATTAGTTAATTAGTCTGGCAAATTTATTTCCACAGACGAGGACAAACCAATCCTATATGGTAGCCAAACGTCAAACCTCTAACAACTCAATGCTCAAAAACTTAAGGTTAATATCGTATAGCATCCAAACACTTAAGTAATAATGGAGAAACCTTCTAGAAAACTTATAAAACGAAGAGCCAAGCGTATGGGGACCCTAGTATATAATATATACAAATAATATTGTAAGGATGCATGAAACAAATTTATGAGGTTAGTTACATAATTTGATTCTCTCGCAGCCTAGTTGGTAGTGTGGCCGACTGCTGTGCAGAGGGTGTGGGTGGGTGGGATGATAAACATTTGTCTTTGTCTTGAGTCTGGGTGTATTGATGTATGATATGTATGTATTTACAAAAAAAAGTAATATAAATAAACGTATTTGTATCAGTTGTCTGGTGTCCATAAAACAAGCTCTGCTTACTTTGGGGCCAGACGGCGCTGTGTGTAATGTCCAAAAAATAATTATTAATTTAATGTTTTTTTCATCACACTTACTCCTAAACACTGTTATTACATGCAGGCAAAGCGGGTGCTTAGACCTTTTATTACTCCCACGGTTTTTTTCTTTGTGAATTTTGTTTCTCTCAAAGCAAAGTGCTTGTTCATAAAACTCGCAGGCGTTAATGGCGCGCCTATTCTACCAAGTATGAAGAAAAGCTGTCAGTTCAAAACATGAACTACGCGCACGCTACAAGCAAGCAATTACAAGTTCAGCCATAACTTTTTTTATTCACATATCTACCATCTGACTGTGGCGTTGTTTTCTCTACTTCTATTCCCACCACTTCAATTCTGTTTTGGTGAGTTTTTTTTTTATTTACTCGCAAATGTGATGAAAAACATTGTGTGTTACACACATATAGTGATACACAAATTACAAAGTCGAGTCATTGAAGCCCAGCCTTAGACTTCTAAATAGCCTTTCGTTAGTATTTTTCTTCTTACCAACCTTAATACACAATGCACTTTTTATTATATGAAATATTTGAGCTTGAAAAATTGGATTGAAACACTCAAAACCTGATACGCCATATTAATAAACAATTTAGTGTACACTAGTTACCTGAGCGCGACGTAGCAAACTAGTAGTGCTCCTCCGGCGGCGAACACTCTCGCCACGGATGAGTGGAACAGCTGTATGGCGACCCACGCGCCCCCGCCGGCGCCGCACATGCAGCAAACAGCCAGCACTGTGCGAGCCCAGTGCGCCCAAGTAAACGCGCGATCCCATTCCACTCTACAACATAAAAACACACAAGTTTAAGAAATCTTTTCTAATTTTCTTTTAATTTTGACCACCAAGTAGCGAAGCAGTAGTACATGGACGTATATGAAGTCGAAGGACTTGGTTCGTTTTCCAGTTCCCAGGTGTCGCAGAGACGGGGCGGTTCAAATTCAAAATTTTTTGTTTTCAAATTGTTTTCTTAAAATACTTTCGAATCATCAAGTGAATTAACTACAACTACCTTTACAAAATAATTACAATACTATTTTATTGCGTGCGTCTAATTATAATATTATAGTGAATCGACTTACAAATACATGTTTTGTATTGGAACATAAAATAAACGAGATTTACAATGTAAATAAACAAGATTTATAATGTTATTTAAATTTAAAAAATAAATTTGATTTAAAAAAAACAAAATCCAAGGAATATTTCAATTGCCTATTGTTTATTTACTAATTTCTTCCACTTTAGTCTATATTTACCTTTTTTAACATAAAGTATTCATTTACAGAGTTAAAGCATTTATGTAATAACCATTTAAGTATTTTTTTCTTAAATTGATAGGTTGACAGTTCTTTAATACGTCTCCGAACCTTAGGTAGACTTAGAATATTAAATTTTATGAATTACACGCCTCTAAAGTTCCTACACCACAAATCGCTCTTATCCCTTTTTTTGCATTAGGATAAACGATTTACTTCAACTGAATTTCCTCACATTATAACTCCATGTCCATAAGTCAAGGCAAAATAACAATGATATGCCATCAAAGCATCATTTTTAATAATATGAAGTTGAAAAATATAGAAGATTAACTACAGAGTTACTTGCCGGCTCTTCGCGGTAGTAAAATCATTCCGAACCGGTGGTAAAGTATATAAAATTAATAACTAAACTTACGATTCAAAAGTGCTGTTTAAAAGTCTACCTACTTGAGTAAAAAATACTTTTAGTTTGAGTATATTTGATATTTTTATTTATAACACTTAGGTGGCAAACAAGCTTGCGGGCGGCCTGATGGTAAGCGGTCACCGCGGTCTACGGATGCTTTCAACACCAGGGGCATCACTCGCGCGTTGCCAACCCTTAAAATAATAATTTCTTTCTTGAAAAACCCCATACTGTAGTCCTTAGGAAAAACCTTAGCAGGAGCCAATTGTTAAAGTTGATCTTGTAAAAAATGATCTTACTTGTTTGTCTCCTGCACTATGTAAGGAGTGTTGCACACCTTGCATTTTAGCCCGTCAGGAGTCGATGCACTCTGAAAAATAATTAATAAATAAATTTACCAAACTACATATTATAAATCGGTGTTAAATGAGAATTACGTAATTTAGGGGCACTTGTTTACGTCTTGCATTCGGTTTTTTTCATTTATTTAATTATATATATATATATATATATACTTCATTGCGCATAAACAAAGAACACACTATTAAAATAAGCAAAAAGATGACAAATTGGCGGTTAATTATTTATTTTTATTTTATGAAAAGAAATAATAAATGTTTACCAAAATATAAATCCTATTTTGTTTTAAAATATTAACTAAATATTTACTTTTGTTACAATAATAGCATGTGTTTGCTTGGTTGATACTGAGTTATTGACTCATCCTGCCCCAATAGTCAACCAACCCCAGTCTGCCCTATGTGTGTTTGTCCACGTATTTCTCAACAACTACAAAAGATATTGTTCAATTCTTCTAATAAATAATTAATTAAAAACAAAATTATTAAGACATTTTTGTTCAATTAACCCTTAGTGTTGCTTGCTATAAAATTTTTATTGTTTTATTTTTATAATAATTTTATTTCCTTTTTTGTCATCAGATTCTGGTTTACCTATAGTACTGAGCACGCATTAAAATTGATAACTGGACAGCACATTTCCTAGCTAGCTGTGAAAATGATCGTAAAAGTGTGACAGAGATGAAGCGAACCTGTGATCTTTTTCTAACAAACAATTTGGCGGACGGTGATACAAAAGAGACCACAGGGTGTTTTCTAATGGATGGCCAATTTTTTGAGGTTATTGTAGTGCATAGGACAGATTACACTCGAAGTATATGTAAACACTGAGCACGACGTACCAACCCACGTACAATGTAGCGCCAATGTGGCTGACCGTGCGTTAACTCAGTTAAAAAACATAGTATTTGCTATGCCGCTGTCAGTGCTACCTGGGGTAACCCAAGTTAGGTTTATAAATCTCAGTGAGATAAGACATGGTTGAAACATAATATACATTTTCATCACATTTACTCGTAAACAGCGTCATTACGGCTTTGTAAATTTTTCTTTTCTTAAGACGAAGTGGGTTTATAGAACCCACGGGCGTGTCACGTTATTACATTCAACGGCACTGCTCGCCATCGTACATGTACCTACATAAGTACATAAACGAATTTTACGACAGGAAGATACATCACAATTGAATGTACGGGAAACTTCTAGAACAAAAGCGGCGGAGTGAATGATACTAAGACGTGTAAATCGTCGTCGGAGAAACTAAAATAGAAGGGGCCTCACTCTGCCCAAATGAAAAATCAGAGGTCAACAAACTTGGAAGGATCAGCTGGCCGTACCGGAAAGTGACCCGATACTTCGTACCTAAGCAATATCAGCTGGCGGCGAAGGACAGCGACCCCGAGTTCCAGGCGCAACCCTGATCAGCTGGCTATGGTAGCAAGGATCATAGGCTCAGACATCCACGTTGCCTAGGTGACAATTCTCTGATTCGTCAAGACGTGATATCAGTCAATCCTAGGCTGACCTAAATCTCCAATATAAAGTGCCATTAGGTAGTGAATAAAAAAAGGTAATAAACCATTGTAAAGTGTTAAGTTAATCTAAGTCTTATAATAGAATTATATTTTAGATATATTTGTTACTAGGAAAACATTTAATAAATATTATTATACCTACATAATATTTTTATAAAGTGTCTGTTCCAAAATACTAGCAACTTGAATATAGGCGAGAATCGAACCCACTATTATCTCATTCCTATATTCAAATTTGACGGCCAAGGGGTTGAGTCATGCTGACTAAGTGATAGCTAGCCGAGGCTTGGGTTCGAATCCCAAACTGAACCGTTACAGGCGATATGATTCATTATGTCATTGAAGGCACCCCGTGCGCTTTACTTGTACGATTTATCCAGTAGTTCCCAAAGTGGTCCACGGGAGACTTGACGGGGGTCTACTTTGGTGTGAAAAAATGGGGGTTCACAATTCATAAGCGGGGGTCCACGAAAATTTATCTTCTTTCGATAGTGAAGAACAAAAAAGGTTGGCTTGAATTCGCCTATCAATGTAATACAATATTTTAAGAAGTTCACCGTCTGTTACTTGTAAAAACTTGCATATTCCATATTAAGATATAGAGCAAATTTACATGGTAAGATCTAATCTTCACATTTTGTGTCGAGTTTTAGGAATGTAGCTGCAGCGGTCCACTGGAACCAGCTAAATATTAAAAATGGTCTCTGAGAAAAAAAAAACTCTGGGAACCTCTGCGGCTCGATTCCGTATGACAGGTAACAATTCTCGTTTGAAATCTATAGAAATAAGATATACATTGCGCATTTGAAATGACGTGTGAAATTCATCGATTGTGGCAAAACCGCAATGTATATCGTAGTTTTTTCAAAAAAGGTTAGCAATCTTTTACGGAATCAACCCGCTGGATTAAACTATACGTAGACTTTACGTACGGTTTTTATCCATTCTATCAAGTATCCACAAAAGTGCCATCTGTAGTTTAAGGTATGAACTACGCGCCAAACAAGCAATTATAGTATAACATTTTTCTGAGTAGGTGGTTATAAATGAAAACTACAGTCGCCATATTGAAATGGTGTGAACTTATAACGACACTAGCGACCAAAAAGTTTTAACTTCAGCCAAAACTTTTTAATTCAAAAATTCTCTAAATATCGCTAAATGGCTTGGCTACACTTTTGTTCCCACCATTTTTATTTTGGTGAGTTTCTTTATTTACAACTTACAAATGAAATAAAAAATGTCTTCATTGTCAGATGAGTTTAATATAAAAGCGATACCGCCAGATATTGTTAACGGGGCTCAAGAAATAAATTTAAACCTGTTACTACCGAAGCCTAAAGACAAGTAGGTACTTAACCGCATACGTTAGTTTTACCTGGAGAAACAAGAAAAAAACGAGTTCGTTTTTAAAGAATGTCCTATTAGCTTACTTTGGGGAAATTGCCGAAAAATACAAAACTTCATCCCTATGGGCAATATACTCTATGTTGAGATAATGCTCTATTTTCAATTCCAATAATTTCATCAATATTGAACCTATATAAAATTAACAGCATTTTTGAAAAGGAAGTCAGATGGGTATACGAGTAAAAAATCGAAGGTACTTACGGTAAAAAATATAGAAAAAACTATTAATAAAGCTCCTGACGACAAATATTTACGCACTAACTTGAAAAACTTTAGTTGTGTTATAAAAAAATGTTAATTATTTTTTTGAATAATAATAAATAAGTAGGTATGTAATTAAGTGTAACACGGGCGGTACGGAAATTACAAACATGACTCATTAACCTTTTTTTTTTTTTCTGTCTGACTATGCAGTCGGCTGATGCAGCCATTACTGCTCCACCGGGCTTTTAGGGAGAGACTCTGAAGGAGTCTCAGCCCATATGGCGCCAAACGCTCAAGTATCTTAATATGGAATATGCAAGTTTGATCGCCACGCCAGCGCTGATCCTTCCAAGTTTGTTGACCTCTAATTTTTCATTTGGGCAGAGTGAGGCCCCTTTCTTCGACGACGATTTCAAAAATACTGCCCTAGCGCTTTTTTTTTTTTTTTTCTGAGCTGACTATGCAGTTGGCTGTTGCAGCCATTACTGCTTCACGAGGCTTTTTGGGGCGAGACTCTGAAGGAGCCTCAGCCCATATAGCGCCCAACGCTCAAGGGCTCCCCGAGGGGGAAGTCACGGCTTGGGTTGTCGCACTTGGGGACGTCCCTTCGACCAGTGTGAGCCTCGAACCGAAGGTGAGTCAGCGCCAGGAGGGGAGTTCCCCGTTACGCCGTTGCGATTGCGAGAGAGTGGGGGCGAGAAGCGCTACTACGTTACCGTTAGAACGTGCCAAGGCCGCCTAACAATAGTTTTTCGACCGTGCTGAGGTCGGTCGGGGGGATGGTAGGTTGTGGATTGCCCAATTAATCGATTCTTAATAGGCTCTAGTTAGTAATTTTCTCCCTACCGCCCTAAATACACAATGTTTGTCTAAACTAAAAATTATAATATATATAAATATATATACACAGATATGAAATAAAGTAGAATACGAACATTACTGTACGAATGCATCCTACATACCTCAACAAGCCACCGGCGCAAACAATCGTGATGTACCGCCGACACGTCACCAGTACAGCGGCAGGGACGAATCAGGGGCTCCTGGCGAGAGCTGTCGTAGCAGATCCAACAGTCTCCTGACGACCCTAAGCTGTCGACCAGAGAGTCAGTCTCCACATTCTGTTAAAACCATATATTCATTTGTCATTTAAAACTATGAAAATAATTTACGGTTCAAAAAATAAATATATACATACAATAAAGTCAGCCTATGTTTTAGGGAATAGTTCATTTATACAGTTCAATAAATACAGCTATTTTACATAGGAAAGGCTATACATTAGGAGCAACTGAATAATAATTCTTTGTGATCAAAGCTCTGCTACAAATTTGAATGTTTAAAGACAGAACTAGTAAAAGTTACTTTTAACTTATTTTAGTTTGTGTAAAAGAAAAATTTATATTGTATTTGTCCAAAGAAACATAGGCCAAAGTAAAATGTAAAATACCACAGTAAAGTTGCGTGCAGTATATTCACTGTCCATCGGTCTCTAGTGAGTTACTGCTCGTAAATAACACGCAAACATTTGTGCGTGTACACACGTCTTTTTTTTGTATTGTTAGTGGTCACGAATCATGCCATTTTCATATTAAGATGTGATAATCCTTAAACTTCATGTTTATTTTTATAAAATAATTTAAAAAAAAATTGCTCATACCTACACTCCTGGATCGACACCGCAAGTTTAACCTAACTCGCCTAAGATTGCCTAATAAGAGGTACCTAATAAGTCAAAAACGCGACTGTATTCTAAGACATACATAAATATACAGCACTCAACACCTATATATTACTTATAGAAAAAAATATAACACCAATTAAAACCCTTAAAAACACTACAAATTAAATCTGACTAATCTTTAAAAAAAACAAGAAAATAATAGAAATTAGACCTTGAAAGAGTGACGGCAACTTACCAGTGTACGAATAGCTGCCTCACAATCCTTTACGGCTTTGTTTAAAGACCTGGATTTTATAATCCACACCAAAACGAAGAGCCACAAAGACCAACGCCAATATTTGACCACCTCGAACACGTAGCGCGCCTTTTGTCGCCAGTTCAATTGGCGAAATTGCACCGACTTCTGTACACCGATTGATTGGAGATAAATAAAGAAGTTTTTTTAAAAGGCAACCCAAAGATCAACACAAAGATATCCAGCAAAACTAACATCAAAACTGACACGAGTATTGACTTACATTTATGATGCATGGTCTAGGACAAAAAATATATATGTAGCATTAATTTTTTTTTATGCAATTTACAAATAATTCGTTGTGTAAGTTTAAAGTTTTTTATTATTTTGCACACAGCGAACGATAAAAACATAGAAGTCCAATGAGTGATCCAACTGGCCAATCGAAATGTATGCTGTAAAAAAGTATGCTCTGCTTTTCATTAGTGACTGCGTGAACGCGGCCGCGAGGACTTGTATCATACTCAGATTAAAGTGATTGTGATGACAAATGACAAAAAACACATCAAAGTTAAATATGCAGTCTTAAAAACATAAAAACACACGTATAATTTGGCCAATTTTCCGCTACGTTTGAACAGTTTCATTTCCATATTTATAATTGTTCGCTGTTTGCACATATTTTTATTTATATCATCAGTGTTAAAACAATAAATGTGCTTTTACACTTTCTTGTCGTGACACAGTATTTACAGGTATTTTGTCACATCTCGATATCTCTAAAGTTTTATTGTTATTTAAAAGAAATTTAATTATTATTGTAAAACAAATATTACGATTTCTTTAATATTGAAAAACTTAACTATCAAATGCCTTATTCAATATAAAAACCAAAGAATTTTCAGATATATACGCATATCATTTAGCTGGATCTCTAAAGTGCCTTTATATACCCCACAAACAAAAAGCTGATTATATGGATTAAAGCATTTAAAGCTGAAGATAAGACGTTCTTCTTAAGCCAAACATAGTTAAAAGGTGAATACGGTGAAGACTTAGCAACCATTACCATGACAGACAAACACTGACGGCTTCGTATCTGCACCACAAAATCTCCATAAAAGATTCTTTCTCTCTGCATCTTCTTTATTGGGAAGGAACCTCGAGCATACGCAGTATTCTTAATACTTCACTACGTAAAGATAGTCTTCTATACTCTTTAGCGAACGACTTACATTTTAAATTAAAATTTAACAAATAAATAAATACATATTTTTTGGACATCACACAAATCGCTGATAAATAAATAAATATAGTTCTTTTTTTCTTTTTTCATTAATTTTAAAATGATTTTATCACTATCCTGTTCGAAGTTCAGAAGCACTTGTCACAAATAAACTTAGCTGTGTTTTCTTAAACATAAACAAGGATAAGTAAAGTGTTCAGTTTTGTTATCGTCGAACATTATCTCAGAATAACATATGAAGTTTTCACTTTAAACATGATAAATTAAGTAACGGGCAACGTATCGGCGATAGTGATACTTAGAAGTAAAAACAATGACAGTGTCGAAGCAAATTATCATTTTAACAAAGAGAGACACAGATGTAGTTCTTTACTATCATTGGAACTCTACGTTAATGTGTACCTTTGTTATTATTGCACTAGCTTATTTCTGTTTCTGGTTTTACAATATACAAATTGTCATGAAAATTCTAACTCCAATTTTGCCTCTACCGGATGACTTACATGGAAATACACAAAGAATTATGTCACTCTTAATTTTCAATCAAAAGTCAAATACCAATTTTTGGGCTTTTATATTTAAAAACTCATGGATTTTCATACCAACTTTATTTAAGATTTGTGCACAATTTCAAGTCTTTAGACCCTGTAGTTTGAGCTGTGCGTTGATATATCAGTCAAGACGTCAATATATTTTAGATTAACGACCACATTGAATATACTTAATTTATTTTTAAATATGATGTTTATCTATCTGTGTACTTTTATATTTTTTCTGAAATAGTATATATTTATTATGTATATATTAAAAAATAATTAAAGGTAGTCCTTGAAATATGCACACCTTACATATTTTTTTTTCTTTTGATAATTTCTCTAGCGCTTAGTTAGCGATAAGACCGCCTTATTGTACACACTATTTTATATTTCGTAATGTATATGTCTTATTTACTGTGCAATAAAGAATCCATACTAATATTATAAATGCGAAAGTAACTCTATCTGTCTGTTACCTCTTCACGCTTAAACCACTGTACGGATTTAGATGAAATTTGGTATTGAGATAATCTGAATCTTGGGAAAGGATAAAGGCCACCTAAAAACGTCAAGTGTGAGTCGGTTATTCTCCTACGTATATTTCTTCTGTACGTGTGTTTGTCACCTAACTCCACCTAAACGGCTGGAACGATTTGGCTGAAACTTTGTGTGAATATATCAATGGGTCCCTGAAAGGTTTGAAAACACAATAATGGACCCGGCAGATGGCGCTGCAGTCGGTGTGTCACTGATCTTATACTAATATTATAAATGCGAAAGTAGCTCTGTCTGCCTGTCTCTTTGTTGCCTATTCACGCTTAAACCGCTGTACCAAATCAAAATTTGGCCTATTAATTTCATCTTAATTGGTACAGCGGTTTAAGCATTAAAAGGTAACAGGACAGGGTTACTTTCGTATTTATAATATTACTATGGATATCGTAGAGGTATCGGTAGATAAAAGGGCTGGTTTACTTTATACATCTGTCTTAATTGTTTTCCTATCCAAAGAAATACCACAGATAGTCTTCTCGGTATACCTCCCAACAACTGCAGTTTAGATATAAAGTATATTATTGATAACCTAGGGCTTTTTGTAATAAATTTGTTTATGACGTAGGGTTATTCATTTGTAACATGTTATTTACATGTTCCTAAATAGATGATTTTTGATTATGATTATATAACTGAAATTGATACTTTATATTCGCCAATATTGAAAATCAATTTTAGTACTTGGATAAATCCAGAAAGCCAGGGGCAAGCTAAATTTCAAAAAATGTAAAAAAAATATATTTGCTATTTTTTTACCGAACCGGGCGCAGATACTTAAGAGGCAGTACTACGTGACAGTAAAAACAAGGATAACGCGATATGTATATGTCACCGTAAAATTTTAAATAACGTTAGGTTATAATCTATCTAGTGAGATTGTATACTATGAAACAAAATGAGGCAGAAATGGCACTGTATAAATCTTTTTGGGTGGGTTAGGTTCAGTTTCTCTTGTGATCACGTAGATGCGAAGCGAGCGAAGCGAGCGGAGCGATCGAATCAAGGTTTATATAATCTAAAAAATACACTTTATAATATTTCTTGTTCTATAGTATAAAATCCAACTATATGGATTATAACCTAACGTTATTTACAATTTTACGGTGACATATATAAGCGGGCGTGAGTAGTGCAGGTACATAGCAATTCACAGATTTTTTCGTTGAAATAAATTAATAGTCTATTATTGTTTTTAAAAAAAGGCGTTCAGCGGTAAAAGTACTAGCACGGCTATTCTTTAGCAAAGTTGTTATAGCATTTAGAACTTTGAAGATTTCTATGCCAAAACTTAAAAAAAAACAATGAAAAGGGGTCAATTTAGGATTTTTTTCTATCGAACAAACGTTCATTAATCGTGTTTTCACGTTTTTCAGGGTTTGCACTATATCCCGAAGAACGAAGACATTAAAATTTTAGTCGGATCTGTTCAGCGGATCCGTAGAAACATTTCCCAAAAAAAATTGTATTTTGGTAGTACTGCCTCTTAATAAGTTTTTTTAAACTATTTTGCGGATTGAGCTGATTTGTTAAAAACCCAGTAAATAGTCTTAGTGATAGTCAGTATTTATTTACAATATAAAATTAATTATTTTTTAGCGTTTTCTAGCGTATTTTATTTTAAATTTAAAATAAAAAAAGTTTGCAACTAAAGCGATAACCTTGTATGATACTTTTCTATTTACTTAATTGTAAGAGAAACAACTGAATGAACTACAACATATATAGGTATATTGCGAAGGCCGAAGGTGGTTGGTGAAAGGAGTCTATGCCCCACATTATGATGTGGGGATTATCTAGCCATGGTGTAAACCCTTCTCGGTATTTATATCGACCAAATATACAGTTCAACGAAACTTCTCTGACCTGGTGTCTGTCGCTAGTGTCGCCTAAGTTGACAGTATTTTAATATGTCGACTTTAGTTTTGATGTTTGACCACTGGTTCAGACAAGTTTGTTGCCCTGTAGTACGTAGGTATGTACATACATTAAAATACTTTCATGGGTAGGGTACATATGTGAAAATAAAGCTGACCCCAACGGACACACAATTTGGAGATTAAGCGAAAATGGTTATGGGTTTAGAAGAAGTTGATTAGTGATGGTAGAAAAAAAATACTTACTGTGAAAGGACATAATATAAAAGTGAAGATGAAAAAACAGAGTAGATAAGGAAGTTAACGATAGAGGTGTGGTAGAAAAAAGGGGAAAAGGACTTGAAAACATTAAAGATATCAAAAAAAAATCATCCCGAGCCAAGACAGCGAGAAGTAATTATATAATCTTACCTTAGAGTCTTGATGGTGAGCTAGCAAGTCTGCGAGCTTGGCATCGTCGAGCTGTTTGGAGAGTAGGCGCCTAGGGTTCAGGATCCAAAGCCGCTCTGGTGCCATGGAGTTCCAGAGAACGCATGGAAACCATAGCGCGACACCGATCTCAGCCAGGCGGAACACAACGTCGTGCCAGTTCCTAGATACTACTGGTACTCTGAAAATAACGTTGGTCTCGTCAATATTTTTTGATATCTTAATTATATCAATTATAAACTAAATAATGTTTACTTTAGTTAGTTCCTAGTTACTTTCACTAACACTAATTAGTGACCACCATTTCTGTAGAATATTATCTGTAGATAAAAACTTATAATGAGATGTTTGGGCAGCCTAGTTGGTAGTGTAGCCGACTGCTTAAATATTTGTTTTATTTTAATTTAATTATTTATTTTTAAAGTGACTATGTAACTAAATATTCTGGGAATATTTTAACGTAGGGTTTCTGCTCGAGAATTCCGTCTTGGTTCGAGACGAGAAAAAAAACCCGTGCCTCGAGAGGCACTAATTCGAAGTATTCGAGGCAAGTTTTTTCGCGTAAAATTGTCCGCACTCACTGCGACTACTGCGAGCAAGTTGTTTCACTCACACCCACACACACACACACACACACACACACACACACACACACACACACACACACACAAACACACACACACAAACTAATGATCTTGATCAGTGCTCAAGCTATTAAAATAATTTTGAACGACTGATATTGAATTTTTTATAGAATCAGATTCAAACTCTTAGTGATCTGTTGCTATTAGTTTATTGTAATAGTTATTTAAGGAGCTTTCTATGTTTTGATATCGATCAAAGATAAAGCTGCAAAATACCAGACTGATTAAAGAATTACTGTTAGTTACTTAATACTGTTACCTTCTACAAATTAGTAGAGCCTAATCATTTTATTAAGTTTTTCTTGTAATGTCTCGAAGATTACTTATCATATTATGTAGATTGACGTAAATTTTTAATAGAAATTCTTGAGGTTTTTGTGGTACCGTACCACCCTTAGTTATCTGTTAACATTAGTTATTTAAGATTTTATTATTGTGATGTTTCTGTAAGAAGATTTTTATATATAATTTCAATGATTTAATAGTTAGAGCCAATAAATACCAATATTATATTATTATTTAGATTATTGGTAGAGCAACAGGTTGATTGACGAGGAAATTTGCCGACGAACTAAGGTTATCGACATAGCTAAATCTGTTGGCAAGCTGAAGTGGCAATGGGCAGGCCACATCGCTTGTCGAACCGATAACTGATGGGAGAGAAAGGTTCTCGAGTGGCGACCACGGATTGGAAGACGCAGCGTGGGTCTGCCTCCTACCAGGTGGACAGACGATCCGATCGGAGCCGCAGAAAGCGGATCGGCGCGGGCGGCGCAGGACCGGCATTGGTGGAGACATGTGGGGGAGGCCTACTTCAGCAGTGGACATCTTTCGGCTATAATGAACGAACGAACGAATAGGTTGATATTAAAGTTTTTTATTTCAAGATGATTAAGACATACGCAGATTTTAAGTGTTCCTTATTCTTCTAAGTATTAAGATTTGTTTATTATGTGTTAGAAGATTTTTATGTTTCGTTTCTTTTAAGTAATTGCAAAAAGTGCAAATTTAATACTTAAAATATGTTCCTTTCGTGATTATTTTGAGATTTTTCTTTAAATTTTATTACCAATTATAAGTATTCTTTCAAAGCTTCGAGACTCGAGAATTTGCGCCCCTCGACAACGAAAATAGTTCGAGAAATCAGAAACCCTAATTTTAAGCGTCTATCTGTTGCCGTTATCAAAATATCGAGCAAAAAATCGCGTTTGTAAAAGATTAATGTACTAGGACTTTATAAGTCACTAGGAATAAATACACAATAGCTTATGATAAAAATATACTGACACGGTTGTTACACCACCAGTAATGTTACTTCATAAAAACACTGGGAAAAGTTTAAATTGCATTCTAAAAAAGGAACAGAAAGGATATCGATTCTGGATTGCTAATTAAAAAAAACTTTTCTATACAGGAAAGCTCCAGTAAAAACCTATACTAATTTCTTTGCATGGTCTGTTTTGAAAGTAGCTTATTAAAAGTCTATTTTCTTTTCCCTGCGTTTTTGACTGAAACTCTGTACAAGTCTTGGCCGTGAGGCTTGTTGTTGTGTGCGTGCTGGATTTGTTATAAACGGTCTTACTTTCGGTTTGTTCTTTTAACTCTATTCAATCAGCAAAGGCTTATTTACACGGCCTCGACAGCAATATACTATTATTTACCTTTTTAATACAGAATCGTAGTAGGTAAACTTTTAAGCAAGTCTCTTATTTACCACTAATTTATAGCTACCAAAGTATTCCTTAGCAAATCACCTATTACCGCACACACACACACACTTTAACATATAAAAAAAATCTACACACTGTCTTAGCAGATATCTCATTTAATTTATACAAAAATAAATAAAATATGGTAAGCTGTGTTGTATTACACCAACATTATATATATTACATGGCACACATTTTTATACATTTAAAAAATACGCGGTAACAATGTAAATAAATTAACTCATTTTATTTTTGTGCTTCGCGAGCGTGATCGGGAAACGACCCGAATAACTGAGGTATTATAAACTGTTTATGTTTTTTCTCGAACTCGCTGCACAATAAGATAAGACGTAAATTATTTTTTTAAACAAAAGAACAATGGCCCAAATAGAGTTACCAGATGAAAAATTTTAAAGTGAGAATTTGTTGCAATTTTAGTTTTTTTACTTTACTTACTTACTTTTTAATATTTAATCTTTTAAATATGACAACGTGCGAAGCATTTCATTTAACTATGATTTAAGAAAAAAGCTTCAATAATAAATAAGGTATCACCGCAAAATAAATATGATACAACTGATTAAGTAGTGGATAGATTAATAAGTGCTGATTTGATAACCAAAGTTATATATTTTTTTTATAACTTTTCAACAAATCTACGTTATTTTATTAAGTATTCTAAAAATCCTGAGATTTTCAAAATCAGGCCGTAACCCTGAAAATAATGTAAAAATCCTGAGATCTTAGGACAAATCCTCAGATATGGTAACCCCAGGACGAAACAATATCGAAAGGCGAAAATTGCGAGACGAATATAATCTTTGTTTTTTTTTTGCTTTGCTTATATGGTGATTTTTTACTTCTTTTTAGGGTTCTGTGACTCAACGCTTATAGTTTCTCCATATCTGGTGGCTCTGTGAGTAATGACCCGACTGTTGAATCGAGGGGCGTGGATTCGATTTCCGCACTAGACAAAACGTTTATTATTTGTGTTCGTCTTGAGAAACCTTATAGTTTCGCCATGTCCGTCCGTCTGTCTGTACGCGGCTTAGTTAAAAAACTACTAATACGAGAAAGCTGTAATTGGGCATACACATTGATCAAGCCGACAAAGTGGTAGAATAAAATCTTTGAAAAAAACATTTTTACCTCCCCTACACGTGAAGTAAGGAAGTTTTTTTTTTTCTCGTCTACCCCATCGTGTGGGGTATCGTTGGACAGGAATTCCAAAAATTAGGTTATGGATAGGAATTTGTAAATGAAAAAAAAAATTATGGTGGTAGTACATATAATGAATTTAAAAGGAAAACTGAAGTAATAGTTGACCAAGTTATAAAATGTACTTGGAAAAGTGAAATTTTCGTACAAATTCCATTAAAAGTTACTTATACGAAGTAGGTACATCTGTAAAACAGTTATAAAATATAAGTAAATGAACGATGTATAATTATAGAAAAATTAAACAATAACATTCTAAAGACTATTCTTCTTAAATTGATATCAATAGTTACATTCAAATGACGCATTGGACTAGCCGGCGCGCTTGGTGCAACATCGAATCGAGCCTGTGACAGGCAGCTGCGCTCATAAATGCGCATGTTGATCGGATGTCTCGAAGATGTAGAACGCATAGATAAGTTTTTCCCTTTGAAAGTTCAGTTTTTAATGATTTGATTATCATTTAAAAAACTTTAATTTCAAAACTACTACAACTTGGCCCTTAATAATAAATTTCAGTTAATTTTTCTTTAAAAGGTTGAACTTTTATTTTGCAATTTTAAAGTCGAATTTATTTAATTAAACATTTTAAACGTACATACTCGTAACGTACCTACATGGGTACCTAACTCAACTCCCTACCGATTCGCTTACTACAAGAAGGTTCAAAGCTCTAAGCTCTAAGTTATATCAGCAGCGGAGTGATCAAATCTATTTATACTACATACCTAAACATTATGTCCCGTCCCCCCCGTCCCCCCTCTCAGCGAAACCGTTGGATTTGGAAATATTTAAACATCCTCTAAAATATTGGTTTATGAGACTACTACCGAACCCTATATTGCGTGTGACCCGACACGCACTTGGCCGGTTTTTCGTTCTTGTATTAATTATCTATTATTACATATCTTGTATTATAGAAGCGAAAACAGAAATATTATTATAATACGTAATAATAAAAACGTAATTATTGGACGATACACGTGGCTAATAACGATTGGAGCCAAGTAAACCCGATTCAGCGTCACCGACCCGAGCGTGACAGTTCACTTTCGTTCACTGTTTAGAATAAAACTTAAAAAATTTAACTCATATATATATAAAGGAAATATGAAACTACAACACCCTTTTGGCTTACAGGAGCCTTATTGGCGGGGCAATCTAAAATTATTTAATGACTATTAGTAATTTACTTATCTGATAGATTGAAATTACTCACTTAGCCTTCCAAAACTCGCTGAGTGTCTCAGAAGCAAGAAACCCAGCGATGAGTATAAGCATCAGCGCCTGACTGATGAGCCCAAAACGCGACTGGTGAAGCTGCGAATGGTTCACAGAGCGAGGATCCACGCTGCCTCCGCCGTCAGACAAGTCTGCTACCACACCCTGGCGTCAAAAAACAAAATATTTAGGGAGTAAAATCCTTCAGTGGATGAAGGGTAAGATTTCAACATCTATTTTACTACAAGTTTTGTATTAAGATAACGCTCCTGACGCAAAATAGTTAGGTGCCTACAGGTTCAGACAGCATAAGACAGGCAGCCATATTGATACTTTCGATCATCTACAAACAGAGAGAGAGAGAGAGGGGGAAAGAGGGAAGAAGCGAAGGTATACAGAGGCGTATACTGAGTTACATAGGTTTTTTTTCCTTTAAATAAACCATAATATTCAAATGGACTACCTATGAAGGTTAAAAGGATACGATTTGCGGCGACTCGCAGCGGGCTTCATACAAACGAATTTCTCATTTATTTTTAACATTTACTGATTAATCACTGTGAAATTTCTTAGTCATAATCTCAAGCCGAATACCTATGTCTGTGGTTTTCCAAAATCTTTTTAAAATGTTTTTAACTAGAATTTTTTTTATAAAACCATTTGTATAAAAAACTAGAATCCTGTATAACTATAAAACTATAAAATTTAATAGAAAACTGGCACACTAAAGACCAAGATATTACTAGAACATGTCTTCAAGATTTCGTTGTGTTTGATCAGCAAGTGTCAAAAATATGTGAGAAATTCGTTTGTATGAAGCACGCTGAGTGGCGCTCCGAATCGTATTCTCTTAAAGATACAACCCTGCGACAGACAATTGGCATCCTTTAGGTAAGTTATCCTAACAATGTTAACAATTATAGGTGAACCTGTTTGGTGAACAGACGCTCTTGAACGTCTTCTCCATCGTCGGTTGCAGAAGGACCTGGTCTTGGCTCCACAATCGTGCACACTTTCGTCTGCTTCAGGAACTCGCCACGAAGCTACGTGCAATGACACGGTACATAAGTACAAACATTTGAACTCAATATCATGGACTTACGACTAACCTAGCTATACATATTACTTCGTAAGGACCAGCAATGCGATTGTCTAACTCTAATGGTAATCTTTATCAAGTCCATAACCATCTTTTAGAGCTTCCGAAAGCTTTTAGAGTCGATCGCGGGCGATATGTTAACAAGTATTATACAAAAATCCTATACTTTAATAACAGTGCCAAGAAAATAGTTAAATTACATATCAATTACAACGGAAGAAATATATAACAGAACATCCTTAACTGATTAATGTCAAATGACTTACAAGGCCTGTCAATCTAAACATTCATCAGAAGCAAATGACATGAGAGACGCGTTAAAACTAAAATGGGAAAAAAAATATCATATATTTAGTAGCCTGCCGCCGCAGGTAGCGAAAATCGGGCCTAGAATAAGTTGCTATGAAAAGGTTAAAGAATACATACCCAAAATATAGGTCAAGTGCGTGTCTTATACGCATTAAGAGAAGATTCCATAAAATAAGAATTATTGCAAATATATCGGAAAAACCTATAAATTTTCGTTAACAGTATTTTATAAAGCAATTATCGTGATTTTTTCAAGTTTGTAGAACACGTGGTTTAAACGTTAAACGAGGAACACTTTTTTTTATTTAAGTTACCTTGTAAAAATAAAAAAAAAAAATCTTATTTATATTTTATTACAATGTATAGCGGTTCATATTAGACACCTTCGTGCATTTTTTAAAAAAGATTCGAAGCAAATACGGCAAAATTGTAAGACTGTAGCATACAACCAAAAGGAGAGACTGACAGACTTGATGAAACTACAAAGATTCAGTCTTCAACGGACTTCAAAGATCGGAAGAATTTTAACATTTCTTTCAGTCAACCAAAAATCTGCTGCCAAATTATTTGTTTGTAGATTGCCAATCAACAGAATAAGTCTGCCTACCTCTTATGTAGATAATTAGATAGATTATATTAAAAACATGTCACTATTTGGTCAGGTTACGATGTTCATATAAACACCGTATCGCCACTGAGCAGACACGTTTAGAGCCCCTGTGATCCGAACACAAAGAACGGCAACAAACAGTCCATCCCTGTAAGGTAGTCTAACCCATTACCTAACAACAATACCACATTAAAGCCGTAAATGGGGCAGTGTTAATTTTTGTTATGGCCGATTCTTTTTCTTTGTTTATATAGATATGCATAGTTATTGTTTCCTTAATCGGTTGATATAATAATAAAAACAATTAAACATAATCGACTTCCTGTATCATTAAATTGAACACTAAACAAATTATAAAGTTAATAATAGGTACTTCATTATTTTCGATACTATTTTCGTGTTTTTTTTACAGTTTATTTTAGTGAAATATGAAAAAGCAGCCAAAAGTTAGCTAATAATGTATGTATGAACATCTTCACGGCTTTCAAACCCAAGAGGGGGTAACCAGTGTCTCAATGTAAATGCGAAGGACAACCTCTTTTCACCAACCACTTTAGTCCTGCATTCTTCTGGTAGCAGTGTATCTGTACCATAGACTTCGAGGTCTATAATCTATAAATAAGTAAGTCTGGATTGGATGGATCTTGTGCTTGTAATTTTGTAACCATTATCGTATTTTGTATGACACTTTACAGCTTTGCGATTCTCTTAAGAGATTAGACATCAGAAAAGAAAAGAAAAGAAATAATTTATTTAGCAATAAGCACAACACAAGTACATACTAAATAAATACTACTGTACTATTACTAAATAGATACTGTTTTGTTACGCCAAGCCAAAAAAGACCTCCAGTCAGTATGAAGCTGCAGCAGTAAAGCCACAGCACTGATTTTCAGTGAGGACCTAGGTGTTTGTCACAAAACATCAGTTTTTTGTAGTTAAAAGTTCTCATCCTTCGCTCTCATTCTTTTAATGATATGGTCTTGTAAATATAATATTACTGAGATGGATATTTATTAACTACTAGATTTTCCCAGCGGCCAACGCTTAATTCGGTTATCAGCGTAGAACTCCTTAATTATACTAAAAAAGTTTGCTATAGCAAGCTTGCACTTTTACTCAATCACGCTTCCACAACTGAAAGGATCAGGATGAAACTTGGCACACATATAGGTGAGGTGTAGAAATTGGACATAAGCTACTTTTTATCCCGAAAAATTCAAAAGTTCTCGCGGGAATAACTATCACTAAACCGAATAATTTATCAAGTTTAATTTATAGCTATGACTGTTGCTATAGTTAGTTTTTCGGGATGAAAAGTAGCTAATGTCCAATTTCTGGACCTCATCTATATGTGTGCCAAGTTTCATCCTGATCCTTTCAGTTGTTGAAGCGTGATTGAGTAACAATCATCCATCCATCCAGACATACTTTCACATTTATAATAATAGTAGGATAGAATGGGAGAACCTTGAAGTAGACTTCGACGCCATATATGAGGAAGAAGATGACAACGATAAAGAGTAACACCGCATAGCATCCGTTGAACACGTGCTGGTAGAAACTCTGCAACAAAAGTAATTAATAAAATAAACATCAAGCTATATAACTCTAAATAGTGTTTGTGGAAGAGCCACAGAGACAATACAAACACAAAGAAGACCTTGGCCTGAGGGTCTACCACTATTAATATTGTACCAGAATTCTATCGAAGATTTATACAAATTGTGTAACGCTTGATGATATGTTACAATTTTTTTTTCTGAACTGACTATGCAGTTGGCTGATGCAGCCATTACTGATCCACCGGGCTTTTGGGGCGAGACTCTGAAGGAGAAAGTGCAAGTTACTTGATCTTGTTCGACACATAAGTTGAACAACAGCAAGTTACATGATCTTGTTCGACACATAAGTTGAATTTCATTAGACCATGGATAGAGACGTACGGAATTATTGCAAATAAAAAACCTAAATTACGCATGTCGTTGTCGTGTTTTTATTTATTTTCAATTTTCGCAAAAATATCGCATTAATGAAATTAATTAATTATATTTGTTTCAACAGTTGTGCAAATTTTTAAAGCGAGTTTCACATTTGGTTGTTATGAAAGTCGATTAAATAATTAAGGATTGCTTGTTATCTAGTGCATTGACTATAAGTTGTAACAAAAAGTCAAAAAATGTAACCACAAAACGGTAAATACAAAAAAAATAATGTTAGCAAAATGTCATTATGGCATAAATTAACTAAAAAATATACAACAAAAACTCTCATAGTAATGTAAAACACATTGTGTAATGATTTTTAGTACATTAACATGCAAATCAATTAGCTTTCTGGCCTTATATCGCCCTCTTAATAAATATTATAAATTGATATCTAAACATTTGACTCTTCTACGATCCATTACGTATATATATTTATATTTTATTATTCAAATACATAGGTATCCCAATCTACCATTGAAAAGTTGATACAATCCATGAAAAACCGGCCAAGTGCGAGTCGGACTCGCGCTCAAAGGGTTCCGTACCATTATCTATAAAAACGGCAAATAAATCACGTTTGTTGTATGGGATCTTCCCTTAATTATTTGTTTTATTTTAATTTAATAATTTATTTTTAAGGTGAATATATTACTAAATTTTCTGCAAAAATGTTAAGCGTCTGCCTGTTGCCGTTATAAATATCAAGCAAAACGAGCAAACAAATCATGTTTGTTGTATGGAGCCCCCTTAAGTATTTATTTTATTCTGTTTTTTTATTTGTTGTTATAGCGGCAACAGAAATACATCATCTGTGAAAATTTCAACTGTCTAACTATCACGGTTCATGAGATACAGCCTGGTGACAAACGGACAGTCTTAGTAATAGGGTCCCGCTTTGTACCCTTTGGGTACGGAACCCTAATAAAAGGATGGTGAGTGTTATCAAAGCTATGAGGCAATACCTATTATTTAGAATTGAAAAATCATTTTAACGAGATTCTAATCTATTTTATTAGTGGTTACTCATTGTAAGTTTTATTTCTTTTTTCTCATGTATTGTGACCAAAATAAAGTTGTTCAACTTAAAAAATCGTTATCTAAATGAAGTATTAACAATTAATAAAATAAATAAATCTAAAAGTCATTATCTTCAAACACCTAAAACTGCCCGTTCTGTTGGTGACCTAATGTTTTTACCCACATGCGTATAAGTGAAAAGTTAAAAATCTATTTATGTTGTACATATTGTACTAGTACCTGGAGGACTCGTTTGCTCGTTTTTTTTTTTTAACAACGTCATCTATTGTCAATTAGCTTTAGTGTTGCTGTGTCGGTAAAAATAAGAGTATTACCTACTCGCCAATAGATGTCAGGAGTCATAGTTTTCGGTTTATTGCCTGTAAACACAGATAAAACGACGTTTTCTAAAAATGAAACCCAGCTAGATCGATTTATCGCCAGCGAAAACCCCTGCATACGAAATTTATGAAAATCGTTGGAACCGTTTCCGAGACTCAGATTATATATATATATACATGAATTGCTAGTATAAAGGTATTAAATAGAAGAGCCGATTAAGCTTTGTTGCAGGTACGACTACTCATCTAAAGTAAACTAAGGTAAACAATACACGGTCGGTAGATGTTCGTTTTTGGAGACATGAATTAAATCTACGCTTGATACTACTAAATAATTTAATGAAAGATTTGCCAAGACCCCCTCTCCCCCACGTGAATGGACGCCCTCAAACAAGCAAATCTTTAGGTTACCTTAAGTTTGAATATGTGAGTCAGGATCGACGTAAATATTACACTTAATTGTTATATTTGCTTAAGTACCCAAAAAAAAAACAGGCAAACTAACGGAGCGGGCACGTCACCGAACGTGAGAACCAAGTGCAGGTATGTACACATCTTATTTTTTTGTTTCTAAAGAAAACGTTAGTCACGATTATAACAAGCAGACATTGAAAAAACCCCACCCTTTTAAAAGTTGATTGCGTTTATCATATTTTTAGGTTTTATGAGCCAAATGACTATATATAGCGCCCCCTATGCTACATAAAAGCAAAATAAAAATAATTGACATGTTTGACTTTGTTTTTAGGAGGTTAATAACTTCTTTTTATTACCAACTAAGTGTTTCGATACATATTGTATACTCTTTAGCTAATTATCAAAGTATTGTATTATTACTTTAAATAGAAATTCTTGTCAGTTCTTTTTGGCAGAAATTAACATTATTTGTTTCATTTGAATAATAAAAAAAAAAAAAAAAAAAAATGTTTGATTTGATTATAAACAACAACGTCGGCAGTGGGCGGTGGAGGTTTTGATTTCACTTTGCGTCCTGAGTGATGAGGTTTGAGACCAGCGTGTGCCAATGAGTCTTTTTCTTAATTTCTCAAGTACTCGTACATTGATTATTCACACCACTGGCTTAGCGGTGACGAAACCGATGTCAAAAATAAAGGACATAAGTATGTGAAGTCCACAATCCGTACTGGGCCCGCGTGTGGACTATGGCTCAAATCACAACAATGGTGACGTATGAGGCTGATAGTGACAGCACGATAGTGACTGTTATACTATTTATTTTTAACTTGCTTATATTAAACGCTATACTTGAATAAAAGCTATTTATATTTGAGTACCATTAACGCTATATTTTAAACCTGTTTTTCGTATTAAGTTATTTCGCAAACAATTCCTAGTGACTTATAAAGTCCTAGTACAACATCAATCATACATATAAACAAAATCTTTACAGAATTAAATAAACATACGTTGAAATAATCTTTCTTCGTTTAAGACACCCTGAAGGTTAAAGTCTTAGGAGAAAATATATCATACATGCCATCTATGGCTAAATAATTATTACTTATTTCTAGGTATTTAAAACTAGTTTGCTAACTCGCGTTATTTTATTCTCTGTGATTCATTTAGCGTCGATTCGCGTTTTTATCAAAAATCCTCATCAAAATAGCAGCGTCAATATATTTAGCAAGCTAAATTTTTTAAAAATATCATGTTAATTTAAATAAAAAGAGCTATGCACTATTATTCCACGTTTGGCTGTTACGCTCTTTATATGAAAATCTTGATGGCGATCCAGATAAGGTGTAAAATTAATATTTATTTATAGGTTTATAGGTTTTGTAGACGCTGCGAATCCGCCACAGCTGGACAGTGTTTAAGAATTGGGCATATTCCTACAGAGTGGAGGAAAAAGTCGGACATCGGTTTCATCCCGATACGTCCAGTGGTTGAAGCGTGATTAAGATTAACAAACAGCCTAACTTTTAATTTAACTTTTAAATTTATAATATTAAGTAGGATAGCACATTAAAATAAAAATAAAAAATCATATTAATTGCTAGCAACTAGGTAGTACATGGTTGTTACTACTGAAATCTAAAAGTTCGAGTTTGTTTTCAAGTAAATACCTAAAAACCTCTTTGACGCTTACGTTCACTAATACTGAAAAGCACTTTGGTCTTTTGTCTCGCTCAAGTCACCTGTGATATTAGATAGCTGTGATTCAACCTGTCATATGCGGTGGGCGGATAAATCCTAAAATTTCTAGACAGGGTACCGGCTCTTAACCATTAAGGTATTAGTTATCGGTTTTGCAAATAAAATCAATCGAAAAAATACTTAATTTATAAATTTAAATATAGGAAGTCCTATACTTACTTTAATATATATATATATCTATAGCTATATAAACATGCATGTTGCCTTGTTTGTTTGTATTCATCCTATTGCGTTTAATATTGGATGAGTTTTTTCGAACCGCCATACAGGACGGTTTCTAAATTAGTGAATTGAGAGCGGAAAGCAGGTACAAGGAAAACACGAATAGGAATTAAATTAATAATATCCATCTTCTTACTAATATTATAAATGCGAAAGTAACTCTGTCAGTATGCCTATCTTTTTGTTACCTCTTCACGCTTAAACCGCTCTCTACCGATTAAGATGAAATTTGCCACGGAGATAGTTTAAGTCCCGGTAAAGGACATAGGGTACGTGAAAACGTCAAGTGTGAGTTGGTTTTTTCTGTAATTGAGAAGTTGCCGCTGAAATCCTACATCGATAGCAGAATTCAGGGCATGGGACCGCATGCAAAAGCTAGTTCAAACATAAATAATGATAGATAAAATAATAATAGGTAATAATTATCGATTATCAACATCGTCCCAGCTCTAGATCAGTTACTGTGACAGCTGTCACACAACACAAGTTTGGATTTTCAAAGTACTTATTACGGAAGTCATTATGAAAAACAACACACTTTTAAACATAAACACAGCTAAGCAAAACAATATATTATAATACAAACGACATATATGATCTCATCTTAATGAAGACAGATATTACAAAACAAATTGTTATTAGGCAATTTATAATTCGTAAAGTTTGTAACAAAACAACCATTATCAATATCTAAAAATCAGGTTTTAGATACAATATTTCCACTGAAACTAAATGAAATATATAAATAAAACTCGCTTACCTAGGCGTCTCTGTACGTAGCGACGTATATATAAAGAACTATCAGTATATTTTAAGTATAATTCTATGCACAAATAGCAAGTATATTATTTTATGATTTTGTTTAATAACATCGACCCGTCATAGTGTAATAATAATACAGGACGCAGGTATGATAATATTATTCATTAGGTTACACAAACTTTGGTCACTTTCAAACTATGCCAGTATAAGACAAGCCCCACACGTGCAGGGTTTTTACCTGGGTCTGATTACGCGAAGTCAGCAATACTAGAAACTATAGAATCCAGAGTAATTTGCTATCTTATTGATACACTAGAAGCTCAGTATAAATATTATAAATGCGAAAGTAACTCTGTATGTCTGTCTAATACCTCTTAACGCTTAAACCGCTGTACCTGCTATTAAGATAGTTTAGAGTCCTGACTTCTTCACCGATAACCGAATTTACGGCTAATACATAAGATATAATACATTACAGTGCGGTTTGAGAAAAAATAAAAAAACGAGTTGCACTCCGGGAGTGCCGGCAGAAGTGAAAACCTTTACACACGATTCGCGCTTAACACTCAAATATGTCACAAGACATGTCTTTGACATTGTTAAGAAATAATAATGTTTGTTTATTTACTTTTTTGACGTAGCATATTTGACATCGCAATCTGTCATAGAATTAAAATTCCATATCCAACCTCCCAGTACTACTCATAATCGCGAATACTAAAAATAAAAATTATAATATGCGTGGCATTAAGGTTTCCGTCTTACGAATTTCCACGATTAGGACACGTGACCTGACGCGAGTTTATCATTTTTTACCCATACCAAAAAAAGTGCACAACGCCGCTAAAGAAGTTTTCACTTCAAAAATCTGCACCGAACGCTTAGCTTGTGGAATCAGCCAATGGTTGGGGCCAAAGTTTTCTCTAAGAAATACAGTATGTGGTTCTTCAAGTTATTAGATTTTTTAATACATATATCCAACTGTTGCAAACCACACTTTATTATCAGCAGCATGGAACACCAGATCATTCAGTGTGCGCGAATACCTGTTCGCTGACTTTTTAGTGTAAATTGGATAGGCCGGGCTGTTTTTGTATGGGTTTGTGCAAAAAATATTTTAATAAATAAATGTACGTACATTATAATGTGTTATATTGTTTAGTTTTTTTTGCCGTTTTTATAGATAATGGTATAGAACCTTTTTTTTATTAAATTTTTAGTATTTTTGATTTAAATTTAAAACAAGTTTTTACCAATAACATCTAGTGCTTTTATTACACTAATTTGACAGTTCAAAGCTTGTGTCAAGTGTGTTGGAAAGTTTTCCCCCTTGCTACAATAGAACAGCTACAGATGGTAGGTTTACATAACAAAGCCTCGCTAGGTCAAGCTAAGGTACAGTGTCACAAACTTTTCTGCTCCGGTGTGTTCAAAAAAAGAAAACAACACGTACCATATTAAAATGCTGAAAACTACGCGACACTAGCGATCGAACACCGGATTAGGCAAGTTTTTGTCACTAATAAGCTGAATAATCTCCTCAAACGGTGTATACATTCGACATTTATTCATAAATGAGTTAAACGCATTTTGGCACAGCATAGTACAAACACTACAGTAGCATTATGCCACAGTAAAAAATTACCAAGTAGGTGTTTAACTAATTTTTGAAGTGAAAACTTCTTTAGCGGCGTTGTGCACTTTTTTTGGTATGGGTAAAAATGATAAACTCGCGTCAGGTCACGTGTCCTAATCGTGGAAATTCGTGAGACGGAAACCGTAATGCCACGCCTATTATAATTTTTAATTTTTTTTCTATTATATGTGTCTTAACGTCCCCCCCCTTTTTTTTTTTTTTTTTTGAAGTGAAAACTTCTTTAGCGGCCTTGTGCCTTGTGACATATTTGAGTGTTAAGCGCGAATCGTGTGTAAAGGTTTTCACTTCTGCCGGCACTCCCGGAGTGCAACTCGTTTTTTTTATTTTTTGTAAAAGGTTAGTGGGTCAAAGCAATGAAATTTCATTATTTTCTTAATTAATATTCTTGATACTACGTCCCATTTTAGTTTGGGCACACAATATCTTTACACCTTATATATATTGTCACGTAAGCACAAATTGCATACGAAATTGCTTGCAGCATGATACGCTTACGAGAAATTGGTCAAAATTTGCTCCGAAGAATTGACGCAGACCAGAAGTACAGACATAGTACAAGTTTTATAATATGCTTTTTAGCAGGCAAACTTTTGTAGTATAAGTTTTTTATATCCATCCATTCATCAGGAAGTGACATGAAATGAGTTTGAAATGAAATGAATTTATTGTGCATACCATCAATTACAAAGCAGATTTTTGGTGACCATGAACCTAAACTAGGATAACCTGTATTTTAGGAACCAGGGACCCTTCGACTTGTCAATTTTTAGATAATACAAAACAATAGTTTACTTTACAATAACTTGTGTAACCTTGGAACCTAAACTAGGTAAACCTGTATCTTAGGAACCTTGGTTAGTTAATTGTATACAAGAATTTTACTTAATTTAGTGTAGAATGATATACAATGTGTATGTTAAGAGTACTTAAGAGTGGGTAATTTAGGTAAGTTGTATTTTGGGAGCTTTAACTAGTCAGTTTAAAATTGAGCAGGGAATACAAGTGGTTGTGATTGAGTATAATGTATGTGTGATATATGTATGTAAAGAAGGGAAGGTAGGTTAATATGAACAAGCGGAAGAACATCTCGTGGCAAAGCAATGCGAACATATAATAGTTAAGGCTACTTATAATATAAGACAATAATATAAATTATATATGGTAAAAATTGTATTTTCCATAAGTAAAGATAGATAAGAAACAGTAAATAGTTAAATAGTTAAAGGTAAATAAATATTTGCACATAATTTTGAAATCTCCAGCTACTCTTCTGTTTGTAGTCCAATGTTATTAGTCATTGCGATAGGGTTTGTTTCAGAGTAACTTTATTTAAATTATGTATATGTAAAGTTGCATTAACCTTATTATAAATGTGTGTACTTAAAAATATTTTTTTGTCTTTGGGAAAAGGTAATTTTTTTGTTGCTAATTTTAAATATTTAATATTTCCATTGTGTTTCAAAATTAATTAAAGGTACTTTAGTATGTTGTAGCAAACATATTTTTTCAATGTTCAGTTGACGGACACTTAAACATTCAGCAACTCTGTGCAATTCAGAGGTAGAAAAGAGTTGTTTTGGTTTAGTAAACATTATTTCAAGGATTAAACGTTGTGATCGTTCCAGTTTTAATAAATGGGTTTTGGCGCAACCACGGAGTATAACAAGCCTATGGCCCGCATTATGTTAAGCGATCATCATAGCCTATGAACGGACGGAGCTGGGATGGTATGAGTAACCAATGAAATGAACCGGTTACCTACGTACAATGGCCGTGAGGTCATGAGGCTAAGTGCGGAAAACATAAGTCCAACTAACTAATGTTGTATTTTTATATTCACTAACCTTTCTCTGAGGGGAAGTGTCAGCAACGTTGGTGGTGAGCACCTCAGCCGCCAGCAGCGAGTAGCTGATCACATTAAAAGTGACGAAGGCCAGGAACGACTTCGACAGGAACCTTGGGCTCTCCCAGCGGATGTCGCGAAGGTGGAACACCTGGACAACAAAGACAGAAAATTTCATAAGCGCTACTTCCGCGGGTAAAAACTGAAAGTGATATTTATTGTACAGGGATTACATATTTTTGAGTTGCAGTTGGATAAGTACTTTGCTCAAAAAATTGATTATATGACATATATTTAGTTAAATAATTTACTTTTTATTTTATTATTGAATGATTACTTTTTATGAGCTGAAAAATAAAAATATGATTAACATTGTTTTCGATTTTTAAATATTTATCGTATTTCCGATGCTTGTTATGTAACTAAATAAAACATATAATTGTTTTGTTTATTTGTTCCAATTTCAATATGTCATAATTTTGATTTATTGATGTTTTTAGGAAACTAGCCCTATGGCACTGGCTATTCAATTTCTTTTTGTCAAACGTTTTTAGCGCAATAAACAATTGTTTGTTATTATAAATAATAAATCAATTAAACTACAGATTTCAGTAGCTTATTTTTCGCCCGCAAGTGCCTTAGAATGCTACCACGCCGTTCGCACAGCAAAAACAAATTTGGAAAATCCAAAAGTGCACGCCTCATAGCGGTCATTCACATTTAAAAAAAAATTCTAAAACAAAAATTCAAGTTTTTTAAAATAAAATAACAAATAAGGTGAGGAATAAGGTGAGGAAAAAATATACTATAAAATAAAAATAAAAAATATATATATAGATATACAGTATACAGTGGTATATTAGTTTTTTATAAATTATAATTAAACGACAGTACTTAGAACGCTAATATTAACTAGGAATCAGCACAGTGTAATACTTTATATATTAAAAACAAAAGTATTCCGGTAAGATGAATTTTTCGACCAATTTCTCTGCCACATACATGGTCACATAAACTTAGACTCACGGACGTCCAAGAATGATTAGTTTTAATGTTATTATTTATTATATTAAACAAATTAATTGTTTATAAAATGTACCATATGTGCTAGACAGATTACTTAACTTCATATTAGTGCACTCATATTATCCTGTGTTATATAAAAAAAAAAACATCATTTAAGTTTCGAAAGACTGGGTTTTTTGACATGTCGAGAGTATCAAGAATTCCCGGAAATAAACTCTAGTCAAGCGGTTTTTGTATAAAATGGCCTATCTAGGGGGCGTTCAAAAACCGGCTGAGTCTAGTAGAAATATGACTCGAACCTTGTCTACAACGAACCGAGTTCCAACCCTATGCCATTCAAAAACGTGTTGAGTCAAATGTTGTCTCAAGTAAACCCGAACCCTACACGGGTTCGACGCAGTTGGCGGCCGTATCTGATGAGAATATGCTAAATATAGAAATATTTGGCATATTATAGCCCTAAAAGAGGCGAAAAGCGGGAACACTGATTCGATACGACAGATTTAATTATGTTAAATAGCCATACAAAAACTTTTGGGGTAGAGTTTCGAAACCCGATGAAGACATTTTTAACTCAAGTAACTCGTTTCTGTACGCAGCCCAGGCTGTGTCCACGTATGAGATAGACGCGCCATCAGATGTTTTACATTGTATTGTGACGCATTTTTAAATGTTCAACAGTTTTTCAAACAACCAATTCTGATTGCAATGCTATCTTACTTGAAGTAATAAAAAAAAAACCGGCCAAGTGCGAGTCGGACTCGCGCACCGAGAGTTCCGTACAAACCTATAAAAATTTACGGTTTTCGCAATTTTTCCTTTATCTGTGCTATAAGACGTTGCTTCGTACCAAATTTTAAGTTCACGGGGAGTACCTTGTAGGTTTTGAATCCCTTGCGAGCTTCGAAAATTTGCGGAAATTTGCGGCATAAACGGCTGTATCTTTTGATTGCATTGGCTTAAAAGTTTGATTTTTTTCACAGCTTTAAGGGACAGTAGACCTGAGTATTTGATATAAATTTAAGCTTGATACCTCCACGCGTTCCTGAGAAAAAGGTTCTTGACAGACGGACGGATGGACGGACGGACAACAAATTGATCCTATAAGGTTTCCGTTTTTTCCTTTCGAGGTACGAAACCTTAAAAATATTCCGTAAACTGGATACGGCGATCACATGATTCGACAGCAATATAATTTCGCTCCATACCATGCCGACTAAATTGCCATTTAAATGTCATTAAATAAATACCTAAACATAATTTATGAAATAACCACCATGAGGAAAACACTTAAAAGTATTTATCTTAATACTTGTGAGTACTAACCTGTTAATAATACTAAAATGATATAATACTAGTTGTTGAACGTGACTTCACTCACAATATTATTGAATATTAAAGTAACGTATATTGAAAACAAGCTGGTGACAGTAAATAATAATAATAAATATTTTTGGACATTACACACAGCGCCGTCTGGCCCCAATGTAAGCAAAGCTTACGTTATAGATACCAGACAACGGTTGCAGATACATATATATTACTTTTTTTTTTGTAAATACATATTATACATAAATACATCCAGACTCAAGACAAACACAAAAGTTTTTATCACATAAATGTTTGTCCAGTGCGGGAATCGAACCCACACCCTCTGCGCAGCAGTCGGCCACACTACCAACTAGACTGCCAGGGAGTTGATTATTCGTGCAGTACAGCCACAGTCCGCCGCAATCTAGTGTCGACTTCAACTCCCCTCTATTACGTTCCTGTTACCGCTCGTCAAAAACACGCACACATATGCGCGTATACACATGTCATTTGTTTATGTTGTGTTAGTAGTCACGAGTAACGCGAATTTTGTATGAAGTGCCAAGGTGTGCTGAAGTGGCCGTAGGCTGGCCACGTCTGACGGAAGATCGATTGGCGATGTACCAGACGTGTCTTAGAGTCGCGCCATGGAAAACCCCTATGACCAGCATGAAGATATCGAATAACACAAATTTTACAAAGACGATTTAGATTAGATAATGACTTTACGAAAAAGTAAGTATAAAAAAGGCCCAGGAGTAGATAAGTATAAACAAACAAAATAGTGTAGTCGATGGAAAGAGAAAAGAGACCACGGGTTCGCTTTGTCTCTTTCTACAGGCTGGTCAATTTTGTGAGGCTATTACGCAGTTCATAAGACAAATAAAAGAACTCGAAGTCTATGGTAATAAATCATTGGGTGAAAAAACAGAAAACAGACAGCAATTTCTATAGCTAATCGATTTTGTTTAGTTAAACGATTGAAAGGGTTTTGAATCCAGTATTTATGTTTAGATGACAAACAAACAGGCAGATGAAGTTAATACTAATATAAATTTACAAGTATACATGTGTTAAGCCGCACTTAATTATACATAATGGACGTTTACCATTTTGAAACACTGGTAATTTTACATTTACCTACATATGCAAATAATGAATATTTTCCACGGGTTCGACAAAGATAGGGATTATATTATACTACTGGTAGCGTTGCCATACGTCCGGAATATTTCGGACAGGTCCGGAATATTATTATTATTATTATTATTATTATTATTATTATTATTATACTTTATTGCATCAACATAAAAAATTTAAAAACAAAACATATTTACAAATAGAGAAAAACAAAAGGCGGTCTTACCGCTTTAAAGCGATCTCTTCCAGACAACCTTTGGGTAGAGGAAATAATAAAGTTAAACACAGTATATTAGGTGTGTTTCGATACAGTTATTAAGAAGTATATATATAATACAATAATGCATATAAAATAAATAATTACACATAAATAACATATATGAATAATGTATGTATAAATATACATAAATAGAAGTACATATATAAATACACATGTATAATAAATATAATTATAATAGTACTACGTATAAGTAAATATATATAAACAAATATAGGTTGTGATGTTATTTTAGTTCTTCAAGTAATGAGCAATAATAAGATTTTTAAATATTGCCTTCGATTTTGCTCTTTTTATTTTTAAAGGTAAAGCGTTCCATAATCTAACAGCCTTTACAGTAAAAGAATCATTATAAAATTGTGAGGAATGCAAAGGAATTTTTAGCATCCAGCATGTAGTCTCTCGAAGAGAAGTATTTCCGATAAAATTAAAACGTTTCTTTAAGTATACTGGTGTGTTTGGATTGAACATGACGTTATGTAGAAGAAAGAGAACATGAGCATCCCGGCGAAGTCGAATTGGGAGCCACTTGAGCTTTGATCTGAATTCGGAAATATGGTCGTACTTACGTAGACCAAATATGTGTCTAATGCAGAAGTTTTGAAGTCGCTCAAGTTTATAAAGCTGTTGTCCGAATTTTGTTTCGAAAAATTGCAACGTGACTCAAATTTACGTTTCAAAAACGAATTATATATGTTTTGCTATATATAATCACACCCAACCAAAAGATTTTAATCTATATAATTGTATATGTCCTGTAACTAATACAAAATGTTTAGGCATAATAATTGATAAGACTCGTTTCGACCTTGAAATGACTACCAGCAGGGGAGTGAAAAAACTTATTTGGACATTTAAAACCCAGCGAAATATCGCAAATGAATTATTACATCAAATATACTTTGCTCTAGCTGAATCAGTTCTTACATACTGCATAACCGTCAGGGGAGGTGCGTCCAAAATGAGCTTTCTTTAGCTAGAGCGAGGTCAACGATGCTTAATTAAAATAATGTATTATATGCCAACATATCTGCCAACTACTAATAGTGAGAAAACTTTATATACTTACTTACAGCTGAGGAAACATAAATCTCTGCCATATGACTCTAACTTTAGTAAAAGAAGAGACTTCGTTGAAAAATGTGCTGATAAAACAACATTTGCTAGCCGGCAAATACAATAGACAGTCAGTCTTTTTATACAATAAATTTTAAACTTTACATATTTATCCATAACAAACATATCAACGAAAGAAAAATGTTAGTCTGTGGCTTAAAACCCTCAACTTTAATGATATGGAGGCTTTAATGGAAGTCATAACTTAAGAGAATACGATTCGCGTTGCCTCGCAGCAAACGAATTTTTCACTTATTTTTGACAACTACTAATCAAACATCATGAAATTTTGTAGACATGTTCCGGAAATAAATATCTAGGTCTGCAGTGTGCCAGTTTTCTATTAAATTGTACAGATTAGTGGTTATAAAGAATACTAGTTTTTTATACAAATGGTCTCAATTAAGATTTCAAGATAATAAAAACATTTTTCGGGATTTAGAAAAACCATAGACATAGGTGTATTCATCTTGAGATCATGTATACAATATCACGAGGTTTGATCAGTAATTGTCAAAAATACGTGGAAAATTCGTTTGTATGAAGCACGCCATCAAATTTTTTCTTTCTTTAAGAGAATACGATTCGCGGCGCCTCACAGCGGGCTTCATACAAACGAATTTCTCACTTATTTTTGACACTTGCTGATCAAACACCACGAAATTTTTGAGGACATGTTCTAGTTATAACTATCTAGGAGTGTGCCAGTTTTCTATCAAATTTTATAGTTCAAAAGTTATGCAGGATTCTAGTTTTTCATACCAATGGATTCAAAAAAATTTAAAAACAAATGAAAAATTCGTTTGTATGAAACCCGCTGCGAGGCGCCGCGAAGTGTATCCTCTTAATTACCTAACTTTGTAACCAATAAGTACTTCTACTACTACTTTGTAATAATAAGTTACGAAAGAGCGGGGCATCCTGGCACAAGTAATATTTACTGAAAAGGATATATCCAAATCACTAGATGTAATTTCGTGTAATTTACAAAATAAACATTTTTCAATTAATTGCGGAGGGAATTTTAAGCAGTCCGGAATTTTAAAAGTATTTCATCATTTTCGCTTTCGTTAACGTACGTGAGTACGTTACTATAATGTTATTAATGATATTCCAGATACCTAGCACACACACATATTTTTTTATTAAAATATATTAGTTTGTCAAAGAAAACAGCAATTGCCGTTGCCGTGGCAACGCTAGCGTGAATGTATACTTTTGTGTTATACTGTAAACAACCCTACAAGCGCTAAATAAACAATCGAAAAGGCGAGTCCGGAATTTTCAACAAATGTCAGGATTTATTTCCGGATATTTACTTGTATTATCGATTTGGTAACCCACTACTGGTGATGTTTCTCACAACTCTAAACATGAAGATATAGATTCCATACTTCAGAATACATAAGGATAAGTTGCTTATTTTCCAAATCCAGATACCACACATTTTTCATAAATAGGTGTAGTTTTATATTTAAAAAAAATGATTTGCTATCGTAGCATAGTCTTTTCTTTACACCTATAGACTGAACCCTTCCTTAAGAACACACAAAAAAAAACCTAGAACAAATGATATATATAAAACAGAGCTATAATATATAATACAGAACTATGACAAATGTATTATTTAGTACCTATTATACTGAGCTTGTATAAAATAATAAAAATAATGCTGAAAATCTTTAGATTTTAAGACAGTTCGAACGATTTTCCGAAAAATCTGTTTTTATTGTGCTGCTGTAACAAAGACGGGTGGAAAAGCAAAAAAAAAATTTTTTCGATAAACTACGATTATTTATGGGGAATATTCAAGATATTTCCCTTTACTACCTACTTCTCAATAATGATTAAACTTTTTTTTTACTACCTGACCCACCCAATGTAATATAAATAGCTTAGTGATTTTTAAAGAAAATTAATGTCCAATAATAAATTCCGACATTTTCGGAACTTTCTAATTTAACTTATTACTTAACTTTTACTAGATATTTATCATAATATAGGTACTTTGTATGAGTTACATAAACTGCGCAATAACAAGCTATTAGCTAGTAACTAGTAGCTAGTATAGTTTTTAGCTGCAATTTTGGCAGCGCGAAATTCAGTCATCGCCATGGGATATGATTTCATGATAACTCGGGTTTAAATTATTTTGGGTCGTTTTTCAGGTCACGTGGACCAGCAAAATTCCAGGTGCGTAATCTTTTAAACTATTGCACGCCTCATAAGCGGAGGTAGTGCTCTACTCTCGACATGTCAAAAAACCCAGTCTTTCGAAACTTAAATGACTTTTTTTTTTTAATATAACACTTACAGGATAATATAAGTGCACTAATATGAAGTTAAATAATCTGTCTAGCACATATGGTACATTTTATAAACAATTAATTTGTTTAATATAATAAATAATAACATTAAAACTAATCATTCTTGGACGTCTGTGAGTCTGTGTTTATGTGACCATGTATGTGGCATAGAAATTGGTCGAAAAATTCATCTTACCGGAATACTTTTGTTTTTAATATATGAAGTATTACACTGTGCTGATTCCTAGTTAATATTAGCGTTCTAAGTACTGTCGTTTAATTATAATTTATAAAAAACTAATATACCACTGTATACTGTATATCTATATATATATTTTTTATTTTTATTTTATAGTATATTTTTTCCTCACCTTATTTGTTATTTTATTTTAAAAAACTCGAGATTTGTTTTAGAATTTTTTTTAAAATGTGAATGACCGCTATGAGGCGTGTACTTTTGGATTTTCCAAATTTTTTCTGAAATGCAATTGATCTGCATTTATCCTACTAATATTATAAATGTGAAAGTATGTCTAGATGGGTGTTTGTTACTCAATCACGCTTCAACAACTGAACGGATAAGGATGAAACTTGGCACACATGATATAGCTCCTGGAATAGGACATGGGCTACTTTGTATCCCTATAAATTCATAATTAATTCTCGCGGCAATAACTATAACCGAACTTAAACAAACAATGGCTGCAGCTATGGCTCGCTAAAATTATACTAATTAAGGAGTTCCACGCAGATAAGCGAATTTTGGGCAAACGGAGCCGCTGGCAAAATCTAGTGTTGTATAAATGGTAATGAATAAACAATGAGTCGCGCCACCGTAATCAAGCAAGTCCGCGTCACCAGGTCTACATGTGTTACCTGTCACTACTAATTTTGTGACAGCACAAACAGGACAGGATTAAACCGGTTGGAAAAAAAGATGCGGTTCATGAGGGTGTGTCACAATCCACTGGTAAATCCCTAGCACAGTCCCGCAGCGTATTAAAACCATAGAGACAATTAATACATATACACATTTAATATACATATTTTACCTAACTTAGCTTTAGCTTTAGTACTTTGCGCCTAACCGTGATGATATTGTATTCGTCGAACACCCGATTTCTAATAGCCTTCATAAATTCCGGAGCTCTTGTGTTTAAAGATTAAGTCAGAATAACGTCTAAGAATAAAATTGTGAGTTTCCACTTAGTACAGCATTACAATCACGTATTAATCGCGTCTGAGTACTCCTTGACATGTGTATTTAATTCATACTAATGCATGGGTACGCAAATTTTTAGTGTTCAGTCTTATTTAATACTGGAAAATGGTTGTATACTATGTATCGATAGTCTATTTTGCAGGGAGCTAATTTTTACGATAACTACAAATCAGATGTAAAAATTGATAATGACCAAGATTGGAAGCAGTTAAGGCAGATGGGAGAGAAATTTATTTATTACTAAGAAACAAACAGTCGTAAAATAACAAGAGTTACATATGTTTTTATAAATAAGACCTATAGTTATTCCTTATTTTTCAATTTACATAAATTTACTAACGGGCAACAGATCAATTAAAAATAAAAATAAATTAATAACAGATAAACAATTTCAACTGAGCAAGTGCAAGGTGAACTTCTATAACAAGAGTTCTGTACTCAATAGAAAATTGAAGACTTCTTTTTTATTGTTATATTTATAAGTTATCTTCATGAACCATTGAATATTTTTAAATTCTCTCCTTTTTTCTTTAATTTATAATTAAATAAAAAGTCATATTTTTTCACCTCAACCTTAAGTTAATATGTAACTAAGATGAATTTTTTTCTCGAACTTTTAAGGGTTAAAAGCTAATTGAATAACAGAATATATCCACACCTGCAAGCTTGTCATTTTAGTTATATAATTTACATGCACGTTTCGTGAACGAATTACTAGCATAATATGTTCTACTAGGCGAGACTGTAAACAAATGTTTACTGCGACATTGTCGCTCACGTCTTCGAGGCACTCGAAAAAATATATTTTGAAGTAGTGTAGGGGCATTAAAAGTATTATGTAATATTTTATATACATTCCCGGCGAACAGAAAGAGTTTGCATCCCATGGCGCGTTAATGCTGCGGAATAATCAGTATAGGTGTTACCAATTCTGTAATCCAATGATTTGACAATTTTTTTTTAATTTTTTTTTTAATGCGGGAAAGTTCCAAAATTAAGCGTCTTGTCCTGTCTAAAGTAAGGTAAATTCACTCTCCCGGATGAAATAGCATATATGTATATGTATAGCAAATATGCAGATCCAAAACACCGCAACCGGTTTCTATATCATATAGAACCGATTTTTGTATTCCACTAAACCAGTTTAAAACCGGTGCCATGCCCTAGTAAGAACGTCACTGACCCAAAACAAAAAGCAGATCTAAAATAGTCACTAAGATAGTAGACTAAGAGTAGCAAAAGAAGATATATTTACATACTAGCTTTTTCCCTTGGTTCCCCCTCCCTAAATTCCGGTGTAAGATTTCAACGGCAACTCCTCAATTTTAGAAAAAAACCGACTTACACTTGACGTTTTCAAGTAGCAAATGTCCTTTCTCGGGCCTCAAACTATTTTCATGCCAAATTTCATCTTAATCGGTATAGTGTTTTAAGCGTGAAGAGGTAGCAGACAGACAGACAGACAGAGTTACTTCCGCATTTATAATATTAGTATGGATTTATATGGATTAAGGCGCAACCAATCATCACACACGCCTGAACAATAAATGTCATCAAATATTTTGTTAATGTGTTGTCACCTTTGCACCACCTAATATACCCTTAGCCTGTGGTTGAGAAAGCCCGAACGGCGGCGGCCACGCTGTTCAAAAGGCTTTTTTATTTTCATGTAATTAGCCTCTTGCTACACCGTACTATTATAGATTTATTACTATTTATAGCTTTGTATTGCGTGTCTACAGTCCCTAAAGTCAGTTCTAGTTGCCAGAGTGGCCAACTGCTGCGCAAAGGGTGTGGGTTTTATTCCCGCATTGGACAAACATTTATGTGATAAAAAACATATGTGTTTGTCTTGAGTCTGGGTGTATTTATGTATGATATGTATGTATTTGGGGACGACGCTGTGTGTGATGTCAAAAAATATTTATTATTATTATCTTGATCTATAATCGAGAGAGGGATTAAAATCGATAGTGTCTGCCTGCGGACAGTTGTTGTTCTCGAATCTCGAAACATTGCTCGAGATTGCACTCTGCAATGAGACATGAGGTAGGTACAAGGAAATTTAAACCAATATCGGGACGATATTAACAGCAGCTGTTTGAAAACCTTAGCCTTTGACTCTCTCAAATCAAATGTACTATGTAATGTAATGTCTCAGCGCTGACCTCTGGTAATCAGTGTAATGATCCACTATTACGCCAGTTCGACGTATTCTGCGTAATTTTGTATTCAAGTGTGTGTATACATGTTTGGAATCAGTAATTGTAATGAATACAAACTTTAGCTGCGTCAATCAACCATGCCGGCACACTAGTCACACTCACACAATACTCCACAATACTCATGCATTTAGATACTTATAAAATCGAAAAGAATTTTGAAAAAAGTTCATAAAGGAAGAAACTCCCTAAATAATCACAAAAAAAGTGCTGGTCATAAGTTTATACAGAGGTTGAAGAACTATTTTAAAAGAAAAATCGAGCAGCATTTTAAAAAAGTTTATAAAGAAGAAAATACTCACTAAATAATCACGAAAAGGTGCTGGAAATTAAGTTATTTCGTTAGATCTCGATATTTTGTCAGGAAACCGACATTTTTTCAATTCAGTAATAAAAAAGAATTATCGGCTAGAATTTCTATATAAAGGCTAGGTTTTTTTTAGGGTTTCATACCCAAAGGGTAATTAGCGGAACCATATTACTAAGACTCCGCTGTCCGTCCATCCGCCCGTCCGTCTGCCACCTCAGGCTGTATCTCATGAACCGTGATAGTTGGACAGTTGAAATTTTCAAAGAAGATGTATTTCTGTTTCCGCTATAACAAACAATACTAAAAAATAGAATAAAATAAATATTTAAGGGGGCTGCACGTGATATTTTTTCTTGAGTTTGCTCGATATCGATAACGGCAACGGATAGACGCTTCAAATATTCACAGAAGATTTAGTTATATAGTCACTTTTAAAATAAATTATTAAATTAAAATAAAACAAATATTAAAGGGGGGCTCCTATACAATAAACTTGTTTTTTTTTTTTTTGCCGATTTTATATAAAAACGGAACGCGCGAGTCTGAGTCGCACTTGACCGATTCTTTTAATAAATTAAAAACATGAAAAAACCAGCTAAAACCGTAAGCGCTCTACGCGTAAGCAACATAAAACGTGACGTGCGAAGTTCAACCTTATGACAGCAGGCTAAAGATGGTTTTAGCTTTTTTAGGTATATATAGGTACTTAATCAATTACGAGCGAAGTTATTTGCAGTTTGATACCAATAAATACATAGATTTTATATGATCTTAATTTTTCTGGCATCCGACGTCAGCTTCAGAGAACTTGTAGCTAGATTTTTATAATTATTAAAATTTCTTTGTACTGAATAAAGTCAGCAGTAAACTGCGCCAACATAAATACAAATCGCATTTAAGGTGACTCCACATCATATTTATTCCATACAAACTTCAGTGCACTAAAACTTTATATAAGTATAAACTCGCCGCCATTGAAATTGCGTTATTAATTTACTATCATATATCGCTATTAACCAGTGTTGTTTCCATTCATATTTTTTCCATTTAACTAGCTTTTGCCTGCGTCTGCGCTCGCGCTAAATTAGGTTATTGTCGTGGGATTTTGACAGCAACTCCTTGGACTTTAATGAGAAAGTATGTTTGGTATCGCAAGCTATAGCTATAGTTCGTCAACGTGGAATTACCATTATAGTCCTGAGAATTTTCCCGGATAATAAAGTAGCATATATATTTCTCCGTCCCTTCAACAATCTCATTGCCGAAAACCAGATTAATTCTATACTTGTCTCTTTCTAATGCACTCAATTGTGTATTTATTCATATTGCTTTTTAATCATGCACCGGCATTCAAAGATAACCCATAGGTATAGCTCGACCTTAATATTTTATTATTACCTACTTTAACATTATTGTTTTTTTTTAATGTTTTTATGTTCTTAATAGATTAATTACTATTAATCCCACGCGATACGCGTACTTTACCGAGTATTTCACACAGGGCCGGATTAAGGGGAGGGCAACCGGGGCGAAAGCCCAAAGGCCTCCACAAACGGGGGGCCCCCACAATAGAGACTTCGGAAAAAAGTCTTTCAAATTCCGACTAGTAAACACTAGGAAACATCTTTTCCTTTAATATTTTTTTCGCTGGTTTACCTTAACCTACGTTCGTTTACGCTAAAATTTAATTTTAGATAATTCTAGTTTCACAGATTATATTTATAAATGTTTGTTAAACACTATTAAAATAATCTAATTGGTTTCACAATAAATTATTTATTAAAAAATTCGACTAAAAAAAATTGATCATTTTATGTGGAAAATAATTTGGGGCCAGGGGCTTTAACTCCTTTGTTGCACCGAGGCCTTCAGACCTCTAAATCCAGCCCTGTTCACAGTACCTTCAAAAACAGGCATTGACGTCAGGTCATTTAAAAAAATGTAAGTAATTGAATTAGACATAGACAATCATTTGTTCAACATCATTTCGCTCACAAAATAAAAAAACATATGTTTTAAAATAACTGAATAAATAATACAAAATAAAAAGAGAATGATGTTGTAAGCAAGCTGTAAGTATATCGTGAGCGCTGTGATATTTATGGAAGCTATAAATTAAATGTCAAAACATTTTTACAGAATCATTGTTTACAAATAATATTAGGTAATATTACGTATTTGCGCTGGTATAATGTACAGATACGGGAATTGAGGGTTCCGCAGCAAATAAATTAGTTAGGTTAGTTAGGCTTCTATTTGTGCACAAGTTCTAATAGTAGCGGAAAAGTGGCCTGAAAAAGCAAAGCATTGTGTATAAAAATACTTTACCACGGAAACCTAAAAAGGCAGACACGAATTTATTTTTATAAATGTTGCTTTTTTCTCTTTTGAGGTACGGAGCCCTTAAGGCAGGGCTTATACTGTATTTTCCGATTTTAGAATCGGTTTTTTACTATTAAATATTTATTGACTTTACCTGGAAAAAAGTTCACTGTAAGTCTGTTCTTTATATTTTATACGATTTAAATACGATATGTTATACTTCCCTCATTCGTAAAGAAAACAGTAACAAGTGCCATTTTACAAAGTTTTTCTTGTTTTATTGGAAATTTAATAAACTAGGTGTAATAAAAATTATGTGTTATGAAAGGTATATTTATTGAAGAACAGTTTCTATGGACACCTTTTTTAATTTTGTTCTTAATTTGCCATAAAATACGAAGAACCGCCATAACAACTGTAGCGTTCTGCCGAATCTGTTCGGTATTCAGAGGTATTAGGGTAATCTGGCCTTAAACCACTTAGCCACTTACACATGTTCGCCTCAGCCGTCCGTTGTACGCCCAACCGGAGAGATCCATCCCGCTGGGTTAATGCGGGTTGGCATTATAATACCTAATATGTACTTACGTAATATCAACTGGCTGTAAACATGCAGAAAAAAATATCTCAATTATTACTCACTCTAAAGGATTGCTATTAATCAATTTCATTTTTGTTTTGTTATTAAGATAAAAGGTTTTTCCCAAATATTGATCGGTCCGGTACAGATGTACTGAACGTACCGAGACTTGTCAGTTTAAGTATACCTTTTAAAAATTTTAGTAACTCTACGCTCGTTGTAAACGATAAAACAAATATGAAAAAAAAACATTAAACTATATTTTAATGAATGTTGTAAAATATTTGTTAATTTGGACGGCTCTGCGGGTATTGACCAGACTGCTGAATCAAGTGGCGTGGGTTCGATTTCCGCACATGATAAACATCTATTATTTGTGTTCGTCTTGAGATTGGGAGTTTTCTATTTACAATAGAAAAGTCTATACATGTATTTGTATCCGTTGCATGGTATTCAAAGCATAAGCTTTGCTTAGTTTGGGACCAGACAGCGATGTGTGTAATGTTAAAAAAAAAAATTATATTATTTTAATAATTACTTAACTATTCGTGTTTTATTCGAGTGTTAGAATCCCTCTAATTAAACCCTACTTAACCCAGCGTCATGGGGGTAGGGTCTGTGAGACCCAGACTATTTTATTTTTGCTGACTTTCGGTTACTACACCTGCGACGTTGGCGTTCTCTCAGTAGCTGGAGCTGTTAAAGTGGTCGGAAGCAACACATTAGACCAGCGGAGACCGCGGTAAAGAAGTAAAGACAGCCCAGTGGCACAGAGCAAGAGGTCTCAGCCGACAACAACAGCATTAACAGTGGACTAATACTGGAGTGTAACTGGGAACTGCAAAAAATTGCATTGAAGAACCGGGTTACCCTTCAATGGATACGTAGTCATAGTGGGTCTCTAGGTAATTATGCGGACCCGAGCCAATTGTACCGATACCATTTACCCATCTCAAAATGTAGTTACCTGACAGAACCTTACAACTACACAACAAACAGTGGGCAGAATAAACGGACTGCAAACAAACCAAGAATGTTCTTACATCCTTGGACGCTAATATGTCGCACAAGCTGTTACAACTTAGTAGGAAAAACCTACGCTACATAGTTGGCATAACACAGGTCACTGCCCGGTAAACAAACACTTTTTCAATATCGGCGTTACCGACAGTCCCCTATGCAGGGGCTGCATGGAAGCCGTTGAGACACCGTCTCACGTGGTTCTTCACCAACAGACAAAGCTCCTTAAGAATCCACAAACCATGAGAGAGGCGCTGAATAACACCAGATGCCTCCTTAATTTATGGATGGAGCTGGGATGGTATGAGTAACCAATGATGGGTATTGGTTACCAACGTACAATGGCCCTATCATGAGGCTAAGTGCGGAAAACATAAGTCCAACTAAGTTGAAAAGCCACCCACCGCTTCCGCAGTCAATGTAACCGAGAAGAGTTAGATCGCCAGCGTATTTTATTCATTCTGAATCTGACTCGGATTCTCGGATATTACGCTTTAGGATCGTGATGAAGAAGATCATTTGAATAAGTAAAGACAGCCCAGTGGGCAGAGTAAAAAGTCTCAGACTACGATAATGATGATATGCCGCTAGTTATGCTGCCTGACAGAAATCGCTGGCCACTGGTGGAGGAGCAGCCTATATTTCAGACCACTTCGTCAATTGCGAAAAAGAATTGGCGGAGCATTAGAAATAAATGTTCCCAGTCAAGAAAGTCCGCAAAACAACTTAAGTACCTACACGAGCGACCGTTGCAATAAAAATTTGTGCTTAGACCATGTACCTTTCTGCGGTGACTGTAATAACGAAAATCGTTCTGAATAATATCTAGTATTATTCTAGGAAGATAAATTAGTCTTATTTCATAAAATGTCATAATACATTGACACTGATTGATGAATTAGTAATAGAAGTTACATTTAACGGTAAGATTTTTGTTGAATTTTTGTAATTTTTAAAAAAGCTCTATTAATATAAATATAACTAATATGGATTTTTTTTTATTAACATATATACCAAATTAGGTATACCTACAAAATATTACTTGTATATTAATATAGTTCTTATTTAATTCATTATCCAGAAAGCGGGTCTGTATGATCCAACCAAAAAAATATTGTTTTATCACATCTTTAAATTTACGATAAAAACCGGCAGTATCTTTTTTTGCCGATAAGTACAAAACAACTTTCTAAACCGGTACCTAGTGATAGAATAGTATAATTTATTGAAGAATATAAAGATGACTCTTTAGGGGCATTGAAAAAAAACCATTTACATATGTAATTCCATTAACAAATAAATTTTATTTTCGCTATATAAATAATTAGATTTTGCCTGCGGTTACACCCGCCTTAAATTCGGCTATCGGTGTAGAATTTACGGCAATACTTCAATTATAGAAAATAAAGGACTCACACTTGACGTTTTCAAGTAGACTATGTCCTTTCCTGGGACTCAAACTATCTCCATGCCAAATTTCATCTTTATCCGTACATTGGTTTAAGCGTGAAGAAGTAACAGACAGACAGACAGAGTTACTTTTGCATTTATAATATTAGAATGGATTACTATACAAATGGTATATTTATTACTAAATTTACAATTTACATTTTTTTAAACCCATTACTTGATAGGAACCCGTCAAGGTTTCTCGTCGGCTCTTCTCAAAGGAAATCTGCATTGCGAACTACTTGTTAAAAACTCTAACCGGTTATACCATTTATTAGAAAAACTAGTGGCGTTACAGGGACAATAATCTTCTCTTATTCGCTTTTCGGATAGCGTTTTTTTTTTAATAATTTATCTCGTTTAATCTATCAATAACACAAACAATTGTCTGATAAAAACCTTCAGAAAAATAAACAAATACTACCTGATATTTGGTTATTTTACTACTTGTAACGTTACTTATTAACTCCCTTCTTACGCGAGTGCGTTACGTAACATTACGACCTCGGTAACGTGTTTATATGGAGATCGGTCAACAAACTGCACAAGTTCAACAGTGTTTACAGTGTACTGGCCACTGGGTTCTGTTTACCAACAGAATTATAAAAAGTATACCTTAACTACAATACTCATGTTCAGCAGTTAGGCCTTATTCACACGAGCGTCAAAATAACGTTTAAATAGCGTCAACGTCGGGTTTTTTAAAGTCTGGTGAAAACAGGGTCTTAATTGCATGTGCGATACAGACTTGGTCGGTTTTGTTTTTATTTTGAACGTGTTACGTTATTTATTTATTTTTTAATAACGTTACGTTGAGAATGAATAGATTTTGCCCGCTGCTCCGCTCATTTAAACAAAGCACAGGCGAGCAGATGTGACATTGGTCAGGACTATTATGATATAATTCATAAGTAGGACTTTATTGACTATAACTACATTAGCTCACTCCTGGGAATTATTTCAGGGTCTATCTATCTCTAAGGTTTATGGGAACCACTGCTACGTTCCGAAAAAAAATTACGTGAAAATGACTGTTCTAAAGTCTGTTTTAGAAATTCCACAAACTAGAACTTTGCTGGCTTATAAAGGAATTCCCTCCTAGTGGATAAATAAAGTTATATCAAAATTCACAATTTTCCAATAGAGAAATATTTAAAGAAAAGAATTTGTTGTCACCATACTGGTCCCAGAAAGTCAACTTCATAATCATAAGTAAGATATGTACTCTCGTGCCTTTGGGATATGCATCAAGAACTATTATTTTTTCAGTATGTTTTTATTCTTTTGTATACCACTAAGATGGCAAACAAGCTTACGGTCCACCTGATGGTAAGCGGTCACCGTAGCCTATGGACGCATCAATCGCGCGTAACCGACCCTTCAAAAATCTAATAATTTCTTTCATGAAGAACCCCATACTGTAGTCCTTTCCTTCCTTACACAACCCATTCGCGGGAGGAAGATTCTCTGAAACCGCACTGTACGGGACCGTTTCGGTTCTAAAGTGTAAGAATGAATTCCCTGCCGATGGCGAGCGGTGCGATGGTAGAAAGTAGCCGTGGGCATCATTTAGAAGGCGGTAGAACACACAGAGGGAGGCAAAGTCTCTCCTCAGACTTAAAGGCTCGATACAGAAAGTAAGTTTAGAATCGTCGACAATTCTCGCAGCCCTTTGTTGAACCGAGTTCAAAGAGCCAAACTGGTATCCGGGTGCACCAGCCCAGAGATGGCAGCAGTACTCCATATGGGGCCAAACTTGCGACTTGTAAAGCGCAGTAACCTTTGCCCCGTCGTGAAGTACTTTGCCCCGACGTGAAGAACTTTGCTCCGACGTGAAGTACTTTGCCCCGACGTGAAGTACTTTGCCCCGACGTGAAGTACTGCTACGCTCTGTTGAGTTCATCAAGTTGTTTGGACACCAGCTTCACCTTGTCGTGCAAATGATCTCGGAACTGAACATCGCTGGAGATGAAGTGTTCTGGATTTTTGGGACTACAGTGAATGGGGTTTTCTTAGCGGTGAACGTGCAGACTTGTGTCTTTGTATGGTTGAATCGGACCAAGTAATACTAAGACTTAAAAATTTAAGATGTCAGGCCTTTAAACCCAAATGTCCGGCTAAACTGACTGGTCTGCCCGGCTTTTCGGTTTTTAGACCTTTATTACACATGCATAGGGGCATAACCCTTATTGGGATTGTCGTCGAGAATCAGCCCCCAGTAAACACGTGTATACTATATGTATATATATTTTTTCAAAAAATTGTATTTCATAACTGACAATTCAAAAGTGTTTGTAAAATCCTAATTTGAATAAAAAAAATTGACTTTAACTTTATACCGTTTGTCTGTATCTATTTTATAACCGTTACATATTCACTAGCATTTTTTTTCATACAATAATTATTATTTAACTAAATAGACATTAATAAATCAGCTGACCCGATAGACGTCCTGCCCGCACGTTGACTAACCTGCTATTAACGGGTTGACCAAACATTTATTTTCTAACTTTACCTATATCGTAACGAAACCCTCGGTTTGTAAGTCTAACTCGCATTTGCCGGTTTTTTTTTTACTTACGTGTTCTTATAAACGTTTCAATTTCTTTCCTTTAAGGTAGGTACTTAAGTTATCCATATAAATATTATAAATGCAAGTGTAACTCTGTCTGTCTGTCTGTTTATCTCATTATCTATATATAACAATATATATATTAATATACCTATGGAAATATATCCCAATTTTTGAAGGAACAGTGATAAGCACAACTTAAATACTAGAAATAAACATAAACATGCTATGCCAAAGTGTCGGTTCACTAAAGCCAACAAATCATTTATGGGAAGCGGTGTAAAATTTATAATAATTTATCTGTAGAAATTCTCAATTTAGGTGACAAACGGTTTCAATTTTATATTAAACATCTGCTATGTAAGGAATCATATTACATTGTACATAGATGAAAATTTGAATGACAAAATTGTATGGCCTGGTATCACACAAAATTAATGTTAGATTTTCTATTCAAACTAAAATATTTTACGTTTGATAAGTTAAAGGAGCAATCTAAGGACCAAGCTAAGTAGTAATGTTATGACTTTGTTGTAACTTTGTAGTTGTTGGTGGCGAGCTACTAGGGGATGCACCATGTGCAATCCGCCTTTCGTTGCCTGGTTTTGGTTGGGTTTTGGATGTGTAAGGATGTGGCGTACGAGTTCATACGTGTTTATATATTGTGTACTTGATGGCTTGGTTGCTACCTGGCTGATTGGTAACAAGTGTACATCTGGGAGTTTCTTGTTCCTTCTTCTCCCCTTAGGCTAGTTTCCAAAGTGATGGTAGTTGAAATGATGTGCTTTTGTTACCAAGCTGTTGTGTGGGAGCTAGGCCATGGCTGGGCCACTTTCGAGTGTGCAATGTCTGTTTGAATGTGTGTGTATATATGTATATGTGCGCTATCGGACGGCCAAACGAGGATTGCATCTGATAGGACCTAAGTAAAACGTAAAGTTTTATTTTATATTTCTTTTATATGTATTTGTATATTTATATATATATGTCTGTGTGTGTATATATGAATATGTGCATGCATGTGTATTTCATTATATCTATAATATGTATATGAATATATTTACATGTTTGTAAAATGTAAATATGTATGTCTGTGTATATATATATATATGTGTGTATATGTACATATACATAATACGTCTGCTGTGTAGTGATATATGATACAGGAATATATTTTTCTCGGGAGTTACTTTAAATCCCGTCACAGGATAATTAAAGACTTTTAACGTATCACATGGTGCCCTCCCCTATGCAATCTGAAAAACAAGAAAAACAATAGGCAAATGAAATATTACTCGATTTTTTTTTCTGATCTATTTACATTGTAAATCTTGTTTCTTAAGTGTTTCAATACAAAACATATATTTATTAGTTGATTCACTATAATATTATTATTAGACGCACGCAATAAAATAGTATTGTAATTAGTTTGTTAAGGTAGTTGTAGTTAATTCACTTGACGATGCGGAAGTATTTTTAGAAACCCATTTAAATCAAAAGATTTAAGAGTGGCCTATAATGAAAGTTTGAATAAGTATATTTGAATCGGTCATATCTAAAAGGGCATTTATGACAACTTTATTATTTTACAGGAGAAGTAAAAATCATTCACAATTATAGTCATTTAAAATATCTGTGGGCATTTAATTAAATATCAAAAGTCGTAAGTGCCCTTCTCGTAATGAACACATATTTGTCAAACAATAGTGCCTTTTTCATAATGAACGAATAATTTAATGTTCTAGTATAAACACTTTAGGGGCGTTTTGAGTAGCGTTTTGTTGACCGACATTATCCGTTTTTTGCTATAAGCCAAGATTTGTACATTGTACATATAAAATTTATGCCTTTGTTAACAAGCATAACACGCATCGAATGCGCTCTAGCTGTCTAATGTGCACATTCGATCGTTCTGTTGGCCAATAATGAATGCGTCACGACGTCACTTCCGGACCGCATTAAACGCATTGGCTGGACATGGTCGGGAGGTAGAGTAGTGGATGCGCTGTCAAATAGTGACAGCCATATTGTTTGTTTACATTTGGTGCCGTCAACAGAACGCACCGTCTGACATGTATAAGAAGGGCTGTTTTCTCACGAAAAGCTCGTTACGTATAAAGGGTTTGTATTCAGCAGAAAACGGCATTTGGCAACAATGACACTATATGCCCTTTTCAAAATTACTGATAAATCAGAATAGAGGACACTTAAACAAACAAATATCAAAATATCATCTAAAAAATGTCATGTAACATTAATGACCTAAAGCTTCAGGTTCTGAAGATAAAATAACAAGTTGTCAAGTCACTTTGACTTACATTGAAGCTATATTTTTTAATTTTCTAATATACCCCCAAAAGCGACCTCCAAATTCAAAATTCATTTATTTACGTTTAGCGTCCGTGTTTGGGTCACGGAAATTCATATGTGTAGTTGTCATGTAACATTAATGTCCTAAAGCGTCAGGTTCTGAAGATAAAATAACAAGTAAAGTGACTTACATTGAAGCTTTATTTTTTAATTTTCTAATATACCCCCAAAAGCGATCTCCAAATTCAAAATTCATTTATTTACGTTTAGCGTCCGTGTTTGGGTCACGGAAATTCATATGTGTAGTTGTCATGTAACATTAATGTCCTAAAGCGTCAGGTTCTGAAGATAAAAAAAATAACAAGTAAAGTGACTTACATTGAAGCTATATTTTTTAATTTTCTAATTTAGCCCTAAAAGCGACCCCCAAATTCAAAATTCGTTTATTTTCGTTTAGCGTCCGTGTTTGGGTCACGGAAATTCATATGGGTAGTGGTCATGTAACATTAATGTCCTAAAGCGTTAGGTTCTGAAGATATTAACAAGTAAAGTGACTCACATTGAAGCTATATTATTAAATTTTCTAATTTACCCCCAAAAGCGACCCCCAAATTCAAAATTCATTTATTAACATTACACGTCCGTGTTTGGGTCAATTTCATATGTGTAAAATTTTAACTTAATCGGTCCAGTAGATACAAAGAGGTCATTCCCCATACATCTTACTAAGATATATGTAGGCCAAATCTAAGCAAGAGTTAAAGGAATGCTGAAAAAGCTTGTTTGCCACCTCACTAGTATAAAAAAATAAGAAAATCTAACTTTTTTTGCGAACCATTAGTTTTATTTTTAACCGTCTTTACAAAAAGGAGGAGGTTCTCAATACGGATGTTTATATTTTTTTTTATTTTATGTGCGGGCATATATCCGTCATATATAGACGGATTTACAAAATTCTTTTTTGTTTTGAAGGGGTTCATTCCGGAATGGTCTCATTAAAATGTCATATAGATCTGATGATGAGATTCAGAGACAACAAAACTCATAAAAAAATTTACAGCAAATTAAACGTGATTGTTACTATTGTATAAATATGCATTAATTTCGCAATCACACAACATAACACACACGCCTGTGCAATTCGTCACTCAAAAGTAAATAATAAAAACTTTTTATAAAAAAAAAAAAAACCGGCTTCAAAAACAATCTGATGAGAATTACAGTTTGAAGTTGATCTAGTCTCAGTTTATAACACACTTTACTAGTATGTCACCAACTTTAAACTGTTATTTAGATAATTGTTTAAATATATTATTAAAAAACAAATGCACATCTTTTTGAATGCGGTGGTTTTTTTTTTTTGACAAAAAGTTTTTATTTAATAAAATATGTGGGAAAGGAAATGTTTGAACTTAAAAAACATATTTGTAAATGTGCTGCCTTAGTAAAAAATGCTCGTGCCGATGTTCCAAGGACACATTTTTTTCGTTAGCCGGAACTTCGAGATTTGGGCCCAATTTAGTACAAAACGTGCATGGTCTCATTTCTTTTTTTGGATTAAGTACACCATTTGTTACGGGCTTTCTAGTGGCTTAAAATAATTAACGGTACTTACATCAAAACAAAATTTTAATACAACTGGCACGGCACGTACACAAAAACTTTTATTCACGGCAATAAAAAGAAAATGTTTTTTTTTTTTAATAGGAATCACGTTTTCCGCGCGCAGCGTATCGGAACTCAGCCCGATTTTCCGATACGAGCCGCCCGTCCGCTTTGCAGTCGAATGAACGTTTACTTAAATCAGTTAAGTACAACTTGACTACTTCTCTCACGATTTGGGAATTGCTTTGAGATTATGTTTAAATCAGAAAGGTAGCCGAGTACAGATGACAATCTGTCTAAAAGAAATGTTCGACGTCGCTGATTCTATATTAAGATAGAGATAATTCCAACAAAAATATAATTTTCATAATATAATAGTTCTAAATAGTGCAAGGTCAGTCAATGAATCTATACATATAAAATGCTTGTCCTGAAATGACTGACTGACGGATCAACGCACAGCCTAAACCGCTGATCGTAGAAACCTGAAACTTGGAGGGTGTGTTCTTTGTGTGACGTAGGCATCCGATAAGAAAGGATTTTCCGAAAGGGTCAAGTGCGAATCGGACTCGTGCAATAAGGGTAAACCGATTGTAATGAAATTTTAGTAAGTTGTTATGCACACGCCAGGGAATGTTTTTGAGAACGAAAAAAAAGGTCAAGTGCAAGTCGGACAGGGTCAAGTGCGAGTCGGACAGGGTCAAGTGCAAGTCGGACTTGCGCAATAAGGGTAAACTGATCGTAATGATATTTTGGTTAGTTGTTATGCACACGTAGGGGAATGTTTCTGATAAAGAAAAAAATGGTCAAGTGCGAGACGAGCAGGGTCAAGTGCGAGTCGGACAGGATCAAGTGCGAGTCAGACAGGGTCAAGTGCAAGTCAGACATGCGCAATAAGGGTAAACTGATTGTAATGAAATTTTGGTAAGTTGTTATGCACACGTTGGGGAATGTTTCTGATAAAGAAAAAAATGGTCCAGCGCGAGTCAAACTAGGTCAAGTGCGAGTCGGACCCGCGCAATACGGGTTAACCGATTGTCATGAAATTTTGGTAAGTTGTTATGCACACGCCAGGGAATGTTTTTGAGACAGAAAAAAATGGTCAAGTGCGAGTCGGACAGGATCAAGTGCGAGTCGGAAACGGTCAAGTGCGAGTCGGACAGGGTCAAGTGCAAGTCAGACTTGCGCAATAAGGGTAAACTGATTGTAATGAAATTTTGGTAAGTTGTTATGCACACGTCGGGGAATGTTTCCGATAAAGAAAAAAATGGTCCAGCGCGAGTCGGGCTTGCGCAATAAGGGTAAACCGATGGTCATGAAATTTTAGTAAGTTGTTATGCACACGCCGGGCACATGACTTCTTTCTCAAGGTTTCTGTATTAGAAATTACAACCCTTTCACAGTAGGTTGGTGCGGCAGTTGTTTTAAAAAAATAAACAACGTTCGCCGGGTTAGCTAGTCTTTATATAAACTTTCGTGTGGGTGTTTTTAACTGTAAATAGAAAATTGATAAAAAAATATTTTGCGGGATCTCAATTTTTTATTATTAAAATAAATAATGATTATTTTTAGGAGTTTTCATTTATTTTTATTAGTTTAAAGTTATATTTTGAAAAGAGAACTATTGCAATATAATTTTTTGACACCATTTAAGAGCGTTAAACCCCACAAATAATAACAATTTAATATCTTTCTCATCTTACTTCAAAGTTAAACACGGGAAATGACGATGGTAAAGGTAAAACAAAGACTTCATAAACAGAACAATTATACAAAATTATATTAATTGTCAACTTTATCCACGTGACAAGCTGTGATATTTTAAGTCTATTGTTACCGCAAGACATTCAACAAGTTGTTATTATTTTATTTACTATTGCAATTTAACTTTCAAAGTTTATCTAGAGATATGGCTTCCATGGGTATACTCGTTGACGTAAGAAACCAGTTTTTCTAAGAAAAAATCGTTAATAGGTTATTAGGTACTGACGCCATCTTATACAATACTGGTAGATAGATTACCTACGCAACAAATGACAAAACAGTACATATAACCTATAATTTTTTTTTGGCAAAGGTTTCTCTGGATCCGCTTAGCAGATCCATGTCTAGTGTTGAAATGCCTGACCCTATTAAATAGCAAAGCCATGATGACAGCAATTGTATAGCTCATATGTTTTTTTTTATAAATGTTTATTAGATCATTACACATGTCACCTAAACCCACATTCCGTTTTATTTTCGATTTTATCCCTGAACATGGTCCATAATCGAGCTGGATGCTGAAAAATTACCGTTATTATTGAAGATTATCGTAATGTTTGAAGAATTCTTAGTGAAAACAGTGAATTTACGAAGATAAAATATTAGATACCTATCAAATGGAAGTCATATGGTGGATGTGGAGTGTGGAAAAAGTACATGGATTTTTGCGGTGTTAAGAATTAATATTATTGTCTAATATCGTCACCCAACACTCAGAGGTATTTTAATTAGGATTTTATAAGGTTTGTGTATTTTATTATATTTTAATGTGTTTATAAAAAAGGATGTACCACCATTGTGAATAGTTTTTACTGTATGATATAGGTACATACAGTTAGCAACAGTTTGGGTTAAAAACATACGTAATACAGTATACCTAGTAGATAATTAAGGCTACATTTTTTACCTAATCAAATTAGTGATGACTGTTCTTGTTAGTTGTGTATGTGTAGGTAATCTTCGCAGTAAAATATAAGTTGTGAGTGTTAGGTAGGTATTTTTCTATAACATTCTTTGATATCATTAGAAGATAATATCAACTGTGAATACTTATACGTTTTACTAATAAGTAAATCGTGTTATTGTACTTGTTAAAATTATTACATGTGTGTCTGTTTTGTAGGTTTAATCTTATTATAGGCTTGCAATTAGGAACAAACAATAAGTAGATAAGTAGGTAATCTTTTTTTTTTGGTTGATTAGGTGAATTTAGGTGTAACTAAGTTTTTTTTATTGTATAAATTCCAGGTCGACGATACCCAACTACCAGTATGTCCGAGGAAAAAGAGTTGACAAAGAAAGGTGGAAGCTACAAAGGCCGTTTGACTGCCTTTATTAACTATCACGATGCACTTGATGTCAACACATTGACTAGCTGTCATGGCACCGAGTTACAATTGCGCATGGGTAAAATTGAGTCATTGTACGAACAATATGATGAGGTACAGTTACGACTGGAGTGTATTGCTGATGAAATTAACATACAAATTTCTGAGCGATCCGAGTTTGAGTCCTTATATCACAAAACGTTGTTAAGAGCACAAATTATCATAAGTAAATATAATAAGGATAATCACTCATTGAACAGTGATCAAAGTACGCGCGCTAGCAACCGTAAGCCAGTTAAGTTACCTACTATTCAGTTACCAAAGTTTGATGGGTCATATAGCAATTGGTTCGAGTTCCGCGACAACTTTACTAGCCTAATTCATTCTAATGATGAAATTGATGAAATTAATAAATTTCATTATTTACGAGCTTCTTTGGAAGGAACCGCCGCTGTGGTCATTAAATCGATCGAGTTTTCAGCCAAAAACTACACTGTGGCGTGGAATTCAATATGTGATCGTTTTAATAATAAAAGAATATTAATTCAGAATCATGTGGCAGCCCTATTTAATATTGATACTATTTTAAGGGAATCTTCTAGTGCGTTGAAAGGTTTGATTGACCAAATAAATAAGAATTTAAATGCTGTCAAGCAGTGGGACACTTTGCTGATATATATGATTAGTCGTAAGCTAGATCAAAGGTCCTATTGCGGGTGGGAGGAGCAAAAAAGTCGTCTCGACAAAGACAGCAACGACCACATTTAATACATTTATGCAGTTTATTCGCAACCGTGCTGACTTAGTCGAAACGCTAGAATCATCTCGTTGTACAGGTAATTACCATTCGATAATTAAATCAATTCCAAAGCCTAAGACTATGGTTGTAACACAATATCCTAGAAAATCTAGCTTAGACTTAGTTACTAAGGCCTGTAACATGTGTAAGGGTGACCACAATTTAAGTAATTGCCCGGAATTTTTGCCAATGAGTATTGAAGCTCGACTGAAAGTATTGCCAGTTTCCGTACGGGTAATTTCGCAAACAATTGTAAAAAATCAGGCTGCAAGTTATGCAAACGTAGTCATCATACATTGATTCATGTTTCGTCGGAGTCTAAGTGTGTGGGTGACAGTGATCGTTACCAACACATGCATAATAACGGCACACCATCTGTTGCATTTCCGTCGCCATCGTGTCTACCGTCTACTACTTATAATGATAAGAATAATTTTTCATTGTCGGCTAACGTTGCAACTCCTCATAGCGTTCATAAACAAACCTGTGTGTTACTGTCTACCGCTTTAATCAAATTACGTGATTGTAATGGACGTGAGTATGTCGTTCGTGCGATACTAGACAGCGGTAGTACATTAAGTTTATTAACCGAGCGTTTATGTGAACAGCTAAACATACAAACAAAACAGGTAGATGGATCGGTATTCGGCATAAATAACGTGAGTTCTCGCGTAGGTAAAACATGTGAGATTAAAATTACCTCATTAAATAATAGTTTTTCTATTAAACTTCATTGTTTTGTTTTGCCGTTAATCAGTAGTGATGTGCCATGTCATAAAATAGACATTACCGGTTTTAATATTCCGTCAAATATTTGTTTAGCTGATCCCAACTTTTATAAGCCTTCGGAAGTGGACATGTTAATTGGTGCTGACATTTTTTGGGACGTGTTGGGAACGCAAAGGATAAAGTTAGGTACCGACAAGCCAATTTTATGTGAAACCACTTTAGTGTGGATAGTTTCTGGCCCTATGACTTATAATTGTTTAAATTTGAGATTAAACAAAGTTAAATGTAATTTTTAGTACTTTTAATTCATGCGCTGATAGTGAATTCGATAAAATTAAAAACGATTTAACACGTTTTTGGCATTTGGAGGAAATATGTTCGCAGTCTCCTCAGTACATGCCAGAGGAGAAGCTATGTGAGGAGCATTTCATTAAAAATACAACACGTTTTCATGATGGGCGTTTTTATGTCCGTATACCGCTTAAACAAGATCCTTCCGTTTGAGGAAACTCAGATAATACAGCTTCACATTGTTTATATTCCCTTGAACGTGGGTTAAAGGTAAGTTGTATCATGACTTCATGGAAGAATATGAGAGTTTAAATCACCTGAACTAAAGATCATAATCTCACTTCCACTACTTGCCATCCGTCCGGGTTTGCCGGATTTGTCCTACTTTAGAGGGCGTCCGGGGAGCGTCCGGACGGGGTTTCATTTATAGTCCGGGTTTAAAAGTTCCTAAAAACTTTAAGAACCTTTTGTTTTGATAACAGAGTAAAAACTGATGTTCATAATCGAAAATCGTGATGTTCATAATCTAAATACAAGAAATAGACACAAACTGGCTCTGATTCACACAAGGCTTGACAAAATTGATAAATCATATAAAGTACAATATGTCCGTTTTTACAACAAAATCCCTGCAGAAGTATTGAAACTGAATTTAAAAAAGTTTAAAATTTTTGTTAATCAGAAACTTGTCACACGGAAAAAAAAGAGTTTCCAAGTTCTATTCCACCAAAGTAATTTGCATTCAGTCAAGAAATCCAACTATTTTGGACATATTTTGTTCACAGAAGGCAATATTATTTTCCAGAAAAAAATCATTTTATCAATCGAAATTGATAAACTTCTTTTCGTATGAACAAATTTTTTTTTAACCAAATAAATGTTCGTATTAGATCAACCAAAATTAAATTAATTACCCTAAGACAGTTAATGTTCTTGTATAAAATAAATACATTTTTATATGCAACATTTTATTTTTCTTCGTTTTAAAAAAAAATTATTTTGCTTTAATATAATTTATTTTGCGCCAAAATCATGGTTTTCTTAAATCTGCAACGTCACTTATTAAAAACTATATTTTTCGATGAAAATAATTGTATCTTAAATCAAAGCCAGTGAAATGTTCAGTTAAGATAATATTGTTTTGAATTAGAGAAAATAATAATTTTAACAGAATTTGTTAGATTCTTGACTCAAAATCTGATATTTTATGCTAAAACTATTGTTTTAGTCGAAACAAATAAAATACCTGCTTTAAAATATTAAACATTTTCGTTGAAATTAATCAACTAGTATCCCTTTGAACGAATTTTCTTTTCGTTTAAGTAAATACCTGCATTTTCAAAATTGAATAAATCTCATCACTGTCCTTCATAGGATTTCGTGTTGGCTTTTAATTTTAAATAATTGTTTATTGTAGGGTTTTGTGCGTCAAATTAGTATCAGTTTATGCGAGAAACCTACAGTTAATTATTATCTGAGAATTGTAAAGCTTGTAGCGGATCATATCATACCGCTACAAGCAAGGCTGACGTCACGCGTCCTACATCGCGCTATCAAAGTTTCTTCTGTCGATGAGTATATATAGAAAACCGAACAGAATGATAAGTGGACCACGGCGCGGCGGTCCCCAGGCATAACACCTCGCCTGGCAGGAGATCTCCTCTTTGCCGCCGCACCACAAGCATCCAGCAAACAGTCGCATTCGTCTATCAGAAACGATAAGCGAAGTTAAGCAACGTCGACCGTAGTCAGTATTTGGATGGGTGACCGCTTTTCTTCCATGTTTAGAAGGATCGTTAAATAGTCATAACAATTATAATTAAACATAACGCTGTATAATCAGCTAAAGGCGAGAATAGCTACTTAGCTCGACAAAGTCCATATAAAGGCAGTGCGGGTAGACTGCCTATATGGCCCAAGCCTCCAGAAAAAGAGGCCTGTGCCTCTGCAGTAGGGCACTACTAGCTCGACAAACGTCCGCTAAGACACACTAAGTCAGTGCGGTAGACTGACTCTATAAGGCCCAAGCCTCCAGAAAAGAGGCGTAGGGCCTTTTAAAAAAACTTTATTTAATCTTGACGGTTAACTATGTCATTTTGGACCGAAACATTTTTTGTTTTAAACTAAAATATAATGTTATTAATTTAAGAGCTGATGTAGTCTAGTTAAGAGCACTATTCTCTTGTGTGAACTAGAAATTTCTTCCGTGCAATAAAGCACGAAGTTCTACGCCCAAGAAAACTAAGTGTTTCAAATAAAGAAGCATATTTTTCTTCAATGAATTAAATATTGTTTCAAATTGATAGAGTTTTATTTACTGGTTCAATGAAATTTGATCTTGTGATAACTTCATATTATTTTAAATATTTAAGAGAAATAATATCTTAGATGAAGTAAATATTCGTTGGTGCATATATGAAACGATATTCTCTTTGCTCAGCTAATTCTTTTTTACCGTGCAAAAATGGTTACTATTCAATTAAAGACTATCTTATAGATAAAAAAGCACGGAAATAACTAAAATGTTGTTATCATAGTACTTATATTTGGAAATGTACCAATCGTTATACAATTAAAATTGAAAAGAGCGAGAGCTGGAGAGTTTCTTTCGCCGTTTCTTCTCCCCAGAACGCCATCTTGATTCCGAAACGGAAGTAGTTTATAAATTCCTTGCATATTATACAGACGTCCAAAAAAGTGATATTGTATCCTATTATTGAGAAATAACTATTTGAAAAAAAAAAATTGAAACTGTAAGACTGCAAACAGTTTTTTAAAACGTTTTGTTTCTTAAGAAGACTAAATTTAGTTTTTTTTTATTTTTCTAAATAAAGAAAAAGAAACTGTTGACATGTCCGCGTTCTAAGCTCCAAAATCCGGGGCTATTACGCTTCTTGTCCTAGTTGCTAGATTTTAGAGACGACAACCCTAGACGTACTAAACCGGCTTCTTTTTTGCGTTTCGTACTCTTACTATCTCTCACTTGCGGGCAACATAGATTATGTGAATTTGCACGAATTTAGAGCGCCGAAAAAAAAGAGTTATCTTGCAATTTGATTTATATAGTACATATGACACAACTGCGTAACAGCTTTATTCGTAAGACTATAAAGTATTGTAATAACAATAACTTACCTCCGCCCAGAAGCAGACAAGCAGGGATGACCCCGACATCAGAAGTGGATAGTAGGCAGAGAGTAGACTCGTCGCCCAGCCTTCTTGGAATGCGGACTGTCAACAAAATTATAGCCTTTTAAAATCAAATTAATTATTAATTTAGCAAACGGGAACTTGGTCCGATTCAACCCTACAAAGACACAAGTCTACGCGTTCACCGCTTAAAAAACCCCATTCACTGTAGTCCCACAATTCCAGAACACTCCCCTCTCCATCTTCAAGAGCATTGGGATCCTTGGTGTCGACATCTCCAGCGATGTTCAGTTCTGAGATCATTTACAAGATAAGGTGAAGCTGGCGTCCAAAAAACTAGGTGTACTCAACAGAGCGAGGCAGTACTTCACGTCGGGGCAAAGGTTGCTGCTTTACAAGTCGCAGGTACTGCTGCCATCTCTGGGCGGGTGCACCTGGATACCAGCTTGGACCTTTTGATTCGGTTCAACGACGGGCTGTGAGAATTGACGACGATCCCAAACTCCCCTGTGTGTGTTGTACAATGGGATGTGGTCTGAGGAATTGTTTGAAATTATGCCCACGGCTACTTTCTACCATCGCACCGCTCGCCATAGGCAGGGAATTCATTCTTATACTTTAGAACCGAAATGGTCGCGTACAGTGCAGTTTCAGAGAAACTTTCTCCCGCGAACGCTTGGGTTGTGGAATGAGCGCCCTACCAAGGTTTTCTCTAAGGACTACAGTATGGGGTTCTTCAAGAAGGAAGATATTGGATTTTTGAAGGGTCGGGGGGACGCGCGAGTGATACCCCTGGTGTTACAGTGCAGTTACAGAGAAACTTTCTCCCGCGAACGCTTGGGTTGTGGAATGAGCTCCCTGCCAAGGTTTTCTCTAAGGACAACAGTATGGGGTTCTTCAAGAAAGAAGATGTTGGATTTTTGAAGGGTCGGGGGGACGCGCGAGTGATACCCCTGGTGTTGCAAGCGTCCTTAGGTTACGGTGACCGCTTACCATCAGGCGGACCGCGTGCTTGTTTGCCACCTTAGTAGTATATCAAAAAAAAAAAAAAATAATAACAATAGCCACTGTGCACCTATTACTATTATTTAGGGCACAAACCTTCAATCTTATGAAAAAAGTCTAATCTAATTAAGAAAAATTTTGCAAAATCTGTTGATAATATTTTTGTAGAAAAATTATCTTGTTCAGGGTTTCGTCTGACAGTCTGCTTCAAATGCGTAAAGCTAAATAAAGGGCAGAATAAAAAGCGCTTTAACCTTTAACACTAGTAGGTTGACTAGAATTTTTATATTTCTATTTAGTGCCCCTTTAAACCCCCGCTTCAGAGGGGGCCTTTCCTTTTTTCTATAATAGCTTTATTAGAATTGATTTTGCAGATTAATTTACATTTAAACAGCGTAAACTCTAATTCTTCTTGCAGTGACAAATCTTGTGTTTATACATTGTTTTCATCATACTGTACTAACAGCAGAAAGAGGGACGTTATCCTCATCAAAACCATCCTTTTTGTTCACGTCACTTTTATTTATGTCTTATGTTTAGTCCCCTATGCTCAAGCACTAAGCTAAATTTACAAGGAAAATTAACAAACACTACAATGAACAACAAGAAAATATGCAATAAACAAGGTAAGAAAAAATAAGAGAAAAAAGTAGTCAGTGTAGCCAGTAAACCCTAGTGATTCTCATCACGAGCTGCGTTGAATCAATACAGGAGGGTCACTTAGCACATCACAAGATCACTGACTTTTACTGGACATCGCGTAGGCCCAAAACGCAGTCTTAGAAGGTAGCCTACTTTCGCGTGTTTTTAATTGCCTGAGATCTAACACAACAGGCTACAACTTGCGTCCGCGGCGCGAGTAAACTACATAGACAGCTAGCACACACACCTTACCTTTTTTTTTTTTTTTTTTTTTTTCTGAGCTGACTATGCAGTTGGCTGTTGCAGCCATTACTGCTTCACCGGACTTTTGGGGCGAGACTCTGAAGGAGCCTCAGCCCATATAGCGCCCAACGCTCAAGGGCTTCCCGCGGGGGAAGCCTCGGCTTGGGTTGTCGCTCTCGGGGGCGTCCCTTCGACCGGCGTGAGTCTCGAACCCGAAGGTGAGTCACCGCCAGGAGGGGAGTTCCCCGTTACGCGGGTGCGGTTGCGATTGAGTGGGGGCGAGAAGCGCCCCGGCACTCTTTGATACCTAGTGTATCCTTGTGGGCGCCGACGAACCCGGGGACGTCGGCGTCGTGTTTGGAGGGAGGCCCTATTCGGGGAGGTCGTGGAGACTAATCTCGCTATCCGGACAGCGAGATCGTCATCTGGGGACGTTAGTACGTGCCGAGGCCGCCTAACAATAGTTTTACGACCGTGACCGGGTCGATCGGGGGGACGATACGTTGTGGATTGCACAATTAAACGATTCGGATGATTTTGCGTGCGCTCGAAAAAGCGGACTGCCAAGTCTTTAAAATATTGGGGAATCGTGGGAAGTTCGAAGTCTATGTGTAGGTCCGCATTGCGAACGTACCAAGAGGCTCCAGTGGCCGCTCTGAGAAAGCGGTTTTGGAGGGTCTGGAGTTTGTGGAGATTGCGCTTGGACAGCGCAAAGACTACGCTAGCATAAGCTAGTATGGGGCGGATACAAGTTGTGTAAAGATTTAGCTTATTTCTAAGCGACATCTTACTATACTTGCCTATCATGGGATAGAGACGGCCGAGGACAAAAGCGGCTCGGTCTCTGACTATTTTGGTGTGAGCTTGGAAGTTCAAACGACTATCCATGGTCACACCGAGATATTTGGTCTTATTTTGCCAGGGAATGGCACGACCGAAAAGAGAAAGGGGAGAAGGCCGCGGAGGGCGGCCTAGGGTAAAAAGAACGGCAGAGCTTTTGTCGGGATTCACCTCGATTCTCCATTTCCGAAACCACTCGCCTAGGGCGGTGATAGCGGGTTGGAGTCTCTCAGTGATTCGACTCACTTGCCTATCTGTGGTATAGATAGCGGTATCGTCCGCAAAGAGGGCTAGATTTGTACCTATCGTTTTAGGGATATCGTTAGTGTACAGAAGGTACAAGATGGGGGCGAGCACGGACCCTTGCGGGACTCCTGCTTCTATGGGACGGGGGGAAGAGAGAGTGCCTTCGACTTTGTAGCGAAAGCTACGATTCGACAAATAGTCTCGTATGATGAGCACGAGACGATCTGGCAACTGAAAGTTGTACAGTTTAAAAATTAAACCGTTGTGCCAGACTTTGTCGAAAGCTTTCGCTACATCGAAGAAGACAGCGCCCGTGTGACGGGTCTTACCTAACGCTGGCTGAAAGCCAGTGAGAATATGTTCCGTTATGCGGAGGACTTGATGGACGCATGAGTGTTTGGCACGGAAGCCGAACTGCTCGTCTATTAAAATGCCTCTGGAGACTATAGCGTTCCGTAGGCGGGCGAGAAGGAGGCGTTCATAGAGTTTACCAAGGGCCTTTAGTTAACTTATGGGGCGATAGGAGGACGGCTCGGTACGAGCTTTACCTGGCTTATGGATGCCTATAACAATTGCATCTTTCCATTGAGATGGAAAGATGCAATGTTCCATAGCAGCGTTAAAGATCGCTACTAGGAGGCAGACAAGGGGCAGAGTGAGGCGTTTTAGGATATCGTTAGAGATACCGTCCGCACCGGGGGACTTACGGGGGCGTAGGTCTTTGATGACCTGTACGACTTCGTCGACAGTGACAGGGGGCAGGGGGTCTTGTGGAGGCAGAGAAGTTCTGCGCTCCACTTCGCCGTCTACCTCGCGCACGTGGTCGGGATCGAAGGGCTGTGTGCTTAAGGCACATTGGGCTTGGAGGCTAGACGCTAGGCAATCCGCTTTTTCGTCGTCGTTGAACGCGGGAACGTTGTTGGGACGAGATAACGGAGGGAGAGAGTTCGCGGTTTCGGACTTTAGAGCTCTGGCTAAGTGCCAATAAGCTTGGTGAGAAGGAGAAATGTTCTCCATAAGATCACCGAAACGTTGGGCGCGAAGCTCAGCTACAGCGGTTCTTACACGGCGGTGTAAGTCGTTGAAGCGAGCTTTATTATCGATAGTGGGAGCGCGATCGCGAGCGCGGCGGGCCGCGTTACGCTCAGTCATTAGCGACCTGATGTGCTGAGGCAGGATTAGGTGGTGATAATCACCAACCGGCACTTGTCGTGAGCACTCGCCAACGGTGGCGGTCAGGTGGCTAGTGAGTGAGTCGATAGCTACGTTAAGATCGGTCGCGGATGAGATTACGTCGGGAACGCGGTCTAGATGTGGCGAGCTGGGATTTTCGAGCAATCGCCCAAATTTATCCCAGTCCGTCACGGTTCTAGTGTCGGGAGGAGAGTCCGAAGGGAAACCTAATCGGAGGACGACAGGGCGGTGGTCCGAGTCAAGTTCGTCAAGCACCTCTATAGAGCGAAAGCTTAGCCTTACATTCTTTAGAAGTGCTATGTCGAGTACGTCGGGGTTATTCCGAGTATTGTGGGGAAAGTAAGTGGGCGTCATGGGAGCGATGATGTCAAAGTTTAGTCTGTCAACTAAATCGTCGAGGAGTCTGCCTCTTTGTGAAGTTACAGAAGAGTTCCAGCGGCGATGCTTGCAATTTAGGTCGCCGGCAAGAATGACGGCGTCGCCTAAACTTAAGAGCGACTGAAGGTCGCTCTCGAGCAAGTCTTTTAGGGGAGAGAGATAAACCGATGCAATGATGATCGGCTGATGGCCGGTCATCGCTAGGCGGCAGACGGATGCTTCTAAATTCGTAAGCGGTGGAGGATCGATAGGGGAGCAATGCAGGTAGCGCCTGTAATAGATGAGAGTGCCTCCGAGATTGGAGGCAGTTCTATCATTACGGACGGTGCGATAGTTCGCGATCGAAGGGGTACGGACAGCGGGCTTTAGGAACGTTTCCTGGATGAGGAAGACGTCCGGTTTTTGGGACGAGAGGAATTGCGATAATTCCTCTCTTTGGTTGCGGAGACCGGTTGGCGTTAAAATAGCCTATGGAGACGGACCGGGGTTTTTCGCGCGCGGTTGTGCAATCCATTTTGGTTCTAAGGTTTTGGAGCTACCCTGCGGAGGGCGGCAAAGAAATCGCGATGCTTAGCCATGAAGCTGAGCATTTGAGTGAAATCGGTGATCTGTACGTATTCGGCGTACACGATCTCGAAATTGGCCGCGTCGAAGGCCCAAGATATCTCGGCGAGAATGCAGAGGTGCTGCTGCTGCTCGGCCGTGTGAACGGCGTTGCAGGGCAGCGCGAAAGAGGGGCGCGGGGTGGCAACGCGCGTATGCGCTAGAGGTGCGGGAGCACTTCTCATAGGCGCTGGACGCGGAATGTCCCGAGACATGAGAGGGGCGGGGTAGGGAATACCCGTAACTGAGACGGGCCCGGGGAGAGTAGACAAAAGTTTGTCTGTCTCCTTTGATTTGGACGCGACGACTAGCGCTGGAGGACGGCTCCAGGCGTTGACAGCGGGGAGAGGTGCAGGCACGAGCGGAGCCTGTTGGCGGGGGGCGGGGGGACGCGATTTACCCTGTTTGGGTTTACGCGAGCTCTGTTTTGGAGCTTTGGGGCACCCGCGGTAATTCGCTGGGTGGCCTTCGCTCCCACAGAGTACGCAAGCGACCGGGTCGGATGCGTTGGAGCGATCGCGATCACAGTCCGGAGTGGCGTGATCGCGTAAACATTTGACGCAGCGCGGTCTGCGTCTGCAGTTGCGCTGCGCGTGGCCATATAGCTGGCATCTGTGGCATTGGCTAGGGTTCGACCGCTTGTGCGGAGTCTCGACCCTGATGCCTTTGAGGCTGCAGACATCTTTAATATTAAAGATGGCTTTGCCTTCTGTTGTCAGGTCTAGTACAACGAGCACCATGTCGTAGCACTCGGACTTATTACGGCCATTGTACATGCGATGTACTTCCCGTACGGGGAGGCCTTGGACGATTAAGTCGTCCTGGACAGTCTTGGTGGAGAATTCCCTAGGGACTCCCCTTACGACTGCCCTTAAAACGCGTTCCTCGGCCAATGAGTACGTGTGGTACTCATATTTTTGAGCCGTGAGGAAGGCCGTCAGATTTCGGAAATCTGACGGTGTCGGGACCTGCACTTTGATGCCGCGCTCGGCATCATTGCGGGCGTGCGTATAATTGATACGCTTGGCCTTCATAGCGTTAGCAATGTTCGGCCAGGCCCCTTTGTCTTTGATGACAATCGGGGGCGGAGATTTTTCCTTCCGTCCCGAAGTGGGACAGTCGGACTGCGAAGAGGTGGCGGCGGGGGGGGTTGTGTCCATGGCGGCTAGCTCAGGGCTGGCCGCCGAGGTGGACGGAGAGGGGGAAGCGCTAGGCGCTTTGAGGCGTTTAGCCTCAGAGTCGGAGGGAGGAGGAGTAGAAGACTCCAGAGCGGATGCCGCCGAAGCCTTTTTAGACTTGGCGGACTTCTTCCGCTTTTTACCCTTTTTGGTTCCCAGGCCAACCACTTTGAAGCCTTCGTCGTCCTCAGACAACGCCGACTCAGCGGACATTACGGCTGCTGGAGACCGGGGTGCGGTTTCGGAGGTTGCGGGGGGCGGGGTAGCGAGAGACCGAGAAAGGGTCTCATCGGCTACCGGAGTGGGAGGGCGAACGGGCGCAGGGGCCCGAAGAGCGCGGCGAGCGAGACGCGGGTCGCGGTTGCGGGGTTCGCGGGGTTCGCGGGAGATAGAGCGCGAACGATTGCGCGAGCGAGAGCGCGGAGTCGAACGCGATGAGACGGACGGGGAGGGCGCGGTTGTGCTGGACGCAGTGAGGGCAGGCCCCAACGCCGTGAAGATGGCGTGGGCCAGCTCTGGGCGATCGCGAACAAGATTTTGCACGATTGCCCCTAGCTGGTCCGGGGACAAGCCGATGCTCGGCCATCGCGGGAGTGACCGAGGTGTAGATTTTTTGTGTGCCTAGTGACTCCCCACCATTGCTGGCGAGGAGCAGGAATACCTAAAATGTGGCCAGGCGCCCCGCAGTGCTACGGATTGCCTGGTGTGTACCTAACTCCTACTCCTACGGCCGGGGTTACGTTGTCACCGTTAGGTTTCCCCCCAGCAACGAGACGTGATTTAACGAAGAAACGTTAGGTAGACCGCAACTCTGAAAAGAGCTATACGATCTCACCCACCAGCCCTTGAGCACTCGGAACTGGATTTCTACAAACTAAACGCAATCGACACTTAAAACGCGTTAATGCACGGAGCGGCGAACCGCTGAAGCGGAAATACTACGCTAGCGATTTAACACAAAGCCGGACTCAGACCGGGCGAACCGGTAACACTCAAAGAGGCAAGCGAGGGTCACCGCTATGCGTAGTAGTTCCGCGACTACGGGAACACACACTCACGCACAAAAACACACAGTATCGCTTCGATAAACACTCGGTTATGGGCGCGTTGAAGAACGCACAAACACACCCAGCGCGGGCCGTGAGCGATTTCCCAGCCAATACACACTGCCGAGCAGCGCTTCAACACACAGGCCGATTTTCCAAGAATTGCGGGCAATAAACCAAACAACAATTCGAGGTCGTCAGCGCTGAGGCAAAACACCACCCAGGAATGCGCACCAACTGAGTCACCACACACGGAGCACACTGAGAGCACTTGACGCTCGAAAACACGACCGCACAACACGAGAGTCGAATCGGGAATGTAAGACACCTTACCACTATTTTTACGGATGCGAAGCAGGAAGAACTTTGTTCAATGACCGGTCACTATTTGTCTCTGTTGCATGCGCATAATTATTTGCCGTCACGCTCGCGCAATTGCGATGACCGACCGCTGTCATCAGAAATTACTACTATTTTGACAACTGACACAGGCTAAAAAGTAAAAGGACAATGTACGAAATTATTTGTGCTTCGCGTCCGTGCTATAGCTGCGTATTACAGATACAAGTTTAATTACAAACGGGTCAAGAGCGCGACTTTTCGCGGCAAGTGGGATCCGTACATTAGGACGAGTCAGCATATCTTAACGGTTTAATAGTCTGAAAGACATGTGGCTAGACACACACCCACGCCATAATGTGGGAGCAGCCGCGTTTTATGAACTATACGAAGTCTCTAAGGACTACAGTATGGGGTTCTTCAAGAAAGAAGTTATTGGATTTTTGAAGGGTCGGCAACGCGCGAGTGATGCCCCTGGTGTTGCAAGCGTCCATAGGCCACGGTGACCGCTTAAAAAGTCTTGGATAGGTCAAAAAAAAATTCTTGGATAGGTCAATTTTATAATAAAAATAATTCTATACAAAAATATGAAACCTACAGTTGCTGTATGAGAGGCTGTGAATAGAAAAGGGGTATACCGATAAAATGTGCAATCGTATAAAGTGAGTCATCTAATGTATGAATCATACTGGTATCAAAGTAAAATAATCATTTGAGAACTCTAATAAACACATCACCGATAACTGATACGCATCAAGAGCTTAGTTTTACTTATCTCTGAACATTACAGGAATCATAAAAGCGCGTTATACTGGCCGATTTGAACTGGTAGTTTTTGTTCAGGTATCTTTTTATGTACCTGGCATATTTTTCTGTTTAAATTAATTTATTAATCTAAACACATGCAAAACTAAATAATCTTTAAGTACTTATCTTTTTTATTCTGCTATATTTTTCTCATTTAAAATGTCATAAGTATGCGTTACAAAGGAGTTGGATAAAAATTCTTAAAAATATCTGATAAATTTTGAAACGCAGATAAAACTCTATTATTGTGATTTTTTTCAAATTTTCAAAAGTCGTTGAAAAGTAAAAGAATGGGTCATAACATTTTCAACTTTATCAGCTAATAACTTGGATTTTTTTCTTATGAGAGTAAAGAAAACTTAGAAACTTATTAATCTTTCATCGCCCTTACTTGTAAATAGCGTCATTATGTGCAGGTAAAGCGGGCGCTAAGACCTTATATACTCCCGCACAAGCTTTTTCATCGTACATTTTATTTTCTCTAAATAAAACGCGCAGTGATAAATCCCACGAGCAGTAATGACGCGCCTATACTATAAAGTATGTACAAGAGCTGTATCTTTGTTCAGAACACATACTACGCGCACACTACAAGCGAGGAATTAATTACCTACAAGTTTTGACTGCAAACAAAACTTTTTAATTCATCAATTTTCTGGATATGGCAGATGCGTTGTTTTCTCTAGTTCTTTCCCGCCATTTCAACTATGTTTTGGTGAGTTTATTTATTTACCTTATATTTTTATTCATTTACTCGCAATTCATCAATTCTCTGGATATGGCAGATGCGTTGTTTTCTCTAGTTCTTTCCCGCCATTTCAACTATGTTTTGGTGAGTTTATTCATTAATTCAACTTATATTTTTATTAATTTACTTGCAAATGTGATGAAAAACATCGCGTGTAATACGGGCGGTACGAAAATTACAAACTCGAGTCATTTAAGCCTTCGGCCTTAGTGCCCAAACAGACACAAAGCGAACGCGGGTGCGTGTACGGTGACGGGCGCGGGCGTGCGGGTCTTGGCGCCGTTTCGGCCACACCGTCAGCGCTCGAGATACTGGCGGGTGAGCGTAATAAAACATTGGATAGTTTATACGATGGATAAAGAAGACATTTTATTAATGGAAAATTCACACCTTCAATAGAAAATGAGTAATGTGAAACCTGTAATACAAAATATGAATAATTCAACACGTTTTATGCTGATTTAAGGTTGCCTGACAAATTTTATATATATACAAGAACGTCTCTAAGTACCTTAGATAACATTTTAAATGGATTTATTAATAGAAGATTATGATATAAATTCCATTGTATTTATTTCAGTCTACAGTAGTCTACACGCACCGTCCGGTGTGGCCGATACAGGCGGATTGTACGGAAGAAACCTAGTTCCGTGAATGAAGCCACCCGCCACGCTCACCCGCGCCCACGTCCGCTACGGTAACAGCCAGGCGCGTCACGATCGGTGTGTTTGTGAGGTGCGATTTGATATATAAAAACTAGACGCACCCGCACCCGCACACGCACCCGCGCCCTCTTTGTGTTGTGCCCTTTTTGTTTAGGCACTTAGGCTTCTAAATAGCTTTACGTTAGTAATTTTTACTTACCTCCCTTTATACACAATATACTATTAGATGACCTCGCCCCCCAACCGACCACGGCACGGTCGAAAAACCATTGTTACCCTGACGACGCCCCAAAAGCCCAGTGTAGCAGTAATGGCTGCATCAGCCAACTACAGAAGTCAGTGAGAAAAAATAAAAAAATGACCTATTCGACGATACCTCACATAATGTGGCGCATAAAAAAATCGGTGATGAAACTTATAAATAAGGTAATGGCTTGTATTGATGATAAAAAAACGGACCAAATACATTATGATCACTCTTAGTGATAGTGATAAGACCGCCCATTGTACGTGTATTTTATGATTTGTTTATATGTTAGGTTTCTTTTGTTTCATTGTGCATTAAAGTACATACTTAATAATAATTATTAATTTCATTGTTATAATTGCAATATCAATTTTATACAAAGTTAATTGATATTGTGTACATATAAAATTAAAACTATAACTATAGATCTATATCTCTTTACCAGCAGGATAAAAACCATCTAGGCCAATGAAAGAGTCAAAAGCCTACAGAGAGAGGAATCGTCTTACAATCCTTGCTGTGAGCTGCCTTCTTCTTTGCTTTACCAATGAATCTAAAGATAAGTTTTTAAGGCCGGAACAGACTAGGGACCTTATTGGGAACAGTCTCGAACTATTCGGAGTATGGAATTCGAGAGCAAAATGTATGCAAGAAAATTTACGGGTTTCGAGAGTCTGACTGACTTGCTTACATTTTTGTCTCTAATTCCAGAGTCCGAATAGCTCGAGACCTTTCACAATAAGGTCCCTGATGCGTGGCGTGGCGTGGCGTGCGTGTGTTGCCAGTGTGACAAGAGTTTTTAATGCAAATATCTAGGTTTTTAGGAATAAGCCCATTTGCAGATATTATTATAGGAACAACATTATTATTATCATATATATTTATTCAATTCTTAATTTTTAAGTATTTTACAGTACATATAAAAATAAACAAACATCATAAAAAACTTAAATAAGGCCCAAGCTACCGGCGCGCGGTCAACGGGGCGATTCAGATCAGTAAAAACCACCTAATTTCGAGATGAATGTGTCATACATTGTTCGTTTACTTACGTTTTAATGAAAAAATGTGTACCTATATCAAGTTTATGGTTATATGACCTACATTTCTGATTCTACATTGTTATTCTACACATTTTTAGGGTTCCGTACCCGAAGGGTATAAAACGGGACCCAATTACTAAGAGTCCGCTGTCCGTCCGTCTTACCAGGCTGTATCTCATGAGCCGTGATAGTTAGACAGTTGAAATTTTCACAGAAGATGTATTTCTGTTAACAACAAATACTTAAAAACAGAATAAGATAAATATTTAAGGGGGCTCCCATACAACAAACGTGATTTTTTTCCTCGTTTTTGGTCGATATTGATAACGACAACAGGTAGACGCTTGAAATATTCACAGAATATTAATTTATATATTCACTTTAAAAATAAATAATTAAATTAAAACAAATATACAACATACAACATACGTGATTTATAGATAATGTTACGGAACACTTCGTGCGCGAGTCCGACTCGCACTTGGCCGATTTTTTTCATTAAAACGTCAGGTAAATGGACAATTCATGTCACAGACATCTCGGAACCTGATAGTTTTAACTGACATGAAACGCCCCGCTGGGCTGTATATTGAGGAACCTCCGGACAATGCGTCCTGTGTTTAGGATCACTGCCTTCTGCTTTCGACCCTTGATTTATTAAATAACTAATAATGGACAAATTAAATTTTTTTCGGCTTACTATCTAAAGTAAGATATTAACCCGCGTTCAAATCGGGGTATTGCCTTCTTTATGACAAACTTTATATGACTCACTTTAGTATGATAAAAACTGGTTGCCTGTAAAGTCGGTATACGGGCGAAAGTTTTACGTGACAACTTGTGCCTTTCACTTTTTATGTCTGTCTCTCTCGCTCTTAGGCGGGCTAACCATGCCGCGTGCCTCTCACTCGCTCTCATTGTGAGCGCATAACGTGAGCGGAGCGTAACGCAGTTTCTTGAAGTGTCACCCGGCAAACCAATTTACAAGACGTTGTCACGTCAAAATATTATTACCTTGCAAATCCGCTAAAAACAATTCAGTAGCAGTCACGTGCAGAAGTACACTATCCACATGTAGGAGTGCACCTCCCTTCCCTCCTCCTTATGTGGACGATGCCAACTTCACCACAACACCACCACCAAATTGATACAAAAACTCAACACGTGTTTCGCCTCAACACGAGGCATCTTCAGCGCAACTTAGTCGTGCGCTATACCTTCACCAAATGCTGCACGTGAGTGCTACTGAATTGTTTTTAGCGGATTTGCAAGGTAATAATATTTTATCATAATAATGAATTTCCGCAAAGTAACGCCTGATTCTATCAATCACTTTAGTATTGAAAACCCAAGAGGTGATAGCAATAGTTTTAGCTTTTAATCAACTACAAAACTTCATAAACAATGAGAAGGAAGAACTACCTATTTTGTTTTGCTATGAAACCGATAAAGATAAAATAAGTGATTTGGAATTCAAATAAATTACTGGTTGAATAATTTGTATAATATTTTTTTTTAACCATAGACTCTAGCTCTGTAATCTGTCCTATGGGCTGCGCAAAATGCACACGGAATTGGCCACACTTTACAAAGAGACAAATTTAAGCTGTGGTATCTTTTCTCATAGACAAGACACCACAGGTTCGCTTCGTCTCTGTCACACTTTTGCACCTATTTTTTTCCAAGCTTCTCAGTCCTCTATGTCTATGCTTTTAACTAAAGATGAAACAAAAAACACAAATTAAAAAATCTACATACACTAACCGGTGATACGAAGTAAGCGCCGCGTATGAGCGAAGCCAGGAACGCGACCATGTACAGCATCTTCTGTGTGGTTACTTTGCAGGCTCGGAGGAAGGTCGGAGCCTTCAGCTTTCGATATTCTGTCACCACGCATATCGTTAACTGCACTGCGCAAACGAACGCTACCATCAGAAATATGCCGCCTATACCTGAAAATATAAAAAAAATAGGTCAAAACCGGTTTAGAACATGTCGGGGTGTGCTGGCTTATTTATCATATGTTGTAATGGGATGTGTTCTGAGGAATTGTTCGAAATGATTCCCACGGCTACTTTCTACCATCGCACCGCACCGTTCGCCATCGGCAGAGAATTCATTCTCACACTTCAGAACCGAAATGGTCGCGTACAGTGCGGTTTCAGATTCCTCCTTCGAACGCTTGGGTTGTGGATGAGCTCCCTGCCAAAGTTTTCTCTAAGGACTACAGTATAGGGTTTTTCAAGAAAGAAGTTATAAGATTTCTGAAGGGTCGGCAACACGCAAGTGATACCCCTGGTGTTTCAAGCGTATATAGGCTACGGTGACCGCTTACCATCAGGCGGTAAGCTCACTTAACATTACCGGTAGGCGGTAATGTTAAGTGAGTCATCAACGTCCCATATGTTCATTTTGGCAACTTTGAATGCAGTTTTTTTTTTTTTCAATTTATTGTTCAAAATATATAACTACATTAAAATCATGGTGGCTATATTTTATCAGAAACCTTTGGGGTTTATTTGTAGATGTTGAATTCGTTTACAAATCCTACTAATATTATAAATGTGAAAGTTTGTAAATCTGGATGGATGTTTGTTACTCAATCACGCTTTAACCACTGGACGTACCGGGATGAAACTTGGCATACACATAGGTTAGGCTCTGTAATAGCATATAGGCTACTTTTTATCCCGAAAAATTTAAAAGTTCTCGCGGAAATAACTATAACAGAGTTTAAAGAACAATATATGTAGCTATAGCAAACTTCATAAGTATAATTAAGGAGTTCTTCGCTGATAACTGAATTCAGGGCGGGCGGAGCCGCTGGCAAAGTCTAGTTTATAATAACAAATATAAAAATTTACAAGTCAATTAAAAATGATAATTTTGCTGTAGCTTTATAAAACTAATGTTTCTTTATTACAGTTTATAAGGCACTTTTTAAACATGTTTAAATAAAACTTATTTTTGGTGATATATTTATGTCTTAACAAAATTTTCTGGTAATGCGTTGAGGATACTAGTTACTAAAAAATATTCATAATTTTTCTTGCCGTACAAATTACATTTGGTAATGCTAAATCTATTTGAGTACAATTTTCTTAAGTTTTTGGGTCGACTTTGTTTTTTCAACATAATTACGTTGGTATGTTCGTCTTTCATGATCTCTAACTTTATTTTATGTTGTAATGGAAGTATTCTTATTAACTTAACTTATATCTGATACCTTTAAACGAGCAATTCTTGTATATAGATATATAATCTGAAGCTCGAAAAACGGCTCCAACGATTTTAATGAAATTTAGTTTGCGGGGGGTTTCGGGGGCGATAAATTGATCTAGCTAGGTTTCATTTTTAGAAAACGTCGTTTTATCCAAGTTTTCAGACAATGATAAACTAAAAAATATGACTCTTCCTGACATCTATTGGCGAGTAGTAAAACTATTATTTTTACCGACACAGCAAGAAGCTTTATTCTTGACAATAGTTGGCGTTGTTAAAAAAAACGGAAAGGTCGGTCCCCAAGTACTAGCATATTATAAACATAAGTTCGGTAGTGTTTTTGGCAACTTAACATGACTGAATATTAAAGTCGTACCAAAGCCAGTATCATCTTATACAACATAAATATTTAAAATCAAAGTTTGTAGCAAAAACAGTGTTAATAATACAAGGAATATGGATAAATTGGTTGTTCCAAAATGGCGTCTTACGTAATACAAAGTATATATTTATACAATAAAATTCATGAACATGTGGTTGATTTGCCATAGTCTTTAAACGTTATCCAGAGGCATTACTTGCGCATTTGCGACCCCTTAAATGCCATCTGTGGTTCAAAATATGAACTATGCGCCAGCGAGCAATTACAAGTTTTAACTTCAGCCAAAACTTTCGAATAAAAAAAAATCTCTAGATATCTAGCGGTGGCGCAGTCTATTCTTCTATTCCCGCCATATCAATTGTGCTTCCATGAGGTTATTATTATTTTTTTTCCTAATATTTTTATTTATTTACTCGCAAATGCGATGAAAAACATTGTGTGTAACATGGGCGGTACGGTAATTACAAACTTGAGTCATTAAGCTTCTAAATAACCTCTCGTTAGTAATTTTCTCCTTACAACCCTCAATATACAATGTACTATAACGTTGTATTTTTATAGCTAACCGTTCATTTGATTTTGCCTTCGCAGGAAGTGCGATATAACAACTCACTATAAAATAAAATCTAGATAAGCTGTCAAACTTTTCAGATTACCCTTATCAACTACAAGGACGAACTTAACTCTATTGGTCGAGATATACAGATAAAATGAACACCTGGCGCCATATCTATATTACAATCACAATATACTTTGCAATTTGTTTTGGCAAATCTACTTAACACACCCATTTTAATTGAAACACCAATTAGATTCGCAGAATTTAGGAGAAGACAATTTTATTACTAATTCAACGATGATAAGAAATTATTGATTATAAGGTTTTTTATGTCAGATAAAGTTTTTTATGTCAGATAAAGTTTGTTAGTCATAAGCTTAATTTATGATTGTTAGGCATACTACATATTTAGTCATTAATTAGATAAATACAAATGTTTATATTATGTATCATTCATATAATTAAATAATTCAAAGTAATAATAATCTTACATATTTTAATAAATAAATAATTAAATAACCAGTTGAAGTTACCTATAACTTGCTCAAAAGATCTAGTACAATCCCAAGAATACCAATTATAATTAAGTATAAGTTACCTTAACACGACTTCAGGTCAAATACTTGAATGCTCCACTTAAATACCAACTTCCAAAGTAATTTACTTAAAGCACAGCTAAAAGTAACAAGGAAATAATGACCTTGGGTTAAGGCCCACCATAAACTGCACACAAAAGTATCTTAAAAAAATTTAAAAATACTAACTAGTGATCAGCGGGTTTCTACTAAAAGTGGCCGCCTTTAGCAAATACCCGGATTAAAACTCGCAGACATGTTCCAGAAACAATACAAAACGTTCTAAACATAGATAATCCCTATATAGTGAGTATTTTTAACTTTATCATTTTTTTTAAATACGCTTTGCACAATGAAGATATAAACAATATCTAGTGGCGACACTAGTGTGCAAATTTAGGGGAGCTTATAAGCACCAGCTATATCCGTATCCGTATTATATCATGTATGCTATCCGATAGACTTTATCGTGACCCTATGAAATACTTGAGTACCTGGATGGGTGAAGTGACACAGTTTACCTGAGTACCTTTGTGCGAGAAAACGTTCACCCACCAGTCCTGACTGTGTTGCCATGTGACAGCTGTCGTTCAGTCAAGTCAGATATCTTCTGTGGCTACTAGCTGGACAATCGTTTATCCCTATTAGGCCAACGTGGTGGACTGTGGTCTAGCCTCCTTCACCTAAGGACAGGTCTGAGCTCCTACAGTGGCGACGTAAAACAGCTAAGGAAACAGCATAAATTTACAGCTTCGTTTTACTCACATGCATGGTACGGCAGGTTGTGATCAACACAACTGTCGCCAGAGTATCGTATCTCGCAGAAGCAAGTCCCGTTCATGCAGTCGCCTCGGCCGCTGCAGCCGAGCGCACAGCCCGCACCACGCGCCGCTGCCGCCATCACAGCGTCGGCGTAGTAAGCGAGCAGAGCGCGCATCTTACGGGCCGACGCTTCTAGCGCCGCTTAGTAACCCTGGAATAAATATAAGACTACATAAATTTAAGTATACTTTTAATGTACTACGTACGAGAGGAGACACTGCTGAACGCATCTTGCCGCCGCTAACTCAATAATTGCAATGTCCCACACATTGCAGCAGTTTACACAACTGCAGTTGACTTAGTAAATGGCTGGAACAGGCCTACCTGCGTATGGCACGTGATGTAATAACTACTTTTTTATTAGTGACGTGTTTGTTGATAGCGTCTCCTATAATATACCTAAACATAATACCTCAATGAATACTATTGACATACAAATGCTCTAAGTCGTTCATCCAGCTTTAGAGCGGCTATGCTAGGAATTCTCACACGTGACAGAACTGTAATGAGGAAATACGTAAGACAAGAGAATTTAGAAAAAATTGCATAGTCTGTTATTTTTAAACTTAACCGGCCCGTCAAAGTTCAGCAAACCACTAGTCAACTTTAAAAATAGCTGACTATATAGATTTTTTTTATTATAATTATAATCCCATTTTTGGCGCCTGGCTAACGTCAAAGTTAGTTGATGCAGCCCAGCCTTAATAGGTACTTACACCTTTTTATGCTAGAAAATCAATTGTTATTATTAAGATTACTTAAAATTTAATTATAACGTAAGTATTTAAAAGTGTAACCTTTATACTACATAATTTCAAATTTCAGAATTTAAAAGTTAATTGGTGCAAGACGCTTTTTTTTATACCACTAAGTGGCAAACAAGCTATCGGTCCGCCTGATGGTATAAGCGGTCACCGTAGCCTATGGACGCTTGCAACACCAGGGGTATCACTCGCGCGTTGCCGACCGTTTCAAAATCTAATAACTTTTTTTTTGAAGCAGGGAGCTCATTCCAAGACTTAGGCTAATCTAGCAATCTAGCTACTCTTGGTCTCACATTAAACATCACTATTACGCTTTCAGAATCGGTTTCAGAGGGATATGACATCTCGATAAAAAAAAATTAGAACCTAGAGTTCAAAGGCTATATTTTATTTTTAAATGAAACAAGAGGATTTCTTAAAGAAAAGATCAAAAACAAAGTAAAAGGTCATGTACCCATAATTTAACTTTTAAATCGGAAAACTTTCCATTTCAAAAACTGAATATTTGATAATGGAAACCTTACACAAAAAAATACATGCGAACATTATAAAGGCCGATGTGCGTCTGTTTGATTAAGGTACCTCTGCATCAGATTTTTACATAAAAATTGCGTAACACTAAATACTTTTAACTACAAAACATAACGTTACTTAAAAAACATAATATCATGTATTAGCGATATTAACTATAGTCACAAAAAGCATATCCGTCCAAAAAATTCCAGTTAATTATTAAATAACCAGAGTATTGATCAGAGCAAATGTATGAATTAGTTAAAAGATAATTAGACAGCCTCTGTGGCACAGTAGATATATTCAGCAATAGAAATTTAGTGTTAGTACTGACGTTTGTATGAAAAATTTAAACTTGGATTCGCTTTAATCATGTATTCTTAGGATATATTATAAGCATAAGGGAAAATTGCAATTTACCTTAGAATTGGTACTCCAAAGACCTTTGAATGGCAACGTAAGGTCCATCCCCACTTTACCTATACCCATAGGTACAAAGGTGCAGTTATAGATATTAAGTGAACTGAAGTTTGTATGAAAACATTCAAACTCGGATTCGCTTTAATCATGTATTCCTAGAATATATCAAGCATTAAGGAAAATCGACCTTAGAATTTTTACTGCATAGGCCCTTAAACGGTAACGTAAGGTCCATCCATATTAGGTCCATACCCATAGGTAAAAAGGTTAAGTTGTAGTTAGTGTACTGATGTTTGTATGAAAAAAATTCGAACACAGATTAGCCTTAATCATGTATTCTTACGATATACTATAAGCATTAAGGAAAATCGCAATTTACCTTAGAATTTATACTGCAAAGGCCCATGAAGGGCAACGTAAGGTCTATTCAGACTATACCCATAGGTACTAAGTACTCATTGCAACGATACCATTATAATTTTCCCAGTAAATTAACAAGAAAGCTTCTACGTACAATTTACGTCTTTGGCAAAGCACGTGAATCACGTTGCGTAATCCCGTGTGCTAGTAAATTAGTGAGAGAGCTTAAGAAACATGCAATCTATTATTATCAGTAAATTCCCTCCGTACGTTGACTTATGGAAAATAAGGACGGAAATAGACCCCTTCTTACCGTCTTAGGCTGCGTTCCAGAACACAATGAGGAAGTAAGAAAAGTGGTTTTGGAACGCTCATACCCGGGTATTATTATTCAACTATCAAGTTTAAATATTTACACTGCCATAAGCAGGTTAAGTTTTACTTCAGTGTAAGTGTAAAAAATTACTCTCAAGTCCTTGTTCCAAAAAGGTCGGAAAGTCAAACAACTTAACCGAGACTACCGGGCGAATATTACTCGACAGAGAGTAACAGTGAATTGGAACACAGTCGAAATATGTAATAGGTTGGAGAACAGAAAATATCTAATAAATTACTCCCGCATTTTTATTTAAGAGACTAAATATTATATTTATTATTATTTTTATTACTATCTAAATTTCATTTTTTTTGGCAAAGGTTTCTCCGAATCCTCAAAGTAGCTCCGACTAAAATTTAATGACTGTGATCTTCGGGATATGGCTCAAACGTAATGTATTATAAACTATTAATAATTTATTTCATGTATTTCAATGAAAATCTCAGTGACATATCGCTTCATCCTTGTTTGTACTCAAGTTTTCTGCCTCTTAATTCTGTCTTGCTTTACAACCAACAGTTTCGATAACTTACTTACTTACATACCTTAGATAATTCAACAACTGACGCAGGAGTAATAAATATTGTTATATTAGTGTTATTCTTGTGATTCGTCAAAAATCTTACGTATTTCTTTAAAACTTTTTAGAGTAATATGCGTCATTGCTAACTATTTTAATTATAATAGTAGAAAAACTACAAAACGGCAAACATAAATCACTTTGACAAGACAATATTTAAACAAAAGCAAAAAATATAAACATATTTTATCTTTATTGTAATTCTATAATATAATATATAAGAACGAATGATTGTGTGACTGTTATTCGTTCACAAAAGGATTTATGGCACAGGCAGGTTATAGTTGGAGGGACGAAAAAGGACATGTGGTAGTTTTATATCCCGATATTTCACATGCGGAACTCGCAATAAAGCTAGAGGGAAGGAAAAGGACATCGGACACTTTGTGGTTTACAACATGATTAAGTTTCCGTGGAAAGAGTTTTACGTTGGTAACCCTGATGTACGATTATTTTACGCCGCAGATAGGGGTGACCCAAAGTGGTTTTTAAAACAGGGACACAGTACATCTATCAGCACATAAAGATACAGAATATAAAATGTAAACACAAGACGAATCCGCACTTGAATAGTACTACTTAGTGTTATACCTACTTCAAAAACAACCCTTAAATTGGTATCCTGTAAATGTTGCAAGCGCACTTCACTATTTTATAAAAATATATCTTTGCTATATTAAAACCATTTCAATGCTTACTCATTCTGACAGCGCTAAATATGAGTCATCTGCTATTTAATAACAAAAAGAATACCTACAAAAACCGATCCAGTAATTAAAGTTTCTTTAATAAACAAACAAATAGTCATCTCGAAAGTTCCAGAGTTTAAAAATAGACGTTTTATAAAAAAAAACCTTAGACGGATATTTTTCGTCCCTGTACTAGTTAAAACCAGGCCGCATCTGGCTTTAATAAGCTTGGCATCGACTTTGATTGGTTAGACTAAGGGCCGGTATTTCAATCACTACTTATTCTTTTGCTTAAGTTAGGATGTAAGTTAAAGATAAGTTGAATATTTGAGGACCGAATGTGTATTTCAATGTAACTCAGATACAACTTTACTTAATCTAGGATTTTCGAAGGGTGAACATGTTCTGCAACATGGCAAAACAATACATTTAGTATTGTCCGTTCAATTTTATCACTATTGTAAGGGTAGCTAAAGCACATTGTTACACAATCGCTTTTTACTACCTGCTTTTTGCCATTCGAATAATTGTGCTCTGTGAACTGAATGCATTTTTTTCTAAAGAGTAGATCATTAGTTAGGTAGGTATTTTTTTGGTAATTGCATTGTACCTCCATTATAAGCGTGGTTCACAATTTCTATCTATGCCATGTAGGTACCCAAAGGATAAAAAAAATATTAATGTACCACTACCTAACAAATTAAAACCTAAAATGTTTGGTAATTATACCTTTGATAAATGTATAAAATTAATACATTTTAAATGATTTTAATTTTTTTTCTAATGACAAGCCCTTATGACCTAGTAATAATTTTTCGAAACCAAACTTTGTTAATAACAAAATAAATTTTTTTAATCCCTGTTTAGCATGAAATAATAATGCAAACTGTTAAACATTTTTTCACGCAATCATAATATTTTTAAATATATCAAAATAATACTTACGTACTGATAGGTAAACAAACGAACACTGTTCAATCAACATTTCAAAGAGACAACATCTGCCAATCCGGGATCGTTACTTAAGGGCTGGTATTTCAATCGCCTCTTATCCTAGCTTAATCTAGGATCGATGAAAAGTAGCACTTAAGTGTATTTCATTCTATTCATAACTTTAACGTAAAGTCAGTTCAGCGTAAAGTCCTTCATAAACTGCGTAAGATAAGCAACGGATTTCTTTGACTTAAGTAACAATACCGGAATGGCAGATGTTGTCTCTTTGAAATGTTGATAGTTTGAGGTTCCTTTCTTTACGTATAAGTACGTAAGTAATATTTTGATATATTTAAAAAATATTATACCAGTACCTACAGGTTATTTTAAGGGTACACACGGAATTATCTAAAAAAAAAACTAATAAAATACGGAATAATACGCACAATATACCGATATTGATTTTGTGTATCCTCGTCGTAACCGGTTTACGGAATCCATTCCTTAGGTACAGAAATGCAGTAATATCAAGATACGAACTGCGCAATTGACACTTAACTTTTATTTTTTAATTATATTCTGTGATTGGAATGGATATTTTTTTGACGTGACAACGTCTTATAAATTGGTTTGCCGGGTGACACTTCAAGAAACTGCGTTACGCTCCGCTCACGTTATGCGCTCACAATGAGAGCGAGTGAGAGGCACGCGGCATGGTTAGCCCGCCTAAGAGCGAGAGAGACAGACATAAAAAGTGAAAGGCACAAGTTGTCACGATTCCGGACGGTTGCCCGACACTAATTTTTTATTTCTATTTATTTTTAGGTAATATTTTTTACGGCATCTAATGCAATGTATTCGAACTTAGGGGCTTATATGACCTATAAGTCTAAGTTACCAGCTTGGACTATAAGAGGCCGTTAAGACCTAATGATAATGAGGTAATTTAGTCGAGCCCGCGCCTCCCCTAGAGTAGAGGGAAGGATACAGATGTGGTATATTATATGGCGTTTGGCATCTAATTCACTGCTCATTGTCTTCGACCGGGCAGCATGGCTTGAAAACCCGTTTAGCCTGGTCGAGTATTTTATGATCTAAATTTAGCGGAATAAAGCTTGGACTCTTTTACTGATTTCTTCTTGTTTGTTAACGAAACATCTTCCTGCTTAAATTTGTGCTTTTTTATACAAATTTGTTCCCTTGCACGTAGAGAATCATTTTCAAGTTTAAGGTCTCATTTTTGTTTTGTGTTGTCTTTAGGTAAATACTTAATTTAAAGTAAATTTGTTGGATATAGGTTTTATGTAATAAATTAAATAACAGTTTTTCTTTTAACTGATTTTTGTATGTTTTGCTACCTGTGCAAAGCCGAGAAAAAGGGTGCTAGACAAAAGAACATTTCGTAAATTTTTTATGACCTTACAAATTTTGTAATTTTGCTATAAATTGCCACAAAAACTGAGTATTTAGGTGATCCCGCTATAACACTTTATGTAAAATAATCTTATTGCCATTTTTAATCGAGGAATTTACGCTCGACACACACTTTCTAATATTAATAGTAGGTATCATTAAAATGTCAAAGAAAAATTTAAGTTACTTTACGCATAGTCCACCTCCTTATTTGTGCTGTTTAATTAAAGTTGTTACTTGTTACTTACCGTAGATTATGTATTATAATATTTAGTCTTTGTAAAATTCGTTTTGATTGATTGATTTATGTCAAAAAGTAACTATTCTGACGACAGTTAACACTGGGACGTTTAACTATTCTACAAGGGGGCGGGGCGAGGTCGATATGTATTATGTTTCCATCCTTATATGGGGATAAAGTGGTTTTAATATGTAATTAATGAACCGCCTCTAAGTAAATCGTGATTGGGCAATTCTTGTAATTTTATAATTTTTTACAATGCTAATTTTTTGATCTAAATACTTAGCTTACAATACACATACTTGAATAATAAATTTACCTCCCAACTATAACATACAACAATTCCGAATATAAAATTACTTTCAGTTATCGGCACGGCAAGTACCACAAATACGATGTCACAAGCTAAAATGGGATCCTTTGTGTACACTAACCAATCTGGAACGGTTACTATTCAATATAGAGGAAGAATGGGGTTCTAAAAATAATTCGATTTTGTTGTTATTTAAACAATTTAAAAATCACTTTCACACCGATATTACATATAGTCGGTAATCGGGCAGTCCGTCACAATATTCGCTATACACAACTCGGCCTGATAAATAAGTATCTTAAATTGGAACAAACGGACGACAAACCGGTCTACATTATACGAAAAAGCAGTTGCATGAGAAGTGGAATAGGTATAGAATATGGTAGGGTTATCACACGTGTCAAAATAAAATTCAACAATTAAGTGCAATACAGTATTTGAATAAATAAAGAGGCATGATCTGGACTATGAATGGGACGAGGTTGAACAAAATGTTCACTCTTGTTTCAACTAATTTATTAATAAATTTTAATGTTTAGGTAGTATAGGTTACTTGTCTTCTTTAATTTAATTGTTTTTTTTGAAATCGAAGCTGCTTTGAGTGAAAACATGGATCATATTCATATCCCACAAATCAAATCAAATTTGAATTAAATTACGCTGGCTGTAACTATAAATTATTTTTTTATTTTTACATATTTTATATTTAATTTTGTAAAATATGTGACAACCCTGTTTAATAGTAATTAGCTTCTGCCAGCGGCTTCGCCCGCCCTAAATTTCGTTATCGGCGTAGGTTCTTACGGCAACTCCTCAATTATAGAAAAAAAAAAACAATCAAATCTCTCCTCTTTAATGGCATAATACATTCGTGTCTGTGAAACCATGGAAATACACAAACAAAATTTCAACCCAATCGATCAAGCCGTTTAATAGTTGACATACAGGGTCCAATCGTATTTTTAATTCATTCAGAAAACCATCGAAATACCTCTATAAAATTTCAACCCAATCGGTTCAGCCGTTTAGAAGTTATGTGAAAAAGGAAGTAATAACGTAATTAAGTAATAAAATAAGATAAAATAAAATCAAATATAAGGAATGTACGGAAGGATAATTCTTACTACCCGTTGTCCTATTACCCGTTTTCCCGTAGGAATGAAGCATTTTCCCGCGGTAAAAAGTAGTGTATGTTCATCAGGGATAATGTCGGCTTCTAATGGTAAAAGATTTTTTTAAATCGGTCGAGTGGTTTCGGAGCCTATTCAATACAAACAAACAAACAATCAAATCTTTCCACTTTATAATATTAGTAAAGATAACAAATATAGTAGCTAGCTCAACTCTTTACGCACGTCCAGTCAAATTTAGTTAGTAAGTTTACTGATTTTGTACCGTGTTAGGGAAAAGCTGAAACGATGCGCTATATTCTATTTTTGTTGGTAAATCTACAAAGTAAGTACAATGTTAACACGTTTAAGTTATATACACAGGTATGTTCTATAAATATAAGAAACGTATCTGCATACATATTTTTCCCGACTCTGTTACATAAAGGTATGTTAAGGTGGTTTGGACATGTTGAAAGAATGAACGAAAATAGATGCACGAAACAGATTTATGAATTTGAAGCAATTGGTAGGGTCGGTAGAGGTAGACCTCGGCAAACGTATGTAGATCAAATTGAGTACGTTCTCAGAAAAGGCCAGGTCAGGAGTACTCGGAACCGTAGGAAATGTATGAAAGCATTGATGCGTATAGATGAGGCAAGAGAGGTATGCCAGGATCGTAGCAAGTGGCAGTCTTTGGTCTCTGCCTACCCCTCTGGGAAACAGGCATGATGTTATGTAAGTATGTATGTATGTTACATAAATATTCCAGGAACACTTTTTGAAAAACTTAAAAGGAGAAAGGGGCCGTTTATTTATTAATTGAGGCGTGAAGCACAGATTTACGTGCCCAATGTATGTATTTTGCAGTCAGACACTGGAAGGCTAGAACTTTAGCTAGTGTATGGTAAGCCACGGCAAAGCCAAAGTCTGGGCTCCGTTGAAAGACCTAACCGAATGATAAGAACATGATTAGCTCTAAGCTCAAAGATAATCAAAGGACTAAATGATCAGAAGACTTGAGGTGTTATGAAAAATAGGGCCTAGCATTAAGGCATAAAACAAAAGCTTAATAAAGCTATGTTAGGAATTGAACACACGTTCAACAATTGATCTTTCAACGACATCTCTATTACCAGAAATAAATGAGGATATTTAAGATGTAAATGACCTTCAAAAACTTATCGAAACTGATTTAGCCCATGGACGGACAAATGATCACAACTATTCAGGAGATGACAGTGATAAATGATGCGGAAACTTCTAAAATTGGTAATGATATCCGAAGGGCAAGACAAACCCTTGCTAAAAACCTTCAGAAACAGGCTAAAAAAGGCCCCTAGGTGGCAGATAATGCAACTGTGCCGATTCCTGGTGTTGACAGAGAAAAGGGAGATGTAAGAAATGTTACTGGCGTGGTTGTAGGAATAATCAATTATGGGCTGTCCAAAACTAAGCATGGAATATTGCAGACACTCTATTGCAGGTAAGTTACGCAATTTATTTATTTTTTCTCAAATTAAAAAAAGTCTTCTTAAATCTTTCTTCAAAATACATACATGGGGCACATATCGCTTAAAATATGTCATTTAAATGGTAGACTACTTCTACAGCTCCTTAAGATTCCGAAGCACGAAGCAATTTTTTATTTTTAACTTGCAACGATTCAATCAGTTCGCCCTAGGCCAAACTAAGCCTAAACTTTTTAGGGTAAACTAGATTCTTCCAGGCTAAACTAGTATAACAGGACAAGCTTCGGATAAACTGAAATCAGATTAGTCCGGTAACATATATATACCTACATAGGTCAAGGGTCCTATAGCAGCTTACTAGCGACGCCATCAGATATTATTTACTAACATACATTTCTCAATAATTGTCAAAACATTTTTCTTAATCGAGTATCCTCATACAACACAAGATCTGTGCTTTAGTGCCAGCCAGCACTGATTATCTACAGCCTTAATTTCTGACTGCTTATAAAGGTCTTCAAATTATTTTTGAAGTGAAAACCTTCTTTAGCGGCGTTGTGCACTTTTTTTGGTATGGGTAAAAAATTATAAACTCCCGCAAACTGATCGAAAATTCGTAAGATGGAAACCATAATGCCACGCTATAAAAATTCGTGAGGTGGAAACCATAATGCCACGCCTATTCTAATTTTGAAGTGAAATCGTCTTTAGCGGCAATACACATGTTATATCCAGGTTGTCTGTTTTTACTTCTGCTAGCACTCCCGGAGTGCAACCCGTTTTTTTTTTATTGCATGTTTTGGACTGCAGTCCATGGCCTGTTTTTCTGCATTTGCGTTTGCCCACCTTTTATTTTACTTTTGCCATAACATTCTATTCTTTAACAGTTTCATGCATTACAAATTGAAACGTTTGGTAACCCTAATTGGAGCACATGTGACTTGCCACAATTAATTCATGCGCGTCACTATATCGGGCAACACGATCCTTTGTGCTATCAAATGATATATAAAATACAAGTAGACTTATATAGTAAGTATTTCGTGCTGTACAATTCGACCTCATTTACCGGTGACGTTTTATCCAGACCTTCAATGATAAAACAGCAGACATCTGCAGCAGGGTCAAGTCCGTCAGTCAATGTATGTTGGGCAAAGAGTAGAGATTATACTTTTTCTAAGTACGGTGGCGGACTCACGGGAGTATTCTAAAGATGAATAAAATTTTCGAAAATGACGAGAAATATATTTCGATCATTAAGAGGCAATATCACAACCAAGCTAATGCAGAAAAAAGGTATTTGAAAAACACTTGTTGTCGCTCTAGGACTCTGTCCAAGATACGGATGTGCGATAGGGATAACTGCACCTCGGGCTGTTTTACGTCGTCGTAATCATCAAAATCGGGGTATCGTATTCCCCACTTTCCTATTCCAAATTTCAACCAAATACATTTAAAAATAAATGCTCTAATGCCAAAATCCAGAGAGGAAACAGTGGAATAAGTTTGTATATGGATAAACAGCGAGCTGTTGCCTCTTAAGAGGATACGATTCGCGCTGCCTCGCAGCGGGCTTCATACAAACGAATTTCTCATTTATTTTTAACATTTACTGATTAATCACTGTGAAATTTCTAAGTCATAATCCCAAGCCGAATACCTATGTCTGTGGTTTTCCAAAATCTTGTCAAACGTTTTTATTCACTAGAAATCTTTCTTTAAACCATTTGTATTAAAAACTAGAACTTTTGAACTAAAAAAATTAACAGAAAATTGACACACTGCAGACCTAGATATTTATTACTAGAAAATGTCTTGGTGTTTTATCAGCAAGTGTCAAAAATAAGTGAAAATTTCGTTTGTATGAAGCATGCTGCTAGGCGCTCCGAATCGTATTCTCTCAAGGTTTACAGCAAGGTAAAGATCACAAAAGAATTTTTCTTCTCTGTTCGGTGTTCTAAAAACCTACCTCTAAAATCTCAGATCTTCGATTTGAATCGATAAATAATATGTTAAGGATCCATCTTTCACTTCATGCCATAGATAACCTCTGAAATCACTCGTTTACAACATGTTCCAGAAGTATCAATGTAGTCGCTAACAAACTGTACTCCTTTGTTTACCTTAACAACGCCAAATTAAACATTGTTTTCATGATAAGACTACTTTTACTTTACTGTAAACAAATATCTGGAACAACGGCAGTGCCCGCGCCAAGTTAGAACTAGCTAGGTACCATCGACGCACCACCTCTCACAAGACCTCCTGTAACCTAATACTGAAGTTCGGTAAAAGACTGTACTTAATAAACTGAATAGATGCGATCTAATATTTAATAAAAAGTAGTTTCTAAATTAATAAAAATCCTAAAGTGACCCGTATATTTTCTGTTGTGTTCGAACTGATCGTTGTTTTTGTGACACATTGATTCACAGGTTATCGAAAATAACCTTTATATTTATATTATACTTTTCCTGTTGTTTTTTAACTACTTGTTGTTGCAGTCACATATTATTACACGGGTCATACAAATTAAGCAAGCGTATGAAAAGTGATGTGCAAAGATCAACCTTATTTAAACTCGCCTAAAATGGTTTAAGCTCGCTTAAGACTCGATTGAGGTCATTGGCGTATATTGCCCCCTTTAAGCGGAGATCGTAGGGGCAGTACTTACTCACGTTTTGCTGGCTTATTTAAAATCTAACTAATCCCTTCTTGAATAGCCCCATACTTCAAAAGTTTCTAGGAAAAACCTCAACAGGGAGTTCATCGAGTAACCTCGGAAACCGCGTGAAAACCAACTCCATGCCAACGACGAGCAGTGAGATGGTAGTCATTTAATAGCAACAACTGTGGTAAAGATTTTTATAATAACTTTATATTTAAAGAAATATAATGTTCTTCATAATATGAAAAATATTGCAATTATATTTTATAAAAATCGAATGGTATAATTATAAGAAAAAACACATATAATATAATGCATACGAAGAAAAAAGACAGAATCGTTTAGTACTAGTTACTGCCAAATATTAAGTGAAACCGAACTTGGCAACAATCGATAGTTTTTTAAAATTAAAATTATCTTGAACTTGGCCTATTTTGACAGGAAACCTTTTTTGACTTAACTTTAACAGTGCAATAACAGCAATCTGGAGATTGTTAAAAAGTACCTAATGTAAATAGATATTTATAGTTAAAAAATGTAAAGAAAACAGTAGAGAGTGACGTTCACCAGATTAGACGTGCAAAGTAATTTCAGCATATTAAGGAAAATTAATCTCTAATCATACGTCGATATAGTAAATAAACTATTTTGTTTACAAAAACATAAAACTGACTTCAAACCCACTAAAAATTAAAAAATAAATCCCTAAAGAAGACCTGAAAATTGAAATCGATTTCCTCACCTAACTCTGGTTTTCTTGGACCAATCCTTACTTAATCAAAGTAAGTCCTACTTAATCTGTGGCTGATTCTTCATATGTAAAAACTTTCAAAATCGGTTTATAAATGACGGAGTTCTGACTACTGAGGTAACAAACATTTAATACCTTCGAATTGAGAACCTCCTTCTTTTTGAAGTCGGTTAAAAAGATATAAATCGTTAAAACCTTTAATGGGTCTTTATAGTTAACTAGACTTTGCCAGCGGCTCCGCCCGCCCAAAATTCGGTTATCAGCGTGAAACTCCTAAATTATACTAATGAGGATTGCTATAGCAAGCTATAGCTGTAGCTATAGTTCGTTTAACCTTGGTTATAGTTATTCCCGTGGGAACTTTTGAATTTTTCGGAATAAAAGTAGCCTTTATGCTATTCCAGGACCTCACCTATATGTGTGCCAAGTTTCATCCTAATCCGTCCATTGTTGAAGCGTGATTGAGTAACAAACATCCGTCCATCCAAACATACTTTCACATGTATAATATTAGTAGGATAAGTAGTTTAGAAAGAACAGCAAAATTGAGGAATTCTCATAACCCATAAAGCATAGGCTCATGTCGCCCTCCTAGTCACAATGTCACAACAACATATAAAAAACCTCACTTTTTAAACTCGGTAGGCTTACTTAAGAGGGGGCATATAGCCAGACGAATTCTGCATACATCGTGGAATATGAACATAGTAGGTATGGGCGAATAACGTTAAATATTAATAACTCGAATATTATTATTTATGTTGAAAATTTGTTACTATCAGCCCTAGTTTTAGTATTAAGCAATATTTTAATGAAAATTCAGCTAAATAATGTTTGCTAATGGAATTATAAGATAGTATAGATATAGGAGTAATAGATTAAAATGCTAACATAGCAATCGTTTTAAGTCCCTCAAACAGTAATGCCGTAAGTTAAAATTGGTTGCTACTAAATAATGACGGAATAAAATTAAGTAGCCATCTTCTTCAACTATGTATCATATAACAAAGGCATAATAAACTATACGGTTTAGGCATGGAACTGTTAAAAGGTATAAGTAATGTGATTTAAGGTTTTGGTTGTCTCTGTTAGTTGTTTCATTAATTATATTTCTATATGTGACATTACGTAACTAATAGTATAATAGGTATAGGTAAAAGTTTATTTTATTTACCGATTTTCGTGAAAAACACACTCCTTTTTACACAACACCTACCTTTATAATTAATAAAAATAAAAAAATATAAAATTTTATTATTATTATTATCAAGTTGTGGATTCGCTTATCATAACTAGTAAACTATAGAAAATAATCTGAAAACTTTAAAATTTAGGGGTCAAAAACTCAAATTTGACAATTTTTATTATTAAATTGTTTTTGACATAAATTACAATAGGTATAAAATTAAATATCTATGGAACTAAAGCCTGGTATACACATGCTATGTAGTAGCACAATATCATGCTCATATTGAGCAGATGCTACTTAGTAGCATACAATTAGGATGTGTGTGTATATAAAAAGAGTATACATGTGATAGAGCACGCCACGCTACCTAATCACAAGCCAGTCTTTTTTTTTTGTGTTTATTAAAGGGAGAATGTAAAGGGAGAATTCCTCCTCCTAAGTTCTCGTTTTTTCGTAATTCCGCAACCTCTTCCGCTTCCTCATTATTGAAAGTAATTTATGAGGATGTATATCGTTACGACCACCCACGAGGTTACCTCCCGTACTTTGCCCACTGCATTAGATAAATAGAAATAAGAGCATTCGTATCTAAGGGTGCCAGAAAAAAGGTATGCTCATAATAGGTATGCTGCTTTAGTCTGTGCTTTCACTAGCATAAACACAGAGAGTATGCTGAAAATTAGCATACTACCTGGTGGCAAACAAGCTTCCTTTTTACCAGTATGTGTTTTTGCTCAAAATGTGTTCATATTAATAAAACCCATATAACGGTGTAAAAATGGTATATATTCATTACAGTAAGGGGTTTTTTTGTTCTTAATACCACTAAGGTGGCAATCACTTTTCATTGGCATCACTCGCGCTTTGCCGCCCCTTAAAAAATTTAATAACTCCTTTCTTGAAGAACTTAATACATTCTGTGATTGCTCTTGTTATTCACTAGTGAGTGACTGAATTTGATGAGGTTTTCTGCATAACATAGCCTCTTCAAAGCAAGTTACTTTACTACGGGGCGCTTCTGAAGATTCGCTTGTTCTAACTGTTTTTGTTTTTAGAGGGCCGCCTTTGAAACATTTTCCAGTAACTAAAGGTATTTTTCGTCGTGTTAATTTTTTTAATTTTAAAAATTATACTTCTTAACATACCTTTTGACATTCCGTATGCGATCTTTCCGTACACTTGAAGAAGCTGACACAAATGACAAAAACGCGGCTAAGTGCCAAAGCTCGACCTATTTTAGGCAGATGTCACAACACTTTTTTTTTAAACCAACGTCACAATTTTTATCACAGTTTGTCAAGGAACAAATGAAATGCACACAAACAAACCAGAAAATCACCACAAAAATAAATTAAAGACACGAAAGGAAGACTTGAATGGGAAAACAGCCAAATCATTAATTAAAAATCAATTTTACTAGACGTTAATCTATAATCGAGTCGATCGATCGATACACAAACCGAAACGCGAATAGACAATAAAAAAAAACAACGATCCCCAACGAATTCTCGATCACTACTGAATCGATCGAAATCGCGCGCCAAACTGAAAGCACTGCTAGTTATCATTTTACACCACCGATAAGTTTTAACACAAAGGTTTCTATTTTCTTTTTGTTCTAATAGATAGAGCATTGACTTCTGACACTGCCAGTGTTAAAGTTCAAGAAACACTTCACCTTAACCTATTTTGTCTCTTCCTTTCTTACTATAAATAGTATTTGATGTCATGTTGTGATGTTACATCATTCAAACCATATTTAAACCTTAACAAGGAAGAAGTAAAATAAAATATGTAAAATACAATGTAACAAATTACTTATGTATCATAACATATCGATAAATGAATTATATTATTTTATATTATGACAGGCTTTTACATTGTTATAACGTTACAAAACTTAATAAAGAAAAAATGTAAACGTATTATACACACATATAATAAAAGAGTTATTAAGGCGGCGACATACGGTGAATTATAATACAAACATACCATACCATTAACATAAGTATAAAGTATTATTAGTTTTTCCTATGTAATAATTACTAAAGTTTTGCTTAGTTATTAAACCTAAAAAATAAATAATAAAGAGCTCGGCGGTTTTAGTTTCGTGTTCTCTCCCTACTTATATTATGGAGGTAAAGTTTGTGAGTTCTGATGATGGAGATAGGAAGAGTACGAATCCGATTTAAAAAAAAAAAAAATTTGTTTGGACTTTAAGAGTCCATATTCCTTACTAATATTATAAATGCGAAAGTGTGGATGATTAGATGTTTGTTACTCAATCACGCCAGAACAGCTAAACGGATTACTTATAGATTATAGTCTGGAATAGCACATCGGCTACTTTTATACCAGGAAATGCCAACGTTTCGGCGAACTATAGCTACAGCTATGGCTTAATTTTTTTAAGTATAGTCAAGGAGTTGGCGTAGGAAATCCACGCCGATAACCAAACGTAGGACGGCAGAGCCGCTGGCAAAAGCTATATATAGTACCGTTAGTTAAGGAACATTTCGTTGTGCCCAATTCCGCAACTGAAGGCGACGAAAAAACGGTGAAGCAAATGCGTTTTTTACGAACGCTGCCTTAACGGTACAAGATATTGAAATGCTTACAATAGAAATGTTGAAGCACACAAAAAGACCTATAAAAAAAAGGCAACGACGACATATATCTATATGTTTAAATAAATGTTAAGGTTAATTCACAAATTGATAAAATATAACTAAAAGATATATTTTTAATTAATTTTAATCTGTCGGTAGTGATTTAAGTAATGTTGATTCTTATCAATATCAATTTACTTATTAGTCTGGTCAACATGTACCTTTTTGGGTGAAATTTTTGTATAGTCTCCAAAAATTACGATCAAGGTGTCATTCGATTCGGAATATTATGTAGAAAGTTTAAGAAAAAGTTCCAAAAGGGGCCGATGAAAATTGCAAAAGTTATAAACAATTTAAAAAAAAAAAAAAGTAGGGGTTTGTTTTTTTTTGAATATCACAAAAACTATCAAAGATATTCGAAATTTGAAAAAAGATCTGAAAAGAGGAGGAAATTTCTTAAAAAAAGTCCTGCCTCCCGGAACTGTATCTTTAATATTTATAATTTTTACGGGGCCCTGAACATAGCGCTAAAAGCGGGTAGTCTGGCTTCCGCTCGCGATTTGTCATTCGGACACGGTAACAATAAAAATCATTTTAATATATTAAATATGAATATTAAGGAATAAAAAAAATTTAGTACTATTGGGATATATAAATGAACAATAATCCGTAGGCGAAAAATTTTTATCCCCATTTTTCCATTAGTTATGCATTAGTTAATTAACTACTTTTTCTGAATAGAATGTTAACAGAAAAAACCTGATTATTATTAAACTACAACCCTAGGATTTTTTTCACTTCGTGGAGTTATTCTTAAAAGGCATTAAAATAGATCCCCGTTGGAAAAATTTAAAAATGTTAATTTTCCACTTTTTTATTAACAATCGAAAATATTAAAAAATTAAAAACTGCATAAAAGTGATTAAAAAAATTTTGTTTTTCAAATATTTCAAATTTTATGATTTCTAACGGTTAAAAGTAACATGAAAATATTTTTTTTTAATTTTTTACCGCGATTGTTTAAATAATTGTTATAAACAAATGCATTGTTTATAAGATAATCAACAATTTTTTTTTCCTAATCTACTTGTTGATATAAATTATGATTTTTAAGAAAAAAATTATTCCTTAAAAAAATTTATTTATTGCTATAAAATGCATTTCTTAATTAACAATCGTTTTTTACCACTAAATATAAATATTAAGGAACCATTTTTTATAAACAATTGTCAATAATTAACATAAATAATAGAGCTAGAGCTGAAGTTAAAAGCTTAAATTGTTCATTGATTTATAGTTAATAAAAACGACTTGAAGTATAATTGTCGTATATATAATAGTTAAAAAGTTATACCCATTATAAAAGAAAAAGAGCAAGATAAAAAGGCAAATTTTAGGACATAAAAATATTAAAAGTTATATAAAAAATAGATAAAAAATTTTTTTCATAAAAAATAATACATAGCTGTTTTTATAATTAAATTACGAATTAAAAAAAAAATAAAGTAAGAAAATCCATTTGTTTATAACAAATTGTTTATTAAATAAACAAATAAAAAATGAAAAAAAAAAATTTTTTTTTCCAGAATATTTAAAAACAATAGAATTTATGATTTTTAGAGAAAAAATGGTTCCTTAATATTTATATTTAGTGGTAAAAAACGATTGTTAATTAAGAAATGCATTTTATAGCAATAAATAAATTTTTTTAAGGAATAATTTTTTTCTTAAAAATCATAATTTATATCAACAAGTAGATTAGGAAAAAAAAATTGTTGATTATCTTATAAACAATGCATTTGTTTATAACAATTATTTAAACAATCGCGGTAAAAAATTAAAAAAAAATATTTTCATGTTACTTTTAACCGTTAGAAATCATAAAATTTGAAATATTTGAAAAACAAAATTTTTTTAATCACTTTTATGCAGTTTTTAATTTTTTAATATTTTCGATTGTTAATAAAAAAGTGGAAAATTAACATTTTTAAATTTTTCCAACGGGGATCTATTTTAATGCCTTTTAAGAATAACTCCACGAAGTGAAAAAAATCCTAGGGTTGTAGTTTAATAATAATCAGGTTTTTTCTGTTAACATTCTATTCAGAAAAAGTAGTTAATTAACTAATGCATAACTAATGGAAAAATGGGGATAAAAATTTTTCGCCTACGGATTATTGTTCATTTATATATCCCAATAGTACTAAATTTTTTTTATTCCTTAATATTCATATTTAATATATTAAAATGATTTTTATTGTTACCGTGTCCGAATGACAAATCGCGAGCGGAAGCCAGACTACCCGCTTTTAGCGCTATGTTCAGGGCCCCGTAAAAATTATAAATATTAAAGATACAGTTCCGGGAGGCAGGACTTTTTTTAAGAAATTTCCTCCTCTTTTCAGATCTTTTTTCAAATTTCGAATATCTTTGATAGTTTTTGTGATATTCAAAAAAAAACAAACGCCTACTTTTTTTTTTTTAAATTGTTTATAACTTTTGCAATTTTCATCGGCCCCTTTTGGAACTTTTTCTTAAACTTTCTACATAATATTCCGAATCGAATGACACCTTGATCGTAATTTTCGGAGACTATACAAAAATTTCACCCAAAAAGGTACATGTTGACCAGACTATATCGTCAGGGAAATTACATGTAGATAAAAATTGCATCTCACACAACATTTTTCTGACAAGCAGTCTTTAGTTTACGGTTATGTTTTCGCATAAACAAAGATAAAAGTTTTTATGAGACGGGCAAACACAAATCACGCGGGTAACATACGGGGACCAGCTATAATTATACATAGATAACCCAGAATTAATGGTGTGATGTGCGGTATCGAACCCGCGCCCATCGGATGGCAGACACTACCAACAGAGCCACGGAACCGCCATTGCCAATATAGTGGCGCTAGTTAGTAGGGGTATCTTCCTTAAGTAGGTTCCTGACGACCACTAGCGCCTCCATTTGATATTTTTATTTTCCTCTTTTGCAAAGCGAATTTAGAATAAAACTGCGAGTTGCAGATAGCACTTCCGCTAAAAGCGGCCGTTTTTAGCAGGTATGCTTTTTACAACACGCAGTATTATACAAGAAACATAATATATAGTTACATATTTCTGTAGTCGCACATTTTTGAAATTTGCTTTGCACAAAAAGGAAAATAAAAATCTCAATCGGCTGCGCTAGATAGCATGGGTAACGCTCGGAAGGAGGTTAAGTCGTACCTAAAAAATTTTAAACATATTTCTTTGGTTATTAATAAGGTTAGTCAATGGGATGACTACAAAACTTGATACTTGGTAGTGAGGCAGCTAGTCATTAGTTATACTCAACTCCCAAAACGATAAAAGGGATGGGTGAAAGTTTTTTTACCGACCCCTTCGATTGCGTGAGTATAACCACAGAAAAACAGCTAGGGTTATCAAAAATATACTTACGAATTGATTTTATACGGCTTGAATATAAAAACATTTTGTAATAATTTTTTTTTTTCCTAAAAAAAATCGTTTAAATTACTCATCGCCTTAAGTTACACGTGGCGCGAATTGCATTACAATTTTATGCGCACATTATATCACGGTAACATATTATATTAATGTTGAAGCTAGGGCTACCATACATTTCTACGAATTTGTCTTTTGAACAAAACATCCAGGGAGCGCCGAGCGTCCAGACACCAAACTAAGTTGTCGACCAAACAAGGTTTAGAAACTTTTTAAATCTAACCTTCGACTATACGTAGCGTAAAAACAATTTTTTACAAAATTATACGGGTAAATTTTTATTTATATGTTATACTTTAACCTAAACAATCTAGCTACTAGCTATAGATGTCTTAGCTGAGTTTTATAAGTGCTTCTTCCTCCTCGAACGATTGTGTGATGTAAGTCTGCTCTATTCTTTTTTTTTCTAACTACTGGCTACTGTTATTGGCCGCAGATGGCCTTTACAACTACACGTGGACTAACTTGTGCGGCAGTGCTGGTGCAGAAGGTTAGAGCGGTTTGCACAAGGCTGTCCTGGACACAAACCTCGGCTAAACCGCTCTTAAAACTGATTCTGACAAAATTTACTGCCGTTTCGGAAAACCAAAAGCGTTCTGAAGAGAAGATACAGCAAGAAACTCTTAAGTCGTCGCATTTTGTAATTATTGAATTTAACTAGTCAAGTCAGCCAAGGTATATTATTGTATCTATTATACCTGGTGTATCGCGCTTGCGTGATCAGTCTAGAGTTCCGAATATATGTACAAAGATGACTTATACGACTTATACCGTGTTGCGACACACAAAACGAGCCGATCCGAGTACCTGAATTTTCAGGTACTTGCCGTCATACTACATCATACGTAATCTGTGCGTCGACGCAAACTGTACTCCTGCATAAAGTAATAAAAATGTCGATTTGTGCAATAAAATCGTGCTAAACTATTGACAAAAAAAAAGGTTAATGATAAAAAATCATTGTTCACAAGTTATTACACTAATCTTAGTTTTCAGAAAAAATATTCGCAAAACAAACGACAAATGTTTTTCTGTCTGTGTTGCCAAGTCTGTAGAAAAGTTCATTACCCATCCCAAGTTTAGTGAGGCGAATACTGAAACGAAAATAAGTACATATTTTTCACCTAACGTCACTTACATACATAACACTATTTCAGGTTGATAAAGTATTTATGTATTGATGACCCCTGTGACACATTGCATCTATAGAACATAAACCTTTACCCCGGACATCTGCAATGTTTAAATAAAAAAAAAACATAATAGTTAAATGTGAATACTAATAGAAAAAGTAGTACTTATAGAAAAAGTAGTTATTATATATTTTATGAACTACGAAATTGATTCATTGCCGTGTCTTAAAATACATAAATAATTTGAAGAAATATCTTTTCTTTACAACGAACTGTGACGTTAACATCACGCTTTGGACTATTTATATAAAACTTCAACATATGGTTTACCTACTACTACTTAACGGTACTTTATTAGCAAGACAGTGTTCGCACACGCGTGTGTTTGGGTGTGTAAAATTATAGGGCGATTGAATTTGCACCGTTTGTGTGATATTCTGAGACGTTAATTAATTAATAATAATTAATTAAACTCCCTGATTGTTTTCCTACTCGAAGTACCTTACCTTTAAAAAGTTCGAAGTACGCAAAAACCTGAAATTTTCTCAGAATGTGTTATACATATACGGGTTTCCTAACTAATAATAAAAATATAAAAGCAATCCAAAAGGAATACGTTCTATCTCAAAATAATGTGTCACCACAGGCAGTCATCGACAGTGCAAATAAATTGTAGTACCGAATAAAAGTAAGAACTCCCCAGTTCGGGGTAATCACATTAAGGTTGGTAACACCAAAATTACGCACACAGATGTGAAAATGATAGTTTTAGATTAGCTGATTTACACACCCATTGATAGGAAAATGGCTCGCAACACTCCGTTTGTTGTTGTTTCGGACACGGTATCTAGACGTATAAGTCATCTTTGTATATGTATGTAAGCTGTGTTCGCGGGCACGAGAGGCGTTTGAGCTATCCTCGCCTTAGCTTAGCTTAGTGGTGATATTTAGGGCGTTCCATCTGACTACTTTTTCTACTTTTTAGCAAAAAATGTTAGCGGTTTGCGTTTCATACTTTTGGTATCAAAATCAAAGCAAAATCTAATGTTGACTTTTAGGGTTGCGTCTGAGTGATTTTGCTACGAAATGTTGCTACCAAAAAATGTCGGGAGGTCGGTATTTCGCGCTATTTTTTGACAGCTGTCAAATGTGAAAGGGAATCATTTGAGAAAATAGTTATAACGTTGATTTTTTTTTAAAGAAAAGTTTATTTTTGCATACTGAACAATATATCTTTGTTATTATCTACAAAAAATCAAAATTAAATACTCAATCATATACACACATACGGAACTGTCAAAAAATTGTCAACGAAACTGTCCACGAAACGCGTTGTGTTTGACAATAGCGCCGCTGAAATTATCAGATGCTTATGAATTAGACGGAACAGGTAGTTGGTGCTAAAATTAGGTTTTACTATTAAATTGCAACGCGGCTCAGAAGGAACGCCCTGATTGCCGTCTTAGTCGATTATTGCGTACCTAGGGTATCTAATGGGTCCTAGTTTTTACGCCCCCAATAAGGGGGCTATTGGGGCGTACTCGCAATCTTGGACATAATAGCAAGCCTGTAGGTGTGCTCTAGGCCCTTTGAGGTGAAGTTTTATTAGAGCTGAGTACGTCCTGCGGTATTTTCATTATTTTAATGGGTTTTAAACGCTTCATTATTACTTACCGACTTCAAAAAAGGAGGAGGTTCTATTTTAAGACGGGTAAATTTATTTTTGCATGTTTGCCCACCGATTTCTCCGTCACTTATGAACGGATTTTCAAAATTCTGTTTTTATTCGCAAGAGTACGTTTCTGAGGTGGTCCCATATTAATGAAGTGGGTTAAAAACTTAAGCTTTTGAAGAAAAAAATAATTGATGTTAATTTTAAACTGGTGAAACACGCCTCTTATGTTGATAATTGTATAAAATTTTGTTACAGGTATGGATGTTTTTACTATACGAGAAGAAAAAGCAATTCGTCAAAAGCAAAAAATAAAAACTTTTTAACAGAAAAAAACCACCGGCTTCAAAAAAATGCACTAAAAAAGGTGAAAATAATTACTTACCTATTTCCAAAAATCTGATCTGAATTACAGTTTGAAGTTGGTGTCATGCAAGTGAAGTGTGTTATAAACTGTTTGGTACATATAGACACCAACTTCAAACTGTGATTCAGATCAGATTTTTGGCAATAAGTAATTATTTTTACCTTTTTTAGTCCATTTTTTTGAAGCCAGTGTTTTTTTTTTCTTTTAGTTATATTTATTACTTTACTAATATAAACTTAGTAATTATCATTATTATTTGAGCTTCTAACTTATCAACAAAAACAGATAAACTAATTTCGGCATAGATACAAGAAGTTAAAGTAAAGAATAGTTAATATCAATTTTAAAGAACAGATATAATTGAAAGCAACCAAGAAGGTGAACATAGCTATCACTGTAGCAATACAAACATTCATAATTTTTTTTATTTATTTATTTTGGACATTCAAAGCGCCGTCTGATCTCAAAGTAAGCAGAGCTTGTGTTACGAATACCAGACCACGGATACAAATACATATCTATGACCTTTTTTTTTGTAAATACATACATATTATACATAAATACACCCAGACTCAAGACAAACACAAATGTTTTTATTACATAAATGTATGTCCAGTGCGGGAATCGAACCCACACCCTCTGCGCAGCAGTCGGCCACACTAGTAACTAGGCTGCGAAGTGAGAAGTCACCCTTTCAATCATGTACAAATCCATTTTAGAGAGACTAGACTGAAAACGAAGTGGAATCACGATCCACTCTGTTCTTAAGTAATGAAAATATCTGATAAATTGATTACCGATAGACCGGGGGTAAAACCAGTAGGCAATATACAAAAAATATGATTAAATGTCTTCCCCCAATACTTGCCCATATAATTGGATATACCAATAAATATATTAATATGTGAGTGTTTTCAAATTCAAATAAGTATTCACATAGGTGAAATGGAAGTCTTTTATAATAATCCTATCAAAAACTACAGTACTTACTAGGGTTTTTTATTAAGTGTGAGCTACATGCTGTAGGCGCGCTTGACTCCTTGCGTATCCATTAAGGGCGCGAGTTCTCCCGGGAAATTCTCGTTCCCGGATTAAACCACCAATTTTATAGATGTATTTGCATGGTAATCATGATAAGCGAGTAACCACTGGCTGGATACATACACACCTACATCATAATGTAAATGACGGCCTCTTTGGACGAAATTGGTTTGAAATTGGTTTCAACTTCTCAAGAATGAGCGTACTGGTTCGATGATCCTGCAGGTGGCAAACGTTTTTCTAACGAAATGTTTTACGAAATGGGATCTAAACTAAGCTAGATAATGTACAATACCTATAAATACATGCCCTAGATTCCATAATAATACTGTGGGATACAAATTGTATTAAATAATCCATATCCATACTAATATTAAAATGCGAAAGTAACTCTGTCTGTTACCTCTTCACGTTTAAACTGCTGTACCGATTAAGATGAAATTTGGCTTGGAGATAGTTTGTCATCCCGGGAAAAGACAAAGGCTACTTAAAAACATCAAGTGTGAGTAGGTTCTCTATAATTTGGAGGAGTTGCCATTGTATCCTACACTGATAGCCGAATTAAGGGCAGGTGGGACCGCGGGCAAAAGCTAGCACTTAATTTTATAAGAACCCGGGCAAGTGGTGTAGTCGTGCCGTACAACGGCTGGTTATCGTCAAAGTTAGTTGGTGCAACCCAGCCTTAGTATAATTTAAAAATAGCTATAAGAATACCTAGTTTCTTTAGTCTAGCACCAATTTGAATACAGGAAACAAAGTCCGCGGTCTTGGCTTTATGCCACAAGGACAAATAGTCATTTAACAATATTTTTTGCTGCTATGAAACTTAGAAATGTAGGAAAACCTAAAAAAGCAATTGTGTCATTGTCTGGGAAGAATGGGCTACATAATAGATTTGAGTAACTGTTAAGCTGTTGCACTTAACCATAGCTTGGACTCACTCGTGACTACCACAGATCATATACCTACCTGTACGAACGAAATTTATGATTGTTCCCACGCCGGGGTAAATGTTTAGATGTTTTCCGTCGAGCGTGGAAAGCATAAACAAAGTTTTAACAACAAAAATGTGTAGCGGAACGTGATTTTGTGTAATGTTTCGGCAAAACATAAGCAAGATACCCGGCTTAGTACTACAAAAAGAAATGACGTGTGTATACGTGCGAATGTGTGCGTGTTCTATACGAGCGGTAACAAGATCTTAATAAATAATTTTACTTAAGGCTAAGAGAAGACCGTTTTTGTGCAAATTTTGTGGCAAATACTATATAAATAGCATCTGACTGATTGAAAAAAAACATATAACACAAAACTTGCTTTTGTCTAGTGTATTATCTTTGAGTGACTGTCAGTTATTGTATTTAATTTTTAAAAACCACCTGGAAGTGACCATTGTTTCAACACTTGTGCAAATTTTTAAAGCGAGTTCCACATTTGGTTGTTGAAAGTCGAATAAATAATAAGGGTTGGTTGTTATCTCGTGCATTGACTATAAGTTGTAGCAAAAATAAAAAAAATGTGACTATATAACGTTAAAAACGAAAAATTGTATACAAACAAGAATGTACGTTAAAAGTTTTTTTTACAAACTAGCTTTCATCAGTCCCTGGTTACCGTTTAAGACCAGAGTACTTGTCAAGACAAATCAAAAAACCCCAAACTCGATGGGGTCCTATGACCACCTTCCGGCTCCATCATCAGACCAGCTCTATAACATCATTACATTGCATTGTCATCCGATTTGCGTGTCTTAGTAAAATTTCAACTCTATCGAACACCGGGAAGTGGATCAAATTAAACTTGCAAAATTTGATCAAAGACAACGGTACAGGTGAAACTAATTAGAAGCTTGTAAACTAAAAAGTTACAAACCGTCATGCGGCGGCGGACAGTGGCCATAGATATATGGATGTGTGTTTGTTAATCACGCTTCAACCACTCGACGGATCGGGATGAAATTGGAACTTTGAACATAGGCTACTTTTATCACGAGGATAACTATAGCCGAGCTTAAACGAACTTTTTTTTTATGAAATGACTATGCACTTGGCTGATAAAGCCATTGCTGCTTCACCAGGCTTTTGGGGCGAGACTCTGAAGGAGTCTCAGCCGATATAGCTCCCAACGCTCAAGGGCTCCCCGCTGGGGTAGCCTCTGCTTGGATTGTCGCTCTTGGGGAAACGAACTATAGCTACAGTTAATTAAGGAGTCCCATCCTACGCCGATAACCGAGTTTAGGGCGGACGAAGCCGCTAGGAATATCTAGTATTTAAATTGTAAAAAAAAAAACTGGTTGCCTGTAAAGTCGGTATACGGGCGAAAGTTTTACGTGACAATGATTTTATGTCTGTCTCTCTCGCTCTTAGGCGGGCGCGTGCCTCTCACTCGCTCTCATTGTGAGCGCATAACGTGAGCGGAGCGTAACGCAGTTTCTTGAAGTGTCACCCGGCAAACCAATTTAATAGACGTTGTCACGTCAATAAATATACACAGTTATTTTGGCAGTAGCTATCAGAGATTTAACCTTTCAGATATAACAAGTATGAATTTACAACCTGACTCTGACGTCATAATACGATAAAACACCTTATCGCAAATACAATCCGATAAGTACCACTGCTCTTTTGTCATTCTCACATACGATTGTGTTACGTCTTGCCAAGTTACAATGGTAATCACAATGGACTGTAAAATGTAAACAACACTTTTAATCAGCGACGATGCACTTCTTTTAATTCATTTGCCATCTTCGTAATAAAACAAGGAATGAACTTTAAGCCGCTTATTAATGCATACTCCTGTTATTGCAAGCGTCCATATGCAACGGTGACCGCTTACCATCAGGCGGAACGTAAGCTTGTTTGCCACCTAAGTGGTATTAAAAAAAAATATTTGCGCCGCCATTAGATTCATTATCTAATACATATAATAGTTCATAATCTTATACATATTCTACAAACAATACAAAAAATTTCAAAAATAGCTTCTAACTAGCATCTTTTTTCGTATGTTGTAAACATTTTTGTAAAATGCTTTGTATGAAAAGAAAATTAAAAATATGTTATAGTTGAGCTATAGTTAGCATTATTCTATATAGCAGCTAACTAGCTATATATATTATGTTATATAGCAGCTAACTTGCTATAGATATTATCAATATAACTACCCAACTATAGAAAAAAACTGACTGACACTTGATGTTTCCATGTCCTTCCCCGGGACTCAAACTACCTCCATGCCAAATTTTCTCGCGGTTCCTCCCGCCCTTAACTCGTTTATCGGTGTAGGATTTCAACGGCAACTCTAAATTATAGAAAAAAAAAATGACTGACACTTGACGTTTTCATGTCCTTTGCCGGGACTCAAACTATCTCTATGCCAAATTTTCTCGCGTTTCCACCCGCCCTAAGCTCGTTTATCGGTGTAGGATTTCAACGGCAACTCTAAATTATAGAAAAAAAAACTGACTGACACTTGACGTTTTCAAGTAGCCTTTGTCCTTTCTCGGGACTCAAACTATCTCCATGCCAAAATTTCATCTAAATTGGTACAGCAGTTTAAGCGTGAAGAGGTAACAGACAGAGTTACTATCATCATCATCATCATCATCATCATCATCACATCAGCCCATTGACGTCCACTGCTGGACATACGCCTCACCTAACTTTCTCCACAGCGTGCGACTAAATGCCGCCTGTAACCAACGGCTCCCTTTATAAGGTCATCTGTCCATCTAGGGAGGGGCCGTCCCACGCTGCGCTTTCCCCCTCCTTCTTTCCCCATCGGACATCGGTTCTTCGAGCTATGTGGCCTGCCCATTGCCACTTCAGCTTTGCGATTCGGTGAGCTATGTCGGCGACTTTAGTTCTCCTACGGATTTCCTCATTCCTGATTCGATCACGTAGGGAAACTCCGAGCATAGCTCTTTCCATCGCCCGCTCAGGTCACGGCCACGTCTCAGTGCCGTAAGTCATCACTGGCAACACACACTGGTTGAAGACTTTTGTCTTCAAGCATTGGGGTATTAAGAACGAGAAAATAGTACGCAGTTTTCCGAACGCTGCCCAACCGAGTTGGATTCGGCGATTAACCTCTTTCTCGAAATTGGACCTACCTAATCGAACAGTTTGTCCTAGGTATACGTATTCGTCAACAACTTCGAGTGTAGAGTTCCCAACAGTTATTGGAGTGGGTGCTACATGGCCATTCGACATGATTTTCGTCTTGTCCATGTTCATCTTGAGGCCCACTCGTTGGGAAGCCCTTCTGAGGCTTTCGAGCATTGTGCTAAGGTCCTCCATCGATTCTGCCATTAACATTGATCCCAAGCCCGTCCCAGTCCAGAAGCTTAAAGACATCTTCCAACCCATTTGTGAACAGTTTCGGTCTCCCTGTCTCACACCTCTCTGCATTTGGATCGGTTTCGAGTTCTGATCCTGGAGACGCACTGACATGGTGGCGTTATCGTACAAGCATTTTAGCACCTGGATATACCGATGATCAATACGGCATATCTGTAGAGCCTGTAGCACTGCCCATGTTTCCACCGAATCGAAGGCTTTCTCATAGTCCACAAACGCTAAGCAAAGGGGCCGATTATACTCTTCTGACTTCTGTATAATCTGCCGCAGCGTATGTATGTGGTCTACGGTACTATAGCCTCTTCGGAAACCGGCTTGTTCGGGAGGCTGGAAGTCGTCGAACTTGCAAGCGAGACGGTTCGTAATTACTCTTGAAAACAGCTTATAAACATGACTCAGAAGCGTGATGGGTCTTATGTATTCTTAAGAAGTGTATTGTCACCTTTTTTGAATAAAAGCAGCACCACGCCTCTATGCCATGACTGCGGCGAAGTACCTTCGAGTATGACGGTGTTAAAGAGCTTCTGAAGCACTTTAAGTACCGGTTTTCCACCCGCTTTCAGAAGCTCAGTCGTAACTGCATCATCTTCCGGGGCCTTATTGTTTTTAAGCTGTTTGAGAGCCATACTAATCTCGTACAAGCTGACGTCCGGGATGTCCTCGGTATAGTGTCGAGTCAGTCTAGCTCTGGGGTCTTTAGCTGGACTGCCAACTGGTTTCGATGTCGACGTGTATCCATAGAATTTCTCGATCTCCTCCAAGACCTCTGGTCCAGACGAAACAATGCTACCGTCCTCCGTCTTCAGCCTTGCCAGACGACTTCGCCCAATAGCCAGATCTATCGCCAACACTTTGGAACCTTTGTTCCGTTCTATTGCCTCCTCAATACGCAATGGATTAAAGTGGCGTTTGTCGCGTGCAAGTGATTTTGAGATCAGTCTATTAAGCCGCCGATATGACAATGTATCATCCGAAGACTGCAGCCTAAGGTTTCGTCTCTCGTCCATCAGTCTTAGAGTCTGGTCTGATAGTCTTTTTGTTCTATTTGTACAGTGGGTTTTAAAGAACTTAGACACAACCGTATTGACAGTTTCCACAAACATGTCGTTGGTATCGTCCACTGATGCGTCTTCCCTTAAGCATTCAAAGCGATTTTTGAGTTGGAGCTGAAAGTTTTTTGGGTATTGGATTTGGATGGTTATGGGTCGGAGTGTGGACTTTATCAGTCGCGACCTAGCAAGCCTTATGTTAAGGTTCAATGTGCCTCTTACCATACGGTGATCACTCCCGGTTTTGACCGTGTGGAACACAGAGACATCATTGAACACTTGCTTTTCCGTCGACATGATAAAGTCAATCTCATTCTTCGTGCAACCATCCGGACTCATCCAGGTCCACTTTCTGTGTGGGCGCTTCTTGAAATAGTAATTCATCATAAAGAGGCCTTCTTTTTCCATGAAGTCGGCCAGCATCTGCCCTCTGGAGTTCCGTTGTCCATATCCAAATTGCTTCACTCTCAGCTCATTACCACTTCGTTTGCTTAGTTTCGCGTTGAAGTCCCCCATCACGACGTTATAGTATGTTTTGGAGGAGTGTATTGCTTTAGAAATGTACTCATTCATCTCCTCCACGACGTCGTCTGGGTGTGTCGATGTCGGCGCGTAAACCTGTATGAACTTCAGCGAATATCGTTTTGATGTTCTGAGTATCAGGTACGCTACCCTGGTCGACAACTTTGATGACATTGTTGACGCGAGACTTGCGGACGATAAACCCGACATCACCTTGGGATAGCTGGTCACCCCCCGGTAGTACATCAAGTTACCTGAGTTGAGAACTATCGTGTCCTGTCCGTCTTCGGACCTCCGATAGCCCTATAACGTCCCAGCGTAACTTGTTTGTAGCTTCTTCCAGTTCTACTATTTTCTCGTCCGCCCTCAGCGTACGTGCATTGTAGGTTGCCAGGTCCAGTCGTTGGTGTTAGTAGCCGGATCTTGGCCGGGGATTTTTCGCACCCCCTGCCCTGCCGTTACCAAGGCCGCTACCGTAGCCTGGACTAGCAGGGCTGCCGGGGACTAGGGGCCGTTTGTTGTTTGTGCCGTTCATATTGTTGGTGGGTTTGCCATTCTCGCCACGCCTGGCAAGCGGGTTGGCGAGCGCAGTAGTTTTATAGGGGGTCGCTGCTGCCCGACATCCCCTATCGGATAATAGAAGGGAACAAGGAGTAAGGGTTGGAATGTGATGATTTTTGGAAAATGTAAATCGTATAATGAGTGGGATACGTCTAAAGGGGGGGGATACTACTGTTGGAAGGAAATGGGGAGAATTACTAGTAGCTCGCGAGGCCGGGGTCGCGTACCCGTGTATTCGGAAATGAATACCCCTGACACAAGTTACTATCGCATTTATAATATTAGCATGGATTTCTGCTGCTTGTTAACTTAAGCTCGCTTCCAGAAACAATACAAATCTTTCTAAATGTAGCTTAGACTAGAGGTGCGCGCCGATTAAGAAAAACCGGCGGCGGCGCGCCATGAAAATTTTCACGGCTTGTACAAAATTTGTATGGCCCTCAAACAGCTTAAAAACGATAAAGGACCGGGTGGCGCAATAGGCGTGGTGGTGCACTTCTCTAAAAACGGTGACAACTGCGTCTTCATAATTACATACCCTTAATAATCACATTTCTGAGCAAGGGTCTAAGCTGTTTTCGAGAGTCATCACTATTCACAAATCGCCTAGCTCGCAAATTTGACGTTTTCCAACCTTCCGAACAAGCCAGTTTCCAAAAAGGCTATACCATCCACATACACACGCTGCGCCATATTATAAAGAAGTCGGAAAATTATACTTGGCTTCTCTGCTTAGCGTTTGTGGACTATGAGATATCCATTGATTCGGTTAAACATGGGCAGTGGCTGCACTCTTTACAGATGCCGTATTGACTATCGGTATAGTGAGGTGGTAAGGTGCTTGTACGATAACGCCGTGCTTGTACGATAACGCCACCATGTCAGTCCGTATCCAGGATCAGAACTCGAAAGCGATCCAACTCCAGAGTGGTGTGTGTATTGTTCAAGTGTTTAAAGAATTTATTCTCACTTAAAAATTTACAATAAGCCACTTACAGAGAACAAGAAGATAAATAAAAAAAGAAAATTAAAACATTAAATAAAAACTAGCAGTCGCGCGAGCGCTTCCCTCGGTTTCTGGTCAGCCGTTCATTTCATTCATAAATCCCTATTCGTTCTCGCTCGGCGCCGAATTTCGAACAGTCGGCGGCGGCGCGCCACGGCGGAGCTCACCTCTAGCTTAGACTAGTATTATAACTTCTTTGTTTATGATGTATTTATAATGTACTAGCGGTGCTACTTAGCAATAATAGGCTAATTAGCGACACCTTCCTTCTTTATTTGCACTCAATACGCAAAAAATTTAAAAAAGGGTTCAAAACAAATAAATTAGTACAATCTATTTTTAAAACGTATTGGATGCATTAAGCGTATAGTTTTTTAAATAGAATTTTTATTTTCGCTTAAAGTTAAGGAATATTCTAGCGAACCTCTAAGTGACTTCTTACACATAAAACGTTCTAAAACCTTCTATTTACTTTATTTACTAACTTATCTGCAATTTAAACTTTCTAATTGAGCCATATTTTAGAATTCGTTTTCTCAGAAGAATCGAGAAGCCTAAACGGCATTATTCTTTGACTGTACGGGACCTAAAAAAAACATGTGCTAGCTATAAACTGCATTGAGGGACAAACTTAACTTTGTCGTTGGAAGACTGTTGTCCCCATGGTACTCGTACATCGACATTGGTCGCGGTTAGTTTACCAACTGCAAATAAAATTACAATCGCAATAAAAAAAAAAAGTACTTCTTGACGGGAAGTAGTACCCTAAGGGTTTTGATTTCCCTGTGAGTGTCAAAATATGGGGCATAAACGGGCGTATCTTTTGACTGCGTTGACTTAGAAGTGTGATTTTTTCACTGCTACAAGGAATTGCAGGCCTGAGTATTTGATAAAAATTTCAGCTTGATACCTCCACGCAATTCTGAGAAAAAGAGTCTTGACAGACGGACGGACAACAAGGTCATCGTTTAAGGGTCCCTTTTCTAGGGTTCCGTGCCCAAAGGTTAAAAAACGGGACCCTATTACTAAGACTCCGCCGTCCGTCCGTCCGTCTGTCACCAGGCTGTATCTCATGAACCGTGATAGTTAGACAGTTACAATTTTCACAGAAGATGTATTTCTGTTGCAGCTATAACAACAAATACTAAAAAACAGATTAAAATAAATAATTAAGGGGGCTCCCATATCACAAACGAGATTTTTTTTACTCGTTTTTGCTCGATATTGATAACGGCAACAGGTAGACGCTTAAAATATTCACAGAATATTTAGTTATATAATTAATTTAAAAATAAATAATTAAATTAAAATAAAACAAATATTTAAGCGGGGCTCCCATACAACAAACGTGATTTTTTCGCCGTTTTTATAGACAACGGTACGCAACCCTTCGTGCGCGAGTCCGACTCGCACTTGGCCGGTTTTTTTTTCTTTTAATGTACAAAACCCTTGACAGGAGCCAGATCTAGATCGCTAACGATTACAAACAGAAATCAAAAAAATAAGTTATCTTAAGCGTATAATATTAGAGTTACTAGGCATTGCATGCATGTACTCTGCTGCAAACGACCTGCTAATAATTTTATTATAGTTAATTAGTAAGTGATATAAGCGGTTACGTCAAAGTGTTATCAGAGGTCATTATGCGTTTGATGCAAGTTGTGTCTTAAATAAGTGAAGCTATTATAATAAGTTATTAGTTCGAGGTGACCTTAAAATGGACTTTGAATGCAACGACAACTTAGAGTTTGCTACCGAAAACTTCCAAAAACAAAAGTGATGAGAAAAACCCAGTCTTCAGTAAAGCTGCAGTGACACGGTCGGTTATTTTTTAAAACAATTAAATTGAGACAGTAAAGTTTTTTTTTTTCAATTTCCCCATATCGCTGTGTATGGTGTGGCGGCGGTATTTCTAGCAACCATTTTTTTACATTAAATTTTATATCGCCCTCTTAATATTGTATATCTTCACGGTTTCTGAAGGGAGTAACTAGTGGCTGAATCACACCATCATCATCATGAGGTGGACCTCTTTTAACCAACCACTTTAATTCTAAGCGACTGGTGGTGAGTCCATCTTTGCTTGTGTATCGGTACTAGTGGTTTTATATAATATGTCCAATTCGTCTTTAATTAGTTTATGTTCTGGAATTAAGAAACACAAGTTATATCTATTTCCGCATTCTGATAAGTATTACTTTGTTTACAATTTGTGACTTTGTAACATAATAACATACATACACTGGGCCGCAAAGAAAGCGGTTTAAAAAACATAATATAAATTCATTATTCTGATCAATTTCAAATAAAAACATGCTAAAAGTGTCGCGTGTACTAACCTATGAAGTGAAAAATGGTATTTTTTACTTAACTCACGTTTATTCAAAATTAACTTCATAATATCGTAACTTTATGACTTTGATTTAAGCATTTGTCTATAATACAGTTTTTATTTCCTAAAGCTAGCTCCAATATTCTGAGGCTTTTGTTACCGACCCGCTTTCTTTGCGGACCATTGTATTACATATGACCAATCAGTTACAAAGATTAATGAACACTGAATGCAATTCTAATATAAATACTTAAAGTAATTATTTCAAACAACAGTAATTAACTTTTAAACGATATAGGTATACATAACAGACAAGCATATACTTTCACACATACTTTTGCATTTCTGATATACTTATGTGCAAACACTACTTTGTTAACAATGACTGTGAAATAATAAGATATAACCGACTATCTTTTGCCCTCGGTTCCATCCGCCCTAAATTCGGTTATCGGTGCAGGATTTTAACGGAAAGTCCTCAATTATAGAAAAAAAAACAGAATAGAAGAGGTAACAGACAGACAGACAAAATTACTTTCGCATATATAATATTTATATGGATATGGATATATGAATTACCTAATACCTACCTACATACTACTTTTTAAGACTCGTTTAATCAATTTTATTTAACTGATCGATTGTCCCAACTCATGTACATTGATGATAGTCGATAAGTTCTTTTTAACCTTATACACACGTCTATAACCTAGTAACCTAGTAAAAGTTTTTATACTACTAAGGTCGCAAACAAGAATACGACCAGCCTGACTAGAGCCATAACTCGCATATTGCCAACCTTTTAAAAGTCTAATTAACTATCTTAAAGAACGCCATATAATAAATTGATTGTCTTTGGCCATAGAAACTGTATTGTCTTGACATTGTATAGTTAATAACATTTCATTCCTAAGTAAAACCTCGTCTGCTCACATCAAAACTTTTACAAAATTTAAAATTTCACTAAGCTAGGAGTAGTTAACAAGCACCGATCGAGGGAACATGCCGAAAAGAATCCAATTTAACGAATTTATGAGGGCTTTTGCCAATTGGCTGCGAAACCCTAAAACGATCGAGAATAGGCCTGTGCCCCAATATTGGGGAGGTAGAACAGCTGAAGCAACAACAAATATCGATTGTACACCGTTGTCGGTTAATCGATTAACTCATAAAAGACATGGACAAAGGTTAAGGCGACGTGCATTCTACGTACACCGCGTCACAACCGACCTTCAACTTTGTTTACTTTACCGCATAGAAGCATGGGAAACTAAATAATGGTTCGGTATCGCAAAAGGATAAGACAAAATCTTAATAGTATCACTTTGTTGTCTATATGCCTGTCTGTCTCTATTTTTCTTAAGCGTTTTGACGCACCAGCACCAACAAAGAACATGTCAAAACAAGTCTCATCACTAAAAAGCATTTTCCATTGTTGTTTTAGGGATCCGTACCTCAAAAGGTAAAAGGGAACACTTAGATGGTCACTTTGGTGTCCGCCTGTCTGTCTGTCAGTCAAGACCTTTTTTCTCAGAAACGCGTGAAGGTATCAAGTTAAAATTAAAATCAAATACTAAGGTCTAAGGTCCTTTGAAGCTTTAAATAATCAAGCTTATAGGTCAACTCAACAAATCAAATCAAAACTTCCCGTTGTCCTAGAATCGTGAAATTTGACAAGAAGCAAGTAAAACATCACAAATATAGGCGGAGAATCTAAAATTTACACAATTAAAAAAAAGACTGCCTGTCAAGATCCTTTGACTCTATAACGCGTGGAGGTATCAAGTTGAAAGAAAGAAAGTTTCATCACAAACATCTAAAAACCTTATCATAAAACTGCGAGACTTAATCTCAGGACGAAAGAACTACCTTCATATAATAAGCACTTTTTTAATATATATTTAAGTGGCCCTTTCGCATTTGTCTATGAGAAGCTCTTCCCGTCGCATTTTTCTAACAGAATATTTTTAATTATTAAGGTTTTTGTAACCGACCCGCTTTCTTTGCGGCCCGGTTACCAGATGTAACAAAAAGGTAACAAACTAAGAGAAAAAACAAACAGTTTTCAAGTCAATTCAACCAGGTTTTACATACATACATACATAACATCACGCCTGTTTCCCAGAGGGGTAGGCAGAGACCAAAGACTGCCACTTGCTACGATCCTGGCATAAAATATAAAAAAAAAAAAACATAAAAACCAGTTTTTTTAGTTAAAAATCTACTCTTTGGTCACAGGTGTAGTGCAACAAAAAAGGCTGATCAAAAAGTTCGTCAGACGGAAACCATAATGCCACGCCATAAAAATTCGCAAGACAGGAACCATAAATAGTGTCATTACTCCCACAGGCTTTTTCTTTGTAAATTTTACTTTACATAAGTGATAGATCTCATTAAGGTCTTCATTTCGGATGACAGCTGTCAAACCAGAAACGGCTTCATCTGCGTAACTTTTGATCGTAGAGTAGTAGTTTCATTACAGAAGTGATAGACTTCATCAAGATCTTCATTTCGGATGACAGCTGTCAAACTAGAAACGGCTTTATCTACGTAACTTTTGATGGTAGACTTGTAGTTTCTTTACAGAAGTGATAGATCTCATCAAGATCCTTATTTCGGATAACAGCTGTCAAACTAGAAACGGCTTTATCTCCGTAACTTTTGATCATAGACTAGTAGTTTTTTTACAGAAGTGATAGATCTCATCAAGATCTTCATTTCGGATAACAGCAGTCAAACTAGAAACGGCTTTATCTCCGGAACTTTTGATCGTAGACTAGTTGTTTCTTAACAGAAGTGATAGATCTCATCAAAATCTTCATTTCGGATGACAGCTGTCAAACTAGAAACGGCTTTATCTTCGTAACTGTTGATCGTAGACTAGTAGTTTCTTTACAGAAGTGATAGATCTCATCAACATCTTTATTTCGGATGACAGCTGTCAAACTAGAAACGGCTTTATCTCAGTAACTATTAATCGAAGACTAGTAGTTTTTATACAGAAGTGATAGATCTCATCAAGAACTTCATTTGGGATGACAACAGTCAAACTAGAAACGGCTTTATCTCCGTAACTTTTGATGGTAGACTAGTAGTTTCCTTACAGAAGTGATAGGTCTCATCCAGATCTTCATTTCGGATGACAGCTGTCAAAGCTGTTTAATTGTATACTATGACAGATTGAGATGTCAAATATACTACGTCAAAAAAGTAAATAAACAAACATTATTATTTATTATACATTAATATGTATACGAAGTGATGGGAAGTAAATAGCTAGTATAGGAATAAATAAATAGTTAATATTCAAGTTTTCACTTCCGCCGGCACTCCCGGAGTGCAACCCGTTTTTTTTATACCACTTAGGTGGCCAACAAGCTTTCGGTTCGCCTGATGGTAAGCGGTCACCGTAACCTATGGGCACTTGTAACACCAGGGGTATCACTCACGTGTTGCCGACCCTTCAAATACCTAATAACTAATAATAAAAATAATCTAATAAGTTACAGTTGAAAATCAATGTTAAGCTGGTTGTCTTAAACAATTGATAGTCCCAATCGAATACGCATAAACAATTCTCATCCTATTCTTCGTAAATTACTTAACAAGTCAAACATACACATAAACAGTAAAAGTAATGAGTATGTAATCATTTATCAAAAGGCTACAGGGTTGTGGCTAAAATCTCGAAATGAAAAATTATTTTTTCTTAAACAGGTGAATTGACAACCCTAAAATCATGTTTAATTCCGATCCCCCAAAAGGAACCTTTGTCTTGAATTCTTTTATGATACGTACCCTTTATGATACGTACCCTTTATGATACGTACCTTTTTCTGAGTGCCTATTCTGGTAATGCTGGATTAGTACTCGTACTCTGTCATATCTCTTATATTATATACCTATCAGTATAATAAAATTAAATCCATTTTAATCCATAGATTTCGAGTTCTGTAATCTGTCCTATGAAATGCGCAATAGCCTCACAATATTGACCATCCTTTATAAAGAGACAAAGCAAAGAGTCAAAGCGAACATTCGGTCTCTTTTCTCTTTAGCTATCAACGTCCGCCATTTGGTTTGTTTATGTTTATCAAAACAAGTTAGAAAGAGAAAAAGGACCTTAGTCTTTCTATGTCTTTGTCATATATATGCGACATAATTTTTTTTTACATGTGACTATAAAATGCGCTCTCCAGTTCTTTATGCCTATGATCAGATCTTAGTCATAGCCTGAGTGGTATACGGGAATTAGAAAAAGCAAGAAAAAAAAACAATGCTTACTTGATTAAACTTAATTTAACAAGTACCAATTAACTTGACTAGGGAGCTACTACTTTTACTACTTTTCGCTGATGTCTTATGCCAGCTTAATCTAGCAGCCTACTTGTGAGAGGAGATCGTACCTTAATTCGGGCCTTAGGCTGAAGAACAGTACAACTGTATTTCTGCTCCAAAAATATTAAACCTTTGTAAATCCTCCCATCGCATTCACTTAGGTAGGCTTGCGGCTTCTATCTTTTTTGTTAGATTGGTAGGGAAAGATTGTAATATATTTTATCTATTATGCTTTATATTAAAAAGAATCAATAAATAACTTGTTGAGTAAGCTAGTATTAGTGTATTATTATAACTGAACCTTGTCCTTGCAAACCCTTGTTTCTTTTCTGAACCCTCTCTCTGAGCACCTAGCCGGTGCAAAGTGACCTTAGGGGCATCTCATCATACCTCTCGTAAGTTAATACGTTTTCCTGTAATGTCCCCGATGTCCCCTATCCATATTGTTTTTACCAGTTAAGTTAAAACTTGAAGGTTACTAAGTTAAAACGTGAAGGTTTCTTAGTTTTTTGTATTTTTTGCCACAGATTTTCAGTGTAAAATTATAATTTCCATTACGACTAGTCTTTGTGAAAAAAATGCCCATAAATTTTGCTACATACGTGGTAACGTAAATCTAAGTACCCAACGATGTCCATTAACCAACAAATAAAACTAAATTAATTAATTTATTTTTAAACAATGATAGTTTATGTTCATTAAAACTTTTATGAATGTTATAGTGTTCTATACGTCTTATATTTCTTAATCCAAGCTAATTTTAAAATTTCATTAGTATATTCGTATTCAGTGACCACAAGTAGTACATATGAGAACGTACATAGTATTTATTCCTGGCGCTGACTCACTTTCGGGTTCGAGGCTCACGCTGGTCGAAGGGACGAACCCAAGAGCGACAACCCAAGCCGAGGCTTCCCCCGCGGGGAGCCCTTGAGTGTTGGGCGCTATATGGCTTCAGAGTCTGGCCCCTAAAGCCCGGTGAAGCAGTAATGGCTGCATCAGCCAACTGCATAGCCAGTTCAGAAAAAAAAGTATCTATTTAAAAAGCCACAAAAAGTTACATTCTGTAGACCAGTGAATTGTTTACATTTGAATCATGCACGTGTTTGCAATTAGATTTAGTTTGCACATAATATAGGGCCTGCCGGGTTAAAATTTTGTTGTCTCTTTTTGCACTGTATTTGTGTTTGCTCTCCTGCTGTCAGTGCTACCCGGGTTAACCAAAGTTGGGTTTATAAACGCGCCTCAGCGTGTCAATTATACATCAGAAAATTCCAATATTTAAACTAATGGACGTACACAAATAATAGGGGTTTAAATATGAAATTGCCGTTTTAACGCATCTTCAGATGTCAGAGAGAAACTTTTTTCGCTCAAAAACTATAACATTCTAAATTTAGAAGACATGCCATTTTGATGTTTGACTTTCAATTGTTTTAACATTCATGGATACAGCTAAAATCAGAGTAAATAATACTCGAATAACACGTTTCGACGCCGGACTAGCGCAACAGAAACCGTTCGTAATGTTTGCAGATGATAAAGCTATAACGAGCGCACAGTGCATTATTGGTTTACCCATTTTCATAATACAAACTTTTATCTCAGCCAATAAGGTAAATAACTATGAATTGAAGTAGATGGTGAAAGCCAATCCGTGTCATCTAAGATTTTAGCGGCATGGTTTGGCGTTAGCTACCCACAATATTGACACACAGCAAATCCAATGATTGCTCCATGATAACGCCAGCTCGTGAAACAGTTTTAACACTACGAAAAAACGCATTTAGAAGCCATCCCTCTGTCATCCTCCATAGTCGCCGGACCTTACACCAACCGACTACCACTTTTCACGAAAAAAAAATTCTTCCCAGAAAGCAGTAAAATATGCCTTCAAATAGCTTGTGGAGTCTAGGTTCAGATTTAACTGATATTTTCTATTAGTTGGCAAAAAATTTATAGACAATGAAAGTAGACACATTAATTAAATTAATATATTTCATCCTAAAAAAAATAATGATTTTAATTTTTCATCACAAAACAGCAATTTCATACTTAAACCCCCTAATATAAACCTTTTGAAACAACAAAAGAAGTATTATTCCTGAAATAACCTGTAGGGTTTAAATTGTGTTGCTGCCTTAATCCAGTGTACCCCCTACTTTGTAACACGGTAGCTGCGTTCCAATTCGCTTTTACTCTCTGTGAAGTAATTGTCGCCAAGCAAATTGATTTCCTAACAGTTTTGAAACGAGTGTTTAGTTAAGACAGTTAATTGTTACACTGACAGCAGTGGTATAAACTGTCTGATAATGTTAATAATGCATCTTGACAATTACATTTTTAGTTTGAAAGCTGTCATCTGAAATGAAGATCTTAATAAGATCTATCTCTTCTGTAAAGCAAATACTAGTCCACGATCAATAGTTTCGGAGATAGTGCCGTTTGTAGTTTGACAGCTGTCATCTGAAATGAAGATCTTGATATCTATCACTTTTGTAAAACAAATACTGGTCTACGATTAATAGATTCGGAGATAAAGCCCTGTCTAGTTTGACGAAATGGAGATCTTGATGAGATCCATCACTTCTGTAAAGAAACTACTAGTCTACAATAAATAGTTAAGGAGATAATGCCGTTTTTTAGTTTTGGTAAACAATTACCCTGATCCGAAAGTTCCAAAACCACTTTTCTATCTTACTCGTTGAGTTTTGGAACGCACCCTTAGTACAGAAGTATGGATTCATTGTATAATGTACAGCACACCTTGTATACAATACACAGTCATAATGTTGAATGATGAAACACAAGCAAAAACCAGTGACGGGAGTTATTGACATGCGGTTATGGGTACATCTGCACTGAACGCACTGAAACCTGCGCCACCGCATCGTGTGCGTTAAGTTGGCGGACACATTTTACACCAATTATTTAGACCGTAAAAATGGCCATAACAAAGAAGTTATTAGATTTTTAAAGGGTCCATAGGCTGCGGTGACCGCATACCATCATGCGCACCGCAAGCTGGTTTTGTATAAAAAAAAATGGCGGCCAGATTGGATACAATAAATATTAGACTTATCATGATGTTATACAGGACATGTTGTGTTTGAACCCAACGTTAAATATATTTTTTTCAGAAAATCAGTTTGTTCACAGTTTTACTGAATCAAAATATCTTAATTGATGAATATGCCATATGTGTTTTCCCAAAAAACGACACAACAGAAACAACGGAAACAAAAACGTCCCAAGATACTAAAAGGTCTTGGGAGGCTAAAAAAACCAGTTGTAGATAATCTCCAAGCAGAAAGTTGTATTTTCAGAGGTGAACAAAAACGTCCTATAGTAACACCAAAAGAGTTTGGCTTACGAATGTACCTGCGCAATAGATGTACTTGACAACTGCAGCGCAACTACTGACTAAACTCTAGCAAAAGCGTGCCGTTTCGACCAGTGTACAAAGACATTTTAACACTATTAAAGCAGACAAAGACACACAGTTTCACGTACGATAGGCGCTAACCACGTGACCGCACGTTGAAAATCTCGATTTTCTCAGTTTTTCGTCGGTATAAAATTCAAATAATATTTAGAACTATGAAAGTAGCAAATTCACTTGGTCATATTTATATATATTTTATGAAATAAGAATCAAGAAAACATCACTCTTAGTTTTCTAATCTGCTAATGGAAGTCTATAATAGTTTGTCATTTAATTTTTTTGGCTCAATGTTCCAAACTGACATGGTATACTTTAGGGAGTGGCCTGTAGAATACAAGTAGAATTAAAGTAAAATTTTGCAGAATTTTTCATAGCCAAAAAAAATTGTTAATGTCCTTTACATTGATGGTTTCTTGACATGTTCGCGCGCGTCACGTTTCAACGAGTTAATAATACTAACTAAGCCAATAAGACTGATCCAATCAATCTTGCACCTTTAACAGTTGTCTACAGATAAGGTCAATAACATACTAGAAGTCCCATGGAAAACTCTATTTCCGTGGAACTCGATAGGTAATTTTTTTAAGTGATGTTTAATAATATTTTGTTAACAAAATATATTTTTTTTAAGTGTATAGTTTCTTGGCGGTCTCGTTATAAATCTACGTTGCGAATTAAAGGGTTCCAAAATAGTTTATAATAATTTTTGTCGATTCATAATTGTTTTCTTTATAAACCTTAATTGCTAAAAAAGGGAAAGGCTTAGACTACAGTGCAACAAACTTTTCTGACCCGGTGGCCAAAAATCAAAACTACAACTTGGTTGCACTATACACATAGGAATTTTTTATCTTATTATATACTTTTAGAAAGAAAGGATTTTAAAATTTTGGTGACTGAGCAAATTGAAGGTGATGGTGCAAATTAAATTAATTACATGTAGATATGTATAACATAAATATAATATATATATATATATATATATATATATACTAAAATATCTGCAATTTTGTGTACATCAATACGTTCATAAACTAGATAGAGTCCTGATTCATACGGAGAGACAGATGGACAGATAGATTAACAGCATTTCTTTCTTGTTTTGGTCCTAAATAATACCTACTTTTTAACTAAAACTAGCGAAAAATGCAATTTAAATAGTGTAGTCGCCAGTTTAACGGGCACCGGGCAACCTTCGCTTACTGTTTTATGTTATGTTTTTAATTTGTGTTGTTAAAACTTGCACCGTTTGTACGTAGTGCACTTAGAATGTACTGCAACACTGTGTTGCAATTGTATTTGACAACATTAAGAACTCGATGAAGAATTTTATTAATGTCTTAGGCTGGGTTGCACCACCTAACTTTGACGTTAACCAATCGCCAAAAATGGCAGATTGCATGGAAATTTGTATCGTCAGGTATTTTTTAAATTCCACCAGCAAGTTTGGTTTGTTGAACTTTGACGGGCCAGTTAAGTTTTAAATATAGCTGACTATGCAAATTTTCATACAATCATTTTTTAAAACTGGGTAACGTCTCCTACATAAGAACGTTAAAACGCATAATGACACATTTTAGCTAGAATGAATTTACGGAGATGCCTTAATGCCAAATTTTCACTAGGTTTTGCCCACGGTTACACCCACCTAAAATTTGGTTATCAGTTTAGGATTTCAACGGCAACTCCTCAATTAAAGAAAAAAAACCGTCTCACACTCGACATTTTCATGTGACTTATGTCCTTCGCCGGGACTCAAACTATCTCCATGCCAAATTTCATCTTAATCGGTACAGTTTAAGCGTGAAGAGGTAATAATATTAGTATGGATTTGTAATAGTAGTAATATACTTTATTTCACACATAAAAATATACAAATAACAATAAAAAACAAAAGAAAATCACAATGTAGGCGGTCTTATCGCTAATAAGCGAATCCTTCCAGACAACCTTTGGGTAGAGGAAATTACAAAATAAATACGGGGGTAGGAAGTGCAGATAATATATTTGAAATAAATAGAATTATCAATACATATATCATAATAAATAAATACATACAACATGAATTCATATATATTTTTATTTTTTTCAATAATATATACTAATAAATACATTATCGATTTAAATATTGATAAAGTTTGCGCACGTCTTATACCCAAGGGCAAAGTGTTCCAGAGTTTGATTGCATGTACTGTATAAGAATCGTTGTAATGAAGTTAAAATCCAATTTAGTTCAGAGACGCGAGCTACCAACAATTATTACTTGAGTTTTAACAGGATATTTTCAGATCGTGGGACTCACTCCAATCTATAATACAAGTCAAATGATAATTTTTTTTTATCAGCAATAAGTTGAGGCTGGTTTTCAATTCTAGATTGCTTATATATCTGGAGATCGTCTACATAAAGATAGTAAAGAGAATAAATATGAGAAGTAGTAGAATTTATGAATATGGCAAAAAGTAAAGGTGAAAGCACGCCACCCTGTGGGACGCCAGCGAAAGTTTCACACCAGGGAGCCAATTCTCACGCGATCGAATTGATCACGAATTCGAAATAAAGTACGAATTTAAACTTTTCTCGAACGAAAATGTAGTTAAGCAATTCTGGTAATGTCGAATCCGACATTTCTCGAACGCAAACCGCTCGAACTGCTTCGAGTGGTCGGGACCGTTCGAGACTACATCTCACATTCGAATCATGACAAATTTAGTTCAAAATGATTGGGTCCTAAACATTAATTCTACTTTTAGCGTGAACTATATGTTCTAAAATCTAAAGTAAATGTCTAAAATGTAGGTCAGAGTAATTAAAAGGGCGGAAAAAATGACTTATATTACCAAATATGATATTTTTTTACCTTTATTACTTTCATAATACAGTACTAGTCTTTTCTCAATTGATTGATTGGCCGATTTTTGCAATTATCAAAGTCGCCCATGACAATAATATTCTTCTATTTCTATTGATTTCCATCATAACAAACACTAGATTACATCACATACACAAAAATGTTTGAGGTCTGGCACCGCCATCTTTAGTGCTGCGTAGTATTTTGATAATGTGAAAAACATTTAGTTAACACCGTAAAAATATAAGAATAACCTAAAATTCTCAACCAAATAAACAAATAAAACTGACAACAAAAACAGAGTTTTTTTTTATTTATGTCCAAATACCTTCCGTTTAAAGATGAAAGCAATTTCTCGAAATAGGGATTTTGTTTACAAACTTAGTTATACTTATTATTTCCTCATTAATAATGATGAAACACAAGTAAAATGTTGCTTCAAACATTTTGTAGTCACCGAACCCTTTTTTTATATATCAAGAGAAGCATATTATAATAGGCGTTTTTAAAAACGCTCTACAACTGTGCAACGGAACGTACCTCATAGCCTAACCGGTTTACAATGGCAACATTCTACCGCTTCGAACGACATTTTGTTCGAAGGTTGTTTCGATTGATAGTGAGAATACAGCAAACGCGACAATGATGTCGACGATCGAAATTTTACAGTCGAGATAGTGCCTTCCAGATAATCAGATAAGAATTAGGTCCCAGGGACCTAATTCTCACTTCAGCCGAGATAATCTCGTATTAGAGATTATCTGGAAAGCACTATCTCGACTGTAAAATTTCGATCGTCGACATCATTTTCGCGTTTGCTATATTCTCACTATCAATCGAAACAACCTTCGAACAAAATGTCGTTCGAAGCGGTAGAATGTTGCCATTGTAAACCGGTTAGGCTATGAGGTACGTTCCGTTGCACAGTTGTAGAGCGTTTTTAAAAACGCCTATTATAATATGCTTCTCTTGATATATAAAAAAAGGGTTCGGTGACTACAAAATGTTTGAAGCAACATTTTACTTGTGTTTCATCATTATTAATGAGGAAATAATAAGTATAACTAAGTTTGTAAACAAAATCCCTATTTCGAGAAATTGCTTTCATCTTTAAACGGAAGGTATTTGGACATAAATAAAAAAAAACTCTGTTTTTGTTGTCAGTTTTATTTGTTTATTTGGTTGAGAATTTTAGGTTATTCTTATATTTTTACGGTGTTAACTAAATGTTTTTCACATTATCAAAATACTACGCAGCACTAAAGATGGCGGTGCCAGACCTCAAACATTTTTGTGTATGTGATGTAATCTAGTGTTTGTTATGATGGAAATCAATAGAAATAGAAGAATATTATTGTCATGGGCGACTTTGATAATTGCAAAAATCGGCCAATCAATCAATTGAGAAAAGACTAGTACTGTATTATGAAAGTAATAAAGGTAAAAAAATATCATATTTGGTAATATAAGTCATTTTTTCCGCCCTTTTAATTACTCTGACCTACATTTTAGACATTTACTTTAGATTTTAGAACATATAGTTCACGCTAAAAGTAGAATTAATGTTTAGGACCCAATCATTTTGAACTAAATTTGTCATGATTCGAATGTGAGATGTAGTCTCGAACGGTCCCGACCACTCGAAGCAGTTCGAGCGGTTTGCGTTCGAGAAATGTCGGATTCGACATTACCAGAATTGCTTAACTACATTTTCGTTCGAGAAAAGTTTAAATTCGTACTTTATTTCGAATTCGTGATCAATTCGATCGCGTGAGAATTGGCTCCCTGGTGTGAAACTTTCGCTGGCGTCCCACAGGGTGGCGTGCTTTCACCTTTACTTTTTGCCATATTCATAAATTCTACTACTTCTCATATTTATTCTCTTTACTATCTTTATGTAGACGATCTCCAGATATATAAGCAATCTAGAATTGAAAACCAGCCTCAACTTATTGCTGATAAAAAAAAATTATCATTTGACTTGTATTATAGATTGGAGTGAGTCCCACGATCTGAAAATATCCTGTTAAAACTCAAGTAATAATTGTTGGTAGCTCGCGTCTCTGAACTAAATTGGATTTTAACTTCATTACAACGATTCTTATACAGTACATGCAATCAAACTCTGGAACACTTTGCCCTTGGGTATAAGACGTGCGCAAACTTTATCAATATTTAAATCGATAATGTATTTATTAGTATATATTATTGAAAAAAATAAAAATATATATGAATTCATGTTGTATGTATTTATTTATTATGATATATGTATTGATAATTCTATTTATTTCAAATATATTATCTGCACTTCCTACCCCCGTATTTATTTTGTAATTTCCTCTACCCAAAGGTTGTCTGGAAGGATTCGCTTATTAGCGATAAGACCGCCTACATTGTGATTTTCTTTTGTTTTTTATTGTTATTTGTATATTTTTATGTGTGAAATAAAGTATATTACTACTATTACAAATCCATACTAATATTATTACCTCTTCACGCTTAAACTGTACCGATTAAGATGAAATTTGGCATGGAGATAGTTTGAGTCCCGGCGAAGGACATAAGTCACATGAAAATGTCGAGTGTGAGACGGTTTTTTTTCTTTAATTGAGGAGTTGCCGTTGAAATCCTAAACTGATAACCAAATTTTAGGTGGGTGTAACCGTGGGCAAAACCTAGTGAAAATTTGGCATTAAGGCATCTCCGTAAATTCATTCTAGCTAAAATGTGTCATTATGCGTTTTAACGTTCTTATGTAGGAGACGTTACCCAGTTTTAAAAAATGATTGTATGAAAATTTGCATAGTCAGCTATATTTAAAACTTAACTGGCCCGTCAAAGTTCAACAAACCAAACTTGCTGGTGGAATTTAAAAAATACCTGACGATACAAATTTCCATGCAATCTGCCATTTTTGGCGATTGGTTAACGTCAAAGTTAGGTGGTGCAACCCAGCCTAAGACATTAATAAAATTCTTCATCGAGTTCTTAATGTTGTCAAATACAATTGCAACACAGTGTTGCAGTACATTCTAAGTGCACTACGTACAAACGGTGCAAGTTTTAACAACACAAATTAAAAACATAACATAAAACAGTAAGCGAAGGTTGCCCGGTGCCCGTTAAACTGGCGACTACACTATTTAAATTGCATTTTTCGCTAGTTTTAGTTAAAAAGTAGGTATTATTTAGGACCAAAACAAGAAAGAAATGCTGTTAATCTATCTGTCCATCTGTCTCTCCGTATGAATCAGGACTCTATCTAGTTTATGAACGTATTGATGTACACAAAATTGCAGATATTTTAGTATATATATATATATATATATATATATATTATATTTATGTTATACATATCTACATGTAATTAATTTAATTTGCACCATCACCTTCAATTTGCTCAGTCACCAAAATTTTAAAATCCTTTCTTTCTAAAAGTATATAATAAGATAAAAAATTCCTATGTGTATAGTGCAACCAAGTTGTAGTTTTGATTTTTGGCCACCGGGTCAGAAAAGTTTGTTGCACTGTAGTCTAAGCCTTTCCCTTTTTTAGCAATTAAGGTTTATAAAGAAAACAATTATGAATCGACAAAAATTATTATAAACTATTTTGGAACCCTTTAATTCGCAACGTAGATTTATAACGAGACCGCCAAGAAACTATACACTTAAAAAAAATATATTTTGTTAACAAAATATTATTAAACATCACTTAAAAAAATTACCTATCGAGTTCCACGGAAATAGAGTTTTCCATGGGACTTCTAGTATGTTATTGACCTTATCTGTAGACAACTGTTAAAGGTGCAAGATTGATTGGATCAGTCTTATTGGCTTAGTTAGTATTATTAACTCGTTGAAACGTGACGCGCGCGAACATGTCAAGAAACCATCAATGTAAAGGACTAGTAGTTATACTTATTATTTCCTCATTAATAATGATGAAACACAAGTAAAATGTTGCTTCAAACATTTTGTAGTCACCGAACCCTTTTTTTATATATCAAGAGAAGCATATTATAATAGGCGTTTTTAAAAACGCTCTACAACTGTGCAACGGAACGTACCTCATAGCCTAACCGGTTTACAATGGCAACATTCTACCGCTTCGAACGACATTTTGTTCGAAGGTTGTTTCGATTGATAGTGAGAATATAGCAAACGCGAAAATGATGTCGACGATCGAAATTTTACAGTCGAGATAGTGCTTTCCAAATAATCTCTAATACGAGATTATCTCGGCTGAAGTGAGAATTAGGTCCCTGGGACCTAATTCTTATCTGATTATCTGGAAGGCACTATCTCGACTGTAAAATTTCGATCGTCGACATCATTGTCGCGTTTGCTGTATTCTCACTATCAATCGAAACAACCTTCGAACAAAATGTCATTCGAAGCGGTTGAATGTTGCCATTGTAAACCGGTTACGCTATGAGGTACGTTCCGTTGCACAGTTGTTGAGCGTTTTTAAAAACGCCTATTCTAATATGCCTCTTTTGATATATTAAAGCAACATTTTACTTGTGTTTCATCATTATTAATAAGGAAATAATAATTATAACTAAGTTTGTAAACTAAATCCCTATTTCGAGAAATTACTTTCATTTTTAAACGGAACGTATTTGGACATAAATAAAAAAAATCCCAATTATTTTGAACTAAATTTGTCATGATTCGAATGCGAGATGTAGTCTCGAACGGTACCTACCACTCGAATTCGATCACGAATTCAAAATTTAAGTACGAATTTATACAATGTAGTTTAGCAATTCTGGTAATGTCAAATCCGACATTTCTCGAACGCAAGCCGCTCGAACCGTTCGAGACTACATCTCGCATTCGAATCATGACAAATTAAGTTCAAAATGATTGGGTTTTAAACATTAATTCTACTCTTAGCGTGAACTGTATGTTCTAAAATCTAAAGTAAATGTCTAATATGTAGGTCAGAGTAATTAAAAGGGCGGACAAAATGACTTATATTACCAAATATGATATTTTTTACCTTTATTACTTTCATAATACATTGCTAGTCTTTTCTCAATTGATTGATTGGCCGATTTTTGCAATTATCAAAGTCGCCCATGACAATAATATTCTTCTATTTCTATTGATTTCCATCATAACAAACACTAGATTACATCACATACACAAAAATGTTTGAGGTCTGGCACCGCCATCTTTAGTGCTGCGCAGTATTTTGATAATACTAGGTGGTAATTTCATGTGAAAAACATTTAATAAACATAATTACACCGTTGAAAAATAAGAATAACCTAAAATTCTCAACCAAATAACAAATAAAACACACAACAAAAACAGAGTTTTTTTTATTTATGTCCAAATACGTTCCGTTTAAAGATGAAAGCAATTTCTCGAAATAGGGATCTAGTTTACAAACTTAGTTATACTTATTATTTCCTCATCAGTAATGATGAAACACAAGTAAAATGTTGCTTCAAACATTTTGTAGTCACCGAACCCTTTTTTAATACATCAAAAGAAGCATATTAGAATAGGCGTTTTTAAAAACGCTCTAAAGTGTGAAACGGAACGTACGTCATAGCCTAACCGGTTTACAACGGCAACATTCCACCGCTTCGAACGACATTTTGTTCGAAGGTTGTTTCGATTGATAGTGATAATCAAAGAGAATATAATACTACGTAAGAGAATACAGCAAACGTAAAAATGATGTCGACGATCGAAATTTTACAGTCGAGATAGTGCCTTCCTGATAATCTCAAATACGAGAATATCTCGGATGAAGGCAGAATTAGGTCCCAGGTAGATGTAGAGTCATTTACTTTAATACGCTGCCGACGACCACACAGATAACTACGAAACCAGTCTATAGCCATTGGACATGTGTTAAGCGAACATAAAGTGCCCACTAGAACATCAAGATCAACCGTGTTGAAAGCATTGCTGAAGTCAAGCAAGAATAGTATAGTGTCTTTTTTATGCTCCATGCCTTCACGGATATCATCCGTGATTTTTACAAGTGCTGTAGTCGTACTATGACCAGGGCCGCTTATATGGATTTAAGACGTATAGTTTCAACATGACTGTCTCTCCATTCACCCATTTTAACAGCCTTATAACTCCCCTATTTTTACATGGATTCCAAAGAAATTTTACATATGATTCACACATAAAATTCATTAGTAACCTTTCCTAGTAGTAGGGTTACTTTCGGCACTTTATTTTAATTCTGCTGTAAATTTTACAAGAAATAATGTAATTTATACTAGAATTATAAACTTTCTGAAATTCAGCGTGTTTCGGCATTGACCAGCAAGCGCCAGTACCAACTTATGCAGTTTCATGGTACCTACCTACCAAAACCTAAAGTAAGCCAACAGAGCCCTATAATTCAGCCTACGCTGTCTGCCCGTTTGTCTATCCGACCTTAAATGGGCCTAGTCCTACGGACTGCACAATAGCATCACAAAATTGAGCATTCTTTAGAAAGAGACATAGCAAACACACGGTCTCTTTTCTCTTTCTATCAACATCCGCCATTTTTTTTTCTGTATGTTTATTAAAACAAGTTTAAAAGAGACAGGAGACCGCAAGCTCGCTTTGTCTCTGCCACACTTTTAGTTGACTTGATCAGTTTTTAGGGTTCCATACCCAAACGATAAAACGGGACCCTATTACCGAGATTTAGCTGTCCGACCCTCTGTCCATCTGTCACCGGGCTGTATCTCATGAACCGTGATAGTTAGACGGTTGAAATGTTCACAGATGATGTATTTTTGTTGCCGCTATAATAACAAATGCTAAATAACAGAATAATTAAATTAAAATAAGACAAATATTTAAGGGGGTATTTAAGGGGGGCTCGCCGTCTGGTTCCAAAGTAAGCAAAGCTTGTGTTATGGACACCAGACAATGGACACAAATGCATACAAATTACTTTTTTTTTGTAAATACACCCAGACTCAAGAAAAACACAAATGTTTGTCCAGTGCGAGAACTGAACCCACACCCTTCGCACAGCAGCTGGCCACACTACCATCTAGGCTACGAGGGAGTCAATTTAAATAAAGCCAGCTTAGAAGGTCTACTTTGCTTAAAGAAGGTTTTTGAGTAAAGGAAAATTAAATAAAAATATCTATGGCATAATTTAGTCGGGATTTCAAGCTGGGGATCCCTGTACCCCTCTTCCTTCTGCATACAGCATTCTGCATGTGGACTACAACAACCAAGTCATTAAGGAGAGACCTGTGTCCCTGTTATTGAGACAAAGAACGGCTGAGGCAGGAAACTTCTGGATAATGAACCTTTTGATATTTTAATTTTTTAGGCTTAATATTCTAGGAAACAAAACTCTACTACTGATTTTCAAGGAAATTTCTGGCGGCTAAAACGCACCAGCAATGAAATTTCACACAACTTCAATGGATCCTATTTGAGTAGCATGGAAAGGTCAACCTTGCCAAAGATTGTTGTCAAAATAATGATCACATTACAATTGACTAGAACAGCACATACACACATGACAACCAGGGCATTAACAGCTACAACATTTCTTCTAATCCTAGTAGTTTAGAGGGCAATAAAATTGCTCCTTGGTGGCGCTACTAACATATTTAATTTTTAGTTGTTTTGAGTATGTTTGTGTTATTTTTGCTGTTGTCCTTGTATACAGGTCTATTTTACGTAATTTTCTATTTATAACAGTTATTATAAAGCACAGGATATTCCCAAAATGTCAGCTCTCATAGCACCACCAAGCAGAAAAAAGCTTGCCTTCCAAACTGCTAATGCTAATGCACTGTCCTATATGTACTTGTACATAATACTTTATAATTTGTGATAACAAATACAATTCTAGCACTAACGTAATAATGACTGTTGCAAAAATCTCATGCACTACTTAGTTATGGATGTGGGGGTGTGTGGGAGGGAGGAGGGTGGAGGGGAAGGAACCCCCCTCAAAAGGGGGGGCTGAGGAAACTTGTATATTTTGAGATATTCAAATTTGAAAATTTTGAGGTTATGTGCCCAAAAATTTCTTTACCAACTTATTCAGTTGCTCAACCATATCAAAAACTGTTTTTAATAGCAACCTAACATATCCTCCTTGTCACCTAACTTGGTTTTGTGCTCAAAATTATTTTCAGTCACTATACTTTATTGTTTACGGGATTCAAGCACAGTTGAAAAAGACAATCAGGCTTGTAGTAAACAGCGAAAGTAATCTTGTATGATTGTTATAGTTTATTTGAACGATTTCCAAGAATAATCACCCTCAACAGAGGGGGACAAGGGGAAGTGGGTTTCATTACAGACAACCTAAAACTTTTGACATTAGTCTGCTTCCACTGTAAAGATTATTTTAACAAACTTCATTTCTGCCTAATCTCCAGTGCTGCGGGAATAGCAGCCCCTCCACCCCTACGTAACAAAGGCATAGGCATTCACAATCTTCTCCCCAGCTTCAGCTTGTTAGTCAACTAGCGTTTGTTACAGTGGGTGGGGGCTGATCCCCCTTCGCGCCTCTGGGCTCTCAAAAACACTCTAGGGCTGGGGCAGACCAAGCCCACGGCGTGTTGAGGTTGACATAGGTTTTTAATTCAAGTTTTTTTTCCATAACTCTAAGATTTTTCACTACTTTCGGATATGTGCTCAAAATTGTATTCAGTGATTAAACTCATAATTGTGAGGTGGATAGATGATGACTAAACAAACTTTTTTGTTTTTTTTTTTTCAAAGCACCCATAAACCCAACCCAACTCAGGTAACACTGAGAGCAGGATAGCAAACACATTTTTTCATAGTACGGTCAGAGTAACTAAAAGGGGCAAGGGAAAAAATGACCGGACAAGAGACAGCATGAAACTAACCCAGTTAAGAAATTCTTTTCAAAAATTCATAGCTAAAAAAAAAATTTATTTCCTCAAGTTAAAACTTTTCAGTTACTCTGCCAATAAATAGACCTTTCAACAAAAAATACATGAGCCATAAAATCGTGGGGTAGTATACTAAATTTAAGTCCTGGTAACTTCAATACGAACATTAACATTAAGTTTGCTCACCCTTGGTGTGGAACATACCACAGATCAAGGATTTTTACGCTACGCTAGAACATACTGACATGAATTCCTATTAGAAACATTAGTGATTTAGATTCCTCTGAAGAGAGATAGTTCCTAATAATATATCTATTTATCCTAATAATAAACAAAGAACTTACCAAACGCAATCGTTATTACGGTGATGAAAAACTATTACAACACAGAAAATGCAAAAGAACTTAAAAACACTTAGCACTTGTCTTTTAACTAGTAGGAAAGTAAATTTAAATTTTTACTCTAATTAGAATCGCATTGAATATGTAATCTAATTAAAAATTAAAAATTACGATAAAAACTCGAACATCCACAGATTATTATGTTTATATTCTATTTATTATTTTTATTTGTCCAGACACCTGAGAAGATCGGGAAAGGCTGTTGTGAAAATTAGATCCACTTAGCCTAGCATAACCATTAATCTTGTCAAAATATTTGTAGCGGTCCGTCTCCACGACCACAAGACACCACGACCTCAGTTGGTTTAAGTTTGCTTTTACGGTCAAATGGACCAATACCTTTTATGACCTTTGGTTATTTGTAGTGAGTTGGTTTACATAGGATTATTTTATGACTTCAAGTACAGTAGTTGTAAAGTCATTTGGCCATTTGAAGTCAAAATTTTCATCTGTTTATGTGTCACGGACCACTCTCCTCTTGTCATACATTTTTTTATGATGGGTGCGATTGGCTTATATGAGAAATGACTTTTCTGACCCAACGTTCACAGATCAAAACTACAGTCGCCATATTGAAAGGGTGTGAACTTACGATGACACTGACTATGGTCCAGCGAATCAGCTAAGCGGCCGTTAGTCTACATCTAAATGACAACTCTTTCGACAATATATGTTTTATATGATTACTAGATTTTGCCAGCGGTTCTTCTGCCCCAAATTCGGTTACAGGCGAGTAATTTCTGCATCATTTTCTTATACTCCCAGTACTAATGAAGTTTGCTATAGCAAACTATAGCTTTAGCTATAGTTCGTTTAAGCTCGGTTATAGTTATTCCCGCGGATGCTTTTAAAGTTTCCGGGATAAAAACTATCCTATGCCCTTCCCCGGGGCTCAAACTATCTGTATACCATTTTTTTCTTGGTCAGTTCAGCGGTTTATGCGTGTAGAGGTGACAGACAGAGAGAGTTACTTTCGCATTTATAATATTAGTATGGACAAGTACTAATTGGCCATTAAATTCAATTAAAACAAATAATGTGAGTACAAACTCGGGCGAGTTAACGTGACACCTAGCCGCGTAAAGTCTATTCAATTCAGAGTGTGCAAAAGTAGTTACTCCCAACTTTGTTTAGGGTTGGGGTGTACAAAGGGGGTTGTGAGGAAAAAGGCTTTAAAAATTGTCTAAGTCTGCTTCGCATTTCTAAGGCCCGGATTAATAGTCGTGGCTTAGACAAAGTAACATTCTAAGACAGAGACTTAAAAAGCTTTGTGTAATTAAATGCAACAAGAATATAACTTAGGCCCGTTATAATAGTTGTTGCTTAGAAAAAGTATTACTTATTGCTAAGATACAGGCTAAGCATGAATAATGAAATGATAAAAACTACTTAGACACTCACGGTACTAAGCGTGCTCTTATCCTTAGCTAAGCCTGAGTAACAAATTTCCTTTACTCAGGACAGTCTAAGCACGTAATGTGCTAATAATCTATACTAATATATAAAGCTGAAGAGTTTGTTTGTTTGAAAGCGCTAATCTTAGGAACTACTGGTCGGATTTAAAAAAATCTCTCAGTGTTGGATAGCCCATTTATCGAGAAAGTTTATAGGCTATATATCATCACGCTAACACAAATAAAAGAGGAGCACTAATAAAAATGTTTCAAAATCGGGGTTTTTTTATCCTTTTGAGAGCTTCCGCTGCGTAAACAGTAAAGAGTTTCGCAAAAATCACGTATGACAGAATTGTTCCCCTATAAAAGTTCTAAAAAAAAGTCCGCGACAGCATATGTCTATATTTTAATGTTGGCTCACTATAACCTTTTTTAGGCTAATCATATTTATTCTAAAATAATGCATTATTTTTGAAGGTGTTTTTATAAACATGATATTAATCTTTATCCAAATTAATACGTTCTTCATCACAAGCATTTAATTTAAAACAAAATTTGAAAATAACGTGGCAACAAAATAATTATCAAGTATTGCGCGCGCATTTATGATCTGCGAGGCCGGCGGGCATGAGGGGGAAGGGCGATACGTATTATTTAAAAATATTTTACCTTCTGTGTTTTTTTTTTTATAATTGAGGAGTTGCCGTAAGAATCCTATGCCGATAACCAAATTTAGGGCGGGCGAAGCCGCTGGCAAAAGCTAGTAATATAATAAACATGGATTCAAATGCTCAAATTAATATCCATAAAGTATTTTTTTCTAACTGCTTACGCCGTCTTATTCCAAATGGGAGAGGTGCGGGGGCTGGGGCTTTAATTCACAAGTATCTACGGTACCGCCATCGGTGCTCAAGCTAAACCTAACACTCCCCCGTTTTTGCCCTTTATGGCATTAGATGCACTCAGGTGCAGATTACAAGCCATACAGCCTTGTCGATAAACAAAGCCACTGTTTTTTTAGGTACAAAAAAAACTGTAAGGTATTTATGATAACCTCCGAAATCAATTTTCTGATTTTGAAAATCCGGTAAATACGACTAATAGCAATAGTAAGAATTGTATAGAATTCTTCAAGTATAATTTTCAGAAGTATACTTAGGAGATTACTTAGCAACCACTTAGTGTTTTTGTTCTAATACTTTTATGTTTTCGTGAAAATTAATGGTTTTCCTATAACACCCTATTTTTATGACTGATTGACAAAGGCGTCACTACGAGCAATGCTGTAAGCAAACAGATTTTTCTGGGGTCCCTACTTACGCCTCTGCGGAACTCTGAAATTTAAATTTTTCACTTAGTTTTCTATTCACTAAGAGGATGAACACAAAAAGAAATAGTTCATACAAACGTTGCTTCTGGCAATGTGTTCTATCGATACCTATCAAAAAAATGGTTCGTCAAAGGGACACACCCTCTTTTGAAAAAAATATTTAAACCAATTTTTTTGTAGAGTTACGGGGAGGGATCGCAGAGAAAAGTGCTCGATACAAAATTTGCTGCCAATGATGTACTCTATCAATTCCCATCATCAAAACATATGGTTATAGGAATACTTTATACAAAATTTCGAAAAAAATATTAAGGCTTCATAAAAAAACTCAAAAAAAAATGGCACCTCCAATTGTAGACTTGTACTTTGTAACTGTAACCAAAATTAATGAAAAACGTGAAAGTTTGGTTTTTTTTCCCTTGCACTTTTAGTTACTCTGACCACTTTTTTTGCCCCCTATACATCTACATTGAATACTTCAGACTTCACGCGGCCAGGTGTCATGTCAACTCACCCGAGATGTTTAACCCATGTAAAGCCCAAATTATCTCTTACGAATAGGCCCCTTTCTAAGCAACTACTCTATGACAAGCTTTGGTAAAGTTATTGATTTCTGCGCAGAGTTTTTCCATTCATTACAACTTCAAGAAAATAATCAGATAGTTACTCAGATCTTTTGTTTATTAAAAATGTACCAAAACCTGTTTAAATTTTGTTCCATACATATTTTAGCTGTAGGCATAATGTATGATACTTGTGCTTATGCAGAAGATGCGCCTGTGACGTACAGTTTCAATGAATATCAATACAAAGATTCACCAAAAAATGTAAGAATTTATAAATAAAGATGAGTATGCGTGAGTACCTATTTATAGATGTGTAGTGTGTGTAGAACTAATGCAAATTATCGTTTTTGATTTCAAATTTCTAACAGCCTTAAGAAATCATATTAAAGAAGTTATGAATAGGTGTATTCGTTTGTTGTATGTTCTTTTTTTATAGTAAAGGTTTAACATTTAGTTCAGTTTTTAATGAATACATTTAGAATTCTATTTTTGAAAAGTAAATCATTTAGGTTTGTATAGCCATTTGAATAAATACTATTTATGCGAGGATACATGAATATCATTGTAACTGAAGAATAAACAGGGAATCAGATAGGTTAAATTAAGTACCTTTTTATTAAATTTAGATAAACAATTAGGTTCCTACAACAGAAGTAGAACAATCTTAGTGTCAATTTAAAAATGTGTATTTATCGCAATTTTAGCTCAAAATACATATAATGATATCTTAATTATTTTGTTTTTGCAAATCTATTTCTTTTTTTGTAGGAAATGACCTTTAGAGAATTTGAAACGGCCTGCGAACAAAGTAGCGCTTGCAGTCAGGTCAGCGGACTAACTAAAACAAGATGTGTACGAGAATGTGTTTCACCGTCGTGTTACAAAGAACTTTACCTGGCAGACCCGGTATATCGTATTTTTTCCTTTAGATTTCTTTTCCCTTAATTTTCCTTTTTTTATAACACGATGGCAAACATAGTTACAGTTCGCCTGATGGTAAGCGGTCACCGCAGCTTATGGATGCTTGCAACACCTGGGGCATTCTAATTTTAAAACTCATTTCTAGAAAAAACACATACTGTAGTCTCTAGGAAAACCTTGGCAGGAAGCTCATTACACAACTTAAGCGTTTGCGAGAGGAAGATCCTCTATAACTGGTGCGTGACCATTTAGTTTCTATGGTGTGGGGATGAATTCCCTGCTGTATTAAAAGGGTATTCATGTGGGGCTGGACTTGCAACTAATGAAGCTTCAACCTTTTCTCCTAGGTGAAGTACTGCTTTACTCAGTTAAATACACCAAGTTATTTAGAAAGAAGCCAACTTTATGTTTTCTTCCAAATGATCTTGGAACTTAAAAGGTGCTGGAGATGTCAACACCAAGAATTATGGTGTAAGATGGTAAGGAGTGTGTTCTGGCACTGCAGAACCTCAAAAAATAGAATTTTCTTAGTCGATTCGGCCCAAGTTTTTCCGTTCCTAATTGGAGACCTTGGACAAAGTAGTCTCAATTTTGGCCCCAAGATTTCCGCTGTTCTTCCACAGCGGAATGACATCTCTTAACACGGCCGTATAATTAACGTCTCCGATGCTATCATCATCATAGCTATGTATGTCGTCGATGGGCCACTACATTATGAACATTCAGCAGATGATTGCGAGATACAGCATTAATGTTATCTGAGCATTACCTGTCAACTATGGCTAATAGGCAACTTCGATAGAAGACTCCAGTGTAATACCCGATAGAACGCCTTCGCTATGTCTAAGCTACATTGCAATGCCTGCCCCAAACTCAATGGACGGTGCTCTTCAGTGTGTGAGACACACTAGATAGTAACCAGTTAAGCGACCATGGTGGAAGACGTAGAGACGTCTAGAAAAAGCAACATCTGCCGGGTGTGCCCCTGTGTTATGGTGATTTCCGGCATACATCTTTTCGATTTGATGTATGTAATAACGATGTAAAAATACTGTGTATTTACTTGCTATGCTCGTGACTTCATTTATGTACATTTTAGGTTACGGCTAACCTAAATTCACGGAATTCTACTGTTTCCTCTAACCAAATGACTTACCTCTCAAGATCGCAGGTGCTCTCTCTGTACGTCACACTGTCAACTTTAACCACATAATCTTTCATGGCGGCAATCCACATTGCGTCTTTGCATCTACCCACGACTAGATAGCTACAATTTTTATGGAGAATATCTAACCTGGACACAAATTGTAGCACGCTGATTACTATTTCTAGATTACTTTTCAAATAACAAGTCATCTATGCCAGGCAACACCTTGGTTTCAATTCCAGGCGAATTCAGTGATTTATATTATATATACAAATTTATCAATCTATATAGTCTATTATGGGACTCGACTGTGCCAGTTCTAGTCACCTATTTGACGATTTAAAAGAGCTCTCATAGGGCCTATCTATGTAATTATAGTTTTTATTTTATAGTAGTTGTCAGTTTCCGTAGTCCATTTTTAGGGTTCCGTACCCGAAGGGTAATAAGCGGAACCCTATTACTAAGGCTCCGCTGTCCGTCCGTCCGTCCGTTAGTCCGTCTGTTACCAGTCTGTATCTCATGAACCGTGATAGTTAGACAGTTGAAATTTTCACAGAAGATGTATGTCTGTTGCCGCTATAAAAACAAATAATAAAAAGCTGAATAAAATAAATATTTGAGAGGGCGCACTTGGCCGATTTTTTTTTGTGCAGTCCTTAGGACAAATTATACTATCTCCAAGTCTATATTGGTCCCTCCCTAGGACTTGATTTACTTTACTAAATGAGGTATCTTTAGGCTCGTATTGATTATGGGAGCGGTAAAGGCTACACGATGACAGTATTAAGTTAATATTGCAGAATTAATAAGTAAAAAAGGTTATTAGAAATGTGTTGAGTATGGACCTACCAAATTTAAATGTGCACATGCCAAATATATAAAATGTATAAATGAAATATAACACAATAATAGAGACAAATAAATTGGTACCTACAAAGTTTGTCAGACTACAATTGACAATGGGTCCGGACAGGTCTTGACTGTAATGACCGCTGCTCCTTGTTAACATTTAATTAAGAAAATTTAAGAATTTATAAATCATCAGCACTTTTTTTTTTAGTTTTTTAGTCGTCAGTTGCCGTAGTCCATTTATTGTGGCTCTTGTTTATAAATTTAATAAATACTACTTCTACTATTTTAATACATTACGTCCTGTTTAACTGACTATTGACTTACAAAATGTATTTTTTTATTTGTCATAAAATAACTTGCAAATTATTATTTCAGCTTGAAGAAGGAGAAATCGATGTACGTCTAAACTCATTCAAAGGATGTTTTATTCAACGAAGCAGTAGAACAAGAAATTGATTTTTTTATAGTATTGTGTCTTCTCTAACCTTGAATATAATAATCGAGATACAGTCGAAAGTAAAATTCACTTTTTTACTAACACTGAAAATAATGAGTAACATAGTACTAGTATTTTTAAATATTTAACCGTAGGTTAAGTGATAAGATGATGGCAATGATTGTAATGTCTACTCAACTTTGGCAAAACATTAAAAGTATTTAATGAATTATGGAATTTTTAATGATTTTCCTTAAAATGCCCCTATTTTTAGGGACTTAAACATTATGCCTTTTTCGCAACTACTGTTGTATTTTGAGTAGCGTTACATATGAAAACGGATAACTTTATTACAAGTTAAATGTCCAAGTTTTATTATTTGGCGTGCGTCGTGACTTTAGCCATGTGGTGTCAGAGTAGTAACACCACCTAAATCCTCCCGTGAATGTCGTACGAGGCGACTTAGAGATATACCAGATGGTGTGCAGTAATACCTTACTGAGGAAATATTAAACATCAATCTGCGATCGCCAACCCTCGTGCCAAGCATAGCGAATATTGGCACAACCCTACTTATGCATTGCACAAAAAATCACGGACCCTAGTCCCCGGCAGCTCCACTAGTCCTGACTGTCGTCGCGGTCAAGGTAACGATGGGGCAGGGGGTGCGAAGAAACCCAGGCAGAGGTCCGGCTACCACAAATAACGACAACTACTCCTGGCGACGTACAATGCACGCAGTTTGAGAAATAACGAAAAGATGGTTGAGTTGGAAAAAGTAGTAGACAAGCTGTGCTGGGATATAATAGGGCTATCAGAAGTCTGAAGACAGAAGGAGGACTTATTTATAAGTGATACAAGCTTACGCACCGACTTCGGCACACCAAGATAATGAGATTAAGGTTATTAATAAGGCCATACATACCTCCCCAACACGCTTCACTTTCACTTCGTCATGAGGGACTTCAACGCAAACTTGGAGGAAACCAGCAACTCATCAGATCCCACACTCTTCTTTTCTGCGATGGCGAACGAAATAGGTTCGTGTTGGCTGAATAATAGCTGTGTTTAAAGCGCGTTTCCAAGTGAATTTTACCTTATTGTAAAATATTACGTAAGAATCGTTTTCGTTATGCTTTACGAACTACTGAGCTGCGTGGAAATAAACGTATCCAACACGATAGCTGGCTATTTGGTTTGGAAGCCAAAAGAAACAGTTGTTACGATTTAATTAACATGATATTTATTATCGTCATATAGAAGGAGTGTAAACGTAGTCTTTCTAATAGAGCGCAGCTAAGACTAACAACGGAATAAAATAAAAATAACCTCTTTATTTATTACAAGTAAGCCATTGTTCATGGTTTGAACTATAACGTTTGAATGAGAAAGACTATAAAACGATTAGTTAAAGAGGGATAGATTTATTTTTGTTATATTCCATATATTGCACAAAATCACAATAATAGTAATAAAACCCTACAAACCTTCTTTTATCTGGGCAACAATCAATTTGATCCAACATTTGCTTAGGATTAGGGAAACCCAGAAAAGCTAATCAGAACAATTCACCTTTAGTAAGAATTCTTATCTATATTATATATTTATCAATACTTATATTAATAAAATACAATGTCACCACTCCAAGTTTTTCTCCCATGGTAGAAAAACGCAATGTAGGTAAAGATTTCACCAGAATGTCAGCCAACATAAATTTAGTTTAATAACATTTTTCTCTACCTGTTCTCTAGAAAAATGATATTTAATATCAATATGTTTTGATAGCTTGTGACTGAAAGGGTATTTAAATTTTAATTTTAAGGTTATTTCTTCATAAATAGTAATGGCAATTATTAATTCAATGTTTAAATTATTTACTAATGACTTTAACCATAAAGCTTATTTAACAGCTTCAAACAATGCCATATATTCAGCCTCTGTTGAGGACACGACAACCGTTGTTTGCCTTTTTGTTTCCAGCTTATTGTGCATTGTTCAAATAATTTAAGCAAATAACTTCATTACTTCCCCAATCGGAATCAACAAAGCCGATTGTAAATCGTTATACTCACAACGAATGTAAGTCATTTAAGATTCTTTGTTCCCTTTAAGTGACGTAAAACCCTTTTTAACAATAACCAAAGTGAATGATTGTTTTTTTGATGGCATATCGAGATATTTACAGCAGGATTAAGTCAGGATGAGTGCAACCATTTTATACATTAAACACGCGATAACAGAAGAACTCTTACACGAGAAAAAGAGTTTACAGCGTTTTGTTGCAACGGGAGAAGAAGTCGAAACGCCATTGAAAGCATTACCCCACTAAGGTCCACCAGGCGCTTGGGCAATTCGGAAGCACGGAAGGCCACCTACCTGCTGATTTAAGGTGTTTACAGGCAATTTTGATCAGCAAAGTTTAGAATTTTAACTATGCAATCAATAGCCTCAAATTTTCGTTTTATTTTGTAGAATAGAATATCGATTTTAAGTTTTCGCTGTAAATAAAATGCAATTGAGCATATTTTACTTTAATATTAATAATTCAGAATGCAAAACAAAATCGGCCATACTTAAAAAAAAAACTTTCATACAACATTTAAATCGTTTTCAATTTAAAACCTGTTTTAAATTCAAATTAAAAGATTTAGGTCCAAATAGATACAAATTAATGTCAACAAAAAATGTAAGACTATAAAAATAGATCAACAGAAATATATTATAGAGCAATAATTATCAAAGTTTGAAATGTCAAATTGCAGAATTGTTGATACTCCTATGAAACGTGATCTGACATAAAAAGGTTGAAAACTTTGTAGTAAATATTTCACACCAAAGACTGATAGGCTCCCTGCCTAATTTATTTGACTGTTTTGACTAGGCCTGACTTATTATATTGTCTTAGCTATCTTAGCCAGTTTAACAACTGCTGTAGTGAAACTCATTTTAATTATGCTATACGAGTATTAACATACAAAAAAAAAGGGCAAAAAAATATTGTTTAACGTATAATAAGGAAAGTGTAGAGCTGACAGGTTTTATAGATGCAGGGATACTGCCTTAATACCTCAAAACGCTCGGATTCCCTACGAGTGTGAATGAAAATTCTACTTCGAATTTGGTGCGAGCGCGGAATGGATTCGAATGTCACCTAATTCGTATTTTTGAATCGATTAATTAAGTGTACATAAATAAATACGGAGGTAGTACGTTATATAAATAAATATACTTCTGCAGATTGACCATCTTGCATAATAATGTTTTTAAGTGATCACATTTTTCCTTTACTCAGTTACAATTTTAGATTCCACACAAAAGAACATTTCCGCCATATATCTCCACCCACAGAGTTCACAAACTCAACTCTCAGAGAACAATTGTTTGAACTGTAAAAATAATGAACACGAATTACAAACGAGTGGTCCCGAGCGAATGAGAAATTTGTTTAAGAATGAAACTTTTTGATAATTCGCATGCGAAATTTTCGGGCGAACACTCGTATTAGGCGGTGAACTATTCAAGTATAAGATCCGATTGGGCTAGTGAGAGTCTGGATTGAAAGTCATATACTGGGTTCTGCTTTATTAAGAAGTTATTATAATAGGACTATAAAACGAAATCGCTTTTGCGTTTTCTTTACGTCTTGAGGCATGAAGAATTGTTTGTCTCTCGATTGGACCAAATTCTCTTGTTACCATATCAATCGATACGTCACCGTCCGTCATAACTTAGATTTGAAAAGAGTGTGAACAAAATCAGTCCAGCGGTTCGTTTTTGTCGTTAAAAAACTTTTTTTTTTAACGATACAGTAATAATCTTCATGTATGAATTCTCAAATTAAAAAAAAATATTCTCAAAGGAAGTTGCTCGTGCGATACTTGCTATCAAACCTTTCTTTTTTTTTTACTTTAGCGTGGTCCATCTACGTAGAAGGTCATTATTGTTGACATTGAGTTCTGTAATTTTTCCTATGGACTGGGCAATAGGCTCCCGAAATTGGCGACACTTTAGAAAGAGACATTAACCTGTGGTTAATGTCTCTTTTCTAATAAGATAGACACCACACGTTCGCTTTGTCTATGTCACACTTTTGCGTCTATTTATTTTACAACTGGCTTGGAAATGCGCTGTCCAGTTCTCCATGTTTATGGTTAAGACCTAGTAGAGACTATTTAATTATATTAGCTATATAGTAAATCCCATTATGATATTTTACATTTACCAAAATGAAAAAATAATTACCAGTGTCACGTTCAAAACCTCACTCTACCGTGGTTGATTTTCGTTTTGTCTCTTTCTGTATTGTAATGACATACATTTGCTATGCTGCTGTCAGTGCTATCCGGTTAACAGAGTTGTGTCAACTTGTGTCTGTTAACGCGCCCTGGGAGCCTGAATCCAAACAAGTACAAATCTCTCAACGGAAATCTTGGATTTTTTATCTGGCAACACAGTTTATTTTCACTTGCAATCGTGAGAAGCGGTCTTGTGGATGAAAAATAAGCAAAATGGCTTCCTTGTGTAGACAAATCATTCGAGGAAATGCTGTACGCAGCGTTATTTTCTCAACTGCTCGAAGAGGATATGCCGACAAAAGTAAGTTAAGTAAAAAACAAATTTCTGCTCACCACTCCCGACACTTGCTGTCACATTACGTAATGTAAAAATTACTTTTTTTTCCTTTTTTGGGGCAATATTCATAAATTTATACTTTTATCATCTTGTTATATTACTATTAACATCAATGTTAGAATTGATAACCCCTTTACCTCTATGTTATCACCAAAATAAAATAATATTGTAGGTTAGTTTGAAAGGTCACAGATATTGTTTAGGCAGAGACCTAGTTAACTTTCGAAACTTCCTATAACGAAAAGTTTATAGGAAATCCACAGATTCAAATTAGGATATCTACAGCAAGTCTTTGTTTAGTGTTAAGAAATTTTGCTATAGCAAGCTTTAAAAGTAGTTATAATTAGTTTATTTGAAATTTGGGTTGGGGTGTACAAAAGGGGGCGCTGAGAAAAGACTTGGAAAATTTTAGTTACTCTGACCGAAATGTGGCTAGACACAGTTATTCCTTAAATGATTTTTTGCTATGATTGAAAGTAGCCTATGCGTTTCTCTGTCCCCTCAACAATATCCATGCCAAACTCCAGCACAATTGGTTAAGCAATAACAAACAAAATGAATTTTATGAATATGTATTAGTTTGGATTTTTTAATTAGAGCAGTCATATTAATGCTTACTTCCTATTATCATGTTGAAGTAGGGATTCATTAAAATATTGTTTTTCTTTGTATTTTTTAAGCAGGTAATTTTACTATGGAGAACTGAGTACCTACACTGAATATTTTTTCCCCTCAACAATATTTGTTTCTAAATTTAGCTCATTGGTTAAGCCACAGACCTAGGATTTTTTCCCTAGGCTAAAACACACAGCGAGGAAAAGAGATATACTTATAAAATGAATGCTGCACAAGAGACCTATGGTTCACAATGTTGATTTCTACTGAGAAGAATCCGGCAAGAACTCTACAGTTATTCTTTTAAAAATATCATTAGAAATAAGCCATATATATAATAATAATATATATATATATATATATATATATATATATATATATATTATTTCCATTTTAATTTGGTTTACCTATGTGTCCTGTAATTGAGCATCTTCAGTCCCATGGATGTATGCCTGATAAAGTTGTTGTTTGATAAAAGATTTAAATTTACTTATATAGCTTTTAAATATTATGAGAAAATTTGTTGTAAAAGTGTACATTGCCCTATAAAAGAGATACTAAATTTGTGTAGATGTTTATCATGCACCAACAGCTTATTTTTACTCTTAGTATTTACTTTCCTATTGTTTTCCAACAGGGAACATATGGTTAACTTTAAACTAATATAAAACTTTACAGTATAGAAGACAAGATTTAAAAAAAATATATAACTTAAGTTTGGAAATTTTACAGATACTAAAAGTAGAAAACTTTTCAAAGATTAAAATTATTTATTGCTCATTTTAATAATATTAGGGGCATTTTGTTGACAAGTATTGAGAGCTATGACATCGCTAAGGCATTGAAATTGTTTTGTTCACCAAATGTAAACAAACACCTTAACGGTCATATCCGTTCACTATTTGACAGTGCATCCAATGTGTTGAATGCGGTCCGGATGTGACATCATAGTGCATTCAGTTTTGGTCAACAAAACGATCGAATGTGCGCATTGAGCGCATTAAATGCGTATAATGCTTGTAAACAAAACGCCCCTTTCCTTAGCACAACACACAAAATTGAAATTGCTCTAAATGCCTCTTAGAGATATAATAATTTGCATTATAAGCTTTTAAATAAAATCATACAACTAAAACAATTCACCTCTTATCAAACAGAGATGCTGATAAACTGGTTTTCCAGTCACATGCACCTTTGTCAATTGAACGAAATATTAAACACAGATTTTAAAAAAATCACATGGTAGATTATCTGTTTTTCACCATTCCACGAATTTGTTGTTAAAAGCCCCTACACACTCCGAATTTTTATCACAATTCTTTTACTGGTTCTACAATAAGATATGTGCATATTGTTTGTAATTAATTAAGTTCTGATATTGTTATTCTGTTTATTTTTGTGCTATAAAGTGTTTTACTATATTTCATTTTCTGTAGGATAAATTATTACTGTTCCATGTACAAAAAAGACATTATAAATCTACCCTTCCAAATGCACTATGTATCAACTCTGGGGGCAGACTTTTAATTTCATGGACCAAGGTTGCCAAAATTTCATTGCCCATACTGCAAAAAGCGCAATAGAGATATAAAATAAATATATTTATATGTAATTTTTTTTATATCACTGAGGTAGCAAACAAGCAAATAATCCGCCTGATGGTAACCGGTTGCAGCAGCCTATAGACCCTTGCAATACCCCTGGCATTGCGTTGCGCTTTGCCGACCCTTTAAAAAGCTTATAACTTCTTTCTTGAAGAAAAAACCCCATATTGTAGTCATTAAAGAAAACCTTAGCAGGGAGCTGATGCCACAACCTAAGCGTTCAAGTGTGAAGTTTCAACTTTGTTATGAGAAATAATACACTGATAAAGCAACATTTGCATTTGTTCACCGAACAATTTATTTTAGAACTAAAAATAATAAAAATATTATTTACGACAAATCACACAGTGTCATCTGGTCGTGAACTAAGCAAGGCTTATACTATGAGAACCAGAGAACAGAAGATACCTGCAAATACTTGTAACCTTTTTTTGTAAATACATGGTACATATACATAGAAAACACCCAGAGAAAAACAAAAATGTTCATCTCATATGTTCAAGACCTTTATTTAAAGTTAGGTTGCTTATACCAATGACTTTTTAAACTTTTTTTTATTTCATATCATAGCTTCTATTATTTAAGCCTCAACTAAGCCCCTCCCCAAAATGAATGTGTGGATACAGTGGTTAGTGCGACTTAAAAAAAAAAACGAGTTGCACTCCGGGAGTGCCGGCAGAAGTGAAAACCTTTACACACGATTCGCGCTTAACACTCAAATATGTCATAAGACATGTCTTTGACATTGTCAAGAAATAATAATGTTTGTTTATTTACTTTTTTGACGTAGTATATTTGATATCGCAATCTGTCATAGAATTAAAATTCCATATCCATCCTCCCTGTACTACTAATAATCGCGAATACTAAAAATCCACGATTAGGACACGTGACCTGACGCGAGTTTATCATTTTTTACCCATACCAAAAAAGTGCACAACGCCGCTAAAGAAGTTTTCACTTCAATAAAAATTATAATAGGCGTGGCATTACGGTTTCCGTCTTACGAATTTCCACGATTAGGACACGTGACCTGACGCGAGTTTATAATTTTTTACCCATACCAAAAAAAGTGCACAACGCCGCTAAAGAAGTTTTCAATTCAATATAAAAGTATAACTGTAATTCTACTACTGAGAACCCTACAGTTAAGCAACAGTGTCATGCTGTTTCAGTTTGAGTACAGTGCGTAGAACCTGCATTTTATTGAGTTTCAATAAACTTAAACTGTCCATTATTGTTGGTTGTCTTGATAGGTTGGCCCCTAACCAAAATTGCACTTCTCTCAAAATTCGGTTTACAGTACACTGCTGAGCTCTTAAAAGTCTTCCGTCTCAGATGAAGAATGCCACTGCAGAATGAAAGCTTCCCCTGTATGCCTCCACAACGGTACTGAACCGCTTGCGCTCTTCCTTGCTTCCTGGGGCTAACCAAATCGTCTGCCCATCTTGTGGAAGCCATCCCACTCCGAATATTTCGATAGGTGGTCACCACTTAAAACCCTTTCTTACCACTCATGTACCTACTTACTACAGTTTGCAACCTATTTATGTTAATACCGACTTAAAATTTGGTTCTTTCGCGGACTTTCTTTTTCCGGATTTTTTAAAAAAGTTACTCGGTGCAAACTAGGGTTTAAGACTACATGAGTACTTAACTCATCAGACATGAAAAGATTTGATTCCTGTTCAATGCTCTAGTCCAACTAAATACGTATTGATAAATATAGATAAACGGACTATCTTATCTTTATAATATTATGCTTACATTTTGTGATACTAATGTTACAACTTTTACAAAGCAATATTTTTCTATCGCATAAGCGTTCTAGACGCACTTTATACGTATGATTATATATTCATAGTTATCTATGTATTTTACTTAGCACAAACTTGCCAGCTGTCGCGTTTATGTCAAAACATAATATTTTGTGATACTAAGACCAAACCGAAAGTTTTTTTCCTAATTTGATTGGACTAAGGTGATAATTCTTTGTTCACCCTTTTGAGTAAAGACACTAGAGAGTCAATTGTTATTTATTATTTACTGATATGATCTTTTTTTAGGGTTCCATACCCAAAGGGTAAAAAACAGTACCCGATTACTAAGACTTTGCTGTCCGTCCGTCTGTCCGTCTGTCACCAGGCTGTATATTTTGAACTTTAAAAATAAATAATAAATTTAAAATAAAACAAATATTTAAGGGCTCCCATACAACAAACCTGATCTTTTTGCCACTTTTATAGATAATGGTACGGAACCCTTCGTGCGCGAGTCCGACTCGCACTTGGCCGGTTTTTAAACAATAGAAATCACTAGGCGGACACACGGCCATTGTGTGTGCGCGTGCCATTTTTAAAACCCTAGTTTAAAAAAGTCCGACCCTAAAGTTGGACTAGCCTGTTCTGAAAAGTTTTGAATATGCCACAAATGGATGCATGTATATTTATTTATATATTTTTCAAAAATAAATATCGGGTTTGCTGAAATTCAGCTAGTATTCTGTTATATGTATGTAAATCTACCTATATTAATTGATATTTGCATATCATATTAAATAAATAATTTAGAGGAAGTAGTAGGTAAAGCAATTACTGATGAGCTCTTGGTGACAATTCAACTACTTTTTAAGGTCCTTAAACAAATGGCCAAATGGTCGTCATGTAGTTATTGGATTTTTGAAGGATCGGCAACTCGCGAGTGAAGCCCTTGTTGTTCCAAGCGTCCATAGGCTACTGTGACCGCTTATCATCAGGTGGGCCGTAGGCTTGTTTGCCACCTTAGTGGTATAAAAAAAAAATGTCCCGCCATATGTTGAAACCTTATTATGCCTTCATCTTTCCACCGATTCCCAGAAAATATGATAGGAAAGTGACTCATTTAAACGGCCATACAGTTTGTGGTTGATAGGTCTAGGAACAGTAGGGCACCGTCTTTTACCTCTTTCCATGTCCAGTCTCTATTCTCTTTCCAGGTCATTGGTCCATCTGACTGTGATCACGCTTATTCTTTCGAAAACTAATCTTTAGCATTAGTAATGTTGCAAGAGCACAAGTTGGATTTCCAACAATGAATGATAATACACCCAAGAAACTAAAATAATTGTTATTTTTTTTGTTGTATAGTGATGCCTGACCCCTTGGAGCATGCAACTGGTCTTGAAAAGAAAGAACTGCTTGCCCTGGAGAAAGGTGACACAGATCCCTTCAACATGAAGGTGTTGAAGAAAGCAGCTGGCACGAAGGACAGTCCGACCCTAGTACCATCATGTTTTGACGCGCGAATTGTTGGATGCATATGTAAGTTCATGTCCCTTCACAATAATGATAGGATAGAGGTAGGTACATGATTTTAATGATAATTATATAAACACAAGAGAAATAAACAAAAAAGGAACTAATCCATAGTTAGATTTTTTTACTTTGTAGCTGTTAACGATTCTCGAGACGAAATCGCTAAGTCGACATCTCGAGGGATCAGAAATTCGATCTAGCCGAGATGAACATGATTGTAACTGCTTACTAGTTGTGATTATGATGCAAGTAAGAAACAAAATGAATTATTGAAAAATGTCGCTATTTTTATAATTTTAACTTATGCTATGTTAATGAACACAAAAATTCAGACCCGTAAAATCTTAAAAAGAAAGTAATTATTTAACAAAGATAATGGATAGTCAATTATATATCTGGATTGAGGTTGCTTTTTGCATGGATCATTCGTAAATTAGAATTTAAATAAAAAATTTAATTGTGTAGTTTGGAGATCAAATTAAAACTTGGATATACGGCCAGTCGATCAATTTACCAAATGATGAAGAATTCAGACAATGCAAGAAATTGTTGATCCAATTCACTATATCTTTCTAATCTCCATATTCCATACACTTGGGTATTAAATTGGTGCACGCCTTATACAGTATAACACGCGCCACGTAAAATGAGTCTTCGCACACCTCGAGTTTATGGGTCCCTTATGCCTAGGCCACACACACAGCGATAACATGCGGCGAAAATACTTTGCCTTTGGCCTACGGCGAAGGTGCTTGGCCACACTGCGCGTTGTGAAATTTATCGCGATAAACAAACGCCAAACACAAAATGGACGCCCCGAATGATTATTTATTATTGTGTCAGTTAGAAGAGTTAATCTTGTGGCGAACATCTTCTGGGTTCCACAATATCAGATGGCTTAGACTCGTAATTGCTAATAAATTACAAAATCTTCAAGTTATGCCTAGGCCACACATCGTGATAGCATTCTTGCGAAGAAACTTTGCCTCTGGCCTACGGCGAAGATACTTGGCCACACTGCACATTGTGAAATTTATCTCGATAAACAAACTCCAAACACAAAATGGACACCCGGTAGCTGTGTACTATATGGCAGCGAATAATTATTTTTTATTGTGTCAGCTAAAAGTCTTACTCTTGCGGCCAAAATCTTTTGGGTTCCACAATATCAGACAGTTCAGACTCGTAATTGCTAATAAATTCCAAAATCTCTACTCCGAGGCAACACACATCGTGCGAAGAAACTTTGCCTTCGGCCTACGGCGAAGGTGCTTGGTCACACTGCACATTGTGAAATTTATCGCGATGAACAAACGCCAAACACAAAATACACGCGGTCGTTCTGTATTATATGGTAGCGAATAACTATTTTTAAATGTGTTAGTTAAAAGTCCTTTTCTTGTGTTCAACATCTTTTGGGTACTACAATATCGGCTCAGACTCTTAATTGCTAATAAATTCTAAAATCTTCTCGTTACTCCAATCCATGTCGAAAATACGTCGCAAACCCTAATTCGCTTACACGTCGGCTACACACAATGTTTATTGACTGACTGATAGTGTGGATTGACTGAAGTGTGGCCACACAAGCGAAGTTCTTTGCGATAAAACGTTTTGATGTGCGAGAGTTTACCGACAGCGAAGCGATGTGCTTGCGACTTCGCACTAAGTGCCAAAGAATTCACGCAGGTGATACAAACACCCTACTTCTACCGCTCGCCACGTGGCGCTTACTACGAGTATACTAAAACGCAAGATCAACTTGTTAAAACAAATTCAGTGGGTAATTCTCTTACCTCGTGTGTACTTAATTGAGTATATTGAATGGATACATTCCCATATCAATGGTAAATACAACCCTAAAGAGGACGATATGTTAATCATGATACCACATGTTATGTACACAAGGTCTTTGGTTTTGTATTTTCTTTACAATGCTTACAACTTTGTTACAGGTGAAGAACACTCCACAGCTATCACCTGGCTATGGTTACACAAGGTATGTAATTTGATTTTGCCAACGGTTCCACCCGCCCCAAATTAGGTTGTTGTTGTTGGATTTTAACGGCATCTCCTCACTTACTGAAAAAAATACGACTCGCACTGGACGTTTTCAAGTAGCCCATGTCCTTCTCCGGGATTCTAAACTGTATCCATTCCAAATTTCATCCTAATCGGTAAAGCGGTTTAACCCCACGCACGCGCAAGGTCCCATTACGGGGTTTAGGCGTATGAGTTAACCGCATTAACTAATTAACCGGACCTGCGATTAGTTAAGTGTGAAGAGGTAGCAGACAGACAGACAAAGTTCCTTTCGCATTTATAATATTAGTATGGATATAAGCTCAACATGTGACTGCGCATCCTGATGGTTGCTTCACCTGCTCGCATCACTCCTTTCATACATGTTGGACTATTAGGAATAAGGGTTTGAGATTAAGTAACTGTATCTGGATTGGAAATGAATATTTTTATATGTGATCCAGAATCAGTGTTACTTTAATTTTCGTTTGTCTATCTACAGGGTCACCCACGCCGATGCGACTGCGGACACTGGTACAAATTGATCGAGAAGGCGCCCCTATAAATGCACTTAAAACATACTTAGTTTTAACAATACGTAGTGATTTCATAATGCTGCAATAAACCGCATCTCAAGTGCCGCGCACAGCCTTTTTTATGTATGGTTCCTCGTGTTGCCATACAGAAAGATATAATTTATTCATCGAGATGCAATAGCTGCAAGTTATAATACCAAATTGAAAAAAATCAATTAAAATAATTATAAGCATACTTAACAGTGTTTTATTTAAGTAAGATGTTACCTCTTGTATTTGATTGTATAATATTATTTAGTTGAATAAACGTTTTAAGAGTTATTTTTGTGTGTAATTTTGCATATACACAAGTATTTTTGTTGTTTTATAGGATTATGTAGGTAGGGAGGTGCCCTTTTACGCGTGGAGTAGAATTTTAAGACCCAAATGGTGGCCAACAGGACCCTTTATTACTAAGCCTACGTTGTATGTCTGTCTGTCCAGCCTTTGAAAATAAACTTGAATTGTATAGATCACCATGTTTATTGGGAACCAAAATTGGGAGTATGAAGTTAAGCGACGTCGGGCGAGTCCGACTCACACTTGACCGGATTTTTCAATGGAAAAAACCGAGAGATTGGCAAAATAAATAGGCATCTACATCTCCAGACTGCAATCCGACACTACCTACCCTATTCACCCCGTATTACCGATGCCTTGGACAGAATAATAGGTACACGTGGGAATGCCGAAGATGAAGGGTTATACCTACTAGTCACTTATTAGTGTGGACTGTAAACGCCGCAAACCTTCCTCCGGTGGTTAAGGGCCTCCCATTCCTTAATTTACCACCTATCTGAACGACTAGTTGTTCCACACATTTCTTTCCTTTCCAATATTTTTAAAAACCTAAAATACATTAGTGATTTATCTAAACAACGATACCCCGCTAGATGGGGTAGGTCAAAAAAAATTTTTTTTTTCTTAGTATGTATTTATTCTTCCAAGAGTATTTTTTTAATATATTTATGCTATATTTACCTACGGAGACCTTTGTATTTTGATTGCAGAGACTTTTTAACGACTTTAATCCGACCAAGTATCTCATACCAAACAATCAATAAAACTATGAATCTAAAATAATTCGGCAAAAGGAGTGGCCTCAAAAGAGACATGAATATCAGTCAGTCATCATCAGTGTCTCTGAAGAACTGGAGTAGCAGCGTGCAGAACCTTCTGGCAATGCAGATGACTCATAGCCAAGAAATGGGGCCTCAAAACACCGAAAACCCTTTGGTTCTACACAACCATAATCCGACCCATGCTCACGTTTGGCGCAGTAGTTTCGTGGCCCCAATCTTAGCTAAAACTACAAAGTTTGCAACGTATTACCTGCCTGTATAACCTTAAGTAATAATAACCTTAGGTAGCCACAACCACAACACTATCTTTTAGGCAGACTGTGTTCGGATTACCCGAGCGGCAACAGCCGTCCTGTCTAGAAACAAGCGATCTCTCGATACGCATTGTCCCCGACAGCGCCGCCGTGCTACAAGCTCTACATAAAAACTGCATCAATTGCGGACTAATCCTGGAGTGTCACAGTGAACTGCAAAAATTTTACTTAAGAATCGGGTCACTCCTCAGTTGATACGTAGCCACAGTGGCTCACTGGGCAATGATGCAGCAGATCAACTGGCAAAAAGTGGAGTAGACACTAAAATAATGGGACCCAGACCGATTATGCCGATATCCTTTACCAAAATTAAAACGTGGTTACGCGACAGTAACACAAAAAACAGTAGGCAGAACAAAAGGACTGCAAACTAGCTAAGGCTGCTCTCACATCCCTGGACGAGCACCTGTCGCATAACCTACTGCAAATCTGTAGAAACAACCTCCGCCACATAACTGGAATAATAACAGGTCAGTGCCAACTAAATAAACATCTGTTTAACATAGGTATCACTGACATTCCCCTATGTAAAGGCCGTCTGAATGCTGAGGAGACACCAGCTCACGTTATTTTGCATTACAATGCAACGTTAGTATGAAGCACTTTTCTTCAGAGACCTAGGGGGTTCAAATTCTTTCCCAAAAGAGGGTGGTATGGAATACAATGATTAATTGATTACATAATAAAAAAACATCAAAGAGCTTTTTACTGATTTTAATTACATTATTCACAGCAAAAAAAAAATTACTTTAAACCTAAGCTACCAGAGCATTCCACATTTAGCATGATTGGAATAAGCCTTTCTTTCGCATTTCTTCAAACTCTTTTTCGGCATCATATGTTCTGGAACATAAATAAACAAACAACTTAGGTACACAAAAATGATCACAAATAACAAATTATGTACAGGGTGGCCGGGGAGTGGATGTTCAAACGTAAAATTTAGATACTTTATGATGAGAAGTATTCGAATCACCTGATGGTATGTTCTACGATTTTTCGAGATAGAATTTTTTTAATGATTTTTTTCGTAATTTTCACCTAACATCAGTTTTCGATTTTTTTCTTGTTCTGTTGAACATTTCTGGTTCAGTTTTTTTTGTGATAACTAATAAGCATAGTCTAACCCAACACCCTAAAAAATATGTTTCATCTAGGAATTGCAGAAGTTACTTAGAATTTATTCAAAAGTTCAAAATTAAGATTCGAGCTCAGTACTCGCAAATTTTCAAAATATCAAAAAAAAATTAAATGGGGAGATTTTGGGTTCAAAGTAATTTTAAAACCTTCCTAAGACATTAAACATAAAAACAAGGCTAAATAAAGTTGGACCATTGAAAATCCTCATGCCGCCAGACCTTCATCATTTCAACATCGTTTCAGCGTAAACATGTGGTATGGCGTCTTGAATGGTGAATTAATAGGCCCATTTGAACCGCCATCCAGATTAGACGGCGACACATACAAAGTTTTTTAGAAGACGATTTGCCAATATTACTGGAAGATGTAAACCTTGAATTGAGAAGGACTATGGTGTTGCAGAACGACGGCGCACCATGTCATTATGCGGTGCGTTGCCATTTAGCATAAGTCAAAATATTTAATTACCTGTAGAATTCAGCATACTTCCGTTTGCGGCTAGTACCAACTAATTCCTTGAAAGCAAACCCACAAACAGCGGACAGTGATAAAGCTACTATCAAGTTACGCTTAATAGAAGAATTTAGTAATCCTCTCATCTGTGGTTTGGTTATTGTGGATACTGCTTTATCTGCCATCTGTGAATAGTGATAACCATAAGGGTACATAAATTCTACTCAACTTCTTTGAAGCAATTTCTGTAACATTTCAATCCATACTAATATTATAAATAGGAAAGTGTATGTGTGTGTCTGTTTGTGTCCATCTTTCATGGCAAAATGGAACGACGTGATTTTTTAAGTGGAGCTAGTTGAAGGGATGGAAAGTGACATAGGCTACTTTTGTCTCTTTCAAAAGTTCCTGCGTGAATAACTATAACCAAGCTAAAAGACCTATAGTAAACTTCATTAGTATAATTAAGGAGTTCTACAGCGATAACTAAAGTAGTATCTTTATAAAACACTAAGTTCTATCAAGCCATATTTTTTTATTATATAAAATTAAGAATCTCACTTTGTATTTTGATTTAAAAAAGGAACAAAAACTTTTTTTTTGACTAAGTTGCTTAGTCAAAATATTACAAAATAATGGCTCATATTTTATACTGATGTGTACATTGTCACCTGAGTGTCTATGTATTGAATTCCTCTTAGGTTATGTTTCAAAATGCAATGTGAGAGTTAAAAAAGTGGTTTTGGTATACCCAGCCCAGTGTAATTGTTCTACTGTCAAGTTATATTATTTACACTCTTATAATTATGGTTGGAAATCACTAGTCAGTGGGAAAAATAACTAAATAACTCCTGTTCCAAAACGGGTGAAAAATTAACTTTCCCGGGCAGTAGTCACTCGGCAGAGAGTAAAGTGAATTGGAACATACCCTTGACAGAGGAAACAAAAAAAAATAAACATCCGAATTAGGAACCGTCTCCTTTTTTAAAGTCGTTTAAAAATTTGCCTGTAAAGATCTGTCTAAAACATGCTTGCTAAATTGTTTAGCATGTAGCTAAACTGATCCTAACTTTCTATCGTTATCTTTATCCGGGAACACCCATGCTGAAGTTCTGACAGCTACATTCTTACATAACAGTGGTGTATTGAACACATAAATGAAAAGTAAGAAAAATAGAAACAACGAATTCAAGCCTAACAACATTAAACAGTTGCTGGATTTATAAAAATATTGATTTACCTTCTACTTACTTTGATGTATTTCAGAACAGCTTCCAATTCACAAAATAAAATTCAATATATATTTTTTTAAGCAAGTGTTACCATCAATGTTGCCAAATGAAATACATTAATATCAATCAAAAAAAATGAAATTTACAGTAAATTAGGAAAATAAAAAAATATAAATATCAAAAACAACCCTTGTTTATACAACGTACCTTCAACACTTACATCTGTTAACTGATAAATCAGTACATTTTTTAAATATGGACAATTAAGTTAATCAGTAGATTCAGTAGAATATTAACAGTAGAAAAAAATGTGTCATTGATAGGACCATAGAGAACCTCCAAAAAATATAATAAAAAATATTTGTTGAGAATTTTCTTATTTAGAGCTGTTAAAGCATGTTTTTCATATATGGTACAGTATGCATTTGAAGCATGATGCATCTTAGTCCCAAATATGAATCTTTATGCAGTTAAAGAAAATTTATGAGCTCTTCTTTTTATAAGACTTAAGTACTTATTAACAATATTGATAATACTTATTTTATGAACAATATAAATTACAGCAATAAACAAATGTTATCATTATTACATTAGCATACAGTCAAAATATTAACCTTAAGCCTGGACTTGAACCTGCAATCTTCTTGCTTACCAAGGCAGGGAGCTCAGCTACCGAGGTACACTGGCAGACAAAAATCTCCCCAAGAGCTTTGATATGAAATAACGCTAGTTTCAAACGTCACAACCATTTAAATACCAGGTAACATGTTACGCCACCTGTGAATTGGGTATAGTGTAAAATGCAATATTTTATAAAATATATAAAAACATATTATTAAAATAAACTTTAATTCCGATAAGAATACAAGAACTTTATTAATCGACATTTACCGCAAAAAAAAAGAAAAAAAAAATTGACCTCTTAGAATTTCATAATTCTTAAGAGCATATTTATGAAATATGAAATTCCAAAAAACAATTTCTATCTTTGTTTAAACAAAGATACATTTTGCATTTAAGACAGCAGATATAAGTTTGTGCAGTACATTGTATGTTTCTGCGTCTTTGGCGAGACGGAGTCCACTCCGGGAAATGATGGAATCCATCTTCTGCTACCTCTCTTGATGGCAAATCAAGTTTTCGTTTGCTCTTTTTAGCAGTTAATGGAATATTTTGATTATCACTTAAAGGCCTACCTCGCGTTCTTAGAGTATAGATCCGGGAGTCTTTTTTCGTTATAACTTCGGCAATAGCAAATTTGAAATCCAACAAAGGCATATAATTTTCCTTATTACACCGTCTCCACAAAAGCCATGATTAATTAACACACCAGATCAATTAAATGAAAGAAGACCCTAAGGTACCACTTCTTTGACCTTATTTTAATCCTATAATATCCCAACATGGAATCTAGAGTGTCAACCCCACCCATGTGTCTATTAAATAGTTGTACATTTTTTGGGCAACTGACTTCATGGTACATACGTCGCCGTCTGTCATATCTTCTGACAATAGCAGTTGGATTGACACCCACATATGTTGAACACAAGTGCACAACTTTGTTGTCTAACCATGCCACTACTACAACAGTTGTGTCTTCTACTTCAGTGTGAAGTTCCTGAGTAGAACCTCTTCCTTGGCGACTCAGTTCCTTTTTAGTCGTAATTTTTGCACCCCCTAATCGATTGGGCCGCACTGTGCCTTTTGGTAGAAGTCCTTTCTTATGCATTTACACCACTAGTTTAGTTAGTGGACCAATTGTCAAAAAATATTTTGTAATTCATGTGAGTAGGCACAGTTTCTGTCAGACGTAGAACCACATTGCTGCTGGTACCAAGATCTGGTTGATTTTCCGGTATTTTGTCACTTTGTTTTCCGGCGTACAGATCAAAGTCGTAAGAGAATCCTGATACACCACTTAAAACATAGGTTTTATAACCCCATTTGTGGGGTTTCTTGGAGTTGTATTGTTTAAGACCACTCTTGCGCGTCTTAGTAGTCACAATTTGTTCATCTACCGCCATATATTCTTCTTTTGGTATTGAAATTAACACTTCTCTTAGCATGGTCAATACTGGACGGATTTTTGTAATTAATCAAAATCAGCATAATCAGGTGGTAACATGTTTTCATTGTTGACAAAGTGTAGAAATCTTTTAATCTCCTCAAACCGATTACATGTCATGGTCGTGACTATCGGTTCAAATTCCATGCTTGATTGCCAATAATGTCTTGTGGTTGGATAAGGTACTATTGACATAAAGATCAGTATACCGATGAATTGTTTAATTTCCATATTTGAGACCAAAAACTCTTTTCCTAACTGTCTAGCATATCTTATGATTTCGTTAACAATCAATTCTATTAAATCTGCTGGTAAAAAATGTTCAAATAATTGAATAGGAGTTTTAAGAGCTTTTAACTTAAAGTTCATCATTCGGTTCTATTTCACCTAAAAATCTACAGTCTTCTTCTGTATAGTCTATCGTACCCGGCACCCACTGATATTTTGTTGTTCGGCTTCTCTTTCTGGTGTTATTAGTGGGTGTGATTTCGTTGGAAAGTGGAAAGATTAGGCAAGTTATCGTCACTCGTGTTTTCAGATTCGATAGAATCATCCGTATAAGCTAAAGGGTCCTTATTTGGATCTGGACGGTTGATGTAATCGTCATCGTCGGATAAGCCTTCATCTTCGCTACCCGGCGGTATATCTTCATATGAATGACTCATTGTTGCAGCAAATATCTAAGAAGAGAAATAAGCGGTAAAAGTTAATAAGCATTGGACATGCATGAAAGTTAATTATGTTTAAGACAACCACAGATATTGTTGCAAAGTGGTTATGGTAGAAAAAAGCATAAACATAGCGCCGCTGCAGCTTTCTATGACTCCTCAAGTCATCGCCATATAATCAGAATAATACCGCAGTAGTCCCCCCCACCATCAAAACAAGAGGCTCCACAAACTCTTATGGCAAAAGCTAATACTAATACTTTGACAAATTGCTTTATAGGAGAAGTGCAGGTGATGAAGTATTAATTTTCATTATCTTGAATAAAGTTAACTAACTATGTATATAATGATAAGACCAAAATATATTTACAATTATAACAAAACCAATATCTTATTTATCCACAAAATTATAACCTCTTAAAATAACAAAACCCATTACTGCATACTGATTCATATATGGAAAACGAAGTTTTTCTTCTTGTTGCATAAAGTCCCAATTATGGGATGCCATTCCCACTTAGGACTGCATGACGTCCCATATCTGCTACACACTATTTTCGTTCGAAACCTTGCGATTTGTAGACTTTTTGTATCTGATGCAAGTACGTCCAAAAAAAGAAACACCCGGAAATATTTAAAGAAAGCTGCAAAAACTTAAAAGAAAAACAGACCAACTTACCTGTAATCGAAGTTCGATTTCAAACTGATGTATTTTTTTTTTAGTAATGTTTTGGCTTTTAGTAATCAAAGGTAACGACAAACTATATATCTAGTCTTTGAGTTTTAGAGTTGCCAGCATAAGAAACTCAATCGAATTTAAATTTTTACGTAAAAACTTAACTGTGCAAATATGAGACATGATGCAGAAAGGAGTTAAAAATATCAGATTTAAATAGAATATTAAAAATATCAGATACCTTGATGAAAAGCTTTCTGTCCTCAATAAAAGGATGCACTTAGAGAATATTATTTCAAAACATTCCGAGTATGTATTTTATGTCTGTTTAATGTTTCAGTATATTATATTCTTTATAATTTGCTGGATGTTTCTTTAAACTTAACTTTACTTTGGGAGTTTCTGTTTGTATATAGTATATAAATATAGTAATATATAGGTCTGAATTTTATTGTCTGGTTTTGAAACTGGGCGATGACGTTTAAACAGTGTGATCAAATTTAGCAGGATCTTGCGATTTAAGCAGCTATTGAGATTTAGCTATTCTGAAATCTATTTAATCTCATCTATTACCGACCACTCGGAGATAAGTTTTCAACAAGCTCTCGCGCAGCAGTATTTATTGTCATCACTTGACAAAAAAATACAAGAACACACCGTAATCTGTTGGTCGGTAACAGTTAGCAAAAACCCCATTGTAGCCTTTGGGCACGGGTACCGCAGGCGGCGGGAACTTATGCATTTTCCGGGATAAAAAGCCTATGTGCTATTCTAGACTAAAGTCTTTCTCTGTGCCAAATTCCATCTAACATAGAACCGTTCAGCCGTTCTGGCGAGACAAACATCCAATCATGCATACTATCGCATTTAAAATATTAATATTAATTAGTATAGATTTTATTGTTTATATATTTGCAATATCTATACAAAAAATGTTTATAATAATTATTAAGACCCGTGACACACTCAAACAAACAGACAGGCAGAGACTCCGCTTTGTGCTTTGCGTTCGAAACTTTAATAAAATTAAATTTTAACAAAAAAATTGAACAAACTTCAAAACAACTAAAATGTAAAAAAGCCTAAAGCTGTAATTTTGACAGAACATTGAACTAGGTGTTTTTCGCTTTGAAGTCGAATGCTAAAATAAAAAATGATGTGTAGGGGTTTGGCTACCTAGATGATCTACTGTGTATGTTTTCGTGAAAAAACTTATTTTGACAGTTCCGTTTTTAGGATTCCGAGGCCAAAACTGGATCCTTATTTAAAATAATCAAGATCCAGTTTTAGCTTCGGACGTCGGGGTTCATCACAGAGACATAGTAGATCATCTAGCCAGCCATACCGCTGTGATTCTAAACCCAACCAAACCTAGTAACCAACCTTATTTTTGGTAGGTGAAGTACGTACCTACCTAATTAAAGTTTTTCTTACAAGGTAGGTAGTAAGTTTTTCTTATATGTACATACTTGTTGTTTCTTTACTCAATTATTATCCGGCCACAGCAACTCCCAAAATTGCGAAAGTATTCACTATAAAAAGCTCTTCTGTTTTTCGGTACAAAAATCGCTATGATATTGCTAAATCTAAAATACTATTAGGACAACATATCCACTATTTTATATTATTTTTTGGAAAATTTTGTGAATTGAGTTTTTGATCGTTTCACCTTATTTTCACAGTTCGCCATTATAAGTATACTTTTGTCTAGAGCACTAAGCTTAAAAAATCGTTTCTTTATGTATTAGGTAATTCCGTAAGTACCTATTATTATAAAATTTTACTTGTCAAAAATTAAAACTAGGTATTATAAATAAAAATATGACACATTTTAGGCACCTTTTTTAGGTGGATGTGGAATGAACTAAGCATAGACTAAAATATACATTCGTTAGTTTAAATGCATAACAACAGCTAAATATGCACTATTTCTTTCTAGTTTTGCCCGCGGCTCCACCCGCGCATGATTCGGTTATCAGCGTGAGATTCCTACTGCAACAATTTTATTGTTGCTTGCTGTACGGCAACTCCTTGAATACCGCAAGGTAGATAACCGTCGATGGAACACTTCAGCTTGGCAAACAAGCTCACGGTCCGCCTGATGGTATGCGATCACCGTGGCCTATGGACACTTGCAACACCAGGGGTATCACTCGCGCGTTGCCGACCCTTCGAAAATCCAATAACTTCTTTCTTGAAGAACCCCATACTGAAGTCCTTAGAGAAAACCTTGGCAGGGAGCTCATTCCACAACCCAAGCGTTCGCAGGAGGAAGTTTCTCTGAAACCGCACTGTACGCGACCATTTCGGTTCTAAAGTGTGAGAATGAATTTCCTGCCGATGGCGAGCAGTGCGATGGTTGAAAGTAGCCGCGGGTATCATTTCGAACAATACCTCAGAACACATCCCATTGTACAAGCGGTAGAACACACACAGGGAGGCAAAGTCTGTCCTCAGACTTAAGGGTTCGATACGGCAATTGAGTTTGGGATCGTCAACAACTCTAACAGCCCGTCGTTGAACCGAATCAAAAGGGCCAAGCTGGTATCCGGGTGCACCCACCCAGAAACGGCAGCAGTCTCCAATATGGGGCCGAACTTGCGACTTGTTAAGCAGCAACCTCTGCTCCGACGTGAAGTACTGCCTCGCTCTGTTGAGTACACCTAGTTTTTTGGACGCCAGCTTCACCTTATCTTGTAAATGATCTCGGAACTGAACATCGCTGAAGATGTCAAAACCAAGGATCCCAATGCTCTTGGAGATACAGAGGGAAGTGTTCTGGAATTGTGGGACTATAGTGAATGGGGTTTTCTTAGCGTTGAACGCGCAGACTTGTGTCTTTGTAGGGTTAAATCGGACTAAGTTTACCCGTCCCCAGTCAGAGACCTTGGACAGTGTGGTCTCGATTTGAGACACAAGTTCTCCGCGGTTTTTCTCCACAACGGAACGAGGGATGTTTGCACAACTCGTGTAATAAGCGTCTCCAGTACTGTCATCTGCATAGCAATGCATGTTGTTGATGTCTAACATGTCATTGATATGCAGTAGAAAAAGCGTAGGAGACAGCACAGAGCCTTGCGGGACACCAGCATTAATGTCTACGCTATCAGAGCAACTACCATCAACTATGGTTTGTATGCGTCTGCCGGACAAAAAGCTAGTCACCCATTTGCACAAACCCTCGGCACTCCGTAAGATGGCAACTTCGATAGAAAACCCAGATGCCAGACCCGATCGAACGCCTTTGCTATGTCCAGGCTACATGCCAATGTCTCCCCCTGACTCTCAATGGCTAGTGCCCATCGGTGTGTGAGATACACTAGAAGGTCACCAGTCGAGCGACGGTGGCGAAAGCCATATTGACGGTCGCTGATGAGGTCGTGTTTTTCTAGGCATGTCAGAAGCTGTGTGTTGATCACACGCTCCATGGAGAGGGGAGAGGTAATAGTGATAAGCCTGTAATTCGATTTGGGCACCGGGAGCACATTCGCAGTCTTCCATGAAGACGGAAATTACCTAGTATGGTAAAAAAGCGCAAAGAGGCGGGTGTGTACATGACATAACTCAGAAGCACACTGCTTAAGCACCACTGCTGGTATACCGTCTGGCCCACTCGACTTATGAACGTCTAGAGAAAGCAACGCAAGCCGGACCTCCCGCTGTGTTATGGATATTTCCGGCATGGTCTTACCGGACCACGGTATAGTAGGTGGTGCAGCGCCTTCATCGTTCGCATTCGAGTTTGAGGCAACGAGACTGCCCAGTAGATCAGCTTTCTCTTTAGCACTATGGGCCAAGTCACCATCGGTCTTTAGCAGTGGTGGTAACGATGACTGGCAAAAGTTCCCTTCGGCAGCTTTGGCAAGCGACCAGAAAGCACGACTCCCAGAAGGATAGTGCTCTGGCCGTAGCTTTCTTACTGAACCTCGAGGCAGCATTTAATTTGCGTTTTACCTTAGAAATATTCAGATCCCTTTTTTTACGAGCCGTGGTCCAAGCCTCATATGCAGTTTGCTTAAGTCTGCCGATCCATTCCAGTCTGCCTACTTATAATGCCACACACGACGCCAATTAGTTGGCCCAGATGGATCGAGTTGCGTGCATGACACTTGAGTCCGAACGAGTCAGTGGTCTGAGGAGCCTAAAGGCGCATCCACTGACGTGTAGTTAGCAGAAGGTCCAGTAAGGAGCTTGTTTGGTCCTCTATATCTGGTATTCTCGTTGGAGAAAGTACCAGCTGAGAGAATCCATAGGTCAGAGCAAATTCATGAGCAGATATCCCTGCATAGTTATTGGTTCGAGAACTGAGCCACTCACGATGGTGGGCGTTAAAGTCTTTCAAAATAACTAGTTTTGCTGTGGGATATTGCCCTAGAACTTTGTCAGTCATCAAACTCAGGCGCGTGAAGAGTCGAGTTACGTCCGTGTCACCGCTATGAGACCTGTAGAGGCACACATAGATACGAGTGGTTCCTGTCTTCAAGGCTATGAAGGCGGCGACAGAAGATATCCTCCCGGACGAACATACATACACCGGCACGACTCACAAACTTGTGCTCGAGTTTGTAGCCGGGATAATGAAGGTATGAAGTGTCGGCCGGGTAGCATATCTGAGTCTCCGTTAGAAAAAGAATGGTCAGCTGCGCAGTCTCGAGATGGTGGTGGACTGCGTTTAGATTTGCGTGAATACCCCTGATGTTCCAAAAATCCACATTATATGTTGATGGAGTAGCCGCTGTAAAAACTTTTTTCCTTTTCGTTCTTTTGGCCATTTTTTAAAAAAGTTACTTAGACTAAAAAATGAGTATTCACTGCAAAGACAGCTTAAAGGACAAAAGGTGCGGTACTAGAACTGCCGAAGCATGGCACAGATAATACGGTTGCGGAAGGGCCCCTGATCCTCCTCTGTTGTAGTAGCCGGGTCCACTCCGGTCTTCTTCTCCGGCACGACTACCACTTCAGAGACTTTAAACAGGCTGGTGGATCAGCCTCCCAGGGCGGAGATTAAGTGATCCCTGGGTTCGGGAACCCGTTCAACCTGCGGGCGCCTGACCGCCACCGTTGGCAAGTGCTCAAGACAAGTGCCGGTCGGTGACTACCACCACCAAATTCTGCCTCAGCACATAAGGCCGCTAATGACTGAGCGGAACGCAACCCGCCGAAGACGCGATCGCGCTTCCTCTACTGAAAATAAAGCTCGCTTCAACGACTTACACCACCGTGTAAGATCCGCTGTAGCCGAGCCTCGCGCCCAACGTTTCGGTGATCTGGTGGAGAATATCATCTCTCCCTATCATCACGCTTAGAGCCTAGCCAGAGCGATGAAATCCCTCCCTCCACTAGGTAGTCCCAACAACGTTCCCGCGTTCTCGATCTTAAGCCCGTCTCGTCTCACACTCGGCCGGTTTTTATTATTTGTTATTATACTTTAGAGCTAACACTATAATCTCTGCAAAAATGCGAATACAGCATGGAAAAGTGCAGTGATCTTACTCGATTATTTCTAAACCATACAGGATATCGAAATACTGATTATTGATCCTTAAAGGGCTTCGCGAGCTCTATGCAACGGTACTTATCAATACTGGTTTCTGAAATAAACTGGATCTATCCGAAATTTGACGTTTAGTTTTCATACATTTAGTATGGTTATACATTAAGTTTAATATGGTGTGATCACTTAGCGGTTCCACCCTGTATATATTATGTAATCAGCCATCATGACACATATTCTGTGAAAATTTCAGGCTTTTACCTACTTCGCGCTTCGGTCTAAAAGATTAAGCCCTTTAATAATGGTACAGACAGTCAGTCAATATACTATAAATACAATAAGTAACTAAAAAGTAGAACATTAAGTAGCCCGCGATGCAAGCCTTGTCTTACTATTACTTGTAGTATTTGTGAATTGCAGCGGCATGGCATGAAAAGCGCGCGTAGAAAATTAAGTGTCGTGCATGTGCTAGCTTGTTGGAAAAATTTACTTTATACCTCTTTGGGGGCGAGGGCTTGCCATTGACGGTATTTTTAATACCAAAATTGGCAAAACAGCGTGACAAGGCGAGGGGGGGGGGCGAGTCTAAAAGTACGGAAATTTGCGTGACGTATTAAATGGATGGCCCCTTACAAACTTAAATTTTCATTTGAGTGAGTAAACCCTAACAAAACAATTGTATTTTGTTCAATGAAACTAGTGAAATATATTCATCAATGGAGTAATTGACAACACTATGGTCGTGTAATGGGTACTAAGAAATCCCCTTGAAACCACCAGTTGTGCGAGCCGGTGGTGTCACTGGCTTTAAAGGGTCTCCAGGTACCTTCAGAACCTTTTTGGACATGATATTCGTAATCAGCGGCAACAAAAACTTTCGAGTACCAAAGGGCTCACTTTATTTATTATTAATTGAATAATTTAAAGGGCACAAGTACGGCAACAAAAAAAGTAGTAGCAAGTTTAGGAAATAACTTCCAGAAAAGAATGCAACCTGGTTTCATCAAAATCGGTCAGCAGTTAAAAACCAAAAGTTTTAGCCTTTTTTGTACTTCCTTTCCACCCGTAACTCCAGGTTACTTCTGCTGCATATTCAAGGTGCTTTAAGGTCTGCGTCTATATGCTCAGTAAAAATGGCTCAGTGAAGCCTTAAATCTTAAAGGAAATCGCCAATAAGCCAATCCTGGTTCGCGGTTCAAATTCAATCTAATCGGTGAACGCCAGCAAAAGAATGACGAATAGGTGTCTTCGATCTTCACAGATGACCTTGAAACTACCAAGATCCGTAGTTCGAACTGTAAGTACTAAGCGATTTAAGCACTTTGGAAGCAACTGATTTTTTCCGTGAAACAACTTTAGATGTCGCGCTAGATGCTTATTGACATGCAACTGACTACATAAATAGTAGAAATCCAACTTAAAATTAAACGACCAAATATTTTTTTACTCATTTATTAATAAACTAACTTTACAAATTTAATAATAGCAGAACAATAATATTCCTTATTTCTTTTCATTCATAATAATATGATAATAATTCACCGTGACTCATCGTACTTTATGAATATATGATTTAAAAATAAGAACGACAGAGAAAGCAACTTACAGAAAATAATGCACAATATAATGGTGAAAGATGAAACTTCATAAAATTGCCAGCAACGAAAAAAAATGTACAGGCATATGATCATTGACCTAATTTGATTTCTCGCGATCGCACGTGTCCGTGTCGTCCTAACAACTCGTACTAAAAAAAAATATTACAATAACATAAAGTTAAATTTTATTGTATCAATTCTTTTATTTACTATTTCTGCATCTATTTACAAGTTACATGTTTACATACCAAAACTATACGCTATCTCAAGTGCGGTGTAACTCCTAACCTATATTTATAGCTTTAAAAGTATTTGTATTTCTCTTTCTTTATAGATATATAAATGTATATATATATTTCAGCATAAATTACTATCGTTAGTTGAAAAAAAAACAAAACAACTAAAATGATATCTATACACCCAATATACACAGCTATGTTTGAGAGTCCATTCACTACAATTATATGGTACAAGCTTGCAAGTCAAATTTCATATATTACAGTATAAGGCTTTGCGTTCCTACAGAAATCGGCCCGTGTGCGGAACGAATGTTTGCAACCGACGCTATTTACAACCCTACATAAACCGAGAAACTCCCAAAAAATCATTTATAAAAAAAAAAAACAATTACTTAACACATAACATATATTAATTTCCCCATCTATACATAAAAATTTACAAGAGATTGTACATCGGTCGATTTTTAACCGATTTTTAAACTAGTAATTTAAAAACAAAGTAAAACAAAATTTTGCACAACATAATATGAATTCCTCGCGCTTGCCACCCCATGGGCCAGCTGTTTCCCGCTCTAAACACTATATTTTTTTTACCTACCCTAAATTTTATTAGACACAGCTCTACGGTATAGGGCACAATGTCATCAGGCAATATATCTCTTTTATTTTATTTAAATACGCATCCTCACTTAACATCATACACTCTACGTACATACTAACACATTTTGTATCATAGTTTTATATCACTGTCAAATCAATAACAATGAACACTTGGTTTAAAAGCAAAATTAATCTGATTAAAGTTGTAGTAGAAAAAATACTGTTATTTAAATTCGGCTAGTGAAGCTAAAATATCGATAAAAATGCGTTTGAAATTATAGAGAAAATGGCGCAAAGTCACATCCACAATTTATTGCTATGATTTTTATCCTCTAATATATAAAAAATCTGTTAAGAGAATTGTTACTATTCATACATTACAATGTTCATCATTATTTTTATTTTTTACACAATTCTAAACCTATATTAAATTTTGTTAGCGAATAAATATATAACATTGCAATGGTTACATTTTAGAAAAACACAACAATTTTGTTACAATTCAAATACAGTGCTACAAATCTTTCTGACCCAGTGTCTGGTCGCTAGTGTCGCGTAAATGTACACTATTTTAATATTGTTATTTTAGCTTTGATGTTTGATCACCGAGTCCGAAAACTTTGTTCCACTATAAACAATGATGAACACGATAACGTTATAAAAACTGTGTAAATTTTTTTTTTCGTCAGCTCATAATTATTGTAGTCAATACGAAAAGTACTGGTCACTGGTTTGTTTTTGTGATGAATTGATTACTAAAATATATTGGAGGGCAAATGAGAGGGCTCTATAAAAAAAAAATTACGTCATATTGGAAGCCCAAACAGACAGCAAGACTGTAAAACTTTCAGACACTATTATCATTTCACTAAATCATCAATTTCACATTTAAATTACATTTATTGGTCGTGAATTCTCTTATAGTATAAAAACGCTAATATTACATCGTAATATTAATCGTAATCGCGTTTTTGGCGGGAAAACGCATTTGTTTGTGGTTTAATAATCTGTCATTTATTAAAAAAAATATATATCAAACGTAAAATTATCCACTTTCCCGCCAAAAAATTGCTAAAAAACTACACGCGAAATTCACGTTTACGAATTACGTGCAAAAACGTATGAAAATATTTTTCTTCTAAACTTTATGACTATGAAATATCTCAGTTTCCTTCTATCAGTTGTATTTTTCTATTTTTTTATTTTACAATATCGCGCCTAACAATTGCTGTTTTGTACAGTTTTATTTATTATACATGTCTATTCTCTAAGCTAAGGCGTCCACCTCATGCAAAACTTTCTAGTTTCAACATATGGTGGCAAAGTTGAATAGACGTATCACTAAAAAATACTCATTACAGGAAATTAATGTACACTTACGAAAATCTTGAGATATTTAGTGATTGGTAACATGATTTGTTCACTAAATTAAAAAATATATATAATATAAACCGGCTAAAAATGATGTCTGAACACTTATTGGATAGTAACTGTTATGGGGTACGTGGCCGGCTTACATGCCTCTTTAATTCAATAGATAACAATATTCACATATACCTAAATAACCATCCTCCCCCTCACTTGTTTATTGCACAATTTTAGTCCAAAATTTTTATTCAAAAAAATGCTGAGATTCATCTTAACGAAAATGTTTCATAAACCAAAAATTCAAATAATATAATTTAGATAAAACTGGAACTGCAATCAAAATATTTTAAATTGATATTATAACAAACACCTTTGACATACAAACAAATTAACCACAGTTCCGGATGCATAATTATTAGTCTGCGCTAATAAATTCGCGCCATTATATATTTTTTTTTATTACATGGACAAAGGTAAAACTCATAGAGGATTTTATTTTTCATTTGAGGGAATAAAATTAGAATTCGTAGAGCCAAGTGAAGCAAGTAGGAGCAGGGGCGGTGGGTGTTGTGTGTCAGTCGAGCGGGTAGAACAGCTGCAGGGGGTGAGGCGGCGCGGGGCGGGGCTCCGCGCGGAGCCGCCGTCACTTGCCGTCACGTGACGCGCGCCGCCGACGCACTGCACCCGCTGTATTGCCAGTGCCTTCACCAACTGCAACATAAATTGTCACACTATTTTTTTTTTTTTATCCTAGGTGTGCATGTTTTACCATCATTCTTTCTCACTCTTAGCAGAAAAAAATATGCTGACAAACGATTTTTCTGATAATTAGTTTACGACACATAAAAAGTGATCAATAACAAAACTGTGTCGTACACGGATTCCGTAGAATATGAATTATTGTAGATTTCTAAAAAACTTATAAAATGTTGCTAAAACTAATAATCGTTAAAAGTTAAAGCCGTAATTTTTCAGATTCATATAAAAAAAGTTTAATAATTAGATTTATGTTGAAAATCACATACATTCTTGTTTTTAGTTGTTACTTCAGAAGTTGTATTTAAGTAGATTTTCAAATTCTTTATTTAGTACACAACATATTGTGTAAATAACGTCAGAAAGCTGAATTTATTCATACATTTTTTTAAAAGCCTTTTACATGTTTAGAAAGCTTATTTTACGTAGATAAAGGTGTAGTTATCACAATCATGTTTTAGAAATAAAATATTGTTTCTATAATTTTTTCATAAAACGCATGAAAAATCATTATTTTTTTTTTTACCTTTGACAATGTTGGCAGATACCTAAGCTTCCCTTAGATTTAAACCTGGTTTAATTTCATGCCCAAGACTTACCTAATATATGTGAAGTCTGTGAAGTTAGCACCCCAATTCGCAGCACCCCCGAACATAGGGTGAGTTCTGGGTCCTTTTACAATAGTTCTAGAGTTCCCGACGGGGTGCAATGATAGTTCTGCCCTTGGGGGGACGGTATTTAAAAAAAAAATGGGGTGCTAACTTCATGCCGCACCCCTTTTTCTTCAAAAAATAGTTCTGTATTTTGTTTAGGTCGTCCTAGTATAGTTCTATAGTTCCTGAAGCATTACACGAATAGTTCTGCAAAAATTCAAAAGATATGATTTTTTTTCGGAAAATAACATTTTTAAACGACCACACACGAGCTAATTAATATAACTGGTCTTATTGGTTAAAATCGACAACAATACGAAAAGACACTCGGTACAAATGTTGATCAATAAGAAATAAAGGTATGTTACGTGAGCGAATAGTGAGAGAAATAAATAATATTATTAAAAATTACCATTTGCCAATTTCACGGTTACATAAATTTCTTACATTAAAGGTATCTTGAAATAATCATTACAAAACGAAAGTTCTGATCAGCACCCCGAGAGTTTTGCATTCCAATGCAATTTTTTACTTCTATAAACCAAAATACAGTATATATTTGCACAAAAACGTTGCGCTATTCACGAAAACTGCAGTGTGATAAGAATTGAAGTATCGCATTAGAGACAGTTCTGACATAGTTCTGATCAGCACCCCGATAGTTCTGCATGCGAATGGCACTCGTGAATTCGAAAACAACAAAAATCAGAAAAATTGTGTCGTAAAATTTACGGAGCGAATGAGAGAATAGTTCCTCATCTTTTGCTGTACGTAGAAGACGATTCGAATCAGTGATTTAAATCGAATTTAAATCGATGAAAAGAAAAATCACCGATTTGCAAGTGAAAACGCCTGAGTTCTGATCAGCACCCCGAGAGTTCTGCATGCGAATGGCACTCTTGAATTCGAAAACAACAACTCTGACAGAACTGCCTCTAGATGCGATGGGAGTATCGTTTTATCACTACATGCAGTTTTCGCGAATAGTGCAACGTTGTTTTTGTAAATATATCTGGTATTTTGGTTTCTCTAGTGTAAAAAACCGCAATAAGATGCAGAACTCTCGGGGTGCTGATCAGAACTCTGAAAAAAAACTTTCTTCCTCTCAGTCAAAACTAAGATTTAACCTTGGAAGCAGTTTTTTTGCATTCTGCAAATTTAACCGAACAATTTTACTGACTTTTGTTGTTTTCGAATTCACGAGTGCCATTCGCTTGCAGAACTCTCGGGGTGCTGATCAGAACTGCCTCTAGATGCAATACTCCAACTTTTATCACTACATGCAGTTTTCGCGAATAGTGCAACGTTTTTTTGGAAATATATCTGGTATTTTGGTTTCTCTGGAGTAAAGAATCGCAATAAGATGCAGAACTCTCGGGGTGCTGATCAGAACTCTGAAAAAACTTCTCTTCCTCTCAGTCAAAACTAAGATTTACCTCCTTCAATGCAGTTTTTTTGCATGCAATGCAAATTTAACCGAACATTTTTCTGACTTTTGTTGTTTTCGAATTCAAGAGTGCCATTCGCGTGCAGAGCTCTCGGGGTGCTGATCAGAACTCTGACAGAACTGCCTCTAGATGCGATACTCCCACTTTTATCACTACATGCAGTTTTCGCGAATAGTGCAACGTTGTTTTTGCAAATATATCTGGTATTTTGGTTTCTCAGGTGTAAAGAACCGCAATAAGATGCAGAACTCACGGGGTGCTGATCAGAACTCTGAAAAAAACTTTCTTCCTCTCAGTCAAAACTAAGATTTAACCTTGGAAGCAGGTTTTTTTGCATTCTGCAAATTTAACCGAACAATTTTACTGACTTTTGTTGTTTTCGAATTCAAGAGTGCCATTCGCGTGCAGAACTCTCGGGGTGCTGATCAGAACTCTGACAGAACTGCTTCTAGATGCGATACTCCCACTTTTATCACTACATGCAGTTTTCGCGAATAGTGCAACGTTGTTATTGCAAATATATCTGGTATTTTGGTTTCTCTGGTGTAAAGAACCGCAATAAGATGCAGAACTCTCGGGGTGCTGATCAGAACTTTCGTTTTGTAATGATTATTTCAAGATACCTTTAATGTAAGAAATTTATGTAACCGTGAAATTGGCAAATGGCAATTTTTAATAATATTATTTATTTCTCTCACTATTCGCTCACGTAACATACCTTTATTTCTTATTGATAGACATTTGTACCGAGTGTCTTTTCGTATTGATGTCGATTTTAACTAATTAGACCGGTTATATTAGCCCGTGTGTGGATTGGGTCGTTTAAAAATGTTATTTTCCGAAAAAAAATCATATCTTTTATATTTTTGCAGAACTATTCGTGAAATGCTTCAGGAACTATAGAACTATTGTAGGACGACCTAAAAAAAATACAAAACTATCTTTTGCAGAAAAAGGGCTGCGGCATGAAGTTAGCACCCCATTTTTTTTTTAAAAACTATCATTGCACCCCGTCGGGAACTCTAGAACTATTGTAAAAGGACCCAGAACTCACCCTAAGTTCGGGGGTGCTGCGAATTGGGGTGCTAACTTCACAGACATATACATGTGCTACATTCAGCGGCCATTTTTTGCGGTTTCTGATTCTAAATTTATAAGGAAAACTACTCATTTGCAACCATATTTCAATGCTAAATTATAAATATATAGCTTTAGATAGGAAAGATTTATGATTTTTGATCCGCGATAGACCTCTATCCTTACATAGTACACTAAGATCCACGCTATATAAAAAAAAAACAATTCTTATCAAAGTACAGTTATTAAACAGTTTATGTGCCAAACTATATTACAACATAGCAATTTATTCGAAATATCTTACTTTAAACGCCACATTTTTTTTTTTCAGTTTTGATTATTATCTGTATCTATATATAAAAATCAATTGAAGTTTGTTAGTCTCAAGAGCTACTAGGCTATAATTCTTTTTTTTTTTGTGTTCATAATTGTTAGAGCAGGGTTATATGTAAGAAAAAAAGGGTCAAGTACGAGTCGGGTAACTAAGAGAAAACAGATTGTAATGAAATTTTGGTAATTTGTTATATACACGCCAGGGAAGGTTTTTTTTTTTAAAAAAAAGGTCAAGTGCGAGTCGGACTCGCGAACTAAGGGTAAACGGATTGTTATGAAAAATTGGTATTCACACGCCTGGGAAGGTTTCTGAATGAGTACAACCCTTTCACAATAGGTGGCGTGGCATTTGTTTTAAAAAGAGAAACATCGGTCGCCGGGTCAGCTAGAATAATAGAATTACAACAAAAAAAATACTATATAAAGCACTATAACCACTCAAACGACCGAGTTCGACTGCTATAACTGCGTTGAACGTGCGCCCGCGCGATCGAAATTTTGCACCAAGGACCTCGAGCCGTTACCAACATAAAGCGTATTATCAAGCCAACTACTAGGGCTATACCAAAACAAAATACGTATGTGTAGCTAAAATACACACAATAAATACAATATATGTGAAAATTAAAGTACAACTATTAATCCCAAGTACTTCAAAAATAGGTTAAACCTGAGAATAAGGGTTGAGTTTGAGTAAAATATTTGTTATTTAATTAGTTTTTTGATGTTAATATGTCACTACTTCGAATATTCTGAGGTTTTTTTTATTATATTATACTAATACATCGAGATAATACACAAATCGTAAACACAGAGCACACAAAAACGTGAAATTTTTTCACACTGACTTGAAAAAACCTTTTTTTTTTCAATGTATGTTGTTAGACTGTTTTATCGACCAATAGACGCGTTATTTAATACAGAACCCTCTAGTATCAATTTCAAGAAGCTCTACAGAATATCCACAGAACAGTCTATAAAAGGAAACAAATCAGCGAGTCTGCCATACTTGCCCTAACTTTACAAAAATAAGTCATAATTTATTAGCTTAACTTGAAAAAATTTACATTGAATTGTAACTGTAATCATAACTAAAGATATTGTCCAGTAAAGAATTTACCTTTATTAAGTTACTTACAAAGTACCTTCCCATATAATAGTAATTTCGAACGGTACCTACTATTGATATTTGACTTAAACCACTAAGGTAGCAAACAAGCTTGCGGTCCGCCTGATGGTAAGCGGTCACCGCAGCCTATGGACGCTTGCAACACCTGGGACATCCCTCAAAAATCTAATAACTACTTTCTTGAAGAACTCCATACTGTAGTACTTAATCTTAAACTTCTATAAAATCAATGCCAATAAATGGGTAACTAACTAAAAAATGGTTGTCGGCTCATGAGATTTACAATTCTATCTATACAAAAACTGAACATGGAATTAAGTTTCAGACGGTGACTTAAAAGAAAATAGTATAATATTTTTGTGGTAAAGACGAAAACTCACCTGCACTCCTCGTTTTCCGTCTGACGGGAGCATTAGGAGGTGGTCCGGGGCTAGAGGGCGCTGCGGGTGGCGGCGGAACTCCCGGCCCGTGTCGCACCGACCGCCGCGTACCGATAGGCTCCGCCCCCTTCACCGCCACTGCTTTTACTGGCAGCGGCTTTACCCCCTTCCCCTTCCCTCGCACTTTACATATCAAAGGCTCATCACTATCACTGTCCGAGTCCTTTTTCACTTTACCTTCAACAACAGGAGAATTTGCAGGCTTCTGATCGAGTTTTTTGGGCTTCTTTTTAGGCCTCCCGGCTGGCGATAGACCCTCTTCACAGCTTATCGTTGAAGCACACGAACTTTCAGACTCTCTACGTTTTCGTTTACCACCTGCAACTTTCACTGGTACATTTAATGCATTAACTGTCTTAGGACTAATTTTATCGACAGATCCACTTCGGAGACAGTTTCTAGGTTGTAATGCTGGGGAATCTGACCTTGCTTCCATTTTGGTTATCCCGGGACTAAGCCGAGGTGTTTTCGGCCCATCTGCTGGACTGTTCATTTTACTACTAGATCGCGTTCGAACACTACTTCTTGCTACTCGCTCTAATGCAGACGGTGATGGTGATTCTGGCCTTTTGCCGCCGTAATCCGGTGTAGGAATTTCTATCAACAGCTGTTCCAGTAAACTTTTATCAGGGAAGTCTGCTTTTAATGATAAACTTTCGAGCGGCTCTAGTTTTTCTTTGCTGTCGTCCGACTCAGTCTCTTTTGCTTCGCCATTTTCCGACACCAATACTGGTTGTTCATCTTTACCTTTAAAAGTATCAGTCTCGCATAATTTCTCCTGCGCAGAGTATGTATAAAGCGGCGGTGATACTCTGCTAGGTAATGAATCAAATTCGTCTTTCTCTTTTTTTGGAGCAACCTGTGTTTGATCATTACAGCAGATCTCGTCTTTTTGAGCAATTTTACATTCGAGTTTATTTTCTATATCCTTTTGTATCACGTCTTTCAATTCCTCCTTCCCTTCGACCCGCTCGAAGCTCTGTTTGGACGGTACATCATCCCTTAAGATTGGAGTAGGCCCTCTATCTTTGGTCTGTAATGGCGTTTCATCGGGAGGCCTTCTCGGTGCATCGTCTCCATTCAAATGATCCGCATGAATCTTAGCAAGCTCAGCTTCAATATCGCCCATGTCGTCAATATCTGGTGGAACTGGGTCATAGTGAGGTTGCCCCGTTGCTAGCGACAGTCTTTCTAAAAGTTCATCAGATGCACGTGGAGGGTCTATGACGCCTATTATCCTTTGCACTGAGGTAGGACTAGTTGAACGAGGCATGTCTAATCGCTCCTTTCTCTGAGGACCAGGCGGAGATTGGCTGGCTTGGTTAGGCGATTTTTCTGACAAAGCATCCATGGATTCGATGCCGGAGTCCTCACCCTGTGCTTGAGAATTAGGTGACCTGTTGCTAAATTTCTCAGCATCAGGCCTTGCTGCTCTTTCAGCCATTAACTTGCAGTATGATTTATCTTTCGGTCTATCTTTTCGTCTTGGTGAGACTGCACCAGTCCTTTGAACCACAAGTGGTGGTGAATCAAGACGAGTCGACCCAAGTGTGCCCACATTGGTAGACCCAGGAGTTTCTGAAATAGAGCATTGGAAATTGTAAAAATTCAGACTCACACTAAGTACAAAAATATATTAAGACCATTACTGACAGATACAAAATTGATTTATTCAAACGGTTTTGAGTTGTTTTATCAAATAATATTAATTATGTTGATGATTTAATATTATTTTATTGTTTTAAAATTGTAGTCTTGCCCACTAAAATATCATTGTGTCTTTGCTCTTAAATCTACCCACGCATCTTTAACTAACAAGTGGACTGATCTTACTTGATTTTATTATCTTAATTAATCTCTACGATTTTTTTCATTGTTAAACTAATTTAGTGTATGATTTTATAACAAGATTATAAAAAATTGAAAATGTAACTATAGAATAGAATAGAATGTACTTTTATTGTACACCAAATCATTTGAAACTTAACAATCATACAATCTTATATATTCAGAGTACAACTAGGCGGCCTTATCTAGGCGATCGCTTACAGGCAACCTTAGGGTACAAGTAATAGACATAGATGCAAGATAAACAGGTGTCACAGGAAGAGAAAAGTTACAAAGAGAAAAAAATACTAAATACTTATATAATTGTATGAAAAAATACATAAACATGCTTATATTGTATATGTCACCGTAAAATTGTAAATGCCGTTAGATTATAATCAACCTAGTGAGATTGTATATTATGAAACAAAATAGAGCAGAATTAGCACTGTTTAAATCTTTTTGGGTGGGTTAGGTTCAGTTTCTCTTGTGATCACATAGATGCGGAGCGATCGATTCAAGTTTCATATAATCTAAAAGATACACTTTATAATATTTTTTGTTCCATAGTATACAATATTACTAGATAGATTATAATCTAACGGTATTTACATAAATAAATTTATATATATACATACATACATACCTATAATACATTATTGTAAGGATATTCAAATTAAACTTAAGTATTAAGCTTCCAACCGTTTTCTTTGGAATTCCATGGGGGAGGCCTATGTTCAGCAGTGGACTTTTTGCGGCTGAGATGATGATGATGATGATGATGATGATGATAAAGTATTAATAGCAAGACAGAATTTATAAATTGGAGTTAAGATAGTGGATTTTAACCAGTTTTTTAAAAGTGTGGATTGTGAGCGCCTGATAGATAAAGGTAGAGAGTTCCGTTACTGGAATCGCTACTTTAGGTAGATCGGTGTTGATGGATTGAATAGCACGTTATAATAGTATAAGTTACCAACGAAAAGAACCGGTTACTACGTACAATGGCTCTATCATGAGGCTAAGTGCGGAAAACATAAGTCCAACTAACTAACTAGAACATTATATCAAAGACTTAAAACATGAGCCTTCCAGCAAAAGTGCATTGGGAGCCACTTGAGTTCAGTGCAAAATTAAGAAATGTTGTCATTTTGCAGAGTCCAAGTATAAACCAAATATACTTGAATACTTTGAAGCCTTTCAAGTTTGTTAAGTTGGTCCTCTGTAAGATTAGTACAGCAAGCGTCAGCATAATCGAAGACAGGAAGGAAAAAAGATTGTGCAAGTAAAATTTTAGTGGGAACCGGTAGAAGATTACGTAGACGTTGTAGGGATCCAACTGAAGCAAAAAAAAACGTCTAATTTCTTTTACTTGTGGAATCCAAGTTAAAGTCTACTAAGATTCCAAAATTTTTTAACTGTGTCACTGTATGAAATAGGAATTCCATTATTTTCAATTTGTGGCAAGTAATTCCATTTAACCCTAGACGTAAGTTGGACTACCAATAATTATGGCGTGTGATTTTGAAAGATTACTAAGACCATAATACTTGCACCATTCCACAATATTCTCAAGGTCAGAATTTAATGACTTGATAACAATGTTAATATGGCCAACAGGTCCACTTGCATTATTTGAAGATCGTCTGCATAAAGGTGGTAGGGAGAAGAAATCTTAAGAGTGATTGTATTGATGAAGAGAGAAAATAGGAGCGGGTACAACACACCACCTTGTGGTACGCCGAAAGTAATGTTGCACCAGTCAGAAAAAAAATGATCAAACTAGATGCGCTGCCGGCGGCCGCACAAGTAACTACGAAACCAGTCAAATTCTATTGGAGATATGTTAAGAGAGTGTAGGATGCCCAATAAGATATCAAAGTCTACTATTATATCTCATTTCAAATAGCATGGTGCAAAGCATAGTGTAACTTGTTTCTTAAATTAAAATATAACTATATAACCTAATAATATTATAAATGTAAAAGTTTGGATGTTTGTTACTTGATCATTCTTCAACCACTGGACGGATTGGGATGAAATTTGGCACACGCATAGTAGGTCCTGGTATATGACATAGGCTACTATACCCGTCCTTAAACGAACTTCATTAGTATAATTAAGGTGTAGACAAGAAATTCCATGCCGATAACTGAATTTAGGGCGGGCGGAGCCACTGGAAAAGTCTATATAATTAAGAAATACCCTATATATTCATAACCACATATTCACATACTTCATTGTGGTCATCCAGGGCTGCAATTAAGGCCCCATATAGTACACAATAGCAGTGCTACTAGATTGTGTTTAAATCTTTATTGTAAGAAGCATATTTTAAAAAGGGAAAATCCTTACTAGTTATGAACTATTTTTACAATATTTTGTATTGTTTGTAAAGCATGTGAGTGAGTGATGTGAGTTTTAGTTCGAGTATTGGCCAAAAGCTGCCAGTTTTACCAAAAACCCGAATGTGTGAAAACTCACAGTCATACCAAAAAGCTTTCTAAAACTAGTTGCAAAGTATACAATGTATATTATATAAAAATAGTTGTTAACTACTATATTTCTAATTTATTAACTTTTTTTAAATAAGCTTTAAATGAAGAAATAAACAATATCTAAGAATAATAATAAGAACTCTCGAAATACGCGCACCATGCCATGTGTAATGGAGTACCTATACTATATATATCACTAAGTTTTTTTGGCTATTTTTCTAAATAATAACCTATATTTAAATAACATACAACAGGGTTTACAATTCATAGCAGGCCTTCTCAATAGTGCGAAAGTCGAGTGCACCTTGCCTAAATTTTTTTGTAGATATATGTGTGTAGATGTTTGTAAGTAAATATACACTAGTTTCTTCTAATACCACTATTTATTATGCTCCTCAATTGATTATTAAATTCGGAAAACCTCGAAAAATTGCCAGAAGATATACCAATATGCCTATTCTATTTTTAATTGGGAATTAATAGATGAAGTACTGTTTTTACAAAAAGATAAAAAGAGATGCTTCTGCTATTATTTTGAGATTTAGCCCACAAGTCGTTATTATGAGCTGTAGAAAAATAACAAGTTTGTAAGTAAGTTAGAGAAGATGTATTTCTGCTGCCGCTATAACAACAAATACTAAAAAACAGAAAAAAACAAAAATATTCAAGGGGGCTCCCATACAACATACGTGATTTTTTTGCTCTTTTTAATAGATAATGGTACAGAAACCTTCGTGCGCGAGTCCGACTCGCACTTGACCGATTTTTGTGTTCTGTCTGTACTAAAATGAAACATTTATGGAACTGCTATAAAGTGCCTGGTCTGACAATTTTCTCCAAAACCATTACGGACGAAGTGTGAATATGTTAATATGTATGTATATAATAAATAAATAGCTGACACTTTTTTTTTTTTCCCAGGTGTTATCATGCCATCAGTCGAAAGACTATGAGCAGATGGGTTGATAGTTATGAGGCGGTCAGAGCTAGATCCCCAATGGGATAAAGACTCTCCAATGCATTACGGACATCACTTTGATTCCAGGATGTGGCATCTTTTTAACCTTCTCGTGAGTTCTGGAGCAATAAGTTGGACTGCTAATTGGTTTGGGTGATTGACTAGTCTTGCTGGGTATTTGGAAAAATTGGAACCAATTTCCTCTTTGACTGTACTAATATTTAGGTTTTCATGTAGCTCCGAGACTCTTATAAACCATGGAGAGTTAGAGATTTGTTTCAGGATATAATTTTGAGTCCTTTGGATTATACATATGCTGGAGTCACTAGCTGATCCCCACAGTTATAGTCCGTATGTCCATATTGGTTTTAGTACAGTCTTGTAGATAAGAAGCTTGTTATCAAGTGACAGCTTAGAGTTTCTACCAAGCAGCCAGTAGAGGCCTCTATATTTCAAGTTGACACTTAAAGATTTTATAGTTAAATTTTGATGAACATGTTACAGTTAAGGGAAGAAGTAACTGGATAAAAGTAATTTCAATGCTATTTTCATTTTCTCACTGTTTTCCATACTCCACATATCAGAGGTGCCCAAACGGTCGATCGCAAAAGTTTTTAAGGTCGATCGCCATATTTTATTTGAGCAAATAAAATAGTATCAGTAGCATCACTAAGGTTTAGAAAGCAGTTTAGGTCCCTGGGAAACAACGGAAAGAAGCTGCGCGAATGCTCGGGTTTTTAGTATTAGATGTTGCATGTTACAGATTGCATACATTTAGCATAAATTGAAAATATTCCCAAATTCAAAAAAATTGCGGAAGACCACCAATGTCATGCACCAAAATCACGTTGATTAATTTTTGTAATTTAACTAGTAAAAAAGTTTTGTAGGGCACAAGCATCAATCTCCCAGTCATACATTTTTGGTAGGTAGATCTTCATAGAAAGAAGTATTGGCACCACTGACATACAGCATAACATACTTTTAAAAGAAAGCACTCAATAACTTCTTCCATTTCTTTTAAATCTACTATTAAAATGTAGAATATAAGGAGACATCTATTTAATTAATAGCGTCTCTAGCATAATGCTTAAATAGCGGCATGACAAAGTCACACATTTAAGGAGGAAGAGTGCTCACATGTGACAGTCAAATCTTTCTTACACAAAATACTGTACAAGGGGTTTAATATTATGGAAATCTGCCTAAGGTAATGTATACATTTTAGTATGAAGATGAAATAAACATTGTTTCAAATCTTAAAAACTTAAATAGTAATAGCTTCTTAAATTAGAAACAAACTGTTTCTCCACAAGTAGCTAAAGCATATAAAAACTAGGTATACATAATATTATTATTTTTTAACACTATCTGTCAAACATTGTCTAATGTGAAGTTTAAGGCTAAGGTATAGGCTAGATCACTTAGATACGCCGTTTTTTAAAAATTTGATGGCAAAACTATAGCATCTGAGAAATTGAAAACAGGTATCAGATGACAGATATTTATTGGCTTAAATCAATCTAGGATTCTCTTTTTGGACATTGTATTACAGTTAACAAAGTGCTTATTTTAAAAATAGAAATTGACGTCTTAAATTTTATCGAAATACAATACTGTCCATCCCTCATTTACATTTTTTTTTCACAACTTATATAATTTCCTAAACTATTTATTATAGTTTTAAATGAGGGCAGCAAATAGGGGTCCTTTGTTTGCCTGTTTTATGTGACTGCATCTTTTACTAAATAACTGTTATAAATAAAAATGTACCTAAAAATGATCCCTGTGGCACACCAATCTTAATGGGAATCCTGAAGATACACAGTGTATATAAACCTTGTAAATAGAAGTCAAGGTATGAGCCATCTTTAACACCATTGTGACTCACTAACAAGATTTGAATTTCCTTGACTTATTGGTAGACCTACTCAAATGCTTTTGAAAGGTCACAAAAAACTCATCTAAAAAAAGAGAAATATTTACACTTTTTACTCTAAGAACTCTTAAAGCAAATGAGTTATGACCTGTGACATGGATACACAATTCAAATATACTAGTACACACACTTGTAAGTTAGATAAAGGCATAATGTGATAATATAGCAGAGCTTTCATGGCCTAAAAGATAAGAGATTAAAAGAAAAATGCAGCTTAAATAATAATAATTTACAAAAATAACTTTGAGCCGTTTTTACCACCCCTGTTACTTTTATTTCTGTTCAGCTACAAAAATTAGAGTAATATCAATTAAATCTATAGCCCCACACTACAGTGTGTAAGCATTTGAACATTTAAATACATGTAAAAATTACATATTTTGATACTGACCTCCAGACTCAATTACTAAATAAAACTTTCATTGGTCTATAACCATAAAATTTTGCTCCAAGAAAGAATATCAGAAATTGGGGTGTAGTTAAAATTAGATAATTAAAGAATTAAATGAGGGTGTACTAAGAGGAACTAAGTAATAAGTGACAACTAAAACTGAAAAGGGAGTGTTGAGGGAAGGGAAGTATAAAAAAACCCTACTAAAAACCTTATATACAATAAAAATAAGAAAAGATCAGGTTTTGAGGTAGATATGAAAGGTAAAATAATCTCTGTTGAAATATCATACAAAATGGAGACTGCCAAAGTGATATTTGTGTTGTTTTAGTACCTACTCTTAAAAAAAATTTATATATACATAGACCATGATTTTAATGAAGTTAACATACAATACACACCTGGACAGGAACTATGGCTTGTTTTTCTTTTCTTCTCAACAGAGAGTAGTCCATTGGGGGAAGTTATTGCACTTTCCGGAAGTGTTCTTTTTAACTTGTCCCCATCACTACCCAGTCGTGCTTCCATGAACTTAGACACGTCTGTGACATCCTCAGAAGCACTAAGCGTTCGTTCTAAGTCATTACACTTGAGCAATCTATTGTCCAACTCGTTAGCACCTTTAACACTTTCACTACTTTCTAGGTCTGATTGCACTGTACTACTGTCATTACACAATACACTATCACATTTAGCGTCTTTCTCAAGTTTCGGAGTTGGTAACTTCTTTTTTGATTCATGATTATTCTGCATCTCTCTATACCCTTCGTTTTGGGCATATTTTCCTTCTTTGTCTAGCAAATCGTTCCTCCATTCTTTGTCTCTTTCCTTTTCAACAGATTTACCACTGTCACTCAGAAGCTTTTTCTTTTTAAACTTTAAACTCTCCATGTTCTGTATTTTATTGTTAAGATGCTTGTATTCATGAGTCTTGCTGACTATATGTGAATTTTTAGAGAGTGTTTTCATTCTGTACACAACATTATTGTCATTAGTGTTGTCTGTTTTAACAGCCTCGCCCTCAACATAGTGGTTATTGAGTTTAATGGTCTTCAAATGCAAATACTCTTCAGTCTTTGAATTTTCAGTACTGTCACCTGACTTAATAACAGATTCTTCAGATTCTCTTCTATGAGGTTTCTCATCTGACTCAGAAGATTTCCTGATTTTGATCTTTTTTGAATGCAAATCACTAGGTATTAGTTTTTTCTTCTCTTTCTTTGAATTTTTGATGACTGCTGAATTTCGACCTCTTAGACTGATGTGTAATGGTGGTACTCTTAGTTCTCCTTCTGATTTCTCGCCTTTCGGTTGGTTTACAAAACTAATATCGGCTTTGTAGACAGGTTGAACAACAGGTTCATTTTTGTCAAGCTTTAGCCTCAGTTTTATTGACTCCTTTTCACCTGGCGATTTTGGAGCGTCTACAACTGGGACAGTAGGTTTCGCGACTATTGGCCGCGTTAAGGCACCTTTGGTCTTTCCATCACGAACAATTTTATCTTTCAATACAGCAGGTTTTTCTTTAGCTCCTGTCGTTCTAGGCTTGCCACCCTTCTGCGCCAACAATTTGTCATCTTTATCTTTTTTATTAACCTTATTATTCATTCTTAAATCATCTTCACTCTTTTTACAATCATCTTCTATGACTTTAGCAATGCCAAATATCTCTGGTGTTTCCAGTATATTCTCTTTCACTTTACATTGTGCAACTGTTACTTCTTCAACCTTTTTCTCCTGTTCTTTTGGAGGCGGAATATCATCGTCCCTCATCAAAGTCTTGATTAGGTACTGCTTGCTTTGTTCTTCTATTTCTTGGGCTGTAGCTTGAGACCCAACAGTTGCTGTGGAAACTGATGGTGTTGCTCTTAGCGGTAATCGCATTGGAGGCGGCATTGACGAAGATTGGCTTAAGACTGAAGACTGATGAATGGCATTGGAAGGTGTTGTCATTCTATCAGAATTTACATGAATTTGTGATGAAGAATATATTGCATTGGGGACCGATTTAAAAGGTGGTGGCATACTATTTTGAACTGTTAAATGGTTTGGGGAACTCGTTTGTGAAAACATTTTTGATGTAGACTGCTGAGGCACAGGTGGCGGTGGCATAAAACTTGCTTCATTTGAACTTGTGTTTGAACTTGAACTGGGTCCAAATGTTACATCTGACTTCGAAGGCACATTACTACTTGCATTCTGACTTGTACTTGTCTCTGAATACGGCCCATTCATCATACTTGTATTGCCTGAACTAAAACTTCCCGCAATCTCATTCAAGAGCGAATCCGGAGTCGAATTTGAATCATTTGAAGTTATATCCTGTTGAGAAGGGCCATATAAGAGATCCAGCTTAGAGTTTGTGTCAAGGTCGGATATTGCGGATAGCGCTGGATCGTCCAGATTGAGGTCGGCTCCCAAAGTCGGAAGTAACTGGTCTAGGTCACAGCCGTCTGGCAAATCTGGTATCGAGAGGCCAAGGGTATCTCTGTAAGGTTCATTCCAGTCGGGCTGCGTTGTTGCAGCTCGAGATGCGGCGCGCTGTCTCGCGTTGTATTGCTGTTGATACCTTTGGAACTCCTGAAAAATATATATTTAGTTGTTAGTAACAAGTGAGTAAATTTGTCATCTTGATACTTGTCATCACAAACTATAGCCTTTTAACGGTTAGAATGTCATTCTAAAACTTAGTGTTGTAAGTTTTATAACAAAGCCTAAAGAATTACAAAATGAACGTATTTCAAAAAAAATAAAACAAAATTGCTTCAATAAGTTAACCAACAAATTTCGTAAGTGGGGTTTTTCTATACAATTTATAATTGAATAAATAACTTTTTAAACTTTCGCGGACCAACAGAGCCGCGAAGCAGCCATTTTTTGCATAATAAATTATTTTGATATCTATTCTTAGCATTTCGCAATTAAAACAATTTCTTTTATTATGTCTTGCAATTCAACTAAAAGAAAAAAACAAACATAAAAAAATCACAACAAGCATGATTTTCCCCCACGCATACTTGTCGTTGGCAATAAACATGATGCTTCACTGACTGCCGGCAGTGCTCGAAGCTGTAGGAGCTTATCGCGATAAGTACGAACGAGTGACAGAGTTCTGATATGGGTGTGTAATTAGCTACTGAGGATAAAAACCGTTACATTCATTAAATTACTTGTCCATACTAGCAGCCAGCGGTTCGGAGGGGGACCCAGGCTATTCCTTAAGTCGTTGGCCATCATCCGTTAGTAGTGATGATTAGGTTGACGTAGTCCTATTTGAGTTAAGCGACTTGGAACTTGTCGAAAACATTTTCGTCTTCAGGCTCTACGGTATAAGCGACGATAAGACAGGACGAAGCTTCCCAAAAAGTGGCACACTTTAGCTATATCCTCCTATCGGTTTGCTTCTCAAAGTTGGATTATCTGTTCAAGAACATTATGCTGGACTACCTTGAGTAAAGTACTAGCGACGTATATTGGCTTTGGCATGAGTGTTGATTGCAGAAAACTTTTGTTTTATACAAATTCGTGCCAAGGCCGATTGTGAGACTCATTTAGGTAGTGCAACATTTCTCTCAGTTCTTTTAGTGACCCTTGTAATGTCGATGTAGGCGAATTTACGATGTGTAAACAGAAATTCGCCGTTTACGTTTATGACATGCCAAGTCCAGTTCATTGTTGTAAAGACAACTTCTAGCGCGCTGGTAGGTAGGGGATACGATCTCCCCTTGTAGCATCTCTCTGCGCAGCTGTTTTACACTCGTCTTGTGATCTAGGGAACTGGAAGGCCATCGTAGCAACTTTGTTTTCTTTTTATAAGTGTAATTATTCTGGTATTATGTGACTGAAGGTGCTAGAACGAGTTTATCAGGGAAAGGACCTCTATTTCGAGTAAGTTTACTAGCATATGTACAGATTCTAGGTCTGTCGCGTTCTTGAACTCGCACGTTGCTGAGACGCTGTAGAAAGCCTTGATGGTGTTATGAGGGACCCTGGTGATGTCTAAATATGTCGCTTCAGCTTATTGATCAAGGTAGGGTTGAGCTATATACCTGATAACTTTAATGGTTCAGAGTAAGCTTAAATACAAGGTACTCTACTCGAGTTAAATTCACAATGTTGCAAATAACCTATTTGTTGACAAGAAGACAAACACTGCCCTAGGAAGACTTTTCGAATCTAGAGCATATTGCCTAACTCAAGGGTAACAGTGCCCTCCCCTTGTCTACGGACTTCTGAAAACCCAAGTATTATGTGCGATTTTTTGACAAGAAAACCAACACTGCCTTGGGAGGGCTGCTTCTCGAATCTAAAACATATTGCCTGACCCCAGGGTCCTCCCCTTGCCTACGGACTTCTGACAGCCCGTGTTTAATCTTTCTATTATTTAATATCTTTATTAAGGATGATGAATTTTGATGCACCCCCGGGTCTAGGAACTGAAAATCGGTAAAGATGTTGACCAAGGATCCCAATGCTCTTGGAGATGGCAAGGGGTGTGTTCTGAAATTTTAGGATTTCAACCAATGGGTTTTTTTTTTTAGCTATGAACGCGCAGATTTGTGTGTTCGTAAGGTTCAATCGGACCAAGTTTTGACAACAACCTTGACCTCCGATCTCGATTTTAGACACAAGTTCTCCACGGTTTTCCTCCACAACAACGTGGGATGTTAGCATGGCCCTTGCAATAAGCGTTCTCTAGTACAGTCATCTGCATAGCAATGTACATTGTCAATGGATACACAATGTAAACTTGTATAAATGAGTAAGACCATGTACGCAATGGGTCCTAAAATTTATAATAAAATCCCTAAGAACCTAAAAATATAAGTTTAAAACTGGCTTAATGAAAAGGCGTATTATGACACAAAATTCATGTAAACCTGACCTAATTACAATTATACTATTATTGAAATTATTGGAACAATGTACACTGTTTTAAGTATTGACATATAAATTTATTATGAATAAATAGGCACGAGTATGATACTATGTCGTAGAAACAGCGTAGGTAGGAAGCCGTTAACTTGCTGGACACCAGCAATAATTTTCATGCTATCAGAGCAACTACCGTCAACTACGGTTCGTATGCGTCTGTCTACCGGACAAAAAACCCTCGGGCACTCCGTAAGATGGCAACTTCGATAAAAAGACCCCGGTACCAGACCTGATCTAACGCCTTCGCTATGTCTAAGCTGCATGTTAATGCCTCCCCCTGACTCTCAATAGCTTATGCCCATTGGTTTATGAGATACATCGAGCGACCGTGGCTAAAACCATATTGACGATCGCTGACCAGGTCGTGTTTTTCTATGTATCTCAAAAGCTTTGTGTTGATCACACGCTGCATCACCCTGGAGAGGAGAGAGATAATAGAAATGAGTTTCATCTATCGCCCTCTTTGGGTACCGGGTGCACAATCGCAGTTTTCCATGAAAATTGCCTAGTGTGGTAGGAAAGCGCAAACAGGCGCGTAAGTAGGTACAGGACACAACTCAGGATCACATTGCTGGTATACCGTCTGGCCCACTCGACTTATGAACGCCCGCCGGACCTCCGCTTTGTTACGGAGATTTCTGGCATGGTCTTACCGTACCACGGTATAGTAGGTGGTACAGCGCCTTCGTCGTTCGTATTCGAGTTTGAGGCAAAGATACTGCCCAGTAGATCGCCTTGCTCTTCAGCACTATGGGCCAAGTCACCATCGGTGTTTCGCAGTGGTGGAACCGGCAACTAGCAAAAATTTCCCTTAGCAGCTTTAGTAAGCGACCAAAAACCACGACTCCCAGAGGGAAAGCTCGCAAGTCGCCCACTTATTTTGCCGATGAACTGGAATTTTACTCTGGCTTTACTTGTGTTTTAACTCAGAAATATTCATGATCATCTCAGCCGCAAGAAGTCCACTGCTGGACATAGGCCTCCCCCACAGATTTCCAAAGAAATCTGTTGGAAGCGGCCTGCATTCAGCGTCTTCCTGCGGCCTTCGCTATGTCGTCTGACCACTAAGCGGTCTTCTGACGCTGCGTTTGCCAGTCTGTGGCCAGAAATATTCGAATCCTTAATATAACAAGCTGTGGTCCAAGCCCCATACGCAGTTTGCTTGAGAATTTTAGCTTCTCTGCAAGACTTATTAAACCACCACGTTCGTTTTATGACACCGGCAGCTACTTGTGGGTTAGGAATGAAGCATTCCATACCAGCAAGGATTGTGTCAGTGACTGCTTCTGCGCGACGTCAGGATCTTCTGAGATAAAACAGAGCTACCTCCACGGGTACGATGCATAAAATTCACGCAATCCATCCCAGTCTGCCGACTAACGCTCCGGAGACGGAATACCCGTTTGGACGGACAGTTAGCAGAAGGTAGCTGAGAGAATCCATATGCCAGAGCAAATTCGTGAGCTCATAACCCTGCATTGTTATTGGCCCAAAATAACTAGTTCTGCTGTGGGATATTGCTCTAGAAATTAGTCAGTGGTCAAATTCAGGTGCGTAAAAAGTCGAAGATACGGGTGTAGCCACCGCGTGTTATGCGCAATCAAAATTTCGACAAGTCCCTGGTTTCAAAGGGGCGACAGCAGATATCCTTTTGGACGAACATACATACAACGGCACGACTCGCAAAATTGTGCTGGAGTTTGTAGCAGAGATAATTTAGTTATGATTTATAGGCCGGGCAGGATATCTGCGTCTCTGTTAGAAAAAGAATGGTCGGCTGCGTGTCTCCAGGTTGTGGTTGACTGCATTCACATGGGCATGAATACTCCTTGATGTTTTTTATATTTTGGCAAATGAGTTATCTCTACTCTAACCCACAGAGTACAGATTGCTACCGTATCCGGATATAACAGGTCTACCAAGACGGGATAACGAAACTATTAGGGTTTTGTCATTTGGCTACGGGACCCTAAAAGATCTGTGATAGGTAGATCGTGAGGAGGCAAAATAATTAGGAATAGACCTTCATCTTTTTCATTTATGCACCCACAATAACGTCTGACCATAACGAAGTCCAGGAAATAGGGCCAAATTGTGTTGCTTTAACTTTGTATTATCTGTCCTAGGATATAATATTAAACACCTTCTATTGGTCATTGTTATGGTTGCGAGTCCCAAACATTCTACCGACAATCATGTGAGAGAAGCATAGTACTGTTTATTAATAAACGGTTAGTATGGTTTTCTAATCTTAATGGTATTCAATGTTATATCTTTTTAAATTTTCGCGTTTTATCATTAATTTAAATAATTGCAAACGTTATTTTGTCTTTTGGGGGACCTCTTTCTGAAGGAGGCTAAGGCTACAGACAGTGGTCCACCACGTTGGTCTAATACGGGTTGGCAGACGTTGTCGAATTAGTGGCCACTTGAGAGTGTTTAATTCACCCATATGGCGTTCGACTTGGGTTAGCGACTGCGATCATATAACAAACAGCCAGCGCCGATGGTTTACGTGCCCTCCAAAACCGAACTTCGCAAATTGTTTCCGATAGGCGAGTGTCACTGGATCACGAGCTCCTCGTTTTCTCGACATTTCGGATGGGTTGCACCAAGCATGGTGAGGGGAAAATCAGCGGTGCACGAAGTCGTCGGCTGCGTATGAAGGGGTCTTGTTGAACTACCCTCAATTTGCCTTTATACTTATCTTAATACGAACACCCAACACTTAAGGTAAAGTTCCTATACTATATACATAAAATGTGCGCGATAAACCCCGTTTGTTTTAAAATTTAAATAAAAAATAACATAAATATATAAATAATATAAAAATAATGAAATAATTTTCACGCACAAAATGTTTGAGCAAGTTCTTAGTATATGATAATAACAGTGTGTTTAAGAACATACCTGAAAGCTGGACTGTGTTTTCTGATCCATAGACGTAGGGGGCGGTAGTAACGCTTGCAAATCTTCAGGTATCACCCTTGTCGGCGCAGGAAGGGGCGGTCGAGGCCTTGGGGCCTGTTGCCGATAAGGGGGTGGTGGGGGAGGCAGGGGAAACTCCGGCGCGTAGCCAGGAAACCTTGATCGAGACACGACTGTGGCATTTGGTGCTGGTCGATACGTCGACACTGAGGGAGGGGTAGGGGAAGGTGCTGGGCGAGCTGGTGGAAACGCACGTCTGGCGAAGGGAATCGCTCGAGGAGCCGCTCTTGGGGGGGCTAAAGGGGCAGGGGAAGCCGGCGATGGGGAAGGAGAAGGGGGAGGTGGAGGTACTCGTGGTGTGGGAGGGCGAGGAGCACGATATTCGAACGGTGCTCGGCCGACTGCGAGTTCAACCTGAAATTATTAAAGAAAATTAAAAACAACCACATTTATTTTGTTGATTGCTAAATATGCTTTCAAAATTTTATTTACAAATATATGCTAAGCTATGCAAAGGAAATAACAGAATTTATAAGTTTTTTTATATGTGTACTGTGATCTCTGACACCATTGCATTTATTTGAAAAATTCTTTCAGTATTTGAAAATTACATTACATATATAAATATACAAAATAATAATAATAATAAATATTCTTTATTGTACACCAAACAAATAACGAAATCTAAGGAACACTAATTATAAGATGCAATGTACAATAGGCGGTGTTATAGCGAAACAACGTTCGTCGGGTCAACTCGTTGTTTTGTTATTATCAATATGTTGCGTACAATCATTTGGTTATATTATATGACGTTATATCATTTATAATACTCGCCATGAATTTTTGTTTCTGCAGTTAGTTACGAAATCTACGATATGAATAAATTTAGGGGGTGAGGCAGGATTGAAGTGTGTTACAGAAGGGTTTAAGATGTTAATTCAAATAGATAAGGAACCGTGTTGAGTGTTGATTACTCATCTATAAAACATAAAATAGTATTTGTCAAATTATAAAAATAAAATATACCTGTCCATCATCCAATCGGTCTAGCTTAGCAGGGTGTGATGCCGGTGGTTTTGGCCTAGGCTGTGGTGCTGTCGCATCATTTTGAAGCAAATTGACCAAAAGGGGCGATGACATAGCAACTGTAGGGGGCGTTTGAGGCACAGGGGGCGGTGGGGCAGCATTTTTCGCGGGATATGGAGGTGGTGGCACTGAGAAGGACGTCGAAGGCCTTACGAATTGACCATCAGCCGACCCAGCCGGCCTTATTGAAGACGTCAACCCTAAGGTGTTCTCCTTCCTATGTATGACCCTCGCTTGGGTCATGCTTCCAAAGGGGTATTCGCAACGATCGGTTGGGGTCGGAATGTTCTGGGGTATTTTCCCATCCATTGGGCAAACGGTATTAGGGGATTTAAAGTTGTCCCTAGGTGTGGATGCAGAAGGTTGAGGTTCTGTTGCTGTACTGGTAGAGGCGCCTTCGGTGTCTGCCATTAAACGGCCAATGCCGCCTAGGCTAGCCAAAAGTTCAGGGTTTGGCTGTGATCGTGAAGTGCTGCCATCTGGAAATACAAAACAATCTAGTATAAATAATTTACAAATTTCAATTCCTCTAAAGAATGTAATTGTGATGTGCATCTGTGCTATTTTAAATTCACTCGTTTGTATGGAAGTTCTCTCAAGTTCATTAAGGCCGCCTGTTGTCTTCGTGGTCGTCCGTAGCATCCATATTTTAGTCTACGACGGATAGCAACCGCGACTGTACAAAGCATCCGTTAGGCGTCCGCGACACATAAAGAGTCCGCGCATTGTCGTCCGCGACGGGCATCCGTCGAAGACAAGAAGCAGCTTACACTTCGGCTCCCGTATTTTTAACACTTCATGATTAGTAGGATAGGTTGTGATTCCTTTTGACATTCACTAGACTTTTTTTTACTAATTTTGGCGGTAAGTTTTTTGTTTGGGTTACTTAGAAGGTTTTTCCTATCTTTTACATTAAAGCTTATACAATAATCACATCAAGTTTTAAACTACTGCCAATTTTACAGAAGATAAAACACACTTTGTGCATTGGGGGGACTACACCTAAATTGTTACTTTTGTTTTTTTTTTATTATTTGTAATATTAGCTGAAAAAAGTGTGCAAAATTCCGGCCATCTACCTATAGGACTTAAAAGATATAGCTCTTGAAAGGGCGGACAGATATACACACTAAGCTTAGTAATGGGATCCCGTTGGCACTATTTGGATATGGAACCCAAAAATAAGAATGGTTAAACTTTACTATACAAATCAGTTAATTCATAGGTTCATTAATTACATTTTCAAATCAATAGTTTTATCAATTTTGTACAACAAAATTTTGTACCTCAGTTTAAATTTGGCAGGTTCTATTCTTTGACACAACGGAATACTCACCATCAGGTGTGGTGTTGATCCTGAGCTCAGTGCCTTGTTGCAGCCGCAGCGACACTGCCGCATCACCATCCAGCTGGACGGAGAGTATACCAAGAGCACGCAGCTGCGGTGCCCCGGCTGCCGCGAGCGCCCTCAACCGCGCGGCAGCTGCCCGGGGCACTGACAGCGTCACACGCACCGAATTCCAAGGCTCCACCTACATTAATACAACAAAATGGTTTTCAATATCACTCCAGAATGAAAGCTACCATTATAGTGATCACCAGTGGTCAGCACTAAGACATAATACAAAACCACGGATCTAGGGCTTTCAAGGTCATATGATATGTATGTAATCTATTTTATGTCTATATTAACTAACACAATTAAGGGACCAATAGATAAGAAGGAGAATGCAATCAGCACAGATGACCTTAGACGCGTAATTCAAACTGTATATTTAAATCGGTTAGACACCAGCATTTATGACAGCTGCTGACTCTGCTAATTTAAACAGTCATAGGAACTGTGGTTTTACCTTGTTTACTTTGAGTGTGTGTGGATGCGGTTCGGCGAGCAGCGTGCGCAATTCGCGCAGCAGGCGGCGCAGGCGCGCGGGAAAGCGTGGGTCGCGCAGGTCTCCCTCACACGTCACCACCACTCCGCATGTCCCGCCGCCGGCCGATCCTAGCCCATCGCTGTCCGCTGCCATACTGTACATCAACAATACAACTACATTATATTTTGAGGGTAATTCGACAAAACTAGGTTTGGATTCTATCCTTTTGGCCCAGTACTCATGGATGGGCCCAAATTTAAACTGTTTTAGTCTCAGAGACCACAACCAAATCATGTATCTTATGAAATTTTTAGATAAGGTTATACAAAACCTGTCTAGGTGGAAAGCAAATGTCAGAAATGTTGCTTTGTAGGTCAACATTTTTGTTTTACAGTTATAGGTGACATTAAAATGTCTAGAAACTGTATTTTGCTTATCCTATTAGCCATAAAGGACAAATGAACCAGGTTGCTATAAAAGATGTTAGTTTTGACTGACATATTTAAAATCATGCTTTGGCCAGATTTTACAAACCCGCATTAAAACAGCCTGGTTCAGTTGTTTTTTGAATATTTTTAATCCCAGTTACGTAAAAAAATTACACAAGGCGACCTATTTGAGTTTTAAATATAAAAAAATATACTTTCTTTACTCCGAAGGGGTGGTCAAAGATGTTACATATCATACATATATTATCAATGGTATTCTGACCCACAAACATAATAGGTGGTAAGTACTGGGCACAAACCAGAGTGGGGACATCTTTACACTAAACAAATTCCTAAAAAAATTGTTAAGATATAAGATTTCTATAATAAATGTTAATTAAGATTATGTTTTTTTTTAATTGCATAAAAAATTTTGGTTCAATAGATAGAGCCCCTGAAGGTAAGAAAGACAGACAGATGGCATAAGCTCAGTTTAAAGAAACCTATAGGGGTGCCTATAGTTTTAGCACAAGATCAAAAAAAACAATAAAACAAATATTGTCTTTATAACACTGTTATATATACCTACATTTTTCCAAAGTGTGAAACTACTACTTATTGAAAAGTATATACACTTATGCTTTCGAAGTGTGGGTGTTAATTTCAATGTGATGCACATTTGTGTGTGAATTTAATTGTGACATAACCCGCCACTTTGTAGAGATTGTTTGTTAGTATGTGTGAGTTACGGTTGTATGCAATTAAGTTAATTAAATGGTATTAATAGATGAGAAGAATGCAGAGTGACAGGTTATTTAGTGTATAGGGTAAGCATAATTTTTTTTAGCAAGGCTACTGGGAATCGTGATATAAGAGCAGCCCACCCCTGTTATCTAGGTAGATTTGTAGTTCAGCGCTAAAAGTAATAGCAGAAAACTTTATATCTCAAGTTATTGACCCATTTTTTTTAGACTTCAGTACACTTTTAGTGACTATGTATATTTCAGGTTGACAGTGTTAAAAAAAAAAGGTTATCCTTTATGTTAAATTATACTGTCTGGTATTATATCTGTCTGGTATTATTCAATACAATTTTCTTTATTGCACAATTAAAAATACACAAAAAAAAATAACAATAGAAGAAACAGCACAATAAGGTGGCCTTAACGCTTAAAAGCGATTTTTACCAGGCAACCTTTGGGTAAAGAGGTAGGTAATACATAAAACATCATAAGTAAAATTAAAAGGAAGAATAAATTATTTTAGGGCTGTTCAAGCAATACATTAAGATGCTCTCCAACAAGACTTGGCCAAATAGTCTTTATCTGACACCCTCCATTCTTCTATATTCTGATATCAAATTATATGAAATATACATCTTTTTTAAAGAAAATGTAGCTTGGTCTTATGCTGTGTAAGTATTTATTTATAAAAATGTGACTACATTAAAGTCTAAATGCTTGTGGAAGAAACTCCTTGGATAGGCTGGAACAATCAAATCAAAATAGTTAACTAATGCTGTATACCAGTTCTATATCATACTTCCTTTAGTGCAGAATTTTTTTCAAAATATCTATTCCAGTGTAATTAATTTGTGCAGACTATGTTCATATACTGGTGCCATTTTCACTTTTTAAACAATATATTATTTCAAAATGTATCATGAAAAGTTGGCTGTTTTTTCGTTTGTGGACGATATCTTGTATTAGGGTACTAACAATAACAGCTGTCTCAAATAATGGGGAAGCACAAGATCCATGATTTGAAGTTAATTAAAAAACAATGAAATCTGAGAATTACAAGCCTCACATATTTATATTTGTATAACCAAACCTAACTACCTATCTTGGGTTAGTACTATTGGTAATACAACTCAAGCATTCAACTTAGTACCTAGGTGCTTTATAGAATAACCCAGTTTAGTCTTAAACTCCCTTAAGCACTATGTATGTGCCAAATTTCAAAGCTCTAGCTCAATTGGAAGTACCCAAGATTTCTGATGATGTTTTTAATGAATGAATGCCTTAAATTGTGATTTTTGGCCTTTTTGGCCTCTTATATCTTTAAAATTATTTGTAGATTTTTAATAGCACTTCCCATTCGTAACCTGAATCTTTATGTAAAAATTTAGTTTAATAGCTAGAACTGAAATGGATATATAGTGTGGTCAAAATGGTTTGTCTAAATTAGAAGTGTAGTTGTAAGTAAGGTTGCTTGAAGGTTGCATAGATGACTACAACATAAAATTAATGAAATAATAGTAGACAGATGCCTTATACCATGTCTTCTTTATGGATGACATACATGGGTCTACACCAAGAAAATAAAACAAAGAATATATAATTAAAAATAAAAAAAAATCAAAAGATTAGAAGTTCGCTAATTAAACAAAAAACTAAATTAATGAACACATTTAGTTATGCATTAAAACTAAAATGGCAATGGGCTGGGCACATAGCCCGCCTTAAAGATAACAGATGGATAATTTTAAGCACAAAATGGAAAGGACCAGGTTAACAAAAGGTAAGAAGATCATACATGAGGTGGTCTGATGTTATTCAAGAAAATGCTAAAACCAGCAAAATGGAAAACTGTGGAAGACCATGGAGGAGGCCTTTACCCAAAAAAGGTATCCATAATATAAAATAATAATACTAAAATTAAGTCTAAAGTTCTGAATTATCGTAGAATAATAAAATAAACTAACCTAATCCATAATTACAGTATACTACTAAAAATGAATTGTTTTTAAATATAAATATAACTAACACACCATGTAGTAAGATATTATGGAAATAAAAGGCTTTTTATTATACCTAATTTTAAATATAATGATTTAGGCAACCTCAGTTCAAACTTTTGTATGCAATTTACAAAAAAAAAAAATGATAAGATAAATAAGAATAATTTTAGAAAAAACTTTATACATATCATTTAACTTTTTTGTTTATTTACTATGTCATATTATCAATGTAAATTGAAAAAAAGAGTGTGAGTTTTAACTAGGCAAAATAGCAAAATAAATGTATATAAATGAAGCAGCACCCCTAGTGATTATTTAAACATGATCACAATAGTAAATCAATCATACTAGGAAAAAAAGATGTGGGTGTTCCAAAACCAATTTTTTTAAATTCCTTGTGTTGAGAAACACATCTTAAGGTTATAACTTGAGTGTTTCATGTCAAATTAATACTCTTCTATGTTGCACCAACTTCACTTGGGCAACAGTACAAATGCAGTGGAGAACACTTGAGCAGGGAGGCAAGGTGTTTAATTGAGGTGGTTAATTTTTATTTCAATAATTAGTTAATATCTATATTCTCATGTAACAAATCAGGGCACAAATTATCCCAATATATATTAATAGAGTGCCTTCAAAGCATGTCAACAAACCATAGCTAATGTTAAGTTAAAAATTAAATAAAATCTGCTATTAAATGAAAAAAGGATATTTTTGATTCAAATTGTCAAATTTAAACTTGTTAAAATTGTGTTGTTTAAACAAACATTTACTGTTTAAGCTGTTGTATGAATAACTTTGATCTAAACTTCCATATAGGCAACCACAAAAACTATGGATTAAATTGGTTTAAGGTAGTTTACAAACATATTAAATCTGATGGGACGGTAGTTAAAATCTGATATTGACAGCTGACATTTAACTACAAAAAAAAACAAAATACCATGATATGATCTGTATTTATAGTGAGTTGGTTTAATTTGGATTATTTTAGAGTGAAGTTCATGGACAGTGGTTGTGATGTCATTTGACAAATGTATTCAAAATAGGCAGATATTTATGGCAAGTAGATCACTCTCCAGAAATGGTTAATATTTGCTCCTGACATTAAGAGCAGTCCCAAAGGTTAACCACATAATACCATGTAACAAGTTAGTTGTATTAAATCATCGGGACTGGTAGTCAAAATTTGACAGAGACAGCTGATATACAACACACAAAAAACCAAAATACCTTGCTATGACCTGTGGTAATTTCTAGTGAGTTGGTTTATGTCGGATAATTTTAGATTATAGTTTCGGGACTGTGGTTATGATGTTTTTGTTCGGGACTGCTCCCATTGTAATAATCAACTGACAAACACTTGTTACAAAATGGTTGGAAAATCTGGGAATAATTATTCAATAGAGTAAAGTTACTTGGAATGTACACTAATAAGACAAAATACTTGTTATTAATTAATACTTTTCATGTGCAGCAGAAAAAATAAACAATCTCCTTTATCAAAAGATTTTCAGGTTTTCCATTAACAGTTTCATAAATAGAAAAACAGATGAATGTTTTTAAAATGTTACCATAATAACAAGAGTAAGTAGGGACCAACATGTCTAATTTTATTCGATCCAATAAGCATATCAACAACCAAGTTTCACTAGGAAAACTTAGTACATATGTTTAAGTAAATAAGGCATTGACAATTCAAAACTAAATTTTGATTTTAAAGATCGTCATGCATGTTAGCCAACCCGGTCGCCCGATCTGTCACCTACCAATGTGGTCGTATTATTGTAAATAACTTTTCGACCGCTAAACATGAACGTAAATAATAAAATTAAAACTCACCTCTCATACAATGTCACATTCCGCTTAATTCAACACAAAATCCATTCCCTTTAGTCCCAAATCATCTTGAAAATCGAAGCGCAACATCACAGTCCGGCAAGATCGCAAAGTAATTTCAGTTCTGTGGTCAGTGTCCACTACTAAAACATATGATAGATACACTTCACTTTTTATCCCTGGTTTATCCAGAACCTTGTTCACAGTTTTTATTTGCTATTTTACACCAAACTAAACGACTAGAAACACTAAAATTCCTTAACAACTCAAATCCACTGATTTATGTTCCAGTGACGCAAAGCTCATATATCGTAAAGAGCAGCAGCCATTTTGAAATGTACGGGGGAGCGCAATCACGGCATGGAACATTTGTAAACTAAAGCAGTTTTAATCTACCACTGTTCTCAAAATAAAGGGAAATAGTCAAATAGCGATATACAGTTTTCATTTTTATACTTTAGGGTACTAGAGTTCACTCCATTTTCCTATTCAAACTGTCCAAAACATCCAAAGCGACATCCGATAATTCCAGCTTACCCCATTTGCATGACACACATAAAATACTAAAAAACGCACATAACACTTGACATTACACATAAAAAGTACCGCACCGTATTGCTAGAACTTATGGTATTACATTAATGTAAGAGTTTAGTAGAAAATGGGATAAAAAGATTGATAAATAATTTACAAATAGTTAATTCGGTACGAACAATAACAACGGTCGCCATTTGCAATTTTCAACTTGACATGCGCATTGATTTCGGAGTGGACAACACTCAATGTATAACTTTGTACGGACGGCAATCATTGAGATTGTTCGAGAAGCCAATTTTTGTACAACAAAAGAGTGGATTCATGAGAATAAATTGATAAAAAAAATTAAGATAAATAAACACATAAAATTTTACGAAAAACTAAACAAAACAAGTTTGTATCCTACATGACGTTGGTACAAAGTCACTTTGCTAAAGTTTTATAAATCCATTGGAAGGCCTTTTCTGATTGGTCATTAATGTAATCATTGATATTTTGTAATAATATAGATGGTTTTGATTGGTTCGCGCCTTGAAACGTGAGGACACGATTCACTTCCTGTTTAACACGTTCGCTGCAATATTGCAGAAACAGTATTGCATTCAGAAACTGAAAGAAATATATGTGCAGCGTGCGTGCATCGCCTGAGTGGATTTTTTTCATTCATTCAAATACGAACTTCAAAAAAAGCAAAATCTATGAAAATAATAAAGGTGTCCCTTCTGAGCCGCGTTGCAATTTAATAGTAAAACCTTTTTAGCACCAACTACCCGTTCCGTCTAAGTGCATCTAAAAATTTCGGCGGCGCTATTATTGCTCAAGCGAAACGCGTTTCGCGTCATTTTTACAGTTCCATGTGTGTATATGTTTGAGTATTTTAATTTGATTTTTTTATAGATAATAACCAAAGATATAGAGTTCATATGCGAAACTAAACTTTTCTTTAAAAAAAAAGAAAGTTATAACATTTTTTCTCAAAGGATTCACCTTCACATTTGACAGCTGTCAAAAAGTAGCGCAAAATACTCTTTAATCCAAAATGGGCTGAGACTATGAATTGGTGCAAGAAAAAATACTGTATTCTCTTTTTATAGGAAAAAAAAAGAAAAATTTGTAAAGGTACGGGTCAAGGTGCTTGAGATGAGTAACCAGGAGGTACACAGACTTGGTTTACCTTCAATGACTAATGGCTGTGCAGTCCCATCCACTCTCTCGATTCCCTCTTCCACCTCTTTACTAAGATTCTATTTCAGAAAGATGTCATCTTGAAAAAAAGTCAATAAAACTACGTACTACCAGACCATGAAACTGTGAAAAACGTTCCCCTTGGCGTTGCGTGATGCTTGCTCCTTGGTTCCTACACCTGCTGATGCGGCGGATGCCGCAGTTCTCAATGTCGCTGAACTTCTCCGGCACTTTTTCTGGGGTTCCATCCTAAAAGTTGTAGGGAGGGTGGTAGCGTCACGGGTGGCGCTCGTTATAAATAAATGTCCCATGGCATTCTGTGGTTCATCTTCAAGTAAATCTTCATCTTAATTCATTCAACCCCCTAGAGATCCGAGGTCAAAACTTCCGGGCGCTCTACTACGCCACGCACCACCGCGCTGGGTGGTGGCGGCAGTGTTGTTTCTATAATAGTTATCGCCGTTGTGTACCCTAGTTTAATCAGTTACGCATCTTTCTCATTAATCAGTACCCGTATGTATTAAAATGACTATACGTGGAGACAGTAATTTAATTCAGAAATTCCAAAATATGAATTCTTCTAAAAAAAGAAACAAAATATCTTTTAATAATTTTCTTGTTACAATCCTACTAATATTATACATTTGAAAGTATGTCTGGATGGATGTTTGTTACTTAATCACGCCTTAACCATTGGACGGATCGGGATGAAACTTGGCACACATATAGGTTAGATCCGTTTGACATCCGTCACCGCTTGAGACGCAGATAGTCGTCGGGACGAATAACCCAAATACGATGAGATGCTATTTGTTAAAAGTAATTGATTGCTTGGAAAATATATCAAATCTTAAATAACCACTGTTTCTGATTTCCCTTTGATACACACAATTACCCAGCTGGATGCCAAATTTCAACTTTGTAGTTCATCTGGAAGTGGGTTAGGTTTTCGACCTATATGTTTGTATAGTTATACTCAATATATTTTAATAAACTTTTGAGCTGTATTGACGAAATTTGGGGTTCTAGTTCATCTAAGGCGTTTTAATGAATAAACCATTTTTTTGTGTATGTGTTAAATAGATTTTGAGTTATTAAGAGGTTAAAAGTAGCTCTAAATGGTTCTTGAAATATAACACACGGCTGCTGCGTCCCCAGTTTCTTTCACTTGGCTTGTACTTGGCTTTACATGCTACCTATGTATTTTATTACACCGCATAAAATGTCATAAGACAGAAAGAGACAAAACCAGGCTCTCTGTTGGCTCAAAATAAGTAGAATATTACCACTTTGATTATGCCATGCCAAGTTTTAGATGTATAACTCATCCGTTATCGGTCTGTAAGTGACGAGACTGACAAGACGCCGCTTAAAATCGGTGAAGTGTGGCCCGGCCGTAATAACATTGTAACAATGGTAACACAAATTTTCTGATAATTGCAGTAAAACCTGTAAATATTTCGTATAGTCGTATGAACCATACAACTTTAAAAGAATAAGTAAGACTTTCTCATTATAATTCTGTCTCATTATTTCGTCCTTTTCCTGACAGATTAGTTTCAAAAATACGTTGCACAAATTATTAACCTTACTTCCAACGCGACCAAACAAGCGGTATTACTTCAAAACATGGTGTGAATTTATTTATTAACCTTCTATCATTTACACACATACATATTCAAAAGAAGAAACTTAAAGGCTGACTGATATATGTATAACAATGCAGCCGTAACAGCCCAAATAAAAAGCAAAAAATTTCAATTCTGTCCCCGGGGTTGACTCAAAGTGCATTGGGAGAAAAAAAAATAATTAAAATGTTTTTTTTTATGTAACCGTAAAACTCTATCTTACAGAAACTAAAATATACTGCTATATGAACATTAAATTATAGCAAGTCAGTCTGTTAGTCAAGTCAATTGCAAAAGTCCGTATATAGCTCGAGAGTTAAAACCACGTGCAAGCTATTTTGAGATTCACTTATATAACACACACATTCACAGTACCATCTGTCAATAATATTGGCCTTAAATCAACATTGGTTTTAAAATATTTCATTTAATAATATGTACCTTACATAGTGTTAGAAGCATAAGCTTTTTATTTCTTTTATAGTATTGTTACTTTTTACACTGTTTTATTAAAAAAATATTAGAATGCTTATAAGGAGTCAATAATTGTGAATTTAAAAAAAAAACAGTAGACATAAAAAAAGAACGAAAGAAAAATGTTTATTCATTGATAAAAAGACATATATTCATGAGGAGTACAGAAAAAAATATATAAAATATTAAAAGAGAAAATACTACACACTAATAATTCACACAAAAAAAATATAATGGCGCCAATAAAATGGCTTTTGACTCAGCATTTATGTGAGCCTAAATCTATAAACTAACTTTCAGTCAGAGCTACACTTAATAGTATACAAAACCCACTAGCATTACCACGGGCAATAAACGAGAAGATTTTACCCGTGGTCCACCCGCGTAGTTTACCTGGATCTGAATGGAAACTATAAAATATATCCCACAGTAGATTGTGCTATTCCTGCAACGGGACTGTCCAATACAATTATCTAGGATTTCATTTCAAATGACAGCTGTCAAACTGAAAAGGGCTATACCCGATATACCTCCGAAATTACTGATCATACACTAAGTGTTTTTTTGAGATATTATAGATCTCATCAAGATCTTTAATTCGAATGATAGCTGTCAAACTAAAAAGGGCTATATCTCCAAAACTACTGTGATCTACGGTTTTTTTTTACCCGTGGTACGCCTAGATGAACTACGCGGGTGTACCACGGGCAACAAAGGGCTGTATCAACCTCTTAGTGTGACCAAAAATAAGATAAGATAGTCAATTTTATTTAAAGAAAAATTTATTGTATACTAACGAATCTATGCTCACGGGTAAAGCAAGTTTAACCATTGATGTAACGTAAATTTTTACAGTTTGAAAAGATGTACAGTGCAACAAACTTTTTTAACCCGGTGTACGGTTGCTAGTGTCATTGTAAATTCACACTGTTTCAATATGGCAACTGTAGTTTTGATTTTTGACCACCCGGTCAGAAAAGTTTGTTGTGTTTGTCCTTCCTTTTGGTAAAATGACATTTCTCTGAGGTTACTTATTCTTTTCTATTTTTTTTTTTTTTGCTTTTTCAGTTTCAGTCTCCTCCATTAATATTTAAACTTGAAATGAATGTTAAAGGAAAATTACAACAAAAACGATAAAAGTGACATTAATATTTATTGATTTATTTATTTCAACAAGTATTTATTCAACTGGAACTGCTTGAAACAATCCTTTCTTGGCCATTTCTTCAGCCCATTCGTCCATGTCATTTTTTCTGGAACAAAAAATGTATATTCAAAACAAGAACTCATTTTTTTCGCCTGAAGCCCTTTACTCACGTTACTGTAAACGTATATATTTCAACGAGAAATTTTTATACATATATGTACATTATATTTGCAATATATATATGTACAAGTAAAAAATGAGATCTTTGAAAAAAAAAAAAACTCTAATATTCTCCCAGGTACTAAAAACTAATATGCCAAAATGTATCCATATAAAATTAAAATGTATTTATAGCTGCGTGTATAGTTATTCAAAGTAGGGTTGTAACGTAACGGAAGCCTTCTTAGCTTAGGCGAAGGCGGAGGTGAAAATGGTAGTGGAAATTTTTTTTAAATAGATTTATTGAATTAATAGGAAGTCAAAAACCTTTATTTTGCAAAGGTATACTTTTGGAACTGAACTTGACGGCGCCGATAAGTACCTGCGAACGATGGGAGCAAAAACTTAATATTTAAGGTTATTTTTCCACCATAATAAAGGGTCGTCGACTATTTTGACTCGGTTTTCGTTATTGTATTCACTAATAAGTTATTTCCATACCACTCCATTACTATTAGTGCTGTCATTTTCAGTTTCTTCTTGATCGTCACTGCTATTTGTTAACATGTCAGCCAGATTAGAATGCATACTTTGTGTTAGTGGTAAAATCTGGAAGCTTGTGCTCGGTTCATCATGCATTGGGTTTGATTCTACTCTGGCTTTTTTGGCAGCAGAAGTGACAGAAGATTCGTCACATTCGTCATGTAGGGTAAGCAACCGTATTAGTTCGGACGGAACTTGTTACTTATTTATCTCGCCCCCTAGCTGCTGTCCAAACCCGTGTGAAAAAAGAAAATAATAAAACAAGGGAAAGAATCAACAACAACCATGTTATTTAAAAACTTGATAGAATTTTAAGTTTCTGGCCTTTGTATCAGCAAACTCTCTTATTAAAATACTGAAGTCTTTGGTCTTCGCATTTTCATTTAAATTGACAAAGTTGCCAAGTTTGTTGAGTGCCCCCTTAAAGATTTATTTTATTCTGTTTTTAAGTATTTGTTGTTATAGCTTCTTTGAAAATTTCAACTGTCTCACTATCACGATTCATGAGATACAGCCTGGTGACAGACGGACGGACGGACAGCGAAGTCTTAGTAATAGAGTTCCGCTAATTACCCTTACGGGTACGGAACCCTAAAAAGCAACTAGGCATGCTAATGTTAGTGCACGTATTTCCGGAACATTTGCAATCAAAAATCCAGGACGTGACATATAAAATTGGGACCCAACTGTCTTAGTATAGCAGCCCCTTATTGGCCCATCACACACGGAGCAAATTTTTTTTTTTTGGAATTTTATGACCTGGTATCACAGACCTATAGGTCATACACGGAGCTAAAATATATATTGATATACCAAAATGTATCCATTCAAAACTAAAATTTATTTATAGCTGGGATTACGTAGGATTTTTTTGGTAACACTGTGTTTATGGCCGAAGGGCGGTCCACTTGTCATAAACAAATAACTATACTGAATACATCTAAAATAATCCGACCTAACCCAACTCACTACAAATATCAATAAGTCATAGCATGTTATTTTGTTTTTACGTAGTTGAACGTCAGCTGTCAGTGACAAATTGTTACTACCGGTCCCTTTGATTTAATACGGTACAAAACACCTTAAACCAACTTAATTCCTGGTTTCCTGTGTTTGTCCATATGGACCGCTACCATGATTTTTGTCGTTTTCGTTAAAAAAAAGGACAAACAAATATGAAATAATTTTTCGAAATGTTTTGACTGTTCGAATAAAATTCCAAAATAGATTGCTTCTATCAAATAAGAGGTATGTAAAGTTTTACTTTCTGTACATTTCAATGCCTTTGGCATTAGGTATGTTTGCGACCACTTGATGAGTGCAGTGACTGTATAGAGAAATTTAATAAATAAAAAAAAAATAATATTAATTCTACAATTAGACTTTATTTTTAAGTACACGTTGGTAGTGTTTTTCAATTTATTCGGTAAAGCCCTTGTCATTTGCAGTCATTACTGTTTTTGGTGTATCACAAATCGTAATTTTTATTAAATGCATTCCACAGTCGGTATTAAAAAACATATAAAGGTCACTTGGTCACTTAAGTTACTTAAAGGGGGCGAAAGGGAATAAAGAAGAGACTTATAATTTCACTTTACCACTTACTTGTAAAAGTCACGATATGCCTTTCTGCGCTGTCGGCCAACCATGAGGTAAAAGGTAGTACCAGCTAAAGCTGACAATACTAATGCCTGAGTCAGCACCCCCTTGGTTTGTGCCAAATGCAGGCCACGCATGGTAGGTTTAGGGCGACAGGGGGGTGCGGCCGGTGGTGGGGGTGTACATGTCTGCGGACAGGGGGGCGGAGGAAACGGGGGACACTTACTCATAAATCTCATAATGCCAAGCTGAAAAAAAAATATAAATAGTTTATAATGGAATAAAACACAGCTAATAGATAAAAAACACAGTTTTGATATTTACATTCATACAGATTTGAATTATAACAAGGGATCTGTATGTTACTGACAGCTAAATACTAAATACTAAATCCGGTTTACAAAGCACTTAGAAAAATCCTATATGGAGCTGCTGTTTTTATTTTCTCAAAATGACAGTAATTCTTAAAACTATACTTGAATAGTACCAACATATATCACATATAATAAGTCTCTAAAATTTGGGATTACCAGGCAAAATAATTCTAGATGCCAGAAAATTTCGTATGTATGCTTGATTGGATCAGGAGGCCTACAACTGATATCAGTTTCAATCGTAAAATCCTACAACGATCGAGAAATCTACTAAATTGGTACTCTTGAACGTTGTTGTTAGTGCTCAATTGAGAACAGAATTTGGTGGCCAATTTCGGAACTAAAATCCTATACAAATATTTAGAATCAGTACTCTGCGAGCCATCAGATCGAGAGTGAAATTAGGTAAGATGATCTGTGAAAAGAAATGTCAATATTCTAAATAAACAAAACAAAACTATTGTTACAAAGATTTAACTTTCACTTTAATTTTTATTAGTTTCAGTATTATTTTTATATTTTGTGATTTGTGATTTCAAAATGTGTGCAATCTCAATTTCAATCCAATCACAATTTGGTTGAGGAGTACCGAAGGAGATCGAGTTTAAGCTTGCCAAGAAATTGGATTGAAACTGGATTGGGATTGAAACTGATATCAGTTGTAGGCCTCCTGGGTCTATCTGGGATGGTTTATTTAAGAAACCGGATAATTCCAGATGCATGCAGTCCCAGACCTAGCAATGTACACATATTGTGGAACACAAGTGTTGTTCAAGAATAACACCCAAACTTTTTAAACATCAAAGAGTTGGTAAAGTTGTTCTTGTTAAGTTTACTAAAAGCCCTTGGTAAACTCTACAAACGCCTCCTCCTCGCCCACCTACGATATGCTATAGTCTCCAAAGGCATCTTAATTGACAAGCAGTTCCGCTTCCGAGCCAAACACTTGTGGTTCCACCTAGTCCTCCGTATCGCGAAACATGTTCTAACTGGCTTCCAACCAGTATTAGGTAAGACCTGTCACACTGGCGCTGTTTTTTTCGATGTAGAGAAACCCTTCGACCAGTTTAATTTATAAACTATACAACTTTCAGTTGCCAGACCGTCTCATGCTCATCATACGAGACTACTTGTCGAATCGTAGCTATCGCTATACAGTTGAAGGCACTCTCTCTTCCCCCCACCCCATAGTAGCAGGAGTCCCGCACGGGCCCGTGCTCGCCCCTCTCTTGCACCTTCTGTACACCAATGACATCCCTAAAACTATAGGTACCCAATTATCTATACCAACGATAGGCAAATGAGTCGTATCACTAACAGACTAGAACCCGCTATCACCGCCCTAGGCGAATGGTTTCGGAAATGGAGAATCGAAGTGAATCCCGACAAAAGCTCTGCCGTTCTCTTTACTGTAGGCCGCCCTCCGCGGCCATCTCCCCTCTCACTCTTCGGTCGTGCCATTCCCTGGCTAAACAAGACCAAATATCTCGGTGTGACCCTGGATAGGCGTTTGAACTTCCGTGATCACACCAAAATAGTTAGAGACCGAGCCGCTTTTGTCCTTGGTTGTCCATATCCCATGATAGGCAAGTACAGTAAGATGTTGCTTAGAAATAAGCTGACTCTTTACACCACTTGCATTCGCCCCATTCTAGCATTTGCGGAGCTACACAGGAACTTCGTGCTCCCCAAGATTCCCCAATATCTCCTAGCAGTCCGCTTTTTCGAGCGTACACAAAATCACCTGAATTGATTAATTGTGCAATCCACAACGTATCATCCCCCCGACCGACCTCGTAAAACTATTACCGTAGGCGGCCTCGGCACGTACTAACGGCCCCAGATGACGATCTCGTTATCCGTATAGCGAGATCCTTCTCAACGACCTACCCTAATAGGGCCTCCCCCCTATCACAACGCCGACGTCCCCGAGTTCGTCGGCGCTTCTCGCCCCCACTCAATCGCAACAGCACCCGCGTAACGGGGAACTCCCCTCCTGGCGCTGACTCACCTTCGGGTTCGAGACTCACGCCGGTCAAAGGGACGCCCCCGAGAGCGACAACCCAAGCCGTGGCTCCCCCCGCTAGGAGCCCTTGAGCGTTGGGCGCTATATGGGCTGAGGCTCCTTCAGAGTCTCGCCTCAAAAAGCCCGGTGAAGCAGTAATGGCTGCAACAGCCAACTCCATTGTCAGTTCAGAAAAAAAAAGTTGTTTTGCTTATAATATCACGAACAAAAAAGGTATCAGAAAGAAAAAAACCTTAAGCAAAAATTGGAAAGAGATCTTAAAGACTTTAAAATGAAATGTTTGATCTTCGTTCCATTTTATTATTTGCCACAATAAAAAACATCCACTCCATACAGAAGTCACCAGCACCCAAACAGAAATTGCCCCAATCATGCTGCACACTCCAGTATTAGCAGGGATGCAGCAGGGACTGACCTATGGAGCTAGGAAGGTCTGAAGCCCCTGCCCCCCTGCCTAAGAGACAATTTAGGAAATTAACCGTGCTTACCTAGGATGCAATTTAAGGTCATACCCACCCCTACACTCTTGATTGTCCCTGCGGTAAGTAACTGGCTTTAGCAGGTAAGTAAACTCAGACTAACCTTTTTTTTACAGAATCATACATGCAAATGAAAAATGGCACAAAGTTCTCACGGTGGCAGCCATCGTCGCAGCCGAGACCAAGATGCTGTATCTACGAGATACACGAATACCGACTGGGAAGCCAAAGAAGCTCTGTATCAACGGGAACTGGACGAAGCCCGCGCGCGTGCCACTCAGATGGAGAAGACAATGAGGTGGTGGTCGGACTGCACTGCTAACTGGAGAGAAAAGTGGAGCAAAGTGCGTAATGAAAGAAACAAATCAAGAGAAGAAGCAAAACAACTCAAAAATAAACTAGACATCCTCACTAAGGAAATCTCCACATTAAAAGCTGAAAAAAATGACACAGAGCAACAATTAGTTGAAGTTAAAAGAGATAATGAAAAACTACTCAGTATAGGTGAAAGTAGGATAGTATCAGGAGATCTGACTACGGATGATGGAGTAGAATTAAGGAGAAAGAATGCAGGGTATGTGTCACCGGTTGACCAGCCTTCAATTCGACAAAGGGCATCTTTAGATTCTCACAAATTTTCTAATGTTGATAATATACTTGCTAACAAATTAAGTGCAATGAGATTAAGATTAGATGAAACCTGCAGAAGTCTGCAAAGCGAAAAAGATCAGAAAGCATTTTTGCTTACCAAAATAGAAACCTTGACTGCAGAACTTCATAATACTAAAATGGAACTGACACATAGTGATAGAACTTTAGGATCTACAGATTCTAGTCACAGTGAGATTGAGAGACTACAAAATGAGTTACAAGATGAAGTGGCAGCTAAGCAAGTGTTAGAGGAAAAGATCGCAGAACTCAAAATGGAGGTAGAAAAGTTAAAATCAGAGAATACAATACAATGGAGTAAGAGGGAGCTGCTAGAAACTGAGAATGTAGCTATACTAAGGGAAAATAAAAAGCTTTACAGTCAAGTCTGTGAACTAAGAGAGCAAATTCATAAATTAAATAGGATTTCTGATGGGAGTGCATATGGTATTATTAGTGATCACAATAACCGATTAGAATCTAAAGTGTTGTATGTTAGAAAGACTAGTGTAAGTCCAAGATCTCATGATTCTAGCAATGGTTCTTCTGAAGCTAATTTAGCACAATATGACACAAAAACTAATACTTCAGGTGAAGATGATGACTTGGCTATAATTGAAAGAAATGAAAACAACTAGAATTTGTTGCAGTTCTGCTAAGTGATCCCGTATTGAAATACAATTATTAATGATAATTATTGACAATTATTAAAGAACAAATATAATACAATTTTGTAAAAAAAACTGGCAACATTGCGTTATGAACCTGCGACAGAGATGTAATTCGATATTTTTGATGGAGATGCGTTGCATACTGTGATCCACATGGATAAACTCGCGGGAAATGATGGTGTTGTACCTACTTTTATTTTTTTATAATTTTTTGTTTTCAAAGTGATTTTTCGTTCCAAGCACATACATGGGTACGGTTCTGTATTAGGTAATTAAAATAAATTTAAGCAAAAATGCTCACGATCATGTTTTGCTACACTCAACTTTAAAAGAAACCGAATTTGATCAAATGAGGATATTTTTTATCTTGCAGTCTTTTTGCTTTTTATTTAAGTAAATTAATTATAGAAGCAATAAATAGTGAAAAACTTACGTAACAAAGTATTTTTGCTGAGTAATTTCAGTGTAATCTAAAATATCTTTTAATTAAAAATAACTTTAACAATAATCTATTTTTATAATTTTAAGCTATGTCAAAATTGTATTAAATATTGTGACATTTGAATTACAAAAAAAGAGAGACATTTTAATTTCTATATCAATGGTTGTATATTTGTGTCTAATAGCATTAAGGCTGGTCGAACACATGCGTTTTTCGTATTATGTTCTTAGATTCGGAATTTAAACTCCCCGTAAGCATAAACGAAACATAAAGGGTATTGAATATTTTTGATTTTTTTTCAAAGTGGCGGCCTCGCACATATCCTTCGTAAATCGATAGTCCACATCAATACAAACATATAGATTGACAAAATCTCGTAAAACGTCTCGTTTCCGAGTTATCAGCTGTAAAAGATGTGCAGCGGAACATGTCGCTACAAGCTAGGCTGACGTCACGCGTCCTACATCCCGCTATCAAAGTTTCTTTGGTCGATGAGCATATATACAAACCGAACCGAATTATTACTGGACCACGGCGGTCCCCAGGCATAACACCTCGCCTTTTCCGCCGCTACACAGATGTACAAGTGGTGCCACAGGTATTGTTACGTAATTGACTTCGGCACTTTCATGCCATCTACTAATACCTACAGTTTTACATTTTGATAGTTAATATTATCATAAATAAAACATGAACATAAAAAAAAACATATTTATTTTAAATTATACATTGGTCACTTTACCCAGTAAAAAATATAAAACTTTGTAAAAAAGACGGTTACAATACAAGATAAATGCTGTATCTTAGTTACAGTGTGACTTGTTGGGAATATCTATATTATTTTAAAAATACAAAAGGAAAATGAACATTTTGACTCAACGTTTTTATTTATATATTTTCTTTATGAAAAAATTAACATTGGTGGGCTTTACATCAAAGTGCATTATCTACCACTTAACCCTCAGGTGGTTTGCAGACATTTGGGTCGCTACATAAACTCTGATCAATGATCATACACTGAGAATTAAGTCTACTCATCTTTGTACATATTTACAATATTATTTCATTTAAAAACTGATGGTACTTATATCAATGTACAGCTTGGCAAAAAAGGTATGACGTGGTGACAGCAGGAACTAAAAAATCTTCATACATAACTGCTCCAATGTTTTGGCGCCTGTACTTTAAACATACTCTTTTTCCAAGCTGTAGTTTACAATATCTCGTTTCATTTCCAGAACTCGCTTATTATATAAAATGATTTCCAACATATCTTAAATATTTAGGGTAAAGGTAAAAGTAAACAGTCCTTTTTTGTTATATCCACACTTATTGTGGATGACAAACGTTGCCTTGGGCTACGTCCTTCGCTAAATAATTTTATTATTTTATTTATTATTTTTATATATATTCGGGTCTTAGACCCGAAATATAAATTTTATTTTTTGGTTGTCGACGTTCCGGCCAGGTTGCCCTAGCCGTGATCACAAGTAAACTGACAATATTTGATGTGATCTCTCGATGTCTGAAGGTTTTATACGTGGCCGCTATTTTGAATAAAAAAAAATGGCGGATGGCAATTGGGACATAAGCGAACTTAGCGTTCGAAATCAAAACGCATGGGTGCGCTACGAAGGCAGTTTATGGCCTCTGCATGCACTCAGTACTTTTCAGAAGCTTTATGCAGCGTCCGAACGCTCTCGATACTGATACATGTGTGCTCATAAAATCCCTTGCGGCTGTATATGTGTGTCGGCGAGACCGTCGCCGTAGGGCGCTGCTAAAGGTTGCTAATACAAGTACCCGCTAAAGGCCATTTGCGCTCGACCTCATACGTACGAGCAGAGTCACCGGTGCGGTATACTATAATTTAGTAGCAAAATCGTTACGGTGACTAAATATCGTGTGTGCTGGGACCCTTTCGGATGAGTTCGGATTGGTTGAATTGGAAACCGAATCCGATAGACGAACATGTGCGGCCGGTCTAATAAGCACGTCATAGAATGTAATATACCTATTATCCGATGTAGCTTTATACAACTTTTTGTAGTGAGTTGATACAAGTATAATTTGTTGAATTGTTAAGATGTTATTAATTAATATAACTAGAATTTGATTTACACAAAGCAATGTTAAAAATAAAAAGCAATAAATAGTAGTAAATTAATCATATTATATCTATTTGCATTTTAAATCTGCATTGTAATTAATACTTTATCTTAGGCAACTACAAAACATACTTTTTTTACCATTGCCACTCGAAAAAGGGAATAGATCTCACTTTTACTCACTGAGTAAATAAAAACATAAAATTGCATAAAACTCACTTTTACTTACTGAGTGAATAAAAGCATTTTGAATTTAAATTGTAATTGTGGTAGTTTTATATCATTTTACTCTTATCACCCGGTAATAATTACCGAATATAGAACAAAATGTGATAATACAAGGGTTGATCAAAAAGTAGTAATAAATCGATATAAAACATTAGAACATTTTTCATGCAGAAGTTCTGATGACGGCTCTGACTTGACATAAAATGAATGAAGTTTCAACATGTGACTGTGTGTTTAAATACCTTTAACCTGTACCTACTAGTGAAGGTTTAAGCAAGCTCTCTATTTTTTTTAGATTTTTGTGAATACTAGAAATATCCGATTATCATTACTTTTTGATCACCCCTCGTAGTATTTTTTATTTTCTCGCAGTCAATGGTAAACATTAAAGAAGGTACGACTATACAACACATGGAAAAAAATCATCTCGGTAATCTGCTCTCGGGATCCAACTTAGTCCCTCGAATTAAATTCCCTTTTTTTTCACTTTTATAATCTACTATTTCATGTATTTTAAATACGAAATACAAAATAATTTCAAGTCATGTACCTACCTATATGAAATACAATTACATTATTTTAAAAAATTTAATTGAAATATAAAATAAAAATGTCATTGAGAGCCTTTAATCGCAAAAAATGTAAGTTTCCTTATCTAAGAATAACTATAACTTGTATGCTTGAAAGTATAGTGGCGTTTTGTTGACCGACATAATTAATGTACATAATGCGGTAATCCTACCAAAGAGAATAAACCAAGATTTGTACTGTGTTATACAGAATTTATGACTTTTTAACTTGGCAGGATTATGACATTGGACGCATTGAAGCAGTCAACAAAACGCACCTTATGTCATATTGTTTTACACCCGTCACAAAATTTTACTTTATAATTTAATTTTGTAATGTTTTTCTTCTATTCCTGTTTGCTCATTGCATGCAATGTTCTTAGGTTGGAAGCTGCTAAAAAGAAAAAGAGCAGATAAAAAATGAAAAATATAATGCATGTTTTTAGAAAGGTGTACAAAGTCAGATCGCTAAATGTATTTATGTAAAGTGTATTATAGTAAGTATTTGAAATACTAATCATAAAATACTGTAAAGTCGGTATACGGGCGAAAGTTTTACGTGACAATGATTTTATGTCTGTCTCTCTCGCTCTTAGGCGGGCGCGTGCCTCTCACTCGCTCTCATTGTGAGCGCATAACGTGAGCGGAGCGTAACGCAGTTTCTTGAAGTGTCACCCGGCAAACCAATTTATAAGACGTTGTCACGTCAAAATACTTCGTTACGTTTTTGAAATATCGCATTACAAATTACATTTTGAGGTAGTTATTGCAATACAAATACTTACCTATTTGTATTACAAGTAGATTATTCAAATACTGCCTAGCTCTGTCTACAGCTGACATGCAGCTGATTTTAAGCTAATATTTTTATGATTAGGTGATTTTTGAAGCGACGGACGTTGAGTGAAATGACACTGACGCTGACATGAAACTAAATGACATCAGTATTTTCTTGCTAACTTCAAAAAATCTATGAGCCTATTTTTTACGTATCTGCTCTCTAAATTCACAAGGCTTGTTTAGTTTCAAAACCTACGCACTCAAAATGTGAATTTATGATTTGTTTTAAAAACTTTAAAAAAAATTCGATGTCAGTTGCCGGTCCTAAAGTTGTTATTTAAAGTGTAAATAGGACAGTGAATAGTCTATGTTACAATGTGCTAGTGTTGCTGGAAGTTGGTGTTTAGTGTTGAGTATACTGTCAGTAGCCATAGTACAAAATATACAGAAGTAAGTTATCTTTATACAAAGTACGTACCGGGGCACATGCACACGCAAGGTTCATAGTTTTGTGACGTCACAAATGTCAAAGCGACGTTTGCTTGTATAAAGTGACAGTTTCCATGTTTCTCGGGTTAGCGTAGCTACACCGCATAGTGGTGTTGTATCACGAAGATTTCAGACGCAGCCCAGTGCTAAGCGTTCACGAACTATAATATCAATATATTAAGAACTCGGTGTAACGCCACAAATCGATACAAAAAACAGCTGTCATTTGTAAGGCATAATGCGAAATGGCTGTAATGTAATTTATTTATTGATTAACACTTATAATACATATAAGGACTACTACAATATTAGTTTTAACAAAAAAAAAATTATGTACCAAGGCGGACATATCGCATAATGCGTTTTTTTTCAGCCAACCTTAGGGAGTTTCCGATAGCTGATAAATTTTATAGGTATAGGTAGAGTCAATAAATGAAAAGAAAATAATAATTTGCAATATGAAACATAAACTAACTAAATAAACATACATATATATGTATAATAAATTTCTAAATATTTCTAACAATATATAATATAAACATACAAATATGAGTACAAATTAGTAGTTAAAAAGTTGTAATTGTATCATAAATTTCGCAATGATTCGAGATAAAGTATTTCAGTTTGGCTTTAAAAATGTTGATAGACGGTGACAAACGAATATCCGATGGTAAATATTTCCACAATAAAGCTGCTTTTACAGCAAATGATTTACCGTAAAAAGTGGTGGTATAAGACGGTTAGTGTTCGTTTTCTTTGACCTTAGTGACGATTTATATAAATAATGAAAAATCTTTTGATGTAATGGGGTGCAGAGAGATTGTTAAGGACGTTATATAGAAGGGTGAGAATATGAGTATTCCTGCGAAGTCGAATTGGGAGCCACTTAAGTTGAGCACGAAATAAATCGGATACGTATATTTTGGAGACGATCAAGTTGGTCGAGTAGCTCCTCCGTAAGGTCAAGATAGCTTACGTGTTAAATATAGAATATTAGTGGTAGAGGTTATTGAGCCAAGTACAGTGCAATAAACATTTCTGACCGTGTGTGTTTGGTCTCTAGTTTCGTTGTAAGATCACACTAATTCAATATGGCGACTATAGTTTTGATTTGTGACCATCGGGTCAGAAAAGTTTATTGCACTATAGCCTTATCGGAGCGCAGCATTAGCAGCATGATATTGTCATGTTTGCATATAGAAATACAAGCCCGCTCACATAAAAAACGCGTTACATACTTTGTATATTATATGTAGATAATACACTTCTATTTGTACTATGTTGTAGTTAGATATAAATTGTTTGTATCGAATTTTAAGTGTTCTTTACGAGCTGGTTGCTGAATTACAAGGGTTATTAAGCCATAGTCTGTTTTAGAAATGATTCATTAATCTTGTAATTGTTTTGGCATTTTAGATTTTAGAGTATGGACTGAAACGTGTTTGACTTTATAGGGTAGGTATTTGAATACTTTTTAGGGTTCCGTTCCCAAAGGGCCAAACAGAGCCCTATTGCAGTCTGTCTGTCTATCGTATGCAACCAAAACACCCGTCTTGCTCGGTAAAGGAATGAATTACAAACACACGATATTTTGTGTAAAACATTGACCCAAATCGAATATTTAACCACTTTTTATGAATAGAAGGATTAATAAATAATAGCTTAATGATGTACTAGATATTGCGTTTACATAATATGTGATGCTGATACTTGTCTTTTCAAATTATAATGAGAATGTTACCAAAACAAAGTGGACTAAAAAAAAAAAATTTTTTTTTATTACTAACGTAGCAAACAAGCTTCCTGTCCGCCTGATGATAAGTGGGCACTGCAGCCTATGGTAAGTGGTCACTGCAGCCTATGGACGCTTGCAACACCTGGGACATCACTCGCGTGTTGCCGACAATTCAAATATCTAATAACTTCTGTCTTGAAGAACCACATACTGTAGTCCTTAGAGAAAACCTTGGCAGAGAGTTCATTTCGGTAGGAAGTTTCTCTAAAACCGCTCTGTACGTGACCATAGTACACTGACTCCACATTAAACGCGATGATTGATTGTATGAATGGCTGCAGCTTAACGAAATGATCAACATTGTCAAATACCCTATTTAAAGTTTATTATTTCCAGAGTAAAGATGTAGTTAGGATTTTCATCAGTCAGACTTGTGCCTCGGTAGCTCAGTGGTAGAGCACTTGCACGGAATGTAAGGGTCGCAGGTTCAAGTACTCGAGGTTAATATTTTTGACTGCATCTTTGCTATGAAAGTATTTATTTATATTGATACTATTAAAAGTTGTATGTTTATAAGTCGCATATTGTGACACAAATAAATCAAAACCTATGAGGTACTTACCCTTGACCTAGAATGATGAAATTTGTCCAGAAGCAATGCCATGTAGCAAGCATAAATAAAAAATCTGAAAACCGTCAATTTTTTGTAGCATCCCAGTTTTTTTTTTTTCGATTATAAACTTATTTGCCGTTAGTAAATTAATCGCGACCTATATCGATGTACTGGGACATCAGTTGTTCAACGGCAAAGTTAAGTTTGTCCCTCAATGCAGTTTGCCTTTTACGAGACCTTCAGTACGCGAAACCGACTCGCACTTGACTGGTTTTTTTTTATGGAAAACATTGTACAAATCGCCGAAAAATGGTAGTGGTATGGTGTATGGTACGACGAGTACGGATGACTACGGATGGTTTTTAACTGCAGTTCTTATATTGTATTAAAACAGTTTCACGAACAGTGTGAGGTCTTGCGTTACCATGGACCAAATTTTGAATTTTACCGATTTGCTGCAAAAGAGGCAATATTGTGGGTATGCTAACGTCAAACCATGCCGCTAATTCTATGATAATTTGACATGGACCGGCTTCCACCATCACCCTCAATTCATCGTTATTTACCTTAGCGGATAGACTTCCTCGTCGAAGTTGCCACTACGAAAGCGGTTCAACGACTGTTTTTATGTACCACTAAGGTGGCAAACACGCTGGCGGTCTGCATGATGCGGTCACCGCAGCCTATGGACGTTTGCAAGTGTATATAAAGCTAGCGTAGCCAAATCATACAGCCATATTTTTGCTCCACCGGTTTCCGAGATACCATGGTCCTACCAGCTTTAGACTAAAGCTAGCGTAGCCATTATCGTATCTCCGGACCTATTGCACCTATTAATACGGGGTTTGCACCCTATTTTTTTTTTGCTATTATTTTGCCAAGAAACTGATCTTTTCTCTACCGGTTTCCGAGATACCATGGTTCTGCTAGGTTTAGAAAAAAAAATCAGTTCTTTGGCAAAATTTTTTGGTGCAAACCCTGTGTTTGGGTAGCGTGCAATAGGTTAGGAGATACGATAGTGGCTACGCTAGCTTGAGTCTAAAGCTAGCAGGACCAAGGTAACTCGGAAACCGGTGGAGCAAAAAATATGGCTTAAGTGGCATTGCGGCCTTATGATTTAGCTACGCCAGCTTTATATACACACACTCGCGCGTTGCTGACCCTTCAAAAAAGTAAACTCTTTTTTTGAAGTACCCCATACTGTAGTCCTTAGAGAAAACCTTGACAGGGAGCTCATTCCACATCCTTAGCGTTCGCGGGATGAAGTTTTTTGAAACCGCACTGTACGTGACCATTTAGGTTCTAAGTTGTGAGAATGAATTCCCTGCCAGTGGCGAGTGGTGCAAACCACTATAGCACGGACGCTAAGCAGGAAGAATTTCGTTCAATGACCGGTCACTATTTATCTCTGTTGCACGCGCATAATTATTTGCCTTTGTGCTCCTCTATGACAGAGGTCATCGCATCTGTGCGACTGCGACGGCAAACGGACGGTGCTATAGTTAACGCATGGTGCATTACACAGACTTCGACGACGGCTGTAAGTCTATCCGTCCAACATGTATAAGGCTCTAAGCTTGTGGTGTCAAGGGTCCAAAACATATCTTTTGACCAAAATATTTTATTATAGCAGATATTCGAAAAAAATAACGAGGAGTCCCCATACAAGAAACATTTTATTTATTTTCTGCTCTATCGTAAAAAAAATAATATCTTTAGGTTTCAAACTTACAATACTTTTATTGTAAAGCAGACGCTGACAAACCTCAAATAATAACTAGCCAGTCAAGTGTGAGTCGGGCTCGGATCAAAATCAGCGCGAGTAACGTGCGCCTGTGAAAGGTGAAATAAATAACACATAATATGTTGTCAGCATTTATAATACATTGTTTATTTATTTAAACTTAACAATTATCCTACTTTTAAGTAGTGAGTATCAGTAACACAATCTATACAATCTAAAGGACAATGACCACTGTCCGTACCTGATTAGACTATGTTGTAGTCTTTTTGCTAATATTATATTGTGTTCGCTCGTAGATCTAAATCAAAATAAGCCTAAAACTATAACAAAAAAATTGGTGGAATAAGAGTATAGAAAATATAAGTTTTGAGGTTATACCGGTAAATATTTTAATACACATTGTCTGAAATTGCTCGTACTAAGTTAATCGAATAAACTTCAGAAAATACATGTTGAAGCGTCAATAACCAGGAAAAACAATTATCAACTACTACTTTTTATGTATTAACAAAGTGGTTTCGGTTATTTTGTCTGAGTAAGAAGAATTTTCCTCAACATGTGGTCACGAGCTAGCGCCTATCGTAAGTGGAATTGTCTCTTTGTATGCTTCAATAGTGTAATATGACTTTGTACACTGGTCGGAACGGCACGCTTTTGCTAGGGTATTTCATAGCCTTAAATAAAAAAAAAATTATGCAAGTCTGCAGTGGCCAAATGGTTTCCGTTTCGCTTTGCGTTCTGATAGCCGGCGTGTACCAATGAATCTTTCTCTTAATTTCTCAAGTACATTGATATTCACATCACTGGCTTTTCGGGAAAGGAAAACATGGTGAAGTAAAACACATATGTACTTCAAAACAAGACTTCAGTATGTGATGTCCACAGTCCACACTGGGCCCGCATACACTATGACTTAAATTGCCTTCACCCAACTCCAACAGTGAGGACTTATGAGGCTGATAAGGTAAGGTATTTTTAAAAATAATCACAATTTATTTGTACCACGATATGGTAGGTTCTGATGGCTTTCCAAAACTCGACCAGAATGGTCATTGTTCTTTATACCTTCAAGAAATGTTACGGTTAGGTATCTTTATAATACTAACACAACGAAAAACCTATTTGGTTTCACTCATATTAGCGACACGCAACATCCCCATCCTTCTAAATTTAGATTTTATTGCAGTTTTCTTCTGGTCACGTTTTTCTACTTTCATCAATTTAACGTCTTGTGGTTTTTTAAACAAATCGTCATCACTTTTTGGAGAATCACTTTTGCTAAGTGTAGCGGGAGCATCAGTCGAAACTTTCTTGACAGATAAATTTGGTAGCCCACGTATTTTATTAACAATGTCTTCCGCATCACCCTTTTCTTCAGTTTTACCCTTATTTGATGAAATTTTTGCTGTATCCTTAATGTCTATACTATCATTGTTAAGTTTTGAATTCTGAGACGATGTTGCTGTAATTATCTCAGTTTCTGTTCCATTATCAAACTCTCTTTTATCATAATTTTTCTTGTATGCATCTATAATCTCAATTTCGATATATTGATTATCACTTCCTGCAGTCATTAACACTGGAAGTGATTCTATATCGATTTTACTTAGCACTTCATTTTCAATAGTTTTTTCAGTGTTATCCTTATTGTTTTCGTGTATTTGTTCAGATTCTGATTGTTCTGGTTGTATATCTGCTTCATCATCCGTTATTGGATCAACATCATCATAATATGACATGGGTAAATCCTCACAGTCATCACTATCGGAATCGTCAGAAACTTTCTTAGATCTTTTCTTTCTGGGACTGCGTGCGTTGGATATTTTCCTTTTTCTTGGGGAACCCGATGTCAGTGGTTTATTAGGACTACTACTTTTTACTTTACCGCCTCCTTTTTTAAATTCTGAAGGTTTTTTACGTATACCTTTTGTTGGTTTTTTCCTGTAAAATTACAATAATTTTAGCTGTTCACAGATTTAATAAATTGTTTTTTATGTTATAACATCAAAATTGAGATAGTTCCCAAACAAACTTTAAATAATTTATTTGAAAGCTTTACAGCAGGTTACAGATTCTTTACTCTTTTTGGCTAGTGCAAAATAAGTCAAGATAAAAGATGGTAGGTCTTTTTATTGTTAGAAGTCTTTAAATAGAATTTTTTAATAGAAATAGTATTTTCTTAATTTTTATCACAAGCCCAAAATAAAGCAGTATCAAATAAAAAAAAAAAACTCTTTTAAAATATGCAAATTACAGCTTTCCGTATATGTTCTAGAAGTTATATGAAACGCTAAGTTGAAACTATTTCGAACTCCTTCAGGCCGTTAAAAATTCAAACGAAATTTTCAAATGATAGGTTTAGCGGAAATTATTCGCTGTGACAGAAAAACTAAATTTACGAAAGTGATACCATGATCTATTTTTAGGATTGCCAATTTCATAGCCAATGACCCTTATAATTTCGTTAGTCAGTCTGCCGTCCGTCACGTTTGTTATGATTATGTCCATCGATTAAGATGAAACTTGACGACCTGGTTTACAACTGACATTGTAACTGACTACTTTTAACAAAAAATGTTTTGAACAAAATATGTTCACAGGTTTTTAGATATCCGCAATATTTCTCATTCTATGCATCCCTAAGTTATTGCGTGTACGACACGTACTTGGCGAGATTTAACCATTTTTGTACAAAATCCTGAATATATAACGATTCTAAATATGTATTTGCGTCCGTCTAATCTTTCAAAATCCTTACGTGTCCTGTATTCCAGTGAGATGCTTGACTTGGTCAACTGATCCTTTCATGGCCTTTGCTTTGATCGACTGAACTAAGTTCGATCGCTCTAAAGCTGGCCCATCTGTTGGGTTGTCATCTTCGTGTGGCGTTTGTGGAGAATCTTCCATTGCGTACACTCCACTGATAACTCGCTTTAGTGACGACTCTAGTTCTTGTGGCAGCTTCTCGTCAGTGTAGGTCAAACATTTGTCTGCTGAGGCATTACCTAAATCATTCGGTCATTGAAAAAACATAACAAAGGAAAACTTATACTGCTAAATAATTTGGATAAAATATCTATATATATCTAGGGTAGGGTTGCCCATAACCAAATGTGGCCCGCCAATTTGTTTAAATTCAACCACCACCAGGTTTTTTTTTTTATCTTCTAAAAAGAAATTTTAGCCTTGGTATTCAATACGATTTTTATCTATATACATAGACAAAATATCACATAAATTTGCAAGTGAATTCAAATTAAATTAAACGGACATAAATTGTAGGTTGCTTAAATATTGTATCAAGCTGTGGCTAAAAAATTAACAGTGACGTCTAAAGGTAAAATTTAAATGCCATCTATTGGTACCCAAATCACCGCAATGTACCTATGTTCTGCTATTATTACTAGTTTAGGTGAGAGTTTTTTTCTCTTTTTTAGGTTCAGGTTGTTTAGGTTTTAGGTTAGATTAGGTATTAGAAAACTTTCGCGGTTATTATCAACATATTATATGTTTTGGGCTAATCACTATTGGATTTATTGAGTTCCCGATATCTTTTCACAGTTGCATGCGCCATCTTGCCCATAAACTTGGTGAAATATTCAATAAATATTCGATAAAAATCGTGTTCACTCCTTTCAGAAAAATTGCACTGTATTTACGTTCGCCAAAAAATGATTTTCCTTTTGAGAAGCTCGGTGTTTATAAAGTTGACTGCAATTGTGGCTTATGGGACATAAGACTAACGAAAAGAACGATCGTGTCGGGTTAGTGGGCATATTCTTCAAAAATAGTGATACCTACTCAAAGGAGTCAAGTGCTGAACATTTGCTACATTCAGGGAGCTTATTGGGAACAGTCTGGAGCTATTCGCACTCTGGAATTAGTGAGTAAGATGTATTGAAGTCTGACTTACCTTTCGAAACCCGTGAATGTACTTGCATACATTTTTCTTCCGAATTCCAGAGTCTGAATAGCTCGAGACTGTTCCCAATAACTTTCCTGGGCCTAACCATTGGATATAACTACACCAATCTAAATTGCTTTTGACAGAGCCCCGATATACACTACAATTGGAAGAAGAAATTTTGTCATGGTTTAAATTGTCAAGTACGTGGAATCTGGTGAATAGATTATGCAAAAAACGTTAACAGTATGAAATTAGACTAGTGACACCAGTTCAGTGTAGTGTGTCGAGTTTGTGACGAGTTACAGTGTGGACTGGACAATAGTAGTGAACCGCCTATGACAACCCCGCAACAAGACTATGCAGCGGGAAGCAGTCGTTAAAAAGCGAGGGTAGTAAGAAATTACTGACCCTCCAAAATTAAAAAATCCAATATCTCCTTGATTGATAATTCGGCTACTCGGTCACTTTACCGGTCACCCTTTTTTATTTTCGCAAAACTATACAAGGTTTTGAGTTGCCAAACATAAACTTTTACTTTCTACTTCAGAGAGGAGGTGTGTATATATTATAATTAAGTTTACATATATATAATAGTTTAATATTACAAAAAATAATAGAAACATTTTTCAATTAGCCACAGTATGATCTTGAAATCGAATTTTACGAACTAATTTTTTTAAGGTTACTTGGCAAAAAACAGTACTCTTGCTGACAACCGGCCACGACGCCTTCCCGCAATGTACTGGCTGCGCTTACGTCGTTGACCCTATCTTAAGGAGTACGTTGAGTTCAAAATCGAAACAAAATATTTAAACCGGCTGAGCTATTAAGCTGTAACTACTTCTCTCCGTTACAACTAGCCCCTCTCTCCCCTACCTATATATTTTATGCATTTTCTCCAAGTTATTTATTATATTTCCGATCGATATCCTTTCCGCCTTTTGATGTCCTTAATAGTGTCTAGTTTTAGAGTTTCCCCGCTATAGCACGCGTTGTCCTATATACATAACCAGATTTTGCCAGCGGCTCCGTCCGCCCTAAATTTGGGTATCGGCAAAGGCCTTTACGTTAACTCCTTGATTATAATAAAGAAGTTTGTAATAGCAAGCTATAGCGGCAGCTATAGTTCGTTCTATTAGGTACTCCCGCAAGAGCTTTTGAATTTTCCGGGGTAAAGATTCCGGAGGAAAGATTGAGTAACAAACATCCAAACTATATTAGTAGGAAGGATTAATAAGGTAATTAGTCTTTAGCCAGCGGCTCCGCCCGCCCTAAATTTGGTTATCGGCGATTTCATTTCTACGTTAACTGCTTAATTATACTAATGAAGTTTGCTACGGCAAGTTATAGTTCTTTCAATCTCAGTTATAGTTATTCCCGCGGGATCTTTTGATTTCAAGATAAAAACTATCCCATGTCCTTCCCTGGGAATTAAACTATTTCCACACCACATTTCATCTAAATCGGTTCAACGGTTTCAGCGTAAAGAAGTAATAGACTGACAGAGTTACTTTCGCATTTATGAGGATAAATATAAAAGAAATTAAATATAATTAAACAAATTAATTTTGCAATATTGTAGTTTTCTCCTAAAATACGTAGTTTTAAAGTAGCTAAAATACGAAAAACTCAAAATATCACATATATTAGAATGTATACTATACCAGTTATTTCTGACTTTGCCTCCGAGTATCGCTGACTGAAGTTAATCATGTCCCTGATAAGATCCAGCTCTGTGTTCTGACGATAGAAGACCCCTTTCGGTCTCACCCCTTGGTGATCCAAGCCTGTGTAACCTGCATAATTTTATAAATAACATTATTATATCTTCATATTTTTTTAATTTTTAGGGTTTCGTACACAAAGGGTAAAAATACAGGACCCTATTACTAAGACTGCTGTCCGTCCGTCTGTCCGTCTGGACTCACCAGGCTGTATCTCATGAACCGTCATAGTTAAACAGTTGAAATTTTTACAGAAGATCTATTTCTGTTGCCGCTATAACAGCAAATACTAAAAAATAGAATGCAATAAATATTTAAGGGGGCTCGCAAACAACAAACGTGATTTTTTAGCTCGTTTTTGCTCGATATTGATAACGGCAACAGGTAGACGCTTGGAATATTCACAGAATATTTAGTTATATATTCAGTTTAAAAATAAATAATTTAATTAAAATAAAACAAATATTTAAGGGACATTCAACGAACGTGATTTTTTGCCGTTTTTATAGATCGAAATATAATACGAAACTCGGACTTGGCCGATTTTTGTTATATTTATATGGGTCTTTAACAATTATAGGGTAAGATACTTTAAGTTAAACATGTTGTGGCAGGCTGTAACTAAGGTAACACATTTACAAAGTGTTATCAGTTTTAATTATTAATAATATATAGTGTATGTATGTCTTTGTGGTTGTCCTAAATAAATAAATAATTTGAAATGGATTATTTTTATTTTTATATATTACACTAGCTTGTTTCTCGCGGTGCTAGCCGCGCGATTTTACATTCCCCGTCATATTAAGCGATGGACGATAGAAACTACCTTCTCCTAATTTAACCTGATGATTTAGGATTATTTTCTGTAACACGTCATTCGCTATTTGCAAACTAAGAGTTTATATACCAATTTTGCATGAATTTATTTACGAAGGTAACTGAATTCTTATACAAAGTTCTGCAACACCTATTTTACCATCTAGAAGATGATTTTCCAAAAACAAGTAAACAAGTCATTCTAAAAACTTATGAAACAATTTTCGTTCATACTATTTATAAAGCCCTGTTATCGCGATATTTTTCAGATTTTTAAATCAAGCGGTTTAGAAATTGGAGGGTAACCAATAGCTCGCAACATATAAATTTTAGATAAAAAGTTTCTTAAGAACCTTATGCTTTGCATTTTGAAAGCCCTATCTAATGATACCCCACATGATGGGATGCACGAAATAACAAAAATATCCCTTGGTTCAATGTATACATACATGCCCCTAGTATTTTTTTCAGTTTTCATAACATATTTGTATGGCTGTTGTGCAAAAGACATCTTTCATTAGAAATTATAAGGCTGTGACATACGGACGGACGGACGTGACGAATTTAAGTGTTTTTCGCAAAATTTTTAGTGGATCTTCACGTCATAAAAGAAACCTATGGTTAAAGTTTCATGTTTCTAGCTTCAGTTTTTTTGGCTCGGCGATAATGAGTCAGTCTTACCATGTTTTTTTATTATATTATTATTATTTTTATTAAATCTCAATCGCTTGCTGCCCAAAAAAGTTTCCATAGATTTTTCTTATAAAATACTTTTACAATAATGTAAAAAATATACCATTAAAATATTTCCTAAATGCCATCTCGAGTCCTCGTGGCCGATCTACAAAGCTGTACACGCATGGCCCCTCAATGAGGACCGAGCCCAGCACCCGGAGGACATCGAAACGCCGCTCTCTTCGTGCTACCGTTTCTATCCTGCTTATTGCCGGCAGATCGTCAGGGGTTATACGCAACGATGCAAAACCTGCATAGGGCTGAAGATTCAAAAGGGCATATACGAGGAATAGACCTGCAATGTTGTCCTGAAAACATAAAGAAAAGTGTTAAAAAGTATTGTCATGTTATGTTAGGCATAGTTTATATGCAGTTAATGAAGTTTTACAATTATAGATTCTGTAGAATGTAGACACATAACTATCTATTTAAAAAAAAAAAAAAAAAAGTGTGTGAAGTCATGAAAAAGAGATCCCAGTAAAAGAATAAAGAAAAGTATTTGACACCTGTATTTTTCCTTGTCTCACGTAGAGATGCCAAACTTCGGCACTTGCAGAAAAAATGAACATTAAACTAGTGCGATAGATTAATCTTTTGTACCCCAGATTTAGCTTCAAAACTTTCATGGCAGGTCCTCGCCAATACATATGGCAGTAGACACTATCCAATTTTCCTAGAAACTCTTTGCCATTCCGCTAAGGGTAGTTACTACAAAAAGCCTCTTTAAAAGTATAATATTAATAACCCTGATTAGGAGAAATTTAGAAATCACCAAAATTCTGAACTTCTGAACTTTTGAATGCTCAGAGGCTTTAGTTAAAGTTATAATAAATAGTGCAGATAAAACATTTCCCCTCAAAAACTCTTATAGAACCAAAATTCCATCCCCCCCTTGGTGGGATCATGATTGCACTACGGCAATAAAAAATCGGAAGAAAGCTAAAGTCACCTATAACAAGAATATGAGTGATGAAAATTTTACTACCCTTTCCCGAATTATGAAAGAGACGAAAAAAATTCTTAAATCTAAAAAACAATCAGGATGGAAAACATTTTGTGAGTCCATTTCACCTCAAACAACCTCATCTACCGATTGGAAAAATATAAGAAAATTCAGAAATTCACAGACGCCTAAATCTTCATTTGTAGTTCCCTGTCAAAATTGGGCTGATAACTTCATGGATAAACTAGCTCCTCCAACATGTCCTCAACTGCAAGAGCTACCTCAAAAGTTCTTAGATGAGTATCATAAAGATACTATAAATTCTCTATAGAAGAACTAAAAGATGTCTTAAAATCGACTAAAGACTCTTCCCCAGGTCTAGACGGAATCACAGATTCCTTTTTAGCTTATTCCAGTGAGGCCATTCAATTGTATTATCTTGAGTAAGTAAATGCGATTTTTGATTCAGGTTATGTTCCCAACACTTGGAAATCTCAAACAATGAAATCGATTCTTATCGCCCGATTGCTCTTTCTACTGTTCTTGCAAAAATCGTAGAACATTTTGTGAAAAATAGATTTGACTGGTTTATTGAAAATAACGAAAGCCTAGCTAAAAGTCAGTTTGGCTTTAGAAAAGCCAAAAGTACATTAGAAAATCTATCCATTTTCACAACAGACGTCAGTTTGGCATTTAGTAAAAATGATTATACGGTAGTTACCTCTTTTGATATCTCATCTGCTTACGATAATGTCCAGATTCCAATTTTAGTTAGTAAACTTTTTTTTAGTAAACTCCAAAGAAATTTATTAATTTCTTCTCTAATATATTATGTGAAAGAACTATTTACTCAAAAACTGATAATGAACAAATTAATAATCAAGGATTGTGTATAAAGGACTTCCTCAAGGCTCAGTTATTCGTCCAATTTTATTTAACGTTTATACTTACGATCTGCACCTTTCTATTGGTCCACAAAGTAATATGTTGCAATACGCTGATGATATTCACGTCTATTCTTCTAACAATAATATAATTTTAATGGTAGATTCCATTGACTAATCTCTTTTCACTCTAAACAGTTGGCTTCAAAAATCTGGCTTAGAACTTTCCCCTATTAAAAGCTCGTGTGAAGTTTGTAGCAGGAAACGAAATATCCCTAGTATCAATATTAAAATTAACGGAATTTAACTTGTAGTGAAAAAAAAGTATTAAATTCCTTGGCTTGAATTTTGACTCTAAACTATCAGGAATCCCTCATTGTGATTACATCATTTCAAAGTGCGAAAGAAATATTAATATTCTTCGATGCTTATCTGGCTGTAGGTGGGGCTCACACCCTTACTCCTTAAAATTATTGTATAACTATATCATCAGGAGTATTTTAGATTATGAGACATTTTTGTTACAACCTATGAACAAAAATTCTGGTAACAAACTCGACAAAATACAATCAAAAGCTTTTTAAGAATTATTGACGAAAAATGGAATGGATGGTCACATATTTTTTCAGATGCTTCAAAATTAGATCCATTAGGTTGTGTGGGAATAGGTATTTTTGAATGTATTGGTATTCTAGAAGCCATAAAATACTTGATGTTATTTCGCCTAAAAAAAACGTTAGTTTTTTCAGACTCCCTAAGTAGCCTCCAGCTAATAATTAAAGATAACTTTTCGTCTAAAGTTCATAACCCTATTATTTACAAAATAAAAGAACTTTTGTTTCAATGTTCCAAGCAGGGTTTATTAGTATGGATTCCAAGTCATTCAGGAATTTTTGGCAATGAGAAAGCGGATCAAGTGGCCAAAGAAGCTATCTTGACACATTTAAATTGTACACTCATAATTTAATAAACCACCCAAAAACAACTTTACATTCTGATTGGTCCAAGTATTGAAAGGAAAGAAGTCAGAAAGATAATGACTCATAATTGAAAATTTAAACAGAGATTCCTTTGAAACCGTGGTTTTTTTAGTATAAATTTAGCAAGCCATTTGCCATAACATCAATTTTATTCCGCATGCGATTTGGATTCTGCTGTACCCCGGTTTTCCTTAAAAAAAAATTAGAATAACTCTCTATGTGAGTGAGGTGCAGAAGATGGTGACCTTAACCATATTTTATTTTGTTGTCCTCTATATAATAAATCATCTGTAACTCATTGTCGAAATTCATCCCTTTACCCTCTAATGGTAATTGTATCAAGTCCAATTTATATTCAGACGTACTACACATACTTTCTAAATTCATTCATGAGAATAATATTTAATTGTAAGTCGAATCATATTTTGTTTTGATGCTTATTCATTCCTGAAATATGTTTTTCTGATGCTATTCGTTTTTTAAAAATGCCCCGATGATGCGAATCTGACACCGACATTAGAACTGTTTCCGGCTAAATAATAAATTATTAAAGCCATAAAAATAAATAAATAAAGAGTATGCCAAAATTCGATGGAAAGAAGTGTAACCGGAGTTAAACTAAGAGACATGGTAAAATTACATACCATAAAAAGTAAAACGAAATTCAAAGACACCGAGAAAACTATTAGAACACTGAAATGGAAATGGACGGGCCACATGATGATAGAGGAAACTTCCAAGTTAACAAAAACAGTTACGGAGTGGTACCCCCCGAGGATACAAGAGGAAAAGAGAAGGCAAATTATAAGATGGGAGGATGATATAAAAAGAACAGTTGGAAAAATGTGGTCACGCGTAGCAAGGAGCAGGATTGAGTGGAGGAGGCTTTTGTCAAAAGACAAACTGCTGACAAACAAAGGGAAGTTGGAGAAAAAAAACAATAGTTACTGCATAAATTTTAATTAACCTTAAACGGCTATCTAATGTTAATATGATAACAGTAATAAAGTCTATATTATTATTAATATGAAAAAAAAAGTGTTTTCCTAAATTTTTTTGTGATACCTTGTTAACGTAACCGAAAAGCCAGTGATAAGAACGAACAATGTACTTGAGAAATTAAGAAAAACTTAATGGTTAATGGTACCCGCGGTGCTTCTACCTCCGCCTCTTAGAACACGATTCGAAATTGAAACCCCTAGACCACCACCGCACTGGCTGCGGCTCCAGATACCCTGATAACAATGTTTAGGCAATAGTTTAGTCATGCAATTTTTTCCCTAACCCTTAGTAAATTTCCCTGACAATTCCTTGAATTTATCTGAATTCGCAAAATTTCCTGAGTTTTTTTGGTTTTCCAGAAAGTGGCCAGCATGTACATATTAGTATATAGATAAAACATACCTCATAGTTACTTGTGTTTGCAACCATGTAACGTTTAGCTATTTGAAGAAATTCTTCAGACATTTCAGCAACTTCAGCATGTGTTCCTCTGTGTCTGAAACATTATATGCATTGGTAAAAGGATAATTTGATTTAAATGAACAGTAATAAAACCAATTTAAAGTTTGCATATCATTGATGGCAAGTAATATTGCTTTTCATTTACAGCATAAATGTTTTCATAGTATAATACAAAGAAAATAAAATTAAGGATAGTTTATGATAGACTCAATTAAAGCCACCACAAGGCTACCTCAAGATATGTACTAAGAAACCACCCGCCCTAAATTTTGTTTTCCGTGTAGAATTTCAATGACAACTCCTCAATTATAGAAAAGGAAACAACTCACACTTGACATTTTCAAGTAGCCTTTTTCAGGACTTAAACTATCTTGATGCCAACTTTCATCTTGATCGGTATAGCAGTTTAAGCGTGAAGAGGTAACAGATAGACATTTAGTTCTGCGTTTATAATATTAGTATGGATTTACAGCTAGATGGAAAAAGATCTATTCTTTTGTCATCCAGTGTGGTATGGTACTGGATCTAGATTAGATTGATTGACCTACTTTGCTAATATAAATTTTATATTGATCCATCCTAAATAAAAAAAAAAGGACAACTTAAGTACTTACTAATAAATTAACAACTTACACTGGAACAAAGCTCTCAATGAGGGGTGCTGCCATTTAAGAGGAAATATCCCACTGTTGACATGCTTAGACGGGTGCTATACAAATATGAAAACTAATTTAAAAAAAACAAAAGATACAGACACAGAATAATTCATTACCTTCAAGGTGAAGTAATTTTTGTTAAATTTTGTTAAGATTTGGAAAAGGAAAGTGGGGAATACGATACCCCCGTATTTTGATGATTACGACAGCCCGAGGCGCAGTTTTCCATATCGCACATCCGTATTTTGGACCGGGTCCTAGTGCGACAGCAAGTGTTTTTTAAATACCTATATCTGTATTGGCTAGGTTGGGATGTTTCCTCTTAAGTATACAAAATATAAAAGTATACAGTAAAATGGAAACAAATAAATACTTACTACTGTTACTGCTGCTGTTACTTTTTATTTTAATTGTTTATTATTACTATTCCTTATTGTACTTATTATTGACATAAATTGATAATGCTTGACGCAAATAAAAAAATAAACAAATATAGATTATTATAAAAAAATTGCATGCTAGAGTATGGCTGAACATTGGACATCTTCTTTGCAAATAAATAAATATTCTATTCTATAATTATTGCCAAAAAAACAGTGATGAATAAAAAACACCTGTTTTGACAAATTTTGTAAATATGCAGTCTGATTTACTGTCATTGTTACAGTCTCATTGTTGTACATTGATTAAGTAATATAAATTCACTTATACAAAAAGTCGAATTTCAAATCTTTGCGAAGTACATATTTTGCAAACCAGTAGTAAGCATAAGCTTTCTTTATGTAAACAGAGGTATGTGCTCATGTAGTGGCAAATGGTAATAGGCCCAACGGAATTGTGTCCCTTTACTGCAAATTTTTTGCTGGTGACTTCAAAGCGAAGAAAAGCAGGTACTAAGTGTCTGCAGACCAACAAAATTGTGCTCAATGCTTACACAAATTTGAATTTTTGTAGGACTAAATTGTATCTTGAATAATGATATAAAATAATTAAATTTCTAAATAGCAGGTATTTAATTCCAGTATAAACTTTTTTATTCTTTAGAGGAACTGCTAATAAGACACCTGCACCATACAACTATAAACTTTTATAAAAGAAAGCATATCCATGTGAGATATTTATATCTGAATTATGCTATAATAACTTTAGTCCAATTTTTGATATATTTATTAAAGGATACCAAGAAGTAAGCTTCACTGGTTTACACACCTTATTTGTACCTACCTACATTATTTTTAACTTACATATCACTTAACACTCATTGCTGTCATACCTAGACTCACCTGTTTTCACTAGACACTTAGTCTACACATCCAATCATAATATTTTTGTCAATATAGTAACTTGTATACCTACCTATATTTATTTAATTTTCACTTAAAGAAAGCCAGTCTCTTGTTTGTGTGTCACTAATAAGGGTTATAGATGAAAAACCAGTGCCACAGTTTAGTGTGGCATTTATGCTGAGCTGAGACCCATTTCACAATGCACAGTAACACTGAACTGTATCTAATAAATAGCTAATTTTGTTAGTATTAAATAATAATAATAAGTTTTTGTCTGGCTGCTGTGAATCGTCAAATAAAGGTTTTATTATTATTAATGAATATACTCACTTATACAAAGAGTAAAATTTCATGTCCTTCCATATTTCTGCAAAGTAGAAATATGTGAGGGTTGATGCTTTAGAGCATCGGTGCAACAGTTCATCACAGTCATCAGCAAAACCATCCACAACATACATTTGAGACATTTGCAGGCCATAACTGTATCCTAAAATTCCAAATCATATTACTATGCAGTGCCTCCTTGACCTTAGCAGGCACCCTCACCTCTTCTGAAGGGTTTGTAGGGTAACCTAGGGTTTCCAGGTCCAAAAATTGAAAAACCTGATTATCTTTTATTTATCCAGACATTTTGCCCTAAAAGTCTTTCTAAACCTATTTTAAACCCAAATAATGTTAGTTGGATTTAAGTATTATTTATTAATGAAATTGAGGTCAGTATTGCAAGATCAACCTTAAGCCTAATAACTATAATTAATATAGCAATTTAATGTGTATCAAAAGCGAAAGACACACCAATAGCTTGTAACGGGCCTTAGTTGTACGTTATTAATTTCATTGCTAAAAAGCCTAACTAAATCTGGACACGTTGGACGTGTTTATGTTTGGTTGGACAGGACCGGGTAAAGCCGAACATTTGGCGTCTCTACCCCAACCCTAACTTTCTGTCAGCTTTGTCCAAAATCTGTTTGATAATTTGCTAAATTAAATTACGGAAATGACAAATCTTTTCAATATAGTATAGATTTGTTATGAATAGCTCAGGGTTACATCCTATGTCGCTGCGTAGAGCTAGTTATTGTATTTTAAAAGCCGGCAAGTTATATTGAAATAGAGGAATTAGGAAAACACTACTTACGAGGCATGATTGAAAAATATAGCAAAATAATGATTATTATTAATGTAAATCAGGCAGCTTTTCATGTGCAATCATTCTCCTAAATTATTCGAATTTACAAAATTCATAACTATTTTATTTATTATAAGTACCTAATAAAACAGAAACTGACTGAGAAACAATAATAATAATATACGAAAACCAACCAATGTTGCCAACTGGGACCTTTATTTTTCCTTTTGGTATAATTATAATACGTTTTGTGAGTTGCTATTATAGATTTCCATACTTGGTTATCCAAAAAAGTAGCTAAAAGTTAGGTAGCTAGTGTTCCCACAGCCCATAGATATTATAACGAATACATTGGATGTAAGTAAGGTGTTTCGAAAAAGCTTATATCAATATTTATAAGCTTCTTGGGTGTTTCTAGTATGTAGGTAAACGATTAATAAAATATAACTACTACTACAAAAAAAGTTTTTTTGTTCAAATATTTTAAAGCAAGCGGTCAATTCTTCTAAACTGATCTTCTTATTTCTAGGCTAAATAAACAAAACATATTAAACTTTTTACAACAAATGTGATTAACGCTGAGCTGAGCTCGTTCAATAAAAGAATTTACAATAAAATTCTAAGTTTAAGTCTAAGTTAAAAGTAGCAATAAAAAATAAATTTAATTATTTTTTTTAAATGATTCACAAAATGTAGAATTTACTACTTATTTTAATTGGTGGTAGATGTCCCGACAAAACGAGACGGTGCCGGTTTTTGCCCGGCTATGGGAATACGCTTTTTTTTATGTTGAGTGAAGTGTGTACCTTTCGTAACGTAAATTCATTCTACACACGTGTGATAATTGTCGCGTTTTAAACAGCGTATTAGTTCCACCCTTGAAATGTTTTCAGTGACAAGTGGCTATTGAAAAGTAAATGTTTCTAGATAAAGTAGAAGTAGCTAAACAATTTAGCTACAAGTTTCAGTAATTTGTAGCTGTCCAACGCCAAAAAATAGCTTAATCTAGTTACAAAAAAAACATCCTTATTTATTTTGGAATTCGGAATTTTGTATGTCAAGATCCTAAAATATTAAAACATCCTCGTTGTAATATATCCTTATGTCATAACAACTGCGCAGCACAGATAATAGTAGTAATGAGTATCGAAGTTTATAATAGCCTTCCGAAATCTATAAGAGTGCTGACTGTAACTCATTGAAAAAAGTTTTTATAGTTTGCACGACTTTTTTAAATTTTCAAGGTATTAAGTATAATAATATATTTGTTAAATTTTTAATTTTTTTTTATTCTTTGACATAATTTATAGATCATATAAAATATTAAATAGCAATGGCTGGTTTTTATTATTTTGCGCATTTGACATTTTGTTCTATACATTTAGGTTTAATGTTAAAACAATCTATTAGTTTGTTTTAGTAATTGGTACATATTATTTGATTATGTGGACACATTGACATGAAACGTAATTATTATTAAATACATATATTATTACGTTCATTTGACATTTGGTTATACCTACTACTTAATTTAATTTGATATTTTTTATTGATGTAGCATTAGAATTAAATTCTTAATTTTCATTGTTTTATTACATTTTATTAATAGAATTATTAATTGTTACAATTTATAAATTTTATTGTAAAAATTATCTCAAATCCGATTTATGTTTAGTACGACAATAGACTGGCCCCCGAACCTCTTTCATGTTGATACCATCTCTATTATCAGTATATACCTAGGCCGTAATGATTTAAATATTTTTATTGTGAATCAACTATAATACTTGATTAGTAAAGTTACCTAATAGACTTAAATTAGATACCCAAAATCTGGTATAAATATTCTCGCTGGCAACAGTAATGAAAACAAATTGTCTTTCTTCCGTTTATTGTTTCGAATAGGTCAGGAATCAAGATGCTTATTTATTGATTATAATATAAGCTTCTTGTCGGGAATTTAGCCAAACAGCAACAAACAAATATTTCATCCATGAACACAAAATTACTAAAATATACAACAAAAAACCGCAAATTTACCGGGAATTGCCGTAAATGGATAAAATGTGCAATAAAACAATTAGGTATCCGTTTAGAAAATTTAAATTATTATAAAAAATAACTAGGTAGGGTCCCGTAGTCAACTGCCAAAACTATTAAATTATTATCCATCCGTCCTTTTGTCTATATGCCTTGTAATTCCGTCTTTTTTATATAACACTAGTCAACAAAATAAAACTTTTTTTGTGTCTGTTATTTAATGACTATATTCTTATGTTTTACATTGAAAAATAACCGAAAACTCAATTTATAGAAAATAAGGTTTGATTTTGAATTTTATAATGTGATGAAAATAATACACGATTTTGCCAAATGCTTAGAGGTACCTTTTTAAAAAAGCAAACTTTATGAGATAAAAATATTATTTCTTTTATAAATTAGGTATAAGAAATCGAAATCGGGTACACAGAACTCAGGCACAAAATTCGTGTTATGTAATCTGTTCACATATTTTTCTATCTTTACGGTTTTTACGCTATGCCTATATCTAAACATAGTATAAAACAAAGTTACGCAACGGATTATAATGCGGTTTTCATCGATAGATAGCACAGAGTACATTATATATACTATAGATAGCATGGAGAATAGAAGGGGAGCGGACTAGCGGAGATGGCTCAACGTACATTCCATATAAAAACAGTGTCGCCAAAAAGCGGGGCGCGAGGAACGAAGTGACTGCAAGCACCGCCTTAAATCTCAAATACCATCTGGCGGTCTTAGTTATTACTAAAAAAAATCTCTCAATTATTTGCAACTTAATTTAACTACTGCCTACAAGAGGCGCTTTTATTTTAGCAATTTCTGAACCGGACTGAAGGAATGTCCACTGAACCGCACATAGCTCGAGTGAACGATTGTTTATTTTCGTATTACGCACGCGCGAAGCTCGTTTTGTTCTATTTGATCGCGATCGATTGCGCTGTCTACAGCGTTCGGCGATCGACTGGTCGATCCTTATCGACTTGTTGGCCACGACTAATCTATAAAATTGAAAGTGTGCATTACCCTGGCAGGAGTCATATGTTTTCCATAGTTTTGTGATTTTGAATTGTTTAATATCAATGCTTCAGCCGTTATACGCCCCACTGCAGGGGTACAGGCCTCTCCTTAATAAAGGAGGCTTAGGCCATAGTCCACCACGCTGGCCTGGTGCTGTTTAGCATGTATATCATTATGAGGCAGAATTTTAGCAACACATATGGAAAAATAGAATAAAAGAATAGAAAGACATATGATACTATTTACCCCGATCAAGAGTTCCCACGGGTTTTTTTTAAGAGATTGACTCTTTTGCCTAGCAAAGGAGCGTCAAATTTAGTTGAAATTTGGCACAGGAATGGTTAAAGAGACGATGTAGGACATAGGCTTTGTTTATCCCAAAAAAATCAAAAACTAATTCACGCGGACAAATTATAACTAAGCTTGCAATATATAAGCAAACTTCCTTATTTATACTACTTACATATACATCCTAACGGTATATTGTATATATACCGCGACCCAAATTTGGGTAGCGACCCGAGGCTTAGAACCCCTGCTTAATATATTAATTAGTTTTGCTACCAGTCAACAGATGGCGCATAAGTAATCAAAAATTATGTTCTTTCGCATTATCAATCAATCTATTGTAGTTAGTTGAATTCAACGTAATAAACTGCAATGAAAAATTATGTGTACACTAAAGATAATAACTGTTTAAATAATAAATAACATTTAAAATTCACCACCGCGAAGTCAAACAACGAGTAGTAAAATTAAACATGTACCTATATAATGTATCTACACGCCGCTAGATGTCGTACAGATTAATATCACAATACATTTAACAACCAAAACCATAAATAAATTAATTTAAGTCATACATGTGAAAAGTTACACCATCAGCTTGCTTAGTTTTTGTTCCCGAGTAATTCGCCCAACCTACAACAGCACATTTCATTTTTCCGATAGCAAACTGGAATAAAAACTTATATTAGAAAGTACCGACTTAGACAATGCTATCCTCAGAACTGCGACTTTTGGCCCCGCCATGTAATGACGTCAGTGCTCACTTTGTGGCACGTAGGCCTACTTGCTTGAGGCATCTCCGCTCCCCTTCTATTCTCCATGATACATAGAGTGATTCAAGAAGATGATTTGTACGGTGTTGTAGTTTATCGACATAAACATACCAGGTTCCATATATTTCTAATAGATGGTGGTGTAAGTTAGTTTATCTACATAAACATGTCCGGGTTCCATAAATTTCTAACAGATGGCGGTGTAAGTTAGTTTATCTACATAAACATGTCCGGGTTCCTTACATTTCTAACAGCTGGCGGTGTAAGTTCGTTTAGGGACATAAACATATCCGGGTTGCAAACATTTCTAACAGACGGCGGTGTAAGTTAGTTTACCGACATAAGCATGTCCGGGTTACATACATTTCTAACAGACGGCAGTGTAAGTAAGTTTACCGACATAAGCATTTTCCAATCCATTATCTACAAAAACGAGCAAAAAAATCACGTGTGTTGTATGGGAGCCCCTTAAATATTTTTTTGTTTTTTAGTATTTGCTGTTATAGTGGCAACAGAAACACATCTTCTGTGAAAATTTCAACTGTCTAACTATAGCGGTTCATGAGATACAGCCTGGTGACAGACGGACGGACGGACGGACGGACGGACGGATGGACGGACGGACGGATAGCGAAGCCTTAGTAATAGGGTTCCTAATTGCCTTTCAGATACGGAACCCTTAAAACACCTAAAAATGTTATTTTTACAGCATAAAATGTTTTATTAGGCCGTAAAAAAAAACACCAGAAATACCTCGTCAGCCACTAAATGATTATCAGAAAATAACTAGATATTTGGTCAGCAAAATCACTTATTGTTTGGTCAGCAGAATTATCGGTTAGCGCGAGCATAAACTAAGTACATAAGTATTTTATATACAGAGGGCGTCTGAATTAAATTGCGCCTATGTAACTTGGTACTTTTTTTGATCGAAAAATCAAAATTAGTTTTACAGCGTACCAAAAATTGTTAAAATCCGAATAATGGTTTGCTGCTCTGTTACTAATATTGCTGCAGATATATTTAATTTCCGAAAACAACAAATTATAATGCTGCCCAATATGACATTACTTGCTGATCAATTTAGTTATTTTTGCTGACTACAAAAAGCAGCTCAATTCACTTTGTTTGCTGACAAAATATACTTTAGAGCTGAGCAAAACTTCTTTAATTAGCTGATTGTGTTTGACTAATTCCAAATGTTCTTCTACCATGTGTAAAGGGGTAGTTTGTGAGATTTGGATAATGTTAGGTCGTTTTGGCTCGTAATCGCTCCATTCATCATTTACCAATTTCATCACACACCCTCTGCTGTACATACTTCTGTCCCAAGGTGCGCCCACTTTACACGGCCTTTCATATGATATCATCTGGATAGGGGACATACTAAACCACGTTTGTCTAGACGCAGTTTCCTCACAAGAACACATGAGCAGTCATCGGTTCTACGATTAATGTGGACAGATCTTCGCCATTTCAGCCAGCTAATCCTATAGGCGTTAAAAGTTGACTTTAAAGTTTTTTTAAGGCTTTTCTGTCGGACTACCTGGACATTACGGATCAAATCTTTAAAGAAAACTACGAGTAGCTAGTTCCATAGCTCACCGGACAACTTTAAGCTTATGGACTAGCCCCAACGGCAGTATCAACGTCTCGACACCACATACATACTTGTCATTATGGGTAGGACGCTCTGATTGAAAACTGTAGTCAATCTGCTGCTACTGCGGTATAGATGTACTGCTATAGACAACAATTTTAAGCTGAGGAGTAACGTGGGTTATTTAGTATGAATTTCGTTTAATGTAAGTTCATCCCTAGGGTGATTCGTCAGGCACGAAAATACATTTAGAGTGTCAAGCATCAGTGAGACCAGATTTAGTAGGATTTTATTTTAATTTTAGCTATTATCTAATATTTATACAACTAAATATATGAAAGTGTAGGTATATCATTTCTATGTATGATAATAGGTAAATCTTATTCTGGTATATTTAGCATTTTTAAATTGAATATAAGTTAAATTAAATTGAAATCATGTTAAATCACGTTGCAAGCTTGAACTTTTGCAGTAATTCCGCCATTGCCATACAATAATATTGTCGTCGTATCGTCGGTAAATCGTATAGGTGTGAGATTGCACTCTCCGTTTACAGTTATGCCTTGTCCTTTCTAGTTACAAGTATTAAAGACATATTCAATGCGTTTGTGAAGTTTGATTTTTGCCACATGAAAACCACAGCTTCTAGGTTAAGTACCTATTTCTTATGAGGACAGATGACATGTGATAGTAAATAAATACGCTGAAATGTTGTTCAATAATTTATTAGGACAAGTAATAGGTAACCTTTTAGAATAGGTACATTAATAATTTTAACAATTCAATTGATTACACATTGTCATTTTAATTAGTTAGGTACATTCTTATCATTTCTAATCCAAATTGATCGCTTCCATCATTTAATCAAACCTGTCAAAGAATATCAGATAAAACATGGGACCAGCCCGACTATATACAATACATAATAGTAACACTACATACATGTAGAAGTTTCACCACACAAAGTCTTAGAAAAAATGCATTTACAAACTAAGTACTGGCCGTGCCCGGAACCTCTATTCGGGTTAAAATGGGTAGCACTGACAGTAGGACAGCAAATACAATTTTTTGCATGATGAAAGAGACAGCACGATACTTTACACTGTTAACGGTGAGTTCTCCAACACGGCTCAGTATTAACTTTCGTGATTTGTGCATATGGTGCATTATTTTTGTTAAATATAAATATAGTATGCATCTTAAAAGAACAATTTATATCATGAGTTACACAATTTTTTTATACATTATTAAATGTTAAGAAAAATAGTAGATTTTTTAATTTAAGAACTAATTTAAATAAATATATCTATACCGGTTCAAATGCTATTAGATAAATGTAATGCAGTGGAAGCACTGGGGACATCTAAATATAAAAATAACTAATTATAAACATTATAGCAACAACCTTTAAATACACGTTGTAAATAACATCAATTAAATGTGCTAAAGGAAGAGCGATAAAGTTATAGATTAAAGAAAGATATAGATTATAATTAATATATTGCCATAGAAAAGGAAGAATGGGTTTAAGGGTTACAACCTCCCCCTAAATTTGTAGGTAATATAGTATACTGGTCAAGTGCAGTGCAATATAATCTAAGGCTCTTTTTCCGAGGGGAGGCCTATGCCCCTGCAGTAAGGATATATATTATAGCTGAGATAAGTATATTAATAGTGTAGGTACCCCCCCCCCCCCCCCCCCTTCAAAAGACACAAGAACCCTACAGCATTTGTACCTTAATATAGATTCGTACAAAAATTACATTAAAACGTAGATATTTAGCTTGATTTAGATAAGATAATTTACACAGTAATAGGACTACATTCATATACAAGGAATAGATTGCTTTGGTCGATTTGTTTAATATATTTAGCTTCTTAGATGTTTTATAGTATTGAGTACATAGACTATCTACAAATTATTATTATTTTAACAATAGTCAGTTAAATAGTGAAACGTGAGAATAATTGATACCAGAAATAAAAAAGGCTTTAAGTGCCACTAAAGCCATTTTGTTGCAGTTGGTACTTTCCATGATATAAATATAAGTAAAATACTGCACCTGATAGTCTCTTCCGAGAGAAAAGAGTCATCTAACTAACACGTCCCAACTTCATCATCTGATATTGAGCGTGAGCAGAATATGCAACGCATATATTAATATAATGCAAACGCATTTGAAAAACATGACGATAAACAGTGACAGGCATGGTTAGTGACTTCAGCTTGTGTCACTTTCCAGAAGAGGAGCTTTGTTTTCCCTAGATCATTGGACATCAACAACATGCATTACTATGCAGATGACAGTACTGGACACGCTTAGTACACGGGTCGTGCAAACATCCCTCGTTTCGTTGTGGAGGAAAACCGCGGAGAACTTGTGTCTCAAATCGAGACCACACTGTTCAAGGTCTCTGACTGGGGACCGGAAAACTTGGTCCGATTCAACCCTACAAAGACACAAGTCTGTGCGTTCACTGCTAAGAAAACCCCATTCAGTGCGGTCTCACAATTCCAGAACACTTTCCTCTCTATCTCCAAGAGCATTGGGATCCTTGGTGTCGACATCTCTAGTGATGTTCAGTTTCGAGATCATTTGCAAGACAAGGTGAAGCTGGCGTCCAAAAAACTAGGTATACTCAACAGAGCGAGGCATTAATTCACGTCGGGGCAGAGATTGCTGGTTTACAAGTCGCAAGTTCGGCCCCGTATGGAGTACTGCTGCCATCTCTGGGCGGGTGCACCTGGATACCAGCTTGGCCCTTTTGACTTGGTTCAACGACTGGCTGTGAGAATTGTCGACGATCCCTAACTCACTTGCGGTATCGATCCCTTAAGACTGAGGAGAGACTTTGCCTCCCTGTGTGTGTTTTACCGCTTGGACAATGGGATGTGTTCTGAAAAATTGTTCGAAATTATGCTTACGGCTATTTTCTACTATCGCACCGCTCGCCATCGGCAGGGAATTCATATTACACTTTAGAACCAAAATGGTCGCGTACAATGCGGTTTCAGAAAAACTTCCTCCAGCGAACGCTTGGGTTTTGGAATGAGCTCGCTGCCAAGGCTTTCTCTAAGAACTACAGTTTGTGGTTCTTCAAGAAATAAGTTAGCGGATTTTTCAAATGTCGGCAACGCGCGAGTGATATCCCTGGTGTTACAAGCGTCCATAGGCTACGGTGACCGCTTTTCATCAGGCAGACCGTAAGCTTGTTTGCCATCCCAGCGGCATAAAAAAAAACTTCCGAAAGATTTCTTTCCTTATGGAGGGAGATAGATCACTTCTTCACTGATCATTGCCCTAGGGTCAGGTGCTATAGGATTGACAGGTCCCTCGTGGTGTCATGATAAAATGGAGGGTATTTTCTTGTTGAAGCAATCAATGCCACGAATTGTCACTTGATCACTGTTTGTCATTCAACCTCTATAAGCTTTCAATCTATTATTCTTGACAGGTCTTTGTAAACACTGCTAGAATTTGTCGTCAAGTCGTAACAGTCATTTTTTGAAAGAAAATATCGAGCAAAATCACAACTACACAGTTACTTTTGCAGCACAAAAAAAGCATTTTAGGTCAAATCCACCAATCCTGATCGCGGAAGGCACATGTACAGTGCTTAGTAATTTAATAGTAGATTTACTCTATATCTTATTATTGGCACTTAGAACCCTTTTTATTTCTAAAATTCAGTTGGTTGTTTTTTAAATCAATCAAAAAGTTGTGCTACTATTACTATGTGCGTTATATATAATTAGGTATATTATAATAACATTATTTTTAATATAATGTGCAATTTAAATAAGGGCAGTCTCTGGGATTGGCTTCGAATTTTTTTTATAAATCATTCTACAATTTTTTATGAAAAAAAAGAGATGATTTTTCTAACGAACATACACAAATCTATTTGTTGTTGTTATGTTAATAGTTAATACTATTGTAGTTACTAATTTAATTATGGTTAAGAATATAATCGGTTGTCTACTTTTACTTTAGAATATGCAACGCCACCTGGGAGTGATAGTTTGGAAACTGTTTTTTTTTTTTTTTGTTTTTTGTGTAAGCAGTTTCTTTCAGCTCCGCAAAAACTTAAAGTTATGAAGTTGGTCAATAAGTACTTATATTTATATATTTTAATGTTTAAATACGATGAGCCAGCATCAGAGCAATATCTTCCATTATACATTTAGACTTAACTTTATTATATGTATTATACATACATTATAGAGGTAGCAACTATCTAGAATAGTGGTGTAAGGGTCATCAATTCTTTTAATAAAAATATTGTACAATGTACCTACTTACCGATTATAACATATCTTTAACCGCATGCGCTGCGGAAACTATTGACGGCAGAACAAAAAAATTTTCTACAATATTAAAGAACATATCAATATCTGCAAAAAACTTCGCAATACCATATGTCCAACTATTGTAGTTATGTAACTATAAACTACTTTTTTACATTTTGAAAGTTGATAAAAATCCCGACCAAAATCAGATCATGTTATCCATACCTTTGTAATTCCGTTCAAAAGATATTACGAATTTAAAAATACGTTTATTTACGCAATGTTGAACCCAAAATGTTTAAAAAATGAATGACCAACCGTGCGAAGCCGGGACGGGCCGCTAGTATAGTAAAATATATCACTACCTGCTAAACACGTTGTGTTTATTTTATTTTGAGAAGCAAAAACTTTATTGAGGTAATGGAAACAAAGCAGCAAGCAACAGCTGGTAAAATGTATATTTTTAAAATGCGTTTATGAAGCCCTTTTATTTGATACCCTATACGGCACTTTTGAAAAAATACATATAACTAGACACACATCATCTTTCAGGACATCTTTATGTCCCGGTTGAATTTAGTGTGACGTCTCATAGCTTATAAGCAGCGGACCATCACGAAGCTCCTAACCATACCATTTCAATTTTTGTTTGAATTATTATTGTTTTTTAATTAAAATTATGATAAAGTACGGTCGCAGGGCAGGAAGCGTTTCGTACAATGACCTCTTTGCCTACTGACAGTGATCACAAACATTTTTAATGCGTACAAGAATAGACCTGACTAGGTAAAAGGTTTGCAATCTCTTAAGATGGCGGTCAGTGCTTCTGTGCAAACTCGACGCAACATATTTACGCGGGAGAGAAAGAGACTGGCAATAACAAGTTAAGGCGCAATGACTACCTAACTAGCGCCGCCAAAAGATATTCTTTATTTCCTCTTTGTGTAAAACACGTTTCAAAAATGTTACAAAGCAATTATTTAGAACGAGCTATAAGCTATTTTTAGAACGCTATGTAGTGTATATGGAATATACCTGTAAGTAGTAGATACAACTTTTAGTACGCCTTAATGTACAAAAATCTTTCTGCTCCGCAACCGTACTTTAGGCAGTTTGAGGTATGGAGAAAAAAATAAACATACACTTAGCGGATGAAAACATATACCCCCCCACTAACAAAAAACAATTGAATTAAATATAAAATACAATTTTTAACAAATATTTTTGATTTCAAATGTAATATTAGAAAGTAGGTACAAGTATAATTAAGAATATATAAGTACGAATAGTAAAACTTACAAGTAAAAAGTTTCTTCAGCACTTATAACTAGTTTTACTTCAAAATCACTTGTATTTCTAGACATCAACTTTAACATTAGAATTTACTAAATATCATTATAATTTAATTAATAAGCGTAATAGATCAAAAACATATTTGTACAAATTAGAGATAAGTAAGAGTGTACCAAAATCATTTTGTACAACGTGTTGCAGAGATACGAAACTAAACGTATGCATTACAAAAAGAGTATATATAAGTTTCTATTTGTATCCGTTGACTATTTCCATCCCATTGTGCAGGCTTTGTTTAGTTTAGGGCTAGATGGCGCTGTATGTGGTGTACAGAAATATTCATAATAATATGTTTCTACGCCTTTTTGTTGCTGTGAAATCTTTTTAACGAAGCTATTCAACACGAAGACAGTATGAAACGTAACGTAACGCATGGGCACGATGTGACACGACGTAACGATTGTCAAGACCCCTCTCCCCGAAGTGCGTTACGTAATTTATGAAGGTACTAGCCCATGTGGTTGACAACAATGTCTTGACACAAATATTGGTCAAATTTACAAAATGATATTAGTATTCTCTAACGAATCAATAATTTTCAATTTTCTCGTCTGAACATTTTTGATTTTTTTCCTTATCCTTATTAGTTCGTTCTTAAACAAATTTAATCGAACCTAATCAACCCTGTTTATGTAAGAGTGAATAAATTAACACCTTACAGTTGCTATGATGTTTTTCTTACAATAGCGACTTAAAATATCAAGAAGCAACTAAAGGGAGCTACACACGTTCAGTTTAACTGACAGTTTTAACTGTTCAGTTTAACAGACAGTTTTCAGTTAAATATTTTTATTGAACTAAGCAGTATATCCTGATTTCTGCAGGATAGATTTTTAAGGTCTAGTAAATAAATGCTATAATTAAATTACTTTTCAAAGTCAACTCCGGCGCTAAACTTTGTTTTTTATTGGTCTAATATACCCAGTGTCTTTTAAACTGTCGATGTGTAGCCTGCCTAAATTTTCATAGAGATGTAACTGATCAGTTAAAAATTACAGTTTTCCGTTCAGTTCAGTTAAAACTTCACTTGGATATCTAAAACTTTGTAGTTGAACTAAAAACAAAATTTTAAAAAGATAATAAGGTTAGATTAAACTGAACATGTGTAACCTCCTTAATTATGATAAATATGATAATCAGATAAAAATGTCAGTTTTAATTGTCAGTTAAAACTGAAAGTGTAAAGATGCTTAAAAATTCTGTTATTCTATATTAATCTGAAAATTTTAGTACGTTTATAATTTTTTTCAAGAGACTACAGTGGTTGCCAATCAGTCAGCAAAAATATTTTTTGTTTTTTTTTATTTCCCGTCATTAATTATTTTGTCAGCAAGTTTTGTTTTAATTATCATCCTCAGAATTCAAAAATATGTTTTAAAGTTCAACTATAAAAGACTGAGCATTTAAAATATACCATTCGTTCACATTTATAGTACTATTATTATATTGCCGAGAGAATAGGGATACAGCGATTTATTTGTATTTCAACAGTTTTTAAAATTTAAAACTTTTTGAAACCCACAAATTCTAGGCAATTTATGCGCGGTTCCTCACAGATCATTCTCAGCCAGTATTGTACCTGAGCTAAATTGGCAGAGAACTTAGACGGCTTTTAAGTGCCGCAAGTTCAAGTCCTGGCTTGAGGTCTTTCCTTTTTTTTATAAACAAAAATATTTGTATATATTTGAATCTTTTTTTAATTTTTTTTCGCAAAAAAGAGCGAGCCCTTTAAACCTCCGAAAGCATATTTAAAACATTTAAAAATCCATCTAAGCTAGCTTTTAAAAATCACGATCAGCAAGTCTCTGCTTCTTTGACAACAAATGTTTTACCCTCAAAAGATACGTCCCCATACGGTCTATCATCATATTCGTTGTCTCGTCCACGTTGAACAGAGTCTACCAATGGTCCCTCTAACTTCACGCACAGGATCTCCTTGTAGTTCTCAATGGCCAAAGCAAGAACGGATCCTCCTAGAAGGACTTCGCATGAGGTTATTCTCTCCGGAGGCGTGTATACAGCTATAAGCTTTCCTGTAAAAAATAGATCAATTTTCAAGTATATGAAAATACTAGAACAAATAATGACAGACTTGCAGGTGATAAATAAGGGCAAAGGAGAACCTGCATCTACTGACAGTCAAGTCCCATAATAATTGTCCCTCCCATATGCAAATTAATATAGTAAATAATATCTACTCTATATAGTAAGATCCACCATTGATGCAGAACAACAGGCAGTCAATGTTATCCTAAGAGAACTAGATAGGTAATTAAATTGCGGACATTTTCTTGTGATCTGTCATTTTGATGTAATAGATCATAGTGTTCGTTTCAGCCGGAAGACGTTCACTGCTGAACGTAGGCCTCCCCCATATGTCTCCATACTGGCCGGTCCTGAGACGCCCGCGGCTCTAACCAGGTCGTCTGTCCACCTGGTAGGAGACCTTCGCATGCTGCGTCTTCCGACCCGTGGTCGCCACTCGAGAACCTTTCTTCCCCATCGGTTATCGATTCGACGAGCGATGTGGCCTGCCCTTTGCCATTAAAGCGTGCTAGTTGTTTGTCTATGTCGGTAACTTTGATTCGTCGGCGAATTTACACATTTCGGATTTTATCGCGCAAAGAAATACCAAGCATAGCTCTTTCCATAGCTCGCGGAGCAACCCTGAGCTTATTTAAGAGGCTAACAGTAAAAGACCACGTTCCTGTACCATAAGTCATCAGTGGCAACATACATTGATTGTAGACTTTCATTTTTAGGCACTGAGGTATTTTGGACGAAAAGGTGTTGCGTAATTTCCCAAACGCTGCCCAACCAAACTGGGTTCTTCGGTTAACCTTTCTTAAAGTTGGACCTACCTAATTGGACTACTTGCCCTAGGTATGTGTAGGCGTCAACAACTTCGAGAGTAGCATACCCAACAACAACCGGTAGAGGCGCGACATGGACATTGAACATCACCTTCGTTTTATCCATATTCATTTTAATGCCAACCTGTTGGGAAACTCTGCAGAGGTCTCCGAGCATCGTGCTCCAGCGATTCTGCCGTCACCACTATGTCGTCGGCAAATCGAAAGTGAGTGATGTACTTGCTATTTATTAATTAGGCTTACAGACATCTTCCAACGCAGTAGTGAACAGTTTCGGAGAAATGACGTCTCCATGTCTCACACCTTTTTGCAGATGGATTGGTTTCGTGTTCTGGTCTTATAGTCGCACAGACATTATACACCTCTGTCTTCTCTATAATCTGGCGGAGCGCATGTATATGGTCCATGGTAGCCGAATTTCTGCCGGGTATTCTTCACACCCCCTGCCCCACCGTTATCTTGACCGCTACCATAGCCAGAACAAGAGGGGCTGCCGAGGACTAGGAGCCGTGATTTTTTTGTGCAATGCATAAGGAGAGGGTTGTGCTTATTATCGCTACGCTTGGCATAAGGGGTTGGCTATCGCAGATTGATGTTAAATACTTTCTTAGTACGGTGCTGCTGCCAAATATCTCGTATGCCCCTTATTCGCCTCGTACGACACCCACGGGAGGATTTGGGGTGGTGTTATTCTACTCTACCGACACCACACGTGTGGAATATCAGAAAAATTAAAATTCTATAACATAAACAATAAAGCGGACGATGAGTCCAGTCTTTTATGTCAAACCGAATGCAATCTATGGAGGTTGATATAAACAAACGTAAATAGAGATCTAAGTATGGTGCTGTATCACTGGGTATTCCTCAAGGTTCTGACCTAGGTAGAATTTTGATTGCTGATGACAAAACAGTATTGATAAGTGCGCCTACGTATAACCAATTGATTGCAATTATAAACAAAGTCTACAAGCAACTACGGCAAAGGTTTTTAGCGAATGGTTGATAATAAATGCATCTAAATCTAACCTTATCTTACCAAGAGAAAGAAAAATCTAAAACGTACAGTCTCTACCGCAACTACCACAGTCCCATTCCTTTTTCAGACACTATCAAATTTCTAGATCTAACATTAGGACTGGACATGAACTGGAAACAACATATTCAACCGCTTTGTGATAGATTGAACAGAGCTACTTATGCCCTAAAAAAGCGTTGACGCATTAAGACATGCATATTTGGCATTCTTTAATTCTCTTATATATATATACAGTAAAATACTATGGGATAATTGTAGTGACATAAATCGCATATTCGTTATTCAGAAACGAGCGGTTAGAATTTTGTCCGGCATGTTTTACGTCAAAAATTCGTGCAGAGATTTGTTACCCTGCACTTATGTGATAACGTAAGCCTAGAACACACTAGCTAGCAAAAATGCAAGGGTAATTGATCCGTCAGTTAGACATTCAGGACAAAGCATTTTATATGTATAAAATAGAAGATGCGATATTAATAGGAAATTATTAATAATTTGATATTTTTTATTAACTTGAGGGAAGTTATTTTAATAGGTCCGAAAATCGAAATCGCTAAATTTGAGTTTTTTTTATGTTTTGGGACCTTTTTGAAAACATTCTCGAGCTATTGAACTCGGGAATTCGAGACAAAAATTTATGGAAGTTTGATTTACCTCTCGAAAACCGCATACATTTTTCTTTCGAATATGGAGAATCGTTTGCCATCATTTATAGAGTGATGTCTGTGTGCGTGTGTGTAGGTTAGCTTTTTTTTGCTCCTCGATATCTCAAGAACAAATCGACCAATATGTCTCGTGAACATATCAATCGATACGCCACGTCATAAGTTAGATCTGAAAAGAATTTGAGCCAAACCTCTGGAAGGTTTTTTTTTTCATCGCTAAAAAACTTATTTTTTTAAGACGCAAGAAATTTTTTCAAGAGAAGTTGCTCGTGCGGTAGGTACTCTTAACTATTTTGTTTTTGTTTGAGACTTAAATTAATAATTGACAATGGATTATAATTTATGCTGTCATAATGAGAAATAAAATAATATAATAACATACCTAACACCTAAAACCTATTCACTTGCGAAACTTCATTTTTATCTATCCCAGCCTTGGTGGCTTACATTCCTATGTTAACTCCTGTTATCCTGCTTGCTGAGCCGAAGGTGTGGGTTCGATCCCCGTACAGCATATTGTTTGCAAGTACCAAAGATGACTTATACGCATAAGTCGTCTTTGGAAAGTACATTCACGGGTTTCGACCATACATTTTTGTCTCGAATTCCAGAGTCCGAATAGCTCGAGACTGTTTCCAATAACCTTCCTGGACAAACATTTCTGTCTGGGTGCTTGTGAAAATATAGACTTGTTTTATTCTATTTTATATGTATGTATAACCAAAAAAATCTAAGTTCTAACTTAGAATAAAATAATAAGTATTTGTATCTATGTAACTGGCACCTATAGTACAAACTTTGTTCAGTTTGGGACTAGATGGCGATGTGTGTGCAATGTTCAGAAATATTTATATTTATAATTTTATACGTATGAATGTACGTACCAGCACGTAAGTCCCACAGTCTTACAGAAAGGTCTCGACACGCCAGATCAGCAGAGAGCAGTACACCGCCTGAACAGGACAACCGAAGCAGGGACGGTGCTGCCGCGTGTCCTCGCAGCGTCAGCCGACAGTTACCTGTAATCGTAAAAACATCAAAAGTGATAATAGATGGTCTTGTTTTCTCAAATTGATAGTTAAATTCGGTTTTTTTTCTTTAATTTGTAAACCAATTCTTTAGTATCGCTTTTGGCGCAAAAACTAAGAATATTTGAAACCCAGACCAGGACTCGAACCTGCGACCTATATATACCGTCCAAAGGCTTTACTAAGTAAGCCACTGAGGTTCAGTTGTTGTTAGTAGTTGATGACAATACTAAGTACATATGTCTATGCAATTCATAAAACTAAAATGTTACAAATAATAGTTAAGTGCACAAGTTACCTAGACTTTGTTGTGACGCAAAGTCACCACCCAGTATTTTGCCTCGACAGCTCAATTACCCAGGGTACTTAGACAGAAAACGGAATCTAAGAGTTGCAGGTTCAAGTCCTACCTAGAAGTGTAACTAAGCTACTAAAAAGTTTTACTTTTTACCCACCTGTAACTAAATCCCACACCAATATCCTTGTATCTGCTAGGCCGGAGACCACGCAGCCGTCGACAGAGCTGATGGCGAGTGCCACAGTGTCACAGCCAGGTTTCCACTTCTTGAACAGGGTCCCTGATTGTAGGTCGTACACTACTATAAAGTTTGGATTGGGCTCGTCTAATTCACGGGACACTACACAGACGTATGAACCTGTGGAAAAATACATTTATTAAATATTTTTGGACGGCTCGCACAGCGCCATCTGGTTCCAAACTAGGAAAAGGTTGTATAATGGGTACCAGCGACCAAAAAGTGTGATAAAAAATGTCGTATGAAACACGAAAACATTAGTTTTTTGTATCATAATGTATTATTATAGTAATTCATTGCGTTATCAGTCTGCAAAACCAAATTTAGTACTTATATATAGAAATGAGCTGATGCACAGTCGGGGTCTTTGTCGCTTTGCCAGTCTTAGGCAAAAATCGCTTAATTTATTTTTGCCTTACGGCAGTGGGGGCCTAGAAGTGGCGGACAGTCGCCTAACACTGACGAAGCGTCGGAGACTCTGACTGTTACTATGTGTATACATACTATGTCACTCTAATTGTGTGTGTGTGTGTGTAAAAAAGGTAAAAGTACCCACCTTCATGGGTGATAGCTGCTTTGGAAGTAATGAAGTCGTGATGAGGTATTCTTAGATCATACAGTAGCTTGCGGGAAGTAAGGGACCACACCAGCAAGGGAAATGGCTTTTGAGTCTCATCGCCGCAAACCAATATCCTGCATAAAAAACAAACAATTAAATATTGGCAGTTTAAGACTCATTTCGCAAACGTCGAGCGTGGTCATTACTTGGATGGGTAACCAAGTGCCTAGTGGCACATTTTTCGCAGCGCAAGTAATACCCTCGGTTCTGACTGTGCATATATGGACATTTTGAAAACGCTGAAAGACGAGCAGCCACTAGCTTGACAACATGCACCTACTTACATCAGGCCAGCGTGATGAACTATGGCCCAAGGCTTTTTCTTTAAGGAGAGGCCTATGCTCCTGCAGTGGGGTGTATAACGGCCGAGGTCATTTAAAGTTTAAAGTGTTTTCTTAGAGTAAATAATTTATTTCTTGTAGCTTTTATATCTGCCTCCACCCTCTTAACGTCAAGTTGTTTTTTTTTATAAATGTATCAATTCTTTGTTAAATAATACTGGTGCACTGCGGTAAAAACTGAATAAATAGTACATTACTGCCGCGGCCCGCAAATGCAGCATAACCGGGCGATCGTGAGTATGCGTGCTAAGGCGTAGCCGAGGCATACATCACAAGATCCGGTTATGCTCAGTTATGGCCAAAACTTGTATAGTGCTTTTTTCAAACTAGCGTGTCAATTAAAAGAATAATATAATAACGTAGGTGGTACATGTTTATTTAAAAAACTTATTATATTGACAACTGTATTGACAGTATTAAAAATAGTTTAGTAATTTTGCTGCTAATTCGCCGCGTTCAAATGTCGATTTCGTTTTTAATTTTTGTAATTTGATTTAATGGCGAATTCTTTCTGTTGTGCCAGTCCGAAATTTAAATAAAACTTGATGAGTGATCTCTTTAGTTATCAATGTCCGAGTTTAAAAAAGTTCGTTCCAATTTCAAATTACATGCATTCGACTGCCTGAGCGCATGACGCTCTTTGATGCTTTACTGCAAGTACGATTTCTCCCATAGAAGCTTCTGCAAGATATGGTCTTTTATCGTTGCTTGTTTGAAAAAAAATATATATTTAGTAGATATAAATATCAAGTTTAAGTGGACATATAGGCAGATGCTGCATAAGTAGGATGCTAAAAGGGTAAGATCTCTATCTAGGCGAGGTGATAATACCACCTTAATAAACTTTGATAGCGCGATGTAGAACGAGTAACGTCACTAGTGCTGTATTATCTGCTATACATATATAGAGAAAGGACGACCGTACCTCCCGTCTCCTGACACCAGTAGTGAGTTTAAAAATCTATCTTCTCCCGCTTTGAAAGTTGTCACCAGATCACCTACAACAAAAAATAAGAATCAATGTTTCCAAATGTCTCGTCACTCTGAAGAAGGGAATTAGTCTCAAGATCTCGGTAATCTCGCAATCTCGGATGATATTTCCGAGATTATAATACCAGTATTTTAAGAGCTCAATACCGAAATCAATATTACACAAAAAATACTTCTGGTCGTTGTTATTAATGATTATACTTTGGAATCAGAATGTTTTTGGACAGTTCTCAAAATTGAAACTTATTCACTGATTTGATCCGATGATCTTATGAAATTAGCAGAAATCAAAATTTTAGGCATATTTTCTACTTACTAAGTCTATTTAGACAACATTTAGAAAGTTTATCGATTGTATGAAATTGTTTGGTAGCTTATTAATCATGGCATTGCTTGCAGTTGCACCTCAGTCTCAGTGTAAAGAAGACAACAAAAGTTTTTTCTTTTAATTTTAATAAGCTTTAAAGGCGCTAGTTCGAATCGCATTTTTAAGACTGCAGGTGTAAAGTAAATTCAATCAGACAAGAACCAACAAAAAACTCGCTTGGATAATCTCTTATTTACGATATACCATGTTACAATTTAATTACCCGCCAAATTTATATTTATAGAAGTGGATCAGAAATAGTTAATCTAGGAAAAAAAAAAACAAGAAACAAGTATTTCGAACATTTGGCCTTTAAATTTATTGCTACACAAAAAGGGTCGGCAACACGACAGTAGTTTTGTAAGCGTCCATAGGCTGCGGTAACCGCTCACTATCAGGCGGACCGCAAGCTTGTTTGCTACCTTAGTATGAAAATAATGAAAAAAAGGTCGCATGGTCATAAATGAGCGGGGTTATCATGCAGGAGCCTTCAATACGCGCTTTCACTTAGGACTTAACTTGTAAAAATGAACTATTTTTGACTTGAAAAAAGTGCACAAACAAATAAAAAAGCAAAGCTGCGATTATAATTTCTTAATTTTTTACACACCCTCACGCGTACGTTTAAATTTTTTATAAACGCAAGTCTTCGAGTGTGGATTGGCTCACTATAAAAGCAATAAAACACACACACATGGAGGCAAACTCTCTCCTCAGACTTAAGGGTTGGGATCGTCAACAATACTCTCAGGTGATCGTTGAATCTAGTCAAAAGCTAGTATCCGGGTGCACCTGCCTAGGGCCAAGCTGGTATCCGGGTGCACCTACCTAGAACCAAGCTGGTATCCGGGTGCACCTGCCTAGGGCCAGGCTGGTATCCGGGTGCACCTGCCTAGAGCCAGGCTGGTATCCGGGTGCACCTACCTAGAACCAAGCTGGTATCCGGGTGCACCTACCTAGAACCAAGCTGGTATCCGGTTGCACCTACCTAGAACCAAGCTGGTATCCGGGTGCACCTGCCTAGAACCAAGCTGGTATCCGGGTGCACCTACCTAGAATGACATCAGTACTTCATACTCTCACCAAAACATTTTCACTTACCGGTGTCAATATTCATCAGATTGACGTACATCCTATTTCTCGACAAAGCGACCAAGTGTTGTGAATCATGTAGTCCATAATACGGCATCTTCTGATTCATTAACCCTTTAAGACTAACTAGCGTCTTACCCTGAAATACAAATTGTTTTAATAAAACATTATAGTTCTTAAAAATATAAAAAATCGCGCACGAAGGGTTCCGTGCCATTATCTATAAAAACGGCAAAAAAATCACGATTGTTGTATGGGAGCTCCTCTTAAATATTTGTTTTATTTTCATTTAATTATTTATTTTTTAAGTGAATATATAACTAAATATTCTGTGAATGTTTTAAGCGTCTACCTGTTGCCGTTATCAATATCGAGCAAAAACAAGTAAAAAAATCACGTTTGTTGTATGGGAGCCCACTTAAATATTTATTTTATTCTGTTTTTAGTATTTGCTGTTATAGCGGCAACAGAAATACATCATCTGTGAAAATTTTAACTGTCTAACTATCACGGTTCATGAGATATAGCCTGCTGACAGACGGACGGATGGACAACGGAGTCTTAGTAATAGGGTCCCGTTTTTTACCCTTTGGGTACGGAACCATAAAAAAGACAAAATAAGATATATTTACGTTGGAACTGTTGTGGATTTTAGGTACCAATAGTAGGTACATACCCACAGAAAGGTCTGTGTACGTACCAAAAACTGTGTGCCTACTTTAAGTTTTTGTGAGATTCTTTTATTGCGTTAGTGTATTCAATAATAGTTCTGTTAGAAAAAAAAAATTCTCAAAATGCGTCCGCTAGGGGACGCTTCTTCAGTTCTATAACATTTATTAAGAAAATAAAAAAAAAGGAAAGAAATAATTTATTTAGCAATAAGCACAACACAAGTACATAATAAACTAGCTGTCCCGGCGAACGTTGTTCCGCTGCCGTCCCTCTGTACCCGGCGAAAGTTGGTTTTTACCTATAGTGCTCGAGTCCGGCTCGCACTTGACATATCGAGATAAAAACTATCCTATCTTTTAAGTTGGATCAAATAACAGATATTTACGAAGTTTGATCAAAATCGGTTCAGTAGTTTAGGAGTCCATTGAGGACAAACATTGTGACACGAGATTTATATATATTAAGATAAATACTACTGTACTAATACTAAATAGATACTGTTTTGTTGCGCCAAGCCAATAAGGACCTCACTCAGTATGAAGCTGCAGCAGTAAAGCCACAGCACTGATTTTCAGTGAGGACCTAGGTGTTTGTAGTATTAGTGTAGGTATTATGTAAACACGAACGCAGTAGTTTACGAAACCACAGAAACACTTTGTCTCGATATAGCTCGCGGCCCAGCATCAGTCGCAACGATAGATAAGCCAAGTTAAGCAACGTCTGAGGCCTTTAAGGAGGCATGAAAATTCTGATAGCCAAATTGTCATTGGCACGACTTCGTAGGTCAATTCCCACTGGGCTGGCGGTGGACTATAGTCTAAGCCTCGTTTCTCTACAGTGGGCACAAGTAACTAATAGTTGAACGACATACCTGATCCAAATCATAGACTATTAGTTCTCTGTTACACAAAACGACGCATTTGTATTCATCTATGGGCACCAAGTTAGTTGGATGCTGAACACCTACCAGTTTCCTCACCAATTTACACCTGAAAAATAAATATATATTAATAGTAAATAAATAAAAAATAAAAGTTGACATTGTTTCAGCTCCGACAGGTAACTAGCGTGGAATTTGTAACCCGTCCTTAAATTACGTAGAATTTGAAACTCGCCACTTAATTGCGTGGAATTTGTAACCCGTCCTTTAATTACGTAAAATTTTAAACTCGACGCTTAAATTGAGTGGAAGTTGAAACTCATCACTTAATTTGCGAGGAATTTGAGACTAAACTTAACTAAAACTTGGAATAAAAACATAAACTGTTTTTTTTTTCCCCGTATAATCTTCAGAATTACAAAGATCAGTGTTATTCCAAAACTAAACGCACTACCCAAACACAAACAAAACAAACTAAATAAAATTAGTTTGTTAAAAATAGCAATATTAGTTCTTTTCAGAAACTAACAATGAGTGTATCAAATCAAATTATTCGAGAAGCTAAATTATTCCTGCATTTATCTTACCTTGTGACATCCCAAACACATATTTCTTTTCTCTCCGTTGACACAGTCGCTATAAACTTCCCCCTCGAATCAAACCTTACAATTAAGTCAAACGTTTTATTTTCAAAGCCTTCAATTAACGGCAAATCTTTTTTATCCTTTTCACTATATTTATTTTCAATAATTTTGTGATAATCTTTGTTGACAGGATAAAACGTAGGAATTGGTGGGTTAATTATTTCTTTATTCCATTCTTGGACGACCTTGCTTTTAATTTCTAAACCGTCTCGTTGTCTTTTTTCTAGGGTATATTTGAAAAGTCCATAGAATTGTCTATGGTCATAATCTAGCGCACTAGAATGTATTTCTAGGAATTCTTTTAAAATTTCTATGTGTTCTGGTAATCGGTCTAAATGAATAAGGGCTAGGTCTTCTAGAAAATGTCCAGTATCTGTAGCGGCTAATTTATCGTGAATGTACTCCAGAGTGGTAAAATACAGTTGGTTCGCGAAGGTTTCAGGTTTGTCTTTGTATAGGTGGTAGTGTTGATATGGAAGCTCATCCAATTTTCTTGTATTGTAACTGTAAATATAAATAAAAACTTTTGATATAACTGAACCGTGTATATATAGGTTTTTTTTTTACCACTAAGGTGGAAAACAAGCTTGTGGTCCGCCTGATGGTAAGCGGTAACGGTACTAACATGATAAATAAATATTTTTGGACATAACACACAGCGCTATGTTTGAACATAGAACGATTTAAAAAAATTAAAAATATGAGAGGTCATTATGAGTGTAATAGAATAGCAGGCAAAACAATAATCATTATAATTTTTTTTGCATATTTGTCTGTTTGTACGCGCTTCAGACAAAAACTACTGTACTAAATTGGATGTGGTTGTCAAAGATACATAGCTAGTCGTCTAACTGAAAATCTGGTGCATAATGTTTCATTAGAACCCGAGTTATCCAGGAGTTGCCGAAGTAATCCTACGTCGATAATAGAATTTAGTGAAAGGCGGAGCCGCGGAAAAAAACATAATTATTAAAGATATTTCAAATCAACGATTTTGTCCTTTAGTATTTTACAAATTATTAATCAATTTAATCTAGATGCACCGTTTTTAATAAAAGGATAAAACAAGCCTCATATAATTAATCTATTTTAAAATGATTTTATAGTTTACTAATAAATATATAAATATTCATACCAGTCATCTGAAAATTTGTTTTCTTGTGATATGAGCCGGCCTGCCATTTTCGCATCGTTCTCTGAGTACCAACTACCCTGTTAACATAAATAAATTAAATAGTTAAAATTTTAAAAAAACCGTGGCGCATGGCCGTAAGCAGAGGGTAAGTTTGGGTGCAAACCCTAATTAATTGACCAAACCGACCATGACCTCATCATAGTAATTAGGTGCAGGATTCACGACAGGTGAAGCGAGACGTAGGGTGGGGAGGCGCTAGTTGCGCAAGTTTAACACGTAATTGGTTAGTTCAGTTCCACCAATTCAGAAATAAATGTCTAAGAAATGCGGGTTTTGTGCGACCACAAAAAAAGGAAAAAGATCATGTCATTTTCACTTCTACCCCGTTTTTACCTAATGGTAAAGGTCTGTCGCAGAACCGATGGCCGTTGGGCCAGACTTTTTCTAGGGTGGAGATCACAGATCGGTAAGCGCAGCGTCAGTCGTTCCCCTGTCAGGTGGATCGATGCCTTACGGTGGCCGGAATTGGCTGGGTGAGAAAGGCGGAGCACCGTGTGTGGTGGAGTTTATGAGGAAAAGGTTTATGTGATTTGCTACAGGTTGACTTACTGATTTAAGACTGCGGTATAGGCTAGACAGCGTATATACGCCGTTTTTGTGCAAATTCTGTGAGTGAACTATAGCATCTAAAGGATTGAAAAAAGGCTTTTAGTGCATTGACTAAATGAGTAATTTTTATTTATTGTATTAAATGCAATAAAAAATGTGGAAGTGCCCATTGTTTCAACACTTGTGCAAATTTTAAAGCGTATATTGCATTTTATTATAATGAAAGTTGATTAAATAATTAGAATAGCTTGTTATCTAGTGCATTGACTCTAAACTGTAGCAAAAACTAAACAAATGTGACTACAAAACGGTAAAAACGTTAAATCCCATACTAAAAAAAATAAGTATTAAGGCGTCTTTATGGAATAATTTACTATGGAAGTATATAACAAACATATCTAATAGTAATGTATATGACATTGTGAAATGATTTTTAGTGCATTTACATACATAACGTTAGTATTACAGAAATTAGCTCTCTGGCCTATATAGCCCTCTTAAAGGTATGTACCTCATAGTAGTCAACAAGTGTTCGTCGCACAGCTGGTTCACAGTCAGCGAGGTATCGATCTCTTGCAGCGCCAGCTAGAGCCTGGTCTCGCCAGCGAGCGGCACCGCGCGCGTCCCAACGCAGCCACGGCGCGAGCAGAGCGGCCAGCTGCGGCCAGAACAGCGATGCGGGCGCCCAAGGCACTGTATCACATGGTGACATAAACATAGACAAGTTTGAATGACACCATTCTAGAAATTATGCTTAGCGTAAAATATTTTTATCCAAAATGATTCAGTGATTCATATCTTATGGTCCAAAGTAACTCAGTAAAACACCTTCTCATTCAAAAAAACGGGTTGCACTTGGGGAGTGCCGGCAGAAGTGAAAACATACAACCTTGATATAACATTTTAACATCCGCACATTCTTCTTTTTATCAATCCAATTTCCTCTTACTTTTTATTCGTCCTATAGAGTTTAACATTTTTTACCCATCACAAAAAAGTGCACAACGCTGCTAAAGAAGTTTTCACTTTAAAATTATAACAGGCGTGGCATTATGGTTTCCGTCTTATGAATTTTTACGGCGTGGCATTATGGTTTCCGTCTTACGAATTTTCAATCAGCCTGACGCGAGTTTAAAATTTTTTACCCATCACAAAAAAGTGCACAACGCCGCTTAAGAAGTTTTCACCTAAAAAATTAAATATTTATGAATGACTTAATAACTAAGTAACAACTTTTCATGCAAAATAACTCAGTACTGAAAGACGAAAGTACAGAAAAATGGTCTCTAACTGTTGGCCTTATAAAACTGGTTCATCGTTCAACCACTACGTTTAATTTATGGTATCCCATCCCTCAAATGTGGTAAGTGATTAACGTACAGAGCGCACAAATCAGCGTCGAGGCAAGCTAGTTAGGTATCAATTGGGAATTGTAAAAATATATTCAGATATCTTCGACCAATCAGGTTCTCTACCAGAGATCTTCGACATGGGAGTTTAAGTACTGCTATGCCACTTTGTCGTACTTGCTTTTAACATTTCATAATTCAATGTATTTACCAAAAAATATTATCAAAATAATTCTAAAACGTACTTACAATAAGTTTCTTCGCTCCTGAACAGTTCTTCATGTGCTAGAATATCCAAGATCTCCGTATCATCCAATCCTCTTCTAGAAGCAGTGAGAAGTGCTAGACAGGTCTTAACTCTTTCCACACCAAGGGCAGCTTCCGTGGTCACCAGGATTTGCACCAATTGACTGTCAAGATCTTCACAGATTACTAACTCCGGTCTTATTTCTGGCTCCGATTGTTCTGTGAACGTTTCAGCGGATAAAGAAATCTGCCACGCGAGGATCTGAAAATCATAAGCAGTGAGTAAGTACTTAGACTTATAGAAAATATAAGTAGTAAGTAAGTACTTAACAAAAAAAAATTTTTATGAACATTGTTTAAAAACGTGCAATATGTTAAACCCTTACCCTACACTACTATTGAAATTCATACCTTAGCATAAAGTGGCAAGGTGCACTTTTGTACAGCTTTAACTGCAGCATTCGGTGGCGAGGCAGCACCGGTCTTGCTGTAGGCAGCGGCGCACGCTATCAATACCGCCCGCGCTTCTTCGGGACCCACCGGCGGCGCTCGGACCACCTTCGGCCCGTCTTCTGATGACAACACCGCCATGATCGCTGAACTTGATGGTTCATCCGTTTCTGTAAAAGAAATTATATATAATATCCTATCCTATATCCTATCCTATCCTATTTATATATATAATATATAAAATATGAGGAATTGCCAGTCGAATTCAAGCATTCAGTACAGCATAGGTGACCACTTAGTAGCACATTTTTCTGAGCTCTTCTGTGCTTCGGAGGGCACGTAAAACCGTCAGTCCTGGCTGTTGTCATGTGACAACAGTCGTAAAGGTAAGTCAGAGGCATTAACGGGGGGCTTAAAAAACTCTGACAGTCAAAGCCAACATATATGTGAATAACATTCCCCAATCCACACTGGGCCCCGTGTAGTGGACTATGGCCTAAGCCTCCTTTCTCCTAATTGAGGCTTGTGCCCTGATGTTTGTGGAAGTCATGAATACCTTCAGTGACAGTGACAATCATCTTGACGTTATCGGGCAGTCGAGAGGGTAACCAGCGGGCTCCTCGTAGCGCATCAGCACCAACCACCGCCAGCAGTGTCGGGCGCCGCCGCCCAAGTGCCTTCAGCAAGGACGGCAAGGCCGCTGATAATGACGGTACATCCTATTATAACATATAAGAGATTTAAGTAAAAATTAGTCCACCATATTGGATTTGGAATATTAAAAAAAGGGATTTAAATAATCAACACCCTCTGAAAACCAATAACCATTTCTCAATCCTTTCCATTCTTAATACGTCCTCTGTTGGGGCACGGCTCACCCCCACCCTCACCCCTTCAGCTTCACGTGGGCCCAGTGCAGATTATGAACTTCTCATACGTAGTCGTCGTATATAGGTTTCTTCACGATGTTTTTCTTCCAGTGGTGTAAAGCTAAAATGCACTTGAGAAATTAAGAAAAAGACTCGTGTGTTCTAAACACGCCAGGCTCGAACCTCCACCCCTCGAACACCGAAACTCAGCTGACCACTTCTTAATATAAATATTAACGTTCCATTCTTAAAAATATGATGACATTTTTATTCCTGCAATATTTATGCACCATTTTAATACCTACAACATTGTAGCACTATTTTTATACCGACAACATTTATGCACTATTTTTATCCCTACAAACATTTAAGCACTATTTAAATACCTACAACATTTTTGCACTATTTTTATATCTACAACCTTTATGCAATATTTTAATGCCTACAAAATTCTTACGCTAATTTTATTCGTTGTACAAAATTCTTACGCTAATTTAATTTGTTGTATAACATTCTTGCGCTAATTTTATAGCTATTTATATGAACAAATATGAAATAACAATTCTGTTGCAAATATGTCACAACTTTTTATGTAACAAACATCAGGAACCTATTCTAAGCAGCGTTTCACTTCCTAATATGTGTAAATAAATATTTTTGGACATTGCACACAGCGCCGTCCAGCCCCAAAGAAAGCAAAGCTTGTGTTATGGGTTACCAGAGAACGGATACATATATATATATATTAATGTTTTTTCTGTAAATACATACATAAATATACCCACACTCAAGACAAACACAATTTTTTATGACATAGATGTTTGTCCAGTGCGGGAATCGAACCTACACCCTTTGCACAGTAGCCGGCCACTCTACCAACTAAGCTGCGACGGAGTATGAGTAGGTAGCTAATCAATAGAAGGTCTGCGTAATATATCTTAAACTTATGCCACTACCAACCACTGAAACTCACATTTCTCCCTCTGTAGACAGTTCCCGAGTGTAGGACATGACACTGATCAACGATGGACTTCAGGAGTTGGTGAGAGCTGCTCGACTGTGGAGTCAGACCCACAAATCTGAAATAAAAAGCATTTTTTGTAATGTCAATTTTACAGCAAAAGTTTTATTCTTTTAATAACAGACTTCAAAAAAAGAGGAGGTTCTATGTCTCACGTGAATGTCTTATTTGGTATGTTCACCGATTTCTCAGCAGCCACCAAAACTAAACAAAACTAATTTATATGCTGTTAACAATAAAAACAAATAAAAATGTGATGTCTAATACCTTTAAACGAGCAATCTTTTTTTATATGCATATAATATATATATTATCTAAATCTCGGAAACGGTTCCAACGATTTTCATGAAATTTAGTATGTTGGGGATTTTGGAATAAGTCAATCTTGCTAGGTTTCATTTTTATAAAACGTCGTATTATCCTTGTTTTTAGGCAAGGATAAACTGAAAAATATGACTTTTCCTGACATCTATTGGCGAGTAGTAATACTATTATTTTTACCAACACAGCAAAACTAAAGCTACTCGACAATAGGTGTCGTTGTTAAGCAACACTAAAGCTACTTGACGATAGATGGCGTTGTTAAAAAAAAACGAACAAAGCTCCGTCCCCAGGTATGAAAAGGAGATATTTAGGTTATTAAATGTGGTTTTGACATTTGATTATTTATTTTTTAAGTTAGGTTTTTAGTGTGTATGTTATACGATGTCTTTGCCTTCTACCTAATGCTATACTCGAATGTTCTAGTACTTAATAAAAATAAGAAAATAAAATAAAAATTAAACCACTTTTAAACTCGTAAAAATAGTAAAAAATTAACCTTACTTACGTGTTTTTTCTCCTTGAAGTCGAATGCCAAAACAAAATTGGCTTCTATCTTCAACTGCAAATTTTTGGCATTCCACTTCAAAGTTCACACACATACACCTATTCCATCTGACTAAGGTTTATTCTTTAGTTTTTACAAGGATTTTGTATGCAGGTTAATTTTTTTAAGGTTTTATTTAATTTTATTGAAAGTTTTGTCTTTGATTAATATTGCAGTTAAACTTAGGAGATGGAGCAATTTGTATTAGGAGCAGGACCCAGTCAGTCCCGAGTTGTGGTGAGAGGGCCTAGTAGCATTGAGGAACCCAGTGTGGCGTAAAGCTAACCTAGGCACGACCAGGAACCTATGCCACCTATGCAAGTCTGCACTCTTCATAACAAAAAGTAACATAAACACGACTAACTCTTACAATTTGAGTCTTCAACAGATTCTTGGAACAGAAAATTTATTGGGAAGTTTGAAAAGTGGGATTTGCGGAGTTAAGAGTTTGCAGATAGCTTCGTGGAATAGGCCCTAGGTCAATGTTTAGTGGACGTTCTAATTGTCAAATTACACGTTCAAATTCGTTACAAATTAAGCCTTTCAAAGTGACCGCTTCACTGTGGCCCTTCGAATGGACACTGTTCTTACAGACAATCAGGGGATGCAATGAAGCACATGCTCGGTGAGAAATAAAAAGTACACATGGGAAGCTGAGATACTGATGTTTTATGTACGTTCCAAACCAAACCATTAGAAGACCACGACGGTCCCCAGGCAGCTCTCCTTTCACGCCTCTCCACAAAACTGATTAGTTTACTAACCTAATGATAACAGCCAAATCCTGCTGCCAGGAGTGTGCCAGCGCTGCGGCACGAGCCACCAACGTCGCCTTCCCGCATCCCGCGCCACCAATCAGTGCTAACGGAACGCAGCTCTCTCCTGTCACGTATCTGCAATAATATACATAATAAATAAATATTTTTGGACATTACACACGGCGCCGTCTGACCTCAAAGTAAGCAAAGCTTGTGTTATGGATACCAGACAGCGGATACAGATACATATAAATTACTTTTTTTTGTAAATACATACATATTATACATAAATATACCTCAAGAAAAACACAAATGTTTTTAGGGTTCCGAACCCGAAGGGTAATTAGGAACCCTATTATTTAGGCTCCGCTGTCCGTCCGTCCGTCGATCCGTCTGTCACCAGGCTGTATCTTATGAACCGTGATAGTTAGACAGTTGAAATTTTCACAGAAGATGTATTTCTGTTGCCGCTATAACAACAAATAATAAAAAATAGAATAAAATAAATATTTAAGGGGCTCCCATACAGCAATTTATAATAAATAATTTTAATAATAATTATATAATTTTTTTGCTATCGATATTGATATCGGCAACAGGTAGACGCTTCGCGCGTCCGGTTATTTAGTTAATAAGGTGCTTCATACGCCTAAACCACGTATTGGGACCTTGCACGTGCGAGGGGTTAAAATATGCACAGAATATTTAGTTATATAGTCACTTTAAAAATCAATAATTAAATTAAAATAAAACAAATATTTAAGGGGGGCCCATCCCATATAACAAACGTGATATTTTTCCATTTTTATAGATAATGGTGCGTGCGCGAGTCTGACTCGAACTTGGCCATTTTTATTTATTTTATTTCATTAATGTTTGTCCAATGCGGGAATCAAACCCACAGCCTCTTCACAGCAGTCGGCCACATTACCAACTAGGCTGCCTTGAAAATAAACTTAGGGCAGCTGCACACGTTCATCCAACAGTCCAACTGTTCGTCCAAAATTCCACATGCATAAGGGTAGTAAGTGTTTCCGAGCCCGACTCGTCGACACACAAATTTCGTGTTGGGGCGCCTCCTCCCTGATGGCGGTAAATATTCCCACATGAAAAAAGTCAGCCAAATCTCACTCGGAGTGTTGGACGAGCGTGTGTAGGGTCTGTTAGTGATCAATCGAGAATTGGGAAAGGTATAATTTAGTTGAAGTGTTGGACGATCGTGTAGACGGCAATTAGAATTCTTAAGAAATCCAATAAAATTGGATATTTTCTCGAAATAAATTAACAAATTCCTGTGATTGTCAAAAAAAAAAATATTTCAACGTAAAATTTCAAAATATTATTAGATAAAATTGTATGACTTACGTTTTAAGTTCGTTAAGTGTAAATTCTCTGTTTGAAGTGCACAGCGCAGACTTCTGGCAAAACGATAAATGTTCATTTACTTCGTCGAGTAAGCTGGAAACATAAGTTAATAAAATCATTAGTTTTATTTTACTTAGGTATTTATTCATTAAATAGTGACTGGATAAACACACGCCCACATTAATAATGTGCAAGACACCCTCTTTTTACCAACCACTTCAATCCTACGTGACAGGTAGTGAGCCCAGTAATTCTAGGTTAGGTTCGATTCCCAGTAGGGACAAAAAGTTTTATGTAGGTATTTTAGAAGTTATCTCGAGTCTGGCTCGTGCTCAGCAATTGACGTTTCCTCGCCTCCACCATGTGGGATGGATATTACGATCATTATAAATCTCGTAATAATGGCATTGACGCGCACCATGCTGCATGAACAAAAACCGTGCCTCAACAAAAGTTGTGCAACGTCGCTGAACATGTTGATCGACATGTTAAGCAATACGTTACACGTAACTTGTTGCCTAGTGAATACATGGCTTTATATTTTATATTTCGTCTTATTTGTATGCTTTAGCCAGAACAGTTACTATTATTTCCAAATATTTAAGATCCCTACTAGGAATCTGTCCACCTTCTGTATAATAGTTGTAGTTAAATTTTTTTGTTTTCTTTATTTTGTATAAGTATATACAAACAACCAAACATGGCTTTAATATCCTGATGTATATGTAGGAATACTTATAATATACAAACTGTATCATACCTAGTAGGTATTCCACTATAGCCAGCGGGCGCGTCGTTTTCAGCGATAAGCGCATCGAGCAGCGCGTCGAGCCGCTCGCCGAGCGCGGTGCGCACGCCCGACGTGTACTCGTCCTCTCCGCCCGGCGCAGAACGACCGCGCACGCTCGCACGGATTATATTGCGTTCGCTTAAATGTGACTGCGCAATACATTTCAAAACAAATCAATATTAAGAATTTATTATACATTGTAAAATATAGACGAAAAAAGGACAAAGTATCGGCCAGCAACAATAGTTAGTTTTATCACCATCTTTGAACCTCTACCCCCTCATTCCAACGGCCTTGCTTGTTTCCGATACATCGGACTGCCGATATAAATAATAATATAATAATAATAAATAAATATTTTTTGGACATCACACACAGCGCCGTTTGGCCCCAAAGTAAGCAAAGTTTGTGTTATGGATACCAGACAACGGTATATATTATTTTATTCGTAAATACATACATATTATAGGTACATAAATACACCCATGGGCGTAGCGAGGTACAGGCAGGGGGGGGGGCGCTAGGTGCCCATAACCTGAAGGAATTGGCTCAAAATGAACATGTTTACTATATTAAAATGACATTTTCTATCAGGTCTGCCCCCCCCCTAGCCAAGCCTGCCCCTCCCTAATCCAAAAGCTGGCTACGCGGACTCGCGCACGAAGGGTTCCGTACTAGTATCTATAAAAACGGTAAAAAAATCACGTTTATTGTATGGGAGCCCCCCCTTAAATATTTGTTTTATTATAATTTGATTATTAACTTTTAAAGTGACTATATAACTAAATATTCTGTGAATATTTTAAGCGTCTACCTGTTGCCATTTTCAATATCAAGCAAAAACGAGCAAAAAAATTACGTTTGTTATATGGGAGCCCACTTAGATATTTATTTTATTCTGTTTTTTAGTATTTGTTGTTATAGCGGCAACAGAAATACATCTTCTGTGAAAATTTCAACTGTCTAACTATCACGTTTCATGGGATACAGCCTGGTGACTGACGGACGGACGGACGGACGGGAGGCAGTCTTAGTAATAGGGTTCCGCTAATTACCCTTTGGGTACGGAACCCTAAAAACGAGAAGCCAAATGCTTAGTCCACTATAACGTACAGAAGTATCGGATATCTGTACGGCCTATTTACACCTACTAACCTTAAGGTCCTTCTGCAGGTTGTTGAGCCGTCTCTGCAGCTCGTGGTAGTGAGCGGCGTCGGCGGGATCGACGGGCTCGGCGGCGGGCGGCGCGCCGGCGCGGCAGACCCACACGCACCGCCGCGCCGCCTCCACGCTCATGAGGACCGTGTGCTGCACCTCCTACATACATAAAAAAACCATGTACAAACATGTATCCGTTACGGCTTTATAATAGCAACAAAACATAAGTCAAGTGCAGATATCAGCAGCCTAGTTGGTAGTGTGGCTGACTGCTGTGCAGAGGGTGTGGGTTCGATTCCCACACTAGACGAAAATTTATGTGATAAACATTTGTGTTTGTCTTGAGTAATATGTATGTATTTACAAAAAAAATTAATAAATATGTAATTGTATCCGTTGTTTGGTCACCATAAAACAAGCTCTGCTTACTTTGGGGCCAAATGGCGCTGTGTGCAATGTCCAAACATATTTATTATTATTATAGTAAAGATACACTCGGTACTGTCGCGGTCTTCGCCGCTTTACTAGTTAAAGAGAAATTTCCTGTGAAACTTCGTAATGAGCAATAAGAGTGCGGCACGTTCTTAAGGTACCGATGATTGGCTGTAGTCTCTTTACTATAGCCAATCAGCACGCGGTCTCAGCGAGTTTATTCAAAAAGACAATGAACTCGGGCAACTCACCTGCGAAGTCTGCAAATGATTCTCGCCTTACTTAAAGCACCAACTGAACTTAACACATGAATTGGAACATATAACATTGATTATAGGGGAAGATTAGATAATACCCTCGGTAGTATTTGTCTTTTTGAATATATACAAATAATGAGTAAAAAAAATCAATAAATCAAACCACTTGAATGTTACCTGTTCAACGACTGTTGTGAGGTAAGCATCGCATGCTTCTTGTGGCAGCGTTCGGACGAGTACATTCAGAGCCTTGGCCATTTCTCTGCGCCATCTTGCTGGGGCGCCACGGGTTAGCCGATAGCATGGAGGTGTCGTGCTCTCGTCCAACGTATACCTGAAAAAATACTCGAATGTCATGCCTTACAATTTTTTTTTATTATTTTATCAAATTTAAATAATTTTAATATGAATATTTTAATATGCAAGGCATATAAAGAACATTAAATAGCGGGTTGGCTGTCAATTAAGACACCTTAATAGAACACGTCATTGCTGGCTAGAGTTCGCTCATTTATTCTCATAATCTGCCACCCTCTATTCTTTTAATTAAGATTATTACTTTTGCCTTTAAATAAGAGGTATCTTTTTATATATTTATTAATTGATGAAAATATTAAAAATGCTCGCATATTTATTCTGTAACCACAATAAATACTGTGTTAGTTTCGTAATAATTAATTTTGTTGGGTTTTCTTTAAGGACTACAGTATGGAGTTCTTCAAGAAAGAAGTTATTAAATTTGTGAAGGGTCGGCAACGCGCACCCCTGGTGTTGCAAGCATCCATAGGCTACGGTGACCGCTTAACATCAGGCGGACCGTAAGCTTGTTTGCCACCTTAGTAGTATATAAAAAAAAAACAAGATCTTATATTATATTGTACAATATCTTGCAAAGAGTACTAGTTTAAACGTTATTCTCGTACATCATTGCTAAATTTAACTTACTATCTCTTTCACGCACAATTTTATTATGAAATATTGTGTTATTATTTATTATTTTATATCATTAATATTTTAAATTGAGTTATTGAACTACATTGTCTTCTTTGGTTTGTGTGAATTCTTCGACGTGCAATTTGGACTACGCAATGCTTCTGACATATTATTGAACATATATTTTAATTTAACCCCTTTTGGAACCTTATGGCATTTATTCTGCAAATTCTCTATTTTTTTTTCTTTTTTTTTATTTAATTTATTAAATTAGGTACCGTTGTGATCTATGCACTTTTGCCATTTTATAGGGAGTTCATTGTTTCTTTCGCTGAAAAAATTACGGGAGTGAGAATCAACAAAATCTTGGAAGGTGTTTTGGACTGCTTCATCTAAATTGATTTTTTTTCCAATCAAGAAATTATCCACATTCCGAAAAAAGTGGTTATCGGTTGGAGCAAGGTCCGGGGAGTATGGTTGTTGACGGAGACATTCCAATTCTCACTCCTCTTGTTTCGCCACCATCTGTTGTGCAGTGTGTGGTCTAGCGTTGTCCTGAAGCAGCAGTAGGCTAGAGCGGTTGACCAATCTCGGCTGTTTAACGGCTAGCTTTTCCATCATTGTTTCCAATTGTCGGCAACACAGATCTGCCGTAATTGTCTGATTAGATCTTACGAAGCTGTAGTTGATGACAGCAACGCTGGCCGACCAGACACTAACCAGTACCTTTTTTTGAGTCAACTTTCGCTTGGGGCAGGATTTAGCCGGTTCACCTGAATCTAACCACTGTGATGAGCGTTTCCAATTATCGTATAGGATCCACTTTTCATCACAAATAATGATACGATTCAAAATCCCCTCGTTAATGTTACGGTTGAGTAACGTGACGCAGCAGTCGATGCGTGTTTGTTGGTTTGCTTCACTTAGTTCATGCGGTAACCATTTTTCACTTTTCCAATTTGTTTCAAATGATTTAAAAATGGTTTTTTCACTCACACCGAAGCCTGCAGCTAACTTTGACTTTCGATACCGCAAGTGAGTTTGGAATCGTCGACAATTCTCACAGCCCGTCGTTGAACCGAGTCAAAAGGGCCAAGCTGGTATCCGGGTGCACCTGCCCAGAGATGGCAGCAGTACTCCATATGGGGCCAAATTTGCGACTTGTAAAGTAACAATCTTTGCCCCGACGTGAAGTACTGCTTCGCTCTGTTGAGAACACCAAGTTTTTTGGACGCCAGCTTCACCTTATCTTGTAAATGATCTCGGAACTGAACATCGCTGGAGATATCGACATCAAGGATCCCAATGCTCTTGGAGATGGAGAGGGGAGTGTTCTGGAATTGTTGAATTTGGAATTCTTAACAAAATTTATTTATTAGACAGTTCTATTCTACATAAGAATCCCTAAAATACTAAATACTAAGATACCTACGTACCATTTGTTTAATAAAGCTTTATCGTTTTCGTCCTCAGCCGCTTCAACGGCAGCTTTGAAGTCTGCACATTCAAGCGTGTGTGGCAGCAATGGGGTGCCAAGGCCAGAGTTGAGGAATAGTACTGGGACCACTGCGCCAAGCTCTGATTGACCTAGAAAGTCAAAAATATCAATATTTGTAATTTTTAAAAACACTAACGTTAATCCGTCTTCAAAAATCCAACAAAAATGAAAAAAGTAGGCATACTGACAGAAAACTTACCTAACCCTAACTAAGTTTTCTTTGCCGTGTCGTCGGATGCTTATAAACAATTTTTGCCTGTCTTCACTACAAATTTTCGGCACTCGCCTTCAAAGCGAAGAAAACATGTTCTGCCAGTATATCTGCTTAAAGGGGGTTATTTAAGGGGGCTTAGGTTTTAGCTCACAACGCTGCAGTAGTAAGGATTAGCGGAAGTTATTAAGTCAGGTGGCATTGTTAGAGTTAACCTTGTACAAAGCTTTTAACTTGGCTTTTAAGCTTCCTTACGATTTGTTTTTTGATCAAATTAGGCCAGTGGCGTGAACGAAACAATATAGGTACTTGAGAAAACTGGAAGAACACATTGAGAAACGCCGAGGCTCGAACACGCGACCCCCTGAATGCAAGGCAGACTACCAGCTAGGCCACAAGAATATCATCAGTTACTTACGTGCCAGTTCAGCAATGCAGAGCACGGGAAACCGATGGTCACGTTGCTGCTCAAGTGGTGATCGCCAATGCAGGTCAGCAACGTGAATACGCCAGCCGCGTCTCCTAGCTCGCACTCTCAACCGTGCCGCTGCACCACATTGAAGTGCCCCTTTCTCCGCACAGCAATCTGTTAAAAAATCAATTGATATATACGAAAACTTTTCTTCTAAGTTGGCAAACTAGCATACAGTCCACCTTATGTTGAACGATCACCGTACTAGCCTATTGACGCTTTTAACACTGGGGTCATTATCACGTGACCATTGAGGTTCTAAGGTGTGAGGATAAAAAACAAGATTAATCTCGAGTCAGGATTTGAACCTTGGACCTTAAGACTTTGGGTCTGTGTATTATTTTTTAGACTATGATTCCGTCTTAGTGTCATTAATTCGGAATCTTAGAGTCACAGGTTCAAGTCCTGGCTCGAGATCGAGAATTATATTGATGATATAGATATGGCTTTTGTGATAACCTTTAGGAAGACGCAAATAAAGAAAGATTGTTGTAATATATGTATTTCTTAATTCTAAAGATTTGTGTATGTGTAAGATTGATTTACTAAGACTTCATAAGTTCCTAGTAGTTGTGTCTTGAGGTAAACAGCTGACATTCATAAGGTCTTGTACCTTGTGAATCAGCTGCGCAGACGTAGATGATCATGGCACGCCTTCTTCGGACCCTATGAGCGGGCACTTTACCCAGTAGCTGTGCCCGGAAGTCTTCCGGCAACAAACCAACGGTCTCCGGCACTGGTGGTCCCTCCGCATCCTCGCGCGGGGTAGCGCACGTAATCGGTGATGACAGAGATATGGAATCTGTAAGATACATACAGATTTTAATATAATATACACGTATTACGACACAAATCCCTAAAAGAGTAGTCAGGGATATTATGAATATTCGCTCGTTACATCCACGTCTCACCTATAGTATTTCGTCCCACATACATAAAAAAGCCTAAACTAAATTTCCAGTGTTTGAAACAACAAGGAGGCAAACAAGCGTGCAGCCTCTCTGATATTGAACGGTTTCTTACCCTAGGGACACTTGTTGTAACACCAAATGTAGTGTTTGTCGACGATTCCAAACTCACTTGCGGTATCGAGCCCTTAAGTCTGAGGAGAGACTTTGCCTCACTGTGTGTGTTCTACCGCTTGTACAATGGGTTGTGTTCTGAGGAATTGTTCGAAATGATGCCCACGGCTACTTTCTACCATCGCACCGCTCGCCATCGGCAGGGAATTCATTCTCACACTTTAGAACCGAAATGGTCGCGTACAGTGCGGTTTCAGAGAAACTTCCTCCCGCGAACGCTTAAGTTATGGAATGAGCTCCCTGCCAAGGTTTTCTGCAAGGACTACAGTATGGAGTTCTTCAAGAAAGAAGTTATTAGATTTCTGAAGGGTCGGCAACGCGCAAGTGATACCCCTGGTGTTGCAAGCGTCCATAGGCTACGGTGACCGCTTACCATCAGGCGGGCCGTAAGCTTGTTTGCCACCTTAGTGGTATAAAAAAAAAAAAAAAAAACGTAAATGGATCTAATGAGTCGTGACGCACTCTAAAGTTTTTCTTAATTCTGTGGTTTAGATACAAATACTTTGCTGGCAGCCGTCGGCACCAAAACTGGGGCGCGCTCTCCGAGATAATTCTAACTAAAATTTCGAAATAAATAAAATTTCTAACCCCTCTGCCACACCATGCTCCACACGCTACTCATCGCTTTGCTCCTCACGCCGCCGGAATGTTGCACTTTCTGTCCACACACTGCTCTACTCGCGCAATTAATCGCGACACTCCGTACTAGGTCCTTGGACTCGCGCCCAAAAACCGACAAAACAGGAAGCCGGTAAGCATAACGAGTACCGTATGGCCACACTACGTCTCTGTCTCCTTTCCTTGCTACTCCCCATACCACTCGACGAGTGTGTGGCGTAGGCATATGAGATCGTTCAGGCCGCGCGAGGTTATCGTCCTTTGGCTCTCTAGCACAGCCAACCCTGCCTGTGTTACGGGTCAGTATATTTTAGCGGTAATATCACGCACACAGGGGACAAATTGGCTTTACTTTTAAATCAGATTCTTGTACATTAATACTATCACTTAGTTTGTGATCCAATCACTTCGCTCTAAAAGCTCCTTATATAGTAGTAGTAATAGTCCTCTGAAACTGTACCTACTGTGCTTGTTCATTTCGTCGTCTCAGCTGGAAGATGTCCACAGCTGGACGTAGGGTTTTCCCCCACATATCTTCATACCGCTCGGTTTTGAGCCACCTACTTCCAGTGGCTTATGGCAAAGAAGCTTACAGCCTACCTTATGTTACTTTTTGTTTCTAAACTGACAATGCAGTTGGCTGTTGTAGCCATTACTGCTTCACCGGGCTTTTTGGGGCGAGACTCTGAAGGAGCCTCAGCTCATATAGCGCCCAACGCTCAAGGGCTCCCCTCGGGGGGAGCCTCGGCTTGGGTTGTCGCTCTCGGGGGCGTCCCTTTGACCGGCGTGAGTCTCAAACCCGAAGGTGAGTCACCGCCAGGAGTGGAGTTCCCCGTTACGCGGGTGCGGTTGCGATTGAGTGGGGGCGAGAAGCACCCCGGCACTCTTTGATACCTCGTGTATACTTGTGGGCGCCGACGAACCCGGGGACGTCGGCGTCGTGTTTGGAGGGAGGCCCTATTGGCCCCTATACGTCATAAGGCGCCGTTAGTACGAGGCCACCTAACTATAGTTTTACGACCATGCCGAGGTCGATCGGGGGGATAATACGTTGTGGATTGCACAATTAGTCGATTCGGGTGATTTTGTGTACGCTCAAAAAGGGAACTCGAAGGTCTTTGAAATACCTTATGTTAAGCGGTCACCGTAGTGTATGGACGCTTGCAACACTAGGAGGAAGTCTGGAGTTAGTAAAAATGTAACCCTAAATGTAATCACTTCCTTCTCTACAGAAAAGATCAGCAGAAAACTTATATTTACAACCTAAGCGTTCCTGCTTTCTATGGGTGTAATGTGCGGAACTGTTGGCAACATTACCTACGTATAAAAACCTTTTAACAAAAAAAAAACAACTGGCTTCAAAAAGATGCACTAAAAAGGTGAAAATAATTACTTGTTTCCAAAAATCTAATCTGAATTACTGTGTGGAGTTAGTGTTCAAGCTAAGCGTGTTATAAACTGTTAACAGCGCTGTAGCTAGAGTTGAATCTAAGGCAGGGCAGCGGTTATTTCATGCACGGGTACGGCGCAAGTAATTTTTCTATCTTTCATTATTTTACCTGCTTGTGAGCGTGAATAATTAAGGTAGAAGGTAATTGGGTGGTATCGTGGGGAAACGGTATTAATTATTAAGAGCAAAATGGTATTAATTTGTAGTACGGGAAAACAATGTATATATATTATACCTTAGTTTATGCTACTTTTAAGGTAGGGCGTTAGTATTTCAAGGTAGGGCATTGCCCCACAATGCATAGACATTAACTTCAACTGTAGATCAGATTTCTGGACACAAGTAATTATTTTCACCCTTTTTGTGCATCTTTTTGAAGACGGTTGTTTATTTTTGTTAAAAAGTTTTTATTGTTTATTGTTGAGTGACGAATCTGCGATAGCAAAATCACGGTTGATTTGCTGTAATTTTTTGAAGAGTTACGCTCCTTACTTCCTCCAAAACTCATCTACAGATCTATATATGAAATTTGAATGGGACCATCACGGAATAAAACCCTTTCGAACGAAAGAAATATTCTTTCTGCAAATCCGTATATATATGACGGAGTCATGGCCGAACATACTATAAAAAAAATATAAACATAAGAATTGAGAACCTCCTCCTTTTTTGAACTCGGTTAAAATAGGCACTACAGCAATCCTTATATCATAAGCAAGCATATTTTTAAGCTTTTATAAATGATGTAGTGATATTTACACTACCTGAAACACTACAGCCGATGGGTCTTGGTATCTTGACTTGGCGGTTGGGCGCGGCTGGCTCGATCAGGGCGGGCGGGGGCGGCGGTGGGGGGAGGTCATCTTCGGCTGGCTTCGTCACGCGGTATGAGGGCGACCTGCGGGCGCAGCAATGAGGTCTACGCTATGTTAATACAATCTAAGTTCTAATTACAGCATTTGAAGCACTTGGTCTTAAGCCTAAGATACAGGCTCCTGAGGTCCCCACTATTGGGGCACGGCCTACCCTCTGGGCGATATGGTCCATAGTTCACGCGCAGAACCAGTGCTGATTTTATATGAGTGTTTTTTTAGCGTAAGCTGGTATCCTCACGATGCTATCTTTCAACGAAAACCCAGTGGTGTGAATAATCAATCATTGAAACACGCCGGGCCAAAACTCCGCCAATCAGGACGCAAAGTAAGATCGAGAATCATCGACTGAAACAGCGCTAAATCGCGTAAATGCGCAGATTTTGTGCAAATTAGGAAAATTTACTTATAGGTGGCTTGAAAACTCAGACAGTGCGGTGGGCTATGGCCCAAGACTCCTTTCTCTAAGTTGAGGCCTGTAGCAGCGGCGCCGACTCAATAGGATTTGGAGGTGCTCAAGCCCCCCTGTGTTAGGAGCGTTGAGCCCCCCCCAATATTTACGGTGTTACTATGATCTGTAGTGACGTTTAATAACCGACATTAAAGAAATGCCGAAAACCATTCAATAGAAAAATGCTATTGAATCGTTGTTTCTATTATTATGTACTTTCACACCATTTCAATATGGTGACTGTGTAGATTTCATTTTCGCCCGACGGGTCATAAAAGTTTGTTGCACTATACGTAGCATAGCTACGACAAACCACCGGTGACTACGACAACGTTGACATAAATCAAGATTATTGTTGCTTTCGTAGCACGTTAGGTCTATTTTTTCGTATTCCAAATTTTAGAATGATTTTATTCATACCATAGAACAGTCAGTTACACAGATAAAAAGCTCACATTATATGTATACATATACATATTATATTTATACTTAATATTTATATTTTAGATATATTTTGAGTTATTTCAACAGTTAGCAAATGAGTGTTAAAAACTAATTTAAATTAATATTTTTAATACGGAAGTAAATCTAATTAATGTTCATAGACGTTTTAATGCCGAATTTAATTTTTAGGGCGTCACGTTAACGCAAAACACCTGTCTGTATAAAAAAAAAACCGGCTAAGTGCGAGTCTGACTCGCGCACCTAGGGTTCCGTACAAACTTATTACATGTAGATAGTTCTTCAATCATTAGATCAAGCAAGTCTCACAGGTTTATGCCTTAGTTATCAGATTTTTTTTTTTTGAAGTGAAAACTTCTTTAGCGGCGCTGTGCACTTTTTTTGTGATGGGTAAAGCTGTTAAACTCGCGTCAGGTCACGTGTCCTGATCGAAAATTCGTAAGATGTTACTCGCTTTAGGACACGTGACCTTTATTTACATTAGGTTAGTTTTTATTTTAAGTATATGTCGATTATGAGTAGTACAGGGGGGGTTGGGTATGGGATTTTAATTCTATGACAGATTGAGCTGTCAAATATACGACGTCAAAAAAGTAAATAAACAAAAGTTATTATTTTTAATAAATAAATATGGATAAGAAGTGATGGGAAGTAAATAGCGAGTATGTTTTCACTTCTGCCGGCACTCCCGGAGTGCAACCCGTTGTTTTTTTTTTCTAAATTTGTGATGTAACATCTTGCTTCTTGCAAAATTTCATAATTCGTCAACGGGAAGTACCCTATAGGTTTGGATTTATTTGTGTCACAATTTGCGACAAAAATGACCATATTTTGGGCCTTTTTTTTTATTGCATTGACTTACAAGCTTGATATTTTTACAACTTCAAGTTACCGTACTTTACTTTAGTAAACTTTAGTTTACTTTAGTAAGTAAGTCTAGTTACTTTATTTAGTATTTGATATTAATTTCAACTTGATACCTCAACTACGCGCGTTCTTGAGTAAAAGGGTGTTGGCAGAAAATTTTTTAATGTGTTTTAACTACAAATTAATGAATTTAGGATGTTTTCCTATATTTTTGATGTAAGACCTTGCTTCGTGTCAAATTTCAAGATTCTAGGACAACGGGAAGTACCCCATAGGTTTTATTTGTAAATTCCAAAATATGCGTAAAAAATTGCCTTCCATTTATTAAAATACCTTTAATTAATACAAAAAATAATTAATACGACATTAATAAAATAAATCACCAGTGAATAAACAACTTATAATTTATTTTAAAGAGATACAGAAACCATGAAAACACGTGTAATCAACCATGGCACTACCCAACTAGTTTACAAGTTTACAAAGTGCCACAAGTATATGTACATACTGATGCAAAAGAAGGTAGTATATTTTACACCGCTGGCTTTTCGGTAAAGAAAAACATCATAAGGGATGCCGCATACGTAAAAAGAAGACGTATATGTAAAGTCCCCTATCCGCACTTGCCCCGCGTTTGGAGTAACTATGTTATAATAAAGTGAAGTGAAATAAGTGAATGAGGCTAGTAAAAGTATGGTACATTGCATAAGCGTAGGGATGGTGGGGTATGATGGTGCGTTTGCCCCACACGGGCTGGCTTGTACATGACCTCTTGTAGTCAATATTCGATAAGAGAAAATTTCAATACATAATTTTTTACATAGGTAGTTAGTCAAAAACTCAATTTAAATTCAGCAACCTAACTTAAGTACCTATTTTAAGTAAGTTCTAAGTTTGCCCCTTACACTAAATAAAAACCTGGTTACGTCCATGGTCTAGCTTAATTGTTATTCAAACGATTTAATTTTTTGGCATTTAATTATTTTATAACTTATTTCTCTAAAGCCAAATTAAACTAAACTTAAAATTTAAATTAAATCGAGTGTCCAGAGTAACCCAGCTGAACCATTAATAATTTCTATCAACCACTTAACAATAAGAAAACAAGAAGTAAGAAAACACTTATATTTTAAGCATTATTTATGGATGCAGTTATTTTTACGGAACTGTTTAAATATTTGTATATTCATGAGCTACTACACAAAGTTTGCTTACCGACCGTTTATCGTACCCCTCCCTGTTGCCCCCCTACAAGGGGAGTTTATTTAATTTAGGGAAGCGTAGGTGCACGCTTTGTATGCTTTGTAGAATATTGAACTACAGTATTGTATACATAAATAATTAAGTAGATAGAGATCTAATTTTACTAAAAGCGTATTTTGTATTGATTAACCCTAAAAAAGTCGACAACTGAATGAAAATGTGGCTTTACCCTCAAGCTACATTTTCGTTACTTTACAGATAACTCGTCAAAGTAATCTTTATTATTTGTTGTAAAAGGCACACATGTTTAGAAGTTGGTATATAGACTCACATTTACAAAAACTGTGCAATTCTAATATTACATACATACGGGTCGGATTGATAACCTTTTTTGAAGTCGGTTAAAAACTACACTTAAGATGATATTCTAATTTCTGTACATTTAAGTAACGTATATTGTATTTTAACAAATAATAGTAGGCTGCATAAAAAGTGTAAAAATAGGCGAATTTTATGCAAGACCCAAATTTGAATCCCGAGAAAAGCCAAGCGTTCTATGGTTGAATCAAGAGCATAGCGAAGCAAGTACTTTTTCGAGTGACAGTGGTAAAAAACTTTTGGAAAAAAGGCTTTATAAGCTATAGGACACCACCTAGGACTAGAGTACTTGTCGAGACAAATCCATAGAGCCAAAATATAGCGGAGTCAGCGCTACCTTCCGCCTTATCATCAGACCAATTAGGTCCACTAGCCCAAATACGACGGGATTTTATTGCGTTATTGAGAAGTTCCTACGGTCACCTTTAAACTTCATCATCAAACCAGCTCAAGGTTACCATATTGTTGCATTGTCACCGAGATTATTGAATTCAATTAATTTTATTTACCTCAGATTCATGATCCAAATTCAAACCGGATTTCTTTTGTTTTAAATCCAGGGAAACTCGTTGTCAGATATCTCGGCAAAAGCTGAAATAATCTAAGTTCCAATTACAAGCGGCAAGGTATACATCCCATGCAACGAAGATCCAAGTGCTAAACTAAAATGCCATTTTATCCAGGACGATGACCAAAGCAAGATTAGGGGCACTCTATAACATTTTAGAACAACAAAGTCCGGGGGACAAAAGCATTACGACGACTGAGCTTCTAAAAGTTTGTGGAGCTCCAATAGCTCCAAAAATTAGCAAAGCTCTTCAATGCCGTCATCTGTAAGTGCAGTAACACTGGAGATTTGGTACAAACGTGTGGTGGTATTACTCTTCCAAAATTAAGACTAAACCCTTCTTTAGTTCCATCAAAACCAACCGATATCACTCCTAAGCGAAAGAGGAACTTAATATCCTCGAATCGGCCGGAATAAATTTTGAAAAAAAAACCGTAGGAGGATCCAGTTAGTCAAGGCATTTTGCAAGCTTTGTCAAGTCTTCTCGTCACCTGCAGCAAAGTCTGAAGACGAAGGTCTGATCACCAGAGCAGGGCTAGTTTACAAGCTCCAAGGTTCTAACTCGATTTCGAAATGATAACTTTCGGAAGAGAACTAAAGTTATCAACATAGCTTGCTGAGGCAGTAGTAGGGTATAGTACACACAACACTACATGAAAATAATAAAAACAGGCCAAGAGCGAGTTGGACTCGCGCACGGAGGGTTCTTTTCCTTCCACCATTTACGTAATTTACAATCACAAACAAAACAAAAAGTATACCGCTAACCGGTCACCCATCCAATTACTGACCAAGCCTAACGTTGCTTGACTTTAAATATCGTATCCAACAAACAAATGTGTTACTGTTTCTCTTAATAAAAGCTAGATGGCGTTGCAACGGTGATTTAAGATTGTTAATGGCTCGGGCTCGTCTCACACTTGGCTGGTTTTTATTATTTGTTGTTATACTTTAGTGCTCACACACACTATGATCACTGCAAGATTGAAGCTTGTATGTGTAACTGTTTTTACGATAGAGCAACTAGATTATTAAGTTTGTACCCTCTACCGCCGCGCCCCGCCGCCGCCGCCTAGTCCAATGCGTTATTCGAACGTAGATATTGTTATTAATTTATAAGGTTATTCAGAATCCTATAATTTTATTTTTCGACAAATAATGTTAAATGGTTCGTAAACTAATATTGAATACCTGTTTTACACAAGTACCAACTTCATCTAAGTACCTTTAATGGAATTTCTCCGAAATTATTACTTTTCCGACTAAATTGTTTCAGTTGGTCCACTAATAGTCCTTAAGTTGTAACGTCTACCTACTTAATTATTATAGTTTTTCTTTTAATTTCGTTATTATGATATTTCACACACCCAAGAATAATATTTCACAAACACATCGCTGAGACACCAGCCACTATGGGTTCGACGAGAATAAAATACTCTAAAAAAAAATCTTTACTTAAATAACTGATATAAGCCAAATCACCTCAGGCATCGTTTGTACGAGCGCTTTTTCAACTTTTTAATTTTCTGTATATTCTTACAAACTATTTAAACTCCCGACGCAAAAAGCGGATTTGGTACCGCAACACAATTTAAAGTTCAAATTTTCTCCTCATCTAACCTCACTTAATGTTATTTACATTTATTAAACCACATACTGTGTTTTTGTTTGTTTCGCCTCGTAGTCAGGAAAAAAAACTTCAAAAAAATAGGAAAAAAATTGAAGTAGATATTTACGTTAACCAATGTTAGAAAATCTTAGGTTAAGTTAAAAATTAGGTGACAAAATTCCGAACTTTTATCATACTTCGGTCATTTAGAGTGGGTTTATGTTTAGATACTTATGTAGTATATAAAAAAACATAATTATTCATAAACAGTAGGTGAGTGAATCCCTTTTGTGCAACGCATTTGACCGCAAAATCACGTCGATTGTAATAGGAAAAACTGCCAAGTGCGAGTCTGGCTCGCCCACCTGGGTTTCGTACAAACTTATTATGTGTAGAAAGTTCTTCCAACCAAAGATCAAGCCTTACAGGTTTATGATCAGTTTTTAAAATTTGTTTTAATTTGTCATGTAAGGCTTCGTGTCAAATTTCATGATTCCAGAACAACGGGAAGTACCACATAGGTTTTGATTTATTTGTGAAAGCCAAAATATGCAATAAAAAAACCGGCCAAGTGCGAGTTGGACTCGCGCACCGAGGGTTCCGTACCTACCATCATTTATGTAATCTACAAACACGAACAAAAATATTTTTATATTTCAGTTGATTGAATTGCGGCTTACGATTGACGTATTAAAAAAAAACTACTTACTAGATCTCGTTCAAACCAATTTTCGGTGGAAGTTTGCATGGAAATGTACATCATATATTTTCTTTAGTTTTATCATTCTCTTATTTTAGAAGTTACAGGGGGTTTTTTACCACTTTGGAATTGTCTCTCGCGCAAACTATTCAGTTTAGAAAAAAATTAAATTAGAAACCTCAATATCGTTTTTGAAGACCTATCCATAGATACCCCACACCTATGGGTTTGATGAAAAAAAAAAATTCTTAGTATGGGGAACCCCAAAAATTTATTGTTTTTTTTCTATTTTTGTGTAAATTCTTAATGCGGTTCACAGAATACATCTACTTACCAAGTTTCAACAATATAGTTATTATAGTTTCGGAAAAAAGTGGCTGTGACATACGGACGGACAGACAGACAGACATGCCGAATCTATAAGGGTTCCGTTTTTGCCATTTGGCTACGGAACCCTAAAAATGGCCGTATGTTGGAAATATTTTTTATTGCGTTGATTTAAACCTTGTTTTTTTACAGCTTTAAGGTGTACACCTTAGTTAGTACAATAGTTATTTATCACGTTATCACGGTCTTGTAGTGTCATCATCATCTATCAATTTATCACTTATCATGGTGCTAGTGCATTCAGATGATGGAATAAGTAGGTGTCGGTTGGCCATAGATTTGTTTGTGATGATAAGAAACGTCAGCTAACAAAAGACCTCTTCTCGTCGAAGGTCTTAAGGAAGACTCTTAGGTACCTATCTTGTTTTGGCAAGTTGAAAGAACTAAATTGAAGGTGATTTGCCTCACTTTCATGCATGGGCGTAGCGAGGTACAGGCAAGGAAATGACATTTTCTATCAGGTCTGCCCCCCACCTCCCTAGCCAAGCCTGCCCCCCCCCAAATCCAAAAGCTGGCTACGCCCATGCTTTCATGTAACTCTTTTGGTTTGGTTTTGACGTTCCTGAGACAGACAGACAGACGAACAACAAAGTGAGTGAAGGGTTCTTTTTTTTTGAGGTACGGAAACATAAAGGGAGGGAATTTCCAAGAAAAAAAATCAGATTTATCAATATATTGTTATTAATTAGTAAAATATACGTAATAATAAACACCATCACGAAATAGGTTAATAGGTGAATAGGAAGTTGAAAAATTCTTTGGGACAAAATTTAGTAAAAAAAACTGACTTTGTTGGCTTCTCATTCCTTTGTTTTCCAAAAAATTTTAAAACAAAAAATTATTTATCTACTCAACTTTTAAACAACGGTATCCAAAAAAATTTTGCACCCCCCTTGAAAACATTTAAAAATATTTTTTGATAATTTGTATGGCTTGAACAACAAGATGCTTATACTAAGAAAATTTGAAGACAGTAGCTATAACCGTTTGGCTGTAAAACCTGTGTGACAGACAATGGACAGACGGACACGTAAGTGACAGCAATAGGGCTCCGTTTGGACCCTTTCTGGTACGGAACCCTAAAAAGAATAATAGGTACGGTAGACATAACAGATGGTCCTACCAGTTCAAGTACCATAATAAGTCAAACAGCTTAAAAAAACAAATGTGAAATTGAACTCGTAGTTGAAGCGAGGTGTGTCAGAGGTGGGGCGCTGACGTCACGGGCTGATGACGTCATAGAGCGTGACGTCCGCCCGCCCTAGATACGTCGCGTGCGTGAGCGGGAAATATCGAACGCGACTGGAAACATGGCACGAGACGTTGTTGTTACCCAAATAAAATGCACTGTAGATAGATATTTTTAGTATAATTACTTAACAAATAAAATACACTGTTGATATTTTTAGTATAATTACTTAACAAATTAAATGCACTGTAGATATTTTTAGTATAATTACTTAACAAATAAAATACACTGTAGATATTTTTTTAGTATAATTCTTAACAAATAAAATACACAGTAGATATCTTTAGTATAATTACTTAACAAATAAAATACACTGTAGATATTTTTAGTATAATTACTTAACAAATAAAATGCACTGTAGATATTTTTAGTATAATTTCTTAACAAATAAAATGCACTGTAGATATGTTTAGTATAATTCTTAACAAATAAAATACACAGTAGATATCTTTAGTATAATTACTTATCAAATAAAATACACTTTAGAATTTTTTAGTATAATTACTTAAGTATTATGTTAATTTTGGATAAGGGATAATTGGAGATGACACACAGGTGGGGTATCAAAACTTAAAATGGAAATTATTTTGGCACCAAAATCCAGAGTAGATATAACGGACCCGCATTAAGCAAGGGTATCGTTTAGCTCAGTAAATTCGTGGTAAAATATAGGTCAACTGCGCATTTTGGGTAGGAAGCTATTTTATTTTTATTTTGTAACTGGGTCAACCTTAAGTGGTAAACAGCGTTTTTAAGGTTTAGTGCTTTGAACGCAGCTATCTTATAGGGCATAGGGATGCAACCATTCTTCCCAGTATATTAGTTATTGCAGACAGCTATGAGTGTTATAAAAACGGGTTGAACTCCGAGAGTGCTGGCAAAAGTAAAAATATACAACCTGGATATATCATTTTAACATGTGTAATCCGCACTTTCATCTTTTCATCAACCCAATATCCTTTTACTTTTTATTCGTCCTATAGAGTTTAACATTTTTTACCCATCACAAAAAAAGTGCACAACGTTTTGCCAATCATCCTATTACGGTGTGGCCTTATGGTTTCCGTCTTGCGAATTTTTATGGCGTGGCATTATGGTCTCGTCTTACGAATTTTCGATCAGCCTGCGCGTGTTTATAATTTTTTACCCATCACAAAAAAAGTGCGCAACGCCGCTAAAGAAGTTTTCACTTCAAAAAATAGTGTGTATGTGTATCTTTACACAGTTTTAGTCCTCAGGACGGGGTAACCGCTACATCATTGTTTCTGACACAGTATATCTAAACTAAGGTGGTTTTATATATGTCTCATAAGTCTGGATCACCAGTCTAAGTGTAGTTAGTGGTAAATTGAAACAACAGTGACAAAAAATAAGAAGTAAGTCAGGATTGGGAAGTGGAAATAATTATCCAAAGGCGAAAAGCATAGATGTACAAAATAGATTTTTCTACAAGAATGTCTTTGTAGTCAATTGGGAAAAGTATACCTACTATCCCAATCTTCCGTTACATAAAAACAGCCTTCTCTTTTACACTTTCCATTGTATAAGCATGTAGAAAAGAGACAAGATTTTTCTTACAGCAAAAAATTTTATTTTCATTTCAGGCCATCTAGCGTCTTGGCATTTAATTGAATTGCTTGCTAGAGAAGGTTCCATGTTCTTCCTTACAATCATAATTTAGTTTTCTCCAATAATGAGGAGAATAAGAAACTAATATTGTTAATGGTAAGTAATTGAATTTGTTCGAGATTATATTATACAAGACAAATTATATTATAAACTAGGAGTTGCCCGCGACTTCGTCTGCTGGATATTGTTTTTTTTTTGTAATTGCAATTGGTTGCTAGCTGACATGGAATCAAAATTATGGCTTGCCTCCTAATTTAGTAGGGCAACTTCAAGGGCGTAGCCAGCTTTTGAGCTAATAGGGGGCAGATTTTAGGGTTTTTGTATCCGTTGTCTGGTATCCATAACTAACACAAACTTTGTTTAGTTTGGGACCAGACGGCACTGTGTGTAATGTCCAAAAATATTTATTTATGATACTTATTGCAAAAATAGAATGTTGCTGATACATCCTATCTATAATTTTACGGGCTTACTTTAAGTATGAAACGAAACGACACATACTAAAGTATTATAGCGTAAGGAAAAATCCTGAAAGCAAGAAATGTACCTATTCTATTCAAAATATTATGACGGCATTTTTTAGGGTTCCGTAGTTGTATTTATTTATTTCGGTGTTATATTCGGTATTTAGGTATTAAACCTAATGCGACATCTTCCTCTAAATATAATTGTTTATAAAAATACAATAACATACTTATAATTACTTAATAATAAATAATTTTTTTTATAAATAAATATAATTAAATATATTTGGACATTACACACAGCGCCGTCCAGCCCCGAAGTAAGCTAAGCTTGTGTAATGGGTACCAAACAACGGATACAAATACATAAATTTGTAAAATTTGTAGCATATTACCCATAAGTTACGCCATGTGCGTGCGTCTCTCCGTATGTCACAGTCATTTGTTCAGAAACTATGAGAATCGGCTAAGTGCGAGTCGGATTCGCACACAAAGGGTTCCTTACCGTTATCTATAAAAACGGAAAAAAGTCATGTTTGTTCTATGGGAGCCCACTTAAATATTAATTTTATTCTGTTTTTTAGAATTTGTTGTTAAAGCGGCAACAGAAATACATCTTTTGTGAAAATTTTAACTGTCTTACTAACTAACGGTTCATGAGATACAGCTTGGTGACAGACAGACGGACGAACAGCGGAGTTTTAGTAATAGGGTTCCGTTTTTTACTATTTAGGCACAGAAACCTAAAAACGACAGCAATTAATTTTAATTTATATCAATGACTACGGCGCTGTTGGTATGCTCATGTAGGTATAGATAGATAATCTTACTCTATGTATCACCATTTTTTGGTTTTTTTCTGATCGTGTCGGTTAAGATATCACCTTGCCAAAAAAAACTGAAAATTCAGGGTGTAGTAAATGGGTGACCACCTGGTGGCACATCCGTCTGAGCTCTGACCTCCTCCGTGTTTCGAAGGGCACGTAAAACCGTGTCGGTCCGTGTTTCCATATATGACAGCTGTCAAGAGGCCTAATGTGAAGCTTGAAAACTCTGAAATTCTAGTGGGCACTAGCGCGACAACGCCCGCCAACCCGCATTGGCCCAGCGTGGTAGATGGCCTAAGCCTCCTTTTAAAATACGAGGCATATGTCCCTGCTGTAGGAAGTAAAACGGCTAAAGTGATTTACTAACACATAGACTAAATAACACGACTTGGATACTAGAGTCAAATAATTTCCGAGATATAGCCGACCATTTGGACTTAAAGTCTAAGTCTGTTTGTGTATCTTGTATATGGAGCAACCACTACAGCCAATTTATGGCACAAATATTGTTGAAGGGAGCTACTTTTTTATCCCGGAACAGTCAAAAGTTCCTGAAGGAATAATTGTAACTGAATTTTACCAAACATGGACAAACTCTACCTGCACTACGGCAAACTTTCTTCAAGGAGTTGCCATAAAAATACGCCAATACTAAGTTTTATAAACTAAGTTTCACACAGGCGAAGCAACAGAAAAAACTGGCTAATAATAAAAGATACAGAACCCGTAAGCTGCAAGTTATTTTCGCACTTGTTATTTTGTTTTGTATAAATAAAAAAAAAAATACTTGTAATAATATATATATTATAGTAAAAATAATATTATGTCTACGCCCTACATTTCTTGTTAAGAAATATAATATAATATGTCTTGTTATATCAAAAGCCCTTAACAGACGGCGAGGTTGCGTTTCCGCGTCATGACCCAGTTTCGGGACGCGATGACGCACGGCTGGGCTGACGTCACACTTTGTATTACCACAAAACTAGTTCTTATATAACTTTTACATTGTATTTAAACAGCGTGAAAACGACCTTGCGAAAAATTGGTTGGAGTAGGCCATATATTGTTACTTATTGTTTTTAAAGTAATTGTAAATGTGCGTAATATTCCAGCTCAGTGTTTTTGTGTTTTTTGCATTTATATTTTTTAAATATGCTATGTACAGGTATAACTTTCATGATGCTATATTAAATACGTTTTTATGGAAATTACCGGCACTTTCTTATAGGCAAAATGACAGGAATTGCCAAATCCGTTTAAGGAGCGACTAAAAATTGACGATTCCAGTTCCAAACAGAATTAGACTAGTCCAATCAATTATTACCTAGGTTATATCCATAAATCTGATTAAAGTTTTATTATAAATTTAACCGACCCAGTTAAGATCTCCGCTGTACATCGTTTGTAGCCTACATTGTATTTACCTTATTGCATTGAACGTCCTGCCATTTGCCTAGCAAAACGTTCAAGTAATTTTGATTTTCTGTTAATTCGTTTTAAGAAACCTTTCAATAAGGTGTGTTCACAGCCCGTAAGTCGATGGATCAAGACCACCCCGGCAGAGAGTGAGATTAACACGTCAATCTTTAATGCGCACAGCACGAGACATGCATCGACTTCTGCAGACAGCAGCCTGGGTGTTATGGTAGATCTCATTAAACGAACCGCTGCTGCTTGGTCAGGATACTCACAGATTTTCACGCGCCAGATTTATAATCGAGATCTGGCTGTGGAATTTAAAGAGGCATTCGTCCGTTCTTTTTGTACAGGGTACCCCAGATTAATAATTTAACAATAAAATCATTACTTACTTAAGAATATGTTTTAAGCTCATAATAGATTGTGTCCATTATTTCGTATATTATATATTCGTTTATCCACCTTTTGCCTATGCTATTTCGTGATACTCTTTACATCCTACAAGTAAATTAAAGTGTAATCTCTCGGGCGTAAAGTGTAATCACTGAAGTTTAATAGAAAATCAAACAAACTTTCCTGTCAGTGACGTTCGATAACTATTAAACGATGTTATTCCCCGGAGAAATTACAACCCTCCTGACCCAAACTAGACCTTGTCTAGCTCTTGCCTTTAACCTTTACACCACGAAATAGCGCAGAGCACATGGCCTGTGTAAACGTTTATGAAATACCCCTAAGTTAGATAACATTTTCGGTTCTCAAATGTTGCTCTAAAATGGGGTACGATGGCAGCACCTGCGCGTGCTACTACAAGTATACTACATGTATATGTCTTGAGTTATCTATGTAAACAACTGTTTGAAGCTGTGTCAATCGTCGACTGTGCATATGTTAAGTAGGTAGGTATCTACGTTCTGTTCCGCTACACAGTTCGTTGACTACAAACATGTAATTACTTCTTCATTCCACCCTAATTTCTAACCTTTCACCAATTTTCTTCCTTTAGTGTCGAATAACAGGAATTCATTAGTCAGCCTGACAATTATATACATTCAACTCAACTCTCACATTTCCCAATTTGTCAATTCTATCATTATGTATTTCTTTAAAGCTCAAGAAGGTGAGTGGAGGGAAGATAAATATATATTATATGTAGATAGCTCTTCCATCATGAGATTAAGTCTCCTATATAGGTCAACGGGAAGTACCCCATAGATTTTGATTGATTTGTGTCACAATATGCTATAAAAATTACCGTATTTTGGGCAATTTTTTTTACATTCTTTTTTAACATTAAGTGCCCGTAGATTTTTCTATTTGAATTTCAACTTGATACCTTTTTTTTTAAAATGTGTTATATCTACAAATTAACAAATTTTGGTTTCTTCCTATTTGCTTCGTGTCAAATTTCATCATTCTATGACAACGAAAAGTAACCTATAGTTTGTAATTTATTTGAGAATAACTTAATACCTAAATATGCGTCAAAAATGGCCGTATTTTATTATTGCGTTGACATAGAATATTTATTTTTTACAGCTTTAAGGGATCGTAGACCTTTGTTTTTGATATTAATTTCAACTTGATACATCCACGCGTTCTTAAGTAAAAGGGTCTTGACAGATAGACCGCCAAACATTTTTTTTAAATGAGTTATAACTACAAATTAACGAATTTCATGAATCTAGGACAACGGAAAGTACCCCATAGGTTTTGATTTGTTTGTGAATACCAAAATGTGGGATAAAATGGCTGTATTTCGGGCTTATTTTTTTACTGAGTTGTCTTAGAATACTGAGAAGCTAGATTTATACAGCTTCAAGGGCCCGAAGATCTTAATATTTGATATTAATTTCAACGAGATACCCTTACGCGTTCCTGATAAAAAGGGCTTGACAGACAGACAGGCGGACAACAAAGCGATCCTATAAGTGTTTCTTTCTCCTTTTGAGGTACGGAGCCCTAAAAACGGGGTGAGTTAGAAAACTAACCAAAGCGACGATTTGTGCACCTATATGTTGTTGTTGGCAACATTGTTTTGGTCGGCATTTTAATGGGTTCCGCCATTCAGTTGCTGCTAGGCTCATTGGACATCTGTGCTGTTAGGCGGCTAGTAAATGTGGTTGTGTGACTTTGAGCGCTTTTCGAAAACATGTAATTTTTATATTATTGTGTTTTTTTATCTTTCTCTGGTATCTTTAACTTTGTAAGCAGGTAAGATAGAATTAATTTTGACTTATATTTGTGGTTTTTAAAAAATATTGAATAAAACTACAGTTCGTGAATGTGTAATTATGTGGTCCATCTTACTCCGCTAATTTTGTCGGGGGAAGATGACAATATTAAACTTCTCATCTTACCCCTTTTCTGAAACTCATTGTGGTTTTGGTGTTTTCAGTGTTTTAAACCTGTATATTTTTTAGTCGTTTTCATTGTGAATCATTCAAAGTTTTTTTTTTTCAAATAAATCATACAAAGCTATGAAAAATATACCTACTACTATTAATGTACAATTTTAGAAAATATTATAAAAGATTTTGTAAATTTTAGGTTCTTCTGCTGGAATATTGAGTATTCTCTGCGTGCAAATACTTGCCAAGTCAGTACCAAATAAAAATATGACTGATTTGAAGTTAAAAATTAACATTGTTCACAAGTGTTTGTTTTTGTCACCCCGTAAAGCATTCTAGGTACTATTTCCATCTTACCCCTAGCTTCTTCAGCGATAAAAGGCTGTTTCATTTAACTTTACTTCATACTATAACAATAAAAAAACCGGCCAAGTGCGAGTCTGGCTCGCGCACCGAGGGTTCCGTGCAAACTTATTATCTTGTTGTACGTTATTATAAATATTTTTATTATTTCATGTAGGGTGAATGCTCCTATGACCAGTCTCCCCCCAAATATCAGCCGGGCGTGCTTTTTCAGTGATAAATAAGAAGTAACATGCCCTATCTTTAACTATGTTCTATTTTTAAAAGAATATATATTTATGACGTAATCTGCCAATTATCGTGCCTATCACCTCGTTAGGGTTCTCTTAACTTACACTGACTGTTGTGCCAATACATGCAAATTTCAACAAAAACGCGTGATTTTGCTGGACAATTAGTAAGCGATATTTCACTTACTTTGATGCTTAGGTATGTTTTTATAATTTAAGGGAACAAGTATGAATATTTCACACAGTGAATAAGAAAAATTAAGTAAATTTTCCCCTGGATTTAGAATTTAATAGAGGGCTGACGTTTGGTTAATTTGTTTGTATGGAGTGCCATATATCAGCCGGGGTGGCTGATCTTTGGTACCGGAACTGTTCCAAATATCAGCAACCTCTTATATTTTTTTACTAAAATATCTATTTTTGTTTGAGATTGTACTTTTTTGTACTTAGCATTATTGATAACATGGTAAAATATGTTTGTCTACTATGGCTTTACTTTAGTAACAGCTTCCTTAGCTTTCATATGACTATATCGTCATTTATTAAATAAAATAATAACAAATTAATTGTGGAGTACAATCACAACCATAAGTCTTTTCCATTATTTTGTTTAGTTTAGTTATTTTTTTATTTTTAAACCTTTACGGCTTTTATCCCCAGGAGGGGGTAACCAGTGGTTGGACACGCACCCACATCATTATTTAGGGGATCGTTTCTTTTCACCAACTCCTTTAGTCCTACATGCCGGGGTTGGGCCGATCACCGTAACACTGTTTGTAATGCAATATATCTGGACATAGGAGGCTTTATATATGTCGACGATGCAAGGGTCAACTTGATTTTCGGAAAAGGGTAGATGGAGGCACAAAGACTAACATGGAATACTTTTTAACGCTGTTAAATCAGAGGTTTACGTACAAATCCCACGCGGGTGAAGTAGCGGATAAAAGCTAGTAGTAGTATGAATTTTCTTTGCCACTAGCTACAAATTACTTGGCCTGAATGTATGGCAAAAATATTACCATCAAATCTCAGAGCATAAGCATCTTAAAGCACGGAAAAATGCTAGGCTGATGTTTGGTACGCATGAGGCTGTTATTACATCCAAGGCGACTGATATTTGGAAAGTACCACAAAATTCACAAAAACATGTTTATTTAATAATTTTAACAGTATTTTGTAATTTTTATGCATAATAATGCAATTTTAACATTACAAGCTACAAGTAACGAGTAAGATTCTTAGGTTATTGTTTATTATGAGAACGTAGTAACCATTTAAAGTTAAAAAAAAAGTTAGGGGGCTGATATATGGGTCATTCACCCTAACTAAAAATATACGGTTTTCGCAATTTTTCCTTTATTTGTGCTATAAGACGTTGCTTCGTACCAAATTTCAAGATTCTGAGTTAACGGGAAGTACCCTGTAGGTTTTGATTTTCTTGCGAGTTTCGAATATTTTCGGAAATTTGCGGCATAAACGGCTGTATCTTTTGATTGCGATGGCTTAGAAGTTTGATTTTTTTTACAGTTCCAAGGGATAGTAGACCTGAGTATTTGATATACATTTTAGCTTGATACTTCCACGCGTTCCTGAGAAAAAGGGTCTTGACAGACGGATAGACGGACGGACAACAAAGTGATCCTATAAAGGTTCCGTTTTTTCCTTTTAAGGTACGGAACCCTAAAAATGGACCTTCCTCCACCTCTTACGTAACACTCGGACAGTAAATTGTTTTTATATAACTTAATACAATAAATAGTTATCTCATAAAAAAAGCATTCCGCACCCGCATTCCGCACCCCCCCATAAAAATTGTAATAAGTAAGGTCGGTACCCTCGGTCCGGAATCCAACTCATACTTTACCGATTGCCGACATAGCTAAAATAATTGGCAAGCAGGAAGCCGGTTGGGCAAGCCACATCGCTTGTCGAACTGATAACCGATGGGTAAGAAAAGATCTTGATTGGCGACCATGACTATCTTTATTCAGGTGGACAGAGTGCTGATGGGCGCGAGCAGCTTAGGACCGGCGATTGCGGAGACAAACCTAGGGGGGAGGTCTACGTTTAGCAGCGGACGTCTCTTGGCTGAGATTCAAATATAGTAGTCCTTGGTACGGAATATGCGACAACCCTCGCACTTGACCGGGTTTTTCAAAAAATCCATTGTTGTTAAAACTAAACATTCAAGCAAAAAAAATAAAAAACATTTGTTAGAAGTAATCCGATTTAATCTCTGAAGATATTCTAACTGTTCCAGCTTCTCCATTTATATTCCTCTAAAGCGCCCAATTAAAATAAAACGAAGATCAAATTCAAAATGGTTTCGTATAATCCGGAGGCGGAGAGCTTTGTCGCGAGATCTGGCAACTCGCCAGAGAAATGTTCTGAGAAGCGTAAATATTTTTTTTCTACTGTTTACGTTAAATAAGTAACGTAAAACGTATTTGATTGTTTTGAACGTTTTTGTGTACAGTGGTTAATTGTTAAATAAGTATTCTTAAGGGGCAGTCTAAAACAAATGGACTAATATACCTGCGATATTTATGTACAATTTTATCCTGGTCTTAGCGACAAATGGCCACTATTGAACATAGGCCTTTTCCATATAATTATGTTTCCACATTCCACAGCCAGTCCTGAGATACTTGAGCTGCCTCTATATAGAGTCCACGTATTTACATTAATTTGTTTTCAGACTGATTTTCTATAGACTTTAGAATATAAACGAGGAGCTCTTGGCCCAGATAGGTTCGTTTATCGGTAAGGGGCCGTCCATTTAATACGTCACGCTCTTAGGGGGAAGGGTGGTCATGCAAAGGCAAATTGTTGATACTTAAATTGGGAAAAGAGCGTGAAAAGGGGGAAGAGGGGGGTGTAAACTTATCGAAATTTGATTGACGTATTAAATGGATGGTCTTAACCCTAACGATATGCGAAGTTAGGCACGTGCGATGGTCAGTCGTTCGCTGGATCCACTTGACCACTCTAGTGACAAATTTTTCTTAGCTCCTTAAAGCTAAACTGTTGGTTCTCGCTGTTGTCATATGACAATGTTCAGCCAAGTCAAAGGCCTTGTTGACGGCTCGTAAATTCTCTTCCACAAAGACGGAAAGTGCTTAGTGTGGTAAGAAACCGCAGAGGCCCGTGAGAAGAGGACATAACTCAGGAGTACATTTTTTAATCACCACTGTATACTGTCTGGCTGGTCCACTCGATTGAACGTCTAGAAAGCAACCGCTGGACCTCCCGCTGTGTTATGGAGATTTCCGGCATGGTCTTATCGCACCACGGTAAATTAGGTGGTACAGTGCCTTCTTCGTTCAAATTCGAGATTGAGGCAAAAAGACTTGCCCAGTAAATCGGCTTTCCCTTTAACAGTATAGGTCAATAAGTTACCATCGGTATTTTACAGTGATGGTAACGACAGCTGGCAAAAGTTTCCCAATGCAGCTTTAGCAAGCGACAAGAAAGCAAGACCCACGCAAGTCGCCCGCCTATTTTAACGAATTCTTCACTGAACGTTGAGGCAGAATTTAATTTAACTTTATTATTTTACCCACAAAGATGCATATTCTTTGGGAACCCCGGTACCACTGCACCAGATAAAAGTGATCAGTTACTTATCATAGTCTAGGAAATAATTTACTTTGTTCTAAATATCAGCCATTTATCTGAATTAAGATACAAACTTCATATGTGAAATATATAATTTGTAGAATATAATATAGATTCCTCATCGTCTATCAACACATTGTCTCTGCGACACAAGTATTTTCAATGAATATTTTTGCACTTGCTAATCCCGCGATTCGACCTTCGTGCGCTCGTAAAGCTATCGTCACACTTACGATAACAGTCGCAATTTGTCGCAGACTATATATTTATTACTGTACACACCTAGGAGCATCTAAATTAAACAAATATATTACTCTCAACTGTTAGCTAAAGAAATAAAAATTAAATTTGTACCTTGAATATTTGCGACAAAATGTTGAATATAATACAGGTAACCTAGCTGCCTACATTCATGTCTAAGAATTGTAAGATAAAATATGATATAGTTTTAGGGTTACGTGAAGACAAATGGTTAAAACGGAACCCTTACAGGTTCGTCATGTCCGTCCGTAAGTACGTAAGTAATCCTTTTAGAGCGATTCAAATGAAATTTTACGTAATGGTTTTTTTTAAGCCGCCATAAAGTTTTGTAAGGAAATCGAGAACAAAATATATTTAAGGTGGTGGCGTACCCAAACGAATTAAGTTTGCAAGAATTTGATTAATTTTGTTACAGTCCTGAGTACACTTTTTGATGTGAAAAAAATATGTTATTGTTCAAATCTTAATTACGTGGAATGAATATACAATAATTTGGCTATTAAAACAGTTAGAAAAATAATTCTGACACTGTATTCTTGGGCTTTAATTGAAATTGTTTGGAAAATTATGAGTGATATTCTCTTGATTCTTATTTCATAAAATTTGTATTAATATGACCAAGGGAATTTGCTAATTTCAAAGTTCTAAATAAAGATTTGAATTACCTACCTACAAAAAAGCGAGAAAATCGATATTTAAGCGTGCGGTCACGTCTTAGCTCCTATCGTACGTCGAATCGTGTCTCTTTGTATGCTTCAATAGTGTAATATGCCTTTGTACTTTGGTCTAAACGCTCTTGCTTGAGTATACAATAGCCTTAAGGGTAGCTTTCTCAGGATTGATCTAAAGATCTTTTAAGCCCGGACCCTATTATGTCATTAGATAAATAGGTCTTCGAAAGTGCGTTTAAATTATCTTATTAATTTAGGACACGGTCTACCTCTGTGCCAAATTTAATCCGAATCCGTTCAAATGTTAATGTTTTATTAATTTAATATGAAAGATATAATTACTACTTTTTAGTCTTTATTATTTATGATTCACGTATCAAGCGAAAACATGAGTCAAGAAGTTTGAGTCTCTAAAATAATAAAATCGACCGTGGGTTCCGTACCACCATTTACGTAATTAACGAACACAAACAAAAACAAAAAGTCTGCCGCTAAGCGGTCACCTATCCAAGGACTGACCAAGCCCGACGTTGCTTAACTTTCAATAAAGTTTCCAATATAGAAATATATGTAACTGTTTCTTTTAATTATCTAGATTTTCACTAGATGGCGCTGACACGGTAATTTAAGATGGTAATCTCGGACTCGTCTCACACTTGTCGGTTTTTATTATTTGTTGTTATACTTTGAGCTCACACTATAATCACAGCAGTTTTCAGGGACAGGCTGGACATTCTGGGAATTGGACCGTATGGACCGGACCGGTTTGAAACTTGTATGCATTACTGTTTTTACGATAGAGCAAAAACAACGAAAACGTGTTTCTTGTATGGGGACCCGTTCTGTTTCCGCCATTTCAATTGTGTAATTTAACCTTATTTTTTATTTATTAACTCGCAAATGTAATTAAAAACAATGTGTGTAACACGAGCGGTACAGATATTACAAACTCGAGTCATTCAAGTCTTCGTTCGGCCTTCGACTTTAAACTTCCTAATAGCATCTCGTTGGTAATTTTCTTCTAACCATCCTTAATACACAATTTACTATTGGTATACTGGGATCTAGGGCTAATAAAATTGCTGTAGGTAGATGTAATTTTTTTTATATGTCTAAAAAAAAAGTATAAAGGCCACAGGCTAAATTATACCATTGGGATTTTAAACCGTTTGAAGTTTTATTATTATCTAGTTATATCGAGTTCCGTTTCCATCCGTTGGTTAAATAACCATGTTGAGCTAATTTCATTGGCTTATAAATAAAATAAATCTGCCTATGGAATTCTACAGAAGTTTTTTAATTTACAGCATCATGAGATGACTGAGATCACATTTCATCTCGCACCCACATTCATTCGTTGGACATTTGATATTTTAATTGGATCAATTTAGCACATCAAATTTATGTGTGAGAGTTCAATTTGGGGAGGTGGGTCAAATTACAAGTACTCTGTCCTAATGGCAGTCATTCTAAGCATTATTTCGCTGCTTATCATGGATAGCTCTAAATAAATACCAAAGTTAAAATTTTTATTCATTACAGCTATTTGAAGAAAAAGATGGCGTTGAAAAACCTACAATCGATTAATCAAATTGAACCTAAAGACCCATAGTTGCCTGGTGATATTTTTAGCCGACTCAAAAAAGGTGGAGTTTGTAAGTACCTACTTTAGGGCAGGATATTTTTTAAAACGGGCCAAAAATATTAAAGAAAACCTGTAAACCTGACAACGTAGCTATCCTTGATATAGTAATAGAATGGTTTTTTTACATGCCCTTTTACGTAGAAGAGAAGCAGGAAAAAAGGGTTTGATACATTGGTTTAATACTACACGTGTACTTACCGAATCTTAGTACTGTAGTCTGAAGTACAGACATGGTGCAGCTACAAAGGTTCTTTTCTGACGACGGAACCCTAAATATAAGCTCCCGAAATCAGACAGTGATAGAACAAACAAAACAACATAAATTATTTTCTTCATTATGAAGTCGAACGTCAATTTCCATCTTTGCTGCATATATTTATTTTTGCTTCGATATTTATTTTACAAATAGCGACATTTGTCCACAATAATATAGATAAGTTTAAATTCCTAGGTGAAAATCACCACTATAAAACCAGAAATAAACAAAAACTCCAGTCAGCATCCCACAAATTTAAAAAATCGGAAATGTCACCCTATATTTTAGGACCGGTCGTGTACAACCGGCTACCTAGGGAAATAACAAGTGCAACTTCCATCACGGTATTCAAAAACATGCTTAAAAGATGGCTAGAAAGCAAAGCGTTCTACTCGCTTAAAGAGTTTCTTCAAGAAAAAGTGTGACGAATTATATATGTATCTACATACATAAGTACTTATACGTATGCACTTTTGTTGTCATTTTGTATATATCATATTGTTTTTTCTTTTTATTATTATTATTAATTTTTTAATTGTAAAATGTATATTGTTATGTATAAAGAAATGTATAATGACCTGTAAATTCAACAAATTTACTAATAAATATATCATATCATATAGGACCAATTTGGTTATTGGCATTCGAGGACATGTCTGATTTAGCATCTGACATTTGAAGTAGCTGAAGGAAAAGACCATGTCCAACAGTGGCCTGCTACAGGCTGGTTAAATTTAATTCATTGATATCAGGCGACAAGGAACAGAAAACACTGATCCAAATGTTATGTCTGGTCCACTTTACATGCTTAATTTTTACTTATTAATGGATATCTCGAGTCGGTTATAATTTTAAGGGTCCATTAGTAACACCAGGAACCCTTAAGAGATCATTCAGTCTTTTTGGCCCAGTCTGTCACAGCACTGCATTGTCTTTAGACGTAGCGGTCTCCGTAACTTCGTAACAAAAATAAGAAATAGGTACCTACTTTAGACTGTCAACACTCCCTATGATAATTATAACTGGCACCGAGACAAATAAACTAGGTATCTAATAATACAAAACAGAAATACCAAAAATTTAATTGTAAAGTAGAGATTACTATAATCTAGAATGAATAATAGTCAATGGGGTTCTTAAAAATTCCTCACATGGAAACAGGAAATTAGTCCGGAAATTATGGAAAACGACAACCTACTAATATCTATTCGAACTTCAAACTTAGGTAATTTATTTTATCCCGTTGGTAGGCCTATGTTACTATAACTGGCACCGAGACAAATAAACTAGGTATCTAAGAATAAAACACAGAAATTCCAAAAATTTAATTGTAAAGTAGAGATTATTATAATCTAAAATGAATAATAGTCAAATAGGTTCTTAAAAAAATCCTCACATGAACACAGGAAGTTATTCCGGAAATTATGGAAAACGACAACATACTAATATCTATTCGAAATTCAAACTTAATATATTTCATCCTGTTGGTAGGACTATGTTACGGAGTTCAGTCACGCATGCATAGACAATAATTGGTCAAGTGCGAGTTTGATGCGATCGCAAACATAATAATGCTGATTTCTATTTAAAATCTCAAACGAATGATGGATGGAGGATACTGGCAACAAGTATTTGTAGTTGTGTAGTAGACCCCGGGGACCAGTGGCCTTCCTATGTTACTGCAAAATATTCCATTCCTACAAACACCAGTGCTCATTTTTACATATTTTCTATTCAACTTCCAAGAATCCTCTATCAATTTAGCAAATCCTGTCTTTTATCCTTTTCTTTTCCTTCCATTTATCCGAAATGTTTATTCATGCGTGGCTAGGAGCGAGCCTGACTTTAGCGTGCTAAGTCCTTTAGGGTTGAGCATCCCCAGGAAAAGGCTAGCATTAATCTTATGCAGGGTTCTACCAGGATAGACATATATTTACCTTGTTGCTCATGAGATAGAAGGAAGAATAAAAAAAAAGTGTTTATCCGTTAAAAAAATTATAATAATAACGGAAAGATTTAGAAAAACCCTTTGTCGTAAGGCAGCGAGCCGGTGGCCGGTAAACAAGTTTATTTATAAATATAACTTAGGCATTATTAACATAAATTAAACTAAAGATATTGTAAAAACGAAACAGCAATTAAGACTTAAATATTATTATCATTTCCTCGTGGATCCGCCCGTGCTAAATTCGGCTATCGGCGTAGGATTTATATGGCAACTTCTTGATTAAAGTAAAGAAGATTGCTATAGCTATAGTTCGCCGATGTGAACTTCTGTTATAAATATTTTTGGAAAGCACACAGCGCCGTCTGGCCCCAAAGTAAGCAAAGCTTTGTATATGGATACCGGACAACGGACACAAGTACATATTGGTTACTTTATTTTTAAATACATACATATCAAACATAAATACACCCATAATAAAGACAAACACAAATGTTTATTACATAAATGTTTGTCCAGTGCGGGAATCGAATCCATACCCACTGCACAGCAACCGGCCACACTACCAACTAGGCTACGAGGGAGTTCAGTAATAGTTGTTGAGTACTTTTAAATTTTCCAGGATTAAGAACTCTTTAACTACCTCTGTGCCAAACTTCAGTTCAATTAGATGCTCTGTTATGACGTGAAGAAAGCACGAACAAACAAGCTCATTTTCGCATATATATATGGGTGGACCATGGAAGGCCATGCTCCTTTGAAGGCCAACCATAAAAAAGTCATGGGTATTGTCATGTGATGACAAATTCCTTCCACTCACACTAAGCTCTATCAAACTCACGCACACAGACGCGGCGGCGAGTCGCTTCCGTCGCTATTTAGTTAGTGCGGTCCCTCGTTTCGTAGACTTCGGACGACGACGTCAAAATTGTAATTCTCGCTCACCGCAAAAGGTAATTTTTTATGTAAATAACCTATTATTATCTTATTTTTTTTAAACTGTAAATTTTCATATAAGAATTTGTTATGGTACTTAAGAAAAACATTATAATTTTGCTTCGATTTCAGTTAAAATATAGGTAGTGTTTTTATGAAAGCCGGTGGTTCCTTATAAGGCCAATCAAAAATTTGATGGTTGGCCTTGCTAGGGTACATGGGCCTTACTAGGAACATTTACAAATCATGGAAATATGAACACCGGGGAATGTGTACCGGGAAAGTTAAAACAATGTTTCATGTTTATAATTTTATAATTTATAAGGATTATTCAACATTTTAACTCAGAGTGAATAGACATTTCTTTCATAATTATTTTATTACAGATATATCATTAAATTATGTCTGTAAATATCGCTATGAGAATAAGTCGATAATTGAACAGATGATTAAATTTTATACGCATAATTTCAGATTACAAGAATGTCAGGATCAAAACCTAGAAAAAGAGGTAGTACATGGGATGAAGATAGTTTAAGACGTGCCATGGAAGCAGTATAAAGGAATCAACTTAATACAAATGCTGCAGCGTTAACATTCAATATTCCACGCACCCTTAGAAATCATTTACTAAGCGGTAACACTACTAAAATTATTGGGAAGACAACTGTTCTCTCAAAATCATTAGAAGATAACTTATCGCAGCGAATTAAACGTTTTGCAAAACTAGATATACCACTTACTCCTAAATTTATCCGAAAACAAGCCTTTCTATTTTGTGAGAGGTTTAAAATCAAGCACTCGTTCAATATGTCCACAAGAATGGCTGGACGCAATTGGCTTAAAATGTTTTTGATTCGAAATCCATCAATATCAAAAAGAAAACCCCAGCTAATGAATCCAGCTAGAGCCCAACAAATGAATAAGCCCATTGTGAAACACCATTTTGAAGAAATAAAGAAACTCTATGAAGAGTTAGACATTATTGCACATCCAGAACGCTTGTATAACATGGATGAAAAGGGTTGTCGAATTACGGTCCACAAACAAAATGTAGTTTTGGCTGAAAAAGGGAACACAAGAGTACATCTTTTTGCTCCGGAGCACGCTGAGAATGTTACGATAGCGATCTGTGTAAATGCTGTGGGTAATGCTATACCGCCCATGATTACAGATCGTCCAACCGGTTATATCTCCTCAAGTGTCGCCCCCTAGATCTGAATTAAACAAAGTGCCAGAATTTTCATCTCCGTCTCTGATAGATGAAAGCAGGCCATATAATTTTTCTCACGTTTATTCACTTTTCCATCGACTTCCGAAGAGAAGACCGTATCGACATCGCCAACATTTTATGCTGCAACAGAAAATAGAAACCCAGTTCTTGTTCCTTACAGTTCTTCAACTGATGCTTCAGACATGGAGTTAGATAATACGGTCAATGACTCTCTATAATCTCTCTACGATAATCCTGTTCAGAGTACCTCCGGGATACAAGAAAATATCGTTTATTCTAGCCCTGAATCTGATCTTGATTTGAATCTTAGTGAATCATTTATCAAAAATAACTACATGCATAAACTTCAAGTCTCCGATTTATACACTTCTTCTTCGTCATTAGATGAAGATCCCGTTCAGAAAAAAAAATACTCCAAAAAAACAAAAAATCAGACAAAAGAGTCACGAGATAAGTGCCACTTCGCACACACAGATCTTCGGGTGATGACGAGCCGTTAATAAACCTAATGCAGGTTAAAGAAAACTCGTTTCATACTTTTTTGCCTACTCCAAACTACGCTACGACAAAGACTACACGTCCACGGCAAAAATCTATTAATTATAAAGGACAAAGAATAGTTCGAGATTTATTTAAAACTGAAGAAAAAAAGGACGCGTTGAAGCAAACGATGAGTAAGAAAAAAGGAAAGTCTACAAGTAAGCGAAAACAAAAAAAGGAAAACATCAATAAAAATGATTCCATAAAACTGCCGAAAAGAAAATCACAACAACAAAACAGCAAAAGTTTGAAAATAGAGATGAAGAAAAGTGCAGAAGGTGAAGAAAAGAAATGGTACTGGCACGCATGTGGTGAGAGTAGCGAATGTCAAAAGTGATATCACGAGGAGTGTATTGGTCTCACTAAAAAATACCTTATATTTTTATGCTCAGATTGTGATTAAAATATCCAAAATTATTATCCTTTTTAGTTTTTAAGTTTGTTTCCGAATTTTTAGTTATTATTTTCTTATATGTTCGTTTATATCTTAGGAATGGTTGATTTTAAATATTTCTGACTACAAGACTGACTATGTGCCATTATAAGTTCGTAATTATCAAAGTACTTAGTCTGTAGTGTCTAATATTTTATTAAATATAAAAAATAGCTTGTCATAGATGATAATTGTTAGTTTGGACTTCTTAGGAACATTTTGGCCTTACAAAGAACGGACCCATAAGAAGGCCATTATAGGCCAACTTTTTTTTTTATAATTTTATTCTAAAACGCATTGGTAACTTATTTATCATCGATATAATACTCATTACTATAATTTTTAAATAATTTCCATTATTACATTCTTAGTTATACGATGGTGTTCAAGGAATGTTCTTTGAGTTTTTTAAAGAAAATTATAATATGTTAAGCATTTAATGTTTCGTTTAAATGAAAGAGCTTTTTATGTAGTTTAAGAAAAAGCGGATATTTTGATTATTACAACTCTAGTTTTAAGTTGAACGACTGATTTATAATATTGGCCTTGCATGGAGCCCTGTTCCTTGCAAGGCCGTTTGGAAGAGCTTAATAAAAGTTAAGTTTAATAGATAGTAATTACAGTTAGAATTAAAAAAAATGTAATTTATATGTTACACAATAAAACAAAGTGTTAATTAATAATTTATTTCTTTCATTTATCCAGTAAATGAACTAATAAAAACTGTTTTTTCGTTACAGTGGCCTTCCATGGTCCACTCACCTTTATATATATATACATTATAAAGTATGGAAAAGTTTACCAGCTATCTGCATAACAACATATAATCCGATAAATAGTAATTTTATTTTAGTTGACACTCGATGACTCTTCGATATTATTTGGAACGGATCCTAAATAAACAATGTATTTTTATAAGCACGCACGATCTACCTTGTGGTGTCCGTTTCCGGGAGCCAAGAACCGCGTCTCCTTCCCTCATACAATGCAATGGAATGTAGCCGATAAAAAAATAATCATACACTGGTTTTTGCTTGCAAGTGTTGTTCCGTAGTTTGGGAATTACGGCGGATATCTGACAAACTAATGAACAGATTTTGAGTTTAAAAAATTATCACCTTTGAGTTGTTAATTAATGAATTGCATGTAAGTATGTAGAGTATAGCTGCCCTTTTTTTTAGGGTTTCGTAGCCAAATGGAAGAAAACAGAAACTTTATAATTTCAGTATGTAAGAAAAAACACAAAAATTCTTATTAAAAAAAATTCGGCCGCCAATTTCTGCATTCCATTTAGGTATAAGGGGTGCAGAGATGAAAAAAAATTCCTTTTTATTAATAGATACGATTACACGAAATTATTAAAGCGAATTTTTAAATCTCAATGATATTCGTACATTAGTATATAAAACAAATATAGGTATTATAATTGTCTCGGAAAAAATATTTTGATTAAACATACAATTTCAGGACTGCCATTTTAAGTAAACATTTTCGAAATAATGATTATTATTAGAAACGATTACAGAATTATTAGTTTATGACAAGATTGATGATTATGATTAAGAATCGGTAAGACAAGAAAAATTCGAACGTTAAATTGTATTTGAGCCAATATGGAACTAGAAATTTTGCCACAATAATTTTAATGTCATCTACTGCATTGATTTGCTGTTGTAAGCAGGTACATGTACCCAATAAAAGTAAAGAAATGGGGCGCAAGGGGATGTTAAACCAATTCTTATGTGACAAAAAGCAACGCACTTTTCACGGCTGTGTTTAACCAGCCAGATACCCTAAGCGGGCTATCGCCGCTGTCACGTATTGATTAACTTTGACGGAGTTTGACGACACGAGCTCCCAGTCGCGCTTATCTTATAACTCCACAACATAACACATAAATAACACATATTATATATAACGACTTTGTTTTCACCGAGCCCATTTATTTAGCTAGCGGCGGCATTGTGGCCGCTTCTGACCTTCACGGCAGATCTACACGAGCATTGAATCGAGATGTGGTACTCACTCCTCGGAATGCTGAGACTCATTGTCCTTATCCTTGTGAGCCTGCCCTGAACTGCAGGAGTTCCCCATGTCGACGCCGGCCCGCCTTCGAAACTCCTCAACTTGCCATCACCAACTCAAAACACTTATACACTTTCGATTTTAAAATAACACTCGCTATTTCTACACGGTAATGTCGCACAATTATTTAACATTTCCCGGCGCCGCGATCGTTTCGGGCGGCAAATCTAAATATAAATGCAACATGTACTAACACGGCGCGTTCTCTACGAAGAATAATCGATGAGCGCCCTCAGAGGTTTCTCGGTTCCTCTGCCCCGCTTCGCACTTCAGCTACCATTCGCGCGCGCGCGCCAACTAATTTTCCACGCTTTTCCTAGAGCTTTTTTTTCAACCATGGAGGTTGTATTGCAAAGTCAGGTAACATGCATGTAAATTTATGAAAAAAAAAAACTTCGATAAATGGCTGTGAGATATGGGAGCGATCGTTGACACTGGCTAGCAACGTCAAAATATAAATCTAATTTGGAATGCTTACAATATAAATGCCGCCTTTCAGTTGTTCATGTCTCTCTTCACGACAAGTGCCAAACAAAGTATAACAGTTTTTATACGCTTAAAATAATATTTCGAGTACCGAGTAAGTACATAAAAAAATACTCTGTTGGTGAACACAATGCCCAAGTGTTTCTTAAACTCCGTGCGGCAGCTCAGACCCAGTTTCAGACATGAATCCAGTGTTTTATCTATTCAAAGTAAGTCAAGTAGTTAGCAGATTGTGAAATCATCTATATTTTGCTGTCACCAGAATACCTAGTAACATTTTTCTATTAGATATACAGTTTAATTTGTAAGTATCAAAAAGCACCGTGCGCTGTGATGGGTAAACTTAACAAGAATTTTCTTTGGGCATGCAATTGCAGAATTAATTTACATTGTAGTCCAAATAAATAGCTGCCTTGTGTGTATGTATGTTTTTCGCGTAGTTTGTTGTTTACTTACACATACTGAATAATGGTTTTACCCTGGACCTACACACACTTGTATACATTGTGGTCTTTTAGAATGTGCCTCGATTTTGTAGACACACTATAAGTAATTTAGAAGAAAAAACAAAACTCTTATAAAATAGCTTTTATACCTATCTGTCCGTCCGACACCCTGTCTCTGCCATTTATTTTGACATCGTCTAACTGAAGTACCCTAGTTATAAGTAGTTCGTTGCACTGCTGAGGTTCTAGGTTCAACAGAACAGAACTACCCCTTTCCGAAAGAGTGTCGTGGATGTGTCGTTATATTTTTATTTTTAGGGTTGTGTATATATTCGACTGCACTGTACACACACGCCTGACACTGCGACGTTGCGACGACTAACATTATGCACATTATGCGTTTTATGTAAATAATCCAACCAAAGAGAATGAGCCAAGATTAGTAAAGTGTGTCACACAAAATTTATGACTTTTTAACTTGGCTGGATTATGACATTAAACGCATTGAAACGGTGCACAGAACGCACCTAATGTCGGCCCTTATGGATATGCGTAAAATATCGTTTTTTTAGCTCTTTAGTCTATTTTTTTACAGATGAACCCAAATTGCTGAGACAATCAAAAATAAACTTTAAAAAGCAAAAGACACTTCTCAAAAGCAACGAAACGCTATCCAGCGACAAAGTGTCCGTATCAACTCGGTTTCATCTCCAGATCTTGAAACGAAGCCAATTTTTACAAAACTTCATAGATTCCGACATTTACGAATACGCTTCCGAAAATGAAAAGGCTGTGAGTTCCCCCGAATTGTTTCGTAATAGAAATATTTACTGCAGAAACATTAATGAACTAACAGAACGCGGCTATAATTTGAGATCAAACGAAGCGAAAACCGAACGCAAAGTTTTTACCGAAAAATCACGCTTACTGAGGAAGAATAGAAGCGCTGGAAATGAAAACGAAACGCAAAATACGAAAGTTGTTTCCGATATTATGGAAGAATATCGGAAACAGAAGTGGAAGAAAGAACCGCTCGCGCCGATAATAGAGGAAATAAAAAATCGAGAGCCTTTGAAGTGTGTCAACAAAGGAGGGTCCGAAATTGATAAGATTGCTGAGAAATTAAAGAGCATGGTGAAAACGAATGTAAGTGAAAAATTGGATCGGGAATTGTTGTGTTGCAAGGAGTCTTTTAATGAGGAAAACTTTAAAACTGATTGTAGAGGGACGGAAAATCAGAATTTACATAAAAAAGGTAATCTTTTTTTCTTTTTATTTTTGTACGAAACGTGATCTAGCAGATCAAGTCAATATTCATTAAATTCCTTCAAAAAAGCGTCGTGTTGCGAAACTTAATATTACAAGGTATCTGAAAAATACATACATACAAACATACAAGTAAAAATTAAATTAAATAAATAAAAAACACGACTACAAGAACTAAAAAGCAATATGAACGTTCACCTGAAACATACCAAATATTTAACTATAAGCAGACAGAACGTTAGGTAACTACTATAGATTGAGCAATCTGTAATACTATGAAACTTGCATTGTGTTTTTGAATTTATGTAGGGTCAGCCATAGGCTACGGTGACCGCTTAACTTAACAGGCGGACTGTAACATTGATTGCCACCAAAAATAGCTAGGAGTCTTCTCCAAAAAAAGCGCATTAGATCGATTAATCCTTTTGGACATCACGATGCCACAGACACACATTCTCACACTTTAGAACCGAAATGGTCGCGTACAGTGCGGTTTCAGAGAAACTTCCTCCCGCGAACGCTTGGGTTGTGGAATGAGTTCCCTGCCAAGGTTTTCTCTAAGGACTACAGTATGTGGTTCTTCAAAATAGAAGTTATTAGATTTCTGAAGTGTCGGCAACGCGCGAGTGATGCCCCTTGTGTTGCAAGCGTCCGTAGGCTACGGTGACCGCTTACCATCAGGCGGGCCGTAGGCTTGTTTGTCACCTTAGTGGTAAAAAAAAAACACACCCAAAACAGCGGGGTCATCCTATAAAAGCTCTTCAATTTCAGGGTTTTAAACTAGCTTTTAAAATTATGAATCAAATGAAGATTCACATTATAACCCTATTTTAGTCGGGAAGAAAAATCCACGAACGGCTTATTTCTCAATGCTCCATTCCATGGTCTGAACAGATTATTCCCAAAACTAGATTACCCGATACAAGAAGCTGGTGATTGGGCAGATCGCCGGAGCGTGCGTCCCTGTCACGTATGCTCTTACTGCGGCAAGGAGTTCGACCGCCCATGGGTACTTAAGGGGCATCTGCGACTGCACACAGGCGAGCGCCCCTTTCCCTGTCCTCACCAGCACTGCGGCAGAAACTTTGCTGATCGGTAAATATTATAAAGTCTCATACTGCAGATTGCAGCTATGCTAAAGAACGGACGCAAAGCACAAAGAATTTCGTACATTGACCTTTTACTTTTTAGCCTGTGTCAGTAATTTCTGATGCCAACGGTCGGTCATCGCATCTGTGCGACTGCGACGGCAAATAATTATGCGCGCGCAACACAAGGTCATTGAACGAAATTCTTCCTGCTTAGCGTCCGTGCTTTAGTATATTTCTAAACTTAAACAGATAGCAAGCAGAAGTAGCAATGGGTAGCCTATCACTTGTCGAGTCGATAACCGCTGGAGAAAAAAGTTTCTCAAGAGTCATGCCTCTTGTGAAGACACAGCGTGGGTCGGTCTTGTCCAGGTGGACAGACGGACGACCAACCTCCAGATTATCTAACAGCAGTGGAATTCGGTTTGAGATCATGTGTACAAAATTTTACAGTATTTGATTAGTAAATGTCAAAAATAAGTGGGAAATTCGTTTGTATGAAGAACGCTGCGTGGCGCCACGAATCGTATTCTCTTTACTTTTGGAATAAAAAGCAAGGATATAGTTATATATATATAGTAAGGTATCTATAACTATTCCTACGACTTTCAAAAAAATTATGAAGTAGTTTTTACAGGTAGAAATTTCTCAGTATAATTATACTTATGTGAAGATAGAAATCTACGTTTTATTGTGTACTGGTTTTAATGCTTTAAAATCTACGTGATCGTAGATAATTACATCTATTACCTGTGATCCACCGGCGCAATTTACCTGGATGGACCACGGGAATTATTTTATTCCTATAGTCTTCCGGGTCACAAAGGGTTTCCATAGGAATATTTTTCTTGTAGTTCAAGTAATCTATATATTATTTTTAAGTAAGTACCCGAACAAGCCCTGCGTATAATTTTAAACCTATGCACCACAACCATTGCACTTACCTACTTTTGCACTTTCCTTTTTTCACACGAGTAAATATTTAAATGTTTTTATTAGTTAAAACATATTGCTCTTAGCAGCATCTAATTTTGCTATATACATTTTCAAAAAAACGAAAATTTTATAAAAATAGGCGAGCCTCCTGTCTGTCCCTTTTTCTAAAAATAATGATACAGACACTCATCTTGGCCCTTTCACCCACTTCATGGAGCGGGGGTTGTGTAGGGTTGTCAACCATGCTGTTAAAAACAGTATTAGAATTTATTTTCATGTTTTATACTGTTTACTATTGAACAAAAATAAATTATTCAAAATACTTTTTTTAATCAACCATGCAGCGCAAGCATTTTTCAATTTATAGAAAAATTAATATATAAATACGTAATTTTAGACATTACACACAGCGCCACCTGGTCCTACACTAAGCAAAAAATGTACTATGAATACCAGACAACTGATGCAAACCAACTTTTTTGGTATATTCAAAAACAGTACCTAGGTTTTTTACTTGCTGTTCAATTCTATCTCTGATCTTAATTTATACCGTAAAGACCTTAATCGATATAATAGTTATCTTTGTTTTGCTCAGTCCCTATCTATGTGCAAAAATCAAGTTAATGTTAAGGAAAATTGCATTTTTCTTCCGAATTGACTTACAAATTACGATATTTTGAACTAAGAGCTTCTTATCCAAAAGTACCCTGGACCCTAAAAGTCCGTTATAAATATTGCTAGTAGAGTAGCTTTGGAGAATACCTCCTACATCTAAACTTACAAACTTCACCTCTTAATAATATTAGTGTAGACTATAGATTGTAGATTTGTAGCAAACAACAAACGTATTGTTTGTAAAAAAATAATTGGCAACCCTATGGTGGATGGAGCTCGTCAAAGAGAAAACACCTACTCGTCCCATCTCGTTAAACTTTGCGGGTGCCAATCTACTTTAAATTTTACACAGGAGGCTTTGAGGGATGTAACAACTTACAAATTAATAAGTTTCAACAGAAGCGTAACTTTTTCACTTTGATTGACGCTTTAAGATGCCTGTCTAAGTATATATTAAAGTCAAGTTTTGACTTGAGAAAATTCAACCAAAAACAATTGAAATACATATACCTACATTATATAGATATTTAATACATCTTTTACAACAGTAGATATCGAACAATCAATTTTTTGTATTTTAAGCATCTAATTAGTTACTTCCTACTTGGTTATTACCTCCTACTTCCACCGCTTTCGATAGGTTTTCTTTCGGGATTGGACCTATTGCGGGTTTTTTTTATCATATATATTTTTTTGACATGTACGTGTATATACAGAAACATGGTTTCGCCCGCAGGAAACCCTGTTTCCGTAGGTATTCTAGATAACGGAAAAAGTTATCCAATTTGTAGATTGAGGATGTGTTACCTATAGCCGTGTACCTCTTAATGTGAGATGTGTGTGTCATTTCGTAGTACAACCTATACGCATAGCTGTCAAAAATCTTTTTCTTTTCTTGCAATGATATTCATGTATAAGGCCTCTGAGTTGGCTTAATATTGGCTTATAAGTTGGCTTATGGTACAGTGTTACGGACGGCCAGCTGACAGCTGAACTCCGCGCTATACATACCTAGGTGTATAGATAGATAGCTGCTTATCTGTAAAGAATTGTAAATTAGATGATAAAGCTTACCCTTTGTTCCTGCGTGGATAGGTTGGTAGATATAGATAAAATCTCTATATCGAATAGTTATAAGAATGAATGTTTGTTTGTTGTGAATAAATAAAGTTAATACCCCGACTTTCCTCACGATAGCTAGGTATTAGGTAGGTAAGCAAATGAGAAAATAGTTAGGTTCGCTTTTACGACCTATTGTTTACCTTTTTATAAGTAAAACTCATACTGTGGGTTTTTCTGTGCAATGAGAAATGTGTAAATGTTTATGCCGCGGCTTTGCCCGCATAGATTAGCGCAGGTTAATTTGTAATTGTACACTTTGTATGTTGTTTAGTAATTACTTAATTAGGATTTGACGAATGTAATTACGTAATAGGTACACTGCACTGTAGGTTTGTCTGATTAATTGTTCATATTCATATACCTATGTGATAGCAAGTAGGTCTGCTGGGGAAGAAATGGGGAAACTACTTTTGGGCTCTGCCCATTTGCAGTGGTTTGGGTTCGCAACTCCTGCACTTAGAGTTGGTGTATGTGCGGGAATCTTTCGAGTCTTGTGGGGTGTTTCCGAAGAAATTTTCTTCGCCTGAGCGATAGTGTTCCTCTTTATATGTGTTCCAAACCCATTTAATTATTCTGCCTCTGCAGTGATAAGGTCCCGAGGGTAGGCTTTTCCTTCTGGAGGTCGTGCATGAAGCGGAGCCAGTCCTCTAATATGAAGCCACGCCGAGCCGTCGGCGCTTTTGAACATTTTAGTGGCGAGACGTCTCACGAAGTCGTCCAGTGCTTCAATCCGAAGATCTCTTGCAATGTTGGTGTTTCTCACGTAGCGTGGAGACATTACAATTGAGCGCAGTATGCTGGATTGAGTCTGACGTAGCCTTTCGCGTTCTGATACACTGATAAGAGCGTACCAGGCCGGTGCAGCGTACGTCAGACGAGATCTGAGATATGTCTTGTAGATACCGATTTTTGCACGGAGTGGGAGATCAGAGGAGAGCACTGGACGAAGTAAGGCCCGTGCGGCTCTTGTTTTGTTTATCACTGCAGAGACTTGGTGTTTCATACAGAGGCGGCGGTCGATGATCACTCCCAGGTAGGTGACTTGGCTAGACCAGGCGATGCTCTGTCCTTGCAACTGGAGAGGAGGCGATAGTGTGAGGCCACGAAGGAGGATTGCTTGAGTTTTACCGACATTAACGGGCAACTTCCATTTAGACAGCCAATCAGGAAGGGCATCCAACGGTTTTTGCATTTTTGATATGGCATGTGTAGCTGATAGGGAGCTAGCAATATACACCGCGTCATCGGCATACAATGCCAGCTCTGAACCTTCTGGATTTGGGAAGTCGTCCGTGAACCGGGCGTAGCAAATCGGAGATAGGCAGCTCCCTTGGGGAACCCCCGCTGCGATGGGACGTTCCGTTGGCAGGGTACCCTCAACTACCACCTTGAAGTTCCTGTTTTCCAGGAAAGAAGCAATCACTTTGGTAATTCTTCTTGGCAACGGCGACGTGGACAATTTGTGCAGCAGACCGTGATGCCACACCCTATCGAAGGCTTTTTCCATGTCGAGTAGCACTGCGACCGTATGTTCCTTTTTGTTCCAGGCCACAGCCATATGGTGCAGTACTCTCGATAGCTGGAGCGTCGTTGAGTGTCCGGCGCGAAAACCGAATTGCTCCGGTCTTGGCGCAATGTGGCGATTAATGTGCTGTAGCAGGAGTTTTTCAAACACATTCGAGATATTCGAAAGAAGAGTAACTGGCCGATAGCTCTCTGGTTTCAGTATGTTCTTCTGTGGTTTGGGGAGCATTATAACGCGATTCGACTTCCAGATTGAAGGAAAGTGCCCCGTTCTCATGATCCCATTAAACAAGCGCGTCATCGCCGCTATGGTTCTGGAGGGCAGGTGACTCAATGCTGAGTTGGTGATCTGGTCATTTCCCGGGGCTTTTCTTGGCTTTGTTCTTCGGATCTCTCGCTCGACTTGACTCGGGGAGAAGACTACTGGGTCTTGGAGCTATCGGCTGGGCGAAGTATTCTCGAAGGTGTTGATGGACTGACGATTCATGCGCATGATCACTGGTCGGATTTGGTTTGAATTGTTTCTCCAGGTGTGTGGCAAAGATGTCAGCACGGTCCACTGCTCTGTACCTCGGGGTCCCGTCTTCTGCCAGAAGGGGGCGAACTGGGGCTGGGGTGTTTGTAATTTGGCGGCATAAGCGGTGAATACCGGCCCAGTCGTCTCCAATGAATTCGATGTGCCGTTCCCAGTTTTCTGTCGCCTGTGCGGCGCTGGACGTCGCGACGTAGGACCTCTCGGCGGACGGCGCCGCGGTAGACTGCGATGCAGCGAACAGCGACGCGGCGGATGGCCTCGCGGCGGAAATCCTCGCGGCGGAAAGCCTCGCGGTGGCGTACCGTTTTGAACGGGGGCGCATCCGGAAACCTCAAGATTGGCGGAGAGTCTCAAGTTGGCATTTTTGCCACCTCCTCCACAGCTTCCATGGCAATAGGAGCAAGGGGGCAATTGCTTCCTGCTTCCTAATCTCTTCTTTCTGTTCTTTAACGCTCTTTATAAGTATATCCATCGTTGAATTGGAGAGTATGCCAGAACGAGCGAGTCGCGGAATGACGATCACATCGGTCTGTAATATTACAGCGTGCAAAAATTCCTATTTTACATAGTTTTATTAAAACATCACTACAACTCTAGGGTGGCTTCTTTAACTTGCGTAAAATTTTAATATATTTAACGCTTAAACGATTATCGATGTTAACTTTTCAACTAGGCCGTCCTTAGGGGGGGCGATCGGGGCGATGGATCCGCTCCTGGTCGTAGCTTCATACATTTTCCTTAAAATCTAGATAACTGATAACACTTGCTATTATTACAGATCCAACCTGCGGGCGCATCAGCGCACGCGTGGTCACCACACGTGGCAGTGGCGGTGCTCGGAGTGCGGGAAAGCATTCAGCCAGCGCCGATATCTGGAACGACATCGACCTGACGCCTGCCGTAAGTATAGGTGAGTCATACCAACCAAGGAGTTGTTCAAGAATCAACTTAGACAGGGGTAAAACGATTCTATATGGGAGTAAAATTAGCATATACGGCTTTGTGGCTATATGGGAGCCATGGTTCAGGCTTTCCTCACCATTCTCTCTACTCTACCTATATGTACTTACTTACTTACGCTTCAGTAACAGATGTTCCACATGTGTCAAGGACTACAGAATAGGGTTTTTAGAGCAAGAATTGATTAGATTTTTAAAGGGGGAGTTTGCCCCTGGTGTTGCCAGCGTCTTTAAGCTACGGTGACCGATTAAGGTTATGGCATATTCTGTATGCCGTTTCGATCAGTGCACAAAGACATGTTACACTATTGAAATATACAAAGAGACTCAGTTCTACGTACGATAGGCGCTGATAACGTGACCGCACGTTAAAAATTTCAATTTTTTTTCACGTCAAAAATTTTACTCAGGACTGTTTGTCTCTGTTTGTCTGAACTTTAAAGGACTACTTATCCTTTGAACCTGAACAGGTAGATGGCTGATATAAAATTAAATTAAATTTCTTTTTTTCAAATACATATGTGTCATAATAGCATATAGGTAAGTAGATACCTATTTTAACATATAAAATGTAAGCAACACCCTCACACAATATTTTTTTATATTTTTGCTCCATCGTAACAAAAGTATTAACAAGTTAAAAAAAAAACAACGACATTAAAAATCGACCAAGTGTGAGTCGGGCTTGCGCTAAGGGTCCCGCTAAATTACCGAAGTACCGCATTTTAGCGAAAAAAAGTTTAAATTTTTAATAAAAATTTTAATCTGCAATGTAGTGGTACATTTTTTGTTGTTGTATTTGTAAATAATATGGTGGTACGGAACCTGATTTTTTAAATTCAAAAACAAAATTAGGAAATAAGTATTATAGAAGAAGAAAAACTTTTATTTAGCAAATAAGCAACACATTATAGGTACAACAAAACATTCAAAAATACAAAAAAAAGGGGTTAATCTAAAATCTTTTAAAATAACAACTAGTTTTTTGTGTTGCATAATGCCAAATAGGGTATCCACTCAGCATAAGCTGCGGCCAAAGCCACAACACTGATTTTCAGTGGAGCCCTTTATCTCTGAACCGAATAATATTTAAACTCGGACTAGGAAAAAGGAAACGAAGAATGCCACGTATGAAATAAAGAGTTCTTTATAACTCTACTTGAATATATAATATGTTGATCTATATAGAACAGCGGATATATAAGTATCAACTCGTTAACTGGGCTTCATTAATGTTTATAAAAAATAGATTAGCAGAATGTCACGAAAATACCCCTGGTGTTGCAAGCGTGTCCATAGGCTACGGTGACCGCTTACTATCAGGCGAGCCGTAAGCTCGTTAGTGGTATAGAAAACAAACCATTAAGTTTTTTAGATAGATAGAAATATAGTAAGGGAACTTCTTAAATAATTGGGCAAATTAATAAAGTTAAGTAAAGCATTTAGCCTTTCTATTACCGCACATATGTTGCAGATCCCACACTCGCCATGGAATTAAGAACAACGAAGCACAAAACTTGAAAAAGACTACAACCAATAGAGATATTGTTCATATACCGTTGTTTGGGGCTATACTAAGAAATGGCAACATTTTAGATCCAAAGCCGAACCCTGCAGAATTTATTACGAATAATAAGAATACTGATGACTGTGACGAACCTATAGACTTGTCAATCGGGAAGAAAGAGATAGCTTAATAGAATATGTAGGTTAAGATATATTTTTTGTACGAAATATATTTACATTTAGGTGCAATACCTTTGTTTTTAATTTGGCCATCGTAAATCTTTATGAAAGGAGTAATTAATTTTATATGTTATAAAGGGTCAAAAACGCGCGAATTACGGCTTTCAATCTCGGTATACCGATATCCCGAAATATAGAGATCCCGCGTGATTTTCCGGTACCACTCAGCAGGATAATAGTAGTGCGAAATCCGCACGATTTGCAGGATTAAAAATTATACTCTGATAAAATCATTTATTTTCTGTTTGCTAAGTTAAATATTTGAATTTGTTTATTACAAAAAAAACCTAACTTTCGATCAGCATGAAAGTGTCTTTAATTCTTCTGCCCCTACAGCTATCTCTGTGCCAAAAAATACCGTTTATTACACAAGTAAAGTAGTTCTTCAAGAAAAAAATATTTCCGTGGGAACTTTTATATACCGGAAAAAGTAAAAGGTTGTTCATTTGCATGAAATTTTGTCATAATTTACTTTGGCATACTTTGAAGTATTGTTCACGCGTAAACCGGAACGTTAGAGCGGACGCAAGTGGCGACGCCTACCTCAACTTCACTTTGCTGCAAGCCGTTAGCGCGAACGCATACCAACAAAACGCTTTGTCACGATATTTTAACTTATTTACCAATTAAACCAATTTAATTACAGTCCACTAAGTTTTATTTTTTCTACGCGGAGCTAGGACTAAACAATTTCCTAATAATCGTTACACATAATATAATAATTCTGCATAATTGTTTAGGCATATTTTTTTTACCATAATACCAATATTTGAAGCATTATATTCTGCTAACTTTACGTAAAGTTAGCAGAAAACTCTGTAACTCAAGAAATATAAAAGCGGCAAATTTTATTTTTTCACGCATAAATCACGGCAAATTACGCAACTTATTTCATTTCGATTAGCGATAGTTGTACTGCTAACTTTACGTACATGTTTATTTTTCTATTTACAGCAATTTTGTCGTATAAAAGTTGAAAAACTAGAAAAAAGTTAATGATACGGCATTGAGAATGAATTTGCCGCTAATTTGCTGTGATTTATCCGTAAAAAAATAAAATTTGCCGCTTTTATATTTCTTGAGTTACAGAGTTTTCTGCTAACTTTACGTAAAGTTAGCAGAATATAATGCTTCAAAAATTGGTATTATGGTAAAAAAAAACAATTATGCAGAATTATTATATTCTGCGTAACGATTATTAGGATAATTGTTTAGTCCTAGCTCCGCGTAGAAAAAATAAAACTTAGTGGCCTGCAGGATTGTAAGCCCTACCGCGAGTAATGTCCCTGGTGTAACAACAAAAGAGCAGTAACATTATTTTTACAATATAAATATGTCTGGAAAACTCAGTTTTTAATTGGCATGAGCTTCAAAGAATTACTTTTTGATTTTTTTTTGTTTTTTCAATCTGCCACAAACTACTAGGAATTGCAATTTGTTAGGAATGAATTTTGTTGACAACATTTAAAAACCAGATTTGGCTATGGTTTTTTTTTATGAAACTTAAAATTTAGTAATTTATCCTATTTTTAATGATAGTTACAAAGACATAACTATCTTAACAAAGTTGAAAAAAAAAATTACATTACCATTACTGTAATTAATTATGTAGACAAAAAAATTAATATATTTTATGTCGATAGGCTTATAGTTTCGTCATGTCTGTATTTTCTGTTGTCGTGAGTTAATTTCAATCAAAATGAAATTCTACAATTATATAATATTTTTATTTAAAAGGAGAGCTTGATGCATAGAACCGACAATTCCACACATATGTAACGGATTTGAACCTCAGGTACCTGGTGACTATGTACGGTGAAGCCAAAAGCAGGAGGAAGGGGAAGTCCGGGCAAAACGAACACCCTAGGCGAAGCGAATACTGTTATTTACCGGAATGTTTAAATAGATCTTGCTATAGTTTTAAATCAGCTTGTCGGAACAAGCCGCTGCCGATGTTCTAAAACAGAAAGTTTATTAGCAATAAAAACTAATAATCAGTGTTGATGGTAAATAAAACAATAACTATGCGCTGTAAAATACACAGAACCACCATCTGAAGATTGATTCAGTGCAGTCAGTGCCAAAAATCGGTTCAAGAAGATTGCACCATTATGGAGAATATGGCAGCTATTTTTGTGATAGGTGTTAGTTTCATTCTTAATCCAAGTCGCCTTGTTTTATACCATTCGATTTGCTCGAAATGCGTATCCGCTTCGCCCGGTAGGGTCGGCGCCATCACTTTAATTTTTAATTGCGAATAGATTGAATTTTTTTTTTTTATTTTATATAATGCTTGAATACATTCAAAATATCAATAAAATAAACAAGATGCCTGTTTTCGATTCTATTTAAATGTCAGTATTTATCAAACCTTACCATATCTGCTTTTCCGGACTTACCCTATATGATTTAAGCAGGTATGAACAGTTCGAACCACGGCTCTAGGGGTTTCATGGTCATATGATGCGCATGTACACTGAGTCACATAAGTGTAGTTTATATCTTGTAACTACAATTTAGTTATTATATTTATTTAACTCTTATAGTACAATTTACTATAATTTTATTATAAAGTTAACAAATTGTTACTTACGCACTGAGGCGGACTTACCCTAACCTTAGGGTATTTCTGAAAATAGGTCCAAACGAAAGAAAGAAAAAAAATGTCACTTGTCATATTATTTTTCATCCAGAAGACCACTTCATCCATTACACTTTGTATAAAATATAGACAACGATTTTTGTACTTCTCTATATTATTTCAATAAATTAAATAAATAAATACATTTTTAAAACTTACATAGAATATAAAAATCTAAAAGTCGACCTTATTTAAGGAACAATTGGAACATTTTTCTCAACATTTTCAATTACATATATACATATTTATGTAACTGCTGACCTTTTTGTTATATATACCTATATACACAATTAAATTTAGACATACACACAACATCAATAAGAATATATTATAAATGTAAATTTTGCGCTAGATGACAATTAAGATACTTGAGATGCACCTATATATTATTATCAGGCATAACCACCATTGACAATAGGCAATTGACTAAAGTGAAAATATGGTTGAAAATGTTATCATCTTAAAAGATTGTATGTTAAATTACTTATTTGTATCAATATTCATCAAAACAAGATATATTTTTAATAGAACCACAGTTTAAATTTTTTCAAGTATGAGCACGTGAATAGAAACACTCTATGACGATAAAACAGCTATTGAAGCTGTTTTGCCATTAAGCTGGGTTTCCACGCAAGCGATTCGTGCGGCAAGCAGCGCGGCGCACGAGAGAGGACAGCCAATCACACGGCACATTGAGATTAGTGGATGCGCTGTGATTGGTTGCTACTGAAACTACTTACATGGAAATCTAGTTTTATACAAGCAAATTTAGTGATTAAATATTACTGCAAATATTAACAATTACTTTTTTCCAATTTCCTTCATTAGTTGTTAACACGAATAACTGAATTTATATGTATTTATAAAGTCCGTAAAATCAAACTTGCCTATTACACACTAGATGTAATTTTATCACCAATAAAAATATACTTTATCGTTAAAATAATATCTTTATGGAAACTGAATACGATTCAATATTCCTTGGCACTTGTCGGTAAAAGCGTTTAAAGTTACACAGTTAGCATAGTCGTACCTAATATTCTCACATTAATGACTAGTACAATTTTTAATAAATACACAAAGCACAAATTTACATTTTAACAGCTAAGCCACGAATCCACTGCTGCGTAGGATATGCACGCAGAGGTTACACACATAAGCTGCGTGGGTCCACTTTCGTTGGAATCGTCATTAAGCAACGTGCTTTGCTCTGTGGGTCGTAATAGATGATTACTGAACCTACACATTTTTGTACAAAGTGAAGTTAAGTACACGTGCCTGTAAGTAGCACATGCGCGTGCAGCATTGGATTCGTGGCTTTACTGGAGAACCTTGCGAAAGCGCAGTAGTTTTGGAACAAATTTGAAAAATAACAAGACATGTTTGTATTTTTTATAAACACTTAAAGAACAGTGGCCACTCTCCATACATGATTGTACTAGATTAACGTCCTTAAGTGTCACATATCATATTTTGTTAGCCAGTAGTAGTAAAACAAAACTAGCCTTAAATTGTTGAAAAAAAAGTTGGGAAAAGAAGTGTACACGGTACATAAGATTAGAGGTTATGTATGCCCTGTAATCTTAATATTTTGATACACATTTAGTTCAATATTTATCTGCCCTTCAAATAACTCAATAAATTGGATAATAAATTTTAACTGGCACTTTGAAATATGTACTCATTAAAAACTTTTAAAAAGTGCTAAATAATTACAATAATTTTATACTATAGTATGGTATTACACTCATTTAAAGATCGTCGTTTTTTCCTAGTCCAATATGGCCATTGTCCTTTTTGCTTAAAAGCAAAAAAAAAAGGAATTTATGTCACACATAAAATTTAGTTTTAACGTCGAAGGAAACAAAAGAAAAACTCTGTTCTTCTCCTGCACTTTTAAAAGTAGCATTGCAATATGTATCAATAAAAAATAAATCAAATGCAACTTTACATTTACAATGTTTCATTAAAAAAATTAATTAAAAGCATTATGTAGCAACAACACAACCTTAACAATAATTTATACAGTCAGCCATCGCCTTTGGTAAATCCGACAACGGCGCGACAGTCGTGGCGCCGCGACTAATTGTATGACTGGCTGAACATTAACCGACTAGCCATCTGAAAGATATATAAGCTATGGCGCTATAGACACCACGCACCTTAAGAGGCAGTACTACGTGACAGTAAACACAAGGATGACGCGATATGTAACTAAGCGTGTGTGAGTAGTTCAGCTACATCGCAATTCGATGATATTGTCATTGAAATGAAATAAACTTATTATTATAAACAGAAACATGAAATAAATTTATAGTTTTTGTACATCATTATGTTATCCAAAAAATGCTTTTTTTTTAAAAGCACTATCACGGCTATTCTTTAGCAAAGTTGGAAACTAATAGCACTTAGGACTTTGGAGATTTCTTTGCTAAAACTTAAAAAAACAAAACAGGATAAAGGGTCCAGTTTAGGATTTTTTTCTATCGATCAAAAATTCATTTATCAAGTTTTTCAGGGTCTGAACCATATCCCGAAAAATACAGTCATTAAATTTTAGTCGGATCTGCTAAGCGAATCGTGAGAAATCTAAGAAACAAAACAAAAATTTCTTGGTTTGTCTAGACGCCTACGATGGCAGACTGTATTGACGAAATGATTGTTTAGGCTGTGGGAATAGCGAGTAACAAATGTAGGTGACGAAATCTAATGTAACCTGTAAAATAAGTACCTACAACTAGATCTTTGGCATGAGATAGAAGTTTCTGTGTGACTGAAAATAAACAGTTAGCCACCAATTAAACAAAATGAAACAACAGATAAACTCTTAAAAAATTCTTGGTAGCATATTTTTTTTGTGTATATACGGGCTGTAGTTGGAATGCAACTACCATTAATATTGATAATAGGAAATTTTATTACAAGGAAACATACGTTTTTTTTTTTCAAAATAAGCATTTAAATATTTTTAGATAAATCACCGATTAAGTCGGTAATCGAACCCGTAAAATTAAAAAAAAAACTTGTATTTAATGACATCACGATCAGTCGAAATTCATTCATAAGGATGTTTTTTTTTAAATAACTCGACTCCGAGTCGCTTTAACCAAGAGTCGGACTCGCGTACGAAGGGTTCCATGCCATTATCTATAAAAACGGCAAAATAAATTACGTTTGTTGTATTCCCATACAACTTAAATATTTGTTTTATTTTAGTTTTATTTATTTTGATAGTGAATATATACTTAATTATTCTGTGAATATTTTAAGCATCGGCCTATTGCCGTTATCAGTATCGAGCAAAAACGAGCAAAAAAATCACGTTTGTAGTATGGGAGCCCCCTTAAATATTTATTTAATTCTGTTTTTTAGTATTTATTGTTATAGCGGCAACAGAAAAACATCTTCTGTGAAAATTTCAACTGTCTAACTATCACAGTTCACGAGATACAGCCTGGTGACAGATGGATGGACGGACAGCGGAGTCTTAGTAATAGGCTCCCGTTACTTACTCTTTGGGAACGGAACCTTAAAAAGACCAAGGAAGATAGATAAAACATGATTTTTTATTGTGGAACTGTCCTCTCGCGCACAATCGGTACATGAAACGTACCAGACAAAATGTTCCGTTGAGCGTCACGGTACGAACTGTGTACCAGCTTGAAGTGCACGATTTAATTTCAGATTGTGTAAAACTGCGCATGCGTAGTCGGTCGACCAATAGAAAGACAGAACCTTGACGAAACGTAGATTACAATCTGATATTTGACTGGTTAATTCGTCCGGTAGAAAAATTATGGAAAAAAAAAGTGACATTTTTAGTTCGTGACTGAAACAAAAATTATGAAAAAAAAAGTGACATTTGTAGTTCGTGAATGCGCATTATTTTTATTGGTCTTTCTGTTATTTAAAATTCTATGTTAATAAAAGAAACTGATCCTTAAGAATTATTATTTAGACCGACGTCATAAAATAGATAAAAGTTTTACTCACAGATTAGAGTTCTAGGTTAAACAGGTGAATTATTCAAACAAATTTCAATTTTCAAACCTACTTTTACTTATTTTAGAAAACAATAGAATGTTTCCGTTGAGTAAAATATGTTATCATCAATATTTAGGGTACTTTCCCTCCAAGCACGGCCTTTCTGTTTCACCTTGTGTATATATAGTTAGCAGTAAAACATTACGTAAGTCGGCACAAAAAAAATATATATTTATCTTACTCAAGCAACTAATAGCACGAATATGTAATGGAAAATGTACAACATTTTTTTTAATATTTTTAAATGAATTCAAAATTCAAAATTATTACCTCAATAGGACCAGATAAACATAGTAAATGAGATCATTGTACGTTCTACTAAATATCTGAACTGCCGCTAAAAGACACCATTCACTTACTAACCCACAATAGATTTCATACAAAAAAAGATTTGCCAGAAGCTTTTGACACAGTTTACAAAGATTTTCAAATTACAATGCTTGTAAATGGTATTCAAAACCTTAATAACCTCTTAGTACACCAGTGAAATATGATCTACACCACATTATACATACAAAATTGACACTAATTTAGCACTAAGACATCTCAATTTATTTGGTGTCATTCAAGGCGTCACTTTAGGACTCTTTTTATTCAACTATACAACATTACTGCCATTTTTTGTTAAACCATCATTGAATATTCTTAATTATTTTAAAATTGTTGTCATAGACATAAAATTTATGAAAATGTTTCTAAGAAATTGATCACATTGTGTAAAACGATTGAAAGTATATAATGTATATATATATCATGTATATCCATATAAAGATACATTTAACAAATTCACCTTTCCTATTGCGGCTATGTGCGAAATCAATAAAACATCACAATTTTCAGTCAAAGACAAAATGGACAAGGTATTTCAACTACACAACAATACGTTATAATGAAGATATAAGAACTGACATATCTTTTACCAAATGAAACCTTTATTATTCATTATTATTATTGTTTCAGATCTAATAAACGCTTTTAAATTTTTGTAATGTTTCAGGCACTATTGTGATATTGTATCACATCACAATGAAAATGTCTGACATAATCTATAAAACAGAACTGGACGAATATTCAGAAACTTACAGACCAGCAGGGTAATCAGTTTCAATTCCAATCTTATTTCATTTTAATTCCGAGCCAAGCTTAAACTCGATATCCATTATTACTCTTGAACCAAACTGTAAGGGGTTAAAATTGCGGTTAAGTTACAATACTTCTTGAAGAATGAGGACAGTTCTTTAATTTCATTCTGAATTCCGGTGACGTCAAAATGGCGTAGAGTACAATTTAAGCAATTTCAAATGCATTTTTGTTCCAAAATTGCTTACCAATTTCTTTTCTCGATTAAGCTCTACAAAAATGTTTGAAAGTATGAGAATTAAAAATTTCTCGAAAGCCCGTGGCAATTTTGCAATTGAAATTGGTTTCAAGAGTTATTCCCCCTTTAGTGTACTCTATGCAGTTATTAGTAATAATACTTACTAGCTCATACATTAGACATTCTGTCTGTCTGTCTCGCATCTGTCAGTGACGATAGAGGCACTTTGTTTCACTACAGAATTTGATTATAAAGGTGGTGGCTCTCGAATTCCCTCGCTGTGTCGAGCCCTGCCCGCTAACTCCAATATGGCTTTAGCCTCTGGATTAGTGTCTAAGACGCTGACTTCGCGTTCGTCCTGAAATATAATTAGACAGTTAAAAACGATACGTTTAAGGGTAATTTACTAAATTAATAATGTCTAAGGAAACTACATCACTAGTAATACTTTCACAAATCTAAATTATGGGATCTAACTAATAAAAGATTACCTTAATTCATTAATGATAAATTAATAATTATTTGTAATGAAAATGCGTGTAACCTATTTTTCAACGCACTAGCTCATAAAGCAGCCATTACTGCACAATTGTCAGCTTTTAAATAGCATCTGTTACGCATTCAAGTGCATTTTACCTTACTTGTTACCTTTTATAATTTTTTAGAAAGATGAAATTATGCCCATGAACCAAGTTCTTCTTTTCGGAAAAATAAATCTACCATTTTAGTTAAAACATATCAAAACTATAAGATTCCATTTATTATCAACTTTTTACAACGTTTAACACTAACATCAGTATTTACTGTGCTTCAAGTGTGATGAAAACCGCCGTATGATACTCTTGAGGTCTACTCAATACACTCTCGGCTTAATTACGCCCTCGCCTTCAGCTCGGGCTCCAACCCGCAACCTCGTCTGTAATGAGTAGCCTAGCTCACTTGTATCATAATAAACTATACTTATTTTATTTGGCTTTGACTACAAAAGATTTTACTTGTGTGTAACATAATAAAGCAACCATGTAACATTTTCATTTGATCAGGTTTTAAAGCGCTTTTGTTGTTCTGTAGCCATAAGTTACAGATATAAGAAGTTCTAAATACTATATATTCGTCATATTTAGGCTGTAATTGCTAGGTCAATAAACTTAGATAAACGCTCGAAAATTCTTAATTCTTAGTCTTCCAAACTCAGTTTATTCATACCTCACTTACATGTATAAATACTTAATTTCATTACAAAATTAATGTAATTTTATTGTACATTTTTAACTATGTCGCATAAAATTATAAAAATAACAGTTTTAAAATGTGCAAACGAAGTCTGTTGATATGGTTTTTCCCTTTTGTCGTATTAATTCCACTATTATTTCCAAAAATATATTTGCATATTATTTTTTGCGGACAAGCAAAAGTTCTACAATGGTGTCAAGTCAATATTATTTGTGTTTGTATTTTTTGAGAAAAACACATGTGATATACAAACAGACAGACAAACACAGAAGTCTCACCATAAGGGTTCTTTTTACCATTTTAAGGAACCCTAAGAACACACACACTAAAATATTCGCATTCCGCTATGACTTTTCAAGTATGTAGATAGATTGGATCATTCATGGTAAACTGGAATAAAGATTTCAACCCAAAACTAACTACCTATACATTTCAACATTACCAATCTAAGAGCAAACAGAATCTACATCAATATTGTAAACAAATACATGAGTCTTTACTGCTACTTTAGGAGAAACCGTTTCAGATTTTTTCCATACAAGCTTCACTTACACTCAATATATTTAATTGTAAAAATGTCGCTTGTCAAAATGCGTTATTATCATATATTCACCATAGTCGCTTAGAATTGCCATCTTACGGACTGCACGAGAGTTTGTGCAAATGAGGTCGCTAACGTTTTGTCTAATAGCAATGAACATTAATTCTGGCGTCCCGCAAGGCTCTGTGCTGTATCCTACGTTGTTTCTTCTGCATATCAATCACATGTTGTCCATTAACAAACACCATGCTCATGCATAATATGCTAACGAATTATTTAATAATCATTTTTTTAACTTAAATCATACAATAATTATTTAAAATAAAACCTATTAAATAGTTCACTAGCATTTAAGAAAGTAGGTATATGTTTTAGCGTCTGTAGATGATAGCGATGATAATAACGCACTGTAAGTAGCGAAATGTTAATAGTAATAGATATTTAATATAATAAGGATTGTATGGAAAATAATACGTCAGATGCACCCTAACAACGACTGACCTTTACTTTAATAAGTATCAATTATTTTGATACTTAACATAGGTATTCATGTTCTTTTAACACTTTTGCTCGAATTAATAAAACAAGTACCAGGCTTTTAGAGCCTTTAGGGAGTGTCAGTTATCTCTGTATCCGTCACTTATTTGCGGCTTGCCGACGATCTGCAGGAACTGTCGATCGGACTTATGTGTATCAAGGACACTGCTTCTCTTGCTTGTTACACTGTCCATCTGGCAAAAAGTTGGAAAGGAAAAACAGGGATTAGGAGTTGAAAGGGAATTTCGTAGGAAAAATTGAAATAAAAGTACCAGGCTGGTATAAATAGCTTTAGATTACATTCCAGCACCTAAGTATACGTTGTGAAACCATGGCCATTTAAATAAACGTTATTTTTGGTAATATGTAATAGTGGGTGGGTCAACACTGAGACCCAATGTCGTTAGATATCGCGTTTATAGACACCAAACACAGGTGTGTTAGCACGCAAATTTTAAAATTTTAGACAGAATGCCTTTGCGATAAAAAAAAGCGGGTTAAAAACTAAGAGCACCAAATTTGTTTTTTAACACTCTTGCTGAGCTATTGTGATAAACTAGCGCTATTGTTAAAAATAACTTACTTTCCCAACAAGTGCATAAACAGCTATACAAAAAAATACATCTGTAACGGATTATATCGCACCGCTACAAGCAAGGCTGACGTCACGCGTCTTACATCGCGCTATCAAAGTTTTTCGTTAGTCGACGGCGGTCGGAAGCAGCTTATCTATCAAAAAACTACCAGGTAATCATATAGTTTGCTGTTATTTGCCGGACAAAGCTGTTTGACTCAATAGTTCGTTATGGCTAGCTTCAAAGTTGATATTGGTACTATATATATTTCTACCGCGACTGCTGCAGCGCGCCTTAGGAACGACAGACGTCCCTGCCAACGTTCACGAGGAACGAACTCACATGAGAACAAAATAACAGAAATATTTCCTAAGATATTGGTTACAATATTGTATAGTTTATTATGTTTTTAATTTATAAATTTTAAACAACATCGTGTTTTATTAAAAACTAGCGGCTTTGCACAGGAATTTTGTTATTTAAACATTTTGGAATAAACGTAGAGTAAATAAATCTTCATGCATGACATAAGGAGAATTTACAAATTACCATTATATTTTTATCCATAAACCGATTTTTATTTTCAAAGTATTTTTCCTTGAACAAAGTCAAAATATTCAATGTTGGTTGCGTCCGCTGCGTAGGTAGCCGCGCGTATGAGCCGATCACAGCGCTCTGGCGTTTATTTTTTTAATAGTATTTAGTTTAGATTGACATTTTTAAATTCGTAATATCTTTTGAAGTCGGTGGTGGCCGAGGGGTTTAAATTTCACTTCACGTCCCTAGTGGCGGAGATTCGAACCCCGGATCGGCGTGTGTACCAATGAGTCTTTTCTTAATTTCTCAAGTACACTGATTAATTTATTCACACCACTGAAGCGGTGAAGGAAAAAATCGTGAGGAAACCTGCATACGTCAAGAAAAAAAAAAATGACGTATGTGAAGTCCACAATCCGCACTGGGCCCGCGTGTAGACCTATGGCCCAATCGCCCTCGCTTATGAGGGTAGGCCCGTGCCCCAGCAGTGGGGACGAATGAAGGCTGGCAAGCAATATCTTTTGAATGGAATGTTCGATTTGAATAATTCAAAAGAATCTACAGTAAGTGAAACAGTTTTGAATACGAAATGATTAATTTGGATAAGAACTAATAAAAAGGTATGCATAACATGGTCTGATTTTGGTCGGCATTTCTATCAACTTTTTATATGTAAAAAAGTACTTATAGTGACATAACCACAATAGTCTCAATAGTAATTAATATTGCAGAACATTTTTTTTGTTCTATCATCAATATTTTCCGCAGCACATGCGACATAAAAAGACATTTTATGGCAATTTATTTTACACCTTGGGGTACTAATTAAAGTTTTAGTAGGAATGTCTAATTTTTACTAGTTATAAATAAAGCCTATGTTACTCAGGGATAATGTAGCATTCTAAAGATGAAATAATTTTTGTAACCGGTCCAGTAGTTTTTGAGCTTATTTGTTACAAACGTACAAAAATACAAATCTTTCCTCTTTATAATATTAGTGTAGATTTCAATATTTCTTTCGAGAAATTTGAGAAACTCGTTAAATCCTGGGCGAGAATTCTCGTGCCTCGAGAAATGAAAAAGGTCGAAAGAAACCCTGCTCGATATCTATCTTTGGATATTATATCTGCATATGAAGTATGCAGCTACTGCGCCCCCGCATTTCGCCGCACGTTACCTACGGAGCGGCACAGCGGTCGCAATAGACATAAGTATAAACAAACTTAAATTATCAGGTCGTCATAGCCAAGTAGGTATAAAAGAAATCTCACCGACTCCTTCATGGAGAGAGGTTTCTCCCCAACGCCCCAGATCTCTAAGCTGCGGATCTTGAAGTGCTGTTCCTTGCTAAGTCGCTTATACCCTCGGAAGGTGCTGCACGACTCCGCTGACGAGCCCTCACCGAAAGGGTCCGCGTTCACCCATATTCCGCCGAATTCAAATTGACCACCCATTAGCTGATAATCAAAGTTTTAGCCATAAAATAACATGTTCTCAACTTTTTCTTTACTTATTTACAAGTTTAAAGTGAAGGAAGTTGAGCTTGACGATATAGTTATGAAATTGACGAACCTATGAATAAATAAATTAGACCTATGAATAAATAAACCCAAAAAAAATACTTTCAACAAGTCCTAGTACCTTTAAGGATTGTTTCAGGTTCAAGTCCTAGCTCGAAATTAATCTTTGGACTGCATCTTCGCTATGAAAATATTTATCTTCATTGAAGAAATACTTCAATACAGGGTAACAATTTCAGTTAATACGAGAAAAAACATCCATTTTTATCAGGTACTAGTTTAAATCAGCAAATTGTCCTCGTGGAGTTTTTATAAAAAATAAGGCTTTTATTTGTCTATGGTTTTCCCCTATATAAAATCGAAATAAGGTAGTTTTCAGTAGTTAAAAACAACTGGCGCGCCACCTATTGTGAAAGGGTTGTACTAATTCTTTATATACTAGGGGGGGGTCATACTATAAATACCAGAACGAGTTAGAAACTCACCAGTCCATTAGGCAGAGTCTTGGTGTGATGGTTGATGTACTGGTAATGGTCATTGTACCCTGTGGATGGGTACGCACGCATTTTGGGCGCCAACGTAAACAGTAAACATTCCTCGCCACCGTAGAAGTTGGGCCCCATAGCCCAGGAGTCGGACGCATATCCTCCGAATATGTATCCATTGTGGTCTTCGATTATAAGGATTGATGCACCTTGGTCCACGATTCGACCTGGAAAGAATTATCATGTAAAAGTAAAGAAAATCGTGTGAAACTTGATACACGTTGATGGAAGAAATTTTTCTTTGAATGTGCACACTTACTGCCTGAAACTTTGGCTTACATCTGTCTCTTTTGCTCTTTTTTGCACGTGGCCAAGTACCTACATATATGCTCCGTGGAACCGCGGGTAATGACCCGACTGCTGAATCGAGGGGCATGGCTTCGATTCCCGCACAAAAGAAATATTTATTGTTTATGTTTGTCTTGACACTAGGTGTTTCCTATGTATTATATGTATGTTTTTACTTAATGTCCGAAAATATTTATTTATTTTATATCCTTTTTGCGACAAAAGCGTTTTAAAAAAATTTGCATGCATTGATATTTTACTATTAACGCAACTAAATATTTGTTTTAAATTATATTCTCAACCAGGTAATCATGAGCTCTCACCCGCCATTGTGGAGAAGGACTCGCCGTGTATGTGAGATGAGAAGAGAAACCTCCATTTGTGCTGGTGCTTCTTGGGCAGGTGGTTGTTTAGCCATACGATATGCGCTAGGTCAATGAACGCTGGGTAGTCTGGCATTGCTTGCAAACCTGAAAAGACAAGTCTTTTGTACAAGGTGTTAAAAAATCAGTCAAGTGCGAGTCGGACTCGTGCACCGTGGGTATCGTGGGTACCAGCATTTACGTAATTTACGAACACAAACAAAAACTGTGCCGCTAAGCGGTCACCCATCTAATGACTGACCAAGCCCGACATTGCTTAACTTTGAATATAGTTTCCAACAAACAAATGTGTAACTGTTTCTCTTAATAATCGCTAGATGGCGCTGATACGGTAATTTAAGATAGTAGTGACTTCAGCCCGTCTTCGCCGGTTTTAACTATTTGTTGTTATACTTTAGAGCTCACACTATATTCACGGCAAGTTTAAAGCTTGAATGTATTACTGTTTTTACGATAGAGCCAAAACAACGAAAACGGTTTCTTGTATGGTGACTCCCCCTTAAATCTTTACTTTTTTAATATTTGTTAGATAATCCACCATTAGATCACATACTCTGTGAAAATTTCGGGCTTCTATTTCTATTCTTCTTCTATTTCGGTCTAAAAGATAGAGCCCTTAATGGTCGGATAGACAGACAGACAGCGTAGACTTAGTAACAGGGTTGACACTCTTTGGGTGCGGAACCTTCAAAATCACGTTAATTATTACTGAAATTTTTTGGAAGGTTTATCATCAGGAAGTGGTTACTGAGCCTATAATTATAAATTAACTTCATAAAAAGGAACAAATATTACCCTAAAAGTTTTTAAATTTAATAAAAATCCGTTGGCTAAATCAGCTAATCTATGAAAAACCAACACAAAATAGCATAAAGTCAGATTGACAATAATAAATTTCTGCTTTGTAAAATAAAAATAAATACCATCACACTTGTATCCCAGGGGCCACCCCCTGGGAAGAGACACTGCGAGAAAAAATTTCAGCTTGTAACGTCACAAATGGATAAAAGTATGTCTAGATGGATGTTTGTAACTCAATCGCGCTTCACCCACTGACGGATCGGGATGAAACCTATAGGTAGACATAGAGGTATATAGGACATAGGCTACTTTTTATCCGAGCTTAAACGAACAATAGCTTGCTATAGCAAACTTCATTATTATAATTAAGGAGCCGACGTAGAAATTCCACGCCGATAACCGAATTTAGGGTGGGCAGAGCTGCTGGCAAAATCTAGTATTACATAAAGAAGCTTTTAGCCTCTCAATATGTCAAAACTCACTTTGGCCACTTCATGCTGCATGATCCGGTGCTACCACTACAAAAACAAATCACGTGGGTATACGCGCAAATGTGTGCATATAATACGCGAGTAGGGTTACCATCCGTCCGGATTTGTGCGGAAAATATCGGACATTTGGCCTATTGACGGAAACTAAGGCCGAACTATTGTCTATTACAGCATTTCTTAATCAGTCTCACTCATGACTAATCTCAACTTAAAACATTAACTTATACATAAATATTTCAACATAAAATAGGAGTTAATAATTTATTTGATTAAGTGATTATGTCCGGACTTTTTTTGAAATGTCAGGCTTTTTGTCAGGACTTTTGAAATATTAAAATACCCTAGCCTATACGCGACCGATCACAGAATCGTCACAGATATCAGAGGACAGGGGCCTTATTTAATGACGTGCTACTTATATTGTGGTCAAGTGAGAACATGGATGTACCTTCTGCCATAGGAAGAAGTGAGTCTATTGCATGAGCCGGATGTTCGGGGCTCTCGTCATGGTGTGAGCGGTTGACCCCGTACAGCGTAATGAACACCTGCTCCGCTATCTGGTTGAACAATGTGCTCATTTGTACCCTGCAACAATATATGTAATCTACGTTAGTCTATCTTTGATAATAATAATGATATTTCTGGACATAGCGCTATCTTGTCCAAACGAAGCAAGGCTTGTACCATGGGTATCAGAGAAAGCTTGATCTATGGGTACCAGACAAGGCTTGTGCCATGGGTGCCTGACAAGGCTTGTACCATGGATGCCAGACCAGGCTTGTACCATGGCTGCCAGACATGGCTTATACCATGGGTGCCAGACCAGAATTGTTCCATGGCTACCAGACAAGGCGTGTACCATGGGTGGGAAACAGATGAGGCTTCTGCCAATTCTACCATAGATGAGTAACAGATAAGGCTTGTATCATGGATACCAGATAAGGCTTGCACCATGGGTACCATAAAACTAAAACTAATATCAATATACGGTTTTTTGTAAATGTAGATCGTTAAAGAGATGCGTAGCAGCGAGCGTAGCATGCAAGCTGGTACATCGCAGGCGTCCATGTATGTCAATGAAATAGAAAGGCGATTGAGATGTGAAAGCCAAAGATTTCACCAAGCATTCTTAAGAATTTAGATATGACAGGAATTGTGAAGGCAAGTCAGATATAATTGTAATTGTAATTATACAATAATTTTAAATTATAATAATTAAAATTTTACTTTTATTTCGCTTTAACTGAATCCATTTGCAGATTAATTACTGTAGAAAATATGGTATGGAATAATTTGATGATATTTTCATACTCACCATCGCGAAAGTTCAGATGCTGTAAGATTCTGCATGGGTTGATCAGCATCTCCCCCTAATTCGGCCGCTACTGCCTCTCCTAAAGCTTGGACATGTGTCGCGCGCCCATGAAACCCTTTATTGATCCACGACTGCCCCCTCTTGCACTTACTAGCCTTCAGGATCTTGATATACGTTGACGTTACGCTTTCGCAGTACTGAAAACAAAAGATTACTACCAGAAGTTAGTAATAAGTAGAGTTAGTAGTAATTATATTATGAAGATTTCAGTTTGGCTGGGCAGTATTTAGAAAGTTGCTCCAGGTCTTCTCGTCACCCACACATCAATGCTTAAAGACGAAGGTCTTTAATCAATGTGTCTTGCCTTTCATGACCTGTCAGGCCGGTTGATCCACAAGTTAAAAGTCGCTCAGCGAACTATGGAAAGGGATGCTCGGAGTTTTTTTACAGGATATGATCACAATTGAAGAGATCTGACGAAGAGCCCTAGTCAACGACTTAGCCTACTGAATAAGCGAGCTAAAGTGGCAAAGGGCAGGCCATATTTGTCTCGACCAATTGTCGTTGAGGCAGACGAGTTTTAGAGTAGAAACCACGGAATGAAAAGCGCAGCGTGAATCACCCTCCTGCCAGGTGGACTTATGACCAGAAAAAGGTAGCCGGAAGTAGCTGGATGAGAAAGGCGGAGAACCGGGTGTGGTGGCGTTCATTAGGTGAAAACTATGTCCAGCAGTAGACTGCTATAGACTGATTGATGTTAATATTTTCTTCTAACTACCAAGTAATTTCATAATTGTTCATCTAAAACGCAAGCATAAAACAAAAAAAAAAGTGCAGGAATATTGTATAAAAATCCATTTACAAATTCTTCGGCAAATCAAAAGATGAGTTACATTGATATATCCTTCTCACAGCAATATTGTTATTCTAAATCAGTGAAGTACACAATCCATACTCATATTACCTTTACGCCGTAACAGAGTATCCAAATGCGCTGCAATTTGACAAGGATAGTTGAAAAGGCGGAGAAGGACATAGGCTAACTTTTTGTCCCGGAAAATCTTAGCTTAGCTTAGCTTAGTGCGGAAAAAGCTAGTCCAAGATAAAATGACATTCGCCGTCTTCATCATCCCTGGTTAATAAAATAAATACCTCTTTCAGCAGCTGGTAGGGAAGCTCAACGGATTCACTGTAGGTCTTGCCCAGACTGCTTATTATCACCTGCAATCTCTCGTCCTGGGTACCTGCAAAAGAAACCAGTATGTAGAGTTCCGTTAAGTTGACTGATTTAAAATAGTTACCACTAACTATGCCTAATCCGCTTCTAATATCCTATTGTATACATGGATATCGTCGTTAAATGAATTCCTTGACTATTTTTTTTCGCGGGTTTTGATTTTTCACCAAAAAGAAAAGCCTATTAATATGTTATTGTATATCCTCATGCATTATAATAATCCGCGGATTTTGTCGCGAGTTCCCTGCTGACCGAGCTACTGGCCCCATAAAAATCACAAGTTCTTAAATATTAAAAAAATAATGGCTTGTCAGAATCTCAAGAAAAAAAAAACGCCGAACTGTTAATTTTTTTGTTTCCTTTTTTTTAATTATAATATAAAGTAACATTAAGGGAATTTCTACGATTATGGAAAAGTTCATTTTGTATTTTTTTTAGTATAGCTGATGCAGCCATTTCTACTCCGCCGGGCATTTGGGGCGAGACTCTGAGGGAGACTCAGCCCATATAGCACCCAAGGCTCAAAGGGGAGCCTCGGCTTGGTTTGTAGCTCTTGGGGTCGTCCCTTTTAACGTTAACATAACGGACTTTGAAAAAAAAACGCACGTGAAAACCTTACAGACATGAGGGTAATTCCATAAATGTCTTTCTGTGACGATTCTAGTAGGAAACATTAAAACAACACTAAACTCACGTTACACGTAATGATATGACTTCGTTACTACCACGTGAGTAAACTATACCAAGTCGACCGTCTAAACATAATATTTAACACGGTATTGTAAAATATTGACTGCATCATTTAGTAAGTGCCAAAATTAACACGCTTTCGACAATCATAGCTCATAGATACAGCGTGCTCAATTTATGTGCATCGTTTTCAGATTTCCGAAGCTAAATAGTTTTTTTGTAGTTTAGTTTTATGTCCGTTATATTACATTAACATAATAACATACTTATTTAATCTCGTGGAGCCACAATACTGTTTAATGCAGTCAATTATGACTATTTTTTTATAATTATGTGTTTAGTGATCTGTAGATATAATGTGCGTTCTTTCGACGGCATTGAGAACTGTGACATCGCATATGCATTGAAATCGTTCTATTCACCTAATGTAAACAAACAATATGGCTGTTCACTTTTTGATAGCGCATTCACTGCTCTACCTCCCGAGCATGTGCAGCAAATGCGTTGAATGCGGTTCGGAAGTGACGTCAAAGCGCATTCAGTTTTGGTCAACAGAACGATCGAATGTGTGCATAGATAGCACTGAGCGCATTCAATGCGTATAATGCTTGCCAACAAAATGACCCTATACTTAAGTTATCTGCACGTTGACGCAAAAGCGACAGCTACTGCCGACAAACTGCTCAGCAGAATATTAATATGTATTTTGTGTTGAGAAGTAAATAAATAAATTAAAAAAATAGACACTAAACTATAGCCAAACTAAGCGCGAAAATTTTATAATGGCAATCATAATGTCACTAAGGCCTAGCGACATTATGAATGCCTGGCTACTCAGTGACTATTAACGCGATAATTAACGTCATTAATCCTTAGTGTGGGCCTTACTATTATATTAAGTTTTTTTTTTTTTTTAAAAAGTAAGATGAGGAATGTCAGATGACAAATACCGTAATGTACATAATAAGTACATAAACAGCGTAAGCAGTAAGATAATGTACAGCTACATACACCAAAATGACCCTAACGAAAAGATAAACTGTATTAAGGGACAATCTTAACTTTGCCGTTGGAAAACTGTTTTCCATATACATCGACATAGGTTGCGGTTAGTTTACTTTTTTACGGTTATTTTTCGTTACAATCGGTATACCTATAGTAAGCGAGTCCAACTCACACTTCACCAGTTTTTTTTTTTTTTAGAAACGCGTATGCACAACAACTTACCAAAGGGCATTGTTCACTTTGTACAGGGGTTTTGGCCTGACTTTGACACATACCCTTAAGAATATATGTTATATAGTATTTTAGTATGAAGTGTTTGATTATAGATTTTTTTTTTATAACAATAAGATGGCAACACCAGGGGTATCACTCGCGTGTTGCCGACCCTTCAGAAATCTAATAACTTCTTTCTTGAAAAACCCAATACAGTATTCCTTAGAGAAAACCTTGGCAGGGAGCTCATTCCACAACCTAAGCGTTCGCGGGAGGAAGTTTGTCTGAAACCGCACTGTACGCGACCATTTCATTACCTTTTATTTTTTATTCCGCAGTCGGGTTTTTTTTTTAATTTGTTAAATTACTTTTTACTTGTTATAAATAGTTATAAATAGATATGGATAAGCTTCCACCGTTTTATACAAAATTCCGCGTCATTCTCTGAACGTTGTCAGACAGTGACCTTGGACCTTATTAGGAACAGTCCCGATTCGGACTCTGGAATTCGAGACAAAAATGTAAGGTAGACTGACTTAACGCTCGAATCCTGTAAATGTACTTGCATACATTTTTCTCTCAAATTCCAGAGTTCGAATAGCACGAAACCGTTCCCAATAAGGTCCCTAATCACTTGTCAAGTACGGGATCTCCTTCTTTTTTTTTTGGGGTTTTATCTTTATAATATAAATGTGTGTATACTTCAACTTACCTCTTACATTATAAACATATAGTTCGGCGAATCTGTTGAAATCGACGGTGGACGTTGTCTGCGGTCCGCTGCCAAACAAGAAGTTGGACAGGTATTGCGCCAGCCGAGGGTCTATTTGTGGACCCCAAAATTTCTGCAAAATTAGTTAATTATTATTTACTACACACCGAATTATTTCGACTTTAAATCCTAAAATCAATTGCTTTAGCTTATTATTTTTAGCCAATATAGAAAAAAGAACTATCGTATTAATTTATTGATATAATTTAGGTATTATTTTTATTTCAGCTTAATATAAAAAAATCATACCCTTCGTAATTTCATAATTTACTTATTTCTACCCATGAACACATGTATAAAAACTAAGCCGGTATACAAAAAGAAACGGAGGTAGAACAAGTACTTAAAATCGAATAGGTCTTTTGATTATAGATGGCTTTTTTAGGGTTCCGTACCCAAAGGGTAATTAGCAGAACCCTATTACTAAGACTTCGCTGTCAGCAGGCTGTATCTCATGAATCGTAACAGTTAGATAGTTAAAATTTCCACAGAAGATGTATTCCTGTTGTCGCTATAACAACAAAAACTAAAAAACAGAAGAAAATAAATATTTAAGGGGGCTCCCAGACAACAAACGTAATTTTTTGGCTTGATTTTGCTCGATATTGATAACGGTAATAGGTAGACGCTTTAAATATTCACAGAATATTTAGTTATATAGTCACTATAAAAATCAATAATTAAATTAAAATAAAGCAAATATTTAAGGGGGGCTCCCTTACAAGACGTGATTTTTTTGCGTTTTCATAGATAATGGTTGCGAACCCTTCATGCGCGAGTCCGATTCGCACTTGGCAATTCATTTTGATCATCAATAACTTACTTACTTGATTAAAAATCCCCTAACGACCCGTCGTGTTCCATTCGACGCACCTACGAACCCAGAATACAACAATGACGTAATTTCTCGAAGGGGCCTAAGTCCAGCAATGGATAACGACCGGTTGATTGATATTTATAATAATGAGAATTACCGAATCACAAATGAAAACAAATATTGAGCTATTATGGATAGTACTTAATAGCATACAAAATCCTGACAATGAACGAAGTAACTATGACAGAAATGAAAATATAACTTAATGACCGGGCAGACGTTGTTTTGTGATGATTTGTGAATCTAAACCATCCAGGGCGCCACCCAAACGCATACAAAAAAATCATTCAAATCGGTCCAGCCGTTTAGGAGGAGTACAGTGACATACACACGTACAGTAGAATTATATATATATATATATAAAGATATATAGTGCTTAAATCTAAGAGCATAGCACGAGTTTACAATCGTATTCGAATATTTACGTAAAATGACGTAAAGCAAACAATTTTGTATATTGTCTCATAACAAATCACAAGACTCAGTGTTGACTCATGCGCCGTATGTTGAACTTAGATACAGTTCAGATGAGTATCAAAAATAAACAAAGCAAGGAGCCGATAAGTAATGAAACGTTTTGAAAAAGCGCGATTTAAATATAACAGAGGGGATGAGTTTTTTTTTTTTTTACCTTAGTACATGCGTGGTAAAGTCAACAAGTCAAGAACTGTGCAAAGAGGGAAAATATTCTGTGCCAGTGTTTCATTTTACCATTTAGGTATCACTCTAAAGCTGGTGAATTGACTATATAAAGTGGTTGGTAAAATTTGACTCACATTATATATGGTGTGTCATAAGTATGTATTGGATATTGTATTTTATCCAGATATTGTCCCGTAAGATGCGAGAAGAGCTCATTCAATTAAAAAGGCCAAGATTACTTATACGTCTAGATACCGTGTTCAGGCACACAAAATGAGCCAATCCGAGTACCTGACTTTTCATGTACTTGCCGTCAACACTACATCATACGTAATCTGTGCGTCGACGCGAAATGTGCTCCCGCAAAAAGTTATAAAAATGGCAGTTTGTGCAATAAAATTGTGTAGAAACTATTGGCAAAAAACACTTGATGAAAAAGAAATCACTCAACTTCACAAGTAAGTACACTTATCTGCTTGTTATATTTAAGTTACGAACGAATTTTTCAAAATTATTATTCGCCAGAGTAGCAACAAATATTTTACTGTCTGTGTTGCCAAGTCAGAAGTCTGTACCTTAAATTCCCAAGTTCAGTAAGGTGAACATTAAAACGAAAATATATTCTTTTTACCTAACGTCACATACCTACGTACATTATTTCAGGTTGATAAAGTATTTCTGTAATGATGACCACTGTGACACATTGTATTCATAGAACGTAATCACTTATGCAATTTTTTAAATTTTACTTTAACACAAACATAACAGTTGGATGTAAGTGTATTTAATGGACTACGAAACTAAATTAATTTATCACCGTATCTTAAAACACATTAGTAGTTAAATAAAAATTTCTTTTCTTCACAACGAAAGGTAACGTCATAACCTTGTACTCTTTGTATAAATTTTTGAATTTAATTACCTACTACTACTACTACATTAGCAAGACGGCATATGACCAGTAATGACCACGCGCAATTGGATGGGTAAAATAATAAGGCTGTCTCATTGTCACGTCACGTCACGCTTCCGCTGCGTGGCGCCAGCGTCCTACCTATCTAGTCGGCCGGCGCGGCAGATCAAAAGTGCGCAAACAGCAGGCTACACGGGTGCATTAAGGGCGCGTTCATTCTGGGATTAAGACTTCCCACGATTGATACTTTTTACACTTTTGATAACGCCAGTTTTTCCACCGACACCTACCGTTCGTGTAGTTTTGAAACGTTACTAACAAAATTTTTGTTTACAAAACTTGCAAAACGAACGGTTGACGTACACACACTACGATAAAACACACACACACACACACTACCATAAACAATGAATATGTATAGGCAGTTTGACCGATTAACACAAAAACCCCACCTCCAGACATGGGTCTAAAGTTTCATTTTTGGTGGCAAAAGTGAAAAAAAAAAACAAAAATATCGTTAACGAACGCATGAAAGTTAGTCACAGATGATACTAAAATTTTGATATTTTTGATACCAATGCTAAACGAACGGGGCGCGTTCGTTTTGGGATGCAGAATCATTATTTTCATTACTTTTGTCACTTGTCATCCGTTCGTAAATAGTTAATCCGGGATAAAATTACTCTACGTTTATCCCAAAGTGTTTAAAAAATAAAAGTCCACCTGTGCGAAGCCGGTGTACCGATAAAGGTAAAATTTCTCCAATTTGGGATAATCACTTTAGGGTTGGTAGCACCGAAATTACGCACACAGATGTAAAAATGATAGTCGTATTCGCTGATTTACACACACACATGGCTACGAAAATGGCTCGCACAGGGCCGTAGCTAAGCTAAGGCATTGTAAGGGCAATGCCCTACCTTAAAATACTAATGCCCTACCTTAAAACTACTATAAACTAATTATAAACTTATTTTCACATAGATGAAACCTAAGGGTTCTCAGTTACATCTCAGGTTATTTAAACACCTGCGGTCTTGTGACACCCGGGCAGGTACCAGGTAAGAAAGGTAACTAAAAAGTTACTTAACTTAATTTATATAGCTGATTTTTATATATGTTTTGTAGAATATTATATTTATATGACACTTATAATACTATATATTATATATAGTATTATAAGTGTCAGACACTTTCCATGGACCAAAACTTTTGTCGGACGCTTTAAAGCTTCACAAAAAATAAATGAACTTCACTTATTTTTACATGTCACATTGTTTAAATATATTATTAAGGTAACTATTACAATGTTATATTTCATTAGTCACACAAATTGTAGTGACCAAACATCCCAAACGTCCCTGCATCGGCCGGCGGCGCGGGGAGGTCTTGAGTTCTTGACTCACGCATGATTGACTCAGTACATTTTATAACGGCGAAACCGCCCCGGCCGCAATCGGTACCAATTTTGTTTATTAATATTACATATACAAATGTAAACTTCATACGAAGTTAACATTCGGCTCGATTTTTATTTTATAAATTGCATCGATTTTATGTTTGAGTTATTCAACCTCGCACATCTAACGTGAAAAACATTCAAAATATTTTTTGCGATTTGTATAGGTATTCAAAATTGTAGTAAGGTAAGTAAGTTTAGTAAATTAAGTGTAGTGAGTTATACCTACCTACATAACAGGGAATGCGCATGATTCAGGGTCCTGCAGAGATGAAAATAAAGTTATGTTTAATATAACAACTTCAGTAACACGATAACTATCTATACTAATATTATCAATAGGTAAAATTTGTTTGTTTGTGTGTAGGGGGTAATCTCTGCAACTACTAAACCGATTCTATAAAATTCTTTTACTAATAAAGCTGCAGTATCTCTGAGTAGGTAACACAGGCATTGAACGTTTCGATTTCACATAGATGAAACCTAAGGGTTCTCAGTTACATCTCAGGTTATTTAAACACCTGCGGTCTTGTGACACCCGGGCAGGTACCAGGTAAGAAAGGTAACTAAAAAGTTACTTAACTTAATTTATATAGCTGATTTTTATATATGTTTTGTAGAATATTATATTTATATGACACTTATAATACTATATATTATATATAGTATTATAAGTGTCAGACACTTTCCATGGACCAAAACTTTTGTCGGGCGCTTTAAAGCTTCACAAAAAATAAATGAACTTCACTTATTTTTACATGTCACATTGTTTAAATATATTATTAAGGTAACTATTACAATGTTATATTTCATTAGTCACACAAATTGTAGTGACCAAACATCCCAAACGTCCCTGCATCGGCCGGCGGCGCGGGGAGGTCTTGAGTTCTTGACTCACGCATGATTGACTCAGTACATTTTATAACGGCGAAACCGCCCCGGCCGCAATCGGTACCAATTTTGTTTATTAATATTACATATACAAATGTAAACTTCATACGAAGTTAACATTCGGCTCGATTTTTATTTTATAAATTGCATCGATTTTATGTTTGAGTTATTCAACCTCGCACATCTAACGTGAAAAACATTCAAAATATTTTTTGCGATTTGTATAGGTATTCAAAATTGTAGTAAGGTAAGTAAGTTTAGTAAATTAAGTGTAGTGAGTTATACCTACCTACATAACAGGGAATGCGCATGATTCAGGGTCCTGCAGAGATGAAAATAAAGTTATGTTTTATATAACAACTTCAGTAACACGATAACTATCTATACTAATATTATCAATAGGTAAAATTTGTTTGTTTGTGTGTAGGGGGTAATCTCTGCAACTACTAAACCGATTCTATAAAATTCTTTTACTAATAAAGCTGCAGTATCTCTGAGTAGGTAACACAGGCATTGAACGTTTCGATTAAAAAATAAAAAAATTTTTACAAAAAAAAAAAAAAAACCGGCTTTTTAGTCACAAATTGCTTTTTTCGGACACTAAAAACATCCATACTAGTAACAAAATGTTATACAATCATTCACATAAAAATTAAGAGTTAAATGGTTTTTTTAATGGATTCCATTGTTACAACTGCACCAAATTAAAATGGGACCACACAGAAAGCAGCAGCTTCAAATCAAATTGAAATAAAAAAAGAATCATCAAAATCGGTTCACCTAATCGAGTTCTGATGTAACAAACATAAACAAAAACAGTCGAATTGAGAACCTCCTCCGTTTTTGAAGTCGGTTGAAAAGGGGACTATTCCTTTACGTTACAACGATGTATCAATGAGGTGAACTGGTTTTAGGCGCAGATATAGTTGGTAACAGGATATAGCTTTCATACGGGTATTTTTTGCAGGAACATGATTTTGCGCGGGCGACACCACGGACTTTGTTTAGTTTCCTATATACCTAAAGTATGTTAGGATGAGTTCAAAGAAATCCAAATTTGACTACATATTATGTTATGATTAAACTGGATTCTAACCACTGTAAGAAGGTAACCTTGAAACAGAAAACCAGCATGAAAAATTCTAAACATCACGTTATTTCTAAGTGTAAAAACCTTATGTTTAACCAATTTTAAACCCCATTAAAGAGCAGAACACGGATTTCAAACGTATCCGGTATCAAACTCTGGAGTTCGGCTTTATTTCAATATTTCATAATCAATTCTACTTACTAATTTGACTAATAAATTCCTATTATATGAATCTTACAAACACACAAATCTTCATAGATTTAGGATATTATAAATGACTATACATACATAGATATAAACTTACATACATAGAAAAAATCTTTCTTCGTTACAGACTTCCTGATGATTAATCTTCGAAGAAAATATTTCATAAATGCCATATATAATAGCACCGAAACTATAACTACCAAATGTTCCATACATCTAGTAATCCCATTCATTATATCGATTCATTCACATAACTTTTCACACGTCGCCTTGATATAGCCCAAACGCTATCCAAGCGCCTTCGGTAAACAAATCACATAGCATTTTAAACTTTTTACACAATATTTCCCGTCGACCTTCAATATTTACGTTTGGAGCATGGTTTTCTTCAATCCTACTGCATAATAAAAAGACTTACGACCTTAGTCTATCAGCAACGCCTCACTATCAGCGATTACAGATTTTACTGTGCAATTTAAATTTCAGACCAAAAAACGTCTTGATTGACAATTGAATGGATTAATCATCACATGCAAAATTCTTAAATTGTTTCTCTCCACTTTCTCCTACACTTGTCTCCAAATGTCTCCGTTATTCTAGATTTAAGTAGTGGTTAGACTTCAAAGTATTGCTACAGAAGGCATCGGCATCAAAATTGAGAAAAGCTATTCAATATATATATTAGACGACGACTTCCAGCCTCCCGAACAAGCCGGTTTCCGAAGAGGCTATAGTACCGTAGACCACTTACATACGCTACGGCAGATTATACAGAAGTCAGAAGAGTATAATCAGCTTCTTTGCTTAGCGTTTGTGGACTATGAGAAAGCCTTCGATTCGGTGGAAACATGGGCGGTGCTACAGGCTCTACAGAGATGCCGCATTGATCATCGGTATATCGAGGTGCTAAAATGCTTGTACGATAACGCCACCATGTCAGTCCGTCTCCAGGATAAGAACTCGAAACCGATCAACTGCAGAGAGGTGTGAGACAGGGAGATGTCATATCTCCGAAACTCTTCACAAATGCGTTGGAAGATGTCTTTAAGCTTCTGGACTGGGACGGTTTTGGCATCAATGTTAATAGCGAGTACATTACCCACCTTCGGTTTGCCGACGATATTGTGGTCATGGCAGAATCGATGGAAGACCTTAGCACAATGCTCGAAAGCCTCAGTAGAGCTTCCCAACGAGTGGGCCTTAAGATGAACATGGACAAGATGAAAATCATGTCGAATGGCCATGTAGCACCCACTCCAATAACTGTTGGGAACTCTACACTCGAAGTTGTTGACAAATACGTATACCTGGGACAAACTGATCGATTAGGTAGGTCCAATTTCGAGAAAGAGGTTAATCGCCGAATCCAACTCCGGTTGGGCAGCGTTCGGAAAACTGCGTACTATTTTCTCATCCCAAATACCCCAGTGCTTGAAGACAAAAGTCTTCAACCAGTGTGAGTTGCCAGTGATGACTTACGGCTCTGAGACGTGGCCGCTAACTATGGGCCTTATACGAAAGCTCTAAGTCGCTCAGCGGGCGATGGAAAGAGCTATGCTCGGAGTTTCCCTACGTGAACGAATCAGGAATGAGGAAATCCGTAGGAGAACTAAAGTCGCCGACATAATTCACTGAATCGCAAAGCTGAAGTGGCAATGGGCAGGGCACATGGCTCGAAAAACCGATAGCCGATGGGGGAAGAAGGTTCTCGAGTGGCGGCCACGACCCGGAAAGCGCAGCGTGGGACGGCCCCCCGCTAGATGGACAGATGTCCTCGTAAAGGTAGCGGGGAGCCGTTGGTTACAGGCGGCACAGAGTCGCGCGCTGTGGAAAAAGTTAGGTGAGGCCTATTTCCAGCAGTGGACGTCAGTGGGCTGATATGATGATTCAATATAGCAAGATTTCTTCTTATCAAAAACATGCGTAAGGTTAGCAGTAGTCTGGTAATAGTGTACGCTAACATAAAACACGCGAACGTTCAACTTTGATGTACGACAAGGAACCGACACGGCTCGGAAAATAACGAATGCAGTCAAAACTTTGAATATTCGTATGCGAATGTCGTTCTACACTTCGTGATAAAGAGTTACGCATCTAGTTAACAATACAATTGTTAATACAGCCACACACAAATAAACTTTTACTTCTATGACGGCAACAAATAATCATATCGCAATTTAAACAGAACTATACTTCTGCGAAATACTCTTTATTTGTTTAGTACCACTCCACGTTTTAACGGTACAACGGACAAGACGAACGGACATACGGCTCGCCTGATGCAAAGCGGACCATGTAAAATAAAGTTTGTATCACCAGGGGCACGACGCGTGCGTACCCGACAGTAAAATCTAACCACTTCGTCTTTGACAAACCCCATAATTTTTTTCATATCTAGGGATAACCGAGTGTTTATATATAGCGTTCCTAACCAAAACGTTCGCGGGAAAAAGTTCTGCTGAAACATCACTATGCGTGACCATTTACGTTCTAAGTTCTTTATGTGAGGTTGAATTCCCTGCTGATGGCGAGCAGTGGTAGAAAGCAGCCGTTGGCATGTATTTAAACAATTCTTCAGAGCACAGCTCATGATACAAGCGGTAGAACACACACAGAACATTCGACATTTCCTGAATAGTAAAAACCTCAATTGGAAACCACAAAACGAATAACAGAATGTATAACACATTCAGAATTCAATAACAGAATGTGTTATTATACATTCTGTTATTCGTTATGTCGTTCAAATAAATCACTTCAAAACTAAACTGGCTCCCGCTGTAGCTCATAGCCATCCGCAGTGGCACCACACCCGCTTGCAGTAAAGAGAATTTCTGTCGACATTGTTCATAACGTAAATAAAACCAACCGGCCTGATCTGCCGCTCCTATGTTTAGATTTTATGGGAACATTTACGCGCCTTTTGTGCCGATACTTTAATAATGAACTGCTGGTGTTAACCAGCTTTTCTGGCAAACTGGAAATATTTGCACAAAACGGTCCAATTTTTGTTTGAAACAAATCACAAATGTTGTGACAAGTTGATACACAATTCCTAGTTGAAAATCTGCAACGCTTCGAGTGTTTGGAAAAATTGTAATAAGTACCTACTGCGGAAATGGCCGTAGACAGCGGTAGTTTAACCTCCAAAATTAGGTCACCATTTTTTATGTTAACTAAACTTGGTCCCGATTTATACACCCGCCGAACAAAAAGGCCAGTGTTAGGGGGTCCAAAAGTAAATGTTTGGCTTTTCTTAGGCCCTTGACTGCCAAAACTCACATTAGGCCTTGGTATTGAAATTATTCTCCTAAGGTCATCAGTTCATCGAGCTGGAGGGCGTCCCACACTTCGTTTTCCGATACGCTGTCTCCACTCTAGTACACATCTGCTCCATCGGCTCTCGTTCCTTCGACAGACTTGGCAAGCACACTGCCATTTCAACTTGCTGATTCTGCTTTGTCGGGTAAACACCTCTTCCGGATGTTCTCATTTCGGATTTTGATCCCTCAATAAAACTCCAAGGATAGCTCGTTCAATCGCGGGTTGAGAAACTTAGTTAGAGCTATCTATACTATGGATATATACTATACTACTGTATGTCCAAGTTTTGGCAGCCTAAGAACAGGCCTATGGGCGCTTGGAACACCAGAGGCACCTCTCGCGCGTTGTCAACCTTTCATAGATATAATAACTTCTTCCCTAAAGAACCCCATGCTGTAGTCCTTAGAGAAAAACCTTAGCAGGGAGCTCATTTCACAACCTTAGCGTTTGCGGAAGGGAGTTCCTCTAAAACCGCTTGTACGTGACCATTTAGACATTTCGTCTTAAGACTGCGGTACAAGCAATAAGAAGACTTGACGAAGCTTGCCAAATGCGGCCATGCGGAACAAACAAAGACACAGTCGTACCATCCTTTTCTCGAAGCTTTTCAGGATCCCCCTCTATCTAATATGCATAAAGCTAGAAGCCTGAATTTCAGTGACCAAGAAGGCATAAAATAACTAGGTATATTCCCAATTTACAATCAATTTGATCTTGTAGTTTAAGAAATACTGTCTTGTCCTAATTATTAAAATCCTCCAGAACGTTAAAAAACATTATAATAGTTTCAGTCAAAGTTAAGAAGTTACATGTCGGACTACAAAAAATAAATGTTTAAACTACCCACGCAAATTTAGCTGCAGACAGATTGACGTGGGTTTTAGAGGTGCGGGCCGCCAGCCATCTCATCGGCAACCCCGACAACTCATTTCCTACTCCTCCACTATCTTCGTACATTCGCGCTGAACGTGGTAATAAAGGCATCCCAGTTAAAACAACAAAGTCTGTGATTCATCTCGTAAAATAAATTACGACCATTGCGATGTGGACTAAAATGTAGATTATGTTGTGTAGGTACTTACATACTACATGGGCATAGGTATCTGATTACATAAAGGACGCTTAAGGTGGCTTGGGAGTTCACCACAATGACCTCGTGCGAATTGGCAGACGATAAAGTAAAAAAACTACAAGATAGAGCATTTGTTAAGAGTATTTGTTGCGCCCAAACAGTGCATATGTGTAACTAGCAGAACCAACGAGTGATTTTGGAGAAAGATTTTGGAGTGGAGACCGTAATCCAGAAAACGCAGTAAACTACTACATAAAGCCTAAGCAGACAGGCAATCGCAAATAACGGTCTCTTTGCGTACACAAGTAAGAACCTTGGTGGGTAAATATGGGCCGAGAATTGACGTCATACGGACGAAGTTTATAAAAGCATTTCCGTTTGTCTAATAAATTATTTTTGGAGTAAATTCACGTAAGTTCATCGTAATTTATGGTAAAAGAAGTGCTTAAATTAACCTTCTGATTTATGAAATGGTTTCTGCTAAAAACTACAGTGTCATATAAAAACCGAAATCTTATTACAAAGAGATAAAAACTTCAAATAGTTAAAAGTGTTATGCGTAAGTGCATGTCGAACACGCATAGTCTTAGGATTCCATAGTACGAGAATTATTGAGGAAATCTGAAAAACTTGAGGACAGATTTAGTTCAATTACTATTTTTAAAACATAACTAAGGTTAAAAAAAACATACAACTGAATTGAGAACCTCCTCCTTTTTTGAAGTCGGATAAAAAATATAGGTATATTTTAAAATTTCGAAGCCAAAAACTGCTAACTAATAAAATAAACATCTAAGAAAAAAATATACGCAACAACATGAATAGCATTTTTAAAGATTTTTCCAAAGACACTCCGACATAGGGTTGCCAGATGGTCGGGATTTGGCGGGATTCTCCCGAATTATTGTATGTGCTCCCGACTCCCGACGAAGTAAAAAATCTCCCGAAAAACAACTTCATTTTATAAAACAATAATTTTAAGTTCCGAATTTACGTCAAGCGAAACGTTGCCGCTCCGACGATCGTAGAAGCGGCAACGTTTCTTTCTACGATCCGCATCGAGCATGCGGCGCATGTGGTGAGGTTTTTCAAGAGAATTTCAAGTCTTCTTTAAATAGTGAAAAAGGACAAAAAATAATAAATCTGTGACGTGTAATTACTTGATTAAATTTTGGTAATTATTGTTAATATAGATAATGAGAAAACCATTTTATGTTTTTTTTGCTAGCATTTATTTATGTAGACATTTCAATCGGCAGCAGACGATGTAATAATAATTTAAAATGTTCTTTATAATATATTTACTTTAATTTGATTACCTTTTTTTTGTTTCTCCCGACAAAAGTCCCAAAATCCCGATAAATGGTTTTTTCTCCCGACAATAAGGTCATTCGATCTGGCAACCCTACTCCGACACCCCACTCAATGGTGCGTAAAAAAATTATATTCCTGAGTTCTATATAGAGAGAGCTACCCAGAAGTTTTTCTCGTTTGTAACAGAACTGTATGGCAGATCACATTAGGCACCTTTCTGTAAAATTTTCTCAGAATCGATGCAAAGACATTACGAAACTACACAAGTTACATTTTTGACATTTGGCTACGACCGGGTCGGTGGGCAAGGCTTGCGGCGGCAAAATCGCTTGAACTAGATTGAATAGAAAATAGAGTTTAATACGAAAGTTAAAAAATACTGATACAAAGTAAATTTTGGCTAAAATAAGTTATCAGCAATTTTGCAAAAAAAAAGGGGAAAATAAAAGTCTTTATAAATTGATTATGCTTATGGTTTGCTTAGAATTTTAAAGCTTGGTGTGGCATTATTCGTATGCCTAAGGACGCGGCGCGGGCAGCAAAAACCGGGCCGGCCCTGCTACGGAACGTGTTTTTACGGTTACAACTAGGAAAACTGTGTGTAAACTAGAAGGTACAAGCAATAGCTGCATAAACTAAACGTTACGTAGGTAACGTTTTATTTTTAGAGAACAAAGATTTACGCCTCAACGGTATATTTGAAAGTCGTAAATCTGTGTGGAAACAATTTTAGAGTCACGTCTCTAGTGCAGGCGTTTATTATGTACTGCAAGTGTCGAGAAACTAAAGAAATGCGTCTACAGATTTGTGGAATGTAAGCTGGTACTCTCACCACTACCGATCACACGCGGGTTTTTTGTTCTTGAAGTGAACCTCGAGGTTCAGTAAGAAAGCAACTGCCAGACCAAAATTCCAATTCATCGGCAAAATAGGTGGGCGACTTGCGAGCTATCCTTCTGGGAGTCGTGCTTTCTGGTCGCTTGCCAAAGCTGCCGAAGGGAACTTCTGCCAGTCGTCGTTACCACCACTGCGAAAGACCGATGGTGACTTGGCCCATAGTGCTAAAGAGAAAGCCGATCTACTGGGCAGTCTCTTTGCCTCGAACTCGAATATGAAAGATGAAGGCGCTGTACCACCTACTATACCGTGGTGCGGTAAGACCATGCCGGAAATCTCCATAACGCAGCGGGAGGTCAGGCGGGCGTTGCTTTCTCTAAACGTTCATAAGTCGAGTGGGCCAGACGGTATACCAGCTGTGGTGCTTAAGCAGTGTGCTCCTGAGTTATGTCCTGTACTCACGCGCCTCTTCGCGCTTTCCTACCACACTAGGCAATTTCCGTCTTCATGGAAGACTGCGAATGTGCACCCGGTGCCCAAAAAGGGCGATAGATCAGATCCATCGAATTACAGGCCTATCGCTATTACCTCTCTCCTCTCTAAGGTGATGGAGCGTGTGATCAACACACAGCTTCTAAGATACCTAGAAGTACACGATCTGGTCAGTGACCGTCAGTATGGCTTTCGCCACGGTCGCTCGACTGGTGACCTTCTAGTGTATCTCACACACCGATGGGCACTAGCCATTGAGAGTCAGGGGGAGGCATTGGCATGTAGCCTGGACATAGCGAAGGCGTTCGATCGGGTCTGGCACCGCGGTCTTCTATCGAAGTTGCCATCTTACGGAGTGCCCGAGGGTTTGTGCAAATGGGTGGCTAGCTTTTTGTCCGGCAGACGCATACGAACCGTAGTTGACGGTAGTTGCTCTGATAGCATGGACATTAATGCTGGTGTCCCGCAAGGCTCTGTGCTGTCTCCTACGCTGTTTCGACTGCATATCAATGACATGTTGGACATCAACAACATACATTGCTATGCAGATGACAGTACTGGAGACGCTTTTTACACGGGTCGTGCAAACATCCCGCGTTCCGTTGTGGAGGAAAACCGCGGAGAACTTGTGTCTCAAATCGAGACCACACTGTCCCAGGTCTCTGACTGGGGACGGGTAAACTTGGTCCGATTCAACAATACAAAGACGCAAGTGTGCGCGTTCACCGCTAAGAAAACTCCATTCACTGTGGTCCCACAATTCCAGAACACTCCCCTCTCCATCTCCAAGAGCATTGGGATCCTTGGTGTCGACATCTCAAGCGATGTTCAGTTCCGAGATCATTTACAAGATAAGGTGAAGCTGGCGTCCAAAAAACTTGGTGTACTCAACAGAGCGAAGCAGTACTTCACGTCGGGGCAAAGGTTGTTACTTTACAAGTCGCAGGTTCGGCCCCATATGGAGTATTGCTGCCATCTCTGGGCAGGTGCACCCGGATACCAGCTTGGCCCTTTTGACTCGGTTCAACGACGGGCTGTGAGAATTGTCGACGATTCCAAACTCACTTGCGGTATCGAGCCCTTAAGTCTGAGGAGAGACTTTGCCTCACTGTGTGTGTTCTACCGCTTGTACAATGGGTTGTGTTCTGAGGAATTGTTCGAAATGATGCCCACGGCTACTTTCTACCATCGCACCGCTCGCCATCGGCAGGGAATTCATTCTCACACTTTAGAACCTAAATGGTCGCGTACAGTGCGGTTTCAGAGAAACTTCCTCCCGCGAACGCTTAAGTTGTGGAATGAGCTCCCTGCCAAGGTTTTCTGCAAGGACTACAGTATGGAGTTCTTCAAGAAATAAGTTATTAGATTTCTGAAGGGTCGGCAACGCGCAAGTGATACCCCTGGTGTTGCAAGCGTCCATAGGCTACGGTGACCGCTTACCATCAGGCGGGCCGTAAGCTTGTTTGCCACCTTAGTGGTATTTAAAAAAAAAAAAAAACTGACAAAATTTGCAGTTACCAGAATATAGTTTTGTCGTAGCGTACCTAATACTAGCACCCTACTTCAAGGAGAAGAAAACACTAAGCAAAATGACCTGCCGGCTTTAGGGAAATGGTTATTTACTTTTAGTGGAGTTTTAAAAGTAGGTTAAAATTTTCTATTATCTATAAAAAAATTTATTTGGTAACTACTTGGACATATTTTAGTAGATCGTCAAAAACCTAACTTACTTCGTGTAGTTGTTAATAGGATATGTATAAAGCCCTGAGTCCTAATTCACTGTCTCGGAACCAGTGTTGCAGCGATAGGCTAACCCAATGCAAGACCAAACTGTTTGGTGAAAAGTGGCTTGTCACCTCTAATGATGTAGGTGTGCATCGAGCCATCCAAAAGGATTTAAGCCACAAAGGTATACATACATACATAGATATAACTTCTAAGACATCCATCCACGAGATGAAAGGTAAAGTATCTAATACCTTTAAACGAGCAATTCTTGTATATATGTATATATATAGATATATAATCTGAATCTCGGAAACGGCTCCAACGATTTTCATAAGATTTAGTATGCAGGGGGTTTCGGGGGCGATAAATCGATCTAGCTAGGTTTTACTTTAAAAAAACTTTGTTTTATCCCTGTTTTCAGGCAGCTGAAAAAAATGATTCTTCCTGAAATCTATTGGCGAGTAGTAATACTATTATTTTTACCGACACAGCAGCACTAAAGCTACTTGACAATAGATGGCGTTGTTAAACAACACTGAGGCTACTTGGCAATAGATGGCGTTGTTTAAAAAAAAGCGAGCGAATCTCGGTCCTCCAGGCACTATATTTTAAGCTGAGACCCCACATCTTATTTATTTATTAGATAGAAAAATCACAGTAAAACCTTGGATTAATTTGGAAGCTTTTACGTAGGGATAGCCTTCTCTGAACACTTTTAATATACAGTTAATAATCTATTCGCTTGCCGCCTTTACCTTGTTTCCCAATAAACTAGTACTTTTCGAAACTACATCTCAGATTATTACCTGCTGCCACTATATCGCATCCAATTGTGTTTTGTCAATGCGCCAGATCTCTGTGAGCTTTCGAATAACTACAAGTTTCACGTTTTGTGTACCTACAATTTATCGTCAGGCCACCTCGGTGTCACACCTCGGACATTTTACAAAGATCGCGTTATTTGTGACTACTTTTACTACAATACAAATATGTAGGTATTTAAAAATTATTAGAAACAAGTTTTTATCAGACCATGGTTATCGTTTAAGACCAGAGTACTTGTCAAGACAAATCAAATAAGCCCAAACTCGATGGGGTAGCGTGGTTTTGTTACAGAGGTTCTAAGGCCACCTTCCGGCTCCATCATCAGACCAGCTCTATGACATCATTATATTACATTGCCATCTGATTTACGTGTAATTTCTACTCAAATCGAATACTAGGAAGTGGGACCAATTTAACTGACAAGATTTGATTACAGACAAGGGACAGGTGAAACTAAAGGTGCGTTTTGTTCACTGCTTCAATGCGTTTAATTTCATAATCCTGCCAAGTTAAAAAGGGTTAAATTCTCTTTGGTAGGATTACCGCATTAATGTCGGTCAACAAAACGCCACCAATATAAATGATAAAAATTATGGGCATATACAAGCAACATGTGTGCGTGTTCTTTTACGAGCAGTAACATCATCGTAATAGAAAGGGGAGGTGAGGTCGACACGAGAGAGGCGGACTGTGGCCAAGTGGCCATACTAACCAAGAAAACCTTATGCACAGGTCAGACAATATCAAGAAATCTTAAAGTTAACCACTACACTTCACAAAACACACAAAACGAATTATGTACAAAGCGAAATCACGGCGGAGCAGCTAAATAGTTAGGCAAACTTGCCTAAATCCCTATTGATTTTGTCTACCTAAACTTTCCTGTCAAGTAAGCCTCTAACATTACATTTTTGCTCCTACTTCCTAACTACAAAACTGGGTCCCCGACAATCTATTTATTAATTTTATACAAAAAAAACCGGCCAAGTGCGAGTCGTAGGGTTCCGTAATATTATCTATAAAAATCACGTGTGTTGTATGGGAGCCCCCATTAACTATTTATTTTATTCTGTTCATTAGTATTTGTTGTTATAGCGGCAACAGAAATACATCATCTGTAAATATTTAAACTGTCTATCACATTTCATGAGATACAGCCTGGTGACAAACGAACAGGCAGAAGGAAGTCTAAGTAATAGGTCCCTAAAACAACTACAGATCAATTTATCCGAACCTGCTAGGCCCTGAAAACGATTACTATTACAGTTAGACAATCGCCCTGCTGGTGCTTAGGAGATGTATCTGTGAAGTAGTAATGTCAGCTTCTGCAAATATACACTTTTATATATCTGCAAATGTGTGAGTACATATAGTGCTCATGCCAGGTTTTATTGGACAACTGTTTCTACAATATATAAATTGCTATATCAAAATCAATAATTCCCTGTAAACTATAATCTTAAAGTTGCGTCAATTCTCTTTTGTGCCCGGTATAACAACTTTATATTTGTGAGCCTGGGAATACCATTGTTATCTTTGAACAACTTTTTAGGGAAAAGCGTCCTGAAGTTATATTAATATTATTATTTATAATACAAGAAGAAACATTTTTTTGTCAATACTGAAATGTTATGTAGTAGTCATTATTCAAAAAATTGTGAGAAAATAACTTAGTAGGTACCTTCACAAAGGGTAATTAAATCTAACTAAAACATTACTCAGCAGATAACACATGAGTAAACTGCTAAAATTACTAAGCTCACATGAAAACACAAGACGAAACTAGAAAATAAAAAAAAAGCTAAAATAACATTTACAAATAATTACAAACTAAAATAAACATAAAATAATTTTATTATCACATACAAGTTACTTCTGGATAAACAAACATTTTATGAATGCAATAAAACTACAATAGAAAATTAAAACTATTATACGTAGGTACTACAAAATTACTATGAGAACTATAAACAACTTGTATATGTAATCTTGTAATGGTTAGCAACATGATCCCATTCAATTATTTAATAACCACCACCATAATTAGCCCAAAACCATTATTCATTAAACATAATAGTGTAATTTACAAAAATGAAAAATGCTTTTATTATAAAATGACAAACTTTACTAAAGTAATAAAACAAGTAATACTTATTTTAACTACTCAGTCACGAAATCAGTACACAGGCTTCTAGAAACCAAAATTGTAGAGATAGAATAGGTTTCTAATGGAATCACCAACAAACTCTACATAGCTTAAAAGAAAGTCCTTTGTCATGTCTATCTGTAAATGATGGTAAATTGATTCCTTAATAATTGTATAAAGTGTAATAAATGTAGATAATTGTGGTAGCATTAGCGGCATACCTATTTGATTATTTTTGTAAGTAATCTTAAAAGGGATTTTGAATCATTTACTTTAACCATGTTTCACAGACAAAAAAAATAACCAATTATTCAATTTACGTAAAAGTATGATAACTAATTTTACTGTTAATTTTGTAAATCATCACATTTTTAGAGGACAAAAATTTGTAAGAAATAAAATCAATTTCATGTCACCAACCATAAATAAAACTAAAACTAAATGTAAAACAAAATGAACACACTTCTAACGACACAGCATCTACTTTTCCACTCACGATGAGATCATCCTCGCGGATCTTCTCTGAATTCTTACTGGCCGCTCTAAATGTCGACGCAACATACTTCTGCTCATCCTTTGTGAGGAGTGTGCATTTTGCTGCTAATTTCTTACTTGTGTTCCCCATCCTAAAAAAAAAGTTTTATTAAACCAGTTAATTATCAATATTATCACAATCATAAATGTACAAGTAAGTTTTTTTGTTAACTTTCCTAGGTCTGTAAAATTTTGAAATATGTACTAATAATTAATACTGGGTCACCTCAATGGACTAAGTGAGTGTGTGTCTGTCCTTTCTCTAAAGAAGCTTGTGCCCTTACTGTGGAGATAAACAAAGGTTGAAGCAACACTAAATAACACCAACTCCAAGGAGAAAAGAGAGGAATGGAGAAACCTCAAAGTTTGTGTGAAAAATGCCTTCAGCATCACCTTAACAACACTATTTAGGACTAAATAGGAGAAAAATCTACATAAAATGACAATGCTTTCTTCACAACTTCAGTTTTGACACATAACATCTGCTTTTACTAAAGGGACTAAAAAAGCCTATGAAAGACAAAAGGGCTACCTTTTTTAGGTAAATTCTTGTGTGATTATGGTATATAGTGCATTATGATAATAACATGTTGCAAACAAATTGTCTATAGTTGAAGATACTAAGGCCCGGATCAGGACAGTCTAAACATGTATTAATGTGTTAATAAAAATAAAACATAGATCCAAATGCTCAAATATCCATGCATAATTTTTTCAAGCTGGTTATGTTGTCAAATTTAAGGGTACCGTAAAACGGGGTGAATAGAATTCACGGGATGATTAGATACAAAACCAAAAAAGTTTTACATCTCAAATTGTCCAAGTGGCATTAGCTTTAAAGACATAACACGTTTATATTTCTACTACTTTATTACATTTTTTGTGAAATGGCAACATCTGATTGTCTATGGAATGAGATACAAAGAAAAAACACAACGTTATAAAGGTGACTGAAATGCGCTCCAAATTTAAGCTCTTAAAACTTGGTGTTTTTTAGTTAGTTAAAGTATTATAACAGAAACGATTTTAGATTTATTTTAAACGTTACCATTATTTATCACGCGTAACGGTAAGTACTACCTTAATATATTTGGTAAAATTATATAAAATGTGAAAGTTGCTGTGTTTTCCATTGCTATGAGGTTAATAGAGACGCTAAGGGGTTGAATAGACACGACATACGGAGTTATTAGACACGGGAAGGTTTGAATAGAAACAAGAAAGGGGTTATTAAATACAATGCCATTAGGGTTGTCACATGTGTATTTATATACATTTTTTTTATAACATCAAAAGAAACATCTTGAATCTAATATTCAAATAAATAGAAACGATAAAGATGAGACAGTTGATTTTTTATGAGAATCGTCGGGATATCCATACTAATATTATAAATGCGAAAGCAACTCTGTCTGTCTGTCTGTTACCTCATTACGCTAAAACTGCTGATACAGATAGGTACAGATCGTGCCTATTCACCCCGTTTTACGGAACCATAAGCCAAATGGAAAAGGTGCAAAGGATGGGGCAATAATTCTATTACATAAGTACCTACAGTACCATGTCATCAGTGCGCAAGTTAAAACTCACACTCTACTGGTGTTTTTGCTCTTTATTGCATTTGTGGCACCCAGGTACAGGTTTCAAGTTATACAGCCTTGTCAATGAACAAAACCACTGTTTTAAATTAATTGAAATGAAAAAAAAAAACTGAAAGCTATTTTATATAACCACCAAAATTAATTTTCTTCTATAGCTATCATTAATGGCTTTCTGTTTTTGAACATCCGATAAATAAGACTAAGAGTAATAGTAAGTATTGTATAGAATTCTCAAAGAAGAATTTTCAGAAGTGTTACTTAGGACATTACTAAGCAACAACTATTAATCTGGGCCTAAGTGTAACACAATTTGTATTAAAAAAACTGTTCAGATACACTTTAACAATATGATCAAACTAATAGACAGTAAATAAACTTTTAAACAACTCTTTTGCACACAAATATTTTAATAAGAAACCTTAAAAAGCACTTAGAGGCTAACGCATGTGATCTGTTTTCCTTCTGATGGCAGAACACTGTTTAATACGGTCAGAAGTAACACAGAGGCCAAGGCTAGGCAGTAGGTAACCTTAAACTTCAAATAGAATTGGAACAATTATGAGATTTTATAATAAAAAATACTTAAGACACGTGCAAATTATAAAATAAAATATTGTAAGGAAGTAATCATATTACCTTCATAAATAAAAATGAAAAGAATCAATTTTATTTTACATATATATTAATGTTGACAAACACAATGGCTTTGCACATGATTCCAATCTGCCTAAATAGATATGTACCTAATTTTGAAACTTAAAATTCCTATTATCTAAATAATATTGCAAAATAAACAATTTCAAAACTATTTGCAATAAAAATTACAAAATTTGGAGGTTATGGTACCTGTCAATTTTTTTTTTATTTGTATCAATTTCTGATATATTTATCCAAAACACCCCAGGAACCACAAAGCTAACTTCACAAAGAACCAATAGTGGTTGGTAAAAGCAACTGCCTTGCAAAACATCGGAGAGCGACTGGCTTGGTTTCCGTGCGGGCAATTTTATCGCAGTAACGTAAGATGGAAATAACCTATGTAGGTAAACATTGTAAATATTTTTCCAATCATATGGTCATTATTTAAACTGTGTGTCGTTCGACTAAGATTTTCTTATCTTTAGACTGGTAAATCATGTGATCGAAATTTTATAAAAGACATTATATTATTATAAGGAACTGTTTTTTGATACTTGATCTTAGCTGTTTCTTAGTCCAGTAACTTAATACGTCAGACCTTGCGTCTAATCCGGTAGGTCTGATTTTTTGCAAACTTGTTTATGATGTTGGGTCAATGAATAATCCAAGTTTGTGACCTCGAGCGTCGAATGCAACTTCGTGAAAAATTAAAAAAACTACGAAAATTCAGGCGTTTGTATTTCATATTTATGCAGCTAGACTTTTTGTTAAGGAAAATGAAACTAATAAATGCAGAAATAGTCAAAATAGATATTATCTTTTATAGTGAACGATTGTTTGTTGTCTAAAGCTAGAGAGGAAATTCTATATATGTACCCATTTTTATGGCAATATTACTCTGAAAACAGCAACCCATTTTTAGGGTTCCATACCAGAAGTGTCCGTCTGTCCATCGTCTGTCACACAGGTTTTACATGCAGCCAAACGGTGGGTGCTACAAATTTTCAAAAATATTTTTAAATGGTTTTAAGGAGTCTCCAATAGAGATAAGGAGGCGAGAAAAACAAATTGACCTACCCCATCGAGTTGAGTATCGATGTTTTCGTTGAGTAGATAAATTCTAAGGTTTTTTTTAAATATTGGAAAACAAAAGACTGAGAAGCACCCAAAGTCACCTTCTTTCACAACATTTTGTTCCGAAGATTTTTTAACTTTCCATTATTTAACGTATAAACCTAAAATTAGGTGATAATGTTTATTATAACGTTTATTTTGCTAACAAATATTGATATTAATTTAATTTTTCAGTCATATATATTCCGCATTCTGTCCCACATTTGTATAGTTTAGTTTTCACGCTAAATTTCATTGAGTTGTTTGAACTCATACTTTATTTATTCAATTTTTTTTAAATCGTCACTTTTAAACACAGCACTTTTAAATCGTCAGTGTAATTTTTAACTAAAAAAAATACCAAAAAAATGACCACTGGTTCGGAATGATTTACTACCGAGAAAAACCGCAAGAAACTCAGCAGTTAATCTTTTTTTTTTTTTAACTTTATAATAAAATACAATATATATTATTTCTGTTTTTAATAACACTAGGTAATAATATAACATACCATGTTTAATTTTAAATAAAATTTCAAATGCCCCAATACAAATCAATTAAGTTCTAATCTTTCCAAGCATTTTTATTATTTATGTATTCATCAACTTTGTATTAGCTTTTTTTCATTAATCTTTCTTTGACATATATTGTAAATTTAGTTGAGGGTAAATTAACCACATGTTCTAGAGCTATGTTTCTTTTGTGCTCGCAAATCTGAAATGCATAAACCGGAAATATAATTTGACGTTTTGTTTAACTGTAATAGGCACAAGGGCAAAGGCAGCTCGTGACAATTTTTAATGGGTGTTCACTAAAAAAAAAAACAGGAATTGCTTAAATGCTTACCTTTTATTATTCTATTTATAACTAAAATTCATCCGCCTATTTAGATTTACAAATGCGCGTCGCGCGTGTATTTAAGTTTTTATTTTAAGCCGAATTACTAAACCCTTTTAGCACCAGAGGCGGCTTGTCATAAGGAGCGCTGGTGCAGCGCACTCCCATAAATAATTATCTACATAAGAAACAATATGTTTTATATTTTACTTAAAATAAATCATTATTATGCTTCTATTACTCTTTATGTTAAAATACATTCTGTACACACATAGTTAACTCAAGATTTAGTATGGAATTGCACTGAGGAGACTGTGTTACTAAGTGGAGCGCTAGCAATTGCGCTCCTATGAAACGAATTTCAGTACAGAGACTTAGAGCTAAAATCCACAAGTGTGAAAGAGATAGTACGACACAGTCTCACACGTGAAACAAAAGATTTTATAGCAAATTGTGATGTTATTAAACAGTGCTAAACAGAGGCGGCTCGTGACAATTTTTAATGGGTGTTCACTGTTCACTAAAAAATAAAAACAAGAGACATTATACACACAGGCTTGGAGAAGGAGATCTAGGCCATAGTCTACCACGCTGGCCTAGTGCATCTTGGCTAACATTGTCGAGATAGTTAGAAGCCACTTGAATGTCAAAGTTCTCAAGCCATGCATATGTATGATATGATATACTCTGACTCGGCTTAACGACTGCTGTCATATGAAAACAGCTAAGACCGTTACTTCTGCATATTCCATCATTTTTTTATTACAACCAACTTGATTTTGCGGTCAAGTGTGTAGCTCAGAACATACTCACCTACTGCTTATAAATAATTACGGACAACTTATATTCTACATTTGGAACGGAACCATAAATGTGCAAAGTTCGACAGGCACTTGGCCGGTTTTTTTAATAAACTTCCTATTCCAATATTCCAATGACCTTAGGTCATTGCCTGATCCTATCACAAGTTGATGCATATCTTTTATCTTTACATAAGTGGGTAATTCCATTGCCTTAATCACCATTTAAATCAAAAATTGTAACTCGTGAAATTAAAAAAATGGAATGTGTGAACTTATTCTGTTCCATCGATATGAAAAAACAATATCGATGTTCTATTCATGTGCCACTTCACTTGCTGTAGAACATATACTATTATTTGTAGTAGTAACCTTTTTTTGGGATTTTCACTTACCATACCAAATGTCACGTCTATAGCATTGGCATGTGCTGATAAAAATGACTCTGTAAAATACAGACAGGCAGACAGATAGGTACGGACCCCTAAAAATACTGTTCTTATTTTCCGGCAATATGTTATACTATTGTATAATGGTTCAGAAATAGAATAAAACACGAGAATGGTTGTACTTCCAGGGCTGCCCCTTACCCTTAAATCGGCAAAGTAATTTAAGCTATTTGCATATAAAACTAAGTACGGTCCCCTAAAAAAATATTTAAAAAGTCAACCTTTTATGTTTGCTTAAATATATAAGCTTTTTGGCTCGAATTGACATCTATTTTTCAAAGTCTATAGCTCTTGTTTAATTAAACTTGACGTTATCCTAAATGTCATACAGGTCATAAATCAAGATGCGTCGTCTGTGCTACTTTGATACCTATATTGGTGTACTATTTTGTATTTATTAATATTTTGTTCAAAACTAATCCATTGATTGACCTTAGACACATCTAAAAGATGATACGAAACGTTTTCTTAAAATACACGAAATTTTTTACTGTTGAATAGAAACAGTAAGCTCAACATATGTATAGCTATCATGGTGATTGGTACAGTTATAAATTTATTGGCACTAGTGCGCCTTGGATGCCTGGCCCATTGGAGTTATCTTGTTGGATTAACAGTGTACCCGGAACACGTCAATGAAAGACTGATATTAAGTGGTGGTTTATTTGGTTGTTTGTTAATTAGCACTTTAGTTCCTGGATGTTTAGTTTTAAGTATACCTCCACAGCTACATTTGCTGTTTGTGTTAAACAGAAGAATAACTGCTGGTGAAGGAAGTCAAAAAATTCAAGCTTATGCGGCAGCGACAGTGGTTACCACTGTGTGGACTTTTATAAGTCTATTTTCGTTTATATAAATACTAATATTATTAAATAAAAAAAAATATAAACATCCTAAGCAGTATATTCAAAATTTAGGTTGTAGCTGCCCTAGATTACTGTAAATACATACACATTACAACTTAATCATGTTATGTTGTCCTGTAATAAATTTCAGTAAGTGGCCTGCCTAGTTGATAAAAGAATTTGTGATATTCAAGTTAATATGGCACAGATGCCATTCTTACTTGTAGTATACTTTTTTTCATAATATACCTACGAATAAACTTGATTTTTTTTTCTATCCTATGCAATAAATGAAGTCATAAATATATGTAAATAAGAACAATGGTCACCCTCCACACATGATTGGACTAGATTATAATATAAAGGATAATTATTTGGAACATAAATTTTGCAGTCTGGGTGATTATCAAAATAAAATAAAATTCCAAATACATATGAGTTATTATTATCATTAGGAATATTAAAATAACAAGTCGCAATTCGGCCCCATAAGGAGTACTGCTGCCATCTCTGGGCAGGTGCAACCGGATACCAGCTTAGCCCTTTTAACTCGGACTAACGACGGGCTGTGAGAATTGTCGACGATCCCAAACTCACTTGCCGTATACAGCCCTTAAGTCTAAGAAGACTTTGCCTCCTTATGTGTGTTCTACCGCTTGTAAAATGGGATGGGTTCTGAGGAATTTTTCGAAATGATGCCCGCGGCTACTTTCTACCATCGCACCGCTGGCCCTAAGCAGGGAATTTTTTCTCATACTTTGAAACCGAAATGGTCGCGTACAGTGCAGTTTCGAAGAAACTTCCTCCCGCGAACGCGAGGTTTTCTATAAGGACTACAGTATGGGGTTCTTCAAGAAAGAAGTTATTGGATTTTTGATGGGTTGGCAGCGCGTGAGTGACACTCCTGGTGTTGCAAGCGTCCATAGGCTGCGGTGACCGCTTACCATCAGGTGGACCGTAAGCTTGTTTGCCACCTTAGAATTTGAAATACTAGCATTTCTAGCTCTGTACATTTATGAAGTAGCCATATTTGTTAAATGTAATCGTAATTTATTTTCCAATATACGGGGTAAACGAAAAAAAACTAACACAGAATAATAGGTAGGTCTCGCATCAAAAACCGCTCGTCTACAAAAAAATATAACTGGTATGGCACCAACAATATTTAAAAACGTACCTAAATCTTTAAGGCAAATGACAAGCTTTTGTACGCCAAGTGTATGGCATAAAATAGAGACACAAACTAATTGTACTATCTTTTTATAACTATGTTAAACAAATATATTTTGATCGTAAATCGAGTCCCACGAACGCGGGAACTTTCTTAAAAGCAAAATAAGGGTCTCTGTCAACTTTGCAACGATCACTTGCAAGATGTGTTTAAGCGCACAGTTGCACGTGCACTGATCTAAAACCACCAGATTGCAACCGGGCTATGTGTGACGATATACGGAGCTAATACATAAGCTAAGCCTCTTTCTGACCGGTCATTATGTTCTGCTGGGCTACGTTCACTTTGGGAGTGATTATCACCGTGTGTCCTTCGCCCGGCGATCGTCGGACTTTGCTCCGATTTACGTGACTTTTGAAACTGAACGGCTTTGACAACAGCAGGGGTTTGAAAATTACCGCTACCTTGCAAAACAGTCAATATAAATTGAGGTCATAAAAAGATTCTATTTATCGACTATTGTGTTATTGTCTTCCTTTATCATCCTTCCTCATTAGTCAGTCAACAAAAAGTACTCTTTATCAACTAAAGTCGTTTTAGTAATATTGAATCTAAAATATAATTCTTGTTAGCTGTCAAAGTGCGACTTTCATTGCAAAATCTAATGTTGACTTTTAGCGTTCCTTTTGAGCGGTTTTGCTACGTAATGTTGCTTGCATTATAAACTATATATCTTTATTAGTCTACAAAAAAATCAAATTAAAATACTTAAACATATATACACACGGAACTGTTAAAAATTGATGCGAGACGCGTTTCGTTTGGACAATAATAGCGCCGCTGAAATTATCAGATGCGCTTAGACGGAACGGGTAGTTGGTGCTAAAATGAGGTTTTACTATTAAATTTTTACGCGGCTCAGAAGGAACGCCCTTATCATGTAGCGACTATTACGTAGGATTATATTCTCTTTGGTAGCGACGCGTTTAAAAGGAACGCACCCGACAAAAAAGGAAAAAAAAAGACGAAATACATGACTTGGAAATTTTGAGCACAATTTTGATTGAAAAAGGATTGTATCGATTTTCTAACTAAACCACCGATATCATCTTATGTAAGTAAATAAAAAAATTTAATCCAAAATGACCTTAACGAGAATGGAGGTAGATTCTGTGAAGGGCGAAGGCTTTCGACCCTATTATATTACCAAGATTGAGGAACTCCAACTGATCGTTGCCGAGAAATCGCAAAATCTTCGAAGATTGCAGGCACAGCGTAACGAATTAAATGCGAAAGTACGTATGCTACGCGAAGAGCTACAACTCTTACAAGAACAAGGTTCGTATGTTGGTGAAGTAGTTAAACCCATGGATAAGAAAAAGGTTTTGGTTAAAGTACATCCAGAAGGAAAATTTGTCGTTGATTTGGATAAAAACGTTGATATTAATGATGTTACTGCTAACTGTAGAGTCGCCTTGCGCAATGAAAGCTATACACTTCATAAAATACTTCCTAATAAAGTAGATCCATTGGTTTCACTTATGATGGTCGAGAAAGTTCCAGATTCAACTTATGAAATGGTTGGAGGCTTGGATAAGCAAATTAAAGAAATAAAAGAAGTCATAGAGTTGCCTGTAAAACATCCTGAATTATTTGATGCTCTAGGTATCGCACAACCCAAAGGTGTACTCTTGTATGGGCCTCCTGGAACTGGTAAAACTCTTCTAGCTCGAGCAGTGGCTCATCATACTGAGTGCACATTTATTAGAGTATCTGGTTCAGAGTTGGTGCAAAAGTTTATTGGTGAAGGAAGTCGCATGGTAAGAGAGCTTTTTGTTATGGCAAGAGAACATGCTCCATCTATAATTTTCATGGATGAGATTGATTCCATAGGTTCATCTCGTATTGAATCGGGCAGCGGTGGAGATTCGGAAGTTCAGAGAACCATGTTGGAGTTGTTAAATCAACTTGATGGATTTGAAGCTACTAAAAATATTAAGGTTATAATGGCTACCAACAGAATTGATATATTAGACCCTGCTCTGCTTAGACCTGGACGTATTGATAGAAAGATTGAATTCCCTCCACCAAATGAAGAGGCTCGTCTAGATATCTTAAAAATTCACTCTCGTAAAATGAATTTGACAAGAGGTATTAATCTACGTAAGATTGCAGAGCTGATGCCTGGAGCGTCGGGTGCTGAAGTTAAAGGTGTATGTACTGAAGCTGGAATGTATGCACTCAGGGAACGCAGAGTTCATGTTACTCAGGAAGATTTTGAGATGGCTGTAGCTAAAGTGATGCAGAAGGATTCTGAGAAGAATATGTCTATTAAGAAACTTTGGAAGTAGTTTATTTCTTATCTATGTATTTGTATTAAGATAATTATATATAACAAAACATGTCTCTGTACTATTAGTAAATAAAACAAATTTTTTGTTAATAAAAATTGTTTTTATTAAACATATACCTAAATAAATATTTAAACAAGATTTTAATTATGCTGTCATAACTAACTCTTATTATATTTCAAAGTGTAAATATTTTTAAATTCATGCACATAAATTAGTAAAATAACAAACTGCCTGCAGTTTAACTACACACATTTCATTTAATTTTATTACTGATTTTAGATTATTAAAATTTATTTTTTTAGGAACCTCTTGTTTTCCCGGACATCCAGATCTGATTCAGTGTCTGATATGTCTTCTGCAATAAGTGAAGCATCAAATGATAATCCTGTGGTGCTCTGTAATTAATATTAGACTTTTTTAAATGAGACATATAGGGAAAAGAACTCCAGTAGAACTGGGCTAATTTTTGGCAATAGACAAAGTGTGTTATAGACACAAAATTTTAGTAAAATATTTGTAACACTAAAATTTTAGTTTCTCACAAGTATTTATATATTAATATGAATGTTGTTATTTATGCTTTAAGTACTAGGTAATTTTTACTTATTATTGGGATACCAGAACAGGCAGAAAAACTGCACTGAAGTCAAAAATTAAAAAAAGTAACTAAGACAGACTTGTAGTGTGCCTAATTTCAGGGGCACAGGATCTTTACTAAAACAATAAATTTTATTTGTACTGCTATCTATGTACTTCACCTAGATACCAGGTTGAACCATCTAACTAGATGCATAGACAAACTGTGAGAGTTGTGGATAATCACAAATTTACAAGCAGATTTAAGACTAAGGAGACACTGCCTTCCTATGTGTACTACCGGTAACACTTATATAACAGGTTGTCTTCATTAAGTGTGAACACATAATATAATATCAATGCAAACGTTATAGCGGCTGGCCATTGACTTTCAAATCAGATTGGATCAGCTTTCTGGAAGGTTGCTACAGCTTCCGACAGGAACTTTTATCAGTTGTCGTAACCACCTCTGAGAAGGGCCAATGGTGACTGGGCCCATAGTGCTAAAGATAAAGTTATCTACTGGGCAGTCTCTTTGCCTCAAACTCAAATATGTAAATTAAATATGGTGAACTTCTAGTGTATCTCACACAGGGGGAGGCATTGGCATGTAGCCTAGAAATAGCGAAGGCGTTCGATCGAGTCTGGCACCGGGGCAGTCTATCGAAGTAGCCATCTTACAGAGTACCCGAGGGCTTGTGCAAATGGGTGGCTAGCTTTTCATCCGGCAGACAGATACGAGCCGTAGTTGACGGTAGTTGCTCTGATAGCAAGGACATTAATGCTGGTGTCCCGCAAGGCTTTGTGGTGCAAGTCAATGACATGTTTGACATCTACAACATACATTGATATGTAGATGACAGTACTGGAGATTCTTACAACAAGGCTGGTGCAAACATCACTCGTTCCGTTGCGGAGGAAAAGCGCGGAGAACTTGTGTCTCAAATCGAGACCACTCTGTCCACGGCCTCTGACTGGGGACAGAAAAACTTGGTCCAATTAACCCTACGAATACAAGTTTGCGCGTTCACCGCTAAGGAAACACCATTTACTGAGGTCCCACAATTCCTGAACACACCCCTCACCATCTCAAATAGCAATGGGTTCCTTGGTGTTGACTTCTCCAGCAATATTCAGTTCCAAGATCATTTGCAAGGGAAGGTGAAGCTGGTGTCTAAAAAACTTGGTGTACTCAACAGAGCAAAGCAGCACTTCCTCTTGGGGCAAAGTCGCAAATCCGGCCGGCAATATGGAGTACTGCGTACTCCATATAGTATCTCTGGGCGGGTGCACCCGGCCGGATACCAGCTTGCCCCCTTTGACTCGGTTCAACGACGGGCTGTGAGAGTCGTCGACGATCTCAAACTGACAAGCCGTATCGAACGCTTAAGTCTGAGGAAAGACTTTGCCTTCCTGTGTTCTACCGCTTGTATAATAGGATGTATTCTGAGAAATTGTTAGTCAAATCACTACAACAACTCAAATCTGTTAGTCAATTGTCACTTGGCCAATTCTGATTTAATCCAGTTAAGTCCAAAAGTAAATGGACAGCCTTCATAATATTTGCATAGCAGTGTAGTCACAAAATTAAACTTACGACTGGACGACAGTGCTTGCGTAAAGACCGATTCCACATGTTCCTTACATATTGCAACGGGTTCACGAATTCATGGACTCTATCCCTGTGAAGATAAATGCTATGTATATATATAATATAAATAAATACTAAAATTATGCCATAGAAAAAAAAAACAAATTCCAGGGATTAACTAGATTTGAATAACAAACAGTAAAAGCTTTTGAAACGCTGCAGTCTCAGTATACGATTGCAAATATTCTCAAGATACAAAGCATTAGGTTATTAGGGTTCCGTACCCAAAGGGTAAAAACGGTCTTTATTACTAAAGACTCCACTGTCCGTCCGTCTGTCACCAGGCTGTATCTCATGAATAGTGAGATTTTCATTTTTCATTTCATTTGATATCAAATACTAAAAAACAGAATAAAATAAATATTTAAGAGGGCTCCCATACATTCCAGCAAACGTGATTTTTTTGCCGTTTTTATAGATAATGGTACGGAACCCTTCGTGCGCGATAAAAAGTAGCAAGGGCAATATAGCACCTGAGCGTTGTAGCGAGTAGAGTTTTTATATACTTCTGTTGATATTCTTCTTGGGTTGCTGGTCCCTGTACTATGAAAATAATTACTTTACAAATTTTAGACTTTCAGTTCCTGGACTATAATTTAAATCGTATTAATTTTTATAACAAATTTATTGTCAATTTGTACTTCCATGTAAGTAATTGAATACGAAACTCTAAATGATGTAATAGCGTATCGAAAGTGGGGCAGTCCCCCCACAACTAAATTAAAGTCCAGCTAAAAACAAAGATGCAAGTTACTTACTCTGTAACTGGCATCTCGACTGTAGGCGCGAAAATTAAAGATGATCCTTCTGAAGAATTCCGGAATCTTACGCTAAGAATAAAAGATAATATTAAACGTACAGTATATCTACTACAATTATAAAGAGCAAAGGTGTATACGATTGTTTGTCGTTATATAGCTCAAAAAATCTTGAACGAACCAGTTGATTTAAAACTTTAACCTACACATAGTTTACAAATTACTGTAGGATGTATTTCACGGGTAAAACCGCAAGGCACAGCTAGTGTATAATATTATGGTGATCACTAATTCCTGCAAAACATGTTTTGTATAAATTTTTTTTTTATTGTTAAACCTCGCACACATATTCGCGCCAATTGAATGCAGAAGGAGACGTTACTTTCACCCTCCCCCGCAACACTCTTAAACCCTGTTTTGCATCTAAATTTATTCATGTCACGCAATACGTAGCTAACTACAGACACCTAAAAATCCGTATACTTAATACAAGTACAACCACGGTACTAAGGATTTCAAGGTCATATGCGCAGATCGCAGTCACGTCTTTACCTATTGGTCTCTCACCGTGCACGTGTTTGCTCCATTCACAGATTGGTTTTTATTTTCTGAAAGAACACTTGAGTAACAAAAACCGGGCGCCGGTCAACTGTCAGCGTTGATGATTGATGATGATGAACAGTGTTCTTGAAGTGTAATATTAATTATTAGTGCGCTTGTAAGTTTAATGTGATTGTGTATCATGTTTCTCGTCTCAATTTTGACGCGCCTTAGAAAAGATATGATTTTAAGGAAAAAAAAGTAAAACAACTAAAAGTACTAATAACCTAAAATAGTTTTTAGACATCCAATTTCAAATGTTGGTCAGTTTTAGTGATTGTATACATAAACTATGTAAAATAATTCGGAAAACTTAGGTACCACGTTATTTAAATATATTTTTATAAATAAATATTTAGTTTTTTTTTGACAGAAAGTGATTGAAAATGGCGATATTTACCTTAAAGGTACAGATTTTTGTCAAAACTATTGCGACACTCGAGGAACTACAACGCCGGTAGTCAAGAGTATTATGCGATATTTGGTTGACTTAAGAGAGGAACTACGCACTTAGCGAAGACATCTACCTGCAGCGGAGAGTAAAATACCGGCTTTAGCTTTACCTATATACCTTAAGATTTGGGTTCTTTACGAAGTAGTGAAATAACAAAATTTTCTCAGTTCGATAAATGTTTTCATAATATAAGGTTAGATTATAGACAAAAACTTTACGCGTAAGAAAAATTAAATGGTGTCATTAAAGAATTACCATTTGTTTATCTTACACCATAACCCTAATATTAGGATCGTACAAAACAGCTATAACTATTTAACCTATCATTGTCTTTCGTATTACAGGCGTAAGCTGTATGTAAGAGTTATACAACGCATGTAGTGTTTGGTGTTACTACACTCTTAATTAACTCCGTTGCAGAACCAATGACGTAAATGAAGTTGAACAACAGCCTTATGATATATAAGCAACTTTAATACAGCAGTTTTATAGCAATAAGCGGCCGCTGCTACTACGCTAACTGGAAATAATATTAAAACTTCTTTTTACAGTTCTAATACAACCTATAGAGATAAACTTTTTTCCTAAGTGATCTATATCACTTTTAGTGACAACTGAATCCATTATAAATCAAAAGTAGTACTCTAAGCTTCAAAATTACCTGAAACCAACGCTAAACTGTTTGTTGGGCCATATTCAAAAAATATTTGTTAACGTTATACGTCCGTGTTTGGGTCATAGTAATTCATACGTGTTCCAAATTTCAATTTAGTTAGTCTAATAATTTTAGCAATTTGTCTATGACAGACACACGACTTTTAGAGAAACTTCTTCCCGCGAACGCTTGGGTTGTGGAATGAGCTCCCTGCCAAGGTTTTCTCTAACAGCTACAGTAGGGGGTTCTTCAAGAAAGAAGTTATTAGATTTTTTAAGGGTCGGCAACGCGCGAATGATACCCCTGGTGTTACAAGCGTTCATAGGCTACGGTGACCGGACCGTAAGCTTGTTTGTCACAACGATGGTACAAAAAAAAAAATAGATACCTATAAATTATATTTTATGTGGCTTAGTGTACATCCGCATAATATATCCTTGAAAACTTCAGATCCGTGATTCGAACTGTAAGAAGCAGTCTTTCAGTACCTAGTTATTTAATGCACGTAGGCAAAGCGTGTCACATTACTATGAACGAAATGGTATTTTCATTAAGCGCGGCGCGGTGTATTCGCTTGGAACGGATAGGATAGGTGCCCGAGGACATAAAGAGCTTCTTTAAATCAATTCGTTTGGACGGCATGCGAACGATCTATAGTGACAGCTAGTAAAATTTCTAACTTATATCTTATCAAGCAGTTACCGAAGAAACCACACGCCGATGACCGAATTTTACGCGGGCGAAGCCGCTGGCAAAAGCTAGTATTCTAGAAATACAGTTCTTCTTTACCCGAATGTTAGTTGGCAGAACTCGCCTATAGCGATAAGATTGTCTCTTTTATATGTTATAAAGCAATACAAACATAATAATAAAGTCTCTATACTCACGGCATGTAAGAAAGTTTTTTCCTGTGACACCTGCTCATGTATTGGTAATAGCCGAACAGGCAGAGGAAGACAGCTGCGATTACCAACAGGCCAGTCATCAGGCTGTAGCCAAAGTGGTGGCTGTTGACGACGTCGGCCGCAGTCCAGCCATTGAAAAGCGGCAGCTGCCATATACAGAAATCATAAATATTAAGATTCTCATGTGACAAATATAGAATTGGACTTAAAGTAGGTACTTGGTTGTGTGTATGTATGTATGATATATATTCACGCCTTTAATCTTTAGAAGGGGGTAACCGGTATAGGTTGGTCTTCAGATTTCATTGGCAAGGACTCCGAAATCTACACATACTAATAAAACACAGCGAAACACATTATGTACCTAGTATATGCACTGGCCAGCGAAGGTGCCAACAGTTCGGCTGAGATAAATATTATATATATGTAAGATTATGCAAAAGTGCAATAATGTAAATTTAAAATAAGCGTTACTTTATAAACAAGTATGTTGAAAAATAACATTACCTACTCAAATACTCTCGGAAATGTTCGGATTACGTTTCGTCGTATTTTTGTAACAACGCCATCCATTGTCAAGTAGCTTTAGTGTTGCTGTGTCGGTAAAAATAATAAATATTAATAAATAAATATTTTTGGACATTACACACAGCGCCATCTGTTTCAAAGTAAGCAAAGCTTGTGTTATGTGTACCGGACAACGGATACATACATATATATATATATATATATATATATATATATATATATATATTATATCATACATAAATACACCCAGACTCAAGACAAACAAATGTTATATTATGACATAAATGTTTGTCCAGCGCGGGAATCGAACCCACACCTTCTGCACAGCACACTAACAACTAGGCTGCCAATAGATAGATGTCAGAAATAGTCATATTTTTCAATTCAGCATTGCCTGAAAATACGGATAAAACGACGTCTTCTAAAAATGAAACCTAGCTAGATCGATTTATTGCCCCCAAACCACCTACATACTAAACTTCATGAAAATTGTTGGAGCCGTTTTCGAGATTCAGATTATAAATCAGAATATATATATATATATATACATATATACAAGAATTGCTCGTTTAAAGGTATTAGATTATATAATAGTAGTAAATAGTAATGATGTGTTTATTACCTCAGTTTGATTCTTAAACGGACAACTTCCATCGTTAGAAAGAGCACCATTATCGCAGACGCACAGGGGACCATTCTCGTCCAAAACGCAAATGTTTGAACAAACGTTGTCTTCACAGAGATTGGCCAAGTCGTCTCTTTGGACGCTTTCGTGTCGCAAGACGAAGGTGTTGGCGTCAAACACCCGGTATATGTAGGGCTCGCAATGTTTAGAGCCGTAGAGTAAACAACGGCTCAACTTAAACGAGTTAGCTACTAAGAAGTAAATGTGGTCTTCAAATATTGCTAGATTGTGAGGAGCTTGAAGATGTGGATCCGTAGCCAGGAATTTTGTTCTGTAACAAAATAAACTATATGTAGAGTTTTGTGAATAGCAGCTCGCAGGTATGTTGATCAGGAAATAAAATAATAAGCAATATTACATGGCCTGACTACAACCTTCACTACTGCATCACAGACAGATATAAACACGTAGTGAGAGAATCGCATGTACTATTAGCAATGTATTTAAGATTAAGTTAATTTATTATTTAGGAGCTTCTCAGATGCTTAACTACTCAGCCATGTAGCATCTTAACTTGTTTATGCCTAAATACTGGCAAAAGACAAGCTGTTACTAAGTAAGTTACACATAAGTATCTATCGTAACTTTACTAAAATATACAACAATATTACGTTCAGAGAATATTATTTACATCAACCTGCTTCTGGAATCGATAACAACCCATGTCGTTACATATATTTATTCAAACAATTCCAGGAATAAAAAACCGTGATGTTTTATAACTTACATTCCGTTTCCATCTATGTCCATTTGCCAGATTCTCGCCGGTCCAGTGTCTGCGACATACAGCTTCCGAGTGAAGGAGTTAGTGGCCAGGCCAGTGCAGTTATGAACCGTATGAAGATCAATATTACTTCTACCAGCTAAGGACGCGGTCCACACCACGGATTCCAGTTCGCGAGTTACGCAGTAGAACATTCGTCGGGAACCGGGGTCCACTATAAAGGCTGTGACCTGGTGGAACAACAACATCGTGACTTTTATGGTGAAACATGGAGGAAAAACATCGTGGTTGGTTGGAAAATAGGAACAGATCACTTGGAACTAGTAAATTTTTGGTGACATCAGCAGTTGTCCTCACGTTCAAAAAAGGTTTAAAGTTTTTAAAAGAACTAGGTAACCCATCTTAATCTAATTGTTATTTTTTTTCCAAATGAGCAAGGGTTAAAGGACTATGGTGTCGAGCCATGTACACTCATTACACTATGATTTTATATAAAGGAAAACTTATATTTAGTAATATTGCATCGTTGTTTTCCCAGATAACATGTTTGTTAGATGTGTATAAAACTTAAAATAAAACAAGCTTATATTACTACTGAAACTTTTATTTCGGAAAGCTTCCACCACACCTGAACAATCATCTTTTCTGACTTAATTTTTCAAATAAACTAAGTGCTATTAGATTGTATAGAGTAAGTTATTTTTCGAACATCACGTCCTGTTCCACTTACACACCGCTGTGATTCCTTCTATCATTCAAGCCTTCGGGCAAATGCAAGGAACCACAACAGTATGTAAGTGTGACAGGATAAGACGAATCTAGCACTATCTCGTTCTTTTAGACTCGACCAGACAAGATATTTGTCAGAGAACTTACTCAATATACTCTGGTACTATATATGTATATCTGGTAATACTATGCAGTATTGACAATACCTGTGAGTCAGAGGTCAATCGAAGCAATGTAGCACATCGCTTCCTCCCCACGTGGCACACCTTAATATAGCCACTTGTCTCCTGGCTATCCACGAAGTACACATTGCCGGTTATCCAATCCACTGACACCTAGTAAATAATTAAAATTAGCAAAATATTGTTTAGTTTCATATAGGTTTGTTTGAAACTTTTGATTCTTTAAGAATACGAAACGGGCTCAAGGAAATCCAAATTAGAATTCTTTGGAAATCAGAAATTATATCGTTCAAAAATGTGATGGATGGATGAGTAGCAATCGTAAATCATATAGTAAGCACCTATAATAAATGTTAGAATTAGATCTAACTGCAATTTTACCCCGGCATTGGCTCACTTTTAAAAAGATAATTTAATTACAAATATATAGAAATAGGAACCTAACCTATAACCTAAACTTGCAAAAACTTCCATTGAATTCTAGCCGGAAACATAATTAAAGATACATTCTTTAACTTAGTTTCCCGCGTGCGCAGTAAGTAGCCATTTTGTATGAAACCGTCCAGTTTCAATGCCTTCGCCGAAAACATTTATCCACAGACCCTGTTGGGACGTCCGACATTAGTGACTGCTACGACACGCACCTTATTAAGTAACTCACCCTAGTGGGACGTCCGACATTAGTGACTGCGACGACATCTCGTGTGCTGTTCATTTCTATCAATTTCCCCGTATCAGGTGACGTCAGGTACAAATGACCCCTCCTATAATATCAATATAACTTCAACAATTAAGATCTTCGTGTCTCTGAAGGTAGCTACGAAATTAATTAAGGAGCAAAATAGGTGTAAAGTTGGTTAGAGTGCTAATTTTATTTATTATTCCTCAACGTGGCAACAGAGAATCCAATTGATCTAATTTTTGGCACAACGATAGCTGGAGGGTCATAAAAAACTTCTTATCGAGAGTTCCCAGGGGAAAAAAAATTTATGAGATATAAAAGGTAATTGGTTGATATCCTAAGACAGTAGCCGTTAAGCAGTCAGAGGCCTTATGGGCTACTTGCAAACCTTAACAGTGGAGTGGCCACAAACTCGACGCAATTCGCAATGCACCGGACCAGCATTGACTAAGGCCTAAGCCTCCTTTGTAACTAATAGCCTGTGACGCTACAGTACGGACGTACAAGCTAAGTACTACACAGTAGTAGAAAATTGACATTATTACCTGACGTCGAAGTCCAAGTCAGTGATGCGCGCGATGTTTGGATCGTTGTACTCCAGTGTGCCGTGTCCGTCGGCGGAGATGGACCGCACCGAGTTACCCGACACGTACAGAACGGACATGTTTCCACGGACCGCCTTGCACGACCGACGGTCCGACCTGTTCAAATGTTATAGTGGAAATTAAAACTAATATTTATGCAGTTAATATTTTAAATTTATTTAGAAGATTGCACAGATTCTTTATATATTATACAAATTTTCGTCAAATAGACTTAAAGTTATAGATATAGAATCTAACATGTTCCAATGATATAGGAAATTAACATATTCATGAATTTATAAATTAAAATTATTTCAACACAACCTGGGTGTAAAACAAACAAGCAATAATCGTTTTATATACCACTATATAAATATATATTTTTTTCTAATTGACTACTGCAGTTGGCTGATGTGGCCATAACTGCTCCCCGGGCTTTTGGGGCGAGACTCTGAAGAAGTCTCATCCCATATAGCTTCCAACGTTTAAGGGCTCCCAACGGGGGGAGCATTGGCTTGGGTTGTCGCTCTTGGGGTCGTCCCTTCCACCAACGTTAGCTTTAAACCAATAGGTATGTCAGCGCCAGGAGGTGTGTTCCCCGTTACGTGGTTGCGATTGCAAGTGGGACCGAGAAGCGCCCCGGCACTCTTTGATACATCGTATATGAGGTAAGCGTACGGGCTGGACGTCCGTGCGTTCGCCGACGAACCCGGGGACGTCGGCGTCGTGTGACGACCTCCCCTATTAGGGGGTGGGCCCTAATAGGGGAGGTCGTCGAAACTAGTCTCGCTATCCGGATTGTCGTCAGGGGCCACTATATAAATAATAGCATTTCAATGTGGCTACGCTTTGTTTCAATCTTGACTCTTAGTCAACTCGACCGCCCCTCTGTGAACGTGACCGTTCAGCATAAAACACACACATACTTGTCATTTATGTGTGCGTGTGTATGCACATATTATTTGGCTCATGGCACAGAGGGGATTGATCCTACTTGCTGAATCGGAGGGACGTGGGCACACGCGCAATTGTCAGTGTAACACGCCGAGCCCCGACTACCTTCAGCGGGGGCATGTATGTAAAATTGAACCGTGCGGTGCGGCCGGTCATAGCAGGGCTCCACCACGGAGTGGCCGTTCCACACGACCCTCGCCCGTTCCCCAACACGCACACATACCCAGTGAGAGAGCGTTTTTTTTCGAGCATACTCGTTGTCTTGAGTCTTCTATGATATGTATATTGTATTAACAAAAGAAGTAGGTATTAAGTATTCATATCAGTTACCTGGTACCCTTGCCCTAAGCCTAGCTTAATTTAGGACATGATGGCGCTGCGTGATTTTTTCAAAAGTATTACTATTTTGTGTTAGTAGCCATGAATAACGCGGTTTTTGTGTGAAGCAGCGAGGATGTGGCTTCGGGAGGGCCGTATTCTTGTTTCCCACCTTAGTGGTATAAAAATAGTCTTGTAGGTACCTGAGCGCATATCCGTGATGACACCCGCACACGTACGAGCCGGGTAGGTTGCGACACAGTTGTGCGCACGCGTCTTGTGCGCACTCGTCGACGTCAACGCACACGGTGTCGCCCTTATACCCGCGCGAGCACGCACAGCGACTGCCGATCGGTGTCGCCTGGCACGAGCTGTGCGTGCCACAGGTGTTATTCTCGCACGCCGTGACTAAGAAAAACATTACATTTAAACCACTTTCATTAGCAATGTTTTTTCATACGTGGTTATTTGAGTTACTAACATGGCGTTGATACTTTTATTAAAAAATATTTTATTGTTATAATAATTCTGGTTCAAAAACATACAATTTGTTAAATATGTATCAGTAGCGACATCTGTTGGCTCCTAACACTAAAATTAATCGTCTCGACAAAACAATCATGGTCTATAAATGTGACTTCAACGGTCAAGTCGTTCAAATATTACACAATAATATACAAACACATCAGCCTCATACGTCCCCAATACTGGGGCACAGGCCTCGCCTTAGAAAAAGAAGACTTGGGTAATAGTTCACCACGCTGGCCTAGGTGCAGATTGGCTAACGTTGTCGGGGTCGCTACTCGACTGTCAGGGCAAGCAAACCATAACACCTCTGACTTGGCTTAACGGCTGCTTTCATATAACAACAGCCATAAGATTATAACACACAGATAAATTAAGCAAAAGGATAAAAATAAAATTAAGAATGATGTATACTAACAGCAAAGTCCATTTTCGTCGGAACCGTCAAAGCAGTTAGGCGTCTGGTCGCAGACCTCGTGCCACTCGACGCACTGACCGTTATTACACCGAAAACCCTCGCGGCAGTCAGCGGCGGTGAAAACCACTGGCGCGTACACACGGGTCGATTTTCTCACTGGACAATTCATTTATTACTACGTTTTGCTAAGCAAAATAATAAACATCTTAACATAACTGACAGCAGATAAACAACATATGATTCAATTAGTTAGTCAAATATCTTACAACCTCCCACTAGCTAGTCTGTGCCGGACGAAGCCACTGGGGGCAGCTCAAAAACGGCTAAAAGTGCTCTAGCTGAGATGACCACAGCGAGCGCGATGACATAAAAATTGAGTACCTATTAGATGTTATTACACGTACATATGATAACTTGATACGTTATAAAATAATTTGAACAAATAAATGAATTCGACTGTAAAACTCTAATAAAACGTAAAGAATAACCCCCTAAAATACACATACTGCCAGCAAAATTAAGCTAGATACCTACATGTTTTCTTCGCTTTCGAGTTGAATGCCAAAAATTTGCAGTTTCCATTTTTACTTATTTTGACATATTTCAGTAGATCGTCAAAGTCAATATAAAATATAAATAGGTGTCATTGTGATGTTCCAGTAGCCAACTGTGGTCTTCTTTATCAGTTTCACTCCATCAAATACTTTTTGAATGTAAATGATTAATTTGTTACTGATAATACCAAAATCGCTATGTGTAGGTATGCCAATAATGTTTAAGGAGTTCCCTCAATTCCTCATGGATTCATTAAGAACTAGATTTTGAAAAATAAAATCAGGTCTAAAAGAGACTCTGGAAATATACCCTTTCAAATAATGAAATGATCTGATGGAATGACAGAGTTTAGTGGTTACAAACAAAAAAAAATATATCTCTAGAATCTCCCCTTGAATTGAAGTCAGTTTAAAAGTAAACATCTATTTCATAAACTGTAGGAACTTTCAATTGATAATCCTATATAGCAATACCTTTGTTCATTTTAGATAGTGATCGGGTCTTAACGCGGCGGTATGTGTGCCCCGTATACGCAAATAATGGCACAGTCATGCCAATACTCTTCAAAACGTCGGCTCTAAAAAAATTAGTAGAAAACGCGAAAGTTTAAAACTAATACCTTTGTTGCAAGCTTCCGGGGTCTCATCAGAACCGTCGAGGCAGTCCCTTAGTCCATTGCAGACCACGTGGAGAGGCAGACACGTAGCCTCCTGCTTACACGCGAACAGCCCGTGAGGGGCACACCGGAAATCACAGCCCGATTCATCCGTCCCGCCTGGGCATTCGATTTTGGCATTGCACCTAAACGTTAAATGTTGATCAAAAACTGGTATCACCACTTTGGTATCAAACGTTAATTAAAAATTATGTTTATAATGCTATATTTGTAAAGTTTCATAAATTTTCATATTTATAAAATAATATTCCTTCGCCTATTATTTGTTAATTGATAAATGAAAAGTTGGAATAAATACACATAAATACAACGATATTTGTTATATTGACGTCTGGTCCCTTACCAGTAACATTGGGTTTGGGTACTAAAACCATCTATTTACTACCACCATGGATGATTCATACTGTTACAATTTTTATTTTATTTTATTTCATGCCATATACGAATAAAAATTTATATTTGAGTCACTACAACTACTTGTTAGTTAAAAAATGTGTTATGGAAAAAATATTTTTCTTAGTTAATCCATCACCATAATATGTATTATAACTTTTACATTTTCCTACAATAAGTCAAAAAGAAGAAGACAAAAGTAATGCGCCAGACCTTTTACTAACACTATGCACTCCAATAAAGTCATATCTAAGTACTTTTTTAACACAATAAATAAGTATAGTATAATAAAACCCCACATTGTCAATACTTGTGCGCAGCAATATTGCAACGTTGTCCCCTTAAAGAAAAATTGTAATATTGCACTACACAAAATATATAACAAAAACATAGTATAAAACTAATAGCCGGTACAACCGGGTCTCCGTCGCTTTATCAAAAGGAAAATTTCTTGTGAACAGCGTTTTAACCAAACAACGCGCTGTACAGTATAAGGTTTTACTAATAATAGAAATTTACTATAACCAATTAGAGCGCGGTCCTGGAGAGTTCAGTCATCCGTAGGATCATCCCACTATTAGTTACAAGTAAACCGACGGAGACCCTAACCGTAAATTCATAACTTGTAAAATGTTTATCAGATTTCATGACTTTAACCAATTTATCGCAGTTTGATAGTTGCGAGAATACAAATGGTCGCATACTAGATTTGATATTAAGTACGTGCGTTTTTAACGTTACTTGTACCCCTTCTCTCACGCCAGAGGACACTAATCATAAATCTTGGGATTTAAGTTACTTCTAATTAGTAAAGTATTCAAAAAAACTAGTACCCTAAGAGTGCTTTTTGAATTCTTAAGTCCGCAGTGTCTTTTGAATTAGGAAGTGTAATTTGGAGTTCTTATTAATGCAGTGCACGTATATAGAATTGAAAAAATACACAAAAAGTTTCTAATATCACTAGATTGTGCTGAATTCTATCTTTCCGACTATGTACAAACATAACACATAACAAAATATATTTTTATACAAAATACTAAATAATCATAGACTCTGCATTTTCCTAAGAAAATATTGAATTTTAATATTTCTAGCTTCTCCTCACAATCGAATAAATCATTTCATATTTCATTCTCTTATAAAAATTACGCAAGCATTATTGTATACAATTTTGCCAACATTATAACAGTTTTTAACATTATAAGTAGATAAATTTTGAAATCCTTAAAATGTTCATAAAGGAAAAGTAAAAAAAATGATTTTTAAAATATAATTAAGTTCAATTATATAAATAAACCTTAAAATTTCTCCACATGTGATCTAGAATTAAGACTTAAATTGTATAATCAAATGGTACTTAAGGTCTTTTTGTTATTTGATTTGTTTTTTTGTATAAGACTGTGTGTAACGTAAATAAATAAATAAAAAAATCAATAAATAAAAATTAAAAACAAATAACGCCACAACTAAATACCTACACCTGTTTATTAAATTTGAAACACAAATAGATACGCGGCCGTAGCGAGCTCCAAGCTTCTAAAATAACATCCTTCATACAATTACACACATTTTAAAGTCGTGCCTAGCTGGGCCGTGTCCGAAAACTCAACGCTGGTTAACACGGATAGCAAATACATTTTGTGAATCACAGAAAGAGATAGCACTAAATTCTTCAAAAGTCAGAGTGAGTTCTCGAACAAAGCTCTCGGTGTTTCGAATTTACTATTTGCAACAGAACATACAAAGACCCAGCAAGCTCCGGCCCCAAGCTAAAGCATGGTTATTCTAACCGAGCGGTAAGCGGTAAACAAATGCTTGTGTTGTATTCGCACGTGTACTCCCAAGGGGCGCACTTCTGGGACTGCATCTAGAGGAAGCGGTAAAGCATGATGGCTGATAGTTATGTGGAAATGAACGATAAAATAAATAGGTACAGAAGGTCTCACTCAAGTTAAACCCGTTTTATACACGCGATTTCATCAGAGACTCGTGTCAGTGATAACTTCCCCCTTAAAAATCCTTACTTGCGAGGGAAGGGTTTAAAGCGTACAGTATCTGTAGTCATACTTCTGTACCTTTTTATTTTGTGTCCCAGGCAACTGTTCATAGCGGCGATAGAGTAAAATAAGTAGATTTTTTACATTGTAACCAGACATTGTTGGTAATACTGTGTTTATGATGGCTTTCGCCGCTTTGTTGTCGCCGCGTTGTACAGAGCCCCTTAACGGTGAACGATTTAACGAAAAATCTATTTCGTTAAATAAGGCTTTTTCAAATGTTCCAGATAACGATGAAAAAAAAAGAGAGAGGTTTTGTCTCAAAATGAAACCGCAATGTCCGACTAAAATCAGTTTCTACAACTGAAACGCACCAATTAACGAAAACAAAACTACTGACAAGTTATACAAGCTATATTTAAGTGAAGGGCGACCACTCGAGTTTCATACTAAACTGGGCCCAAATATTAGAGTGCCAGCCAACAAAAATAAACGTGTCAGCTCTATTCGGAATACCACCAGGAAGATTATTTATTATAGCACCATATCTCTACGAATATTTTATAAGTTAATGGTTTTAAACTTTCACGACTTGTAATCATTTTAAAGAAATACAAATAACGAGTCGAAATCTCGTAAATATATTAGGTATAAATCATTATAATCATCATTTCATTTCCAATAACTTGTTTTTCGACGTTTCACGTGGTCAAGGGAGGCCCGTTGTCAGCTAGCGTCGTTTTCCGGAAGCTAAGAATCTTAAAGGTAAATAAATATATTTTTTTTTTTAATAGATAAATATTTTTAATAAATAAATCTTTTTTTTGGACATTATCACTCAGCGCCGTCGGGCCCCAAAGTAAGCAGAGCTTGTTTTATTATATATATATATATATATGTGTTACTTTTTTTTGTAAATACATAAATAAATACACCCAGACTCAAGGCAAACATAGATGTTTATCACTTAAATGTTTGTCCAGTGCGGGAATCGAACCCACACCCTCTGCACAGCAGTCGGCCACACTACCAAATAGACTGCTACAGAACCCCCTTTTGTTCTTGGTAATTTTGAATGTTATCTATATTCCTACACACAACACTGACTACGTCATGAAACTACTGACCGTTACTTTGAGGATGATTCCAAGTTGTTGATTTTTCTTCACGAAGTTTTTGTACTTTTTAATTTTAACCGCTTCTGGTACTATCGTGAAGCAATAGTGTCGATCGGTGGAGAGGATGTGGCTAATGAAATTCAATCCATGGATTGGGCCCTGACTCCAGCAAATGCTTGGCTATGGCCGACATGTTTAGCAAAAAGTTTTACCTATTATAATATTTATGCGATTTCGACTTGTAACTTTTTTTAGGTTTTATTAAAAAAAGGTTACAGCTGGCGAAATGAGATTGGTGGTGGTAATGTAATCTACTGTGAAGCGACGTCAGCAAATGACCTGCGGCTGAACAAGTAACTCCTCGTGGCAGTCGCCCTCGTCACTAAGGTCGGCGCAGTCCGCCCGCCCATCACACCGCTGCCTCAGCAAGACACACTCGCCGCTACGACACCGATACATACCTTTACTGCACGCTTTGTTCTCTGTAATTTAAATAGCTATTTTAGAAAATAAGCCCTCCTAGCTAGAATGACTACTAGCATATAGAGTTTATATTAACTGCCTCATAGGTGCACCGGTTTATCCTTATGAAAAAACTCATCGCGAAGGTGATTTTGGCCATATTTCACTAAGCAGGGCCAGTGCGAATTGTTGGAATTTACATACGTCTCTTAGATCTCTTTTCAGACGTATGCAAATTTCCTTAAGATATTTTCCTTTATAAACGAAAAACGAACAGTTTTCAGTCAGTCAGAATTCAGGAAAACCAATGTGTGTGAATTAAAAATGCACTTGAGTATTTTGAAAATGATTTATTGGTACAGGCGAGGGGTTAACACTCTGCCCTTCAAAACGCTGGACAGACGCTGAAATCACTAGGCCATCACGGGTTGCAACTAGGTCACGAACCGGTTGCAACTAGGCCATCACGGGTTGCAACTTGGCCGCTAAGGATTGCAGACGGCATAGTGTTCATTATACAAATAAACAAAAACTAACCACACTGTAACTCGTCAGATCCGTCGACGCAATCATCCTCGCCGTCGCACATCCACGATCTCAGAATACACGTACCTGACACACACCTAAAATACAAAAATAATGTTAATTAACGAAGTAAAAATTTCGACTAACGGATAACTTTTAAGTTAACTTCAAAAAGATACCGAGCGCACCGCACCGCGAAAAACACTTTCTTACATGTACATGTCATGTGCAGTGTGTGTATTTATAAAGAAAGCGTGTACTGTGTAAATTTAAAACCATATCATAGAATCGGACTATGTTAGTTTTATATCCAGATCAGAAGAATAAATACTTTTTGAGTGTAAACCATGTTGACGAAAACAAACATAAAAAAGATCATATATCGAGCCTTAACAATCTTAAACAACTCATAAGACGAGTGCATGAGTCCTAATACCTACTATTTAAAGAGGCGGTTAACCGGGGTAAGCCAAAGAGAAGAATTGCTCATTCCGATAATAATAATAATAGTAATGAAAATCCGGTTAAAAAAACAATACGACAGGGTCGACAGATGAGCATAAGAGAATCTTTTGGCATTGCAGGTACTGGCAGCGGTGTATCTCAAGCCAGAGAACTTCAACGTTTTAGTTTGCAGGAGAATATCTACATTATACCAGATGACTAAATTGGCACACTTGAAAACACACACGTCTTTTTTTTGTTACTAGTCTATTAACTTCCAGAACCCAAACCAAGTTTTTATAAATAGATCACTAACGCAACGATATAAGAAACGCAATTTTTATCACGTTGTTCGCTAAAATTCGCCTTCCCAAATTTGCTCGCATATATTTTATATATAAATAAATAAATTCCCTACACCCGACTACCGACCGTAAGTAATAACGGACATAATTCTACGGAACCTAATGCACATGACTACGTGACCCTACCGAAGACACATTCTATGGAAAGGATTTCCAAGGCTGCTCAGCGCCTTGCATGACGCCCACTGCATCACCGTACCTGTCTTACCGAGTTCAAGTCGCAACAGATCCGTCGTAGTGTAATATACACAATCCGCCATTCCGAGATTATTCAACAATACTTCAATCCGCTGTTTTTATTAATGTGTGTATGTTATCATCATATGGACTTATATATATAAAAAGAGGACGTCACCGCTGACGAGAGCATCATCCCGACACATCCCGAGGACCGCTACTGCAACCGCCTGCATCTCTTAGTCTCCGATTAACGTTAACGAAGTTAACTTTTTAGTAATGGATTAGCGATTACCGAAGTTTATACTTGATTTACGGTGCCCAGCTATGTTATTATAGTGACACTAGGTAGTAAACACCAAGACGATTAATGAATTATTATAAAATACTAGCTGACTGGGCAGACGTTGTTCTTCATCCGACTACAACGCCATCTGCCGGGCTGATTTGTGAATCTAAATCATCTAGGACGCCACCCAAACGCATACAAAAAAAACATTCAAATCGGTCCAGCCGTTTAGGCGGTGTACAGTGACACACACGTACAGTAGAATTATATATATATATATATATATATATATACAGATAAAATAGTAACGTTAACAATAACTTTTTATACAGTGACAAGTTATCAATATAATCAAAAATCTAAGTGTTATACTTAGGCACTGCGCTTCATCGTGCGGGTTGCACCTCAACTAAATATGGTTGCACCTGCCGCACGATTTTCGCACAATAGCACTTCGCACAATTTAGCACAATAATAAAATATTCTTAAATAGAAGCTTAATCATCTAAATAAAAATATAAAACTTACATGAATTCGTGTTCTAAGCAATTAAGAGTGTGACAGATGATAGGATCTTCATCAGTGGCTCCGGGACAGTCAGGTCTGCCGTCACACACTAGCGACCTGTCCACGCATAAAGATGGCTCTTTGACGCACTGCAGCTCGTGTGGACCGCATGTAAAAGGAACTAAATATCAAAATAAATAAGATTTTTTTAATAATAATTATTTTATTTATCGAAATCGTACAGCATCGAATTGAATTAGCTGCCGGCTTTTTCCTAAAAAGCACTTAAAATCTAGAAATCCTGAAATAAAAAAATCTTTGGGATCTGCAATTAACAGAAAATTATAAAAAATTGACGACCCAATTTGTCAATATCAAGGTCAATATAGTCATTTTATTTTAATGTAATGTGCCTGTTATGATAATTGATAATGAATAATCTTGCATTTTTTTAAATCAATTTAAAAAATATGCAGGTCTCAATATTTATTTTAATTATTCCGCTAAGTTCTATACCCTGGGCTTTATCTAAACACAAAAGTGGAGGCTGGTTAAATTTACTTGGATATAAAATACCAAGCTCCATACTAATTCGGTACAAGTCTTCCGCAAAATAGCAATGAAAAAAAAACACAAAAGTGCACCGTTCTTAGTTTCTATTTCATCAGGTTTATTTATCTATATATTATAGTATAATATTATAAAGAGGTATAATTTGTAAGTTTGAGTGTAGGGGTTAACATCTGCAACTGCTGAGCCGGTTGTAAAAAATCTTTCACTAATAAAAAGCTACAGTATTCTTGTGTAACGTAGGTTATAAAATGTTTTGACTGAATAATTCTTCAGTTCGAAATATTAATCTTTGTAAATCATTGTAAGAAAAAAAGACACTATTCATTTACGTCGCAACAAAGCAATGTGATGAACTGATTTTGGTCTCAGGGATAGCTGAAGGGAGTTTTGAACATCAAAGATATCAAATATTTTATATATATTCAAATATTTTTCCCTATCGAGAGTTCCCACGGGTTTTTTTTGGTGTACTTTTTCTTACATCGTATATTTGGCTTTATTTATAACACCAAGATTAGGGACAGGGAAAGACAAATATAATTTCTCCATAAATACTAAACGCATTTTGTTTAGGTATTCATAATTATTTGCGTTTTTTTATTGACATCCGAATTTAAGGAAAAGAAAATATAATCAATGTTTCGTGAGGTTTATTTCTTACTTTCAAGTAGGGTTTTGAAAAAGATGTATTTATTAATTTTAGTAGGTAAGTACTTGGTTGGCTTATAAACGACAAAACCTCTTATAACATACACACAAAAAACTTGGTCAACTAAACATGGATAGGCAAATCTTAGATAACATTTTCTGGCCTTCATGAATAACACGGCATACAGTTTAATTCTATTATTATCAGTTAAAAAGCTCTCGACAACTTAGTGAAAATACGAATACCTACATGAAAACAAAATACGTCGAACGTAGAATCGTCTCCAATATTGAAGTCAGTTAATTATCAACCTTAAATAATAATAAATAACTAACTAATATTTTGGACATATTACACATTGCTATATGGTCCCGAACTAAGCAAGCCCTATATTATGGACACCAGATAACGGACTCAAATACATAAATACTTTTTTGTAAACACACATTAATACTTTTTTGTAAATAAATACATATTAAACATATAAAACACCCAGAAATCCAGACAAAGGCAAATGTTTATCACAGAAATGTTTTGTTCTGTGCTGGAACCCTCTCGGTTCATTACCCACTAAGCCACGGTCGCTTTCTAATCAATACTGCTGTGGACTAACCAGAAGTGACCGAAGAGTCAGTAGCGCTGGGACAGATCTTGTTACTGTCTATGCAGACGCCCTCGCAAAGTATCTGGTTCCGAGAGCATCTGCTCACTGACAGCTCTGTTTGCAATTCTATCACAGCTGAAAAGTGTATCCACCATCATCTTACTGTCATCTTTCATATAATTGTTTAAACTCTAATGCGTCACTTTCTATTTACTATCACAGTCTAAAGAAATATTCTAAAATATAATAAAAATTCAAAATGGCGGATCGAATATAGCGACCTTTATTTAAAAAAAACTATAATTTCCATTAAACAAGTTTTATTGGGTATGTTCTAATCCGCCATGCATTTTTAGGCGAAATTCTTCGATATGAAAATAAAATAAAATCGGCCAAGTGCGAGTGGGACTCGCGCACGAAGGGTTCCGTACTATTATCTATAAAAACGGCAAAAAAATCACGTTTCTTATATAGGGCTCCCATAAATTCTTTAATATTTGTTTTATTTTAATTTAATTATTTATTTTTAAAGTGAGTATATAACTAAATATTCTGTGAATATTTCAAGCGTCTACCTGTTGCCGATATCAATGTTGAGCAAAAACGAGCAAAAAGTCACGTTTGTTTTGTATGGGAGCCCCCCTAATTTTTTTTTCTGTTTTTTAGTATTTGTTGTTATAGCGGCAGCAGAAATAGATCTTCTGTAAAACTTTCAATGTCTAACTATCCCGGTTCAAGAGATACAGCCTGGTGACAGACGGACGGCCGGACGGACGGACAGCGAAGTGTTAGTAATAGGGTTCCGCTAATTTATCTAAGCTAAGGTTATCTGGGAGGGATCGCTCCATAGCGATAAGATCGCCATTTGTACCTGTATAGTAAATACTGTTTTTATGTTTGATTTTGTGCAATAAAGTGTTTTTATTATTTTTTATTATTATTACCCTTTGGGTACAGAACCCTAAAAAAGAGAAGTTACTCGGGCAGTAGCTGTTGGCGGACCAATTTTAAGACTTACACACACACCAACATAAGGTGCGTTCTATTGACGGCATTGAGAGCTATGACATCGCATAGGCATTCAAATCGTAATGTTCACCAAATGTAAACAAACACTGTGGTTGTTCACTATTTTGACAGCGCATCTACTGCTATACCTCCGAGCATATGCAGCCAATGCGTTGAATGCGGTCCGGAAGTGACGTCATATGGCATTCATTTTTGATAAACAGAACGATCGAATGTGCGCATAGAGCGCATTCAATGCGTATAATGCTTGTCAAGAAAACGCCCCTTTATTGAATCACTCTTCACTAAATGTCCAAAAAATTAAACCTATTAAAAGTGCAGTTGGGCTCATGGGACCCGCTAACACAGAATATCTAAAATATAACTTCTAAGGACCTATAAATTTTGTATGCGTCAGCAGGTAGTAGTGAAAGCTAATATTCTAGACAAGTGATGGTTTGAAAGGTTTGAACCTTCGATGGGGGTAACCAATAGCTGTATACCCCTTTTTTTTATTTCCACCAAGGTGGCAAAACAAACTTGCGGTCCGCCTGATATATACCGGTCACCGCAACCTGTGGACCTATTCCTTGAAGAATCCCATATTGTAATCCCTAAAGAAAACCTTAGCTGGGACCTTATTCCACGAGCCAGGCGTCGGTCCGCGAGAGGAAGTTTCTCTTAAATATCACATCTACTTCACAAGTGGAGAGTTCATCGCTGCAACACTACTTCTTGTAATTTTCTATTTGAAGACAAATAAATAAAAAATATTTACCATTACAACTTTCTTCGTCTTCACCATGCTCACAATCATTTTTACCATCACATCTCCCGTACTTCGGAAAACAGACGTTACTCATATGACAATAAAGTTCATTATCCTTGCACTGAACTAATCCCGTACATTTACCATCGATGAGCAAAAGACCAGGTTGGCACAAACATTTGTAACCAAGAGTTTGGGACACATTAGATTCTTTATTTAGTATTTGGACACAAACATCTGAGCAAGGGTTGCTTTTAACACATGGGTGTTGCATTATGGAGCTGTTAGGATTGGGGGAAGGGAAGGTCGCTTGGAGATATAATTTGGTGTCATTGGGGAAAATAGCTGTAACAAAAAAAACATCATTACATACTTGGTCCCAAAGAATTACATTTTTTTTGGATACATTTTTGACACAATATACCTACATAAAACTCAATCAATAAAAATATTTGAAAACTAAAAAACTAACTTTTATTGCCTTAAAAACAGTATTTAATTTAAAATAGTACATTTTTATATATGTACTCAAAATGTGTTATGTATTTATTTATAAACTTTTTCTAGAACTTAGGTACTTGTTATGTATAAGAGTTTGATGAGAATTATTATGCGGCATAGCCTTAGCGGGGGGTTCATTCGTTCATCCCGACCCGTAATTCCGAACTATTTTATGACTTTAATACACAGAACCCCCCAAAGTAAATATTGGCTACAAATTAAGTTATGTAATGATACTCACAAAGCTCAATCCTGCGTATCCTCTGCGAGGTCTCGTGTATTTCTGACCAGAACAGCCTCTGCGTACGTCGGTCCGTCCAGAACACCAGGGTCTCAGTCACAGCCAGGCTGGTCACAGACGTCGACAATTCACGGTAATTCTCTCTACCAGTACCTAACCATGAACAAATTTAGGGGATTAGGGCTGCAAATACCAAACTAAACATTGTTCGTAGCTTATGCTTTTGGTCATAACATATTCTATTATGAATATACAAGTTTATATATTCGTTACATTATAACGCCCATACCAGCTAAATGGAAATAAAAACCGGCCAAGTGCGAGGTGGTCTCGCGCACCGAGCGTTCCGTACCTACCACCTTTTACGTAATTTACAAACACAAACAGCAAAAAAAAGTGTGCCGCTAAGCGGTCACCCATCCAAGTATCGAGCAAGCCCGATGTTGCTTAACTTTGAATATCGTTTCCAACAAAAAAAATGTGTTAGTGTTTCTCTTAATAATAAGCTAGATGGCGCTGTACCGGTAATTTAAAATAGTAATGGTTTGGGCCCGTCTCACATTTCGCCGATTTTAATTTGTTGTTATACTTTAGAGCTTACACAATTTTTCCCTGCAAGTTTGAAGTTTGTATGTAGCGAAAGAGTAAAAACAATAACGAAAATGTGTTTCTTGTACGGGGACAGCCCTTAAATTTTAACTTTTTTTTTATTTGTTAGATAATCCCCCATTATAACACATATTCTGTAGTAAACTCAGGCTTCTACCTATATCGGTATAAAATATAGAGCCTTTTATTTGTCGGAATGCCGGACAGACGGACGAACAGCGTAGTCTTGGTAATAGGGCTACGTAAAACACACATGTCGAAGTGTTACGTATAATTTTAACGGAAATGTCAGAAAAATATTAAGAAGATTGTTTTGCACTTGACAGTATACAGTATATCAACGTCGCTATCGTAAGAAAACTTCAGTTACAGTTTTGACCTCGCCTTTCCAGACACGTCTAGGATAATTCATGTATTTTAATTCGTAAATAACCCATGCGACGTACATATCTATTGTCTGCATTCCCTTTTTAAACGACATTGACGATCAAAGTAAAAAATAAACCTTTTGTCGAAGGCGTAAGGCTTAATTTTACTTATATTGCGCATTTCTGGCGCATTCTTAAATTGCAGCGAATAACATTAAAATGCATCTTTTTTCGTCGTTACTTCTTGATGAATGATGAAACCACGAGGTACAGCTTGTAGACATAGGCAAATACAGAATTCAAATGATCACATAATTAACTTGCTGTTAGATTAGAATAGTGACATACCTCTAGAGTGAACATAGTCGATAGTCCGAGTGCCCTCATCAGCGATGTATACGTTACTCATGTGCGGAGCAAATCGCAAGCGCACGTGTGGACCTGATAAAAAGTATTATTAAATCAATAAACCACAAACTACAGTTAGTATATGGCCGATTTAAGTGGCATTGGAGTGGACCCTAGCTAAGCTCCAGTGCTAGAAGAATTTAGACCTTGATCCATCAGTTGCAACTCTTTCTTTGTTCGAACGCGCTAGCCCAATTCTTGGTCAATAAACTCCGCAGGCGAGCGATGTACGAGGGTTGTCAACAATAGGAAGGGCAGAACAACATCTGTCAGATCAGTTAGTATATTATATTGTTTTTAGGTTTTACATTTTACTTTATTGTTATCACAGATTCCAAAAAAAAAATTAAACATTAAAAATTACACAGACCTTAACTAAAAGAAATACCTGGAGGACCGAGCTTAGCTCGCTTTTTTAACAACGCCATCTATTGTCAAATAATAGTATTAACACTCGCCAATAGATATCAGAAAGTCATATTTTTAGTTTATCATTTTCAAAACACGGACAAAACGACGTTATCTAAAAATGAAACCTAGCTAGATCGATTTATCGCCCCGAAACGCCAAGCATACTAAATTTCATGAAAATCGTTGGAGCCGTTTCAGAAATTATATATATATACGTATAAACAAGAATTGCTTGTTTAAAGGTATTAGATTTATTTGGCAATGGGACCCGGTACCTTGTAGATTGTTCATAATAAGATGTCTTTGACCCTCGCCGTCCAGCTGCATAGCGTCGATGTATTTTTGGTTGCCTTGTTCACTGTTCATTACTGCTATCAGCATTGTCCTTAAAAAAAAATTACACATGGTTATTTGAAGGAAGCAAGAACTTTACGAGAAAGGAAAGAAAGTGAACTACATATGTAAGAGATTAAGAAAAGTAAAACATGCCGTAGAATTGGTGTGTAGACTAAATTGGAGATGGGCCAGACATGTGGCAAGAATTAGCGACAACCGATGGAGCTAGGGGGTGGTGGCTAAGGTGTTTCCATTTCACTTTGCGGCTTGAGTGGCGGACTTCACACCACTAGCTTTTCGGTGAAGGAAAACATCGTCAGGAAAAACAACCTGCATACGTCAAAAAAAAAAACAATCCGCACTGGGCCCGCGTGTGGACAGTGGCCCAAATCACCCTCGTTGAGGGTAGGCCCTGCCCCAACAGTGGTGACGTATGAGGCTGATAAGGATGGAGCGAGAGGATCCTGCTTTGGTACGCGCGGGACGACTTTATGAGCAATGAGCCAATGACATCACACAGCTAGCAGGCTCAGTTTGGACTCGTCAAGCCAAAGATAGGTATAATTAAGGGGTTGAAGGAGCTACCTCGCTTAATAAATACAGTATATTTCTTTAATCGCTAACAAAATATCGATTACTTAATTTGATTTAACATGAAGTAAATTAATTCTTATTTTTCATAAATGTTATCTTTAAAATTATTAGGTATTGTAAATATTTTGCATGTTATAAGTAAGAAATAAAGGCTTTATTATTATTATTTTGACGATATGGTGTTTTTTTTCTTTTTACCACTAAGGTGGCAAACAAGCTTACGGTCCGCTTGATGGTAAGCGTTCACCGTAGCCTATGGACGCTTGCAACACCAAGGGTATCATTCGCGCGTTCCCGACCCTTCAAAAATGTAATAACTTCTTTCTTGAAGTACCCCAAACCGTAGTCCTTATGAAAAATCTTGGCAGGGAGCTCATTTCACAACCTAAGCGTTCGCGGGAAGAAGTTTCTCCGAAACCGCACTCTACACGACAATTTAGGTTCTAAAGTGATATTTGTGTTCTGTGACATTTTCAACTATCGCACCGCTCGCCATCAGCAGAGTTCATCACACCTTAGAACCTAAATGGTCCTTAGTGTTCTTAAAAATTTAGATCCATTGGACATGCGCCCCCATTAATTATGTACAAAATTGTGCTTTGGAGGTCAGACATTTCTGGGAATCAATCTAATGTGAAATACGTAGCAAAAAACCGTACCCAAGTTCTGAGAGCACACACAAGCTGAGAGGAGTCTCGTATAGACGGAACCTGTGCACCAGAGCTCGCTTGTTGTTCTGCAGCGACACCGCCTCCACGAACCCTCGACCCGCGTCCAAGATAAATAGGCAGTCCGATACGAAGTCTGTACAAAAACAGATCCATAAAAACTTAAGTAACAAATAAGTCACAAATATTAACTACGCAACCAGTTGTTATTTATATAATTGGCAAAGTTTGTACAATATTCTGTATCTGATCTTCTATTTAACCACTTATTTATCTAAAGTTGGGGTTTAACGACTCACTTATATATATATTGTTTTTATTACCTTTACGTCGCAACGGAGCATCCAACTGAGCTGAAATTTGGTACAAACATACGGGGCATCTATTTAGTACGTCACGCAAATTTCTGTAATTTTAGACCCCCCTCCTCCCTTGTCCCGCTTTTTTCCTTAGTTTAGTATGAAACCTTTGCCTTTCTCACACTTTGCATGACCTAGATTTACCTATAATTTTAGAACGGAAAACTTTTTTTAAAGAATAAATATATTAATTAACTTTCTACTCTAATCTCGAAAGTGAAAATACTTTTAAGAAACAACATAATTATTGCTTTTACACAATCTAACGACCGTGCGCGCAGTATGAAGAACCACGTAACAGTGACAAAATAACATGACATAAGGTAATAAATTAAATAAGATTACAAGAAATAGGTTATCTACTTCCGGCGCTGTCGGCGGAGGTCACGTGACGGAAAACAGCTACATCTAGCCATCAGCGACGGAAAATTGACGATGCACTCTCTTATAATGGACTTAGGACGTCAAACGGAACACATATTAGTTTTTTTTTTTTTTTTATAAACTAAAAAGAAATATAAAGTTACTTTGTTATTGCTTACCGTATTCCATATCGACAACATTCTCCAGTCCATTGTAGATATATTCGTGAAGAACGCCCAAAGTGAACTCTACCATCGGTATGAAGCTAATGATCTTGCGCAGCCCGTCGTATATGTACAAGATGTCTAAAACCATTTCAAAGATTACAAATAGGTATAAAACTATAATTACGAAAAACATTTTCAAGCGTAGCCTATGGCGTAACAATATCAGCTATCTCAGATTAACAGATAATAGAATGATTATTCTGTGTATACCCATTCCATGAGTACTCTAACTTTGAAATGAGTTGGCCGATGCCCACATTAGGAGCGTTGTGTCCCTTTTGAGCGGCGTCGTTATTTTATAAGTTAAAACGGCCACTTTAAACAGAAACTATGACAGAAAACTATTTGATATATACTTAGTATATAAAATAAGCTAAGCAAAATTTAACTTTAATTTTTTTTTTAAATATCAGAACCAAGCGAATGCGGAAATAGACCTGGGGGCCTTCAACTGATATCAGTTTCAATCGTAAAATCCTACGGCGATCGAGAAATCTACTAAATTAGTACTCTTGAACGTTGTTGTAGCGCTCAATCAAGAACGGAATTTGGTGGCCAATTTAGGAACTAAAATCCTATACAAATATTAAGAATTGGTAATCTTTGCGCCATCGGATCGAGAGTGAAATTAGATATGATGATCTGTGGAAAGAAATGTCAAAATTCTAAATAAACAAAACAAAGATTTAACTTTCACTTTAATTTTTATTAGTTTCAGTATTACTTTTATATTTTGTGTTTTGTGATTTCGAAATGTGTGCAATCCTAATTACAATTCAATCGCAATTTGGTTGAGGGGTACCGATGGAGATCGAGTTTAAGCTTGCCACGAAATTGGATTGAAACTGGATTGGGATTGTTGTAGGCCTCCTGGTCCAAGATACCGATGTGGGATAGAGACAACTGCGCCTCGGGCTGTTTTACGTACTCGTAATCATCAAAATCAGGATAACGTATTCCCCACTTTCCTCGTCCAAATCTTAACCAACTTTAATAAAAATTACTTAACTTTAAAGGTAATGAATTATTCCGTGTCTGTATGTTTTTTTTTTTTTAAATAATTTCACATTTTGTATATCAAACGTCTAAAGATGTCATTAAAAAAGGGGCATTCTTTTGTAATTTGGCAGGGCCCCAGTTTTTAACAGTACTGGCACATAAAAAAAAAAAAACTTAAAGACAGTGATTGTGTATATCTATTATAAATTAAAAAATGCCAATAATAAAAAAACAGCTCTAACACCAAAACCCAGTGAGAAAACAGGGGAATACGTTTGTATGGGGAAAAACAGCGAGATATTTCCTCTTAAGCTTTTGATTTTTACTACAGGAATTACTTTGACATTTGACAGCTGTCAAAAAGTAGCCACTTACTGTGTGGTTTTTTTGGTAGTCAGTAGTATATAGTAGTCCCGATATGTTTTTTGTAGCAAAACCGCTTTGAGGATACACTAACAGTTAACATTACATTTAGCTATGCTACCAAAAGCTAATAAACAGCGAACCGCTTAAAATTCTGCTACAACCTATTGCACGCGAGTTGCAACGGTGTGCTCGGTGTTCAGTGCCTACCATATGGCGCCTGACCATAGGCCAGCACAATAAATACCTCTGCGGCTGTCGTGAGCCATGGCTTGCACGCGGCCGATGTCGAAGTTTGTGCCGTGGATCTCGGGGTTACCGAGCGCGTTGTACTCGATACGGGTGAACGCGGAGCCCCCGCCCACTATTAAATACTGCACCCTGTAGTCCTCAACATCTGAAATATTACGTTACTATACTAATAACAGCCTATTTTCTTAGTATCAGCCTCATACGTCGCCACTGTTGGGGCACGGCCTATCCTCACCGATGGGGATTTCGGCAATACAGTCCACACGCGGGCCCAGAGCGTATTGTGGACTTCACATACGTATGCATTTTGAGGTATGGAGGTTTTCTCACGATGTTTTCATTGCCAGCCTTCATACGTCCCCACTGCTGGGGCACGGCCTACGCTCAACGAGGGTGATTTGGGACAACACAAGCGGACCCAGTGTGGATTGTGGACTTCACATACGTCTTTTTTTTTTTCTTGACGTATGCAGGTTTTCTCACCATGTTTTCCTTCACCGAAAAGCCAGTGGTGTGAATAAATAAACGATCACGATGTTTTGTTTCATCTTAAAGCTAGAGGAGTGAATAATCAATGAACTTGCACGCCGCTTAAGGCGAAATCGAAACCCCTGTGTCAAAATCTATTTTTTGTTTTTAATTGCTTTATTCCGTAAACTCAAAATAAAGAAAACTATGATTCAGGATCAAGGCCACATTCTGCATTTCGACAGCATAATAGTTAAGAACTTTCTTCTTGTGGCGGGCTGATTTTCGCACTTGCCACTTGCACATTGTGGCTTTCTGCGTAGCAGATGGTCAGCTACTGCAGCCAGCTTAGTTCCCTCCAGAAGCTAAACAAGTGACCTCCCAGAGCGTCTAGGGGACCCTATGTATTTTACCCTGTGATGTTCCAAATCTTCGCAATACAATGCAGCACTAAGTGAGTTTATAGATCATGGACTTACTATAACACTGCGTATCATTGAGCGTCATGCCCTCGGGACAGGCGCAGGCCCTCGTCTGTGCCGACGTCACCAGGCACAGATGAGAGCAGTTATGCGCCAGGCACGGATTAGAAGTTCCCTTCATTAGCACGGGATGATAAATATGTAAATCTGAAACGAGGGATCAGTTCTTCATTATTTGATTATTTTTTTTAATATAAATAATTGATTTTTGCTATCATCCGACTTCAGTTATTCAAAATAGTTGTTTTTGTTAGTTATTATAGGTTTTTCCTCTCTCTTCTAATTTTCTTTAAACATGTTAGAAATAAGATATGATATATCAGCAGATCTGCATTCTTATATGTATATTCTTTTAATGTATCTGTGGTTTACCGTGTTATTGCATTTTTAGGGTTCCATACCCAGAGGGTGCCAACGGAGCCCTATTATCTAAGCCTACGCTGTCTGTCTGTCTGTCTGACCATTAAAAGGCTCTATATTTTAGACCGAAATACTACCTACTTCGGTCTAAAATCAAAATAGTTTCAAAATAGTTGTTTTTGTTAGTTATTATAGGTTTTTCCTCTCTCTTCTAATTTTCTTTAAACATGTTAGAAATAAGATATGATATATCAGCAGATCTGAATTCTTATATGTATATTCTTTTGAAGTATCTGTGGTTTACCGTGTTATTGCATTTTTAGGGTTCCATACCCAGAGGGTGCCAACGGAGCCCTATTATCTAAGCCTACGCTGTCTGTCTGTCTGTCTGACCATTAAAAGGCTCTATATTTTAGACCGAAATACTACCTACTTCGGTCTAAAATCAAAATAGTTTCAAAATAGTTGTTTTTGTTAGTTATTATAGGTTTTTCCTCTCTCTTCTAATTTTCTTTAAACATGTTAGAAATAAGATATGATATATCAGCAGATCTGAATTCTTATATGTATATTCTTTTGAAGTATCTGTGGTTTACCGTGTTATTGCATTTTTAGGGTTCCATACCCAGAGGGTGCAAACGGAGCCCTATTATCTAAGCCTACGCTGTCTGTCTGTCTGTCTGACCATTAAAAGGCTCTATATTTTAGACCGAAATAGGTAGAAGCCTGAATTTTTCACAGAATATGTGTTTTTCTACCAAACAATAAAAAGTAAAAATTTAAGGGGAGTCCCCATTCAAAAAACATATTTTCGTTGTTTTTGTATCTAGTAAATAAATAGATAATCAATCAAATGGAGGGAGTTACCTACTTAAGCGGTACCTCACCACATTATGGCGCCATTTAAACGAACAACCTTATCGTAAAATCTATCAATTTCATTAAAATATATATAGGTATTACTCAATCGAATTTGATTGCTGAACAATGCGTATTATTTTTGACTTTTTAAATGTTTCCTTTGCTTTTTTGCGTTGGGGGTTGGTTTGGGGGTGCTTATGATAAGTAATAGTCGTGAATAAGAGTTTAGTTTTGTTTCGTATAAGAGTTTACAGTTGTGAGCATTTTAAAGGGTATATTTAGACACCACATCAAATAGCGTGTTTTGGTGTTTACGTAATCTCGTATAACATTATGTTTAGTTATTAAAACCTTTGTTTAAAATGATTGTGATTGAGTAACATAATTTGTGTTACTCGTTTTATTTGTTGATTTTAAAATAAATTTTTGTTTTAAGAATGTTAAAGTACAGTTACGTCTATAGTATGCCTCCGGGCTTATGTTGTTGTACAACCGCCATGGTACTGTAAATATAGAATTAAATACTGTTCAAAAACAAATTCAAACATGACATTTCTGGGGCTTATGTTATTATACAACCGCCATGGTACTGTAAATATAGAATTAAATACTGTTCAAAAACAAATTCAAACATGACATATCTGGTATCATTTTTTTAAGAGTGTACCAGAGTGCTGGATATCCTGGCAGCAGCATCAAACCAAGGATTCCATTATCTGGTATAGTTAATTAGCATACATGAGTGTTAAAATTTCAGGTTACAAGCATGTTTGAAAGTAAAGTAAATACCCATTATGCTCTTAGATCCATACCGCAGCTAACAAAAGAGGTGATAACTTTAAAACGGCTGAACGGATTTTGATGAAACATGTCTAAGAACCATTGCTAGAACACCTGCTTTCAAATAAAAAAAAATTGCATCCAAATCGGTTCACCCGTTTAAGAGGTACAGTGCCACAGACAGATACACAGACAGACACACACACACACACACACACACACAAATAGCGGTCAAATTTATAACACAACACCTCTTTTATCCATCGGGGGTCAAAAACAGTAACACATACTTGCTTCAATGTTGCAGCTATAGTGAGGGGGCTATAGTACGGAGCTCTAAAGTGTTACAACAAATAATAACGCAACAGTGTCATTTAGCTAATTATTTAGGGAAACAGTTACACATTTGTTCGTTGGAAACGATATTCAAAGTTAGGCAACGTCGGGCTTGATCAGTACTTGGATGGATGGGATGGGACCGCTTGGCTTTTTTTTTTGTGTTTGTGAATTACGTAAATGGTGATAAGTACAGAACCTTCGATGCGCAAGTCCAGTGTATACTTTTATCTAAACCTACTTCAAAAAATCTCACCAAGGACTGGGGACTTCGGCTGCCACAAAAGGTTCCGCTTCTGTGACGTTCCATGCAGTTTGTCTGTCGTTTGTATGGCGTTGGATGTCCAGTCACTCCAGTAGATTGTGTTTTCGAATACGGCTATAGCATGCGGCCAGTGGAACGGCTCTTGGAATAGAGGCTACAAGTGAAAAAAAAAAATATTATAAAACCATAGACTACGAGTTCTGTAATCTGTCCCATGGACAGACTAAATTACTCGCTAAATTACCAGTTTCATCTTTATGTTTAAATTTTTTTAAACCAGATTAATACCTACGTCATTTTTAATATGGGATTTTGTCTTTCTGATTGCTCATAAAGCTTCGTCAAAATTATAAGTGTAAGTATTGTATATTCATTTCAGTAAACAAGAACTTTAGCAAAAGCATTTTTAGTCATTAAATATCACATGGTTGGCATAGTTTTAATTATTTTTTTTATTTATTTAAGCCATCGACCTGCCTCTGACGGCTGTTTGAAGCACTTTTAAAGTTACAAACAAGACAAAACACCATTAAAATTTAAAAGCACACATTTTATGTTATTCTTCACACGGTTTTTAAAAGTCAATAAAATTAACCAATAATGTTTTGTTACGAAGAAAATGCATCTATAAACACACCAATATGCAATGAAATAACCGTTCCCTATCTTGCTAGTAGTAGTAGTCAATACGGGCAAAAGCAATGTGCGGCCAGGTATAAGCTACACAGTCGCTTTACCTCGTTCTAGGGTTGTTAATTAGGCTATCTCTTGCTTTGTCTATGGCACAGGTTATAAATAGTATCTTTATGTCTATGGATGCTTAAGTTTTTTTAAAGTCCCTAAAACAAATATGCGGTGACTTACATAGATCTGTTTATCATCAACCTTGATGACCATGATAGTTCCGTCGACGAAGTAGAGTCGATCGTTTGGCACATCAATGGCCAGGCCGGTGGGATAGTGGACCAATTTGTTGATCAACACCTCAGGACGTGATCCGTCCATACGCGCTTGCATTATCAACGGCCCGTCGTGCCAGTCCGCCCAGTACATTATTCTACGTAAAAAACACATACAAACTTGGATTAAATACACGCAATGATATCCGATGCCTAAATGGATAGATGCGACGTAGTAAAGGCACTGACCTCTATCAGCAAGTTATCTTTAATTTTTATTTTTTTCACGTTTTTATTGAACGTTTTTAATGATAGGGTATAAGAATCTAAATTACATACTTCAATACTTGGAGAGTTATTTTTAAATAGTAGTTGTGACATCCTCCATCCATTTCAACGAAATCTACGGATTAGGGAGCTAAAATGTTGTTGAAACTTTATATAAAAAATCGGCCAAGTGCGAGTCGGACTCGCGCACGAAGGGTTCCGTGCCATTATCTACAAAAACGAGCAAAAAAACATGTATATAGTATGGCAGCCCCCTTAAATATTTATTTATTTCTGTTGTTTAGGCTTTGTTGTTATAGCGGCAACATCTACTGCGAAAATTTTAACTGTCTAACTATAACGGTTCATGAGATACAGCCTGGTGACAGACGGACGGACGGGCCGACGGACGGACAGCGAAGCCTTAGTAATAGGGTTCCTAATCACCTTTCAGGTACGGAACCCTAAAAAGCTGGTTTAAGCAATGAGGCACCATATTGTCTTTTGATTCCCTCGCAGCCTAGTTGGTAGTGTGGCCGGCTGCTGTGCAGAGGGTGTGGGTTCGATTCCCGCACTGGACAAACATTTATGTGATAAACATTTGTGTTTGTCTTGAGTCTGGGTGTATTTATGTATGATTTGTATGTATTTACAAAAAAAATGTAATACAGTAGGGCCTCGGTAATCCGGACTCCCGCTTGTTCGGTGATCGCTGTAATCCGGCCGGAGGCCCGGCGGGGTGTAGGTGCGGGGGCTGTCATGAGCCAATGCGCTGTCAGTCTTTTGTTTATCGCCTTTCGTGTAATACGTAGTGTCAATTAAGTGCGCTCGCTAACATCATGGCGCCGCCACGTAAACATTCGACATTTTTCGAGAAGAATTAACTAATGTTTTATTTTAACTTACTGATTTCCTTACATAGTTGTAATTTTGAACATGTACATTTTGTCTTTATGCTATAACTTAAAAATTGATTAAAGAAACTAAGGTTAAACATGTGTTTTATTAACATTTAATATGGTAAACTATAATCCGGACGCCTCGATAATCCGGAAAGAGTCTTGTTTTTGCCTCTTCGAATTAACGAGGGCCTACTGTATATGAATTTGTATGCGTTGTCTGGTATCCATAACACAAGCTCTGCTTACTTTGGGGCCAGATGGCGCTGTGTGTAATGTCCAAAAATATTTATTTATTTATTACTTATTTTATATTAAATTTTATGGTTACAGTAAGTCTAGGGCGTTTATATAACAATTTCATAAAGAAATCAAAATAAAATCTTAAAGTACTTTATAACAAGGTTTGGGTCCCTCCTGTTAATTTGTAAAACCTGTATTAGAAGAATCCCGCTCTTTATGTCTCGTTTACACTTGTAACAGTCTATTTGGAGATAAATAAATAACTTTTAGCGGAATACACTGCATTGTGTGAAAGTGTAGGTGTATATGTGTGTGTGTCTGTGTGAAAAATGTTTTGGGTGAGTGCATGCCCAAATATAGATTTATATATACATACATATCTTTATATAATCCTAATGTACGTGTGTATGTCACTGTACTCCTCCTAAACGTATGCGTTTGGGTGGCGCTCTGGATGGTTTAGATTCACAAATCAGCCCGGCAGATGGCGCTGCAGTCGGTATCATGCAGGACAACGTCTGCCCGGTCGGCTAGTATTATATACTATCGAGGTTTACAGTTATCGTGAAACAATGACAATGTTTCAATTTCATCGTAAGACTAGGATTGCAACCATATTGTTAGGAATTTTTTACATTTTCTATTCATTTTGATGTACATTCTTTTAGAATTGTTTTTAAGCGAACACCGTTTTCACTTTGTCATTTGTTATTAGTGAGTACAGATTTCGTTTTCTCAGAATATTTGGTGTCGACTAATGTATTTTTATGAATGTCCAAAGTACATTGTATAATGTATAGTTGTGTGACAGTTAATACATCGGTATTATAAAACCTTTTTTTCTTAAACAGAATACTTCATACATACTTCAGAATACTTTAATAAACATGAGATTTGACTCTAGTATATGTAAGTCTGTCAAACTTAATCTAAAACTGCATCATTTAATAATTTATAGGTTAGATTCACTTGCGGCATTATCACTCACCCATTCCTAACATCGAGCGTGATATACTTAGGATGTCTCGCGGTAGTGTTGAGGGCCGTACACAATGACCCATCGAACCGGCACACTCCTATGATACCTCGCTCCATATCCGTGAAGTAGAGGTTTCCTCCCAACCAATCCACAGCTACGTCTCCGGGATCTTCTAAACCCATGCTCACTACAATCTTATAAACCAACACAGTGTTAAATACAACCTTAAGATGTTTCGGGTATGATTTCCGTTATTTCTTATAGCGAATAGTTAACAGGGAATTAATAGTGTTTTTGATCTGCTATTGAAGTTCCTACCATTTCTAAAATGTTTAAGTAAGATTTTTTCCGCACATTGAACGTTAGAATTAAACTCGCGAAGCTATGATGGCGGCAATGCAAAGAACTTCGTCCAATAACACTGATATTCCAGACAAGCAAAGACTGACTAGCTTATACGCGAGTACCAGTATTCTCTCCAGCTAAGTTCCTACTTTGACTACAGTATGAATATTAGATACAGTTTGACTAATGTAAACATTAGATATCTACACACTGTTCTTTGACTGAATTATAAAAATTAGACGCACACTATACTAAGTAATGAATATAAGATACACTTTGATTAAAATATGAATATTACATACACATTATACTTTCACTAAAATTTAAATATAAGATGCACACTATACTTTGACTATAATATTTGATATTAGATACACACTATACTATAAATAAAACATGAACATTAGATATATTTTTTTATAACACTAAGGTGGCAAACAAGCTTACGGTCCGCCTGATGGTAAACGGTCATCGTAGCCTATGGACGCTTGCAACACTACGTGCGATAGAAGAAAGTTGCCGTGGGCAATTCCTCAAAACACATCACATTGTACAAGCAGTAGAACACACACAGGGAGGCAAAGTCTCTGCTCAAACTTAAGGGTTTGATACGGCAAGTGAGTTTGGGATCGTCGACAATTCGCACAGCCCGTCGTTGAACGGAGTCAAAAGGGCCAAGCTGGTATACGGGTGCACCCGCCCAGAGATGGCAGCAGTACTACATATGGGGCCGAACTTGTAAAGCAGCAACCTCTGCCCCGACTACTGCCTCGCTCTGTTGAGTACACCAAGTTTTTTGGACACCAGCTTCACCTTGTCTTGTTAATAATCTCAGATCTGAACATCGCTGGAGATGTTAACACTAAGGATCCCAATACTCTTTTTGGAATTGTGGGACCACAGTAAATGGGGTTTTCTTGGCGGTGAACGCGCAGACTTGTGTCTTTGTAGGGTTGAATCGGACTAAGTTTTCCCGTCCCCAGTCAGATACCTTGGACAGAGTGGTCTCGATTTGAGACACAAGTTCTCCGATCTTTTCCTCCTAACAACGACTGGCAAAAGTTCCCCTCGGCAACTTTAGAAAGCGACCAGAAAGCACAACTGCCAGAGGAATAGCTCTCAAGTCGCCCACCTATTCTGCCGATAAATTGGAATTAAACTCTGGCAGTTGCTTACTTACTGAACCTAGAGGCAGCATTCAATTTACGTTTTAACTCAGAAATATTAGGATCCTTATAATAACGAGCCGTAGTCGAAGCCTCATGTGCAGTTTACTTCAGTATTTTAGCTCTTCTGCAAGACCTATTAAACCACTGTCGTTTTTTGACGCCGGCAGCTACTCGCGGGTTAGGAATATAACATTCCATACCAGCGAGAATTGTCTCAGTGACTGCGGCTACGCAGACGTCAGGATCTTCTGAGCTAAAGCAGAGCTGCCTCCACGGGTACGATGTATAAAATTCTCGCAATCCATCCCAGTCTGCCGACTTATAATGCCATACACGACGCCAATTAGTTGGCGCAGATGGATCGGGTTGTGTGCATGACACTTGAGTGCGAACGAGACAGTGGTCCGAGGTACATACATTGAGACGGTATATTCGTCCATATAGCTCTATATCTGTCCCTGTCTTCAAGGCTATGAAGGCGGCGACAGCAGATATCCAGCATACATCAGCACGAATCACAAAATTGTGTTCGAGTTTGTGGCCGGGATAATGTAGGTATGATGTATCGGCCGGGCAGAATATCTGCGTCTCCGTGAGAATGGTCAGCTGCGCAGTTTCTAGGTGATGGTGATCTGCGTTAAGGTAGGCGTGAATACCCCTAATATTGCAGAAGTCCACATTGAATGTGGATGGAGTGGCGGCTAATGAAACTCTTTTCCTTTTATTTATACTTCTTGCCATATTTTGAAAAAATAGACTAAAGATGAGGATTCATTGCACAGACAGATTGCCTAAGCTCGGTACAGATAATACGGTTGCTGGCACGGCGGGTGGAAGGGCCCCTGATCCCCCTCTGTTGTAGTATCCAGATTCACTCCGGCCTCCTTCTGCGGCACGACTACCACTTCAAAGACTTTACACAGGTTAGCGGTCCAGCCTCCCAGGGCGGAGATTAAGTAATCCCTGAGTTCTGAAACCCGTTCAACCTGCGGGTTACCAGCGGTCAGCAGTTTCATCAGGTCTCCCTGACCGCCGTACCAGCACGCGCCGCATCTACGCCGAGCAATGACAGCAACGAGCACCGCCGGTCCTCCGCTGTCCGCGAATCCTGAAAGAGCTCTGGCAATCTTACTTACCGCCAGGAACACAACACTACTCAATGTAAGCGTTATTATGGCTGCGGCTTTATGTAAGGTGGAGGTACTTCCCCAGTTCAGGCTGCTCATTTAAGCAAGTACTCGCTATGCCCCGCTTTAATTGTTCGGGCGGCTCATTCGGGGGCGTACTCGCTGTTCCCTTACTCTCTTAAATCTACTTCGACTAAAATATGAATATTAGATACACACTATACTTTGACTAAAATATCTATATTAGACAGACACTATACTTTGACTTAAATATAAATATTAGATAGACACTTTAAGACTTACCTGTTTGGTTTGACTGAAGTCTTCTAGATGTGCTCTAATTATGGACTGATGGCCTTGTGCTGTTTCCACCCAGTACACGTATTTACCATCGTACGTTACTCCGTGCGCCTGTAACATTTTAAAAAAAAGTCTTGACCCCAGTTCACGAAAGCTACACAACTAGAAGACCTATTAATAATCCCCAAACATAAAGAGCACGAAACTAACAAATTCATATTTTGCTACAAAATTTCTGTGATCAAGATCTTAGGTTAGCTTAGGTTTGTCGCTAGTGTATAAGCACTATACAGAAAAAAATAGTGTTACTTTAAAAGGCAGTAATGAAAACAAAAGACATAGGTAGAAAAGTGCACATTGCGCACTAGTGACTAAGCTTTCATGTGCTTTTTTTGAACTAGTTTGCAAAGTAAATGTAATTCATGAACCGAAAAACATAATTTTAACAATTAAAGCCAAACCATAAACATACCCAAGAAGCAATTAATAGTATATTGTGCATTAAGGGTGGTAAGGAGAAAAATTCTTACGAGAAGAAGGCCGAAGGATTTTATGACTCGAATTTGTAATTCCCTTGCTGCCCGTGTTACACACATAGTTATTTATCATATTTGCGAGGAAATAAATTAACTTACCAACACAAATTTCTAGGGAATTTCTAAATTAAAAAGTTTTGGCTGCATTTCAAATTTGTAATTGCTTGCTATAGAAGGCTACTAGTAGCAGACGCGTAGTTCATATTTTGAAAAGACAGCTTTTATACATAATTGATAGAATAGGCGCGTCATTACCGCCCGTGAGTTCTATGATTGGGCGCTTTGATTTGAGAAAAGTAAAATTTACAAAGAAAAAGCTCGTGGGAGTAATTGGTCTTGCGCACCCGCTTTGCCTGCATGTAATGTCAATTTTTACGAGTGTGGTGCAAAATTAATATTAAATATCAAACTGAAAAAGACTGTGTGGCACATGGGCGTTAAAGTTATTTATTGCAAATTACGTCGACGATTAAACGTCAACCAGTTTGCAATAACCTATTTTCCGCCCTTGTATTATTTATATATATATATATATATATATTAATACAGATCAGATATTTGTTACAAATATTAATATACCTGCTTGATACCAGTCTCAATGATAACTTCTTCCTTTGATTTTAGATTCAGATATCTTATATCATTGTTTGTACTAAAGAAGAGTAGCGGTTCCGGACCTAAAAATATTTGTTCACATTTGAAACACTTCTCATTTAAAAATTAACAAAAGACGACTGTAGCGCATTGGTTTTGCGACTGCCTATCGTGGCGAGGGCCGTGGGTATGATTCCCGCTAGGGGCAACAAACATACAATTTATGTATTACAATAAGTTACAGTTACAGCGCCATATGAACTCCTCTCATAAACATAATCAATAGATGGTATCCGTAATCTGTCACTGAAAATATATAATACAACAGCTTTTACCAGCGGCTCCGTTTGCGCTAAACTTAGGAATCGAAGGATTTCGATTTTCAGCATCTTGATTATAGAAATTTTTAGAAAGCGTAGAAAGTTTGCTATAGCTGTGACAATAGTTTGTTTACGTGGAACTTGGTTATAGTTCTTATTTCTGCGGAAACTTTTAAATTTTCCGGGATAAAGAGCACATGTCCATCTTCATTACTTCAACTATCTTTGTGCCAAATTTCAGCTTGATTGGATGCTCCGTTATGACTTGAAGAAAGGACAAATAAACAAACACATTTTTACATTCAAAATATTAGTATGGATGTATATAAGATAGATGCTGAATGGCATACCTGAGGCGTAGCATAAATATCCGAATTTATCTCTCGTATAACCAACGTCACAACGGCATGTATAAGCTCCATCGCTATTGGTGCACATATGGGAACATTTCGGTCGAGCCTCCTTGCATTCGTCGACATCCTCACACTTGTTGATAGTGCGGTTGTAGCGGCGAAGAGTGAGCGAGACGAGGCATACGCATGTAGGTCCGTTACGATCCGGGGTGCACTGGGTATCGTTGCCGGCGCATGTAGTGTTAGTGCACATGGTTGACCCTAAGATAACACAATCAACAATTTCACTTGACGTTTTTGTTGGCTAAGGGTCGGCTCATACCGAGGCTTGAAGACGCGCCGCGCGATGTTGGGATACGTTGCGCGGCTCATCCTCAAGCCGCTTCTCGTCGCGTCTCAGTATGAGCCGACCCTAAGAGGTTTTACAGATGCTAACACGCGGAGTTTTGGTTTCTTAATACGGGTTTGCAAAAGAATGTTTGGTTTTGACAAAAAAAACATAAACCTATTTAATTAATAAAGGATTTACATATCATTTAAATCGAAGAGAGTGATTTTATTCAATGGTTTTTAACTTTTTATATTAAATTCTTCATAATATTTATCCCTGCCATCATAGTAAGTTGATAACCATTATGGCAACACTCAAATCTCAACTAAATCTCCCATACTAAGTTGCCTTCAAAAACCCAGCTTGAGTCAAAATTATTTTGACAGACCCCACCTAGGCGTTATGTTTCTTATGATTTACTTTACAAAGGCTGTTAGTATGCCCAACTTTACTTAACTTTAACTAAAATAAAAAGTAATTGTGGTTCAACTAAATAAAGTAGTAAGAATACGATCGCACACAAAACCTACGCTCAAGTATATGGGAACTCACTGCAGGAATGGTTAAAATATATAAACTAACAATTTTTGCAGAACGATCCTTCATCGCTTCCGTCCCTGCAGTCAACCAAACCGTCGCACATCATTCGCTTGGGGAGACAGTACGACGAGTCAAGACATTGGTATTTACGTTCGCCTAAGCTGGGAAACTCTTCGCAGGATTGCCCGTCATTCACCGTGTGAGGGAGAAATGTGTACACTGTGGAAAATATTGAAAAACTTATTTTATTAGCATAATGTAGGGTAGGATTAAAAACCTATTATCAGACACGCTCACAGCTCATTTTGCCTTACATTTTTAATAATAGGGTAAAACTGTACAATTATTGTGGTCCTTTGATTCTTAGGCATTAAAGATTTGATTTCACTACAAACATTTTTTGTTTTAATACCACTAACGTGGCAAGCAAGCTTACGGTCCGCCTAATGGTAAGCGGTCACCGTAGCCTATGGACGTTTGCAACACCAGGGGTATCACTCGCGTGTTGCCGACCCTTCAGAAATCTTATAACTTCTTTCTTGAAGAGTCCCATACTGTAGTCCTTAGAGAAAACCTTGGTAAGAAGCTCATTCCACAACCCACGCGTTCGCAGGAGGAAGTTTCCCTGAAACCGCACTGTACGCGACCATTTCGGTTCTAAAGTGTGAGAATGAATTCCCTGCCTATGGCGAGCGGTGCGATGGTAGAAAGTAGCCTTGGGCATCATTTCGATCAATTCCTCAGAACACATCCCATTGTACAAGCGGTAGAACACACACAGGGAGGCAAAGTCTCTCCTCAGCCTTAAGGGCTCGATATCGCAAGTGAGTTTAGAATCGTCGACAATTCTCACAGCCCGTCGTTGAACCGAGTATGCAAAGCACTCCAAGTTTGTGGTAAATAAAAAATGTGCGTGACTGTACTCATGCGCGGCTATTTACACTATTTTCACTTGTGCCTCGGCTTTCGTGCCGCGACCTCATACTGGCGATGTGGTAGTGGGCGGTAGCGGTGTTTCGGCGGGCCGGCAACCTCCTGTATACACAGCCTAGAGGCACAGTGGCGGCGCGGTGACAGCCTCGACAGCCTGAGCCGTAAGAGTTTATTTTTACCATGAAAGTGAAGAACTGAACTAAAATAACTTACTGCAGCTCTTCTGAATATCTTCATCGCTTTTGTCTTCGCAATCGTACTTCCCGTCGCACATCCACATTTCAGATATGCATTTCTTACCGTCGTGACACATGAATCCTTTGCAAGTACCCTACAAATATAATAGTGCAAAATGATAGCTATAAACTAATACATAAATTCACCTCTTATATTTTTTCCATCTTATTACTTCTGGCTGTTTAATTTTATGCTGAAAAGTAATTCCAGCTTAGATAACTCTGTAGCTCCACATAAACATACATATTTTGTGCTGGAGATGTTAAGTAACAATTTAAAAACGTAAAAAGTCGGACTCGCGCACGAAGGGTTCCATACCACTGTCTTTAAAAACAGCAAAAAAAAAACACGTTTGTTGTATGGGATCTCCCCTAAAATATTTGTTTTATATTAATTTAATTATTTATTTTTAAAGTGAATATTAATCCTAATATTTTTATATATTTGCCGTTATCAAAATCGAGCAAAAACGAGCAAAAAAAAATCAAGTTTTTTGTATGGATGCCCCCTTAAATATTTATTTCATTCTGTTTTTTAGCATTTTTTGTAATAGTTGCAACAGATATACATCTTCTGTGAAAATTTCAACTGTGTAACTATCACGGTTTATGAGATACGGCCTGGTGACAGACGTGCGGACGGACGGACGGACGGACAGCGGAGTCTTAGTAATAGAATTACCCTTTGGGTATGGAACCCTGAAAAAGCAAAAAACAAAATTTACTAATACTGACTGACTATTATTTAGGTATGATAACTTAAAATCCATACTTACATTGTAGATCTTACTGGGTAAAACCTCACAAATCTCATCACTACCATCATCACAGTCAGTCTCGTTGTTGCATAGCCACGTGGTTGGGATGCATTTCTTGTGATCCTTACAAAGGAACTGATGTGTCGCATTGCATTGCAGTTCATCAGCATGATGATCAGCTGTAAAACAGTAGTAGATTAGTTAACGCCATCTGCAGTTTTGAAAAAGTACTATGAACTATGAAGATCAAGATCCATATACCACAGTGTACAAACATAGTATGTCTGTGTTAAAAGTTCATAGAGTAAAGTAAAGATGTCACTGGTCTTATATAACTACTCTTGAGTTTAACATTCTTTACTTAAAACCATTTTTTGTACTGCTTAACGGTTTTCGAAAAACGAAAAATAACACTTAAAATTAGAACAACGCTTTTATTTGGCTTCATCCTGAAAATACTTAACCTATGGATTGAAATCTACGTTATAAGAACATTAGAAACAAACAAGATTACTTTAATTACACTAGTAATGACATCATGTAGAAGATCATTTTTTGAACTTCTGACACCATCATCTGGTCCCAACCAAGCTTAAACTTGTACTATGGGTACCATGAAATAGATACAAATGTTTATAAATAGGTATACCCTTTTCATGTAAATACAAACATAGAACATACCCAGATTCAAGACAAACACAAATGTTTATTATATAAATGTTTGTCCTGTGCAAGAATAGAACTTGAGTAGGCAGCCACACTACCAAATGAGCCACGAAGGAGACAAATACGAGATATGGTGTATTTACAAATATGAGTATGATCATCACAATGTTTCTATAAGCTACTCACTAATATATGCTATTCTGGTAAGCCAAGAACTCCTGACAGTATTTGGGAAGTTTTCTGTTATTTTTTACAGAGGTCTGTAAAGCTAAGGTCACCCGTATACAGGCAACTTGAACAGTTAGTAGTTGGATGCTGACTATGGATTACGGAGATATAGCCCATAGAACAACTGTCATCCGAAGTAAAGATCCTGATGAGATTTATCGCTTCCATGAAGAAACAACTAGTCTACTATTAATAATTTTCGAAGATATAGCCTTTTCTAATTTGACAGCTGTCATGCGCAGTAGAGATTGTGATGAGATCTATCAATTCTTTAAAAAAACTAATAGTCTACTATTAATAATCAAGAAATATAATATAAAGAGTATAATATGAAAGAGTAACGCTCAATTTCACTACCCATATTTTTTTCATAGCGTTATATCGATTCTTAAGGAGTAAACTCCAAAAGAAGAATTGCTCTTGATTAAAATAATATGTGTGATTTGAGAATTTTTAACCATATCTTATTTAAAGAAGCCGTGTGGAGTGTGTACAATACCTACAAGGTCTTTTCAGAAAAATTTACCAGCATTCAGTTGTTTCTTCGAGAAAATTGTGTGATTTCGTTGTTTGATCAATAACAGCAAATAACAGCAAATTAATGTTTCAACAATAAAAATATTTTTCCACATTTATTATACACAGTTATACACAGTTAGTCACAAATATATTCGTCAACTGCTTCAAGCTGCCCATATACGGCTGACCTAATTTATGAGGTAAATACTTACGACAGAAATTTTCATCTGATCCATCGCCACAATCAGGTTGACCATCACAATACTGACTCATCAGTATACAACTCTCATCCATACATTGGAACTTGTCTTCTCCAAGGCAATTGGCTTCATACACCTGAATTTCGTCTACAAACTGTCCCGAGCATATCAAGAGGCATGATGTGATGAAGGCTAAAGTTTCTTGGGTTACCATTCTGTTCAGTTAATAAAATAAAGTTCCAGTTTCAAGACATATAATAGTAAAACAAGAAATCCTAATGTGATCATACAGTCTAACCATGCATCTGTCTGTAACAGGCTGTCACATGCCATAAATTAAGGAACAATGATATTGTATATCAGGATTAGTGTACCTACATTGGAACAGGTAATTTCTATTATTTCCACACTTACATTACACTTTCATTTAAAGTCAAAACATTATTTACTCTAACTGTTAATAAAATGGGAGGTACATTAGTTTGCAAAAGTCTATTCATATTTTAAAGATTAAAATCGCCTGCATTCAATTCAGTGGTTCATTTATTTACTTTATCAATATAAGTAATTAAATCAAGAAAATTCTGTTCAACATTCATTTTTACCTTAGCATACATATTTACCAGAACTAGTTTACTTAAACTGTTCTCATATATAAGTACTAGAAGATAGAAATATTCTTTATTGCACACCAAATATAGAAAACAAGTAAATTGAAAGTACTTTATATAACATATAGTATACAAAACGGCAATCTTATTTACACTAATATTATAAAGAGGAAAGATTTGATTGTTTGTTTGTTTGTATTGAATAGGCTCAGAAACTACTGTACCGATTTGAAAATTCTTTTACCATTAAAAGCCAACATTATCCCTTATGAACATAGGCTACTTTTAACTGTAGGAAAATGCTTCATTCCTACGGGAAAACCAGTAATAGGACAACGGGTAGTAAGAATTATCCTTCCGTACTTATTTTTTTCACATAACTTCTAAATGGCTGAACTGATTGGGTTGAAATTTCATATGGGTATTTCAATAGTTTTCTGGATGATTTAAAAATACAATAGGACCTGGTAGGTGGCGCTGCTGTTGGTATATCAACTACTAAACAGCTTGACCGATTGGGTTAAAATTTTGAAGGTGTATTTCCATGGTTTCACAGACACTAATGTATTATGCCATTAAAGAGGAAAGATTTGATTGTTTTTTTTTTCTAAAATTGAGGAGTTGCTAGAAGCTAGTCCATACTAATATTATAAAGGCGAAAGTAACTCTGTCTGTCTGCCGAAAGATGTAACGCATCTTCACACTTCAACCTCTGAACTGATTTAGATGAAATTTGGCATGCTGATTGTTTGCGTCCTGGGAAGGGCTCATCCCTAAAAAAATCAAAAGTTCCCCCTAAAATAACTATAACCAAGCTTAAACGAAATATAGCTTGCTAAAACAAACCTTATTAGTATGAGTATAATTAACCCGTCACGCGTCCAAGGTCCCACAGTGGGACCTAAGCGACTTGTGTCGCGGGGGAATTTTTTCAGGACGACTTTTATCAGACTGGCTAATTGTAAGTATTCAGAAGTGAAGCCAATGGCCTGTCCTACGTTCTAGTATTTTAGGGTGGACAATATTTTGTGCGCTTAATATTTTTTATCAGAAATTGTTTTGGTAATTTGATCCGGCCGCCATTTATATTGCGCCATTTTGAGTTGAATTTTGGATTTTATTAACAGTAGCTTAGAGTTCATTTTGACCCCTGGTAATGTGCTATATATAAAAAACTATGTATTTTTTTAGTAAATAAATTTATTATTACTTATTATATTTATCATAAACTTATTCTTATTACTTTTATATATACTGTATATATTAGGGAACATACCTAAAAATAAATAAAGAGGAATAAACATAATAAAGTTAGGTGTATGTCCGTTTGTATGCGGCAAGGGCGGATAATTTCCTTAGTATGGGGACGCTTGACGGGTTAAGGAGTTGACTTAAAAGTCCCACGCCGATAACCAAATTAGGGTGGGTAGAGCAGCTGGCAAAATTTATTAATTACCAGCTATCCTATTAAAATTATAAATGCGAAAGTTAGGATGTTTGGTTCTTTGTAACTCAATCACACATCAACCGCGATATACGATATACGGACTTTTAGAACCTACTGTACATTAAGTAAGGTGTTACTCAAAGATATCTAATTACCCGAGATATCTCTAAATGATTATCATGTATGAGTTTCTATTAATAATTTTTGATTTTACTTTTGCTTACCAGACATGAAGGGTAATAAAAGTTATATACATTGTGAAAATAGTCTGAATAAAAATTACACAGGCACAAAGCAAATATATTTTCTAATACAGAATAACAGAATTTTTGAAATGAAGGTGTTAAGTCAGTTTGCCAAGCCTTGCTTACAAAAACGTGTCAAGCGGACATGTGGTGGCTGATTCTCACTTTTTATGGCTGTCAATCTGTTTTATGTTGATTGTGATTGTGAATGTATTTAGGTACTTGATCTTAGTTCAGCTATTTATATGTGGATATAATATGTCCAGCTTTTGGTACCACATGTTCGCTTTACACGTTTCGTTAGTAGTTTTAATAGCAAACAATTACTCACCTTAAAGTCTTTTGATGTAGTATGTGATTATCCAGTGGTATGGTAACCGCAGTGTGTGGTATATTTTACCATTTGTTAAAGACTGCAGTGTTTCTGTGGACTATTAAAACTATCAGCTATGACTATGGGGCTCTACGACTAACGGCGCGAATTGCAACAGGAAATGGAAAGGAAATTAAATTAAAAACCATTTTATTTTGAAGCTACCCGCAGTTTAATTTCGCTAGTGTTTAGAATCACGATTAGGAATATTCGATATACATCGATGCATCGAAATCACTCAATGTTTACAATACATCGAATTAATTCGATGTTTTGATAAGCTGTTGATACAATCGATGTATTTTGATAAAACATCGAATCGATGAGAATCAGTTAATTTCATAAAAATCCAAATATAAAAACTAAAACATGAAACTTCAGTCCCATCTACACGTTTGTTGTCTAAAGCGGCACAAATCGTCAACCAACAACGAAATAGACTGAAAGAGAAAAATTTAAATAAACTTTTGTTTTTGCATAGTCTGTCGAAAGAAAACTGATAATAAGACATTAATTCCGGAGTGTCCATAATTTTAGATGATTATTATTTCATTTGTGCCTTTTATAGTAATAATACTAAAAAAAAGATTATTTTCATACATGACTTTTAGATTTTTTTTAATAAACTACAATCGAATGGTTTGTATGAAAAACACCATTTAAGTTGTCAAAATCTCTTAATCGTTCATTTATTGGTGACATTACCCTATATAATTATAAAAACACGTTTGCATGGAGTGTCAAAGGGCTGACTATAGCTTTGTGACCTAATGTTAGAAAAAGTCCTCGATTTTTAGAAAACATCGATGTTTCTAGCCGATACATCGGAAGACATCGACAATCGATAGATTGATAAATGGTTATAATGCGTTCAATCGGTTTATTTAAGTGGCGTTTTGTTTACCGACATAATGTACATTATGCGCTTAATGTCAATAATCCAACCGAAGAGAATGAGCCAAAATTTGCACAGTATGTCGTACGGAATTTATGTCTTTTTGACTCGACAGAATAATGACATTAAGCGCATTGAAGCAGTGAACTGAACGCACCTTGACTTACACCACCACTTATCCCCTATTTTTCTACACACTTCGAGTTCCATCATCGTATGGACTGCGTAATACGTATTGTAAACCGTTACCCATCCCATCTATACCCATCTTTGAAATGCTTTACGGCAAAGGAGGCTTGTAAAGCGCTTGCAATAGTTTTTGCAAAGTTAGAATGGCACTTGAGATCTCGGGGATGAAACTGACATCCTTAGACATATACTATTATTTGTGACTGATATCCGAAAATGTTCGCATCAAGCTTTTACATGAAGATTTGCATAGAAGTTTTCAAATGAAACAGATGCTGTGCAAGCCTTAGCTTTTCTTAAAAAAGCAATAGTCTTCTTCAGCCTATAAAGTTCGATGTATTAAGTGCGGGAAACAGGATCACACGAAACCAGATTGTTACGCTACAGAATAAAGAAGTCGCTTCTACATCAAAGAGTAATGGTAAGTTTTTGCATACTTTTTCAGTTTGCAATATTTTCAATATGCCGATGATTTAGCCATCTACTTTCCTTCTAAAAATATCGATGATATTTCATTTCGCTTAAATTCTGCCATACATAACTTGTTACCTTCTCTAGAAAAAGAATCACTCCTAGTATAGTATAGTTATCAGATTAGTCCCAGAAGATGACAAGGTAAAATTTCTATGTATAATCCTAGACTCGAAATTTTCCTGGATCCCCCCATTTTAACTATGTTGCTTATAAATGTGAGAAGGGAGCCAACATACTCACGGCTCTTGCGGGCGCTTGGTGGGGCTCTCATCCTTATTGCCAAAAGCTCATATACAACGCTCTTGTCCGTAGTCACCTGGACTATGGTTCCTTCCTCATCGAACCTTGTAGTAGAACTGCTTTAGATAAGCTAAACAAAATACAGAGTAAATGCCTACGAATTATTATTGGAACTATGAAATCTTCTCCTACCAATGCCCTTCGGGTAGAATGTGTTGATCCCCCTCTACTAATATGCAGACGGTTTTTGTGTGACAGATTTCTGTTTAAAACAGGCCAAGTTACTTCCCACCCTCTTCTTGACCGCGTACGCTCCCTGGCTAATATAATGACATCATGCCCATATTGGAAAAACAAAGTTCCACCCAGGATTCTGAGAAGCTTTTGTAAAATTACCCATCTTTCAAGTCCATTAGCACAGTCTTCTCTCCTTCCCATCTTTGAAATAGACTTTGAGGCCCTGCTATTCCATCATCAAGTAAATCTTGACTTAGACATATTTAAAGGTAACCTAAACGCCAATAGTATGTTCAACTCTTGTATGGAGAGATCATTCCAGGATTACAGTTTAATATTTACTGATGCCTCCAAACTCTGTTGGTTAGCAGTCTGGATTCCAAAACTTAAAACCGTTTTGAGTTTCAGGTGCCCGCCGCAATCTTCTGTTTTCACTGGTGAAGCAATAGCTCTTTTTGAGGCCCTCACATATGTTGTTATACGTCGGCTGAAAAAATTTATTATACTGACGGATTCTAAAAGTTGCCTTTAAGCCATTTTAGCAAATCAATTTAAACAATTAACAATTCAGAATATTTTATTACAGTGCCATTCCCAGGGCTTAAACGTAGTTCTATCTTGGATACCGGGGCACAGTAGTATAATAGGTAACGAATGTGCTGACCAGTGAGCTTAAGAGGTAGTCCAGATTGGTTTACTTGATCATTTTAAAATTTTCTCATTAGATCTACAGAGCCTAGCTAAAAACAGTTGGAAACTGATTGGGAAGAACTATCAAAGTTCGTTACTATGGACAAATTCAACCTTTATCCCCAAAAAAAACTTTTTTTAAAAATTCTGTAATTGTGATATATCTGCCACTTCAACCTTATGCCGTCTCCGAATGGGTCATGTATCTTCTCCAGTATTTTTCGCCAAAATGAGAGTCAGAGACAACTCTCTCTGTGAATGTGGCATTGATGAAGGAACTGTAGACCATAAATTTTTCAGCTGCCCAAAATTTCCCCTATCCTTATATGATGTTCTTCCTTTAGAAATTCCTCGTCCTGAAATATGCAGTTCCTTTTAACCCAAGTTAATATCCTATTTATTAAATGCTTAACAAAATACATTAGAAGTTTTAACATTAGACTCTCACATTTATATTTAATTATTTATAATTATAACCCTTAACTATGTGTACACCTATTTTGTGTGTTGTCTTATGTGGTAGTGGTATATAGTTTCAGGTATTGGTCCCTATCCCAGAACTTCTCACTTAGAAGACTTTCAAATTTTTTATAAACCTTATGTGAACTGGCCATAAAAATATACACGTGCCTCCCATTCCACAGTCATTCTCAAAGTTATGTGGCTTAGTCCACAATAGAAGCCACTAAAGATAAGAACTTGAACTTGCTAGTTATAGTACACTGTACCACGTACGTAATCACTAACATTAAATATATCACATTCACTTCGTCTCCGTAACACTGTTATGACCATTCTTTTGCTAGAGCTAGCTAGAAAATGCGCTGTCTAGTTCTCCAGTTCTCTATGTCTATGCACGGCCCAGCCCCTATTTTCTCTGTTTGATTTACCAATATTAGCTTTTGTTGGCCAATTACTGTTGTAGATATATTACTTCCATATAAGATACCAATAACTACACTTGATTCTATGGTAAGTTGCTAGGCGACTACTGTTACCTATTGTAAAATGTCTTAGTGAAAAATATACAATAATATTTAATGTTGATGTGATTGTTTTCTTTCATGTAAGTTAAATAGACCACCAATTCAGCACTCTGTTACACAGGGCAAGATTTTGCGGTTAAATTTGCTTTCGTGCTGTTTCTTACACAATCTATTTGCTATCCTGCCTTCAGTGTGACACGATTGCCAAATTTGCGAGAAATTGCAATCTAAAAAAACACGCCCATAGCATTTATTATAATTTCAAGTTTTACACCACTGATTATTTTAATCGATTAACGTGTTAAAAACTGAGTTCCAAATCACGCCGAGTAATTATCGCACGGTAACGTTGAAAAAGCAATCCGTTCTGGAACAAGTGTTTGACAGTTAATTTTTACACTGACAGGAGTGAATTTTAACCTTTTCTATGGCAGTGTAAAGAATTCAACTTAGGGTGCGTTCCAAATCGCAACGAGGAAGTTAAAAAAGTGGTTTTGGGACGCCCGGGGTAGAGTAATTTTCCAACTGTCAAGTTGAATTCTTTACACTGCCATAGAAAAGGTTGAAAATCATTCCTGTCAGTGTGAAAATGAACTGTCAAACGCTCGTTCCAGAACGGGTTGATTTTTCAACTTTACCGGGCGATAATTACTCGACATGATTTGGAACAGAGCCTTAACAGTTGAAAAATTACCCTACCCGATGCGTCCCAAAACCACTTTTTTAACTTCCTCGTTGCGATTTGGAACGCACCATAGTTTCCAAAATATTTGCTCTCTGTCGTGTGATAATTGCATGCATGGCAAAGTTTTATTTAAGGGGTTCCGCAAAGGTGCTGTTGATAAAATTTGCTGTATGTTATAATTTACCATGAATTTACTCCTTAACTTTTTAAAAGGTTTTGGTTGTCATACTTTATACCGTTGACAATGAAAACAGTTAACCTGCGAGTTAGTTCTTAAATGTTTTGGAATTATTAAAAAGTTTTGACAGGTTCAGAGTCCAAAACTTTTTGCTATTCTTACAAGTTCTTATTACGTTAATTTGTGTTTTTATCATTTTAATCCCTTAGAAGTAGACCGGAGAGAACAAGCTATGATGGCATCACAAGTTGCTAAAACCATTATCAAGGCGTCCCATATCAATTCGTCAGTAAAGTTTGGTTAGTTTGTGTTTCATTTTAAACTTTCTATAGTATAGATAATTAACATCTCATCTTGTATAACAAACCTTCAGCTACTTTAACACCTCCTAAAATTTGAAGACCATCTTCAAAGGTATTGTTTAGTTTGGATAGATTTGTTTTGTTTTGTAAACTTTGAACCTTGCAAAAAGTACACCGAAAGAGAGAAACTAAAGCTAAACTTAGTAAACGGTTTGGTTGGGGAATTATTCATATAGCACCAACTGATATAAGTGCAAATCAACTCTGGCTGTAGATAGGTAGCAAAGCACATTCAACTCCCATCCTCCATAGGGTCTGAATGCGACTTCCCTTTACATCGAAATATGATCACCATAAAACATTTGATCCATAGTTAAAATTTTATGCTTTTAACCCAAAGTGCCGAAAATTGAGCGAGGCACTTTAACTATTAAGAGTAACTTCATACAACTTTTCGGATAAACAGCTTGAAGGTTGACTTAATCCATAGCAAATTTACAGATATCAACCATGCCCAGTTGAGACTATAAACAGCAAAAAGCTGTTATTTTTATGGAATATTGCATGAGCTGTTTGAAGATTAATTACTCAATTCATCTGTTAAACTCAGTATGTTTTGTTTTGATCCCTTACCCAACCTCCAATTTCGGATTTCCATCTGGATATGAGAGGATAATACTGGTTTGATTAAAATTACTTTAAAAGGCCAGGTTGCGGTAAAGTAAATGTTTACCACATTTTACATTTTACACTGTGCTGATTGAATTAATACCTGTGTATGCTATGTGATACAAATTAATAATAAAACAAAAGACAAGTTGCCTTTTAATAATGCTGATTGAAACTTTTTTGTGTGATTCACTGTGTACTTAGTTACTGATATACAGCTCAGTGGCACAGTCCCACTAAAATAACTTTTCTATTGGTATTCCTTGTTGAAATCAAAACTATTCTGTTTATTTCTAAATAAGCTTTATATGTATCCAAAATTGTAATATGATTGCCGATTGTTCATAATACATTATAAAACTTTACCCCCTTATGGCCTGTTTAACGTCAACAGCTACCAGGACTAATGGTTTAACATATCCTCCTAAGTTTAGAAAAGAAAAATTGGGAAATTGTGTTACCAGTTGCATAATTCCAGTTGCTTTTTTCAATAATCCTTATTCTTTAGTATTCACCTTAAACATAGACTAGCCTAGTTTACCAGTGAATATAGAACTGACTTTTAAAAACTTTATTTTGCATGTGTCAATATTTCCTACTACTTTTTAGATACTGCAAGGCGAGCATTAAGTGTTGGACCTGCTCTACTACAGAAGAAGACCCTCCCAGACCGCACTGGCAAAAATGTGGTGCTTGTGGATGGAGTCAGAACACCATTTCTGCTATCCTTTACAGATTATGCAAAGATGATGCCTCATGAGCTTGCAAGACATGCCTTGTTGTAAGTCATAATAACTTCTACACTTTGAGATACTGTACACAGTAAGGTACATAGAGGATTACTAACATATTAAAAAAAAATCAAAACAAAATATTAATCATAATAGGAATGAATGTCTGCATTGTTCATTGTTTATTCACAACCGGACATTGCTAGGCATTGCTCATGCTAGTTTTGGGATTTTTATTTTGACGGTTGTTTGTTAAAAAGTTTTTTTTTTTTCTTTTCAGTGAGGAATTGCTTCTTTTTTCTTGTACACTAAAAACATTCATACTCGTAACAAAGTTTTATACAATCATCAACATAAAAGGTGTTTCACCGGTTCCAAATTAACATTATTTTTTTTCTCCAAAAGTTTTAGTTTTAAATTCACTATAATGATATGGGACCACCTGGAAAGTATAACCTTTTAAATAAAAAAAGAATTTCTCGAATCGGTCCAGGTGTCTTCCAGAAATCAGATAACATACATAAAAAAAATCCCACAAATTGAGAACCTCCTCCTTTTTTTGAAGTCGGTTAAAAATAAAATAGGAATGTGTCCTAAGTGCCTTAAAAAAAATCTTTTCAAAAATTGTTTCTCATAGATACTTTCATTGGGATAAAAAGGTATCCTATGTCCTTCTAAATCCTTCCTTTGCCTAAAATCAGGTCACCCTTCAATGTAAAGGAATGCTGTCACTAGTAGTTAAATCCATTCCATAAGTGTTCCCAACCAGCGTTTCCTGCACCAAAATCAGTTCACTCCATTATTCCTTTAATATATCCTATGTTCTTGTCCATGTCTTGAACCATAATTTAGGTTTAAATCAATTTATGCTCTGTTGCAACGTTAAGAATACAAGCAAACAGACTGTCATATTCATATTTTAGTAAGGATATACATTTTGTTGCAACATTTTAAAATCTAATTGTGTACAAGGTTTGATAGTAGAACTTCCCTAATACTTCAGTATAACATTGGCAATGTGTTAGAGAATTATTAATAATATTGATACTCATAGTATTGATACACGGAATGTACAGATTAAGATATAAGACATACTACTTACATACATATGGTTTTATCAAACTAAAAACCATTTATATAAATGCAAAACTATAATAGCCTAAAAAGTACATCTTACAACAAATGATTCTATGGTTTTTTTTGTGTCTGTTTTTCTGGACCAAGGCTAAATCAATTTTGGAGATGAGCCATAATTTAGATAGCATGCCAGCTGGCGGGGTAGTGAATAAAATTTGTTGAACTTCAATTGTATTTTAACGTTCCTAACCTTCCTCCTATACATACTATATTACCCATTTCTGTGTTCCTTAAGTATTTGGCGTGTGGTGGCCAATGGTGATTAATGCGGTGAAGATAGGTTGGCAAGGGTGCAGGAATAAAGTTATAGTACATCGGTATTGAAAATGTAAATTCAGTAACAAGTTGAATTTGAAATAAGTACAGAATCTCTAGGCGAGCGGGCACTAGTATCGAGAACGGTCGCGCGGCGGTAACTAGCGAGTACACGTATAAAGGGTGAAAGGAACATCGTGACGAAAACTGAAATCATAGGTTTAGTACATGATTTTACGTCGGTCTTTTCATGATTTTTATGTATTTTTTTGGCGTTTTTTTAACTGATAATGACCATTTTAAATAAAAAAGTAATAAAAAACAATAAGTTACAACACTACAAGAATATTTTGAGGGATGTGAAAGCCACTGCAAAACTTATGAAATGTTGGGTATAACTTGTGGCAGGAAAGCAAGTGTTTAAGAGGCAAACATTATGAATCTATTCAACCATATGTGCCCATGAAACCTCTGTTTTCTAAATTTCGTAATGGCAATAAAAAGTTTACGACTATAGTTATTCCCTTGCGAACAGGTCACTGTTGTTCCCCATTGTTCTTGTTTAAAAAATAAAATCCGTAAAAACCCCACCCCTGATAACAATGCGGAAAGGAGGAAGGTTCCATAGATAATAGGAGCTAGCTACTATTCTGGTTAAAAATTAAAAAAATTAAAAGCATGTATGAACAATGTCACCCAAACACTTACACTTTAAGCACACTACTGTAACAGTATCGATAAATGGTACTAAAATATAGTGTTAAAATCTGATACCAGAGGTAGTCAAAAGAGGTAGGGCTTTTGAAGAGAGGTAGGGCGCTGCAAGTACTCGCTCAAATAAGCTGCCCGAACAAATAAAGCAGGGCATAGCGAGTACTTGCTCGAATGAGCGGCCCGAATTGGGGAAGTACCTCCATTGGGGAAGTACCTCCACTTTACAGAAAACCGCGGCCACAATAACACTAACATTGAGTAGTGTTGTGTTCCTGGCGGTGAGTAAGGTTGCCAGAGCTCTGTTTGAGGATTAGCTGCGCGGATAGCGGAGGACCGGCGTGCTGGTTCGGCGGTCAGGGAGACCTGATGAAACGGCTGACCGCTTGCCGCCCGCAGGTTGAACGGGTTCCCGAACCCAGGGATCACTTAGTCTCCGCCCTTGGAGGCTGATCCGCCAGCCTGTGTAAAGTCTCTGAAGTGGTAGTCGTGCCGGAGAAGGAGACCGGAGTGGACCCGGATGCTACAGCAGAGGGGGATCAGGGGCCCTTCCGCCCGCCGTGCCAGCAACCGTATCATCTGTGTTGAGCTTCGGCAGTCTTAGTACCGCAACTTTTTGTCTTCTAAGCTGTCTGTGCAGTGAATACTCATCCCTAGTCTAAGTAACTTTATGTAAAATGGCCAGAAATAGAAAAAGAAAAAGAGTTTTTACAGCGTCTACTCCATCCACATACAATGTGGATTTTTGCAATATTAGGGGTATTCACGCAAATCTTAACGCAGTCCACCATCACCTTGAGACTGCACAGCCGACCATTCTCTTTCTAACGGAGACGCAGATATTCTGCCCGGCCGACACATCATACCTTCATTATCCCGGCTACAAACTCGAGCACAATTTTCTGAGTCATGCCGGTGTATGTATGTTCGTCCGGGAGGATATCTGCTGTCGCCGCCTTCATAGCCTTGAAGACAAGGACCTGTCGATATTGTGGAAGCGCGTAGATTACGGCAACCACACTCGTATCTATGCGTGCCTATACAGGTCTCATAGCGGTCACACGGACGTAACTCGACTCTTCACGCACCTGAGTTTGATGACTAAGAAAGTTCTAGAGCAATATCCCACAACAGAACTAGTTATTTTGGGAGATTTTAACACCCACCATCGTTAGTGACTCAGTTCTCGAACCAATTACTGTGCAGGGATATCTGCTCATGAATTTGCTCCGACCTATGGATTCTCTCAGCTGGTACTTTCTACAAGGAGAATATCAGATATAGAGGACCATACGAGCTGCTTACTGGACCTTCTGCTGACTACACGTCCGGACGGATACTCCGTCTCAGTGGATGCGCCTCTTGGCTCCTCGGACCACTGTCTCGTTCGGACTCAAATGTCATGCACACAACCCGATCCTTCTGGGCCAACTAATTGGCGTCGTGTGTGGCACTATAAGTCGGCAGACTGGGATTTTTTGCATCGTACCCATGGAGGCAGCTCTGCTTTAGCTCAGATGATCCTGAAGTGCGCAGCCGCAGTCACTGAGACAATCCTCACTGGTATGGAATGTTTCATTCCTAACCTGCGAGTAGCTGCCGGCGTCAAAAAACGACCGTTGTTTAATAGGTCTTGCAGAGAAGCTAAAATTCTTAAGCAAACTGCGTTTGAGGATTGGACCACGGCTCGTAATAATAAGGATCCGAATATTTCTGAGTTAAAACGCAAATTAAATGCTGCCTCGAGGTTCAGTAAGAAAGCAACTGCCAGAGCAAAATTCCAATTCATCGGCAAAATATGTGAACGACTTGTGAGCTATCCTTCTAGGAGTCGTGCTTTCTGTTCCCTTGCTAAAGCTGCCGAGGGGAACTTCTGCCAGTCGTCGTTACCACCACTGCGAAAGACCGATGGTGACTTGGCCCATAGTGCAAAAGAGAAAGTCGATCTATTGGGCAGTCTCTTTGCCTCGAACTCGAATATGAACGACGAAGGCGCTGTACCACCTACTATACCGTGGTGCGGTAAGACAATGCCGGAAATCTCTGTAACACAGCGAGAGGTCCGGCGGGCGTTGCTTTCCCTAGACGTTCATATTTCGAGTGGGCTAGACGGTATACCAACAGTGATGCTTAAGCAGTGTGCTCCTGAGTTATGTCCTGTACTCACGCGCCTCTTTGCGCTTTCCTACCATACTAGGCAATATCCGTTTTCATGGAAGACTGCAAATATGCACCCGGTGCCCAAAAAGGGCGATAGATCAGATCCATCGAATTACAGGCCTATCGCTATTATCTCTCTCCTCTCCAAGGTGATGGTGCGTGTGATCAACACACAGCTTTATAGATACCTAGAAGTACACTACCTGGTCAGTGACCGTCAATATGGATTTCACCACGGTCGCTCGACTGGTGACCTTCTTGTGTATCTCACACACCGATGGGCACTAGCCATTGAGAGTCAGGGGGAGGCATTGGCATGAAGCCTATACATAGCGAAGGCGTTCGATTGGATCTGGCACCGGGTTCTTCTATCGAAGTTGCCATCTTACGGAGTGTCCGAGGGTTTGTGCTAATGGGTGGCTAACTTTTTGTCCGGCAGACGCATACGAGCCGTAGTTGACGGTAGTTGCTCTGATAGCATGGACATTAATGCTGGTGTCCCGCAAGGCTCTGTGCTGTCTCCTACGCTGTTTCTACTGCACATCAATATGTTGGACATCAACAACATACATTGCTATGCAGATGACAGTACTTGAGACGCCTATTACACGGGCCGTGCAAGCATCCCTCGTTCCGTTTTGGAGGAGAAACGTGAAGAACTTGTGTCTCAAATCGAGATCAGTCTGTCCAAGGTCTCTGACTGGGGACGGGAAAACTTGGTCCGATTCAACCCTTCAAAGACACAAATCTGCGCGTTCACCGCTAAGAAAACCCCATTCACTGTGGTCCTACAATTCCAGAACACTCCTTGGTGTTGACATCTCCAGCGATGTTCAGTTCCGAGATCACTTGCTAGACAAGGTAAAGCTGGCGTCCAAAAAACTTGGTGTACTCAACAGAGCGAAGCAGTACTTCACGTCGGGGCAAAGGTTGCTGCTTTACAAGTCACAAGTCCGGCCCATATGGAGTACTGCTGCCATCTCTGGGCGGGTGCACCCGGATACCAGCTTGGTCCTTTTGACTCGGTTCAACGACGGGCTGTGAGAATTATCGACGATCCCAAACTAACTTCCGGTATCGAGCCCTTAAGTCTGAGGAGAGACTTTGCCTCCCTGTGTGTGTTCTACCGCTTGTACAATGGGTTGTGTTCTGAGGAATTGTTCGAAATGATGCCCACGGCTACTTTCTACCATCGCACCGCTCGCCATCGGCAGGGAATTCATTCTCACACTTTAGAACCGAAATGGTCGCGTACAGTGCGGTTTCAGAGAAACTTCCTCCCGCGAACGCTTAGGTTGTGAAATGAGCTCCCTGCCAAGGTTTTCTGCAAGGACTACAGTATGGAGTTCTTCAAGAAAGAAGTTATTAGATTTCTGAAGGGCCGGTAACGCGCGAGTGATGCCCTTGGTGTTGCAACCGTCCATAGGCTACGGTGACCGTTTACCATCAGGCGGACCGTATGCTTGTTTGCCACCTTAGTGCTATAAAAAAAAAAAAAAAAAAAGACAACTGCATTGCCTAAGGAATCAAAGATATATTAAAGTTATCTGTTATGATACTTATTTAATTAAGGGGCCAACTATGTTGTTTTAAATTTATTTGGCTCTCTTAACCTCGGGATACAGGGATGCTATAAGTTTAATATTACACATAAAAAAAACTGGTTGCCTGTAAAGTCGGTATACGGGCGAAAGTTTTACGTGACAATGATTTTATGTCTGTCTCTCTCGCTCTTAGGCGGGCGCGTGCCTCTCACTCGCTCTCATTGTGAGCGCATAACGTGAGCGGAGCGTAACGCAGTTTCTTGAAGTGTCACCCGGTAAACCAATTTATAAGACGTTGTCACGTCAAAAAACTTAATACTTTAATTTTGTTTTGATAATTTTTAGGGTTCCATACCCAGAAGGTAATTAGCGGAATCCCTATTACTAAGACTTCGCTGTCCGTCTGTCACCAGGCTATATCTCATGAACCGTGATAGTAAGACAGTTAAAATTTTTACAGAAGAAGTGTTTCTGTTGTCGTTATAACAACAAATACTAAAAAACCGAATAAAATAAATATTTAAGGGGGCTCCCGCACAACAAACGTGAATTTTTTGCTCGATATTGATTACGGCAACAGGTAGACACTTAAAATATTCACAGAATATTTAGTTATATAGTCACTTCAAGATAAATAATTAAATATTAAATATAAAACAAATATTTGAGGCACCATACAACAAACGCGACTTTTTTGCCGTTTTTATAGATAATTATACGGAACCCTTCGTGCGCGAGTCCGACTCGCACTTGGTTTTGTTTTTTAAGATCTTGTTTTAATCACTTTTTTCGTGAGATCTTTAAGAGAAAAACGAATTCTGCAATGTTTTTAAAAACAATTGATACCCATTAACGATATCTCAATATTCAAATCAGTTTTTTTAATAACTTTTGTAGGATATATACATTGAGATGACTATACTAAATAATACCAAAAAATATTTTGATCACAGAGGTCTTCTGCAAAGGACTGGAGTATCAAAGGATGTAATAGACTACATAGTATATGGGACTGTGATCCAAGAAGTAAAGACCTCCAATATTGGCAGAGAGGCTGCATTAGCTGCTGGGTTTAGTGAGCACACACCATCTCATACAGTCACAATGGCCTGCATATCCTCCAACCAGGCTATCACTACTGGTAAGATGTTATTATGCTTAAAATATTTAATGACTTAAAAAGCTACAGTGTGGGCCTAAAATTCTGAAGTGTTGCTTACATTTAATATTCTTATTAAGAGCTTAAATGTAAATGTTGAAGCTATGTTCTGAACTTATTGCATAGTGTATAGAATATCATCATCATATCAGCCCATTGACGTCCACTGCCGGACATAGGCCTCACCTAACTTTCTCTACAGTGTGCTACTCTGTGCCGCCTGTAACCAACGGCTCCCCGCTACCTTAACAAGGTCATCTGTCCATCTAGCGGGGGGCTGTCCCACGCTGCGCTTTCCGGTTCGTGGTCGCCACTCGAGAACCTTCTTTCCCCATCGGCCATCGGTTCTTCGAGCTATGTGCCCTGCCCATTGCCACTTCAGCTTTGCGATTCGGTGAGCTATGTCAGCGACTTTAGTTCTCCTTCGGATTTCCTCATTCCTGATTTTATCACGTAGGGAAACTCCGAGCATAGCTCTTTCCATCGCCCGCTGAGCGACCTTGAGCTTTCGTATAAGGCCTATAGTTAGCGGCCACGTCTCAGTGCTGTAAGTCATCACTGGCAACACACACTGGTTGAAGACTTTTGTCTTCAAGCACTGGGGTATTAAGGTACGCAGTTTTCCGAACGTTGCCCAACCGACTTGGATTCGGCGATTAACCTCTTTCTCGAAATTGGACCTACCTTATCGAACAGTTTGTCCCAGGTATACGTATTCGTCAACACCTTCGAGCGTAGAGTTCCAAACAGTTATTCGCGTGGGTGCTACATGTCCATTCGACATGATTTTCGTCTTGTCCATGTTCATCTTGAGGCCCACTCGTTGGGAAGCTCTACTGAGGCTTTCGAGCATTGTGCTAAGGTCCTCCATCGATTCTGCCATGACCACAATATCGTCGGAAAACCGAAGGTGGGTAATGTACTCGCCATTAACATTGATGCCAAAACCGTCCCAGTCCAGAAGCTTAAAGACATCTTCCAACGCATTTGTGAACAGTTTCGGAGATATGACATCTACCTGTCTCACACCTCTCTGCAGTTGGATCGGTTTCGAGTTCTGATCCTGGAGACGGACTGACATGGTGGCGTTATCGTACAAGCATTATAGGACCTCGATATACCGATGATCAATACTGCATCTCTGTAGAGCCTGTAGCACTGCTCATGTTTTAACCGAAACCTTCGGCTTTCCCATAGTCCACAAACGCTAAGCAAAGGGGCCGATTATACTCTTCCGACTTATGTATAAGGGGCCATTCATTTATTACGTAAGACGATTTTCGCTAGTTTTTGACCCCCTGCCCCCTGTTATAAGAAAAAATAAGAATAGGCCCCTGTTTAATATTTATTACGTAAGAATCTAAAGGAAAAAATGAATACACGTTTGGTTTGTTTTGATGTTTATATTTCAAAGTAACAATTTTTAGAAATGTTTATTTGTACTTACAAAGGAACTAATAATTTTTATTTTCTGGTAGTAATAAACTTTGGTTTTATCATTCATTTTTACCTACATAAAATTTCAGTCAAGGGGCTCAAAACCCACTCGGAAAGTGGATCTGCCACTGGAACATCTCCAGTAATAGATATCGCTTCTAGTTCGTTATGCAGGATTGTGACGTCGTCGACGTTCACCTATTCCACATCAACCCTGATGCGGCACAAAACTTCTTTGCCTCGCCTTTAATATAAGCTCTTTCTTTTTCAATATTTGAAACGGCCATGAACGTTGTTTTGTGAAATTGCGCTGCCTTTTTCGACGCAAAGTATGTAGAGCATACTAAACAAATTCTTTCTATGAGCGCATCTTGTATTGATGGACAGTAAAAATTGTAAGGGACACAGGGGTCGTCTTGAATGGTGCCTCAACCTCCATGTTCAATAATTGTCGCACAAAGTATAATTTTTTTCAAAGTATAATTTTAACTGCGCATTTTTGTGATCTTACGTAAGAACTATCGAGACTCCCTCTCACGCCCTTGTAAGAAAAAAAAGTCATGGTCAACCTCCCTCCCCCCCTAAATCGCCTTACGTAATAAATGAATGGCCCCTAATCTGCCGCAGCGTATGTATGTGGTCTACGGTACTATAGCTTCTTCGGAAACCTGCTTGTTCGGGAGGCTGCAAGGTTCGTAATTACTCTTGTAAACAGCTTATAAACATGGTTCAGAAGTGTGATGGGTCTGTAATTCTTAAGAAGCGTATTGTCACCTTTTTTGAAGAAAAGCACCACCATGCCTCTGTGATATGCTTGTGGTAAAGTACCTTCGAGTATGACGGTGTTAAAGAGCTTCTGAAGGACTTTTAGTACCGGTTTTTCACCCGCTTTCAGAAAATCAGTCGTAACTCTATCATCACCCGGTGCCTTATTGTTTTTAAGCTGTTTGAGAGCCATACTAATCTCGTACAAGCTGACATCCGTGATGTCCTCGGTATAGTGTCGATTCAGTCTAGATCTAGGGTCTTCTGGACTGCCAACTGGTTTCGATGTCGACGTGTATAACTGTCCGTAGAATTTCTCGATCTCCGAGACTTCTGGTCCAGACGAAACAATGCTGCCGTCGTCCGCCTTTAGCCTTGCCAGACGACTTCGTCCAATAGCCAGATCTTTCGCGAACACTTTAAAACCTTTGTTCCGTTCTATTGCCTCCTCAATACGCAATGTATTAAAGTGGCGTTTGTCGCGTGAAAGTGATTTTCAGATCTGTCTATTAAGCCGCCGATATGACAATGCATCATCCGAAGACTGCAGCCTAAGGTTTCGTCTCTCGTCCATAAGTCTTAGAGTCTGGTCCGAGAGTCTTTTTGTTCTATTTGTACGGTGGGTTTCAAAGAACTTGGACCCAACCGTATGGACAGTTTCCACAAACATGTCGTTGGTATCGTCCACTGATGTGTTGTCCTTTAAGCATTCAAAGCAATTTTTGAGTAGGAGCTGAAAGTTTTCTGGGTTTAAGATTTGGATGGTTGTGGAGCCGGAGCGCGGACTTTATTAGTCGTGACCTCTCAAGCCTTATGTTGAGGTTCAATGTGCCTCTTACCATATGGTGATCGCTTCCGGTTTTGACCGTGTGGATCACAGAGACATCATTGAACACTTTCTTTTTCGTCGACATGATAAAGTCAATCTCATTCTTCGTGCAGCCATCCGGACTCATCCAGGTCCACTTTCTGTGGGGGCGCTTCTTGAAAAAAGAATTCATCATAAAGAGGCCTTCCTTTTCCATGAAGTCGGCCAGCATCTGCCCTCTGGAGTTCCGTTGTCCATATCCAAATTGCCCCACTCCCAGCTCATTATCACTTCGTTTGCCTAGTTTCGCGTTGAAGTCCCCCATCACGACGTTATTGCGTGTTTTGGAGGAGTGTATGGCTTTAGAAATGTCCTCATACATCTCCTCCACTACGTCGTCTGGGTGTGTCGAAGTCGGCGCGTAAACTTGTATGACCTTCAGCGAATATCGTTTTGATATTCTGAGTATCAGGTACGCTACCTTGGTCGACACACTGTCAAGTTTGATGATATTGTTGACGAGGGGCTCTCGTGCGATAAACCCGACACCACCTTGGGATAGCTGCCCCCCCCCCGGTAGTACAGCAAGTTACCTGAGTTCAGCACTATCCTGTCTTCGGACCTCCGATAGCCCTATAACGTCCCAGCGTAACTTGCTTGTAGCTTCTTCCAGTTCTACTATTTTCTCGTCGGCCCTCAGCGTACGTGCGTTGTATGTTGCCGGGTCGGTGTTGGTAGCCGGATCTCTGCCGGGGATTCTTCGCACCCCTGGCCCCGCCGTTACCAAGGCCGTTACCAAGGCCACTACCATAGCCTGGACGAGCAGGGCTGCCGGGGACTAGGAGCTGTTTGTTTTAGGTGCCGTTTATTTTGGTGGGTTTGCCATATTCGCCACGCCTGGCAAGCGGATTGGCGAGCGCAGAAGTGTTATGCTGCCCGATATCCCCTATCGGAAATTAGAAGGGAACAAGGAGTAGGGTTTGGATGTGATGATTTTTTAATGGAAATTGTTTCATGAGTGGGATACATCGAAAGGGGGGGGCGATACTACTGTTCGTACTGTACTGAAATGGGGAGAATTAGTAGTAGCTCGGGAGGCGTACCCGTGTATTCGGAAATGAATACCCCTGACACAATATAGTTATGACTTATACTAAGAATTTTGTCTCACCTTTGCAAACAGAAATGCCTTTAATCAATCACTACACACATGTCCGATAAAAAAGGTAAGAGACTGAAATCACTAATCAGTCTGGTAAAACCTTAGACTTCGAGTTCGTTAGCCTAAGGCTATGTACTGCATAGCCTCGTATTTTTAGGCGATTTTTGAGAAAAAGACAATGACAATGCTCGGCAAGTACTTGTCTCTTTTCTGTAAAATAAAAATAAAGCGTTAGAAAGACACAACTACTCGCCGCGGATTTACTGCGTCTCTGTCCCACTTTTGCAACCGTTTTAACTTCATAACTAACTAAAGAATGCGCTGTCCAGAGTCTAAGTCTAAGTAAAACAAGCAAACAATTTTGCTATCATTCAATAACAGTAAAAGAAGTAGGTTATAATTAATTTTTATTTCACAAAGGTGTGGGTATGATAGCGGCAGGCGCCTATGACGTGATAGTCGCTGGTGGCGTTGAGTTTATGTCGGATGTGCCGATCCGCCATTCGCGCAAGATGCGCTCGCTCCTGCTGCGGCTTAACCGCGCCAAAACGCCCGCTCAGCGGCTCTCGCTGCTCGCCACAATACGGCCGGACTTCTTTGCGCCAGAGGTTAGTGACACTTTAATTAAGGCTACAGTGAACGCACGAGTGGTAGGGCTAGTGCAATGGCGGCGAAGGAATACATGTAAACGTACCTGGGTACGGAGGTGTGCTTTCACGTGGCGTTTTCATGTGTTCGATATTTCGCTTTTGTCTCGTCGCGACCGCTCTAGGCTAGTCACTATGGCCTTCGCCTTACGTAACGCACTTTGATGCTTCTTGTTACATTTTGTAAAGATCTTTTTTCGTTTTCTGAGCCAGTTTCTTCTGGTCTCGTAGCAGAAACCAGAAATAAAAATTATACTGAACTACCTCATTGCGTTTTAAACTAGCGCCACTTCTAATGGCTCGGAAAAGTTTGTCACATTACGGTAAAAACAGGTGGCACGACATTGAACCAATAATACCTACTGCTTATTTTTAGGGTTCCATACCCAAAGGGTACAAAACGGGACCCTATTTACTAAGACTTCGCTGGCCGTCCGTTTGTCACCAGGCTGTATCTCATGAACCATGATAGTTAAACAGTTGAAATTTTCACAGATGATGTATTTCTGTTGCCGCTTTAATAACAAATACTAAAAAACAGAATTAAATATATATTAAGCGGGGCTCTCATACAACAAACGTGATTTTGTGGTCGTTTTTGCTCGATATCGATAACGGCATCAGTTAGACGCTTGAAATATTTAGTTATAAATTCACTTTCAAAATAAATAATTAAAATAAAACGAATATTTAAGGGGGGCAAACCCCACACAACAACAACAACAAACGCGATTTTTTGCCGTTTTTGTAGATAATCGTACGGAACCCTTCGTGCGCGAGTCCGATTCGCACTTGGCCGGTTTTTTAATGTAATAAGGGAATATGAAAACCTGGCCAAGCGCGTGTCTCAAACGCATCAAGTTAGAGTTCCGTCGAATGAGAATTATTTTGGATATCTGAAACATTTTATGGAAGAGAGGGGCAGAGTTTTTAAGCGAATGAATCGCTAAGTATACACCTGAGAGAAAAAGTTACTTTTAAACCTGAAATATTTTTTATTAAATAGCTTTAGCCGACACAAGCTCTATGCAATGTATGAAGAATTACTCTTTGATTTTTTTCCACCGTCATTACAAAATCTACGTTAAGAAAAATATACTAGTGTATATTTATAACTATCTAGTGTATCTCACACCCCGATGGGCACAAGCCATTAAGCATTGGCATGTAGCCTGGACATAGTCGATCGGGTCTGGCACGGGGGTCTTCTATCGAAGTTGCCATCTTACGGAGTGCCCGGGGGTTTGTGCAAATGGGTGGCTAGCTTTTTGTCCGGCAGACGCATACGAGCCGTAGTTGACGGTAGTTGCTCTCATGGCATGGACACTAATGCTGGTGTCCCGAAAAGCTCTGTGCTCTCTCCTACGCTGTTTCTACTGCATATCAATGACATGTTGGTCATCAACAACATACATTGCTATGCAGATGAAAGTACTGGAGACGCTTATCACACGGGTCGTGCAAGCATCCCTCGTTCTGTTGTGAAGGCAAAACGTGAAGAACTTGTGTCTCAAATCGAGATCAGTCTGTCCAAGGTCTCTGACTGGGGACAGGAAAACTTGATCCGATTCAACCCTTCAAAGACACAAGTCTGCGCGTTCACCGCTAAGAAAACCCCATTCACTGTGGTCCTACAATTCCAGAACACACCTTGGTGTTGACATCTCCAGCGATGTTCAGTTCCGAGATCACTTGCTAGACAAGGTAAAGCTGGCGTCCAAAAAACTTAGTGTACTCAACAGAGCGAAGCAGTACTTCACGTCGGGGTAAAGGTTGCTGCTTTACAAGTCGCAAGTCCGGCCCCATATGTGGAGTACTGCTGCCATCGGGTGCACCCGGATACCAGCTTAGCCCTTTTGACTCGGTTCAACGACGTGCTGTGAGCATTGTCGACGATCCCAAACTTACTTGCCGTATCGAGCCCATAAGTCTAAGGAGACACTTTACCTCCCTCTGTGTGTTCTACCGCTTGTACAATGGGTTGTGTTCTGAGGGATTGTTCGAAATGATGATTTGAATGGTGTGAATAATCAATGTATTTGAGAAATTAAGAAAAAGCTCAGTGGTACACACACCGTGCTAATTTCGCTTCTCAGGACGCAAGGTGAAACCGAAACCCACCACCGACCAAATTGATCCAATTCATCAAAAATCATCTAGTTATTAGATAATTACGACTTACTTTGTTAACTTAATAATTTCAAATACCTGTCAATTGTTCTGTAGCTATCTACTATATAGCACGGACGCGAAGCACAAAGAATTTCGTACATTGAACTTTTACTTTTTAGCCTGTGTCAGTTGTCAAAATAGTAGTAATTTCTGATGACAGCGGTCAGTCATTGCATCTGTGCGTTCGCGACGGCAAATAATTATGCGCGTGCAACAGAGACAAATAGTGACCGGTCACTGAACGAAACTCTTGCTGCTTCGCGTCCGTGCTATAGCAACAAAGAGACCCTTCATGAAATAGGTTATATTCACAGTTACCAGCAGTGGCTGAATTCTCATCCGGTGAGACTATGGGGCACAGCGCGGACCGGCTGGCGGCCGCGTTTGGCGCTTCTCGCAAAGAGCAGGACGATTATGCTCTGCGCTCACACACTATGGCGGCTCAAGCGCAGCAGAAAGGATACTTCACTGACCTCATGCCAGTCAAGGGTGAGATTAAATTGTTATAATGGACATACATTCATCCAGAGCAGCAACCCAAGCCGAGGCTCCCTTCGGGGAGAGTAATGGCTGCAACAGCCAACTGCATAGTCAGTTCAGAAAATAAAAACATTAATATTAGTAGGTAATTAGGTAATAACTGTAGTAAAAAACCAGCCATAAAATCCTTATTTGGACTTTACATACAGCGCCATTTGGTCCTAAACTAAGCAAAGCTTGTACTATGGACAACAGGCAACGGATACATTCATTACTTATTTTTGTTAATACATACACACAAATGTTCGTCCTATGCGGATCGATCCGACGACACCAAAAGAGTTACGGAGCTGCCGTTAAAAAAATACTTTATTAAGAAGTTATGAAATGTCATTTGTAAGAAAATGTAATTTAAATAAATACAACCGACTTCGAAGTTGTAATTTATTTAATTAATAACTTAAAAGCGAGAAACAACAGTTTTATCATAAAGGGTTTACGGGTAAATAAGAATTCTCCCTGCACCCACTGGTGGGTAGATCAGTGGGTGCACGGGTCGTGAGCGTAGAAAATCTAAATATGCCAACTATTTTATTGAGGTCGGTGCCAGCGTCGCTTAGTAGTCGTAGTATGAGGTACAAGTAGCCACATACCCTATCTTCCGACCGAACCGCGGCGCTGAGCGCCGAACGTACCCGAAGTCGATGCCAGCGCGAGCGCAACCCGAACGGGCACACGTCGTTGCGTGCGCACGCTTCTGACTGGCACCGACCTCAAAAAGTAGTTGGCATATTTAATTAATTTTTTTAAAAAGATAAAACTTTTAATTCTCCCTTTTTTGTTTAATAAGTTAATTTTTGAAGTCCGTATAGTTTTTTTTTAAATTACTTTTTTATTTCTTCATTTTTTAAATTTCAGTTGTGTCAAGTGAATCAATGAATGAATATAATTTATTTGCTAGAATAAGGTATGAAAACTTCTTATTGTAGTTAATATTTTACTTATACTTCCTCAAAAGGCGTCCAAATATTAACAAGAAGGTACAAAGAATTGGTTAAGCTAAACTTATACAAAACAATTACAAATTAAAGTGCAATAAATACCGCTTTTTAAATCAAATCACAATTGAATATAGAACATTATTACATAAAAAATATTAAAATAAAATGTCATGAAATAAAAATGTCCAAATATTTCTTTTACGTACCTATATCGGTTTCTAAGTTCAAAAATTAAATAAGGTTTCTCAAAAATAGTGTAACTAATAACTAAATCATTTTTTCGTTCGAGTACCTTTACTCAATTTAATTTTTTATTTGTCTTTTACGTGTAGTTTTAGACGATATATAAGAGTATTTACTATGATACATGAAATGTTGCCATCTAACGATTACACGATTATTTTTTAAATTGCTAAGCTACTTTATCAAAACTGGTCCGGTAGAGCCTAACTGCATGCAAACATTGAAACAACATGTATAACTTATAACATTTTTTAGAATTACGCTGTTAAGCCAACAACATGTTTTCCTAGTGAGTAGTGACTGATACACACTTATCTCAAAAACTACAAAACCGATTTTGATGAAACTTGCATTGTTCCCCAAGTTAGACTATACCCAGTCCAACTAAATGAATACACAAATGCAATTGAAATGCAATACACTTATGACACACATGTTTAGAAGCTGGTATAGAATAAGATATACAAAAAATGTGCGATTCTGTCAATATTACATACATACGGGTCGAATTGATAACCTCCTTTTTTTGAAGTCGGTCAAAAAGGTGCGGCTTCTCTCAATATCAAATAAAGAATTTCATAAACTGACAGAGAACATAAAAAATAACTATTGATAATTTTGATTTTTTCCAATATAAAATAAAAACTTAAATGCAAACAGTTTATTATTTGACAATAAGGCCAAAGGTTTAAACTAACTATATTTTTTATACCACTAAGGTGGCAAACAGGCTTACGGTCCACCTAATGCTAAGCAACCACTGATGCCTATCTACAAACATATTTTTAAGAACTTTTTGTTACACATACATACATACACACATAACATCACGCCTGTTTCCCAGAGGGGTAGGCAGAGACTAAAGACTGGCACTTGCTACGATCCTGGCATACCTCTCTTGCCTCATCTGTACGCATCAATGCTTTCATACATTTCCTACGATTTCGCGTACTCCTGACTTGGCCTTTTCTGAGAACGTACTCAATTTGATCTACATACGTTTGCCGAGGTCTAACTTCTTGTTATACCGTTTCTTAATGTGATTAGTGGACGGCAAGGATGGTTTGGTGGAGAAGGATAACGGCATCAGAGTCTCAACACCAGAGCAGCTCGCCAAGCTGAAACCGGCGTTTATCAAGCCGCACGGAACCGTTACAGCTGCTAACGCTTCCTTCTTGGTAAGTTATAGCTTAATAGCAGTGGTTGTTATTTTTGTCAAAGAGTTGGCGAGTTTGTTGAGTAGCTTTCATATAGCATGGTGCACGTGATACGAGAGTCTATACTAAATTGCACCCCTGGTGACCACGACGAAGTGTGTGAAAATATGTGGTTTTGTAGACATATATATATTTTACTAGCTTTGGCCTGCGGTTCCACCCGCACTAAATTCGGTTATCGGTGTAGGATTTCAACGGCAACACCTCAATTATACAAAGAGAAAAAACCGACTCACACTTGACGTTTTCATGTCTTCCCGGGCCCTCTGTGCTTCCCAAAAACTCAACTATCTCCATTTCAAATTTCATCTAAATCGGTACAGTGGTTTAAGCTTGAAGAGGTTACAGTATAACAGGAAAGGATAGAGTAGGTGTATCCTGTTACCGAATGCACCGGCTAGGAGTAAAGAAAATACTTGCCTCTGAAATAGCTCTACCTGAATCTCTATCTCCTGAGCACCTAGCCGGTGCATTCGGTAACAGGATACTCCTACTCTATCCTATCCTGTTATAACAGACAGAGTTACTTTCGCATTTATATTAGTATGAATTTCAGACACAAAGTTACACTATACCATACGCACCATGCTATGTGATATGAAATATAGTAGTTTAAATTCTCAAAAATTGCTTCCTATTTCCATCCTATCATGCGACATTGCTAGATATTGTAGAAAAATCAAAACATTTTAAATAGTTCATTCTGATGTCAAGATCATGCCGGTTACATGTACGTAATTAATTTGCTGTGTAAAATTTTTAATGGCCACTTAATTTTTTTTACTTTGCTGTCTTCAAAGTTTCAAATCTAGATCCTGTGACTATTAAGCAAATAAAGATACTGGTCTAGATTATTTTTAAAAGTTCACAAGGTCTGTAAGAATTACGATAGCAAAAGTTTATACATTACATATTTCAATACCATGTTTTTTTTTGTTGCAGACTGATGGTGCATCAGCTTGCTTGGTTATGTCTGAAGCAAAGGCCAAGGAGCTCGGCCTCAAACCCAAGGCCTACCTTCGGGACTTCACCTACGTAGCGCAGGTCAGCTACTAATTGTATTTCTGTCTTTAAGTATCACAACCATCCTTCCATATCAATTCACATATAAAATTAAAAAAAGGTGTGATTTTTTACTACTTTGTTTAAATTTTGTTTTTTAAAAGCTGACCCGGTAAACATTATAAATAATAATACTAATAATAAATATTTTTTGGACATTACACACAGCGCCGTCCGGCCCCAAAGTAAGCAAAGCTTGTGTAATGGGTACCAAAAAACAAATACAAATACATAAATATACCTTTTTTTTTGTAAATACATAGGTACATATCATACATAAATGCATTCAGACTCAAAACAAACACAAATGTTTATATTATGACATAAAAGTTTGTTCAGTGCGGTAATCAAACCCATACCCTCTACACAGCAGCTGGCCACACTACCAACGAGGCTGCGAGATTAAGTCCTTGAATTTTGCTTGAAATAAGACAATTGACCGATGTCGACACTGCAAAAATAGTATATTTTAGCTATTTCCATAGTTTAATGACATATGGTATCCTATTGTGGGGTAGCGCTGCTGATGTAAATACAATATTTTTGTTACAAAAAAGGGCAATTCGTGCTATTTATAAATTAGGATCTAGGATATCTCTGAGGGATAGGTTTAGGGAAGTAAAAATTTTAACTTTAGTGTCGCAGTACATATATGAAAATCTTTTATATGTACATAAAAATACCAATAGTTTCAGCAAGAAAAGTGACGTTCACAAAGTAAATACTAGAAGCAAAAATAAAAATAAGCTATTGGTGCATGATACATGTCTACACAAAATAAGTAACTCTTTTATGGGGCAAGTATACACTTTTACAACAAAGTTCCCAATAATATTCAAAATCTATCAATAAGTAAATTTAAATCTTTTATCAAGCTGGTACTTTGTAAAAAGGCTTACTACAATATTTCAGACTATGTAAATGATAAAAATCCTTGGGACTGATGATGCTCAATTACAGGATGCATAGGTAAACCAAATTAAAATGGAAATAACATAAAATTGTACGAAAAAAATCTTTTATTTAAAACATTAATTGTATTTTAGTTTATTTGTATTATTGATAGTGTTTTTAAAAGAGTAACTATCGAGTTTCTTGCCGGATTCTTCTCGGTAGAAATCAACAACATTGTGAACCGGCGGGAAGGTGGGAGGGTTCAAAAAATAATATTTTATAACTTTGACGATTCAAAAGTGATTGTAAAATCCTTATTTGAATAAACCATTTTGACTTTGACTTTGACTTTGAATTTGCTTGAAAGACACGTGCGCCCATGTAAACATGGTTGTACTATATATTATACTGATGCGGAAACAACCGTCATCCTCACAACTAACCAAAGATTCATTGCAATCACGAACACGCAAACATAAATGATTATATTTATAAGATAAGAATAATTCGAACGCTCTTTCAATATTCGATCGCCACTTCAATGCGTATTATAGAGCAGTGCCTCTATATAAGTTCTAATTTGCAGGATCCCGTTGACCAGTTACTGTTGGGGCCCGCATACGGAATCCCCAAAATCTTGGACAAAGCCGGACTCAAAGTTAGCGATATCGACACATGGGAGATTCACGAAGCATTCGCTGTAAGCCATATTAATGAAGAAAATGTAGTAAATTTGATGAACTAGAACATAAAAGCATAGTACAAATGGAGCAGTAAGACAGTAATTAAAACAAAAATAGAAAACATTCGTAAAGCTGCACACACAAAACAGGGTACCATAAATATTATAAATGCGAAAGTAACTCTGTATGTATGTCTGTCTGTCTGTTAACTGTTCACGCTTAAACCCCTGCGCTGTATCGATTCAGATGAAATTTGGCATGGAGATTGAGTCCCGAGAAAGGACATAGGCTACTCGAAAACGTCAAGTGTGAGTCAGTTTTTTTCTTCAATAGTTGCTGTTTAAATCCTTCACCGATAACCGAATTCAGGGCGGGTGGAACCGCGAGAAAACCTAGTATACTTTAAGAGGACTCGAAAAACACATACCCTAAGGACGAACGTAGCAATAGAGCCCTGAGTTCGTGTGACGCGCGTAACATCTTTTACTATATAATATGGTTACACCAGTGATATTGTAAGTATGCGAAAATATTTTAACTAGGTACGGGTTTTTTTTCTAGGGTCAAATTCTCGCCAATTTAAAAGCTATGGACTCGGACTGGTTTGCACAGACATACCTCAAGCGCCAGAATAAGGTAAGGGACGAAATATTATTTCATTATTGACGGACAAGATATTTAGAACCGGCTGCCTACGTTCAGCACTGGACGTCTTCCGGCTAAAACGACGGACAAAATAAATACTTAATTCAAAAATAAATAGTTTAACTTGTGTGTTAACTGGTTTACAGTAGAACAGCGTTTTACTTATACAATGCAGGAATATTGTATGAACATCCATTTTATCTCCTAAACAAATTGGCCACTAAAAAGACGCAAACTATTATAAAACACCTTATCTTAACCATTTATTTTAATGGTTTACTCTTCGCTGTCGACAGAAGTGGCTCAAGGTACATACGCATTATTCAATATTTAAAATTATGATCTTTGGTTTTAGTTGACGTAAGTTTTGAAAGGTTCTCGAGTACCTCCCACGGACTGAAAAACGCAGCGTGGATGGCCTCCTAGCAGGTGGGTAGACCACCTGAATGATGATGAATGAATACAGTGAATCCGATGTGGAGACATAGGGAAGGCCTTTAGCAGTAGAGATGAACACAACGAGATGTTAGAACCGCTGAATACAGGCAGCCTAAGATCAGCCGATGTGGAGACATGGGGAGGGCCTTCACCGAGATGATGATGAGGTTTTAAGATACAACATTCGTGTGTACAGGTGGGCGCTCCAGACCTGGCCAAGTGGAACGCGTGGGGTGGATCGCTCTCTATCGGACATCCTTTCGCTGCCACTGGGGTAAATATTTTTAATTTGTTTCGTCGCACAATGTTTTATCACACTATCACCTTACACTGTATGCCTGTTTCATACAAATAAATGTATAATATGCGTTCAGAATGAATGCAATGCAACCTTTAGTTAGTAGCGTCGGCAAACTCGCGTCATGATTTAGTGTATTTTCGTAAACCTTGAGAGTCACTCAAACAAATAAATAAATGGTAATATTAAGAACAGTTAAGAACCAACTTAAACAACAGTATGTATTAATTTCAAATTCACAGTGCAATTAGTTCTGGTTAATATTGTCTTATTTTGTGTTTGTTAGTTTATATATATTTTGTTTATTTATTTATTATATTTAAATATATATTATACATTGTGTTTATATGTAAGATACTTGTTAATTGTGGATATTATATATTGTGTGTATGTTTATTCTAATTTCAACTTACCTCTTTGGTCACCGCACCACTATTCTGTTTTTTCCCCTAACCAAAGGTTTGCCTGGTACAGATAGCTTTTTAACGATAAGGTCGCCTATTTTTACTTTTTTTTTTATTCTAGCTTTGTATTGTATTTCTATTTAACTGTGCAATAAAGAAAATTCATTCATTCAACTTTTTTGCTTATCCAAACAACATCAAAGTTTTCTTGATTTTGTGGTCAGAATTTTGTTAATAAGACAGACAAGTAAAAAAAAAAATAGGGTTTTCATAGGATAAGAAACCCCAAACTCAAAACAAACACAAATATTCATCAGATAAACATTTCTCGTATACGGTGGTTCAACCAAGCTTCTATAGTAATAAAATGACAATGTATGTCTAGGTCCGTTTGGCGATGCACACGGCGCACCGTCTCGTGCGCGAGGACGGACAGCTTGGTGTGATCTCGGCGTGCGCAGCGGGCGGACAGGGCGTCGCCATGATACTCGAGAGGCATCCAGACGCCAAGGCCGAATAGACAAAACTGTTCCTTTTATCTGTCATCTTGAAATTGATACTAATTAGGGGCAAATCAGTAATGTTTTACCATAGAGCCCAATCTTAAATTGACCAAACGTGTCGAATTCAATACTAACTTCAAATCAGCCTCGTAATCTCTCCAGTGTGCCAATCCACAACTCCTTGATAACTTCTTCAATTTGTCAAGCCAGTCCATGGTTTCGAATTTAAAATTCCTTTCCAAGTCTTTTAGGACCTCCATACACTAGACGCGGCACGCGGCTAATTTTTGTATGAAGTTTATCAAACATTTTCTTTACTCTGTGTAGTGGTCAATGAACTTCTACAAAACTTCAAAAAACTTCTAACATGAAAACCTCCTTTGTTATCTGTTACAAATATTACAGGCGAATTAACGTCGCATCGGACTGTAGTCTTCTATTTAAGTACCGTACTCTCTGAGGTCTAATCTAAGGTAGACTTTAATTTTAGGCGAAAGTAAATAGTTCTTTATCGGGCGTCATTTTTAAAAACAATCAAGAATACTAGCGATTAACTTCAGGTCACAGTTGATGCGAGAAATTACAGAATGACCAGTTCTTTTAGTGTCTGATATAAAATTGTGTTCGTACAACTTTGTGAAAGTTGCTTGTGAAATTCCTACAATTTATTTAAAAGTGTATTCGTCTTCTGCAACTTCTTGGACCGTGTAGACGTGGTTTAAGAAGTTTCGTAATTTACGTAATAATTGAATTGTGTCCATTGTACGTAGGAACTGTATTGAAAATTTTTACTAAATAATTTTTTTTGAAGTTAGTGTAGAGTGTAAATATTTTATTTTTTGCACTAAAACTGTAATGATTGTTAGTTATTTTATATTTATTGTAATGGATCTATGATTAACATTATATTTTAATGTCGTGCTTACAGAGCTGGTATATATTTTTATCATAATTACTACTTAGAACTGATATGTATGTACCTATGTGTTAAAGGTGAAATATATTTATAAGCTCTCATAATTAGATGCTAAGAGTAAATTATTAAATAAATGTTTTTGGAGAAAATAAGAGTTTCACTTTATTGTCCACAGGTCTGTTCCTCACGGGAAGCTTATCTGAAACAAATACTTTTATCTAAAGTAAAATATTCGCTACGAAAGAAAAGACTGACGTACAAAGTCGCTTTACTAGTGTAGTAGTACCATGTGCTCAAAAACATTTAAAAAACGACCATAATTTATACTAAATCTCCCTTAAAATTAAACTGAATCCTTTCCCACATTTGGAAAAATTACGTTAATCTATCACAGCCCAATCATTTCATTCAGTCGACCATTGAAGGTGTCCTAGACGGCAATCGTGTGGTAAGGTGCGCGGCGAGACGAGGAGCGAGGACACCCGACTATAGCACGGACGCGGAGCAGGAAGAATTTCGGACAATGACCGGTCACTATTTGTCTCTGTTGCACGCGAATGATTATTTGCCGTCGCGCTTGCACAGATGCGATGACAGCGTTCGTCATCAGAAATTACTACTACTTTGACAACTGACACAGGCTAAAATGTAAAAGGTCAATGTACGGAATTCGTGCCTATGGCTGGTCGGGTGCTGCCAGTCAAACATTTTCTCGTGGTGCCATGACTGCTAGACGTTGTTGGATGTATCAATGGCAGTGACTGAAATGAATGCATCTTAGGCTGTGATATAATTTATAGAATAGTATATAACCGCTTGTATAATGGGCTGGGTTCCGAAAAACTGTTCGAAATTATGCCAACGGCTCCTCTCTATCAACGCACCGCTTCGCCATCGGTAGGAAATTCATCCTCACACGTTTCAACCTAAATAGTCGAGTGACTTTTTAATTTTTTTAAATGTAAAGGTATTAAAATTAAACGAAATTTTACAGGGCAACCTTTATTTTATTTAGTCGCCTATGCTTATTGTAAAATGTCTTCTATCGTATAATAATAGTTATTAACCTAATTATAACTGGGTCCAATCCCGGACCACGCATTTCTAAATGCGTAACCAAATATCCACATTTTTTACAAAAAACGCCTTTATTTCGGAAATCCGACGAAACTCAAAATTATTACAATTGAACACAAAAATCATATTTCAAGATAACATATTTTTTAAACCAAAATAACATATTACTGATATGTAAAATATTAATTTTTATTTGTTATCAAATTAGCAAAATGTTAAGAAAACATTTTTTTATATAAGGTATAGTTTATAGAAAACAGGGTAGTGAAATCAGTGCGTTTTCGCTTCCTCTTTTAGTGCATTTCACTTACTACCTTATAGAACCTTGGTGTAAAATTTAAAGATCAAAATCAAACAATAAGGAAAAACTGTGATGCACTAATATTTAGTCTAGAGACCCTAGTATTTAGTCTAGAGACCCTAGTATTTATACGACTAGGTGACTAATTATTAACTGTATTTTATTTTTTTTAATTTCTTATACCGCTGAATCCTAAAAAAAATTTTGGCAAGGCAATATATATATATATATATATACAAATATAAATAAAAAATACAATGCATGCAATAGATCCGAGTAAGATTTTCTTTACCAACCATTCAAAAAAGGTTTAACAATACAATTATGTTAAAATCACAAATACTCCTTCAGTATAAGTATGTATTATCAAATACCCATTACTGGCAGTAAATTGTGTGACACAAAAAGCCCTATTAAAATATTTAAACAACTAATTTTTGATTTTACAAAGATCGGTTAGCACAATTTGCTGCAAATATTTATTTTGAGATAATAAATAGGTTTTAAATTAAAAAAAAGCTATCAATGTAATTATAACATTTAATGTTAATTGGCATAGCTACAGGCATTACATTTACATTCACATCTTGTACTTGTTGCTCACACATACAAGAAACTAATATGGTAAATATATGTCCAAATGTTTCACATAATTTCTAACTAATATATCTAACTTTTTATATAGACAAAAACTCAGTTCCTATAGATAAGGTTAAAATTTTATTAAGTCAAAATATTTTTTTACGAAATGTTAAACCGTTAAAACTTCAAATACTGATGTTATTGAGACTCAAACATAAAATTGATGAATTTAAGAGTGTGTACAAGAACGCAACGATTAAGTTAGAAAAAAGGTTTTGGAATACAAACTTAGAGTAAATACAGTTCGAACCACCGCTCTTGGGGCTTCAAGGTCATCTATGCAGATCGCAGTTTAGTATTCACCTATTGGTCCCTCACCGCTGATGCATTTGCTCGCGTTCATCAATTGATTTTCATTGGAACCGGGAACAGGAATTGGTTGATCGACAATTTCTAAGTACACTTGAGTAAAAAAAAAATATAAATAATTGATAAAGATATAAACTACATTTGAAACACGTATGTGTTCAGGCGTTATCATATGACCTTGAAACCCCAAGATCCGTGGTTCGAACTGTTTTTAACTGTCACTTGTTCCGAAACGGAAAATTGGAAAATTAACTACAATTATATTATATAACGTATAATTATTCGACAGAGAGAAAAAGTGAATTGAAACGCCGGTTTTTAAGGTATTCAACGGCATTAGGACAACAACTCAGAGTTGTTAAAATAATTTAAAACTGAAGCCATTAGATAACATCGTTCACTGATGAACGTAGGCCTCCCACATATGTTTAAATACCACCTGCATCCAGCGGCTTCCAGCGGCTCTAACCAGATTGTCACCACCTGGTCGGGAACCCGACGCTGCGTCTCACCAGCGGTCGCCACTTAGAACCTTTCTTTCCCATTAGTTATGGGTTTGAAGAGCGATGTGGGACATGTCCATTGTCACATCAGCTTAAACTATTCGAGCTATGATGTGATTTTATTTATTTAGCGGATTTCCTCAAAACGAATTTCATCGCGTAAAGAAAAACACAATTTTCAAAACGTCACACAGCCGTGTAATTTTTTTTTATTACATTATAAATCTGGGAGCTTACCACAACTTAATTATCGTATTACGTATACTTACTTACTTTGAAGTGACTTCTTGCAACGATTCTATATGGTAAAATATAGTTCTTCTTAGTAGGCCAGATTTCGCTGTTCCAAGGTTTCATTCAAAATTGTTAGCTTAACGCCGCTTTCAAGAATACGTTATTCAACAGAAAAGCACTTGTTTGTCATAAATATACCTTGTAAAACAAATAACATATAAAAGGCGGAATTAGGATAGGTCTTGAGCAACAAACAAAAAATTCCTCGGGTAAAGGACGGTATCACGGAGCTTCTGAGAGCCGGTGGGACTCCAGTACCGAGGGAATCACGAGAGCTTTTTAAACACCATCCTACATAACGTAATTACACCGGAAGCGTGACGAAGGAGTCTCGTGTTTCTATTCTTTAAAGAAGTTGACAAAACACTTCCAAAGAAATACAAACCGATCGCATTTCTAAGCCACGTCTACAAGTTAGGGTAATTAAAACTTGTCTTGCCCGGAGACTTAATGACTTTCATCCTCCGGAACAGGCTGGATATCGAACTGGCTACAGCACCGTGGACCACGTCCACACACTGCGGCAGATTATACAAAACACCAAAGAGTATATAATCCGTCCAAATATGTTCCTTCGTGGACTACGAATATGCCTCTGACCCAGTCAAATTTATTTTTTTGAGATTACACAAAGCGCCATCGGGTCTCAAACTAAGCAAAGCTATGGATACCAGACAACGGATACATATATGAATATAATTTTCTTTTGTAAAACATACCTAATAATAACATAGAAATCACTCAAACACAAGAAAAACACAAATGTCCATCGTATAAATGTTTGTCCTGTGCGGGAATAGACCCACGCCCGTTGGTTTAGCTGGCAGGCATTACCAGAGAAGACCTATTCATTGAGGGTGTTTACACAAGACACTGGACTGGAAAAGTCGCAGCATCTATATAAACAGCGTGTTTATCTCTCACCTCCGATTCGCAGTCGACATCATAGTAATGATTTAATATCTGCAGGATCAAGAAGCAATGATGCACAGTCTCAATTGTTCCTCCAGACAAGTAGAACTGAAGATGAACGTATACCAGAGTAAGATCATGCATGTCCAATTTACAAGTTGATTTAAGACCAGTGGCTGTCGAAAATGTCTATTGAAGCTTTTCGACAATACGTCTACCACATCTCACTACAGTCACACAATAACACTTGGTAGAAACGACTTTGATAAGGAAGCAGAAAAAAGAAGTCAGTTTGGCTGAGCGGCATTCAGAAAGTTCCACCAAACCTCAACGTTTGAAGACGAAGATCTTTAATCAAAGCATTTTGCTTGTCATGACCTAACGGCGCTGAAACATGGACACTGACAATAGCCCTGATTCATAAATTAAAAGTCTATTAGCGAACTGTGGATAGGGAGTTCCTATGAAAAAAAATATTAGAAATAAGGAAATCCAACAAAGAACCAAAATAATCGATCAAGCTGTCACAGGATAAGCAACTTGGAGCGGCAGTTATCAGGTATCACGTCATATCTGTCGCAGAACCGATGGCCGTTGGGGCAGACGTGTTCTAGAGTGAAGACCATGGAGCAGTAAGAGCAGCGTGGGTTGCCCTCCAGCCGGGTAGATCGATGACCTGAAGGAAGTATAGAAACTGTAAGTGGATGGATGAGGAAGGTTAAGTGTGATGGCCCATGTTGCAGCTGTGGACTTCTATTGGCTGATTGATGGTGATGATGAAATTATTAAAATAACTTGGATAAAATTTTATGTCTCGCGGCATTTTTCATTTAATTTTAATTGTTTATTGTATTTTAATCGGTTAAGCCCAAATACATTCAATTTAAGGATTTCAGCTCGAAATTCGAAACACTAAAAATATTTTTTCTTGATAAAACATTAGCCATGCTTCTAATCTATAAAATAAACACAGTAAAACATAATTGCAATAAAATATTCCATTACGCCTATTTATTCTTGTCTATGGTATGACCACAAATAGACATTAGAATGCAGGCACTGGTTACTAGCCTAAAAATTAAACTATTTACATTATATTGAACTAATGTTACATGTGTTTAAACAAATTGCGCATTGAGGACTACAAAGTGCAATATGTAGTCATGTTTAAAAACTAAATGTTAAAGATCACTGTATAACAAAGCGTCAAATTACGTGTTGAAGTTCGCGCGCATTCATAATGGGATGAAACCTTGTCGAAGTAACAGTTCTAAAACGAGGTAGGGTTAGCAAAAGAAGTTCTAAATATATTTTATTGATTTATTTCTACAATCGCTACTAATTTAGTAAAATGCACATCGATATACTACAAACAACCAAGGATATCGCACGCCGACCAAATCGCTACCAAAATTGTGGAACACTACCTAGCCAGTTTTATTTACTTCAATACGTGTGACATTCAAAGAAATTTTTACTCTTTGACAACTTCATAAGACTCAAAATTAATTGTAAGTATTTAATCATTACTCATTGCAAACTCCGCTACGGGCACGTTTTAGCGGAGTTTTAGATGTGCCATTAATAGATTGCTTATGCGTCATTCTTAGGTAGTAACATCGATGAAAATACATAAAAATATTTATGTTTGTAATTAATTTAAGTTAGGGGGACAACCTGAGGATATCACATTTTCAAAAGGTCACATCCTATTCTGAACGCGCGCCTATTTATATCTGGCATGTTATTTTCCATCGCCTAATCACGTACAGTCAATTTTCATGCTGAGTAATTAGGTATAAAGAATACTTTGCTGACATAAATACTTGTTATACAAAATTATTGTCATTCTCAAGTAAAAAAAAAAAAAACAAGTCATATTCCTGCATAATCTATTGGTTTTAAAAGCGTCATAAAAGCTTCGTTACATATTAACATATTTTACAATGACACAGCTATATACAAAATACAAAGATGCATTCTGAACTGACTCCTTGCAATTGTGGTCTGAATTTTTGGGTTGTTCTTTTTAATAAGTTTTTTTTTAATTTAATATAAGAGTTATAAATCGACCGAGATCAAAACCTCCTTTCGGCGATGTTAACAAAAATAAGAACATCAACTTCATAATTTAATTCGCGCTAGCTCTGCGACGTTATGAAACTAAGGCATCCGTTGACCGCCCCCAGCCAGAGCGTCGGCAAACTCGTGTCATATTTATTTTTAAAACCGGTAAGAGTCAATAGCGCGATTGTGAAAAATAAAACATATTATTTAATTTTTTGTATAATTATTTTGATGCAATAAAGTATTTTATTATTATTAAATATTTAGAACTCCTTTGCTTACCCTACTTCGATTTGTCATTTTTAATTCACTTCGACAAGGTGTATACTATTTTGAACGCGCGCGGATTATATTATAGGCAAATAATGACAATCCAATTATGTCAGTCACTATGCTTCACTCCGATGTTCAGAACAATTTTAAAAAAAATTTCGCACTAGGCGTGTATAGATTTCTGAACACATCTTTGTATTCAGAAGTCTATCTTTAGTTAGAAATTTTGCTATTGGCTGCAGAAGCCGCTATTACAACAATATAGCATATATATAGCAATATACATAACTTTAGTAGATACATACTATAAAATAAATTATTATGACAACTTTCTATATAAAAACACACATATGTGCTACGTCAAAAATGCCAAAATATTCATGAAAATTAGTTGTATGATCCACTTAAAATTTCAAGCCTTCACTATATTGTAAAATATTTCGCCAATACTGTACAATTACTAGTTTAAGACTAAGTATATTAATTCATTGTAATTGTATATTTACAAAAATCACGAGTCTTAAAGAGAACCTACTTTAATGTAGATTTCAAATATTCGAATAAAAAACTTTCGTTTTTGGTTGAAGCAAGAAGGAAGTTGGAAAATCTAATATTTTAGCTTTATTTTACCGAAAATCTAAGTTTTGATTATTCGGCTATTCTTACAAAAAAAATACAGATAGAAAAATGTCTTACTTCGGAGTGTCCTGATTTAAATAATTTGCCAACAAATCATAACTGTTGGAAAACAAGAAATATCCGTGTCCACATCATAAATACCTACATATTTATATGCATGATAAATTGTGATCGGATTTTGATATAATATCAAAAGTATTTTTTTGTTAGTTTGTGTAATAACTCATATTTTACAAAGAAATTTGCTGAGAAGATCCCACAAGGAACACCGAAGTAATAACTAAATTGCATACAAAATATAAGTCAATTTTTTGTTAATATTAAAATAGTTAGAACTAAATTAAAAACTACTACTTGTGGGAATCACAAGCAAAGCATATTTCAAATTGTAAACAGCGATTGAGCTTCGCTTGAAAACTCACCATATCGTCTTAACAACGTTTCAATTTACGAACTTCATCTAGGCGGCGTTCCAAAACGCAGCGTGGAAAAGGAAACGCCCAGCTTAGAGTAATTATTTAACCGACAAGTTAAATTATTTATACTACCACAGACACAATTGATTTTTTACCCATTTAGGTGTAAAAATTAACATTTGATCCAAAAGAGATTATTACTCTACAGAGAGTAAAAGTTATTTGGAACGGAGACCTTTGGCTAATAGGCTATAGTTGTGAAAACATACTTTCCTTGTTAAATCAAATAAATCCCAAGATCTAGATAGTTTTATTATTCCCAAACACTAATAAATTCACCGATTTCCCCTGCACTATCACTTTAAATCTGGTGCTTTATAACAACATATAGGACATAGGTAATGTATGACAACCTTACTCGATTAAATCAAAAACAGCAATGGGCTCGTGACTCGTGGGGCTCACCACCGCGCTGGACTAAAGTGGATGTTAAAAAAAGACCATCCTTTCCATAATGATGTAGAATAAGGTCTTTTCTTGGGATTACAGTCGTTAAGATATGCATACATGCATAAATAATTATTAATTTAAATGAATACAAGTAACAGTTAAGCACATACATGTATACATACAAATATTGTCCGTTTAAAAGGATAGGGAATTTAGAAACAAACCTTTTGATAATGATGGCGCATGGGTAGGTAGGGATTACTTAGCCTTAAGGCCCACGGCGCTGTATGATGCGTGCGAGCGACCCGCATCACTTGGCCAGGCTCACGCACGCGTGCGTTATTTCTTTTAATGTCATCAAAATTTAGTCGACTGTACTGTACACACAACATTGGCATGACACTGGGACGTTATATCGTGCGCGCGTGTGAAGTGGGAACACGCAGTGGTCGCACGCACGATACAGCGCAGGTCCTTAATCCGTGAAAATACCCAAGGATCATGCATGGACTACAGAATTACCATATCGAGTTTTTCATAGCTTTATCCATTTCTATCCTCCCTCCTCATAAAATAAAAGCTGGGAACACCCATAATTTGCAATAATTTTAATTTGTAAAACTAAGCCGCACAAGTTTAGATTATAATACCTTAAAATCTGTTAAAGAAAAAAATTTAGATTAAGAGACATTTTATCGTTATTAAGCAAGCCGTTTTATGTCGCAATAATTTCAAACTTCCGTGCGTCGTCAGTTCCTTACAAATTTTCAACCCTCACTCACCCCCTCTAGAGATAAATTTAGCCAAATCCTTTCTTAGTGCACGCCTTTGTTATAACAGGGAACCTTTTCAACAATACGACTTTATCACACCATTATTTATTTTATCAACTAGTCACACCACCGACACTTACTTAATGGTCCAATTATAACTTAGGGGCGTTTTGTTGACAAGCATTATACGCATTGAATGCGCTCAATGTTGTCTAATGCGCACATTCAATCGTTCTGTTGACCAATAATAAATGCGCTATGACGTCACTTCAGGACCGCATTCAACGCATTGGCTGCACATGGTCGGGAGGTAGAATAGTGAATACGCTGTCAAATAGTAAACTATATTGTTTGTTTACATTTGGTGAACAGAACGATTTCAATGCCTATGCGATGTTATAGCTCTCAATGCCGTCAATAGAATGCACCCTTTCTTTCAAAGTTCTTTTAATTTTGTTTAACGTGTCAAATCCGGTTTAGTATTTTATATTAGTGGTGTTGGAAGACGTACCAAACAAAAAACAAAACTGTAGGTCTTAATAAATGGCTAACGTCGCTTCTAACATGTGTAGGGTCAATGTGAAACATATAATACCAAAATATATATAGTCAGTCATCTACAATCTGTTTATTGTGTTGTTTACTTTGAAAATTAAAAGAAAAACAGACGTTTACATAATAAGTTCAATTAAAAATTACGAATTGAAAACGAATCTTTATTACGGTTCATAGGCTTAAGTAGAACTTCTAGGTTGAGCTCTGATAGCCTTACATGTTTATGTACACGGCTACCCCTTCTCATTGGTTATAGTGTCATGTCTTTTTACAGAAACATCTGGCATCATATGCAGGTAACTTCAATTCGTTACTTTTATTATTCATACCGAATGGTATCTTAATACACTGGTACAAACAATACCATTCTTAAGGGTGTTTACGATATACGATAAATTCCTCTAGAAGTTATCAAATTTATTCAAAGTCTTTGGATTGCGAATTTCTGTCTTATTCATAATTTATTGGGTCATTTATGCTATGTTTACAGTAATGTATGATATACAGTGTGTCAACTCCCTGCATAGGGCGGCCAGGTATGCTACTGAAAGTCTGCGAGCGATTGCCGCCAGGTGGCGTGGAAGGGAATACGTAGCAGCTTCAACTTGGTGTTGGGAAGTTGCGTCGACAGCAGTCTTTGGAGCCTCGGTAGTGGCAGGATTTCCACCTAAGGAAATAAATAGTAATTTATTTATTTATTTGTTTTCAGACTCTTTTCTTTAACTTTTTCCACTAAAAAAAAAAGAAAGCTTTTAACATCATCACGTTTATACCTACAAAAACATCGGAATTCTCCTACAGATTTTCATCCCCTTTTTGTCTCTTAGCGGATTATCATATTTAAACAGTATAATAGGTTAATCTTAATTTCCTTTCTTAAAAATTTACGGATTTACTTACTTAATTACAAGCTTACAAGCCTCCAACCCCTTTTTACCCCCTAGAGGATAAATTGTGCAAAATCCTATTATAGTGAAGTTTACTATACAAAAAAAAACCCAAATTCAAGTTTCTAGACCCAGCAGTTTGAGTTGTGAGTTGATCGATTCCTACCTTAGTTCAGATACATATCAGTCAGAATCAGTGTTGCAGCGATGGGCTCACACCCTGTCACGCTAAACTAAAGTGGTTGGTGACATCAGATGTGAGAGGGTAGCCAGCTTCTGGTTACCCCCATTCTGAGTATTAGATCCGTAAATATATACACGTTTTTTTTTTTCTGATCTGACAATGCAGTTGGCTATTGCAGCCATTACTGCTTCACCGGGCTTTTTTGGGGCGAGACTCTGAAGGAGCTTCAGCCCATATAGTGCCCAACGCTCAAGGGCTCCCTTCGACCGGCGTGAGCCTCGAACCCGAAGATGGGTCACCGCCAGGAGGGGAGTTCCCCGTTACGCGGGTGCGGTTGCGATTAAGTGGGGGCGAGAAGCGCCCCGGCACTCTTTGATACCTCGTGTATCCGTTTGGGCGCCGACGAAGCCGGGGACGTCGGCGTCGTGTTTGGAGGGAGACCCTATTGGGGGAGGTCGTTGAGACTAATCTCGCTATCCGGATAGCGAGATCGTCATCTGGGGCCGTTAGTACGTGCCGAGGCCGCCTAACTATAGTTTTACGACCATGCCGAGGTCGATCGGGGGGATGATAAGTTGTGGATTGCACAATTAGTAGATTCGGGTGATTTTGTGTACGCTCGAAAAAGCGGACTGCCAGATCTTTGAAATATTGGGGCATCGTGGGAAGTTCGAAGTCTCTGTGTAGGTGCGCATTGCGGACGTACCAAGAGGCTCCAGAGGCCGCTCTGAGAAAGCGGTTTTGGAGGGTCTGAAGTTTATGGAGGTTGCGCTTGGATAACGCAAAGACTACGCTAGCGTTCCGTAGGCGAGCGAGGAGGCGGCGTTCGTAGAGTTTGCCAAGGGCCTTTAATAAACTTATGGGGCGGTAGGAGGACGGCTCGATACGAGCTTTGCCTGGCTTGTGTATACCTATAACAATTGCAACTTTCCATTGAGAAGGAAAGGTGCAATGTTCGACAGCAGCGTTGAAAATCGCTACTAGAAGGCAGAGAAGGGGAAGAGTGAGGCGCTTTAGGATATCGTTAGAGATATCGTCCGCACCGGGGGCTTTACGGGGGCGTAGGTCTTTAATGACCTGTTTGACTTCGTCGACAGTGACTGGGGGCAGGGGGTCTCGTGGGAGCAGAGAAGTTCTGCGCTCCACTTCGCCGTCTACCACACGCACGTGGACGGGATCGAACGGCTGTGTGCTTAAGGCACATTGGGCTTGGAGGCTAGACGCTGCAATCCGCTTTTTCGTCGTATTGAACGCGGGAACGTTGTTGGGACGAGTTAACGTTAAAGAAATGTTCTCCATCAGATCACCGAAACGTTGGGCGCGAAGCTCAGCTACAGCGGTTCTTACACGGCGGTGTAAGTAGTTGAAGCGAGCTTTATTTTCGATAGCGGGAGCGCGATTGCGTGCGCGGCGGGCCGCGTTACGCTCAGTCATTAGCGACCTTATGTGCTGAGGCAGGATTAGGTGGTGATAATCACCAACTGGCACTTGTCTTGAGCACTCGCCAACGGTTGAGGTCAGGTGGCTAGTGAGTGAGTCGATAGCTACGTTTAAGTCGGTCGCGGAAGAGATTGTATTGGTAACGAGGTCTAGATGTTGCGAGCTGGAATTTTCGAGCAATTGCCCGAATTTATCCCAGTCCGTCACGGTTCTAGAGTCGGAAGGAGAGTCCGAAGGGGAACCTAATCGGAGGAGGACAGGGCGGTGGTCCGAGTCAAGTTCGTCAAGCACCTCTATAGAGCGAAAGCTTAGCCTTACATTCTTTAGAAGTGCTATGTCGAGAACGTCAGGGTTGTTCCGAGTATTGTGGGGAAAGTAAGTGGGCGTCATGGGAGCGATGTCAAAGTTTAATCTGTCAACTAAATCGTCAAGGAGTCTGCCTCTCCGTGAAGTTACTGAAGAGTTCCAGCGACGGTGCTTAAAATTTAGGTCGCCGGCAAGAATGACGGCGTCGCCTAAATTTAAGAGCGACTGAAGGTCGCTCTCCCGAAAGTCTTTTGAGGGAGAGAGATAAACCGATGCAATGATGATCGGCTATTGGCTGGTCATCGCTATGCGTCAGACGGATGCTTCTATATTCGTTAGTGGCGGAGGATCGATAGGGGAGCAATGCAGGGAGCGCCTGTAATAGATGAGAGTGCTTCCGAGATTGGAGGCAGTTCTATCATTACGGACGGTGCGATAGTTCGCGATCGAAGGGGTGCGGACAGCGGGCTTTAGGAACGTTTCCTGGATGAGGAAGACGTCCGGTTTTTGGGACGAGAGGAATTGCGATAATTCGTCTCTTTGGTTTCAAAGACCGTTGGCGTTAAAATAGCCTAAGGAGACGGACCGGGGTTGAGCAATCCATTTTGGTTTTTAAGGTTTGGGGGCCACCCTGCGGAGGGCGGCGAAGAACTCGTGATGCTTAGCCATGAAGCTGAGCATTTGATTGAGATCGGGGATTTAAGGCTGAAAATATCTTTAATGTTAAAGATAGCTTTGCCCTCTTTTGTGAGATCTAGTACTACGGCCGTTGTACATACGATGTACTTCCCTAACTGGGAGGCCTTGGGCGATCAAGTCGTCCTTTACGGTTTCTGCGGGGAATTCCTTAGGGACTTCCCTTTTTACGGCCCTGAGAACGCGCTCATAGGCCAGCGAGTACGTGTGGTACTCGTACCTTTGAGTCGTTAGAAAAGCCGTCAGACTTCGATAATCTGTTGGCGTTGGGACTTGGACTTTGATGCCGCGTTCGGCATCGTTGCGGGCGTGCGTATAATTGATACGCTTGGCCTTCATCGCGTTTGCGATGTTTGGCCAGGCCCCTTTGTCTTTGATGACAACAGGGGGCGGAGTTCTTTCCTTTCGTCCCGAAGTGGGACAGTCGGCCTGCGAAGAGGTGACGGCGGGGGTGGTGTCCATGGCGGCTGGCTCAGGGCTAGCCGCCGAGGTGGACGGGGACGGGGAAGCCCTAGGCGCTTTTAGGCGTTTAGCCTCAGAGTTGGAGGGAGGGGGAGATGACTCCTGAGCGGATGCCGCCGAAGACTTTTCGGACTCCCCCCGAGCAACGAGACGTTATTTAATTCAGAAACGTTAAGGTAGACCACAACTCTGTTAAGAGCTATACGATCTCACCCACCAGCCCTTGAGCACTCGGAACTGGATTTCTTACAAACTAGATCGCAATCGATACTTAAAACGCGAGAATGCGCGGAGTGGCGAACCGCTGAGGCGGAAATACTACACTAGCGATCCACCCAAAGCCTGGCTCAGGCCGGTCGAACCAGCGTCAGTCAAAGAGCCAAGCAAAGGGGCACCACTATGCGTAGTAGTTCTGCGACTACGATGACACACACTCACACACAAAAACACACAGTATTGCTTCGATAAACTTCGCGTTATGGGCGCGTTGAAAAGCGCGAAAGTACACTCACGGCGGGCCGAGAAGCAATTTCCCAGCCAATACACACAACCGAGCAGCGCTCAACACTCAGGCCGATTTTCCAAGAATTGCGGGCAATAAACCAAACAACAATCACAGGTAGTCAGCGCTGAGGCAAAACACCACACAGGAATGCGCACCAGCTGAGTCACCACTGCACGGAGCACAATGAGAGCACTTGCCACTCTAAAACACGACCGCACAACACGAAAGTCGAATCGGGAATGGTATACACGCGTGTTCGGTGTAAGTTATAAGTGGATGTTGCGTGTCATACCTGCGGCGGTCCAGCAATTTGATGGTGCTCTTCCGATAGCCGCCCACCCGGCACCGGCTTAAGGACTGGGATGCATTCGCCAATGTCCTTCTTTTTCGTTTCACCACTCTGAAAAATAACAGCTTTACCACCTCTCATATTACAAATGATCGATATAAATAGATTGAAACAAAAACATATCAAACTAGCTGACTTATGAAACGTTGTTTCACTATAGACCTTGCTCCCTTCTTTCTCTGTTTAATAGACACAGAAAACCTAGGGACTGTCGCTAAACTACATTAATTTTGTAGAAACAACAATGATTATTATCAGATAAAACAGTAAATCGGGAGTGAAAATCATTAAAGAAATGTGAAAATCAAGAAAGACAGACATTGTGCAAATATATAAATCTAGGTAATATACAATGAACTACACATCCAATTCGCACTGGGCCAGCGCGTTGGACTATGGACTAAGCCTTCTTCTCCAGTGCAGTGAAGCATACAACTATAGTATTTTAGAAAATTGATCAAGTTGAGGTTACCTGTTCGCATTGATCAATGAAGAGCTCGGTGACCCTCAGCAGCTCTATGGTGACACCCCACATCAAATGAGTCAACGTGTCTTTCAATCGCAGGACCCCACTCAAAACCTGCACAGCCAAAATTTATATTAATAAGCTACCACGGTCAAATAAGAAAAAACAACTGCGCTATAAGCTGGCATAAACATATATATGCTAACAAAAAAACACTGCGCAATATTTGGTGGCATGAACGGTGCGGTCGGTGTTGGCCCAGTAGCTTCAGTATCTGCATCGCGTTCTGAGGGGCGGAGGTTCGTACCCGGCATATACTATTGTTTATTTACAACACTGACTTTTCGGTGAAGGAAAACATCGTAAGAAACCTGCATACGTTAAAAAGACGTATAACAGCTAATTTACAATTAGCCACTTTCACTGCTCCTCGCGCTGCCGGCAATAATTCCCAAAATACTGCCGTGGCAGGATCGAAAGAAAAGTGTGCCCTACCTACATTCTGCCCTACTCCTCACTTCACTTCCGACTTTCGGCAATGGCAGACGTCGAAGTAATTACAGCGTCCGTGCTGTGTCTTCTTGCAATATACAATTATGTTAATTCTTTAAAAAGTTATACAAAAAATCCTTCGTCGTAGTATGGATTGTTCATTACTCCACGCGAACGGCACTTTGGCAGTAAAAAAAAACATGGTGGCATGGTGATGAACATAGTTCTATAATTACCTATATTCGAAATATTATAATGTCGAATCCAAACAAATTTTTTTTTTACCTGTTTGTTGGTGGTCGCCGACTGCGAAACGTAAGTGGGTATTATGAGAAGGCGCTGGATGTTCTTACACTCCGCTAACGCGTCGTCAAAGCCAACCTGTCACATAAACAATCAACATTTATTAACCAACTTCAAAAAAGGAGGAGATTTTTTATAGAAATGGACGGTAGAAACATTTACGACACTTGATTCAGGAAAAAAAAAAAATTTCTAATTGCACGCATGCTCAGATTTTTCAATTGATAAATAAGTAAAAATATTCGATATACCGTTAGATGCCACTCAAGATTAATCTTTTCATTATATCATGTCATCATCATATTCAATTAAAAAAAATCATCTTGCGTATTTTTGTGTCCCTAAAACTCGAAAATTAGTAGCAATAGTGTATTAGTATACTTTATTGCACAAATAAAAATATATATAAAAACAAAAATAAACAAAAAGGAAATGTCAATGTAGGCGATCTTATAGCTAATAAGCGATTTCTTCTAGACAACTTTTGGGTAGAGCTTATACATACGATCTTATATTTATTAATAAGATTATTTTTATATATAATATATGTTTTTATTAGTTATTAATTAATTTTTATATTTCGCGAGTAAGCCAGACATAGCAAAGCTAAGTCAGTTATAGCTAGTTAAAGAATCAAATAATCACTATGCCATTTATTTGTTACATATGCTAACAGAGCAGTGGTAGTGTACCTTGACATCGACATTGACAAGTTCTAGTTTAGTGAGGTGCGGCAGATGAGCTAATGCTCGCAGCAGCTCGGGCGCGGCGCACTGAGCGGTCCCCCGCTCCAGCCGCAGCCGCCGCAACCGCGTCAGCTTGCGCAGCACCAGCGCAAACTCAGCTCGGAACGTGCACTCACCCAGCTCTAAAGACTCAAGCTGAGGCAGCTCGCCGATCACATCGCACGCGCACCAACCCAGCTCCTGTATACACACACGCTATAGCGGTCACATTTCTATAAAAAGACGTTTGAGCAGCATACTACGGCCTAGGCCTCCTTTGCCTGTGTGTCCGTAATGGGGACCGCAGCCGAGACAACGCTACAGCCGCTATAGACCATAGACATAATGTTCCCTATCCATCTGTTGAAGTAAATACGAGCAGTCGGGGGTGTGGAGAGATAAACAATAGTGTCGACAATAATTTTATAACTTTTTAAATTACACTTGTTACCTATCCATGTGTTTATGTATGCAACTTGTAATTGGCGTAATTAATGTGTTTATTGCACATACTTTTTATCTGTTTTAAGCTGTAATTGCTATAAAAGAAAATAAAAACAGATCACATTAAAATTAATATAGTTAGTCGTAAATGAGCCATTATTTAAATAACTAGGCTAACATATAAAATAGATAATTTATGTAAAAAGCAATTGATAATAATGTCGTTAATCAAAACTCTGTAAATATAATTAATGTCCTTTGCTCCACTGTAAAAAAAAAAAAAAAATCTGGACGATACCTTGATGGAGGTGAGCGACAAATGGTGCAGATTTGTGAGTGTTGCTAGCGGCCGTAGATCTCTCGTCAGCGAGAGGCCGGCTATACTCTTCAGCCGTAGCTCGTGCAGCATCGTGAGGGTTCCGAGCGGAGAAGGGTCCAGTAGGTCGTCCTTTATGGCAAGTGCTGAAAACGCGCGGAGTCCGGGCAGTCCTCTACAGACAGCCTCCACTGCGCTCGCTGGACACCGGCACATCTCTATCCTGTCCACGTGGGTGGCAAAATAAATATAGATTTAGAATTTAACTAACGGTCTAAGTCTAAAGGACAACATAACTAAAAAGCAAAATTTGGTTATAGCCGTGGTATCCTACGGGAATTCTTTATTTAGACAAGACAAAAAGTATTCTACCTTCCTGTGCCACTACCTTGTGACAAAATTCGAATCACTTTGTTGATTTTTGGTAACTTAATGAAACAGTGCCCCTCTGTTCAAAAAAAGTCAGTAGGATGCTCTGTTAAGGAATAGTGCCCCGCAAAAAAATATATTTTTGTGCGACCTCTAAAGTACTTTTTCTCGATCCAGAAAAAGAACTTTATATCCTTCGCCGTCTTTCCAACTATCCCTCTGACAAAAATCAAATCAATTGATTGCTCCGTTGCATCTTAAATAATAACCAACCGATTGTCGCATCCATATATGTACATACCAGACGAAACCCGCGGTTTTCCTTCTGTGTTCTTACACACATCTTGGTGCCAAAATAAGGCCAATTGTATGCACTGTTACAACGCCACAAAATGTACACTAGAAAAAAAAACCCATGGGAACTCTTAAACGGTACAAAAAGTATCCTTTTATCCTTTAAAATCCCTCCAGCTTGCTTTTTGCTTCGTTTTATCTTATTGCTTCCTTGCAACGAAAACGAATAGGGCCTTTTTACTTAAGACTTGATTTACAATTACTAAAATTTCTAAGTAAAAACTATTAAGGGATAGCGTAGCTTTTTATTTGTAAATGATTTTTTAGATTCGGTTTAGTAGTTGCAGACATTACCCTCTACATACAATAAAAAAAAAACAGTGGCACTCGGGGACTGCCGCTGTAAAACTATTGCATAGTATTTTTTATCAATTTATGCAATTATAATTATTTTTTCTTTGATATTAATTCAAGTTTTCTTTGATATTATTTCAAGTTTTTGAGCGTGGTGATCGATGAGAAAACAATTATTTTTCTTTTATTGAATAAATGAGATGTTAATATCGTTTAAAAAATTTTCGTTGGCGGCAGCGGGGTGTAAAGTTGTATGCAGGTGCTCTCGACTAGGCGCTGCGGCCGACTGATGGAAGGCGAGAGCCGCGTAATGGCCGGCCCACGCAACAGTATATTTATGAAATGTATTTTTTTAAATAACACTCTTTCGCAATAAAATAAAACCATAATCGTCTAAAGTATTTATTATGGAACATGTAGACGAAATTTCATTGAAAAAACTTAAATATCTAGCAAATAAAACTGTTTTCTATTTTCGTTACGGTATTTCTTGATTCGGTCGCCGCGCTCAGAGCCCGCGATAAAAGCTTAAAAACAAATTTAACCTTTTTATATAAGTATAGATTAAATAGAATAAAATAGAGTATGATATTTACATATAAAACTTACGTTTCTAATGTGTTAACAGTGCCTATGTTTTGCGCGAACTGTTCCCAGAACGCCGTGTCGATTTGCGGCTGCAACATCTTGCGTAAATCGAGTCGTTTCGTCCCATTCCGCTTGAGCGCTGCGCATAACCCGCCCCAATCACTCACCTAATAATATAACATGGTTTTTACAAATAAATGATTTGCATAGTCAAGGCGAATCTGACCCAGAATATTCCATACAAACTTCAATATATTAAATATCTATTAACATCACGCCTCCTCCATGGCACGCCACTTCTTCCGGTCATCTGTCTTTCACATCCATCCAACACCACCTTTATATTGATTTGATGATAAATCTGGTTATTTAACAATTTATTTGTATTTTAGAACAAATATGATTTTTGCAACTACGATATATAACAAAATATGATAATAACGCATTTAAATGGTTATAGTATATGGTAATTATAGTATTTCATATAAGATTGTATGGAAAATTCTGCGTTGGATTCACCTTAACGATGCAAAGCAAACGTACCTTAAAATATACAGCTTCATAACTTAAACTATGAAAAACTTGTTGGATGTGTCTCCGACTGTTTTGGTGTATATGTCAATAAAAAATGTTGCACTATGGGTTAAACCTGTCATAGACCACAGGTCCATCCGTAGTCAGAGAAATTAATAGAAAAATCTTTATTACAAGAATAACAGGCGAAATTAATGCATAAAGAAATTTTCTTTCAGTTAAACTTCAATAAGATAAGAGTAAAGTATATAAAGTGCAAATATATTTTTAAAATATGTCACTACAAACCAAACATTTTAAAGAAGAACATAGATATTATTTATATTAAGATTATTAAGCATAATAATAAAGATAGGGACAGAGTGAATTAATTATTATTTTCCATACTAGATACAAAAAAAAAGATAATTTAAATAATAGTACTTCAATGTGTTATTTTTACAACTATTAACTGACGGAGCTTCTCTCAAGTGAACAGTTAAACTTAGTAGTATCTGAAGAAACTGAAAAAAAATTCCTATTGTGCTCTGAGGTAGGAGTACTACTTACTTACTTACTGGGGTTATTAAGGATACAAATTAGACACAGTTATATTCCAGCCGCTCAGAGACTGCGTTCCTGACACATGTAAGGTATACCTAACTAGAGAGGGGCAACATACTAGGTATTTACAACCGATTTGAGTAAAAAGTATTAAAGTTAAGTATTTGTAACTAACGTAAAGATAATAAAATTACGATTGTATCATCTTCTTTTTCTCCTCAGCTAGAGAATGTCCGCTGTTGGACATAGGCCTCCCTTGTATGTCTTAACAACAGCTAGTCGTGGCCGTACCGTGCCCATACAATTATATACCAAGACTAACCTATGATGTTTTCGCATGGTACCAACGTAAATGATTACCACATCTCTAGTAAAATTGATTGTAGACGTTGCATTGACACAGCGCAGCTAATTAATTAAAAAAACAATATTTAGCGAACATAAATAATATATTTCGCATTTATTCAACATTACATTTTATGCTAAACGAATATAAATTTTATACAGATCAAATGGTACAAACTGATAATAAGTATGGATAAAATTACACACACAATAGTACAGTATTTAATTTAATTTATTGTAATAGTACATATAAACGACTAAAAGTATTTTTTATTGTAAATTTTTCCCCATTTCAATTTAAGGCTACATCGACCATTTGGTCACGAACGCATTCTCTGAGCGGCAGCACTGTAGTAATACATGGATAAGATGTGAACAACGTATACAAGAAATACTCACTTGTGAATTTTTCATCCGCACATGCCTCCAAAGCACGGGCGTACCAGCTAACTCCTGCCATAGTTTGCAGACTCTTGCGCAATGAGCCAGGTCTCGCATGCCGAGGTATTGGAATATCTGTAATAACTAAGTCTTATACCTAATTGCGCCAAAGTTAAGTGTAGAAAGCCGACTAAAAAAAAGGAAACATATTATTATAAATAATTTAAGTAAATAAGTATTTTCGTAGCAAAGATGCAGAAAGTATTAACCGCGACCTAGGACTTGAACCTGCAATAACACTTACAGTCCGTCTTAGTGCTCTGCATATAGTATTTGATGTAACCATAGATATGCCATTTTTGATATATTTTATTCAAAGACTCTACTCTAACCTTCAGGGAGTCTCAAACGAGAAAAAAAAATTATGTATGTATATTTCTAGTGCATTTCGTAATTCTATTGAGATTTGTGTATTTGTGGGATTAATGTACTAGGACTTTAAAGTAACAAATACATATTTTTGGATTATTATGATGTGCCATTTTATGTGATACTCATATTGCAGAATCTGAACTTTTAGTTAGTGCGTCCGCCCGTCCATCTGTCACCAGGCTGTATATCATGAACAGGTAGACGCTTGAAATTTTCTCAGAATATTTAGTTATGTAATCACTTTAAAAATAAATTAATTAATTGAAACAAATATTTAAGGGGGGCTCTTATATAACAAACGGGCATCCTTCGTGCGCGAGTCCGACTCGCACTTGGCCGGTTTTTTTTTATTACTACCTATGCTATTATGACACTTGGCCTGTCACTACAAACTCAATGATACCTTAGTCAACGAAATCCATTCATCAGTTTGGATGATCCGAATAGATAATATACCACATACAACATAGATACGCGCGAAGACCATAGCTCTCTTGTAGTCGGATAATTAGAATAGTTGCTCATAGAAACATAGGGATATCATCTCACTGTTAATGGGGAAGAACTTATGGTTTCACATGTCGACATCTCCAGCGATGTTCAGTTCCGAGATCATTTACAAGATAAGGTGAAGCTGGCGTCCAAAAAACTTGGTGTACTCAACAGAGCGAACCACCACCACCAGCTTGGTCCTTTTGACTCGGTTCAACGACGGGCTGTGAGAATTGTCGACGATTCCAAACTCACTTGCGGTATCGAGCCCTTAAGTCTGAGGAGAGACTTTGCCTCACTGTGTGTGTTCTACCGCTTGTACAATGGGTTGTGTTCTGAGGAATTGTTCGAAATGATGCCCACGGCTACTTTCTACCATCGCACCGCTCGCCATCGGCAGGGAATTCATTCTCACACTTTAGAACCTAAATGGTCGCGTACAGTGCGGTTTCAGAGAAACTTCCTTCCGCGAACGCTTAAGTTGTGGAATGAGCTCCCTGCCAAGGTTTTCTGCAAGGACTACAGTATGGAGTTCTTCAAGAAAGAAGTTATTAGATTTCTGAAGGGTCGGCAACGCGCAAGTGATACCCCTGGTGTTGCAAGCGTCCATAGGCTACGGTGACCGCTTACCATCAGGCGGGCCGTAAGCTTGTTTGCCACCTTAGTGGTATAAAAAAAAAAAAAAAAAAATATATATATATATATAGAGGCTTCCTGCAGCTCTTACAGTGTCGTCTGTCCCCCAGATAAGAGTCCATGCAACGATCCATCTTCTCAGTCAGTTATCTCCACTCGTGAACCAGGATTATAATTCGAATAAATGTGATTGCTGGACCCAGTTCCATAGGGAAACGAAAAACATGTAATCCTTAAGTTATATGATAAAAAAAGACAGTTTAAATCTACAATCAACTCACCTGTACTCCAACATTGTAATTTCTTTCTTTGGCGCGCGCGAAGAACGAGGAGAAGTAGTCCGTTTCATCTTTCGTGCGTCCGCGCCGCCTTATCGACGCTCCCGGAGGCGAAGACGCTCCATTTGCCAATCGATTGCGTCGTCTATCCTCACTGCACATTTAGACGGTTTTTAAAATGCACACTGCAATACCACTTAAAGAATAGTTACGCCACAAGGCCTTTGAGAGATACTGTGAAAGATATAGATATTATTTTTTTGTGAGACAGTTCTAAAAAGGTATGAATGAGACACAATTTTTTTTTCACAGAATTGCTACGTCACCGGGGCCTATAAATCAAAAACGTTCTGAACGGAGTGAAAGACATGTTATGTATTAGTGAAACGGCAAGAGATCGTCAGTTCTGCAAGTGTGAGAAGGTAAAACTTACATATATAAAAAAAAAAATTAGACCTGGATATTCTAGATCGATTGTTTTGACAGTAATGTATAAAAGACTTATGCATAATAAATAGTTTAGATACTATTCGCTGTGCCAGTAAAGGTGGTTTTATAAAGCAACAAATAAAATTGGATTTAAAAACAATAAATAATTAAGACTCTTAAAGTCATAAAAATGTTTATTTATACAATTGTTTGTGATACATTTTCTTTATTTGATTTCGTAACAACTTCATTATTCTAAATTAAGGTACACAAAGTCTTATAAATAATATTTTTACATAAATACATACATTGTCCAAGTTTATACAAACCTAGATTTTTAAATAGAAAATATGGCTTACTCACTGAGAATTTGTTTTACTCAATGAAATATATTAAGAAAAAAAAAAATTATACAACGAAATCAAGATGTTAGAACTCATTGCTACAAGTGGATGTAAAACAAATTAAAACCCAACTACACAACCTACCAACCAAATATCACGTGTTTATTTTTATTTATTTCGAGGTGCAAAATTAACTTATATATCGAGTTAATGCGAACAAAGCAGTGAGCAGCAGCTAGTTACTATATATATTAAACACCTGGCGTCATAAAAAACGCACCTCATAAAAAATGCTTTAAAAATTAGAATAAGATATCCCTTTTGCCATTATTACTGGTTCCATACTTTAACACTAGGATTAAGAATTTGGCTCACGAAATAAGTGATTTTTTTTTTTTATAAATTAGTGATTAAAACGAAATATTTCTTTTTCTGATATCTGCATAAATTACCTTTCCAATGAAACCTCACAGTCATAGCCTTACCATTGATGAAATGCGGGTTAAAAGTATTTTTAAAAGGGCATTTTTAAAAAGGTGCGATTTCTATGACGCCGAGTGTATGTATTTGAAATGGGCTTATTACGTTGTTTCATTTGACCTCCAACACGGCACATTTCAAAAAAAATACAGGACTACGTTCTCTAGAGAGCGCCATATTGAACTTTGTATGTTGCCAGATAGCCAATAACTAGCAGACCAGTTTAAAAGATATGTGGGGACTGATGAACAAACATTCATGCCTGTTGAGATTATTTGGCATGAATTCACATCAAAGGCAAAGTACGTACAGTGTACTCCGCATGGTAAGTATCTAAGTATCTTACATACTGGCAACTGTTCACGATATTTAAATTCAAAATACGTTTAGGGCTGTTAAATATCAACTACATTCTGATGTCTTTATACAGGTGATTTTGACTTGAGACTACATTTTTTTATGTATGATTCAGTATCAGAAGTACTTTAATTTTTATTGTCATATTACATATTTAATGACGTTATCGCCTAAAACGATAAAAACCAACTCATTGTGTTTCGCCAAACTCAAAATACCAAAAATAATAAAAATAAAATATGACTACAATCGTAACAAATAAATAAAACATTTAAAGGATCAAGCAATTTTATGCTCATAGATAGAACTTTTGCAAGATTGGCAACGCGTATTTTAGGTAATTCGTCTATCTAAATAAATTAGGTACCTTATAACTTAGCGACGTTGTCAAACCGCATTGTCTCATCACCCTGGCCAGCCCCTGTACCCTCCCCTCGCCCACCCACACACCCGCGCATTTACAAAAGCCAAAACAAACAATTAACCAGTCGTGCGAATAGTTTCAAAAGTCGGTAACATATACCGTCTCTAAAACTGGTATTTCGGGTTACAATCGCACCTCGTGTCACTTGAATCAAACTCAAAATAAAATGTATTATAACAACATCAGATTACTTACACTGTACTCAAGCGCTCAAATTTATTTACTGTATTAATGACTATAGTCAACAGATTGCCTCGTGTACTCTTTTTACAACTTCAGGTACACCCAATACGCAGATAACTAAATTGAGAACCACTGGCCTACGCAATCAAACGGACGACGTTAAACCAACCAAAAAAACGTGACTCAGTTAAGTAGACCCTTGTATAAATGTAATAACTGCCGAAGTATAAGCGGCAAGATACGCTAAAATTTATCCTGAAAGACAATCATCCTTTTGTAAAGTTAGTGAAATCTCTCAAAAAACTATTGAAGTAATCCCGCTACTGGACGTTTCAGGGCTGAAAATAAAAACAAAACATCAAAATTTTCGTACATTTACATAAATGCATGTTGTGTTAACATAAGCCCATTACAAATTTTAATCTAGAATTATTATAATCCTGGTCAAGGCACCAAAAGTAAAGGGCTCTTAATAAAAAGAAACCTTTCATATTAGAGTTTGATAATGGGTTAGTTAAAGTCACTATCTTTTTAGTTAGGTATATGTAAAAAATCTTAGGTCAAGGTTGTTGCTAATATCATGAGTCGTGTTCGAAATATTGCAACTTCAATATCAATGTAAATACATGTGGCAATGTATGTCGGAGCATCACTTGGAAACGGCTCAGTCGATTTGGACGATTTCTAGTTTGCGTTCGCGTTCGCGACTGTCAGAAAAAGGTTTACATGAAGGAAAAAGCGCACTAAGGGTAAATCATTCAGCCGACTGTAACTAAAATTTTGTAAGTTGTTGTGCACACGTCGGTGAAGGTTTCTAAATTAGTACAATTTTAATAAAAGTGCAACAACGTTTACCGGGACTGCTAGTAAAATATATATTTGTATTACCTCTCAATGTAAGACATCAAAATTTAAGTTTATAATTTCGATCTTTTTATATGTTTACTTCCATACGAAAATGTTTTTTATGTAAATTGTTACACGGATGCCGTCAGAACCTCAGAACAAATTATTACTCTAAGACTTTGAACGACTTGTCAGTCTTTAGACAAATGATTGTCAATGGGTCGTTAAAAACCTTAAATGTAACAAGTTGCGTCCGGTTGCAGGTTCTGAACCCGTCAGTTTCAAAAAATCGTATAGTACTATAAACGCGCGAAGATTTTACCAGCGTTGAGTGACCCATTATCAAAAGCTGATATTAAAGATAATTTTTGCGAAACGTGTCCGATATCATTGCGGGCTATAAATTTGATGTGACTACGTCAATAGCGCAATTGCTTGTTAGTCCTTATAAATATAATAAAATATATACAATATCATCTTGATACTCTTAAATTTAGAGCGATATTATTTTCCAAAATGCGAAGAAACGACGCGAATGCATACTTTGTGATGTTACCTGAAACAAAAAAAAACTCTTTTGGTCAAATAAAAACTCAAATCAAATACTATATTCATTGTTCATTACTATAATACTATTTTATTCATTTACGAATATCAAATAAGACAACTATACTAATTCCAACAATTTATTTTACTTTTAACAGAAGCACGCCTATGAAGTTCCTTATTTATTGATAGGCGACCATAAACTAAAAATGCAATACTTCATGGACGCTATTTTTCTCTACAATATTGAAGTGACGTGCTCTTTATCTTCAATATTCATCGATTATGCATAATCGCAACTACAACTTAAAAAAGTAATTTCTTAATTACATTTTTTTTCACTAGGACCCCAGAAATAGTCATTTAAAAGCCTAGAAAAGTTTATAGAACAATAAAAAACGTTGAGGAAAATTAGAATATTAATGTGTTAAATCGATAAAAACTTCTTCATAAATGTCGATTGTTATAAGAATCGGTAACGCATCAGGACATCACTATTTGATTAGTTCTCGTGCTATCAAAAGTTAAATAAATGGTTGGAATTAGTAATTAAATACAAATAGCCAAAAATAGAATTAGTGATTCGATGCAAAATCAAAAATTATTTGCAAATACATCTAAACTACCGTTAAACCTTTTTAACATTCCTAAACTGCTTAAAAAATATAAATAAAAGTGTAAATAAACTGTAGACACTAACTTTTTGGTATCATGTGGCATGGATCTAGGCACAACGATGAACCTGCGTCCGTTTATCACAGCCATAGACTGCGGGAGAGACGGGCGTATCAAAATGCTCCGTGGTTGCGTCGCTGGCGCGGGTTTTGTAACGGCCCACACGCGTTCTCCGCGAGGACCACCCCCTGACACCTGGATAAATATTATTATACATATATATCAAGCCTTAGCTAGCCTTGACAACAATTTAATTTCATTGTTTTCTTATTCCTGATCGCAATGGAGTATCCAATTGACATGAAATTTGTCACAGCGATAGTTAAAGAGACGGATTACATATGCTACTTTTTATCAAGAATAATCTCTAACGCATAAATAACTCTCAACGAATTCCACGCGGACGAATTATTGCTAACTTCATTGCTGTAATCAAGGAGTTGCCGTAGGAATCAAGCTCATATTCAAGCCATTTTCCTCATTTTACAATAAATTACTTAACTGATATTGTTCTTTGGGAAAAATACGGTAATAAAAAACAATTACTTTCTATCATCGCACCACTCTCCATCGGCAAAGAGTTCAGTAGTTAGAATCTAATTGTTTGCACGATGTCCTGTTGTGGAATGAGCTCCCTGCCAAGGTTTGCCTCTAAGGACTACAGTATAAGTTTCTTAAATAATGCATTTTTAAAAGCTTGAGAACGTGCCAGTGATGCCTATGATGTTGCAAGCGTCCATAGACGACGGACGGTTGACTTCATGCTAGCCGTAAGCTTGTTTGTCACCTTAATTGTACAAAAAATCAAAATTATATGACTCGCGATCAAGATAGTAAAGATAATGATTTTAATTGATGCACCTACCTTCATCCGCAAGAGCACGCGTTTATCGCCGCGCGCCGGCATGGACATGCGGCGAACGGAGCCCGAAGTGCCCGCGGTCGTCATACCAGATTTGTGAGTCAGTGGTGGGGGCTCCAACGGCGGAGAACCGGGCTTGCGGCAGTTCTGTGCATAATCACGGCAATTATTAGGCCGGATAATATTTGGATTACATAAAAAGTAGTTATTACATTTGAAAAGTACGTGAAACATAGTACTTTCGCGTACGTAGCATAGATTTCAAGTTCTGTTATACTGGACTGCACAATACCCTCACAGAGAGGTGTCTAAAATTACCCTAATATGGATATTTTCCCATTTAAGGGTGTCTACGTGAACAAATACTGGCAAACAAGCTGGGTTTAATATGGATATTTTTCCACCGTGATTTAGGGTTTCCACGCGGGCAAAAACTGGGAATAAAGCTAGCTGTAATATGGATATTTACCCACCGTGTGCAACTAACCAAAGACTTAACGAAATCCGATTATAGGTAGAAGACAATCTGACAAATATTCATTTTATGTATATAGATAAGCAAATTTTGATCGATTTCTGGGTAAAGTGATTTGTTCTTCCGTCCATACCTACTTTCTTATAAAAGTATTTAAAATACACATTATTCTAAAAGTCATTTTGAAAAGAAAAACAACAACAAAAATCTTAACTTCACAAATGTTAAGTAAGGTAAGTTATTCGTAGGAGGTAAGTTACATTATTTTTACATTTAGAACCGTTAAAAAATCACATTTTGTGCTAAAGGCACTTATCCTGTCCTTATATACATAATTCCACTGTACGTGTGTATGTCACAGTACTCCTAGTAAACGGCTAACCGATTTGAATTATTTTTATGCGTTTGGGTGGCGCCCTGGATGGTTTAGATTCACAAATCAGCCCGGCAGAAGGCGCTGCAGTCGGATGCAGAACAACGTCTGCCTGGTCAGCTAGTGTTATATAATATATATTTTATAAATAATATCTTACCTTACAGAGGAAGGAGTCCTGAGACATCGCATGTTTGTACCCTGCACACGCGGGATGGTACAGACACAAGCACGCATAGCACGCCAGCGACGGCACCGCGCCGTCGCCGCACGCCATCGAACACGGCTGCACTACCTGATGGCTCGCCTGCACACACAAACAGCAAAGTCGATTAAACCTTAAACACCATTTTTAGTAAGTATAAGTAGAAATTTTTACACCATTTTTAAGTCGTCAGTTCAAGCATAGTCTACAGAAAGTATAAGTAGAAGTTTTTACACCATTTTTAAGTCGTCAGTTCAAGCATAGTCTACAGAAAGTATAAGCAGAAATTTTTGCACCATTTTTAAGTCGTCAGTTCAAGTATAGTCTACAGAAAGTATAAGTAGGAATTTTTACACTATTTTTAAGTCGTCAGTTCAAGCATAGTCTACAGAAAGTATAAGTAGAAATTTTTGCACCATTTTGAAGTCGTCAGTTCAAGTATAGTCTACATAAAGTATAAGTAGATTTTTTTATGAATGAATGAATTTTCTTTATTGCACAATTTAAAAGAAATACAATAGAAAACTAGAATAAAAAAAGAGTTCAAATAGGCGAACTTATCGCTAAAAAGTGATTAGAGATCACTAGGCAAACCTTTGGTTAGAGGAAATTACAAACAGAACTAGGTGGTGCAGTGACGAAAGAATTAAGTTGAAATTAGAATAAACATACACACATAATATATAATATATACAATAAACAAGTATTTTACATATATACACAATATATAATATATATTTAAACATAAATATAATAAATAAAAAAAAAAATATAAACATATACATACACATACAATACATTGGAAATAAAATAACAAACACAATATAAGACAATTTAAACCAGAACTAATTGCACTGTGAGTTTGAGATTATTAGATAATGTTGTTTAACTTGGTTTTTAAAAACAGCTACAGATTGTGAGCGCCTAATAGTAAGTGGAAGAGAATTCCATAGCTGTATAGCCTGAACTGTGAAAGAACGATTATAGAAATTGGTATTGTGAGCTGGTGTTTTCAAAAGAAGACTAGTGGACAAGCGAAGTGTGAGTGTAAAAGAGGAAATAAATTGAAATCGTTCTTTCAAATAGTAAGGAGTAGATGGATTAAATAGTATGTTATAAAGAAGTGTAAGAGTATGGGTATTCCGGCGAAGTCGAATTGGGAGCCACTTGAGCTGAGCACGAAAATAGTGTTGTGTTCCTGGCGGTGAGTAAGGTTGCCAGAGCTCTCTCTTTGAGGATTCGCTGCGCGGACAGCGGAGGACCGACGGTGCTTGTTGCTGTCATTGCTCGGCGTAGACGCGGCGTGCTGGTTCGGCGGTCAGGGAGACCTGATGAAACGGCTGACCGCTGGCCGCCCGCAGGTTGAACGGGTTCCCGAACCCAGGGATCACTTAATCTCCGCCCTGGGAGGCTGATCCGCCAACCTGTGTAAAGTCTCTGAAGTAGTAGTCGTGCCGGAGAAGGAGACCGGAGTGGACCCGGCTACTACAACAGAGGGGGATCAGGGGCCCTTCCGCCCGCCGTGCCAGCAACCGCATCATCTGTGTTGAGCTTCGGCAGTCTTAGTACCGCAACTTTTTGTCTTCTAAGCTGTCTGTGCAGTGAATCCTCATCCGTAGTCTAAGTTACTTCAAACAAAATGGCCAGGAACAGAAAAAAGAAAAGAGTTTTGACAGCGGTTACTCCATCCACATATAATGTAGATTTTTGCAACATAAGGGGTATTCACGCAAATCTTAACGCAGTCCATCACCATCTCGAGACTGCGCAGCCAACCATTCTTTTTCTAACGGAGACGCAGATATCCTGCCCGGCCGACACATCATACCTTCGTTATCCCGGCTACAAACTCGAGCACAATTTTTTGAGTCGTGCCGGTGTATGTATGTTCGTCCGGGAGGATATCTGCTGTCGCCGACTTCATAGCCTTGAAGACAGGGACCTGTCGATATTGTGGGTGCGCGTAGATCATGGGGGCCACACTCGTATCTATGCGTGCCTATACAGGTCTCATAGCGGTGACACGGACGTAACTCGACTCTTCACGCACCTGAGTTTGACGACTGACAAAGTTCTAGAGCAATATCCTACAGCAGAAGTAGTTATTTTGGGAGACTTTAACGCCCACCATCGTGAGTGGCTCAGTTCTCGAACCAATAACTATGCAGGGATATCTGCTCATGAATTTGCTCTGACCTATGGATTCTCTCAGCTGGTACTTTCTCCAACGAGAATACCAGATATAGAGGACCATACAAGCTCCTTACTGGACCTTCTGCTGACTACACGTCCGGATGGATACTCCGTCTCAGTGGATGCGCCTCTTGGCTCCTCGGACCACTGTCTCATCCGGACTCGATTGTCATGCACACAACCCGATCCTTCTGGGCCAACTAATTGGCGTCGTGTGTGGCATTATAAGTCGGCAGACTGGGATGGATTGCGAGAATTTTATGCATCGTACCCGTGGAGGCAGATCTGCTATAGCTCAGAAGATCCTGACGTCTGCGCAACCGCAGTCACTGAGACAATCCTCGCTGGTATGGAATGTTTCATTCCTAACCTGCGAGTAGCTGCCGGCGTCAAAAAACGACCGTGGTTTAATAGGCCTTGCAGAGAAGCTAAAATTCTTAAGCAAACTGCGTATGAGGCTTGGACCACGGCTCGTAATAATAAGGATCCGAATATTTCTGAGTTAAAACGCAAATTAAATGCTGCCTCGAGGTTCAGTAAGAAAGCAACTGCCAGACCAAAATTCCAATTCATCGGCAAAATAGGTGGGCGACTTGCGAGCTATCCTTCTGGGAGTCGTGCTTTCTGGTCGCTTGCTAAAGCTGCCGAGGGGAACTTCTGCCAGTCGTCATTACCACCACTGCGAAAGACCGATGGTGACTTGGCCCACAGTGCAAAAGAGAAAGCCGATCTATTGGGCAGTCTCTTTGCCTCTAACTCGAATGTGAACGACGAAGGCGCTGTACCACCTACTTTACCGTGGTGCGGTAAGACCATGCCGGAAATCACTATAACACAGTGCGAGGTCCGGCGGGCGTTGCTTTCCCTAGACGTTCATAAGTCGAGTGGGCCAGACGGCATACCAGCAGTGGTGCTTAAGCAGTGTGCTCCTGAGTTATGTCCTGTACTCACGCGCCTCTTCACGCTTTCCTACCACACTTGGCAATTTCCGTCTTCATGGAAGACTGCAAATGTGCACCCGGTGCCCAAAAAGGGCGATAGATCAGATCCATCGAATTACAGGCCTATCGCTATAACCTCTCTCCTCTCCAAGGTGATGGAGCGTGTGATCAACACACAGCTTTTGAGATACCTAGAAAAACACGACCTGATCAGTGACCGTCAATATGGCTTCCGCCACGGTCGCTCAACTGGTGACCTTCTAGTGTATCTCACACACCGATGGGCACTAGCCATTGAGAGTCAGGGGGAGGCATTGGCATGTAGCCTAGACATAGCGAAGGCGTTCGATCGGGTCTGGCACCGGGGTCTTCTATCGAAGTTGCCTTCTTACGGAGTGCCCGAGGGTTTGTGCAAATGGGTGGCTAGCTTTTTGTCCGGCAGAAGCATACGAGCCGTAGTTGACGGTAGTTGCTCTGATAGCATGGACATTAATGCTGGTGTCCCGCAAGGCTCTGTGCTGTCTCCTACGCTGTTTCTACTGCACATCAATGATATGTTGGACATCAACAACATACATTGCTATGCAGATGACAGTACTGGAGACGCTTATTACACGGGCCGTGCAAGCATCCCACGTTCCGTTGTGGAGGAAAAGCGTGAAGAACTTGTGTCTCAAATCGAGATCGGTCTGTCCAAGGTCTCTGACTGGGGGCGGGAAAACTTGGTCCGATTCAACCCTTCAAAGACACAAGTCTGCGCGTTCACCGCTAAGAAAACCCCATTCACTGTAGTCCCACAATTCCAGAACACTCCCCTCTCCATCTCCAAGAGCATTGGGATCCTTGGCGTTGACATCTCCAGCGATGTTCAGTTCCGAGATCATTTGCTAGGCAAGGTAAAGCTGGCGTCCAAAAAACTTGGTGTACTCAACAGAGCGAAGCAGTACTTCACGTCGGGGCAAAGGTTGCTACTTTACAAGTCGCAAGTCCGGCCCCATATGGAGTACTGCTGCCATCTCTGGGCGGGTGCACCCGGATACCAGCTTGGCCCTTTTGACTCGGTTCAACGACGGGCTGTGAGAATTGTCGACGATCCCAAACTCACTTGCGGTATCGAACCCTTAAGTCTGAGGAGAGACTTTGCCTCCCTGTGTGTTCTACCGCTTGTACAATGGATTGTGTTCTGAGGAATTGTTCGAAATGATGCCCACGGCTACTTTCTACCATCGCACCGCTCGCCATCGACAGGGAATTCATTCTCACACTTTGGAACCAAAATGGTCGCGAACAGTGCGGTTTCAGAGAAACTTCCTCCCGCGAACCCTTGGGTTGTGGAATGAGCTCCCTGCCAAGGTTTTCTCTAAGGACTACAGTATGGGGTTCTTCAAAAAAGAAGTTATTAGATTTCTGAAGGGTCGGCAACGCGCGAGTGATGCCCCTGGTGTTGCAAGCGTCCATAGGCTACGGTGACCGCTTACCATCAGGCGGACCGTAGGCTTGTTTGCCACCTTAGTGGTATAAAAAAAAAAAAAAAAAAAAAAAAAAAATTTGCGTAATCCAAATATAAATCAAATACAGAGATTTTGTAACCGCTCAAGTTTATTTAATTAGTTCTCAGTGAGATTAATATAGCAGGCATCACACCATTTTACACCATTTTTAAGTCGTCAGTTCAAGCATAGTCTACACAAAGAATAAGTAAAATTTTTTACACAAGTGTACCGACTTTAAATTACAAAATCACGAGCCGCTATCTGTACGCACACTTATACAATAAAACTTTCTGGCGAAACAAATATGCCTGTTCCTTGTACCAAATTACTTAAAATAGCGCGCTGTAAGTACTTTTTTTTTCAACAACTCAAATCACACAGGGCATTCTGGTACCATACTTTTTAATATCAATAGCAAACCAGTTAACAGATACAAATAATTATATATACTTAATGTTGTAAATACATACATATCAATATATATATACCTTGGTCCCGCCATAACTTCCGAAGACTGCATCAAATTAAATAGGTGGCGCACCAGTTGTTTTAAAAAAGAGAAAAAACGTTCGCTGAGTCAGCTAGTTATATATAGAAAACACCCAAACTTTAGACAAACACAAATAGAAATGATAGTCTTGTGCGGGAATCGAACACTCGCCTCCAGTTCAGCAGGCAGGTTGTTATCCGCTGAGCCACAGACAGACAGACAGATAGACAGGGCGGAGTAAGTGCGAGAGGCATACCGATTCGATAGTACTGACTCCGATCTATTAACTGTGGGAGATGTGTTCTCAATCCTTGTGACGATACCATATTTATGCCTTAACATTTTCGTAATACAATGTGTTTATTCAAGTTTTAGCGCGAAGATTTTCATTAGTAAACAATTCTCAATGGACGTACTACCAATAGCAAAATGCATCTTTAAATTAGAATGGCGCGTTCAAATAAAGTACAATTTCAGTAATTTTATATATTCGATGAGAAGTTATGATTTATTTTATAAAAGGTTTAAAGCTAATGACTCAAATGTAAAATATTAAATTATGAACTTACGAATCATAGACATCAACACGGAATTAATTGTTAAATGTAGGTAGTAATCTGACTTCCGATTTATGAATTCGAACTCTAGACAAAATAAAGTTGCGTAAAATTTTGAACCTGTGGCGCGAGATAGAATGGTTTAAAGCTAACTATAATTGGGTTTTTTGTTTGGAACTAAAGTGATTAGAGAGAATGTTTTAAAGCAAGCGTTGATTGGTTTGTTCAAACGTGCCGTGATTGGTGGTAGTTTTAAGAGCGCTTATGGGAGTTTTATAATGTTGAATATAACCGCGAAAGTTTAAGTTACTTAGAACTTTTATAATATTGAAAACGCCCGCGAGACTTACCTAAGTCAGTCGTTTAATAACCATTAGGGTAGCCTCGTACAATAAAAATTCTAACAATTATAAAAGGTAGTTGTCTTGATTTTCACGTATTTCGTATAATGGTATGACGTGTTAGTTTATTTGAAATTACCCGGGGTTTGTTGGAACTTTATGAACATTTAGAACATAATATTAATATTCTATTGGGATTCTATTAATTTAGGATAATTAGGCCGTTTTATCTAGACCGTTAATATTAATCCAGGACTCTATAATAGTACCCCAACCGACATAACTAGTTTTATACTTAAAAGATATTCTTTTTTCTTAAGTTAATTAAGGCCGGAAATCCGTCTGGACTAAAAAAACAGGATGGGGATGTTTGAAATGTGGGGTGAGAACGTTGTTAGAGAGGGGTTAGTAGTGATAAAAGTGCGTGGTCCCATACATACAGAACATTCAATTGCCGTCGGTTAAATTGTCGAAACGCTGCCCGAGGAGAAAACCATAGTCTACGCTTGTGAGTTAATAGAAGCTACCTAGGAACCACGTGGGGTTAAACTACAGCTAGATTGTGCCACCATTACTGGTTAGTAAATACTTTTATATTCCTTATTATTATTATTCCTTTGCGTAGGGATGACAGAAAAATCGTATAAATCTTTAGTACCTCTGTCTTTTAGTTCTGATATTCAAGTATTTGATTTGTTTAGGTGTTTTTGTACAGACTTTAGAAATGGTAAAAATTCAAAGTAGACATTATTTATGATCGTAGATTTAACTATATTTATTTCTTGATTATTTTCCTTTACGCTTATTTGTAAACTATTGTTTGCTATATTTCTCTGACGTACGTCTTAAACAACTGAGTTACTACGTATTTAACACAACGGGTTCGGGTCCTACCACTTTTGACTATCACGCTACATCACTATTAAATATTTATTTAGATTTAATTTCTCTCACTCGTTAAGTGAGTGAGGTTGAGGCTGCGAAGTTTCCTAAAACATTTTATTAATATATTTATATTTCTTTAAAGAAGGGGGGGGCGTTACATCCTTTTACAGCGGCTACCTATGTTTTGGTTCAAGCCCCTGTCCTATCTTTACTTACTTACGTCTCAGTTCGTAAAGAACTGGCAAAGGCGGTACATTTATTTCTGTCACATGTCTTTTATTTTAGCATTTATTACTCCAAAGCTGGTAGTTTTTGTTCTATGTATAAAGCCACGTTAGTCCAGATCCACTGCATCAGTACTACTGTAGTATTGCGGCGATGGGCTTACCACCTGTCACGTAGGACTACAGTAGTTGGTGAAAAGATGACTGTCTCCCACATTATAATCAAATGAGTGTATCCAGGCACTGGTTACCCCTTTGTCTGGGGATTATGGCTATGATATAGCACCCCAATCACAACCGTGTGACATTAAAGAAAATTAACGATATAAAAAATTTTTAAACAAATTCTTGCTGATAAATATAGAGTTTACGCATTTGTAACCCCTCGGGGGCAGTAGTCGTCTATCTAGTTATGGACAGTAACAAAGTGTATGGTAAATTTTTAGGCATTTCATTACAGAAAAGGATATCAAATAATTGTTAACACTACCTCTAATGATATATAAGAAAAAGATACGTTGCAGCCATTATTAACAAAATAAATAAGAAAAATTACCTGAATTTCAGGAGATGTCTGCAGTACTACTGGAGGGCGGCATTGCAATGGAGGCGGTGGAGGCGGCGGCAACGGTGGTGGCGTCGACGGTCGTGGCACTGGAGTCACAGGGGTCACTGGTATCACGGCAGGGGCCACTGTCGTCACCGCGGCCGCCGGGGTCACCTCGGGGGTCGCAGGAGGCGTGGGGGGCGGCTGCCTGCCCCGCACACGACACTACACTCGCCTCAGCTCAATACAGTACCCGCTACAAGGGGGTTAATTGCTCTGCCCCGTTCGGGCCTGTGTCAATTAATCCCCCTTTCACTAACCAATTTCATATCGTTTAATGAAACTGTGACTTCGCCATAATGCAATTATATATAAACAAGAGATTTTGCAGGAATCTGAATAGTTAAAGGTACTATGTAGATATAAATTGATCATTAAGATTTTTAACCGAACTTTGTTATATTTTGATGATGTATTCAGCCGGTTTGGGTGCCTTGTTTTGTTTGCCTTTTTAGAAACTATTTATTCCTATGGTGGGCTAATAAAAAATGCTATATGGCATTAAGCTCACCATTGTACACCTATGTATTCGTGCAAAAAGTGTAAATTAAAAATAGAATTTTTTTTTTTGTGCAAATAGGTGTTTGCACAATTACAGACTTAAAGCACACAATGTATAATTGTATTTTAAGGGTCAATATTTGTGTCAAAGATGCATTCGATTTTATCAGTTAAGTTATCAACTTACTGAAAGTAGTAAAAAAGTCCTTAGTCCAATGTAGTTTCCCCTAATCGATTTTCTCAAGAATCGACAGACAAAAGTCACAGTTTCATTCGCCAAATAAATTCAATTCCAAGAATATAAGTTTTACCTACCATTTTACAACGACAATGACGCAAATAATAACGCGTCAATATGTTTTTTTACGGTTGCATCAATATAGGTACTGCAGTAAAACATAAACACTCCCAAAACTTGTGATGTACAATAAAGGCATGTGAAAGAGATTCAAAGTGTCATAGGCCTATTCACGGGTAATTTTGCATTTACGAAATATTTTGGAACATTAATTTGGATTTACGGACTATTTTGGAACATACCGGATAATAAGCTAATACTTAAACATGTCTGCCTAATAAATATCAGGTGAAAATGTTCATGTGTGCAGTGATAACATTACCACAGCCTAATCATCCTTTTAATTCATAAACTCGGTCAGCGCGTTGAAAATCCGACGTCGTCTAGACATGCATAGCGACGCGATCAATCGTATGAGTGGCTTGACAGCTACTGACTAGCCATATGTGAAGACAGACATAGGCTCTAGACGCGCCGCGCATCGCACCTAACGATTGCTCTGTCTAGACGCACTCCATGGCCGAAAGTGTAAAATGAATGTTTAGGATGTAGTCACACAAAATATATGCAGAAGGTCCACTCCACACTAAGCACTTTAAATGCCCCGCACGCACGTTCCGTACATCCAAGCTTAAGGTAGTCCCAAAGTACCTACCTTAAAAATAAATACTAAAGAAATATTTTTGGACATTACACACAGCGCCTTCTGGCCGCAAAGTAAGAAAAGCTTGTTATGAATATCTGACAACAGATACAAATACATATATACAACTTTCTTTTTTGTAAATACATATATATCATACATAAATACACTTAGACTCAAGACAAACATGTTTTTCAGATAAATGTTTGTCTATGGGAATCGAACCCACACCGTCCGCACAGCAGACGGCCACACTACCAACTAGGCTGCGAGGGAGTAAAATTCCTTAAGCATGGATGTATGGAACATATGCGTGTGGAAAGGGGAAGGGTTCAACCAGTCTACTATGAAGTGTGCCTCCTGTATATATTTTACTCTGTGGTATTAGTGTTACCGTAACTGTGTGAAAATGAGCGGGCCAACAGTTTAAGGGAGGAAGATAAACATTTAAATTGTGAGCCGTGAAATCGTAAGGAAAAAACCACTTCAACATCTTTAAATAAATAAATACTAAAAGTACAGCCAGCAGAAGCGCGACATAAAACAATAAAGTGTTTCAACATTCTTTTTATAAACTAAAATAGAACGCTAATTATAGCGCAATATAGAAAAGCTGTCGAAAGGGTAAATAGAAGTTTATATAGCATACGTCAAGAAATGTACTCCAATCGTAGGTGAAATTTAAGATTTTTTTTTTCTATCTAAATTGTGTTGCTAACTGTACAATGAATAAATAATATACTGGGTTTCTTATAAAATAATTGATACAAACAATAAAAAAAAAACTCATATACTGTTTTCAATAATTCGAATAGACTTTTACGACAATAATATGTTTTCATAATCGGAAGGCTCTTTTGAATAAAATAATTATCAGCAACACTGAATGATAAAAAAAAATACCAGGAACTATTCAGTGCAATTCATTCATTCTTTCATAACTCAAATCATATAACTTTTATAATTACCTGGGTTTTTTCCACGCAGCAGAATTATTATTGTCAGTGCCCGGTGTGATTGCGTTCTTCTGTTTAGTTGAAGTTGGTGTCGGGGAACTGTTATTGTTTAGTCGAGATCCAAATGATTTTACCTGCAAAAGAAATTAATCAGAAACTATTTGTAATCATCAGGTAATAAATAAGTAATCATAATGCAAAATTTTATATACAAGACGAACTAACGGTAGAGTATTAAGTTTTCTATCAAAAATTATTATCTATAACAACCCTGTTGTAAATCAACGTAAAATCATTGGTTTTTAGAAACAAATATGAACACTATGGAACACAATGTGATATTACCTTGATTTTAGCTGGTGGTGACTTAATAGGTGGGTCTGGGCTGGCCCCCTTTGGGGCTTTTGGCTTAGGGGTCCTTTTACCCTCCACTACTGGTGGTGGATGAGCTACCGGCGACTCCACCCGACGCATCATTCGGGCGTCACTGTGGAACATAAAAGAAATAACTTTTAACGAATGTTCTTTACTGCATTATATTTAAGATCACACAATATAAAAAAAAAAGATTATAATAAAGTGTATTTCATCACAAACTATGTTTATTTTAAAATTGTCACAATCTGTAGACAGCTGGGTTATATAACAATAACGCCTGAACACTGGGTATATCTTTATACTTTTTATTCTTACCGAATGATTTCTCTTTCTGGATCATCCACTCCAAGTGGCTCTTTGAAGAACGAGAAGTTTTCTAATGTGAGACCTGTCCCTGATAAGTTTTCGGAAATCTGAAACAAATAGTCAGTATAATAAATTAAAATCGGCACGTTATTTTTAAGCTTATAAAATCAGAAAATTATGCCACGAAACCAAAAACAGCGAAATAGCTAAAATGGTCGTCGAAACTATATCTGAGGACAGCCACCTATCTGGTGGGACGGTCAACCTGGGCTGCAGGAAGCCACTGGAAGCAGTTTTGAAAAAATCCATTATGGAGACATAAGAGAGAGGCCTACATTCAACAATGGACAATGACATGGCTGATACGACGTCATAATTTTTTCGTTGGATATTTTAATCATAAAAATATAATTGTCTGTACGTAGGTATATGGATATATAGTTATTTACGTTAAGTGTTTGTAATTTATAAATAGTCCTGTATATCTAATCCGTAAAGGCAGTGTAAATGAAGTATATTTCAGTAAAGTCTACATGAAATCGTACCTCTCTCATGGAGCGCAGTTTCTTCCCGTGAGGCGTATAGTAATAAATGTCGGAGTTGCGGCGCGCGTGCGCATCGAGGTTCGCGCGGTAGACCAGCTCGCGTCGCCAGCCGCGGTCCAGTGGCACGCGCAGCAGTGGAGACGATATCTCAATGGTACGTCGACCACGCTGCGCTGGTGATGACGTTGCACTACCAACCTGAACATAAAACCCAGCAATAAAACCTTGCACCCTTAGAATTCTTAGAATTAAAGTGACAAACAATACTTAAATTTTGGTTAACTCATATAATGTAACCTGTTAAAGACTGCTAGAGTATTTTTATTGTCCTTTCTTTTAATTAAAGTAGATTTAGTAAAATTCTGAATGATGTCACTTTAATTCTAAAGGTTCCGCAATCAGCAAGTTTTTTAGTATACCATATAAAATAAGATTAAAATTTCCACAAGGAATATATAATTTCGTGAGGAATGCACGCAGTTATTATTTAACTTAAAGGTATAACACGGACGCTAAGCGGGAAGAATTTCGTTCAATGACCGGTCACTATTTATCTCTGTTGCATATGTGCGATTGCGACGGCAAATAATTACGCGCGTGCAACAGAGACAAATAGTGACCGGTCATTGAAAGAAATTCTTCCCGCTTAGCGTCCGTGCTATAGGAATAAGAATTTATATTTTTTATAATTTTTTTACAACACTAATGTAATATAGATTTCACTATTTATAATAGCATATACTCACTGGGATTTTCTGTGTTGTTGGAAGCTATCGTCATGCCAGTGATATAAGAAACAAGAGTTAACATGTAAGTTATACATTTACATAAACGATAAATTGATATATATGATAAGTAAAATCAGAAAGCAAAAATACTTTAATAAAGCCACTAAAAATCATTTTTTTTTTAATGTTTCATTTTTGTTATTAATTTAAAAAGAAATACCTATAAAACTTACATCAGTAGATGAAGTGATGCCATCTCCATCAGATCTTGATGATAATGCTGAAGACGGTCTGGATCCATCTGACACAAAGTTATAAATTAACATTTCAGACACTCTTAGAAGTAAAACATATAACGTGGACCGAACGGCGAAATGTTGAGCTGCCATGCTAAATTTAATTCCCGGTAAGGAATCTTTGCTTTACAATATACATATATATACATTTATATGTAGAGCTCAGATATTTTTGTAAGATCTATATGAACATGTGCAAAATTTCGTTTTCTTAAAATGAAACCTAGCTAGATCGATTTACCGCCCAGAAGCTCCTTGCATACTAAATTTCATGAAACTCGTTAAAGCAAAAAAATACAAGAATTTTTCGTTTAAGGGTATTGGATTTTAATTAGGTACTGTGACTGTAACACTTAATATTTTCATCAAACGGTTCCCTTTCTACAATTTTAGTACAGATCCCTAAAAGTTACGATACCGCGAAAAAAATAGTCAATAGCAGAAGTAGGTAGAGAATGCACCCGGGAACACCCGACAGCAATTTTTTTATTTGCTGTTTGTTCAGGGTATTACGGTAAGTTCATAGTTGTTCAAGTTTTTCGAAACACTAAGCCAACATAACTTTCACAAATCATTTTATAATAATGCGCTTTAAAATAACATAACTAAAACTGAAAAAAACTTTATTATTATCGTGATAGTCGTAAACAACGCCAAATGGTAATAAAAACCTTTCATAGAAAACTTCGGTAACAATCAGCTATTTTCGGAAAATGTGTCGTAGTGGTAACCAATATGCTTCATTAGGAATTGAGGCACTTGTCTCTTGTGATGTATGTTTATCAGTCAAATAAATGCGTTTCTTCTTCTGCTCAAAATACCGGTGCGTGGGACCTGGGTTCAAATCCTGGATTTGACAGGGATGTTTTGTGCGGCGTGTTATTATAGTATCTGGTCACCAAAGAAGGTAAAGGCCTAGTAGGCCGGAGTAATGTGCGGTTATTATATTTATTTGAGTGTAGGAAGATATTATAGAAGACCTATCTCTGTAAATTAAATATGTATTAAAATTATGGTTTTCTCTCATAACTATCAGGACTAGTCTGCCATTCATGAAATACTTACCAGTGTCCTGTCGCAGACGCTTGCTGGCCTTGACAGGGACAGATGAACTAATAGTCACACTCTTAACTGGCGTGATGTTCTCAATTGCTGTCTTCACTTCAGATTCAATCCGTACTGAAAATCAAAATCCTCTAAAGAAAGTGCTTCAGCTCACATTAACCAGTGTAAAATTATATATGCGCAACAACTTCAGTTAATAAATAAATTAATATCTTTTATAAAAACAGTATTTAAGAGTGTCCCAATGAATGACTGAGGAAGCCTGATAAATAAATACAGAATCAAGTACACAAGTAAGGGACAAGTATAGTTTTTTTTTCCAACATAATGCAAGAATATTAAAAAAAAAATGTTAAAAAATTAACAGCAAAAGTTCTCATAAATATAAATCTCTATCAAAACCTCGCCTGACAAATAAACTTTGTTTTAATAACAATAGTAATAATAGCTTAAATACTAGAGTGCTTCTTATTTGTTTTTATAATGTACGTAAAAAAACAGATATGAGCCATTCGATAAGTGCACAAATGCTATTTAAGTATCTGCCTAATTGGTCAAAATCTGTTAAAACATCAGTAAAGGCTTACATTTTTATCATGGTAAAGTTCACTAACAAAAGATGTTCGAAAATTAATAAAAATTACTACCAAAATTCTAAGTTGGTAACTTTAAGAGCAATTACTTCAATAGTGTTATCTCAAGAAATGGTCTGGTCAAATGGCCACCTTGATTACTACTATCGTACTCACAGTTGTAATATAAACAAGATAGAGTTCCATACCTAAATGTAATATTAGCCCAATATCTCAATTATTCTGTGTTTTATTCAAATAAAAATCCTTATTTATAAAACCGAATATAAGCCCATACAGCTGTTGTAGTGTTAGGTGATAACAGATATGAGTATACTTGCATAAATAGTTTCAGATTTATAATTCTGTATTATTATAAAAAATCCAAAATCATACCCAGGACACGGTTAAACTCCACAACAGAGTCATCTGCATTGATCTGATCAAAGCCTTTGAACTCTTCACTGCTAGCTTCCACACTAAATGCTGCAGATGCTCTGCGCTTTATGCCATGTTTTTCTTCTGTCTCTTCGGACACAGTGGTATCTTCACTGACTTTATCTTCAGTTGCAGAATGCTTTATGTCACATTTTTCTTCTGTCTCTTTGGTGACACTGATATCTTCACTAACTTTTTCTTCAGGTTCACCTGTATAACAACATCATAAGTTATGAGAAAATATATAGGAACACAAGGTAAGAATACAATGTATTTTTTCTAAATAACGCATCAAAGTGATGATGCATAAGAATGTTGCATCAGGGCCTGTAAAAAAAATTGGCGGTATATATAAATTCTGTATTTTGTATATAAAGAATTGTATGTTGCAATTTTTTTATAAAACAACAGTTTAAGAAAAAAATTCACCTAAAACAATTTAAGAAACAATTTTCTATGAGCTTTAATTTTGTCCTAACATAAAATATAGTCAACAATTTGAATTACTAACCTATATTAATCACATTTTATTGTTTAGCTGCTATGGTTTTGGAATCAAAATGGCGCTATAGTTCTAATAGCACTAAAAAACTCGCCAGCAGTCACCATTTTTAATTTTAATCAGACAATAAAACACACATTTTTTAGTGCAAGTCTTAAACACATTAAGTTAGGCTTTTGTAGAATGAAATTATCGCAGGAATCTAAAAAAGTTATAGACCGATTGTCCAAAAAATTTTTGTTGGTTGTATTTATAAAGCTCTGTTGTCGTGATATTTTTGCAGGTTTAAAAGATAGAAGAGTGTACACATATTTTTTAACTTGCAATATATAAATCTTAGAGAAAAAGATTTTTGAGATCATCAAATGCTTTCCAAGCAAGCATTGGATATACCTTACATGATGGCGTTGGATTGTTGAACGTATCAAGAGCCAAGCCTAAAATGATTTTTCCTCAATTGTTTAAATGTATCTGTTTTTTTAATAAAGAAATTTTATTACAATGTACTAAAAGACTGTGACATAGACCGACGGATGAAAATTATGAATTCATAAGCTCCGTTTGCCATTTGCTATAGAGCCTTAAAAAAGGATATTATTTGCGAAAAACAAATGGTCTAAGACTCCACTTACTTACTGCTTATAGCTCTACACAATTAATCTTAATTTTAAGGTTTTAAATGTTCATGCATTTATTGTGAATTCGCTTTAAGCTTAAAATTAATATGTAAAATATCTTTCATAAAATTATTTCAATATAACACTTAGATTAGAGTACTTAAGTCTCCTGAAGCAAAGCAAATTGGAAATAGCTTTAAGAGTGTTATAAGTATACGGGCCGTCGGCCATACAAACTCCAGATTTGCAAGCGCAACTTTGAAAATTGATTGAATGAAATAGTAGATTGAATTACAAGGGATCAGAATAATATTTTTATGGCGAGGGCACTATTTTAAATCCAGAGTGGAGCGAAGGATTCTAGAGTTGAATCCCGAGCATAGCGAGAGATTCTAAGGTAAAATTCGGAGCGCAGCGAGGGATTTAAAGGACGGCGCACGCAGTAAAATCATTTTGCGACCGAGTGATACTATTTATCACTCTCTATGAGAACAGAGATAAGTAAAATAGAACATTTATTTATTTTACTATCACTACTTGGGGAAAATGCAACATTTTTTTAAAAGTACCATCATAAATATAAATTTGAGTAAACAAATTCAAAGGCGGAATAAATTTCACGCGGTTTTTACTTTTTTACAAACTTCTTTTTTATTTGCTCCGCGCGAGGCCAGCCAGTTTTAGCCAGTATTATACAGCTAGTTAGTGTTCATACAATGTTCTTGATTGATCTTTATAATCCACATTCTAAATTGAAATCACTTTGCCTCCCTAGGGGTTCAAAGTGCAACTTTTTTATCTACACTAATATTATAAAGAGGAAAGATTTGATTGTTTGTTTGTTTGTATTGAAATGGCTCCGAAACTACTGGACCGATTAAAAAAAATCTTTTACCATTAGAAGCAGACATTATCCCTGAAGATTAAAGGCTACTTTTTACGGCGGGAAAATGCTTCATTCCTACGGGAAAACGGGTAATAGGACAACGGGTAGTAAGAATTATCCTTCCGTACTTATCTTTTTCACATAACTTTTAAACCGCTGATCCGATTGGGTTGAAATTTTATATGGGTATTTCGAAGGTTGCTTGGATGATTTAAAAATACAATTGGACCTGGTGGGTGGCACTGCTGTCGGTATGTCAACTACTAAACGGCTTGACCGCTTGGGTTGAAACTTCGTATGTGTATTTCCATGGTTTCACAGACACGAATGTATTATGTCATTAAAGGGGAAAGATTAGATTGTTTGTTTTTTTCTATAATTGAGGAGTTGCCGTAAGAACCTACGCCGATAACGAAATTTAGGGCGGGCGAACCCGCTTTCAGAAGCTAATAGTTACATAATAATGTTTTAACATTTGCTTTTTATGTTTTTTTATAGTTATAGTTTTAGTACTATGACTGGATGGTGTTAAATTTAGGTTTCTAAAATATTTTTTTAGGAGTTGTATGTATTAATTTTGATAACACCCTTAATTGAGTCAGTATTTAGATATTTGCCAATGTCAGTTTCCACAGAAAAAATACAGATAGATGCTGGTGAACAGTTTCTTCTTTATTATGACTGTTGAGCACAGTCAATTTATGCACACAACAAAAACGGAACAACTTCTAACTATAAAAGAAATAAATTCGTCATATTCATGAACATGATTTTCTATATCATAATCACAGAAATCGCACAGCATTTTTGCTAATTAGAATTATTTTTTTCCATACTATAATATGTTTTTCTATTGTAGGTTGATATCAGGGCAGAATAACTGAGCATGCTATGGAGAGAAGTCAAGATAAAGGCCTTCTACCAGCTCTAGTTAAACTAATTTCTTTTACAGTTATTTTTAACTACACTCGCTAGCTAGTATCAACTGCAGAGATAGGTACAATAAAATATGCATGTATATACAACCAAACCTCAAATAGCAATTTAGTGCAATAACTAAGGCAGGACAAGTTTTCTAGAACCTAAATTAAAGAATAAACTTTCTTACTGTACCTAATATAATATTCTCCAAGTTCTACTGTGCTTAAAAATTGAAAAAAAAAAGTATTTTGTAACATGAGCTGCAGTCCAGAAAACATACATCCAACTTTCTATTAGCTTTAAGGACCTGATAAAACTCCTGGTACCCTTAATGTCATTGTAACCAATTTTGACTAATGTTTTAAATCACATACTAGCCACTGTCCATTAAAACATTTGGCAACTGTAAATTCACATTAATGACTTACAGTTCTAAATCAGTTTTTCATAAGGAAACAAAACACACCAAATTACATGATTTGGTAACTGTTACTAACACCAGTGATTTTAATAAATAATAAGAACATTTTACTAACTGATTTCAAAGTCACAATAGCTTGATGTCATGATGCTATTTGACTCATACACACTAGCATAATTTGGTGGCATGATTTCTATTGTGTATTCATGATATTTGTATTATACTTTATTATTTTGTTCAAAGTTGTCTTAAAATTGTTTTTTTTAGAGATATTTTAAAAATTGTGAATACATGACAACGGAGTCTCACCACCGAAATCACAGAGTCCTCTTGACCTTAAAGACAGCCTAGACCCTTGCATGCATGTATGGGCCCTTAACCAGTAATAAGGTACACACATTTATAAGTCAAAATGCACATGCCAGGTTAATAAGCACATGTATTTTCAGCCGTAATGCAGCAACCAATATCAATAAGGCATGTTGCATCTATGGCTACTCGGAAAGTTTACACATAGGAGGTTTTAAGTTTTGATGGAGGGTAAAATCTACTAAAGCTGCATTGTGACTATCAGAATACACTGCAGTTTACTTATAAGAATCTTTATACTACTGAGGGGACACGGATTGAAGTAATTCAGAATATTCTCACTCAAATTTTTGTCTAAAAAATTTAAATCAAGATGACCCAAACTGACTTTTTCCAGAAGATGTGGATATGAAAGATTTTAAAACTGTCAACAAAAGTAAACATATAGTAGACACTAGGGGCGTTCATTCTGGAATTAAGAGTTCCCACAACTGATACTTTTCACACATTTGATAACACCAATTTTGCCAGTGACTTCGTAGCAGATATAGCGTGAGCATATGCTACATTTCCTTCAAAGACATATAATGATCCAATTGTGCCCTTTTCAGATATGTAGAAAAACAACACTCAAACAATACAACATAACAAGGAAAGATAGAACAAAAACTTAACAGCAAACAAGTAATAACAAAAATAGCGTTAAGAGCAGAAAGAATATTCGTACAACTAATCGCAAGCGAAAAAGGGAGACATATGACGTGACGCTTGCCGATTCCTGTGAATCTTGTGGTGCACGAAATGGCGGATGCCAAGAGTGTTACCATAAAATGTGGATAAAATAGGAATCATACAAGATTTTTGCAATGTACAAGTATTTCATGGCTAAAAATTTACATTTGTAAAAAAACTTTAATTTCTGCTCATTCATGTCAAATTACATCATATTGTACCTATGTATTTTTTAGCTTTTGCGATTGAATTCACTTTGTTGCTGTATTCTTGAAAAATTTATTTACTATGCTGCTCTCAGTGTCACACGATTGCAAAATTTGCAAGCCATCAGTATTATAAAAACCGACCCTATATACACATAGCATTTTTTTAATTTTTTGTTTTTAATTATAACAAGAACAGCTTATATGTTAAGATCGTCACAGACACGTTAAAGTTCATGCAGAGATGAGTGCAAAAAGCTAATATTTTTGTATAATATGCATTAGAAATAAATTAAATTCATAAAAAAACATTACACACACTACCATGCGTTCGTCACACACCACTCATGTAATCCTACTAATATTATAAATGTGAAATTTTGTATGTCTGGATGGATGTTTGTTACTCAATAATGCTTCAGCCACTGGACGGATCGGGATGAAACTTGGCACATCTATAGATTAGGTCTTGGGACCTAATTCCCATTGCATCGGAGATAATGTTGCATTAGAGATTATCTGGAAGACACCATCTCGACTGTAAAATTTTGATCGTCGTCATTATTTTCTCTTTTGCTGTATTCTCACTAATAATCGAAACAACCTTCGAAAACAAATGTCGTTCCAAGAGGTGAAATGTTGCCATTGTGAACCGATTATGCTGCAAGGTACTTTCCATCGCACAGTTTTAAAGCGTTTTTAAAACGCCTACTCTAATATGCCTCTTTTGATATATTATAAAAGGTTTCGGTGACTACACAATGTTTAAAGCAACATTTTACTTGTGTTTTATCATTATTTATAAGGAAATAATAAGCATAACTAAGTTTGTAAATTAAATCCCTATTTTGTGAAATTGCTATAATCTTTAAATCTTTAAAAAACTCATTTTGTTTTAGTTGAGTGTTTTATTTGTTTATTTAGTTGAGAATTTTAAGTTATTCTTACTTTTTAAAGGTGTTAAATTTTTCTCACATGAAATTACCACTTAGTATTATCAAAATCATGAAATTGAGTTTAAATAGCTATAGGTACAGCTTGCTAAAGCAAACAAATAAATTAAGGAGTTCATGAGTTAATTAGGGATTTTCACACCGATAACCAAATTAAAGGCAGTGGGAGCCGCTGGCAAAATCTAGTTTAATAATTGAAAATATTTTAATAACTATCATGGCTGTGCACATTTGCTTTGGGTAGTCACAAGAGTGATTCGTTGAACCACAACTACAACACTATGTGTTACGCTTGAAACATTTTTTAATCCGTTACGCGTCCAAGGTCCCACAGTGGGACCTAAGCGAGTCGTAAGTTTTCAGAAGTGAAGCCAATGGCCTGTCCAAAGTTCTAGTATTTTTGGGTGGACAATATTTTGTGTGTTTAATATTTTTTTATCAGAAATTGTTTTGGTAATTTGATCCGGCCGCCATTTATACTGCGCCATTTTGAGTTGGATTTTGGATTTTATTAGCAGTAGCTTAGAGTTCATTTTGATCCCTGGTAATGTGCTATATATAAAAAAATATGTATTTTTTTAGTAAATAAATTTATTATTACTTATTATATTTATCATAAACTTATTCTTATTACATTTTTTTATTCTGTATATATTAGGGAACATACCTAAAAATAAATAAAGAGGAATAAACATAATAAAGTTAGGTGTATGTTTGTTTGTATGCGGCAAGGGCGGATAATTTTCTTAGTATGGGGACGCTTGACGGGTTAAAAAAAAAGGCCAATTGCAGCTGTCATTTTTGTCTATATAATTAAAAATCAAGGTTTAACTCGATTGACATTGGGGTGCCCTTAAAAGATTTCTGTGTAGAAATAAAAAAATAACCACGAATGTTAATGCAGAACTCGACTGACATTAGAGTGCCCTAACAAGATTTCTGGGTAGATATAAAAATAATAACATGCGTTATGTTTACTGGTCAATGCCGTAATTGCATAAGAAAACGCAACTTTAAAAAAAAAAACAAAAGCAAATATTTAACTAAGGAAAGTACCTATATAATTTCAATATGTATTTTCCAACTTAATTCAAACCTTATTTTGCCCTATTAGCAAAAAAAAGCTGTAGGGATTTCATACATTTAACTGATGTCAGTCCAAAAAAAAAATTTGTAATTTTGCAATTTACTATCAATTTTCATGATTTTATTTCTGACAAACTACATAATTCCAGGCTCTGAAACTTCGCGCAGTTAATATTGAAAACTAGATCTATTAGTCAAAAAATTACAAACACCCATATTGACGGGGGATATTGTATATTTTATCCAAAAATTCAACTTGACTGTTGGAAAATCACTCTAACCCGGTGTCTAAAAAGCACATCCTAAACACATTGAAGTTGTGATCAAAACGCACCTGAAACTAAATATGTATGGAAGTTTTAACAACCCTATGTTATGCTTTAATGTCAAGTTTATATAAATGAAACCTACCGATTCTTATCACTAATGATTAATAATCTCAAGTAAATGTTAAGGTTTCCAGATCAGAACCAAACTAACATGATAGAGGTTATGTGAAGACAAATACATACTTTTTTCAACTGGATTGGGTAATTCTTCGATTTGTTGAATACTTGACTGGTCAGGTTGATCCAAGCTAGCCCCCTCGGCATCGACCGCGCTTGCTACCGCAACTTCATCGACATTCTCTTTAGAATCATCAACAGACAGGTTCTCACCATTATTATCAATCGCAGTCACTTCCTCCGACATAATTATTTATTTAAAGAATTATGTACTTCACTATTACAGTTTCAAAAGCCACATAACACTGTTACGACACTTTCGTCGTCCTCAAAACCAAATTATGATAGTGCGCGTCACAGTGAAGCTTTCCCGCTTTGGTGGAAAAGAACTTCTAAATCAGTCCGTTGCTTTGGCGTTTACATATTACAAAATGTAAAATGTAATAACAAGAAATCAACATTTATAGTTTATTTGTTCGTCATAGTAAAAAATTTAGTAATTATATTAGAAATACCGTATTTTTACTTTGGAATATGTCGACCATAAACAACAAACGACGCCATACTGTTTAGGGTTGCCAATGCTATTGTTACTAACTACCTTTCTTCTTTATTTGCTGTTCGGACCGCAATGGGAGTAAAGGAAGGTGGTCGTTTGACCGTTTAATAGTAAATTGATTTCGAAATACATGTAAATATTATGTGCGTGATGACAGTTTGAGTAGCGTAATTATTAATTAGGTAAATTATCCGAATGTTGGTAGCCCACAACCCACTCAGAAAGGTTTAATTAATTATATTTATAACCCTTAACTATGTGTACACCTATGTTGTGTGTTGTCTTATGTGGTGGTGGTATATTGTTTCAGGTAGTAGTCTCTATTCCAGAACTTCTCACTTAGAAGACTTTCAAAATTATTTAAAAATCTTATGTGAACTGGCCATACAAATATACACGTGCCTCCCTCTCCACAGTCATTGGCAAAGTTATGTGGCTTAGTCCACAATAGAAGCAACTAAAGAGAAGAACTTGAACTTGAACTTGAAGAATTGGCTTCAACTATTTGTTTTGTTCAGTGTGTACTGCACTCTCTAGTGACATCCATATATAAGCCTTTTGGGATGGTATATATAAACGTGTTGTGTAGGCGCAGATGGTCTTAACAACTACACGCAGCCTAACTTTTGTTTCGATGCTGCTTACACTCTGCTACGAAAAGTTCGGGCGGTTTGCACAAGACTGTCCTGGACACAAACCTTGGCTCGGGCAACCGCTCTAAAAACCAAAAATGTCAAAATTTACCGGCGTTTCGGAAAAGCAAAATAAGTACAATTTTTTTGTTCTTGAACTGACAATGCAGTTGGCAGTTGCAACCATTACTGTTTCACCAGACTTTTTTGGGCGAGTCACTGAAGGAGCCTCAGCCCGTATAGCGCCCAACGCTCAAGGGCTCCCCACGGGGGGAGCCTCAGCTTGGGTTGTCGCTCTCTGGGGCATCCCTTCGACCAACGTGTCTCAAACCCGAAGGTGAGTCACCGCCAGGAGGGGAGTTCCCCGTTACGCGGGTGCGGTTGCGATTGGGAGGGGGCAAGAAGCGACCCGGCCCTCTTTGATACCTCGTGGGGACGTCGGCGCGCGGCGTCGTGTTTGGAGGGAGGCCCTATTGGGGGAGGTCGTTGAGACTAATCTCGCTATCCGGATAGCGAGATCGTCATCTGGGGCCGTTAGTACGTGCCAATACTGCCTGACTATAGTTTTACGACCATGCCGAGGTCGATCGGGGGGAGAGTACCATGTCGCCTTACTAAATGTATGGAAGCTTAAAAAATCAGCTTTTCGGATAGATACAGTTTATTTTTAAAACCATTATTAATACTATTGAATAGAGCTCGTAAAGCACTTAGAGGTTCCATAATCAGTATTTCGATATCGTGTATAGTTAAGAAATAAACGAGTGAGATCAAATAGCGTTTCAACCCTGTATGTCTAATGCGTGTCTCCCTCACTACAGACATTGGCGAAATTAATGTAGCTCAGTCCACAAATAGAAGCCAACGGAAAATAAAAAAGAAGATTCTTGAACATAGATAAGTATTTACTTATTTAGTTACCCAGTAGTTTTTTGTTTTTGTAGTTTACATAGACTGAGTAAGCTCAATATTTACATCAATAGAAACCGTTCACCACCATCTTGTTTATTTCGTGTTAACTGACATTGGTAAATAGTTGAGTCTTCTGACTTAATTAAAGCCACAAAAAAAAAAAAAAGTACTCTGTGGAAATAACCAAAGTAACCTAAAAAATATTTTTGAGTAAACATCTTCATGCTTTATTTAAAATCTTGTTTTAATTATTTTTAACTGAAAAAAATGGCGTAGTATTATTTAAATACGACAGTATGGAAGTTGCAGGATACCCGGGTATTATCAAAACCATTAATGATGGCGAAGAAGTGGAAGATTTTTCGGAGGATTCTGATGTTGAAGAAGAGGTTAGTAATTTTAAGCTCCTTCGCTTATTTATTATTTTGCTTCTCCTAATGAAGGTAAAAAGCTGTATAATTTTTTTTTATTTTTTAGCACTCTGTCATTATTGCTCTAAAAAGTATTTAATTGATAGAATGAGTACCCCCTTATACACAAATGAAATCAAAAAGTTAGTCAGAGTAACTAAAAGGGGGCGCAAGGGGAAAGAAACTGGACTTAGGATATTTTCACGTTATTTCGCTTGATTTGAACTGTAACCGTTGGGGTTTACAAATGGGGACAGTAAAAAAAATTTCTAATTCCCGTTAGCCCGTTCTGAATTTGACTAAATCAGCACCCCATTTGGTAAACTGCTTCGCATTTCTTAGTGATTCCATTCTAGGATTTTTTTTGTCAAAATTTATGGTATTCCCATGGAACTCGATAGTATACATCACACACAACAGATCAGTACGGACTAAAATGCTTCATACAAATGTACCATCATCAAATAATGGTTATGCGGACACCACAAATTTTCATTCAAAATATTAAAAGTATAAAGTTCAAATTTTTTATATTTTTCTTAGCATCCCGTTTTCTCTACCTCAACCTGGTTGCTTAGTCGGAAAAAAACACTGATTTTTGCATTCCCGTAAGGTATAAGGGAATGCTTCTTGATAAACAAATTATTTTTATGCAATAATGATAAAGTGTAGAGAAGTAACAAGTTATCCTATTTCCATTCAAATTGATTAAACTAGACTGACACCCATAAATGTTTCCCTTGGTCACACCAGAACTTCCAAACAGCTGCACCAAATTGGATAACCCTTTTTTGGTGTGTTTTTTATAGTTACGGCTAAGTTTCTCTAAAATAAAAAAAAGGTGCGAGTCGCGAAACATGTCTAAATTAGTATAACCCTTTCACAATAGGTGGCACACCAGCTATTTTGAAAACAATGTTTGCAGGGTCAGCTAGTGACTTAAAAAAGTAATACTTTCAGAGTGTGCTCTGTATGGAGAGTTTGCTCTGAAAGTATTAACAGTACCAAAAACTCATAGGTTTTGCCCATTAAATTGGACAGCGCTCTAGCGTTGTTTTTGAAATGCTATTGATTCAATTTGTATTTCCAGTATCAACCTTCTAAGCAGAAAATAAAAAGAAAAGCTGATTTCAATAATAAGTTTGAGTTTGTATCTTCAGTTGAAGAATATAACAAGGTCAGTAACAATTTCAGACTAACATAAAACTATAACTAAGTATTTACACAAAATTACAAAAGTTGTTATTCTTGTTGTAAAGTGTTACATAATACATTTTCATCATGCCAAAATTATATTCAAGTCTTACAGCATTTTGCTTAAGGACATAGGTTTTAAGACAATTAAGGTAAATATTTGTATATTGCTTTATAAGCAGCATAAGCCAAATGTCAAATAGACACTATGCTGACTTCTAGCTGGACCCTTTAGATAACATCTCAAACAATTGTATGATATTCTATATATTAGCAATCACTCTTTATTAATGTTTTTTTTTTTAATTTATTTATGACATTAAAAAATAAACATTTTTCATAGTTTATATATGCCAAACTGCATAGAAGTTTGTCAGCAGCAGTCCTTGTGTACACTCCGACTATAAAAATTTTATAGTCTGTATACATTACAAAACTTAAATTAGTAATAATTCGTAATTTTCTTAAGAAAGTTAATTTTTTATATGTGCCTGAATAAGTTGTAAGCCAGTGTACACAAGGACTGCTGCTGACAAACTGCTATGCAGTTTGGCATATATAAACTATGAAAAATGTTTATTTTTTTATTAAAATACTCATTTTATAGTCTGTGGTTGTACTTATCTACCAAAAATATTCAAACAAATGTGCTTATTAAAAATCTTTTCATAATTTTATACACAGTTTTAACTATATAATACTTATTTAAGTTCCGTTTTAAGTTACTAGCTATTTATATAAAAGTTTTTGTTTTCTAGTAATTAAAATTTAAATATAACATTCATATAGCTTAAAAGTAATTAAAGATAAAAGGATAGATAACAGCAGATTTTAAGGATATTGCAGGTTGCACACCATTTGCATTGATAGTTATTTAATTTTTTTATATTGATATAATTATTAAAAGTAAAACTATATATAGATAGCCTCACTTAATACAAATTATTATAAACTTTTGTGGTACCTCATTGATGTACCTACGTTGGTACCACCCACGCACTTGTGCGTTTTCCATAATAGTTTGTTGTTTTACCTGCATGAAGTTTACGTTTTTTTGATAATCTAGTTGGATACTTATACAATCAATCTTTTTTATAAATACTACTGCTATATTCCCTTATTAATACTGCTATTTTAACTTTTCTAACCACAGGGAGAATTTTACAGATTTTAAATAATTTTTCATAGTCTTTTTTTAGTTCCATTTAGTGTGTTTTTGTCGCTGGTAATTCTTATTTGTAGGGATTTAATTTTATTTAAGTTTGTGTTAGAAGTAAATCCATAGGCACGTAGACCATAGTCAATGACTGCCTCGGCTAGCGAAAAATATAACATAAACAACACCGTACAACCAACCATGTACTTTAAAAGAATTAGTTTACTCAGAACTGATCGTAATTTATTACAGACTGACTCTGGATGTTGATTCCACAAGAAGCGGTTTTCGATTGTCAGTCCCAGGTACTTGTAACAGTTAACCTTTTCTAGTTCAGTACAGTGACAATCATTTTTGTTTGCGTGAAGACATTCATAGAAGTGGGCTTTAAGTGAATATTTTTCAGATTGATGTTGAGTTTCGGCGATTTGATTGTTTAGTTTTGGTAAGGTTTATTATAATGCGGTTGTCATGCGTCCAGTATATTATATTGTCAAGGTCCTCCTGCATGACATGCTGTATGTTATGTAGATTTTTGTCACTATACATTAGGCATGTATCGTCAGCGTACATATAAATAATACATTGCTTGACCACATTCTGCATACTATTGACATGTATAATATAACTAATTGGCCCAAACACAGATCCAGTAAGAACTCCATATTTAACTTTACCTTCTATACTTTGTGCTCCACATATACTTAGTTTTAAGGTTCTGTTTTCCAAATAATTCCAAAACCATTGGTTATTTGGTCCACTTATACCACATTCACTCATAGCTTGCAACAAACCCCCGTGATCAATGGTATCAAATGCTTTTTCAAACTCAATGAACAAGGCTACAGCAACTTTTTTCTCATACAAATTGTTATTTACATCATCTGTAATTTTTTCTAAGGCTAATACAGTATTTGTAGAGGTAATATTGTTACCTAAAAGTTACCTAAAATCTGTTGTGTAATATACAAAATCAAACCAGTGTGCCACAGTTAACTAAAGCTAAATTGAATTTAAAAATTGACAGTCAGTGATTGGAATTGGAAGCTTCCTTATGATATTATTTTTGATTTTTTTTATAATTGATATCCATTTTCAAAATATAAATAAAAAGAGGTAAAAGCAAAAATCTTTGTGATTGCACTTTTGTTTGCTTACACCCGTCAAGTACCTATCTTTTTTTGGGGGCTGATGGCCAGGTGCACCCTGATATCAGTTTGATCCTCTTGAGTGTTTAACGTCGAGTTGAGAGAATTGCCGACGATCCTACACTCACAAGCCATATCAAGCTCTTAAGTCTGAGGACAGTGATACCAGCAGGTGGACCGTTTTCTGGTCTTTGTTACCTTAATAATATTAATAATAATAGCCTTTATTCAGACAAGTTACAGTATATGATTGATTATAAAAAAAGATTTTCCATTACACTTTTTATCATACATCAACTCCCTGTCTGTATGTCACTGATTGACAAAGGCCTCCTCCAACTGTCGCCATTTTTTTTTGTCCTTAGCTACTCTTGTCCATATGCCGCCTGCTATGGCTTTGTGTCATCAACCCACCATTTAAATGGTCTACCACGTTTTCTTTTCTTGTCACTTGTGTACCAGTTCATGACTAATTTTGACCATCTTTCACTTCCTCTGATTGTGTAGCCTGACCACTTCAACTTTACCATTTTTTTTGTTTTTATTATTACATCTTTTATTCTTGTTTGTTTCTTAATTTTTACAATTTTTATTCTATCGTACAATCTTTTCCCTATAATTTTTAAACCATTGCTGGCGCCACTAATTGTTACAGAAAAGTTTATTACAGTAATAGCAGGCATTACGTCATAGGGATGTCTCACTATACTTCCTAACTCCACCTTGATTTTTAAAAGTATTTAGACAATATAAGGGTATAAACAAATGCCATATAGTAAATACATTTAGTTCTATAAAAGCGGGGGGCTAATTTTTAACTTTGGAATCAAATAACTCAAAAGTTTTAACCTGAGAGACAAAACTACTAAAGATATATTTCCAAACAGCTGTTTAATAACACTACAAACAATAGAGTTTTTTTGTTTTTTTTTTCATTTCTTAGTTCAATATATGAAAAGTTACACATTTTTTTTCAATGTTATTGCAGAATTGTATGGGGGTTCACAAAAAAATCCTATTAATTTTTATTAGCATCAATGCAAAGATATAAGGATGGATGGGCTCGGCATATTTAAAGTTATGTGCCAGAACTCTATTGGATGACATGATTATATTTGCCAATTTTCAATAATTGTCTGTGTTAAATCTGAAAACATTGCTCTCTTTCTTGTTTTATCTATCTATTGTGTAAAGATAATAAAACACAACACATAAGAGGGTGTGTTATCCATCTTTTATTCATTTTTATGTGCCTACCATCGGGACACCACACCAGCCTCTCATTACAAGCCTCAGGATTCGGCTTCATTATATCAGTTCATATTATTCCACTGCTGGACATAAGCCTCCTCTATAGTGCTTAATTTTTCCCGGTCCTCTCTACCTTCTGCATCCAGCCACAAACTACCAGCTACCCTTTTAAGGTCGTCAGTCCACCGGGCTGGAGGGCGTCCCACGCTTTGCCTTCCCATACGCGGTCTCCAGTCTAGGACACGTGTGCTCCATCGGCCGTCCGACAGACGTGGCTAGCCCTCTGCCACTTCATCTTGCTAATTTGGCGAGCTGTGTCGGTGACTTTAGTTCTCTTCCGAATGTCCTCATTTCGGATTCGATCCCTCAGAGACACTTCGAGCACAGCTCGCACCATTGCGCGCTAGGCGACCTTGAACTTATAGACTAGCTCTGCTGTACGTGTCCATGTTATGGCTTGAGCAATATTTTTTAAACAACTTACTTAGTTTAGGGTACATGAAAGAATATACGTCAAATTTCCTTCAACGAAAGCCACAAACGTAGGCTTATTTGATGCTTCCTATTGGCATTATATTTTGTTTATGAAAACGCTTAAGTCGTCTAAAAAACACAATACCTGAGATTTTATTTAATTTATATTGGACTAACGCGAAGATGTGTAGGTATCTACTTCCCGTTAGATCGGCTCCGTGGCTCATTAGGTAATGTCCCACCTCCCCCTGGATTTGGAGGCATGGTTCAATTCCCGTACAAGACAAATATTTATTAATTGTGTTTTTTTTTTTTTTTTTTTTTTATACCACTAAGGTGGCAAACAAGCTTACGGCCCACCTGATGGTAAGCGGTCACCGTAGCCTATGGACGCTTGCAACACCAGGGGTATCACTTGCGCGTTGCCGACCCTTCAGAAATCTAATAACTTCTTTCTTGAAGAACTCCATACTGTAGTCCTTGCAGAAAACCTTGGCAGGGAGCTCATTCCACAACTTAAGCGTTCGCGGGAGGAAGTTTCTCTGAAACCGCACTGTACGCGACCATTTAGGTTCTAATAAGAGTATAATAAGAATGTATTATTTAAAAAAAGTATATATATCTTTTTGTATCTGTTGCCTGGTATCTATAGCACAAGCTTTACTTAGGCCTAAACTAACAGATTAGGCAGAAAATATTTATTATTATTATTATTTACAAATTTGTTACCAAACTGGGAAAACTGGGATATTGCTTACAAAAAATAAAAAAAATGGTGTTGTGAGTCTCAATTTTTTGACCATGTTCTTGTAAGTTTGTCAGCCAATTACAATCACTTGTGATAATACACACGTAAGTATGTTTATCTTCACAGCTTTAATTCCCATAATAGGGTAACCAGTGGCAGAATTCTGAAATAATAAAAAATGGTTATCTATATTTTACAAGTAGAACAAAACTTAAGGTTTTAATTTTAACAATCTAAGAGGCCTTGTTGACGTCCGTCTTAACACGGACCGGCAAAAATATCAAATACAAATGTCGAGCGGTCTACCGCCTTGTAACATATACAACAATAAGCGCAGTCCGTTCATTCATTGGTCCGGCGTCTGGTTAAAAAACGGACCTTTACAAGGGCTTTAACTGTAACTTTTAGATCTGCTAAAATTCCTATAAGTTTTATTCTAATACGAGTCTGGCTCGCACTTGACCAGTTTTTTATTAAGAACATTCGTAAACACAATTTTTATTTTAGAACCCATGGGACGATCTACACAAATATGTTAAAAGGAACGTTAAAAGAACTATAGATGAGAAAATAGAAAGAAGAAGAGCTGCAGTAAAAGTTAATAGCAAAACTGAAGATTTTGACACTGATTCTGATATTGATACTAAAGGTTCGTTTAAGTTTGTCTAAATATATATAAATAAATAAATATAAATAAAAATATTTAAATGCTGTTTGTTAGTAAGTGCATCCATTGAGAATGGCTGCTTACGATTTGGCTATTTTTTTTAAATATTTGTAATAGGGTTTTTAGGTAAAGAATAAAATTAAAAGTTTCCTAAAAAATTTGGGATAAATGAAAGTGCTGTTTTCTATGGAATTTTTGATCTGAACTAATTTGGACAGAAAAACTTATGTTGAATCGAATTATTTTTTTTTCAATACTTTTGTTTTTTATATCTAGCCCAGTCACTATACTTTTAAAATTGACAAATTTCGTGTTGATAGCTTTTTCAGATTGGTTCAGTTATTCAAACAGGGTTTGTTCTGGTACTTTCTGGTTGAAAATGATAAAGGTGTAGATACTTGCTAAACTATTTTATTTTAACAAACAAAAAGTATGACTCAAATTACTATTAAGACATTTAAGTTAAGGAACTCTTTTTGTTTTTCAGATGCTGATGTAGACGAGTTAGAAATATCTGATGACGAGCTCAAGAAAGACGAGATTAAGATAAAGGAGAAAAAATTAACTAAAAAGCAGAAATTGGCACAGGTTTGGTATTTTAGATAAATGTCTAAAAAGCATATCGTGCATTTGATTTAGGGATGGAGTTAAAACGGAGGAGCTTCCGCGGAAGGGGATCGCGTCTTCCGCGCGCTCGCTCCGCATCTCCAAAAATATGTAGTTTTAGTTACAATGAGCGGTACTCGGAAACGCGTAGTGATAGCGGAATATTGCTAAAATTGACACGCAACTCACCAAGTGGCGATAGCCTTATAAACTAGATCCAAATGTTCGAAAATTCTGGTGCGACTGTTAGGATCGGCACAGACCGAGACGCGAAGCAACGAGAAGAGGCTTGAAGATGCGCCGCTTCATGTCTCGTCGCGTCGCGTCTCTGTATAAGCTGACCCTTAAAGTTCAATACACGGATCGCCTTAGTTCAGACCGCGACCAGGTAACCTTTGAAGAAGTGCAAGCGTCGGTTAGTCAAAATCCGTCTTTATCTATCCGAAACCGAGGTCGAGGCATTGAACATAAAAAAATCGTCTTTGCATTTGATTTTAAAGAAAGATTTGCTTTTAAAAAACCTGGTTTCAACAAGATGTGGCCAAGTGCCATACATCAGATCAATCAATTGTAGCTGCTAACGAGTTTTTCCCTAATAAGGTCATTTCGCGTAGAGGTAACATCAACTGGCCTCCTAAAAGCCTTGACCTTAGCCCATTTGACTATTTCTTGTGATCAACCCCCCCCCCCCCCTCCTTGAAAGTTAGCTTTATGAGAATCATCCGACCAACCTTACCCAATTGAAGCAAATCATCAGGTCAGATATGGCAGCAATATCAAGGGCTATGTCAGCAGATCTTCGTTCCAGGTTAGAAGAGTGGTAGCAACGTAACATCATTAGGGTAACATTATCTTTTCGAAATTATTTTCCTTTTTTGTATTCTAATAATGAACTGTAAAAAAAATTATTAGTTGCTAGTAGTTTTTGTTTTATTAAAATTACAAATACCCAATACTCTTTTTGGTCACTTGGTACTAAAACAACAAATAAAAGTAACAACAAATAAAATACAGTAAAAGTAACAACAAATAATACAGAACGTTCTTAATATAGCTTTTTTTAGAACAAAAAAATTAAAATATCTGACGGCGATAGTTTGCAGTAGTTGGCGCCTTAAGGATAAGATGAAGTTTGTAATGACGTCATTTTTCAGGAGACACAAGATGATGCAGAACAAGGGACACGTATTGAATACGACTCAGATTTCTTTGAAGAACCACCTCCGCACGACGAGAATGCATCGTTCCACATGATGAACTTATCACGGCCTTTACTGAAAGCTATTGGGTCATTGAATTATGTCCATCCAACTCCCATACAAGCAGCCACTATACCTGTTGCCTTGCTAGGTAAGGATTTCTCACATAATGTTTATTTTGTACTTTATTTAATCCTGTCTGGTCCCTATTGGTGCTACTCGCGCGATTAGTGTTTCCTCGACCCATACAAACTCTTACACACCGTTTTAAATATCGTCGCTGTATCAACCGGTGGAACGGCCTTACAAATGTGCAGTCAAACGCGTATTGCAAATACACGATCGTCAATTCTAAACTGCTTGGCAAACAAATTTTGTGTAAGAGTCCATCTATTTAATACGTCACGCAAATTTCTGTAATTTTAGACCCCCCTCCCCTCCCCTCTTGTCAGGCTTTTTTCCCAATTTTAGTTTAAAAGATTTCCCTTTGTCACACTTATGACCCCCCCCCCCCTCCCCCCTTCTCCCCTGAGCGTGTGACGTATTAAATGGATGACCCTTAATAGGCAATTTTTTTTTACATGAAATTCCCGTAACTATACGCAAATTTATGTTGATAAATTCAAATTCAATATAATTTATTCAGTTTAGGCTACAATAATTGAGCACTTATGAATGTCACTACGCCATCGGTTCGTAAGTCTATAGGGCCGGAGACCTTGTACTGAGAAGAACCGGCAAGAAACTCAGCAAGGGCTTTTCTTTTCTCCCTTTCTCTTACAGCGTCCAATTAAAATATTGGAAAATGCCCTCCCTATCATAAAAGGACACTTTCCATTATAAACATAAAAAAAATGAAATATAAAGCACAAGCACAACATAAAAAAGTATCTAATATAAAAAAAGACAGTTTATGTATTCATCTCTAAGAAATAATCAATGTCTTACAGTATTAATAAACAAAACAAAAAAGTAAGACTAAATACTAAGAATACAAAGAAGTTTGCAAGAGCAGACCAGCCTCCACAGGCGGCACCCGTTCACGAGTATGACACATGAATCAGCCATCGCTTCGCTCAACCATGTTTTAGGGAACGTAACGACCCGACACAAACGCCACCACCGCAGAGACACTTTGAGAGAGCATGACACACTCAAGCAACTCCAATAAAACTTCGATTGTACTAGTTACAATGTGTGTAGTAAAGGAACAAAATATAAGAGGAGAAGATTGGAAGGTTCGTAATGCTTTACTACCGAGAAGAACCGGCAATAAAATCAGCAGTTAATCTTTTATACATCATATAAAAATACAATATAGCCTTACACTAGGTAATAACATAATATACAATGTTTTAATTTTAAAAAAAGATTTCAAATGCCCCAATACAAATCAATAAAGTTCTAATTTTTCCCAGCATTTTTATCATTTATGTATTCATCAACTTTGTAATAGCTTTTTTTCATTAAATTATTTTTGACATATATTTTAAATTTATTTGAGGGTAAATTAACCACATGTTCTGGAATTTTATTGTAGAAAAATATACTTTGTATTGCGAAAGAGCTACGTACCTTCTGAAGACGACATTTTGGAACTACCAATTTATCCTTATTCCTTGTATTAACACTGTGGAGGTCACTATTTTTAGCAAATAAGTGACAATTTTGGCGTACATACATTATACAAGCGAAGATATATTGGCAAGGAACAGTTAAAATATCAATTTCCCTCAATAGTTCCCTAAGAGAAATTCGAGGTCCTAATTTATAAATTGACTGTACTGCTCTCTTTTGCAAAATAAAGACTGTATCAATATCAGCTGCCTTACCCCAAAGCAAAATGCCATAAGACATGACGGAATGGAAATAGCTAAAGTAGACCAAGCGAGCAGTGTCAACATCTGTAAGCTGCCTAACTTTCCTAACTGCATAGGCAGCTGAACTGAGTTTCCCTGCAAGAACTGAAATGTGAGGGTTCCACTGCAGTTCTAATGTAATACCTAGAAACACTGTTGAGTCTAATAGTTCTATTTCTTCTCCGTTCAGGGATAATTTTGTACTTATGTTTCTGACATTTGGCATCATAAAAAGTGTTTTTCGCATTAAGAAGTAAATTATTTGCCGTAAACCACTGAAGAACCTGAGAAAGCGCACTACTTACGTCGTCAAAATTAGTTTTATTTCTGTCAACTTTAAATAAAAGAGATGTGTCATCAGCAAATAGTACAATCAAAATATAAATAGATTAGATAAATATTTTTTATAAATAAATTATAAACTGTCCAGCAGCAACTACCGCACTAACTTTTTCTGTTTGTCTTGATGTCGAAGATTTTTTGTAAAATATAGATGTCATATTGGATCTGTCATCTTGAATTTCATGAAACTAGTAAAAGATTTAATTCAGCACCCTCGGAGTAGTCGCAAATATTTAGCAGTTGTTAATTCAATAAACAGGTAAAGACATATGCGCGTGCGCCGCGACGGGTACGGGCAAGACTGCGGCGTACATGTTGCCTATACTAGAGCGACTGCTGTACAAAGCTGCCGGGGCCGATCGCGTTACCAGGGTTTTAGTGCTGGTGCCCACCAGGGAGCTTGGTGCACAGGTAAATACTTTTCCATTGTCTCTATAAAAATAGCTTTTTTTTGCAATGGTTTGCTTTTGAATTACATTTAGGGCAAGATTGTAATGCACATTTTTGTAAATAGGTACACACGGTGTCGAGGCAGCTTGGACAGTTTACCTCGGTTACCTTTGGACTGTCGGTGGGAGGTCTTGATGTCAAGTATCAGGTAAATGCTGTACATTTATCTTAGATTTATCGTATTTAAAAATGTAATTTATTTTTTTACATTTATAATGTAGTAGTACACGATAGTACATGATGATCGTGGACGTAAAAGTCTTTGCTGGGTGAAAATAGCTTGAAGGACGAACCGTGAGGTGAGCCCGTTAATATTACGAATCCAGCAAACTCAAATACGCTGTGGTAGCGCGCTCGGTTGCCACTGGCGTGTTCGATATTTTCAAGGAAATTAGTATAAGAAATTACTGTTGCCTTATCCGTCCAGAAAAGTGTTTTTTTTTATCTAAAATTTAAAGTAGGCTTTTAGAATCAATGTCCTTTATGTGTTCTTTTTTCGAATGTTATTTGAACTATTCAAAGCGTTTTCAAGTAAAGTTAATCTTACTTTATTTGTTAGACCAATCCAGTTCTCGCTTACTTATTGTAAGGTACTCTTAAAAGGAGCATATTATTTTGGTTCCGCACCTACATTTCATACACTAAGAAAAGGCCATATATAAAACCATTTAAGTTTAGTTACAATGTACCAGTAGTAGTGTTGCAAAAATGGGCTCACCCCCTGTCACGCAGGACCAAAGAGGTTGGTGAAAAGAGCCTTATTTTATTTTAGGGGATACAATAAAGAATAAAAACTTTACCATTTATACTCGTTAAAGTCTTCTTTTAGTGTATTCTATTTTAATGTTAAAATCGTTATGTATTATTGTAGGAGACCGTCCTACGACGGAACCCTGATGTGGTGATAGCGACGCCTGGACGATTAATCGACCACATCAGAAACACTCCCTCCTTCAGTCTGCACTCCATCGAGGTTCTCGTACTGGACGAGGCCGACAGGTATGTGTGTGTAGGTGTGACCGTTTGGGTTGCACCTTAAAGTATACTATGTTAACTCAGAGAATTTCACCTAAAGAAATGTAATTGGAAACTACATATATGTGCCACCTTAGTCCAGATACACTGTATATGTCGGGGATAGGGGCCTATACTTGTCACGCAAGACTAAAGTGGTTGGTCAAAAGTAACTGACCCGCACATTTAGACGTGGGTGTGGTTCCAGCCACTGGTGAACACCTTTCGGGGAGTAAAATCCGTAAAGTTATACACTTTCATTGGCAAATTTATTTAATATAGATCCAATTTTAATTACCTACCTTCAGGTGATTCAACCAATGGCTGTTGAATCGTGGATACTGGGGTTTTTCACACATTGACTATATTAGACTATAATCCATGAAAGAGAGATGTTCTGATAGTAACGCGCTTAGAATAGCTAAATGTACATAAATATGTATATATATATTTATAGTTATTTCAAGTACCTAACGGTATTTGTATAGAAAACATTAGTTCAGATTCACCTTAAGGTCATTAGTTTACTTCTGAGCATTAGTTTTTGCCCGCGGTTCCACCCGCCCTAAATTCGGTAATCGGTGCAGGATTTCAACGGCTGCTCCTTTTTTTTTTTTTTTTTTAATACCACTAAGGTGGCAAACAAGCTTACGGTCCGCCTGATGGTAAGCGGTCACCGTAGCCTATGGACGCTTGCAACACCAGGGGTATCACTTGCGCGTTGCCGACCCTTCAGAAATCTAATAACTTCTTTCTTAAAGGACTCCATACTGTAGTCCTTGCAGAAAACCTTGGCAGGGAGCTCATTCCACAACTTCAGCGTTCGCGGGAGGAAGTTTCTCTGAAACCGCACTGTACGCGACCATTTAGGTTCTAAAGTGTGAGAATGAATTCCCTGCCGATGCCTCAATTATAGAAAAAAAAAAGACTCGCACTTGACGTTTTCAAGTAGCCTATGTCCTTCCCCTTGACTCAAACTATCTTCATGTCAAATTGTACCTTAATCAGCACAGTGGTTTAAGCGTGAAGGTAACAGACAGACAGACAGGCAGAGTTACTTTCGCATTTATAATATTAGTATGGATTTATGGCCATCAAAATTTTTAATCAATCAAAATCAAAAAAAAAAGATTATTTTATTATTGTCTGCAATGCAGCATTAAATTTTTGATGTTACCAGGATGCTGGACGAATACTTTGCTGAGCAGATGAAGGAGATCATCAGGCAATGCTCCCCGAAGCGACAGACCATGTTGTTCTCGGCCACGATGAGCGAGGAAGTCAAGGACCTGGCTGCTGTCTCTCTACAAAAACCTGTAAAGTTGTTTGTGGACTCCAATAAGGATGTCGCTTTCAACTTAAGGCAGGAGTTTGTGAGGTTTGTTTCATATTTTGTCTAAGTTGTTAAATGCTGTAAAAAATCGGCCAAGTGCGAGTCGGACTCGCGCACGAAGGGTTCCGACCCATTATCTCTAAAAACGGTAAAAAATCACGTTTGTTGTATGGGAGCCCCCCTTAAATATTTGTTTTATTTTAATTCGATTATTTATTTTTATATAACTAAATGTTCTGTGAATATTTTAAGCGTCTACCTGTTGCCGTCATCAATGTCGAGCAAAATCGACCAAAAAAATCAAGTTTGTTGTATAGGAGCCCCCTTAAATATTTATTTTATTCTGTTTTTTTACTGACGGCGCTAAGTGTAATGTCCAAAATTATTTATTTATTATTTTAATTTATATTTAAATCAGTACAATATAGTACTTATGCAGTGGTTTTCAGTCTTTTACCGTTGTTGATTTAGTTACAATTACAAAATAAGTACAAAACCTAAAATATGTTATATGGCGGCGTTTGAGTCGCCGCCTTGATCATTCTGAAATTCAATTATTTTAAAACCAAATATTGCTTCTTTCCTTAGCAATTTTTTTTTATCGTTATGTAGAAATGTTAGATATTGATGATAATATGAATGAAAAAAATAAAACTTGCATATTTCCTAGTGAAGGGCCTCGTGTGATCCCCCTTTTTGACTTTTTACCCGTGTGTTCTAAAAATCTACAAGGATGAGGATATTAGGGCCTTATAAGTACTTTGAATGAAAATTATATTATACAAAATGTTTCCAAGTTTTTAGATATCCATAAGATTTCTCGATCTACGGAACCCTAACTATTTTTTTTTAGCTTTGTTGATTATCTCGACGCAAGTTTCATTTTTTGTCGTATGATTTTCATTAAATAAATTTCAAGTATAAAAGTAAGATAAAATGCGTCGTTTTGAAATGGTATATATTAAATGCTATGATACCATATATATGCTAGTGTACATAGTCATAGCGTTAAGAAGTTCTTGAATAAAGAAACTAGACACATGAAAAATAACTTAAAACACTGCCCTCCTAGCAGTTAGCACTCCCCACTGTTGGTGCACGTTGAGGGTACCTTGGGCTCAGTGCGGATTGCGAACTTTACATACGTCTTTTTGACATGCGTTTGTTTTTGGTTTCTTCACGATGTTTTCCTTCAACGAAAATGCAGAGGTGTGTACAAACAATGTACCTGAGAAATATGCGCTGGGCTCGAACCTCCGCCCCTAAGAACCCGAGGCACTCAGAAACCAGTAGGCCTGTACCGACTTCTAAAAAAGTGCGATTTTTTTTATATTGTTCTACAGGATTCGCAAAGAGCGTGAATCAGATCGTGAAGCGATGCTAGCGGCGCTCGTGTGTCGAACTTTCAGAGACCGCGCGGTCATATTCGTGCAGACGAAGAAACAGGCGCACAGACTTCACGTCGCTCTTGGGTTGCTCGGGGTTAAAGTGAGTGATCAAAGTATTTTTTTTTAATATGGTTTTTGATCTAGATGCTTTATGTTATGGTCATATCTTATTTTTGACTCCCTCGCAGCCTAGTTGGTATTGTGGCCGGCTGCTGCGCAGAGGGTGTGGGTTCGATTTCCGCATTGGACCAACATATATGTGCTCTTGAGTATGGGTGTATTTATGTTTATAGTATGTTTTTACATAAAAAAAGTAATATAAATGTATCTGTATCCGTTGTCTGGTATTTATAGCACAAGCTATGCTTACTTTGGGGCCAGACGGCGTTGTGTGTAATATCCAAAAATATTTATTTATTATTTATTTTTACTTTTAATGTATTGCCTTAACTAGGCAGAGTTAGGTTGTGGAATTAGCTCCCTATCAAGGTTTTCTGTAGGTACAACAGTACGGGGTCGTTCAGCCGCTCAATACCTGATTGGTCATAAGCTTGTTGGTAGTATAAAAAAAATAATCTAAATTACATTATTTTTTATAAGATACACATACCAATATTAATTAATCCCTGAAAAATAACGAATGTTATGTACAGAAGCGGTAAAAAAAAAGGATATTATTCAAGGTGAATCCCATAAGAGAGCTCTAGCATTTTTTTAGTTTTTTAACGTAGGTCCTAAGATATATGTATTATTTTTAAAAATTTAACCCATTTTTTGCACGGCACAAAAGGGTCGCGGCGTGATTTTTAATAGCCTATATACTTTCCTCAGGAATTGGGCTATATAATCCAATTTTATTTTTTTGAATCCGTCTGGTTGTTCAAGAGATTGGCGCGTTCAAACAAAAAAAACCAACTAACTTGTATTAGTGTAGATTGAAATCTAATAACCACATTAAAACTCCATTTGAATCAGGTAGCCGAACTCCACGGAGCACTAAACCAACCCCAACGTCTCGATTCACTGCGGAGATTCAAAGAGGAGCTGGTAGACGTTCTGGTGGCCACAGACGTTGCGGCTCGTGGTCTCGACATCCCGGGAGTCAAGACTGTGGTCAATTTCACTCTGCCCGCCACGTTGGAGCACTACATTCACAGGGTGAGATTTAACGCTTCAACACGTTGGCGCCAACTTTAGAACGCACTATTCGTTGGTACCAACGCGTTTAGTAAGACGAAGGGTCAAATTACGTACCACATTTAATAAATATTTTCGTTGTACTATTATATAGTTCTCCTACTTCCCCTAGGATCACCGTTAGGTGCAGATGTGTCAATTATACCCTTAATTATTTATTTTCTACATTTAATTTATTTATTTCATGCAAATAAAATTCGACACAATAATAGAAGAACAGAATTACCCAGGAGTTTATTGACGTGTGAATAACCACTTAAGTTTTCTGCCAGCCTAGAAGCATTGACGTAAAACTTAGTAAATTAAGAACTCATTTCATAACGTTTGGTCCTAGACCGCTGGCATCTAGCAATTACCAACTACCCTAAACAGGTTCTTGATCCATTTAGTGCTGCCCTGTACGTTATATTGTACAATAAATTCTAATATTTCTTTTCATAGTAAACCTTTTTGAGGCGGATTTTAGTATGTATTGACTATCGTGTTCCGTAAATTACTGTTTCCTTTTTCTGAACTATTTCCGAAATATCGCTTAAGTCACATTACAATTATAGAGAAACATGGAGACATATGGAGTAGACATACGTTTAGCAGTGAATGTCTTCTGGCTTTTTGGTGATGCTGGCTTAGTCAATCCCTATTCTGTTTTGTATAATTTAAAGTGAATTCGACCGAACTTTTTTTTATATAAAATGCATTACACTAAATATCTTTAAATTTCGTTACTTAAAACGTGTTGTAATCATACATTTATCATAGTCACATATAATTTAACAAAAGTTTATATTCAACAAAAACTGTGGTTATTTAATAATTCTCTGTAATTTCATGAATTAATATTATTTTTGGGACAGTAATAACTCATTTTAAGCAACCAAATGTTGTATAGGAAAAATCTGATTCGGTTTCACCTTAAGGATTGATAAAAATAAAACAGGTAGGTAGGACGGCCCGTGCGGGTCGCGCTGGTGTCTCTGTCTCGCTGGCGGGAGAAGGGGAGCGGACGCTGGTGAAGGCGATCGTGCGGCGCGCGCGGCGACCCGTCAAGTCGCGACAGATCCCCCCAGAGATTGTCGCTAAATACCGCGAGCGGCTGGGAAGGCTGGAGCCGGAGATCGGTGAGTTACGTAGCACCACAGTGTAAACATTCGTACAGTAGGTCATCGCGTTTAATGTTTAAGAAAACTCTGTCAACGTCTCGACATTTTTGGCATCGCGACCACACATATGACTCCCTGGATAGCTCCCGACTAGTCATAAGTGAAGACTTATGACTAGTCGGGAAGGCCAGTTGGGAGTGTTTAGTCACCCGTCTCGCCCCGCACCGCACCTTACGATCGCAAAGTCTAAACGCCTTCAAAGGCCGGCTGTATGAATGAAACGAATGTCTAGGTAGTGCCATAGTACAGGTAGAATAGTAAACAATCTTCATACAAGCATACTGGTCTCGCGTCAACTCAAGCATGAGTCCGATTGTGCTATCCTTACACACACATATACACCCTGTTCACTCAATATAAGAAAAAAACAAAACTGCATACGCGCAAATGTGGGTGTAATTGATTGGGCTGGCTAGCACAGCTCACGCAAAATGGTGCGAAAAGATCTCGTACCACAGATTATGCTTACAATTATACTAACTGTCTTGTGGACTTAGTACAGATAGACTCGTAACAAATTCTTCACACATGCGATCCTGCAGTCGTATCTTCACTCATGGTGTGGCATTGTGACGTTAATATAATATATAAATATAGCGAAAAATGCTCGTTTCGTGTCTATGCATACTACTAAAAATGTAAAAGACGTGTATATATACCTAATTATGTCCGTCCTGTATTTGACCGGTAACGGGATCGAGAGGGGTGACGCGGTAAACTGTGACCATACTGCATGAGTTACACTAAGCTCATACTTACATCCGACTACACTGCCTGAACCGTCTCGATCAATTACTAGATACCGGCTCACGATCTGTATGCATCATAATTATTTTCAAGGACAATACATACTGTACAATTTGTACTATGTTAGTACTTTACGAACATAAACACCTAGTTTCCTTACACATTAACACCGCCTCCTTATTCAAATAATAATTAATCATGTTGGGAGCAGTGATTTAAATAAAGTTTATGACTTAATGTATATGAGTAAGTGGAGATTGCTCAAAAAAGTTATAGCTGTAGCTAAGGGCATTTAGTAAGTTATATTTAAATTTTAAATAAAAAAGCCTATGATTCAATTTAGGGTATGAGCTATCTATATTTTAAATTTAAGCCAAATCGTTTCAGTTCTTGTGGCTTGTAAGTGACACCAACATACTAAAACTCATAAATTTTTTGCATTCACATTTATTATATTAACTAGATAATGTATAACTTTCAACATTTACAGCTGCAATATTAGATGAGGAATATGCTGAAAAGCAATTAAATAAAATGGAAAAACAAACAGCTAAGCTAGAGGGTTCGCTGAAGAAAGGAGACGAGCCCAGGATAGAGCCGCAACGGCAGCACGACTGGTTCCAGACGCCCAAAGAAAAGAGAGAAGAAAAGGAGAGACTCGCTTTAACGCAACACCAGGGAAAAGGTAATACCTTAAGTAAAAAATATAATAATTATCTAAAGCTGTTTCTGAGAAAACCACTTGTTCTTACTTTTGATACCTACTAGAATCTTAAATGCACACTAAACCTTTCAAAACTGAGTCTAAGTTTTGGACACTAAAAAGCCACGTGCACTACATAACATTGTTAGTCCGGTCCTTAGGAAGTAATATATTTGTTTTAGATAAACAAAAAGGAAAGGGTAAGAAACGAAAACGTGATGAAGACGACGATTCCGATGACGGCGGTGGCAAAAAGAAGAAGAAAACCAGCAAACACAAACCTAAAGACACGCCCGAAGAGAGAGTCAAAAGGGAAATGGAAAAGGTAAACAATTATAAATGGATAATATACCTGCCCCATGGGCATAAGCACCGTGCGGCAAGATGGCTAAATTAATGTTTTAATTTTTCAAATTAAACAAATAATTTAACAGTATTTTTAATATCAATATAGAACACAGTTGTTGATAGTGACACACCTAACCACACTCTTTAGTCATTTAGTCATGAACTAGCAAAGTGAGTATATTATACTATCCCTGGGCTCTTATTATTTTGAAGCTAGTGATTATTAAGTATATTATCTAAAATGCCACTTTACATTGACCAGGCTATTTGTAGAATGTAACAGTACACTTTAAAAAAGATAATTATTCTAAAAAGTTAAAAAAATACAATGGGTTGGGATTCTTAGCAACTCCTTGATTATAGGAAAGTTTGCTTTAGCAAGCTGTAGCTTTAGGAATTTAGTTATACCGGAGTGTATCGAGTAAGTTCTCTTTCGAACATCATGTCGGGTCAAGGTTAATAGAGCGAGATGGCTCTAGATTCTTCTTAACCTGTCACACTTAAGCACCGCTGTGATTTCTTGCATCTGGCCGGATGTTTGAAAGAAAACTTACTCGATATTATCTGGTTACTGGTATTTGTTCAGAAGAAAATGTAGCGAATGAGGAGAAAGAGAAAGGGTTTGAATACCGTGATGTAAAGTAGTCGCTGTGGAGATGGAACAATAAGGTATTACTAAAAAAATGTCTGAGAAGTTTAAAACAGGAACATCGTTTTCAGGGTGGCGCTAGTTTAATACGAATTTGTTAAATCACTATGGGAAAAGCGTTAACTAGTTTCTGCCATAAGCTACTAACGTGTTGATTTAAAATAATAGCTATTACCTTGTTGTAGCGTGTAGAAGTAACAAATTTTCGCATTTATTACATTATTCTACGATGTATATATTTTTTTACACTAATAGATGGACTTTTTTTTCATAAGGTGGCACTCCTCCAGTCACGCATGGCGAAGCGCAAGAAAAAGCAGCATCGCATCCGAGCTGTAGACGATCGTGATGATGATAGACCACAAAGCAAAGGGAAAAATGTGGGAAAATCGAGAAAGAAACAAAGCAACTTTGCAAGAGACCTCACTGATACGTCGAAATCTTCCGCTAAACGGTTACGTTATGATGCAAACGTAACTCAGAAAGGGAAAAACTTTTTGCATAAGAAAGGCAAAGCGGATAAACGGGTTAAAGGGAAGGGGAAAAGTCAGGGTAAAACATTCGGAAAACCGCAAGCCCCGAGGACGAAACAAGGACGAAGAAAAAATAAATGATACGTTAATAAATATAAATATAATGTTTTTTTTTCTAGTTTTGGGTTAATCTTAGAAATAATCTAAATACGCACGCACGCACTTATGGTCAAAGTTGTTTATGTGTAAAATCTGAACTATGACTATATTATATAGGTATAAATGCTTTTAGAGTGAGAGGGTGATGGCGACAGATCCTATACCACACATAACCAAATCTATTACTAAGCCCAAAGTTCCTACTAAGGGCGCTCTCAGTAGGTATAGTGCAACCAACTTTTCTGACCTGGTGGTCGAAAATTAAAACTGCAGTGGCTACTTACAACGATACTAGCGACTAAACACCTTAGGTGAGATCAAGCGCGGATCTACGCCTTCTTTTTAAGGCGATTTTCAACAACAAAAAAACCGGTCAAGTGCGAGTCGGACTCGCGCACCGTGGGTTTCGTACAAACATTTACGTAATTTACGAACACAAACAAAAATAAAGTCAACCGCTAAGCGGTCGCCCATCCAATTAGTGACCAAGGTCGACTTTGCTTCACTCTAAAAATCGTATCCATAGATAAATATGTTAACTGTTTCTCTTAATTATCTAGAGTATTTGCGTTACATGGCGCTGATACGGTAATTTTAGATGGTAGGTAAAGTTTTGACCCACAGACGTATATCTAAATAGATAACGCATCGGTATATCCAGTACTTCGCGTGTCAAAAGGGAAAGCACTGCTCTTCCTTTGACGCTGTTTAAATTAGTCTCCACTCCAACGTTATCGGAATCGGTCGTCAACCGAAATAAATAGAAATGCCTAATTGTGCCGTACTGAGTTGTAACAACTCTACAAAAACAGTTGGCAGATTTAATGGAAACGTTTCCTTTCATCTGTAAGTAAGTTTGTTCATAAATTGTGTGTAATTTATTTTAAAAATCAATTATTTTATGTATGTTATGGTTTTACAATGAAAACTACACCCTGCGTGTATACTGCATAATTCATTACCGATTTTAGTTTCAAAGTTGTAAGACTTGTATATTAAAACCCGCAATGAAATGAATCGATTGAAATTTCACTAGTCGCTCAGCTTCGTGATACGGTCACAATTCTTATTTTTGTAATTAAATAATAATCCGCCGCAAAAAATTTTATGGCGATTTTTAATTTATGCAATAATTATTCAACAATTTTTTTCTGCTTGAACATGAACATTGCATGTGTGATATTTGTTAAACTATTAATCTGGGATTTTTTTTCCTTTTCTGGAGCTACTCTTGAAGGGCTTCAGAATAGATCCCTTTTGGATTTTTTTTATTTTTCAGCTTTTTAACAATTTTAAGTAGTAGTAGTTATAAACTTAATAATTTTTAATTTTTAACTACGTAAATTAAACTACGTAAATTTATAACAAAAAGCTGTCTTGTTAACTAATAGTTTACTCCTTTCAAGAATAGCTCCATTAAAGAAAAAAAACCGAGATTTATAGTTTAACTTGCATTGTTCATGTTCAAGCTAACTAATTAAAAAATGGCGGATTATTGTTCATTAATCTATCCAGTGTCTGATTTTTTTTATTTCTTAATTATCATATTTAATATCTTTAAATATTTTTTTTAAAGTGCCGGAAGTGGGCGGGGGCTTGCGCAAGCCAGAGTTCCCGTTCTCAGCCGTATTCACCCCGCTGGGAAAATTATGGTCGTACAGTTCCGAGAGTCGAGACTTATTTCGTCCTTTACCGAATCCATTTTTAGATTTCAAAAATCTTAATTAGTTTTTTAAAATTTCTGCAAAAAACAAAATACCTCTTTTTTTCAGTAAATTGTTTATAACTTTTGAAATTTATTCGAGCGAAAGTATTTTTTTCCTAGACTGCTGAAAAAAGCACTTATTTACTAGCCTAGGAAGGCACTCTGTGCACACATTTTGTACTAACTGTAAGAAATTTCTCGCGTCGGCCGCTCGGTTCCGATGCGCGCCAGATCGCATCTCAACCGGACGCGACATTTTTATCTCGAAAGGCGTCTGCCATACATTTTCTACTAGACTCCGCAGACGGTCGGAACTATTTATCAGATTTTCAGTATATAACAATGTACTCTGTGATCAGATTGGCGGACGTTGCAAGAGGAGCTAAATACAAGACCTAATAGTCCAAATAGAAAAATATCCATTCATTTGGAATCGCAATAATAAGAATTATCAGAACAGAGTGCAAATGCTCTTCTTCGGCTCTTCAAATATCTTTGTGCCTCTCAGCTCAATTGAATGCTCCGTTGCATCACTTGCGGCGTGATTAAGTAACGAACAACCAAAAATTCTTTTCATTTATAATATTTTGGTCAGCTCCGTAGCTCATAGGTAATTATTATCTAAAAAGCCCGATTATTATTTAAAAATTTAATAACTTCCTCCTTGAAGAACCTCATACTGTGTGTCCTTAGAGAAAACCTTGATGGGAAGCTCATTCCACAACCTAAGAGTTCGTGGGAGAAAGTTTCTCTGAAACCGCACTGTACGTAACCATTTAGGTTCTAAGGTGTGGGGATAAATTCTCTGCCGATGGTAGAAAGTAGCCTTGGGCACAGGCGCGGTCCGAGAGGGGTCTGGATCCTCCCCAAAATCATCTACACACACTTTACTAGATACCCGGGCTGAGCAACAGCTGGGTTATATACTATAATCACTACGTTTGAAGAAGGCAGTAAAATGTGATTCTCATAATGTATGTGGACGTTTTTGCTTCCACTCTCATAACAGAGTCAGCTTTAAGTCTTGAAAAGAAGCCAAAGGTTTGAAGAAAATGCCCATTTTTGTCCTATGTACAATCGAAATTGTAGTGACCTAGTGACCTTCTCATAAATATCACAACTGATACTAAGTATAATAAAATATGGGCAACACAGGCACAAAACACTCTTCCCGCTCTTAGTCGCGTGTTTGTGAATAAGCACACGGGAAGGTCTAAAGGCCTAAAAACTTGGGTTAGAATTGAAGTGAAGAATAAATCCCAGACGTCTTAAACATAATTTCTGTTTTTTTTTTTGAAATATGAAGTAAACTTTGTTTTAGTTTGTAGTTAAAGTTAGGGTTTACTTTTCTATTTTAACGTAAAATAACCTTTGTTTGAAAATGCTGTGTGTTTAAGTGGGCTCCCACTCATAGATGGCGGTTAAACTGGAACGTGTAGCGTCACCCACCACCTTTTTTTAAATAAGTTGATATTTAGTACAATGCTGAATATTAGCGTCCTTTACGGCGCGACAATTCTCTATTTTCTCTGCCTTTTCAAGCATATAGCTACTATAACTTACTACTGCCACATTAGGTCGCTGATTCTATTAGCTATGTCGATAACTTTAGTTCTTTTCGAAAGTCCTCGTTTCGGATTCGACTCAGTAACTTTGAGCATGTGGACTAAAACCCTGCTACGGTCAAAGACCTCCATCTTCAGACTCTGCTGCAGGTGTCGAGAAGACTTGACAAAGCTTGGAAAATGCCTTGGTTTTATGAAGAATCCAGTAAGGATCCTCCTACGGCTTCTTCTCGAAGTCGAGTTTGTTCCGGCCGGTTCGGGGATATCTAAGCATCGCTAAGAAGTAATATCGATCGGTCTTGATAGTACTAAAGATTTAGTTTAGTCTCTCTTTGTGAAGAATAATACCACCACAATTTTGTGCCAAATCTCCAGTGGTACTGCACTTACAGATGACAAAATTGAATAGCTTTACTAATTGTTTAAGCAATGGGTGCTCCACAAACTTTTAAAAGTTCAGTTGTCACCGTACTTTGTTGTTTCTAAGCTGTTCCAGAGTCACCCTGATTTTTCAATGGTCATCGTCCGGGATGTCCTCGATGAAGTGGCGCTTAAATTTAGCACTTGGATCATTACCGCGTGTAATTGGCATGGGCGTAGCATAGGGTGTGGGTGGGGTAGGGGTAGGGTAGGATGCCCATGCCAAATTACACCTTTTTAGTACAGTCTCTGCGCTAATCTACGGACAGACAGACGGACGGGCATTGCAAAACTACAAGAGTTTCTTGTTGACTACGGAACTAGATACCTTGAAGATAAAGTTTACCTAGTAAAAAAAAATATGAGTATGTACTTATACTTGACAGTATATATGTATATGACAGTAAATAAGTAAATCGCTAATTAACAATTGTGCCTAGGGCCTACCTAATAACTATTGATAATCATATAAATAGACAATTTTTAGAAGGATATTTAAAGTTAAGAAACCAATTATTTTATAATCTACATTATATCTTGAATGTACCTAACTCCTTATGATAAACTACTTATGACCCTACAAACAAATCTCCCTATCGTTAATGGACATAGCTTGATAACGCTAAAATAGTGGTTGATGTTTTGTAAGACTCGATACTAAACAAAAACCATTAATGAAGTAAATTAGTTTAGATTTCTTTTAACTTAATCATAAAAATAAAAAAAAACCTGTCGAGTGTGAGTCGAGCTAACGGACTGAAATTTTAAGTCACCGTTTTACAAACTACACTATAAATTATGTGTCGGGTGGTATTGGTTGTTTTATATACAGTAGGTTTTATAGTACATATTCGATTCGAAGTTTGAAACCTAAGTTCTCTTGTGTACCGGATAGAAAATGCCCGCTTTCTTGGTTTTAGATTGCAGTAAGGCTTTATACTGAAAACAAGGGAGTATTCTAAATATTTATATATAACTTAATTATAAATTTCTTTCCAGACTATTGGAATTATTCGGCAGCTATTTCATTGAAAGAATGCAATATGGTCAAAGTAGATCGGAGTGGTATTGTTCAAGATCGGGAGTTTTTAAAGGCAGTAATTTGGATCCCTTATCGCTTTTAATCTACGTCAACAATCTTCCTACGGTGGTAGCTGAAAGCCTTGTTCTCATTTTTGTGGATAATGTGAAGCTGGTCTTGAAAATCAAAACAGGTTATGATTGTATAAGTTTTCAGTGAGTTATTTATCGGAGAATATGCTCTAGCTAAACATAGATAAATGCGTAGCAAGAATACATGTTGGCAGGGACATCAATTACATGGTTACACGGTACTGTAAAAGACCTAGGTGAACTGTTTGATGACAGATTAAAATGTATTGACCACATCATAGATATGTGCGAGCGGGCTAGGAGAAACTTCGGTTTGGTGATGAGGCAAAAAAAAGATTTGTAATCCTCGTACCTATTTATAACAACTGTACAACTTTCAGTTGCCAGATCGTCTCGTTCTCATCATACGTGACTATTTGTTGAACCGTAGCTTTCGCTATAACTCTCTCTCTTTCTCTCTCTCTTCCCCCCGTCCTATAGAAGCACGAGTCCCGCAGGGGTCCGTGCTCGCCCCTATCTTGTACCTTTTGTACACTAACGACATCCCTAAAACGATACGTACCCAACTAGCCCTCTTTGCGGACGATACCGCGATTTATACCACTGATAGGCAAGTGAGTCGAATCGCAAGGTCGTGCCATTCACTGGCAAAACAACACCAAATATCTCGGTGTGACCCTGGGTGATAGGTGTTTGAACTTCCGCGATCACACCAAAATAGTTAGAGACCGTGCCGCCTTTGTCCTCGGTCGTCCTTATCTCATGATAGGCAAGTACAGTAAGATGTCGCTTAGAACTAAGCTGAATCTTTACACAACTTGTATCCGCCCTATTCTAGCATATGCTAATGTCGTTTATGCGTTGTCTAAACGCGATCTCCACAAACTGCAGACCCTCCAAAACCGCTTTCTCAGAGCAGCCACCGGAGTCTCCTGGTACGTCTGCAATGCCACACAGGGACTTCGAGCTCCCCACGATTAACCTATATTTCAAAGACCTGGCACTCCGCTTTTTCGAGCGTACACAAAATCACCCGAATCGACTAACTGTGCAATCCACAACGTATCATTCCCCCGACCGACCTCGGCATGGTCGTTAAACTATCGTTAGGCGGCCTCGGCACTTACTAACGGCCCCAGATGACGATCTCGCTGTCCGGATAGCGAGATTAGTCTCTGCGACCTCCCCGAATAGGGACTCCCCCCTCACACAACGCCAACGTCCCCGGCTTCGTCGGCGTTCGAACGGATACACGAGGTAACAAAGAGTGCCGGGGCGCTTCTCGCCCCAACTCAATCGCAACCTCACCCGCGTAAAGGGGAACTCCCCTCCTGGCCCCCGAGAGCGACATCCCAAGCCGAGGCTCCCCCCGCGGGGAGTCGTTGAGAGTTGGGCGCTATACGGGCTGAGGCCCCTTCAGAGACTCGCCCAAAATAGCCCGGTGAAGCAGTAATGGCTGCAACAGCCAGTTGCATAGTCAGTTCAGAAAAAAATATATATATAATGTATATGTTAGGAGCTATTTAGAATACAATGAAATGGTTTGAAATACGCATGACAGTATTTACTTTACTATTTTGAATAATTATAGAATTCAAAACTAAAAATTATTTTTCACACATTTGTCACATCTTGAAGATCAATTTTCAGAATTTGACATAGTATATGTTTTTTTTTGTACCACTAAAGTTGCAAACAAGCTTGTGGTCCGCCTGATGGTAAGCGATCACCGCAGCCTATGGACGCTTGCCATACCTGGTCACCTTTTGTCATCACACGTTGTCGAACCTTCAGAAGTGTAATAACTTCTTCTTGAGAAAACCTTGGCAGTAAACTCATTAGAGGTCAAAAAAAAAAGGTCAAATTATGATATTAAGCGGATACGTACCGTATGTTTAATCACAAACTTGTTACGTTAATATTTCAAGCATAAAGTAAAATAAAATAAACTATCGATAGTCATCTACATAATATTACTATCGATAGTTTATTTGACCACAGCACTAAAACTGTCAAAATTTTGTCAATTCGTGATTGTTGGAATTTTATGCATGAATGGAGGTTATGGTGAATAATTGAATTATAAAATCTAGAAAGCCTAAAAAATGGCAGATCACATCTTTATTCACGATGATATTAAGCTGTAAGTATTGTGATTTTCTATTCACAATACATATTTCAATCATAATCTCATATTTATCTTTACAATAAATCTGTCTTGATTACCTATCAGACTCTGCGTATTAAGCAAACACCACTGATACCTATTGTAATTTCTCTCTCTTTCAATAAGCCTTCATTAATATAACATGCTTAAATCGGCAATGAAATATTGTAGATATTAGAAATTCACGCAAGGCTTGTCAGTGCTAATAATTAACGCTTTAAAGATAAACAATAAATAATCAAGAAGCCCAATTAATGCTGGCAGACATACACTATTATAAATACATACCTACCATTAAATCTTTAGATACAATATATTTGGTTCAAAATGCTCCTTAGTTTTTTATTAGGGGGTGTTCTAAATAAAAAGTTAAAGGAAGTTAAAAAAGTGGTTTTGAAACACTCTGGTAGAGTAATTTTTCAACTGTCTAGTTGAATTCTTTACACTGCCATAGAAAAGATTAAAATTTACTTCTGTCAGTGTAAAAATTAATTATAACTGGTTGATTTTTCAACTTTACCAGGCGATAATTACTCAGCAAGTTCTGGAGCAGTTTTAAACATAAAATCTTAAATTTCTTATGCTCACTTTGCTGGGTACTTAGACATAGACAGACATTTATTTAGCATCATTTCACCCATACTGTTACATACACGTTTACATAAAGGTACACCAAAATAATGGAAATAAAAATAAGAAAACAAAAAACACTTAAAAACGAAAATACTTGATTGATTGATTTTGATTATGTGCTCATAGTGTGGTCCAAAAGGCAATAAAGAAATATAAAAATAGGTACAGGTAGTAGTATAGGTACAGTTGATATTATTTCCTGTCAGTGTGAAAATTAACTGTCAAACACTTTTATTAAAATGTGAATATAGAAAGAAAAAAAAACCTACCTAAAGTTAAATAGAAGTGAAGTCCTGTGTTAATTTCTAGGTTCAAATCCTTAGGGAACAAGCCATAAATGTATTTCAATGTGAACCATTTTTAATTGTGTTATATTCAACATTATAATGTACCTATGTTACGCACTTGATGTCAGGATGAGCAAAGATATGGCAACATCATTTAGTTGCAATGTCCTTTTTATTTGGCTGTACAAACACACCTTATGTCTCTAGTCACACAATTTCTTGCAAATTGGGAAATCATATCGAACTGATCACTGGATAGCAAACGAAACGAAAAGGTAAATGCAGTTGCAAAAGCTAAAAATCATACCCAGGGTATTTAATACAATAATTATACCACAAAATACAATAATTATGTCAAGAAAAAGCATAATTTTTGAATTTTATTAAATTGATAACTTCTTTTTAGATATACAACCTCTGACAAATTCTTCTTGGAACCCACTATAAACCCAACAGAGATTCTGGTGATTGATAGAATAACAGGAGAGGCTTCAGTTGTAGGTAAGATTCACAAAAATGATGATTATCCTATCCCCCATAATGTTATATGCACCAAAGATTGGTGTAAATAATGTAAAACCATTTTTTTGTGTATATCCTTAGGCTACAGGACATTTCCGGAACAAAAAGTCTGTATTCAGACATGAGCACAGGGAATGCTTGACTATAAACCCACCATGCATCCAGTAGCCTAGATTTATTAGGCTACTGGATGCATGGTGGGTTTATAGTCAAGCATTCCCTGTGCTCATGTCTGAAAAAACATACAAGTTTACAATACTGTACCCTCAACATAGCTTAAAATAGAATCAGATTTTTTCCAAACAAACTTGTATGTGTATCTTCATGATTCTATGTCCCAGGAGGGGTGGTAACCAGAGACTGGTTACATACTTACATCATAATGCGAGGTTGGCCCCCTATTTTATTAACCACTTTAGTCCTGCTTGTGACACGGATTAAAAGGATTTCTCTTTACAAGACCAAGTACTTTCTCAAAATATTAAGTTATTCCAAAAATATATTTATGTTATAAAATTACCACCTGTCTGTTTCTGATACTATTTGATTCTTAGATTTTTTGTAATTTTAAGATAAATGTGCTTATTTTGGGATTTAGTTTTATTTCAGTAAAAAAGATGGGCTTCTTTAAAATCAAGAATTTTATCCTTTCTAAGATAAATCTAAATAATATCAACAGATGTTGTACAGTTGTTGACACTTAGCTAGAACGCACTATTTAGAATTATTATGATTTAATGACTAATTTCATAATGAAATCGTTGTGTTAAAATACAATGGTCACAGATACTTATTAAGAACGCAGTTAGATCTCTAAGTATGGGTTATAAGTACCTTTATTTGTCATTGCATATTCTTAAACAGAAATATTTGTTTCCTACTCTGAAGAATCAATTAATTAAATATAATTGCTAGAAAAAAGAATAATATTTCTTATTCTAACAAAAAAATTTCTTAATGGAAATCGAAACATCTTTCACTTAAAGAATAACTTATCTTTGACTCGATTCATTTGTTTAACTGCATTGAATATTTTTTGTCTTGGTACAAATAAATATTTTCAAGATTTTTTTTATACTTTTAGGAAGTAAATATTCTCTTACATCTATAGGGAGAGGATAATTTTCTTGGAGTTATTGAATTTGCTTTGATACAAAGCAATTTGCCTTTTTTTAAGTAATCTCTTTTTACCATGTACTATAATTCTGTTATTATCATATAGTGCTATTTACCAAAAAGCACATACATAAACTGTTAATGAATTATTAAATTATCAGTTTTTATTGAATTCATACATTATTTAACAATCCACTCAGAATTAAATATCCTTTTTGTATATTAAATGAATAAAAAAAAACTCAAAAAAAAGTTTGAAATCAAAAAAGTTTTATGGTATAGTGGTGATTTATTTAAGATGAATTGTTGGTGGTATATTGTTTTATTGTCACAAAGGGAATTAAGTTCACCTTTATTTTATTGTTTGTATGTGTTCTTAATTTAGACACAAAGTTGAAATTTTTTATAAGTATTTAATATTAACTGATTCAGAAAATTATAAGCTTTAACATTTAGGTATTAATCAGGTATATTTTATTTTTTTGCAGAATATGGGAAAGTGAAAATCCCAATTCCAGAAAATGCCTATAGACCTGTATGTGGGTTTTTGGGGTCCATCAAGCTGATTTCTGGGCTATATCTTGTTGTAGCCAAGTATAGAATATTGGTAATGTACTGTTTTAAGATCAAAATAGACATACTAAAGACTTATCAAAGTATAAAATATAACTTTTTTCAATTTTTATGTGATATCACTATTTACTAACACAAGTTATACTTAGATACAAGCAGAGGTTATTAAAATATATCTAGCAACTATACAGAATGGTCTAAAAATGTCTAATATACAGTACATTTTTGAGGAGCTTGTGCCTAGTTGCATTTTTCAATCAGAAACATTAAGCAGAGTTGAGCAAGGGTGGGCATGATCAGTGTGTGGGTGACCGCTCAGTGGCACATTTTGCTGAGCCCCTCTATGCTTCAGAAGGCACGTTAAACTATTGTTCCTGTCTGTCATATTATGATCGCAGTTGTTAAGCCAAGTCAGAGGTCTTATGGACAGCATGAAAACTCTGATACTCAACTGGCCATTATCTCAACACAAATCCGCCAATTCGCACTGACTCAGCGCGGGGGTGACCTAAGCGACCTTCTCCTAGGAGAGGTCTGTGACCCTGCAGTGGGCCGTATAATGGCAAAGGCAACAAAACATCAGCTTTGTGCAAAGGAGAATTATAAAAATGTCCATTGGCGGTGCTAGTGAATGATAGAAACCCTCCTTATTCAAAACGTTATTTATCACTGTTTAAAACTTTTAAGTCTTTTCCATTACATTTTGAAACCAACATAATTCCCATCATTACATAAGCTTTAAAATTGGGCCAAATATATACTGTCTAACAGTTTGGCTTTTAAATCCCAAAACAATTTCTTGTATGTTTACAAAATTTAAAATACAGAATTGTATGGAACTGGTTGTGTTTATTGCAATAATTTCGCCTACACTAAATCACTTTAAAATGTTTAGAATTCATATAAAAATAAACTATAACATTTGTATTTTATATTAAATACAATACATTGCTCTTAAAACAAAAATTAAAGAAGGCTTAAAGAATATTTGCAGTAGAAATCAGCTATGCTGTTTTTAAAATCAAAATTTCGAATAATTTGTAAATGAATTGTATTTTAACTTGCTATCATATTTCTAGGTCGGGAGACTTAATGGCCATGATATATATGAACTGGCTGGTGCTGATATTTTACCATATGCACGCTCCAATACACACCTCACTAGTAAACAGGTGAGTTAATAAGAAACACATAGTGTAAACCAACGTACATGGGCTTCTAGGACAAGCTAAATCATCTACTTAAGGTGAAACCAATTCAGATTTTTTCCATACAAACGTCATTGCATTAAATATAATATAACTATTTATAAAATATTTAATTTTACTACTCGCAAAGAGTATATATGTATATTGATGAAATGCCAGTGAATAATTAAATGACCAGAATATTTGTGTTGAATTCATAGATTTGATTAATCAGATAAAATACTTTGGTAACTGGCATTTAATAGATAAATTTGAGTATTCCGACTGTGTGTAATGAAATTTTTTGAGTAGCGGAATATTAATAGTCACAGATATTTAGTGCAAAGTAACACTGGCTTGGCCACACACAGCTTTTAAGTTAGAGAGCGGATTAAATGCTACGTAGTTTGTATAAAAAAAAATTAGATATTTTCACGCGTCAGCAGGGCTGGTGTAACCCAGCTGAAACTTCAGGAAAAAGGTATTTTGGCAAATAACGACGCGTTTAATGCCGTTTTATTTTAAAATAAGTAATGGAACGCGAAAATTTAAAAACTTTTATAGTATACTAGCTATTGCCTGCGGTTTCACCCGTCCTAAATTCGGTTTTCGGTGTAGGATTTCAACGGCAACTCCTCAATTATAAAAAAATCGACACACTTGACGTTTTCAAGTAGCCTATGTCCTTCCCCGGGACACAAACTGTCTCCATGCTAGATTTTCCTGCGGTGCCACCCGCCCTAAATTCGGTTATCGGTGTAGAATTCCATTGGCAACTCCTCAATTATAGAAAAAAACCGACTCACACTTGACACCTTCAAGCAGCCTATTTACTTTCCCGGGCCTCAAAGTATCTCCATGCCAAATTTCATCTAAATCGTTTTTAAATTTACGCGTTCCATTACTAATTTAAAAATAATAAAACGGGATTAAACGCGTCATTTGTCAATACCTTTTTCCCGACGTTTCGTCTGGGTTACACCAGCCTTGGTCACGGGTAGACTGGCGGTGCGCGGCGTCGTCGGCTTCGAGTGGAGGCGTCCTGTTGAACTACCCTCATCTTGTCTTTATAATTATCAAAATCACTACACACAACACTAACGGTGTCCTCGGGCGCGTTCGTTGGTAAAACTCGAGAGCTGTATTTTCCTATGACTGGATTCCATGCAGGCGACGTCGGGAAAAAGGTATTTTGCCAAATGACGCGTATAATCCCGTTTTATTATTTTTAAATTCATCTAAATCGGTTCAGCGGTTTAAGCGTGAAGAGGTAACAGACAGACAGAGTTACTTTGGCATTTATAATATCATGTATATTGTATGGTTACAATTAAACATTCTAATTACTGAATTATTGATTTATGAGTAGATTTGTAACGATAGTTTACATTATCTTTGTTTCAATTTGTCGCAGATAGAAGACAACAATACGTATGAGCGTATGTTGCGGGCCGCTCTCGATGCACCAGGGATATACTTTTCGTATGGATATGATTTAACACACACACTCCAGAGGCTAAACTCCGTTGCTGCTGATTTTCACAAGGTCAACTCTTTAAAAAAATGGATAATTTAGTATCCGAATTACTCATGCTTTAGTGCAAATTGGATACTAAACTTTCCATTTCCTTCTTTTCACTGTTTTCACCAACCACATAATCCTAAATGAGAGGTGGTGAGTCCATCGGCGTATCACTGCTTATTATGCAATGTATATGAACCTAGGTGGCCTTATGTATCGGCTCCATGGCTCAGTGGGTTATGACCCGACTGCTGAATCGAGGGGCGTGGGTTCGATTCCCGCATAAAACAAATATTTGTGATGAAATATTGTGTTTGTTTTGAAATTGGGTGTTTTTTATGTATATGTATGAACTTACGAAAAAAAGTACATTTTTATCTGCTGTCTGGTATCCTTAGTATAAGCTTTGCTTAGTTTGGCACCAGATGGCGCTGTGTGTAATGTCCAAAATATTTACTTAACATTGTTAAGTTAAAATGAAGAACCAGGAACGAAATAATATAACCCCTTTGTCAGTTCTTAGAGAACTATAAGTTAGTCAGGATTTGACAATATTCGTGACTACTAGTTAACTGCAGAAAATTGATGAATACGTGTTCAAGATATTTGTGAAATCATTTTTTTTTTCTTGTAACAGATGTCGCTAGCGAGCAGAGCTGATCCACGTTTCCTGTGGAACGGGCATCTGCTAAAAGACTATTCTAATCAACAGTTTGCTCGCTTCACTCTACCTATTATACAAGGGTGTATCCTTTTTATTACATGATTTTAACATTTTTTTCTAATGTACTGCAGTATTTTTTTTTATACCACTGAGCGTGCGGCCCGCCTGAGAGTAAGCGGTGATCGCAGTCAATGGACGCTGGCAACACATGTTGCGCATTATTCGGCTTAAAATATTGCTCTATTCTAACTTTCAGCCAAAGTGGTTCAGTTGTAGCGTAAAAGTAAAACAAATTTTGCATTTATTATATTGGTAGGAACATAAACTGTCTCTTACATGGTTTTTTTTAGTTCAATTATCTGTTCTCTGGTTTCTCTTCTAGTAGCCTTTAGCGGAGCTGCGCTCGTTGGCTAAAGTCTCCTGATTTCTACTGAAACTAATTACTAATAAAAGCAACCATTCATAGTTCCATACTCACATTATAAATGTTAATGGTTGTTTATTTTTGCTTGCTTTATCAAACAACATTAGTATAATAACGAAGTTCCACGCCGATAGCCGAATTAAGGGCGGGCGGAGCCGCTGGCCAAATCCAGTATGACATAAATGAGAGTCGCCTTAACTAAGCCATTTCAGTTGTATCCATAAACCATGTGGCAGTAAACGGGCATCAGGTGGTGTGGTCTATTGTGTCGAGACGAGGCGTCGACCGAGCCGGGACCAGGCTGTTCATGCGGGGAGTAGACGCTCAGGTAGCTTTTTCAAAAACATATGTAGGTACAGAAGTAATACTGCATATTTAACCCCTATACGTATACGTTGTGTATGTCATAAGGTAGTCTCAATTGCCACTTCACTAATAACGAATCAAGATTGTCTATCCTTGCGGCGCTTACATTCTGTGCTGTTATATATCAATCGATTTAATGTAAGACGGTTAACAGAGGCATGTGAAGAATAAAATCTTTTTTTTGACAATCTTACACGTTAATGAGGTGTATATGAGGTTGACTAAAAACTTATAAATTGACTTTTTATTAGGGTACTCTAACAATTTGTACTCTGTGGTAAGAAGTTAAGAACTTCTATTAAGAAATATATATATATATATATTAACAATCGCGTAAATATTATATGTATTAGTTAAGTATAAATACCTTTTGTTATCCAACATTTTGACCTAATTGCACCGATCGTGGTCACAGGGGGACTTGTGTCGGCCTATCGTCTTCGGGAAGCTGGTATTTTGTACTCACTTGGTCTGTACAATTTTAAATGTCCGAACTGTCGAGATACCTATACACAGCACTGACCGTCATGAAAAGTTACACAGTTAATTTACAATACCCCGCTTCCTGAAAGCGACGATAAGGTGCCATTTACCTTAAACGGCCAAGTAATAGTTATAATTTATATATTGTACAGTTGTCTCATTTTAGTGTGGTGAACTATGCCCTTAGCCCCCTATGGAGTGGCCTGTGCCCCTGAAGCAGGAACGTGCAGCGGCTGCGGGCAGTCTCGTTATGTGTCCGATAAACTCGAACGTGATAGGGTCACCCGTACCCTATCACATCATGTTTGGATGGAAGGGATCTACCCTTGAGCAATCCGTCCCAAACGTGATAACGAGACTTGAATCCGTAGCAGCAGCCTACCTTCGTAATTTCTCCGATCACTCCTTTTAGGATAAGAATGTCGTGTTTGTGTCTTATGAACTTTTGTACCAATTAATAATATCTTTTCTAGGGAAATGTAGCAAACTACGTAGAAACAGAGCAAATTATAGAGCGAGGCGGTGAGAAGGCCTCATTCGTCCAGACCAGAGGTTCCATTCCGCTGTTCTGGAGCCAATATCCTGACCTAAAATACAAGCCGGCTGTTGTGCTTGCTCACGAGGACCACGTAGCGGCCTATACCAAGCACCTTAGAGACCAGCTGCAGAAATACGGTAGCCAGGTGTTAGTCAACTTGGTGAGTTGGAAGTATTTAGATTCACAGATTCTTTATTATATGTTTTTAAATATCACTTGTCTAAATCGATGAAAACTGTGTAGAGCTTGAAAGGCACCATTTCGCTCTAGAAACACGTTTTTAGCATATATTGATATTTACCGTAGCTCAAACTAAAACTTTTTTGAATCATCATTTGTATTATTGAATTTTATAAACTTTAGCAACGGTTTGCAACGATTTAGAGAAGAATTGCCAAGAAACTCAATAGTTAATATTTTTTATTAAATATTAAAATACAATATAGTCTTACACTAGACAATAACACAACACACAACGTTTTAATTTAATAAATGGACCAAAAGCATTTCAAATAAACTAAGTTCTAACTCCTCCTAGCCGCAACAAGTATATACGTAATTCATAAAATCCCAGTGAATTATTATATAACCAGAGGTTTTATTAAATTAATTAAAAGTATGGATTCAATAAAAAACTTTGTGTAAAAAACACTAGGATGTTAAGAATAAAACTGTTGTAGCAATTCTCACACTTAAGAACCTAAATGGTCGCGTACAGTGCGTTTTACAGAGAAACTTCCTCCCGCGAACGCTTAAGTTGTGGAATGAGTTCCCTGCCAAGGTATTGTCCAAGGACTACAGTATTATTGAGTTCTTCAAGAAAGAAGTTATTAGATTTCTGAAGGGTCGGCAAAGCGCGAGTGATACCCCTGGTGTTGCAAGCGTCCATAGGCTACGGTGACCGCTTACCATCAGGCGGACCGTAAGTTTGTTTGCCACCTTAGTGGTATTAAAAAAAAACAGCAATTTATGATAATGTTTTTTCAGTAGCGGGATGTTTGATGATTAATGTAATGATGTTTGTATGGCAATACTGAATCAAATTCACCTTAAATGTATGCATTACCCATGTTAAAGGTATTGAAGTGTGTATAAATATGAAAACTGAGTTGCATTCACCATTGTTTTGTAGTTATCAGGTTTAAATGAGAAAAAACTGAGTCTCATTCACTTCAGATTTTTAGCTATCAAGTTTTACTCCCGAAAAACATTTGGCCAGGTTCCATAAGCCGTGGTCATAAAGTAAATGCACAATAAAATGTACAAAGCACGATTGTCTATGGTTTTTTAATCATTAAAAATTCCTTAGATAGATCATCACGGTCGTGAAGAAGCGTTAGAGCGTGGATACCGAGCGGCCGTGGCGGCGGCTGCTCTGCCGGCTGTGCGGTACGAGCCGTTCGACTTCCACACCGAGTGTCGCGGAATGCGGTACGATCGGCTGAACGTCCTCATTGACAGGATCAGCCACGAACAGGTCACTCACAATTTAAAAAACATAGTGTAAAAAAAAAGAAAAAATAATTACTGGATCGTGTATGATAAGTAAACCTTCTACCATCGCATCGCTCGCCGTCGTCACGCACAGGGCGGTTTCAAACTAACTTATTCCCGCGAACGCTTAATTTGTGGAATGAGCTTTACCTACTAAGGTTTTCTGTAGGGTCAACAGTATGGTTTTTTTTTTAATAAAGGATTGATTAGGATTTCAAAGGGATAGTTACCGCGCACGTAATGTCCCTGGTGACCGTTCAACACCAAGAGGACGTTTTTTGCTTTTGCAACTTAGTGGGACGATAGAAAAATAAAATTGCCATTTTAAACCACATAATTTTAAAACAGTGCTGACATCGATATAGTCCGTTTAAATTATTTTTAATTAGCATTGTGTGTCCCGTAATTTCGTTGCATATACACTTTTGATAAAGGGCCTCGATCAGGTTTGAAACTTCCCGGGAATATCCCAAATAAAAACGCAAATGAATTGAAATGAAATAATTTTATTGTTAATTATGATTATAATAATATATTTATATTATGCTAATATATTATAATTTCTAGATTGTATTATAAAATTTTGACATGTTTTTATTATAATTATATATATCAAATGCTGATTGATAATTAATATGTGCGCAGACAGAGTTCGGGTACTTCTTCTCTCGCGGAGGCTCCGGTCTCCTGCGTCAAAGCGGCGTGTTCCGCACCAACTGCGTCGACTGTCTGGACCGCACCAACGTGGTTCAGAGCATGTTGGCGCGGAGACATCTGGCCCACGCGCTCAGGATGCTCACCGTCTCCGAAGATGACCACTACCCGCATTTAATTGAGCTTTTCAACACGGTCAGTATAACATCCTTTCCCTGGTCTACAGATTTACCATATACTACTTTCAATCAGGTAATTTAGGACACATAGCACTAATATGAAGCTACTTTAGTCCAAAAACACTGCTTCAGAAGTAGTTTTGCGGCAGTAGAATTATAATGTCTTCAGGGAATATATATACTTTTTGTGTGCAGGTTTGGGCGGACCATGCAGATATGATATCCACCCAGTATTCGGGCACGGGCGCTTTGAAGACGGATTTCACACGGACAGGCAAGAGGACGCATCTTGGAATGATGAGGGACGGTGTCAACTCGCTCACACGATACTATAAGAACAACTTTGCCGATGGATTCAGGCAGGTATGAGGAATTTATAAGTTTCTGCCAGTTTTTCCCTGTCATTGCGTCGAGATATAAAAAAAATATAAACTGCATACATACATACAGGTCGAATTGTTAACCTCCTTTTAAAAGTCGGTTATTATATACATAGATTTTTAATTTCTTGAAGTCTGCAAGTTTGAGATACAAAATTTCTGTAACTTTTTGTACAAATAAATGTAATTCCACAGTAGCATAATCAGTTTGACGAAACGCTAAAAGTCAACATTAGATGTTGCTATAATTTTGCTACCAAAAGCTTAAAACGCAAACCGCTAACAATTGCTGCTAAAAAGATAGAACGCCCTAAAAGTGATAGTGTAAAATTGTAGTTTTGTTTTATTTTGTTATACTTAGACACTAAAAATGAACAATCTTCACTGCTGCAGTCATAGCCAGATGGGCATAAACTGTTTTTAATAAGAACAAGGATTTCATAACAAACTGCATCATTTGTAAATAAAATTGGCGAAAATCGAGTTAGGTTCTTGATTATATCTATAGTGTTATGATATATCTAAGAATATTCACATATAAAATACAAAAAAAATTCAGTATACAATCGGATATAATACCGTGTTTATTGCCACAAATCGTAATGACGTAGTAAAAAAATCGGCCAAGTGCGAGTCGGACTCGCGCACGAAGGGTTCCGTACTATTATCTGTAAAAACGGCAAAAAAAGTCACGTTTGTTGTATGGGAGCCCACTTAAATAATTATTTTATCCTGTTTTTTAGTATTTTTTGCTATAGTGGCAACAAAAATACATCATCTGTAAAAAATTCAACTGTCTAACTATCACGGTTCAGGAGATTACAGCCTGGTGACAGACGGATGGACCAACGGACAGACGGACGGACAGCGGAGTCTTAGTAATAGGGTTCAGCTTATTACCCTTAGGGTACGGAAGCCTAAAAAGGACGCATGGTAGTACTACATAACCTGAAATAGTTTTCATGTTACTCTCATATTTCCAGGACTCGATAGACCTGCTATTGGGAAAGTATGTTGTATCCGATGGGGAAGGGAATACGGCAGTCTGCCCGCTGCACCGTGGAAAAGGATGGAAATACTTTGCTGTGAGTTTTTTTTTATGTTGGTAGTCTAACCAAAGCATACACAACATGTAAAGATTAAATGATCTGTAGCGGACCATATCATACCGCTACAAGCAAGGCTGACGTCACGCGTCCTACATCGCGCTATCGAAGTTTCCTTCACAGTTCAGTATATAAAGAGACCGAAGTACAAGTTAAGTGGACCACGGCGGTCCCCAGGCATAACATCTCGCCTGGCAGGAGATCTCCTCTTTGCCGCCGCTCCACATTGGTGACCACAAGCTGAACAATTGACGCACCTTCCGCAGCAGCAGCCTCTCCTTCCTACCAGGTACACGGACCAGTTTTCAACCGTACGCCTCGCATCTCAGAGCTTTCATCAGGACAAAAGTTTGTGAAAGAATGCTGTACAGTTGCGTCGCCGGAGAGGAGCTGCAGGAACTAGGAAGCGCTGAAGTGCTGCAATACACTTCAGCGCTTCCTAGTTCCTGCAGCTCCTCTCCGGCGACGCAACTGTACAGCATTCTTTCACAAACTTTTGAGGAATTCACACTCCAGCTTGGCACTTCCACTGTACAGTATCTCACCACCCTGTTGAGTACTCTCACTCCAGCGTGGCATTCTCTGCTCGTCGCTTCTGTCGCTAACTCAGGCCAGTGTCCTGATTCAAAGGGACACACAGCCAACCATTCTATGGCCCGACTCACTGTGGCCATAAGCATCCTCCATGCCAGCACTCGCCAGTGTCTCGACTCACTGCAGACACTCAGCCAGCAACGTACCAGTCTCGACCCACCGCAGACTGCTGATATTCGGCATGCACTACACGCCCTCCCGACTCACTGTGGACGGCGCATACTCGGCATTCTCAACATCGTACGCAAGCATAACTGCAAGAATTATCGACCTTTGGTCTGGGAAGAGACTGATGTAGCGGACCATATCACGCGTCCTACATCGCGCTATCGAAGTTTCCTTCACAGTTCAGTATATAAAAGAGACCGACCACGGCGGTCCCCAGGCATAACATCTCGCCTGGTAGGAGATCTCCTCTTTGCTGCCGCTCCACAGATCTTTCTATATTTATTGATTTGTTAAACAGGTAGCTGGTGTTCTAGTGATACTGGCGTGGTTTTAGATTTTGACCTAGAAATTATTTTCGGGTGCCGCCCCGTCCATAAATTATGTAAGCCGATTTTTCGACTCCCCCTCCCCGTTTGGTGAGATTTGGCCTAATCTCACGTTTTTTTTTAAATGCGTTAATCTGTGCTTGATTGCGTAGGATAACTTTAAAAAAAAACATAACTTGCTACTTTGTGGCATTAGCATAACTTAGATAATTTTTGTTGTGTAGGGGTTATTTTTCTCGCAATTATACACATAGTTTTTTTGGAAAAAAAAATCCGCGAAAAAAGATTTCTTTTACACAATCTTTTCCACCCATAGTAACAAACCTCCTTTAGTTAGAAAGTAGATAACGCTGTGTGATGTTTATTTTATTTATATACCACTAAGGTGGCAAACAAGCTTTCGGACCGCCTAATGTAAAGCGGTCACAGCAGCCCATGGACGCTTGCAACACCAGGGGCATAACTCGCGAGTTGCCGACCGTTTAAAAATCTTATAACTTTTTTCTTGAAGAACCCCATGTTGTATTCGTTATAGAAAACCTTGGCATTCCTTAAAAAAGCATTATTTTATTTATTTATTATTGGTGCTGTACAGTTCCCGTCAGTGCTGGTGGTCGCGATGTCGATGTTCTGCGCGAGCGTGGCGCTGCCGGCTCGGTACAACAGCGAGGTCCTGCTCTACCTCATGTTCTGGGGGGCGGCTGTCGGAGCCACGCTTACTTACATCATCAGGTAAGTGTTACCACCATTCATACGTCACCACTGTTGGGGGCACCGGCTTTTCCTCACCTTGGGCACACAGAATAACCTAAGAATATACATTTCGCCATTAAAAAGCGCTATCATCATTTATCGCTATTTACAATAGTCTTAAAAATCATACATTCATGGAATGCCAGTAAATTATTGAATAATTGTGTCTATTACATAATTCATACTTGACTTGTAAAAAAAAAAGACAGCTTTCAACTGTTCATGGTTTTCCCTACGAAAATATCTGAATCCTCATACATATTTTCATCTCCTACTTTGCCCTTCACGGGATGAGTTTCCAAAAACGGTGAAACATGTACACGTCACAAATTTCCATCCAACCCCCATTTAACCTCCTTAGGGGATGAATTCTGCAAGATCCTTTCTTTGTGCTCGCCTACGCTATATGAGGAAAACCTGTGCGAAATTCAAGGCTTTTGACCTTGTTGGTGTTAGTTGATATATCAGTCTGTTTACTCTTTTATGTACATATATATTTGCCTATCTATGACTATCTGGTTTTCCGCGGTGTTATCTGCGGCCTATCACCCATATAAACTTAATTCCTATATACAAACCCTTAGAGGAGGACTGAGAGAGAGAGAGACGGAGACCCCAAACTTTCATGGTTTTCTTTACAAAAATAACAAGATTCCCATAAAAAGATTCATCGCCTATTTAACGCCCCAGAGGAACGCCCCCCTGAAAAACAGTAAAGGATTTTACTTAATTTTTATAAACATATAGTAATATAGAGTATAAATATAAAGTAGTTTAAAAGATCTAAGCGTAACATCGCTGCAGACGGTGGGAAGCGACTTTGTTTTATACTATGTATAGCATATGGCCTATTTCGAGTAGCGAAAAGTTTATATTGTGGATTTTTGGTTTGATAAAGTGGTATGTACTGTAACTATAATATATACTAAACTGTTACGTTCCAGGCACGGGCCCGAGTTCGTCGACTGGCCCCGTTTGGACGCGGGTGGAATCGCATCGAGCCGGGTCACCGGTGTACAGCAGTCTTTATGATCTTAGAGCCGCCGGTCGTAGTCATCATCTAGCCCTTTCACACACTTGCGTTCACACCTAGAGGAAACGACACAGGTAGATGTTGTACTGTTCAATTGTGTCATTCATTCTCAGTAACAAGTTGTTAAATCTTTCCCTATAGACTTCTGTCGTATGGACTGCGCAATAGCCTACAAAATTTGCCACAATGTAGAAAGAGACAAAGCAAACCTGTGATTTCTTCTCTTTCTATCAACAACCGCCATTTTGGTTATTAATATTTATTAAAACAAGTTAGAAAGAGACAACAAGAGACACCACAGTGTCGCTTCGTCTCTGTCATACTTTTGCGACCATTTTTTATTTAGATTTGCGCTATCCAGTTCTCTATGTCTTTCCCGAAACCTATAGGAGTATTCTACACTACGTCTTTTTATTTGTTTGAATGAATGCTACAAATTGTGCAACATCATCTGAACTGGATCTTTTGAATCTTCCATCATGAAATTTATTGTAATAGATAAAATTAATAACTTCCTCTATGACCAAAAAGTTTTCCTAAAAATAAAGTGCACTTTATTAAAAAAAAATACTAAAAATAATTTTTTGTCTGTTGTTTTTTTTCGTATAATTTTTATAATACTTGTTGCACTTTGTTTTGTCTGTGTTATTCGCTAAAACTTGAGTATTATAAACAATTAAAAGTAATTAGTACATATATGTAGAACTAATATCATTCCATGAGTCGTGGGATACACGCTAAGCTTTTAACCGTTGTTTTTTTTTTTTTCAAATTGGTTCTTGTTACTAAAATTAGTTGTATCTTGGTGTCATTGTGGTATGACCCGTACATATATATAGTAAGTTATTTTACAACTAAATCAGTCATCATTAAAATAAAAAAAAATAAAATAAAAAAAAAGCATTGTTTTCTTTAAGTCGCGATGCTATGCTACCTAACTTCGGAACCACGTTTAGCAACCTATATAGTTTTACTTAAAGGCCCTACAACAGCTAACTAGCGACGCTATTAAATTAATTATTAATAAAAATACAAAGCTTGTTTTAAAAAAAATGTACTGCATACAAGTTATGACACTAATCATTAGCTACATTTAACATATCTGAAAGCTTTAATTAACTTTTCAGCTAAAACTGACTTCTTTTAACAGACATTCCAAATAAAACTCACAGATGTACTTTAAGAGCAATAGTAAACGTTTTTAAGTTAGCTTAGGATTAGTGTTATAAATTATATTTTTAAGATATGCTTTATACAAAAAGAAAATTAAAATTATGTAATGGCGGCACTACATAACTGATATCGCATATATAAGCGGTTTTGATACCTGTGCGCTGTGCCTAGTTCAATGCCATAATCTAGCCAAGTTCAAAAGAAATTTCTGTATTACACACTGCACAAATCTTGGTTTATTCTGTTTGGTTGGATTGACATTAAGTGCATAATGTATGTCAAAAGAAACTCTTTGGTTGAGATTTTTTTGATGCGTAATCTATAATGTAAAGTAATGGTGTAAACCATGTGTAAAATAGTTAGCAAATGTTAACTTGATACTGTTAAATAACTCTTTGTAACAATTGACGACGATATGTAAATTATGTCGGTCAACAAAACGCCACTTTTTTAACAACTATCGCGTCCGCGTATTCAAATACATTTCTATAATAAATAAATAAGCTATAGGCGCTGCTTCATTTCTATACATTAATTTCATTGACGGAAACGAGATAAGGGGCGTTTTGTTGAAAAGCATTATACTAATTAAATGCGCTCAATGCTGTCTATGCGCACATTCGATCGTTATGTGAACGACCCAAAATGAATGAGCTATGACGTCACATACGGACCGCATTAAACGCATTGGTTGCATGTGCTCGGGAGGTCGAGCAGTGGATTTAAATGGCAATAGCTTGGTAACATTTTGAAATGTGTTTTGTGCAGAGGAAATAAGGGATATTTTTTGGCGGTGCTAGTTAGATAGTCACTGCGCCTTAAGTAAGATCATCGCTAGGGAATGCTATATCTGTTTCTGTTATTGGGTGAAATTAATGATTTAAAAAGTGGTAGCAAAGCGTGGTTTTGTTGAAATTACTTTATAAAGTAAACGTTGTGCTTAGTGTTTATTTTACGTCTACCTTGAGTGTTGTGGTTGGTGTTGGAACCAAATTACCATAAGTTTTTTTTTGGTGGATAACGTATAGGATTGATATTTAGAGCTCTGTACACAAGTGAACTTTTCTGTATGTATATTGGTTGTACATTATTTTTATTTGTGTAAGAATACTGAAAGGGGTTTGAATCTTTGTAGCGTACTTTTAGAGTTTTACTCAAAATGGCGGTCTCACATAAAATCGACATACGTCGACAGCGGAAACCATTGCAAACAGAAAATTTAAGTAGATCACGTGGTAAGTTTATTTATAAACTTGATTTTTGTAACTTTTCTGTTTGCAGTTATGTCTGCTATTATCCGTATAGGTTATATGTGTGTTTGCCTTCTAACCCCTTTGTTACTGGCTAGTGTATTGTGATACGGTTCGAACCACGGACGGACTTTGGGGTTTGTGGTGTGTTGATTGCAGTCTCGTATGCATATGCTCCCGTTTACCGATTGTTTTTATTTTGAACCGGGAACCGCGATTGGCTCATTGGCGTATCTCTAAGCACACTTAAGTAAAAAATAATTTTAAAAATTGTAATCATAAAAAAATAATATAGGTATAAACCATATTTTAAAATCTTATGTGACTCAATGTACAAAAGCATAATATGACCTTGAAACCCCAAGACGCGTGGTTAGAAAATACCTTGTGTGTGTTTCAAATATTTGATATTTGTCAGATAAGGATATGCTTTGAAGAATGATTATAATTTGGTCATCTAAAAGTTCCTAGGCTAACAGTTTAGTTAAATCTGCCAATATCATTAAAACAAGGTTATACTTGAACAAGATTTACTTGTGTGCATTGTTCATTTTACTCTGTGTAGAGATGACTAAACGGTGAAATGCGACTGGCTGTGCTCGCTTATATTTGTCTTAGAAATAACATTGCTGATTAAGACTAGTAGTTTTTGTGTGTTTGTTTGTCCAGGGTAAGAACTGGGTGACAATATTCAATGGCAAAAGTATAGGCACCAATAATATAAATTCAAAAGTATATTTGCTTGTTTGTCTTTCATTCACGTCGCAACCAAGCATCTAGTTGAGCTGAAGTTTGGCAGAGGGATAGTTAGAGAGACGGATGACGAATGACATTTTATCCCAAAAAATTCAAAGGTTCACTAGGATACCTATAACCGAATTCCATGTGGACTTTATAATAAAGGACTCCCTTTATTAGGAAAAAAGTAGGAATCCCACGCCGATAAAATTGAAAGTGGCGTGGGCGAGGTCGCGGCCAAAAGTTTGTATAGAATATATGTGTATAAGAAAGATCCAATGTAGTGTTTGACGTGTAAGTCATCTTATGTTTGCTTCTAAAAATGAAATGTTATTTCTAAGAATATGTAAGAGTTAATAGACATAGTGTATTATTTTGATATTTGTTTTGTTATCTTTATTTATGTAATCATACTTATAATTGAAATGGAGCATTACAATACGAGTTTTAATTCTAAAGTTCGTTTTATTTTTTTTCTTTATTCCAAGTCTCTGCCCTTAGGTTGATACTTAAAAACAATTTTAATCAAATGGCTTCTTGTCGAGGTTTTCTCTAGGGACAGTATGACCACAGATTATATAATACTATACTAGTAGTTGAGGTTCTAAGAACGGAGTGATCAGATTTTTAAACGGTCGGCAACACGCGCGTAACTCTAGTGTTGCAAGCTTATAGGCTTCGCTAACCACCTAACTTTATGCGGGCCGTAAGCTTTATTGCCACCTTGTGTGTAAGCAATGTGGCAAGTGTACACAGAACTTGTCTATGGTAAGGGATATTTGTAGGTTCTGTGATCGGTCACCTAATTACAATCTGTATCAAGCGTGCTATATTTTAGACGAGTTTGCGTAACATGATGGCTGTTACGGACAGAGCTAGTGGACTGTAGGTTTATCGAAATGTGGGCTCTGAAAAAGCTCACTGTAAAATTGAAAAAATGAAACAGATTGGATTCTGCTTGCAACAGCTTATAATTGCCTTAAACGCAATTTACACTTACATCGACAACACATTTAACATTCCTCAAAATTATAATTTAAAATCGTGATTTTAATTTACGCTTTACTGATTTTACTTAACTTCTACGAATTTTCTTGATTTATAAAAATGTTACTTCTTTCTTAAAGTAATCTTGAGTTATAAAAATGTTGGTTCTTTCTTGACATATATATATATAACTTGTTCTTTCTTCAGTTGGTTTCTTCACTTCTTATTTTACTGGAACTGTTGAACTTTCACTGCATAATATATGAAAATTGCGTCTCCTTTTATACTTTTTTGTCTAGGAGGAAATGTCCAAATCATTTATTAAAGACCAATCAGAGAACGTTGTTTTTATTTTGGAATCCCAATAACCAGTTCAAACCGGTATTTTCCAGATTTTTACCTCGAACTTTCTAATTTTATATTGGGCCGAGCCAGTATTTTAATATTTTTCAATGGTGTTTTTGTTCCAAGCCATTCTCCCACTTTCGTCTGAGCTCTGATTGGCTGCTCATTTTCATATAAATATGAGGCTTCAAAATCTGTTTTCGAACTTTTAGTACAAATTTTGACTTTTTAATTTTTTTTTATTTTACTACTACGTCAGTTATGTTTTGCATAGTATAAAAAATCAATTGGCATACATTTATAACTAGAAATAAATGTGTAAGAACCAAAAAACATATGTGGTTCACTTTACAGTTTTGCTAAAAAAACGAAAAGTCACGTTCTGACAGTAGCTCCACAGAAGCCGTGACATTTTAGGAACTAGCAACTTTGAGTTTTGATAAAACTAGTTGCGTAGTTTTTTGAAAGTTTACTTTTTGCGTGCATGACGACGGTGCAACGTTACTGTCGCTGTCCATCCGTAACAATGGCGATGGCGAGTAGATTATAGAAACGTAGTTACCCGACCAAATAACGAGGATACTTTTCATGTAACCTCACCGAGCAATTTGCAACTTTCATATTTCAACAAATTACTGCCAAATTGCTTATTTTACAAGGGCTGTTTCAAGACAACTAATTTGCTTATTTCTTGAATACCGTATGATTTTGCGATTAAAATTGAACTGAAGTAAGTAGCTTGGTTTTTATAAAGTTATAAGGAGGACTAGAGGTAGGAAATCCTATCTAAGATGGTTTTATTTTGCTATTGGCTACAGAACCACATAAAACGTTTATTGACGTACCGACTTATCTGAGATCTGAACAAAGAGAAGTATTATTATAATTATATCAAAACGAACTAAGTGGTGAAATAATCGATTAAAAATATAAACAAAAAAACAACAACACTTCCTAGATTGTGTTTTCAGTTTAGTTACTTCATTTTCTAACACCTTGTGGCTTTGTATACAACCCATTAATTATTATGTTAGTAAAACCCATCGTTTGACATAGTAACCATAAGATGAAAATACAGGCTGGTGTAGATTAGCTTGATACTAAAATGCAATGGTTGGAAATTACTCTTGTTAGTGTAAAAAAACTGTCATCCCGTTTGGAAGGAGGTGGAAAATCAACTTTACCGTGATAATCACGCGACGGAGAGTAAAACATATACCATTATCTGTGGTAAATTGAATTGGGATGTAGAGTAGCTGGCATCATTATTATTAACAGAGTCGAGTTTGACATTTATTTTAGGGATGGCCGATCTTACAAAAAAATCGATGATTACACCGAGTTTAATATCGATAGCTCAACAGTGACTTTTACTGTACAAAAAACATTAACGATAGCCAACAACGATGTTTTTAAACATTGACAAATATACCTAGATAAAACTATAATTTTAATGGACTTAGTGGTATATAAATAACTATTGTAAAAAAGAAATAATAGAAATTAAATTTAACAATAATTATATCAACTTATACTGATATTTCACAAAATCGATAAAACTAATTAAAAATAAATATATACTTGTTATTATGCTACATGCAAAACGTAGTTATCTTGGTACTTACGTGATAAACGTAATTCAAAATTATGCCTAGGTACATGTAAATTAACTAATACAAAAATGCACAAACGTGTGGCAAGGACATACAATAAAAAGTTTTATTACGTATTCGAAATGCCCCATAGCTGGCAGGATAATACCAGCCAGTTAGTAGCGACACCGCCACACTGGCTGATAGACAAGTCAGAAAAAAATGTTGCACTGTATATGTACTTATTTTGTTATCTTTTTTTTTAATATTAATCGAACTTTTAGGTAGGTGGTAGAAAAAGTAACCTTCAGCTTACGTTGGAACTAGGTACTACTCGGTACGAAATATACTATTTCATGCAATTGATCCGTTCAAAATTTAGATTAATAGATAACAGGTTCGATTTTTTTTAGTTTAACTTATTACGCAAGTGGAATGCAATGAAAAACTTTAGTTGCTCTGCTTTTAAGTATACATCGATAACGCTACGTCTTTTGCTAATCCCGATTTTGAGATCATGACAAAGATTTTTCGATATTGTTCTCGTAGTATTTCAACATCAATGGTCATCGGCTATCCTTAATTTGTTTCCTCTCGTCTCACAGATAATAGTATATCCTATTATACTATTATCTGTGTAGTATATGTCCAGGGAGGTGAGACGTGAGGAGGGATGTGGAGTGTACTCGCAAAATAAATAAATCGATCCTAAACAGAGAAAAAATTCAGTATACCTATTTATTATTGTACAAACTAAGAATTGGTTGTCTTTCCTTAAAATAAACTTTTTCATTACGACAATACAGACTTATACGCGGAAATGTGGAAGTGAAATACAGCTGTTTCTTTTATAAATATTTGCTCGGCGCCAGGATGTCTGAAGAGCCTGAAGCTTTGATGTGGGAAGAGGGAAGTTCCAGATATGAATCCCGTAATCGTAGTGCCTACTTTGAATCAGCATTTGCATCGTCAGAACATTTAGATCGAACTCCACTGTTAGAGGTATATTTTGTTTTGTTTTAAATATACTAATTGGTTACAGTACAAGGACCAGGAATTGTAACGATCTACAACTTTCTTTGTAATGGTCATAAGAGCACGGTCTTTATTTTCTCTTGGAATGGCAATTGATTTTTCTCTGTTATATGGTAAATTGGGGATTTGTCTGGGTGTTAGAAAAACGATTCCTTGGACTGTTGAGCCAGCAGAAGCTGTACCTTTGTGACTATATATATTCCTTAACTTAAATAGTTTTCATTAAATATAACATTTTTCACGACAAGGATATCCAAAAAGACAAAATTGAGTTCTTTAAAATAATAATCTCTTTGGTACTCTGACACAAACAATTGCTTTTCGGCCACTTGATGATTCAGTTTTCAGGCATTTAATCATTACTCCATCAGAATTTCATAATTTAAGCAAAGAAATAGGCTGTTTCAAATTTAAATAATTATTGGTACAGTAGTAATTTGCCAAGATTTTTCTCTTATTTCCATTTAATTTAAAATTTAATTGATTTGGATTAGTGGTTGAAAATTAAGACGATAGAAATAACTTTTTGGTCAACTTTTTATAGAGTGAAAAGTAGTGAAAACTGACGACAATAAAACAATTTCATAAACCTATAATTGCAATTTTAAACCCTACAAGTGGCGGAGAAATAAATGGGTTAAAAAATGGCTGCCGCCCATCTCCCTTTGAGAAATATGTGTCTTTTCTATTAATACTATAGCAAGCTTGGCATAATTTTTGAAGAATCTAAAGACAGAATTCAATTAAAGTAATTTTCTGAAGAAATTGTGAAAAGGTATAATTATGGATTGTATTTTTTTGTTAGAGAGCTTATAACTTTTATAAAGTGAACATAGTTATAAAATAAAAATATTATGACAAATCACATTTATGCGAATTCTTAAGATATCAATTTCAAGAACCTAGTTTTACAAAAAGAAGCAAAAAAACTTTACCAAGGCAACGGCAGTATTAATGGGCTCTTGAAGGCAAATAATGGATAGTCGTTATTGTGAGAGTGACAAGAGAACCTAAGTATCTGAAGTTGCAGAAGTTGACTTCCTTCCTAGAAGCAGATGAATGTACATCTTACCTTTCAAGCAGCAACAGAACTACTTAATTATAAGCTAACTCAAGGAAAGAGAGACTTTAATACTATGAAAACACATACCATAGTGCACTAAATTTTTTTTTAGAAAAAAATGTCATATGAGTATGGACGGATGGCATGTGCCCACACCAACTTGCCTAATTTTCTTGGGCTTAATCTCCACTCAAGATTTTTGATTCTTGTCTCAAACCCACCTATCTTCAAACAGCTGCATGCCGAAATTGCCAATAAGTTAGGAGTTTAACAATTCTTTCCGAATCTGACTGAACCGAGCCTAGTGGGATAAAAGTAACTATGTAAACTTAATTGGTGCATCGGTGTTGCCTGTGATTAAATCAAAGAAATAAATAAAAAGAAAAAAATTATAAATTCCATATTTTTTTTGTAAATCTTTAAAGGTAAAATATTGACAACATAACTCTATTGGGTAATTTTTTTTCATTAGTTGTATATACCACGAATAGTTATAGTTGTACCAAAATGTGACAAACTTGTCAAATACCCAATTAAGATTTTTATTTGATTTATATTTATTTATTTGGGAAAGCAAACAGTTAATACAAACTTAGTTACTTATGTCACAATGTAATAATATACTTATGTTTAAATATTGACATAGGCAATAATTGTTAATCCCCTACAGCTATCTGCAGGTTAATTTCTTGTCTCAAACACACTCATCATCTTTTAGCTGCATGACGAAGCTGCCATTAAGTCCGGAGACTAGTACTTTCCACATTTATTTGTGGAAGGGGTTAGAGCCTAGTGGGTAAATGTAACTATTTTGGCAATAGTTTAATATTTTAAATGAAACTTCAGATTTTCAAACTTTGGTCCGATTGGTATGTCATTCAAGTCAACAGAAACAAAGGATTACATCATCATAGCCTTCAATTTGCAACAGATACTGAAGCACATGGACACAGTATTAATGTTCTAGAAGAAATCATTGTTTCCTTTGCTGATGTGCTGAAGAAGTCATAGACATTTCGGCATCTACAGTGTGACAAATGAAGAGTCTCAATACTGTCTTCCATTCTCAAGCCCCAAGCAATCTGAAAATTTTGGACAGGCACTAAAGCCTGGTCCTAGACATGTACTCCTTGGTATATTGCTTGCAGTGTGTGTTTGTCAGCAAACAGATATTTTCTGCATTAATTCAGCAGGAGCTTGAGCTGAAAAAAAAAAATATTTGGAGTAATTCTTATGACGTCTGCTACAAAATAGATATAACCACTTTTATACTAAATACTTACTAGCTTAATGGTCATTCACCTTATTAAACCATCCACTTCTGCCACTTTTTCATTTGCCAATACCTTGAATCCATGATTTGATGGAAGAATTACTCCTAAAGCTTTTTTTCAAAGCTTCAAACCCTACACTATTATAAATAAATGCAGAACATATTTATTCTGTTTACAAAGAATATATTACTTAAACAGTGGCTAGACATGTGCGCTGAAAAGATATTTGCTGGAGTGTTTCTTTGATTTTTGATTATGTAATATTGAAGAATTGCATATAAGCTCACATCGCGCAAAAACTAAATTACATACATCTTAATACTACCGCCATCTAGACATGGACGCATGCAACACGTAAACATGTAAAGAACAATAATCAAACAATTAATGGTTCCTTCTAGGTTTTCTCTAAGAAATGCTGTATTAGGTTCTTCAAGAAAGAAGTTATTAGATTTTTGAAAGGTCGGCAATGCGCGAGTGTTGCCACAGGTGTTGCTAGCGTCCATAGGCTGTGGTGACCGCTTACCATCAGGCAGACCACAAGATTTTTTACCACCTAAGGTATGAAAAAAATTAAGAAAATTTTTCTGGTAATTCTTTAAATATTGACAATATTACTCTGTTGAGTTATTTTTTTTCATTACTTATACATACTCCAAATCGTATTTAGTTTCAGCAAAATCTGATAACCTTGCCAAATACCCTATTGAGATGGATGATAATCTCAACATATTTTGTCTTAGATGACACAGATGTGGTTGATGCGATTTTCTGAGTATGTCCGTCCATGTTAAGAGGGTACCATAGGCACGTGACATTTGCTTTGAGACTAAAATACACAAGACAGTGGAATCGATTTTTGAAAGTAGCGGAAAACTACACATTTTGCCTAGTTGCAAACTGAAACTTAAATTTCAATACTATGTTTCTAAGCATATTTAAAGAATAAAGAAATCTTGCTAAGCACTTGCGCATTTCTCGTTCAAGGTTGAGAGGTATCCCTAATAAAATTACGATTAGTTTTATTAGGTAGGTAGCCTATTTAGTTTCTCTTTTATTTGTGTCGGACTCGAAAAACTATTTATACAATGCACAATGCTAAAAGTAATTACTACAAAATAAATACTAAGTCGTAATTTTATGATCAAGAAAAATGGGCTTGACAGAATTCAGTGAAACTATGTCTACTATTTTATCTAAATTGTATATTGTTTATCTCTAAATTTTAGCTTACATACATGATACATATCAGTATATTTATAAGATTATTATGAATTGAGATTAAATGAATATGATAAGTCCAATTCAAATATTTGGGTATTTAATAACGATAAGATAGTCTAAAATTCCAATAGTTTATTTTTATGGGACATACATTAAGCCACCTAAGACCAGATACACTTCATCAGACTGAAGCAGCATTGCGGCTAGCCTTTTGTGCGCCCGGTGCGAGCTTCTATAAGTGCGCCCTTAAAAAATGGTCAATTTATATACTACCGAAGTGGCAAAATAGCTTACGGCTATCGGGATACTTGCGGGTTGCCAGACCTTTAAAATTTTAATCTTTTCTTAAATGGGTTACCCTCCTCGACAGGAAGGTCAATTAGCCTTTTGTGCGTTCAGTGCGTGCTCCTATAACGCCGTTGAAAAATACTCAATTTATATACTACCGAGGTGGCGAACAAGGTTAAAGTTTGCCTTATGTTATGTTATGCGGTCAACTGGACGCTTGAAACTCCTCCGGGGATACTTGCGCGTTGCCAGACCTTATAAAATCCAATCATTTCCCTAAAAACCCCAGAAATAACCTCCACAGGGATGTCAATTTACAACTAAAGCGTTCGCAAGAGGAAGCGCCTTCGTAACCGCACAGTTCGTAAATATATAGGTGTACACAACCTAATGACGTAACTAAGCTTTAAATTATTAGATGTCAGCTGAGGTTGTGACAGAGAGATATTGACGAAAACTTTTGCAAATGCCTTTCTAACAATTATTTTTCGATATTTTTACGTTTTATTGGAAATAGGATATATAGTTGTCCCTTTCTTGTAAACTCAATTCTGTATTTATTCATCTCGCTTTCTCAGCCATGCATTAGCACACTAATCCACAAAATCGCTATGTCAAACAAACGCTTGTGATTCGTCTTCATCAATTTGAGCTTACTGAATGATCTTTCGCAGGAAGTTACAGTCACTGGCATCATAAATCTAAGCTTATTTGAAGCCCAACTTCAAATTAATTTAGATTCTTGTTTCATGGTATGCTTTTGTTTGTGTGTTAATGTTGCCAGGCTTGTGGGTTTTAAAGATCGCAATTGTTATATACAGTAGAGTGTGTGGTGCTTATATTAAGAATATACGCGATAAAAAAATATTGTGTATGCACATGCATGACCAAAAGTTTGGTCCTACTTTTTTCTGCGCCCTGTGCCTGGGAACCGCTGGCACCGCTCTGGTTACGGAACTGCACTTACCACCTGTACACAGGACTGGTAGCCGTAAACCGTGGCATTATTGGATAATAACATGGAAATGTATTTTAAAATATGAAGTTTTAAAACGCTGTAACTTACACTTGGGGCCGGAAAAAAAGAATAAAATTGCTTTCTTAATACAATATCATTTGAAGCCACCATCGTCCTAATTAGGAGGACATCTTTTAATTAATAGTTCCTAGGTATTTTATAACAGAACTATAATAAGTTATATCTACTCTTGTCTCACACTTTCTCTAATCTACTCAGATTTCGTTCTTCAGCCCTTTGGACTCAGATAAACATAACAATAGCTTTGAACAAACATTTCGAAGTAGCGATAGCGAACTTCGACACTACGAAATTAGTTTAACAGTGATATAACATTGTTTGATGTATAATGGTTTATGTTTTTGTTTACGTACAGTTCATTGTTCAGTAAGCATGTTATGTTAATAATAATTCTATTATCTTTATGCAATAGTATAATCAGAATAATAACTAGTTTACACTTCTGAATACCACCGTACGCCAATGATTTTCCTGAATAGAATTGTATTTTATCCTTTATTGTTTTCTACATTTTAGCCGGCCAAAGAACATATCTCGATTTCTAATGGGTTGAAAGGTTTCGACTACACTGTTCACCGTTCGTATTTACAACCTTTTGCCGAAATCGCCTTATTACTATGTATCTGAATAGATATCGCCGCGCCGTAGAACCCTTAAGTCTAAGGAGAGAGTATGCCTTCCTGTGTGTGTTCTACCGATTGTATAATGGGATGTGTTTTTAGGAATTATTCGAAATGATGCCCGCGGTTACTTTCTACCATCGCACCGCTCGCCATAGGCAGGGAATTCATCCTCACACTTTAGAATTAACTCTTAGTTGTAGCATAAAGTCAAAAAATGTGAGTACAAAACGGTAATAACGTTAAATTCTATACAAAAAATTAAAAGTTTCAAGGCGCCATTTCGGTATAAATTACTTAAGAAGTACCTATATAACATATATATCTCATATTCATGTATATGAACAACAACGTTAGAATTATAGAAATTACAGAAATTAGCTTTCAGGCCTATATCGCCCTCTTAACTAAATAACAAACACCCAATGCGAAGTTTCTCAACTCACGCACGATCAACTAAAATCCTTTTTCGTGTCCGTTTTGCTGGAACCGTCCATTAGTGAGTCTTCAAATAATTTATTACCTACCTACCATATCACTAAAAGGCAGTGAACCTAAAATTTATTGGTTTCGTGTTTTGTATAAGATTTATTTATTACTTGTAACCTACAATTTATTATTATTAACCTCAGTGCGTGTGACGAATTATTGACTGTCATCTTTACATAATCATTTTAGTGCCAAAATCAAGCATACCTAAATCGTGCAGCCAAGATGCGATTCGTAAGTGATTTGTGCCAAATATTTCGTAACCTAATTTCTTGTTAGGTCATCTTTTTGTTCCACTCACAATGTAGCAGAATGAATTTCATAATAATATCGACATTAAATGGAAAATGTTGTTATTGTGTTACTTTGTGTAGGTACCTATTGTTAAGAATTCATTGCTTGTTGACTAAAGTATTACAGCTTTACAGCCTTGTGAATTTGCATACTGACTCATATTTTTTTACGATGCCCAAATAAACTATAAAAAACACGAGCCGTTTTTATGAATATGAAATTAATGCTGAATGAATAAGTTATTTTTGATACTAGTTTTTGCTAGCAGCTCCGCCTGCGCTGAACTCTATTATCGGCGTTGAATTTCTACATATTACAGATAGTGGATAAGGGTGGCCAAGTAAAACACTATTTTTACTCGACTACGCGATGCAAAGAACGGGTAATGTGTTTATCAGCCTATGTATGTATGTTTGTTCCTTTGTGGCGCTCTAAAGACCAAACGCATGGACTGATGTTGATGATTCTTACGTCAATCGATTCGTCTTAATCTTGCGAGTGTCACTAAAGATATGACAGAAGTCAAAATTCAATATGGCGATAAAAAAACTCCATATTGTAAAAAGAAAAAAAAAGAAAGTCGACAAACTATGTTAAGTGGGGTATCATTGAATAGGTATTTTAAAATCAACTTTGAAAGCAAAAACATTTTCCATCAACAAAAACAAAGTTTTAACAACAAAAATGTGTAGCGATGTTTTGAGTAGATGTTGTTGTGTAATGTTTCGGCGAAACACGAGCAGGAGACGCGGCTATAAGGAAGTCTACTGTAGCAGGCTATAGCTGCAACTACAGGAATTTGGTTATAGTCATTTCTGTCCTGTGTCAAACTCCTTGAGCTTGCATGTACTCGGCGTATAAGTGGGCTGAGTGAGTATGCCCTTCTTTCTTATGTACAAAAATAACGTAAATTTATCGTGTCCAGGAGTCGTACACGGAGGTCCAGGTGACGGGGCCAGATGAAGACACTGAACACTGCCATTGGAAGCCGCAAGCTGAGCCGCCGAGTGCCATCCCGCAGCTGCTCGTCGCGCTCGTTCTATGCGGCTTCTTCATGGTCAGTATCTACAGCTGTAAAGCTACCCAATGCAGGAGTACAAGCCTGGCCTATGCCAGTAGCGTGCTATAACAATTGTGGCTCTAATTGCATGGCCGTTGCAAGAAGTTGCCATGATGAGTTTAATATGGAGCGAGCGTTCTGTATCTATCTCGTTTGTTGTTTGTGCTTTTACCATGCGCTTGCAGCCCCCCATGCTTCTGCCGCGCTGAGCATGCCAAAATATCAAATATAGTGCATGTAGCTGGCATGCCATTGTTCAAGGTACTGGCATGTGTATTGTGGACTACGTTTACGAAATTGCAGATAGCTTGTACAGCTACCGAGTGCAATCTTGCAAACCTTTGTTGTGGTTATTCTAGGTGGCTCTGAATACTATAGAAAGTAGTAGTAGAAGAATTGCTCGTTTAAAGGTATTAGATAGATTTTATTTAGTGTTGTTGTTTAGATTAACCCTTACTCACCTTTCTGATTTCTATAGCTAGAATTTTCTATTGCAATGCCGCTAATATATGATTAAATTTTGCTTGGTAGTCTATTTCTAACCATGTTAGTTCAAACGCTAAATACTTATCTACTATTGGAGCTATTTGTGTAATATGTCGTAACGGACGCGATAATAATGAATATTTCACTAACAAAGTCACTGTTTCCTCTCACGGGCGCGGAGGCTGTTGCGAAAACCATGCACGTACAAAAGGACGGGTTTTGTGTTCGCTACAATAGCTGGCAATCATACAAAAAAGTAATTACTGTTTGTAAATTTTGTGGTTTGTGGGTTGTTTGTTATTAAGTATTTGACGTCGAATAAAAATCAAGTGATTGATGATTAAATAATCTACATATTTCTGGACGATAGGCTGGTATACTGGCGCGCTTTATTGTGTTAAAGTTTTGCTTATTAAAAATAAAGTCAACATTGTATCTTCTTTGTGATGACAGGCGTTGTAAGTTTAGTTAGACTTTATATTTTGTACATTTTCTATGTTTTATTATTATTACGTAGTAAGTTTTATACGAGTTAAAAGCAAGCGCCTCTTTTCTTGTATAGTCAACAATACCAAAATAACAGATCGGGTATTTTATTATTTTTTTTACTAAATTACAAATGGTCAATTAAAATGGAAGATATACATAAGTAAACATTAAATAAAAATATAAAATCCGGCAAAGTGTGAGTCGGACTCGCGCACCACCCATCATTCACGCAATTTACAAACACAAACAAAAAGTTTGCCGCTAAGCGGTCACCTATCCAATTTCTGACCAAGCCCGACGCTGCTTAACTTTGAATATAGTTTCCAACACACAAATCTTTTTTTGTTCACTTTATAATAGCTAGATGGCGCTGTAACAGTCAATTGATGCTGACTGGCTCGAATCCGTCTTACGCTTGGCCGGTTTTTATTATTTGTTGTTATACTTTAGAGTTCACACTATTTTTAACTGCAAGTTTGAAGTTTGTATGTATTACTGTTTTTAGGATACAGCAAAAACAACGAAAATGTGTTTCTTGTATGTGGAAAAACCCCTTAAATTTTTTACTTTTCTAACTTTTTATTATTTTTCAGATAATCCCCAATTATAACACGTATTCTATTAAAATTTCAGGCTTCTTCCTATTTCGGTTTAAAAGATAGAGCCCTTTAATGGTCGGACAGACAGACGGATAGTGTAGGCTTGGTAATAAAAGATAGAGCCCTTTAATGGTCAGACAGACAGACGGATAGTTTAGGCTTGGTAATAAAAGATAGAGCCCTTTAATGGTCGGACAGACAGACGGATAGTGTAGGCTTGGTAATAAAATATAGAGCCCTTTAATGGTCGGACAGACAGACGGATTGTGTAGGCTTGGTAATAAAAGATAGAGCCCTTTAATGGTCGGACAGACAGACGGATAGTGTAGGGTTGGTAATAGTACCCCATGGGTACGGAATTCTAATAACTGAAAAATTACCACGATAAAGTTCTACTTCGTAATGAAGAGTCGATTACAAGTAGCGAAACATAGTAAGTGAATAAAAAGTTAAAGCATTATTTGGCTATTGTTATCATGATAAATGTGCAACAGAAATATAAATAACTAGCCGTTGCCCGCAGTTTCACCCGCCCTTAATTCAGTTGAGTGTAGGATTTCAAAGGCAACACCTCAATTATAGAAAAAAAAATCGACTCACGTTAACGTTTTCTAGGAGCTTATGTCCTTCCCCGAGACTCAAAATATCTCTATGCCAAATTTGCCCGCAGTTCCACCCGCCCTAAATTCCTATATTATAATCCTATATAGAAGTTTAACGGCAACTTCCTAATTATAGAAAAAACCGACTCACACTTGACGTTTTCAAGTAGCCTATTCAAATTTCATCTTTATCGATACAGTGGTTTAAGCGTGAAGAGGTAACAGATAGAGTTACTTTCGCATTTGTAATATTAGTCCAGGCAGTAGCTTATGTCCTTCCCCGAGACTCAAAATATCTCTATGCCAAATTTGCCCGCAGTTCCACCCGCCCTAAATTCCTATATCGGTTTAGGATTTCAACGGCAACTTCCTAATTATAGAAAAAACCGACTCACACTTGACGTTTTCAAGTAGCCTATTCAAATTTCATCTTTATCGATACAGCGGTTTAAGCGTGAAGAGGTAACAGATAGAGTTACTTTCGCATTTGTAATATTAATCTAGGCAGTATTCTTCTATTTCATATAAAAATATAATCCAAGATGTCTTGGCTCCAATGCAGTTTAGACATAATTCCTTTTATAACTTTGCTTCTTTTTTATGTGTTCGTTCGTTATTACTTATTATTAATCATTGCATTTACCATTAAAAATGTCAGATTTCCATTAAAACTACCCCCATTTTACCCCCTTAGGAGTTGAATTTTGCAAAATCTTTTCATAATGCAAGCCTAAGTTATAACATGAACCTCTGTGTAAATTTTAAAGTCCTTGTTTCTTCTGTTATATATATATTTGATTGCAAGCATCTATATCTGCTGTTTTTAAAACTGGTTATAATATGCACGAGGTCTTTAAACTGTGAGAGGTTAGTCAACTTTGTACATACGTACATTTGGAATTTTTATTATCTTTAAATCACTACTGGGTCACCTAATGGTACAGTGTTCCAGTTGGGTACAATGAGGTCATTTACTTATGGGTAAAATATTATTGTGTAGGTAATGTACCTTATTTTCAGCTTCAGAGACCATGCTACTTGAATTACAATGTTTTGGTAAGGATTCCTTTAGATCTGCGTCGTAGTAGATCCGACCGAAATTTAAAGAGTCAACTACGAGATTAAGAGAGAAACATAATTCATGTATTTTTGATCGATGACTAAAATCCGTCTTTAATTCCTTTTGAAATCTTCTAAGTTCGACGTAATTTATGTATGTTTGATCGATAACTAAAATCTGTCTGTGATCCCTTTTGAAATCTTCTAATTTCGACGTAATTCATGTATGTTCGATCGATGACTAAAATCCGTCTTTGATCCCTTTTGAAATCTAAGTTCGTCGTTTTCCATGTATGTTTGATCGATGACTAAAATCCGTCTTCGATCCCGTTTGAAATCTTCTAAGTTCGTCGTTTTCCATGTATGTTTGATCGATGACTAAAATCCGTCTTCGATCCCGTTTGAAATCTTCTAAGTTCGACGTAATTCATGTATTTTTGATCGATGACTAAAATCCGTTTTTGATCCCGTTTGAAATCTTCTAAATTCGACGTAATTCATATATTTTTGATCGATGACTAAAATCCGTTTTTGATCCCGTTTGAAATCTTTTAAATTCGACGTAATTCATGTATTTTTGACCGATGACTAAAATCCGTTTTTGATCCCGTTTGAAATCTTCTAAATTCGACGTAATTCATGTATTTTTGAACGATGACTAAAATCCGTCTTTGATCCCGTTTGAAATCTTCTAAGTTCAAAGTGCAATTACTTGTCAACTTTACTAAAACATACTTGTGACAGTTATTTAAACATTTACAAATATTTTTTTATGAAACTGATGTATCTATATACGTAGTATAAAACAAAGACGCTTCCTACCGTCTGTAGCGATGTTACGCTTAGATCTTTTAAACTGCGCAACTTTTAATGCGGTTTTCATCAATAGGTAAAGTTATTCAAGAGAACGGTTTCTACGTTTTAATATTGTTTTGTGTTAATTTGTTGAATTATGACGATAATTGTTCAAGATGTCGGAAAAACATGCCGAATGGGAGCTTTACGTGGCGTGCGCTAGCTAAGAGTTCCATACATTTCTTACAGATGACTGTGTAAGTAAGTTTACCGACATAAACATGTCCGGGTCCCATACATTTCTAACAGATGGCGGTGAAAGTTAGTTTATCGTCACAAACATGTCCGGTTTTCCGCGCGGGTGTAGCCGGAGGTAATAGCTACCCCTTTGTTGTAACAGACGGCGCTACAGTGCATCAACTTTAAGGGCAGAACAACGTCTGCCGGGCCAGCTAGTAAACTAATTTTTCTTGTATTTTAATAAAAACATCAGTCATGTGTGTATATGTAAGAAACAGTAGTGTATTCGCGCGCTATGATGATCTAGCTTCATATCTTGTTATGTTGGTAGGTATGCGAGGTGATCGGCGGGTACTTAGCGGGTAGCTTGTCTGTAATGTGCGACGCGGCTCACATGCTGAGCGACTGCGGGGGCTTCGCACTTGCACTGCTGGCCTTCCATTGCGCCAAGCGGCGACCTGACCTACACATGTCCTATGGATACAAGCGAGCCGGTGAGTTACACTAGCAACCTAGCTACCTTCAACATTCCTATGGATACAAGCGAGCCGGTGAGTTACACTAGCAACCTAGCTACCTTCAACATTTGGTGCTTCCTTTCCTGGTTTCATATGTCAGGATTTACACTACTCTTAATCATCGCACCATTTGCTATCGGCAGAGAATTTATGTGGCCTGTGCGGGTTCCGATGAACTTCCTTCCTCGAAAACTTAGGTTGTGGAATGAGCTCCTTGTCCATATGGACTAAGTATTCGGTTCTTCAAGAATAATAAGTGATTAAGCTTTCTAGGCTATTAGCGTGAACTTCAGTGCGTGCAACCGTAAAGTGTCGCTACGATACAGACAGTCTGGCTTTTTCTTAGACTATGGATATAGCCTTAACGTTCGTCTAATTTATACAGCCGTTCATCGACGAAATTCCGACAAAGTCTAGTACCGCGACTAAACGCATAACTGGCTGGACAGCTCCCAAATTGCTATAGTTTATTTACCGTCTCGCCGCGCACCTTATCTCACAATGGCTCTGTATAGACGACCTCGATGTCTGACTAGATGAATTATTATTTTTCAACCACTTAGCTTACGGTCCGCCTTATGGCAGATTACTAAATAACCAACAGACATTTAGAATAGACAGCTTAGAACAACGTTTCAAGAATCATACCTAAACTGGTAGGGTTGTCAACTGACACATGATGGATTTATAAGGGACCTTTTGGCCATTTGGCTATGGAACCCTAACAAAGCTCTCTGATTTTATTTGTATTCAGTAGGGAGGCGTATACATTAATATACGGATGTTTATATGTATCATTATTATCGTAGGTACCTACCTACGTACCTACGGTTTTTAAGATTCACCTTCCTATTGTAATTATTTAGCCAACTTAGAAAAAAAATAAAGGTATTTAACTGTCAAGATCGTTTAGGTATGTAAAAAAGAAAATTTCCGTTTTTATTAGAATTGTTCATACACACAGTACATGTATTTGACTGCTTTGCACTAATCGATAGTAAAAACACTAAAAGAACTATAATTTAAATCGCTCGCACTCGCACACGAAGCCCTGAGATGCGCACGCTCACTAAGCCAGTTGAAACCGGTTTTTACTCTAGCGGGCGACAGTCCTCGCCCCGCGCGCCGTGTCAGTGTCAGGCCACGCACACATACCCGTGCTTGTAGTAGTGCTCTCGCTAGCGACGGTTGTTGGAAGCTATCAGTCTGTAGGTTATTTAGTCATGTGCTCATGGCTCATGGTAAGCGGTCACCTCTTGCTGATCACTCTTGCATTGCCGACACATCAAAAATCTAATAACTTCTTTGTTGAAAAACTTCATACTGTAGTCCTTAGAGAAATTCTTGGCAGGGAGCTCTGTCCACATGAATGATTAGGCTTTGATATCCATACTAATATTACAATATAAATATAAATTTATGCACATTGAATTACGACACTGACTGTCTTAATATTGTACTGTTGAGTTTCTCTTTTAAAATTGAAAAGCATTAAACTGTAAACACACATTGCATTTATTGTTCGACCTTGACTTGTTGATTGGCATTCTGGTACGGTTTGCTATATTATTATTTGCATGCATTGGTTGATGGAAGAGCGATAAGGAAGTTCAGGTAGACCGAACTTGGGCTGAGTGATTAAACTTTATGTAATTCAATTATATTTTAATAATGTTTAAAGCAAAAAGGAACCAATACTAAAATTTAAAAATAAATTTTGCACTGTATCAAATTAATCACAATGCTAATTGCTTAGCAGATTTCGGTACGAGACCTTACAGAAACCTTAAAAAATTCGTCATGTAGTTCCGTAGGTATTTCTTTGTATTTTTATACCGCGTTGCAACTTCTCATGAGATTTTTTTTTATGTTTTAGAATTTATATAGAAAGATTATAATTGCTTCTTTAAAAAAATCGGATTTTTAACGATATAAAAACTAAATACTGGGCCGATTTTGCTCAAACTCTTTTCATATCTAAGTTATGACGTGGCGTATAGCTTTTATATGGTCACGAGACAAATTGGTCCATTGGTTCTTGAGATATCGAGAAGCAAAAAAAAGCTAACATGCATTCATACATATACACACACACAGAGACATCACTCTGAAAATGCGGACAAATGATTCTCCAGGTCTCAAAACGTTAAGAAAACGCAAATTTATCGAATTCGATTTTCAGATGTATTATAATAACTTCTCTCAAGAGAAGTTAATCAACAAACTTACTTATCACAATATAAGTGTTAATAGCAGAGTTTAATAGGAGGAAAATGTCAAAAGACATAAGTTCGCCTTTTTTTAATAATGACTTATCTATATATCTTCATTATCACTGCGGATCTCTGATAATGAAGATACATTTCCCACCTTCTTCAATCCAATAAGGGTGCGTTCCAAATCGCAACGAGAAAGTTAAAAAAGTGGGTTTGGGACGCCCGGGGTAGAGTGATTTTCCAACTGTCAAGTTGAATTCTTTACACTGCCGTAGAAAAGGTTGAAAATCACTCCTGTCAGTGTAAAACTTAACTGTCGAACGCTCGTTCCAGAACGGGTTGATTTTTCAACTCTACCGGGCGATAATTACTCGGCGTGATTTGGAACATAGCCTGAAACGCAATACCACCAGAAACGGATGCTATTGCCTATTATAGTATAGTATATAGGTATACATTATAATATTGCAGTAGACCAATTTTTTTTATTTTTAGAGATAAAGTAAATGTGGAATACATTATGAACTGATGTATTTAAAATTTATTTAAAAAAAATGTTTTTAAAAAGATAAAGTTAGTTTGGGATCCAAATTAAAATCACATTATGATTGATTTAGCGGGTTATACTGAAATACTATAGTTTAACATTATCGCTCGGCTAGATCCTAGGGCTATAATAACCTACTTTCGTAAAATTGTTCAGAAGGTATTGTAAAAAGTAATTTATTGCGATTTTAGCCTAGTTTCATCCATTAAAAGAGGGACCCGAAATGAAATGAATTTTCCTACAATATGCCTGCACTGTGTTTATAGAATAGTGACGTTTTCTATTCAACTCTAGGTAAACAATTATTAAATGACTTGGTAGTTATAATAAAATTAAGTTGTCTTGCTACTAAAGCAGTTTGTGTATGAAGTATTTGATATTGATCCAGAGGTACTGGGGGCAATGGTGTCGGTGCTGCTGATATGGATCCTGACGGGTATATTTGTGTACGTGGCTGCGGTCCGGCTGCACACAGATGACTACAGCATCGAGCCGGACGCGATGATGGTGGTGTCAGGGTGCGGGCTCGCCTTCAACGTGCTGTTAGCCCTCGTGCTGCACGGGTGTCCGTGCGCCGGGAACATAGGTCAGTGGGTGTTTGTTTGTTACCATAGACACATTATACGTAATGAAACTTCATTCAGTATGTCCCATCTCCGTCGCTCGCTAGTTTTGAAATTTTAACTTTGAATAGGATTAATTAATTACTTTAATATAATTTCACGGCGTCATTTGAAAAAGCCACAGTGGGCCAGAGACACTGCTAATTATAAACTTATTAAAGTAAATAAATAAAAATATTTATTAATTCAAATTAGAATAAAAAGAAGAAAAAGAAATGTTTGTATGAATGCTTTTGTATGGACCCATCATGTCTAGAATAAGCATTATCAATAATAATATTTCTCCAGCCCACCACCACTCGCACGGCGGGGCTGCTTGCTCGCACGGGCACGCACACGCACACGCACACACAACCGAGCCTCGAACCCGTCCGCGCTGGTTCCGCCGCGGCGACCTTAAACACACCAACGGTGCGCTCGTCAATGGCGACTACACTATGAAGGAGTTACCCACAGTTGAAACAAACGTCGTCGGATCTAATACAAGGTGTGAATTTTATGTGTTTTTTATAGTAAAACGAATATCCATACTAATATTATAAATGCAAAAGTAACTCTGTCTGTTTGACTATTAACTCTTAACGCTTGAACGCGGTAGGCTGTACCCATTAAGATGAAATTTAGCTTTGAGTTAAAGTTTAAGTCCCGACGAAGGACATAGGCTACTTGAAAACTTAGAGTGAGTTGATTTTTTTTCTATAAATTCAGGAGTTGCCGTTGGAATGCTACACCGATAATAGAATTCAGGGCGGTTGGAACCGCGAGCAAAAGCTAGTTCACAACTAACATTATGCAGATCTAAAGGTGGATTTACACTAACCGTATTCTTTCTTTGCTTTATCTTTGTTCGCGCCCTGTTTTGCTAGGGTATGCCTAGCTGTAGTTTGAGTTTGTCCATTTGCAATTCGGTTACACAAGGTCCAACCGTTCTAATGCCCGTCCTTTTGTTAAGCTAATGTACCATTGTTAACTTCAAAAAAATAACATTCCATGTTGGTTATTTATTACATAAATTAACTAATTTTGTTTTAAAATTATTGTTTCGTCAATATCGATTAACACTTTATTATAAATTACAATCGATTCTATTTTACTCAAATTATTCGTACTACATCTCTGAAAATAATAATCGATACGTCACCGTACCCATCCTATACCCATCCGACGAAATGACTGTAACTTAAGTAAATAAAATTATTTCTCATCAGGTCTGAGTAATACTGACTTAGATACTTTCAAGTCTTTTGAACCCTGGTTTTCAGCCCCGGTTTCTGTAGAGCCTCAAACTTGTAAGCTTTGGTTCAGACTTTTGCAAGTATGACCCCTCCCTTCTAAGGGTGAGGCGTATATACGGTTATAAACTTGGTTTCTTCTAAAAAGGCACAACCCTGGTTTATGTCAAAAACTTGCAAGTCTGGCGCGGGGCTGTGACGCCTCGGTGCGTGCGACGTCCCCGGCACGCGAGAGTCGCGGGACGTTGTGGCTTGCGAGTGCGCTTAGGGCATGTAATATCGGAAGGTTTTCAATTCCGATATTGATTTCCGTTATTAGCTTTTAATATCGGAATTCCGATACTAATATAGGAATGGAACATATTTTTCATAAAGTTGTATTAGATACAAGATGTTTTAAATTAATTTCTTTTTGCAATCAACAGGAAAATAAAACAACTTAAACTAAGATGAAAGTAAAAAAAAAAACATAAAACTAAAATCAATCCAGATAAATATATTTAAAAATAGCACAACCTATGAACAAAATCTGAATTAAAAAAATCTTCTGAAATAACTTCACTACAATTAAAAATAATTAAAAAAATTGAAAAAAAAAAAACTACTAATCCTGTACTATTTATAAATTTTTTAGAAATCACCTCTTTTCTTCATAATGCGTTCATAGAAACTCGTCCACTCCGGTACTCTTCTGCTACTAATTGAATAAAAAAACTCAAAATCATCTAAATAAAATTAGAAACAAATGGAACGAAACTACTAATTTACTAACATTATGTATATGTTTTAATAGAGAAACTTGATAGTCCATTCTCAATAAATTGAAGGCGTCTAGCATTTCAGCAAAAGCAAACTTCGGACAATGTATCAAAAATATCCAGCTAAAGAAAAACACGCTTACTTTCAACACTAAGGCAAAACTTATGTAAAATACAAACTCTCTGTACGCATGTTATATATACACTTATCCCTCCTTCCGTTTTTGTCGCATACAAGTTAATAATCTATTATAATTTCAAAAAGGTAAAAATTGGCGTCCACAGGCAAGGCCTTCCTATTTTTTCAGATTTTCTCAAATTCTTGGTCAAAAGTTATATCACACCTTGTAGTGGTTTGCGTAGTTACTTTAATCGGAAAGTAATAAAACTACCTCAACATAGTCTTTGTTTCTATGATAGCTCTAGTACATACAGAGTGGACCCGGCTACTACAACAGAGGGGAATCAGGGGCCCTTGCGCCCGCCGTGCCAATAACCGTATGAGGTGGGATATTGCTCTAGAACTTTGTCAGTCGTCAATCTCAGGTGCGTGAAGAGTCGAGTTACGTCCGTGTCACCGCTATGAGACCTGTATAGGCACACATGGATACGAGTGTGGCCGCCGTAATCTACGCGCACCCACAATATCGACAGGTCCCTGTCTTCAAGGCTATGAAGGCGGCGACAGCAGATATCCTCCCGGACGAACATACATACACCGGCACGACTCATAAAATTGTGTTCGAGTTTGTAGCCTGGATAGTGAAGGTATGATGTGTCGGCCGGGCAGGATATCTGCGTCTCCGTTAGAAAAAGAATGGTCGGCTGCTCAGTCTCGAGATGGTGGTGGACTGCGTTAAGATTTGCGTGAATATCCCTGATGTTGCAAAAATCCACATTATATGTGGATGGAGTAGCCGCTGTACAAACTCTTTTCTTTTTCGTTCTCATGGCCATTATATATAAAAAAAGTTACTAAGACTAAGGATGAGGATTCACTGCACATACAGCTTAGAGCACAAAAGGTGCGGTTCTAAGACTGCCGTTCTAAGCTCGCCACAGATGATACGGTTATTGGCACGGCGGGCGCAAGGGCCCCTGATTCCCCTCTGTTGTAGTAGCCGGGTCCAATCTGTATGTACTGGAGCTATCATAAAAACAAAGACTATGTTGAGGTAGTTTTATTACTTTCCGATTAAAGTAACTACCCAACCACTACAAGGTGTGATATAACTTTTGACCAAGAATTTGAGAAAATCTGAAAAAATAGGAAGGCCTTGCTGTGGACGCCAATTTTTCCCTTTTTGAAATTATAATAGCTTATTAACTTGTTTGCGACAAAAACGGAATATAACATGCGTACAGAGAGTTTGTATTTTACATAAGTTTTGCCTTAGTGTTGAAAGTTAGCGTGTTTTTCGTCAGGTGGATATTTTTGAAACATTGTCCGAAGTTTGCTTTTGTTGAAATGCTATACGCCTTTAATTTATTGAGAATGCACTATCAAGTTTCTCTATTAAAACATATACATAATGTTAGTAAATTAGTAGTTTCGTTCCATTTGTTTCTAATTTTATTTAGATGATTTTGAGTTTTTTTATTCAATTAGTAGCAGAAGAGTAGCGGATTGGACGAGTTTCTATGAACGCATTATAAAGAAAAGAGGTGATTTCTAAAAAATTAATAAATAGTACAGGATTAGTAGTTTAATTCTCTTGTTAGTTAAAAAATACCTATGTCATCTAAATAACTTTCCCTTGAAAAATTGCATCCAAATAACTTTCCCTTGAAAAATGTCATCCAAATAACTTTCTCTTGAAAAATGTCATCCAAATAACTTTCTCTTGATGAATGTCATCCAAATAACTTTCCCTTGAAAAAAGCACTTAGTCACTTAAAAGTAAAAAATAAAAACTTTTTAATAAAAATAAAAACAACCAGCTTCAAAAAGAAGCACTAAAAAGGTGAAAATAATTACTTATTTCTAAAAAATCTTGATAAGCAATACACCAGGGAACAAGGGCGGATCCAGATCAAAATTTTAGGGGGGGGGCGATCATAAGATCTGAAGGTACTTTTTGAACTTTGAATCTGCAAATGTAAGTAACCCAATCGACCCAGCTCGTGCAGTTTTTGAATAATTAAATATACAAACCCAAGTAACCCCAAGTATTATTTATATGTAACTAGCTGTCCCGGCGAACGTTGTTCAGCTGCCGTCCCTCTGTACCCGGCGAAAGTTGGTTTTTACCTATAGTGCCCGAGTCCGGCTCGCACTTGACATATCGAGATAAAAACTATCCTATCTTTTAAGTTGGATCAAATAACAGATATTTACGAAGTTTGATCAAAATCGGTTCAGTAGTTTAGGAGTCCATTGAGGACAAACATTGTGACACGAGATTTATATATAATATTAAGATAAGATTGATAGGTAGTAAAAGTTACATATTTAAAAAAATGTTACAATTCATTTCTTCCTCGGCCGCCCTTAGTGGATCCGCCCCTGCCAGGGAAACTAGAGTTAGTTAAGTCTGAAAATGTTTACGCCGTTATCGTAATAAACATATTTAGTAACTATTTTTAAGGTATACAATTTAATAAAATAAATATGCATTTTACAACGAAAAAATATTCGACGAATAATACCCATTCGGTAAGGTGCAATATATCAATCCCCATTTATTTTATATACTATTTGTGTTAGAACACATTTCAATAGTTTTCAACTTCCATCTTTCACTTACTTTACTAACAAAATAAACGCCCGCACTTGCCGCTAAAACGTTAGTGAGATTATATGCCTTTTGTTTGCCGCACAGATAATTGAATGGATGAATGAAATGCAAGTCCTACCTACATATTCGAATTAAATGGCGGACCACGACGTGGTGCTGCCGCACGCCGCCTCGTGTCGTTTCGTGTCGTGTCGTGCCGTCCAGTAATAATAAGATTTCATGGACAAAAGTGACACAAATTATAAATAGTGTTTCATTACGCCACTATAATAGTGTAAATTTAAACTTTAATTTTCTTTTGTGGCATTTACAGGTTGTTTTAACAAAAAAATAAAATAACTTCAAATCCCATGGATGGATTTGACACAAATTTGGCTTAGCAACAGATACCAGCTATCAAAAACGCGTAATGCTTATTTTACCCACTGTAATATTTTTTCAAAGCTATTAAGGCGATTAATTAGGTATTGTTCAAATATCACTATTTCGGTGGATAAAAATAACACAAAATGCGTATAAATATATATATAACTACTTCATTATTACCGTGAAAGTAAAATTTTTATCTCTAAATTTCTTTTCGTCCGATTCTGTTCAAAAACACAAATACCTAAATTTCTACTTAAGCAAACACCTGAGATGACACAAACTAATGTACTAGGTTGGCCAACCTCAAAACTTAGCGGTCCCGGACTATCATAACATAAGCTTTGCTTACTTTGGGGCCAGACGACGCTGTGTGTAATGTCCAAACATATATTTATTATTATTATTATTCTAAATTTGTGAACTTGTGGCAATTTATGTGACTGTGTCTATATGTATAGTTATTTTTAGACTGAAGTACATTAGTTATGAATTATTAACATATCTTTGAAGGTATTTCTTAAAGCAGATTTTATGCTTCGCTGTTAAAATTAAATATTGGTAGAACATTTATTTTATTATGATTATTATTTTTTTTTACACTAGACTTTGCTAGCGGCTCCGCCCGCCCTAAATTAGCTTATCGGCGTGGGACTCCTTTATTTAATCACAGTATTAATACTATGATGTACTCTTAAATTACACTAATGAAATTTGCTATATCAAGCTGTAGCTATAGCTATAGTTCGTTTAAGCTCGGTTATAGTTATTCCCGAGGGAACTTTTGAATTTTTCAGGATAAAAAGCCTTTGTGCTATTCCAGGACCTAATCAATAGGTGTGCCAAGTTTCATCCCGACCCGTCCAGTGGGTGAAGCGTTATTGAGTAACAAACATCCATCCATACAGACAAACTTTAACATTAAAATATTAGTAGGATATATATAATCTTCGCTTCGGTTATTTATTATTAGTTATAATTTTCATTTTCAATACGCCTTTATAAATGATTTCAGAAACATAAATCTCCGGGCAGCCCTCATTCACGTCATTGGTGACCTTATCCAGAGCTGTGGTGTACTTTTAGCATCTATACTTATTAAATTTTATGTAAGTAATGTTTTTCTTATTGACTTTCATTAATGTCTAATAATAATATTGTTACTTACGTCGTAGGAAGGTATGTGCCTGACAAATAAATACCATCATGACACTTGTCCTCAAGGCTGGTCAGAGATATTACGAACGTCAAATGTTGCCGCAAACAGGTAACAATTTTTGCACTTTTGCAGAATGTGTCCGTCCCAAATTAGTGAGCCTATCGCCGCACCGTGCTCAAATTAGTCTTGAGACAACTTTACAATTAACTCGTAGTGACTTGTCCTAGTACATGAATCTTACAAACACACAAAATCTTCATATAATTAAGAAGTATAATATTATTATACATACATGGAAATATATTTTTTTCGTTTATTATTCCCTGAAGGTTAGAGTCTTAGAAGATAATATATTAAACATGCCAATTGTAGAGCGCTTACACGGAATGTAAGGGTTGCAGGTTCAAGTCCTGGCCCGAGGTTAATCTTTTGACTGCATCTTTGCTGTGAAAGTATTAACTTTACATTTAACAAATTGTAACAATATGCCCTATATCGGGAATCGACATAGGCAGTCCAAAGTACTACTACTGCCACGATACTTTTGAAAAGTAAAATTTAATTAAGCACATAATAAAAAAATCTATTAAGGTGGAACCGATTTTCCGATTTTTTCCCATAAAAACTTCATTGCAATTAATATTTACAACTGCACACATTTCGTTACTCAAAATGCGTTATTAATGCCTATTGTTATTAACGATATATGAAATAAGGCGTTTTGAGTAGCCAAATATTTATAATCACAGTTTCTTATATATGATGTAATTCAGTTGTATAAAAATTTTCTTTCTAAACAATTAAAAAAAAGGTTGCATCTTAATTCATCTCAAGAATATTGCCACAGACAAAAGTGAACCTAATACTTTAGACGTAAGGTTTACTCTCCTTTGAAGGTTTACAACAAAGGATGTTTACGTGGGATGGATTGCTTACGAATTAAAGTACAAGATAGCTCTTAAAGCGATTTTCAGCGTATAAAAGACAAGTCATCGCAAGTCAGTTCAGTTGGATTGCTCTAAGCGGATTACTGTAGAGAATAATCTCCGCTGGAATCTGCCGGAGGACGTGAGGTTGCTATTGAGAGCTAAGAACGCGGCTACTCGGCGGTACGACAACTATCCGTCCGAGGTAAACAGGGCATCGCTCAGATCTTTACAACGTGCCGTAAAGTCAAAAATAGCCGAAGTGAGGAACGAAAAGTGGGACAATCTCATGAAAGAGATATCGTCTTCCCACTTAGCGTACTATCAGATGGCTAGAGCGTTAAAATCCGACGTAGTGAGTACTATGCCGCCGTTAGTCGACGCAAACGCGACAATCGCATTTGACGACGACGAAAAGGCCGAATGCCTAGCCAAATCGCTAGAAAGTCAGTGTTCGCTCAGCGATCAACCCACTGACCAAACTCACGTCGATGAAGTGGACAGGGAAGTGAAGCGGAGAGCGGCCCTTCCCCCACTTGACTCGCTTCCGCCCGTAACAGTCTCTGAGGTCGAAAAGATCATCAAAGACTTACAACCCAAAAAGGCCCCGGGTGCCGATGGGATCTCAAATAGACTCTTAAAAATCCTCCCCGCTCAGCTCCTCCTTCTATTGGTTCTTCAATGCGGCCATGGCAAATTGCATCTTTCCCGATTCTTGGAAAGAAGCAGACGTTAGGTATCCCTAAACTCGGAAAACCAAGTAACGTAGCCACGTCATATAGACCCATTAGTCTTTTAAAGACTTTGGGAAAATTATATGAACGACTCCTCCTTTCTCGCCTGAAAGACTACGTTCAGTCTAAAGGCATTCTTATTGACGAACAGTTCGGTTTTCGAGCTAATCACTCGTGCGTCAATCAAGTGCACCGTATAACGGAGCACATCCTCCAAGGTGTCAATAGGTCCCCTAAGCCTTTCAGCACAGGAGCCCTCTTCTTCGATGTAGCGAAGGCTTTTGATAAAGTCTGGCATAACGGCTTGATTTACAAGCTGTATAATCTCGGTGTCCTAGATTGTCTCGTGCTCATCTTACGAGACTTCCTTAGGGATCGCAGTTTTCGCTATCGCGTAGAACGAAGTCATTCGTCTCCCCACCCCATAGGTGCAGGTGTCCCCCAGGGCTCCGTGCTTTCCCCTTTACTCTATTCTTTATTCACTAACGACATACCTCGTCCCTCTAACGTCAATGTGGCGCTCTTCGCGGACGATACGGCGCTCTACTGTTCTCACCGACACGTCCGTCGAATAAGCCTGGCCCTCCAGTCTGCCGCCAACGCCTTAGGCGATTGGTTTCGGAAATGGAGAATCGAGGTTAACCCCGAGAAAAGTGCAGCAGTGCACTTTGCCCGGGGCAAAAAATCGGTAAAGGCCACAAGGCAACTCACCCCAGTCCACTTATATGGCCAACCCATTGCGTGGGTTAAAAAGGTCAAATACTTAGGGGTCACTTTAGACTCTCGTCTTTATTTCAGAGCCCACATTAAAAGAGTAAGAGATCGAGCAGCCTTCGTTCTCGGTCGACTTAAGCCCATGTTAAACAAGTACAGTAAAATGTCTCTTAGAAATAAGGTGACGCTTTACAAAACTTGTATTCGGCCCATACTCACATATGCGAGCGTAGCGTTTGGTTACACCAACACTACTTCCTTGCAAGTCATACAAAATCGCTTTATGCGAGGCGCAGTCGGCGCCCCGTACTATATGCGTAACATCGATCTCCATAGTGATTTCGAGCTTCCGACCATAAAAGCCTTCATCAAAGATGCGTCTAAACGCTACTTTGAGTCGGCAGCCCTCCACCCCAAATCCCCTAATTAGGCAATCTTGCAACTATCTCCTAACTAACTCCGCGCTCGCGTCCGCGAACCCAGACCATAGAAATATATACAGAATACGTCACCGCCGGCGGCGACGGAACATTAGACAGTTTAGTTTTCACACACACACACATACCCGGGCGTTTCGACTAGTTAGATTTTTAAATAATAATAGGCGAGGGCTGAAGAGTTTCTTGCCGTTTCTTCTCTTCAGAACGCCTTTGCTATTTTCCGAAACGGCGGTAAAATTTAGTTAGATACAAATTTTAGTTTCTAAGAGCGGTTGCCCAAGCCGAGTTTCGTGTCTAGGACACCTTGCGCAAACCGCCCCAACTTTTCGCTGAAGAGTGCAAGCAGCACCGCAGCAAAAGTTAGTCCGCGTGTAGTTGTAAAGGCCATCTGCGGCCAACAACAGTAGACAGTAGCTAGAAAAAAAATAAAATCAGTTCAGTTTTTGGTTTTAAACTGCGTTCGGAATTATTTCGGAAAGCGATTACACCTGGTAAAGACTATAGCGAGGTTTACGGTTTACTAAAGTTTGGCTTAAGACAAGGACCCTGTTAAATTTGTGTACAGTGAAATGCAATAAGTTATCTTCATCACCTAACGGCGTTTTAGTTACCATACCTCGTAACAGTATAAAGAAAAATGGGCCGGATTCACCTAAGGTCCATGTCCTTGTGTGTACTTGGTCCTCGGACGTGGTGGCTTTATAGATTTGACGTGTTTTGAGTAATTAAACAATGTCTGTCGCTGGCAATGAAGCATATTTATGCATGATACGAGATAATATACGAGATAAGGGGGCGAAGATTGTTCCTTGGCCAATTTACTCAGTTAAACGAATGTGTTGTTCTCCAGCCAGCTGCCAAGATGGTGGACCCGATCTGCACGTTCATCTTCAGCGTGCTCGTGCTGCTGACGTCAGCGCGCGTCGTGCGGGACGCGCTAGCAATGCTCATGCAGGGCGTGCCTAGAGGCTTCCGGTATGACGTTTATTTAACTACTACCTTTTGCTCGCGGCTTCGTCCTCTCAAACTTTGGACATCGCCGTAAGATTCCTACCCATTAGTTAAATAGTATATAGAGTATTTCATTTTATTCTCTGCCTTTATTGTTATTTCTGTGCCAGAAATCAAGTTACACGTTGCACGATATATTATGTTATGTCTTTCGTTTCTGTTACTACCGCCATGACAATAATTAGGTCAATTAACTGCTTTGTTGCGGCGTTAGGCAATAACAAATAAAGAAACTGACATATTTATATACAAAAGAATTGTTTGCATATAAATACAAGGTGTCAAGCAAGTTTTTACATTTTCATAAGGTCCGCCTGATGGTACACCAGAGGTATCACTTGCCATTTGGTATGTTGCCATTTATCGATTGTAATATGTTTGCAGGTACCGCGAATGTGTGTCTTCGCTGTCCAGCGTGTGCGGCGTGCGGCACGTGCACTCTGTACACGTGTGGGCGCTCTCTACTCATCATATCGTCATGACGGCACATCTCGCTATCGGTTACTTACACTCATTTCTGTTATACACCTCAATTGACATCTCGTCCATTGCTGAACGTGGGTCTCCTGCAATGGTTTTTAAAATATACGGTTCTAAGGCCTTTGCAGTTAATCACTTTTCGTAACTGTTGTCGTCATTCTATCTGTTAGCTGTTTTTCAGGGTTCTTCGCGGTCCGTTTGCCCGTCCGTCTGTCACCAGGCTGGATCACATGAATCGTGATAGTTAGACAGTTAAATTTTTCCCAGAAGATGTACTGATACTGAAAAACAGAATAAAATAAATATTTAAGGGGGCTACATACATCAAAAGTGATTTTTTTTGCTCGATATTGATAACGGAAACAGGTAGATGCATGAAATATTCACAGAATATTTGGTTATATATTGACATTAAAAATAAAACAAATAATTAATTTTCTTTACCGTTTTTAAAGATAATGGTTATCAATACAAGTGTTAATATTCCGCGTTGTATGCAAAATGTTTTTGGCTTTATACCCCCTTTTAAAGGGTTGTGCTGAGTTTTCCAATTCTAAAAAGTGAATTTTCATTCCCCATGTTTATTGTTTATTGCTATTTTAGATTTATGGACCAGGATTCTTAATTCCTTTACAATTCTTCGATAACTATCCCTTAGGCCACTCGTTCGTCGCCAACTTCTGCAACTTGTATTGCAACACACTTCACACGGGTGCCACAAGCCCTTAGTTTTTTTATTTAACAATCTTTATCCTAACAATCTTGTACAAATGCTGAAATCAATGTTAATGGGCGTTTTCTACCAGTCAAACAAGGATAAAAATAATAAAAAAACATGGTAGTGCAATATTGGAAAGATAGATTTAGGTAAAAAAATTATTTAATATACAATTTACATAAATACATAATATGCATTTTTATATATAATAAGAATACATTTACAAATACATACACACATAAAATTATAATTATATATTATAAATACACAGACGTAAATAAACATACCAACATAAATTATAAAAAATATTACACATATAAAGTTAAACATATTTTTTTTTTATAAATAAATATACTAATTATTGTAACACAAATTATAATAATAATATAAAAATAATAATATATTTGGACATTACACACAGCGCCGTCTGGCCCCAAAGTAAGCAAAGCTTGTGTTATGGATACCAAACAACGGATACAAATACATATATTACTTTTTTTTTTGTAAATACATACATATCATACATAATTACACCCAGACTCAAGACAAACACAAATGTTTATTACATAAATGTTTGTCCTGTACGGGAGTCGAACCCACACCCTCTGCACAGCAGTCGACCACACTACCAACTAGGCTGCGAGGGAGTCCTACCAACTAGGCTGCGAGGGAGTCAATTATCAATAAAGTATTGCAAAGCGATATAAATAAAAACCAAAATCGCTAAGCAAATCATATTTCGCTAAAATTCTTTCTTTAATTATTTTACCTATGCGGAAGGGATTGATTGCATAAGCTTGTTGGTAGTGACCAACCACTGGTACTTTATTTTGAGGGTGTCTGTAGCAAATACTGATACGTATAGTAACAGCATAGCGTTTTTGTCGCACAACGCGAGCAACGTGCAATGTGCGTCCATTGTATAAACACCTACCCCTTTTACATAATTCCAAAATAAACAGGAAATTAAACAGGAAGTTGTACCTTAGAGGGCCCCACCGTCCGAAGCGAAGCGCTCATTTGTGTTATCTAATTTCCAGACGAGCTAACTGACCCGGAGTTGGTACTCCGCGCGTGCCAGCAACTGGCGCGGACAGAGTTCGGTGTCCAGTCGGCCACATTCCAGGTGGAACGGTTCTCCAGCTCGATGCTCTCGTGCGACACGTGCCGCCACCAGCCCGCCCACGTCCCGTGACATCTCAACACGCTCTCGCATTAGCGGGAACTATGGTTAGTTGGTAAGCTTTTAGGACAACCTAAACCGAGTCGTCTCAGTTTCGATTCCCGGTAAGGGGCAACTAATACTATTACAATTTAAAGTCATAATCAATAAACTCAAAAGTAACTCTTTTAAAAAAATTGGAAAAATTCAAATACACTCAATGTTTTAAATCAAAATTTTAAGCCATACAATTTTATATCATTTCCATTTTAATTTGGTTTTCCTACACGTCCTGTAATAAAGCATCTTCAGTGCCATGGATTTTTATCATTATACATAGTCTGAAATATTGTAGCATGGTTTTTACAAAGTTCTTGTTTGATAAAAGATTTAAATTTGTTATTTGTAAAGTTGGGTCGACTCTGGTTTGCGCCCAGTACGGTGATAGGCGTACTATCATTTTTCTGGGGCAAAATAAAAACCATTGGAGAAACGTCAACAACATCTCTGACCTCCCCTTCTGGGATACTCAAATAGACCGCACAATTAACAGAGGCGGCACGTTGGTGAATGCGAAAGCCCAATAGTCAGAGAAAGCTGTATGTGGGACAGCTCTATCATTGTCTATTAAAACTCAACGGACTGAGTTGCTGTGGGCGACTAGACAACGGTACAGCGGTCCCATATGCAGCTTTCCTTTTTTTATCCTACTATCGTCTTTTCATTACGGCCACGCGGTCTATTTCCTAGAATAACCTAACATAAAACACTAATTCTAGCACTGTGGCATGATGCTCTAGGACCGACGCGTGTGCTTTACCAAGCCTTAGATGAAAATCATTGCAGCCTTTCCACCGTATAGATCGGTTGCGTGTTATTGACTTCCAAAGTCATAATTTTGTATCCCTGCAAGTGTTAACCACGTATTCTAAAGAAATTATAATATTAAAGTTTTATGGATTCTTTTACATTTTTTTTAAAGTATTAATCTTTTATTTTATCGGGTCCAAAAATAAGTAAGGCTGACAACGGAAAAAAATATATACTTTTTTTTATATGTCATAGAAAACAAACTTAAATAGTTGTATGCGGGTATCGAACCCGGCAGGCAGGCAATCAATACTACCAACAAAGCTACTGAGCAGTAAAAATTGTTTGAAACAAAATCTGTTTCATTTTCTGCAATAATTCTCATACAGAACCCTAAGTTCAATGTATGTACAACACACTCTTGTCGCATTTTTTTATAATTGTTTTTTTTTACAGTTTGTCATGCAAGGGACCCATGTAGGTGGCATGGACAATTGAAAATAAAGTGCGGAATAATAAAATGCTCAACTTAAGAGTACCTAGAAAGTGATTTGGATACGTAAAAGACTTATTGGCTATGAAGATTACATTCCCCTTTCATGTAAGTAGGTAATTTAAGAGAAAGACAAACTTCACCAGTGTAATATGCAATTAAATTATGGGATTGACAAGTATTGACACATTTTCGTATTACAAAACTTCTTTCTGATCATAATTGAGTTATTGGATATGTAATGATTTAAGGCTCGGTTACTTCTGTTAAGTAGACATTGCAGGTGATAAGTGCGAGTTGTTAGTTAAGTGGAAACCTTACTCATCGGCGTGTCTGTTTGTACGTTGATTTGATATCCTTTTTCACCTGTAGTTTTTACTAAACATAGTGTAATTCAGCCTTTATGCTGTGTGCTGCTTAGTAACTTATTTACTTGTATGTAATGCTGTAAGACCACCGATTATACTGTAAGAGCTTCTATACTTAAATGTGTTGTCATATTAATAGTATCGTACTTTCTCACTCTGTTATTTCAGAGCCTATAAAGCTAAGTTCCAAAACGCAATGTGAAAGTTGAAAAAGTTGCTTTAAAACACCCGGCTGAGGGTTGTTTTTCAACTGTCAAGTTGAACTATTTAAACTCTTATAGAAATGTTTGAAAATTTACTTTACCGGGCGAAGAACACTTGGCAGAGAGTAAAAGTGAATTGGAACATAGCCTAAGTGGAAGAGAGACGTAACTATCCAAAACGTGATGTGTGAAATAAAGCTAAAGGTAAAATGTTGTCAATAAAGGCGTTTTATCATTTGTGTTTTATATTTGTATATTACTTGGTATAGCACGGACGCTAAGTAGGAATAATTTTGTTCAATGACCGGTCACTTTTTGTCTCTGTTGCACGCGCATTATTATTTGCCGTTGCGCTCCTCTATGATGGAGGCCATCGCATCTGTGCGAGTGCGACGGCAAATAATTATGCGCGTGCAACAGAGACAAATAGTGACCGGTCATTGAACGAAATTCTCCCTGCTTAGCGTCCGTGCTATAACAGTAATATGTTAGTCATAATAATGGTTTTTTAGAGTCATAATCATAATGCATGTAAGAGATTTCATAGTAATATAAAACAGTTATAATATGGCGATCTCGCTTTTGATTTAAGTAATTTATAATTGACGATTTTTTGTAAAATTAAATCATAAAGTTTATTAGTAAATGCGCGATGCTTATATAGCGTTTATAGTACGCTGACAATTATATAATAATTTTTTAAATAGTTATTAGTGGTTAGAACGACAATTTGATGCATAAAAATACCAGAGCTATGATGTAGATTTTTTTCAAATTTAGAGTTAAGATGGCGATGAACTGAATACAAGATGGCCGCCAAAATACGCCATGATGTTAATTTCGGTAATTGGCGATTTCCTATTTTTGTTTTATTCTTTTGTTTTTAATTTATAAAATTTAGTGTGATATTGACGAAAAATATATATGTAAGTAGTGGCTACAATAAAAAATAATAGTATTTTAATAGTGCCAATTATTACAATTTAGTGTAAGGTATTTAGAAAAATTTATTCCTAATTAGTAACTAAGATTATAAAAAATGTGTTATTGGACATATAAATATTAATTTATTTATTCTATATTGAAAAAAATTATTTAAGTAAACAACTAAATAATTAAAAGTGTGATTGATTTTGCGGCATTTATTTATTGTGTTGAAATGATTCTTAGTTAAAAAAAGTATTTTATTCAAAATTAATTATGTGTTGAATTAAAAATTGATAGGGTATTGTATGTTGGCTGTTATATATGTATTATGTTATGTATGTATTAAATTAATTTCATACGATAATTTATTACATTTGGATAATAAAGATAAAATTAACACAAAAGTTATTATTCTGAACACGAGGCGGCACTTTTGCCCAACACGTGATTTTAGGTTAAATACACTTAAACTATGACTTTTGTACTTAAACTTAGTGCATGTATGATGGCACTTGAAAATAACTTGGTCTACTTCGTTTTGTACTAACGTACGTCAATTTTGTAATGGTAAAAAGAGAGCAGTTAATCAGATGTTCATATTATACTGCCCTTTGTTGTTGTAAATATTTTTTAACTCCTTATCTTTTACAATTAATCAACTATTTTACTAATCTGCCTGGAGATACGAAACTTAGATACATAGGAAAAATCATAGTTCACTGTCCGCTCCAAACATGTAATTTAAATTGTGACTCTCTGCTCTCTTGATTTAAAACGACAGAATTATACATATTATACGCATAATAAAATATGATAGTACCCAAGTCCATCACCTATAATGTTGCATAACAGTGGTTATGTAAAGCTGGCACGTGAGAGGTGATGAATGTATCGAACGCGCGGATTCAGCGGGTTTGGTACTTCATCATGGTCTTTTCCACACCGTGCCACATCTCTGCCCTGTCGAACGGCCAAGTTTACTTACTATTAGATTTGATTATCATGCACATATGTATTTACAAAGTTCTATCGAGCGCCATCATTCACCGCCAATACTTTAATCATAAAAAAATAAATATGATATCCGAAAATATTTATACCAAATTAATAATTAGTCGCATGGTAGTTATATAATTTGTTACTAAGATAGATGTAGCTTGTAGTAGTTGACGTGCTCAAGGTAGAAAATTTAATGTGATAGCGAAATATTTGTTAATACGAAACGATGCATTCCAATTATTTAAGTGTTATATTGATAATTTATTTATTCTATGTTGTGTTAATCGATAACAGAGAAGGAAATATTTTTACGTTTTTTTTTTGATCATTAGATTTTAATATGAAAGTCTTCATCGTGCGACCGAAACTCGGTTTCTATACAATAGCATCAAAAACTAGTCGCTGCTAAGCTGTTCTTCCAAGACACCATAGCTTAATTTATGAATAGGCAGTGTATTTGGCCCAGTATTAAACTTTATCCAGGGTCTAACAGAATAGGGGTACTAAGCCAGCGTAACCAGAAATCCTTAAAAGTATGTAATCATTTAGAAAGGGCATCATAACAGAATTTAAGACAAAGGTCATTACTTTTTCAAATGATTTTAAGGTAGGGATTTTGTATTTTTTAAAGTTTAGAATTTAAACCTTAGGCCCCTGTCAAATGATTATACAATACTCATAATAATACTTACTGGGGACGTCCGCTAAGTACCTGTATTTTGTTACACGCGGTGTAAACAAAATTGTATTATTTATTATTGAAATAATTTAAGATTACATACAGGGTGAGGACGAAAAAAAGGTGAGACCATTTCTTAATACAAAAGTGCTGTGCTTATTAGATTTTTATTCATTTTTATTTCAGACCTTAAATTTGTAAATCTATTGTTATATTTATGGCGTCCCCGACTGATTATGTACTTTAATTTAACTTTGAGTCGTTAAAAACTCATTTTGAAAAAAAAAAATATCTAACACTGTAAAATTCTAGCAGCTTCATAGGTCGACTAATTAAAATTTATCCAATAATAAAGTAACGTTCCTTATAAATTTACTTTTTGATTTGTTCGACTTATGAAGACAACAACGAATATAAAGAGCTTTATACAGCACTTAAAGGCAGACCTTTGTAACTCTGTACTTAATCTACCGGCCATTTGCCGTTTTTCTAACAGCCACGTGGCGCGTTTGCAACCGAAACGTAAGTACCGTATCCAGCTGCGAAGCAATAACTTTACGCTCAAACGCTTAGGTTCATTTTCGCACCAGAGTAGACTATTAAGGCGGTATCTGGTTACTTATAACCTAACTCAAAATCTATTTGCAAATCTTTTAAACATAACCTAAGTTTTCTTAATGTTCACTTTTTCTGGTAATTTAATCTTAAATCATTAAAATACTTACATGATTACCTTTATTGTCACATTCTTTAACTGGTTTTCAAATCACGACACTGAAACCTAAAATCTACCAATATCCAAATTTACGATGAGAAATAATATACATATTTATGTATATGTTGCATAGACTAACAAAGCGCGCGTCAAGGTCATTTTTGTTTACCCGAATTGCAAATAGATTTTGAGTCAGGTTTAGTAATCAGTGTCGTGGTAGTAATCTCTCCGATAGCTCGAGCTTTTGAAATTTTATTTTTAATATTTTTTAACATTAAAATGTATAATATATTTTGTATCTGAAATGGTCGTTTGAAGCTAGATGCCAAATTGTAACCAAAAATGTATTTTTATAAATGATTTGTGTATAACCTATGTATTAAGATTGAAGTTGATTTTTAAAAGATATGTTAGATGTAATTTTCCGTCCCAGTATTTTATTTGAATGTGTTGAATAAATGTTTTGTAGACATGTTTGTTTTTTATTAGTACCATTGAGGTGGCAAATAAATTTACGGCCCGCTTAGTGCTAAGTGGACACCGTCAGCCTCTGGATGTTAGCAACATTGCTAAATTAAATCTAGAAGAACCCCGTACTGTTGTCCCTAGTCCCTAGCTAAATAAAAACCTCAGCAGAAAACTTATTCCCAAATCAAACTCAAACGTTTCTTAGAGGGAAGACCTCTGAAGCCGCATAGTTGAAACAACATTAAAAGAGAGTATACAGCATATAACCACGTACCTATTGTATATATAAAAAAAATGTGATTTTAGCCGTGATCCTACGACGTAGGTACAATTTTGTATTTGAATTGCGTAGCCGTATATGCATGGTTTCATTCCTATGGGTTGATGAGTATTAAGGAAGAGAATTCCTTCTCTATTTTTTTTTTTTTTTTTTAATACCACTAAGGTGGCAATCAAGCTTACGGTCCTTCTGATGTTAAGCGGTCACCTTAGCCTATGCACGCTTGCAACACCAGGGGTTAAAACTCGCGTGTTACCGACCCTTCAAAAATCTAATTACTTCTTACTTGAAGAACCCCATACTGTACTCCTTAGAAAACCTTGGCAGGGAGCTCATTCCTCAACCCAAGCGTTCCCGGGACGAAGTTTTTTTGAAGAAATTCATCACAATTGCCCATTTGGGAAGGTAAGGTAAATAAAACACATAATTTAACTACTATTTCATATTAATCATCTGAAGGCAAGTATCTTATGTACAAACGGCTCATCATATAAATACATGTACAGCTCCCTAAAGGTGTACCGAACATCTTTTTTTTTCATACAAACTCATACATCACTTAATATCCTTAACATTTAGACATTTCGCTACTCAAAACGTGTTATCATAAAACGGTATTTGTCACCGTCGCAAAAAGCATATTCAACCATAAAATATCAATAAATTTAATACATGTATGAAATCAACAAAAATTTTAGCACTGGCATTTAACATCAATATACCAACGCACTTTAGGCAGCAAAATGTTTATACTTATGACGGGATATTTAGTGCACAGATTCGGATTCACCTTAAGTTGATAAAAATATCTGGTTAAGATTTAGATCCACTAATTAGTGTTTTGCTAAACGTTTTAATGAACGCGACTCAATGCGTGCTGGGACAAGGTGAATCAGGCGAAATGATTTTACTACCAAGAGACGGCAAGAAACTGAGTAGTTAATCTTACATATATTTTAAATAATAATCAGTTTCATATTAAAATGATACAATAAAGCCTGACAGTACGCAATACATTGACGAATTATAATTTCATTGTATTTTCTATCGGGCCAGCGACATTACACAAGAATTAATGTAGAATAAATCAATGATTAGGGATTATATTTAGGTAAGTACATATATTTATATCAATTGTCGTCCGTATATTATGATTAGCGTAACATGTACATATATATCTTATAGTACCTACCCTACGTTTGTACAGTTTATCACAATGGCGGCAAATAATATCATTTAAAGCTTTCGATTTATTAGAAACCGGTTAAAACTAAAAAAAAAAATTAAAACTAAATGAGAGCAAACATGAGAACTTTTGTCACATAGAAAAAAAAAATGTCACTAAGACTAGATTAGTGACGTATATGTACAGTCGACAGCAGCGGTGTGTAATATAGTTGCAAAATGCTGTTATCATGTAATCCTATTTTGCTGGCGACTGTACTAATGTGTTTGTGCATTGTGCATGATTATTATGTAATCTATTATACTTACATATTGTGTGTAGGTGCCTCAGAAGAAATGTTTATATTAATAATTAATTACGCTAAAGAAATGCTGGTGAAGTTAGCAGACGATGACGTATCATAATCTATATAAATATATAAATGCGAAAGTAACTCTGTCTGTCTGTCACGTCTTCAAACTGCAACCGTTGTACCGATTAAAATTAAATTTGGCATGGAGATAATTTGAGTTACAGGGAAGGACATAGGCTACTTGAAAACGTCAAGTGTGAGTCGGTTTTTTTTTCTATAATTGAGAAGTTGCCGTTGAAATCCTACACCAATAACCGAATTTAGGGCGGGTGGAACCGCAGGCAAAAGCTAGTACTAATATAATATAATAAGACAGTTCTAAAATAAAAGAGAAATATACATTATAACACATTCATGGAAGACGCAATATGAAACAAAATGCACACATTTTAATTTTTTTCACACTAAATTGTGATAAATTACATTATATCTAGTGTGAGGTTTATTGATAACTTTATTGCTTTGAGATAATACGATTCTTGATCACATTTGACATTTACTGATTAAACACTGTGAAATTTTGTACACATGATCTTAAGCCGAATATCTGTCTGTGGTTTTTCTAAATTCGTAAATAATGATTTTATTAATTAAATTGAAAATGAAAAATTAGAATCCTGTTTAACTTTTAACCTATACAATTTAATTGAAAAATCTAGCTATCTATCTAGAACACGTCTTCAAAATGTCACGGTGTTCGATTATTAAGTGTCGAAAATATTTTAATAAGCAATTTTTTTTTCTGACTGACTATGCAGCCATTACTGCTCGACTGGGATTTTGGGGCGAGACTCTGAAGGAGGCCTGCGTAGTCGCTCTTTGGGTCATCCCGTCGACAGAAATAAGTGGTAAATTCGTTTGTATGAAGCATGCTTGTACCGTATTTTTGTATGAATAAACAAGTATACTATAAAAAGAATATTACAGACGGTTGAGTACACAAAAACATTAAACAAGACTTATTATACCATCTTAAGATAGCATCTTAATCAATAAATAATAATTATAATTGTAAAAATAAAAAAAAGATGTAGTAAATTACAATGTAAAACGTAACATTGGAAAAAAAAATAAAACATTTAAACACAATCAACATAAAAAATAATACATGTGACCACGTTTCTGTTTACACTATACATCTAAAATCAATTTCATCTTAGTATATTGTACTTACGAACGTCTAGTCTAGGTGGCGCTGTGGTTAAATCGGTCATATTCACAATAAATGTTGGGTTATAGTTCCTAAAATATAGGATGAGCTCTGCAACTGCTGTCATTGAAATCACGTGTTTCAAGTTTGCGTTGCCAGACGGTTAATGTATGCGTGACAATGTCATACTTGTCAAGACAAAAAAAGGTTTTTGCTCTAAGAATCTATACTACACGACCGCGCGCCGGGAAGGTTTCTAAATAAGTTAATTGAGAGCCGAAAGGAGAAACGAGGAGAAGTGGAACAGGTGTAGAAGAGGTTGTTTTATTTTTCAATTAATGATATATTCAAACATACATAATAATAGCAACAATAATCGGTATGAATGATCGATTATTTATCGACATCGTCCCAGCCCAGCACTAGGCCTGTTATTTTGACAGTTGTCACAGAACTCTTACAAATTTTGACATTGAACGCGTGCGCCTAGTAAAAGCAATTGAGTTTCTTAATAATTTATGACAGTTGTGAGTTTTTGAAAGAAACTTATAATACCAATCAATGAAAAAAAATTCATTATACTCTCACTGTAAACTCCATATATTCTCCTTGTTTGCTCATTAACAAGTAATATTTTTAAATAGTTTATTTAATTTAAAAATAAAAAAAAAATTTAAATAAAGTCAAGTTTTAATTATTACAATACACAAGTTCTAAAACGAGCTTTCTTTTTTAATTTAAGGAACCAATTTGCCTATTTGATTTAATTAAATGGCTGAAAGATTAAATTAAAAGAGAGCAAAAAAGAGATTTCTTTAGGAACATACAAGAATATTTTTATATTTTAGTCATATTAATATCAGAACTTAAAATCACATTAAATCTATGTTATTTCACTTTAAACGTATTATTTATTATATGTTAGAGAATTGAGTGTTGCCTTGCACAACATTGTAAACTCTAAATAATTGAATTGCTGAAGAAAAGTAGCAAAACATTACGAAATTATACTTTGTTTCTCCATTCAAACTTCTGGGTTATCAATATTACTTTATTCAGATACGAAAATTTACACAACCTTAACTATTCATTTTATGTTTATGTAATAGGTAAATGCGGTTTAAGAAATATTAGTTGTTTTTAAGACAAAATTGATATTTTATATAAAAAATTAGAAAAGTGTGAAAACTAAATATTTAAAATGCATATATTCCACAAAATTAGTATTCCTTAAAAGTTGAATTGAAAAAGTACCAATACTTTGATATGGGATCATTTAAGTTTTTATGGAGGTGGGTACATTACATACGCGACTTTATGACGCGATGTTATGCCGTACTATCATTTTTTTCATTCCTGCAAAAAAAAAATAACGCGGGCTTTCTCGGCCGATTTTAAAATGATTATTCAATAATTAATTATACTATTACTTTTATAACTATATACAATTGTGACTTACATTGTTTGTTTAAAAGAAAAATTTAGGCTTTGACTAATCCATTGTACAATATTATTATAATTATGTTCTTATTGCACGTTAATTGCATTTTTTACTAGCCTAAGTGTGTGACAATTTTTAAATGCATTTAATATTAGTTTGACTACATTTCGCATTTATTTAGGTCGCCGTTTTTTTTTTTTGAATTTCTAATCTATGGTAAATGTTAAACATAATTTGTATTTTGTGTTGTCTTTCTTACGCTTTCTTTATTTAACTGAAGATTATATTAATGTTTTTAATTTTTAAAAAATATAAAAATTCGGTATCTTCCAGACGCTTTATGCCATGAGATAGACAATTTGACTTTATGCTTGCTTACAAAAAAAAATCCTACATTTAAATTCCTTCCAAATCATGTAATTTAGTAATTTTGGTGTCATTTATTTTAATTGAAAAAAAATAAATAAAAAATGAATATATTTTTATACATTCAAATAATGTTCAGCGGAAAAAATGAGATCGATATTAACCTGTCTTTAATCACTACTTTTAAATATGGGCGTTTACATATTTATTTATTTTAAGATATAAGGTATTTAATTAATTTTAGTTCTAAATATATGAAGTGTCACGATTATATAGCTCGTCGATAAACTTTATACGCGCAAATATAATAAAACTCTCTGACAGTAGTCGAAATCTCAATTCATAATCAACCCTATACAGAAATATAAAAGATGCAAGATCGATTGGAGCACGCATTTTTCTATCTCAATTGACAAACAGTAGAAGAGAAAGCACTGCAACGTCGAAAATCTCTTTTGTTAAATAGTTTGTGCTTTTCTACTGCTTACGTTTACATACGCACATGTGAAGTATACCGGCAAGCCATATAAAATTGGTAATACTGTCTAGGATTCTAGGTGAGCTATATGGTTGTCTTATAACTACGTCGTGTGGATTCAAAAATAATTTGCTTTATTCAATTAATTTACGTTAGCTTGATTATTTTATTTTATATATATATATTGGATTGATATGCGGCCTTATTGCTAATTTTATTACATTTTATCAGATATAATTATTATAAGTTAGGCGAAAAATATTTTTATATATGTGTACGAAACTAGTGTATTTTTGTGTCATTTTTAGAAAGATATTTGTCATAAAGAGATCTAAAGTATCGTGAATTTTGGTCAAAATACAATGTATAAAATACAAAATTACAATTTATGTGGGTGATAGACGCATGAGTAAGGACGCGTACTTACTGCTTGGCGACCTTTTTCGACTAAGTACGCGAACTTATCGAACCGGTTTTAATTCTTGTTCCTAACCCTCCTCGGCTCGCTCGTGTGTCATTTTATTTAACATTTTATTACAGTAGCAGAGATAGCTAGTCACGTGTCGTGTGTCGTATAGGTACTTACACCCTGATAATTTCGGTTAAATAATGAACGTGTTCATACATATCTATTAAATTATTAAAATAACTTTTATTTTTATAAAAAACATAGAATGGAATATGTCCTAAACGATACAATGCTTCCACTGTTGAGAACATAATGACCTGGTATAAGCGTGTGTCACCATCACGAGCCTTTGTCATACTTTAAACTACGGTCTTTGAGATCGTGCGTCTATAACCTGCTTTAGTTAAATTTTATATTTATGTAGCAAATTTGGTATTGGTACAACAAAAATAAAAAAAAAACATTGTGATGGCATTAAAACACCATAACATAATATATTATATAATATAAATATAAATTAAAACGCTGTAGAAGTGACACCGCCAAAATAAATGCCTCATTTCGGAGACAACTTTTAATAACCTGGTGGTAGAAACTAGAATTAACGCTTCTCGTATTATATTATAATATAGACTGCGTATTAAACTAGCGCCACTAATCGGCTCATAATATTTTTAAAGGTAGGCTTAGACTTAGCGAGACCTTCAGCGCGTTAGACCGGACAGTGCCACTACTATACAGTCCTTATTTCCCTAATTAAAATAGCCAATACCGCTATATGGCCTGTGTTATTATTGTATTAATTATTATTAACTTTAATTTTATTCACAATAGAAATGAAAAACAAGGATTCTAATATAATATAATAATATTATAATTTATTGGAGCAATTCAAGAACAAATAACTAAAATTGCAACATAACCCATCATCTAAGAGTTTAAAGTGATAATTTATTCTTACGTTATTGCTGCTTCTTTTCTACAACTAAAGACTATTTAGCTACTATTCATTTGTATTATATGTTATGAAAAAATAATTAAGATATATTATGTACCTTATGTTTGCAACATTTATTATATAGGCGATTACAGTTGTCGTGATTGCTAGAGTTCAAACATTTAATACGGCAATAAGGGACTAACGTATTAATGCACAAAGTTTAGCTTGAAGAGATTTAGATAACGTCATTGCTCGAGTTCTTACATCTAAGTCAGCAACAACATACTTAATACCTTAAATTTGAAAAGTAAAGTTTCAAAATCTAGTTTTAGACAATTCACAACGTGATTGCTGCAGTTCTAACCAACAACACTAGACTAATATGCCATAAACTTAAGTGTCAAGGTTCAAAATTTAGTTTAAGCGATTCAAATAGCGTGATTGGTTGAGGTCTGACTTCTGAATCAACAACTTTTTAAATTAGACCATTTTATAGTATACGTTTTAACTACAAGGGTTCAAAATCTAATTTCAGGTCATTGCTTTGTATACCACTAAGGTGGCAAACAAGCTTGCGGTCCGCCTGATGGTAAATGGTCACCACAGCCTTTTTATATAAACAACAATAGACTATTATTCCTTACATTTTGAGTGTTAGTTAAAGGCAGGCTGTTCATATAGCATGGTTGCTGGAATATCTAGATTTAGGTGATTGCAGTTACTGTGGTTGCTAGAGTTCTTACGTCTATATCAGTAAGTAAGTAAATCTAGCCAATCTAGATGTGGTTGCTTGAATTCTAACTTTATACCTTATATCCTGCAAGTTAAAGATCAAAATCCAGCTTCAGGCGATGTAGATATCTTAGTTGCTCGAGTTCTAAATCTAAATTAGGAATAACGGACTCTATACCTTATCTCTTGAAATCTAAGTTACAAAATCCAGCTTACGGCTATTTAGTTATCGTGATTGCTGGAGTCGTAAACTGGTAATAGGAAATAAGGGACTTTATACATAATATCTTTCAAGTTAAGGTACAAAATATAGCTTCAGGCGATTTAGATGTCATGATTGCTCGAATTCTAACATATAAATCAGAAACAACGGACTTTTTACCTTATCTCATGAAAGTTAAGGTACAAGGTAGTTATCTTGGTTGCTTGAGTTCTAAATCTAAATTAGGAACAACAGACTGTTTACCTTATCTCTTAAAGGTTAAAGTACAAATTCTAAATTCAGGCGATGTAGTTATCTTGGTTGCTCGAATTCTAACATCTTAATCAACAATAATAGACTAATATACCTTACGTCTTGAATGTTAAGGTTCAAAATCTAGCATCACGCGATTTAGTTATCGTGATTGCTTGAGTTCTAACATCTGAATTAATAATAATAGACACTATTTTATTACACCTTACGTCTTGTGTGTTAAAAAGATATTCAAAATCTAGCTTCAGGCGAGTGCGGTGACCGTGGTTGCTTGACCGCTACACCGGCAAGTCGCTCACAGACAGCTTCAAGTTGAGCGTCCAGCATTAGCGAAGCTATCTGATCGTCTGTGAGCATCTCCATGCTGAAAATAAATACATTAGTAACCAAAGTTTATCAATTAAGGCAATCGAAATGAAAATGACAGACCTTTTACTAGTAGAAAAAGACGCGATCTTTTAGCGTTATTTAAAAAATCGGCCAAGTGCGAGTCGGACTCGTGCACGGAGGGTTCCGTACCATTATGTATAAAAACGGCAAAAAATTCACGTTTATATTTCCGCTAATTACCCATTGGAACGGAACCCTAAACAGCCAACTTTTAACTATCTCTGGGCTCTTCCAGCTCAATTGGATGCTCCGTTGCAGCGAGATTGAGTAACAAAATCACAAACTTTTACATTTATAGTAGACATACCTAAAAACGGTGCAATAAGGGCTACTTTACGAGTGAGTGCTGTAAATAACTAGTTATATACCTGGCTAGGCTGTCTGTGTCGGAGTATCGATCGTCAGAGGCCGAGGAGCCGTCGCCGGCGTCGCGGGGCCGCGGGGAGCGCGCGCGGCGCGGGGTTCGGGGTGCTGACTCCGACCCGCGACGCTCGCCGAACAGTGACAACCCTAAACAAAGATCAGTTACTAATTAAGGGTTAGGTTGCTGCAACGTGTTTACCAACTGTCACGTAAGACTAAAGTGGTGGGTAAAAAGAGGCTGCTACTCACATTATAATGTGAATGTGTATCTAGCCACTGGTTACCCTCTTCTTAGGGATTAAACCATGAAGTGTACATGAAGTTTTTTTTCTTTACTGCCTATGCAGTTGGCTGATGCAGCCATTATTGCTTCACCGGACTTTTGAGGCGTCTTTGAATACAGTCTCAGCCCAAGTAGCGCCCAACGCTCAAGGGCTCCCCGCGGGGGGAGCCTCGGCTTGGGTTGTCGCTCTTGGGGTCGTCCCTTCGACCAGCGTGAGCCTCGAACCCAAAAGTGAGTCAACGCCAATTATAGTGGATAAAATAATTTATACCAGTATAAACTAATGTATCTTATGCAGAGGTCGGAATCATGTAGTGTCATTTATGTACTTGCAACCAAAATGTTGATAGCAATATGGACATTCCCAGAATATTCTGAATACAGGGATTCGTAATTTATTGCCAATAGTATACTTATTTACTATCTTAAGTACCGTGATGATTTTTACGATTGTATCAATATCTCTGATAAATAAAACAATATTATTTAAAAGAAACAATAACCGAGGGATTTGTGGAATATCCACGATATTCTTTAAATCGCAGTAGCTAATTACGACCTCTGATGGTGTGTTATTTATCTTTTACATTTGGGTAAAAAATAAGTTGGCGGCCCATGAGGGGGTCCAATATAAATTCGGGTCGGCTGTTGTGCAGCTGGTACTTGTACCTATTTTAACATATGTTTTCAACTTAAATAGTCTAAAGACTAAAGAGTGTCTTTTAAGTCAAAGTACCTGGGTCTGGTACTGGTCTGGAGTAATTTGCTTTGCTCGTTTTTTTTTTAACAACGCCATCTATTGTCAAGAGATTTGCTGTGTCGGTAAAAATAATGGTATTAATACTCGCCAATAGATGTCAGTAAGAGTCATATTTTTCAGTTTATCTTTGCCTGAAAACACGAATAATAATGACGTTTTCTAAAATGAAACCTACCTAGATCGATTTATCGCCCCTGAAACTCTTGCATACTAAATTCCATGAAAATTGTTGGAGTGGTTTCTGATATTCAGATTATATATCTATATATATATATATATATATACAAGAATTATTTGTTTAAAGGTATTAGATATTAATTGGGCTCTTTACCAGATCAAGATAAGTTTTCTGTGCAACCACAATTTACTTAGCTGCCGCTATAAGTTACAGTAGTAATTTTTTCCTATAAACAATCAGCTCTCAATACGGTCTAAACTTTCATATATAAAGACGATGCTTAAAAAACCCACTAATATGGGCTAACTTAACGTGTGAAGGCTGCAATATATTCTCGCCTTATAAACCACCACCACCAAATTACGACAAATTATGCAAGTGAATTTTTTGTATTGTTTTATTTTTTAAAAAATATAAAATTAATTTCTTGCCAGTCTTTTCGGTGGTAAAATTATTTCGATCCCGTGGTAAAGTGTAAAAAATGAAAAAAAATCACGATTCAAAAGTGCTGTTTAAAAGTCTACTTGAATTAAAATACTTTGCGTTTGAGAAAACTTAATATAAAACTCGAAAATCAGTAAATACAATACCTTGAAACATCTCTTTGACCTTTTCCCCCGTGTCATGCAGAAGAGCATCCAAACTTTGCCTCCTTCCCTTCTCTAGTTCTGCCCGGAGACACGCATTTCTGTCCACGGTTCTGATTATGCGTCTTGGTGATGCCGCAGACACCTTCGACTCCATTGGGCTTGGTGGCGACAGCTTCTCAGGAGTCGAGCGTGGTCGAAGAGAGCACTTCTCAAAGCCCAACTAGGTTATTGAATTAATAATTTTTTTAACGATATAAATTTGCCTACAGTAATTGCTGGGTTTAACCGCAGCAACAAGGGAATCACTAAAGTCTGTCTTAGGGGGAAACGAATAAAATGAGTTCCAAGAGGTGGGGTGAGGAAGACTGGGCGCTTGACTACAAACGGAAGCCACTTCCCTGGAAAAACGGATAGAATTGGACAGAATTTACTGAGCTTAATTCTGATATAAAGAGATTTAGATTTTAACTATTTAATATTCATGTTATAAAAGAATTTTTCCGAGACATCGTCTCGCGTGAACTTTAGAAAAAAGAAACCTGGTATTACCTACTCTGTCGGAATTCTCAGACAAATTGTCATCCTCTGTCTTGAGCCCTAAGGAATAATTTTTCAAAAACTGTGAAAAATTGACGTTTTCAACCTAAAGACCAAATGCCAATTTTTATCCATTACTTCAAAATTTACGTTCCATACGAAATAGATGAGAGATGAATTTTGCAAAGTTCTTTACCTTCATGTCAAGTAAGGAACCCAAATACTAAATTTAAATTTTCTAGTTACCCAGCAGTTTGGGCTGTGCGTTGATATGTCATTGAATCAGTTAGTCAATTAATGCTGGTGTCTCACAAGGCTCTGTGCTATCTCGTACGCTGCTTCTACTGCCTATCAATGACATGTTGGACATCAACAATATACATTGCTATGCAGATGACAGTAATGTTGTTTAGGAAAACCGCGGAGAACTTGTGTCTCTAATCGAGACCACCCTGTTCAAGGTCTGTGGCTGGAGACGGGAAAACTTGGTCCGATTCAACCCTACAAAGACACAAGTCTGCGCGTTAACGCTAAAAAAAACTCCCCTCTCCATCTCCAAGAGCATTGGGATCCTTGGTGTTGACATCTTCCTTAAGCAAAATGCATATGAGGCTTGGACCACGGCTCGTTATAATAAGGATCCGAATATTTCTGAGTTAAAACGCAAATTAAATGCTGCCTCGAGGTTCAGTAAGAAAGCAACTGCCAGAGCAAAATTCCAATTCATCGGCAAAATAGGTGGGCGACTTGCGAGCTATCCTTCTGGGAGTCGTGCTTTCTGGTCGCTTGCCAAAGCTGCCGAAGGGAACTTCTGCCAGTCGTCGTTACCACCACTGCGAAAGACCGATGGTGACTTGGCCCATAGTGCTAAAGAGAAAGCCGATCTACTGGGCAGTCTCTTTGCCTCGAACTCGAATATGAGCGATGAAGGCGCTGTACCACCTACTATACCGTAGTGCGGTAAGTCCATGCCGGAAATCTCCATAACGCAGCGGGAGGTCAGGCGGGCGTTGCTTTCTCTAGACGTTCATAAGTCGAGTGGGCCAGACGGTATACCAGCAGTGGTGCTTAAGCAGTGTGCTCCTGAGTTATGTCCTGTACTCACGCGCCTCTTCGCGCTTTCCTACCACACTAGGCAATTTCCGTCTACATGGAAGACTGCGAATGTGCACCCGGTGCCCAAAAAGGGCGATAGATCAGATCCATCGAATTACAGGCCTATCGCTATTACCTCTCTCCTCTCTAAGGTGATGGAGCGTGTGATCAACACACAGCTTCTAAGATACCCAGAAGTACACGATCTGGTCAGTGACCGTCAATATGGCTTTCGCCACGGTCGCTCGACTGGTGACCTTCTAGTGTATCTCACACACCGATGGGCACTAGCCATTGAGAGTCAGGGGGAGGCATTGGCATGTAGCCTGGACATAGCGAAGGCGTTCGATCGGGTCTGGCACCGCGGTCTTCTATCGAAGTTGCCATCTTACGGAGTGCCCGAGGGTTTGTGCAAATGGGTGGCTAGCTTTTTGTCCGGCAGACGCATACGAACTGTAGTTGACGGTAGTTGCTCTGATAGCATGGACATTAATGCTGGTGTCCCGCAAGGCTCTGTGCTGTCTCCTACGCTGTTTCTACTGCATATCAATGACATGTTGGACATCAACAACATACATTGCTATGCAGATGACAGTACTGGAGACACTTTTTACACGGGTCGTGCAAACATCCCTCGTTCCCTTGTGGAGGAAAACCGCGGAGAACTTGTGTCTCAAATCGAGACCACACTGTCCCAGGTCTCTGACTGGGGACGGGTAAACTTGGTCCGATTCAACCCTACAAAGACACAAGTGTGCGCGTTCACCGCTAAGAAAACTCCATTCACTGTGGTCCCACAATTCCAGAACACTCCCCTCTCCATCTCCAAGAGCATTGGGATCCTTGGTGTCGACATCTCCAGCGATGTTCAGTTCCGAGATCATTTACAAGATAAGGTAAAGCCATCTCTGGGCAGGTGCACCCGGATACCAGCTTGACCCTTTTGACTCGGTTCAACGACGGGCTGTGAGAATTGTCGACGATCCCAAACTCACTTGCGGTATCGAGCCCTTAAGTCTGAGGAGAGACTTTGCCTCACTGTGTGTGTTCTACCGCTTGTACAATGGGTTGTGTTCTGAGGAATTGTTCGAAATGATGCCCACGGCTACTTTCTACCATCGCACCGCTCGCCATCGGCAGGGAATTCATTCTCACACTTTAGAACCTAAATGGTCGCGTACAGTGCGGTTTCAGAGAAACTTCCTCCCGCGAACGCTTAAGTTGTGGAATGAGCTCCCTGCCAAGGTTTTCTGCAAGGACTACAGTATGGAGTTCTTCAAGAAAGAAGTTATTAGATTTCTGAAGGGTCGGCAACGCGCAAGTGATACCCCTGGTGTTGCAAGCGTCCATAGGCTACGGTGACCGCTTACCATCAGGCGGGCCGTAAGCTTGTTTGCCACCTTAGTGGTATAAAAAAAAAAAAAAAAAAAAAAATCTCACTGTTCTCGATGTTCAGTTCAGAGATCCCAAATTCCCAAACACACTTGCCGTATCGAACCTAAACTCTGAGGAGAGACTTTGCCTACCTGTGTGTGTTCTACCGCTTGTACAATGAGACGTGTTCTGAGGAATTGTTCGAAATTATGTCCACGGCTACTTTCTACCATCGCACCGCTCGCCATCGGCAGGGAATTTGTTCTCACACTTTAGAACCGAAATGGTCGAGTACAGTGCGATTTCAGAGAATGCGAAAGAAATTTGGGTTGTGGAATGAGCACTGCCAAGAATTTCCCTAAGGACTCAGTATAAGGTTCTTCAAGAAAGAAGTTGATATTTGAAATGCGCGAGTGATGCCCCTGGTGTTGCAAGAGTGCATAGGCTGCGGTAACCGCTTACCATCAGGCGGACCGTAAGCTTGTTTGCCACCTTAGTGGTATAAAAAAAAAAAAAAATGGTTTTTTTTTACATATATTATACAGATGTTGGCTTTCGATGAACACAGAAAAGTTCATAAATTCTGTATTGTTGCCTCCTGATCGTTTTCAGGTGCTCTGCTGACTAAGCTACACTAAAATATTAAAGTCAACCTACCTCCTCCGTTTCTGGACTGCAACAGTCCAGGTCTATCTCTGTCCAGGTGTCAGTCGTGGGTAGGCAGTGCGGTCGCTCCACGACGTTGCGGCGAAGCCACTCGCGCACGCTCGCCTCTGTACTGTGAGAGCACAACTCCTCGAGGTTGTCGTTAGTCACTGCGTTTGCGTCACTCGTGGTGTCAGGGAATGTTCTATGATCTAAGTCTGCGTAAATATTTACTATATGTTATCACCAGGAATCGAAATAGGTTAAGTTCACACCGAACTTAAATGCGTCTCTAGTAAAGTCTGGTGCGTAATTTAACGACGGTATTGTCAAGGAAAGTCTACTACTCTTGAAATATTAAAGAAACTATTACTAGCAATGCTTTTGCCTTTGACATATTAAATATTCCTTCGACCGTTTGCGACTAACTTCAGACGTGCATTTAATATTTGTTCGGCATTTTTTAAGTGTGTCGTATTACGTAGTTAGTATGCACTACATTCTATTTTTTTAACTTATCGTATTTTTTTTAATTTAAAAACAAGAATCTTGTGATTTAGACAAAATTTATGATTGAAACAAGAAATACTACTACTAGGTAATATTATATTGTTTAGTTTAATTTCGCCTTTAGCATGTTTTGAGCCCAAACATAGTTTTCTTGATTATAAGTTTACAATTTAAGACAAAAAAATAAAAAAGGGCATCCGATAGCAATTTAGGTAAAAAGTAGTCGCTAGGCTTTAATGTATATATAAAGGGAATTTTACCAAGCATTTAAAACTTTAACAGCCTACAATCTTTTAAACTATTATTTTCAGAAAACCATAGAATTTAGGCCTTTCATTCCCGGGGTTGTTGGACCAGGAGAATTTCTAGTTATCCATTAAATGAAGTTAAGTAATGCTAAAAACCATTGAAAGAATAACCTTACGCGATGAACCCCTTAATGTTCAAGAACCGACCAACTGCTAGACTGTCTAGCGCACCGAGGGTTCCGTACAAACTTATAGTATGCAGATAGGAATCCATCATGAGATCAAGTCGCACAGGTTTATGCCTTAATTATCAGTTTTTGAATTTTCGACTATATTTCCGATGTAACATCTTGCTTCTTGCCAAACAACATGGATTTTGATTTATTTGTAAATGCCAAAATATGCGAAAAATTTCGGCGGTATTTTTTTTATGCGTGACCTTAGAAACTTCATTTACAGCTTCAAGGGCCCGTAGAACTCGGTATTTGATATTAATTTTAACTTGATACCTTTACGCATTCCTGAGAAAAAAGGTCCTGACAGACAAACAGACAACGAAGTTATCATATAAGGCTTCCCTTTTTTGCTTTTGACTTACGGAACACTAAAAACATGGCAAATAGCATACTTCAATTCACACTGGTACCCCATACCCCATCCCTTTATGTGAAAGAGCTAAATCCCTTATCGATAATCATAAGGTTACAACTTTAGCAGAAGCAAATATGTTAGTAATGTAGAATCAGCAAACCCAAGTATCGACGTATCATTCATATATATATCAGAGTACAGATAGAAAAGGGTGCCCAGTGGTGGCTGAATGCGAAAAGCAGAGGAAATTTAGGAACTTAGGGACTTATGTCCTGCAGTGGATCACAATAGGATGATAAAATCTTGCTAATTTCTTCACGTACCATTTCTGGCGGACTGCCGTCTGGACCGGTGGCGATGGATCTCATCCGATATCCTCTCGAGATTCCTCAGCGCAGATGAATACTGTTGCTTGGATTCTGTTACTTGCACCTCCAACGTTTGGATACGAGCCTTTTGCGCTTCCAACGCTGCATTTATACGTGCTTTCTCTTCAAAGTATGGCCTAAAATACAAAACCAGACTCTAGTTATTTCTTTTTATAATTATATCCTACAAAGGATATAATTTATAACCACGAGTTCCCATTCCCGTTTTCCTAACTGTTATATACTCATGCAGCGTATTATTTAAAAAAAAATTAAAATTTAAGGGATTTATTGTAAATTTATGTTTTTGAAAAAAAAAAAACAGAATCAAGTATTTGTTTTACTATTATACAGAGTTTACCAAAAGTACTTTTCGATTTGTTTTGCTCACAGCGGAAAGGCATCCATCCAGAGAGAGGGTGTTTGTCGATTGTTATCCCCATCGTTAAGAATTTAGAGTAGCATTGGCGCTTTGAAAAAATGTAGAAAGCAGGTAACCGGCGCTGGTTGAGCTGGTTTGCATTTAGTATGGCGCTAGTTACTAGCGCAGACCTTTTTTTTTTTCTGAACTGACTATGTAGTTGGCCGATGCAGCCTTTACTGCTTAACCGGACTTTTGGGGCGAGACTCTGAAGGAGTCAAAGCCCATATAGCGCCTGACGCTCAAGAGCTCCCCGCGGTGGAGCCTCGGCTTGGGTTGCGCTCTTGGGGTCGTCCCTTCAACCAGCGTGAGCCTCGAACCCGAAGGTGAGTCAGCGCCAGAAGAGCGCAGACCCGCGCAGGTCGTTTACAAATGGTGAAAGACCAAACAAAATATTACCACCCAAAACTAACAACGACTGTGTCACTTAACTGTTACTTAAACCCCTTAACACTTACTTTCAACACCAGAAATAAATTATAATCAAAAAACTAGAATGTAGGAATCGGATAAAAGATTAATATGACATTCACAGGACATGCACTAGACTAAATATTTAGGACAAAGATGAACATGTATAGAGTAAAAGAAATTGTGAATACCAAACGTGAAACAGGTGGCGGTGTCTGCCTCGTGCTGCCTGTGGAAGATACATTACTCTGTGCAAACTAATAAAGCATAGTAACTAGAGAGGGCTTTGTAGCTTACACTGCGTCACAGTCAAATAAATCATAGATTCTAAATAACATAACTAAAGCACGGACGCGAAGCAGGAAGAATTTCGTTCAATGACCCGACTACTGTCATCAGAAATTACTACTATTTTGACAACTGACACAGGCTAAAAAGTAATAGGTCAATGTACAAAATTCTTTGTGTTTCGCTTACGTGCTATAGTCTAAGTCAAGTTTTTTTTGTTGTTGTTTGTTTTCCAGTGCAAGTAAACTGTGTCATTAAATAGAGTATGGGTACGAACCTCTTAATACATGTGCTCTGTTTTTCTTAGTTCATTTTGTCTAATGGCAATGCTGTAGTTTAAGATGTTTAGGGTTGATAAGGAGGCAGTTATGAGGAGAAGGATGTGGATGAGGAAGTATTAGAAATGCATATTAAGGTTGAGGATGAGGAATTGATGATGAGGAAAAGGATCTGGAGGTGACGAATCTTAACTTAGAAGACAGTTAGGCACCTTTACACAAGTGTCAAATACTTATTTCTATCTTTTAATTGTTTAACAACATAAATATGTAGTGGCCAAAGAGAGATTTCGTGCGGTGCAAGGAGGCGTGAAGTAAATTAACGTTATGACACAATTTAAAAATTCCTTTTAAAAATGTGGAAGAGTCCATATTATTCTATCAGATAAAAAGGTGACGTAGGCCTATATATCAAATTTATGATTATTTGACTGTATAGCTAATGGGTTATATAAGCAAAAAAAACTAAGTCATCTACACATAGAAGATAAACAAAAGAGGTCTAAGTAAATCTAATTTAAGTACTTAAAATAAAATAGCTAGAAATAAACTTGTAAATATTAAGTAGTTAAAACCGCAAAGTTTACTGAGCAAAAAGTATACGCTCATGATACTTTACAAGCATTTAGCATAAGTATTTCAATTAAAGGTAAGGAGTTAGTCATTCATTTCTTGCAGACACTTGTCGGTAGAAAGAAACTTTAATTAAAGCAATGAAAAGGTGCATTGACCTACCTAGACTTAGTAATGTGTCTTTTAAGTCCGTTCTGTAACTGTTGCACTAACGCAGCGGCTGCTCGGTGCGCGGCGGCCTTAGTTCTCTGCGTCACCGCTGTCGCCGCACGATCGCATTCAGCCTATAACAATGAACTTGCAGAGTACAGTACCCTCACTAAACTGATCAATGGTACTCAGCTTTTCGAGCGACCTGTGGAGGATTAAATAATTAATTTCTATTTATACATCCAATACCCAACCCAGCAGATACTGTAGAAATTCACAAGTCACTGACTTAACAGTATCGCATCAAATGTTAAGGCGGCCATACCTATCGTAACTGTTTCCTGGGTCAGGTTCACTCTTAAATACAGTTCAATAGCCCCATGGTCAGTCATTATATTGGTGACCACCCAATAACACATTGTAACTGGCTGTTGTCAAATGACAACAGTAGTTATCCAAGTCAGAGACTCTTTAAAAGTAAGTAGGCACCAACTCGACAAAGTCCGCCGATCCGCACTGGGACAGCATGGTAGACTATGGCCTAAGACTCTTTTCCCCAAGAAGAGGTCTATGCTCCTGCGATGGGAACGTATAACGGCTAGAGCAACAACATTTTACTACCTACCTGATTTAAAATTATTAACAGCTGAAATATTCACAGCATTTAGGTCATTCAGTTCAGTATTTACCTGGTTAACTCTATGTGTGGCGTGATTAAGCATCTCCTGCCAGGCTGGGTCGAGGGTAAGGCCTCCTTCCGATCCCTCGGCAAGTCTCGAGAGCCCCTGCTCTGCAAGATACACCATCTCCCTGGCGGCAGCATGGGCGCTGTTCGCTTTGTCGTACGCGATGGTTGCAGTCTGTAGTTCTTGTGATGTCTATATGTTAAAGACTGTTTTAATGTTCTATGTAATGAGTCTGTTGGACCCTATTGGTCAATGAAGTTATAGAAGCATACTGGCTAGTTAACCCGTTACGCGTCCTAGGTCCCACAGTGGGACCTAAGCGACTTGTGTCGCAGGGGAATTTTTTCAGGACGACTTTTATCAGACAGGCTAATTGTAAGTATTCAGAAGTGAAGCCAATGGCCTGTCCTACGTTCTAGTATTTTTGGGTGGACAATATTTTGTGAGTTTAATATTTTTTTATCAGAAATTGTTTTGGTAATTTGATCCGGCCGCCATTTATATTGCGCCATTTTGAGTTGGATTTTGGATTTTATTAACAGTGGCATAAAGTTCATTTTGACCCCTGGTAATGTGCTATATATAAAAAACTATGTATTTTTTTAGTAAATAAATTTATTATTACTTATTATATTTATCATAAACTTATTCTTATAACTTTTTTTTATACTCTATATATTAGGGAACATACCTAAATAAAGAGGAATAAACATAATAAAGTTAGGTGTATGTCCGTTTGTACGCGGCAAGGGCGGATAATTTCCTTAGTATGGGGATGCTTGACGGGTTAAGGGTTAAGGCTGTTTGCTTATGGAGTGTCTAGGTTTTCGACGGCGACGCAGACCTTTATATAAGTGTATGATGCGTTAGCATAGGGAACCCAAATTCGATTAATTGTGTCTTTTCTATCATACAACTGTATGTCCTATCACTGTCATTTTAGTGGACACATTTGTATAAAAGTTATGCATAAGCCAAACTGTCGAAAACTTTATACTTGCATAAAATGCGTTATATTTAGGGACACTTACGATATTAGCTCTAAATCTAGCTTCATAGTATGGTCTCGCTTTATGAACACTGGTTCCAAGTTTCTTCGTCAGTTGCTGAATGCGTATGTGTCCTTCAGCTAACAGGCGGCGGAATGCCAGGCGAGCCTCGTCCAGTTCAACTTCGAGATGATTAATCTCATCAGTGGCTGTGTTCAGACGTTCTAGTTCTATCTGTAGATAAAGGTCAAGTTTTTACAATGGCAGTAAGTATGGAGAAAACCAGCTGCAAAATCAAGGTTGAAGGAAAATATGCCTGAAATCTCCATAACACAGAGGGGTGTGCGGTGTCTAGACATTCATCAGTCGAGTGAGCCTGATTATATATCATCAGCTGTGCTTTGACAATGTGCTCTTTAGTGGCATCCTGTACTAATGCACCTCTTAACGTTTTACAACGCAATTTCAGTCTTCATGACTACGAATGTGCAAAGATCAGATCTATCTAATTAAACGCTGATGGAGCCTGTGATCAACATGCAACTACTTAGATTATAAAACACGAGTCAGCGACCGTGAATATGGCTTTTGCCATGGTTGCATTCTCGCAAATCGATCAACACTACCCATTGAGAGTCAGGGGAGGCATCAGCATGTAGCCTGGACATAGCAAAGGCGTTCGATCGGATCTCGCAACAGAGTCTTCTATCAATCTGTTTGGGTTTGCAGATGCATAAGAGCCGTTGTTGATGGTAGTTGCTCTGATAATATGGACATTAATGCTCCTATGCTGTTTCTACTGCATATCAATGAAATGTTGTCATCAAAAACATACATTGCTATGCAGATGACAGAACTGGAGTCCCTCATTCTTTTATGGAGAAAAAGCACAAGCAGTATCAAACTTTTAAGTCTGAGAAGAAGCTTTGCTTCACTATGTGTTTTACCAATTGCATGATGGGATGTGTTCTGAGTGATTGTGCAAAATAATGCCTACGACTACCTTCTACCACCGCACCGCTCGCCATCGGCAATTTATCCTTACACCTTAGAACCTAAATGGTCAGATACAAGTGAGTGCAAAAGCTAAGGTTGTGGAAGTAGTTAAATGATGAGGTTTTTTCTAAGGATATTGTGTTTAATAGGGCTATAAGGAAACTTTATTTTTTATATATATATACATATATATATACATATATTTCTAATGTCCCATATGCTCATATCCTTGAAAAATTGCTTCCCTTATTGATTCAGATAAAAATAGGTTCTATTAAGCTGTGTATGTATGCTTTTAAATATTTATGAGAAATATAACACCTTATAAGCTTATAAAATGCTGCATTTTGTTTATATTTATATTCATATTAAACTTCACACCCATCAACAAACACTGGCCACACCTGTCACATCTTAATGCAGGTAATGAAATTTATATTTATAAATATAAAATAAGACAGATCACTTAAGTCAGGAGATTAGAAATTAGAGATTGAATTTACATAATTGATTATAAATAAAAAAACCTCTAAAATTGTAAAACCATTAAGACATCTTTTAAGTTTTAGTCAGGTTTGGTGGTTTGAAGTATGACAATAATTTTAATAATTTTTTTTCCTGTTTATCAATTTCTGACTTTCGTCTTAAAAAAGGATTAGATTTTTTTTTTCCTTGCGCCTCCTTTAAGTTACTCTTGCCAAGGGATTTCCTTTGGCCAATGTTTCTTTGAATAAAATACTCAAAATTTACCCGTAACAAAAGTTAAGATTTACCATCTTTTTGGTCAACACCATAACAAAGTTAAATTTCCACAACCAAGCTAAGGAATAAAAAATATAATTTCACTATTTCTTTTCTTCATAGCCAGTTAACCGTGACGAGATACAATTCAATACACCCACATAGGCTCATTGTCGCAAAGCTCACACTACTGGTGAAAAGGATAACTTTAATATTGATTATCTTTACCTGTACTCGGGGATCTAGAACTTCCGAGCATTCCGCCGCATTATCATTCATTGTTCTTTCAGACAAAATGCATTTTACTAATAGTTACATTCAATAATAATTATTTTTGACGATTATTTATAATTTTTTAACGTAAAACCATTACGACCACCTATATCATTTTTTTGGCATTTCTTTTTTTTCATCACACAGTTAGAGCGTTCCATCTGTCGATTTTTTAACACTAGTAGCAGAATTTTTAGCGGTTCGCGTTTCGTTCACAGATAATAGTATGTTTCATTAGCTCTTGTTAGCAAAATCATAGCAAAACTCTAATGTTGACTCTTAGCGTTTCTTTTGAGCGGTTTTGCTACGAAATGTTGCTACCAAAAACCCATGTCGGGAGGTGGATATTTTGCGCTACTTTTTGACTTTTGACAGCTGTTAAATGTGAAAGTGAATCCTTCGAGAAATATACTTATAACGTTGTTTTTTTTATAGAGAAAAGTTTATTTTTGCATTATGAAAAATCAAAAATAAAATACTTAAATATATACACACACGGAACTGTCAAAAAATGACGCGAAACGCGGGTATCGTTTGGACAATAATAGCGCCGCTGAAATTATCAGATGCGCTCAGATGGAACGGGTGGTTCGTGCTAAAATGAGGTTTTACTATTAAATTTTAACGCGGCTCAGAAGTAACACCCTAAGTGTGGCCGTTTTTTGTTATCTACAATAACTTGTGCTGCCAGCATTAAACAAGATGAAATTAGGAATTATACTAAAAGTCTTGAGGGCTGATTTTTAGATGTATTCAAAAGGTAAAAATCTTGAAACAAGTTGCTTAATAGGAAGCAGGGTTTGGCGGGGTGGAGTCACCCCCATCATTTCGCACCGCCGAAGGTTCTTAGTTTTTTATATATTAAATGTTAAAATAAAAAATAATTGTAAAATGAGTCGCCTTAACAGGGCGCAGGCGGGGGAGGGGAGTCGGCCCCGGCATTTGCCCCCACCGAAGGTGCTTAGTTTTTTTATATTAAATGTTAAAGTATAAATTATAGTTATAATCTTTAAACGAGTCGCCTCATAGCACGTTAAGGTCAAAAAGTTAAATTAGTAATAGCTTGGGATGTAGCAATAAACTTCACTTCCGCCTTACCTGCGCCTTTGTTACAGCGGCTCTCCCTTCACGCATCCGGCTTCATAAAAACACTCTAGGGGTAGGGAAGACAGTCTTTTCTAAATTCAAGTTTTGTTTTTATAATAAATCTAGAGTTCTATCTTTATATCGGTCTCCAAAGGGGTGGCGAAGTCGTCGAAAATAGCCTGAAATATCCAAAGGTCCACATTCACGTAAACTTTTTTTTTTTCAGAACTTTCTACTGCAGTTGGCTGTTGCAGACATTACTGCTTCACCGGACTTTTGGGGCGAGACTGTGAAGGAGTCGCTTTAGTAATATTAAATCAAAAAAATAATTCTCGTTAACTGTCAAAGTGCGACTTTCACCCTCCTATTTCACGGTGTGATTAGTGCGATCGCCTGACGATATATACCTGTTTATTATAATTAAATCTTCAAATAATAAAGTGGACTGTATGCGAATTAAAATAAAAGAAAATAAAATAAAAGGGAATTTGGAAATTAAAGGAGAGTGCACTAACCTTCAGTTAATCCTTCAGGGCGTAGATACACTTTCATATGCGAGCGATCAGCTGTACTGAGATATTTGAGTAGGTAAACACACGCGGCGAGTATCGATCATATGGTTGCTGTCATTGTACTGATGACAATGGCAAATTTCTATGCTTGCGGTCTTCAAGACGGCTCATGCCCTCTGTCGCGATGTAGGTGCACCACAAGGATAGGTCAGGTGGGTACAAGAATCGCAGTCCATTTCTAATCAATTGTACACGTGTACGTAATGTTAATATTAAGTTAGAGATGGCGTTAACATTTCCACCCGGCCTTAAAGTGTCACCTTTAAATAAACTATCATAATTATACATACCATACAATCATAAAATATTAGAATATATAATATGCGTATAAATGAAAAGCGATAAATTAACTTATATTAAATTTAATCAAATAAATAAATGTATTTATAACAATAATTATATAGTAATTTATACCTATTTTTATATTCTACTGAGTTGGAAGCGGACATAAGCGTACAACCGGTCTAAGGTATGTACTCTTAGCAGTCTTTACAGGGACTACGCGGATAACTCCATCTTTAGAAGGGTGAACCTTCTCGACAATCGCCAAAGGCCAAGCTAGAGGAGGCACGTTATCGGTAATAATAACTACCACTGTTCCCGGAACTATGGGGACACTGGGGGTGTTCCACTTCTCTCTAACTTGAAGTCCCTGCAAATACTCGATTCTCCATCGCTCCCAAAACGACTGTACGAGTTTGTCTAGAAGCGAGTGTCTATTGAGCAAACTGAGATTTTCAGACTGTATTAAAGGGGCAGGCAGAGAACACAAAGGCGAGGTATGCAAGAAATGACTTGGTGTTAAGGTAGTCGGCTCGGCAGGGTCCGAGCTAAGAACTGTGAGCGGTCTTGAGTTCAGTAGACATTCTATCTGAACTACAATCGTAATTAGCTCCTCGTACGACAGGAGCTGTTGTCCAATGACCTTAAACAAATGGTTTTTAATAATTTTGACCATACTCTCCCAACAACCGCCAAAATGCGGTGCGTTTGGGCAATTGAATTTCCAATTTATGCGATTTTCCGTTAGTTCCTCTTGAAATCGCGAGCGATATTCTTTATTTAAAAATTTGTATAAATCGCGTAAATAAGCACTACTGCCTTGAAAGTTACTACCGTTATCAGAGAAAAGGCACTCTACGGGACCGCGGCGTGCAAGAAATCTTTTTAGTGCAGCCAAGAAACTCACCGTACTAAGATCTGTAGCTACCTCAATGTGGACAGCGCGAGTAGTAAGGCATGTGAACACACAGAAATAGCCCTTTTGGCTGTGCGTTCCGCGGCGACGAATCGGAGTGTATAAAATAGGGCCGGCATAATCGCAACCCGTATGAGTGAACGGTTTTATAACCTGCCTAGCGCGAGTGTTAGGTAAGTCAGCCATTAGCGGATAAGCGGGACGAGGTGACATCCGGAAGCACCTAACACATCGGTACACTCTTTGCCGTATTATACGGCGAGCAGACAATATCCAAAACTTCTGTCTTAATAAAGACATTAAGTGTTCTGGCCCGGCGTGTAAATACTTTTTATGGTAATAATCGATCAGTATATTAATGATATGGTCATGACGCGGTAATATTATTGGGTGTTTATTATTAAACGATAACTCGGAGTTATTAAGGCGGCCACCGACTCTAATCAGTCCTTCGTGTAAAAAAGGACGCAATTTATTTATTGTAACAGAACATAATTTTTCTGTTTTTAAATTAATGATTTCTTCTGGAAATACTTATTTTGTAAAACAATAAGTAATTTATTTTCAGCGAATTCTAAGTCACTGACAGTGACAGAGGCAGATACACGATTGGGCAAAAGTTTTAGAAATCTGTACATATAAACAATAACCCGCAAAAGCTTAATCCAGGAAGACATGCGTTGAGCGAGGTCATAAATAATAGAATCATTCTCTGGAGTAATAACTGAGTGAGAAAATAGCTTTTGTTCCGGTATATCACCAGTAATTGGAGTGATAGCTTCATCGATTGGCCACTCTGAAGGATCCATAGAGGCCCATGAGGGTCCACGAAGCCACAGAGGGTGTGATAATAATTTCAGAGGGGTTATCCCGCGAGATAAGCTATCAGCTGGGTTTAGCAAACCAGGAACAAAGTGGTAACATTCAGGCGGAATATTTTCAGCTATTTGCACGACTCGATTTGCAACAAATTGTTGCCAACGGTGCGGAGAACTTTTGATCCAGTAAAGCGCGACCTTTGAATCAATGTAAGCGTAAACATTTGGCGAAAAGCGGTTACTATAATTGTTTAAAATTGTGCGTAGTAATATTGACAATAAAACGGCTCCACAGAGCTCTAGTCGAGCAATAGTTAGCGGCGGTGAAGGAGCCACTTTCGATTTAGCACAAACCAGACGCACAGTGTTTTCTCCCGTGGCAGATTTAACATGTATATAAACTACTGCCCCGTAAGCGTTCTCGCTTGCATCTGAGAACCCGAGTAAAGTGACAGTGCTGCCATCTGAAATGCCTAAATGTCGCGGAATTTGAAAGGAATTAAGTACTGAGAGCTCGTCACAAAACGATTTCCACCTTTTTACGATATGTGGAGGAGGTACGTCATCCCAGTCAACCTTTAATTGCCAAAGTTGTTTAATTATTAGTTTGGCGTATAATATAGTGGGGGCGACAAAGCCCATGATATCCCACAATTTAGCTATTGTCGACAATATTGAACGCTTAGTACATTCAATACTATCTTGCGGCGAAAATTTAAAATAAAAATGGTCAGTGTCTGTAGACCAGTGTAAACCTAATATTTTATATTGAGCGGACTTATCAAATTCAACTTCTCTCGGAAGTTTATGTGACACGGGAATGCTCTCTAAAACGGTTGGTGAGTTACTATTCCACTTGACCAAGTCCCATTGAGCTTCTTTGAATAAATCTATCAGCTCCTTGGAAGCGGTGACTCCTTCTTCTTCAGTCTTTACGGAAAATGCAATATCATCCATGTAAAGAGAAGTTGAAGCAATCTCGCTCGCAGAATGGTATTTAGAGCCGTCATCAGCGATTAGCTGTTGAACGGTGCGCAATGCATGAAAGGGACTAGATTTTACGCCGAAACAAACCCTATTTACGGTCCACTGGACCAGTGCGTCATTAGGACTAAAGCGGTACAAAATACGTTGATAGCGACGATCAGAATCCTTTACAATAATCTGCAAAAACTGCTGACGACAGTCAGCGGTCATAGCGACAGCATAAAGTCGAAAATTCAAAATTATTTGAAAAAGGTTGCCTTGAAGATTAGATCCAGTATGTAATACATCGTTCAATGAACGACCCGATGTTGTTTTACAACTAGCATCCAAGACAATGCGTAAGCGAGTAGAATTTTTATCCTCTCGGATGACACCGTGGTGCGGGATAACGTATAGCGGGAGCAAAGTGCTCTCGGAGTCATCTGGAGGCGCGGGGGTTATGTAACCCTTTTCAATGTACTCTTTAATGACATCATCATAAGAAGCTCTTAGTGTAGGAGAAGCTTCAAGCTTGCGTTCGAGACACATAAAGCGTTTGCGAGCGATTTCAAGCGAATCGCCAAGCGAAAAAACGTCATCACAGAATGGCAAACGTACAATATATCGACCACTATCCGGATCGCGTTCAGTAGTCGCACGGTAAAATTCTTCACACTCAACGTCATCAGAGCGTTGAATAATCGCATGTGGAGGCTCCTCAAGCTCCCAAAATCTTTTAATTAATTTTTCAACAGGCTCTTGGACTACACAGCATGTGGCTAGAAAACCTGGGCGGTTCGGCGATAAAGTCGGTACGGACCCCATAATGATATAGCCCAATACCGTTTCTATAGCGGGAGGTGCTGACAGGTTACCTTCTACTATGTTAGGTAACAATAAATGCGGGAAAAGCGATGCACCAATTAAAGCGTCAATTTTACTAGGAGTCGCAAACGTATGATCGGCGAGCGGGAGTTTTTCTAAATGAGGAAGAGCGGAAACATCAATCAAAGCGGTTGGTAAGTTTTCAGTAATTCGTTCAACAACCATGGTTGAAATACTAAATTTTACCTTAGAATTAAAACGAGAACTAAACTCGAAACATACTGAACAATCACTAAAATTTTCTGAGCCACCGAAACCCCTTACTGCAATACGCGGTATTTGTTGTTGCTGTAAACCTAAGCGTTCGCAACATTCCTTCGTAATAAAATTTGCTTGCGACGCTGTGTCAAGCAAAATTCTTAAAGAATGTTCATTATTAAAACGGTCGCGCGCAGTGACAACAGCCGTAGCAAGTAGAACTGTAGCACTGTACGATACATCTACGAGCGGCGTAGCATTCGCAGTCGTAGCGCGTGGCGTAGCACCAGCCGTCGAACATAGTATGACGTCAGAACGCGACCGAGGGACAGGCGCGGAAAGTATAGGTAATGACTCAGCAGATGCTATACAATTACACAGCGGCGGCGGCGGTGCAGCCGAGGTAGTTGTGGAGGTAGTTTGTGCGTGAGTAAAATTGTTCGTTTCTCGGTTGAAATGTAATAACGTGTGATGTTTTAACTTACAAGCGCGGCAACTCGAATTAGAGTTGCATGACGAAGCCCTGTGTCTAATGCTTAAACAGTTGACACAAGCATTACACTCTTTGACAGTTTTGAACCTGTCCTCCGGTGTCATTTTGTTAAATGCGGGACATTTAAACAAGTGTTGATGTACAATATTTGTACATAAACATTTTTGAGCGTTAACAGCGGCGGAGGGAGACTCGATCGCCACGTAAGCCTGATAGTTTGGTGCCGAGGTTGTAGCTATATTGTTTACGCGGCGGTCGTTCGACCTTTTATTGTTGCTACTCATCGAAAAATAACCGGTTGAGGACGTGCGTTGTAATATTTTAGACTGGGTTTGAACAAATTCAATTAAGTCATTGAAAGTAGGAGTTCCTGAGGATTTGTTGTTCATTTCAAATGTACGAACTGTCTCAGGGTCTAGTTTTTTAAGCGCAACGTGTAATATTATTAAATCGGCGAGATCATCAACCTTTAAATTTTTTAAGGCACGGACTGCATTAATAAATCTATCGGAAAACATATCAAAATTGTTAGGGGACGCGTTGGTTAAAGGTTTAAAGTCAAACATTTGATTTAAGTACGTGGAGGCTAGCATGCGTTTATCTTCATATTTATCAACGAGCGTTTGCCAAATCAGCTGGTAATTGTCCGCGCTCGGTGTGACGCCGACGCAGGCAGACTGCGCTTTGCCCGATAATTTTCCCAATAAATAATATAATTTCTCAGCATTTGAGAGCGATGGGTTATCATGTATAGTGGACTTAAAATTAGCATAAAATAATGGCCAAGAGCGAATATCACCAGAAAAACTAACTAGCTCGATAGGCGGTAAAGAAGGTTTACTTTTCTGAGGAATATCAGAATGTTGAGGATTGGTTTCGTTTTGCTTATCAATTACAAATTTTATTTGACAATATAATTCTTCAAATGAAATAAGGCTCTTAAAATTTGGTGTAGCCTTTGGGTAAACCTTTAGCAAACGCGAATTATATTCGTCTAGTACTTGCATATATTCGGAACGAATGGCGGCAATATTACTGCATTTACTAAGAAACGTTTCCTTATTTAAAGTTTTTGACGAATCATAAATATTTTGCAAGTATTCAAAAAGAACACTGCGTTTTGCTTCCAACATCAGTAAGGAAACATCCTCAGTTTCCTCAATATCTTTATTTTGAGGTTTAGACATTGTGCGTATTTAATAGGCAAGTTGACAAAATGAAAATATTAATATTTATTTAAGGTAGCGGTAGGTATGCGTGCGAGTAACTTGATAAAACGGCGCGGTTGCTTCAACGGTCTTCACTTTCAAACGTTTAAAACTAAACGTGGCGTGTCAGCAAAAGGCGTGAGTACTTATAACCGCAATCGAAGCAATTTGTTTTCACCAATTTATTCACATATAAATAATGAAATGTACAATGTATATGAATATTTCGAATGTCGATATAATTACATATAATTAAGGTAATTACATATAAATGTATAGGTATATTTTAGATGTAAAATACGCAACGCAATGTTGCAGCGCGGAATAAAACACTTATTAGATAAATAAAGGCGACCTAATAAGGGCGGGTAAATTATCCGAGATCGTATGGACCAAAATGTTAATTAATAATTAAATCTTCAAATAATAAAGTGGACTGTATGCGAATTAAAAATAAAAGAAAATAAAATAAAAGGGAATTTGGAAATTAAAGGAGAGTGCACTAACCTTCAGTTAATCCTTCAGGGCGTAGATACACTTTCATATGCGAGCGATCAGCTGTACTGAGATATTTGAGTAGGTAAACACACGCGGCGAGTATCGATCATATGGTTGCTGTCATTGTACTGATGACGATGGCAAATTTCTATGCTTGCGGTCTTCAAGACGGCTCATGCCCTCTGTCGCGATGTAGGTGCACCACAAGGATAGGTCAGGTGGGTACAAGAATCGCAGTCCATTTCTAATCAATTGTACACGTGTACGTAATGTTAATATTAAGTTAGAGATGGCGTTAACATTTCCTTATTGAACGATACGGTGCGTTCGCCGTGTGAGTCACTGCGAGTTAAAGAAACGACAAGTTTATCGTCGGGTGATCACACGGCGTTGAAACTGGACGTAGCCTTGGACAAGCACTTTTACCGAGTGGAACTCCTGCGTATGGATTCTCCCACCCTGTGTGGGGGAAAAATGTTGCTCTATGTTTCTAACAGTTAAAATAGTTTAACCTATGAATAATGTGATAGTGCAAGACAAATATTTTATACTATGATATGGTACTAATTGTATTCCAAGACTTTTTTTTTTCTAGGTCCGAATGGCCATTATTCTTTGGGTGATTTTTTAATTGGTAGGTAGGTAGGAAAATTTCAATACTTATATGGCAACAATTTCTTTAATAATTTTTTTTTTAATTGTGCTGTGGTGAAAAATTGAAAATAAAAGTATATACTATTATCTGTGATAAAAGTTACTGAGCTGTACTTTCTATCAAAAATGGTAATGTTTTTAGTTATTTATCATGTCATTACTATATCAGAAGCGTAATTAATACATTTTTTATTTCAGGCGACAGAAGTAGAGGAAACAATCAAAAGAATTCAGGCACATAAAGGTGTAATGGGTGTCGTCATCGTTAATCACGAAGGTTTTGTCAATTTTTTCCTTGGTTACCTAGGTACTTTAAGAACCTGGTAAAAGTATAGCTACTATAATTTCTTGTATATTTCAGGAATACCAATTAAGAGTTCATTGGACAACGCAACCTCAGTTCTTTATTCAGGTTTGATTGGTCAGTTAACAGAAAAGGCAAGAAATGTAGTACGCGAAATGGTGAGTATCCATGGACGCTTGCAACCCCTGGGCTTATACTTACACATTCCTAACTTCCCATAATTTAATTACTACTTTTTCAAGAACCTAAAGAAAGAAAATGGCATATTAATAAAGGAAATTGAGCTTTTGCTCGACAATCTTCTAGCTCATCGTTGGACAGTTTCTAGGGCCAAGTAGGTATTCCGGTGTCTCCATATGGGACATCACATTCTGTTCAATTTTAAGAATAAAACAAATTAAACTCACCTTGAGAAGGGCCAAGTAGGTATTCCGATGACTCCATATGTGACATCACATTCTGTTCAATTTTAAGAAATTAAACTCGCCTCCAGAACTAGCGAAATAGTTTGAAATATTAGTGTTGATTCATTAAGGAACACAGCAATAATTTTTATACCACTAAGTTGACAAACAAGCTTATGGTTCACTTTGATAGTAAGTGGTCACTGCAGCCTATAGACGCTTGCAAAACCTAAGGCTTTACATTTTACAATTACATTGCCAACCCTTCAAAAATCTTATAACTTTTTTCTTGAAGAACTCAATACTGAAGTCCTTAGGGAAAACCTTGGCAGGGGGCTTATTCCATAACCCAAGCACAGAGTTATATAAATAATAATTAATAGTACATATTTTGAGTAATTTATTATAGAGCCAATTACAGAATTGGAAAACAATAAAGATTTGTTTTACATAGATGAGTGCATGTGTAGTAGGTATCTTAATTTTCATAATTTTAAAATAAATACATTACATTTTCTAGAATATATTAGTACCAGTCATGTATATAACTTAATTGAATGAGAACTGTTACAACAAGTGTTTGTGTATGTGTGTGTTTTTAGGGTTGACTATTCTTACAGTTTAAATAATTTCCCTAACCTCTTATAAATAATATGATAGTGCCTTTGAATTAGTAAATAAATGGAAAACAAAAACATTAGTCACTGGTTTATTTTTAATTTTCAGGACTCTACAAATGAGCTGACTTTTTTACGTGTTAGGAGCAAAAGGCATGAGATACTGATTGCTCCAGATCGAGAATTCATACTAATTGTCATACAAAATACTTCAGACTAGTCTTTTTAAGTTAAAATAGTAAATAAGTCACAGTTTGCTAGCCAATGTTTTTTTTATATCTATAAATTCATATCTTCTGAATTTATCACATTTTTGTTGAAATTCATTAAAATAGTGCACTTTGTTAATCAATTATTTATTTGCATAAGTATATAGTTGTGAGAATATTGTGTCGTAATATGAATTTAAGAGTAAATGACACCAAGGAGTGAAGGCAGTTATCAAGAAAACTTAGTCTTTGGTAGTCTTGAATTGTTAGATCATTGAGCTATTACATTTACACTAGAGAAGACACTATAAACAAATGTCATGTCACAGAAGTATTTGTCACATTCCATATGTGAGAAGGCTTGTTCCAGCCAGTGACTGAATGAAGTGTGTGTACATAGTGTTAAATAGCTCAATGTAATAGAAACAACATTTTCACTAGTACTACTAAATGTAGGTCACCCTTTGCATGCAAGACGTTTTTGTAATGTAGAATTTCACCATAGCCTATGGACGCCAAACACTTGAAAATTATAACATTGCAGTAAATGAATCATGCGGTTTGATCTTATATTTCAGATGGAAGTATCATGTCAAGTTGGGTGATTTTTTTATCGTTAAAATGATGAACCTGCTCAAAAAGCATAATTTTAATACAGTGTTTGTAGTTTGGTATAAGTTTGTTTTGCCTTGACTAGTAATGTTAACGTGTTTAGTGGGCCTCATGCTAAAGTACACCATTTTGAACTGTTTGAATTTTTATTATTATCTATCAACCATTTAATTTAATCCATTGGCTAAATTACCCTTGATATTAAACTAATCTGCCAATGGAAACATGAGGTTTTTAAATCATAAATGTTTGGTGGAATACGCCGAGTTGACATGGTATGGTATATAATCCTTTATTTTTAGTTAAAATTTTGTTAAAAATTATTTAAATAAAATTTGACAACACTCGATTTAAGTCTTTTGTTAGCTAATTCTTAAATTAAATCTCACATTTCTATTCTCTTGCCAGTTTCAATAGGGCTCCGTAACTAAATGGCATAAATAAAACCCTCATAGTTTCATGTCCGTACGTCACCCGACTGTTGAATCGAAGGGCGTGGGCTCGATTCCAGCATAAGATTCAACATTTATTATTATTTGTATCTGTTGTCTGGTATCCATAGGACAAGCTTTGCTTACTTTGGGACCAGACGGCGCTGTGTGTAATGTGCAAAAAAGATTTATGTTGCAGTCGACTAAGCTTAAGACATTAGCAGAATGCACGCTTGAGCGCCCGGTAAGGAGATGTTGGCCGCCCGCGTAATGTAGCGTTGTTCAATATAAAACTGCGCTGAGACGAACTCAAATTCAGCATAGGTCCAAATTCTTCCGGTTACAGGTTCCAAATCCGTGTGATCACTCGACGATTAAGGCTGCGCCCTACTTGAGTGTGCACTTTTCTGCTCGTTTTTAAAAGAGATTCCACTGTCCTATTGTAAGTTTCAGACTAGAAAAAAAATCTATGATCTTCTACATTCTTTAACTAGCAAATTACTGTATTTGTTTAAGATATCTGTTAAATCATCGCTTTAAAAAAATAACTGCTAATTGGGCTGAACCTTTTGTTTTTCTATTAATTTATAACTCATTACCAACAGTAACTAGTAGCGAGAATCAATCAATAACTCTGAGCGACTCACCCGGCGAAAGCGGCGTTTCCTCGTGGACCCATTAAGGACAACCTATTCCTCGTGGTACCAGTGGCTTCTACTTTCATATTATATACCCCATTTATATTGCATTTCTATTTTATCTAGGTATTGAATAGTGAATATTTGATCGAAAAATTTATTAAATATGACAATTATCACTGTGTGACAAATTTTTTTTTTTGTGCTCTAACATTTAATGAAACGGCTATTTTTTATCAAAATAAACCTGCTGAACAGAAAAACTTAAATAGATTTTTTGTAACACGTATCATTTTAAAGTTATGATAAATTGATGTACTATAAATAAATAAAGACAGTATCAAAATTGTATATCATATTTTTTATTTAAATTATTAATTTTACACAAAAAAAATGTTATATATATTGACAAGTGACAACGAATCAAAATAGCTGAGGTTTAAGTGGTCAATATAAAAAATGAGCCAAATATTCCAAAAGAAAATGATGAAATATTAACTTAGCCTCTTGTGAAGAGTAGAATCCTCTTTCATTACAAACAAATGATTTAAACACTTGCGGTGGTTACTTTTCTTCATGACTTTCGAAAAAAATGTTATGATTACCCAAATAAACTGTTAGAATTATCTTAAGACCACTAAAACTTTTAATTTATAGTCGTACAGACTTCAGTATTAAAAGAAATCTGCAATTAACAACGTTTGATCTTTTGTTTTTTACGAGGGTACACGTAAATAGTATTGACACTATAACTTAGAAACGTGACGTGTTAGACAACCATATCAATTGACAATGTTTTCAACAATGGAATAAGGAATTCAAATCACGTAATCTTATTTATGTTAGAAAAATCGTGTCACACAGTGATTATTAGTGTTATCTAACAAATAGCATAAAAGTACCTACATGTTTTATTTATGTTTTTTCCGTCCTTCTTTCGCCATCTTAAATAGATGACAGCTGTCAAACTAGAAAGGGCTTTATCTCTGAAACTATTGATTGTAGACTAGTTGTTTTCTTACCAAAGTGATAGATCTCGTAAGGTCTTTATTTTTGATGACAGCTGTCAAACTAAGAATGACTATATCTCTGAAACTATTGATTGTAGACCAGTCGTTTCCTTACCAAAGTAATAGATCTCGTCAAGATCTTTATTTTGGATGACAGCTGTCAAAATTTAAAGGTGTATATAATAGCGGAAAGTCACAAAGTTGTCATATATGAGGACAGAGGAGCAAACCTTTCCTTCCTCCAAAAATATGACATTCATAATGACACAATGACTCGCCCTATTGATAGCTGGGGTCACCCGATACCAACTGTCCAAGAACAGAGCGGCTCACAACGGCTACAAGAAAAAATGGACAAAAGGGATACAACACAAGGGAGCAGCGAAAGAGAAATGAAACGCATAGTCGCCGGACGAATGCAGACAATGCTAAGCACCCTTAGCGCGGCAGCACTCAGCGTACCACTACTCAGAAAACTAGTATTCTTGGGCCATTCTTATTTCTTACATAAATTTTGATCGTTACCGACTATCATAAATCGTGTTGTTCGCAGAAGATACATTACTTTAATTTAAAGTTAAAAGACGCTTTCGCGTTTTTTAAATAATGTTAACAATAATAACACGCTAGAAAAATCTTCCATGACATTACTGACCATGACAGTAGTGCCACGGGAAAGAAACGTAATAAATTTTAAGAAGTTTAAAATCTATGTAAACTTGTTTTAAAAAAGCTAATAGTACAATTAATACTAGTAAACATATATATATATATATAACATAAAATAATTATATCATTGTAAAAAATAAAGTGTTTTCGACATTTCTTCACATTAGAACGCCATTTAGATTTCAAAAACTGTAGACTTTTAAGTACATTGACTTTAAAGGATTTATCGTGTATTAAGAAATAAAGACATAAAATAACTTGATTTGTAAAATACCCGACATAAGAGAGTCGTCTTTATTTTAATACTTACTGTGTTTATTTGAGTACTTTTAACTATCAAAGGCAATAAAAAACCATTTGCCTATGTCTATCTTTTATAAAAAATATAATAGGTATAAGTACTAATTAAAAACCATTTCTAGATTGACAGCCGTCAAAAGATAACATCTTACGGAGATCTATCACTTTGGTAAGGAAACGACTAGTCTACAATCAATAGTTTCAGTGATATAGCCCTTTCTAGTTTGACAGCTGTCATCCGAAATATAGATCTTGACGAGATCTATCACTTTGGTAAGGAAACGACTAGTCTACAATGAATAGTTTCAGAGAGATAGTCATTCTTAGTTTGACAGTTGTCATCTGAAATAAAGATCTTGACGAGATCTATCACTTTGGTAAAGAAACGACTAGTCTAAGATCTATAGTTTCGGAGATCTCATTCTTAGATTGACAGCTGTCATCTAAAATAAAGATCTTGACGAGATCTTTCACTTTGGTAAAGAAATGATTAGTCTAAAATCAATGGTTTCGGCGATAGCCCTTTTTAGTTTGACAGCTGTCATCTGAAATAAAGAAGAGATCTATCCCTTTGTTAAAGAAACGACTAGTCTAAGATCAATAGTTTCGGAGATAGCCTTTTTAGTTTGACAGCTGTCATCTGAAATAAAGATCTTGACATCTATCACTTTGGTAAAGAAACGACTAGTCTATAAGATCAATATTTTATCGTCAGATTTAAACATTTGAAGTCACCTGAAATGCATTAGCACATCACTGATATACTAAAAAAAAGATGCAATGTACTAAAGGTTATACAGGGGGTATATAATTTGAAAATCTAAGACACTGATACCACGAGGAATAGATTGTCCTCTCGCGTCTCATTGTGGTGTATCTTATACCTATTCTGCAAGCCATCGTCTTTTAAAGTTAAAAAGTTGTGCCATCCAAAACCGAGTCTTCTAAAATTCTAATAAAAACGATTAGGTATATTTAAATATCCGCCATGTTTCCCATTCTATGGAACCCTAACTTAATACGTATACGCTTGGCGGTTTTTTTTTTAAATTACGCTTAGGACGAATGCCAGTACGTGTAGGTAGGTACAGCGCGTTTACTGGCGTTAGTTTTTCGCGATGCTTCGTTTTCTCACAAGGAGACTTCACTTGCACGTTGAAGTATCTATGTTCTGAATTGAGGAACTGTGTGGCATCTAGATCGCGGCGACTATCCTTTCTTGACTAAGTCTAATATTCATCTTCATGCTGTAATCGCCTGTAACGAATAACATTCTAATCTAGACGTACGAGGCATTCCTAGGCCTTAGGCGTCTCCAGTAGGGTTTTTGGGAGTTTTCCCCAAAAACACGAGAATTCTTTAGCTGTGGTTTAATACGAAATTTCTTTACTTCTGTCCCGTAGGGGAGTGGAAAAGCACATTAGGTTTTTGTTGCTGCAATAGTAGATCCTGCTTCAGATCAATCTTTTCGTCTTAAATAAGTGAGGTAAAGGCGCGTTTAGATTTTGGTCAAGAGAGGGGAATCCCAGTATGATTGAATAATATGAGTTTTTCGCAGTTAAAAGTTACATGGTACGTCCATGTTGACAAATATCAACTACTAGCTTTTGCCCGCGGTTCCATCCGCCCTAAATCGGTTATCGGTGTGGGATTTCAACAGCAACTCCTCAATTATAGAAAAAAACACTCACACTTGACGTTTTCAAGTAGCCTATGTCCTTCCCCGGAACTTAAAATACCTCCATGCCAAATTTTATCTTAATCGGTACAGTGGTTTAAGCGTTTGAAGAGGTAACAGAGACTTTAGTTACCTTCGCATTTATAATATTTAGTACATGAAAAACAGAGCTTAGCTCATTTTTTTTAACAAAGCCATCTATTGTTAAGTAGCTTTAGTGTTGCTGTGTCGGTAAAAATAATAGTATTACTACTGGCCAATAGAAGAATTGGATGTGTTAAAATAAAACAAAGGCAGAACACTTAAAAAGTTTAATTGAAAAAGACATCTTAAAAATATAAAAATGCAGTACTTATCACACACAACCAAAGATCAGAGGTGCAGTTATAAAAAAGCATTACCCTTTAATTACCATTTGTTCGCACTTGGCTGGATTCTCATTTCGCCGGAATACAGTTGAGAAAAACATTTTTTTTTTGCTGAACTTGTATTTATATATACCCAATAATAATAATTTCCTACAATAGGAAAATAACTTTCGAGCAGTTATTTTTCTCTTACGACCAATACGCATAATTTGCAATGTCGGCTATTTAAAAAAAGCCAAGAATGAACAAATGTTTATGAAGAGTATCAATGTAGTGGAATTCAGACATTTCAGTCAGCAAGGGTTAGTCAAAGGTCAGACACCCGACGGAGTAAACTTTCCTAAAGTGCAGACTGCATACCGAAAGCCGAAGCTTGGGATCATGCTCGATAGGCCGACGACTTGAATGCGAAAGGCAAATAAGAAAAAACTTTATGTGTACCATTGGGCCATAGCAAGCTGATATGAGGATGATGATTAAGGAAGCTCATGGCCCAGTCATATTCGTTTATCAGAAACAGTGAGCTAAGTTAAGCAACGTCGGGCATGGTTAGTACCAGTAGTGGCTCATGTCCGAGTTCTTCCGTGTTTTAGAGGGCACGTTAACGTCTTGGCTGTGTTGCCATATGATAGTATTTGTCAGAGGCCATATAGGCGGTTTAAAATCTACAGTCGAGAATCCACTAGCTAGACAAACTTTTGCGAATTTGCACTGGGCCATCGCACAGGACTGATCCCCTGCTGTGGGGCATACAATGGCTTATGCAGGCAGCAACAAAAAAAAATTGTTGCACTCCGGTAGTGCCGGCAGAAGTGAAAACCTTTACAGACGATTCGCGCTTAACATTCAAATATGTTACAAGACAACTCATACGTCATATTTAATTGTACGGAAACAATGTCCTTAATGCCACCTATGCTACATAAAAACAAAAAAAAAATTACATGTTTGACTTTGTTTTTAGTACCTTACTTACTTACTTATTTTTTATTACCTATTGTATAGGTACATATTGTATACTCTTTAGCAATTAGCTAATCAATGTATTGTATTACTACTTTAAATGGAACTTCTTGCCAGCTCTTTTTGGCAGAAATTAATATTGTTTACATTGTATTGACGATAAAAGTGTTCTTAGAAACCTACTTGAATACAGTTTGATTTGAGTTTGAGAACACACAATTCGCGCTTAACACTCAAATATGTTACAAGACATGTCTTTGAAATTGTCAAGAAATAATGTTTCTTTATTTACTTTTTTGACGTAGTATATTTGTCATCTCAATCTGTCATAGAATTAAAATCCTATATCCAACCTCCCTGTATTACTCATAATCGCTATATTCTAAAAATAAAATAATAATAGGTGTGGCATTATAGTTTCCGTCTTGCGAATTTTTATGGCGTGGCATTATAGTTTCCGTCTGATGATCAGTCTGACGAGAGTTTATCATTTTTTACCCATCACAAAAACTAACCTAATGTAAAGAAATCTGCCGCGAGTTCCGTCTTACGAATTTTATATAATTATTTTCAATCAGGACACGTGACCTGACGCGAGTTTAACATTTTTTACCCATCACAAAAAAAGTGCACAACGCCGCTAAATAAGTTTTCACTTCAAAAAAATCGATGATCTGTAAGGTATAGTTTTTTAAGCCTTTTGGAACGACACTTAAAAATAACTTGTAGCCTCCACTCTAAAACAATTGAAAAATTAAGTGATTTTATCTTCATTCTTATTTCTAAAATACGGTAGAAACAAACGTAAGTGAATTTGCTAATTTCTAAATTTTAAATTTTAATTTTATACTGTCGAAAAACCGAGAAAACGGTTTTCAAAGTGCGGTCATGAGCTTCCGCCTATCGTACGTGGAACTGTGTCTCTCTGAATGCTTCTATAGTGTAATATGTCCTTCTACACTTTATTTTTGAATAATCAAAATAAAAGGCGTTAGATAAAACTGTACTTAATATCGTTTATCAAAAGGGCACTCGTGTACATCGGCGATTCGAATTGACGGTATCACAAACACGTTGCCATCACCACCACCGCATGGCACTCATATACTTTTAACACACTAAAAGCAGAACTTACCTTGTTGTCGCTGAATCCCACATTGTGTGTCCTTGCTCATTTATGCCACGTATGTAATATTTGTTTAAGTATTTGAAACAGCTTGTATGTTTTCGTAATGTCATATTTGGAGTTACAATTTATCATTATTAGCATCTGTTCCATACATTTCTGTCAAAATAGTGGTTATTTAATTAATACAGTTGCGTCTTGCAATATTATAGGCACTGTTTACTTTTAATATAACTTAATTCTTGTTTTGTTATTGTTTATGGATAGAGAAGAACTCTATGCATACTTAAGTTAAGAGGCGTTCATTTAACACATACTATTGAATTAAGGATTTACTATACTAACGACTTCAGCTTTAGACAAGCTACAAATTTTGTTGAAAAATTTCTTGTTGGAATTGTTTTCTGAGGTCGTGTGTCTGCTTAATTTTATTGAGATATTTTTATTTCCTCCTTAAATGCACCAGTACCTATGTATACTTTTTTGGCTTACTTTTAAAAGGACTATTACATTATATATGTTTCTCTTTATTACATTACCTTTTTCTCTTTGTTTGCTTCCAATTATGAGGTACTTACCTAAAATAAACTCATAATTTGTGATGACCAAAAATACGTTTTTACAACTTTATTGTTTCAGTCTTTTACAATTTTTGACCACCATTGTCAATGTAAGTAAAATTGTTTAGGCAAAAAATTCAAATATTTTACAATGGAGTTGAGTATGCACTAACATATTATACAATTGTAAACATTTAAAACCTATTTTTTTAAATGATGTTTTAATTTCTTGACTGCAATAATAGCTATACTTACTGAATTTTCAAAAAAAGGTTTCTAGTTTATTTTCACTTTTCATCTCAGTACGGGTAGTTCTACTCAAAAGGCTTTTTTTGTGGTTATCCTTTATTTGTAAATGGCCTTGTTCGCGCTTAATTTGGATATCGGCGTGTGATTCCTACGGTCACCGAGGTTTCCACGTTATCCATAAGAGCCGTGGTAGGGGTTTTTTTTATAATACCACCAAAATGGGAAACAAGCTAAGTGCCCGCCTGATGCTTAGCGATCATCATATGCTATATACACTCCATCCCAACGATCGACCTCGGCACGGTCGTAAAACTATAGTTAGGCGGCCTCGGCACATACTAACGGCTCCAGATGACGATCTCGGTATCCGGATAGCGAGATTAGTCTCAACGACCTCCCCCAATAGGGCCTCCCTCCAAACACGACGCCGACGTCCCCGGGTTCGTCGGCGCCCGAACGGATTCACGAGGTATCAAAGAGTGCCGGGGCGCTTCTCGCCCCCACTCAATCGCAACCGCACCCGCGTAACGGGGAACTCCCCTCCTGGCGGTGACTCACCTTCGGGTTCGAGACTAACGCCGGTTGAAGGGACGCCCCCGAGAGCGACAACCCAAGCCGAGGCTCCCCCCGCGGGGAGCTCTTGAGCGTTGGGCGCTATACGGGCTGAGGCTCCTTCAGAGACTTGCCCAAAGTCCGGTGGAGCAGTAATGGCTGCACTACTGCTACACTGCAATGTCAATCAGAAAAAAAAACACTAGCAAATCAGGGGTATTTCACGTGTCACTGACCCTTAAAAGATGTACTCTACTATTGATTTTTAAAAGTAGGGACAACCTAAGCGATCGTGATAATTTTGGTTCCTAAATGATTTTCTGCCGATGGCGATAGGTGCAATATTAGAAAGTAGCAGTCGGCTTCATTTCAAACAGAGCCTCAAAACACAACCCATTATAAAAGCGCCAGAACACACAGAGAGACAGTCTCTCCTCAGAAAGGTTCAGGACAATTCTCTCAGCTCGTGGTTGAATTTAGTTTAAAAGGGAAAGCTGATATCCAGATGCACCCTGCCCACAGATGGCAACAGTACTCCATGTCGGGTCGGATTTACGATTTATGCTCCGAGGTATAGTACTACTTGGCTCTATTGACAACATCATATTTCTTTAACGCCAACGTGACCTTCGTGAGTGTTACAAATAATCTTTGAACTGAACACCGCTCGAGACACCAAGAATCCCAATGTTTTCGGAGATTGTAAGTAGGGTTTTCTGGGCGTTTAAAGCGCAGACCTGTGTCTTGATTGGGTTGAATCGGACCATGTTTTTCAGTCTCAAGTCAGAGATTGGATATAGTCGTCTTGATTTTCGATATAAGTTCTCCGCGATTTTCTTCTACAGCTAAGGGTGTTCGCACGTCCACGTAATGAAGCGTCTCCGGTACTGTTATCAGTATAGCAATTTGTGTCATCGATAAACATCATATCATTGAATTTCAATAGACACCAGCAGTTGCTGGACACCAATTCAACTACGGCTCGTATGCGTCTGCCGGACAAAGAACTAGATAAACTTTTGGAGAGTCCTTAAGACGGGAACTTTGATAGAGGACGTCAGTGCCTCCGCCTCACAATGACTGCTAACCAGCAGTGTGTGAGATACACTGGAAGGTTACCGGACGAGCAACCATCCAAAATGATTCCACGATAAAGGCAATCGTAGCAAAAATGCAAATCTAGCACCCAGCAAAGGAACTTCGAGACGTTACAACTCTGCTGAAGTTTTTATGTTTTTTAAAAGAATTCTTGCGTGCCCTTGTTTTGGACCTAAGATAACTGGTTGCGGAAATGAGGAAGGCTGATTGTGCGCGTGCCTTATGGTTTTAAAAAATTTAGAACGAACGACTTGCGAGTATTGGGTACTGGCCCGCAGAAGCCGACACTCCACGTCTCTCAGCCTACTGGAGTGTCGTTCTTTCCGTACAACTTATTATTTTCCCTACAACAGAAGCAATTTCCCTATATTAACCGACGAAAAAAAAAGGAAGTTGTCAATTCGATTTGTATATATATATATATACAACTACTTTGTTTGTCGTGTTTGTTTGTTGAAGCTGAACTAGTTTTATTTTAATTTCGGACTGACTAGGCGAATCCCTAGATAGGATATACCTCTAAGTAATGGGGCCAGCCATTTTGATAAAAAAAAAGTCGCTAGCTCGTCTTTCGCTTGTAAACACATGTCATGAGCCGCGAGTCTACGACTGCGACCGTTATTGTCGCTCGTCCGTGAGCGCTCTACCTTGTTTTTGGACTTTTTCATTTATCTTAGGATGAACTTTGGGCCTAGTTATAAGAGAATATTATTCTCTTATTCGAGTAGCATTTCTTGCTTCTTAAAACTTTTGACAAAAATCAAACTAATGACAAAAACTAAAAATGGCCTTCAGAAAATAATTCAATAAAAAAATAAAAAAGATAATAGGCGAAATACGCCGACTCAACATTATTTAGGTACTACCAATCGTTTGGGAGCTTAGTAAATTTATTTTATTCTTCACTTTTTTTCGTTCGTTTTTGCAACACGATTTTAAAAACTTTTCGTATCCTTAACAAATTACCCTGTCTCTCGATTTCCCGATCGCTAGATACCCGGCAGGATAAAAGTAGCCTATTTACTTCTCGGTTACTTTTTAAATGATGATTGACTGACTGATCGAATAATCTCTGTGCCACATTTCAGCTCAATTGGATGATTGTTCCGATAGTTAGAATAATAAAACTAACTTTTACATTTAATAAAAAAAATTAATTAATAAATTCCTGAAATGCCTGAAACGTCTGAAATAAGTTTTCGGGCTAAGCCATAAATCTATTTATAGTGTGCGTTAAAAAGAAATTTATAAGTTATAATTTTAATGCATTTGTCTTCAAATGTTATATTAAAATATTCTACATTAAATTTTGTTTCTTGGCTTTTACATCAAAACACGTTTAAACAATTGTAAATAACAGTATTTAGCGCGTTTCTGTTCTACTGGAGTGACAAATCTAAAATGCTTTTATTACAATCACTTCCGTCCGTCTTATCTAGTTCCATTCGATCGTTACAATAGAGTTGACACAATCCTTTGTCTCCAGTAGTACCGCTATGTAGTACAAATACAGAAGGGTCACTACATACTTAGTTCGCTAAACTGGGGACAGGATGAGGCCACGTAGTAAGTAGTAATGCATACCTACGACCTTGCTTCCGGTTGGCAGCACCAACGTGCGACTTTTAAGCGATAGCGCAAAGGCTGTGCATGGCCATCATCGTCAGCTGCAACCCTAGCGACTCGAGCGCGCCAGCTGCGTGCAATTATCGCGCATATTGCGCGTGATAATCAAATGCGCATATTGGCTGGCATTGAATGACTTTTATAATTTTAGGTACATTTCTACGGATAATTATGCTTTTTGTACACTGCCGGGACAGAGACTTTTTCTGTCCATAAGTACTATTACTTTTTTGTTGTAGGGTTTAGTCAGAACAGGCGAACGGAGGAAGCGAGTTTTAATAAAACCTACAAGGGGAAGTCAGTCTTTCTATTTTGTGATTGTTATTTAACTTATCAGGACCCTGGTAAGTATAATGTCACATCCCCTTTATTCCCCGAAGAGGTAACCCTCTTTTCACAAGTATAGTATAAGATTTAATTTTTTTTTTTAATTTCGGGTTCCATTACTAATTTAAAAAAGAATAAAGTATAGTATTCAAGTTTAGCTGCAGTTTCCAAGAGAACGTAAAAATATCGAATATTGATAAAAGTTTTCATAAAAACTCTTCATCACTTCCTTTTTACTTTAATAGGGTTTTGTGTAAAACCATTTAACTTTTTAGAGCACTTATATATCGATTAAAGTATACGTTATCATGTTTTGGTCTCTGTCACGACTTCCAATATACTCTGTGTGTTAGTTCCAGAAAAATCGAAAAAACAGATTTCTTGCATATAGACTCTGTAAAGGCCAACGATTTTTTTTTCAAGAGTTATATATTTTATTGTTTTGAATGCCGAGAGATTTCAGATCATAAATACCAACCTAAGTAGGATTGAAGTTACTTGGTGGTAAAAAGAAATACTAGCCCAAAAAAACTTATTTTTCGTCCATCTTAAGTAGAACTACCCGTACATAAGAGCTATGAAATTTAATAGGTGAAACACTTTTTTTCCTAAAATACATACTTTAATGTTTGAATTATGTAAAGAATATACAGTTTAAATAAATAAATTGGGATAAATTTGGCGATTTTCGGGTTTAAAATACCAACTGAGTTGAGTTTAAAATAAAAACTTATTTTGATAATTTTAAGTTTATTTATTTCATAGTCACACAAGACATACATTTATTTTTAAAAAATCAATTTTTACTCAACATGTTTCAACGTCCTATATATGAGAATGTGAGGTATAATTTTTATTTAATTTTAGCAATTTTTACCTGCACCATTCTCTAAGATTTGCTAATAAGTTTAGTTTTTTAGGTTAGATTAAAACATGTTGAATTATTATAAAATTATTTTAAAACGTCTAAGTTTATTAATGTCTTACATAATAGTTGAAGTTTTAGTAAAATTTTTTTTGTTCGAACTACATAAAATAGTTTTCCTTTGACTACAGAAAGCGTCTAACAAAAAAAAAGAAAAAAAAAAACAAATCACAAGGTTTTTTGAACTAATTCTCGTCAATTATTAAAGTAAAAGTTAAAGGCTTTTAACATTATTTTTTTTTTTAAGTTTATAAGGATGTAGAGCAATTGTACATTTTCTTAACAATATTGTAGAATTTTATTAAATTACATGATATTTTTACGGTGGTTTATCAATTAGTTTGAAAGCTGCAACATTTTTTTGTATATCATCCATTTTGAATACATATTTTCAAAAAAAAGAACATGTTCTTCTACGATGTAGGTATTAATTTTGCATACATTTTTGTAATACATTGTTGTTGATGTTACATTTTGGTCCATGAAATTATAAAGATTATGTTAGTTTTAAATGGAAACTAAATTATTATGTACTAATTTGCAGGGTACGGCTTTTGGGTAATCTTCCGGTTCATTTTTATTTTTATTTGGACTCCAAGTTTGCTTGTTGTTGAATTGTGTTCATCTCGTTACAGACCACGTACTTAGAGCTTTATTACTTACCCAGGACCATTACCTACTGCATGCGCTTCTTCATACCACCACCACCACCAGGCCTGTAAGTTGGTAAGTCATACATTTTTACATTTTAAGGTTATGAACGATGAACAGTGAAAGAAAAAGCCTACCACATAGTTCATTACTTAAAAAACCACAGATGCTAATAAAAAAAAAAAATATTATTTGAAAAAAATCATTATATTTGCCGATTGAGTTGTGTATATGTAGTGACTAGAGATAAAGCTTACCTATGATAAGTAATTGCATGTGATGCTTACGTAAACTTGGGCCGCGCGCCATAGGGCTGCGGGCGGGCCTGCGTGTATGTGCGGGCTGTGGGCCCGGGCCGGCGCGTGCCCACGTCACGGGCCGACGCTTTGTATTCACGGGCCGGCTCCTCCTTAAAGTAATTATCATCCTCGTAGTACCGATCTTGATTGCGTTCGTAGTAGAAATCGGGCTCGGGGGCACGCGGCGGGCCGCGAACCTGTGTTAAAGGAAAAAAATAGATTCTCTTTATATTTTCCACAAAGGTTATAAAATAGTTATCAATTAAAAAAAAAAATTGATAGAAGTTAAGTAACGTTTTGTTTATAATTTTTTTTTTGGACAACTCACACAGCATACTCTGGTCCCACAGCATCCCCTAAATGATATGAATAACAATTATATGAATACCAGACAACGGATATAAATAACATATATTCTTTTTTTGGTAAATACTAACAGTAAAACTATCAGAATCAAGTAAAACACACATATAAATGTTAGGTCTGTGTGGGAATTGAAACCCACGCCTCCACTTTAGCAGGTCATTACCCACTGAGCCACAGAGGCTGTTTAGTGTTCATAGTTGACCAAAGCCTACTTCTTATATTATGTACAAAGTTTGGTGATTTCGCAATAATTCAAACACGCTTGTACACAAACTCTCAACTACCTCAATACCTTCTCACTGCATTCACTCGCTCAGTCCCTGGGGTCCAACGTACATGCTGTGTCAGCCATGTGTAGGCAGTTATATTCATGGATAAGTAACTCTGCCCAAGTTACCATACTATTTTTCTAATACTAAAACCCATGTCTATGATTTGCCAGAAAGTAAATGAGTTATAAAGAGCTGTACAGTGGAACTTTTCTTCTGAAAACCTTTTGTATGTTTCTTCTTTTATTTACAATTGGAAAACATGAAACTTACCTGTTCCTGTGCATAAGGATCATCATAGCTGTAGGAGGACTCCATGGCTGAGCGAGCCCTGTCAAGGATGCTGATGACCTTCGACTTCCCTGGCATAGGTCGAGCCATAGGCGGAGGCGGGTGCTGGGCCGGAGGCATGCGCGGGGGCATACGACCAGGCGGGCCGAGCGGCCTCCCACCTGTACCAACATTAAGGGGCTCTTGGTAGGATATTGTATGTCTTGTCACAGATGCCATGTAATTTGGTTCAGGGTTTGCTAGGAGTGTGCGCCTCTTCATACCCGTATCTGGAGGACAACCCGTCTTTAAGAATGAAATATAAAGACTGGTGTACAGAGTGAATTGCCTTGATATCAAATCAGTCTTTGATTGTAGTGAAGAGGCACATACCTTTTACAACCTAATTTTTGTGCTGAACAAAATACTAGTAGTTTGAAGCAGGGTTTAAAAACTATGTTGATGGATATAAATTAAAACATTAAAATTTGATTAAAGATTTCTAAATTTTGAATCTTCAGACAATCCCCACGCTATTAATGATATTTAACTCATTAATTTTATTATTCTGTATGTAATTGATTAACTTACAATTTTTGTTTACTTTTTATCACTGATTTATGGTTAAAGATTATATTTATTGTTAAGCTATGATCAATTACTAAACCACTTGTATCCTTAATAAATGTTAATAGATAATACCAGTTATCTGATAAGTTATGATGATAATTATTAAACGGCATGTCATATATTTTTATAGTTGGGTCAAAATTCTGTTTAAGGCCTATAAAAACCTCCCTCCTACATTTTAATGCATATTTTTTTTATTATTCGGACAATCTCCAAAAAACATATTATTTTGCCAATTCATAATGACATATGCATACCCAATGATTTGACTTTATCAAAATATTAAGTGGACATTATTTTTGAGGGATTATGGGGACTGGTAACGCAGTGGTAATTTAAGTAACAAATGAGACTTTTTTTATTAAAAGTAAAAAACCTAGTATGATGGGGAAATTCATGATAAACATTGAGGCACGGTTGAGAACTAACGTATAACTACTAGGAAAATATTTCAAGACATCTACAATTTTGTAAGTGTTTATAATTTTTTTCTATTTTAGGCACTAAAAAGTATTTTTACCCAATTGAGAACCCTGATTTAAAATCGTCGTCGTTTAGTGTCACACTTACATGTAACGATGCAATTATATTAACTTTGATTCCATAATATACAAACATGTAATAATTTTGCCATCAGTAGGTTTGTAAGAAAATTATACAATAGCGACATACACAATGGCACTATCCTTTTATTAAAATTTACTGCACTGCGCATGCAATTGAAAAAATACTAAATTTAATTAGACTAACCTCTATCCATCATAGGCCCCATCATTTCACCAGGGTCTGGAATAAGATACTTCTTGACTTCAGCTAGGGCATATGCAATCCTCGCATGCGCTTCGGCTGGTGGAGCCATAGCTGATATCTCCACATGAAGCTCATCAGTCAAATGGGAATATTTAGCATCTAATGAATTCCTTAGTTCTTCTTCTTTTTGCCTAAAATTAATCATAACAATTGTACAGCTATTTTAGGCGAAATATTCGCAATAGAGAACATATTTATTTAGAATTTGGCACTGTCAGAGTGTCACTCAGAAAGTAAAGAAAAATTAAATTAAATTAAAAATAAAATATAAAAAGTTTTTCTGTGCTGTGAGATAATCCATAATGAGAAAATCCACCAAAGAAACAAACTTACTGATATAGCTCAAAAAAAGTTGGCAAGGTGAAGTGGCAAATAGGTAGGGTTCGCTGTTGGGGAAGGAAGGTACTGGAGTGGCGACACAAACTGGGAGAAGAAGCACAGGACAGTCCCATACCAGATGAACAGACCATCTGAGTACTGAGCTGCAGGAGGCCAGCGGAAGCAAGCCGCTCAGGACTGGCCATAGTGAAAACACATTGAGAGAAAAATTGTGCTACTCACTTATCTCTCATGGAACCTCTGCCCAGTACTGCCATCTTACACATTGTTTCTTCTTGTAGTTGTTTCATAGTGTTGCCTTTTGGTCCCAAAAGTTTACCAACAAAATTGAACTGTGGATATAAATAAAGTATAAATAGACACACACTGAACAGTTATAAAGCATGAAATTAAATGACTACACTTACATATTTAAAAAACTTGTGTATTTCATGCAGATTTGTTATCACATACTAAATATGCATAACATTTTTTGAGGTTGAGTGTACTTTGAATGATTATTGAGTCTTTATGTCAGTCAACCACATTGGTTATGGCTAAGGGAGGTCACTCATGGTGACTTTATAGCAATGCAGTCAATGGGTTTTAACATGGTTTGCTGAACTGTTTTACTTGGAAGATGATTAATAGCAATGCAGTAGCCCATAAAAAAATCGTGTTGACTACAAAATATCATCATGAGCGACCGCACTTAGACATTCACATCTTTCTTAACAAAATCTGATATCCATCAATTGTTTTCTTGAAGTATGATTATTGGTTGTTGAAAATTTATTAATTCTCAGCAATTCAGCAAGGTAAAGTCAATACCCAATAATGTTATTAGTCATGTGCCCTAGTTACCATATACTTCAGCGGGCTCACCTTTGGATGTTCCTTGAGCGGCACCAAGACCTTAACTGTAACTTTGACAGGTTTTTCATAAAATACATCAACATACTTGCTGTCCTTTGGTGGTATTCTACCTGAAGCTTGTAATCGTGCCACTTCTGCAACATAACATTATAGTATTAAGTTGAAAATTGATAGATGAGGAATTTTATTAGGAATATTAAAGAAAGGTAGGAATAAAGGCAAAGAGTTTGTCATCTGAAGAAACTTCATTGAAACCAAATTTGCATAAAGAATCATCCCTTTTCCTTAGTTTATGCTAGTTAGTTCCAGATGATAGTTTTACAAGAATGGCTTGAATAAATTTATCCATTTATTTATAAATAAAATGTAGTATACTATCCCACGAATTAAGGATGGGGGGGGCTGCGGAAACTTGTATTTTTTGATATATTCCAATTTGAAAATTTTGTGAATATGTGGTGAAATTTTCTACAGCAACTAATGCAGTTGGTCACCCATATAAAAAACTATTTATAAAGGCAACCTAACATATCCTCCTTGCACCTATCTTAGTTTTCTGCTCAAAATTATCTTCAGTCACTATACATAATTGTTTACATGGTTCAAACACAGTTGTAAAAATATACTATATTCCCAGCGTGTTTAAGGGTTGAAAGTGAGGGGGAGGGGGGAGGGGAGGTACCCCTGAAAAGGAGGGGGCCCGGAACCCCCCCTTTTTTAATATAAATACCTGTGTCTTTGATATGAAAGGGCAGAGGGGCTGCACTCCAGCGCCTCCGGGCTCTAAAAAAACTCCAACCCAAGACTTCGCTAACCTGCCTTAACATTCTAACCTAACTAAACTGTCATTGGGGTGCCCTAACAAGATTTCTGGGTCGCAATAAAAAATAATTCCATGAACATTAAGGCAAGAGCTTGCTTCGCTACGCTTCTGCCTTAACCTTCTAACCTAACTCGACTGTTGTTGGGGTGCCATTACATTACAAGATTTCTCGGTAGAAATAAAAAAAAAAACCAAAGACTAGCCCAAACATTTAATAAAGTAACTTACCTCAATTCATCCACATATAGATTGGTTCGTCTCCCAGATGAAAAATTTAACTCTAGGAAAATACCTATATAATTTCCAAATAATATAGGTAGGTAGGTAGGAAAATACCTATATAAAAAATCCACCATTTTTCACTACTTTTGAATTTGTGCTCAAAATTGTCTTCGTGATTAAACTCTTAACTATGTGTGGTGTACAAAAGATGACTAAATGACAAATAAAAAACAAACTTTTTTTTCATTGGGTCTATCCCAACTCAGGTAACACTGAGAGCAGGTTAGCAAACACATTTTCCCATAGTACAGAAAGAGACAGCATGAAACTAACCCAGTTAAGCAATTAATTTCGAAAAATTCATAACTAAAAACTATTTATTTCCTCAAGCTGAAACTTTCCAGTTGAACTACCAATAAATAGACCTTTCTACAAAAAAAACATGAGCCGTGGGGTAGTATACTAAATTTAAGCCAAACCTTGCTCTGAACTCCAGTTATATGTAGTGAGCTAGTTTATTATAGTTTTCTATTGACCATGGTTATGACATCATTTGGTCTACTGTACTCAATTAGGGTGTGCCTTCTGAGCTACATAGAAATTTAATTTAATAGTAAAAACCTCATTTTAGCACCAATTACTCATTCTGTCTAAGCACATCTGATAATTTCAGCGGCGCTATTATTGTCTAAACGAAATGTGTTTAATATATAAATAGTGCATAATGCAGAAATAAACTTTTCTTGTTAATGTAATAACTATTTTGCTCAAAGGATTCACTGACAGCTGTTAATAAGTAGCGCAAAATCCACCTCCTGATATGGGTTTTGGTAGCAAAACCGCTCAGATGAAACGCTAAAACTTAACATTTTTGCTACCAAAAGCATGAAACGCAAACCGCTAACAATTACTGCAAAAAAGTAGTCAGATGGAACACCCTAAATATTGTCATTTTATTATTGAAACAAGTGGACTACTCTTCCTATCATAATCCACGGTAATTCTTTACTTTCCAAGAACGTGAGATTTTACGTAACGATAATACACAGATAAAATTCAAAAACTCTCGGAGGACACTAGATTTTCACGAAAAAAAACTAAATTGATTTCATACAAAACCCACCATTACACACCAACATTTAAAAATACAAAACTTTTTTTTCACGAAACGAGCGCCAGAACCAATTTCTACTTATTTAATATAGTCACGGTGACCTACTTTGGAACATGAAAACTTGCGTGCAAAGCCAAGCTGAGCACATGAAAATTAGCGCGCGAAGCCGAGCGAAGCGTGCCGTGGTAGCGGCCGGCGAGCGCCAGAACCAATTTCTACTTATTTAGTATAGTCACAGCGACCCACTTTGGAATATGAAAACTTGCACGCGAGGCCAAGCAGACCACATGAAAATTAGCACGCGAAGCCAAGCTGAGTGTGCCGCGGTAGTGGCGGGCGAGTGCCAGAACCAATTTCTACTTATTTGCAAGTTTATTTATTTCAACCAACTTGTACTTATTACACAAGAACTTGTGCGCAAAATCAAGCAGAGCACATGAAAGTTCTCTCTGCTTCTTGGCTTCGTGCGCTAATTTTCATGTGCTCCGCTTGGCTTCACGCGCAAGTTTTTGACGTGACAACGTCTTATAAATTGGTTTGCCGGGTGACACTTCAAGAAACTGCGTTACGCTCCGCTCACGTAATGCGCTCACAATGAGAGCGAGTGAGAGGCACGCGGCATGGTTAGCCCGCCTAAGAGCGAGAGAGACAGACATAAAAAGTGAAAGGCACAAGTTGTCACGTTACAATGTTAATAATATTACGATTAATAGCAATGGTTTTTTATGTACCAAAATGAGTCGCTGTGACTATACTAAATAAGTAGTTCTTAAAATTTTACTTAGATTGTTTTTATCAATTATTACTTTACAGAGTAAATACTCGATTGTTGAATACTGTTAACATGTTATTTTTTTGTTATTTTCTCCTCTCATGCGTTGTGTTTTTTTGTAGATATTTATTGTTGTGTAATGGCTGATTTTGTATGAAATTAATTTATTTATTTTCCGAAAAACCTAGTGTCCTAAGGGAGTTTCTGATTTTCATCTTTGTATATAAATGTGGTATTCTATCAATAGAAATTTTTATTACGTAAAAATCTCACGTTCTTGGAAAGTAAAGAATTACCTAATCCACTTAGTATTCTGCCCGTCTTAAACAAAAATTACCTGTAATAAATTGATAAGACAAATTTCAAAAATAAACCCAAGTATGAACTGAATATATAATGATATTGCCGATTCAAACCCAGCACCGAGAATTTGGAACTGGCGATGAAACCCAACTAACAAACGTGAGGTTATGTTTGGTAGCCGGCGTTCCCTGAATATGTAACGCTAAAATATGTAATTTTACTAAAGGTTACTTTTGAACAGTTCATATTAACCATATAGGTGAACAATTTTTATGTACTCTATAAAATGACTAATTTAATTGGAACTAATTTAACTGAAGATAAGACAAAAGGTAATGATTACAAAATAAATAAATGCGAAAATACACTTACCTTGATCAATGAGTTTAGACGACATAGGAAATTTGCCATTACTAAGCTTTATTTTTTCACTTAGTAATTCTCGCATGTATTCGCCCGCCTTTTCATTTAATTTTACGCCTGCCTCGCCATCTTGTTCGTGGTTCTGATTTGAGTTGCGTTTGAAATCACTGTCTTCGTCGTATTTATCTGCCATTATTACGATCTTCTAATAACTAAAGTGAGTAAAATGGAAATAGTTTTTATTTCAGAATAGTCATAAGATTTTCTATAATGAGCGTCTTCTTAAAACAACGCGCAAAGAGACGCCGGAGCCGGAAAGCGGTAAAGAAATATAGCAGCAGTGTTGCCAGTGCAAGCGGGCGCTGTTCCCTAGTGAATAGGGTCACGCTTCGTTCCATCCATCTAACTACTCGTAATTTGGTAGCAAAATCTAATGTTGACTTCTAGCGTTTCGTTAAGCCCGGCCGCATATTACGAGAAATTTTCGATAGAAAAATTCTCTTACGCACCGGACGTTTGTCACTTCAAATTTTCTTGCAGTGTGCGGGGTCTAGTGCACGGTGTGCGCGAGAATTTTTCTTAAGCTTAAGCGCTTAAGCGGTTTAGCTACGAAATATTACAACCAAAAACCCAAGTCCGGAGGCGGATAATTTGACAACTGTTAAATGTGAAAGTGAATCCATTGAGTAAAGCTGCCTTTTGTTGTCAGCATTTAGAATTATGAAATCACTTAGGCATTGAAATGTAAATCAACAATATGGCTGTTCACTCTTTGACAGCGCATCCACGACTCTACCTCCCAAGTATGTGCTTTAAAAAAAGTACATTAGAAAAAGCCAAAGAAAATGATTTTTTACTAGTCAACTAATATGACGGAGCGCAATCAAATGGTAGAGTAATTGTTATAAATAAATACGGTGTGCCCATAGACTTTAAGTTCTGTAATCTATCCTATGGACTGCGCCATACTCTGAAAAAATTGGCCATCCTTTTCGAACGATATAGCGAATCTGCGGTCTCTTCGCTTTCCATCAACGTCAGCCACTTTGTTAGTTTATGTTTATCAAACCAACATACAAAGAGACAAGAGTCTTCAGGTTCGCTTTGTCTCCGGCACATATTTGTTATTGATACCTATTGATATGGATAGGGCTTAATAGTATGTCTGTGGTCATAACCGGCGAATGTTGAATGTTTTGCACCCCTACTCGTAAGTCATGTGAGTGCAATACGGTCCGCACCAAAAGTCCGCCAGCGCGTCCAAAAGTCAATTCCAATTGAATTTACGCCACTCACAATAACGCCTCTTTAGACATTTGACGTAAGTACGTTCGAACTACAGTACCAAATTCAATTTTTTTTTGCTGTGTCCGTTATTGTCAGAACAAGGTTTTGAAAGAAAATAACCAGTCAAGGGGTTATGGTACGAATTTCACGGCAATAACATTATACTGCGCTGGCAGAGCTATATATTAGAAGTGTCACGCAATTGAAAAATATACAATAATTCAATAATTGATTGATCGTGCTCGTCTTCTTGCAGCTTTAACATGGGCTTTAGTTAACCTGATGGATAATTCCACATTTGGACTTGCAACTTGCTTACGTGTAGGAGCGGTCATAGCGGTCACCAATACACCCCATCGTTGTCAATGCGGCGACATGATCGATCCCCTCGGCCACCATGGCTTATAATGTATTCGGAGAGCAAGCAGAATGTTTCGCCACAGCAGCCTCAATGACATTATCCGTCGAGCTCTAGTGAGCATCAACACTCCTGCCATTTTAGAGCCTGTTGGTACATTTAGAGATGATGGTAAGAAGCCTAATGGCATGAGTCTTGAACTTTGGAAGATGGGTCGATCATTAGTTTGGGAAGTGTTAAGTATGTGATTAGGGACGCGAGTGAAAGCATTGGTAGTCCATAGCGCACTGGCATTTAATCAAGAATCGTCACTCAACAACGGGTATACACAGATACCCACTTATACTATACACAACATCCCTCCACCTAAGTTTCTTACATAGTAAAATAACTCATAAAAATAATTAAAGGAACTTCTTATAGTCTACCGTTGAACGTTCTCGCAACGTTCTAGGATGCGATGTCTGTGACCTAGCAGTTTGTACTGCGAGGTCCACGCCGGGACTGGCGCCTGCTGAGTCGTCCGTTGCTGGAGCTGAGGCCAAGTCGGGCTCGGGCGGCTGGAGCGCACTCTCCACTTCTGTTGCCGTTGGCAGCGCCACACTCGCAGCTGAGTCAGTTGCAGGATTTTTTGGTTGAGGGGCCTGGACATCCACTTCTCCCCTGTCAATATTGTTGGTATCTACCTGAGCCTGCTCCAACATAACTGGCAATGTCCACATCTGAGGAACGTACGTTTGCTGACTTGATCCATCCTTAGTAGCAATTTTCTTGCTGCACTCCTTATCGACGAAGGGAGATATTTGATTTTTATGTCTTTCGACCATAACGGAGTTATCTGCGTAATCTTTAATTAAATACATCACTTTCCCGATTTTTTTCTGTATAATTCCTCTAATCCATTCAAAATTGTTTTTGGCGGCAAATTTTTTGTACCAGACTTTATCTCCTGGACCATAATCTGCTCGTACAACACCCCCGTAATATTTACTCTGCAAGAACTGTTTTTCTTTTACCGACTTTGCGAGTTCAGTGGACGAGGGCGACTGCGGCTGATCGCGTGGATTAATAAAATCTAACACCGATCTTAATTGACGGCCGTAGACCAACTGGGCAGGCGAAAAACCGGTTGTAGAATGGACTGAATTGCGATAGTCAAACAAATATTTTAGAAGTTTATTGTTTAGGTCACTTTGATTTTTACATGTTAACAGAGCGCCTTTTATGCCTCGTTTTACTATTTTTACGTAGCTTTCCGCCTGCCCGTTGCTTGCCGGGTGGTACACAGGCGACGTTACGTGTGATATGCCGTTCAACTTACAAAACATTTCAAAGTCATTCGAGGTAAAACTTGTACCATTATCGCTAACCAACGTGCGCGGAACACCAAACCGCGACATAAATTCGTACATTCTACCTATTATCATTATACACACATACCTCGCACGCACCTATGAGTCGCTCCACGGCATCGTCTACACCCGGGAACCACAGTCTCGCACGAACTTCAGCTTTACTCTTTACAATACCCATATGAGAACTATGCAATTGCGATAAAACTTTTTCCTGCAGTGACAATGGAATAACAACCTTATGGCCTCTCATTAAACAACCATTTTCGTAGTCTAGTTGTAAACGACATTGATGATAAGGCTTTAACTTATTGTTTTTCACGTTGCGCGGCCAGCCCTGTTGAACATACTTAATAACTTTTATCAAAACAATATCTTTTTTTGTTTCGTTACGTAATTGTTCGAGTGTGACCGGCAAGGTTCCGTCTACTATAAAGTTGATATAAGTCGCGACGTCGTCTCCCGCGCTTGCGTCGGCGCGCCATTCACTCGCACTCTGTCTATTACTCGTCAATTCTGGCAACGTCGCACGCGATAGATAATCAGCGCTGTTGTTTGCGCTCCTTACGAATTCTATTTCATAGTTATATGCAGCTAAAAACATTGCATATCTTTGCAACCGGTTTGCTGAAACTTCTGGAATGCCGCGTCGTTGCCCGAAAATTGATATTAACGGTTTATGATCTGTCCGTAATATAAAGGGGTCAGACCTCCCGTATAAATACTGGTGAAACCGTCGAACGCCAAATATGATTGCTGTTGCTTTTTTTTGGATCTGAGAATAATTTTTCTCTGCTGAATTTAAAGTCCGTGAAGCGAACGAAATTGGCCGTTCACTGCCGTTAGCCTCTATTTGTGACAATATCGCGCCTAAACCTTTAGGGGACGCGTCGACTGTTAGCACTAGTTTGGCTTTTGGGTCAAAGTGAGCTTATACCTTTTCGGATGCTAAACTGCACTTAATACTATTGAATGCTTTTTCATGCTCCTTTGTCCAGGACCACTCGACTCCCTTCCTTAAAAGGTTATACAATGGGCACAATATAGATGATGCTCCTGGGACAAAACTTCTATAGTAATTGACTAGGCCCAGAAAAGACTGTAATTCGTTTAGATTTTTAGGCACTGGAGCATTAAGTATGGCCTTAACTTTTTCTGGATTTTTCTTTATACCAAATTTATTAATATTATATCCTAGGTAAGTTATTTCATCCTGGAAAAAGGAGCATTTTTCCCTCTGCAACGTCAGACCTGCGTCTCTTAACCGTTGCAGCACTAAACGTAGTCTTTCCAGGTGTTTCTCTTTGGTGGCTGCTGTTATCAAAATATCGTCTAAGAAGCATTGTACCCCCTCCTTATCAGCTAGGACACACGAAATAGCTCGCTGAAAAATGGCAGGAGCTGACGACAGACCGAAAACCATTCGAGTAAACCTGAAAAGACCGCGGTGTGTGTTTATACACGTGACATTTAGAGGGTCATCTATCTGAAATTGATTGTAGGCCATCGACATATCTAGCTTTGTGTACTGCTCCCCCCCATGTAGCCTCGAAAACAATTCATTGACAGTTGGTAAGGGATACGTTTCTATCAACAGCTGTTTGTTGACCGTTTGCGAATAGTCGGCACACAGCCTTACCGTTCCATTTCTTTTTAGCACTGGAACAATAGGCGACGCGTAATCAGAATGCTCGATTGGTTCGAGTATACCTAAACCTAACAGCCTATCGATCTCAATATTTAATTTATCCCTCAGTGCAAATGCTACTGGCCGCGCCTTAATAAAAACCGGTTTCGAATTGTCTTTTAATTGCAATTTTACTTTGTATTTATTAAAGCAACCTAATTTTGTTGTAAATATATCTGAAAATTCTGCAATTAATTTGTCAATTGACTCGTTTTCGGAAACTGAACTATTACAAAAGTGTACTGAAGACAATTCTAGACCAAATCGCGAAATAAAATCCCGACCTAAAAGTGGGGGCCCGCCACCACGCACCACAAACACGTCCAGGGCCCGCGTGCGGCCCCCATACGTCATGCGCAGCCGTGCACAACCTACACAAACTATGAAACCGCCTGTATAGTTAACTAGTTTTTTTTTTGTAGGCGATAATGGCACACTTTGAAAAAAAAAATTATAAGTATCTTCGGATATCACCGTAACGGCAGAACCACTATCGAACTCAAAACGAATTTGAACACCATCGATAACCACAACATCGGTCATGGGAGCCCCATTCCGGCAGCGTATACTGAACAACTCACCGTCGTCCCCCTCACTCACTGTTTCCAAAAAATTCACTTTGCACATTTTTCGAAGGTGACCTTTGACCTTGCACTTGCCACATTTGTAATTAGCGAAACGACACTGCGCTGAACTATGATTTGTACGACCACACACGGAACACTTTTTGTTGTCCGAACGTACGAATCCCGATTTAGAGGTTTTCTCCATCTTGAACACAGCATCGATAGCGCTGCCAGCGCCCACGACGCTGCCGCTGCTGGCCGCCGCTCCCGCCGCGGCACCAGCGCGGGCGCTCCGCACGCTCTCAGCGAGCTCCACCGCCTTCATTAGCGTCAGCTCACCGACGTCCTGACCGAACACTTTTTCGCGCTCGTGACCGGGCAGTAGGCCCATCACGAACTGGTCCAGCAGTGAGTCTTCAAGATGCTTAAAGCCGCAGTGCGCGGCAAGACCCCTTAGCCGTGCCGCCCACTGTACCGGTGTCTCGTCCGCTTGCTGTGCTGCTGCGTAGAAATAATGGCGTTCCGCAAATCCGCAGCGTTTGGGTATAAAATGGGCGTTTAAAATGCTCACAATGTCGTCAAAATTTTTTTCTTCCAACACATTAGGCAGCGCAAGATTCGTGGCCAGCTGATACGTCCCTTCGCTGAGTGCGCTAAGTAGGTATGCTCGACGTTTAACACCGGCCTTGTCCGATGACTCATCGATTCCACTCGCAATGAATCCTTGCTTAAGTTTTTTTATGTAAATCGACCAATCTTGATGTGCATGATCAAAACTCGACCACATTGCATTTCACGGATTCATATTACACAACACACAATTTAATCACTGTACGTAACTCTTTACAACGTGGGTACAGCTCGTCGCCACTGTTAAGTATGTGATTAGGGACGCGAGTGAAAGCATTGGTAGTCCATAGCGCACTGGCATTTAATCAAGAATCGTCACTCAACAACGGGTATACACAGATACCCACTTATACTATACACAACAGGAAGCTTCTACGGCGGGAGCTTCTGCCGCTTCTGCTGAAAACCACAAACGTAGGAAATACACTATACTATAAGTAATACTTATATTTTTGCGCAGTTTGCGGTTGAAACCTTGGGGCCATGGTCACCGGGGACTCATCTTTTGTTCAAAGAAATTTTTAAGCGTTTGGTTGATGTATCTCACGACAAAAGGGCTGGCAGTTATTTCGCTCAAAGAATTTCAATTGCAATTCAACGAGGTAATACTGCCAGCCTTTTAGGTACACTGTCCCATCAATTCAGCTTGGAACAGGTTTTTATTTATAGATTTTATTTTAGTAAATTATTAGTTTTTAATTGATTTTAACTTAATAACTAAGATAATCATGTACACATTGACGAATAAACTTTATTTAATAATTGATTTTATTTGTTCTTTTTAATAACATAATGTAAATTGTTTTGAAATGGTTTACATATTAAATAAAACAGTGACTAAGAATGATTTGATACTTTATTTATTGCATTTGTTATATCTTTAGGTACTTAGTAATGCCAAAATAAAATAACTTTATCTGTGCAGGATTATGACGAAAAGAAAATACTAATAAGAATTATTTTAATATTATCCACAGCTACGAAAAAGTTATTGTCAATGATTGCAACCGAATTAAACGACAAATTTGAATTCACTTATCTTTTTTAAGTATGGAAGTCGTGTCAATATTATTGTATTGTAACTACATCTTTCACAAAAAAGTTAAACAACCTTACGCCCTCAGGTTCTGTGTGTTCTGTAAGAGAGAGAAAGTTCTTTATATACCTACAGTAAGTAATATTTTAGTAGTTAAGTTCCTACCTGACATTCCAAGCTTACATTTTTGTCACTGTTATGGATTCATCAATTTAATCATAGTAGAAATCATAATAAAATAAGCGCCCTTTTTATAACTACGTCCGGAAAACACAAACCTAAAATCGCTTTGAGTGTATTGATAGGCTGACCATGAGAAATTACGATAAAAATATTTTTTTCACGTTTTTTTAAAACTTTAGTAGGTACACAGTTTTTCTAAATTTTTAAGGTTCTATACTATAAAAGGAAAAACAGAACCTTTCTGAGATCACTCTCATGTCCGTCCCTCTGTCTATCACAGAGTGGGTAGAGGCAAATTTAATAATTTTTTTTGACTGAGTACTGCAATCATTGTGCTTGGAAATTTCAAGTTAGATGTGAAGAATATTCAAGAACCAATTCTATTTTTAATAATTGCTCAATAAATTCCTTGTTTGATAGGTCTTTTAGATTTTAATGAGTATTTTTTTATTTTTATCATTTAATAATATCATAAATAGAAAACTGTAGTTTTATAACAGACTCATCACAAATTATATATTAACATGTGACATATCCTTATTGCGTAAATATCTGATAATAGATATTAAGAAAATAATAAACAAATTAAAATGTACACAATAATTACCCAAAATAACAATGTATTGTGTTACTTTATGTCGTATTTAAATATATAAAGAAACACATTTGACACGGTCGTTTAGCTAGCTGCTAAATATGATAATGAAATTGGAGCAATATTAGATTCAGCCTCGTAGACTAATTGTCAGTCTTAAGTGCCAGTCTTTTTGAATAATGATTAAAAACATAGTATTTGTATTTTGTTCACATTAGTTAATGTGAACAAAATGTGCGTTCTGTTCACTGCTTCAATGGGTTTAATGTCATAATTCAGCCAACAAGTGTGACACACTGTACAAATCTTAGCTTATTCACTTTGGTTGGATTATTGACATTAAACGCATAGCGTCGGTCAACAAAATGCCACTAAAATCAACGCATAACTGACTAAAGAAGTAATTCTTTTGTGCAAAATTATTTAAGTTAGTCAGCCAGAATACATAACACTAAGAAGTGCTGAGTTTAATTTATAGTTTTGTACAAGTGTTGTATTACTTTTAATCAATACTGTTTTTAAGGGTTCTGTACCCAAAGGGTAAAAAACGGGACTATATTACTAAGACTCCGCTGTCCATCCGTCCGTCCACCCGTCCGTCCGTCTGTCACCAGGCTGTATGTCATGAACCGGTATAGTTAGGCAGTAAATTTTTTTACAGATGAAGTATTTCTGTTGCCGCTATAACAAAAAATACTAAAAACAGAACAAAATAAATATTTAAGGGGGCTCCCAGACAACAAACGTGATTTTCTTGCTTGTTTTTATTAAATTACGTAGACTAAGTGTGAATAAATATTGCGCATCTAATTTATTGCCTTTGAATTTGAAGCATTAATTTACTTAAATAATAATTAAAAATCAGTTCGGCCTAGGACAAACTAGTTAAGACTAAAGTATTTAGGCCAAACTAGATTGTCCTGGGCTAAACTAGTATATCATGACACGCTAAAGATGAATCCGATTGGCCCGGGACAAACTAATTTGACCTGAAATCTGGTTTGACCGGTAACACATGGCCCAAATCACCCTTCGGTGAGAGTAGGCCGTGCCCAAACATATTATCACCCATATATTATTACCCTAAATTGGGTACAGTAATTATTTTTTTGCATTGTCAAACTAACTCGACTGCAGTGATTGATAAATGACAGATGTTTAATGTGTTATTTCGATTACAATTTTTTCTTGTAGATTTCTTTTCTTGTGGTTACAAATATGCTTAAAGCATTTGTTTATATCATTACTAAACACATTTAAAAGTTGAGAGGAACTCCGGTTTTTTTGAAAACCGTACTGTTTTTCATTGATAATATTGTTATCTATTAAATATTTATTTATTTCGTTACCGAAATGCCTGACAGTATGGTTATTGGCCTGTAGTTATTTATGTCGCTGAGACTGCCATTTTAATGAATGGGTCTTATTATTTATAATTTTAGTTTGTCCGGGTAAGTTTATTTCGAAATACATGTGTTTATTATGTGCGTGATAACAGGGGTGAGTAGCGCAGTTTTAAATTTAGGTAAATAATTCGGAATGTACCAACAACCACTGAACTCTACTACTACCCACTGGACTGGCTTTTCTATACAAATGACAGCTAGTTTTGTGTGCTAATTTGAAACGCCACCGCGGAGGTCTCAGGGAACTAATTTTGACGTATTTTGTTTATATTGCCTTGGAAGATTGAAATAATCATAAAATTTTGCTGAATTCAACTTAAGTTGTCGGTGTTTTAGTGAGTTTTTTGAATTTATTTGTGTAATATCGAGGTACGAATATGGGGAAATCTGTCTTTTGCAAACGTTGCTACAAAAAGGGGAGTAACACGTCGTTTCACAGGTACGTGCATTTAGTGTTGTTTTTATTCAAAATTGATGTAAAATTTAGATGTAAACCATCTGATTTAATCAGAAATTGTTATTGCAATACTATAAAAGCAGTACAATATTGAATTTCGACAAAATTGATATTTATTTGTGTTGTTCAGAATTTGCTAGTAATTCAAATAGGTCATAATTTTAATATCGATATTTAGAAAGCTGGCCAATATGGACATGGAAATTGTCATATTTAGAATGTTGTAAAACGCAGTCAGTCTGTTCTTTCGATACTGGCAGACCTTCGACTTAGAAAGCAGGATGTTGATACATTTGAAACCTTTGTTCTGTCTGTCTTGCTTTGTATCTGCCTGTGGCATCGTAGCTTCAAAATATATCAATTATAATATATCAAAACAGATTTCAATATAGTTTTTCTTATCATGAACTACCGAGACAAACGTATCGTGGAATTCAAGCCACTTATGAGGTGGTTTTATAGCATAAAGCTTGACGTCACTGTTATCCATCACTGGATTCAAGGCACAACTATGAGTTCCGAAATCTTTTGTTACAGGAATCTGCTGTATTATATTGGATTTACATACCTTGTCATCCGTGGAATGGCCCTTCTCGTGATCATTAAAGGGGTAAATCGGCGATGGCGATCTAGACCTACATGCTGGAAGTGAACATCTGACTGTCTCTACAGTGGTCCTGGAGGTGCACGGTTGGCTTACCAAACTCAGCTATGCTCTTCGGCGACAAAGAACTGCCCCTCTAAATTCTGAATAAACTGTTTCTATATGAGATATGCTAGTTTTAATTTGACTCAAGTCTACTGCTGAAATTATTGAATCTGTTAATGTTTCTACGAATTTAGAACTACGCTTCTTTATATCGTAAAGCAGTTCGAACCATTTCTCTAGCTAGGAGGCTGACATGGTCAAACTGGGACCATATTTCTATGATGAGGAAATGGCGTGCTGCGATCAGACCCATTCCAATCGACAGGCGGTACGTATAGAAACAATACATTGAAGTTACAATATTCTAAAGTGCCAGATTTAAATTGATAGATTTTTAGGAAAAAACCCGATTTTTTCCGCACGATCACAATACTACCTTCACTTCATATAGGAGTTCGAAACAAAAAAAATATGGTCCAGGTCATCAACGAGAATTCTCGCCAACAAAGAAAGAGCTAGTGGTAAGTGGCAACACTGTTGGAAGTTCCGAAAACCGGCAAAGAATTTTTTTGTGGTTGTTGGGTTAAAAAACTGTCTATTTGAAAAACATAATATATCGATATATCACAGATATAATGTAGACTTGCGGACATCACTAATTTTAGTTCTATAAACTTCCGTATCTGCCTACAGCGCCAAAATGGCGTTATTCAAGTAGGCACAAAAAACGTTTGACAGCAGCCAGTCCCGTGGGTAGTAGTAGAGGTCAGTACCCACAACCCACTCAGAAAGTTAAAAAAAAAAATGGATTCAACTATTTGTTCGTAGTGCACTCTCCAATGACATCCATATACAAGCTTCTTGGCGCAGTCCATGGGACAGATTAGAAATCGAACTCTACGAATTCAACCAAATTAGGGGTTTATAAACGCATCTCTCAAAATAATTTCTCCATCCATGTCTTCATCAAACTGCTGTGTTGCAACGTGAACAGTGCCCCGCGGTATCAGTCATTGAAAAGTATCCCCGTTCCTCGATAGAAGTTTCCAACTATGCGAAATTCCTTACAGTTTTTATTGTCCTAAGATTTTCGCATTGACCCTTTTATTATGTTTAGCCTACGACATATATATTAGGTACGAACTTTTAGTTTTTTACACAAATATAAAAAATCAAAACATGTGTGTGTGTCAGTTATTTATTTATTTTAACCTAAATAATAATACATTTGAAAAAGTTTACAGCGTAAAATTGTTTTTGTCTTTAATTCATAAAATATCGTCATTTCTTTGGTTGAGATTTTATTCTCGCATGTTGGATCACTATAACATTAAATTCTTTGTGCGGTGCCACCATAATTTCTATTTTTCTCGTATTTAGCCTTATTATGAGCACCTCGTCGAATATATCCTGCGAAAAATATTAAAAATTAGCTTGTCGGAAAAGCAAACCGGTCAACCTTGTACCTAACAAGGCAGATGTTTAGAACAAACATAGTGACTGTCAGGCTTATGTCCTGTTTATCTATGGGAGCGGTCAAGGTTACTGTGGGGCAGGGGTGCTAAGGATCCTAACCAGACAAAGATTCGGTTAAAAAACCATCAATACCATCTCTGGCAACATACAATGTTACCTACCTACCTACGTATTGAAAACTGAAAAAAGTTTGTGGTCTAGGTAGAAAAAGTATACAAATTACGATAAGACATAATAGGGAAAGAAATGTTGTCACTACGCGATTTACACAAAAAAAGCTTTTTTTTATTTTTACTAATAGCCCTCAACTTGTATGGTTTATTAAATGTTAATGCCAATAATCTGATATTCTGTACAATTCAAAATTAAGGCGCGCACCAAACGTATTACGATTTTGAATACGCACCGCAACACGCCACGGCGCAGTGCACCGACCCTTAGAATGTCGAGTTGACAGCTAGAGAGCGCGTCATATATATTTGCACGTAATAAAATGCGAAGCGATAATTCTATTGTATATTGTTATGTTTATCTCATTAACAGCGGTGCCTCCGCCTCGTTAAAACTTACATGCCTAGTTTAGACTTAGAGACCGGCAGCAGCTCGTCTAAATAACCAAGATGATACACCTCGAAAACATTTTCTCACATAACTCTGGTTTTCTTCGACCAATCCATACTAAATTAAAATGGGATCAACCTGTGGCTCAATCTTTCCCGATATGTAAAAATATTCCAAATCGGTTCATAAATGACGGAGTTCTGAGGTAACAAACATTAAATAAAAACCATACAACCGAATTGAGAACCTCGTCATTTTTTTAAGTCTGTTAAAAACAGTACGCGGTATTAAACTTACGGCGCTAAGACGTAGCCGCTAACTATGGCACAGATAATAGTATATGTTATGAACTTCATAAAAAAGGTTAAGGTTCTTCAGCGGACGATGGAGATGGCTTTGGTTAGAGTTTTTGACTGAGCGTAGCCCTCAGAGGGATGGGTAATCGGCCGGATGTGTTGGATAATTATCGATTATATAATTCATTTGCATCAATTTATTAACCACCCATTGGATGATAACCCAGCTATTAACGATTTGAAATAAAAGTTATATTTTCATGGTTTTACTTTCAGTTTCATATTGTTAAAACAATTCACAAGAACTTCATTAATAAAACGGGAAACAAAAACCTAAACAAAAAGTAACGCTCAAAAATATATTTGAACTATGAAAAATCCCCTGACACTTAGTTCATAATTCAATATCACAGCTTAAATGTTTCAGTACTGCATTTTATTTGAACTTTTGTAATTTGTTTATTCAGAATTTGATTTAATCTGATAGATTTTGATAAAATATAATAAAAAACATTTAAACGTTCATAATCAGTTTTTAGTTCATTCATACATTTTAATTTTGAAATGTTTTAATTTCGTAAAATACTTTTGTGATAATTAGGCAATTATATTTCATTGTATACACGTGCCCCGCGCCCCTAGTGCATGCAATTACGAGTCTCAACCAGTCTGCTTTGCTACTTGTTGAATTCAATAAGGACGTCTTTGATTTTTCGTGAGTCTTGACCGCAGACATAAATCTTGACGTATTTGTAAAAAAAGGCGTACCTACATAAAAATTGGGGAATGGTTATACCAAAGAATAATATCGTGTGGAATAATTTTGAACGTTTAGCAGAGAAATCTGTAAAATGTAAATCCTGTGATGTGATACATAAATACCCTTATTTTAAAAGAAAGTGTCAACATTTAACGAAATCTTTTAAGTGTCCACTTGATATAAGAAATAATATATCGGAAGCTACGAGTACCCTAATTCCATCACAAATGTGGCCCAAATAACAAATCAATCTCAAGTACAAAATATAAACCAACTAGGAGCATCAAGTGAACATTAGCAGCTTTCAACACCACAAATTACTCATTCTGATGTTTCTCATGACATGACCACTGAAAAAAGATCAAGTCTACACAAGAAATTCGCAGTAGCTGTTTTTGTTAGTCGCTGTCTAAAGAATTAATCCAATTTTATAAAATACTATCACGAAAATAACTGTAGACCACTTGATTTCTTGAAAACTGCTTCGCTGAAACCCAAAAGAATAACAGAGAAGGTAAACCTTAGCAAAAACTTGCAATGGATGAAGAAATATCCGCCACGAAGGCATAATACATTTTGGTTTATCAATACCCAAACCCGTTTTTTTAGAATATTTACTGACATTATACAGGAAAATAAATTCGAATTATGAATCAATTTAATGAGAAAAAATTAATTGCTCTAATTAGAGATAATGCCAAAAATATGCAAAAAGCTTTTCAATTAGTTACATTGCAACAGCAACACATAACCAAGCTGGGGTGCTCTGCTCACATCCTTAATAAATTTTGCCATAATTTCATTAAAATTGATGTCATAGAAAAAGTTATAAACATGGCAACCCAAGTTATAAACTCCATAAAAAAACACCAAGATTTTAGTTTGTCGTTTCAGGACATAATTAAATCAAAAAGAAGATGAGACGCACTTTAACAAGCATTAAAAACAAAATGGTAAAAACAAGTAGTAATTTAAACTTAATAAATAGTTTACTTAACACGAAAGTAGCATTGAGAGAACTTGCTATTGACGAGAAAGCCGTAAAACTTCCATCAGATGTTAAAAATAATTCGCTAGAAGAATCGTTTTGGGACCTTTTAAAGTAGATTTCATGTATTTTCGAGCTGATTACTGATTCAGTTACAAAACTCTTAGGTGATCTGGCTAAAATAGAACAAGTATTCGTTATATTTAAAAATTTAAAGTTACGATATTAACTTTGTTCTATCAGACAGGACTGCTTGACCTTTATGCAATTAATTGCCAACCGAACTGCAACAAATTTACTTAATCCTGCTTCCCATGGACTAGAATTAAATTCATAAAAAATTATAACAGCAATGCGATACGTTTATGAACTGGGCAAACATTGAAATATAAATGTTATGAAAGAACTAACTGATTAAAAAGCAAAATATCACTTTTGAAAGAATCGTCATTTGGTCTCAGGTCAATTTAACCGATTCACTTAGCATTTGCCATTGCCATTTTAAAGGCTCCGTGCACTTTAGCAACGGATGTACACAATGCTAAGAATGGGCAGGGAAAATAATTTATGTATATATCATATAATTTAAATTTGGCAACATAACGTGTCGTGTTCATCAAACACAGACAATGATTTAGTAAGATTACTGCTCGGATTCTCGGCCTTCAACGCCAGAAATAAAAAAATAACATGTAAAAAAAGATGAAAAACCTATTTCACCAGAAATAAATCGTATTGAATTAGATTCCGATCCAATCCATGTCCTGAATATTAGAGTTTTTATGAATTCAGGGAATCTAGCAGTGATTAGGATGAGAAATCATTTTTCAATAATAGATGATCTTTTTCTATAAATTGGATACAAGTAAAACATATACAATCATCGGAAATTTTCAATCGATTATAACATATAATATAATAGCAGCTGGGTTATCAGCCGTAAGAGGCTATTAATGGACATACATTGATTTTAATCGATTATTATCCAAATGATGTTAAACATCGCGGCACGTAAGTACCTGCGCAGTAAAACATTTTCTATTTGTTAGTACATTTGTCCGTACTGTACCTGCGCAGACAACCACCGTTTTGTTTCAACTTACGTGCCGCGAACTATAACAGGATTATTATCATTTCCCATCTCTAGGCTGCCCGCTGAGCAACCTCAACCAGAAGATCTGTAGGCTATAAAGTCGCCGTCATAGCTCACTGAATCACATGACTAAAGGAGCAGCGGGCACATAGCTGGCAAAACCGATGACCGAAGTCGAAAACAGGTCTTGGAAAGCTTAATGTGGGACAATACCATACTAACTGGATAGTTTCAAGAAAATAAACATATTCTAACCAATTCTTTAACGTAGGCTTGTGTCAAAGCCCCGAACCGTTTTAAGTGCATGGCGTACGGTGTTGCACCAACAAGATTTAGGTTTGTGAATATTGGTGCACCTGAAAAAAACAATAGATTTAGAAAATTTTTGAAAGCGTTATCAAAAAATAAAGGTTTGAACCCGGCATCTCCTTTGCCTAATTTTTTGTTTTTTAGTAAAGAAAAACATTGTAAGAAAACTACCAAATTTCTGAAACAAAATTTCTGAAAAGAAACCCTTTTAGTTTCGTCATGTCAGTCTGTTTGTATATTTCAGTCACAGACAGCCAAATAATATCGCCATCTTAGAAAATGTTCCGATAAAATTGAACAGAAGGTGATGCCTTATGTAAATCATTATACAGTTTCGTAATTAAATTTAAAAAAGTATATAAAGGGCTACCATAAATGGCTTGATTGGTTGGAATGGAATTCTTTTTACTACTATTACTCTGTTGCCATCTTGGGACGGATACTCCCGGACACTGAGCGTTTGTTGATGGTCCCAAACTCACAAGTCGTATCGAACCCTTAGGTCCGAGGAGTTTGCCTCCCTGTGTGTGTTCTGCCGCTTATATAATGGGATGTGTTCTACGGAATTGTTTGAAATGATGCCCACGGCTACTTTTTATGATCGCACCGCTCGCCATTCGCAGGTAATTAATTCATCATCACAGTTTGGAACCTAAAAAGTTAAGTACAGTGCGGTTTAAGAGGAGGTCCGGTCCTGCGAACACTTAAGTTCGGGAATGATCTCCTGCCAAGGTTTTATCTTTGGACTACAATATGGGATTCTTGAAGAAAGAAGTGATTATTTATGATTGTTTTCCACCTAGGTGGTATAAAAAAAACGGGTTGCACTCCGGGAGTGCCGGCAGAAGTGAAAACATACAACCTGGATATAACATTTTAACCCAATTTCCTCTTACTTTTTATTCGTCGTATAGATTTTAACATTTTTTACCTATCAAAAAAAAAAGTGCAGAACGCCGCTGACGGCGTTTTCACTCCAAAATTATAATAGGCGTAGCATTATAGTTCCCGTCTCACAAATTTTTATGGCGTGACATTATGTTTTCCGTCTTACGAATTTTCGATCAGCCTGCGCGAGTTGATCATTTTTTACCCATACCAAAAAAAGTCCACAACGCCGCTAAAGAAGTTTTCACTTCAAATAACCTTTAAAATAAATCTTTACCCACCATCTTTATTGGTCATTACGACTCCTTCAACCGAATCGTCGTCCATGATTCTGTCCACCACTGGGTTGATGTCGTTTATCGAGGCGGTCTGCAAGAATTATGTGTCGTGTGCACCAATATACTTCAAAATATGCGTAAATTAATATTGTGGAGATTAGGAAATGTAGACATAAATTACTCATTTTGAATACTATTTACATAACGGATGTCAACAGAGTACCTATACGTCCATTTGACATATATTAAGGCCACAGTCCAGTATTCGACCACAGAATACCACGCATTAAGTTGGTTTTAGTCACATGGACCGGTGGTCATAATTTGACAGTGACAGCTAACGCTTAGTTATATAAATTTTACTGCACCATTTTTAACGAATATAAAACACAACAAAAATTCTAATATTTATTTACGCGCTGATATTTGACAGTGACAGATAAAACAACTAAAAAAAAGAAAAACCATGCTATGAGCGGTGGCTATTCGTAGTGAGTTGGTTTAAGTTGGATTATTTTAGATTCACGTCTTGGACACGTGGTTGTGACGTCATTTGGTCATATTTGGTCGAATATGGTCGTTGTTTATCGAACCTGGACCGCACGTAATAACTTTCGTGTCTTACACAACAATTGAAATCTACCACTAACATTTTATATAAGTACTTTTTAAATACGTTAGTAAAGATTTTAGACTTACAATTTTCACTAAGTTTTCATCGTGCCGGTCTTTTAATAAGTTAGTTATTATTTTCATTTTCTTTGTATGGTTGTTAAATTAACCTGAAAAATTAGAAAATCAAACGTTCTTAGAAATATTTTTATATCTCTAAGATAATTACATCTATTGCGAATTGCCGCTTAACTGGGAACTTGTATATTAGACTAAAGATTGGTTATTAATCGCGGTACGTAAGTTGGACCTTCGTAGTAACAAATTTTTGGTTCGTTAGTACATTTGTCAGTACTGTACCTGCGGAGACGGCCGCCATTTTAGTTCAACTTACGTGGCGCGAACTATACCTCGCGGTTGTTTCGCGTTAAATTGTCTATAGCAATTAATAATTATATATGTGAAAGTATTTTATTAATCATTGAGCTATTTTTGAGTTATAATACATAGATATTTTGAATTGTTTTTGTAAATAATAATTTCCAAAGACATAACACAAAAAGAAAAGATGTACATATAGGTAACATATTTATAGATTAGCGACAAACAAACATAACACACAAACTTTTTGTCTTTGTCTTAATAATGTTATTAGTAGGTACTACACTTCCTAATTCTATGTGTTTAGTTAGTAAGACCATAGTACAAATAGAAAAATAGTTTATGTTCATAAAAGGTACTTCTAGGCTTTCTATATCCAAAAATCAATGTGGAGGACAAAAGGGAGGACTTTCGAGGAAAAAAAACGGACAAATTAGGAGGATAAATAAAAAAAACTGCTCAAGTGCGAGTCGGGCTTCAGGTGCAAACCATGGGTTCTGTAAAAGGTAAACTGTATTGAATGAAAAACTTAACTTTGACGTTGGACAACTGTTGCTTGCAATACATGGACATAGGTCGGAGTTAGTTTACCAACTGCAAATAAGTTAATTATCGTAAATATTTTTTTGTAATGTAACAACAAATTTACGGTTTTCGGATTTTTTCCTTTATGTGTGCTACAAACATGGAATTGTTTTCCTTTTTCTAATTTCATAATTATAGGTCAATGGGAAGTACCCCATAGGTTTTGATTTATTTGTGTCACAATATGCGACAAAAATAACCGTATTTTGAATATTTTTTTTTATTGCATTGACTTAAAAGCTTTTTTTTTTACAACTTTAAGTGAAAGTAGACTTCAATATGTCATATAAATTTCAACTTGATACCTTCACGGGTCCTTGAGTTAAAGGGTCTTGTCAGACGGACAGACAATATTTTTTTTTAAAGTGTGTAATATAACTACAAATTTACGAATTTTAGATTTTTCAATATTTGTGATGTAAGACCTTACTTCGTGTGAAATTTCATGATTCTAGGACAACAGGAAGTACCCCATAGGTTTTGATTTATTTGTGAATGCCAAACTATGCGACAAAAATGGCCGTTTTTTTTTTTATTGCGTTGACTTAGAAGCTAGACTTTTTTACAGATTCAAGGGACCGTAGAAGTTAGTATTTGATATCAATTTCAACTTCACGCGTTCCTGAGAAAAAGGGTCGTCACAGTCAGACGGATAACAAAGTTGTGGTGCGGCGGCAAAGAGGAGATCTCCTGCCAGGCGAGGTGTTATGCCTGGGGACCGCCGTGGTCCACTTATCATTCTGTTCGGTTTCTATATATAATAATCGACAGAAGAAACTTTGATAGCACGATGTAGGACGCGTGACGTCAGCCTTGCTTGTAGCGGTATGATATGATCCGCTACATCACTCCCTTCCCAGACCGAAGGTCGATAATTCTTGCAGTGATGCTTGCGTACGATCTTGAGAATGCCGAGTATGCGCCGTCCACAGTGAGTCGGGAGGGCGTGTAGTGCATGCCGAATATCAGCAGTCTGTGGTGAGTCAAGACTGGTACGTTGCGCTGTGTGTCTGCAGTGAGTCGAGACACTAGCCAGTGCCGGAATGGAGGTTGCGATTGGCCACGGTGAGTCGGGTCCATAGAATCGGAGAGGAGCTGCAGGAACTAGGAAGCGCTGAAGTGCTGCGGATAGGTCCTGATAAAAGCTCTGAGATGCGAAGCGTACGGTTGAAAACTGGTCCGTGTACCTGGTAGAAAGGAGTAGGCTGCTGCTGCGGAAGGTGCGTCAATGTTCAGCTCGGGGTCACCAATGTGGTGCGGCGGCAAAGAGGAGATCTCCTGCCAGGCGAGGTGTTATGCCTGGGGACCGCCGTGGTCCACTTATCATTCTGTTCGGTTTCTATATATACTCATCGACAGAAGAAACTTTGATAGCACGATGTAGGACGCGTGACGTCAGCCTTGCTTGTAGCGGTATGATATGATCCGCTACAAAGTAATGCGAAAAGGGTTTCTTTTTCCTTTTGAGGTAAGCAACCCTAAAAATCTTCCCACATAGGCATCTTATGCCGGAATTGCAAAGATTCGAGTTTGACATCCCTTATTAATTTCCTTAGAAAATGCTTATTCAGAAAAATACGAGTTAGTAAGTCAGTAGCCTCTTGCTTTTGAAGAAATATTTTTAAAGCACGTTTCTTAAAATTAAAATAACTTGGATAAATGCGAGGAATAAAGTGAAACAAGGTCATAAAATACTGAAGCATTATGCCTTCTGCAGGGGCACCACCTTTCCATAGGCTATATAGTCTATCTATCACGCCACAGACAATATAATACTATTTCTAATAGATACTATACTATTATACATAGCCACGCTGACCTAATGTAGGTTGCCAGGTTTTACGTATGTATTTACAAGTATTTAGTTGTTTTATTGTTATAAACAAAAATCGTCATTAAAAATAAACGATTTTAACTTACAAGTTTTGAATATTGTGATACACTTTTTTGGAGTTTTTCTTTTCCTTTTTTGGATTTCTTTGTACAACGCAAGCGATGAAAGTTTTTCCCGGAGCCACCATGATTTCTGTAGTTTTCGTTTCGATCCGAAATGCGATCAACTCATCTAATACATCCTGTTGGTCATGGAATAAACAAATCTTTAAAGTTTTTCTGTCATTTGAATAACACTGGATTATCCCGCGATTGCAAATGCGATTTCTTAATCGAAAAAAGGGGGCGGTTCTTAAGTTGATGCTTACTTATATTTTGAAGTGGCATCCATGAGTATGTAATGTCTTACGGACGGGAAGCAGGAAGAATTTCGTTCAATGACCGGTCACTATTTGTCTCTGTTGCACGCGCATTATTATTTGCCGTCACGCTCGCACAGATGCCATGACCGACCGCTGTCATCAGAAATTACTACTTTTTTGACAACTGACACGGGCTAAAAAGTAAAAGGTCAATGTACGAAATTTTTTTTGCTTCGCGTCCAACGTGCTATAGCACGTTTTGCGAAAATCGAGCGTTATGATTAAACGTTTTTTTGGCAAAGCAGTGTCTCACGAACCGCTCAACTTATCTCAGCAAATCAAGTGATTGAGTCACTAAGGCTTCCACCAATATTATCGGGAATTTTGACAGCTGACTTCAGTCGCCTCTAAGCTTTGTCTGCATGAATACAAAACTCCGCCAGCGCCCAAGCGGCCCGCATCTCTAATACCTGGGACATCCGGCGTGCCTAGGGTAGCCAGATCGAATGACCCTATTGTCGGGAGAAAAAACCAATTTTTCGGGATTTTAGTACTTTGGTCGGAAGAAAAAAAAAAAAAAATCAAATTAAAGTAAATATATTAAAAACAATAACATTTAAAAATATTGTTACACCTTTTATTGTTACCTTTAAATTATTGTTATTATTATATTATCAATAATCAACAAAATTTACTAAAGTAATTTATTTTTTAGCCAGCCACAAGTTTTTTGTGTTACTTCTCCTAGATTTAACCATTTTTTGTCCTTTTTTACCATTTAAAAGAAGACTTGAAATTCAAAGCCTCGCCGCATGCCCCGCGCGCTCGACGCGGATCGTAGAAAGAAACGTAGCCGCTTCTACACCGTTTCGCTTGACTTAAATCCGAAACTAAAAATTATTGTTTAATAAAATAAAGTTGCTTTCCGTGAGATTTTTGACTTTTTCGGGAGAATCCCGCCGAATCCCGACCATAACCCTAGGCGCGCCCCCAAAGCGACTCGGTTTGAGCTTGCAGCTAGTATTAGTAAGAAAGCAGACGATGAGAAAGCCATTTCCATGTCTACTGGTAGTTCCTGGGCAGTTTTGTTAATTTTGTTATGTATGACCACGATCATCGATATAAACAACTACTTTTTTACGGAATACTCCGATTTAAACTATTCTTTTTTTAGGGTTCCGTAGTCAACAAGGAACCCTTATAGTTTCGCCATGTCCGTCCGTCCGTCTGTCCGCAGCTTAGTTTCTCTTCAAAAACTACTAATACAAGAAAGCTGCAATTTGGCAGGGATATATACATTGATCAAGCCGACAAAGTGGTAGAACAAAATCTTTGAAAAGAACTTTTTTAGGGTACCTCCCCTACACCTGAAATGGGGACGTAATTTTTTTTTCTCGCCTACCCCATCGCGTGGGGTATCGTTAGATAGGAATTCCAAAAAACATTGGCGGTATGCAAAGCACATTTTTTGATTTAGGGCTCCGTTTGCGAAACATTTAGCTTTAAAGTACTAATTTTTGTTAGTCAAGTGTCCCCCCCTCTACCAGCGTAAGTATAGTATTTGAAAATGTAAAAAAAATTAATGTGGTAGTACATATAATGAATTTTATAGGAAAACTATCACGGGTAAGTAAACTTTACAGGCTAATGAGTAATAGTCGACCGAGTTAGAAATGTATTTGTAAAAGTGAAATTTTCGTACATCCATTCCATTAAGTTACTTAAATGAAATAGGAAAACAGGTATAAACAGGTAGACGCTTGTTATATTCACAGAATATTTAGTTATATATTCACTTTAAACATAAATTGAATTAAAAAAAACAAACATTTAAGGGGGGGCTCCCATAACACAAACGTGTTTTTTATGCCGTTTTTATAGCCAATGGTACGGAACCCTTCGTGCGCAAGTCCGACTCGCACTTGGCCGATTTTTTATTGTATAAGTTCTAAGGCCTACATCGAAGTTGGTCACAATTATATTATAAAAATAAATTCCTTCCCTAAGGGCATGAAACTATTAGGTATCTATAATGTGCTAAGGGTATAGAAAAAAGGATGTTGATTTATGTTCCACCTGCTCAATGAATCCTTATAAGAACACTTATGTGTCTATTAGATTGTTTGTCTATCCGTTCTCTTCTTAATTACATACCGAAAGTCATTGTTTTGATTAGAAGACACACTGTTGAACACATTGACCACATCAGCCTGTCTCGAAGCGCCTGCTCACTTAATATTAAGAGACTGATCTTCAAATTAGACTGACAATTCATTTTCTCCGCACAATATCGGGGAAAGTTGAAACTTTCCTCTGAAGGTAAGTTAAGTTAAGGCACATCATTGCCAGGTATAGTTTGCCATATATAGCATCAGCATAAGTATTAAAAAATAATACGTAGTATATATCATAGCCATAGCATACATCAGAGAAAGATAACGTAAGCGTTCCCGATTTTCGCAACGTTACTACGGAAAGTAAAACCCATAAGTTTTGGATGCCACAAAGGTTTCAAGAAGAATTTTATTCTAATTCTAGTTAGAAGATATACCTCTATCGTCTTTCCACCTATCGAAGTTACAAACAGCTCCTAGTGACTTATAAAGTCCTAGTACATCAATCTGAGAAACATACATATCTACATAGAGATAATGTTACTTCGTTTAAGACTTCTTGAAGGTTCCTATCTAAGTTAATAACATTTTATACTTACAAGTTCCCCTACAGCCCTCTGCACTACATGAGTAAAATTTGGCAGCGATGGAATTAATTTATAGGCATAGTTTTCAGGAACCGTGCTCATTCTTACCTGATCTGTGAATAAGTTCAATATTAAAGGTTCACAATTTGAACTGACGAAGGAAGTTGAGATGACTCATCTACATATGTGTTTTTTCAAACCTTGTTTTTGAGGGGTGTTAAATTGAATGGCTTTTTGTGTATAATATGGAATTTACGACAAGTCATCTTTGTATGTGTGCAAGTCGAACCTTATTATTTGAAGTCAAGTTTGATGGCTTCTAAATTTGTGATAAGTCATCTATGTATGTCAAGCCTGGCTTTGAAGACGTGCCAAAAGTGGCCTCTGTGTGTAATTTCAAGTGTTGGTCGTGTAGTGGCGGTATAGTTAAATAACACCAGACACAGCAAGGAAGCTAAAATTTTAAAGATGAAAGCATGTGGGTAGATCTATTTATTTCTCAGTAGGTATACTAAGGCCGTTACACACTTACACACGTAGCTTTATATCATATACATAAATATGTGCAAATGTAAATCCATAAAAAACTGAAATATATTCATAGCTCCGACGTGTTTGGTAATTCAAAGTTTACTATAAAATATATCGTTATATGCTTTACTTCAGTTTATATTAATATTATCTTAGCTCCATGTGTGATGAGCTAGAACATTATACACACACTCTTTTAATGCCTTAAAAACTGCAAAATTGCCGAAGGTTTAAAAGAGAGGCAGATGGAAATCAAACAGGCGGATAAAGCTAAGTTCCTAACAACTCACTGCAAAAATAGGAGCAAAGCTCTCCTATCAACCACAGGGACAGGGAAGGATATATGCGTCTCCGTTAAAAAGAGAATAGTCGGCTGTTCAGTTTCTAGGTGATGGTGATCTGCGTTATCCATGTGTGATAGGAGAATATCTTATACCTTTATACTAACTATCGAAAGTAATCACGATAGCGAAAGAAGCGTTAGAGCTAAATAAGGCTCGAAAAAGCTCGCTAATGGGATACGCCAGACTCATGAATTCGTGAAAATAATGTATGGGAGTACCTAGATCCTATCCCTCGCGGGCCCTAAAAGTACATGCATACCATTTGTGCCTGAATTCACGAGTCTGGCGTACTCTAGATGGCTCCAAACCATTCCCAATAAGCTCCGAGATCTGTCTATTGGGTAATGATACTTTGCTTTGCTTTTTTAGGACGTCTGCCTGGTGGCCAGATGACGACGGAATCACGTCAGAGCTTCTGAAAGTGGGTAAAAACCGATATTTCATGTCCATCTGAGGCTATTCAATGAATGAAAACACTTTATTGCACACAGTACAAAATCGAATACCTTTAAACGAGCACTTCTTGTATATATGTATGTATAATCTGAATCTCGGAAGCGGCTCCAACGATTTTCATGAAATTTAGTATGCAGGAGGTTTCGGGGGTTAGAAAATACAATTTTGAGACTGTACAGATTGGCGGCCTCATCGCTATTAAGCGATCTCTATCTAACGGACTAACCCAAAGGCATGAACTAGAAGCGCGGTGGTATCAACCTTTTTATAGATCTCCCATTGCAAAATCACAGACCAATATCGACTCTGAGTCATGTTTACAAGCTGTTCCAGGTTTAACATAAATATTAGACTTTGATTCATATTAAGACTAGCTTTGTCCCGCGGCTTAACTCTGTTTTCGGCATGCGAGTTCAATGGCAACTTTTTGATTTGATTATAGTAAGTGTCGCTACAGACAGAAGAAGAAAGAGTAGATTAACCTTATCCGTTTCTTTAAACACTCCTGTGTCCTGTGTAAAATTTTAGTTTAACTGGTGGCTCCATTGCATTGCGACGTGGAGATAGGACAAATAAACAAACTTACTTCCGCATTTATGATATTATATTATTCGAAACATACGGTTCTGAATGTGAATGATTCCGACGACGTTGGTATTAAGAACTATGCGTTTTATTGTGTTCTTGACTTCGTTCGAAAACTCCTGAAATAAACAAGTATTTAGTAGATATATAGTAGTAATATTCTAAGTAGAAGTATTATATCTGTCGTTACCTAGTGTAAGGCTACATTGCATTTTAATATGAAGTTGTGAAAATATAAAAGATTAACTGCTAAGTCTCTTGCCGGTTCTTCTCATTAGTAAATCGTTCCTAACCGATAGTATTTTCCTAGATTAATAATTAAACTGCCGCTGTTTAAAAGTCTACTTAAATAAAAGGTTGAAAGAATTTCTTTATTGCACAAATTAAAATAGCCAATTTCTTCCAAAGGGCAGATTTTAGGTAGAGCAATTTATAAAATGAATGAGAGGGGATTGGTAGTGCAAATGATATATTTATAAGTTGACATATACATTCATTACAATAAATACATACAGCAACATTGATACAATACATTTATATTTTAGTTGTTTAATAAAATCACACTAATATTTTAAAGGCGAAAGTTTGTGAGTGTGTATGTTACTTATTCAGTCTCAAAAGGCTGGACTAATTTTGATGAAATATGGTATGGAGGTAGCTGACATCCTGGATTAACATATAGGCTACTATTATCCTAAAAAGTTCCTGCGGGAATAACTATTACCGAGCTTAAACGAACAATAGCTGCAGTTATAGCTTGTTACAGCTAAGGTTACCATAATTATTCGGACGGAACTGATACGGGACATTTAAGGTGATATCTCTTAAGATTAGCAATAAGTTTTGAAAAAACTATATTTTGGTGCCATTTTAGATTTTTCATTAATTCGTTTTGCTGCATACGCGTATTTTGACGAAAAACGGGACAAAATAGCAATTCGGAACGAGGTTCTCAAATATGGTGACAGTCCCGTTATACCGTGTATACGGGACATATGGCTTAGTTAGTGACCATGCCAAAATACCACCAAAACTCACCTTTGGAAATAGTCGTTTACTGATTTTCTTTTCGTATTGGGGGCCCATATTTTTATAAAATGCAAATTAGGCAGACGCTTTTATGAATATAATTGTAAAGTAAAAGTTTCATAAAATCAAATATATATGAAAAAATTATAAATAAGAGTTATCCAATCTAAAACATTATGCAATTTATGACATATTTGATTTTCAGGTTGGCTTAGGTTACCTAGATACTTAATTTAAAAAAAAAATATGGTTTTCACAAATTAACTACCTTTTGCCAGCGGCTCCAACCGCCCCAAATTCTTACAGGAACTCATTGATAAAGAAACTAAATAAAAAAAAGAAATATATTGATAAATAATTCTAAAGAAGTTTGTTGTAGCAAGCTATAGCTGCAGCTATGGTTCGTTCAAGTGGAATTTGGTAATATTTATACTCTAGCGGAAACTTTAAATTTTGATTTCAAATCAGCTTGATTGTATGCTCCGTTAAAGTTATAGTTATTTCCGTGGGAACTTTTGCATTTTTAGACTCTGGGCTATCAGACTACAATCTATCTTCGTTTTAAATTTCATATAGATCCTTTCAGCCGTTCTGGCTTGATTGAGTTACAAACATCCATCCAAACTTTCCCAACCATACACTGAAAAAATTAGAAAAAAGATTAGATAACAATAACACATTTTTTCTACTGGTAACATAATTGGGGACTGCTAAACTAAATTGCTAATTGTAGATAAAGTGTTAGGTTATGTGCAGCAAATCGGTTGTTTAAGTATAACAAAAGTTTGGTTTTTACTAAGTAAATTTCGAATAGCTAAACCAGTTTTGTTATCCTTTTTTCTTTTCCGAGAAAGGAAAATTACTTGAAATTCAAGTGTGAGTCGATTTTTTTTGTATAATTGGGAAGTTGCCGTTGAAATCCTATACCGATAAAATAATTTATGGCGGATGGAACCGCGGACGAAAGCTAGTTTATAATAAAAACAAAATAATAACTTGTGTGCTTTCCATCCAATGATGTATTATACCACTTATCTCAATGTTTTTGCTCGTATAACACAGCCTTTAATAACTCCGCTATCTTTTCATTGATTGTGATAATTTACATACCTACCTATGTTCTATACCGCTTTTATTTTAAGGAATTGTTTTGAAATAATGCCTATGGATTATAACTAATATATCGGCAACACATGTGTTCATAAGTAATACCCACTGACTGTTACAAACTACCATAGACCAAGGTTACTTTTAAGTGTGAGCTTTTGCGAGTTGGTAACTTTACTGTTGCGTTCGCGTATTCATTAAAAATCCTATTAGAAAAAACCGTCTCCAAGCCCGTCCCCGCTCCTTTATTTTCATACATTAATTTCTTTGACGCGAACGCGATAGTAGGGTTAAAAACACACACTAGGCACACCGGTTGGTCGCGTGTTTAGTTTTTGGTACTCTTTTAAAAAAGATGCAAAGAATATGTAGAACCTTTAAATAAATAAAAAACTTTGAATACTCGACTCGCAGCTTTGGGTTTAGAAGAAAGAATTTCAGGACAATGTACAAGTAGGTAAATATTCTTGACTGGAAGAAAAGTTGTTGCTTTATGTTTTCGATTTTGTGATTACGAGTTGCATTCGTTCATGATTATGATACATTGCCTTCCTTATAAGCCTTACACGTCCTCACTGTTGGGGCACGGCCTACCCTCACCGAGAGTGATTGGGGCCATAGTCCAGTGCGGTTTTTGACTTCACATATGTATTTTTTTTGACATATGCAGGTTTCCTTACGATGTTTTCCTTTACCGCTAAGCTAGTAGTGTAAATAATTACTGTACTTGAAACATTAAGACTTGGTACATGCGGGGCTGGAACCATCGCAACTCAGGACGCAATCCCGAGGGCCACCACCGTCTATGTCGAAACTCATTGGCCACCACCGACAATATCTATAGTCTGTTTTTTTTAATCACGACAACTATAGTCAAGTAGCTTTAGTGTTGCTGTGTCGGTAAAAATAATAGTATTACCTACTTCTCGCCACAAGATGTCACGAAGAGTTATATTTTTTAGTTTATCATTGTCTGAAAACAGGGATAAAACGACGTTTTTTAAAAATGAAACCTAGCTTGATCGATTTATCGCCTCCGAAACCGTCTGCATGCTAAATTTCATGAAAATCGTTGGAGCCGTTTTCGAGATTCAGATTATATATATATATACATACATATATACAAGAATTGCTCGTTAAAGGTATTAGATAAATATTATACATTGTGTTATTACCTATTAAATATAAACTATATCGTGTACTTTTGTCTATCTATTACTTAGTGCGCTCGTTACTTTAAAATAACTCATTTATGCAGTATAGAAATGATTATATGTAAGCAAATATATTTTATGGTGGTGTGGTATCATGGTACATGATTAGGTCGGTCCGCTTCTACCTTGTCACGTGTGCTCCGTAACACGTGACAAGGTAGATTCACACCATCACAACGGCGTAACATAGTATATAAGTAGGTATAAACAATTGTTAGCAGGTATAAGGTTTGTATTGTATAAATAATTTTGTCTCATGTTCTGTAGGTTCGTAAATATTAATAATACGTATTAATAAGTAAAATGTAATGTATCGCTAAATACAAAGTAAAGGCACGTTTTTGCTTGTACATTTCATTAGAAAGTGTATTAAGCCTACATGTGCATGTGGGGAACGTGCGGGGTGAGAGGAAAGATATCTTGTGCAGATGTTGTCAGAAAGAGGCCCTGGACCAAAGGGCGGCAGTTCTACGCGATTCACGCACAAGGCATCACCTCTCCTCTGTGGTGTTAAATTTGTGTACTGTACTGTTGTCACATTATAAGTTGTGTACATATTTTCCATAGTTTCATTCCCTCGCACCAAAATCTACCCCGCGCCAAAAATTATTACTTTACATCACGAGAGCACCTAAACCGCAGTCCTCGTAGGCTACGGTGACCACTTACCGTCAGGCGGACCGTTAGCATGTTTGCTAACTTAGAGGTATAAAAAAAATATGTCCGATAGTTGAATCCGCCGTAAAACTAATTGTTTAGGCAGATCGTTTAGTATGGAACAGAAGTTGAATTATATGCGGCTCGATGGAACAAAATAACCCTACACGGTAGTTCTACACTTTGTGATAAATGAGATATTAAAGACGGTGTCGAGAAGGTAAATGAGAAGTCAACGACCGCTTTAAATGTGGCACGGAATATTTAAACATTTGTGCAAAATAAAAAATATCAGCTAAAATATGAATTTTATACGCAAATCTATCAATTTGCAAATCTTATGAACGTCCAATCGAGCCAACGCGATGCTACTTGTTATCGGGGAGCTACCTTCAATACGACTGAGGTTCTTGAAATATTGATGCGAGAAGTCGAGACGTACGACCGCCGAGTGGTTTAACTTTTCAAGCCCCACCACCTGCAATGCAGTAAGGTGCTTCCGCTGAATTTAAAATTGTTATTGACGCAGTATAACATTTAGGCCACCTTGTGTAAAATTCAAGAGATTTGAATTGAAAGCTACCAGGAAAGGAATATTCTGTAAGTAAAATTGTGGCTTAGATAAATGTAGGAAAATAAGATGGATAGAAAATATTGTACCTACCTGCCTATATTAGTAATCGATGAATAGGACTTTGTTCTCTAGACCATGGGAAAATCAATAAAATAAAAATGTTAATTATTTATTTTATTTTTTCTTATATAAAAAACTTCACAATACATTAGGTAACTACAGTTATTAAATAGCAGGTTATACAACCAGTGAAAATAAAAGGGAATTTTATTCGAGGGACTAAGTAAGATCCCGAGAGCAGCGAAGGATGCTAGAGAATCCAGAGCGGAGCGAGGGTTATAAAGGACCGAGACGAATTTTTTTTCACGTGCTGTATACTCTAATTTTTACCATTGACTGCGAGAAAATAAAAGAACTATATTTTACATACTTTTGAATTACATGGTATATGTTCGGGAAATTTTATTACCGGCGACTCGATTCCGTAAAATGACAGCTAACAATTCTCGTTTGAAATCCATAGAAATAAGATATACATTGCGCATTTGCAACGACGTATGAAATTCATCGATTGTCGCGAAACCGCAATGTATATCTTATTTCTTTCAAAAAAGGTTAGCAATCTTTTCCGGAATCGACCCGCGGTGGAAAAGAGAACAATGACATAAAACAACCATAATAACAATTAAAAAAATTTAACATTTGTTCCAAATTCAAAATGTTTTTATTAATAGTAAAAGTATCTGCTCCACAAAGTTTCTTTAGCAGGGATTACCCAATTCAATTATGTGTGTATATCTACACAGTTCTTATTCCCAGAAGGGGGTAACCAGCGGCTGGATACACACCCACAACACAATGTGGTGTACCGACTCTTTTCACCAATTACTGTAGAACCGGTGAGCCTATCGCCGTAAAACTCCACCTGATGGAATGTATCTGGACTAAGGTTGTTACCAGCTTCAAAGTAATAAGAGGTAATAAAATACCTGGGAAGAATAATGTACCCCTATTGCAAGTTTAAGATAAACTATGATGCTCCTGCCACGCACTCGTCGAGTGGTATGGAAGTCAGCGAGGGAAGAAGGCAGAGACCACATTACTCGCCATTCACACTGCTCCCTGTTTTGTTGGTTTTTTGGGCGCGAGTCAAAGGACCTAGTACGGAGCGATGCAATTAATTTCGCGAGGAGCATAGTTTGGGGAAGGTACATAAGGTTCAAATTATTAAAAAACGTATTTCAGAAGTTAAAAAAATTCTTATATGTATATTTAGGTCGTCATGTAGAAATTTTTATGATAAAGATTTAAACAAATTATATTTTGATAGTTTACAATATCTTTATTTGCCTTGTCTTTTGTTGGGGATTAATACTGTATTCACGTCTTACCTCCTTAGTTTTGCATTGGCATACTCTTTATTATTGTTATTTTTCGTAACAATAAATATATAAAAATACTATTGTAATCTATATTTAAAATGTATAAAAAATCTAATTGCAAATAACAAATTGCAGAGAATGTTGGTATATGTAATTGGTGATTATCGATCAAGCCTGTTTTCTAGTTTGTTTAAAACTTGCATTATAGCTTTAATTTCTAAAGACATTAGATCTACTTTAGCATGTAATACTTCGATTGGACATTTTGATTCCTGGACATATGTATTCATTTGATTCTTCATTTCTGTCATTGCTCCGTCTAAATCATGCAACTGTTTCGTTATATCATCATTTTTCGTTTTGAGACCAAATGGTTTTATATCTATTTTAAGTAAATCTGGTACAGGCTTTTCTTCTTTTTTTGTAACAATTGCTTCATACATTTCATTAATCTTATTGTTAAATATTTGGAAACCAAGTTCATTATCCATTTGTTTCTTTTGTGTCAAAGCTATATTAAATATTGCATCTCTGATTCGGGAAGGGATCGCTCTGTAATGTTTCCATCTAGGTTTGCCAGGACAAAGAGACAATGTTCCAAGAACTTTTCTTTTGTTTTTAATACTATTATTAATCCTTTTTGGCAACATTGTGATAAAGAGTCTGTTGTATACTAATATATCTAATGTCCCTAAGAACTCTACTTGCTTGGCAAGTCTCCTAACATTGCCCAATACTTCTAAATCAGTAATATCATTAACAGCAACACCGACTAATAAATTCATAAGAACAATAGCTGCTAAAATTAGAAACACAACAAAAATAATTCGGACGACAATTAACGAAGTAGACAGTTCTTTGATATGTTCTTCGTCAAATAAAGCCCCATAGTCGAATTCAGATGTCATCATAACGACAGTCTTGACAAGAGCCGCCCAGGGACCTTCAAAAGGTAGTTGTGACCGGAATTGTATCATGAAGCTGAGCGAAAATCCAATAATCAAAAATGCGAAAGTTAGAAGGATCTGTAACAAAGAAAATAATGATTCAAACACATGTATTTTTTCAAATAGCTTAACATGTAACTCCGAGTCTCACTTGTTTATTTTCAAGGATTTGGGGCGCGTTTGAAGAGTCTTCCCGAAAATCAACGTTGATTTTCGTATTTTTGTAATGCTATGAAAAATTAAATAACTTTTCCCCATATTTTTATTAAAATATATATATTATTTTTTAATATATTCTCCTTGTTTCTCTAGAACCAGAATTTGATAACACTTTTGGTTTTGAATTAAAATAAGAGAATGTAGGTCATATTTTGATAGAAATATCCTATAAACTTCGAGTTATTATGATATATTGATTTAAAACTAAGACACGTGTGAAAGTGAAATTCACTGTTCAATTATGTAGATTGTTTTTTTTAATAACGTTTGTATTTTTCAATTTTATTTCATTTGTTGGTAAGAAAACAAAAACTACTGCATAAGAACTGTATTGTACTCAAGTGTAAGAACGAATACAATAAGAAGTGTACCTGCTAATTTTTCGCTTTCGTGGACTTTAACGTCAAGATCGGATTTAATATTTGTGTTACTCTGTTTGTATTTCATATTTACCCTGACTAGGCTAATTCGACTCACACTTGACATTTTTAAGTAGCTATTTTCTCCTGTCATCAAGTTTTATTAGGTGCTTCTGTTCACTGCTTCAATGCATTTCATGTCATAATCCAGTCAAGTTAAAAAGGCATAAATTCTGTACGACATACCTACTGTTCAAATTTTGGCTTATTGTCTTTGGTCGGATGATTGACATTAAGCGCATAATGTACCTACATTATGTCGGTTAACAAAACGCCACTATTATAATCGGCTCAAAGGTTCAGCCCAACTGACAGAGACACTTTCGCATATCTATGATATTAATATGAGCAAGAAGCGTCAAAAAGGTCAAAAGACATAGAAATCCGCGAATGTTACATGCATGCATGCATGGCTGTAAAGTAGCGATGTCGCGAAAAAAGTGCCGATTTTTCGGTTTATACCTCATTCTCAAACCAAAGTATAATGTACTTTGTTCCAAAAATTAAATATATCCTAAGTCCTAAACCTAGACATATCCCAAGAATAAAATTATTTATTGAAGTATAATATGGAATTACCAGTTGTGATAAACTGATGCCCAGTCTAAATGTTCTATGACATTGTTCCGCTAGGTGGCTGAGTTTTCGTAAAGAACTAAAAATGAGGGGGGCTTAGTGGGGGAAGGGCAAACACAAATGCTCAAGGCTGTTGAAATTGGGAAACGCTCTTAAGATAAAATAAGAAAATAATAAAAGATCAGAAAAATAAAACTTTAGGATGTTGACTATGCGTAATGAAGCCAACAAAAAATGCTTTGTAAACTTTTTATCATAGACAACTCTAAGGTTTTTGTTTATCTTAAGAGGATCGAAATTGCGGCGTCTCGCAGCGCGCTTTATACTAACTAATTTCTCACTTATTTTTGACATTTACAAATCAAACACCACGAAATTTTGATGACGTGCTCTACGATTAAATATCTAGGTCTGCAGTGTGCCAGTTTTCTATTAAATTTTAAGTTTAAAAGCTATGTTGGATTCTAGTTTTTCATACAAATGCTTTCCAATAAGATTAAAAGTTAAGGATTTTGGAAAAGCACAAACATAGATAAACAGCTTGAGATTATGCCTCTAAAATTTTACAGTATTCGATCAGTAAGTATCCAAAATAAGTAGGAAATTCGTTTGTATGAAACACGCTACGGAGACAGCAATGTCTTTGCATGAGCTTCAAGGCAGCATGAATATTGCATATCCTTTCAGATGCAGCGTAAAGTTTTCGCATTTAAACTGTACAAAATTTAAAATAATGTGCATTTTTACCTTGATAACGTTAGAAGCGACTTTGCCAAACATGAGCACGTAATATCCCCAATTTGGAAATCGGGAGAGTAGGAACATCAACTCCAGCCATCCTAAGAGTAAAGCCATAGTAGCAACATGTCGAGGCCATTCCGCTTGAGACCAAGACGTAATCATCACCGCAGGAGGCAAGATGGTGGCAAGACCTAACGAGCCAAACTTCACCCAAGTCTCTAGTTGTAGGAAGTACCGACTGCTTTTTACGTTCATGTAAAGTAACTCCTTAAAAAGAACAGAAAAAATATACTTAAATTTTACTTTGTGGTTATTAATTTGCATAGCTAAAAATTATGTTTCAAAATAATGAATTACCTGTAAAAGAACAAGGCCAATTGTTGCATAAACAACGTAGCCCCAAATAGTTGAATCAAGCCAATCTGGTGGAGTTTCCTCCGTGTCTTTGTAGAAAAATACTGATACAATAAATATAGTCAATGCGCTCACAAATGTCGCAAAAAGTGCTATGATAGTGTAGAAAAATGGTAAAAGGGCCTTCCATTTCAAATAAAGAAAACTTTCAACTAGTGGATGGACAAGCAGTTTTTTCTGACCATGTCGGTTTCCAGTCTTTAGTAGAGCTTCTATAACTTTCATCTGTTCCATTTCGCATATACTTGGCATTAGAATTCTAAAATCTACAGTAATAATGCAATTAGGGTCTTGATAATTTTCACCATTAGTGGTTATATAAGAATCGAAAACCTCTTCGAAGAATTCAGTTGGCTTGGTAAGGTTATTAATAATTAAATCTATAGCAGTTTTTCTATACTTCTTTGGACCGTCAGTATATTCAGATAAATTAGCCCCTTCTTTTAGTAGTAGAATAATCACATCACGACTTCCATGGTGACCTGCTGTATGTAGAGGAAACCAGCCCATACTGTTTACCTCGTGAATAGTGGTTTTGTCAATGTCAAGTATAATTTGTGCAACTTCACAATTATTCTTAACGGCAGCTATATGTAAAGGCGTTGAAGACTTATGAGGGCTACAAGTCGTTCTTAGCCTTATGTCAGCTTTATGGGTAAGCAGATATTTAACACATTCTGGATGATTGTTTGAAACTGCGAAATGAATGGGTCCAAAACCTCTTCTGTCACCAGCTGACAATGTATTTAACATACCCTGTGTGGCGGCATCATCATGTTCAAAAAGTACTTTTAGAATTTCAAGATGTCCATTTTCTGCTGCCACATGCAAGACATTCACATCGCCAGGTAATGTAATCTTAATAGATGCCCCTTCATTTAATATTGCTTTCACACATTCTAAATGACCATTCATTATTGCTTTGAACAGTGGTGTTTCTCCTTCATCTGATTTTACGTCGATGGAATCCTTTTGTTTGGCTACACTAAGGATTTCAATGAGTACATCTAGGTTACCTAATGCTGCTGCAGAGTGAATCGGAGTCTCACCATCGTTAGCCTAAAAGAATATTTATATTGTTTTTTAATAAAGAGGAAGGGTGTTAATTGAACTTATAACTTAAATAGAAATATTCATATTAAAATGAGTACATATAATTTTATTAAAGTATCTTACTTTAACATTAACATCTGCTCCAGCTTCTAAAGCTATGCACACACCAGGCACCCAACCTGCCTCCACAGCAGCCTGTAGAACGGTATGTCCTTCTTCATCTTTTACATCTACCATTGCGGAAAATGGATCAGCATCAGGATAAGCATAGTTTGCTAGAATCTTAAAACAAAACAAACAAAATTGATATTATCTGTGAATATCCGTATAAGTTTTTTATATATTAATTGATCAATATAGTTAACGTTTACCTGTAGGGGTTCATCTAACTCTTTTTTGACACACACATGTAATGGTGTCTGCCCTGCAGCATTTAAGCAAGCTATTGAAACACCAGCTTTGAGTAGTTCATGGATGGCATCGAGACATTCTAGTTCAACTGCTGTATGTAGTGGAGTATCCAGATTTTTGAGCCCTCGTAGTTTCATTGTGTTAAACTTGCCACCCGCTTCCAATAACATTTTGATTACTCCTGTAAAACTAAGACAAAGCTCCCATTATCAGCTAATATAGATTTTATTAATACTGTTCTTCATTGTGAGACCTTTTATTCTGTTGATATAGTGACGTTAATTAGACAATTTGGTACTAAATATCCTCCGTGGCTCTGTTGGCAGTAGAACTACCTGCGGATCCGAGGAGTACGAGTTCGGTCATTGCACAAGAAACCAATGAAGTGATAAACATTTGCGTTTGTCTTGAGTCTAGGTGTTTTCTGTGTATAATAAGTATGTATTTTACAAAAAATGTATGTAAGGTGGAGCGTCGATTATCCGAACGTCGATCAACCGAACGACCGCTTAACCGAACTACTTCTACGCCCGCCTGAATTTAAGTCAAGACATGGCATTCATGAGCTTCAAATACAAGGGGAATACTATCTGCTGATTCATCAGCAGATGATTTATTTAAAATCAAACTGACGAGCATATTAAGTACAGAAAATTACACTTTCGAAAAACGTTTACAACGCAGACGAAACTAGACTCAATTGGAAACTTTGCCACGAAAAAGCTTGCTTCACGTCATGAATAAGCAGTGTCTGGTCGTCAAATGAAGCTGCTAAAGCGTTTACTTCCTTAGATATTGTCTTGCGTTGGTTTGAAACACAAGGTGAATGCGACCATTATCGAATATCTGTCCTTAAAAACGTGCGTGACCAGCCTCTTGTAAGCTGGGGGGCTTGTCTCGGTAGGCAAAGATTAAAGATATTTTAAACGTTAATTGTACCTAGAAGTACTCGTTTTATTACAAGACTGTCTGCACTTTTTTTGTTTTATTTCTATTTGACAATAAAGAAATGTATAAATAGTTCGGATATCCGAAAAAACCGGTTTTCCAAACACCCAAGTCCCCCAATTAGTGCGGTATCTGTGTCCGTAATATGGTATCCATAGTACAAGTTTTGGTTAGTTTGGGACCAGATGGTCCTGCGTGTAATTTACGTTTATACTATATTGTCTATTATAATCTATCTTAATTATGCAATTATTATGAACATGCCTTTATAGCTTATAAGTTGATAAAATGGTTGCTTTTTAGTCCCATTATTAAAGTGCTTAAACCTATTGCCCGTTGTTGAGTAATTGTTTGTAATATGTACGTGGGCCATACAAAACAAAACAATTCGTGAGTTTTCGTGAAAGGGGGATGCCCGCCGTCCATAGTAATTCCGGCCACAAGTGCTCACTTGTATAATCATATGTGGATGATAATAGACTCTACTATTAGTGCATTGATAAAGAAGGAGGTAACTAAAAAACTAAGGGATTTAATATTAGACATTTTTTTTTTTTTTTGAACGAGACATTTTTATAGAAGCTTTGTGATGTTTTATGTAACTTGCATTCATTATTTTTTATAAATATCAAATATTATCTGTTGTTGTTTACAGCCACTCACTACCAGATACATTGACTGAACATTATTGTTTCAGCTACGGGCATGTAGAGTTCTTTTTTTTATTATAAATCGGTGAACCGAAGCTTAGTAAGTGACACATTGCAATAAAGTGTGTGTTGGTCCATCCAGCTTTCGTTTACCAATCCTAAATACTACCACAATTATAAGCTACATGTATAGTAAAACTAGCTTTTGACCGCGACTTCGTCCGGCTACCTACCTTAAAAAATGGAACATAAACGACTTGCTACTTTTTTTTTTTTTTTTTAATACCCCTAAGTTGGCAAACAGGCTTACGGTCCGCCTGATAATAAGCGGTCACCGTAGCCTATGGACGCTTGGAACCCCAGGGGTATCACTCGTACGTTGCCGACCGCTTCTATTCATTTGCCTAAATTATTTCTAACTTCTACTGTCAAACAAATATATTTACAGTTATTTTAAATGACGACGTTTATTTTTAATGAACTGAATTTTCTGGGCGTTTTTGGCCCTAAATGGGCATCCCCCTTTATGTATAGACCCTACATCGTTAGCCCACTTTGAAAAAAAGTGTACAAATCTATCAATAGACCTGTAAGGCAAAAATTAATGCTACTAGAAAAACGGAAAATTGTTTCCTATACGTCTTCTTACGTACGTTACGTCAAGGCTTACAAAAAATGAAACCCTCGATTACTTCAAACTCTAAAGCTTGTTTGCAAAAAATTAGTGATTTCGACTTTATGTTATCAATACTGGATACTATTTAGTTTATATTTTATCCCAAATGTTATAGTTACTTTTCAGGATTTATATCGACGTCGTAATAGTGTCCTGATCCAGCAACATCCAGGGGGGTACGACCGGTAACGTCTTGCACGTTGGGGTCAGCACCAGCAGCCAGGAGGAATTTGGTGCAGTGTGTGCGCGCACAGGAACTTGCCACATGAAGAGGCGTCCAGCCCGGCTGGAGAAGAGGTAGCTGAGGAAGAAAATGAAATTAAGTTCTACGTAGATATACAAGCTTTAACTAAATGTAGGGAGGTTTATTTTGTTAGTTTTGTGGCTCAGATATTTATGTGTGACGTACGTGTATCCGCCAGTGGTCAGAAGTTTCCCAGTGGAATTGTTTATGTTGTGAAGAAGGCAAACGCATAGGTACAGAATGAGTCAACAAAGCTTTTCGGTAAATCAAGTGGCGGAGGTTCGAGCTCGGCGTGTACCAATGAGTTTTTTTTCTTAATTTCTTAAGTATATTAATTATTCAAACCACTGGCTTTTCGGTGAAGAAAAACATGGTGAAGAAATCTGCATACGTCAAAAAAAGACGTATGTGAAGTACACAATCCGCACTGGGCCCGCGTGTGGACTATGGCCCAAAACACCCTCGGTGATGGTAGGCCGTGCTCCAACTACGGTTGCCAGGCGTCCGGATAAAGCCGGACACAGTCAGTCTTTTTGGTTGCGTGTCCGGCCTGTTAGGCTTTTGTTAGGATTAAATTTTTATCTTTTAATTTTATATTTGTCATGTATTGGTTTCCGCTCCACACGCCTGAACATTGAATGATTATATAATGATAAACAAGACTGATTCATTTATTGTTGTTTCATTATAAATAATTAAAAATAATATTAAAATAATAACAAAAAAGCTTGTTTTACTTTAAAAGAAAATTGTCGTGTTACACTTAGACTAAAAAATTAAACATTTCCGACCGTTTTACCTAAATGTCCGGCTAAACTAACTGGTCTATCCGGCTTTTCAGTTTTAAGACCTAGCAACCCTAGCTCCAACAGTGTGGACGTATGAGGCTGATAAGGAATTGATTTGAGTGTAATCCTGCAGCTGATGAAAGTTGCTGTGTTCAGGAAATAATATGCTTGTTGTTAGGTTAGGTATCCGGTGTCCATCAGAATTGAATTATGGCTTACAGATCCCTGAATGTCCCGACAGTTGTGGTCTATGTTGTCCTTCCACGTGTTAGGTAGCAGCATCTTCAATTCCCCTAGATCGCAGGCCACGTTTGCCATTTCTTTAGTCTTTTGGTGATGCTTCTTCATGTCCAACACCGCATCTGGCGACATATCATCATTTTCCACCCGATTTTGCAGTTCTGAAAAACGAACAGTACGTCATGGTAGTCAATACTGCACCTGGTAGTCTCTTCCGAAAGAAAAAGGACCGAAAGAAACCGAGCGAGACCAGAATATGCAACTCAAATGCTTTCGACAAAGATAACGATAAACGGCGATATGGACAGCGGTCCGGTGCCACGACCACAAGAAACCACGGCTTAGTTTGAATTAAGTTGGTTTTTACCGTATTAAGGCAAGTGGAATAGTACCTGTGGTTGTTTGTGGCGAGTTGGTTATTGTTGGATTATTTTAGATTAAAGTTCATGAACAGTAGTTATGACGTCATTTGGTCATTTGTGGTCGAATATGGTAGTTGTTTATCGTATCTGGACTGCGCTCATGGTTGGTTAGTGACGTAGGACTGAGTCACTTTTCGAAAGAGAAGATCTTGTTGTCTTAGATTATATAACAAACGAGGTAGTATTAAAAATATACAGAAGTAGAGCTGTCATTAAAGAAGAAGAAACACTGTCATTTAAACTAATTGTCATTTTGATAGAGTTTTGTGTGAATAATCCAGCTTTAATAAATACATTATTTTATTAAGATTAGGATTAATACGTACAGAATTAATTAATATATTAATAAAAAAAAATACATACAGAAAACCTGCACTATGGAAATAGCACTAAACTATATGGTTTGTTCTTAATTATTTTTTCTGTCATCTTTTGGCTATCTTCTTAAGTTCGCTTGTAAGGGGCATTATTAGCTATTACTATTAAAAATATACCATATTACTCCCTCAAAGATCTCATAGTGTTATTTGCTGAGAATACCTTGACAGGGACAAGTCTAAGGTTGTCAACCGCACTCTAAAGTAGAGTATTATTACGGACCTAAAAAAAGATTTTATTAGGTTTTTTATTATTTTATGTAGGTGTACTTTATAGTGTATAACTTTTAGAGAGTACGCCAAAAATACTCTATTAGCGTAAATAAGACTACACTATTGACTAGGTTGTATGGCTTGGTTGGTTGCATGACTTGGTACATGGTACCTTAGCTGTTGAAAATCCGGCAAACTAAAAACATCTTAAAACCAGATACACTTTATATCATTGAAACAATTTAGCAACCTTAGGTTATCCACCTTAGAGTTCGCGGTTGCGCCATTTTCGTTTACGCGTTTAACTCTCAGTTCTTTTCAGTAACTTCCACTGGTCATGGAATTGTTTCGTTTTGCATAATGCTTGTTTATACAAATGTATGATATGGTGAGACCTAAATCATAAAGTGCTATTATGTGTCATTTTCAGGGTCCAAATGCTACGGAGACGATGCGTCGAATTAATGACAATGGGAATGTTGTGGGAACTATTATTGTGAACTGTGAAGGTATTTCTTTTAACTGTATTGTTTATGTAAATATTAAATAGATGAGGAAATGACTGTGTTGTGTTTTCTTCGTTCTTTCGGTCTGGCTTAGAGGGTTAATTAAATCTGGTCTCAAATGGGTATTTCTAGCTGGGCTGGTTTTAGCTGAATTGCCATGTGATACCACTTTTTATTACTTTGTCGTACTTACGATTACCCACTTTTATAAAGTTGTTCTTAAGGCGATTTAAAAACTCGCACTAGGCCAGCGTAGTGGACTATGGCTTAACTACATAAAGCTTAAGGAGAGGTCTGTGCATCTGCAGTGGACAGTGGGTTGTGTAACGGCTGAGGCATTGAGGTGCTATTTTTTGTACTGAGAATGTTTTTATTTTGAAATATTTGCAGGTTTTCCTGAGACAACTACCTTGGACAGTTTGACTGCGGCTACGTATTCTAACCACCTGAGAACTCTCAGCAGATATGCTGCCTTAGCACTTAAGGAGATAGTAAGATATTTGATTATTAGCTATATCAAAATAGTGTTGTATAGAGTCTCTCTGTGGTTTTGACCAAATCTAAAACTTTCTATACGTCATCGTTGAAGAAAATCATTAAATGGCGTAGAAGGAAACCATAAAATGGCATTCCAGAAAAACTTTTTGAATTTTCCGGGACAATTTTTTCCTCCGTGTTCTACTAATTATTATATGGTTTGTGTTTTGAGGAATTATTCAAAATGATGCCTACGGCTTTTTTCTGTTGTTAGCCATTCACATTAAAACCTAATAGTGGCATAGTCTGTGGTTTTAGAGGAACTATCTTTCGTAAATACTTCAGTTGTGGCTCCCTTTCCATAGGTTTTACAGTAAGTATAAGGTTATTTAAGAAGATGTCCACAGGCTACGGTATCCGTATCACAGACGTACATAGGCTACGATATCCGTATCACATATGTCCACAGGCTACGGTATCCGCTGTAAATAAGGCAGGGCGTGCACTTTAATTTCTACAGTATATAAATAGTGATATTACTATTTAAAAAACTGAGTCATTCTTGTTTCCTTAATTTTCAAACTCATAATGTATTTATTAGTCTATATTATTGTCAAACTACAAACATATATGTATTAATGTTGTAATAAACAAGGGCGGATCCAGAACAATAGTTTAGGGGGGGGGGGCGATCATAAGATCTGAAGGTATTTTTTGAACTTTGAATCAACGTAAAAGCAAACGTAAGTTACCCAATCGACCGAGCTCGTGCAGTCTTTGAATAATTAAATATACAAACCCAAGTTACCCCAAGTATATATTTATGTTTTAAAATAAATGTTACATATCATTTATTTCTCGGTCTTCCTTAGGGGGGCCCCACCTCTGGATCCGCCCCTGGTAATAAATGTATAACATGTATAGATATGTCAACTTATAAATAAATATATACGGCCGCCTGCATTTTCTTTTTCCATTTTAATGTATTTTTGATTATTTTAATTTGTGCAATATTACTACTATAAAACATGATTTCAAAATTTCCGAGAAACTTCATCCCGCGAACGCTTAGGTTGTGGAATGAGCTCCCTGCCAAGGTGTTCTCAAGGACAACAGTTTGGGGTTCCTTAAGAAAGAAGTTATTAGATTTTTGAAGGGTCGGCAACGCGCGAGTGTTGTTCCCAGGTGTTGCAAGCGTCCATAAGCTACGGTGACCGCTTACTATCAGGCGGACCGCAAATTTGTTTGCCAGCTTAGTGGTATAACAAAAACCATAAATTTGACTAGTCCCCTGAAACACGTCCAGTTTTCCTAATTATGTTTCCTTAGAAATTATTCTGTTTGAATCAATATTGTTATTAATGCTAACAGGACGTGCTCGATGAATTGGTTGTCCTTAGACTGGTGTCGAAGAAAGCTGAAGCTGTGGTGGCTCCAGATCCAGAGTTCCACCTCGTTGTAGTCATGAGGCGTTAATGATTTAAAACCACTAAGTAACTTTTACTATAAACATTACATGATCAAAACCTTATTGAAATTTGCCAGCTTTTGTACTAACTGTCTCCTTTTTTAATAAAAGTTTTTTGTTATTATTGTGCATGTAAATCTTGTTTTTTCCTATTTGTCTTATTTTGTGAACATAAAACCAAGAAACCTTGTGCCTTCCGTTTTAAGGGTAGGATATAGGCTACATCGCGTAAAAACGTTGTTTATGTGCGATTTTTGTAGCCAAGCTATAGCATCTGAAGTGTTATAAAGAATGTACGATTTGTTTTTGTATAGTGCATTACCTTACTGAGTAATTAAAATTTATTGTGTTTAATGCAAAAAAAAGTAAAAAATGTGACTACCAAATGGTAAATCCGTTAATAACATAAAAAAAATTAAGTTTCAAGGGACAATGGCGTAAATTACTTACTTAAAAAATATATAACACATATATCTCATAGTAATGTATATAACATTGTTTAGTATATTTTAATACATTTTTGCATGCACGTCGTTAGCATAACAGGAATTAGCTTTCTGGCCTATATCACCCTCTAAAGAGGCCAGGGTGTACCTGTTACAGGATGAATGAAGTAAGAAATACATTTAAAACCGTCATCCGCTTGCAAGATCCTTTCGGGGAATAAACAGGGCTTAAGTCCTGAGGATTTATTTACCTTCAGGTAGATCCAGTAGTATAGCCATTTGCCTGGCATTGCCTGCCCACGCAGCGAGATGCAAAGGCGTCCGACCAAGTTTGTCAAGCCGAAGTTTTTCAGCCCCAAACTTCACCAGTAAAGCTAGGGCGTCGCCCCCTGCTAGGGCTGCCATGTGGCATGCGGATACCAGGTCTAGGCGGCATGTTGCGTTAGGGTTGGCACCAGAGTTAAGAAGTCTGTAAGAGGAATAATTAATTTTAAGGTTTAAGGTTAAACGCAGTCGTCCGTAATTGGCCAAAGCTGGTAATTTACGACGTATGAGACATCTTCCTCAGAAGCAGTGTTGTGGACTCGCGCAGGCGGGTCTAAAGTGGTAGCTTAAAAGAAGCTGTTCCCCACATTATTGTGGGTGTGTATTTATCAACATCAATGTGAATTTCAATATATTCGTAGGTATAAACCATATACAGTTTAAGGTATTTTTCAAAAGTCCACACGGAAAAAGTCGCTGAAAGACGCTAGTAATTTAAAACTTTACCATGAAGCTAAAAAAACAGGCCATGTATGTGTATTAGATTCGGTTTGGTAATATGAATATATATTGCATGTATAACAAAAAAATCTTTCCGTTACCGTAAAAAAAAAACTGGTGATAAAAACGTGGCGTGTACATCCTTATAAAAGAGAAAGTGTCTCTTTCTGTTTGTTACCTTTTCACAGCTAAACCGCTGAGCCTATTTGGATGACATTTGGCTAGGTGCAAGCCACAAGAATATTATAACTTGTATGTAAAATTGGCTACTAACAGCCTTAGATTTTGTATTAAGTAATTAAATTTACCGTTATAATAATTAATTAAAAATTGTAAAAATAATCAGGAGACTTTGTGATTTTTTTATCGAGAAAATGTTGTTGCATTATATTTTTGCTAATATATCAGAGCTTGGAATTATAATGTTGTATCTAAATGTTTTTTATTATTTATTTAGACTTTGTTTTACTTACTTAAAAGTCAATTTTTCTGTGGGCTATTTTGCTTTAAGCGCCCTTTTAAAAACGTCAGGTGTGAGTTCGTTGTTTTACTATATAATAAAGGAGTTACCGCAGAAATCCCACGAAAATAACTGAATTTATGGCCAAACTACTAATATTATAAATGTGAAAGTCTGTAAGTTTATTTATTCTTTTGTTACTTTGCGCTTGCGCTGCAATTTGACACAGAGGTAGGTAGTTGAAACGGTAAAGGACAAAGGCTAGGCTTTTTCTCTCGGAAAATTTAAAAGTTCCCGTGGGAATAACTATAATCGTATTCCACTTAAACAAACTATAGCTTTATATAGCAAATATCTTTAGTATAATCAAGAAGTAGCCGTAGGAATCCGATAACCAAATTTAGGGCAGACGGAGCCGCTGGCAGTAGCTAGTTGAATCTACACCAGCTTGACTTTTTTAATAAAATACGTGGTGCATCAGATAATGCTAGAGCCAGGCACATACTTGATCGGTTTTTGTTATTTGTTGTTTTACTATTATAGAGCTCACAATATTATAATATATTTTTAAAGCCAGTGTGTGTTACCGTATTTGTGATAGAACAAAAACAACAGTTTAGTTTTTACTAGCTTTTGCCCGTGGATCAACGGCAACTCCTCAATTATAGCAAAAAAACCGACTTACATTTACGTTTTCAAATAGCTTGTGTCTCAGGACTTAAACTATCTCTTTGCTTAGTTTCATACTAATCGGTTAAGCGTGAAAAGGTAACAGACAGACAGAGTTACTTTCGCATTTATATTACTAGCTTTTGCTCGCCCTAAAATCGGTGTAGGATTACAATTTCTAATGATGGATACAATTGAGAAGCCATCTTCATTGTTTCCATTTTGGTTAAAGTCGAACTACTCCCTACTTCCTTATAAGCCGTTTAAGCCGACATAAGCAAGGTCTCTCCCCCTTGAAAGTATCAAAATAAGACTCTTCGGTATCTTTTTCTGGCAAGTCGGAAGATCTTAGTTTAAAGTGATGACCTCGTTGTATCTCTGTTAGTTTCTGAGATCTAAGGTGCCAAATGTACGTATCTACGTGTCGCCATTTTATGTAAGATAACCCCGGTTTCATTTTAAATATATTTTTTTTTAGATATTTTACACATAGTGCCGTCCAAACTAAGCAAAGCTTGTGCTATGGAAACAAGAATATATATGTATTTGTATCCGTTTACTACGTACATACTTTTTTGTGAATACAAATACATATTATACATAGAAAACACTCAGTCTTAAGACATACACAAATAATAAATGTTTCTCTTGCGTGTTTATAGACGTTTCATCGAATTAACGTCATTAGTTAGGTGTGAAAGTTTGCATACTAGGTGTGCCTAGTGTGAGTTTATAACGCAACTATCGCGTTCGCGTCAACGAAACACATGTATGGAAATTAAGAAGCGTCTCTAGCGGACGGGTTTTGAGAAGATTTTTTCTAATAGGACTATGAATACGCGAACGCGATAGTAGAGTTACAAACACGCGAAAACTCACGTTAGACAGTAAAAGTAATGCCCCTGGTGTTGCAAGCGTCCATAGGCTACGGTGACCGCTTACCATCAGGCGTGTTTGCCACCGTAGTGGTATATAAAAAAAAAAGACACACAGATGTCTGGTAAACTTCTATTTCGGGTAGGGTTTAAACCCCCAAAACCTCCTCTAGATATACGCCTATGATCCATAGTACAAGCTTTGCTTAGTTTGGTACCAAATGATGCTGTGTGTATTGTCCAATATATTTAAAAACCACTAAAGCATAAGATTCTATGACGTATCGACGCACAGTCCAAGCCGCTGGGTAGAAATCGTTTGTTATCCGTGGTACCTCCAGTCGTACTTGTAGGTTTCTTATATGACGAGGATTTTGCTAAATGCATCCTTTGAGGGGTTAAATCATAATGCGTTTCGGCTCAGTAATGGGGTTAAAACTTTGTAGAAAAAACCGTCATTTTTAAAGCTATATGCATGAAAATTGGTTTAAATTACCTGCTTTATTAGGAAAGAAAGTATATACCTATGGGTGTTACACTTTTTGCTATGATGGGAAAAGTTAAATCTCGCGGGTAACACCGCGGGAAACTAGTATGTTTCATAATATTCAGTTGACTTGATAAGAAAAGTCATAAATAACTAATAAAATTGGTACAAGAATTTTCGTGTTTTGTCGAATTCGAGATGACGAACAGGATAGAGTAGGTAGGGTTGCCAGATCCACAGATAAGATTTTATCACAAAGCAGTAACTTTCCTGTAAAATTTCTGACATTTTGTGTCCAAGTAGTATATGGTTAAACAATTTTTGTTATAGGTATACCACAGTCACATTATTCTGAAGAATTTTTGAGTATGGCCATAGGAGAAAAATCCATCAGTTGGTGAAAATAACAAATTAAAAAAATATTGATCTTGCTAGGATTTAATTGTTGTTTTGGTAAGCAAAAAGTTTAATATGCTTTATTTATGTTATGCTTACAGATGGGTAAAATTACGGACATGTCAGAAAAAACCCTGTAGTCTGGTAACCCTATACAGTAAACACGTACAACTGCCGCAAAAACCTTATTGTCCTGTAATTCTATTTTATTTTCGTTTCTTTATTTGTGTCGGCGAAGGTCGCAGTCAATAGAAGCCTAATGCCTATTGGAACTTATTTTACACCGTCTTTACGGCCTAAACATAAAATAAATTTGAATTAATATATTTTTCTGTGCTTTGTAATTTGTGATATTGTTACTTTTCCAGACCGAATATATTTTTACGACGCCGATAATAAAACAAACTCTCTCGTAGTCATGAACACACATACAAACATACACACACACACACACGCACCCAGATACGCAGCATACACTAAAAGGTTTAAATTTTTATATAACAAAACATTACGCGCACTCACGCATCTGCTACAAAAATTGCAACCGTACACAGCAGCACACAAACACAAACACACACACACACACACACACACACACACACACACACACACACACACACACACAGTCACACACACACACAGTCACACGCATACCCAAATACCATTGTGCCATAGCATACAATAAAAGTTTTAAATTTACGCATATAACGCCGGATATAAATAGGCTTTAGGATTTGTAAAACCAAACCACCAATACGCTCAACGCATACACACACACACACACCCTCATATGCAAATCTGCCACAACCATAATAATTCGTGTGCTTGTTATGGATTACCAAATAAGTAACTAAATAACTTACCTCTCAACCTCCTCAATGTCATGACCCTCGATGGCTTCCAGCAGTTCTGTATTGAGTCTCCTCAATCGACGGTCGCTGCGTCTCCATTTCTTGGGCCAGTTCTCTCCTGTTTCTGGTACGGGGGTGTTGTTGGGCGAGGTGTTGCAAGAAGATGGGGTTTCTACCGGCATTGCCAGGTGCAGTGGGTGACGTGCTGGGTTCCTGGGGCAAATATAAACATAAATATTTGTCATAACATTGTAATGGAGGAACATTAAGAAAATTAACAGTAAAATGTTTAAAACTGATAACTGTCTTTCACAAAGTCAAAGTGTTACCTTAACCATTGTTTGTATTGAATAACTAGTACCTGGAGGACCGAGCTTTACTCGTTTTTTTAACAACGCCATCTATTGTCAAGTAGCTTTAGTGTTGCTTAACAACGCCATCCACTGTCAAGTAGCTTTAGTGTTACTGTGTTTGTAAAAATAATAGTATACTACTTCTACTAGTGTACTACTCGCCAATGGATGGGGAAGTCATATTATTCAGTTTATCGTTGCCTGAAAACACGGATGAAAGGATTTATCGCCCCCGAAACCGTACTAAATATCATGAAAATCGTTGGAGCCATTTCCGAGATTAAAATTATGAATATATACAAGAATTGCTCGTTTAAAGGTATTAGATTTTCGTAACAAAAACATAAATCGACTTCAAATCCACTAAAAAGTTAAAAATAATCCCCTAATGTAGACTTATTGACAGAACATTCCAACTAGCACATTAGTGCTAAGATAAGCGTAATATGACCTGTACAGTGGTTCTAACTAACGTTAAAAGTGACATATCAGTGTTAAGAATTAGAGTTATAGTATGCTATAGCTCAGATATAACCACAAAACAGGCCCAAGTCCTTAGAGCTTAAAGTTCTTTAGTGCTTACATAATAGCGTTATATCGAGTTAAGCTTAGTTACAAAAGTGCTACAATGGCGTTATTAACTGCTTTAAGCGCTATAACAGACATAGAATAGTGGTTTTTACGCTTAAAGCGTTATTACTGAGATACAGCAGTGATATTCAGCGCTCAAATTATCATGACTGAGGCACAACAGTGGTATTTACCACTTAAATCATTATTACTAAGATACAGTAATGGTACTTACCACTAAAATGTTATTACTGAGACCATTTTAATTTATTATGTTACGAGTTTTTACGTTAATTTAATTTTTAAATTATATAACTTTTGACAATTTTATTTCATCAACATTAATTCGCAGTGGAAAAAATGTCATGATGGAATACTATATATATTTTTGTTATTGACTTATTAAAAAGTGCAATCTAACTGCGCTTATCAGTTTAAGGTAAATATTATGATGTTTTATATCTTAATTTAAATGCGCTCTCAGTATATTAAAGATTTTACATAAAACCTACTAATTGATAATAGGCAGTGCGTATTTTTATAACAAAATTTGCTATTTTATATGATTATAGTTTGATTTTATGCGCAATTAGGTTTATGTTATATAAATCATAGCTATAATTCGCAAGAAACTAGTAAATCTAGTGGAATTATGAAATTACGATTTTGATATAGTATAAGTAATTGTCCTAAAAATAGCCGTCCTTCAGCACATTTATAGCACTAATTCCTGTACAATAGCAATAATTAGCCTTTTTGTGCAACTCTAATTGTTGAAATAGGGTTGAAATATTTTTTCCAGAATCCATTGTATAGCTTTAAGTTGCATAACGATGTTTTCCAACGCTGAAAGCATTTGGTTGTACTATCGTTTAAGATATCAATGATATAGAGCTCACAGATCTTATTATAACCTTACAAGAACTTAAGCTTTAACTGCTAATAGTGGCTATAGCTACCGCTAACATAAAATAACTGGCTACAGTAGGTAATAGTTTTGCTTTATATACGTCATAAAGCATCAAGTATCACTTGTTAACCCTTTTAAATCTCTGTTAGCTCCTAGTGCCTCCTATTAAACCATTGTAGAGCTATACTAAAATTTGAAGCTGTAAAATAAGCTGCAGTCAACACTTATGTGCTAGTTGGGATTCAGCTACATGTTTAATTCGCCTTGAAGTAAACAATATCTTACAAAAAATATTTGTTATGGAACGTAATAACTATCAAATTATGCACCTGAAAGAAATAAAACATTATTGAGACACCCAATAGGGGTGCGAGAGAAAAAAATATACTTAAGTACTGTACAATATAGAGAGTTAAGTACCCTTCTAAATCTAATACCTTTAAACAAGCAATTCTTGTATATATATAATCTGATCGGGTTTTCAGGCATTGATAAACTGAAAAATATGACACTTTTCCCCCGCGGGGAGCCCTTGAGCGTTGGGCGCTATACGGGCTAAGACTCCTTCAGAGTGGTGGAGCAGTTTCAAAAATCTACGGTTTTTTTTTACTCACAACGGCACGGAGAAACGAGAATGCGTTAAGAGTGAGAGATGTTTGTTTGTGCAAACCAATGTTGGCAATCTCCAAAACTAATAGTCCGATTTTGATGCGGATTTCAGTAATGGGTTCGTGGTTGATTGGTGCTAGTTCTTAGATAGTTTACGGTGGTAACTCACTAGGGGGTGCTGCTGTAAAAATTTGTTTGTGCAAACCAATGTTCCATGTATCTCCTGTTCAGAACATAAAAGGTTAAAATCATATTTAAGAAGCTGGCAGCACTAGCATATTATATTTCCTTTTTTTTTGTATTGTACTTGCGTTCATGTCGTCGATTAGTCTAAACCGTGTTAGCGATATTTTGTTAATTTAATAAAACTTATAGTTTACTGAAGAAACGGTGTTTATTAAATATGCGCCCATCCTTCTACATGGTCCTTCGACAACGAGATCCAGCGCCTGGATAAACAAAATTTCGCCACACCGACTGGTTTACCTACAAGACGCCGCCATTTAATCGACACGCCAGGAAGGCATAACCTACACCGATTTTAAGCCATATAGCTACGAGGAGCGACTACTTGTTTTTCTTCGCATCGCGCCGAGGACGACGACACGTATCATTTTTGCCGCCGTGCGCCGATCACATGAAAACATCTCCAAAAGGCTGTCTGTGTATGTACAAATAACAACCCAGAAGAGGAGAAAACCGCATCGATATTGTCTTTACTACCAAGATCAAGTGGTTTCAACATTACCAGGTTTTATTTGCAAAATTATTCATATCTCGTCATCTAAGAAATAACATTACAAAGTTTCGGGTAGATAAAATACATTTATCTACCAAGCTACGTGACACCGGAACGGGTTCTACACCAACTAGCAACACTGAGCGTAAGCATCCGCCCGCTAACAACCAATAAGAAAGCGCCGTGTCTCCGCCATCTTGTCAACTAGCGCCGCTTCGCTTCGTTACTGTTAGTTATGGACTACAAAATTTTGTAGCCTTTTTTGTAGAATTTCATTTATATTTCTTTATCATCAGTATTTGTTCTTCAGTGTTAATAGTAAGAAAAGGGCACTTAGCGTTCTAATTTGCATTGTGATACTGCAGTGTATTTATTGTTTTTTAACAAGAAAACTGCCAAATTTATTAGTAATGGCGGAATCGCAGCCAAGTCAGCTATCGCTTAAGGAACTAATTGCGTCGCGTGGCTATGCCAAGGCCTCGATAACTAGATTAAAAAACTATATAAATGAGCTGAGTGCTGATGATTTTTCTCGTGATATACTATGTTTAAAACGACAAAGATTGCGCGATGCATTTTCAGAGTATAACCAATACTGTATGAAAGTTAAAATGTTCGATGACACTGACTCTGAAGATCCAGGTGAGCTAGAAGACACGTATATTGAATTGTTATGTAAATTTAACAAATTTATAGACAGTGAGAGTTACTTCAGCTGCCATCAAACTTCTACCAACATCAAATTACCTCACATTGTGATACCAAAATTCAATGGTAAATACTCAGAATTTTATGAGTTTTTCAATATGTTTGAGTCCGTCATAGGATCTGACATGTCAAAACAACCAATACAGAAATTATATTACCTTAAAAGTTTTCTAACAGACGAACCTTTAACCCTAGTCAGTAACTTACCTCTCACGGACAGCAGTTACAAGGAAGCAGTTAAGTTATTAAAGGAGAGATATGATAACAAATTCCAAATAATTAATGAACATTTAAACACTATCCTTGATATGCAATCTATCACTAAGTCTACACCATCAAACCTTCGAGCATTTGTTTCTAACAGTAAGCAACAGTTAGCTGCGTTAAAAAATCTCAAGGAGCCAGTGGACCAATGGGACAGTATTTTAGTATGTATACTCTCCAAGAAACTTGATTTAATATCAAATAGAGCTTATCAACTTGAACGGGATTCTACACTAAAGCCAACTGTCAAGGAATTATTAGCATTTCTTGAGCACCGAGCCCTAGCACTTGAAAATACTGACAGTACAGGCCAGAAACCGCTACGAGTCGCATCAAATACTGCCATAGTCAAGTCAGGTAGAAAGACTTCCCAGGAAAGCTCAAGTTGCATATATTGTAAGTTAAACCACAAATTATTTATGTGCCCTACTTTTAAACTTGCACCTCTTGACAAAAGAGTACAATTTGTCACACATAATAAATTATGCAAGCTGTGTTTAAATTCACATTCTAAAAAGTGTCGCTTTCATTTTAAATGTAAAACTTGCAAGCAGGACCACCATTCCCTTTTGCATGAGTCCAGTGACACCAGGCCAACAACTGTTACCTTATTGTCAAACGCCTCACACCAACAAGTTTTATTGCCTACAGCACGAGTAAAATTAATTGCTAAATCAGGCACGATCATAACTTGCAGAGCACTTTTAGACAGTGCTTCTCAGACATCTTTTATAACTAAAAGGCTTGCCCATATGCTGGGTAACAATCCCAACCATATTAAAACCAATATTGTTGGTATTACTAATACTCAACAAACAATAACACAGTCTTTAAATGTTGAAATTCATTCCCTTGTATACCCTTTCAAAACAACTGCAAATTGTCATATAGTCCCACAAATTACTTCAAAGTTACCACAAAAAAGCTTTGACATTTCACACTTAAAGCTTCCCAATGTCTGTCAACTAGCTGACAAACGCTTTAACAAGCAAGGTGATGTGCATCTTCTCTTAGGAGCTGACATATTTTTTCAGATATTACTGCCTCAGCCTAATACAACAGTTGATAGTGCCGCTTCCAGTAGTACTGAGCAGCTCAAACTAGTCAATACATCCTTCGGCTACATAATCGCTGGTCGCACACCTTCAGCTACAGATGCTAACCAGGTGGTTTCTTTATTTTGTAGAGAATGTAATAATGACATTAGTGAGTCCATGTCCAGATTTTGGAAAACTGAACAAGTAAGTGAAGTTTACCCAGACACAATACCTGAGCATGAGTATACAGAAAAACATTTTCAAAATACTGTTGTTTTAACCAATAAGCAATTTCAAGTAACAATGCCTCTCAAAGTTCCTCTTAATCAAATCAATAAAGAACTTGGAGACTCTTTTCACTTAGCATTGTGCAGATTTTTAAACTTAGAAAAAAGATTTTCTAAAGACAATCAACTATTTCAAGATTATAAAAAATTCATTGACCAGTATGTTGAATTAGGTCATGGAAAATATATAAATATAAATCAATACAACCTATCTAAAGACCCTGTGTACTTTTTACCTCACCATCCTGTAATTAAAAAAGACAGTAAAACAACAAAATTGCGAGTTGTTTTTGATGGTTCCATGTTGACAAACCTGAAAGTTTCTCTGAATCATATGTTGCTTAATGGTCCAGTAGTACAAAAGGATCTTTTTGATATATTGATTGCATTTAGACTTGATAAATACTTTATTATCACCGATATAAAAAAGATGTTTAGATTTATAATGCTTGATTCTTCTCAATGTTCGCTTCAAAATATCTTATGGAGAGATCAACCTAATGAAGAAATTAAATGTATTCAATTGCAAACTGTCACATACGGTTTGAAAACTTCCTCTTACTTAGCAACTAGATGTCTCATTGAACTAGCTCAAAGATTTGCTACAGAGATGCCTTTAGCATCCTCTATTTTGAAAAATAATACATATATTGATGATATTTTAGCAACCCATCATTCAGAGGAACACTTAATTAATATGCAAAAAGAATTAACCCAATTAATGTGTCTTGGTGGATTTCAATTACATAAGTGGCTATCCAACAGTGAAAAGATACTAGCAGATATACCCAAAGATAAACAATATTTTGGAGAAATAGAACTTCAAAAGGACAGTATGTCTATGAAAACATTAGGAGTTAATTTTGATATACATTCAGATACTTTTAAACTACATACAGCAGAACAATGCTCAACTTCAAAACTTACTAAAAGAGAAATCCTTAGTTACATAAGTAAATTTTTTGACCCCTTAGGTTTAATGGGACCTATATTTGTCCAAGCTAAATTAATCATGCAATCTTTGTGGGCTGAAAACATAGCCTGGGATGAGGCCCCACCGAAAGCTGTTAGCCAACAGTGGGTAGACTTTGCTAATAGTCTAATGCAAATGCAACCTATACATGTACCACGATGTGTGAAACCAAATAACAACCTAATTTGCCAATTGATAGGTTTTGCTGATGCTTCACTCATTGCACATGGAGCTTGTCTTTACTTAAGAATTATTGATCCCCAAGGCAATGTTACTATGAATCTCCTTTGCTCCAAGTCGAGAATAAATCCTCTTAAAAATAAATTAACTATACCTAGATTAGAATTAAATGCAGCTTTATTACTAGCTAGACTCACTGATAAAGTAATCTCAACATTAAATATAAAAATTTCTTTAAAAGACATACATCTATTCACAGACTCTCAAATAGTGTTAGCTTGGTTAAACACTGATATTGCCAAACTTAACACTTATGTTGCTAACAGAACTAGAGTTATTCAGGAACTTTCTTCTTCAAATTGTTGTAAGTGGAGCTATATAGACTCAGTCTCGAATCCAGCTGACTGCATTAGCAAAGGGTTACTTCCTCATGATTTACAAAACCACAGTTTATGGTGGCATGGACCTACATCATTGCACGAACAACATTATGAATTTAAAAAGTTTTGCAATAAATCAGTCTTTATTCCAGAGCTTAAGCCATCAATTGTAGCATGCACAGTAACTATAAGTGACAAAAAAGATTGTATTCTTGAAAAAATTAAACAAAAATATTCTGACCTAAATAAAATGATTAGAATTTTAAGCTATATACTAAGGTTTTATAATAATTGTAAGTCAAAGTGTGTTAAACATAAAGAAAATTATTTGTCTGTTAGTGAGCTAAATAATGCCTTGTCATTGATCATTAAGTCTGAACAAAAAAAACATTACTACAATGAAATACAATCTATACAGTCTAAAAATCAAATCACAGGCAGCTTAAAACCTTTACATCCATTTTTAGACCAAGATAATATCTTGCGAGTAGGAGGCCGACTACATCACGCCTCACTACCGTATTCCATTAAACATCCCATTATTATACCCAAAAACTCAGTTATCACTGAATTGATAATAAAACGTGAACATTTAAGACTGCTACATGCAGGCCAAAGACTAGTATTGTGTTCTCTTAATCAAAAATATTGGATAATTGATGGTTTAAGAACTGTTAAGAAAGTGCTACATAAGTGTGTAACTTGTTTTAAGCTTAAAGCAACCGCTGCTAGTCAACTAATGGGCTCCTTGCCAGCAGACAGGGTGAATGCGTGCCGTCCTTTTGAGAAAGTCGGTATGGACTTCGCTGGCCCGATTTCCGTCAAGCTAAGTCGAATCAGAAAGGCAGTCATAGGCAAAGGATATATACTAGTCATGGTTTGCTTTGTTACCAAGGCCATTCACCTTGAACTTGCTTCAGACTTAACGACGAACACATTTTTAGCCTGTTTTAGGCGCTTTATAGCTAGACGGAATTTGCCCAGTGACGTCTACTGCGATAACGCGTCCACTTTCAAGGGAGCGAAGACCCGATTAGGTGATCTTTATAAATTATATGGTGGTGATTATGATCATCAAATACAAGTACAGTCCTTTGCATCAGAACTGAGTATACGATTTCATTTTATACCTAGTTATAGCCCAGTATTTGGTGGGCTTTGGGAAAGCTCTGTCAAAAGTGTTAAATACCATTTAAAAAGAGTCATGGCTGGAGCATTGCTGACATATGAACAACTTAACACAGTACTTGTTGAAATAGAAGCAGTATTAAACTCGCGTCCTATAAGTGCCATGTCCGCAGATCCCACTGATTTTTCATATTTAACTCCTGGACACTTTCTTACCGGATCACCAATGAAATCATATCCTGAAAAAGATGTCAGTAGATCTCCTACCAACTCATTGAAGTTTTGGTCACTATGCTCTAACATAAAACAAATATTTTGGAAGTATTGGAAAAATATGTACCTTAATACTTTGCAAAATCGCCCTAAATGGAGATCAGTCACTCCAAACATTACGGTAGGAACTTTAGTCATACTGAAGCAAGACAATGTACCACCTTTACAATGGCCTATGGCTAGAGTGAAACAAGTTTTCCCTGGCGCCGATGGCGCAGTTCGCGCTATAGAGGTCCAAACTAGTAATGGTCACACTCACCGTCGATCCATCACCAAGGTGTGCATTTTGCCCATAGATGACAATTAGATTATTTTATTATTATAGTCATTATATACTATAGTACCTATTGCTATAACATGTGTGTTAGCAAACCATAGATTTCTGGTTTTATTATTCATATTTGGAGTCCATAACTAACAGTCAACTTAGTTTTAATATCTAGTTTAGTTAAGCAAAAACTAGTAATAGTTAAGTAATTGTAATAATATATCATTATATATATACAAATGTAAACTAATATACATAACTATACCTATTAAAATGTTAAAAAGGTGTAGCTTAGTTACCTATGAGTACCTTTATTTTAATTTCAAAATTAAGAGATTTGTATTTAATTTGCCAACTTTGCTCACATGTTTAAAAAAAAAAATATCATTAATAATTTCATTTCTTGAAGCCCCAGCTATGTTCAGAACATAAAAGGTTAAAATCATATTTAAGAAGCTGGCAGCACTAGCATATTATATTTCCTTTTTTTTTGTATTGTACTTGCGTTCATGTCGTCGATTAGTCTAAACCGTGTTAGCGATATTTTGTTAATTTAATAAAACTTATAGTTTACTGAAGAAACGGTGTTTATTAAATATGCGCCCATCCTTCTACACTCCAAAACTGCTTGTCTGATTTTCAGTAATGGGTTTGTGCACAATCCTTTAATATTAGTTTCTACATATTGAATAAACTGGATAGAAATAGATAGGTAATTATTTCTGTAGAGAATAGTGACAAAGGAACTCTTAAAATACTAAATAAATATCGTTGATGGTTTCTGTGCAAATTATGAATGTAGAGCAAAGACTAAGGCAACTTTATGGCCTTTCTTCTGTTTCCTAGGTTTGCGACCGGTGTAAAGTGTTTCTCGGTCGCTTTAATTCGTCCAATGCTATCTATTATATACATATATAAATACATAGACATAAGCTTGCCCTTTGTCGATTGTTTTGAGTCCAAGACATATAACCACCTTATCGACTGTAATTTAGGGACATAGCGGTCCAACTTAATATGAGGGGATTCATCACTCTTTCTATTTTTCCAGATCCTTTATTCCCTTGTAAATGAGACACTCGCTGGAACTATGTCTACCCAACCATTTGACGACCATTACAGAGCTGATTGTTTTGAACATCATATCAATTTATCTTTTTTATTTTACGTAATGATATCGAGTTATAACAATGTACCAGGCGAAATATAGTTGTAAATAATTATACATAATATATTATCACTATGAAATAAACTATAAAGATATGTACATAATACGTACATGCTCAATAATAAGTCTAAAATAAAAAAATAAAAAAATTTAAAATCCACGACGGTTATAATCTAGTCGAAAACGTATAAAATGATTAAAAAAAAGTTTTTTATTTTTAAAACCGTCGACGGTGAAATCGTAATAGAAAAAGGATGAAATAATTTAAAAACCCCTGACTCAACCGGAATTATGCAACGAAAGGTAATAAACGTAAAAGGCTTTTTACAACAGAATTAATCTCTTGCGAAGTCGGTCATATTGAACTTGATAAACAACCAATGAATATCCGCCGGTGCCGCCATTAAATAAACTAAAGTTTTGCAGTTTTATAGTAATGTGAATATAATTATTAGAGATGTTTGATGACGACATGATGTAACACAGGATATCTTCATTTTAGTTGAAATTGAAATTGAAATAGAGATTGAATAAATTATTTATTATTGCCACATCTAAGTAGGTTTAAGTATACAACGTTTATCAACGTAAACTTAAAAATAAACGAAATTTTATAGCAAAGATGCAGTCAAAAGATAAAATAAAAATTAAATATTAAAATATAATAAGTATTTATATATTACAAAGATAAAATGTGAAACTTACCTTTGAGCACTGGAAGGTGGAAAATCATTAGGTCTTTGAGGACGTAGTCTTCCATTGCTGTCACCGCGGTTGCTGGCGCCTAGAAGTGGTTGCAGATTCTCTCCTTCCTCGGGGATTCCTTGCTCTACGTCTGGAAAAAAATATGTAAGTGAAGTTAGACCCGACTGATGTTCAGAAAAACCTTTAAAGCAAACTTGAAAGTGTTTTAGAATTCTTGGCTCACGTTGTGCATAAGTTGAAGTTGAATTCTTTTGGCATAAATCTTGTAAAGTAGCTTTAAAAATGTTATTAAGTTTTAAATCAAAAAGGTCGTTTCATGAACCACCACCAGATCATTATCAGATATTGCTGGACATCGGCCTTTCAATTCAAAGATCTTCCAATCTGAAGAAAAAGAAAAAGCTGCTTCTGTCCTACTCCCGTGATTTTGACGTGACAACGTCTTATAAATTGGTTTGCCGGGTGACACTTCAAGAAACTGCGTTACGCTCCGCTCACGTTATGCGCTCACAATGAGAGCGAGTGAGAGGCACGCGGCATGGTTAGCCCGCCTAAGAGCGAGAGAGACAGACATAAAAAGTGAAAGGCACAAGTTGTCACGTTACAATGTTAATAATATTACGATTAATAGCAATGGTTTTTTACCAAGCAGTCTTCCTGGTGGCAAATGACAACTAAAGATGTTAATTATAGATGTAGGTCCCGTAAGTACATATTTCTACTTGCTCTGTGTTATTGACCTTTATAGGAACAGGAGTTACGGTATAGAAACGTGGTCTTCAAGTGTTTGGCCTTTTAAACAAGCTCAGAATAGTTCAGGGAGCTATGGAGACAGCTTTGCTGGGTGTTTCTTTGCGCGATTAAATAAAGGAAATTCACTGAAGATGTTGCACCATAAAGCTTAAACAGTAGATTCTGTTAGAAGGCTAAAGTACAACAGGCAGACCTCTTCTCGTCAAACTGATAAACGATGGGGAAAAATGGTTGTCAAGGGGCGAGGCGAGATATCATAGTATCTGGCGGTAGCGTGGTTTTCTCTTGTTCTGTTTGCGCTATTTCAATAGTGTTTTGGTGAGTTAATGAGAATGATAATAATTAATAAGTTAATACTTCTCTTAAACTTGAGAAGTTATTATAATAGGTCCAGAATCGAAATCGCTAAATTTGCGTTTACGTTTTGAGAGCTGGATAATCGTTTGCCATCATTTTTATTGTGATGTCTCTGTGAGTGTGTATAGCATCTCGTTAGTAATTACTCCTTGCTACCCTTAATACCTACGCAATATACTATTAGTACTATACAAAATCGATATCAGCCCTTTTTATTCGTCCTTACTGTTGTGGCACGGCCTACTCTTACCGAGGGTGATTTGGGCCACTGTTTACACGGGGGCCCAGTGCGGATTGTGGACTTCACATACGTCCTTTTAGTTCTGACATCTGCAGGTTTTCTCATGATTTTTTCCTTTACCGAAAAGCCAGTGGTGTAAATAATGAATGAAGTTGAGAAATTAAGATAAATACTCATAGGTACACGACGATTTTAAACCTCCGCAACTCAAGACTCAGGGGTAAAAAAAAACCCTAGGCCAACACTGACTCATCGAACCGATAGCTGATGGGAAAGAAAGGTTCTCGAGTGACAACCACGGATCGTAAGACGCAGCGTGGGTCGGCCTCCTACCAGGTAGACAGACGATCTGATCAGAGCCGCAGAAAGCGGATGGGCGCGGGCGGCTCAGGACCGGCCGTTGTGGAGACTGGAGACATATGGGGGAGGCCTACGTCCAGCAGCGGACGTCTTCCGGTTGAAACGAACGAACGCACCACTGACCCATTGTAATTATTTACATTTTACAGAGTAATGCCCACGTCTACTTTCTTTCACCGACCGATAGGAAATTCTCTCATCACAAAATATTAAACGAGCAATTCTTGTTTATATATAATCTGAATCTCGGAAACGGTTCCAACGATTTTCATGAAATTTAGTATGCTGGAAGTTTCGGGGGCGATAAATCGATCTAGCTAGGTTTCATTTTTAAAAAACGTCGTTTTATTCGTGTTTTCAGGCAATGATAAACTGAAAAATATGACTCTACCTGACATGTATTGGCGAGTAGTAATACTACAGACAGGAACGGATATGCCTATGCTGACGCCTGCTATTTTGATATCACTGAGGAACTTAAAAAACTTGAGCGACTCCAAAATTTAAGCATTCGGTTGTTTCTGAGCTTCGCAAATATGACCGTATATCCAATTTTCGTACTAAGCTCAAGTGGCTCCAAAGTCGCTTTCGCCAGAATACACACATTCTTTCTCTTTGTACTGTGTACTGCTTTGCCCTGAATATCCTATTATATTGGAAATACCGCTTTGAATACCTTGGTTCAACACACACTATTACGTCCCGTCACACTTCTCCCACACCTTCCACCAGTCTTTTACAGTGCAGGCTATGGAACTCGATTCCTCTCCAGATCAGACGAGCACAGTCTTTGAGCGTTTTTAAAGAACAGCTTAAGTCCTACTTAAATTTTAGCGACCTACCCAGAACATGTCACTAATTATTCTTATGTACCTTTTATGTATTATACCTACTCAGAGTTTATCTATATCGACGTTTCTCAACCAGTGGGGGGCGCGAAGCATTTGATAATAAAAAAAATACCTATAGCTTTATATAAAAGTTCTAGAAGAATTCTACAAGAATTCTTTTTTCCAAAAATTAGTAATGGTTTTTAGTAAATTAACTAAATTTTAGTAAGGGAGGCGTGAAGATTTTCGCAAGTCGTGAGGGAGGCGAGGGAGGGAGGTTGAGAAACCCTGATCTATATTGACCTATCTATTTCATTTTTACAACGTTATAATTTTTAAGCATTGTTATAATTTACTAGTTGTGTTAATCTATATATTTATATTTTGTTATTTTATGTTCTTTTTTTTAGTGCACCGCCTTAGTTACTTTTCCTACTACTATTTAATTCAATAAAGGTTGTCTGCAAGAAATCGCTTCTTTGGGATACGGCTGCCTATTGTTTTTTTTATTATTTTAAATCATGTTTAAAATTTATATTTTTTGTTAAGTTATTGGTGTACAATAAAGAATATTTGATTGATTGATGCTATAATTTGGGTGAGGTTACGTTGTGTTGTGTGAGGGGAAAGTAGCCGAGTCATGGGTTCCCGGCACGGAATCTTTAAGGGGTAGGAGGGCGGTACCGCTTGTTAGTGGTAAGAAACCGAGCGTGCCCCCATAAGAGTACAGGTACCTAAAGCTGCTGGCTGAGTTGCGGATGTATTTATGAGATCCCACGACCCCGCTGTAAAGGTTCGAGAAGAAACACCATTGGTCTTAGGCGGTAAGAGCACAGTAAGAGTCCGACATAACCTGTGCTATGTCCTGAAAGCGGCGCAGCTGTTCCATGAGAATTTCCAGCGCAAAACAAAGGTTGTGTGTGTGATATTATTTTAATTTAAACGAGTTTACTAACCTAACTTGAAACAATACCGTATCGCAATATGAACATTTTTAGTGAAAAGTTAAAGTTTGTATGGACCGAGCTTTGACTGATTTCGGCCTTTGATTGTAGACACATACATAAGAGAGTCTACAACATATCGACAATATTACACAAATAAAACTTGTTTTTAGCAACGTGCGACTTGATACTCATTGATAGATGCAGTAATTCATTCTTCTTATTAATAATAACCTAAAAATTTACCGCAAAGAAGTTGGCCAGCGTCGCTTTAACAAAGAAAAATCCATAATGTACACACTATTTACTTACCTACCTTGCTGAAGATTAAACGTGAAAGCTTTTTTTGAAAGCATTCGCCACTTCGCCTTCCACATATTCAGAATAGATTTTTTTTAAATATTTTTTAAGATATAACATTCTACTATCACTACATCCTATTAAGATTACAAACCTCCGACTCGTATCTAAACGACCAAGTAAACTCCACAAGGTCGTAACACTCCAAAAAAATATGGTCCGAAATTTATGACAAGCAGCAGTAGACTTTACCTCTTTGTAATAAGTGTTAGTTCATCTTTAAAAGTTTAAAATGAATCATCTTAGTTATCTGACGATGGATCCTTCAATGACCACGAAACGCGAGTAAACAAACAATTTGTCTTTCTTAGGTTTTTGGGGTTCAGTACGAAATAGTAATCCTATCCTATTGCTAAGCCATACTACCTTGTCGTCCCTATCCAATTATTCCTACTTCCTACTAATATTATAAATGTAAAAGTTTGGATGTTTGTTACAGAATCACGCCTCAACCACAGGATGGATCAGGCTGAAACTTGGCACACATAAAGGATACGTCTTGTAACAGGACTGGATTTATCTCGAAAAATTCATATGTTCCCGCGGGAATAACTATAACCGAGCTTAAACGAACTATAGCTACAGCTATAGCAAACTTCATTAGTATAATTAAGGAGCTGTAGTACAAATTCCACGCCGATAACCGAATTTAGGGCTGGCGGAGCCGCTGGCAAAATCTTGTCTATTATAAATGTTAAAGTTTGTAAGTTAATCAATCACGCAGCAACTGCCGTATCAAATGAGCTGAAATTGGGCACAAAGATAGTTAAAAAGACGGAGAAGGACATAGACAAAAAATTAAAAGTTCCCGCGGATATAATAAATATCTTTAACCAAATTCTAGTTGAACGAACTATATCTTGCTTCTTCTGTATTAAGGAGTTTCCGTAGGAATCCCACGCCGATAAGCTTTAAGGCGGGTGTAATAATTGGTGTATAATAAACTTAATGTGCCCCGTCCGGGTTTCACCCGTAGAAAAACCTATCCGTAGGAATCCGTGATTGGAATAAAAGTATTATTAGTCTTTTGACTGTGTCTTAAATCAAGTCAATTGTATGCATAAGCGTTAGGCCTAAGCAAAAGGTCCTGCATAAGAATTGAATGTTGTGGGAACTCTCGAACGAAATCCTTTTCAGTCTCTTCCGCTATACGTACCAACGCCAAAACTCAGGCCATCTCACTACATACTTCTTTGCTTGTACGTGCCTTTTTTGTACCGATTTAATTTACAAACATATATATTTTTAACTTAAAATTTTTAATCAAAACAAGATATATTCTATGTTACTCAGAGTTGGTAGGATAGCTTACAATTTGTAAAAAAATCTATTGAATCAGTTCAAAAGTTGCAGAATTACCCCATGTAGGGGTTAAAAAACATACACATAAATATTACTTGTTTTTAATATTAATAATAATACTTATAAAATTACTGAGACTGTGGTCGATTAGAGGTTAGAGAAAAAGTACTTAAAAGATAAATAATCTAAAGTCCTCAGTATTCTATAATAGTGGTTACATACTAAAACAAGTAATTAAATCTAAAACCGTTGAACGAGCAATTCTTGTATATACATATGTATGTATAAAATATGAATATCAGAAACTGCTCCAACGATTTTCATGAAATTTAGTATGCAGGGGGTTTCGGGGGCGATAAATCGATCAAGCTAGGTTTCATTAAAAGAAAAAGTAGTTTTATCCTTATTATAATGCAATGATAAACTGAAAAATGTGATTCCTTCTGACATCTATTGACGAGTAGTAATCCTATTATATTTACCGTCACAGCAACACTTAAGCTACTTGACAATAGATGGCGTTGTTAAAGAAAACGTTCAAAGCTCGGTCCCCAGGTACTATGTAAATTAGTAAACAACCTAGTGTCATGGACGTATACGTCCATGCCTAGTGCTGATGGGTTTCAGAAGTATATTTTTACCAGGCGGTGTTTTGAAACCTGTATAAACACAACCTAGCTTATTATATCCTATTTTTTTATTACGGAACCATAGGTGAACAAGTAACACGCGCTCGCGTTTCTTATGTAAACATTATATTAACATACCTCAGAATGGTAAAAGTACTTAGAGCGCTCCCCATGGTGGTGACTGGTGAGGTGACAAGCCCAATTACCAATAACTTACTGTTGGAGCATGTTTATTCACAAAGCAATTAAGAAAATACTTAATGACTTTTTTATTAAATATTTTAACATTGATGGTAAGGTACTTGATACAAGTAAGGCCTGTGCTCAAATAAGACCTATAGTGCGAAAAAGTCGTTTAATGTATTTACATCAAATATATATTGCACGAACGTATAGACTACACCTCCACAACTCGGCAAATAGTGCGCGAGAGGCCCGCTCACGCTCACAGCGCCAGTGTTCGTTGGTCGTTCGTGGACGACGACCGTTTTCATTGCGTGTTATTAATTTGTCGTAATTTCTATCGTATTTTATTACGGTATTTTTTAGAGTTTTATTTCAAGTTATGTACACGGTTTAAATTATAACTCATCGAAAAGGTAACTATGACTTTATTTTGTATTATTTAGGATATGTGAATTAATTATTGCGTATAACATGTATGAGGTATATGGTACGAAATAAGGCCTACTTTTTTAATAGGCCTTATTTGTAACCCAAGGCCTTGTTAGAAATTCTGTTGAATTTTAGCTTTATTGTGTTTTTTACAGATTGATTCCTGTCAGTATGTCTCCTCGAAAACGGGCTACGTGGTCTGATGAAAGCTTGAGAGCGGCAGTTAATGATGTACGTTCTGGACGATTGTCGACATACAAAGCTTCGGCGCAATATGGCGTGCCGAGAAGAACCATTAGAAATCATCTTGAAAATGGTATTTTACATAAGAGCTAAGGAAGAAACGCTATATTTACGAAAGAGCAAGAAAAAGATTTCGTTTCCCGTATAATAAAATTTTCTGATATAGGAATACCTCTGACTCCAAAAATGATTCGGATTCAAGCATTTGCTTTTTGCGAAAAATTCAATATTGACAATAATTTCAACAAAAAAACAGGACTTGCAGTAAAAGGCTGGTTAAGATTATTTTTAAAACGAAATCCCAGCTTAGCAAAACGAAAAGCACAATTCCTAAACCCAGCTCGAGCCCAGAAATTAAATAATGTTATTGTTGCTCATCATTTTCATGAAGTTCGTAAGCTTTATGATGAGTTAGATCTTCATTACTATCCTGAGAAGATTTATAATATGGACGAGAAGGGCTGCCGGCTAACATTACATCATCAACAAACAGTGATTGCTCAGAAGGGTGCTAAAAGGGTGCACATGCTGGGTTCTGAGCATGGTGAGAACGTTACTCTTGTGGGATGTGTTAATGCTATAGGGAATCCTATACCCCCCATGATACTTTTTAAGGGAAAAAGGAAGAAGCCGGAGTATGATGACAATTTGCCTGCAGGATCAATTGTCCACATGGCACCAAAAGGCAGTATGACAACAGAATTGTTTATTGTTTTTATCGAACACCTAGCGAAGTATAAAACTCCTGGAAAATGCCTTCTCATTTTTGACGGTGCCAAATGCCATCTAGATTTTCGCATTGCCGAAACAGCTGAAAAACATGACATTGTCCTTTATTGTTTGCCATCCAATACGACACACGAATTACAGCCTCTTGACAAAGCCTGTTACAAACCTTTTGAATCGTACTGGGATCAAGAAGTTCTACAATATATGTACCAAACACAAGCCCAAAAGATCACTAAAACTCGATTAAACGCAATTTTATCTAAAATCTGGGCAAAGAGCAAGACCTATGACAATATAACAAGTGGATTCAAAGCGACTGGACTTTATCCATTAAACGTTGATGCAATACCTGAAACTGCTTTTGCTCCTTCCATCTGAACAGAGCGTCGTATCAGTGAGAGTAATTCAAACGACTGCGTTGTACCTTCAGAAGTAATAAATACAAACGTAAGACCTCAAGTAAATTTAACAGGATCCGATACAAATATTGAAACAGACACTGATTCACGTCAATCCTCGCCCATCCTGAACCTTCAGTATTTGCATAAACTGATCGATGCCGAAAAATCCTTACCATTATCCCCGGTCGCACCTGATCTTCGAGTATTTTCATCTTTTTCCCCCATAGAATGCAGTACACGAACTCGAATAATTATTAATAACCAAGATTGTGTCGAAAATCTTCCCGGGCCGAGCGGTTTACAGATTACCTGCCGACTAGTAGAATATAGTGATAGTACAGAAGATGAGCAGTGCAGTATAGCGTCTAAAGAAGAAAATATGTACGCATTTATACACAGGCCTATCCCCCAGAAACGCTTAAGAATATATTCTTCTTCAGACACAGAGTGTGATATCGAGAATGTAAATCCTAATAACGATACTTTCACTAAGTCTGATGGCGAAGACACTGAAGATGACCAACCTTTAGCAAAAATTGCTAGAAATATGAAGACTGATTTCCAACAATTTATGCCTACACCAGACTACGGTGTTGTTAAGAGCCGTCCACGTAAAAAAGCTTTAAATTATAAAGGCCAGAGAGTTACGAAAGATTTATTCAATACAGATAAAGAACAAAATAAGAAAAAATCGAAGAACACAAAAAAAGGAAAGAAAACTACCAAAGAAACCCACGAAGAAAACAAGAAACGGACGATTAAACCAAAATCAACTGAAGATAAAGAACAGTGGTACTGTCTTGCTTGTGAAGAGGAGAGGATTGCAGATATGAGACAATGCCTAGAGTGTTGTCAGTGGTACCACGAGTATTGTGTCGGCTTGACAAAAAGTGATCTAGACGCATTTGTATGTCCTAACTGTCAAGAAAATTGATTTTATAGCTACTTCTATTACTACTTACTTATTATTAATAAGACTGATTAATGTTCCTAAGCAAATTATGCTACTATTTTATATTACGTTCCTTATAACTTTCTTATAAGTAGATTACGCTATAGGTGTTATTTTCTGATGCCTTATTTTGTTACCTTGTTTAAATAAGGCCTACAAAAAATAATTCATTTTTAAATATTTAATAATATTTTTGAGAAAATATGTTCATTTTCTAATATTTGATTGAATAGATATGTTGTTTTTTATAGTATTCTTTATTTCTTGTTAATATACGACTTCAAGTCTGACTAGCAATTTAAGTATAATATTTAGTCACATAAATTAAAAAGTTGTACAAGGATCTCATGAAAACGTGATAAAAAACTCAGAAATACATAATTTTATAATGATTGATAGTTTAATAACAATATTCCTATACTTTAAATATGTAGGCTTAATTAAGTCACTAGTTTTTAAAAAGGCCTAAAGCTAAGGTTTTACAATTATCTCATTTTAGTTAATTTTTGATTGAAGATTATCTAATGTTTACTCAATTCATAATAAAATATTAACCAAAAAAGAAGTCCACGCTTTTATTTATCATCTTCTTCGAATAATTTATCAAATTTTGAGTGTTTGAAATTAGGTAGGCCTTATTTGTATCACTTACCTTATATGTGTTTAAAACCTTTGTAATTTTCTGAAATAACTCTATTTTTCTATTTCCTAGGTTTTAGGTTAAGTATGTATAAATGCATAGCTCGAGACCTACTTACATTTGTCTATTGTAAACGATATGCGAAGTTAAACAACGTCGAGCGTGATTGGGTCAGCCATTAGATGGGTGAACAAACGCCTAGTGTCACATTTTTCTGAGCTCCTCTGTGTTTTGGAGGATCGAAAAACAGTTCCGATCGGTCGTGACTCGTGACTAGTGTTGTTAGGTTAGGAAGACAAGAAAAACACTATTTGACGTTATAATTAACCTATCGTTTATTATCGTCTTTTAAAAGGTGTGTATTGGTATCTCTTATGAACATCAGAATGAAATAAAAGGTGCGTTCTGTTTACTGTTTTAATGCGTTTAAGGTCTTTTAGTCAGCCAAAAGACATTCATTCTGTCTGTAAGCCAAACTGTACAAATCTTGGCTCATTCTATTTGGTTGACATTAATTGTCAGCCAACAAAATTCCACTAAAATCAAACTATTTACTAACGCTTCATCAAACTTGAGTGATGACCTTGCCAAATATTTTAAAAGCAAACGTTGCAACGGGCGAAGGTAGTGTAGTCATAAAAAAGACGTTTTTTCTGTATGGCACATTGTCGTAGTATTTCTTTAAATATCCTTATCTATTAAAAATAACAAAAGAGAAAGAGACATTATCGCTATTTACCTTTAAACAGCGCCATTTCCATTCTAAAGAGGACACTTCATTGTAAACACTGTCACAATCCTAGCACAACACAACCACAACACAACACAAATTTTAGAGTAAATTTAAATTCAATATGGCGTCCATTACAAACACTTTGGCACCTCTTATCGAAATGTCGGTAAATTCTTAGTTCTTATCAATTCCTTGAATCAATTATTGATATTCTGCAATATAGAGTTAGAAGCCCTTAGAACGGACTTAAAAAATCCAAAAGTCATTACTTTCATTAAAACATTTTATTTGTTTACTACGGGTAAATGATTTATTTATTTCTTGCTACATACATTATTTTAAAATTAATAATCAGTGATTTATTTCAGACGCTAAGATACAATTTAAACAAAAATAAACGAATTGCAATATTAATATATAAAACATTATTTGTTTCTAAAGAAACTAAAATACAAATTCTTTGTCTATGTCTGTGATTCAAGTGGGATTTTATCAACGTAACTAAGTCTCGAGTCTTAATGTACTGGTTTGTAATCTGAATGGGAAAACCGATATTATAATAACTATGAGCAATCTAGAAGACCTTTGCAAGGGCGATATAAGAGCAGTAGGCCAAATGCTAAGGAAAATACTTACTTTAACTAGGTAGTAGTGATAATATTTATGCGATACTTATACTGCGTTTGATTGTTATTATTACATTACTTTGATTTATTCAAAATGCGAACTTTTACTGTAAATATGTTAATCTGTGCTTGATTGAGTTTCACTTATTTAAAAAAAAATTAAGTTATTTTGCCGAGAACATTCCTCAGGGCTGTAGCTAGAGTTGAATCTAAGGTAGGGCAGCGGTGGTTTCATGGTGGTGGTGGCGCAAGTAATTTTTATCTTTCATTATTTTACCTGCTTGTGAGCGTGAGTAATTAAGGTAGAAGGTAATTGGGTGGGATCGTGGGAAAACAAGAGCAAAATGGTATTAATTTATAGTACGGGAAAACAATTTATATATATTATACCTTAGTTTATGGTGCTTTTAAGGTAGGGCATTAGTATTTTAAGGTAGGGCATTAGTATTTCAAGGTAGGGCATTAGTATTTCAAGGTAGGGCATTGCCCCACAATGCCCCCCCTTAGCTACGGCCCTGACATTCCTCCCCCACGTGAGATTGGGTAAGATTTGGATTGCCCGCCCCCTCAAACACTTCACGTTTGTAATGGACGCACCCTTGTCTCTACAAGAATATATTATTGTGCAGGGGGTATCTACCGCAGGGCACTATTTCTTCATGGCGCACAGCAAGGGGACTGAGGTAGGGTAGATGTAGGGGATGGACATTGAATTTTATACCGATTGAAAGTTACATAGAAATTCCACGGCGATAACTAAATTCCGCGTAGGCGAAGCAGCGGGCAAAACCTAGTTTATTTTTAAATTTATTTATGTTTGCCAGCTTTGCATGGTTGTAGAATGTAGACAGATATTACAACTTGATTTATTCCACATAGTTTGTTCATGTTTATTAACCCACGTAGTTTTTTTATTGTTCTTTCATCAAAATCCGTATGTAAATATTAATTTTAATTATTATAGGCGTATTCAGGATTTTCTTCCAGCACAGCGTTGCCATTGCTACGTCAACTTTTTTTTAACTATGCTGTTTTTTTTTTAATTTTTTTTTGCAAATTATGGCTAGGTGTTTAAAATATAAATAACAATATAATAAATAATTACAACTTTTTTTTAACTATGCTAAGTTTTTTTTTAATTTTTTTTTGCAAATTATGGCTAGGTGTTTAAAATATAAATAACAATATAATAAATAATTACAGCTACAACCGGACGGTAGTGATGTTTTGTGAAATATAGGCGAAAATTTTTTACTTCAAAAATATATATGAAAAAACAATCCGGATTAAACAGGACTGAAGGTTGAGGCCGTATTAAAACAAATGTAAATACATTGCCATTTTTTTACTCAGTCTCCAGCAGTCCTCTTTTTACTTTACCTTACCCAATTTAATACCACCAAGGTCCTTCGCCTTTCGATCTAGCCACTTCCGGCCACTTTGTTCACATTATCCGTCCTTTCATCGGTAATCTATTATTTATACCACAATTGTAATGCAAAACATAACATTTTTTCAATTTTTTTTTGGTATTATTGTGTACTATTGTAGAGTGTAATGTGAAAACCATTGTAGTAGGCCTCAAAAACGGTGATCTTAAGTTCCTAGGTTAAGAAAAAGTAGATAGATATCCTTAGTGTACTCGGTTTCACGTCTATCAGTTTCTATAGTCTATGTATAAGAACGGATGTTTATCAGCAGATAATAACTCAATCCTTGAAGATTCCTGAACACGTCATTTAGATAACCAATTTCATACATCGGACTCAAACACGAATTGACGTAATCATTGGCGCTACTGTTATACAAATATGATATGATAGTATAAATATGCATACACAGAAAGGTGTATTTCATAGTTCCCCGTTTTACCGACTGTCAAATTATATTTGTTACATTCTAATTGTTAAGTAGGAAATGCCTACTATTGATGCATATTTTATACTATTTTCTTATCTGCTAATTTAGGGATTTTTGCAAGTAACTTTTAGAGTTTATTATAGTGATTTAGGGCCGATGACTAAATATTTACATAATCTACCTTGCTATTTTAGTGATACGACACTGTCTAGAATTGCAACAAGACAGACAACAAGACCATATTTAATCTTCTAATTTATTCTTAAGGTTTTATACAATGCACGTACAAATCAGTTATCATAAACATGAACATGACACATCATAAACATGAACTTACCCATCTTTAGGAATACAAATTGTATGCATCACTGGTATGCATAACTCGAATGGCTAACTGCCAATATGGCCGCTCAGTCAACAATACTCTGTTGCCACACGCATAACGTTATTTTACAAACTCAATTATCCAGTGTTGGTTACAGTCTGCCATCCGTCACATAAACGAGTCCCTTCGTTTAGATTCTTGATTATTTAACAGAATATTATCTTAGCTAGACAAAGGGCGGCTACTTCTTTCACCTCCACAGTGACATAACCACGCATCGCATAATACTCCTGGGCGGCTATCGTTCTCACTTCTGCCCTGTATTATGACGCCGCCTGGTATCGCTGTAGCTAGACAAAGGGTGGCTACTTCCTTTACCTCCACAGGGCCATAGCTGCACATCGCACAATACTCCTAGGCGGCTATATCATTGCCATTCCTGCCCTGTATTGTGACGACGGCAAAGATCATAACTGTAATCACTAATATAAGTCTTACAACATGAGGGCGGCTCAATCATTACCACTCCTGCCCAATAATGTAGACAATAATTTATTTTATTAATTTAATACTAATCATCAGTACCAATAATGTAAATATGAGTTTAAATCATCAAATATTATGGTCATTCACTTTTCGAATCATCAATGATAGAATCGTCAACATTCTAATTATCAATACCCCAAACATACCATAACCAAATATTCTAATCATTAATATTATAATTATCAATCAATATGCTCATCAATAAGATTCTAATTAAAAATATTTTTATCATTTTCAAATCATCAATATCCCAATAATAAATAATGGAATCCTCTATATTCTAATCATCAATATGCCAACCACGAATATTCTCATCAGTCAAATCATAAATATTATAGTTATGAACCCATACGCTCAATCATAAACATTCTAATTATTCATAAATATCATCAATAAATATGCTAACCATTATTCTAATTATCAATGTACTAATATATCATATATAGGTACTACTTCCGATTATTAATAGTTTATTCATCAATATTCAAATTATCTTTATTATAATTGTCTATGTGCCGTTCATCATTATTTTAATCACTTTATTCTAATAACCAATATTGTAATAATTAATATTCAAATGATCTTTATTATAAGTATCAATTTAGTAATCATAAATATTTGAATCATCTAATTAACAAACATAATTAAATTCTCATTCTAATAATTTATTCAATTGTTATGTGGACCAATATTTTTATATCTAGTCATTCACACATTATATTTATTGATGTGTGTTTCTGCAAGTGTATAACCATATAATTATGTATTTATATTGTATTTTATACCTTTGAGCTGTTTTCTGACTTGCTTATCGGCCCAATAAAATTGTATTAATAGCACGCCTAAATAATCATGTAACTAATCAGCGCATTTTATAATGTACTACTAATATATCCCTACTCCAGCTCTTTTTAATCTGAACAGACTGACATCTAAAGTTCAGCGGCTCGATTCAGTAAAATGACAGCTAATTCTCGTTTAAAATCCATACAAATAAGATATACATTTGCAGTGACGTATGAAATTCATCAATTGTCGCGAAACCGCCATGTATAGCTTATTTCTTTCAAAAAAGGTTAGCAATCTTTTACGGAATCGACCAGCAGGTCCTTCGGTTTAATTGGCTCCGTTGTCATTGAACAACTACTTGTCAAGGTCCCGCTTTTTTTTGCATTATCGAACCTCGCTAACTCCCTCGCAGTATTTATGTATATGTATGTATTTACAAAACAAACAAAGTAAGATTTATGTATTTGTATGCGTTGTCTGGTATCTATAGCACAAGCTTTGCTTACTTTGGGGCCAGACGGCGCTGTGTGTAATGTCCAAAAATATTTATGATTATAATCTCAATTTATGTGGAGACCGAGCTTTGCTCGTTTTTTTTGACAACACCATCTATTGTCAAGTAAATTTAGTCTCTGCCTACCCCTTTCGGAAACAGACGTTAGGGTCATGTCTATGTGAGTTCAAAATGAAAAGCTAAAATTGTTTTAAACCTTTATTTTATGTGTTTTTTAATTCAAACTTACGTAATTCACTTATGCCTTAGTATATTACAAATAGTAGATTTTCACTAAGGGACTAAAATGGCCTATCACATACGGGTGTTTAGCTATTCTTATTGCTAAAGAATCGAGTGTAATGAGTTTATTTTCACTTAGTTTGCGAAAGAGTATAATAATTGTAATAAATAATAAACCTATTTTCTACTTACACTTATTTCAATATATCACGACTCTAATCTTCAAAGATGTAACAAAAACATCGACGTTTTACCGATGGCATTCCATCCCACAAACGTGATAGGTGGTAATGTGAGACTATCGTAGTGCCGGCCAGAAACCAGAGTAGAGATAACTTTACAATTAACAAATTGAAACAAATATAGGTTGCTACTTACCGGGAATCAAACCTGGGACCTTTGACAAATTTAATATTAAATTTAAATCCTACTAAGACAATAAATATGTTTGTTACTCGGTTGTTCTTTGTTACGCTACAATAACTGCACACATTTTGCTAAAATTTGGAATACAGATAGCTTACCTATACCCTGGATTAACATATAGGCTATATTTAATCTCGGAAAATTCAGAAGTTACCACAACTCAAACAACATACAACATGTGTACATAATATTGCTAACAATATTATAATTTTAATTTGGTGGTTTCGACTAAACAATAAAATTACTGCAATTCATAAAATGTAAAAGCACCCAAAATAACAAAAAAATAATACGGATAACCTAGTTATCCTATAAGGGTTTAATTTTTTTTTTGCCGTTTCGACCAGTGTTAAAATATATATTACACTATTGAAGCATACAAAGAGACACGGTTTCGCGTACGATAGGCGCTAGTACGTGACCGCACGTTGAAAATTTCGATTTTCTCGGTTTTTTGTTATTAAAGAATTCAAATATTCAAACAGTGAAATTAGCAAATTTACTTGGTCATATGAATATATATTTTATAAAATAACGATCAAGATAATATCACACTTGTTTTCCTAACAATTTGAATTAAAGTCAAAACATAGTGTCAGATTTTTTTTCTAACTGTTTTATTAGCCAAATTATTATAATATTAGCGAATCCACTTAATTAATGTTTGAACTATAGGTACTTATATTTTTTTCACGTCAAAAAGTGTACTCAGGACTGTAACAAAAATAATCAAATTCTTGCACACTTAACTCGTTTGGGTATGCCATCTTAAATAACACCAGAGATCCAAAGAAACGGCCAAGTGCGGGTCGGACTCGCGCACAAAGGGTTCCGTACCATTTTCTATAAAAACGGCAAAAAAAACACGTTTGTTTAATGGGAGCCCTTTTAAATATTTGTTTTATTTTAATTTAATTCTGTGAATATTTCAAACGTCTACCTGTTGCCGTATCAATATCGAGCAAAAAAATCACGTTAACAACAAACGAGAGTTTTTTGGTAGTTGTTGTTATAGCGACAACAGAAATACATCATCTGTGAAAATTTCAGCCTGGTGGCAGACGGATGGACGGACAGCAGAGTCTTAGTAATAGGGTCTCGTTTCTTAACCCTTTGGGTACGGAACCCTAAAAAGCATCGAAATATTCAATAAATATACCGAAATGTCTAATGACAACACTGCTAACGCATATCAAACCATGAAGTACTAGCTTTTGGCACGGCTCTGCCCGTTCTAAATTTGGCTATAGGCGTGGGATTTCTACGGTAATTTATTGATTATAAATAAAAAGGAAGTTTGCTACAGCTGTTGTTGATTTTGTAATTGGTTGTTCCGTAACGTAGTTGAGCAATAACAAACAAACAATCTTCCAAATTAATTTTATATTAAATTAGAATTAGGATGGAATTGAAGTGAAACAAATAGCGAATATTAAATAAATACAAAAGACTACTAAGCGTCCGGACGTGGATTCATCACAAACAACATAATGACACTGCTAGAGTTTAATTACATGATTACTTACAAAAGGCCATTTCGAACTGTAAAAAGAAAGATTGATGAAAGTTAATAAACTAATAACGAGTGGGAACATTGAAGATGGACAAAGTTAAGGTTTTCGTTATTTAAGGCTATTGCAAATCCTAGAAAAAGCGTGCCGTTTCGACCAGTGTACAAATATATATTACACTGTAGAAGCATACAAAGAGACATGGTTCCGTGTACGATAGGCGCTAGCACGTGACCTCACGTTGAAAATCTAAATTTTCTCGGTTTTTTGTCGGTAAAGAAAAAGATATTTCGAACTGTAAAAAGAAAGATTGATGAAAGTTAATAAACTAATAACGAGTGGGACCCAATTAGTATTCTAAACTTCATAAAATCTATCTTCCATACGGGTTACCATGTTCCAGCACATCTCTTTACCTCTCATCAGCTCCTATGTAGTATAGGCCACTTGCCTCAAGTTTTCTGTGTTACGCACTTGTGACGTATTCCAATTAAGAACTATTTGTCCCCAAAGATTCTAAATTTGATTTAAGTCCGGGCTATTAGCAGGTCATTGTATTAATTCAATATCAAATTGTACCTGCAACCAACCCCGGACTAAATGTGTACAATGCACACTGCAAATAAATTGTTCCTTAGGGATAACATGCACGCACCGATTGTAATAAGCTATCCCGAAGTATTCCAACATATTGTTGTGCCATCTTTCGACCATTTATTTCTACAAGCTCTCCTGGACCCATGGAGCTGATCCAACCCCAAAAACCTAAACTTATCTTACCGCTTAGCCTATTCGGCAAAATATTCACATCTTCGCATCATTCAATGTCTCTTTTAAATTTGAAGTGAATTTTTCTGCCATCTTTCTCAGATTTAAAAGTTTTTTCATCAACAAATATAACAATATTGTTCACCCAGTCAAAATTATAACATTGTAAGGAAAAAGAAACTGTCTGTTTAATGTTGAGTCAGCGGTATCTTTACAACTGGTATTCTATGATGAAGGCCTCCTCCTTACAGTTTCTGTGGAAACAGCATACTGTTTGGCAGTTTCTGTAGTTGATTGAAACTGGGTCCCTGGAGTGGGCCTCAATCATTGCTAGATCTTGGTCCCTGGTTGTTGCTCTAAGGAAAAGCCCCCGCTAAAGTCTCTCCAGAGACCCCTCTGTCTGGTAACTTTGCATCCATTTATAGACTGTTCTTGTCTTAAAAGAAACAAATATTTAGTAATATAATTAGGTCACATATGTTTGGTTTTCAATTAATGTGTTAATATTCGGGAAGTAACGCAAAGCGTGACAAATAGTTTGAAACAGGATGGTTCTGTAAAAAATATTAATAGCTCAGAAGATGTTGCACATTCGACCAATTATGTGTACAGTTCAAATGTGTAATTTTATTCAGTTTTTTATAGAATGATAGCACTCTAGTGAACTATTAGACAGCCTGTTGATGAATATAAGAGTTTTAACTATTCACGTTACTGTGTAACATAAATCCACCATTTTATTTTATAACCTAAAAATATTCTGATTTTCAACCTTTACAATGTTTTACGCAAGAAATAGAATGTATTGCATTCGTTTTTACTTCTTAATATCATAATAATAACTTTTTATCTTATAATTATTTTCAAAGAACTACAAATTGTTTAGTCATAGTTTACATCACAGCTTATTTATATCACAAAACTAATTAAAAACAAAATATATCACAGCGCATTAAAATTTTCTAAGATAATATATATGTATAATGCCAGTAAAATTAAATTCCCAATCATTTTTCCTTTATTAATATGTAAAACCATGTAAGTACTAGGGAATATGAATATCATCCATCATGTTTAGTTTCCAATTCACTTCACATAACAAAGTGCATATTATGTCCATCAAGGCAGCTAGCCTTGATGGACATGCACTTTGTTACGGTTAATATTGCTTAAACCTAGTTTGCTGTTCACTTAATTTTACACAGGCCGCAAGTAGCATTTTGCAGTTTACAATATGTATTAGAGCACACAAATGACATATTTTCTGAATAAAGAGTAATTTGTGATCTCTTAGTCAGTCAGATTTCAGCGTAAAGTACTGTCGATAACCTTTATAACATTGTTAAATTTCTGCTACACAGCTCTTAAACAGCTACGTGATCCCAAGGCTGAATAATTTGTGCCCATTTAAGAGTTATAAGAGCTGTATAAGATCATATACAGACTTAATGCAGCTTCCTTATTCGGCTTTAAGCATTTTGGAAATCCGTTATTCGGCTATTAAGCAGCCTCGTGTGCTGCTTGGGTATAGCGGTATACCCGAAGCGGTAGTCACAGGTATTAAAAATGTTGACAGCCGTTTCAGTGAAGAGTCACAAATACTTGCCACAATCATGACTGGTTCTACCACTGCGCCACATGGTCCTTATATGAATTGTTTACTGCATTGTGTTATGCTTTGAGCAACTGTGATTGCATCTTTTCCTTTACGTGGGCTGTAGCTACCATGTTGTCATGTTTGGGATTTAATAATTTGTAATTTAGTACTCTGATTCACAAGGTGGCATCTCTCGCCCCCTTTTTTCTTAGAATAGCCTTCATTAATCTGGAATTTAGAACAAATTCCACTATGTAATTGCTCAAAGATTTAATAAATTACTACATTTTATCAATATAATGTAAACTCTAAACAAGGATTTAGCTAACTTTAAACTTGCAAGAATAAAGACAAAAAATTACTTTTTAAAATCCAATTTTAATTTGTATCACTACTAATGTGGTGTATTTTGTATTGAATAAAAATTAATTTGTTTTGCTACTATTCTCCACCTATTTTCATCACTAGTATCCCAACTATGAGAAGGGTCCGCCATTATTAAGAAGGTAAAGTTATACTTGTATGAGAAACAATGTTAGTTTCATGCATAAAGCAAATACAGAACCTTCTACTTTCTTCTACAGTGTATCTTATACTTTCTAATAGTGTTTTAAAATACATAGCTCAGCAGTATTTTAAGGCAGCTTCTGATATTCAGCCGCCAATTTAGGTGTAAGTGTGCCACTTCAAAATCATATTTGCTACGCAGGATAAAAAAAAATCAGAGCAGCAATGAAAATATTTTTAAAGCAATGCCATAAGGTTTGCTGCTTATTTGATTTTCTTGTCATAACACGTAATATCTTAACTTTATTCTGTTTATAATATGAAATACTAAACAGTAAAAATGTTTATAGCGTAGAAACCTATTCTGTTTCGAAAATTTGATACCTCATAGATAAATAAACAACATAATAGATATTTGAAGCACAGTACATTAAAAGGCATTGACTTTAGGGCTTGTTCCATATCCCGCCGAGTAATTATCGCTCGGTAAAGTTGAAAAATAAACCCCTTAATTTAACATAATATTAGCTTTCTAAAAACTAGTTAAACACTTGCTATGTGTTTGCAATCTAAATCAAACACATAAATTCCAAATAATAAGTAAAATTAATAAAATTGTTTTTAAATTAATAAAAATCAAACAAAAACAAACAGTAATAGGTAAATAAAAAAAAAAACTATACCAATTTTTTTTATATTATGACAATGGATACAAGTCTTTTGTGTAATCCCTTAGAATCATCGAAATTTCATTTCTACCAAAACTTATTTTCAATTTAAAATTAAATTTATTTTTTGTAATGGCAGCAAAACAAGTTTTGGAATATAGATTTTTAATAATCGATAGTAATAAGAATTATAAGATCGATTATTACTTGTATAAATTTACCACTTTGATGATACTTGACACTGGTGGTCGCCGGCTGCTGCCGTGGCACGCTCAGCTCGGCTTCGCGCGCTAATTTTTATATGCTTGGCTCAAGAAGGATGCCCTAATTACACTAAATAAATACAAGTAAGCTACAAAAGCAAACAAAAACTGGTTTAAAGAAGTCGAAGAATATTTGGAAATACTTGTTTACGCGGCAAGTAACGATGATAAAGAAAATTTAACCGTCTTGTCAACTGCAAATGCCGCAGGAACACTACCACCTATGATTGTTTTCGCCTATGAACAAGTCTCGAAAAAAATTTCTAGCAGTGTGCCGGGATATTGGGGCATAGGAAAGTCGAAGCCGGTTGGATGACTAGTTGGACCTTCTACGATTTTTGACCACAATTTTTAATCCTTCTATCAGAAGAAGGCATCTAGAAACCAACTTGTTTTTTGTAGATGGTCATAGATCGCATCTTACACTCCATCTGCCAAGTTCTGCTCTTAAAATGACATAGAAATAATAGCCTTGTACCTTAACTCGGCCCATATTCTGAAACTTATGGACATATCTCTTTTCAGACAGCTGAAAATATATTATCGTAAAGCAGTTATCCAGAAAATGGAAAATTCGGTAAACTAGATGAAAAAGGAAAACTTTGCTTCGGGGCGGTGGTCTGCATCCTTATGGTCCACATTATATTGATATGTTAAAAACTCACAAAGTGAAATATTGTTACAGACAGCAAACGAAAACCAAAATGAAGAAGCCATTTTTTTTAATTTTTGGAAACCGAAATTACACAACATTTTGGTCATGATAAGTTAGACCTATTTAACAGTATTTTCTATGAAGGGAGAAATGTTCTCTAAAACATGGCATTAGATGAAGATTTGAATATCTATATAGTGTGGGCACACAACAAGTAAATGTCAATTTCGCTAGAATCTAGTTCCGCACCTGCTACATAAACAGGGAATCTTCACTAACTTCAGATATTCTATTATCAGGCTCAGGGGTAATTGACTTTGTTTAGTTTTATCAAAACGGTGAACAGCTGCCCTCCCCCTGCCCGTACCTGGCTACGCCCTTGTTAATTAATATGGGAAATAGACTTAAGAAACTGATTTGACATTTAATAATTCCATGACATGATAATTAAAATGTATAATAATCGAATTAATGTTATATTAAAATTATATTGATCAATGGTGTACCTAAATAACCTAAAATTAATTTGAACTTATCTTTTCTCTAACTCTTACTTTGTTTGTACATCAACAACAATCAACACATCAACAATCTTTATTGGAAGAAATAATTTGTAAGTCTTAAAAAGACGAAACATGTATTGATTAACCACTTTTAAGACTAAGATCTTATTTCACGAAAAAAAAAAAAAATAATATAGGCGAACAATTATTTTTAATTACATATACCTACATTTGAAATTAGAAATCCCACATATGTATGTACTCAACCTAATTCTTATTCTTGTACTGGTATATTTTTTGTGTTACCTAAATAAAACGTATTTCTTTCTCTTTTCTTTATTTATTACTTTATTAGGTTTAAAACTCCTAGTAACTTATAAAGTCCTGGTACATCAATCTTACAAACACACATTTTTTTATACCACTAAGGTGGCAAACAAGCTTACGGTCCGCCTAGCGGTCACCGTGGCCTATGGACGCTTGCAACACCAGGGATATTACTCGCGCGTTGCCGACCCTTCAGAAATCTAATAATTTCTTTCTTGAAGAACTCCATACTGTAGTCCTTGGAGAAAACCTTGGCAGGACGCTCATTGCAGGAGGAAGTTTCTCTGAAACCGCACTGTACGCGACCATTTAGGTTCTAAAGTGTAAGAATGAATTCCCTGCCGATGGCGAGCGGTGCGATGGTAGAAAGTAGCCAGTGGGCATCATTTCGAACAATTCCTCAGAACACAAACTATTGTACAAGCGGTAGAATACACACAGGGAGGCAAAGTCTCTCTTCAGACTTAAGGGCTCGATACCGCAAGTGAGTTTGGAATCGTCGACAATTCTCACAGCCCATCGCTGTCTGATCTATCGCCCTTTTTGGGCACTGGGGGCACATTCGCAGTCTCCATGAAGACGGAAATTGCTTAGTGTGGTAGGAAAGCGCAAAGAGACGCGTAAGTTCAGGACATAAGTCAGGAGCACACTACTTAAGCACCACTGCTGGTATACCGTCTGGCCCACTCCTCCCGCTGTGTTATGGGAATTTCCGGCATGGTTTTGCCGCACCACGGTATAGTAGGTGGTACAGAGCCTTCATCGTTCATATTCGAGTTTGAGGCAAAGAGATTGCCCAGTAGATCGGCTTTCTCTTTAGCACTATGGGCCAAGTCACCATCGGTCCTTCGCAGTGGTGGTAACGACGACTGGCAAAAGTTCCCTTTTAAAAACATTTAATTTGCGTTTTAACGCAGAAATATTCGGATCCTTATTATTACCAGCCGTTTAGCACGGAATGTAATGATTTGCAGGATTGAGTCCTGGCTCGAGGTCAATTTTTTACCTGCATCTTTTCTATGAAAATATTTATATACATTTCTGTTTACAATAAACAGCACTACCAGATAGGCTTCTTGGTATTTCGACCAGGCGGAAATTGTACATCAATTATAGCTCAGTTAGTGTACTAACTGAGCTACATACAATTTTGAAAATATTTGGTAATACGGGCAAAACGTCAGAAAAACGCTTGTAGTCTATTCCTACACCTATGTACAATAAATAAATGTAAAGTTGACAAAGGTTCACTTTACAGCATGCCTATACAAATATTTGCGAAAACCCTACGTCATACGTAACGTTACCGACACTGGAGCGACTTCAGTTCTATTTGATCAAGCCATATAAGAGCGATTTTACACCAGCCGATACGATAATAGCAATTTATGCAGCTGTTGCGTAATGTGGATCATATTAACGTAACAGCACCAGTGTTAAAATGGCTATTTACGTGTAATTGCACGTAATTTGTACAGTTATTCATTTCGATACTGTGACAACAGTAGCGAAATGCAAAGGTTAACTAGTAATAATTAGAAGCAGTAGATGAGAGATTTTCTGACCGATTCAGTGACCTTGGTATGTGATAGGTATTCCCCTGATATGATATAGGTACCTATCTACGCCGAGGTTGAGAAACGATGACGACTCTTTTAATCTTTTGGGCGTTTTAGATAAGATAAATATTTAAGTATAACATTTCTTAAATTTTCTTTTAAATTTTATGTTTTATCAAGGCAATTATAGATATAGGAAAAAATTACAATAATTCTAGCTTTGATTCTTCCATTCCTGTAATAGCTAATTTTCTATTAAAAGAATATAAAAAATATACTAATCGATAAATTGTTAAAGTTCTTTAAAAAAAAATGTCGGTGGCGATTTTATCGGTGAGTGAAAAAGCGCATCAAGTCTTAAACAATAACGTAGCCTCGGGAATCCGGAGTCACTCCTTATATTTACTCAAAAGATAAACACCAAAACACCAGACTTTGTAAACTTTGAGTAAAAATATCCTACCATTGGTTTTCGATACAAACCCTACAAAAGTCACGTTCACTAAAATTTAAAATTGTAACAGAATTGTATTGTAAAAAAATTGTGTCTGTTCGTTTAAGAAATTGACAAAAAAAAGTATACCTAATATACGCACCTATAGTAATTAGGTGACCCCAACTTCGAATCGTAGATTTATGAATATTTGACAAAATATCCATATAGTTTGAGCATTACTCAAAAACTACCAGACGGATTGTGACTTGTGTTTCGCTGTTAGATCGCTGGGGCTTGAATCTAAGATGTGTTTTTTATAATCCGTTTAGTATGGCTCGTATTGTGATGCATACAGGCGAAGTCACGGGAAGAAGCTGGTATTTAATATTGTAGGTAGATTCAATATTTTTAGATGAATTTAAAACTCTCGACTTTAACTGTGTTTGTTACGTTTAACTTTATACAAAAATCATCTTTGTATATTTAAAATTTTGTGATCGTAGTATCAGTCAGTGCCATGTCATGTCGTCCCCTTTAGTAGTGTCAGTCAGTGCCAGGTTCAATAGGCAAAATCTCGAGGCAGAACATTAATTGAATCGGGATTTTGGTTTCGAAATCGGAATAAATACAAAAATCGGCAAGTGCGAGTTGGACTCGCGCACGAAGGGTTCCGTACTTTTTATTATCTATAAAAAAGGAAAAAAAACACGTTTGTTGTATGGGAGCCCCATTTAAATATTTTTTTCATTCTGTTTTTTAGTATTTGTTGTTATAGCGGCAACAGAAATACCTTCATCTTCTGTGAAAATTTCAACTGTCTAACTATCACGGTTCATGAGAAACAGCCTGGTGATAAACGGACGGACGGGCAGCGAAATCTAGTAATAGGGTTCCGCTAATCACCCTTCGGGTACGGAACCCTAAAAACCAGGTATTTCTATATCAACTTTTATTTTTATTAGCTACCAGCTATACCTATGCCATCCGATCACCCTGCTGATTTATTGCAACATGAACTAATAGTGTACCGCATTGTTACCTGCAAAACGTCTATTCTAATGGGAACTTTCAATTAGTCTCAATCAGGATAAATTTGTGCTAAAAATAAGCTCTGTTGCACCGTAAAGAAATAACAAACAAACAGACTTTCACATTTAGGTATATATCAGGATATATAAATGTGAATTATATATTAAGATAAATCTATTAAGTAATAGAAGTGAGGGGAGGTAGTAGGTAGAATTTAATAGTGCGATACATAAGAACCGTTTTATACCATACCAATCAAGAGTCGAGACGCGTTTGTGGACCTCTGAATATTGGGACGTCCCGCGTAAATCATTACACCTGGCAACACTACCTCCAGACCCAGAGCTAGGTCAGGAAAAAATCAACAATATGAATCTGTTTAACAATCTAAGTGCTAAATATGAATTTTTGGCATTAAAATTGTTCAAGGGACGCAAAAGGATATATAAGACTTTTTTTTTTGAAACCCTGATGATAAATCATTCTTCTAATACTTTGCTACTTTATTTTCAATAAAATGATTTTCCTTTTTCGCAAATCCGTAGTAGTCATATCTTTGACGATTAGGGTTGTAAGTAAGTACATACAAAGCTAAACCGCTGCTGGGGCCTTAAGTCTGGTTTAATCTAACTTGTCCTAACTTGTATTGTATTTGCTCGTGGCTGCGGTCATATCTCTTGGCGCCTTTTAACTTCATCTTTCACTTTTGACGTGAAACTTTTTATCGCCATGTGTGATCATTAATTACTAAAAGGTCTTTTTGCTGCTTTTCGCGAGTAAAATGATGTGGATTTCTAGAAGGGGATACCATTATCTTTAGTATTTAGATTTGGACATGTTTCCACTATTATTTAGTGGCATCTATAAAAAAGTTATTATTATAATTATCAATTTCTTTTTTTTTTTGTTTGAACGTGCTAATCTCTGAAACTGCCAATCGGATTTGAAGAATTCTATTTGCATTGGATTGCCCTTTTCTTCAAGGCCTTCCTCAAGATAGAGGCACCAGCGCAAAAAGAAAAATAGTCAGAAAGAACCCTAAGCGAAAACGAAACATTAGCGCGGGCGTGTAATGCGACGCACGGGGGATGGGGCTGACGAATTTCAGCAACGGAAAGGTAGAGCAACGTCTGCCAGCTTCAATACTTGGAAAATATACTGAACTGACAAACAAATCGCACAACCATTAAAAAAATAATGCTAATTAAGAGGCAGTACTACGTGACAGTTAAAACAAGAATGACGCGATATGTGACTAAGCGTGTATGAGTATATAGTGGCGCTACATCGCAATTCACTGATTTTTTTATCGAAATCAATGAAATAAATTAATAGTTTATTACACATCATTGTAATCAAAAAATGCGTATTTTCAGGGTCTAAGCACTATCACAGCTATGCTTTAGCAAAGTTGTAAGCTTATAGCACTTAGGAATTTTGTTTGCAAAAACTTAAAAAAAAACAGTGAAAAGAGGTCACTTTAAGTTTTTTTTCTATCGAACAAAAGTTCATTTATCGTGTTTTCACGATTTCATGGCCTGAACTATATCCCGTTGAACACAGACATAAAATTTTACTTGGATTTGATCAGCTGATCAGAAGAAACATTTGCCAAAAAAAATGATTGAATTTAGGTAGTAGGTACAGCGTCTTAAAAAAAAAATTGATGGAAAACAGTAACAGATGCAACTACATATAATTATAATCAATGCTCTTATTATGTGATTTTACAGACAGAAACACACATATGTGTAGGTATATAAGAACGAAGTGTTTTGTGTGTTGTGTTACAGCTAGCTAAATACAAATAAAGTTACCTGTAAATCTGCAGCCACATAGCACTTCTGCGTTATTTAGACGACGACCTGGTCAGCGACCGTTCATATGGCTTTCGCTACGGTGACCCTCTTGTGTATCTCACACACCGATAGGCACTAGCAACTGAGAGTCAGGGGCAGGCATTGGCTTGTAGCCTGGACATAACAAAGGCGTTCGATCGGGTCCGGCACTGGGGTTTTCTATCAAAGTTGCCATCTTAAAGAGTGCCCGAGGGTTTGTGCAAATGGGTGGCAGACGCATACGAGCCATAGTTGACGATAGTTGCTCTGATAGCATAGACATTAATGCTGGTGTCCCGTAAGGCGTTGTGCTGTCTCCAACGCTGTTTTTACTGACATGTTGGACATCAACAACATACATTGCTTTGCAGAGGACAGTACTGGAGACGTTTATTACACGGGCCGTGCAGACAGCCTTTGTTCCGATGTGGAGTAAAAGCGTGGAAAACTTGTCTCTCAAATCGAGACCACTCTGTCCAAGGTATCTGAGTGGGGTCGGGAAAACTTGTTCTGATTCAACCCTACGAAGACACATGTCTGCGAATTTACCGCTATGAAAACCCCATTGACTGAGGTACCATAATTTCGGAACACTCCCCTGTCCATCTCCAAGAACATTGGGATCCTTGGTGTTGACATCACGAGCGATGTTCAGTTCCAAGATCATTTGCTAGACAAGCTGAAGCTGGCGTCCAAAAAAAATTGGTGTACTCAACAGAGCGAAGCAGTACTTCAAGTAGGGGCAAAGGTTGCTGCTTTACAAGTCGCTAGTCCGGCCCCATATCCGGGTGCACCCGGATACCAGCTTGAACCTTTTGACTCGGATTAAGGACGGGCTGTGAGAATTGTCGACGATCCCAAACTACTCACAGTTTTTGACTATCGTACCACTCGCCATCGGCAGGGAATTCACCCTCACACCCTTAAACCTGAATGGTCACATACAGTGCAGTTCCAGAGAAACTTCCTTCCACGAACGCTAAGGTTGTGGAATGAGCTCCCTGCCAAGGTTATCTTTTAGGACTATAGTATGGGTTTCTTTTAAAAAGAAGATATTAGATATTTGAAAATAAGAAAACTACATACATGCATTCATACATAAATAGACTAACAACATATACGAATATTGTTTCAATTTCAACAATATTCATAGGCAGGTATTAATACGTATTTGCAGGTCGAATTGATAACCCTCTATTTTAATGTCGGTTAAAATAGGATTCACATGTATTGATCGCTTGGATAAACCTACACAAAAGCGAATTCCTTATAAAATTGCATTGTGGGTGTTGCAGCTGGAATACTAAAGGGGTGGGCAGGTATACACATAGTACGACATTATATTAGATATTGCAAAACACAAAGAAAATCGTGCTCATTTTTCCAAGAAATTACGTGTGCAGGACAAATTCTTATTTTTATTATTTTTATATACTTCGATAACTTTTTAACCGACAAAAAGCAAAAGGAAGTAGTTATTTATAGTCAACGCGTATATTTTATGTTTTTACTTGTCTTGACTACGTTATGGTTTTAGTAGTCTCTGTATGTTATATATGTTAGCATTAAGTAAGCATGTTTGTGAATGTTCCCGTGTAGCGCCTGATTTATTTATCATATCTTGACAAATGAGGTGTCATTAGCTGCGCTTTAAAGTCCCGAATGTCATCGGCTATGTGACGTCATATTAAATTCAACATGGCGGATAGAAATTGGAAAATACTCTAAGCAATAAAAAATCATAAATATCTGATATATTTATTATATATTTATGACGTAGTTTGGTATCAAGTAAAAGGTTTTTATTGAAGGATTTCAAAAAGGTATAATTTATATTTATAAAAGCGAAATACCACTGATGATCATATGTTCCTATGTAGCTCTTAGTCGTTAGATATTTATCGTATCTTAAGAGCGCTTAGACCTTTTCGAGCATGACATGTTTAGGTTTTCTCTGCGTGCAAGCCGCTCAAACGGCCAGATAAGGTTGAATTACCCTTAAGAGGAAATATCTCGCTGTTTTTCCTGATACAACTTGGCATTAGAGATATTATAATTCATGTCTGATAGATATACACAATGTCTATGTCTGTATGTTTTGCTTTTTTGATATGCGATTCATATAAAAAACTGGGACCCTGCAAAAGTACAAAAAAATACCTATTTTTTATGTCACCTTTAGACGTGTGCTATATAAATATGAAAACTAATTTTTAAGATAGCAAAACATACAAACACGGCATTATTCATTGTGGGGTGAAGTGACTTTTATTTAATTTATTTGAGATTTGGAAGAGGAAAGTGGAGAATAAGATAACCCGATTTTGATGATTACGAGCCAGCCAGCCAAAGGCGCAGTTGTCTCTATCGCACATCCATATCTTGGACCGGGTCCTAAAGGCGACAGCAAATGTTTGTCAAATACTTATTTCTATATTCGCATTTGTGATGTTTTCTCTCAAGCGCTTCGTCCACACTAGGGCAAAGTCTCGTAGAAGCTAATCTCATAGAACAATATATAAATACTAAGCTCTGTTTAGTCTATCATAGAGATGGTCCCGGAGTGACGTGGACGAAGGCATTGCCTAGGCAAGAGAGCGAGAGCACACGCTACTGTAGATCTCTCTAGTATAATCTCTGCGTCGTAATTAGTCTAGTTAAGAGGGCGATATAGGCCAGAAAGTAATTTTTTCTGTAATTCTAACGTTGTGTATGTAAATGCACTATAAATCATTAGATAATGTCATATACATTATTCATATACTATGAAAAATATATGTTATATACTTCTTAAGTAATTTATACCGCAATGACGCTTTGAAACTTTTAATTTTTTGTATGGAATTTAACTTTATTACCGTATTGTAGTCATATTTTTTGACTTTTTGCTACAACTTAGAGTCAATGCACTGGATAACAAGCTATTTTTTTTTCAATCCTTTAGATGTTTTAGTTTAGCCACAAAATTTGCACAAAAATGGCTCATTTTCGCGGGCTAGCCTGTACCGCAGCCTTAAGAGGATACGATTCGCGGCGCCTCGCAGCCTGTTTCAATCAAATGAATTTCCTACTTGTTTTGGACATTAACTGATCAAATACTGTAGGCATAATAGGCATGATTCCAAGCCGAATATCTATGTATATGGTTTAATCTTTTTAACTTAACTTTTAATCTTATTCGAGATGATTTGTATGAAAAACTAGAATCCTGCATTGCTTTTGAACTTTACAATTTAATAGAAAACTGGCATACTGCAGCCCTATTTAATCCTAGAGCACGTTTTCAAAATTTTATGGTGTTTGATTTGTAAGTGTCAAAAATAAGTGGGAAATTTGTTTGTATGAATGGAGCATTACAGCTAGAGCGCGTTCAGATAGTCTATAATTTACTCTACGTTCACGAAGAGAGAACGGGTTCGTAACGTTTTTTGCGCTATGTAGATAAAATCTCATATTACGAGTCGTTCTTGCGGTGTCTCTTCTGTCACATGCGAGAAAAACCGCGCGCGCGTAAAGCCGCAGTGCGAACGCTTTGATATAGTTCTATACACCACATTTCAGACTTGGTTTTTGATCCGCGCAGGGAAATGTGGCTAGTCGCGTTTTTAGATTCCGCGGCGGAAAAATATCAGCAGTGTGAACGCGTCTATTGTGTTTCATTCGTCACATTTTTTGCGAAAAAAAAACCACTAACTAAAAGCCGCAGTGCGAAGGCACACCTCAAATCTGTATAAACTAGGGTTTGTAGTTTCTCGACCTTTTTATTTCTCACGAGAACTCTCGACCAGGATTTCTTGTGTTTCTCGAGTATCTCGAGAAGTTTGGTTTTTTTTTTATAAAACACGATGGTATTATCAAATTTTTGCTGTATCACAAATTAGAATGATGGATGAGAACAATAAAATTTAATGATTAATTTTTAGTAATCATAAATTACACTTCCTAATTAACCAATCAACAACAAACAATAAATTAAATAAACTATACTCGGCAATATAAAACATTTTTATGATTGTTACGGTCCCTAGTAGTTCCCAAATGTACAACAGTCTCTAATTAAATAAAAAAAATATTAAAATTGAATCAACAAAATTACAAGTACCTACATATTTAGAAAACTATAAAAACTTATTTAAAAAAACATTATTTGCTACCAATTTAAACTAAAAATGCCTTTCATATTTATTTTAAAACTATTATGTTAACACATTCTTTCGATTGAACAAATCATTATTAACTTTCAAAAATTTTTGTTAAAGTATAGTACACCAACTAAACCCAGTAACCCGCAAAATAATCAACAAAGAAATCAAATTCTAATACCGCATTTTTTCCTTATAAAATAGGCTTTTAGATATACGACAGCATCATCTGAAAGGAGGTGTCTTATTTTACGGACAATATTTCTAACTTAAGGTTGCCTGTAAGAGATCGCTTTATAGCGATAAGGTGTACTATTATATATAAAATTGTATGAGCGTTTCCTATCTGTATGGCTAAACTTATTCCTTGTGCCAAGTTACTGCCAGCCCGCTGGTCACAAGATGCGTCAACCAAAAGTTTAGACAATTCTTTATAAAATTTATGGGTATCCGACCCCCATGGGCCCATGGTTTCAACAGCAAAATGAACAAATACATAGCACTCTCCCAGAGCTCTGTATCTGCGTCTATTGCCATTTTCGGCCATGGTTGCAGCAGAACCAGCCCTAACTGATGTTGTAGAAAGATGAGACGGTGCAAGGGTGTCCCAACAAGTGGCATCCCAAACTAAAGGACGGCCCATCTTCCAAGCTATTAAAGACATTCCGTCGGGCCTTTTTCCATCGTTCCGAGAAAGGTTTTTCGGCTCAAGCGTTGCTGGTATATTACAGCTTACGAGAGTCCGATGGATGATGTCGTTAAGGCTGGCGTGACGCGACCAACGACCTGCACTTTTAATACAGGAGAGCCCATGGTGGCCGGAACGGTTGACCATCTCACCACAATGACAACGATGCGGAACACAAACTGTTGCACCAATACGGAGACAAGTTGATAATCGAAATGTTGTTTTATCCAGCAAGAAGACGAGCCCGCTCTGACAGACTGGACTTAGTTTGAAGAAGGTTATTTCATACCAGCTGACAGAGCGGCCCATACCACGTTTCTGTAAAATCAAATTGGTTGGTAGTTTTGTATTTGGACAGGCCAATAACCAAGCATTTTTAGCTTTTGACATGTAAGAAACCTCGAAATTATCCCTACGACCAGATAAGATGCCATTAACGAGGTTTCGTGTGCTATGAACGGAAGAAAGAAATGCTGTTATAGAAATAATAGAAATTTTCCGGATACCCAAACCACCTAATCTTTGGTAATGAGGCTTTAGACCATGTTCTTTCGTCAAAATTTATATTAAAGATGTTTGCCAAAATGTTTTGTATGGTATCATCAATTTTTTTTAAAAGGTCTAGAGTAGTAGGTAAAATTTGGAACAAAAAGACAATATCGAATAATGAAATATGCGACATGTACATTTAATTTATAAAGACGGTCAGCAGTTAAACTAAAATTTTGCATTTTCTCTTCTTCTTCTTCTTGTGGCGGGCTGATTTCCGCACTTGCCACGCGTAAATGGTGGCTTTGTGCGTAGCAGATGGCCGACTATTGCAGCCAACCCAGTTCCTCCCAGAATCTCGACAAGTGACCCACATTGCTGCAAGCCTCCTGGAGCGTCCCTGGGGTACCCAGGTGTTTTGCCCTGTTGTCTTCCACCCCAGCACAATGTAACATTAGGTGGGACGGCGTTTCCTCGGCCCCCATGCATGCTCTGCAGAGGGGGCTGTTGGTGACACCTAAAAGAAATAGATGTCGGCTAAGCTAGCAGTGACCAGTCAAGATCCCTACTACCCATCTTAGATTATCCCTGTTCATCCGTAGCAGGGTCTTAGTTAGTCTGGGGTTTAGATTGGGTGTTGAGTCCTTGGCCTGTCGGCAACCATCCATTCCATCCATCCACCCATTCTGATTGATGTTGTTGGTGTGTGTGCTGTCTAAGCTAAGACCGCAGCTGGTTGAACGGTATGGATATGATTGCTTCCGGCCCTATCGGCGTCGAGCTTGAGCCGATTTTGGCTAGATCATCAGCCGCATCGTTGCCTAATGATCCACTGTGGCCCTTTATCCAACCCACTGTAAAGGTATTACTGAGTGATATTACCTGTAGAGCTTGGTGGCATTCAAATAGTAGTCCTGAGTTGACTGAGTTACCATCGAGAGCTCTTACGACAGGAGCGCTGTCTGAGAGAATTCTGATTACAAAGTCCATGATCTTCTTGCTCGCCATGTCCTTTGCAGCCTGGATTATACCTACACATTCCGCTTGGAATATCGTGTTAAACTTACCCAGAGCTGTGGATGCGTGTAAGTTTAGGTCAGCAGAGTACGCACCGGCTCCCGTACCCTTCCTTGTTTTTGACCCATCAGTGTATACTTGTACCTCATTGAGTCCGGGTTGGTCCTGTTGATTTTCATGTAGCTCGATGGTGTAGTGTTTGTTAAAAACAAACCTTCTCGGTATCCTGTCGCAGGGAGCGTGCAATAGAGGGAATGCAGCTGTTACCTTGTCTAGGATGCTGGTGTGCTTAGTTTCTGTGCTGCCTCTAAATAGTCCTGCCTGCCTTAGTCTCAGGGCCGCCATCGCCGCCTCCTGTTGAATGTGTAGGTGGAGCGGTGGGAGCCCTAGTAGAATTTCTAAGGCTGCAGTGGGAGTTGTTCTCATACATCCAGTTATTGCCACACATGTTAATCTCTGGAAGCGTTGTAGGTTGAGTTAATCGGTTTTTAGCGTTGTCCTCGGCCACCAGACGATGGCCCCGTAGGCGATCGCTAATCTGATTACTGCCGTGTATAGCCATTGTGTCGTCTTGGGGTTTAGGCCCCAGTTCTTGCCCACAAGCCTTTTACACTGTCCGAAGGTTATACTAGCTTTGGTTAGTTTGTTCTTTAAGTGGTTGTTCCAGTTCAGCTTGCTGTCTTGGATTACCCCCAGGTATTTGACCTCCTGTGAGAGAGACAGACTTGTACCAAAAAATATTGGGGCGATTGCTATGCTGGTTTTTATTCTGTTAGTAAAAAGAATTAGTTCTGTTTACCTGGGGTTTACCGCCAGTTGGTTTTCGTTGCACCAAATTTCCACTTTTACCAGTGCTTCTTCCATGAGGTCGTTTAGTATCCCTTCATCTCTGCCACTGATAAGTATGGACAGGTCGTCAGCATATTGGATCGCCCAGACTGTTTTTTCCTTATCCACTACGTCTTGCGCGGCTCTCCAGTCTTATTCCGATGGTTCCTCCTCTTGGTGTGGTTCCCAGTCTGCGTCTGTGATTGTGCAGCCGGGAAAGTGCGTTTTTAGTAGTAGTGTGCATGCTTCCTTGTCCGATGTCGTCTAAGAGCCGTCATCGAGCTTTAGCAAGCCTAGGTTGCAATGGTTGTCGTTGCTGAGGATTTTTGTTATCCTTGCAGCTTCGTTTTGAGATTCGATAGAATTGCAGAAACGTTGCCAGCTCTCTCTTTTGCGAGTTCTGATGCGTTTCTTCTAATCGGTTTGTGCTGATTTGTAGGTTTCCCAATCTTGTTCTGATCTTGTATTTTTGGCCCTATTGAAGAGCCTTCTCAGCGTTTGCCTAGCCCTCTCTAGCTGCGGGCACCACCAATGATTGGTGTTGTGTTTTTGTACCTTTGGCTTGGAGAGAGGGCAAGACTGATGATAGGAGTCCAGCAGCGACTGTGTCATCTTTGTAACCCTCTAATCGATCAGGTCTATATTTATCAGTGTTCCCCCTGTGTTTGTATCGGTTGTATCTAGGAAACGTTTTAGTGCAGCCTAGAATTCCGTTATATTGGTTTTACGGGGGTTCCTTCTAGGCTCCATTATTCTTCTGTAGTTGGATCTTATAGCAGATCCTTCTATGGTCCGAACATGACAATTCGTTAGAGACGTGCCATCCTGTTATGATTATTTTCTCTTCTATGAAACTAGGAAAAGATTCTTGCAATATCGGAGACCCTAGGAGGCGAAGGTCGCTTTCACTTATGACTTTTATATTGCTAGCTACTGAACTAAATTTATCTATGATATCTTGTTTTCTAACAGACACACTTTGTGTTACAAAAAGTTCACATTTCGAATAATTTAGTTGTAAGCCAACTTTTTCGAATTTTTGAGATAGCAACATAAAATCATTGAAAACCGTGATTGCATCGCCACCTAAGGTTCCGTCGTCCAAATACCATACATTAAATTTAGAATGCAATGGTTTAGATTAGGTTTTTAATTTATAATTTAGGATTATATTTTTAGTTTAATTTATTTTAGTTATATTTAGTTTAGTTATATATATTAAGATTTCTTTTTGCGATTTTTTGTCTAACTTTGAATAAAGTTTCTAGGTTATTAAAAAAAAAAAAAATTGTATAAATGTTTAGTTTTAAATTATTTGGTCTACAATAAAAGTATATTCTATTCTATTTCCTGATAACGGGAAAACACGCTCATTTTTCGTCGATGTTGGCTCTAGCAAAAGCGTGCAGTTTCGTCCAGTGTACAAAGACATATTACACTATTGAAGCTTACAAAAAGACACAGTTCCACGAACAATAGGCGCTAGCACGTGACCGCACGTTGAAAATCGCGATTTTCTCGGTCTTTTTTCAGTATAAACTTTAAATATTTATGCAGAACTATGAAATTAGCGAATTCACTTGGTCATATTAATAGATATGTATTTTAGGAAATAAGAATCAAGAGAATATCGCTCTCAGTTTATCAAACAATTTGAATTAAAGAAAATAGAGTGTTAGATTTATTTTTTTCTATCTGTTTTAATAGCCAAATTATTATGATGAAGTGAATTTTTAATTAATTAATTAAGGTTTTAAATATAACATAAATTTTTTTCACAAATTCTTGCAAACTCAACTCGTTTAGGTTAGCCATCACCTTAATAATCATACAGCTTTGCGGGGTGTCAGCAATGCGATACTCTAGACTCGTCACGTGTTATAGGTATGGGTTCTTTTTTAAATACGGAATTGATTTCTTTAAATCTCGAGGCGTTGAGTTTTTTTCCGTCTCGACTAAAGACAAATTTCTCGAGAATTCTCTAACAGAATCCTTAGTTATTTAGTTACTTGGACTTATGTTTTCCACACTTAGCCTGGCCATTGTACGTAGGTAACCGATTCGTGTCATTAGTTACTCATACCAGCCCAGCTCCTTCCAAAAATCTAGGAGGCATCTGATGTTATTCAGCACTTCTCTCATGGTTTGTGGATTCTTAAGGAGCTTTGTCCGTTGGTCGCTCACGCTTTTGCAATAAAGGACCACGTGAGAAGGTGTCCCATACAGCCCTCGCATAGGGGACTATCAGTATCGGTAGGTATCGGTTTGTTTAGCGGGCACTGACCTGTTATTATGTCAACTAAGTAGCGTAGGTTATACGCTACATGCGTAGGTTTTTCCTACTTAGTTGTAACAGCTTGTGCGACAGATTTGCGTCCAAGGATGTGAGAACATTCTTGGTTTGTCTGCAATCTGTTTGTTCTGTCCATTGTTTGTTGTGTAGTTGTAACGTTCTGTCTCGTAACCATGTTTTGAGTTGAGTGAATGGTATCGGTACTATTGGTTCGGGTCCCATTATTTTAGTGCCCGATTAGCAGAAACCCTAGTATTAACATATAACGATATCCAGCATGGAAGTTTTCGCATAAGTAACTTAACGTTGTTTAACAATAATTGTTATTTAAAGAACTAATTAAAATGGTTGGCGGTAATTTTATGGTTAACTAGACTTTGCCAGCGGCTCTGCCCGACCTGAATTCGGTTATCGGCGTGGAACTCCTTAATTATACAAATGAAGTTTGCTATAGCAAGCTATAGGTGCAGCTATTTTTTGTTTAACTCTGTTATAGTTATTCCCGCTGGAACTTTTGAATTTTTCTGGATAAAAAGTAGCTTATAAGCTATTCTAAGACCTAACCTATATGTATGCGAAGTTTTGTCCCGATCCGTCCAGTGGTTGAACCGTGATTGAGTAACAAACATCGATTCAGACATGCAAACTTTGACATTTATAATATTAGTAGGATTAGTAGGATTACGTATATCATACACCTACCAATTACCTTACAATGGCCTGCCACACAAATTTATGTCTTAGCTTGAATCCTACATTTATAATTTAGCAATCTTACGTCTGGGCCATTTCCAAATCAAGAATTCAGCGAGTGTTCGTCCTAGATCGCATTCCGAGTCACATTTGCCTACACCACACCACAGGTTACATTATTCAGTAGTCAGTAGTGACGGCGGTGGGACATGTCGACACATGTAAACTACTAAAATAAAGTTCTATATGTGCTAGATAGACTAGACAAGAGGCTGAGTGCCTAAAGCGGCTCAACAATATGTGTACAAATGTTTGACGAAAACACATGCAACAAATAAATCATTTTTTTCTAGTATCACCTATTAATTATAATATTTAATAATTTTATTTATTTATAATACACTATCTTTTGCCCGCGGCTTCGCCAGCCCTAAATTTATCGGCGTAGGATTCTTACGGCAACTCCTGAATTAAACCTACCTCTCTCTCTCCCTCATCATGTTAGCTATATGTGTGTCAAATTTTAGCTTGATCCGTCCAGTGGTTGGAGCTGTGCGTTGATAGATCAGTCAGTCAGCAACGTTTGCCTTTTATATAATATACAGACTATTTTACTGTAGGACTGAGCTTCGCACTACTCGCCAACAGATGACAGGAAGAGTCATATTTTTCAGTTTATCATTGCCTAAAAACACGGATAAAACGACGTTTTCTAAAAATGAAACCTAGCTAGATCGATTTATCGCCCCCCAAAACCCCAAGCATTCTAAATTTCATTAAAATCGTTGGAGCCGTTTCCGAGATTTAGATTATATATACATAGGTACATTTTTATATATAAACGGTCTTAAGTCATTTTAACCAAAGCAGAAATTTTGCACAGGGATAGTTGAAGATACGGAGCAGGACATAGGCTACTTTTTATGCAGGAAAATTTAAAAGTTAACGCAGGAATAACTATAATGTTTGTTGCACAATCCTGCCGCACCAGAGCATCCAATTGAGCTGAAATGCACAGAGATAGTTGAAGATGCGGAGAATTTTTATCCCGGAAAATTCAAAAGTTCCCGCGGGAGTAACTATAACTAAATTCCACTTAAATGAACCATAGCTGCAGCTATAGCCTGCTATAACAAACTTCTATAGTACAATCAAGGAGTTGCCGTATGAATTACGCCGATAACCAAATTTAGGGCCGGAGGAGTCGCTAGCAAAAGCTAGTTTTAACTAAGGCTCGATAGATGGCGCTACAGATATTGGTTTATGAAGCCAGATCTCTGTACCTCGCAGGACCCGCGTGTCCCTCTTTTCCCTTATGCTCAAATACCCGTGTCACACAAATACACAATGTCTCCAAGCAAGTGCACCAATATTTGTACAAGAGATCTGGATCTGATACTGGCTTGTGCCTGCGGCTTCGTCCGATTTATTCCAAACAAAGATTTACTCTTAGCACTCCCAGTGAGTAGCGAGGATGTGATCGTTTGCACATTTATTTTATAATCAATACTTTTTTGCGTTTTGCGTGTAGAAATTGGTACATTGTGTATTAAGGGTGGAAAGGAGAAAATTACCAACGAGAGGCTATCCAGACGGCCGATGGTTTTAGTGACTTGAGTTTGTAATTTCTGTACCGCCCGTGTTACATACAATGTTTTTCATTATATTTATGAGTAGGTAATTAAATAAAAATATAAGGTGAAAGATAAATAAACTCACCAAAACATAAAATAAGTGGCGGGAATAAAAGTATAGACACTTCACTGCTAGATGGCGCTAGATATCTAGAGAATTTATGAATTAAAAAGTTTTCGCTTTCGCGATGTTAAAATATGTAATTGCTTGCTAGGCGCGTAGATCATCTTGAACCAAAGATGGCGCTTCTATAGATGAATAGACAAAGTACGTAAAGCACTTAACACACACAGCATTTAACAACACAAAGTTTACAAAGCAAAAGCCCGTGGGAGTAACTAAGGCGTTGACACCCGCTTTGCCTGCTTACTATATTTTATTAAGATAGGCAGTATGATTGCTACAAAAGCTCACAAGTAGAATTACAAATCAAAGTAAATCTACCCTATTTCGTCTATAAATTCATTCGGATCTTAACAAACACATTCATTAATTTGCCCGACACTGTATTAAGCCTATTTAACCACCAGAAAAGGATCCCCAGAAAGTATAAGAAAGGGAATAATGAAGCAAGTAATAATAGGTCTAATCTATTTGGTTTATTTAGTAGTTACGTACGTAAGAACAATCTTTACCATTTAGCAGCAATACGTGTTTCGTTGTTGTAATTGGGCGCTGCTGGTCTAGAATACAAATGAATGACCAGATTTTAAGTGGATTGCTTTTATTTATTTCTGAACTACTGTGGTCCGCAATTTTGAACGTGGAAATATTTATTCCCTTGACTCTAGATAGGGATAAATTTTATTTCTGTCAATTTATTAATGTTGGTTTCTTATTAATAGGATATATTTTAGTAATTTGTTTATCTTGATATGTCGCAGCCGAATTGTAGAATTCGCCGCTTTACATAACAGCTAGTCATTTTATAAAGGAGAAGTGTTGTGCTTAACGGTGTATCAACGTTAAGCTGGATTGTCATTTGTTAGGAAATCCGACATAATAACACATATTATTGTGATTTTCAGGCTTCCACCTACTTCGGTCTAAAAGACCTTTAAAGGTCGGACAGATAGATAGACAGCAGAGGCTTAGTAATAGGGCTCCGTTAGCACCCTTTGGATAAAATGCACCCTAATTCATACCGAATTCAAATTTTGCTTATTAGAGATCTTAGAAAATACACCTTTCTATTAGATACATTTGCTACTTTGAGTATCAGTAGTTAAATGGTCTAAGAGTTTCTTCTATCATGCCTGGGCTGCAGATCTTTATACAAAAATATCAATATAGATTTAAACTATGATAAGAATACTAATTATACTTCAAGTACGACCATGTAGTTACACAGGGCAAGTAATGAACTACAGTAGCTAAAGTAGCGAACTAGTACGTTGACTTGCATTGTGTAACCAGGCCATTAGACTAGTCTGGTATCCTTTGACTCGTAGCCTAGTTGGTAGTGTGGCCGGCTGCTGTGCAGAGGATGTGGGTTCGATTCCCGCACTGGACAAACATTTATGTGATAAATATTTTTGTTTGTCTTGAGTCTGGGTGTAATTATGTATGATATGTATGTATTTACAAAAGAAAAGTAATATATGTATATGTATTTGTATCCCTTATCTGGTATCCATTACACAAGCTTTGCTTATTTTAAGGCCAGACGGCGCTGTGTGTAATGTCCAATAATAGTAATTTACCTGGGGACCGAGCTTTGCTCGTTCTTGTTAACAACGCCATCTGTTGTCAAGTAGCTTTAGTGTTGCTGTGTCAGTACAAAATAATAGTATTACTACTCGCCAATAGATGTCAAGAGCCATATTTTTCAGTATATCATTGCCCGAAAACAAGGATAAAACAAATTTTTCTAAAAATGAAATATAGCTAGAACGATTTATCTATGAAAATCGTTGGACCCGTTTCCGAGATTCCGATTATATATAAATGTTTAAACAAGAAGATGTTATTATTATCTTAATTTACTGTGTGATACCAATACCTAATATAATTTAAACTTTGTGTCTTTTGTTAAGAATTAAAACTAATAAATCAGATTCTAACGGTCAGCAAACACCTGCTGATAAAACATGACATACCTACTGAGATCTTTCGCATCGAAAATGAAAAATAATGGCAATGTACATAATATGTCCTCATTGTCCTAATATGTCTTACGTAATAGTGAATGTTTCTAACGTTCAAATAATCTTGTTGTCAATAAGGATGTACACTGTGGTTACAAAAGAAATGTTAAGTTTAATCAACCCTATTCCTTTGACAATGTTCAAAGAACTCAAAGGCGACAACTTAGTTTTGCTGGCTTTTTCCTGTTGGGGTAATGTTGCTTTAGTCGTACCCCGGCGGCAATATCTGTTTAGTCAAGCGAGCAGACGTTAAAAAGTGGCCGGCCGACCTTCACGTTAATAAAAATAAATAAAAAGTAAGTTTTACAGTTTTCATTAAAAAAAAATGAGTCGTTTGTAAGCATTTAATGGCAGGAATGTATTCCTTACCTTTCTTCTTTGTTTACATCTCACTCAAACGGTTATTTTTTTTAAGTTATGTCAGTGGTTTCAGTTTTAAAGAAATAAATAAAACTATAAAAGGATGGAATATACTTAGATGATTATATAACCTCGGTAGTGGTCGGTCACCACAAGCACAAGAAACTACGGCTTAAGTTGCTTCAAGTTTAGTTTTACCGTATTAAATCAAGTAGATCGGTATCTAGTTAAAATTTGACATTGACAGCTGACGTAGAACTACGAAAAAAACAAAATACCTTGCTATTATGATTGTGGTTGTTTGTAGTAAGTTGGTTTAAGTTGAATTATTTTAGATTGAAGTTTCGTGCGGAATGCGAAAGGGCGATGGGACGAAATTTGCGATTAATGCGAAAAACCGGTGTCGGTCTCGTGTCCCCCCTGATGGTTCCCCTGGGGGAGACATCAGGATTTTAAAAGTACTGTTGTCTCCCCTAGGCTGGGGAGACAACGGACCTTGCTTTCTAATACTATTTTAGGGACTCGTGTCCCCCCTGTCATTTTCATATTTTTACCAACTTTAAAAAAGGGCTATATATCCGTAACTATTGATCTTAGACTAGTAGTTTCATTACAAAAGCGATAGATCTCATCAAGATCTTTATTTCAGATGACAGCTGTCAAACTAGAAAGGTATATATCTCGGTAACTAGTGATCGTAGACTAGTAGTTTCTTCTCAGCAATGATAGGTCTCATCAAGATCTTTATTTTGGATGACAGCTGTCAAACTAGAAAGGTATATATCTCGGCAACTATTGATCGTAGACTAGTAGTTTCATTACAAAAGTGATAGATCTCATCAAGATCTTTATATCGATGACTGTTGTCAAACTAGAAAGGAGAATATATCCGTATCTATTAATCGTAGACTAGTTGTTTCATTACAAAAGTGATAGATCTCATCAAGATCTTAATTTCGGATGACAGCTGTCAACCTAGAAAGGTATACTTCTCGGTAACTATTGATCGTAGACTAGTAGTTTCTTCTCAGCAATGATAGATCTCATCAAGATCTTTATATCGGATGACTGTTGTCAAACTAGAAAGGACTATATATCCGTAACTATTAATCGTAGACTAGTAGTTTCTTCTCAGCAATGATAGATCTCATCAAGATCTTTATATCGGATGACTGTTGTCAAACTAGAAAGGACTATATATCCGTAACTATTAATCGTAGACTAGTAGATTTTTTACAAAAGTGATAGGTCTCATCAAGATCTTTATTTCGGATGACAGCTGTCAAACTAGAAAGGACTATATATCCGTAACTATTGATCGTAGACTAGTTGTTTTATTACAAAAGTGATAGATCTCATCAAGATCTTAATTTCGGATGACAGCTGTCAACCTAGAAAGGTATACTTCTCGGTAACTATTGATCGTAGACTAGTAGTTTCATTACAAAAGTGATAGATCTCATCAAGATCTTAATTTCGGATGACAGCTGTCAAACTAGAAAGGACTATATATCCGTAACTATTAATCGTAGACTAGTAGTTTCATTACAAAAGTGATAGGTCTCTCATCAAGATCTTTATTTCAGATGACAGCTGTCAAACTAGAAATGACTATATTTCCGTAACTATTGATCGTAGACTAGTTGTTTCATTACAAAAGTGATAGATCTCATCAAAATCTTAATTTGGAATACAGCTGTCAAACTAGAAAGGTATACATCTCGGTAACTATTGTTCGTAGGCTAGTATAAGCTCATCGCATTTTTTCTATAAAATGTCCAACATTTATTTCGTTATGAACTAATTGAAGCTGGGTGTTTAAAATGAATGCGTCTCTTTCTACAAAATATGACTGCTCAGACTTGTCGCTCATTAGAGCAATTGTTTGCGTTACACGGTGACCTAGGAAGCACTAGTGAAAAACAAAGATTGTTCCATTATTATATGCTCTGATGAGCGACAAGTCTGAGCAGTCATATTTTGCTTTATATGACTGTATTAAAGCAAATGTCCCTGATTGGGAACCAAAATATATTTCATTCGGACTTCGAAAGATCTTTGACCAATCCACTAAAAGTATTTTTTCCAAATATGATTGTAAAACGATGTTACTATCACTTTGTCAATTGTGTGTGGAGAAAGCTAAGCAGCAAAAACTGAAATCCAAATTACTTCGGCGAATTGTAAGTTTGTGTGCAGTCCTTCCTCTTATACCGCCAGATAAAATCGGAGAAGGGTATAAATACATTCAAGATCAGTCTAAAGAACTGAATAAAATTGAACTAAAATCATTTTTAAAGTACTTCGAAAAGCAATGGTTGAAAAATGACCAAAGTGAATGGTGCATTTACAATCAACGACACCGGACTAATAATTTTGCCGAGGGTTGGAATTCTAAATTAAATCGCCAAATCAATAAAAATTAAGTAACTATAACTAAATTGTTGACTGTCTTAGAAAAAGACATGACGGCAACGAAAAAGGAAATCATCAACTTTGAAAATGGTGTATACTCCAGCAAAAGAAGAAAAACTTCGACAGAAATAGACGCATTCATTTTAAACACCCAGCTTCAATTAGTTCATAACGAAATAAATGTTGGACATTTTATAGAAAAAATGCGATGAGCTTATACTAGCCTACGATCAATAGTTAGCGAGATGTATACCTTTCTAGTTTGACAGCTGTCATCCAAATTAAGATATTGATGAGATCTATCACTTTTGTAATGAAACTACTAGTCTACGGTCAATAGTTACGGATATATAGTCCTTTCTAGTTTGACAACAGTCATCCGATATAAAGATCTTGATGAGATCTATCACTTTTGTAATGAAACAACTAGTCTACGATCAATAGTTACGGAAATATAGTCCCTTCTAGTTTGACAGCACTCATCCGAAATAAAGATCTAGATGAGATCTATTACTTTTGTAATGAAACTACTAGTCTACGATCAATAGTTACGGATATATAGTCCTTTCTAGTTTGACAGCTGTCATCCGAAATAAAGATCTTGATGAGACCTATCACTTTTGTAAAAAAACTACTAGTCTACGATTAATAGTTACGGATATATAGTCCTTTCTAGTTTGACAACAGTCATCCGGTATAAAGATCTTGATGAGATCTATCACTTTTATAATGAAACTACTAGTCTACGATCAATAGTTACGGATATATAGTCCCTTCTAGTTTGACAGCACTCATCCGAAATTAAGATCTAGATGAGATCTATCACTTTTGTAATGAAACTACTAGTCTACGATCAATAGTTACGGATATATAGTCCTTTCTAGTTTGACAGCTGTCATCCGAAATAAAGATCTTGATGAGACCTATCATTGCTGAGAAGAAACTACTAGTCTACGATCAATAGTTACCGAGAAGTATACCTTTCTAGGTTGACAGCTGTCATCCGAAATTAAAATCTTGATGAGATCTATCACTTTTGTAATGAAACAACTAGTCTACGATCAATAGTTACGGAAATATAGTCATTTCTAGTTTGACAGCTGTCATCTGAAATAAAGATCTTGATGAGATCTATCACTTTTATAATGAAACTACTAGTCTACGATCAATAGTTACGGATATATAGTCCCTTCTAGTTTGACAGCACTCATCCGATATAAAGATCTTGATGAGATCTATCACTTTTGTAATGAAACTACTAGACAACGATCAATAGTTGCCGAGATATATACCTTTCTAGTTTGACAGCTATCATCCAAAATAAAGATCTTGATGAGATCTATCGCTTTTGTAAGGAAACTACTAGTCTAAGATCAATAGTTACGGATATATAGCCCTTTTTTAAAGTTGGTAAAAATATGAAAATGACAGGAGGGACACGAGTCCCTAAAATAGTATTAGAAAGCAAGGTCCGTTGTCTCCCCAGCCTAGGGGAGACAACAGTACTTTTAAAATCCTGATGTCTCCCCCAGGGGAACCATCAGGGGGGACACGAGACCGACACCGAAAAACCAACTGATATCTTAAATTTGGCGAATAACACTTAATTGCGCTACTAGATAAAGATGAGAGAAGATCTAAGCGACTCACTAAAAATGAAGAAGTGACGTTGTCGTAGAAGTTGAGTGGACGCTTTGTGAAGATGAAATCATTACTCGTCCAATCGACAGCTATGCTTCAGGATTCTTCTGCAAGTACCTCCAGAGGATAGCTTTGCTTGTCCACATAGTCACCTCCCTTCTCACCCTTAGTCTTTTATGCGTAAATTACACAGTAAATATTAATATTAATTAATAACGAAAGACTCGCGTGACTATATAATCGTGCGGCCATTATCTTTAGTACCTCAAAATTCGATAATATATAGTTTTTATGCGCTTTTATGAATTTCAAATAACGGCGGCGTCGCGCGTTGCTTCGGTGCAAATTGAACGGGCGCGTATAACACACACTGTATCGTCACATACAAAGCAGCGCTACCAGCGGTGGTTTCTGAGACCTCATACATTCAATGAGCAGTTCTTTAACCATGGTTGTGAGGTTTTTGGTCATCTGTGGTCGAAATAATCGTTGTGTATTGTACCGGGACCACACTCTTCGTCTGTAATGAGCGGCCTAGTTCAGTTACTATTTTAATCTGCGAGCATTATACACTGCGGGGTGTATATCACATACGAAACATATGCTACGTATGCAACAGATAATGAAAACCAAACATTCAGATATCAAGGGCCGTCTTGAATCGGGGGTATGGGGTGCCCGGGTGCATGGTCACAAGTAGGGTTGCCAGGCATTCGAATAAAGCCGGGCACAGTCAGGCATTTTGGTTGCGTGTCCGGCCAAATTAGAAGGTGTCCGGCCTGTCAGGCTTTTGTTAGGATTAAATTTTTTCTTTTTTTTATATTGGTAATGTATTAATTTCCGCTCCGCACGCCTGAACATTGAATGATTATATAATGATAAACAAGACTGATTTATTTAATTTTATTTTTGTTTCATTAGAATTTAAGATTTTATGCTAAATAATAAAAAAAAACTTGTTTTTCTTTAAAAAGAAAATTGTCGTGTTACACTAAGACTAAAAATTAAAGATGTCCGGCCTTTTTAGCTAAATGTCCGGCTAAATTGACACAAGGGGTGTAACCTGAGCTGCTAAATCTCGTACTAACGGTGTGAAAAATTATGAGTTACGAAAAAAAATATTACCTACAAAATCATAAAAAACAATTTCAAATGCGAAAGTTTTTTGATGTGTACGTAAGTATGTTAGTTACTACTTAACGTCACATCAGTTAAACCGATTTAGTTAAAATTTTAAAATGGAGATAGCTTATACCTTGACCTAACAAATAGGGTACATTTTAATACCCGTAGGTATAACTATAACCGAATTCCTATAGCTACGGTCATAGATTACTAGTGTAAAGTTCTTTAATGTAATCATGGAGTTGCCGTGGAACTCCCACGTCGATAGCCGAATTAACTTGCTACTAATATGTAAATGTGTGGCCGAATTCACCTTAGGTGGTGCAGTCTGCAAAAGGCGCGCATATATATATTTGCTTTATCGGCGTTAAGCTGAAATCTCAAATAGAGCTCATTTTTCAGTGGCAAAAATATATTATAGATAGGCGAACAGCTTAGTGTAAAAAGTGAAAAATAACAATTAATCAAAATTATATCCATAACATATAAAAATTCTATTACAGTAATTCTTTAGCTTTATAGTTATTTACATTTCATGAAATAAATTATGTCCCGCTATTTAGTTGACAAGGAGATGAATTAAAAATAGATAAACGAGAGGTTCGGCCGTTATTTTCTTAAAGCGATGTTTTAACAGGTATCTTAAAACAAATGCAGTAATTTGCTAGGTAAAGAATGTAGAAACCAGTCTGAAACTTGCAATAGGACAGTGGAATCGATTTTAAAAACGAACATTGAACGCTATATTATATAGTTGAGCCTTGAATTTGACTTTGTCTCGTATTTTAGTTGCTATTAGGAAGCCAAACTAGTTCCTTCACTTTAGAATTAGGTACCTAAATATTGCTGTACGTAAAATCGTTAATACCAGTATGTTTCAATAATATGCTCAAACATTGTATTTCCGTGTGTGCATCAATAATGACAACTTGATATTTCTATTAAAAAGGTGATTCAAACTCTAAAAAAATATACAGGTAATTTAAAACTTCGTAATTTGTGTTTCATATTTAACAATATTCAAAATGTGAGTCATCGCGGTTTTTTTGCCAATCATTTTATAATAATGTTAAATATATTATTAATATAAATATAACTTCTTGCATGTTTCCAATTGCTGATAATTGTTTACTCCACTCAATGTTTCAAGGTTCTATAATAACTGAAATCTTTAATTTAATTGGTAATTAAAAATAGTATAGTGTGGTGAAATTTAGAAATATTGTTAATAGCGAAGAATTAAAAATTTCGAATAGTGAAAATATGATTTAAAAGAATATCTCTATAGTTAAAAAAAGGTTTAAATAAGGTATATAATAAAGGTTTAATTATTTTATATTAGCTTTTGCTCGCGGTTTCACCTACCCTTAATTCGGTTATCGGTGTAAGATTTCAACGTCAACTCCTCAATTGAAGAAAAAACTCCGAGTCACCCGTGACGTTTTCAAGAAGCTTAAACTATCTCCATGCCAAATTTCTTTTTTTTTCGGTTGAGCAGTTTAAGCGAGAAGCTGATAATGTACAATAATGACTAGAATCGGATCTCATGTACTTATCCTCTGTGCTTACATTTAAGCCGCAAAATAAATACCACTTTTCAGAGTCAATTTTTTCTTAGCTAGTGGCAGATACCGTTTATTGCAGATAGCACTACCAGCCGCACTACTGGTAGTGCTGTTTACAAATGTTAGCACTACCATGGCACCGTTCAAATGTTTTACAGTACAATCAAGGAAAAAATACAAAAAGAAACCGGCCAAGTGCGAGAAGGAGTTCCGTACGATCTAACAAGATTGACGTGTGTTAGTATTTCGATGGATTGACGACGAAAAGATAGTTTTTCCCCACCGACCAACTGAACGGCACAACTAGTGCGGTCGGTGGGATATGTCGAGCGTTTATAGACGTTTTAGTTTTTTATTTTCAATATTATTGCAAATGACAGCCGTCTAATTAGAAAAATGATCGATCTCATCAAGGTCTTTATTTTTGATGACAGCTGTGAAACTAGAAAGAGCTATATGTCCCTAACTATTGATCTTAGACTAGCAGTTTCCTTGCAGAAATGATAGATCTTATCAAGATCTTTATTTTTGATGACAGCTGTCAAACTAGGAAGAGCTATATCTCCCTAATAATTGATCTTAGACTAGCAGTTTCCTTGTAGAAATGATAGATCTCATCAAAATCTTTATTTCAGATGACAGCTGTCAAACTAGAAACGGCTTTATCTTCGAAACTATTGATCTTACATTAGCAGTTTTCTTGCAGAAATGATAGATCTTATCAAGGTCTTTATTTTTGATGACAGCTGTCAAACTAGAAAGAGCTATATCTTCCTAACTATTGATCTTAGACTAGCAGTTTCCTTGCAGAAATGATAGACCTCATCAAGGTCTTTATTTTTGATGCCAGCTGTCAAACTAGAAAGAGCTATATCTCCCTAACTATTGATCTGAGACTAGCAGTTTCCTCTCAGAAATGATAGATCTCATCAAGGTCTTTATTTTTAATGACACCTGTCAAATTAGAAAGAGCTATATCTCCCTAACTATTGATCTTAGACTAGCAGTTTCCTTGTAGAAATGAAAGATCTCATCAAGATTTTTATATTTGATGACAGCTGTCAAATTAGAAAGAGCTATATCTCCCTAACAATTGAGTTTAGACTAGCAGTTTCATATTATAGTGAATCAAATAATAAATACACATTTTGTATTGAAACACTTAATAAACAAGATTTACGACATAAACAGTTTATTTAAAAGAAAAAAATATTTACAATTATACCTCTTTGTATTAATCAAACAAAAAAACATTTTGTCTATCCAAGTACCAATATTAAAACAATTCGTCATGGGACGGGATTTTTGAGATCTTAACGATACAGGCTAACTTAAACAATTAAATTAAGTTTATATGTTGTAGAACAGTTCATTTAGTGCAGTGCTGATGGTACGTTTCACAGGTGTCCGAGTCCATTTGTCCAGTTGTAAAGTTTTTACGGAGATATGAATATTATTATTACATATACTGAGGCGAAGTCCTTAATGTTCGCTCTGATGACAGACGACAAGGAGCACAGTTATTTATCATTTTATTATATATAATTATAACATCCTGTTAAGCTTAATTAAGTCGCAAAAACCACAATGATAACCCATCAAATGAATGCTTGTTTAAAAGTGTTTCCCAACATCACAGTAAAAGGAAGCTATCATCATTGGACGCAAAATATATGGCGTAAAGCAAAGTCTTTGGAGTACACTAAATCATAGGCTGAAAGAAGAATTGTGAGCCTAATAGCAGTTTTACCACTTTTTCCATCTGATACCAATCAGGACGGAATATATCAAATCCCAATGTAGGTACTGTCGATATGGAAAAATTCATCAATTACATAGAAAGATTTTGGTTCAGCGTACATAGACGTCATAAGACGAATAACATTTTAGAAGGTTACTTAATTAAATTATATAAGCTTTTCAAGTGCTTGACCTAATGTTATGTCATGATTAATTAACTCCATCTGCACAAGTCTGATTACGTTATCATTGCATTTATATTTTTTGTTTTTTTTTTGTTTATTGGTATTTGTTTTATGTTTTATTGCTTTAATATCTTGGAATTTACGTAAAACGTTCAGAAGGAGTAACAGTGTTACGGTGTTTTTGTTTAATGCTTTATTCAATTTAGAATGCCAACCTTCTAAAATATTATTTGTGCGATGATGTTCACTGTAAACACTTAACATTTTACTAAAGTATGGCTTGAGCCAAAATCTTTCTACGTAATTCAAAAATTTTGGCATTTTGATTAACTCGCCACATTCTTCTTTGATATACTCCCATCCTGTTTTAATAAGCTCTTCCGGGATAAGCGGCAGTGCTGCAGTAAGTGCAACAATTCTTTTTTCTGCCTTAAATTTTATATGACCTAAAAATTTAGCTTTCTTCCAGAAACTTCTGGACCAGTGATAATAACACTCCTTTACTACAATTTCAGGGTATATTACAACTATAGCATTGATTGGTGCTAATTCGTAGTCACAGTGTACTTTTATAGGTTCGAACTCCGGAAGCTGCGACTTGATCAAACTGAACAAAATGGAGTAACTTTTAGTTTTTTTATCTGTCATCAAAGCAAATATTAAAGGAAGAACATTGTTTTCCTCGACAGAACTGCCTACATCTCCAAGAAGTGTGTAAAGCTGGGCAAACGGTGTTGGGCAGCTGCTAAAAGTACTTAAAAATTGCACATCTTACTTCAAAAGATCCAGCACTCCAAAATATTTTGAACTAATTTTCCCGCTGATCAACTGTAAGTTTTTCAGTACATTTTAGTCGACAGAGACAAATTAACAGGTTTCCTTTAAATTTTTTCAGAACAACATTGTTTCCCTTGGCACTAATGTAGTCTTAATTCATGTTTGCTCGTTTTTTTTTATATTCCTGATTTGATTTAGGTACTTTCTTTTACGACTTCTTTTAGGTCGTCCTTAAGTTGCTTCTTTGGGGGACTGTTAACTCTCATTATTTTCTGGCATATAATCAGGATCTTCCACATTTACTTGCTGTATCTCACTAGCTACTCTTTTCAACTCAGAAGACAGAATAGGATCTCCTGTTTGAAGATGGTCATGATCTGCTGAATTTTTTGTGGCAGCATACACTGGTTCTATAATTCCACTATAAGGGTCTAATATAATGTCATTGGCCTCGGATTGAATATTCTCCGTGTGATCAATAAACTCAATAATTGTTGAATTAGCTACAGTTGTATCAGCCATTACATCAGGAAATTTAATTAATTCAATTGAAGGTCTAGTTCAGTCTAGTTTCAGAAATAATGATATTCGGAAGGGAGATTTTTGCTGCCGAAACTTCTAGGAACTTCTGAATGGTACTGTTCTCTAGCGAAACGTCACTATTTTCTTTTTGACGTTGTGGCTTATATTTGCACTCGGGCACTCTTTATTAAAAGGAGAAGGCAACGCAAGGCTTTCCTCATGAGGTGTTACAAGGTCTACAAACATGTGGCCTCTTGATTTTGGCAGTGGCATTCTAAAATAAAACATAAAAATAAATATATATACTTACATAGAAACACTTTCATACTCGCATATATTGAATTATATATTGAAGTTCACGACGTAATTCACTCATTCAAAGTTTTACAAAAACATTTCAATTCATATAACTTATTATTGAATTATTTAAACAAACAAGTAAAAAAGATAATATCGTACATCTAAAGATGAAAAAACTAAAATCCTATAACTTTTAAAACAAAAATCAGCGAAATGATACTCGTGAAATATTGTCGGGACAACAATATTCACAACATCTTTAAAAGTAGTTCTTGGAACTCCGTTGGCTTCATTTCGTGCATCATATGAGGTACGTGAGATTTTGCTAAACGGAGGTATACTTAGTACAAAGTGATGAACACCACAGTTTTGTTGCTTCTAATAATTTGTTGTCATATAATTTCGTAATAGGTTCATCACTCTTTTTTACCGTCTCCTTCAATTCAGCCATTTCCTTTAAAGCTATATTTTTTGAAATGTCGGGATTGCAAGTATATTGTTTTTTTTTCGTAACATCTCCCTATAAAGTTTAATGAAGTTAGTAAAAAAGTAGCCAGTGTAAATAAAAATACATATATTTTTTTTTATACCGCTAAGGTGGCAAACAAGCTTGCAGTCCGCCTGATGGTAAGCGGTCACTGCAGCATAGAGACGCTTGCAATTCCTGGGGCATCACTTGCACGTTGCCGACCCTTAATAACTTTTTTTTTTGTAGAACCCCATACTGTAGTCCTTAGAGGAAACGTTTTCAAAAGAAAAGAGTTTTCGTGGGAGAAAGTTACTCTGAAACTTAACCTAGGCTAGTTTGCCACCTTAGTGATATATAAAAAACCGCACTGTACGTGACCATTTAGGTTCTAAGGTGTGAGGATGAACTCCCTGCCGATGGCGAGAGTTGCGATGGTAGAAAGTAGCAGTAGGCATCATTTCAAATAATTCCTCATAACACATCCTATTATACAAACAGTAGAACACACACATAGAGGCAAAGTCTCTCCTCAGTCCTATGGGAGCAGCAACCTTTGCCCCGAGTACTACTTCGCTCTGTAGACTACTCCAAGTTTTTTTGTTTTTTTGTTTCACCTTGTCTTGCAAATTATCTCGAAGCTGAACATTGCTTGATTGATGTCAATACCAAGTATCCCAATGCCTAATCTATATATCTTACGTAGGTACTTACCTTTAGAGTCACTGGCCCTAAACATTTGGTTTTTCTATAATTGGAACATCTCCAAATAGTTCTCCATTTTTATATTTTTTAAGGAGATGGTATTGATGTATTCCTAGTAGCAAAGATTTGCCACGCTTTGTATTTTTAAATGAGATATTTGAATCACAATCATCCATTGTTTCCATTATTATTGTAATTTAGTTTATTTTCTGACACGTGTTTCTTTTATCAGAAATAAAATAATTTTTGAGCAGACAAATCGATTTAATGGACGCTTCCTAATATAAGTAACATTGTCATTCAAAATTTTGAAAGAAGAAAACAAATGAAATAGTATAATTTTAAATATTGAATGATGAAAATAAATAAGTACATAAATGAAGTATTAATGATTAAGACAAACAGAAGTGTTTTAAAAACAAGTGTTTTGTTCGGGTTTACTTACTCAAATAAAAATTAAAATTTGTAAAAATAAAAAAAATGTTCATGAGCTTCATTTGTCATTATTTTCCCGTGGTCCTACTGCGTAATTCGACTGGTAGTAACCAAAGGCAATGATTTTTGTCCCTGGTTCTGGTAGTCTAGTGGTAGTGTTTATCACACTTGCTTGTAAACAGTGTAATCACGGGCTTGTTCGTTGTAAATTTTACTTTACAGAACTGATAGATTTCTTCAAGATCTTTATTTTTGATGACATCTGTCAACTACAAACGGCTTTATCTCGGTAACTTTGAATTTAGTAGGTTCTTGACAGATGTGATAGATCAAATCAATATTCATTTCGGAGAACATGTTTTGGAGTTTCGAAGATAACGCCGTTTATAGTTTGACAGCTGTCATCTGAAATAAAGATCTTGATGAGATCTATCATTTCTGCAAGGAAACTGCTAGTCTAAGATCAATAGTTAGGGAGATATAGCTCTTTCTAGTTTGACAGCTGTCGTCAAAAATAAAGACCTTGATGAGATCTATCATTTCTGCAATGAAACTGCTAGTCTAAGATCAATAGTTAAGAAGATATAGCTCTTTCTAGTTTGACAGCTGTCATCAAAAATAAATAATAAAAAATAAAAAAAAAATCCTAGTGATTAACTTTAGACCGATTTTCTACCATGCGAAGTTTGCGGTAACGAGACAAATTTTTCGTCATTGATAATTGCCTAATCCAAGAACCATCGAACAAATCAAGCCTGGCACAATTCGTATAATAAGTATTTTTGTTCACGACTGTACTTTAAAATATTTGAATGTCTGGTAGTGCTGTTTTTTGTAATCAGCAGTACCAGTAGTGCGGCTGGTAGTTCTACCTGCAATAAACGGCAGATACTGGATTTAACGCTTTCCGTACACTTAACTTACTAACTGTTTAATAAGTAGCGCCACTTTGGGCGCATAGCGGCGTTACGTGCACGTCATAGGGTTGTCACACTTGCTTAGTATGCGCGGGATTACGCGACATTGAAAGCGTCTTAGGCGAGAGTTTCACTTATAGTCTTTATTATTAGTTCGTATTATTCTTATTCTTATTAGCCTTATACGTCCCCACTGTTGGGGCACGGCCTACCCACACCCAGGAGATTTGGGCAATAGTCCAAACGCGGGCCCAGTGCAGAATGTGGACTTCACATACGTTTTTGGTTTTGACCGAAAAGCTAGTGGTGTGAATAGTCAATGTACCTACTTAAGAAATTAAGAAAAAGACTCATTGGTAAACGCAGGGCTCGAACCTCCGCCACTCAGGACACAAGGTGAAATGGAAACCCCTCGGCCACCACCGACTTAGTTAGTTCGTAGGTATGCCATAACCTACCTACATTTTTTTCAACTTCGCCTGCAAGATTTCTTGATACTACAAGTTCTTAGGGTTCCGTAGCTTAATGGAAAAAAAATCGGAACCACTAGGTATAATTTTGTCATATCCTCATATTCCGTCCATACAAGGACCAAAGCCCTATAATACCACCGTTTTTGTATCTCTTCTATTAAATATTACAAGAAGGTGTCTGATGTAAACCAAAATGTACAGTTTTGTTAAAATAAAAAAATAAAAACTACTATTCATATAGATATTATAAATGCGAAAGTAACTCTGTGTGTCTGTTACCTCTTTACGCTTAAGCCGCTGCTGTACCGATTAAAATGAAATTTGGCATCGAGATAGTTTGAGTCCCAGGGAAGCACATAGGCTACTTGAAACGTCAAATGTAAATCAGTTTTTTTTCTATAATTGAGGAGATGCCGTTAAAATCCTACACCGATAACCGAAATCAAATGAGAAAGTGCATAATATTTACTTTCATATTCTTATTATTGTGTATTCGTAATCTAATCGTAAACCCTAAGATTGCGATAAGATTCTGATGACTGACTGCACTGACGTTGTGCCATGACTAGAGACCGAATTACCTATACGCAACATAAGACGCCTAAAATATGCATGCAAATATGCAAGAAAAATGGCTAAAATTTGCCTGAAATCTATCTATCTATCTAATAACTTTAAACGAGCAATTCTTGTATATATGTATATATATATACATATACATATATATATATATATATATATATATTTATAATCTGAATCTCGGAAACGGCTCCATCGATTTTCATGAAATTTAGTATGCAGTTGTTTTCGGGGGCGATAAATCGATCTAGCTAGGTTTCATTTTCAGTAAACGTCGTTTTATCCGTGTTTTAAGGCAATGATAAACTGAAAACTATGACTCTTTCTGACATCTTTTGGCGAGTAGTAATACTATTATTTTTCCCGAATCAGCAACGATAAAGCTACTCGTCAATAGATGGCGGTTGTCCAGCTTGACAATAGATTGTGTTGGTAAAAAAAACGCGCGAAGCTCGGTCCTCCAGGTACTGCAAATAAAATAACAAAAAAAGTCGTATTTTTAAATGTTTTTTTATAAATAAAGCTACTATAACTCAACGATGAAAACCGTATTTGCGAAAATATGAATTATAAAATATGTTCAGCAATGAAATTTAAAATTTACCATGGATGAAAACTATTTAACAAAAAAAAAACCGGCTTCAAAAAGATGCACTAAAAACGTAAAATTAAACACAATACACATTTCACTTTCATGACACAAACTTTAAACTGTAATTCAGATCAGATTTTTGGAAATAAGTAATTATTTTTACCTTTTAAGCCGGTTTTTTTTTTTTGTTATTCTTTACTTTTGTGACAAATTGCTTTTTTTTCGTACACTAAAAACATCGATACTCGTATCAAAATTTCATACAATCATCAACATAAAAGGCGTTTTACCAGTTCGAAACTAACAACAATATTTTTTTTGACCAGAAATTTAAGTTTTAAGTTCACAAAATTAACATGAAACCACCTCGGAAGTATACCGCTTTAAATTAAAAAATATTTGAAAATCCTTTTATATATGACGGAGTTATGCCCGAACATACATAAAAAATACAAACATTCGAATTGAGAACCTCCTCCTTTTTTGAATACGGTTTAAAATGTAAACGACTAATTACTGCTCTAAATAATTTGAAAATAAAAAGGGATAAATCGCGTCGTTATTTAGCAAAATACCTTTTTTACTGTTCTAAATGTTTTGTAGACAAATTGTGTCTACCGAAAAGGACAGTTCTACGTCCACGGAGGTGACGGCAGATTTTAAATTTGGAGGCCATGTTTTGTTGGACTTATTGTGCCGGGTATAATTTCACCCGCCACGTTGATGAAGCTATGCTGCTTAACGAATGTCTCTGGGGTTATTATCCAACAATAAACGAGTTCGAGATCGACCTTCTACTTACAAGGTCATTGGTGTCAGCGTAGTCCTAAAAAATTAGTAGGTACCTACTACATATACATGATTTATAATTTTTGCTAAAATATGCAACTTCCGCTGCAAAGGGGCTAAATATGCAAATTCATATGCATGTATACTTAGTCCGGTCTCTAGCGATGACTAAAACCGGCTAAATAGATACGTATAAATAGATAATGTTTTAATTCATTTTTCACATTTGCAGCCATGGGGATTGTGGAAGTAGTTTTATTTTGTGCGATCTTGACAATTTCTGCAAAGTACTTAGAGAGCGCACCGTCCGGTAAGTGTATTATCTTACATACAAGGTATACTGGTCACGAAATTTTGACTCGAAATACGGTTAGGGCAAAATCGATAAAAGATCGAATAAAATGAAGTGTACAGTGCAACAAACTTTTCTGACTAGGTGTATGGTCGCTAGTGTCGACTAAGTTCACATCATTTTATATGGGGACTGTAGTTTTGATTTTTGACCACCTGGGTCAGAAAAGTTTATTGCAATAATACATCGTCACGTTGCAACCATGATAAGGTTCCCGACGAGATGCCCACGAGTATGTATGTACGCGGTATCGAAGAAGCATCCCTTCCCCCACCACACAACCTTAACCCACTTTTGTCGCCTGTTTTTTGCAAAGATGATAGCTACATTGGGTTTTTGTAGTTAATTGTATAATATTTCGTTAATCGGTAGTTTACACAAAAAATATTTGTAGTATACATTATCTTTGTTTTTATTTAAATATAGATTTTTCTTGCAATTGTTTAAAACCTTTGTCTTAGCATAGGAACATAACTTCTCGTGGTTTTTTAATCTACCTTTATTATTGTTTCATGAAAAGGTTGGTTTTAATATAATTTATCATATATTGTAGGCAAAAAATAGACATAAACCTCAAGATAAATAATAAAAAATAACCTAGTTTTGATTCTTGGCAAAACTGGTCCATGTAAGTATTCCCTGAAAAGTCCTCCCCTTAGCCCGTCCGTCCTCCCCTCTTGAAATGACTCCCCGGCCATAGATTTTTGGAGTTCCCACAAAAACTATTTGAGCTATAAAAATACTGTCAAAGGAATAAATAAACTGTATTAAATTATAAACAAGTAACTGTTTAGTTCATCTTAATAAGACAAATAATTTAGTGAATATTCCTACCGTTTTTGGTCGGCTGCTGTGCAGAGGGTGTGGGTTCGATTCCCGCACTGGACAAATATTTACGTGGTAAGCATTTGTATGTATTTACAAAAAAAAAAAATTCATATATTTGTATCCGTTGTCTGGTATCCATAACACAAAGCTTTGCTTACTTTGGGGCCAGACGGCGCTTTGTGTTATGTCCAAAAATATTTATTTCTTTATTTTTTATACTTTATACAATATGTTTAAGTTTGTGACAATGATAAAAATATTTTTGTTTTTGTGACTTATTTAAAAACTATAAGAACTGCGAAAAACCTTTTAAGAGCAAAAACAAACTTTAGTTAATTATCTATAAAATATTTTTTAGACCTGGCAATCCGACCCACGGTAAACCGCGCAATTTAACCTATCCCGTCGTAACATCCATTGCCGAAAAACGTTATTTCTTCTTTATTAAAAATTAAACTAATTCAACAAACTTTCCCGTTGTGTGCATAACAGCTTACGAAAATTACATTAAGTACCCCTTACTACGCTTAGTACAGGAGTCTGACTCGCACTTGACTGCTTTTTTTTTTTATACAAACCTTGTTGTAACAATTATGAACACAACAAAAAAGTAAATACCCAAATCAGTCAAGCCATTTTGAATAGATGCTCCATCGTACATGTAGTAATTTTTTATTTATATATACATATTTTATTGATATATATTTTCTATTTATATAGATAGATATCACCTAATGTTAATATTATTAGATAAGTTCTTTGTGAAATATAGTTATATTTGTAAATAATGAAAAATAGGATTTTTTCAGCCATCTCTGTTCCAGACCCTGTTATTAACAAGCCTTTATCTGGTCTTCGCTACCAATACTTGGAAGACTCTAATGGTACTTCACATCTGAAATTCACCTGGTTGAATGCAAGTGGTATTGCTACTGCTGCCGGATCCCAACCTAATGTTCAAAATCAATATCATCTTTATACAAGGTACGAGACAAATGGAATGTATTACGGCTTTGTTGTAATCAAACACAGTAGGAAACATTTAAGGGTTTAACAGTCGCAGAATCATCGTTTTCAATCAAATTTAATCGAAATTGTTTCTGAAATTTGACAGCCAAAGATTCTGTAAAATTTTAAAATTTCCTTCCTTACAATACAAAAAATAATAACTAACACGCTTTTTCCCTCATTTACGAATTTGTCTTCTGATCTATCAAACATACTCAGAAAAAGGTATACGAAAAATCAGCGCTTCAATTTGCTTTACAACACCAGTTTTAATATTTTTTTTATGTGTAATTAAACCATAGAAAAGTAAAATAATGTTTAATTTCGACTAATTCAGCGGAAGACATTATAACCCGACCAAATAAAGCGTGATCGCTACGGTTAAAGAACACCATTTAATTCGTATACCATTCATCTCCACCAAAGTCAGTCTTCCGTCTGGCGTTGCGCAAGGAGGGTGTATTTTTTGTTGCGGTACAAAATTTTGTAATTTTTGTGCAAACATTTATAAACAAAGTTAGTTTTGACAGAAAAGTATAAATAACTATTTTATAAATGTACCTGGGGACCGAGCTTTGCTCGTTTTTTTTAACAACGCCATCTATTGTCAAGTAGCTTTAGTGTTGCTGTGACGGTAAAAATAACAGTATTACTACACACCAATAGATGTCAGGAAAAGTCATATTTTTCAGTTTATCACTGCCTAAAATCACTCACTAATTCTGAATCTTTTTCATAACACTTTCCGTGCGACATCCAATCTTTACTATTACGGACCACTCGAAGCATGTCGACTGCTAGCGTACGACATATGCCTGAAGAATACGGAAAACTATCTGCAAACGATATCCGCTATGTTTTTTCGACATATCTAGTTCAAACTATTTGATTTTTTGACTAAAACAGTCATGGGCGTAGCGAGGTACAGGCGGGGGGGGCAGCCCCCCCTAGGTGCCCATTACTTGAAAAAATTGGCTCAAAATGAACATGTTTACTATATTAAAATGACATTTTCTATAGGTCTGCCACCCCGTAGCCAAGCCTGCCCCCCCTAATCCGGAAGCTGGCTATGCCCATGAAAACAGTTGCCGCGATTAACAAGCCATAAATAAATCAATTAAACATATTTCGAATTCGGGATTATCTCTATCAGCACGAGAATCAGGCCCCTGGTCTTAGATGATATTTAGGGTCTGAGGCAGTGAGTCGTACGATGGTAATGACAAGCTTTTAAAAGAAAGCGTAGCTATAGTTGCTTTTCTTTTCAGAAAATTATCACCGTCACTGCAATATTTTATAAAGAACTCTTATTATTTAACTATATATCGATGAAGTCGATTTTTTTCATTAAAATCGTATCTCTAAGTCAAAAAAGTTAATGGAAAATATTTTCAGATCCAACCCTACGGTCAGCCAATCTCTCGTGGCAGGGAACCTACAGCTTCTGCAAGATAGTAATTTCAACGCCTCTCTTTGGACTCATGTGCTCATCCACGGCTGGGACGCAGACGCGTTGGCCGAGTTAAAACATGTTCTTCTTCCTGGTCAGTTTTTTTTTTATTACTTAAGTTTTCTAAATGCTTTTCATTTTACCCTTCTTTAAGGGTTGACTGAAAGGTACAAAATCGTCTATTTCGGCACTGAAAGTATTCCAAAGTATTTAAATCCATTCTACAGCATAATAATCATGTTCAAAGTTTAATTCAGGCATTTTAATTTAAATCGCAGGATTTGAATAAATGGAGTAGTGAGTACAGTGCAGATGTTGGATGTACATTAAAATGTGTAGTGTGTTTTATGCTACCGCGAGGGTGAAGGTATCGAAATTTTTAATTTGATTCCATTGACCAGATTTCGTGGCTTGCTCTCTGTACGACGGTTTACCGCACCGCAAAAACGCGTACCAAACTTTCTAGTATTACCTTAACTAATCATTGGTTCTACATATCTTAAGTGGACCTGGATTGTGTTCGTCAGTACGGTCATAAGGCAACCGAGTCCCAGTTATTACATCTCTCATGAGACTTGTACCATCGTGTTTTTAATTGAAAACTGTCTTTGATTTTTTTACGTACTAAAGTTTCGTATGCCCCTATAATTTTACTGCATTACGGGATGTAACCTCTAAGTGGCGTGTACAGAGTGTATCAACTGCCGAGCGAGCGGTGCGATGGTAGAATAGTAGACATTCTCACAGCCCATCGTGAGTCAATAGGGCCAAGCTGGTATCCTGGTGCACACGCCCAGATACCAGCTTGTAAAGCAGCAAACTTTGCCCCGAGGTGAAGTACTGCTTCGCTCTGTTGGGGGTGTGTTCTGAAAGAGTGAGACCTCAGTGAATGGGGTTTCTTTAGCGGTGAACGCGGAGACTTGTATTTGAATCAGACCAAGTTTTACCGTCCCCAGTCAGAGACCTTGTACGGAGCGGCCTTGATTTGGGCACAAGTTCTCAGCGCTTTTCCTCCACAACGGATCAAGGGATGTTTGCACGGTCCATTAATTAACCGTCTCCAGTACTGTCATCTGCCTAGCAATGTACGTTGTTGATGGACAATATGTCATTGATATGCAGTAGAAACAGCGCAGAAGATAGTACAGAGCCTTGCAGGAGACCAGCATTAATGTCCATGCTATTAAAGCAACTACCATCAAACATCTGCTGGACAATAAGCAATACATCTATGTGCACAAACCCTCAAGCAGTCCGCATGATGGCAACTTCAATAGAAGACCCCGGTGACAGACCCAATCAAACGCCTTCGCTATGTCCAGCTACATGCCAATGCCTCTCACTGATTCTCAATGGCTAGTGCCCACTCGTTGTGTGAGATGCACTCGAAGTCTGGCCCACTCATCTTATGAACGTCTAAACAAAACAACGCCCGTTGGACTTCCCGCTGTGTTATGGAGATTTTCGGAATGATCTTACCGCAGCACTGTATAGTATGGTCGTTGATATTCAAGTTTGAGGCAAAGAGATTGCCCAGTACATCAGCTTTCTAACTCAGAAACATTTGGATCCCTATTATTAGGAGCCGTGGTCCAAGCCTCATACTCAGTTTGCTTGACAATTTTAGCTTCTCTGCAAGACCGATTAATTCACCGGCGCTTTTTAAAACCGGCAGCTACTAGTGGGTTAAAAATAAAACATTTCATTCCAGTGAGGATTTTAACAGTGAATGCGGCAGTAACGTCTGGATCTTCACCGCTGTGCTACCTTTAAGGGCAGTCATATATACGGATGTGGCCACTGTGATCTACGCGCACCCACAATATCGACAAGTCTCTGTCCTCAAGGCGTTGAAGGCGGCGACAGCAGATATCCTCCCGGACAAACATACATATACCGGCACAACTTACGAAGTTGTGCTCGAGTTTGTAGCCGGGATAATGTAGGTATGATGTTTCGGCCGAGTAGGATATCTGCGTCTCCTTTGGGAAAAGAATAGTTAACTGCGCAGTCTCCAGATGGTCGTGAACTGCGTTAAGATTGGCGTGAATACCCTTAATGTTGCAAAAATCCACAATAAATGTGGATTGAGTAGCCGCTGAATATCTTCATTTCCTTGTTTACATTTACCCTTGATTTTAAAATTAAAAAGAAGTTTTTAAGACTAAACATGAGGAGACACTGCACAGACAGCTTAGAGGACAAAAGGTGCGGTATTAGAACTGCCGAAGCTCGGCACAGATAATACGGTTGCTGGCACGGCGGGCGGAAGGCCCCTAATCCCCCATTCGTCCACTGCAGGGTATTAAGCCACCTGCATGGCACGGCATTTCTTCCGGGCATTCGCATCCAGCCACCACCGGCCACCTTTTTAAGGTCGTCAGTCCTCAGGGCTGGATGGCGTCCCACGATTTACCTAGTTGTACACGGTCTCTACTCAATACACGTCTGTTCTAAGGGCTATTAGTCTTCCGACAGACGTGACCAGCCCATTGCCACTTCAGCTTATTGATTCTGCGAGCTGTTTCGGTGACTTTAGTGCTCTTTTGAATGTCTTCATTAGAGACACTGGAAACATAGCTCGATCCATCGCGCGCTGTGCGGCTTTGAACTTGTAAACTAGTCCTGCTGTAAGTGTCTATGTTTTGGCAGCGCATGACACGTTGGGACGCACTGGAAAAAGAATTTCATCTTTAGGCTCTGTGATAAAGTCGACTAGAATACCTGGCGAAGCATACCAAATGACGCCCACCCTAGCTGGATCCTCGAATCGGCTTTCTTCTCAAAGTTGTATCGGGCCTGTTGGATTATTTGTCCAAGGTACACATAATCTTGGACTACCTTAAGCTAGGTACCGGCGACGTATACTGGCATTGGCATGACATGTTGGTTGATGTATGGTCCAAATGTATACCAAGGCCCACTAGTTAAGAGGATCCATCTATGGAGTCCACTCTGCCATAATAACGACGTTTTTGGCAAACCTAAGGTGTGCTATGTATTCGCCGTTAACGTTTATGCCCTGCTCACCCTAGTCCTTCACACAGGTAAAGATGTCTTCATAACTACGAAACGCAGTCTCTAAAATTTTGGCCTAAATATAATAAATGAAATTTATTTTATTTTTCAAGAAAACAGACATAATATCCCAGACGGAATTTCACAAGATCATAATAATCAACCAAAATATGATTGTTGGATTGGTAGCTACTGATTTTAATTTCTCTATATTATAACTTTAGGAATTATAATGTTAGAAAACACATTTTGGCTCAAAACGCACGACTAAATGAAAAACAACAAAGGTGACCTAAGAATTTGCACCAACTCATATCTTACCGTGGGTGTTGTAAATAGCAACCGTTTTCCAAGTGTAGGGATTAGTTAGTGACAACAGCACACCATATAATTATAACATATGACCGAAGAAAGCGTAGGAACATGATAATTTTCACACCTGGCAATTGTTTTAGTATCGGATAGATGACGGTCAGACACAAGGTTGTTTCAAGTTTATCTTCTACCGTCGCTCGTTAATTCCTAATAATGGCAAATAATGTGTTGATAAGGGCGTGATTAAGATAGGTACCCGGACAGAATCACTAGATGGTATCTTCTACCGTCGCTCGTTAATTCCTAAGAATGGCAAATAAGGTGTTGATAAGGGCGTGATTAAGATAGGTACCCGGACAGAATAACTAGATGGTTCTTTGATTGTTTTACAAATATGCGCCCTTGACAGTTATGATGGGTGACTGAAACACGAAACAAACGCAAAGCAAAGAGGCCATGGATTGAGGGTAAGGAAATTCAGAAAAGGGCAACTTAGGGACCTATGGGAATCTTAGGGTATGACGACTAGCGGACGCAAAGGAGATTGAGACTCTTTTATAAAACCTGAAGACTCTGTTTCTGACTGATAGGATAAAAGTTTCGTTTTAGCTTAGATTTAAGATCCTGAAGAGTTTCAACTTGCACCAAAAATCGACTAGGTAGATACTTGTAGTAACCTTTCAGTGTATGCGACATGGCCCAAGCCTCTTTATTATTTTAAATATTAAGGGATATATAGCAGCTAACTAGCGTCATAGCAGCTAAATAGCGAGGTATTTAAAATTTTTTCTTTGAAGAAAGCGAATTACGAAAATCTAAATGTAGAAAATATAAAACTTTTGACGCATTTTTACAACGTTTTGTATTGTTTGTAGCATATATCGGTAAATTGTATTTATCACAGAAAAAAAAAAGTTTTGAAATTCATTTGCAATTTTCAAATAAAGTTTGACTTTTTTTTGATCCAAGTTATCTTTTGTCACAGGTTTATGCGGAACCCTCAATGCGACAGCCAAATTATCATTATTCCGGTTTTTAATTTTAGATAACTTTTAGTTTGCATTAGTAAAAAAATATTTTAAATAAAGTCCAACATGCAACGAAATAATATTCCAATATAAGGTTTTAATATTAAATGTCAGGTAAGATACCTATTAATTTTAGCAATTTTATGACACTGTCTTCAATCATGCTGAATGGTTACTAAACAAAGTGTAACAATTTTCTTGTCTGTTTGTCATTTACCAATAGTGGGTTATAACAAATTCCCCTTTGCTTTATGTCAACTAAAACTCACAGTAAGCTGTTTTTCATCAAAATAATAAAAAATTGCCTGTTGTGACCCCTTTTTTTTCAAAAAGGAGTCCATATGATACCTCATTTTAATGACTTTTATGACTTCCCTAAAAAAGAGGGGTCTTAAAAAACCGCTCATGTGACCCCTCTTTTCTTCAATAAAACCCCTCTTGTACCCCCTTTTTTCAAAAAAAGGGGTTTCCCTATAACTCCGTTGGCTGCGGTGGTCGCTTACCATCTGGCGGACCGCAAACTTGCTTACCACCTTAGTGATATAAAAAAGAAAAAAAAATTATACCACTTTCCGTGCGACATCCCAGCTCTACTGCTACCGACCACTCGATGCATGTCGACCGCTAGCGTTCGAGATATGCTTGAAGAGAGGTTCTAAGAATACGAAAAACTATTTGCCAAGCAACGATATCCGCCTCGTTTTTTCGACATATCTAGTTCAAACTAGTCGATCTGTCGACTAAAAAAGTTATCGCGATTAACAAGCCATGAGTAAATCAATTAAACATATCTCGAATTCGACATTATCTCTATCAGCATGAGAATCAGGCCCGCTGTTAGTAAAATCAGGGGCTGTCACGTACGGCAATCTTAAATTATATCTCGTATAAATACCAATCATATTACTTACTCTCATTGCAATAACATTGTTTTTTTTTTCCTGAACTGTCTACTGCAGTTGGCTTGGGTTGTAGCGAGATCGTCGTCTGGGGCTGTTAGTACGTGCCGAGGCCGCCTAACAATAATTTTTCGACCGCTCCGTGGTCGGTCGGGGGATGATAAGTTGTGGATTATACAATTAATCAGTTAGATCACGTACACTAAAAAAAACCCAAATTGCTTCAAGTGTGCCTATAAAAATTTTAAAAATTCCATCGATTCTCTAGGATCCCATTATTATAAACTAAGATTTTTTAAGGGTCGGCAACGCGTAAGTGATGCCCCAGGTGTTGCAGCTGCGTAACCAATTACCATCAGGTGGACCGCAAGCTTGTTTGCCACAAAATTGAACTTTATCGTATTCTAATACAGCAGTGTTTGCAATGATTGTGTTTTCACACGATTGAATGATTGAATTGGTAAGGCGTGTATTCAAACAACTCAACACAGGTGCCGGCCCACTCCTTTGGTAGGGATGCGACATCTATGGCTGCTGATTTCACGTTATAATACAATTTACTGTGCAGAGTAACGGAGCCCTTAATGGCGCGCCTTGCTTTGCTACTGCGCCCGGTGTCGGCCATAAAACGGTCGCAAGGTCTTTGAGAGCGCTCCGGCGTGGCGTCACGAGCGACGCATGCTCTCTGGAGGTGACGCGAGCACACCCTGCACCATAGGTAAAGCCGGCCCTGTATACCTTACAATCACAAGCAGTAGTATAACTTCAAATGTCTACGTCAGACTTTCGCACACCTGAATCTCACCACCTGCATGAGATCAAAATACGTATTTTCTTAATTTAAGCTTTCCTGGCTGGTGAAGACTGTAATGTTATTATCGTGGACGGGAGTATCGGAGCCGCAAGAGACGACCCTAACGCAGGCGCACTTATGATCGACTCCGTCTTCTCAGGTGACTTGCGATTATTTGCCTTTATAAGCTAAAGACTATGTAAGTATATCTTCACGGTTTTACACCCACACCATAACGTGGGGCACAGCCTTGTTCGTCCAACCACTTGAGTCTTAGGTGACGGAGTGAGCGTATCATCACAACACTGCTTCTGATCTAGCGTATGTGAACGAAGGCACATAGCTTTAAATGTCCTAAAGAATAAGCGGTAAAATGTGAGACTTAGAATATCCTATATAGGTTATAGATTTTCTCTAAGGACTACGGTATGGGGTTCTTCAAGAAAGAAGTAATTAGATTTTTGAAAGGTCGGCAACGCTCCAGTGATGCCCCACATTGTGCTTGTATGCCACAAAATTGAACTTCATTGTGTTCTATTTTTTTTTCATAGAAAAGAAACTCAAATAGTAAACCTCCTAATTACATCGCTCGACTGACTGACAACTTCAAAAAACCGGCTAAGTGCGAGTCGGACTCGCGCGCAAAGGGTTCCATACCATTATTTATAAAAACGGCAAAAAGATCACGTTCGTTGTATGGAAGCCCCCCTTAAATATTTGTTCTATTTCAATTTAATTATTTAATTTTGAAGTGACTATATAACTAAATATTATGCGAATATTTCAGGCGTCTACCTGTTCCCGTTATCAATATTGAGGAAAAACAAGCAAAAAAATCACGATTGGTGTATGGAACCCCCCATAAATATTTATTTTATTCTGTTTTTAGTATTTGCTGTTATAGCGAAAACAGAAATACATCATCTGTGAGAATTTCAACTGTCTAACTATCGCGGTTCATGAGACTCATCCTGGTGACAGACATACAGCGATGTGTTAGTAATAGGGTACACTAAAAAGTAGTCAGAAGTAGTGATTGAAGAATCTGGAGGAGGCAATTCACAACCTTATTCGCTATCTGATCATTGTCATCAGATTGATATCATTTTATTGTCGGATCCTACAATCAATTATAAAATGATCTAAAATGCTTGTCTTCTTGAATACCATTTGCAAAATTCATATAATATATGTCTGTTATCGAGATAGTTTTAGCGAGTTGAAAGGGGGCAGGACAGGCTAGCAAAAGGCTACTGCGACTAAATCTTTTTTCACCAATTATGTGCTTTAGATGATGCCGTAACCAGGTTCTTGGCATGGTTGCTCGCTGCAAGTGGAGGGTCCCCAAGCCGACTCCACGTCGTGGAGTATAGCCTCGCTGAATCTGTCGGACGGAACATGAATGGATCAATTGCGCATGTTAGATGTAAGTAATTTCCATATTGCTCCAGCTTTGAAGAATCTTGCAGAGTTCAAGTACCTACTATTCGCAAAACTGTTAAAATTTGGTTAGTCTGTCTTCAAAATCGGTTTCAAGTCAACTTGGACTACTAAACTTAAGGTCCTGGATTCGACTCCTAATACTAGCTAGTAATAATAATTTGTGGCTGACGACTAGCACTTTGGAAATGAGTTCCGGACCTTAAGCGCTGTTCGCAAAACTGTTCAAATCGGTTTAAAGTGAACCCTGGATACTAAACTAGAGATCTCAGATTCGACTCCCGATAATAAACCAGTAATAATTTATGTCATCATCTATGGTCATTGCAGATTTGGATAATATCTGTAGTGTATATCCAGATATACATTAGTTTCTAAAAATTCAACAAATACGTGTTGAAGCATTTTTTTTTAACATAATTTTTTTTTTAACTAACTTCAATAAATAACTTTGATCATTATCTTGAACAATTGTACAGAACTCAAAGGCACAATTTAGCCCATGGCAAATACTAAGCTTTTTTTTCTAAATGAGATATGTGAACCTTGGGTAAGAAAATGGATCCTGCCCAGCTGCTGTAATTGTAATTTGGTTCTGTCATATTCATCATAACCACTTGAGAACTGCTTTTTAAAAATTCCGCTGATTAACTTGTCTATTAACGAAGAACAAAGATAAACACCGTAGAAGAGCACCGGATGACCGTAAATATTTGGAACATGTACTTACTGAAAAAATGTCAGCTCGAAAACATCAGTAACAATTAAAGCGTTACGTGTATGAGAAAATAAATGGAAAAAACTAGGCACTAAAAATTGGCCCCAGGGGGAAGAAAAGAAAACTAAACACATGCCCCTTTTGCACTTTGATGACTGGCAGATATTCTGAATTTGGTCGTCAAACCCTAAATGGAAAGCCCTTGTCATTATTTAGTACCTTATATTGAATAAACCTATGGCAAAAATCTCATGCCGTATCTCGTCCGCTATCTCCTCGGCCGGATCAATATCAGCCAGGATCGCCCGCTGTAATTCAGAGTCGACCAGTTCCCGGTAGGTCTGACTCAGTACCTTCATTCGGTCCTGTTCTGACAGCGCTATCAGGGCCTGCTTCCTGTCCGGTCTCCCTATATTCAGCTTTGCCGACGCTTACCACCTAAGCACATCTAAAACTCTCGCCCATTTCGACATCGTTAGCGATTACAATAAACGCACACAAAAATAATCAAAAAAGAAAAAAACCCAATTATATAAAACCTAATCAGCAACAAAAACTATTATCTAAATTAACCGAACGCGCGGAACCCTAAACTATAATACTAACTTTCGAACCGTTGACAGCGTGTATCTCTTATAGCTAATAATAGATACCTAACTTAAATTCCTTTATTCAAGCAAACAAACTAGCTATTAAATACCAACTTACTATCGACGCATAAGGTTAGCCATAGTCCAGAGGTCCGTGAATCAATAAACCGCGTTTTACTATCAGTTGTATGGTCCTGACCATCCTTATGTGACCGCCAATCTCGACGGGAAGGGTTGACTGTCAATCTGTTCTATCTTCGGTTAGGGAGCCTAGCTAATTAGAGGAATTTTACTTTAAGGATATTAATACAATGGGATAAGAGAAAATTATAATAAAAATGTGTCACCCTGCAGCCTGTCACCGAGGATCCGAGTACAACGTGCAAAAGCCTGGGTGTCCTTTTCTAGTGGAGTTCGAAAACGAGCCGAAGGGCATGCACCAGGAGCACAGTCCCTTTTTGTAGATTTGTCGATCAACTCGCAAACACTAATCCTAAGGTAAATCTGATTAACGCGAGCCGAAAACATGACGAGAAGTAGTTTCACTATATATAGACCACAATGCCACTTGTCCTGTTTAAATATTCAATGTATAACTATATATACGCAAGCCACGTAGCCGTGGAACTGTCTTCACCAAATTCCAAAGCGAGCGAACACACTAAAAAAACGCAATACGTGAGTGTCGCTTTCAACCTGCGGCAAAGACTGAACTGAATTATTCGCAGTGTGACCTGTGTGACTATCTCAAAAATAGCTAATCTGCCAGATACTGACAAATAATCTGCCAAACTCGACTCCAGAAAATACCAAAAATCTGCCATCATATAACTGTCACCATAGAGACGAGAATCTATAAATAAAATACGCACTTCTGACAATATTACATATATACGGGTGAAATTGATAACCTTTTGTAAAAGAGTCGGTTAAAAACATTTTTAAACTTTGTAAAGTACTTCCCGAATGATTGGCCGCTATACCCAATCATGTGCTTCTTATGATTAAATGACACATGTTCTTTTAATGCAGACAATCTTACAATCTTAAGACTAAATTACAATTGCAAGCTTTGCAAAATGCAACATCAGGATCCTTCTTAACCCTGGAAATCCAAGGAGAAAGTAAAGAATCTTGTTCCCGCTCAGATTGGCATTTTCTTCTCATCATGTACGGATCAGCATAGACATGAACACAACTGCATACATTTAGGGCGCGGTCCTCGAGGTTTACCACAAAATACCATGTATTAAATTAGTTTAAGTTAAAAGTTATATTAAATCACCGGGAGTAGTACTCAAAATGTGACAGTAACAGCTGACATACAAAACTAAAATACCTTATAAATGCCTGTGGTATTTTGTAGTCAATTGGTTTAGGATGGATTATTTTAGATTAAAGTACAAGGACCGTGGTTATGACGTCATTTGGTCATCTGTGGTTAAATACGGTCGTGGTTTTTCGTACCGGGACCGGCCTCTTACACTGCTTGGAGAGAATAACGTAACAAGACAACTAAAAAACATTGGAACCTCGATAAATTATGTTATAAGAAAATCAACCTTATTTTTGAATTTTTACCGTTCATAATCATATAGCGTGCCTACGCGAATTTACAGGAAATCCCCGTGCTGCCTGGCATAAGACAAAAGTTGCCAGCTCAGTAAGTAAAATAATCTTCTACCAAATAAGTCATAAAAAAAAGTATCTAATAAAACAAAGGAAATTATGAGTTTTCTATATGTGTTAAAAAAAGTAAGGATTTCTTTGAAATCTGCCAATTTCTGCCACTTTTTTTAATCGTCAGCATATTCTGCCAAACTTAAAATTTGGGAGCAAAATCTGCCTAAATGGCATAAATCTGCCACAAATGGTCACCCTGATTCGCACCGACCGTGCGTTCCAGAGCCGACACCAAGATCAATGTCACACCAAGTGAATGGCTTATTAACTTGTATAATGTTAGAGTCTCTCAAGCATTATCAAACTTAAGATAACATTACACACATGCCAAAGTACTTAAAAATGCAAGGAACTTAAGAGATATAGTGGTTGCCCGTAGCAAATTGATGTCTTTTCTGTGTTCTTTTTTTGTGTAATAACCTTATATATATATATATATATAATATTTTTTTAACAAATTTTTTTTTGTACGAACCCCGGCTCGCGTAAAAATGTCTAATGCATTTATGGCCCGAAATAAGCTAGAGGAACAGAGCCGTTCTCAAGTGATAATATTTTTTTTAATGAGAATATCTATATCAATATAATAACCGGACAAGTGCGAGTCTGACTTGCACCCATAGTATTTCATACAAACCTCGTCCATCACATAAATCGAGCGTCGAAATATTTAGCAGTTTTTTACAGTATGTTTTAAATTTTCCTTAAAATTTAATTAAATGACAATCTTAACTTTGTAGTTGCGCGAGCTACAGCTACTGCTACTGCTACAGCTATAGCTACAGCTATAGCTACGGCTGCAGATGGAACTACAGCTAGAGCTACAGCTACAACTACAGCTTCAGCTATAGGTACAGCTACAGCTTCAGCCACAGCTACAGCTACAGCTACAGATGGAACTAAAGCTACAGCTACAGCTACAGCCACATCTACCGATGCAACTATAGCTACAGCTAGAGCTACGGCTACAGCTACACCTACACGTGCAGCTAAAGATACAGATACAGCTACAGTTACAGGCACAACTACAGCTACAGCTGCAGCTACAGCTACAGATACAGCTACAGCTACTGCTACAGCTATAAATACAATTAGAACTACAGCTACTGCTACAGCTACAGCTACACATACAACAACAGCTACAGCAAAAGCTACAGGTACAGGTACAACTACAGCTCAAGATACGGCTACAGCTACAGCTACAGCTGCAGCTATAGGTAAAACTACAGCTATAGCAACCAGTAAAGCAACAGCTACACCTACAGCTGCAGATAAAGCTTCAGATACAGCTACAATTACAGCTTCACCTTCAGCTATAGCTACAGCTACAGCTTCAAATACTGCTACAGCTACAGTTACAGCTACAGATACAGTTACATCGACAGGTATAGCTACAGCTACAGCTACAAATACAGCTACAGCTACATCTACATCTACAGCTATAGGTTCATAGAAATAAAGAGGATTATAGCTCAAAGCTTTGACTATCAACTCAGGATAAGTTACATAAATTTTTTTTATTGCCCTTAATATAGTCCAAATATGTTTATATCCACAAAATAAATTAGTAAAGAATAATTCTAAAAAGTATCTATTATTATTTAAGACCTTTACCTCTATTCTCTTTGCTTGCTGCTTAATCCAGGTACAGCTATAACAAGTAACAGGGAACTGCATCTTGACAGTCGGCGTACCACGTCTTAATTAAATTGATAGAAAAAAAAAGCATGAGAAATCTAAGTACCTATTTTCAAAATCTTTTTACATTAGGTCATCTACAATCAACATCTACAAAGCATAGTATCTATGGCATTCCTTTTTAGGGTTCCGTACCTCAAAAGTCAACGCAATCAAAAGTTATGGCCTTTTATGCTCTGTTTATGCCGCTTATTTTGACGCTCGCAAGGAAATCAAAGCCTATTAGGTACTTTCCATTGACCTAAACACATAAAAATTGGCAAGAAGCAATGTCTTTAAGCATAAGTAAAGGAAAATACCCTAACACTGTAAACTTGTTGTTACATAAAAAAATAATTGTAATTATAAACTTATTTGCAGTTGGTAAACTTACTGATAACTATGTCGAGTCCGACTCGCACTTTGCCGGTTTTCTTATCGTAGTTTGAGTATTTTAAAGATTTACAGAAAACATAATTAAATGAACAAGGACTTGTTGCATGTGACACTAGGAAATGAGTTCCCTATACATAGAGGAGTGAGGCAGGCAGACCCTTTGTCCCCCAAACTATTTTCAGTTGTATTTGAAAACATTTTTCGCCACTTGGACTGGGATACTTATGGGTAAAAGACTCCACATTGATGGTCGTCTCTTAAACCATCTCAGATTCGCTAACGCTATTGTCCTGTTTGTGGAAAACCCCGAATAACTTGGAAAAATAATCCAGTCACTATGGGAAGAAAGTCGGAAAGCGGAACCGGAGATGAATGCAACAAAAACCAAATTAATGACCAATACTTCTGAAGATATTACCCAACTACCCAATTAGATTAAATGCAAAGAACTTAGAGTATGTTTCTGAATACACTTACTTCAGACAAATAATTTCTCCCACTGACCAAACAGGAAAAGAACCAAACCCAAAAGAATCGCAAATGGGTGGAAAAATATTGGTCCCTAAAGTAGATTATGACAATCTTGGCATACACGTAAAAAAAAAAAACTTTTAACTCGTGCATAATACCCTGCGTTACAAATGGATGCGAGACTTGGGCTCTAACCAGAACCTATAATAAAATATTATTACCTTGCAAATCCGCTAAAAATTATTCACTCACGTGCAGAAGTACACCATCCACATGTAGGAGTGCACCTCCCTGCTTATGTGGACGATGCCAACTTCACCACAACACCAACACGAGGCATCTTCAGGAGACGCAAGCTGGTCGTGCGCTATACCTTCACCAAAAAAAAATTAAAAATATTCTATCAATAACTTAAAACCTACCGCGACAAACTACAAAAATTTAAATTTTAAAAATTATTGTGACGTCTTAATAATAAAAAGGGAAAAAGGACTTAGTTCAAAAATAAATAGTAAGTATGACTAAAATCGTGTTTTTTGCTCTATTTAACTTTAATCTTTTTGAACTTTGAAATTCAAAGCTGAATTCTTATTTAATACTAGACTTTGCCAACGGCTCCGCCCGCCCTAAATTCGGTTATCGGCGTGGGACTCCTTTATTTAATCACAGTATTAATACTGTGATTTACTCCTCAATTACACTAATGAAGTTTGCTATATCAAGCTGTAGCTATAGCTATAGATCGTTTAAGCTCGGTTATAGTTATTCCCGCGGGAACTTTTGAATTTTTCTAGATAGCCTATGTTCCTTTCCAGTACCTAATCTATAGGTGTGCCAAGTTTCATCTCGATCCGTCCAGTGCCTGAAGCGTTATTGAGTAACAAACATCCATACTTACAAACTTTCGCGTTTATAATATTAGTAGGATGTAAATATGTACAAGAATCCATGCTTAAGTGACCAGCCTGCTTTAAACTAAGAAAACGCTTTATTTTGTTAGCCTGATAATCGATACTGACAATTGATAAGGGAAGCCAAAGAACATAGGTACTTAAAAAACGTCAAATATAAAAGTCAAATTTGTGTAGATAGAGTAAACAAGAATTTGTTTGAGTCTCAGGCTTGCCATCTCATCTCAACCATGATAAAATATAGTATAGATATAGGTTTTTAGAGAAGGATGTAGCAACTCAAAAAACGTCAAATGTGAGTCAGGTTATAGGTTATTAGAGAAGAATGTAGCAACTCAAAAAACGTCAAATGTGAGTCAGGTTATAGGTTTTCAGAGAAGAATGTAGCAACTCAAAAAACGTCAAATGTGAGTCAGGTTATAGGTTATTAGAGAAGAATGTATCAACTCAAAAAACGTTAAATGTGAGTTATAGGTTATTAGAGAAGAATGTAGCAACTCAAAAAACGTCAAATGTGAGTCAGGTTATAGGTTATTAGAGAAGAATGTAGCAACTCAAAAAACGTCAAATGTGAGTCAGGTTATATGTTATTAGAGAAGAATGTAGCAACTCAAAAAACGTCAAATGTGAGTCAGGTTATAGGTTATTAGAGAAGAATGTAGCAACTCAAAAAACGTCAAATGTGAGTCAGGTTATAGGTTATTAGAGAAGAATGTAGCAACTCAAAAAACGTCAAATGTGAGTCAGGTTATAGGTTATTAGAGAAGAATGTATCAACTCAAAAAACGTTAAATGTGAGTTATAGGTTATTAGAGAAGAATGTAGCAACTCAAAAAACGTCAAATGTGAGTCAGGTTATAGGTTATTAGAGAAGAATGTAGCAAATCAAAAAACGTCAAATGTGAGTCAGGTTATATGTTATTAGAGAAGAATGTAGCAACTCAAAAAACGTCAAATGTGAGTCAGGTTATAGGTTATTAGAGAAGAATGTGGCAACTCAAAAAACCTCAAATGTGAGTTAGGTTATAGGTTATTAGAGAAGAATGTAGCAACTCAAAAAACGTCAAATGTGAGTCAGGTTATAGGTTATTAGAGAAGAATGTATCAACTCAAAAAACGTTAAATGTGAGTTATAGGTTATTAGAGAAGAATGTAGCAACTCAAAAAACGTCAAATGTGAGTCAGGTTATAGGTTATTAGAGAAGAATGTAGCAACTCAAAAAACGTCAAATGTGAGTCAGGTTATATGTTATTAGAGAAGAATGTAGCAACTCAAAAAACGTCAAATGTGAGTCAGATCAGCGCACTGACAGTTTTTTATCTACTGAATTTAAAATTCAAATCTGCTTTAACCGAATGTAAAAAGAAGAATAAGACTTAAAATAAAAGTCTTGTTTCGTCAAAGTGCCGGGTAAAGCGAAACCTGAGGAAAAAGTATTGCTTACCTCAAATTGATAGTGTTGTTGCAGTTAGATGGACCACGTCTGTCTGTCCTAATGTCCCCTAAGGGAGCCCTTAATTCCAGCTAATAAATATGAGAGGACATAAAGATATGGACAGATCCAAAACCTTAAATTAAAATATAAAAAAAGGTACAACCTAATTATTTTTCTTCTTTTGTGTGCGTTCCGAAACTTTCTCTGAAATTTCACGTAAAACAAGTTGAATCTTGGGTCCCTCGCAGCCTGGTTGTTAGTGCGGCTGACTGCTGTGCAGAGCGTGTGGGTTCGATTCCCGCACTGGAACATTCATGTGATAGACATTTGTGTTTGTCTTGATTCTGAGTGAATTTATGTATCATATGTATGTGTTTACAAAAAAATATATGTATTTTTATCCGTTGTCTGGTACCCATAACACAAGCTCTGCTTACTTTGGGGCCAGACAGCGCTGTGTGATGTCCTAAAATATTCAGTTATTTTTACTTATTCATTTATTTATTAATGTAAATGTCGGCGGCAGATCGTAAAGTATGGTATAGAAATTATCATATAACTGAACAGATTATTATAGGAAGCTTGCCTGGAACGCTCCGCTCGATCCGCATCTTTGTTTACAAAAGAGAAACTGAACCTAACCTATACATGACTTATACAGTGCGATTTCTGTTCCTTTCGTTTCCATACTGTACGATCTGCCTAGGAATTTCGTGATCTGCCGGATTTTACGATCGGTCGCCGACATAAATACGTAATAATATATTATGCAAGCTAAACTTTATTTCAATTAGAATAAACCAGTAGGGCAAAAAATTTACATAGGTTATTTTTTTGCATAGACTACGACTGACGACTAGTGCTGCCAGAAAACGCGACGTTCGTAAGGCGCGTTCCAACTAGCAACGAACGGTACAAAACAGTAGGGTTTTGTACTCAAAAAACCTCAAATGCGAGTCAAATAAGCGCGCAGAGGGTTTTATACTGAATGGGAATTTCAAAAATTTTATACCAAACATTATTTTTAGTACGTGGTATGTACGTGTACGGGGAGCTGTCGTAGCTGTCGTTTTTTATCATTAGTTGTCGCATAGTATTTTTTTGATTTCTTATTAAGTCCTGCTATTCGTTCCCTGGCCCACACTGTCACACCCTTAGCATACCCTGCCAAAGTGCTAAATAAGTGACTGCGACAAAGGAACTCAGAAGCTCTCATCAAAGAAATTAAGGGATCATTCTGTATTGGTGACCCCTTAAACCAGGCACAAGGCTAAAGTGGGCGACAACTTTGGTTTTTTAGTCACAAGATAGAAGTCAAGCTCTTTGACCCGTAAAATAGTTGGTCAAGAACTCTAGTGGTACACCAGGCAACGGGTGTATGTAAGAAGTAGTACTTTCAGAATATTTTTACACGGAAAGTGTTTTTTCTGGCGGTGACTCACATTTCAGGCCTAGTACCGATTGCTTCTGCTTTTTTATACGTTATTATTTTTGTGAATTTTTTTACACATTGTTTCCTTGTACTTTACCGACGCGTACACTTTACCGTGAACTGAAGCAAGACGACTATCTAAGAAGGAAGTAACTCAGACATTGCACCGATCTCAGTAACATAGTTCATTCAATTGGAGGTCATTTTTAACACGCAAAAACTAGCCGGAGGGGCGTAAATACAACGTTATAGTGTTCAAGCTTCCCTAGCTTCAAATAAAATAGGAAACAATCGGACAAGTTGTGGACATCTTGGCAAATCTACCGAAAACCCACTTATATACGGCGATAAAAAGAAACTTTTGGAGATCTGCGAAGAAATTGAAAGCAGGAAGATACCGAAGCTGAAATGGACCTAGGCGATCGCAAACCATACAAATTCTTGCGATAGATAAGGGACCTGGCCACAGAAAATATACATGACATTACATTTAATGTCATGTGACAGAAACATCTGCCGACGTCATTCAGATCAGTGAGGGCAGTAATGGACGTAAAGTAGGTTGATAAAATTGTCGAAGCTCAATTAAATCAGCAAAAGTCAGAGCATCAACCAGAACACGTGGCAGTCCTAGTTGAATTAAACAAGGTCAACCACAGGTTAGACAAATTGGAATCCTACAACCGAAATAGCTCCAGCTTAAGGACGTTTGTTGAAGTACGGATCGGCGTATGGCCAACAGTGAATCAATATGAGCTGATGTGATGATGATGATGAATTACCAAATGTAATTGTGATGTGTATCTTTCAAAGGTTAGCCATTTATACGAGATAATTTCAGACACGAATGGAATTGGGATTCTTGTCTAAAGACAGACCTCCGATATTGCTGTATGCCATGTTGCCAGGTATTACCTATATTGCATGTACGCGTGTATTAATGAGAATTGAATACATAGCATTGTAGCATCAATTTAAAAAATCGGTCAAGTGCGACTCGGACTTTTGCACCGTAGGTCAAATAACAAACAGTGCGGGGGTGGTCGAGGGGTTTCGATTTCACCTCATGTGCTGATTGGCAGATATTCGAACCCGGCGTGTACCAATGTGTCTTTTTCTTAATTACTCAGGTACATTGATTACTCACACCACTGGCGATAAGACGGTTAACCTTCTTAACATTTAAATTAAACATCTTCATCAAAAAACAGACGTATATGTGTGAAGTCCACAATCCGGACTGAGCCCGAGTGTGAACTATGACCCAACTTACCCTTAGTGAGGGTAGACCGAACCCCAACAGTGGGAACGTAAAGGAGGTGCCGCTAAGTGGTCACCCATCCAATGACTGATCAAGAACAACATTAAATAACTTTGAATATCGTTTCCAATAAAGAAATGCGTAACTTTTTCATTGCGCTGATACAGTAATTTAAGACGGTAATGGCTCGAGCCCGTCTCATACTTGTTCGGTTTTCATTATCTGTTGATATACTTTAGAGCTTACACTATAATCACTGCAAGTTTGAAACTTGTATGTATTACTGTTCATTTGTATGTAAATCAACGATAACGAGTTACTTGTTTGGGGACCCTTAGATTTTTACCTTTAGAATTTTTCATTATTTGTTTGATGATCCGCGGTGAATACACATATTATGAGAAAAAATTAGACTTCTTACTACTTCGGTCGCAAATATAGCTTTATCTTACCTTCACCTTTAATGCTCCGACAGGCAGACAACGTAGGCTTAGTAATATAATAATAGTTGGCTGGTTTTTTGGTACGGAACCCTAAATAATGATAAGTGATAAGGCGTGTGTGATTGCTGACTGCTGGGCATTAGAACAATTTTTAGATAGAATTTAGTGTTGTGTGGTGATACACAGGAGCGGAATACCTTTCTTTACCATCCTGGCCGGTTTGTACTAACCCTCCAAACCTTAATTTCTGCGTATTTTGCAGAGTAGACTAGAGTTGTGAAGATACTTTGCATCTCGGCACTACCTACACTACACATCCACTAACATTTCTGACTTAAATTAATAATATTCTGTATTTAGGCTTTTACTGTTACTGAACAGACATCGCACTGACTGGCCGACCCTGATATTTAGCCGCCCTAGGCGTTAAAACAGTCATACAGGAGGAGAAAATACTGGAGTCTTTGGAATTCCTATATTATTTTCGATAATTAAATGTATGAAATAAAAAAACTTTTGTTTAAGCGAAAGCTTTTATTCCGAAAGTAAGAAAAGCCATTTTGTACTCGGTACAAATTTACTTTTCAACTACCTAAAAGTCCAATATAGTAATAAATAAAAATAATCAGATAGAAAAAATCGACATGTTTTCCCGCCACAATGTATGTCTTTTATTAGCATAAAAGACCATGCAACGCGGCGCGGCACGAAGCGGCCAGCATCAATCTCGCCCGCTGGCGACGTCATATTTTTCTTCTACGGCCGCACGAAAAATCAAACATTTTGCGGACTGACCTGGAAGTTATGACGCACTGGGGTCCCAAAAAGTTCCATTTTCGAAACTAAGTATGTACGGAACTTTGGAACTTTTTATTGCAGTTAGTAGAAAAAAAGCATATTTTAGCATTTTATGATAGAATATGGTTTAATATTATCATAATAAAGGAAAGGTTGTATGGGACAAATCCGATACGGAGGTACCTTAAGGATTCCGTAGTCTAACAACGAACCTTTATGGCTTAATAGTTTTGTCGTGTCCATCCGTCTGTCCTTGGAGCTTATTGGAAACAGTCTGGAGTACCTACGCCAGTCTCATGGAGTCGTAAGTAAAATGTATACAAACTTTTACGAGTCTCGATTCTTGAGAGGCAAAGTTTAATGGCACAAATTTTTTCATTTTAGAGTCTGGAGCGCTCGAGACTTTTCGAAATAACCTCCCAGATAGAAGTATTAGACGACATTTTTGGTACACAAATAGATAATTCTAATCTGTGAAATTATAAAGGTATTAATATTTTAAAAAATATATTGAAAAAATTGTCCATTTTTCTACTGTACCAATGTAAAATAGGGATACATTGTTAACTCAGGGAAGAAAGGGTATTTTGTTACAACACTACGGAGTAGGTAGCTACACTAACCGAAGAATGTTCGAACGATAACCGGTGTTAAAACTGTCATTTCAGACAAGAAAACGTCAATGTTACGATTGTGACGTCAGAACAGTTATAAACCTTGCTCGAGGTTGGTGTCAATGTTGTAAACACACCAATGTCGCATTCCAGAGTACCCGAACGACTTAGTGTTGTCACTTCGGGTTAATTCCGGACGAGTTGCTGTTGGAACAATTATACCGGGGTAAAAACCGAACGGCCCCAGAGCTGCGGGTGTGAACTCCTTGTGTTGTTGTACCCCAGTGATAATCTATATGTCGTGGCCCAATAGTTTAATCCGTTGTCTGACCGAAGTAAGGATATAATAATCTGTTGACTGCTATAATAATTATTTTTGAAGTGAACACTTCTTTAGCGGCACTTGTGCACTTTTTTTGTGATGGGTAAAAAATGTTAAACTCTATAGGACGAATAAAAAGTAAAAGGAAATTGGGTTGATGAAAAGATGAAAGTGCGGATTAAACATCTTAAAATGTTATATCCAAGTTGGATGTTTTCACTTCTGCCGGCACTCCCGGATCGCTTCCCGTTTTTTTACACTAAAATATCTGCTGCCTAGGCATTTAGTTACACAGAGAATTCAATAATAAACGGACTTACTTACTGTTATATTTATTATTATATATATTATATGTTTAGCCCTATGGTTGGCTGGTAGAAAATGCTATATAGCATAAAGCCCGCCATGTACACCAATGTGTTCAGAAGTGTAAATAAATAAAAAAATAAATAAATAAAATATGAACAGACAACTCAGACTACTTACCTACTAGGTCTAAAGACTTGAAAATTAGTGCAGAGATTATTGTTATAACAACGTAAGCAAGCACTAAGACAGGATTTTGCAAAATTCAACCCAAACTGAGATTGAAATTTTATTTGGAAAAAGTCATTTTTGAATCTGGTCTAGTTTTTGGATAGTAATTTCTTAAAGGTCAAAATAGGTGTTGAAAATTTGAATCAAAAACGGATTACTTACTACGCTGACCGAAGCACGGAGAGCTCAGTAAAATTTGACACTACAGTGGTTCCCCATCGAATGACGGAACACATCCGATATTATATTATTCTTGATAAACTTCTACTGACATATATTTATCAATTCTGTCAACTTATTGGAAATGTGTTATTTTGAATAAAGCTTTAAGAAGGACCTTAAATGATAAACTAGGTACACAAGAATAGATTAATATCTATTATTTGCATTTTTTTATTTCTCAATGATTTATTATTTTAAAATTCAAATATGGTTTACTATTTAAACATTAAAATATGAGATTAAAAACAATTAAAATAAATAAATAACTAAACTAATAACAAAGGCCCTGGATGTTGCTGCCAGGTGATGAAGTGGCCAGAAGACTGGCAGCGTTTCCACGTTGTATGGCAACGCTTGTTTGTTGATCATAATATAAACCAGCATTCTGATTTTTTGAAGTGGAGATAAATCGCTTGGTCATTTCCTTATCAAAACGATGGGCGCTCGGTCCCCAAGATCCCATGGTCTCCACTCCAAAAGCTTCAAAAATGTAGCCGTTACCAAGGGCTGCATATTTTCTACGCTTAAGATGTTCTGCAGCGTCAGCTCCTGAACCAGCCTTTCTTGAGGTATTTGGAAGATGATAATTAGAAGTGAATTTACAAGAATAGTGACTAGTTTGGCTATAAGAAAAGTCACCTTGCTTAGTAATATAAAAAAAAAAAAATCTAATTGAAATCCGTTTCAGTTTTCTCGTAGTAGTGATAAAAGTTTTGAGGTAAAAACCAGTAAAACAAATGAATGAGGTTTTATAAATTTATTTCTTATTAAGAATTATAAAATTCACTTTCCTTAAAAGTAGGTTTAATGCGGAATATTCATATTTTATTTATTTGTATAAGCTCAGTATTCGAGTGAATTAAATTACAATCGTAAACTCCCAGAGCGATCGAGAATTACTATAAGTTGGTATTAAACATTGGTGTAGAGCTTAATCGAAAAACTAATCTATAAACATACATTATATGAAACTAGATTCTGCCCGCGGTTCCACCCGCGCTACATTCGGTTATCGGTGTAAGATTTTATCAGCCAAGTACGAGTCGGACTCGCGCACGAAGAGTTCCGTACGTTATCTATAAAAAATAACGTTTGTTGTATGGAAGCCTCCTTAAATATTATTTTATTCTGTTTTTTAGTGTATTTTGTTATAGCGGGTACAAAAATATATATTCTGTGAAAATTTCAACTGTCTTTCACGGTTCATGAGATACAGCCTGGTGGCAGATGAACGGATGGTCGAGCGGACAGCGGAGGCTTAGTAATAGGGTCCCGTTTTTTACCCTTTGGTAACGGAATCCTAAAAATCGACTCACGCTTGACCTTTTCAAGTAGCCTTTAATCTTTCACGGACTCAAACTATCTCTATACAAAATTTGCCCGCGGTTCCAACCGCCTAAAATTTGGTTATCGTTGTAAAATTTCAATGGCAACTCCTCAATTAAAGAAAAAAACCGACTCACAATTGACGTTTTCAAATAGCATTGTACAGCGTTTAAGCGTGAAGAGGTAACAGACGGACAGGCAGACTCTGACTTTTTCGCATTAATAATATTAATATGGATTAAACTGTTTTTATAATATATAAATACCTAGGCTTTTCAAACCAATTTATTTGAATTTTCTAACAATTGTAACAATACCCATTCATCACGAAGTTATGTAACTCGACCGCAATCCCAATATCATATCATTTTGGTTCAAGAATACTGATAGAAAAACTTAATTGACATTGAGTTTTGAATGAAATTGGATCGAAATTGATTTAAAATTGTAAGAATGAAAGATATCTTTGACTGTTTCTGGCATAATGTATGTTCTACGGAAATGAAGCCGATCAAAATACACTGAACTGAAGGCACGCCTTCTTATCGCGTTTAAGAAAGTATAGGTACTCAGAGGTAGAACATGTCTGTATGTTATTTACAGGAATATGACTATCGCAATAACTGTTGTCAATAAATAATTGAATAGTGCTCCTTCTCTCGTATCTTGACCGGCGATTGACTCTGTAATGTCGCCAATCGTAGACTATAGAGACGTTTATGTGTCTTTGTCGCAAAGAAATTTTAAAAAATTGCTTCGTTTTCAACACCTGTTATTTATTTTGAATTAGAACTTTAAGCTTATGGTTTTTCGATTGCAAGTGTTGTATGTAAAAAAACGTGCAATCTCCTTTAAAAGTTATCTCAGTTCGTGTCTTAGCAATGGAACTTTTCATCACACACATATCTCATCTTGAGCGTTAGTTCACGAATTACAAAAAATATCAACTGATTGAACTTCTAACTTTCCCTATTTTTTTTGGTTTTGTAGATTCCACAGTTGTTTAAAGTTGAAGTTATTTCTTCTTTCTCGATAACGGACGAGTTATAAGTCCCTCCTAAGACCAGAGAAGAGAGAATTTTCTACCGCGTCCGCATCTATATGTTTACAATGAAGTTGTGAAAACCTCGCTCGGCCAACGTATCTCTTTTAGTTTTTTAGTGTAGGTACCTTCCGACACGTAAATTGGGGATGAAAGTGGGTTTACTACCATCATTTGCGTAATTCACAAACACGAACAAGACAAAAAGTATGCTCCTAAGGAATGGAAGAAAACCATCCAATGACTGACCAAACCCGATGTTGCTTAACTTTGAATGATTATACTTTTGTCTAGGTTGTCCATCCGTCCGGATTTGTCTGGACATGTTAGGAGTTTTGGCCTTCTGTCCGGACTCTATCCGGACTTGGCATTTGTCCGGATTTTTGATTTATACTGCATGAATAAAATTTGACTCGTTTGACTCTGGTTTGAACTTTCAATATAAAAAATGATTTAATAATTTTTGTGATTATTTGACTATACCCGGACTTTTTTTGAAATGTCAGGCTTTTTGTTAGGACTTTCAAAATATTGAAATGGTTACCCTACTTCTGTCTAAAAGATAGAGCCATTAAATGGTCGGTTAGAAAGACAGACAGACAGCGTAGGTTAGTAATAGGGCTCCGTCGGCACCATTTAGTTACGAAACGCTGAAAAATGATGTTTATTAAAGAATAATTAGAATTTTCTAGAAATAAAACATTTCAAAAACTATTTAGTTCTCATTGTATTTCCTTCTAGACTCTTTTATACTTGACCAGACCAAAGAATAGGATATATATACCTAAACCTTAAGAGTTAAGGCACTTGAGACATGACGAAATTGAAATCTATTAGAGCGCGTATAACAGAGCGACAGCGGATAAAGGGAGCAGCGGTAAAACTTGTAAACGACCTATTCGTTATGATTTAAAGCGGAAATTCATCTTGTGAACATCTTACAAATCTTTTCTTTCATCTCTTTTCAAAGGGGCTTGTAAGTGCGTAGTGAAAGTACTTTTAAAAACTCGAGAAAGATTATTCATTTTGTAATTACGTATTAAATTTGAAAATAAAGCCAAATTTACAATACGAACTAGCGTCACGAATTTAGTTTCAACAAAATTTTCACGTGTGGTTTACATTTATGCATTGTAATCAAAGTGAAACTGTTATGAAAGTAAAGTCCCGAAACTACTTTTGTAACTAATGCAAGTAGTGTCGTGAACTAGTTTTTTAAACTTTTTTTTTTCGACTCGCGCTTGACTATTTTACGTACCCTATAATACTTAGGAGATGAACCCCTTTCATTTCAGACCTAATTCATCAAAGTCAGTCCAGCTGTTTAGGCTATCAGGTCACAATTTAACGGACATACATACATACGCGCGAAAAACATTACCCTTCTTCTGGGTCAAATGTGTAAAAATAACATTTGAATAGTTTTTTAATTATAGAGAAAGCACCAAAATGGTAATTAATTTGTAGTGGTGTGGCAACACCTGAAACAGTTCCGGTTTGAGATATCTCGCACGTCCTAATGGTGATAAATGAAGGTTCCCCTTGCTTCATATACTGGTATATAATTTATGAAGTAGGTATAGCTATATGGTGAGACAATCAACCATGTTGTGTATATATCAAATATAATATTAACCATTACATTTTGATAGGGTACGCGTAAGGGTTTGGAATTAATTGCTAGAGAGGAGTATAAAAACAGTTTTGTTTCAATATACGCATGGTTACAATTTAATTAAAAAAAAAAACGGGTTGCATTCCGGGAGTGCCGAGAGAAGTGGAAACATACAACCTGGATATAACATTTTAACATGTGTAATCCGCACTTTCATCCTTTCAACAACCCAATTTCACCTTACTTTTTATTCGTCCTATAGAATTTATCATTTTTTACCCATACCAAAAAAGTCCAAAATGCCGCTAAAGTTTTCACTTCAAAAAATTGAGATAACTTTGACTAATAAGTAGTACCTACCACATGCAATTAACGTTGATTTTAAGGGGTGTGTATGTAGAGAAAACTGATTTCAATAGCACAAAGTCTACAGCGATCGAGATATCTACAAATTGATACCTACCTTAGAACATTCGTTTAGCCTTCATTCGAGAACTCTTGAGTAGGAAAACGCAGACGACTTCATGGTACTTCGACATTTGTCAGTGTGGATGTAACCAAAGCTGAATTTAGACCTAAGTAACTACTGCATGTACTAGGGTTGCCAGCTTAATCAACAGATAAGCCGACCTTGGATTTGAATTTTGCCTCAAAAGTCGGACGGCCTATTTTAAATGAAAGTGGTCAGACGGCCGTATTATTGTTTTTCTCGTAAAAAACCTTGTTGGAGGAGAAGCGGACAGGGGTCGCCGCGTGCCTAGTTGTCACTTAATAGGGTTTATATTGAGTTATATGCTGTAAAATGAATAACTGATGCAAAAATGACCAAAAAAAAATTAGTGTCGGACAACCGTCCGGAATCGTGACAACTTGTGCCTTTCACTTTTTATGTCTGTCTCTCTCGCTCTTAGGCGGGCTAACCATGCCGCGTGCCTCTCACTCGCTCTCATTGTGAGCGCATAACGTGAGCGGAGCGTAACGCAGTTTCTTGAAGTGTCACCCGGCAAACCAATTTATAAGACGTTGTCACGTCAAAATGTTTGCTGAATTTAAAAATTTTACAGGGGAATAACTATAACCGAGCTCAAACGAACTATAGCTTTAGCTATAGCTTGCTATAGCTAACTTCACTAGTATAATTAAGGAGTTGACGTAAGAACCCCATTCCGAGAACCAAATTTAGGGCGGGTAGAGCCGTTGGCAAAAGCTAGTTAAACTATACATAAGTTCTTCTCTGCATTCATTGCCTTACAAAAGTACTTACAAAATTATTTACACAAATACCAAGTTTGGCAGGCAGAAGACGGCTGTGTAATTTTTTAATAAAATATACATCAAATTACAGGTAATATATTTATATCTAACCTCAAGAAAGTAAATCCTCGACATAGATTTGCGGTTTTCGAGCCAATTGGCGTTGTACACCGACCACTAATAGAGACAATTACGCCTCGGGCTATACCTAGACACAATCATCAAAACCGGTGTTTTTAACCGAATTCAAAAAAGGTGGAGGTTCTCAATTCGGATGTTTGTTATTTTTTCTTTTTTTTGTATGTTTGGGCATATCTATCATATATAGACGGGTCTTCAAAATTCTTTTTAGGATTCCGTACCCAAAAGAGAAACGGGGGGCCCTACTACTAAGACTGCGCTGTCCGTCCGTCCGTCCGTCTGTCACCAGGCTGTATCTCATGAACCGTGACACTTACGTGACCTATGAGGCTGATAAGGAGGTGCCGCTAAGTGGTCACCCATGCAATGACTGACCAAGAACAACATTAAATAACTTTGAATATCGTTTCCAATAAAGAAATGCGTAACTATTTCTCAATAATCTAGATTACTTTTATTAGATGGCGCTGATACAGTAATTTATGACGGTAGTGGCTCAAGCCCGTCTCACACTTGTTCGGTTTCCATTATTTGTTGTTATACATTAGTATACACTGTAATCACTGCAAGCTTGAAACTTGTATCTATTACTGTTTTTACGATAGAGCAAAAACAACGAAAAAGTGTTATTTTTATTATTGTTTGGTGATCTGCGGGAAATACACATATTCTTTGAAGATAACATGTTTCTTTCTATTTCGGTCGTAAATATAGCTTTATCTTACCTTCTTCTTGACAGATAGACAACGTAGGCTTTTTGGCACCCTTTGGGTACGGAATCCTACAAAATGAAGTCGGTCAAAGTAAAAATTTATATGATGCCGCGTTCTTACAATATTACAGCAATGAACAAAGGCGCGTATGATTACTGACTGCTGGGCATTATAACAATTTTTTGGATCGAATTTAGTGTTGTATGCTGGTACACAGGAGCGGAATATTCTTTGCCATCCAAGCCAAGCCGGTTTGTACTAACCCTCCGAACCTTAAGAGGATACGATTTTCGTAGCGGGCTTCATACAAACGCATTTCTCATTTGTTTTTGACATTTACTGATCATTGAACAATCACTGTGAAATTTCTTAGACATAACTCCAAGCCAAATGTCTGTAGTTTTCGAAAAATCTTGTAAAATGTTTTTATTAACTAGAAATATTTATTGAAACTATTTGTATGAAAAACTAGAATCTTGTATAACTTTTGAACTATAAAATTTAACTGGCGCACTGTAGACCTAGATATTTATTCCTAGAACATGTCTTCAAAATTTCGTGGTGTTTGATCAGCAAGTGTCAAAAATAAGTGAGAAATTCGTTTGTATGAAGCATGCGGAGAGGCGCTCCGAATCGTATTCTCTTAATTTCTTTGCAGTGTAGAGTGGATCCAACACACACATCCAATAACGTTTCTGACTTGAATTATCAGTATTCTATATTTAGACTTTCACTGTTACTGAACAGACATCGCACTGATTGGCCGACCCTGATATTTAGCCGCCCTAGACCTTAAAAAAGTCTGCCTCTGGAAAGGAGGAGAAAATACTGGAGCCTTTTGAATTCCTATTCTATTTTCTATAATTAAATGTATGAAATAAACAAAATACTGTCCTTTAGGCGAAAACTTTTATTCCGAAATAAGAAATGCCATTTTGTACTCGGTACGAATGTTACTTTTCTATTATCTACCTAAAAGTCCAATATAGTATTAAACAAAAATAGGTAGATAGAAAAAATCGTCATGTTTTCTTGCCACAATTTATGTCTTTTATTAGAATGAAAGACCATGCGACGCGGCGCGGCACGAAACGGCTCCCAACATTCTGGCCAGTCTATCGGCCACCCGCTGTTGACGTCATATTTTCTACCAAAGATTACAATATATATTTTCTACTACCTACTTCGGCTGCATGAAAAATTAATTTTTTTTAAACTGACCTGGGACGTAATTTGCAATGGGGTCTCAAAAAGTTCGATTTTCAAAACTAAGTATGTATGGAACTTTGGAATTTTTTAATACAGTTAGTAGAAAAAAAATATGCTTTTTGCAGCGATGATAAGTACCAATATTATCATAATAACGGGTTAGTTATGGATATTTAGTGCACCAAAGGTTCCGTAGTCTAACAACGAACCTTTATGTCTTTATAGTTTTGCCGTGTCCATCCGTCAGTCCTTGCAGCTTATTGGAAACAGGCTCGAGATCCTACGCCAAAATCGTGGGTTCGTGAGTTAAATTTATATAAATACTTTCACGAGTCTACATTTTTGAGAGGCACAATTTACTTGCATACATTTTTCTTCTTAGAGTCCCGAGCGCTCGAGTCTTGGTACTATTTTTAGTACACAAATAGATAATTGTGACGTCAGAACAGTATAAATAGTGTAAACCTTGCTCGAGGTTGGTATCGATGGTGATAACACACCGATGTCGCAACCTCGGAGTACCCGAACGACTTAGTGTTGTCACTCGGGGTTAATTCCGAACGAGTTACTGTTGGAACAATAATACCGGGGTTAAAACCGAACGGCCCCAGAGCTGCGGGTGTGACCTACTTGTGTTGTTGTACCCCAGTGATAATCTATGTCGTGGCCCGATAGTTTAATCCGTTGTCTGCGAAGTGAAGATATAATAATCTGTTCACTGCTATAATAATTATTTTATTTTTGAAGTGAAAACTTCTTTAGCGGGGCTGTGCACTTTTTTTGGGAAGGGTTAAAAATGATAAACTCGCGCAGGTTGATGGAAACCATTACGGAAACCATAATGCCACGCCATAAAAATTCGTGAAACGGAACCATAATGCCACGCCTATTATAATTTTGAAGTAAAAACGTCTTTAGCGGCCTTGTGCACTTTTTTTGTGATGGGTAAAAAATGTTAAACTCTATAGGACGAATAAAAAGTAAGAGGAAATTGGGTTGATGAAAAGATGAAAGTCCGGATTACACATGTTAAAATGTTATATCCAGATTGTATGTTTTCACTTCTGCCGGCACTCTCGCACTGCAACCCGTTTTTTTACACTAAAAGACCTGCCTAGGCATTTAGTTAAACAGAAGATTAAATAATAAACAGCCTAACTTACTGATAAATGAACGCACAACTCAAACTACTTACCTACTAGGTCTAAAGACTTGAAATTTAGTCCAGAGATTGTTGTTATACATTTGCAAAATTCAACCCTTCAATAATAATAATAAATCACCAGGACACGACAGCCTCAGCGTTGAACATCTTAAATATGCGGGTGCTCACTTACCTCGTGTACTGGCAATGTTATTTTCTTTGTGCTTAGGTCACGCTTTTCTGCCCAACGACCTCTTTAAGACTGTTGTCGTACCAATTGTTAAAAACAAGACAGGCGACACATACATTTGCGACATAAATAATTATAGGCCGATCTCTCTCGTCACTGTTATTGCCAAGGTGCTGGACAGTGTGCTTGATCGACAGTTAGGGCTTCATTTGCGATTAAATGACGCACAGTTTGGTTTTCGGCCTGGCCTTTCAACCGAAACAACCATTTACTGCCTTAAGCACACTGTCAGGTACTATACAGATAGAAAAACACCAGTATATGCATGTTTCTTGGATCTTTCTAAAGCTTTTGATCTGGTAAATTATGATATACTGTGGAGAAAGCTATCCAATGAAACTGTACCAAAGGAGTTGATATCAATATTTAAATATTGGGACCAGCACCAGACCAATTGTGTGAGATGGCCAGGTGCAACATCGGAAGTGTACAGAATGGAGTGTGGAGTGAGACAATGGGGTTGACGTCTCCTAGACTTTTCAACCTTTATATGAACAGACTGATTGATGGACTCAATAGCGCATCTGTCGGATGCTTTATCGATGGCAAAGCACTGTCTGTTAGGTGTAATATGTTGACACGTAGATTTGCTTGATGTACGCAGAGTGTTAAAATTACTTTGTTTAAAGCATTCTGTCAATCGTTTTACACTTGCAGTCTATGGGTCAACTATACGCAAAATGCCTATAGTGCTCTGCGAGTCCAATATAATAATGCATTCCGGATACTGATGGGGCTGCCGCGCGACTGTAGCGCATCAGCAATGCCATCATGCGCAACAGAACGGCCTCACTGCTAAGCGTGTTCGTGGCAGCCCGAACAGGCTCTTGGAAGCAGCTTCCAAAAGGTTGGATTGCCCCAATTTTGCGAGAGTGTGTAGGTGTTCATATAAGACGACGTATGTGAAATCTTGTCACTCTCGCAAAACAAAATAATAATAAAAAAATATTTGTTTAATATTATGTTATTTTATCTGTACATCTAACATAGTTCTTTAAGTGTATTTGTTACTAACACACTATGGATTATGGTCTGAAATAAACATTTATTATTATTATATTATTATTATTAATAATCAGTCATTTTTAAAACGAAATACATAAAAAATTAAATCTGGTCTGGTTTTTGAAGTCATTTCCTAGAGGTCAAAATAGGTGTTTAAAATTTGAATCAAAAACGGGTTACTTACCACGCTGACCAAAGCACGGAGAGCTCACTAAAATTTGCCACTACAATGGTTCCCCATCAAATTACTGAACACACCCGATATTATATTAATTTCGATAAACAAATGTACCTACCTGAGCCACGAGCACCTTCTTTACTGAAAGTAAGTACGTAGTGTAAAATTTAATATCTACATTTATTCAAACACAAACACGAGCGTGGCATCCGCTGATAAGCTGACACTTTGAGGTACCTACAACATTTCTAAGCAAAGCTCATAGGAGATTCCTTTCACGAACGAGATCGCTCCAGCGGTGGGAGCTTTCAGGCAATTGATACGATACGCGACACGATTTATACTGAGAAATATACTGTACTTATACTGATATATGTCTATCAATCAGCTTACTGGAAAAGTGTTATTTTGAATGAAGCTTTAAGAAGAAAAGAAGGACCTTAAAAGGTAAAACTAAGACTTGTGCCTCGGTAGCTCAGTGGTAGAACTTGAATCTTGTCAGCCTTCATACGTCCCCACTGTTGGGGCACGGCCTACCCTCATGAGCGACCGGTGTGAAGTTAGCGGCCTAAGTTAGCGGCCTTTTATAATCCGACCAAATTGAAAAGTATGGGATTTTAATGAAATAATTTACTGAATTAAACGGATATAACAATAAATAGACCAAAATAATGAGAAACCGGTTAAAAATTAAACAAATATATATATAATTTAAATAATAAAAAATTAAAGTAAAAGAAAATTTCACAATGTGATACTTATCGGCCTAAAAGGTCATCATAAAAATGCGGTAACACTTAGTAACGTATGTCAAATTGAGCCTCGTTAAACCAGAAAGCATATGAAGTTTTCAAATCACACCTATCTCGGGGTTAACTGTGAGAAAAATGGTTAGCGGCGTAAAAAATATTTTCTTTCAAAATTTCAAACACACCGTAAATCTGTTGGTTAAGGAAAAAGTAACAATCAAAGGCTGTTGGAACAAGCATTTTGTATTGTTCTTATTAATAAATATTGCTACATGTGTAATACCTCTTAAATTTAAATAATAAAAAATTAAAAGTTGAAAATAATTTCACAATGTGATACTTATTGGCATAAAAAGTCATCATGAAAATGCGGTAACACTTAGTGACGCATATCAAATTGAGCCTCTTTAAACCAGAAAGCATATCAAGTTTTCAAATCACACCTATCTCGGGGTTAACTGTGAGAAAAATGGTTAGCGGCCTAAAAATTGTTTTCTTTCAAAATTTCAAACACACCGTAAATCTGTTGGTTAAGGAAAAAGTAACAATCAAAGGCTGTTGGAACAAGCATTTTGTATTGTTCTTATTAATAAATATTGCTACATGTGTAATACCTCTTCAATTTAAATAAAAAAAAATTAAAAGTTGAAAATAATTTCACAATGTGATACTTATTGGCATAAAAAGTCATCATGAAAATGCGGTAACACTTAGTTACGCATATCAAATTGAGCCTCTTTAAACCAGAAAGCATATCAAGTTTTCAAATCACACCTATCTCGGGGTTAACTGTGAGAAAAATGGTTAGCGGCCTAAAAATTGTTTTCTTTCAAAATTTCAAACACACCGTAAATCTGTTGGTTAAGGAAAAAGTAACAATCAAAGGCTGTTGAAACAAGCATTTTGTATTGTTCTTATTAATAAATATTACTACATGTGTAACACCTCTTCAATTTAAATAATAAAAAATTAAAAGTTGAAGATAATTTCACAATGTGATACTTATTGGCATAAAAAGTCATCAAGAAAATGCGGTAACACTTAGTGACGCATATCAAATTGAGCCTCATTAAACCAGAAAGCATATGAAGTTTTCAAATCACACCTATCTCGGGGTTAACTGTGAAAAAATGGTTAGCGGCGTAAAAAATATTTTCTTTCAAAATTTCAAACACACCGTAAATCTGTTAGTTGAGGAAAAAGTAACAATCAAATGCCGTTGAAACAAGCATTTTGTATTGTTCTTATTAATAAATATAGCTACATGTGTAATACCTCTTCTATTTAAATAACAAAAACAAAAGTTTAAGAAAATTTGAAAATGTGATATTTATCGGCCTAAACGGTCATCATAAAAATGCGGTAACACTTACTGACGTATGTCAAATTGAGCCTCGTTAAACCAGAAAGCATATGAAGTTTTCAAATCACACCTATCTCGGGGTTAACTGTGAGTAAAATGGTTAGCGGCCTAAAAATTATTTTCTTTCAAAATTTCAAACACACCGTAAATCTGTTGGTTAAGGAAAAAGAAAAAATCAAAGGCTGTTGAAACAAGCATTTTGTATTGTTCTTATTAATAAATATTGCTACATGTGTAATACCTCTTCTATTTAAATAATAAAAAAATAAAAGTTGAAGAAAATTTCACAATGTGATACTTATCGGCCTAAAAGGTCATCATAAAAATGCGGTAACACTTAGTAACGTATGTCAAATTGAGCCTCGTTAAACCAGAAAGCATATGAAGTTTTCAAATCACACCTATCTCGGGGTTAACTGTGAGAAAAATGGTTAGCGGCCTAAAAATTATTTTCTTTCAAAATTTCAAACACACCGTAAATCTGTTGGTTAAGGAAAAAGAAAAAAATCAAAGGCTGTTGAAACAAGCATTTTGTATTGTTCTTATTAATAAATATTGCTACATGTGTAATACGTCTTCTATTTAAATAATAAAAAAATAAAAGTTGAAGAAGATTTCACAATGTGATACTTATTGGCATAAAAAGTCATCATGAAAATGCGGTAACACTTAGTGACACATATAAAAATGAGCCTCTTTAAACCAGAAACCATATCAAGTTTGCAAATCACACCTATCTCGGGGTTAACTGTGAGAAAAATGGTTAGCGGCGTAAAAAATATTTTCTTTCAAAATTTCAAACACACCGTAAATCTGTTGGTTAAGGAAAAAGAAACAATCAAAGGCTGTTGGAACAAGCATTTTGTATTGTTCTTATTAATAAATATTGCTACATGTGTAATACCTCTTCAATTTAAATAATAAAAAAATAAAAGTTGAAGAAGATTTCACAATGTGATACTTATTGGCATAAAAAGTCATCATGAAAATGCGGTAACACTTAGTGACGCATATCAAAATGAGCCTCTTTAAACCAGAAAGCATATCAAGTTTTCAAATCACACCTATCTCGGGGTTAACTGTGAGAAAAATGGTTAGCGGCCTAAAAATTATTTTCTTTCAAAATTTGAAACACACCGTAAATCTGGTGGTTAAGGAAAAAGAAAAAAATCAAAGGCTGTTGAAACAAGCATTTTGTATTGTTCTTATTAATAAATATTGCTACATGTGTAACACCTCTTCAATTTAAATAATAAAAAAATAAAAGTTGAAGAAGATTTCACAATGTGATACTTATCGGCCTAAAAGGTCATCATAAAAATGCGGTAACACTTAGTGTCGCATATCAAATTGAGCCTCGTTAAACCAGAAACCATATCAAGTTTTCAAATCACACCTATCTCGGGGTTAACTGTGAGAAAATTGGTTAGCGGCGTAAAAAATATTTTCTTTCAAAATTTCAAACACACCGTAAATCTGTTGGTTAAGGAAAAAGTAACAATCAAAGGCTGTTGGAACAAGCAGTTTGTATTGTTCTTATTAATAAATATTGCCACATGTGAAATACCTCTTCAATTTAAATAATAAAAAATTAAAAGATGAAAATAATTTCACAATGTGATACTTATTGGCATAAAAAGTCGTCATGAAAATGCGGTAACACTTAGTGACGCATATCAAATTGAGCCTCTTTAAACCAGAAAGCATATCAAGTTTTCAAATCACACCTATCTCGGGGTTAACATTGCGAAATTTTCTTAAACTTTTATTTTTTATTTTTTAAAGAGAAGAGGTATTACACATGTAGCAATATTTGTTAATAAGAACAATACAAAATGCTTGTTTTAACGGCATTTGATTGTAACTTTTTCCTCAACCAACAGATTTACGGTGTGTTTGAAATTTTGAAAGAAAATATTTTTTACGCCGCTAACCATTTTTCTCACAGTTAACCCCGAGATATGTTTGATTTGAAAACTTTATATGCTTTCTGGTTTAAAGAGGTTCAATTTGATATGCGTCACTAAGTGTTACCGCATTTTCATGATGACTTTTTATGCCAATAAGTATCACATTGTGAAATTTTATTCAACTTTTAATTTTTTATTATTTAAATTGAAGAGGTGTTACACATGTAGTAATATTTATTAATAAGTAAAATACAAAATGCTTGTTTCAACAGCCTTTTATTGTTACTTTTTCCTTAACCAACAGATTTACGGTGTGTTTTAAATTTTGAAAGAAAATAATTTTTAGGCCGCTAACCATTTTACTCACAGTTTACCCCGAGATAGGTGTGATTTGAAAACTTCATATGCTTTCTGGCTTAACGAGGCTCAATTTGACATACGTCAGTAAGTGTTACCGCATTTTTATGATGGCCTTTTAGGCCGATAAATATCACATTTTCAAATTTTCTTAAACTTTTATTTTTTATTATTTAAATAGAAGAGGTATTACACATGTAGCAATATTTATTAATAAGAACAATACAAAATGCTTGTTTCAACCGCCTTTGATTGTTACTTTTTCCTTAACCAACAGATTTACGGTGTGTTTGAAATTTTGAAAGAAAATTATTTTTAGACCGCAAACCATTTTACTCACAGTTAACCCCGAGATAGGTGTGATTTGAAAACTTGATATGCTCTCTGGTTTAAAGAGGCTCAATTTGATATGCGTCACTAAGTGTTACCGCATTTTCTTGATGACTTTTTATGCCAATAAGTATCAAATTGCGAAATTTTCTTCAACTTTTATTTTTTATTATTTAAAGAGAAGAGGTATTACACATGTAGCAATATTTATTAATAAGAACAATACAAAATGCTTGTTTCAACGGCATTTGATTGTTACTTTTTCCTTAACCAACAGATTTACGGTGTGTTTGAAATTTTGAAAGAAAATTATTTTTAGACCGCAAACCATTTTACTCACAGTTAACCCCGAGATAGGTTTGATTTGAAAACTTGATATGCTTTCTGGTTTAAAGAGGCTCAATTTGATATGCGTCACTAAGTGTTACCGCGTTTTCATGATGACTTTTTACGCCAATAAGTATCACGTTGTGAAATTTTATTCAACTTTTAATTTTTTATTATTGAAATTGAAGAGGTGTTACACATGTAGTAATATTTATTAATAAGAACAATACAAAATGCTTGTTTCAATAGCCTTTGATTTTTACCTTTTCCTTAACCAACAGATTTACGGTGTGTTTGAAATTTTGAAAGAAAATATTTTTTACGCCTCTAACCATTTTTCTCACAGTTAACCCCGAGATAGGTGTGATTTGAAAACTTTATATGCTTTCTGGTTTAAAGAGGCTCAATTTGATATGCGTCACTAAGTGTTACCGCATTTTCATGATGACTTTTTATGCCAATAAGTATCACATTGTGAAATTTTATTCAACTTTTAATTTTTTATTATTTAAATTGAAGAGGTATTACACATGTAGCAATATTTATTAATAAGAACAATACAAAATGCTTGTTTCAACAGCATTTGATTGTAACTTTTTCCTCAACTAACAGATTTACGGTGTGTTTGAAATTTTGAAAGAAAATATTTTTTAGGCCGCTAACCATTTTTCTCACAGTTAACCCCGAGATAGGTGTGATTTGAAAACTTGATATGGTTTCTGGTTTAAAGAGGCTCAATTTGATATGCGTCACTAAGTGTTACCGCATTTTCATGATGACTTTTTACGCCAATAAGTATCACATTGTGAAATTTTATTCAACTTTTAATTTTTTATTATTGAAATTGAAGAGGTGTTACACATGTAGTAATATTTATTAATAAGAACAATACAAAATGCTTGTTTCAATAGCCTTTGATTTTTACCTTTTCCTTAACCAACAGATTTACGGTGTGTTTGAAATTTTGAAAGAAAATATTTTTTACGCCTCTAACCATTTTTCTCACAGTTAACCCCGAGATAGGTGTGATTTGAAAACTTTATATGCTTTCTGGTTTAAAGAGGCTCAATTTGATTTGCGTCACTAAGTGTTACCGCATTTTCATGATGACTTTTTATGCCAATAAGTATCACATTGTGAAATTTTATTCAACTTTTAATTTTTTATTATTTAAATTGAAGAGGTGTTACACATGTAGTAATATTTATTAATAAGAACAATACAAAATGCTTGTTTCAACAGCATTTGATTGTAACTTTTTCCTCAACTAACAGATTTACGGTGTGTTTGAAATTTTGAAAGAAAATATTTTTTACGCCGCTAACCTTTTTTTTCAAAGTTAACCCCGAGATAGGTGTGATTTGAAAACTTGATATGCTCTCTGGTTTAAAGAGGCTCAATTTGATATGCGTCACTAAGTGTTACCGCATTTTCATGATGACTTTTTATGCTAATATGTATCACATTGTGAAATTTTCTTTAACTTTTAATTTTTTATTATTTAAATTGAAGAGGTGTTACACATGTAGTAATATTTATTAATAAGAACAATACAAAATGCTTGTTTCAACAGCATTTGATTGTAACTTTTTCCTCAACTAACAGATTTACGGTGTGTTTGAAATTTTGAAAGAAAATATTTTTTAGGCCGCTAACCATTTTTCTCACAGTTAACCCCGAGATAGGTGTGATTTGAAAACTTGATATGGTTTCTGGTTTAAAGAGGCTCAATTTGATATGCGTCACTAAGTGTTACCGCATTTTTATGATGACCTTTTAGGCCGATAAGTATCACATTGTGAAATTTTATTTTACTTTAATTTTTTATTATTTAAATTATATATATATTTGTTTAATTTTTGACCGGTTTCTCATTATTTTGGTCTATTTATTGTTATATCCGTTTAGTTCAGTAAATTATTTCATTAAAATCCCTTACTTTTTAATTTGGTCGGATTATAAAAGGCCGCTAACTTAGGCCGCTAACTTCACACCGGTTCATGAGCGAGGGTGATTTGGGCCATAGTCCACACGCGGGCCCAGTGCGGATTGTGGACTGCACATACGTCTTTTTTTTTTTCTTGACGTATGCAGGTTTCCTCACGATGTTTTCCTTCACCGAAAGTGGTAGAACACTACACGGAATGTAAGGGTCGCAGGTTCAAGTCCTGGCTCGAGTTTAATCTTTTGACTGCATCTTTGCTATGAAAGTATTTATTTATATTGATGTTAAAGCAATGGATATGGCAAGTATAATATATTTTCTTCTGAGACTCTATCTAACCTTCAGGGAGTTACAAACGAGGAGAGATTATTTCTATGTATGTATATTTATATTATATTTCTTACTTGTATGAAGATTTTGTGTGTTTATAAGATAGATGTACCTACTAGGACTTTATAAATTACTAAGAGTTCTAAATAATAAAACTAGGTACACAAAAATACTGACAAGATTGACAAAGTATACATTAGCTATAAGTATAGCAACCTTGCTTAGTTAATATTTTTTTAAAAAAAGCTAATTAAAATCCGTTTCAGTTTTCTCGTGTTTTCACGTAAAAGTTTTCATGTAAAAATCAGAAAAACAAATTAATTACTTTTGAGGTTTTATAAATTTATTTCTCATTAAGAATTACAAAATTCACTTACATGAGAAAAATAAAATAATATGAAACTAAATTCAACACTTATGTGTTGAATTTAGTTTTTGTTTGATGCGATGCGAATTTTGTTTGATGCGAATTTTTTTTTCCAGTCCAGAAGTCCAGTATTCGATTAACAATTTAAATAAATTACAATCGTAAAATCCCAGAGCGATCGAGAATTACTACAAGTTGGTATTAAATATTGGTGTAGCGCTTAATCGAAAAACTAATCTATTGTTAAATACATACATTATATGAAACCAGCTTTTGCCCGCGGTTCCACCCGCGCTACATTCGGTTATCAATGTAGGATTTCATCGGCAACTCCTCAATTAAAGAAAAAAAACCGACTCACACTTGACCTGACACACTTTCCCGGGACTGAAACTATCCCCATGCTAAATTGTATCTTTATCGGTACAGCGGTTTAAGCGTGAAGATGTAACAAACAGACAGACAGACAGACTCTCACTCTTCGCATTTATAATATTGGTATGGATTAAATTGTTCACATAATATATAAATACCAAGCAATTTATTTGATTTTTCTAACCATTGTAACAATACCCATTCATCAAAAAGTTATGTAACTCGACCGAAATCCCAATATCATATTTCATTTTGGTTCAAGAATACCGATAGAGAAACCAATTGACACAAGGTTTTGAATTAAATTGGATCGGATTTGATTTTAAATTGTAAGAATCTAAGATATTATGTCCTTGCCTGTTTCTAAAATAATGTATGTTCTACGGAAGTGGAGCCGATCAAAATACACTACTCAAGGCCCGCCTTCTTATCGCGTTCAAGAAAGTATAGGTACTCAGAGGTAGAACAGGTTTGTATGTTATTTACCGGAATGCGACTATGAGAATAAATGTTATCAATAAATTATTGAAAAGTGTTCCTTCTCTCGTATCTTGACCGGCGACTGACTCTGTAATGTCGCCAATCGTAGAAGATATAGACGTTTATGTGTGTTTGTCGCGAAGAAACTTCAAAGAATTGCTTTGTTTTCAACACCCGTTATTTATTTTGAATTAGAACTTTAAGCTTTGTTTGTGGTTTTTCGATTGCAAGTGTTGTATGTAAAAAACGTACAATCTCCTTTAAAAGTTATTTCAGTTCGTGTCTTAGCAATGGAACTTTTCATCACACACACATCTCATCTTGAGCGTTAGTTCACGAATTACAGAAAATATCAACTGATCAAAGTTGTAACTTTTTATAATTTTTTGGTTCTGTAGATACTGATAAGTATGTGAGTACGGGGCACAAGTGAAAGTCAAGACGGCTGTCAACGCACTGGCGTTTATTTTAAAGTAACCGTTTTGCGGACGCAGCCGCGTCTATAGCTACCTAGTTATAGCTAAATATATAACAACCCTCCCCTAACAATTTGGACTACATACTTAATTCTAACATGACATATCACAAAAATGGATGATAGTTGACACAGGGTCGAACACGTTTGGACCTTTCCGGGAGCACATGTTTCTCCTCGGCGGCCTCTATGTCTTCAGTGTTCTCCATGTCAAAGAAATCATCGTCATCCTCTGAAGGTGGCCGACGAACTCCTCTTGTTAGGGTGACATGAGACGATGACAGTGTCGGCGAATTTTCTGGCATCACCACGGGCTCCGGAGATGCGGCTGTGGACGGCGCTGTGTCGTTTTCTCCCTCCTCCATTGTGGTGGTATCCGTTATGTCACTACCATCATAGGCATTTGCTACGCCGTACCCCGGCATCAAATCGCTTACATTCGAGTCTTTATAATGCCACATTTGGTTTTTATGTTTTTTAACACAAACAGAAGTTTGACAGTTTTCTATTAGGTACATCATTTTCTCTAACTCCTTTTTTTACAATTCCTTTAACCCAATTAAACTTGTTGTTACTGAAATATTTTTTGTACCAAACATATTGTCCCAGTGCAAATGATCTCTGTTTCCCTCCTTGCACTTCAGTTTGCAAACTCTGTTTGGAACGGACACGATCAGACAGGGCGGCGGACGAGGGTGACGGTGGCATCGACGGGCTCAGCAGGTCGAGCCGGGAACGCAGCTTGTGGCCAAACACTAGCTGAGCTGGCGATGTGCCGGTTACCGAATGAATGGAATTACGATAGTCAAAAATATACTTTAATAATTTCAATTTGCTTTCTCTTACGTTCTTACTAGTATGTAAACTAGAGCGGATTCCACGTTTAATTATTTTAACAAATGACTCGGCTTGGCCATTGCTGGCAGGATGGTACGCAGGTGACGTCATGTGTGATATACCGTTCAGGTTGCAAAAATAATTAAACTCTTGTGAACAAAAAGATGTTCCGTTATCTGTTAAAATAGTATGAGTTAGGCCAAATCTACACATAAAATCATATAACCTATCTATGACCGCAGGTGAGGTACTAGTTGTATTCATGTCGTAAACTTCTACCCATTTAGTGTAGGCATCTACAATGACTAGGTACATGTGTCCATTGATCGGGCCTAAAAAGTCTAGATGTACCCTATAGAAAGCCTGCTGGGGATAGGGCCATGGGGAGATGTGTGCCCGGGGCGGCGATGGTCGCAGCTGCACACACACTCCACATTGTCCTATCATACGTTCTATCGCTTCGTCTATGCCGGAAAACCAGAAACGGGCGCGAGCTTCGGCTTTTGTTTTAACAATGCCTATGTGTGAAGTATGCAGCTCTGACATAATTCGTTCACACAAAGACCCCGGTATAACTACTTTATGGCCGCGCATGACGCATCCATTTTCGTAAGACAGTTCTAGCGTACACAAATGATATGGCTTTAATTCAATATTAGTGACTTTTTTTGGCCATCCTTTGTATATATATTGAATTACTTTAGTCAGAACGCAATCCTTGTTTGTTGCGTCCCGTAATTCGTGGACAGTTACCGGTAGCGCTCCTTCTACAACAAAGCATACATAAGTGGCGGGGTCGCACGCTTCGTTCGTCGGTTGTGGCGGCCCCGTCACTGCGGCACCTGCACCGACGTCCGTTATCTCGGGCAGGCTTGCGCGCGATAAATAATCTGCGCTGTTAGATGCACTTTTAATATATTCAATGGTATAATTATAACCACTTAAAAACAGAGCATAGCGTTGCAACCTATTTGCTGAGACTTCTGGTATTCCCTTGTGTGGGCCGAATATGGATAGCAAAGGCTTGTGATCTGTGCGCAGTACAAAAGGTGTCGATCTACCGTATAAATACTGGTGGAATCGCCGGACCCCAAATATTATGGCCGTAGCTTCCTTTTGTATTTGAGAATAACGACGCTCTGCATTATTTAGAGTACGCGAAGCGTAAGAAATTGGCTTTTCTTGACCATCTTCACCTACTTGCGATAAAATTGCCCCTAACCCGCTGGGCGACGCGTCCACTGTTAGAATTATCTTAGCATTCTGGTCGAAATGCGTTAGAACTTGTTCCGAAACCAAAATTTTCTTAATTTTTTTGAATGCGTCATCTTCTGAAGCACTCCAACACCATTTACTGCCCTTTTTTAAACGTTCATACAATGGACTCAGAATACTAAATGCCTCTGGAACGAAACATCTGTAATAATTTACCAAGCCCAAAAACGATTGCAATTGGTTTATGTTTTTTGGTGTCGGTGCATTTAAAATTGCTTTCACTGTGAGCTGCGATAGCTCCTGCACATACATTTTTTCCTTTTCGGCTCCTGGAAGCATGCCCATAATAAACCGGTCGCGCAACGCTTCTTCACTGTGAAGGCGTCTCCATCGGTAGTTGGGTAGCGGCATAAAACTGATGACGCTCGCTGAACCCAACCTGCTTGGGCGTAAAATGTGTGTCTAGGAGAGATACGATGTCATCATACGGCACGTTTTGCAACTCCTTTGGCAATGCAAGATTCGCCGCGAGCTTGTACGTATCCTCACTGAGTGCGCTGAGAAGTATAGCCCGCTTCTTTACCGCCGTTGAGTCCCTTTCTGCAGTCACGTCGTTGGCGATGAACCATTGTGTCAATCTGCACTTAAAGGTCTTCCAAGTGTTAACATTGTGGTCGAAATTTGATAAAACGGCGAAATTTGCAACCGACATTTTGTTTTTTTTTTTATACAACCGCGTGGGTGTCGTCGCCACTGATAAGTATGTGAGTACGGGGCACAAGTGAAAGTCAAGACGGCTGTCAACGCACTGGCGTTTATTTTAAAGTAACCGTTTTGCGGACGCAGCCGCGTCTATAGCTACCTAGTTATAGCTAAATATATAACAGATACCATAGTTGTTTAAAATTCAAGTAGTTTCTTCTATAACGCACGATTTATAAATTTCTGCTAAGATCAGACAAACAATTTTCTACCGCATCCACATCTACGTACGTATATATATCTACGTACGTACGTATACGTATAAGTTTTTAGTGAAAGTACCTTCCTACACGTTAATCGGGGACGAAATTGGGTTCACTACCACCATTTGCGTAATTCACGAACACCTATTACCTATCAATGACTGACCAAACCTGATGTTGCTTAACATTGAATATCGTTCCCAATAGACAAAAGTGTTGTTATTCATAATTTAAACTATTTCTTATAGATGGCGTTAATATGGTAATTTAACATGGTTATGGCTCGAGCCTGTCTCACACTTGGCCAGTTTTTATTATTTGTTGTTATACCTTAGAACTCATACTATAATATTTCGCCTCCTCTGACTTAAGGGCTTGATATGGCACGTGAGTTTGGGATCGTCGACAATTCTCACAGCCCGTCGTTGAACCGAGTGAAGAGGGACAAGGTGGTATCCGGTTGCACGCGCCTAAAGATGGCAGCAGTACTTCATATGGGGCCAAACTTGAGACTTGTAAAGCAGCAACCTCTGCCCCGACGTGAAGTTCTGCTTTGCTTGCAAATGATCTCATAACTGAACATCGCTGGAGATATCAACACCAAGGATCCCAATGCTCTTAGAGATGCAGAGAGGGCTGTTCTGGAATTGTGGGACCACAGTGAATGGATTCTTAGCGGTGAACGCACACACTTGTGTCGTTGTAGGGTTGAATCGGACCAAGTTTTCCCGTCCCCAGTCAGAGACCTTGGACAGAGTGGTGTCATCAGCATAGCAATATATGTTGTTGATGTCCAATATGTCATTGATTCCAGTAGAAACAGCGTTGGAGACAGCAAAGAGGCTTGCGGGACACCAGCATTAATATCCATACTATCAGAGCAACTACCGTCAACCACGGCTCGTATGCTTCTACCGAATAAAAAGCTAGCCATCCATTTGCACAAACCCTTAGGCACTCCGTAAGATGGCAACATCGATAGAAGACCCCGGTGCCAGACCATATCGAACGCCTTCGCTATGTCCAGGCTACATGCTAATGCCACCCCCTGACTCTCAATGGCTAGTCGCCGTCGGTGTGTGAGGTACACTACAAGGTCACCAGTCTTTAGAACCTAAATGGTAACAGTTTGCTATATTATTTGTATAAAAAAAAATTTAACAATCATTAATTTCAAATTAATGGCATATAATAGAACAAGTGTCACGAATTAGTTCACGACACTACTTTCATTAGTTACGAAAGTACCTTACGACTTTACTTTCATCAACAGTTTCACTTGGTTCACAATGCAGGCATCGTAAAAATCAGGCATGCATTTTGATAGAAGTGGGTTTACACGTAAAAATGTTGATGAAAGTAGTGTCGTGAAACTTATTTCGTGATGCTAGTATACGTAATGTAAATTTGGCTTTATTTTTACATTTAATACGCAATTAAAAAATAAATAATCATTCTCGAGTTTTTAAAAGTACTTTCACTACGCACTTACATGCCCCTTTGAAAAGAGATGAAAGAAAAGATTTGTAAGATGTTCACAAGATGAATTTCCGCTCTAAATCATAACGAATAGGTCGTTTACAAGTTTTACCGCTGCTCCCTTTATCCGCTGTCGCTCTGTTATACGCGGTCTAATAGATTTCAATTTAGTTATGTCTCCAGTGCCTTAACTCTTAAGGTTTAGGTATATATTATCCTATTCTTTGGTCTGGTCAAGTATAAAATAGTCTAGAAGGGAATACAATGAGAACTTAATATTTTTTAAATATATATAAATAAATATATATATAAATATAATATTTGTTTTTAGGAAATTCTAATTATTCTTTAATAAACATCATTTTTGAAGTAAAAACTTCTTTAGCGGCGTTGTGCACTTTTTTTGTGATGAGTTAAAACTGTTAAACTCGCGTCAGGACACGTGATCTAATCGAAAATTCGAAAATCGTAAGACGAAACTCGCGTCAGGAAACGTTACCTTTATTTACATTAGCTTAGTTTTTATTTTCAGTATATGGCGATTATGAATAGTACAGGGAGGTTGGATGACAGATTGAGATGTCAAATATACTACGTCAAAAAAGTAAATAAACAAACATTATTATTTATAATAAATAAATATGTATACGAAGTGATGGCAAGTAAATAGCTAGTATGTTTAAGATGCCGACGGAGCCCTATTACTAGCCTACACTGTCTGTCTTTCTAACCGACCTTTAAATGGCTCTCTGTTTTAGGTAGAAGTAGGGTTACCATTTACACATTTCAAAAGTCCTAACAAAAAGCCTGACATTTTAGAAAAAGTCCGGACATAGTCACATAATCAAATAAATTATCAAATAATTTTTGAAGTTGAAAGCTTAGACCATTAAGTTAACGAGTAAAATTTTATTCAGGCTGTATAAGTCAAAGTTCCTGACAAATGCCAAGTCCAGATAGAGTCCGGACAGAAGGCCAAAATTCCGGACATATCCAGACAAATCCGGACGGATGGTAATCCTAGACAGAAGTAGGTAGAATCCTGATATTTTAACTGAATATGTTTACTCTATCGTAAAAACAGTAATATATACAATCTTCAAACTTGCAGTGATTATAGTGTGAGTTCTAAGGTATAGCAACAAGTAATAAAAACCGGCCAAGTGTGAGACAGGCTCGAGCCATAACCATGTTGTAACGCCCCCCCCCTTATTAAATGAATATAAATATTTTTTATAAAAAAGTAAAATTTTCTTGGAACTTCTGAAGCCCACTATCACTCAACGAGTGACAAAAGAACTAGTAGTTTATAATGATGTAGATAATTATATTATTTGGCCAAGCGTGATCGTCAAAAGTGGTAGGACCCGAAAACCGTTGTGTTAAATAAGTAGTAACCCCAGAAGTTTAAGAGGTACGTCAGAGTAATACAGCAAACAATAGCATACAAATAAGAGTTAAAGAAATAATCAACAAAATAAATATAGCTAAATCTACGATCATAAATAATACCTACTTTGAGTATTCACCATTTCTAAAGCCAGTACCAAAAGCACCTAAACAAAGCAAATATTTGAATATCAGAACCAAAGGACACAGGTACTAAAGATTTATATGGTTTTTCTGTCATCCCTAACACAAAGGAACCCTTATTTATGCTACATCTACATATGAAAGTAAACTCCATACGAATAAATAAATCCATTCGTTTGTAGAGGTGGGAACCAGGTAGCAAACCGGTCAGGACTTGCGACCTGAAAGTAGGTTCAAGGAGCCCCTTACGATGCACATCAGCGCTCACCTACACTATCTAACCAGCCAAAATAATAAAATCCTACTAACGTTGCTTAGGATGGACATGGATTACACATAGTAATTACTGTATCTGTATATCTACTGTATTCTTTAGTGGGCTATATGATTATTATGGCTGGTATAATCTTAGTTCCCACTTCTACTTTTATACAAGATTTATCTTTACCAAGCAGAAAATGTCCCAGAACAAGGTCCGTTCATATATTCCTTTCTACTGAGGTGTTCGAGATTTCTTTCTACCATAAATTTTATAACCGGCAAAAGCGGTAAAAAATATCTTAAGCCACGCGGTGGTTGACCCGCCTGCAACTTTCAAAGGACCCCTCTTAAAAAAAACACAACCAAAAGGATTTCACAACGAACATACAATATAATAACTTCTTATTTAAAGTATTTACTAACCAGTAACGGTAGCACAATCTCGCTGTAGTTAAACCCCACGTGGTTCCTAGGTAGACTATGGTTTCCTTCTTCTCGCGCAGCGTTTCAATAATTTAATTAACGGCAGAAGAATGGTCTGTATGTATTACCCCTCTCTAACAATCTTCTCACCCTCATCTTGTTTTTTTATTCCGGACGGACGTCCGGCCTTAATTAATTTTAACAAAGAAAAAAGAATATCTTTTAAGTTGGTTGGGGTACTATTATAGAGTCCTAGATTAATATGAACGGTCTATATAAAACGGCCTAATTATCCTAAACTAATAGAACCCTAATAGAATATTAATATTATGTTCTAAATGTTCGTAAAAATCTAACAAACCTCGGGTATTTTCAATAAACTAACATGTCATACCAATATAGAATATTATAGAATTCCCAATAACAGTGGCATAACTATTTAACTAAGGCAATAAAATTAATAAGAAAAGAAAACCGCGGATAACAAAACAACTCCTATCTAGAGGGTCTCCGATTTATACTACGTTTAATTTCCTAAATAAAATTTTATTCGAGTATAAGTTATGAAACTACCTGTAAAGGACATATGAAATGTGCTTCCATTTCTATATCACTTAACCACCAATCAGCGTTTGCCTTAAAACGTCCTCCAATCAACTTTAGTTCCAAACAAACACCCAATCATAGTTAGCTTTAAACCATTCATTCTCGCGCCACAAGTTTAAAATTTTACACAACTTTATTTTATCTAGAGTCCGAATTCATAAATCGGAAGTTAGATTACTACCTAAATTTAAAAATTAATTCTGTGTTGATGTCTATGATTCGTAAGTTCATAATTTAATATTTTACATTTGAGTCATTTGTACTTATATTTCGTTAGCTTTAAACCTTTCATAAAATAAATCATAACTTCTCATCTAATGTAGAAAATTATTGAACTTGAATATTTGAACGCGCCATTCTAATTTGAAGATGCATTTTGCTATTGGTAGTAAGTTCATTGAGAATTGTTTACTAATGAAAATCTTCGCGCTAAAACTTGAATAAAAACATTGTATTACAATAATGTTAAGGCATAAATATGGTATCGTCACAATGTTAAATGACCATATTAACAGCATCTACAAAAAATAGTTTAAATTATTAAGAACAAAACTTTTCTTTATTGGGAACGATATTCAAAGTTAAGCAACATCGGGTTTGGTCAGTCATTGGTAGATGATTCTGTGTCGCATATTTTTTGTCTTGTTTGTGTTCGTGAATTACGCAAATGGTGGTAGTGAACCCACTTTCGTCCCCAATTTACGTGTAGGAAGGTACTTACACTAAAAACTTAATAGAGATACGTTCGCCGAGCGAGGTTTTGACAGCTTCAATGTAAACATATAGATGTGGATGCGGTAGAAAATTGTTTGTCTGATCTTAGCAGGAATTTATAAATCGCGCGTTATCGAGACAGGAGAAACTAATTGTACTTTAAACAACTATGGTATCTACAAAACCAAAAATAGGGAAAGTCCGAACTTTGATCACTTGATATTTTCTGTAATCGTGAACTAACGCTTAATATAAGATGAGATGCGACGTGTGGTGTGATGACAAATTCCATTGCTAAGACAACTTAGACAACTTTTGAAGGAGATTGTACGTTTTTCACGTACAAGACCTGCAATCGAAAAACCATAAGCAAAACTAAAAGTTTTAATTCAAAATAGTTAACTTGGTGTTGAAAACGAAGCAATTCTTTAAAATTTCGGTAAAGTTGCACTTTAAGCACTTTCGTAAAAAATGGGGGGGAATTTTTTTTACAATAAATAGCTATTTTGGGGGTGCCCTAACAAGATTTCTGGGTAGAAATAAAAAAAAATAAAGGCTTAGGTTAGAAGGCTAAGGCTTAACCTTCTAACCTAACCCGGCTGTGTTGGGGTGCCCTAACAAGATTTCTTGAGTTCGCGGCTGTGTTTATTGCTATTTTTTACTAACAAAGTACTCAGAAATCTTGTTAGGGCACCCCAATAAAAAAAAATGTATTCCGCCCCTATTTTATTAACTTGTAGGCCCCAAAGTAGCTACTTATTGAAAAAAAAAAAATCCCCCCATTTTTGACGAAAGTGCCTAAAGTGCAATTTTACCAAAATATCTTGGTGACAAACAAACATAAACATCTATATCGTCTACGATTGGCGACATCACAGAGTCAGTCAAAATACGAGAGAAATAGTCACATTCCTGTAAATAACATACAGACATGTTCTACCTCTGAGTACCTATACTTTCTTGAACGCGATAAGAAGGCGCGCCTTCAGTTCAGTGTATTTTGATCGGCTTCATTTCCGTAGAACATACATTATGCCAGAAACAGGCAAAGACATAATATCTTACATTCTTACAGGTTTGAATCAATTTCGATTAAATTTCATTCAAAACTCAATTTCAATTAAGTTTTTCTATCGGTATTCTTGAACCAAAATGAAATATGATATTGGGATTGCGGTCGAGTTACATAACTTCGTGATGAATGGGTATGTTACAATTGTTAGAAAATTCAAATAAATTGGTTTCAAAAGCCTAGGTATTTATATATTATGTGAACAGTTTAATCCATACTAATATTATAAATGCGAAAAGTGAGAGTCTGTCTGTCTGTTTACATACAACATAACGTTATCGTTTGAAACTGGTTTGAAGTCTATCTGGCCAATAATTCTACTAGACTTTTATTGAAATCAGGAATATTGACAGACCTATTTTAGTAATTTCTTGCAAGGTCTTCAAAGGTCTCAAAGGACGGTATGGTATGGTGTTTTGGCAAATCAGAAGAACTAAGTTTAACGCGATGTGCTCTACTTTGCTGTACCTTTTTTTATTTTCTGTGATCTATGTCATTATAAGTATATTATATGCGTGTCGCTACTTTTTGTAAAATCAATGTTCATCAAATGCACGTCAAAAACTAATTGCACACACCGTAAATAATATTTTTTTTAAATCAGCATAGGCGATGCTCTTCATTGTATCTGCCTCTATAGGTATATAGAAGAGCCGAAAAGAGAGTTTTTCTGGAGTACTTGAACCAAATCGTACTCATAGTCGTCCTGATTTGTTATGTTCCCGATATTTCGGCATATTTGCCCAGTCCAAATTGTAATACTCAGAAGTCGGCAATTGCTTGATATTTGCTAAATTCTAGACCACTGGACCATTGGATAGAATTACACAAACCTAAAATTCTTTTTGACATTTTTTTTAAAAATAGCCTATTGACAAATTCTACACTATTGACATAAGACAAAATTTAAAAATAACGGAATGTATAGCCGATAGATGGCGTTGTTCAAAAAAATATCACGCTATGGTTTTGAGTTAGTTCGACCTAATTGCCTCGGTTATTACTGCAAAACAGTGTTGCAAAAGGTCTCGATTTTTCGGGAGATCTCCTGATTTTGGCTATTGTCTTCCGATATCCCGATTTAGATTCCCTTTCTCCCGATTTACAGTTATATGTAATATAATATTCAATATACAGAGAAACAATGAAACCTGGGGCCTTAGAAAAGTCACAATCAAAAAATCGTGCAGTATCGCTATAGACAAAGCTTTTTTAAAACGATCGTGGTAGACTTATTCCTCATGTATCGAACACGCTATTTCGTTGGCATCGGCTGGAAAACTACATAACGAGTATCTGTCCCAATTATCGAAAATCGCTTTTTTTTATTTATACTATGTATTGGTGTTTCAATATTACTTTTATTTATATTCAACTTACTCATGGTTGGTTTTAAAATAAGGAATATAGATATTTATTGTATTGAGTATAAATGTTTTCATGTTTTAAGTCTAGTTTGTCCTTAATAGTAGAAAATATAGGTACTTACGTAAAAACATTTTAGCTTTCTAGTAACGAAAATCTAGCTATGCATTTACTATGAATCTGTTGAATTAGAAATCAGACTTAGAACACAGATTTTAAATAATACCATCATATTTAATTACAAAAAAAAAATAAGTAAGAAGTCTAAGCCCCTAGTAATAAAAACTCCATGCACGGGGAATTCCTGAAATTCTTGCACGATCTTTTAACCTTGCAGCATGCTAAAGCAGATTGTACTAAAATACCTTAGAGTTCATTTATTATTGATTAGTGAGTGTACGAGGGAAAGTTCTGTAGGATAGTTATGGCCACAGAACACATATAGTTATGGCGATCCTTATTAAATCGATTTGAATGGAAATATAAAAAATAGATTCTCAAAAAGTACACTATATTATGTAAGTTTATATTGACGAGATAATGTTTTTAAACTAACACGTAAGAGGTGGTATGAAGATAAAAAGTAATAGATAAGTAGTAACTCTCCCGATTTCTCCCGATTTTCAACTGGAAAATTTCCCGATTTAAAATGTTTCACTTTTACAACACTGTTGCAAAACACTGAACCACGCTCTTTGCTACCAGAATTCAATTTTTTAAAAGACTCACAAATACCAGTGAGTCTAATGTGATACCTGCGAGCTACTAAATAATCAAATTAATCATATTTTCACTACAAGTAAATAGGGTTATAGGAATTATGGATTAAAATAGAAAATTGAGATGTATGGTGGTTATTTTCAGGCTACTGTACCCATACTCAAAGATAAAACGGGTCCTTATTACTAAGACTCCGCTGTCCGTCTGTCGCCAGGCTGTATCTCATGATACTTGATAATCGTGATACTTAGACAGATAAATACAACAAACGTGATTTTTAACGCAACGGGTAGACGCTTGAAATATTCACAGAATATTTGGTTATATATTCACTTTAAAAATAAATAATTAAATTAAAATTAAACAAATATTTGAGGGGGGCTCCCATACAACATACTTGATTTTTTTGCCGTATTTATATATAATGGTACAGAGCACCTCGTGCGTTAGTCCGACTCGGACTTGGCCGGTTTTCATAGAAACAAGCTGAAGTGGCGATTTGCAGGTCATATTAGTCGCAGCGCCGATGACTGTTGGAGCCGACGATTCTTAGAGTGAAGACCACAAATCGGTAAGCACAACGTGAGTCACCTTCAGCCAGGTGAACCAAAAAAGGTAGCCAGAAGTGTTTGGATGAGAATAGCGGAGAACCGAGAATGGTGGCTTCCATTGGAAAAGGCGTATGTCCAACAGCGGACTGCTACGATTTGCTGAATGATTGATTGTTGGATGTGCGATGTTTTTTTAGGGTTTACGGAACCCTCACACGTCTACACAAAATAAGTAACTCTTTTATGGGGCAACGTATACTCTTTTACAACAAAGTTAAATCTTTTTTCCAAACAACTAGGTACTTTGCAAAAAAGCATACTACAATATTTTAGACTCTAAATGATAAAAATCCATGGGACTGAAGATGCTCAATTACAGGATGCATAGGTAAACCAAATTGAAATGGAAATAATATAATTTTGTACGGCTTAAAAATTTTATTTAAAATATTGATTGCATTTGTAGTTTTTTTATGATTTTTATAGGGTTCCTTGAAAGGAAAAAAGGGAACCCTTATAGGATTACTTTGTTGTACGTCCGTCTGTCCGTCAAGACCATTTTTTTAGGAACGCGTGCAGTTATCAATCTAAAATTTACATCAAATTCTCAGCTTTACTGTCCCTTGGAGCTGTGAAAAAATCAAACTTCTAAGCCAACGCAATCAAAAGATATAGCCGTTTATGCCGCAAATTTCCGTAAATTTTCGAAACTCGCAAGGGAATCAAAACCTACAGGGTACTTCCTGTGAACTCAGATTCTTGCAATTTGGTACGAAGCAACGTTTTATAGCACAGATAAAGGAAATATTGCGAAAACCGTAAGTTTTTAGTTACATCATATAATCCTGTCGAATTGCTCTTCCTACACTATTGTAAATAGTATTGTACTTGTATTTTTACAGATCACAAATACTAGGAAAGGTCTTTGTGCCGTAAGTATTCCGTGTAAAAAAAAAGAAACTAAAACCAATAAACATTTAGATTCGTAGAGATAACTTGTGATGTAGTTACTCATACGATCCAATATAACCGTATTTCCGTAGAGATACATTGAAAACCCGTCTGCAAAAACATAATAACTAAACCGCTATAAATTTGTGCACCTAAATCACATCAAATATTTAACTATAAGCAGACTACTATATAGTTTGAGCAATCTGTACTACAATTGAACTTGCATTGAAATTAGTCCCACCTGCTTATAGTTAAATTTTTGATATGTTTTACGTGCACTTGTTTTTGTTGTTTAGTTCTTAATGTTTTTGCAGTCGGGATTTTTTTTGGTTTAATTAACAGCTTTTTAGTATTTAAGTTTTAGTTTTTTTTATCTTTTTGAATCGCGCTTGACTCTTTTCTGTACCCTTTAACACTGAGCAGATGAATACCTTTCATGTTTAGTTCTTAATGTTTTTGCAGTCGGGTTTTTTTTTATTTACAGCTTTTTAGTTTGTTTTTTTTTTAACTTTTTGACTCGCGCTGGACTATTTCATGTACCCTTTAACACTCAGCAGATGAATACCTTTCATTTAAGACCTAATGCATCGAAGTCGGGATCAGGAGGTCACAATTCAACGGACATACATACATACGCGCGAAAAACACTCCTTCTGGGTCAAATGGGTAAAAATAACATTTAAATAGTTTGTTAATTACAGAGAAAGCACGAAAATGGTAATTAATTTGTAGTGGTGTGGCAACACCTGAAACAGTTCCGGTTTGAGACATCTCACACGTCATACTGGTGATTAATGAAGGTTCCCCTTGTTTCTTATAATGGTATTTAATTTATGAAGTAGGTATAGCTATATGGTGAGACAATCAACCATGTTGTGTATATATCAAATATAATATTAACCATTACATTTTGATAGGGTACGCGTAACGGTATGGAATTAATTGCTAGAGAGGAGTATAAAAACAGTTTTGTTTCAATATACGCATGGTTAGAATTTAAATAAAAAATTTAAAATAACTTTGACTAATAAGTACTTAGTACCTACCACATGCAATTAATGTTAATTTTAAGGTGTGTGTATGTATAGACACCTTATGCAGAGAAAACTAATTTCAATAGCACAATTTCTACAACGATCGAGAAATCTATAAATCTTGACTAAAAAACGCAGACGACTTTATGGTACTTCTACACTTGCCATTTAGATGAAATTTGGTATGGAGATAGTTTGAGTCCCAGGAAAGGACATAGTTTAGTTTTTATCTCGAAAAATTTAAAAGTTTTACGGGAGTATAACTATAACCGAGCTTAAACGTACTTATAGCTACAGCTATAGCTTGCTATAACAAACTTTATTAGTATTATTAAGGAGTTGACGTAAGAATCCGACACTGAGTACTAAATTTAGGGCGGGTAGAGCCGTTGGCAAAAGCTAGTCAAACTATAAGTTCTTCTCTGCATACATTGGCCTACAAAAACCAGGAAGGCAACTTGCTTTAAAAAAATCCAATAAGTATTTACAACAAATATCAAGTTTGGCAGGTAGAAGACGGCTGTGTAAAGTTTTATAAAATATACATCAAATTACAGGTTATATCTTTGTATCTAACCTCAAGAATGTAAATCCTTGACATAGATTTGCGGTTTTCGAGCCAATTAGCGTTGTACACCGACCACTAATAGGGACAATTGCGCCTCAGGCTAAATTATATCTATACACAATGATCAAAACCGGTGTTTTGAACCAAATTCAATAAAGGTGGAGGTTCTCAATTCGGATATTTGTATTTTTTTATTTTTTTTTTAGGGTTCCGTACCAAAAGGGTAAAAAACAGGACCCTATTACTAAGACTCCGCTATCCGTCCGTCCGTCCGCTGTATCTCATGAACCGTGATAGTTAGACAGTTAAAATTTTCACAGATGATGTATTTCTGTTGCCGCTAAAACAACAATACTAAAAACAGAATAAAATAAATATTAATGGGGGCTCCCCAAAAAAAAGCAAAATAATCACGCTGTATGGGAGCCCTCTTAAATATTTATTTTATTCTGTTTTATACTACCTATTTATTCTATTTATTGTTATAGAAAATAAATAAATAAAACTAAAATACGTCCCCAGGAAGAAGCGCCCCGGCACTATTTGATACCCCGTGTATCCTTGCGGTCGCCGACGAACCCGGGGACGTCGGCGTCTTGTTCGGGAGGGGCCCTATTAGGGGACGACGTTGAGACTAATCTCGCTATCCGGATAGCGAGATCGTCATCTGGGATCGTTATTACGTGCATAGGCCGCCTAACAATAGTTTTACGACCGTGCCGAGGTCGGTCGGGGGGATGATAAGTTGTCAATTGCACAATTAATCGATTTGGGTGATTGTTTGTACGCTCGAAAAAGCGGACTGCCAGGTCTTTGAGATATTGGGGAATATCTGGGAATACCTGGCATTACGGAAGTACCAGGAGACTCCGGAGGCCGCTTTGAGGAAGCGGTTTTGGAGGGTCATAAACTCCAGGTTTATGGATTTTAGATAACGCATAGACGACACTAGGAAAGCTACTATGGGGCAGATACAAGTGGTGTAAAGAGTCAGCTTATTTCTTAGCAACATCTTAATGTACTGTATGATAGGCAACTATCATGGGATATAGACGACCGAGGACAAAAGCGGCTCGGTCTCTAACTATTTTGGTGTGATCGCGGAAGTTCAAACGCCTATACAGGGTCACACTGAGATATTTGGACTTGTTTTGCCAAGGAATGGCACGGCCGAAGAGTGAGAGGGGAGATGGCCGCGGAGGGCGGCCTACGGGGAAGAGAACGGCAGAGCTTTTGTCGGGATTCACTTCAATTCTCCATTTCCGAAACCATTCGCCTAGGGCGGTGATAGCGGATTGGAGTCTCTTAGTGATTCGACTCACTTGCCTGTCGGTGGTATTAATAGCGATATTGTCCGCGAAGAGGGCTTATTGGGGACCAATCGTTTTAAGTTTGTGTACAGAACGTACAAGATAGGGGCGAGCACGGACCTTTGCGAGGCTCCTGCTTCTATAGGACGGGGAGAAGAGAGAGTGCCTTCTTCTCTAAAATTTTCTAAGATTAAAAAATATTAAATCAGGGATACCGCCTCCAAAATTAAACAAAGAGTATAGAGGCATTACTCAAGAGCGTAAGTCGGCAATCATTCAAAAACTGACACCCTTAATGTCAGTTAATAGAAGATCATTATGATATAATTTACCAACTGATAAAAATAGCATTGATCTTACTCAAGTTTCTGTAGACTGATTTATAAGATCCCAAAGCTGTAAGAACTGTTCCTAATTAGAATTAAGTTTAAGACATAGTTTGATTTTTGTTATATTGTTTTACTTTAAAAGAATCTTTACGTTGGGTTAAAGAAAGTGATTTTTGTTATTTTGTTTTACTTTGATAAAAATGTTTTTTTGGCTTGAGAAAGCCAAAGAATTGCTGTTTTTGTTTTTTTTTGTAATAAAATTTTGATTCTCATATTTTGATTTTTATTAGAAACAAGCTTCTTCTCATGACTTCGTCTGCCTGAACTACAATATAAAGACGACTATTTTTAATGACCTCCCTAATTTATGAAAGCTGGTATAGCGGAAAGGTCAAGCTGTTACGCTAGTCCTACACAACCAAATTAAAGAAAACTTGGCTTAGATTTTCAGTTGGAATTTAAACTAACAAACTGTGCGAATTTAATCAAAATCCGTTCAGGAGTTTTTGCGTAATGCGCGACACATAGACAAAAATTCTAAAAAAAAATTTCAGGCCATGTAAGTCCAAAATCATATCCCGGCCTTTTTACAGTTTTATAATAGTATTAGGAGACAGATATCTAAGATGATTATTATGTTAAAATATTCTTCATTTTAAATATGGTTTTTGGGCACATGCATGTGCCCATGGGCGGTTCTGCAGGTAATATTTTAGGTCCCTAAACACTTCTGAGTTGAAAAGCAACAAACGGTTAAAAAAGTTTTTTCATTTTATCTATAAATACGGCAAAAAATCACGTTTGTTGTATGGCAGCCCCCCTCAAATATTTGTTTAATTTTAATTTAATTATTTATTTTTAAAGTGAATATAGGTATGTGTAACTAAATATTCTGTAAATATTTCTAGCGTCTACCTGTTGACGTTATTAATATCGAGCAAAAAAAATCACGTTTGTTGTATGGGATCCCCCTTAAATATATTTCATCTGTCTAAGTATCACGGTCCATGAGATACAGCCTGGTGACAGACGGACGGACGGACAGCGGATCTTAGTAATAAGGACTCGTTTTATCTTAGGTTATGGGTACGGAACCCTGAAAATAACTACCATACCTCTCGATTTCAAACACAAGTCACTTGTTGAAAGCGCGATTAAATATCAGGGCGACATTAAAAATATGAGACATCCTCAGGGAAAAAAATTTAAAGACGAAACAACAAATGATATAATTGAAACAACCTACAGAGATTATTTTATTATTTATACTATAAATTGTGCAAAAAACGTTTACAGCTTAATACCTATTGTTAAGTTAGGATTATAAGGAGTACTTAACAAATAAAACCCGTCTTGGCGATTAAAATTTTTATATTTGTCCATTTCTGGCGCTTCTCGCACCAATCTTGGTGTATATCAGCGCTCTGTCGAAAGAATTTTAGGTTTGTGTAATTCTATCCAATGGACCACTGGAGTCTAGAATTTAGCAAATGTTAAGCAATTGGCCGACTTTTGAGTATTACAATTTTTGACTGGCCGAATATGCCGAAATATCAGGAACATAACAGATGAGGACGAGCCTCTTCTATATACCTATAGAGGCAGATATAAGATACAGTATCACCTATCATAATTTAAAAAAAAATACTATTTTCGATGGGTGCAATAGTTTTTGACGTGCATTTGATGAACTTTTATTTTACAAAAAGTAGCGACACGCATATTATATTACTTGTAATGCCTTAGATCTTACAGAATAAAAAAAAATCGGCAAATTACGAGTCGGACTCGCGCACGACGGGTTCCGTACCATTATCTATAAATACGGCAAAAAAATCTCGTTTGCTGTATGGGAAATATTTGATTTATTTTAATTTAATTATTTATTTAATATGTAACTAAATTTTCTGTGAATATTTCAAGCGTCTACCTGTTGACGTTAACAATATCGAGCAAAAAAATCACATCTGTTGTATGGGAGTCCCCTCAAATATTTATTTTATTCTGTTTTTAGTATTTGTTGTTATAGCGGCAACAGAAATACATCTACTGTGAAAATTTCAACTGTCTAACTATCACGGTTTATGAGATACAGCCTGGTGACAGACAAACGGACGGACGGACAGCGGAGTCTTAGTAATAGGGTTCCGCTAATTACCCTTTGGGTTCGGAACCCTTAAAAAGGTACAGTAAGGTAGAGCACATCACGTTAAACTTAGTTCTTCCGACTTGCCAAAACAACATAACCGATAGTCGTCCTTTGAGACCTTTGAAGGGGAGACCTTGCAAGAAATGACTAAAATAGGTCAGTCGATATTTCTTATTTCCATAAAACTCTAGTAGAATTATTTGTCAGATCGACTGCATACCAGTTTCAAACGATATGGAATACCTTTAATGTTGTAAAACAAAATACTAAATTATTAATACAGGAATGAAAAAAATATCCACGACCGATTTCAAAGAAAACGGCTGCGAATTATTTGCGACTTGCGACAATTGCGACTTAACATTTGCACCGACATCCATGCCATCTGCATTCTTACCTTTTATATAGAACCTTTGAACAATTACCTACTTATTTTGTGCCTAGGCTTTGGCCTAGTTCGGTACTCAACCTTGTGGCTGCAGACTAATGATTTAAAAATATATGATATAAGTACCTACCTCAACTCTTCCTCTAAAACTCCGATAAAATCTATTCAGATTTGTGTAGAAACGACGACGAGCTACCTATTTAATAAATGATTTATTATTTTAATCAGATACGCCAGACTAATCGCAGTCTAATGGTAACAACAACTACTTTGCTCCGAGTTCGATCCTTGGTTTTTTAGAATAGATAATAATACATAATTATACAGAATATATTTTAATAATATATTCTTCCAATATTTTTTTTGTTTTTACTTCTAATCAATGGCTACTAATTTTAAACACCTACTAATAAAAAGATTTATTCTAGACAGATCTCTATTAAGAGATTCAGGTTCCGGCTTGTATTTTGTGCGTGTTTGAGTGTTTGTCATGTACGGCATTTTGAGTTTGGATATTTTTTAAGGTTCCTTACCCAAAAGGTAAAACGGGACCTTATTACTAAGACTTCGCTGTCGGTCCGTCTGTCACCAGGCTGTATCTCATGAACCGTGATAGTTAGACAGTTACAGTTAGTCACACAGTCGCAAAAAAAACAGAATTAAATAATTATTTAAGGGGGGCTCCCATACAACAAACGTAATTTTTTCGCTCGATATTGATAACGGCAACAGGTCGATGCTTGGAATATATACAGAATATATATTCACTTTAAAAACAAATAATTTAATTAAGATAAAACAAATATTTAAGGAGGGCTCCCATACACAAAACGTGATTCTTTTGCCGTTTTTATAGATAATGGTACGGAACCCTTCATGCGCGAGTCCTTCTCGGATTTGGGCGATTTTTTTTTTAAAAGGGATATTTTAAGGTGGTCCCATATTATTGGTCACAAAAATTTATTGGTAAAAATTTGGAACTGTAATTCAGATCAGATTTTTGGAAATAAGTAATTATTTTTACCTTTTTAGTGCATATTTTTGAAGTTTCTATTTTTTTTGTTTCCTTTTTTGTTAAAAAGTTTTTTGTATTCACCAATTTTGACCTCCAAATCTCAACCAAATTGTATAGAAATTACTTATCTTAGAACTAATCGGCGACAATCGGTACAAGTTAGTGCGGGATACAGCGACTTTAAACAACGGACGTTTGCGCATCCTCAAATATGAATCTGGTACAAATAACTTTAATGTTCTTCCTAGCAATTCAATGTCGTCGATTTTGTTTCTTAAAATATACACAAAGAATTTGACTAAAGCCATAGATCTTCTTAATTCTAATGAGTCGAAACCTAAATGCCCCTGCAAAAATTGGGTAGGATACAAAAACGGATAATAATAGTATTTTTTTTTATAAACACAGCGAAGAAATTTTTTTTGAACGCGTTCCATCATGAGTATATATTTATTCTCATGAGGACTCCACACCACTGTATTGCACGCCTCATAAGCGGAGCGGTGAGGTAGTGCTCTTCTCTCGACATGTCAAAAAACCCAGTCTTTCGAAACTTAAATGACGTTTTTTTTTTAATATAACACTTACAGGATAATATGAGTGCACTAATATGAAGTTAAATAATCTGTCTAGCACATATGGTACATTTTATAAACAATTAATTTGTTTAATATAATAAATAATAACATTAAAACTAATCATTCTTGGACGTCCGTGAGTCTGTGTTTATGTGACCATGTATGTGGCAGAGAAATTGGTCGAAAAATTCATCTTACCGGAATACTTTTGTTTTTAATATATAAAGTATTACACTGTGCTGATTCCTAGTTAATATTAGCGTTCTAAGTACTGTCGTTTAATTATAATTTATAATAAACTAATATACCACTGTATACTGTATATCTATATATTTTTTTTAAAATTCGAATGACCGCTATGAGGCCTGCACTTTTGGATTTTCCAATTTTTGGATTCTAATACACTCCGGACAAGGGAAGTGTAAAGCGCGCATGTAGCTTCGGCTGACAAAGGAGCGGCATGGCGCAGAACAAAGCCTAACCGCTGAAATGCAATGTTAGTCACTTTGAGCACATGTTGACGGAAATTGAGCTGAGGGTCAAAGTGGACACCTAAATCACGGACCTCTTCCACTCTACGTATCAGTTGCCTGCCTATCATGTACTGGTATAACATAGGAGATTTGTTACGCGTATAAGACATCATTGCGCACTTACAGATAGGTACGGTCCGTATTTCACAAACTGTTTTCTTTCACTGAGGTAACTGGAAAACAGCTTGAGCAATCCCGGAACAAAACCCATAGCACCAAGCTTCGATAGAAGAACTTCGTTATCAACTCGATCAAACGCCTTTTGAAATTTAAGATATATGACGTCTACCTGGTTACCGGCATCTATTTCAGCTGACAGGATATCCACCATGGTCAATAAATTCGTTGCAACTGACCGTTTGGGAAGAAAAGCATGCTGTGTGCTGGTGACGTAACAATTCTGCATGAAGAGCCATTTCGAACACTTTGGCGATGCCGCACAGATTAGCAACTGGACGATAGTTTTCTACCATAATTTTTGATCCGATTTTAGGAATAGGAGTTACTCGAGAGAACTTCCAATGGGCGGGATATTGCCCCGTGCTGATAATTATGTTAAATATGAACGTTATTGGATTTATCAATTTGTCAATACAACCTTTTATCACAAATGCCGGTATCGCATCAGGCCCGGGAGAAGTATTGGGTTTTAATTTCTGAACGGCTCGCCTGACTTCGTCTTTTTTAATAGGCTAACGCTGACTCGTCTGTTATCAGTAGAAGTGTTCGAATTGACTTCATCAGGATTAAGGGAAGGATTGTTGGTCAAAAATACGGACTGAAAATGGTCTGCAAAAGCAGCTGCTGCATCAGCCCCACGATACTCACGGTCGTTCTTAGTTACCAGTGGTTCAACACCTCCACGACTGCGAAGTGTGTTAATGTTTTGCCAGAAAAGCATTGGTTTCTGGCGAAGGCTTGAAGACACACTAGAAACATAACTATTGTGGGCAGCGTGTATGTCAATTTTGACCTTACGACGCAAGCGCTTAAATTCAGCCAGAGCTTTGTCGTCACTGGATCGTTTCCAGCGTCGATGGCATCTAGCTTTAGTTTCAATGTCACGGATTATGCTTCTCGTGTAAAAGACAGGATAGGTATGATTACACGATCGCTTCCGTATTTTTTTGGAATGCAATGGTCAAATAATAAGTAAAGATAATTATTGAAGGCATTTACCACGTAGTTAATGTCATTAAGTTCGTATATAAAATTTCAATCGGTGTGCCGAATATTACAAAATAATTTATAGGTGCACTTCTAGTTACCTGCTTAGAGAAACTGTAACTCAGGGCAATGGTTAGAGGCGGGTGATGACCGTCTACATTGACCAGTTCCTCGCTCGCCGCCGCTCTCCGCACGCGCACGCTATCACTTAGCTCCGGATTCGTCAACACCACGTCTAACATTCTCTCATTCATGTTTTTCACACAATTATATTGATTAAAATTACATAAAGATAAGAAATAACTAAAATAGTTTTTAATGTATTCACTACTACTATGTAAATTCAAGTCACCAAAAACTAATATTCATTCAATATAAATTTTGTTGCATAAACGCTCAACACTTTCAAACCAATTGATAAAAATTTCCTCTGTAGCATTTGGTGGTATATATACAACACACACGTAGATATGCCGACCATCCAACAAGAATCTAGCACAGAGATCCTCTCCATCCGAAGTCTCAAACTGCTGTACTCGTTCAAGGTGTATAGGCGGGCGCGCGACCAGCAGCACGCCACCCCCGGAGCGTCCGTTAGCGCGGTCCCGACGTAGTAAACTCCATTCGCCACAACACAGCTCAGCATCATGCACAGACTCGTCTAGGTTTGTTTCAGTTGCAGCTATAAGTTGTAGGTCATCTGATAATAAAATATTGTTTCTCCACAGAAATAGCTTTGTCTTAAGCCATCTAACGTTTTGGTAATACACATTTAGTGTATACACGTTAGGCGTTCCGCAAGTTTTATTTTTAATTGTCACAAAATTGTTCGTCAAAAGTAACCGGGAACCCTATCTTAAAAGATGCATAGTTGCCTCGTAAATTTAATTTTTCACAGGTACATGAATCATAACTGGAAATATTTTACAAATGTTCTTTAATTTGCTCCACGGTTGTCCCTGCTTTGACATAATACAAATGAAAATATCGCCATCGCTCTGCTGCTTCCAAGGAAGTGGTACCGGGAGCAGCTCCGCCACGAATTACATTTACAGGGGGTCCTTTTCTGCGCTTATGTTGAACCTCAGTCCATGGGTTCTCTTCACTCGGGTTTGTACTGAGTTCATTAGTGGCAGACAAACACGGATCGTTCTCTGAGCAAATGCGTGTTGTCGCTGCGCTGCCTAATGCAACAGGCACAGATTATATAATACTATACTAGTACAACAGGTGAAGCGCTGCTCGATGACGTTGTTGTTCCGTCAGGTTTCTTCCGTTCGGCGTTGCCGCCGACGATAGCCAAACCGCACGAACACGGACATTCCGCTGCGGTAGTCGTTTGGCCGGTTTTGTCACCGACGAAGTATTCACGATTTTTTCGGTGACGACGTGGATATGATTACCGTCCAATCTCGTTGGCACCAACTTGGAGATAATATCATTTTGTGAATAAATGATAATTCTGCTCTTTCACTAACGATTCAAGTGAATCCACTTTGTTTATTAAGCACAACACTGATTGCTGTAACTCAAGAACAATTTTTTCAAGTTTCACTTGGGACATAGTCGTAAAATTCAATTAAATTGACAGAGAAACACGTGTGTGCGGTGCGGTGTCCGAACGTATTCAATGTACAAAAGCAAACTTTTTTTTTATAAATTGAGTTTTTGACTTCCATGAAAGTAATATAGTAATTTATCTTATATCGTTATTTAGTCCAGGAGGAATCGGCGCATGAGTACCGAAAACTATTCGACCTCAATTTTTTTATGCGATCCTCTTCAAATTGCCCTTCTAATGATATAAATGCATGTTGCCATGGCGCAACCCGGTGCCATATTGTTTAAACCGAAATTGTTTAAACAATTGCAAAGAATTGTTATTTTTCAACCGGACAATTTTTTTTCATATTCTTTATTGAAATACCAATAAAAAAGGTCGTATGACTTTTAACGATAAAGTTAATATTTTTAAAGATATGAATTTTTAAAGGTTCGAAAAATCTCAAATTTGGGTACTTTCGACCCATGAAAAATATATTAAAAAAAAACATAATGTCTAAGTAATATTTTTTTTAATTCTTTATACAATTGTTAATAATATTGTTAAAAGAGATTTAAAAAAATTTCATTGTTTATATCTTTTTTTTAATTGTTAATTCCGCGCGCTCGCAAGTATGCGTCGCTTACCTCAATTTGAAGAGGATCGCATAAAAAAATTGAGGTCGAATAGTTTTCGGTACTCATGCGCCGATTCCTCCTGGACTAATTATCATTGTTGTATCGATTTCATTGTTGAGGTCTATGGTTATTTAGTCGTTGGTAGATATGTTTTGTGAGAAAATATTCAGGATAATTTCTGTTATGTAAAGCGTCAAAAAAAAGCAAATTGTTCGGTACATATACGTCGACCACGTAATGATAATGAATATGGTGGATAATAATAAATAATAATAAAATTAGATCGTTAATTTTATTTATATTAATTACATTTTAATGGTACAGGTAGTAAAAGTTCGTTATTGATTTGTAACAACACAATAGAAAACACCCAGTCTCACTCAAGATAAACACAAATGTTTGTCTTGTGCCAGAATCAAACCCACTCCCCTCGAGTCGGCAGTCGGGTAATCAGTTGTTAGAATATTAATAAGCTAAAGGAAATCAATCCGTTGTCGTAGTCTCTGCAGCACACAGACATGGATCACTTCTGTTAATACTTCTGTTGTCTTTCACTTTCTAGAAGTTCTGTTCTTCTATAAAGTGGTCCAGGTAAAGGTCATTACATGTAGTCAGAATGTGACGCAGATGAGTGTTGAGAGTTAGGTGTGGAGCGTTGGAGTGACCTCAAACGAATATCAGATAAATAATTTTGCACGAACATTTGGGCTTCAATCGCCATTTCCAAAGGCATATTCTTCAACTGAGCAGCAATACTTTTTCCAAATATGTCGAATTCATTTTCAGACTTTTCAACCGGCCTGTTAATACCATTTGCAACGTTTTGTGTTTTTGTTAATAAATTGCTATAGCCTTTTAGTGTCCGTTTTCGTTGTTTTTTCAAAATACGCCTGTCTCTATTAAGTTTTGGGTTAACGTTCTTTTTTGATTGCAAGTCAGCACCAGATTCGTTACTTTCTTCATAAGACATCATATAATTGTCATGTTTTGATTCGTTTTCTATTTTTGGAACTTCAGGTGAAGGTACCATCTCCTGTAAATAACAATTCAAAATTTATTTACATATGTGTCCAGAATAACGGAAGACCATGAAAAAGGATTGGATACAACATGGAATTTCCCCGTTGTTGTGATGCTAGAGACTGTAAACACATTGTTGTTAGAGCACCATACAATTCTGAAAGTCATTGCTACAGTTAAAGAACTAAAACAGTATAGTCACAGGACAAAGAATAGTGCTGGTATAGAATTTTCACTAAACAACAAACTTCAAAGGATAAATAAGGAAAGAAAAGTAATAAGGAACAATCTTGTTGAAATGCGCAGCTTGTACCTACTTATGTATGGCACCTACCAAGTTGAGAGAACCGTGTGGCCCTGAAAATGATACGACCGAAGAGCGCTTGTTGTCTGGTTAATTGACGATACCTTATCGCGTTTAGTATGCGTTTAGCGCCTGTCAGCAAACGTTTTTGACCTTGTGGCTAAGAACTTACGCGACACTAGCGAAAGTCTTTTACAGGAACTAAAACAGTACTATTATTTTTCGTCAGTCAGTCAGTCAGTGAAAATAAAGTTTTTCGATAAGCAAATTGATGCGGGCTTGATTACAATTTGCTAAAATTCGAAATAAATAATCCAGCTAATATGCAGCAGCTGGATTACATGGTGTCCAACACAATTTTATTTATTTTTTCACGGCAGCCGTTAGACTTAACACTTCAACTATTAAACAGACGATGATAACTGCTGACGTGCGAAGTCAAATGACTCCATGTTCACTTCCTCATTCTGTTTCATGTATCGGCATATGTCTATTTTACTCCCTTAAAGGGTTGAATATAGCGAACGATAAACTGACCTGAGGAGTATTTGCAACGATACCCAGGTACCTATTATGCCCAAACCACTAGTGCTGTCAATTTAAAATTTTAAAGAATATTTCCTCCAAATTTTAGCCTTGCAAAGTATGTTATAATTTGGCCCAGGGATAGGTTAAGAGACGTAGGTAGGAGACATAGGTTATATATTCCGGAAAATTTAAAGGTTTCAGTTGCAGGAATAACTATAAACTAGAACTGTAGCTGCAGCAATAGCAAACTTCCTTACTATGTTCAAAGACAACTGCCCTGACTATAGACTAACATAAACTTATAACCTTGTATGCACTTGACATCTTAGTCCAAGGTCCAAGGGGGCTGTAAGCATTAAAACGTCCTTACGCACTCATAATATATCGTATCTACTACGTCAAGTGTAAATAAAGTACAGTGCAACAAACTTTCCTGACTCGGTGAAGAAAAATCAAAACTACAGTCGTCGCCACGTTAAAATGGTGTGAACTTACGCGACACTAGCGACCATGCAGCGAGTCAGATAAGTTTGCTGCACTGTAACACAAAATAAAAAAATAAACTTACCAAATGACTTGTTTCGAGGCATTCCTCTGCACCGTTTACTGAAACCAACGCGTCATGGAAAATCTTGAACCACTTAATGTTGGGAGTGTAAATATCGCTCGCTTCAGCACCGGCAGCTCTAGAACGTTTGATCTTTTTAAGTTCTTGCGAGTATGTTGATTTTAAACTCCTCATTTTGTGATATGCATCCTTCGGACCAAAATCCTCGATACCTGTACTCAAGCTCAAAGCTGAAAGTGCGGCGTATCTTAACTTTTTATTTCTATACTGAGTACAATTCACGTTATATAAACATTCGTATTTAATATATTCACGTATGAAGTTAACCGTTTGCTCCTCGCTCCACTTCATGGTCGTACGATTCGTACGTACTATGCACTTATCGGAGCGAAACTGTTTACACAATGTTTAGTTCGATCTGGCCAACGTGACGCACGCTGCGAGTGCGGGGAACAAGCGGGTGTGCGACGGCGCGGGGGCGGCTAGCTAACGGTAGAAATAGACCTTGCTCGCTCGCTCGCTCGGTTGCTTTACAGTGTCATGTGACAGTCGTACCGTACTTTGCACTCGCACTCGTGCTAATCACTGTGAGCGTGTTTGTCGAGTCAGATACTTTCCGTACAAATTCTATTACATCAAGCATCTATACTTAACTACAAACATTTCTTTGGTTAAAATGCGTCATTTATTATGATATATCGCAATTAGCCGCATGAAATGCTGTTAGTTGTGTTAGTTGACGGCATTAAGAGCTACGACACGTCACATAGGCACAGACTATGTCATACTTTAGAATAGGCATTGAAATCGTTCTGTTCACCAACTGCAAATGAATAATTTGGCCCTTTGACAGCTCATCCACTGATTTTGACAGCTCATCCACTGTTCTACCTTCCGAGCACGTGCAGCCAATGCGTTGAATGCGGACCGGAAAGGACGCTATATTCAGCTTGAGCGCATTAATTAATAGGTGCTGTCCATGACGGCGTTGAGAGCTATGACATTCCAGAGGCATTGAAATAGTTCTCTGTTCTCCAAATGTAAACGAACAATATAGCCGTTCACTATTTTGACAGCGCATTCACTACTCTAACTCCTGAGCGTGTTCAAGCAATGCGTTTAATGCGGTCCAGAAGTGACGTCATAGCACATTCATTTTAGGTAAACAGAACGATCGACTGTTCGCATAGACAGAATTAAGCGCATTCAATGCGTATGATACTTGTCAACACAACACCCTATTTGATAAAAAAAACGATCGAATCTGCGCATATGACCATATAGTGCATTCAATGCGTATAATGCTTGTCAACAAAACAACACGCAAATAACCAGAGTTTATATTACATTTACATATTATATATTATAGGTGTCGCTACCGTTGAGATCAACGGTAATATTTTGAATTGAAAACAATTTTTTTTAAATAAGTTTATTGTATTTAACATTAACATTAACACAAAAAAAAAAACAACTGACATTACGGCACCCTCAAAGAGCAAAACAAGTGGAAAAGAGAACTCGGACAAAAGGTTAGTTGACGTTATTTCAAATTTAGAGTATAATATAAAAGAAATGAGAGAGAAGTTAAACGGCTACTATGACCTTATTGTAATACAACAACGTGAAATGCAATTACGAAAAGTACTTAACGAGCTTCTCAATTCTGTGCAAAACTCACCTGACGATGGAAAACGATCACCTGGCGATGGCATAACAACACCACACACGTCTGTTGCACATCACTTTCCCACCAACTTTATCGCCAGTAAACATATGTCACTAAATGAGTCCGGTCCTCAAGGTTTGATATTGCTGGATACCCTAGACACCCAAACTGTCTACCAGCAAAGCTTGCAAAAAGAGATTTCAATACGGAACCAGATCTGCAGTGTTCCAGCGGCATCGGCGACATCGGTAAGGGTACCGGCGGCCGCTGCTACCGCGGACAAGCCACGCCGAGGCCGACCACCGCGCCGGGCTGCTCTTTCAGCCGCCAGCTGTGATACAGGCGCCAGCAACCAGCGCTCAGATGTCGTCGAATCAACAGTCGATCAAAACGTGACGCCAATCAACTTGAACGCGCGTCATCTATGCAATGTGTCTGCTCCAAATCCGGCACCTTGTTCACAACCTGGCCTTAGAGCCGCCGCGTCACGACCCGTCAGCCTGCACGTGTTCAACCTGAACGCAGACATCTCGTCGCAGGCCGTTCTCCAACACGTCTGCACCGAGCTAGGTGTCGAGAACGCGCAGTGCGAGCAGTTGGTCGTCACTAGGGGCAACTACTCGTCCTTCAAGCTCAACGTGCCCGCCGATAAAGTGAACTTGGTGAGGGATGCGAAGCACTGGCCAGCCAGTGTATCAATTAGGCGATTTAATGTTGTTTGCCAAAAAAACTTGAAAAATCCTGCCTCCAAAACACCACCAAAATGTTCGATCGATTTGTGGTAAAACCGCGTTATTAGATTCGTTATTGAGTGTTGAGAAGCCAGACGTTTTAGCATGCAGTGAAACTTGGTGTAAAAAAACCGAGATTAAGCGAGTTCGGCTATGTGGGTATGGAACTGGCGGGTAGCTACTGCCGCACGCGCATCACCCACGGCGGTGTTGCACTATTCACACGAAATAAATTCACGAAACGACCTACAGAGCCTGGCTGTTCAATTTCTGTTTACTGCTCGCAAAAATTACTCGGAGAACCGTCTGTAAAACAGTAAAAACCCGTCGAAAGAAATGTGGCGCATAGTTGACAAGGAAGTGTCCACCAAACCACCTAGACACTCTATTTCGCTAAAAGATCACAATGGAACGGAGATCGAACCAAAGTCCGTGCCTGAATACCTAAATAGGCACATCCTTACAGTAGCGTCAAAATATAAGGTAGAAGTAGACAAACATAAATCTATGTTAGTTTTGCCCAAAATTACACTCGCAGACCTCAGCCGCACGCTGGCTTCCATGGTAAAGACCCGCATCACCCGCGATATCTATGACATTTCGGTAGACCTACTCCTGTGCCTATGGCCGGTTCTATCCCTTATATTGGTAGAACTTATTAACATCATGTTTTCGTCCGGTCTATACCCGGACGTACTTGAAAGCACACGAGTATGTCCAGTAAAGGTGCTCTGTAGATTACTAGAGACCTATAACTATAACTATAGTGCCCAAGATCTCAAAAATTATTGAATCTATTTTTTCGAACTCCTTAATTCAACACCTCGAAACGAACGACCTACTTACTGACAGACAATCCGCATCAAAAAAGATCAACCACAGAAGCGGCTCATAAAATTTATGACTGCATCGCAACAGCTTTAGACGATAGGTACAAAGTGGCAGGAATATTCTGCGACCTGTCAAAAGCGTTCGATGTAGTCAATTTTGAGTTACTTTTAGAAAAAATTAAGCATTATGGCATCAACAACCATACACATAAACTGTTTTGGTCTTTTCTAACAGCAAGGCACCAAACAGTTCAATTAGAAATCGAGGGCAAAATTGTAAAGTCGAATCCAGGCCAAGTGAATGTTGGTATTCCACAGGGATCAGCTCTCGGTAATTCTTTGTTTTCGCTTTTTATGAAAGACCTCCCATCGTCAGTTACAGAGGGCTTGACGGTGCTGTTCGCCGATGACACAACAGTGGTGGTGAGCGCACGCACGTAAGAACAGCTCGGACGCAAGATAGCAAACGCGTGCGCTCAGCTCAACGCGTGGTTCTCGGTGAACGGCCTCGTCCTCAACCTAACCAAGTCCGACATAATATTATTTTCCGCCGGAAACCCTAATTTGACGTCACCAGTACAGAGTCCGGTGCCAATATGCGAGTCATGTACGTTTCACGGGTTTATCCTAGACGCCAGACTTAACTGGAAACGCCACGTGTCTACGCTTTGTTATAAGCAAAGTAGTGCAGTATTCGCTCTACGAAAGCTTAAACCACTTGTTTCCGCCGTCGCGTTGCTACAAATCTATTTTGCATATTTTCACACTCTTTTGTCGTACGGCATTATGTTATGGGGCAACTCGACAGACTACAATCGAGTATTCATATTTCAAAAGAGAGCTCTTCGCACACTGGCGGGTGTAAAGTAAAAACTTGTCATTCATGTAGAGGACTGTTTAGAAAATACGGCATAATGACAGTCTATTCTCAGTATGTGTTTGACCTCATAATGTACACTCGACGCAACATAAACACCTGCAAACGCATTAGTGTCCCTGGCAGAGTGAATCGCCAAACTGGTTGCCTGCAACGTGTGCCACGACGGTTGGCGCTGCTTGATTGAAGAACCCGCGAGTCGTAGGCCCGCTTATTATGAGCATCTGCCCGTCGAACTAAAGGAAGAACCATCGAATCCGATATTTGGTCGCCGACTGAAAGAACTTTTATTGACGAAATCACTGTATTCTGTCAAAGAATACAGTGAACAGCTGTGATTTTATTTTATCTATTTTTTCAATTAATTTTGATTACATTTTTTTATTAGTTTTTAATTTTAACATTATTTTATTTTTATTTTTTACATTTTGACATTTTCGTATTGAATATAGATTCAATTAATTTATTTTTTGTTTTACATTTTTGACATCTGTTTGTATTTGTTTTGAATATTATTATTCCTTATAATTTTATTTTTGTATTTGACGATCTTTTTTTTTAATTTATTATGTTTGTTTTATAAGACATAATGTAATTTTTAAAAATAAATAAATAACATACATACATACGTACATATAAGTGAACATGCTTTTTGCAACTTATTTTAATACCACTAAGGTGGCAAACAAGCTTGCGGTCTCCGCAGCCTGTTGACGCTTCACTCGCGCATTGTCGGCCCTTTTAAAATCTAATTACTTCTTTTTTGAAGAACCCCATACTGTATTCCTTTGAGAAAATCTTGGCAGGGAGCTCATTCCACAAGCTAAGCGTTTTTTCTGAGTGCAAAACTGTTTTTTGGGTTTTCCAGTACTTAGGTACCATATCCTATAACACACCACAGACTATATGATACTATTCTACTCTGTTCATAGGGTTCATTATATTTATTTAATTCCAACTGTCAAATTTTCAGCCTATATTTAAAAAACCCAGACCGAAGAAAATGTACAGGTAGGTAAGAAAGATAGGTAGTTATGCTGGCGCTATCCCTCGCATTCTCCAGGGATCAACCTTCTTCACTAACCATTTGATTGCTATAGAATCGGTATGAATAATTTTCGTATTCATTCGCTTTAAATGTTCGAAGGTTGCCGCGATGGAGAGGTCCCTAGAGCTACCATCGGTCTTCACTAAATATATCCACAATATACACTGAAATTACAAAACTGAATTTGCTAAATGGTACTGCAATTCTTTATTGTCTTCTAGAAAAAGTTAGGAGGCCAATATTTTTTTTTAATTTGAGTCGTTAAAATATTTGTTATATTTCGTTAAACAAAAAATAAATAAGCACCGAAATATGAATGCTTCAAATCGTCCTGTCTTTCCTTTTTGTTAATTTCTTTTGATTAAAAATATTAAATAAAAATACGTATAGTTCCAAAAGATTACGACATAGCCAGTCCCCCCAAAATTCCAATAAACAGATCTTTATAAATACTTATAAAGGAAATTGTTTTGAATAAAATCTATTTACAAGTTTTGCATAAAATATTGACAATAATCCTACTAGTAATATTATAAATGTGAAAGTTTGTCTGTATGGATGGATGTTTGTTACTCAATAACGCTTCAGCCACTGGACGGGTCGGGATGAAACTTGGCACACCTATAGATTAGGTCCTGGAATAGCACTTAGGCTATTTTTTATCTCGAAAAATTCAAAAGTTCCCGCGGGAATAACCATAACCTACCTTAAACGAACTATAGGTGCACCTGTCGCTCGCTATAGCAAACTTCATTAGTATAATTAAGGAGTTCCACGCCGATAACGGAAGTTAGGGCGGGCGGAGCCGCTGTCAAAGTCTAGTTCTCATATAAAAAGATATTAAGGGCCTTATTTCACCGATAATGTAGTCGAGCAACCAGCAGGTTCGACGTCGTAACTCGTCGCGTGCAGTCAGTGGCGCAAGACTTGGTACAATTGGAATAGGTACATTTTTAAATGACTTAATTATCCCGAAAGTATGCCACATGCCCGGCTATGGGGGGACAGCTCCCCCCCCTTCCCGTACCTGGCTACGACCTTGGTAAAACCTTACAGATCAGATAATATTTTATGTATGTATGTATTATACGTAAATTGCACGGTTTTTATCCCTTAACAGGGGGGTAACAGATTACACGCCCACATCATACTGTTGGAGGACAGCCTCTTTTGACTAATAACTTAAGTCCTGCGTGATTGGGGTGAGCCTATTACTGTAACATTGCTTCTGATTGCCTTCATAGCCTTGAAGACAGGGACCTGTCGATATTGTGGGTGCGAGTAGATTACGGCGGCCACACTCGTATCTATGCGTGCCTATACAGGTCTCATAGCGGTGACACGGACGTAACTCGACTCTTCACGCACCTGAGTTTGACGACTGACAAAGTTCTAGAGCAATATCCCACAGCAGAACTAGTTATTTTGGGAGACTTTAACGCCCACCATCGCGAGTGGCTCAGTTCTCGAACCAATAACTATGCTGGGATATCTGCTCATGAATTTGCTCTGACCTATGGATTCTCTCAGCTGGTACTTTCTCCAACGAGAATACCAGATATAGAGGAACATACGAGCTACTATTACGTATTTTATAAGACATAATGTAATTTTTAAAAATAAATAAATAACATACATACATACGTACATATAAGTGAACATGCTTTTTGCAACTTATTTTAATACCACTAAGGTGGCAAACAAGCTTGCGGTCTCCGCAGCCTGTTGACGCTTCACTCGCGCATTGTCGGCCCTTTTAAAATCTAATTACTTCTTTTTTGAAGAACCCCATACTGTATTCCTTTGAGAAAATCTTGGCAGGGAGCTCATTCCACAAGCTAAGCGTTTTTTCTGAGTGCAAAACTGTTTTTTGGGTTTTCCAGTACTTAGGTACCATATCCTATAACACACCACAGACTATATGATACTATTCTACTCTGTTCATAGGGTTCATTATATTTATTTAATTCCAACTGTCAAATTTTCAGCCTATATTTAAAAAACCCAGACCGAAGAAAATGTACAGGTAGGTAAGAAAGATAGGTAGTTATGCTGGCGCTATCCCTCGCATTCTCCAGGGATCAACCTTCTTCACTAACCATTTGATTGCTATAGAATCGGTATGAATAATTTTCGTATTCATTCGCTTTAAATGTTCGAAGGTTGCCGCGATGGAGAGGTCCCTAGAGCTACCATCGGTCTTCACTAAATATATCCACAATATACACTGAAATTACAAAACTGAATTTGCTAAATGGTACTGCAATTCTTTATTGTCTTCTAGAAAAAGTTAGGAGGCCAATATTTTTTTTTAATTTGAGTCGTTAAAATATTTGTTATATTTCGTTAAACAAAAAATAAATAAGCACCGAAATATGAATGCTTCAAATCGTCCTGTCTTTCCTTTTTGTTAATTTCTTTTGATTAAAAATATTAAATAAAAATACGTATAGTTCCAAAAGATTACGACATAGCCAGTCCCCCCAAAATTCCAATAAACAGATCTTTATAAATACTTATAAAGGAAATTGTTTTGAATAAAATCTATTTACAAGTTTTGCATAAAATATTGACAATAATCCTACTAGTAATATTATAAATGTGAAAGTTTGTCTGTATGGATGGATGTTTGTTACTCAATAACGCTTCAGCCACTGGACGGGTCGGGATGAAACTTGGCACACCTATAGATTAGGTCCTGGAATAGCACTTAGGCTATTTTTTATCTCGAAAAATTCAAAAGTTCCCGCGGGAATAACCATAACCTACCTTAAACGAACTATAGGTGCACCTGTCGCTCGCTATAGCAAACTTCATTAGTATAATTAAGGAGTTCCACGCCGATAACGGAAGTTAGGGCGGGCGGAGCCGCTGTCAAAGTCTAGTTCTCATATAAAAAGATATTAAGGGCCTTATTTCACCGATAATGTAGTCGAGCAACCAGCAGGTTCGACGTCGTAACTCGTCGCGTGCAGTCAGTGGCGCAAGACTTGGTACAATTGGAATAGGTACATTTTTAAATGACTTAATTATCCCGAAAGTATGCCACATGCCCGGCTATGGGGGGACAGCTCCCCCCCCTTCCCGTACCTGGCTACGACCTTGGTAAAACCTTACAGATCAGATAATATTTTATGTATGTATGTATTATACGTAAATTGCACGGTTTTTATCCCTTAACAGGGGGGTAACAGATTACACGCCCACATCATACTGTTGGAGGACAGCCTCTTTTGACTAATAACTTAAGTCCTGCGTGATTGGGGTGAGCCTATTACTGTAACATTGCTTCTGATTGCCTTCATAGCCTTGAAGACAGGGACCTGTCGATATTGTGGGTGCGCGTAGATTACGGCGGCCACACTCGTATCTATGCGTGCCTATACAGGTCTCATAGCGGTGACACGGACGTAACTCGACTCTTCACGCACCTGAGTTTGACGACTGACAAAGTTCTAGAGCAATATCCCACAGCAGAACTAGTTATTTTGGGAGACTTTAACGCCCACCATCGCGAGTGGCTCAGTTCTCGAACCAATAACTATGCTGGGATATCTGCTCATGAATTTGCTCTGACCTATGGATTCTCTCAGCTGGTACTTTCTCCAACGAGAATACCAGATATAGAGGAACATACGAGCTCCTTACTGGACCTTCTGCTGACTACTCGTCCGGACGGGTACTCCGTCTCAGTGGATGCGCCTCTTGGCTCCTCGGACCACTGTCTCGTTCGGACTCAAGTGTCATGCACACAACCTGATCCTTCTGGGCCAACTAACTGGCGTCGTGTGTGGCACTATAAGTCGGCAGACTGGGATGGATTGCGTGAATTTTACGCATCGTACCCGTGGAGGCAGATCTGCTTTAACTCAGAAGATCCTGACGTCTGCGCAGCCGCAGTCACTGAGACAATCCTTGCTGGTATGGAATGCTATATTCCTAACCCGCGAGTAGCTGCCGGCGTCAAAAAACGACCGTGGTTTAATAGGTCTTGCAGAAAAGCTAAAATTCTTAAGCAAAATGCATATGAGGCTTGGACCACGGCTCGTTTTAATAAGGATCCGAATATTTCTGAGTTAAAACGCAAATTAAATGCTGCCTCGAGGTTCAGTAAGAAAGCAACTGCCAGAGCAAAATTCCAATTCATCGGCAAAATAGGTGGGCGACTTGCGAGCTATCCTTCTGGGAGTCGTGCTTTCTGGTCGCTTGCCAAAGCTGCCGAAGGGAACTTCTGCCAGTCGTCGTTACCACCACTGCGAAAGACCGATGGTGACTTGGCCCATAGTGCTAAAGAGAAAGCCGATCTACTGGGCAGTCTCTTTGCCTCGAACTCGAATATGAACGATGAAGGCGCTGTACCACCTACTATACCGTGGTGCGGTAAGTCCATGCCGGAAATCTCCATAACGCAGCGGGAGGTCAGGCGGGCGTTGCTTTCTCTAGACGTTCATAAGTCGAGTGGGCCAGACGGTATACCAGCAGTGGTGCTTAAGCAGTGTGCTCCTGAGTTATGTCCTGTACTCACGCGCCTCTTCGCGCTTTCCTACCACACTAGGCAATTTCCGTCTACATGGAAGACTGCGAATGTGCACTCGGTGCCCAAAAAGGGCGATAGATCAGATCCATCGAATTACAGGCCTATCGCTATTACCTCTCTCCTCTCTAAGGTGATGGAGCGTGTGATCAACACACAGCTTCTAAGATACCTAGAAGTACACGATCTGGTCAGTGACCGTCAATATGGCTTTCGCCACGGTCGCTCGACTGGTGAACTTCTAGTGTATCTCACACACCGATGGGCACTAGCCATTGAGAGTCAGGGGGAGGCATTGGCATGTAGCCTGGACATAGCGAAGGCGTTCGATCGGGTCTGGCACCGCGGTCTTCTATCGAAGTTGCCATCTTACGGAGTGCCCGAGGGTTTGTGCAAATGGGTGGCTAGCTTTTTGTCCGGCAGACGCATACGAACTGTAGTTGACGGTAGTTGCTCTGATAGCATGGACATTAATGCTGGTGTCTCGCAAGGCTCTGTGCTGTCTCCTACGCTGTTTCTACTGCATATCAATGACATGTTGGACATCAACAACATACATTGCTATGCAGATGACAGTACTGGAGACGCTTTTTACACGGGTCGTGCAAACATCCCTCGTTCCGTTGTGGAGGAAAACCGCGGAGAACTTGTGTCTCAAATCGAGACCACACTGTCCCAGGTCTCTGACTGGGGACGGGTAAACTTGGTCCGATTCAACCCTACAAAGACACAAGTGTGCGCGTTCACCGCTAAGAAAACTCCATTCACTGTGGTCCCACAATTCCAGAACACTCCCCTCTCCATCTCCAAGAGCATTGGGATCCTTGGTGTCGACATCTCCAGCGATGTTCAGTTCCGAGATCATTTAGAAGATAAGGTAAAGCTGGCGTCCAAAAAACTTGGTGTACTCAACAGAGCGAAGCAGTACTTCACGTCGGGGCAAAGGTTGTTACTTTACAAGTCGCAAGTTCGGCCCCATATGGAGTACTGCTGCCATCTCTGGGCAGGTGCACCCGGATACCAGCTTGACCCTTTTGACTCGGTTCAACGACGGGCTGTGAGAATTGTCGACGATCCCAAACTCACTTGCGGTATCGAGCCCTTAAGTCTGAGGAGAGACTTTGCCTCACTGTGTGTGTTCTACCGCTTGTACAATGGGTTGTGTTCTGAGGAATTGTTCGAAATCTTGCCCACGGCTACTTTCTACCATCGCACCGCTCGCCATCGGCAGGGAATTCATTCTCACACTTTAGAACCTAAATGGTCGCGTACAGTGCGGTTTCAGAGAAACTTCCTCCCGCGAAAGCTTAAGTTTTCTGCAAGGACTACAGTATGGAGTTCTTCAAGAAAGAAGTTATTAGATTTCTGAAGGGTCGGCAACGCGCAAGTGATACCCCTGGTGTTGCAAGCGTCCATAGGCTACGGTGTCCGCTTACCATCAGGCGGGCCGTAAGCTTGTTTGCCACCTTAGTGGTATAAAAAAAAAAAAAAAAAAAGATTAAAGTGACTTAATATAAAATCAGAAAACTTTAGTCTTTTTTGTTGATTACAAACGTCAAAGGAAAAAATTACAACATTTATATTCAAGCTCGGTTTCCAAACTGCCGGTAGGGAGCAGCATTGATTGAAAATTGGAAACATTACACCAGAGAGCTAAAAGACCTTTTTTTTTTTATTTATTTTTTTTCATTTCTTTAATGCATCACGATTGATATCAACTGCTTCCGGACGTGACTACAGTCTTGGCCGTGAACTGAATTTTAATAAAGGTAGGTTTTTCTAAGGTATTTCCTTCGGCCAATCCTAAACATTCAAGCATAGAGCAACAAGACTGCCATCTCCTGGCCGCGTCAGGATGTCGTGGTACTCTATACATTCACGTGTTATACAATGTTTCGACGTTACACTTTATAGTGAAAACTTTCTTCTTTTTCAGAAACCTTCCCCGGCGTGTTCATAACAACTTACTAAAATTTCATTACAATCGGTTTACCCTTATTGCGCATGTCCGACTCGCACTTGACCCTTTTTTCTTTCCCCGGCGTGTGCATAACAACTTACCATAATTTTGTAACAATCCGTTTTCCATTATTGCGCGAGTCCGCACTTGACCATTTTTTCTTTCTCAGAAACATTCCCCGGCGTGTGCATAACAACTTACTAAAATTTCATTACAGTCGGTTTACCTGTATTTCGCGAGTCCGACTCGCACTTGACCCTTTAGGACAAAGTATTTTATATGTATAGAATAGATATATAAGATATGCATTTTACACAACACATCCACACATACATGCATTTAATACATGTGTATATGTAATTAGAGTAGTGTATGAGTAAAGTAATTTAAATATTATGGCCCATAAAAAAGGCGAAATTCACAACAGTGAAAACACTGCTCGACTTGCACATTACATTGCACCTAATTCACAGAAACGAAAATACAAAAATTTAATAAAAAAAACAAGTGTAAAAAAAATTAATAATAATAGAGAAGTGATAGCTTAGAAAATTGTGAAGCGATAGCTGATATCCGTAAAGGACAGGTGTGTAATCAAACCAGACGTAGCAGTTGAATCAGAAGGTCGTTCTCTCTGATTTGAAAATTTCATCAAGAATCGTCATGATTTTTTATCTACTGTTTATTCATTTACTATATTTCCTTTTTTTGTTGTTCACATATTTCCGTGACAGGTATTTAAACTTAAATTTAATGTTGCATTAATCATTTTATTTTATTTGTTTTATTTTGTTACAGGGACATAAACTAAGAGATTTTTATATTTCTTCTTTATTACGTATAAAATGTAAAAACATTTATTCCAGACTTTTTTTTAAAATTCATTAATGTTTAGTCTTTAAGAAAAATATAACAGTAATTATTTTCTTAATAAACATAAAAAATCCTAATCACGTAGGGAAAAAAGAAAAAAGTTTACAACCGTCACATATATTCTTCAATCTGTAATCTTCGCTATTGTGTCGCGGATCCATTTCGTGAACGGGCTAATAGGTGTCCACTGTTGTAGTTGTATTTGAGGTACACATGCTGAAAGTACACCAACTATCTTCCCGTCATACACCAGCGGTGATCCGGAGTCTCCCGGCCTGCATATCTGATAAATACCACACTTTCGAGCAACACATAACTCAGGAGCAACTATACGTTGCCTAAATATAAACGGCTTCTCTCTAGGAGGACACTTTACTACCACACCTTCACCGACCTTGTAGTTTATTATTTTATCTTGTTCGTCCAATTGTATGTCGTCAGTAAAAAAAGGTTTCCTATACTGTACGCCGAAGCCTGCATATTTGACGCTGTAACCAATTAGAGACCGGTAGCCCAACGCTGATAGCGCGACGATTGGCCTGCGTATTGCCATCTCCGTCTTTGCCAACCCAATGTCGTTAAGGTAATTTGTTAGTTTCATTATAAATCTGTTCAAAATTTCCATATCTGACGTATCGTGGACCACTGTTACTGACGCAGTAGCCTGCTGTGAGCACCCAACGGTCAGTGATTATTGAACCTGAGCATCCTCTGACTCCACTGGGAAGCATCAATGAGACAATGTAGGGAAACTCCCCGCGCGTGTCGTCGACTCCGCCGTATAACCGAAGCGCCGCCGGAGACAGCGACCTTACCCCTCGCGCTAGAACCACACACAGCATGATTGCCAGGACACACATCTTTATCTCACACGTCCAACGCCAAATTAGCTTTCGTCATATAAAAAAAAAACATAACAAAATGACCTTTTAGCTCTTTGGTGTAATGTTTTAAATTTTCAATCAACGCTGCTCCCTACGGGCATTTTGAAAACCAAGCTTGAATACCTATAAATGTTCTAATTTTTTTCCTTTTATGTTTGTAATCAAGAAAAAAGACTAAACAAGAGTTTTCTGATTTTATTCAGGATTCATTTCATTCTAGAATGAGTTAAAAAATAATCGGTTTAAAATTTTTCGATTGTAATTAAGATAGTGCTTAATTACAATCGAAAAATTTACATACTAGACTTATAACAAATAATTAAGCACTATGCTAGTATGACATACTAGACTTATAACAAATAATTAAGCACTATGCTAGTATTACATACTAGACTTATAACAAATAATTAAGCACTATGCCAGTAGTACATACTAGACTTATAACAAATAATTTCAAATCAAGCTTTTCCTTATTTATAGATACTTACCTACATTAGATTTTAAAGTGATTAGTAACTTTTCAGTCTTAATTGGTAAATAAAGCCGCATGAAAAAGTTTATTGATAGAAGTACATACCTACCAAGAAATAGCGCTTTCGCATTGTTTATTTTAATTAAGTTTCACGTGTAACTGTTAACACAGAGAATATGGAAACTAAACGATCAATTGTTGCATTATGTATCATATCACATTTAAGATCCATACTAATATTATTCATGCAGCGCGCTTCATACAAACGAATTTTCCACTTATTTTTGACACAATTCAAACACCATGAAATTTTGAAGACGTGCTCTAGGATTAAATATCTAGGACTGCAGTGTGCCAGTTTTCTATTAAATCATAAATTTTAAAAGTAATGCAAGATTCTAGTTTTTTATACAAATGATCTCTTTTGTTAGGATAACTTTTTTTTGGGGTTTTGGTAAACCAGTATACAGTATTTGATAAGTAAATGTCCAAAACATGTAGGAAATTCGTTTGTATGAAACACGCAGCGAGGCGCGTATCCTCTTAATGCAAAAGTAACTCTGTCTGCTTAAGCCGCTAAACCAATGTTGATAAAATTTGATATGGACATAGTTTGAGTCCCGTGTAAGGACGTAGGATAGTTTTTATCCCGTTTTTTTTATTAGGTATGTACGTATAATCTGAATTTGTTGGTAAAGGTATTATGAGGTTAAGATACATTAAGTATTGTTAAAATGGAGGTGTAGTTATATCCATAGGTATAAAGAACTAGACAGCGGATTTCCTAGCCAGCTGTCAAAACAAAATAGTCGCAAATTTGTGACAGACACGAAGCGAACTTGTAGTATTATATATGTAATTTGTTTTAATAAATATAAACAAAAGAAATGGCGGACGTTGATAAAAAGAGAAAGCAAAAGTTTGCTTTGTAATATTTAATGTAAGGTATATTTAATTTTGTGATGCTTATACGCAGTCTATAGGGAAGATTATAGAACTCGAAGTGAAGATGATGGTATTTCCTATAAGCCCTGTTACACACTCGTCAAGTGGCATGGGAAGTGGCGAGGGAAGGACTGGTGACTTTCTAGTGTATGTCATACACCGATGGGCACAAGCCATTGAGAGTCAGGGGGAGGCATTGGCATGTAGCCTGGAAGGCGTTCGATCGGGTCTGGCACCGGGGTCTTCTATCGAAGTTGACATCTCACGGAATCTTACATCTGGTGCTGTCTCCTACGCTGTTTCTACTTGATATGCAGATGACAGTACTGGAGACACTTATTACACGGTTCGTGCAAACATCCCTCGTTCCGATGTGGAGGAAAAACACGATGAACTTGTGTCTCAAATTGAGACCTCTCTGTCCAAGGTCTCTGAATGGGGACGGGAAAACTTGGTCCGATTCAACCCTACGAAGACACAAGTCTGAGCGTTCACCGCTCAGAAAACCCCATTCACTGTGGTCCCACAATTCCAGAACATTCCACTCTTCATCTCCAGGAGTATTGGGATCCTTGGTGTTGACATCTCCAGCGATGTTCAGTTCCGAGATCATCTGCAGGACAAGGTGAAGCTGGCGTCCAAAAATCTTGGTGTACTCAACAGAGCAAAGCAGTACTTCCTGTCAGGGCAAAGGTTGCTACTTTACAAGGCGCAAGTTCGGCCCCATATGGAGTAATGCTGCCATCTCTGGGCGGGTGCACCCGGATACCAGCTTGGCCTCTTTAACTCGGTTCAATGGACTGTGAGAATTGTCGACGATTCCAAATTCACTTGTGGTATCGAGCCCTTAAGTCTGAAAAGAGACTTTGCCTCCCTGTGTGTGTTGTACCGCTTGTACAATGGGTTGTGTTCTGAGGAATTTTCCGAAATGATGCCCACGGCTACTTTCTTCTCGCCATCGGCAGGGAATTCATTCTCACACTTTAGAACCGAAATGGTCGCGTACAGTACGGTTTCAGAGAAACTTCCTCCCGCGATCGCTTGAGTTGTGGAATGAGCTCCCTGCCAAGGTTTTCTCCAAGGACTACAGTGTGGAGTTCTTCAAGAAGGTAGTTATTAGATTTCTGAAAGGTCGGCAACGCGCGAGTGATACCGCTTACCATCAGGCGGACCTGCTTAAGCTGCTGTAAGCTTGTTTTCCACCTTAGTGGTATAAAAAAAAAAAGCGGAGACGTAGTGTGGCCACGTTTCTCGTCATACCACACGTCATGCTCCCTGTCATGCCCGTTGCTCTTTGTCGACTTTTGGCGCGAGTCAAAGGACCTAGTACCGACCGTCGCGATTAATTGTGCGAGTTAAGCGTTGTGTGGACAGAGAGTGTAATAAGCTTAAAGTATTTTAGGCGCACGCTGTGTGTGAGTAGACTTTAAGCCATGCAACCCTGATAAGTTACAGTATTTTAGTCGCGCACGGTATGTGAGTAGACGTTTAGCCATGCCACACTAATAAGATTACAGTATTTTAGGCGCACGCTGTTTGTGAGAAGACTTTTAGCCATGCAACACAGGAGCAAGAACAGTACATGTCAATGATGACAGGTACAATAAAACCCTAAATTAAAGGAACAAGTTAACCGACCTCAATAGTTATTATTTTTGTATCTATATTATGGACTACGTTTTTATGTCCTAATGACTTTTAAGGGAACCTAAAGGAGCCCTTAATTACGATAATTTAATGAATCTGAGGAGACATAAAAACAGGGACAAGATCTAACTTAAAACAATAAAAAAGTAGAAATATAAATTAACTGCCCTTAGTCCACAAGTTTGTCCTTACTTCAGTGTAACTGACACAAAGCACTTTTGATCATTAAAATTTTTGTTGTTCTTCTCGTAAAATAGGTTATTTTAAGCCAAAAAGACAAACCTTCGTTTTTCCAATATGTTAATTTTGCAGACTAATGACAACCATAGAGTATTGCCAGAAAAAGCAGGTTGCGTTTGGAACCTAGGCACAGCCCCATTAGCAATGGTACAAAACAATCCCCTACCCCAGGCAGATCGGGTCTAACTGACACACTGTATACCCTAAGAAATCGGCAATCGCGACAGAACAGCAACAGCTGTCGTGGCAACTTTTGATTTTCCAAGAAAAAAAATAGCTTATTTCCTATTCCAAGACTCATATAGGTTACTATATGTGAGCCAAGTAGGGCATGTAATTTCGGAAGGTTTTCAATTCCGATATTGATTTACGATATTAGATTTTAATATCGGAATTCCGATACTAATATCGGAATTAAACATATTTTTATAAGGTTGTATGAGATACAAATTGTTTTAAATTAATTTATTTTTGTGTAATCAACATAAAAATAAAACAACTTCTATGATGATTAAACGATAAAGGAAACATAAAACTGAAATCAATTTTGATAAATATATTAAAAAAAAGCACAACCTATGAACAAAATCTAAATTAACTGAAAATAACTTCACTAAAATACTTAATCAAAACTTAAAAAAAAAATTAACAAGAGACCCTACTAAGAGAACTAATCCGGTACAATTTTTTTTTTTTAGGAAAAACCTTTTTTCTTCATAATACGTTCATAGAAACTCCTCCACTCCGCTGCTCTTCTGCTACTAATTAAATAAAAAATTTCAAAATCAACATTAAAAAAATACAATTGGAAACAATTGGAACGAAACTACTTATATACTGACAATATGTATATGTTTTTAAGAGAGAAACTTGATAATGCATTTTCAATAAATTAAAGGCTTCTAGCATTTCAGCAAAAGCAAACTTCTGACAATGCATCAAAAATATCCAGCTGACGAAAAACACGCTAACTTTCAACACTAAGGCAAACTTATGTATAATTCAAACGCTCTGTACGCATGATATTTATACACTCATCCCTCCTTCCGTTTTTGTCGCATAAACTTTCAACACTAAGGTAAACTTATGTATAATTCAAACGCTCTGTACGCATGATATATAAACACTTATCCCTCCTTCCGTTTTTGTCGCATACAAGTTAATAAGTTATTATAATTTCAAAAAGGTAAAATTTGGCGTCCACAAGAGAGGCCTTCCTATTTTTTCAGATTTTCTCAAACTCTTAGTCAAAAGTTCAATCACACCTTGTAGTGGTTGGGTAGTTACTTTAATCGGAACGTAATAAAACTACCTCAACATAGTCTTTGTTTCTGTGACAGCTGCAGTGCATACAGGATTTGCATTATATTTGAGGCTTAGGACATGCATACGCATTATATACTTTTTTACTGAAAAATTTTTCGCCTTTTGGAGCCAATAGAAACTTTAAGAATTACAAAGGTAGAAATGGTACTACTTCTATTGATTGTCATCTTTTGTATTAAAGATAATGTGTTTTGCTTCTCAAGTTTACTGAACACGAATTTCAATATTGTGTCTGCTATATACTATATATAATGTAGTAAGTTGTATTCGTGATACCAGTCAAAAAATCTAGGGACCCGGGGACAATAACTGACAAAGTTCGGAAGTCGTTCTAGGCGATGCGAAGTTATACTAAATGTATCAATACTCTCGTTCTCGCCCCTCGTGCCCCCAAATGTTAAGTGTCTGCGGCGCTGAGCCCTAATTTTTTATAGTTTTACTATGATTTCCAGGACTAAGATTTTTTAAGCAAGTTGCCTGTTTGCGGATAGTGTACTGGGTGCTGTATGACAGTTAGTAGGACTTTGGTGGAAGAAAGTACGAAAGCTGTAATAGCATTCTGTAACTATTTAGCAGCTCAATAAGAAGGTAGTGAGACAACATCAAATCGCCCGCACAACGGAGCGCCGGCTGGCACCGTATACGTCTTATTTTAAAATTTAAACAGAATATTGACGAATTCCGATATTACGATATTGGACTACTCAGTATCGGAATTATAATATCGGACTAAACGTTCCGAGATTCCGGGATTTCGATATTCCGAGATTCTGATATTCATGCCCTAGAGCCAAGTTTCAACCCGATCCATTAAGTGGTAGAAGCGTGATTGAGTAACAAATAACCAAACATCCAAACTTTCACATTTATAATATTAATGGGATAGCTGGTAATTAATAAATTTTGTCAGCGGCTACACCCACCCTAAATTTGGTTATCGGCGTGGAATTCTTACGTCAACTTCTTAATTATCCTCGTCCTAATAAAAAAATTTATAGCAAGCTATAGATATAGTTATTCCCGCGGCAAATTTTTGATTTTTCGGAAAAAAACTATCCTATGTTCCGTGGGACTCAAACTATTACTGTACCGAATTTCATCTAAATCGGTTCAGTGGTTTAAGCGTGAAGAGGTACCATACAGACAGATAGAGTTACTTTCGCATTTATAATATTAGTTAGGATTTGTACAGAACCTTCGGTGCGCGAGCAAGACTCGCACTTGACCGGTTTTTATCTTTCCTTTAGGTTGCAACCAAGCTTCTCATTGAGCTGAAAGTTGGCATAAAGATGGCAGAGATAACCTACTTTTTATCTCAGAAAATATGAAAGTTCTCGCAGTAATAACTAACAATACGAATTATTCTTAAACCTAATAACCTGCTATAGCAAAATTTCTTACTTATCAAGGAGTTGCCGTAGAACTCCGACGTCGCGAGCGAAGTCGCTGACGAAAGCTAGTATTATACGAATCTAATCGACCATGGAAATGTTTAGAATCTCCTTATTATAAATATTTCGTTGAAATGCCTCGAGTTCACATTTACACTTTTGTGGCCGTGTGTACTTACTGGACGAACAGAGATATTCTGGATCATAATTGTCCCCATGTAAAGCCTCAAAAGGTACTCTAAGTAAGTATCCGAAATACCTAAATCCTTTATAGGCGTCCATTCCAGAAACTCAATCGTAATATTTAAAGTCGCGCAGCCCGCCCTCTATCAAAACCTAATTACCTCAATTTGCTCGCAGTAATTGGTTTTGGGCCATTTGACAGCTTTGTAAATTCTGTACGGGTTGGCACAATAAAAACGTTTTATTTTGTGTGGTAAATGAAAATAATACTTCAAGTCACAAGTATCTTGTCAAGTACCTATTTAATGCGGTAATCAGAATATTTTATTTCAAACGGTACGGTAATCAAAATATTTAATTGAAAAAGTATGTGATTTTAAAATACGCAAACATTACAAAAGAATCAATTTTTATTTATTTAGAGTTTAGTAAGTCTTTCTTTCACTCTATAAAACTGGGTTCGTCAGGAGTTGAGTAACCTATGATGATGAGAAAGAATTAAGATAGAATGCGCGTTCGATCTGAGGGGCGACGGTTCGATCAACGCACAGGACAAACATATATGTAATGAACATTTGTGTTCGTCTTGAGTCTGAATGTGTTTTTTTAAGGTTCCGTACCCAGAGTGTACCAACGGAGTCCTATTACTTAAGCCTACGCTGTCTGTCTGTCCGACTGTCTGTCCAACCATTAAAAGGCTCTGTCTTTTAGACCAAACTAGGTAGAAGCGAGATTTTTGCACAGAATATGTGTTATAATGGGAGATTATCTAACAAATAATAAAAAAGGTTAAAAAGTTTCAATTTAAGGGGGGTCCCCATACAAGTAACACAATTTATTTGTTTTTGCTCTATCCTAAAAACAGTAATACATACAAACTTCAAACTTACAGTTAAAAATAGTGTGAACCTTAAAGTATAGCAATAAATAATAAAAATCAGCCAAGTGTGAGTTGGGGCGAAGCTATTACTATTTTAAATTACCGGTGCAACGCCATCTAGCAATAGTATTAAGAGAAATTCATTAGTATGGGGAGTCCTCCACACACAGTAAAGAGGTAACAGACAGATTTACTTTCGCATAATATTTATTATTAATTTAAGTATATGTATGATTATATGATTATACATATGATTGTGCAAAAATATAATTATGATGCCGCTAATGCCACTAGTACTATAAAATATCGGAATACTCTTAAATATCTGAATTCCTTCGCTCGATTGACGGTATTTGGCGCTTCACATGTTGCGCCCCCTATGCTACATAAAAACAAAAAAATAATAATTGACATGTTTGACTATGTTTTTAGTAGCTTATTAACTTATTTTTATTATGTAACTAGGTTCTGCCAGCGGCTTCGCCCACCCTAAATTTCGTTATCGACGTAAGTTTTTACAGCAACTCTTCAATTATAGAAAAAAAAAACAATAAAAATCAAATCTTTCCTCTTTAATGGCAAAATACATTCGTGTCTGTGAAACCATGGAAATACACATACAAAATTTCAACCCAATCGGTAAAGCCGTTTAGTAGTTGACATACCGACAACAGCGCCAGCTACCAGGTTCAATTGCATTTTTAAATCATCCAGGAAACAATCGAAATACCCATATAATATTTCAACCCAATCGGTTCAGCCGTTTAGAAGTTACGTGAAAAAGATAAGTACGGAATGATAATTCTTACTACCCGTTTTCCCGTAGGAATGAAACATTTTCCAGCGGTAAAAAGTAGCCTTTGTTCATCAGGGATAATGTCGGATTCTAATGGTAAATGAATTTTTCAAATCGGTCCAGTAGTTTCAGAGCCTATTCAATACAAACAACACACACGGACAGATGCTTCATCATCCGCGTCACCTAGAATCAGCAGTGACTTCTCTGAATAACCGAGCTCATGAACTTTGTGACCCTGAACATTTAGATACTCAGCTGGCACACGTTCAAGAGGCACTACGGGTACAAAACGAGTATAAAAGGTTAGTTCACCGTAACACACGTACGAAAAATCCTGAGGTTAGCAGACAGCCAGCGTTTATGCCCTACATCAAAGGAGTAACCGATAAAATTGGCTCGGTTTTAAATAAATTTTCGATTAAGACTATATACACCAGGTGTCTACAAAATTAACTGCACCTGCGGCAGTTCTTACATTGGCCAGACTAAACGCACAACATCAGTCTGATTTGAAAAATTATTTTTGCATTTGGTAGCCTAATTCTTGAGGAAAGGTTATAAAGACTATTTTACTTATAGACAAAGAGCACTGGACAGCGCATTTCTTAGCCAGCTTTGTATAAAAGATGGTCTTGTTTCTTTCTAACTTATTATAATAAATATAAACAAATAAAATACAGAACGTTTATAAAAAGAAAAAAGAGACCAAAAGTCTGTAGAAGTCCGGTAGTGGCAGGTCATATTTGTCATAGAACAAATGACTGTAGTGGTTAACACAGTGTGGGTCGCCCACTAGCCAGGTGGACCGATGACCTGATTAGCCTGAAGAAGGTGGATGAGAAAGGCAGAGGATTAAGTGTGGTGATTTTTTTTAAGGTGGTAAACAAGCTTGCGGTCCGCCTCATAGTAAGCTACAACCGTATCCTATGGACTATTGCAACACCTGGGGCATCACTCGTTTGTTGCCGATCCTTCATAACCTAATAACTTTTGTTTTTGAAGAGCCTCATACTGTGTTCTTTAGAGAACACCCTTGGCAGGGAGCTCATACCACAACCAAAGCATTTGCGGGAGGAAGTTCCCCAGAAACTAGACTGTTCTTAATATGTTAAATGTAACACCACTGGCTTTGTCGATTGTACGTGACCATTTAGATTCTAAGGTGTGAGGATGAATTTCCCTCTATACTCGTAGACTTAAGGTGAATCCTTACGGCTTAAGAGTTTAGAATCATCGACGATTCTCTTAGATCGTTATTAAACCGAGTCAAAAGGGTTAATCTGGTATCCGGGGGCACCAGCCCAAAGATGGCGGCAGTACACCATATGAGGCTGGACTTGCAACTTATTAATCAGCAACCTGTGCCTCGAGGTTAACTACTGCTTCGCTCTGTTGAGTACTCCGAGTTTTTTGAACGTCAGCTTCACCTGGTCTTGCAGTAAATCACCTGTAATTTTTAAGATGAATAATATTAATTTGAGCTACCTCAGCTGTTGTACAACTTTCTGAAACACCTTCTCCTCTTGAAGAACGGAGGCTTACGGATTATAAAAAATTAGATAATAACGTTTGATGATGTAATTGTGACTTATCAGAGTTTTCAGATCGGCCCTTGAGGCTTAGCGACTGCTGTCATATATAACATTACCAGGACCGACAGTTTAATGTGCCCTCTGAAGCACGGATGAGCTCAAAAAATCTGCCAGTTGGCGGTATTCCACCCCAGTCCTAATCACGCCTTAAATACTTTTAGGTATCCTATTAAGTACGAAACACTCGGTGCGCAAGTCCCACTTTTACTTGACCGGTTTTAAAATTCAATTTCTGGAAGTTATAATGTAAACTGATTGTACAACAGTAATAAAATGTATACTTGCTACAGCTGTAAACTGATATTATTGCAAAAATCAATTTTGTTTTATTAGCAAAGGCATTTTGTAATAATTTCATTGATGTTCCGTTTTATTTCCATTTCACGATCGTTGCGTTATATTTTTTATTTGACGAAAGCTAATTCGGCGTTGGACGTGTGATAAAGATGTGTGTGCTGGCAATCATGCTGTGTGTGGTTGTAGCGCAAGGGGCAAGGTCGCTGTCTCCGGCGGCGCTTAGGATATACGGCGGAGTCGACGACACGCACGGGGAGTTTCCCTACATCGTTTCATTAATGCCTTCCAGTGGAGTCAGAGGATGCTCAGGTTCACTAATCACAGACCGTTGGGTGCTCACAGCAGGCCACTGCGCCAGTAACAGTGGTACAGGATACGTTAGATACGTAAATTTTGAACAGATATATAATGAAACTAAAACATACACCCGTATTGTAAGACAGATAGCTTATCCTCAGACAACAATTTACCTTAACGACATTGGGTTAGCAAAGACGGAGATGGCAATACACAGGCCAGTGGTCGCGCTATCAGCGTTGGACTACCGGTCTCTGATTGGTTACAGCGTCAAATATGCAGGCTTCGGCGTACAGAATAGGAAACCTTTTTTTTCTTACGACATACAAATGAAAGAACAAGACAGAAAAACAAACTATAAGGTCGGTGAAGGTGTGGTAGTAAAGTGTCCTCCTAAAGAGAAGCCGTTTATATTCATGCAACGTTTAGTTGGTCCAGAGATATGTGCTGCTCGAAAGTGTGGTATTAAACAGATATGCAGGCCGGGAGACTCCGGAGGACCGCTGGTGTATGACGGGAAGATAGTCGGTGTACTTGCAGCATGTGTACCTCCAATACAACTACAACAGTGGACACCTATTAGTCCGTTCACGGAATGGATCCGCGACACAATAGCGAAGACTACAAATTGAAGAATACATATGATGGTTGTAAACTTTTTCTTTTCTTCCTACGTGATAACGGTTTTTTATGTTTATTCAATGTTATCCATTTTAATGCACAAAGTATTCCGACACATTATCTTGATATGCTAGCATCGTTTTCTAAAAGCAACATTCATGCCATTTTTGTATCTGAATCTTGGCTAAAACCCTGTCTTCCTTCCACATCTTACTTTTTGCTCGGCTTCACACTCATTCGTAATGACCGCACTTGTCGTGGAGGAGGCGGGGTTGCCATATACCTTCGTTCAAATACTCCATTCTCCATTATAAATGTATCAAACCAATCCTTATCATCTTCTCCCACTGCAGAGCACCTTCTGATTGAAATTAACATATCAAGCATAAAATTACTTCTTGGCGTATTTTATAGCTCATCTCTCAATGTTAACTACTTTTCCTCTTTCGAATCACTGTTAGAAACATTTACTTCAGCTTGTAAACACACTATTATTATGGAAGATTTTAATACATGTTTGTTAAGAAAAGATAATCGTGCTAACCAATTGCTTTCAGTTTTAGGTGCTTGCAGTATGGATTTACTACCGTTAAATGCTACTCATTTTTTTCCAAATTTCACACCTTCTCTTTTAGACCTTATCATAGTTTCCTTACCAGAATTTGGTCAATTATCAGCTGATGCCTTCTCTTATCATGACTTACTCTATCTTTCCTATAAAATCCGTCCTCCTAAGTTAAAATCAAGAACTCTTCTGCAGCGCAACTTTGCTGGTATGGATATTGACCGATTACGTATTGATGCCGCAAACACGGACTCGACTGCAGTATTTAATGCAATAACGGTAGACGAAAAGTTACGTGTTTTTAACACTTTGCTCACAGGATTATACGATGTTCATGCACCAAAAAGACCAGTTAAAGTTAGACATTACCCTGCACCTTGGCTTACAGATGAAATCCGTATTTTACAAAACAGACGTGATCGTGCCAAGTCAAAAAATAAATTACATCCTTCTGCTGTTAATCTAGAAAAACATTAGCTTCTAAGGAATCGCTGCAATACATTGTGTAGAGCCGCAAAGCGACGCCACATTCATGATTCCGATAAAAATAGTGATCCACGTAAAATTTGAAAATTTCTCAAGTCATTAGGAGTTGGTAAAACTCAAGATAAATCTTCCTTCAATAATATCAATACTGATCAATTTAATCAGCATTTTTCTTCGATTGTTGACATGGATAGCAACAAAAAGGCATACACCCTTAATCAACTTTCAAAGATCCCAACTACAGACTTACCTCCTTTTTCTTTTAGTCAATTCAATGATTGTGATGTTAAGAAAAGTATATTGTCCATTGCATCCAGTTCTGTTGATGGTGTTTGTATAAGCAAAAAATGATCATTCCTATCTTTGACATCCTTATTCCCATCATCACTCATATTCTTAACTCCTCCATTTCCTCTAGTACTTTTCCAGCCAGTTGGAAAAATTCTATTATTATTCCGTTACCAAAAAAGACAAATCCTTCTACATTAGCGGAGTTTCGGCCCATTTCTATTTTACCTTTCTTATCAAAGGTCCTTGAGTGACTTACTCAACAACAACTTAATACCTTTCTGACTAATAACAATCTATTAAACCCCTTGCAGTCTGGTTTTCGTCCTGGTCATAGTACGGTTACTGCTCTCACCAAAATTACTGATAATATCCGTTACGGCATGGATAATAAACAACTTACAGTTATGTCGCTGTTAGATTTCAGTAATGCCCTCAACACAGTAGACTTTGACATATTGCTGGGCATCTTACGCTCTCTTAACATATCTCTAACAGTGATTGACTGGTTTCACAGATACTTGTATGGGCGCCAGCAACACATCCGGTTGGAGGATACATTCTCTGACTGGTGCTCCACTTTAGCTGGTGTGCCGCAAGGTGGCGTACTGTCTTCTCTCCTATTTGCCATCTTCATTAACACTATTACTCACAAACTTTCTTCTCTCTTCCACTTGTATGCAGATGAACTACAAATTTACACACATGCCCCAATTGATGACATCAATAAAGCCATTAAAAAAATAATGCTGATCATGACCAAATACTTCAGTAGAGTTTATTTTATGGGCTTCAAATCAATCCCCTCAAGTCGAAAGCTATTATTATTGGTAGTCTAAAAATGATATCACGCATCAATTTGGAACTATTACCTTCAAATAAACTTGACAGAGTCTCTATACCTTATTGTGACTCCGTTAAAAATCAAGGGTTAATTATTGACAATACGTTATCATGGGCCCCACAAATAAAAGCAATTAGTCGTTAAATGTTTTCCTCTATAAGGTCAATGAGGCGGTTACGTAATCTGTTACCTATACCCACAAAAGTTGCACTTGCACAATCTTAACTTCTTCCTATTCTTGGTTATGCTGATGCCTGCTATATTAATCTCACTGAGGAGCAATTAAATAAACTTGAGCGGCTACAAAATCTCTGTATTCGATTTATATTTGGATTGCGCAAATACGATCATGTCTCTCAATTTCGTGCTCAGCTCAAGCGGCTCCCAATTGATTTCGCCGGAATATTCATTCTCTTACACTACTTTATAACATACTATTCAATTCATCAGCTCCTTATTATTTGAAAGAACGATTTCAATTTATTTCCTTTTCTACACTTACACTTCGCTTGTCCACTAGTCTTCTTTTAAAAACACCAGCTCATAACACAAATTTTTATAATCGTTCTTTCACAGTTCAGGCTATACAGCTATGGAATTCCCTTCCACTGACTATTAGGCGCTCACAATTTGTAGATATTTTTAAAAACCAAATTAAACAACATTATCTATCAATCTCAAATTGTCTTATTTTGTGTTTGTTATTTAATTTTATAATGTCTTGCATATGTATGTATATGTATGTTTTTTAATACTTTGTTTATTATATTTATGTTATGTACTTGTTAATTATATTTATTATAGATTTTGTGTATATTTATTCTAATAACAACCTACCGCACCATCTACTTCTCTTTGTATTTTCCTGTAACCAAAGGTTTTCCTGGTAGAGATCGCTTTTTAGCGATAAGGTTTATACTTTTTTTTTGAATTCTAGATTTTTTAATATATTTCTATTTCAAATTGTGCAATAAAGAAAATTTATCTTATCTTATCTTATTGATTACTGTAATATTTATCTTTAAGAATAAAGTTAAATGAGTTTAAAAAAAGATTGAAATAAATATTATTTCATTTTATACGTAATAAAGGAGAAAAATAAAAATATCTTAGTTTATGTACCTTTCAGGAAATAAAACACAAAATAAAAGAAAAAAAATAAAATGATTAAGACAACATTAAATTTTACTTAAACTACCTGTCAGTGAAATGAAACGAACAACAAAAAACTAATCAGTAGACAAAAATTCATGACAATACTAACTTTCAGCAAAATAATAAACCTGAAGGAATCTTTTAATCAGAGAGAACAACATTTTGATTCGAAGCGATCTCTTCCAGACAACCTTTGGGTAGAGGAAATAATAAAGTTAAACAAAGTATAGTAGGTGTGTTTCGATACAGTTATAAAGAACAATATATAATACAATAATGCATATAAAATAAATAATTACACATTAATAACATATATGAATAATGTATGTATAAATATACATAAATAGAAGTACATATATAAATACACATGTATAATAAATATAATTATAATAGTACTACGTATAAGTAAATATATATAAACAAATATAGGTGGTGATGTTATTTTAGTTCTTCAAGTAATGAGCAATACCTTCGATTTTGCTCTTTTTATTTCTAAAGGTAAAGCGTTCCATAATCTAACAGCCTTTACAGTAAAAGAATCATTATAAAATTGTGAGGAATGCAAAGGAATTTTTAGCATCCAGCGTGTAATCTCTCGAAGAGAAGTATTTCCGATAAAATTAAAACGTTTCTTTAAGTATACTGGTGTGTTTGGATTGAACAGGACATTATACAGAAGAAAGAGAACATGAGCATCCCGGCGAAGTAGAATTGGGAGCCACTTGAGCTTTGATCTGAATTCGGAAATATGGTCGTACTTACGTCGACCAAATATGAGTCTAATGCAGAAGTTTTGAAGTCGCTCAAGTTTATTAAGCTGCTCCTCGGTAAGGTCAATGTAACTAGCATCAGCATAATCGAGAATAGGCAGAAGAAGAGATTTCGCAAGAGCAATTTTAGTGGGAATTGGTAAAAAATTGCGCAATCTGCCTAAAGATTTAGCTGAAGCAAATATTTTCTTGCTAACTTCCATTATTTGCGAACCCCAAGATAGTGTTCGATCGATAAATATACCCAGGTTTTTAACTGTATCTTTGTAAGGGATAGAGACTCCGTTCACAGTTACAAATGGGAGTTCGTTCCAGGCAATCTTGGATATAAGTCTAGAACTGCCTACGATGATTGTGTTTTCGTAGGATTAACAATGAGGCCATAGGATTCACTCCATTTAACAATTTGATCAAGGTCTCGATTAATTATTGAGATAGCGTTTGTCAGTTCACTAATAGGAGTTTGTATGTAAATCTGAAGATCGTCTGCATAGAGATGGTAGAGAGAAGATAATTGAGATGTTATAGAATTAATGAAAATAGCAAACAGGAGAGGAGACAAAACGCCACCTTGCAGAACACCAGCGGCTGTGTTGCACCAGTCAGATAGAGTATCATCGACTTTTATGCGCTGCCGGCGTCCACGCAAGTAACTATGAAACCAATCGATAACGATTGGAGAAATGTTAAGAGAACTAAGAATGAGTAGCAGAATGTCCAGATCCACGGTGTTAAAAGCGTTGCTAAAATCTAAGAGTGTCAGAACCGTGACCTCTTTATTTTCCATGCCAAAACGTATATCGTCAGTTATTTTGACAAGTGCAGTAGTCGTACTATGACCGGGACGGAAACCAGATTGTAAGGGATTAAAAAGGTTGTTTCTTGTAAGAAAATGGGACAACTGTTGATATACAAGCCGTTCCAAAACTTTTGACAAGAAAGGAAGAATGGATATAGAACGAAAATCAGAAAAGGAGGATGGATTATATTTCTTTGGTAAGGGAATTACATTAGAATCCTTCCAGGATTCAGGAAAAACACCTGTGGAAATGGAATGATTCAGGATATTGGTAATGACAGGAGTTATAATATCAAGGATGGGAACGATCATAATACGACTAATGCAATCTTCACCGACAGCATTAGATGAAATGGCGAGTATGTTCTTCTTAACATCGAAAATCGATTAAGAAAAAAAGGAGGAAAGTCAGGAGTTGGCAATGAAGAAAGTGAGTTTAATGTTTTAATTTTTTTTGTTGCTATCAAAGTCAACGTTAGAAATAAAGTGTTGATTAAGGAGATTAATATAAGTATTATTTGATATAGAAGGAAGTTTCGTTTTCTACGACTTAAGAACTCCTAACGACTTAAGAAATTTCCAGACTTTTGCTGGATCACCGTTTTCAACGGATTTGTGAATATGGCGTCTTTGTGCATCTCTACATATCCTATTGCAGCGATTCCCCAAGAGTGTGTATTTTGTACGATTACTGTCGCTAGGATTAACCTTGTATTTAGCCTTGGCACGATTTCGTTTCGTCAACACCGGAACATGTTTCATTTTAACGGTATGTATAGGAGCATGAATGTTATACAAATCGATAATGAATGAGTTAAATAATCTTATTTTTGCATCAACAGTAGGCGCATTAATGACCATAGACCAATCGATGTTGCAAGCATCATCAGACAGGAGTTTAATATCCATCCCACTAAAATTGCGTTGCTGAAGCATTCTCGATTTGGATTTGGGAGGACGAATCTTGTATGATAAGTAAACCAAGTCATGGTATGAAAAAGCGTCAGCAGCGCACTGACCATGCTTAAAAACGTGTGTGGGAGAAGAAACTATCATTAAGTCCAGTAAAGAAGGAGTGCTATTGGGAAAAAAGTGTGTAGCAGTGAGAGGTAATATGTGCAAGTTGCATCCATCCACAACTGTCCTTGGTTGATGAGCACGGCTGTTATTTTTTAACAGACAAGTGTTGAAGTCACCCATAATAATAGTGTGGTTGTATTGAGGTGTTAGGGTTTCTAGGATATTTTCACAATTAGAGAAGTAGTTACTATGAAGATTAGGACTATAGTGTACGCCGAGTAGAATTTTCGTATTAGAAATAACTATTTCAATAAAAAGGTACTCGGCAGTATTTAAAGAGGAAACTTGAGGAGACGTCGCAATAATAGAATATGGAATATGGGAACGGAGATAAATAGCTACCCCACCACCACCGTTGTCTTTTCTATCGTTACGTATTAACTAAAAACCAGGTAAGGAAAAAGAAGTAGAAGGTGAACAAGGTTTCAGCTACGATTCTGACACAAGGATGGCATGAATATCTTTGTTATCAAAGGATGCTAGCATATCAGAGTAATGAGCTGGGATACTCTGGGCGTTGAAGTGAACGACATTAAAATTTTTCAGTGAATCTGAGAAGGTTGAAGTCAAGGTTGCGCTGAGAGAAGCAGTAAAACTTTGGAAACTAATGTCACTGTTCAATCCGTCTGAAGAACAGGACAAAAAATAATCACTATTATAATCATCATCAACACCTATGTTATACATATATTTAAAAATAAATAATATTATATAAATACTAAATACATAATATACTTAACCAACAATAAAATATATAAACAAGGCGTATAACTAAATACTCTACCTGCCAGCTGTCTAAAGAAAGAAAATTATTAGAAGTACCTACACTCATTCTTACAAAAAATAAAGCAACAAACAAAGTACCTACACTCATTCTTACAAAAAATAATCCAGACCGCACAAAAAAAAAAAAAAAAGAAATGTCAATTAAAAAAGATAACAAAACAGAAAATAATCTGACTAATACAAAACATTTTTAAAAACGAAGGTAATTTTACATTAAAAGTGATATGTTCGTGTAGTGAAAAATTGAATGGCGTGCGACCAGTTATTTGCCAGTTATTAATTCTTTACTTTCCAAGAACGCCTGGTATTTACGTAATAAAAATTTCTATTGATAGAATACCACATTTATATACAAAGATGAAATTCAGAAACTCTCGGAGGAAACTAGTTTTTCCGGAAAATAAATAAATAAATTTCATACAAATTCAACCATTACACAACAATAAATATCTACAAAAACAAAACACATTAGAGAAAAAAATAACAGGTTATTTTTTTTTAATAGCAATGTTGCCAGTATTCAACAATCGAGTACTTACTCTTTAAAGTAATAATCGATGAAAAAAAAGGCCGGCGAAGTGCCAGAAACAAATTGTTCTATTTTAGAATGGTTTGGCAGGAGTAGGGGGGGGGCAGAGTAGACACCGGTTTATTGATCTGAGTGACACAGGTACAATTTGTTTCTGGCGCTCGCCGGCCTTTTTTTTCTTACTTTCTTGTGCTGCGTTTGGTTTCGCGCGCAAGTTTTCATGTTCCAAAGTGGGTTGCCGTGACTATACTAAATAAGTAGAAATTGGTTCTGGCGCTCGCCGGCCGCTGCCGCGGCACGCTCCGCTCAGCTTCGCGCGATAACTTTCATGTGCTCCACTTGGTTTCACGCGCAAGTTTTCATGTTCCAAAGTGGGTTGCCGTGAATATACTTAATAAGTAGAAATTGGTTCTGGCGCTCGCCGGCCGCTGCCGCGGCACGCTCCGCTCGGCTTCGCGCGCTAACTTTCATGTGCTCCGCTTGGTTTCACGCGCAAGTTTTCATGTTCCAAAGTGGGTTGCCGTGACTATACTAAATAAGTAGAAATTGGTTCTGGCGCTCGCCGGCCGCTGCCGCGGCACGCTCCACTCGGCTTTGCGCGCAAATTTTTATATTTCAACCAACTTGTTGACGGCGAGCGCCAGAACCAATTTCTACTTATTTAGTATAGTCACGGCAACCCACTTTGGAACATGAAAACTTGCGCGTGAAAACGATTCTAAAATAGAACAATTTGTTTCTGGCACTTTGCCGGCCGCTACCGCGGCACGCTTCGCTCGGCTCGTGCGGTGTTCACCATGAAACCTAACGGCTCGGCGCTTCGGTTGGGTTTGGATTAGCTTGGTTTTGGATTGAGTATATAAATATGCTTTTCTATCGATTACAATTAGAGAAAAGTAAAATCGATTGAATCCTGTGTTTATTTTTTTCCTAACACTGGCAGACTGGCTTTCGTGAAAAAAAAAAGTTTTGTATTATTAAATGTTGGTGTGTAATGGCGGGTTTTGTATGAAATCAATTTAGTTGTTTTCGTGAAAATCTAGTGTTCTCCGAGAGTTTTTGAATTTTATCTGTGTATATAAATGTAGTGTTCTATCAGTTAAAACCATCGTTACGTAAAAATCAAGCGTTCTTGGAAAGTAAAGGATTACCGCTGCAGCAACAGAGGTCACGGATGTCACTGTAGTGGATGTGGTCTCAGTGGAGATCAGGTCGACTTCATCACAACTGATAACACTGTGCCGCTTACCGTCAGGCGTTTGGATAACAATAGAACCTCCTCGAGTCCAACATTTTGTTACACCGAAGCGTTCTCGGGCAGCCATAAACGCCTCATGCCGACACTTTGTGAGGAATTCGGATAAAGTTATGCAGGTTTTTTTTTTCTTGTTTTGTTTATTAGATTTTTGTTATTGAAGATGGCAAATAGGAGAGGAGACGGAGAGCGTAAGATGCCCAGCAATATGTCAAAGTCTACTATGTTGAAGGCATTACTGAAATCTAACAGCGACATAACTGTAAGTTGTTTATTATTCATGCCGTAATGGATATCATCAGTAATTTTGGTGAGAGCAGTAACCGTACTAGTTCTGAAACCTATCTCATTCACCGAATGACAAAAATTAACAAGGATTCTCTTACATCACCTTCTTAGTTTATAATTTTTTAAAACATACATTACTTTTGATAAACAAATTCAGTTACATGTACATATAAATTTATATATTCATTTTAAATTTTATAAAATCTACAGATTCTGATATAAATATATTAGAAAAAGCAGAAAGATATTCTTTCCTCTTTTATTAAAATAAATTTTCCTAGTCTGCCATTCTTATCTCGTGATAATGTAATCAGATTCTTATAACCTCATGAAAATAATAACACCGACTCTTTCAGCCTTATTTCGTACTCGAGCTTTTTAGCAAGGACTCTGTAAAGTGCCTTCAGAGAATTGCGAATGCGATTTTTTCAAAATTTTTTTAATTTTGTGGTTTTGCAACATTATAATAAAATTAAACGAGTCTTACCGCGATAGGTTTTGTTTGGTTTTCGATATTTCTGATTACAGTTTCATGCACCGTGGTCGCGGACGGACTGTGGAGATGCGTAGTGCAGGTAGATAGCTACATTGGGCAGATATATCTATCTACCCACCGTCTTGTTGCATTTGTGCTGTTCGTCAATTTATACTTTTGTTGATAAGTATACATTTTTCGGTTGGTGGCCCCTAAAATATTATAATGTGTTATTTTATACATTTTAGATTTCCAATCCCTGGACTATAATTTGAAACGTAATAATTTTTTCTTACAAAATTATTGTCAGACAGCCATCTTCCCTTACATTCAATGTAACATCTAAGAATGCCAGTGAACGTTCACTTTCGATTTCACATGTAAAATGAATTTTGTTATGAATGGAGTTAAGGTGATCTTGGTACTGTTCTACTTTTTGCCTGGTTCCTTTAATTAAGCAGAACACTTCATTAACATATCTCTTCCAAAGTCGAACACCAAAAGGCCCTGAGCTCCAAGCGTTCTCCTCAAAATGTTTCATCCAGATGCTGTCTAACGTTGGTGCTACTGGACTATCTATAGCTACTCCATCAATCTGAAGGTAGTGCTGACTTTGGTAAAGAAAATAGTTTCCGACTAAACAGTGTTCAAGCAAAACTATATACCTTTCAGGAATACCATTTAAAACTAGTTTATTTTTGATCACGTCAAAGCATTCTTTAAGCGTAACACTAGTGAACAACGATTCAACGTCAAAACCCATCATTATCTTATCATGTTTCAAATGGATGTCATTCATGATGGTCACAAAATGTCGAGAACATTTTAAGTAAGACGGTGAGTTGCCTATTAGTGGCTGCAAAACTTTAGTTATGAGTTTCGCTAAGTCGTAAGTGGGAGAATTATCGGTGTCACCTACAATCAGTTGTGACGGTACGTCTCTGACTAATCGAGCTCATGACCTTTAAGAGTATATGTTCCGTTTTACAAATTTGACTGCAGCTGCGGCAGTTCTTACATTGGACCGACCAAACGCACAATCGCGGACATGGTCATAGAACATATTCTTCTTCTGTAAAGAATTACCAGATGACAAAATCAGCTATAGCAGAACATCTGATTAACTCTTATTCCAACCACTGGATTGAGCTCCACCGATCGCCAATATTACCGGAGATTGGTAGGCGAAGCGATTGAAATAAAAAAAAACATAAGAACTTCCCTCGTGAGTAAGGATACTAACTATGGTCTGCATGGAATCCAGTCATAGGAAAATAAACCTCTCGAATTTCAACAACGAACGCACCCGAGGACACCGTTAGTGTTGTGTGTAGTGATTATGACAAGTATAATGACAAAGTGAGGATTCAACTAGACGCCTCCACTCGAAGCATAAGACGCCGCGCACCGCCAGTCTACCCGTGACCAAGGTTGGTGTAACCCAGCCAAAACGTCGCAAAAAAGGAATTTTGCCGAATAACGACGCTTTTAATCCCGTTTTATTATTTTTAAATTAGTAATGGACGCGTTCCACACAGTGTTTGTAAATTAAGTAATTGGTGGTAGGGTCGGAACCCTCGGTTCGCAAGTCCAGCTCGCACTTGGCCGGTTTTTTTTTTTACTGAAAATCTATTCTAATAAAGCTAAAGAGTTCTGAAAGTACTGTGGGGACAGCCTCTCTTGACCAATAACTTTAGTCTTGCGTGACAGGGGGTGAGCCTATTACTGTAACATTGCTTCTTATGCAGTACGTCTAGATTAAAGTGACTTAATATATCCCATACGTCGTAAATTAGCAGCTTTAAAGTACTAAACAGTAAAAACCCGGCCAAGTGCAAGTCGGACTCGCGCACGAAGGGTTCCGTACCGTTATCTGTACAAACGGCTAAAAAATCAAGCTTGTTGTATGGGAGAGTATTTTATTATTTGTTGTTATAGCGGCAACGTAAATACATCATCTGTGAGAATTTCAACTGTCTAACTATCACGATTCATAAGATACAGCCTGGCGAAGTCTTAGTAAAAGAGTCCCGTTTTTTATCCTTTGGGTACGGAACCCTAAAAATTAGTTCCTACTTCTCTTGGAAATACTTTTTGCGACCTTAAAACATCAGTTTTTAACGATAAAAAACTAACCGCTGGACCAATTTTGCTCAAACTATTTAGTAGTCCTTTTTTAGATCTAAGTCATGAAGTGTCGTATCGATTGTGATGGGCAGAGACAATCGAGACAAATAGGTTCATTTGTATCTGAGATTACGAGGGGCAAAAAAAGCTAACCTACATACATACATAAACATGCACACGCACTCACACAGATACCTATCACTCTAAAAATGATGGCAAACGTTTCTGCAGGGACCTAATTCTCTCTAGTTTGTTATATTCTCACTATTAATCGAAACAACCTTCGAACAAACTGTCGTTCGAAGCGGTGAAATGTTGTCGTTGTTAACCGGTTACGCTGCGAGATACGTTCCGTTGCACAGTTTTAGAGTGTTTTTAAAAACGCCTACCTTAATTTAAAAACATTTTGGTGACTACAAAATGTTTGAAGCAACTTTTTACATATGTTTTATAATTATTAATAAGAAAATAATAAGTGTAACTAAGTTTGTAAAATAAATCCCTATTCCGAGAAATTGCATATGTTTAAATTGAATCTTTAAACGGAACGTATTTGGACATAAATAAAAACTCTGTTTGTTTTTGTTGAGTATTTTATGTGTTTATTTGGTTGACATTATAAGTTTGCTAGACAAGGTGAAGCTGGCGTCAAAAAACTTGGTGTACTCAACAGAGCAAAGCAGTATGATCACGTCGTGGCAGAAGCCCAAAAAATCTGCCAGTTGGTGGTCTTCCATCCAAGTCCTGATCTCGCCTTAAATACTTTTAAGTATCTTATTACGAACAGAACCCTCGGTGCGCAAGTCTCACTCTTACATAACCAGTTTTAAACTTCAATATCTTAAGTACGGAACCCTCGGTGCGCAAGTCCCACTCTCACTTGACTGGTTCTAATCTTCAATTTCTGGAAGTTTTTATGTAAATCAATTGTACAACAGTAATAAAATGTCTACTTGCTACAGCTATAAACTGATATTATTGCAAAAATCAATTTTGTTTTATTAGGCATTTTGCAATAATTTCATTAATATTCCATTTGATTTTCATTTCACGATCGTTGCGTCATATTTTTTATTTGACGAAAGTTAATTCGGCGTTGGACGTGTGAGATAAAGATGTGTGTCCTGGCAATCATGCTGTGTGTGGTTCTGGCGCGAGGGGCAAGGTCGCTGTCTCCGGCGGCGCTTAGGATATACGGCGGAGTCGACGACACGCACGGGGAGTTTCCCTACATCGTTTCATTAATGCCTTCCAGTGGAGTCAGAGGATGCTCAGGTTCACTAATCACAGACCGTTGGGTGCTCACAGCAGGCCACTGCGCCAGTAACAGTGGTACAGGATACGTTAGATACGTAAATTTTGAACAGATATATAATGAAACTAAAACATACACCCGTATTGTAAGACAGATAGCTTATCCTCAGACAACAATTTACCTTAACGACATTGGGTTGGCAAAGACGGAGATGGCAATACACAGGCCAGTCGTCGCGCTATCAGCGTTGGACTACCGGTCTCTGATTGGTTTCAGCGTCAAATATGCAGGCTTTGGCGTACAGTATAGGAAACCTTTTTTTTCTTACGACATAGAATTGGACCAACAAGATAAAAAAATAAACTACAAGGTCGGTGAAGGTGTAGTAGTAAGATGTGCTCCTCAAGAGAAGCCGTTTATATTTAGGCAACGTATAGTTGGTCCTGAGATGTGTGTTGCTCGAAAGTGTGGTAATAAACAGATTGTTAGGCCGGGAGACTCTGGAGGACCACTGGTGCATGACGGGAAGATAGTCGGTGAATTGTCAGCAGTTGCAGCTCCTATACAACTACAACAGTGGACACCTATTAGCCCGTTCACGGAATGGATGCGCGACACAATAGCGAAGATTACAGATTGAAGAATATGTATGACGGTTGTAAAGTATTTTCTTTTCTCCCTACGTGATAATGGTTTTTATGTTTATTAAGTAAATTAATTACTGTAATATTTTTCTTCAAGACTAAAGTTTAATGAAGTTAAAAAAAAAGACTGGAATAAATGTTATTTCATTTTAATCGTTATAAAGGAGAAATATAAAAATCTCTTAGTTTATTACCTGTAAGAAAATAAAACACAAAATAGAATAAATAAAATAAAATGATTAAGACAACATTAAATTTTAGTTTAAGTACCTGTCAGGGAAATAAAATGAACAACAAAAATAATAAAATATAGTTAAAGAATAAACAGTAGATAAAAAATCATGACAATACTAACTTTCAGCAAAATAGTAAACCTGAAGAAAACTTCAAATCAGAGAGAACGAACTTTTGATTCAACTGCTACGTCCGGTTTGATTACGCACCTGAAGGCCTACAAAGAGATATCAGTTTCAATCCCAATCCAGTTTCAATCCAATTTCGTGGCAAGCTTAAACTCGATCTCCATAGGTACTCCTCAACCAAATTACGATGGGATTGAAATTGGGATTGCACACATTTCGAAATCACAAATCACAAAATATAAAAAAAATACTGAAACGAATAAAAATTAAAGTGAAAGTTAAATCTTCGTAGCGATAGTTATGTTTTGTTTATTTAGAATTTAGACATTTCTTTTCACAGATCATCATACCTAATTTCACTCTCGATCCGATGGCTCAAACAGTACCGATTATTAATATTTGTATAGGATTGTAGTTCCGAAACTGGCCACCAAATTCCGTTCTCGATTGAGCGCTACAACAACGTTCAAGAGCACCAATTTAGTACATTTCTCGATCGCCGTAGGATTTTACGATTGAAACTGATATCAGTTGTAGGCCTCCTGATCGTAGACACCTGAAGCTTGGAGTCAAGTGCGAGTCGGACTCGCGCAATAAGGGTAAACCGTTTGTAATGAAATTTTGGTAAGTTGTTATGCACACGCCGGAGAAAGTTTCTGAATTAGTAGGTAAAACCTTTCACAATAGGTTGGTGCGGCGGTTGTTTTAAAAAAGAAACAACGTTTGCCGGGTCAGCTAGTATATATATATATGTGTATTTATATAACATATTTGATCTAAATAAATTTAAGGAAAATTCTTGCTAGACCCCTGTAAATTAGAAATACCTTACCAACCTTCTACAATTTTACTAAAAATTTCCATTCTTTTGGGCTCACTTTCTCACCATACTCAGAACCAATCTGATCTGAGATCGTATAAGTTCTATTAGCCTTCAGAAACTCCTATAAGACCTAATTCTTAACCCCTAGGACGCTGTGGCCGCAGCGCTTCTAGTTCCCAATCGGGAACTAAGCGACTTGCCATCTTTGAGCATTTTTATCTATGGATCAACAACTTCATTCTCGTTCCTTCTTCTTTGATTATCCATCTATGTATCCTTGTCTAAATATTGGAATTTACTTCCTTATTGCTTATGCTTCTTTAAACATTTTTTTATCGGAAATAGTTTCGTTTTTCGATCCGGCCGCCATTTTGTGTTGAGTCGTGTAGTGTTCGATTTTGGATTTTATTAACAGTAGCATAGTGATTATGTTGACAAAAACTATGCTTGTTTTTGGTAAATAAATTAACTATGGTTGAAATAATAAGGTGAGCTTATTCTTACCACTTTTTTTATACTGTATATGTTAGGGAACATACCTAAAAATAAATAAAGAGGAATAAACATAATAAAGGTAGGTTTATATCACTTTGTACGCGGCAAGAGCGGATAATTTCCTTCGTACGGTGACATTACCCTCCCGTCCGGCGGAAACGGGGCTGACGCGCGAGAGGTTAATAAATAATAATTTAGAATTTTAACCTTCAAACCTTCACAAATCTAGTATTCTGAAACCTACCTCATTCACCGAATGACACAAATTAACAAGGATTTTCTTACATCAACTTCGAAGTTTATAATTTTTTAAAGCATGCATCACTTTTCATAAACAAACTCATTAATATACTTATACATATAAATTTATATATTCATTTTGAATTATATACAATCTGCAGATTCGTTTATATTCACGGAGAATAAAAACATTGTTCGAATTAAAAAACTGTTTATTAAAATGCGTTAGTAGTAAATTTTATTAATTTCAAATTTTTTTTTTTGGAAACTACATAACAATGCAAGTTTAAGTACATTTTATTAATTCCATAAAATAATAACAACAAAATAGTTTTATTCATTTCCGTAACTAATAATTTGTACTTCGGATTACAGAATTTTACCAATCCTATAAAACTTTCCTCGAATTTATGAGTAGGGGATTTAATATCAACACATAAAGCTTACTAAAGATTAAAAAGTTCCATTAAAGTGGGCAGATAAAAAACTACTTGTCATTACAATGACAGCCAATTTACATTTACAAACACCTTTCTAAGAATTAGTGAAGTTTACTAATAACAAACATCATATCGTACTGCTACGAATTAAGGTTGACGTCACGCGTCTTACATCGCGCTATCGAAGTTTTTTCGATAGTTCGCATATATACCGACATACAGAAATGTAAGTTAAGTATCACAATGCGTTCCCCAGGTATAACTCCTTACCTAGCGGGGGATTCCCCTTTACCGCCGCTCCACAATTAGTAACCCTGAGCTGAACAGATTTGACGCACTATCCGCCGCAGCCCTCTTCCTTCATCTACCAGAACCACTAACCAGTAATTATCAACAGTACGCTTCGCATTACAGAGCTTCATCAGGACCTACTCGTATCGGTGTAATGAAACGTTGATTGTTAAGAGTTTTATTATACGTTATTTGCATTCCATTAAATTTTACTTGTTTTTAGTAAACAACACTGTTATTCCAACAAGACTAGTTTTATTTCTGTAAATAAATACAATAAGTAAACCTCATTGATAAACGTCAGTGTAATTTACTTGTCCTCGGAATCACTAATATTTCAGTGATTATTAGTATTTTTAGTTGTAGCTATACTAAAGTTTTTTCTCCGTGTTCTTTGTTATTATTATCACACCTCTTTTATTTTCAGCTTTGTGTTACGATGTTTTAAACCGAAAACAAATTTGTTGTACTTCCATGTTTGTTATTGAATATAAAACTCTAAATGTAATTAAGAATCGAACGAACTTACTTTGTGAAGTTTTATTTATTATACGAATATCTTGACCGAAGACGATTACAGTTTACATGCAGCAGTACGCAAGTTCATGCGTACGCGTTTATGTAAGCACACCTTTAAAGCTATAAAAAAGCTTACTTAAATAAAAATTTACATAGCAGGTAGTTTCCACTACCTACAGATATGTACCCCTCCATATTGCCCGCTTCTGGCTGCCATTTTTAGAGCCAATTTCTTACTGTGGTCTGTGGTGTGGATCAGCAGTAGATGTAGGCGGGGTATGTTATGATTATAAAAATTATAGTTTAAATACTATTTTGGTTTTAAGGACGTTTTCACTATAAAGTGTAACGTCGAAACATTTACGTGAATGCATAGAGCACGACGGCATTCTGACGCGGCCAGGAGATGGCAGCCTTGTTGCTCTAATGCCTGAATGTTTAGGATTGACCGAAGTAAATAGCTTAGAAAAACCTACTTATATTAAAATTCAGTTCACGTCCGGAAGCAGTTGATACGAATCGTGATGCATTAAAGAAATGAAAAAAAAAGAAAAAAAAAAGGCCTTTTAGCTCTCTGGTGTAATGTTTCCAATTTTCAATCAATGCTGCTCCCTACCGGCAGATTGAGAACCAAGCTTGAATATAAATGTTGTGATTTTTTCGTTTGATGACTGTGATCAAGAAAAAAGACTAAAGAAGAGTTTTTTGATTTGTTTAAGATTCATTTCATTCTAAAATAAGTTTCAATTAATTTTCTTGCGATCATCGGTTAAAAATTTTTCGATAGTCATTTTGCACTATGCCAGTATTACATACTATATTTATAACAAATAATTTTAAATCAAGATGTTCCTTAATTATAAATACTTATTTAAATTATATTTTAAAGTGATTCGTAACTATTCTGTCCTAATTAAACGCGCACGTTAAAGCTTATTGATACAAGTACATACTTACTAAGGAAATAGCGCTTGCTCGAGTTTTGTAAACACAGAGAATATGGAAACTAAACATTTATATATCATGTCTCATTTCAGATCCATACTTATATTATTAATGCAAAAGTAACTGTCTGTCTGTTACCTCACGCTTCAACCGCTAACCCGCGGGGTTATCACCAATCTTGCGGGAGCAGAGCAAGAGCCTCATATTTCGCAATAAGCGCTGTCAAACACCAATTTCGAATTATGAAGCAGCGGTCGCGATGAAAGTAGCGATAAGTCGACGCTAGCGCCTCTATTAGGCGATTTAGGAGTTAAAAATGCAGTTTCAATCACTAGACGTCATAGAAAACTCCAAAATGGGAATTATGTATGACAACAATCATGATTAGCGAGCGGTTAGCAAGCCATGTGAACTGTCAAATTTGCTTTTACCTTTTTAATGGCTGCAAACTGATCGCTTTTTGATTGCAAAGCTAATATCAAATAAATTAAAGACTAGACATTTTCAAAACATTGATTGTTAAAGCAGATATCCGCAAGAAATGAATGAAAGTTATGTAACACAACAGAAACCAGTGTGCAAGGTCAGAATACGCTTTGTCGTACCTAATGCAATTTTGTGTTTAAACTAGTGTTTTGGTTAATTTTGTGTGTGTTAGTGAATTTTAACTCGCTAATGACAGTGAAAAGAATACCAGAGAAACTGACTCTGCTGATTTAAAACCCAAAATTGCCTATAAAATACTGTTACCTACTAATAAAGGAATCTAGGAAGTTGACAACATAAGATTACTAAAATCGAAGAAAATTGTATGTATTTAACGGTAAGATAGTAGGACCTACCTATTGATTACATCACATTTGAAGTAGGAAAACTTGCAGTTAAAATCTATAACCTAAAATATACCAAACAATTGATGTGGTATTTGATTGAATTTAGATACCTAACTACCCTTTCTTTTATGTTTGGTCAGTTTTTTGCAGGTGTACCTACCCAACGCTCACAACAATAATATTTAATCACTAGGGAAATACAATTAAAAAAAACAAACTTTAAGAATTATACTGTAAACATTGATTATCGAAGTGAATTAGAAGAAATCTACCAATTTATATATTTCTATAAGGCAGAGAGCAAATATTGTCCTACAGCATAGCTTACAGGTGTTCTTAAACACAATATTGCAATTAAAAAGTAGTTTTGGAACAAACTTAATCAGCTGATTATTACTCAACAGAACAATCGTTATAAAATATTTGTTGGTCAATTCTAATAATAATCTGTGTGTGCAAAATTTCATTTCATCATTGTCACTAACTTAAACATATTGTATAAAGCATTAGTAGGATTTCTTCCATTACTCTTTTCAAACCCTAGAATATGCTGTTTAGCTCCAGGACCTACTTATTATAACTTACTCTTTACCTTAATACCATATCGTTTATAGCTCTTAATTATTTTGCAGATAATATGATGAAGATATGTTACAAGGTTGATATACCTATGCTGTCATGATAACAAAATCGAATCAACTATCTATATATTAATAAATAAATGTTACTAAGGAATTAATAAAATATATACACAACAAGCACACATGGAATGAAATATAATTGTTAACATAATAGAACATAATACAATAAACTGTAAAAACAAACCGAATTTTTTTTTATACCTCTAAGGTGCCAAACAAGCTTGCAGTCCGCCTGATGGTAAACGGTCGCCGCAGCCTATAGACACGTGCAACAACTAGGGCATCACTTGTAATAAAACTATTGACCTATCACTTACCAACAACTTATTTACAAACAAAAGTTCATCATTGTTGGTTGATGATGACTTAAAGAGTGTATGAACAAACCATACACTTACTATAATGAATTCACAAGTTTTTGTTGTGTACCCACATCTAGAGCTTATAAGGGCTCAGGTTAAATTTTTAGTGTAGGAAATTAATATTCAAAGATGGCAGTCAACACTAACTTCTACAATAGATTATGGCCTTTAGTAAAAAGCAAGCCTTACTTTATCTGCTAGATCATCTTCAACCATGATAAACTTTTGTCAACCAGCTGCAGCAGCAGCTGAACAAAGCTTACCGCTGAGCATTTTCGTAGCCGTCAGTACGCGATTTCCTTTCATAATTCGATGTCTAGAGCAATACCGCTAACTGCTTGCGCGGGCATCGCGCGTTAGCTATTTTTTGCTAACTCATTGTTAATAAGGCAGCCGTTTTTGATAAAATTTGGTATGGACATATAAGTCCCGTGTAAGGATATAGAATCGTTTTTATCCCGTTTTTTAATTAGGTGTGTACTTAGAAGCTGAATTTGTTGGTAAAGGTATTTTGAGGTTAAGATACATTAAGTATTGTTAAAATGGGAGTGTAGTTATATCCATAGATATAGAGAACTAGACAGCGGATTTCCTAGCCAGCTGTCAAAACAAAATAGTCGCAAAATTGTGACAGACACGAAGCGAACTTGTAGTATCATTTATCTATATTTTATATATATATGTAATTTATTTTAATAAACATAAACAAACAAAATGGCGGACGTTGATAAAAAGAGAAAAGAAAGGTTTACTTTGTCTCTTCCTAAGGAAATTTGTGATGCTTTTACGAAGCTATAGGGTAGATTACAGAACTCGAAGTGAAGGTGATGGGCAGGTATATCCTATTAGCCCTGCCACGCACTCGCCAAGTGGCATGGGAAGTAGCGAGGCAAGGACTGGTGACCTTCTAGTGTATGTCATACACCGATGGGCACAAGCCATTGAGAGTCAGGGGGAGGCATTGGCATGTAGCCTGGAAGGCGTTTGATCGGGTCTGGCACCGGGGTCTTCTATCGAAGTTGACATCTGACGGAATCTTACATCTTGTGCTGTCTCCTACGCTGTTTCTTCTGTATATCAATGACATGTTGGACATCAACAACAGATGACAGTACTGGAGACGCTTATTACACGGGTCGTGGAAACATCCCTCGTTCCGTTGTGGAGGAAATGCGCGGTGAACTTGTGTCTCAAATTGAGACCTCTCTGTCCAAGGTCTCTGAATGGGGACGGGAAATCCTGGTCCGATTCAACCCTACGAAGACACAAGTCTGCGCGTTCACCGCTAAGAAAACCCCATTCACTGTGTTCCCACAATTTCAGAACATTCCCCTCTCCATCTCCAAGAGTATTGGGATTCTTGGTGTTGACATCTCCAGCGATGTTCAGTTCCGAGATCATCTGCAGAACAAGGTGAAGCTGGCGTCCAAAAAACTTGGTGTACTTAACAGAGCGAAGCAGTACTTCATGTCGGGGCAAAGGCTGTTACTTTTCAAGTCGCAAGTTCGGCCCCGTATGAAGTATTGCTGCCATCTCTGGGCAACGACGGGCTGTGAGAATTGTCTACGATTCCTAATTCACTTGCGGTATCGAGCCCTTAAGTCTGAGGAGAGACTTTGCCTTCCTGTGTCAGTTCTACTGTTTGTGTAATGGTTTGTGTTCTGAGGAATTGTTCGAAATAATGCCTATTGCTATGCTACTTTTCACCATCGCATCGCTCGCCATCGGCAGGGGATTCATTCTCACACTTTAGAACCGAAATGATCGCGAACAGTGCGATTTTAGAGAAACTTCCTCCCGCGAACGCTTGAGTTGTGGTGTACCAAGGTTTTCTCCAAGGACTACAGTGTGGAGTTCTTCAAGAAAGAAGTTATTAGATTTCTGAAGGGTCGGCAAGCACGAGTGATACCCCTGGTGTTGCAAGCGTCCATAGGCTACGGTGACCGCTTACCTTCAAGCGGAACGTTAACTTGTTTGCCACCTTAGTGGTATAAAAAAAATGGAGGCAGAGACGTAGAGTGGCCACGTTTCTCGTCATACCGCTCGTCATACTCCTTGTCATGACTATTGCTTTTTGTCGGCTTTAGGCGCGAGTCAAATGACCTAGTACCGACCGTCGCGATTAATTGCGCGAGTTAAGCGGTGTGTGGACAGAGAGTGTAATAAGCTTAAAGTATTTTAGGCCCACGCTGTTTGTGAGAAGACTTTTAGCCATGCAACACTGATAAGTTACAGTTTCTTAGTTTCGCGCTGTGAGTGGACTTTTAATCTTGCCACACTGATAAGTTATAGTATATAATGCGCGCGCTGTGTAGGAGTAAACTTTTAGCCATGCCACACTTAAAAGTTAAATGCCAAAGGAACCGTTTTTGAATTTGTTCTAGACTCGTTGTTTCGTCAATAATGACAGGTACAATAAAATCCCCTGAATTAAAGGAACAAGTTAACCGACCTCAATAGTTATTGTTTTTGTGTCTATATGGACTACGTTTGTATGTCCTAATGTCTTTTAAGGGGACCTAAAGGAGCCCTTAATTACGATAATTTAATGAATCTGAGGAGACATAAAGATAGGGACAATATCTAACTTAAAACAATTAAAAGTATAAATATAAATTAACTGCCCTTAGTCCATTACTTCGTCCTTACTTCAATGTAAATGGCACAAAGCACTTTTAAATATAAAACAAAACACTCTTCTCGTAAAATAGGTTATTTTAAGTCAAAAAAGGCAAAAACTTCGTTTTTCCAATATTTTAATTTTGCAGACTAATGACAACCATAGAGTATTGCAAGAAAAAACAGGTTTCGTTTGGAACCTAGGCGCAGCCCCATTAGCAATGGTTCAATACAATCCACAACCCCTGGCAGATCGGGTCTAACTGAGACACTATATACCCTAAGAAATCGGCAATCGCGACAGAGTAGCGACAGCTGTCGTGGCAACTTTTGATTTTCCAAGATAAAAAATAGCTTATTTCCTATTCCAAGACTTAACCTATATGTGAGCCAAGTTTCAACCCGATCCATCAAGTGGTAGAAGCGTGATTGAGTAACAAATAACCAAACATCCAAACTTTCACATTTATAATATTAATGGGATAGCTAGTAATTAATAAATTTTGTCAGCGGCTCCACCCACCCTAATTTTCCTATAGTTCCCTAAATTTCTTATAGCAAGCTATAGTTATAGTTATTCCCGCGGGAACTTTTTGATTTTTTGGAATAAAATTGTCCTTCCCGGGACTCAAACTATCTCTGTACCAAATTTCATCTAAATCGGTTTAGCGGTTTAAGCGTGAAGAGGTAACATACAGACAGAAAGAGTTACTTTCGCATTTATAATATTAGTTAGGATTTGTACAGAACCCTCGGTGCGCGAGCAAGACTCGTTTGTCTTTCCTTTAAGTTGCAACGGAGCTTCACACATTTTATCTCAGAAAATATGAAAGTTCTCGCAGTAATAACTATAACGATACGAATCTTCCTTAAACGTAATAACTTACTATAGTAAACTTTCTTACTATAATCAAGGAGTTTCCGTAGAACTCCGACGTCGCGAGCGAAGTCGCCGACGAAAGCTAGTATAATACAAATCTAATCGACCAATGGAAATGTGCAGAATCTCCTTATTATTTATATTTCGTTGAAATGCGTCGCGTTCACATTTACACTTTTGTGGCCGTGTGTACTTACTGGACGAACAGATATATTCTGGATCATTATTGTCCCCATGTAAAGCCTCAAAAGGTACTCTAAGTAAGTATCCGAAACACCTAAATCTTTAGTAAGCGTTTATTCCAGAAACTTAATGGTATTATTTAGGTGGCGCAGCCTGCCCTCTATCAAAACCTAATTACCTCAATTTGCTCGCAGTAATTGGTTTTGGGCCATTTGACAGCTTTGTAAATTCTGTGCGGGGTGGCACAATAAAAACTTTTTATTTTTTTGGGGTAAATGAAAATAATACTTCAAGTCACAAGTTTCTAATACCGTTATCACAATATTTTATTTCAAACGATACGGTCTAACTTTAGTAGGTACCTACTTGTGTCAAAGATTACTTGTATTAAGAGGGCAAGGCATTTTTTCTAAAATACTAACGATGTCCATGTAAATGTGCTAACAATCGTGAGATAATGTAATATTAATGACAATGCGATGTACTTTTTACACACTGTGTAATTAATCATAATGATACTTAGAAACTCCTCATTTTTTATATCGAAATTTAACGTTCTTATCTTTTTGTAGTCTCATTTTTTGCTAAATAAAAAATAGGTAATGCACTAGATAACAACAAATTCTAATGATTTCACTGACTTTCAGAACAACAAATACACCATAAAAACATTTGGGCAAAACAGTAACTCTAGATTTTTGTTGCATTACAATAAATGAAAATTACTCAGTTAGGTAATGTATGAGACAGAAGCAAGCTTCATAACATATATTTTTTACAATCCTTCAGAGATCCTTTTCCTCAAATTTTGCACAAAAACTACCTATTTCAAACGCGGTTTTGCATATATCTTTGCCTTACTTATGTAGTGAATCTGATGCAATTTTTCACCAGACATTACCTAATTTGTTGTTTGCACCAGACATAACCTAATTTGTTGTTTGCAATAGGCATTACCTTTTTTGATTTTTGCACTAGGCATGACCTTATTTTTTGTTTGCACCAGACATTACTTGATTTGTTCTTTGCACCAGACATTACCTAATTTGTTGTTTGCACTAGGCATAACCTAATTTTGCCGGTGGGCGAAAATCAAAACTATAGTCGCCATATTAAAACGCTGTCAACTTATACGACACCAGAGACAGATACCTGTGTGCAAAGTGTGGGTTTTTAATACTACTATCGCGTTCGCGTCTACAAAACTCATTTATGGATATGAAGGAGCAAAGAAGTAGTTTTGAAACGGTTTTTTGACATAGGACTTTTAATGAATACGCAATTTACAAACACGCAAAAATTTACACGAGGCACTCGGGCCTGCAAAGTTTGTTGCACTGTATAGTGCCTTCTTTCTAAGTACACTTCAGTTAAAAATATATGAAATGATGAAATAATGAATATAGAAATTGAAACACTTATGTAGCTTAGTGTAAATGCGCATAATATGACCTTGAAATGCCCACATCCGTGGATCTTTCTGTACTTATGTAGTACTTAAGGCACAGACTTCTTGCCAACTAGCGCCGCCATCTGTTGTGTTTAAGAAGAAATATCGACCCATTTTTTTATACTACTAAGGTGGCAAATAAGCTTACGGTCCACCTGAGGGAAAGCGGTCACCGAAGCCAATGGACGCTTGCAACACCATGGGTATCACTCCCGTGTTGCCGACCCTTCAAAAATCTAATAATTTCTTTCTTGAAGCACCCCATACTGTAGTCCATAGAGAAAACCATGGCAGGGAGCTCATTCCACAACCCAAGCGTTCGCGGGAGGAAGTTTGTCTGTAACCGCACTGTACGCGACTATTTCGGTTCTCAAGTGTGAGAATGAATTCCTTGCCGATGGCGAGCGGTGCGATGGTAGAAAGTAGCCGAGGGTATAATATCAAACAATTCCTCAGGTAATGTCCCATTATACAAGCGGTCAAGCACAGAGATGGTACCAGTACTCCATATGGGGCCGAACTTACGACTTGTAAAGCAGCAACCTTTGCTCCGACGTGAAGTACTGCTTCGCTCTGTTGAGTACACCAAGTTTTTTGGACGTCAGCTTCACCTTGTCTAGCAAATGATCTCGGAACTGAACATCGGTCGGGATCTCCACAACAAGAATACTCTTGGATATGGAGAGGGGAGTGTTCTTGAATTGTTGGACCACAGTAAATGGGGTTTTCTTAGCGGTGAACGCGCAGACTTGTGTCTTTGTAGGCTTGAATCGGACCTAGTTTTCTTATTGTTCTCCACTTTCTCCTCCAAATCTCAAGAATTATTTAGAAATTACTTATCCTGGAAGTTAATTAATTATTTTATTTAAATTTAATTTCAAAGTATCCAGAGTGACCATCATACAACGAATTGTTAGAAAAATACTCGGAAATTACTAAACCGGTTTTGTTTAGGGATCCGCCGAGTCACTCTTTCTTCCACCATATCGAAACTACGGGACCTCCGGTATAGGCATATAACATTACCGCCGGCCCGTTATAATAAAGTTAGTTCCGTTTGATGCAGGAACTAGGTATCTGTAGACCGTTAAAGAGCCCTTGGTATAGCCCTCTTCACGTGGTTCCCAAGAAGGATGGAGGCATCAGGCCCTGTGGAGACTATCGTCGGCTGAACGCAGTACGGACAGACACCCAATTCCAAGGCTCCAAGACTTTTTTTACAAAATCAGACATAACTAGAGCTTATCATTTTATCCTTTTCGCTCCAGAGGATGTGGAGAAGACAGCAGTGTCTGGACCCATCGTTTTAGTGGAATGGACACGATTACGACTCGGGTTTTAAAAAATGCTGTACAGACATTCCAGAGATTTATGGATCAAACAGTTTTAAAATATATTTGAAAATTGTAGAGATCTGCAGGGAAATAATTCTTTTTTATATTGTTACATTGATGATTAATAAATTATAGCATCGGATAATTAAACTTCGGAAAACCACTAATTCTTCAAATATTTTAACTACTCTACTGTTTAAAATACAACATTTGATGACCGTATTAAACACTAAACAAGGAAGATACTTGCAAATAAAATAATTGTCTTCGTTTATCGTGTACTACAGGTGTCTACTTATAAACAAAATTTATAAACATGTCAAATTAGATTGGATATAGAGTTGGCCTTAAATAATACCTTTAAGTCTCTGGAATAAACGCGTATAAAAGATTCAGGTTTTAAAAGTACCAAATAAGTATTTATATGGAAACAATAATGTAGAAAAATATTGCTGTTTATCCTATATTTTAAATGACCAATTCTTGTGTATATATAAATATGTTAAAGGATTCTTGGAAACAGCTAGAGTGTTTTGAATAAAATTTGTATTTAGAAAATGTTTTGTCTAGGTTCATTTAGATAGTTACATCTTTGAGAAAACAACAAATGACACTACATTGACGTTAAAATGGTTTTATTGTTTTAGTTTTTTGGGTCCACTGTACACACAATTGTTCGTGCGCTATCCCTTCACCAAATTTTTGATGAATGGCTTTTGGTCAAGATATAGGCCGTCTTCTATCCAAGTCCTGATAGTACCCTATTAAGTACGGCGCCTTCGGTGCGCAATTCCCACTTTCACTTGACCGGTTTTAAACTTCAATTTCTGTAAGTTATAATGTAAATAAATTGTACAACAGTAATAAAATGTATTCTTGCTACGGGTATAAACTGATATTATTGCAAAAATCAATTTTGTTTTATTAGCATAGGCATTTTGCAATAATTTCATTGATATTCCGTTCCAGTACTCCGTTATATTTTTATTTTACGATCGTTGCGTTACAATTTTTATTTGACGAAAGCTAACTTGGCGTTGGACGTGTGAGATAAAGATGTGTGTCCTGGCAATCATGCTGTGTGTGGTTCTAGCGCGAGGGGCAAGGTCGCTGTCTCCAGCGGCGCTTCGGTTATACGGCGGAGTCGACGACACGCACGGGGAGTTTCCCTACATCGTCTCATTCATAGTTCCTACTGGTTGGATAGGATGCTCAGGTTCACTGATCACAGACCGTTCACAGCAGGCCACTGCGTCAGTAACAGTCCTACACGATACGTCAGGTACGGAAATTTTAAAGAGATATATAATGAAACTAAAACTTACACTCGGATTGTAAGACAGATAGCTCATCCTCAGATGACCGATTACCTAAACGACATTGGGTTAGCTAAGACGGAGATGGCAATACGCAGGCCAATCGTGGGGCTATCAGCGTTGGACTACCGATCTCTGCTTGGCTACAGCGTCAAATTTGCAGGCTTTGGCCTACAGCATTTGAAACCAGTGGAAGTCGGCGACCAACCCAAAAAAAGAAACTATAAGGTAGGCGAAGGTGTAATAGTAAAGTGTCCTCCTAGAGAGAAGACGTTTGTATTGCTAATACGTAAAATTGGTCCAGAGATATGTGCTGCTCGAAAGTGTGGTAATAAAGAGATGATAAGAGGGGGGGACTCCGGAGGACCCCTTATGTATGACGGGAAGATAGTCGGTGTATGTGTGGGACCTTTATCAGCAATACAAGTGTTTACACCTATTAGCCCGTTTACGCAATGGATCCGCGACACAATAGCGGAAAATTCCGATTGAAGGAAATATATGTCATTCAGTTTTAGTTCGATAATCCATCGAGATTCCATTATTTATGTTATTATTGTGACGGATTTTGAACGTACAGTGAAGACCAAAAAACTGAAACAATAAAACTATTGTAACGTCAATGTAGTATGTATCATATCTAAATGAACTTAGACAGTAAAACATTTTCTAAATACAAATTTTATTCAAAACACTCTAGCTGTTTTTGAGAATCCTTTTTCTACATTATTGTTCCCATATAAACCCCTATTTGGTACTTTTAAAACCTGAATCTTTTATACGCGTGTATTCCAGAGACTTAAGGGTATTATTTAAGTGATCGCCGCCAACTCTATATTCAAATATAATTTGAAATGCTTATAAATTTTGTTTACAAGTAGACACATGTAGTACAACAATAAACGAAGACAATTATTTAATTTGCAAGTACCTTCCTTGTTAAGTTTTTAATGCGGTCATGAAAATGTATTGTTGTAAACGGTAGGGTAGTAAAAATGTTTTTCAATTAGGTACATAAATTTTATAATACCTGATTTTATACCAACTAATTCGTTTAATATTTGTGAGTGTGACAGATGAAGGAACATAATTAAAAAATAATCTAAAATTGGATTTGATTGTATTGACGGAATCTTAATATTATATTTTTAGGTATCCAGTATACATCGAATACAGAAATATCGTAAAGCTCCCTAACAATATCCGCAATAAACTTACGGCTTTGGGGGCTTAGCATGCGTAGTAAACTGTATAGCGATCGTCCAGCAAGATTTTGTATGAAAAGGATGATTCAACTTATGATGATGTAGTAAACTGTATAGCGATCGTCCAGCAAGATTTTGTATGAAAAGGATGATTCAACTTATGATGATGTAGTAAACTGTATAGCGATCGTCCAGCAAGATTTTGTATGAAAAGGATGATTCAACTTATGATGATGTACAGATTGCACTTTCATACAAAATAGTTTGATTTGTGCGCAACAATACATAAGCGATTAAAATATCTCGTGCTACGCCCTGTTTGTACATTAGTTACGCTAAGTTGCGTAACGTTCTAAATTTCAAACAAGGCGAGCAGGGGCGGACTATTAATAATATATTAATAAATTGAGAGATAAATTGGTGGGGCCATGGGCAAACAGTACTTGTGTGCCTACTTGATTAATCAAACTTTTTGCCCTGTTATCAAGAAACTGCTCTATAATGCTGTATACGGTGTATAGGGAAAGACGGTCATATATTTTATTTATCAACTGACTTAGGTACAATAGCAGAAAACTGTAAGACATTATTGCAAAATTAATTATCAGGTTATGAGTTATTAATTATAAAGCAACTTTTTTTCTATATTTGTGTATTTGTGTTTTATATTTGTCTTTTATATATGACATTCTAGAGATAGAGCGCTTCGCTTTGCAATTAGTGATTAAACTTATGATTGAACTTAACCAACCGGGTGTCCCATACTTTCCGTACTTTTTAATTCGCAATATTATCCATCGTCCTCAATAGGGGATAAAAACCCCTTTTTTCTACGGGGCCCTTGGCTGCAGCCCAAACAGCGTATATATAGGAGTAGATCCGCCCCTGGAGTCGAGCAACCTGAATTACTTAGTTCCGACTAATTCTCTCCGCTATGAATATGATTGATGCCGGAGTGATTTATGACTTTAAGTGTGTCACCCTTTCTATTTGCCAGCCTCTCCGGTCTAACGTTAGTAGGTACCTACTTAAACTTGTGTCAAAGATTACTTGTATTAAGAGGGCAAGGCATTTTTTCTAAAATACTAACAATGTCCATGTAAATGTACTAACAATCGTGAGATAATGTAATATTAATGACAATGCGATGTATTTTTTACACACTGTGTAAGTAATTTATATCATAATGATACATTGAAACTTCTCATTTTTAGGGTTCCGTACCCAAAGATTAATACGCGGAACCCTATTACTATGATTCCGCTGTCTGTCCGTCCGTCTGTCACCAGGCTGTATCTCATCAACCGTGATAGTGAGACAGTTAAAATTTTCACAGAAGATGTATTTCTGTTGCCGCTATAACAACGAATACTAAAAAACAGAATAAAATAAGTATTTGAGGCGGCTCCCATTTAACAAACGTAATTTTTTTGCTAAAAGTCACTTACAAATAAATAATTGAATTAAAATGAAACAAATATTTAAGAGGCTCTCCCATACAACAAACGTGATTTGTTTCCGTTTTTTATAGATAATGGTACGGAACCCTTCGTGCGCGAGTCTGACTCGCACTTGGCCGATTTTTTACATCGCAATTTAACGTATTTATCTTTTTGAAGTCACATTTTTTGGACTTTTTGCTAAAACTATAATAGGTAGGTAATGCACTAGATAACAACAAATTCCAATGATTTTACTGATGTCACTGACTTTCAGAACAACCAATAAAATACAAAAAAACGCCATAAAAATTTTGGCAAAATAGTAAGTCCAGGATTTTGTAACATTAAAATAAATGAAAATTACTCAGCTAGGTAATGTACGTGCCAAAAGCAAGCTTCATAAGATATATTTTTTACAATCCTTCAGAGATTCTTTTCCTCAAAATTTGCACAAAAACTACCTATTTCAAACGCGGTTTTGCATATATCTTTGCCTTATATAGTGAATCTGATGCAATTTTTCACCAGACATTAACTAATTTGTTGTTTGCACCAGGCATTACCTAATTTGTTGTTTGCACTAGGCGTTACCTAATGTTTTGTTTGCTCCAGACATAACTTAATTTATTGTTTGAGGGACGAAGTTACCTTATTTGTTCTTTGCACTAAGCATTACCTAATTTTTGTTTGCACCAGACATTACTTGATTTGTTGTTTGCACCTGACATTACCTAATTTGTTGTTTGCACCAGACATTACCTTTTTTGTTTTTTGCACTAGGCATCACCAAATTTTTTTGTTTGCACCAGACATTACCTAATTTGTTGTTTGCACTACGCGTCACCTAATTTGTTGTTTGCCGCTGGTCGAACATCAAAACTACAGACGCCATATTAAAACGCTGTGAATTTATACGACACTAGATTCAGCTATCTTTGTGCCCAGTGTGGGTCTTTAACGCTACAATCGCGTTTGCGTCAACGAAATTCATTTATGGATATGAAGGAGCAAAGAAGAAGTTTTGAGACTGAGGTTTTTTGACATAGGACTTTTAATGAAACTGACACTACGCACTCGGGCCTGCACAGTTTGTTGCACTGTATAGTGGGTTCAAGGTGATTGCCTTCTTTCTAAGTACACTTCAGCTAAAAATGTGGGAAATATTGAAATAATGAATATAGAAATTGAAACACTTATGTAGCTTAGTGTACAAGCGCGTAATATGACCGTGAAACGCCCACATCCGTGGATCTTAGAGGTATATAGAAAAAAAAACTTGTGTAGTACTTAAGGCACAGACTACTTGCCAACTAGCGCCGCCATTTGATATGTGTAAGGGAAATATCAGGCTCAAGGACATCCATAAATATTTGAAAATACAATTGCTGTCGTCTTAGGACCCGAGCCAAGTCATTAATGTCCGGGATCATCAAAATCAGTTTTTTTTTTTTTTTTTTTTTTTTTTTTTTTTTTTTTTAATACCACTAAGGTGGCAAACAAGCGTACGGCCCGCCCGATGGTAAGCGGTCACCGCAGCCTATGGACACTTGCAACACCAGGGATTTTACTCGCGTGTTACTGACCCTTGAAAAATCTTATCTTGAAGAACCCCATTCTGTAGTCCTTCGAGAAAACCTTGACTGGGAGCTTTTTCCACAACCCAGTTTCGCGGGAGAAAGTTTTTCTGAAACCGCACTGTACGTGACTACTTCGGTTCTAAAGTGTGAGAATGAATTTCCTGCCGACGACGAGTGGTGCGATGGTAGAAAGTAGCCGTGGGCATAATTTCGAACAATTCCTCAGGACATATCCCATTATACAAGCGGTCAAGCACAGAGATGGCAGCAGTACTCCATATGGAGCCGAACTTGCGACTTGTAAAGCAGCAATCTTTGCCCCGAGGTGAAGTAACCTACTGCTTCGCTCTGTTGAATACACCAAGTTTTTGGACGCCAGCTTCACCTTATCCAGCAAATGATCTCGGAACAGATCATCACCGTAGATGTCAACACCAAGGATCCCAATGCTCTTAGAGATGGAGAGGGGAGTGTTCTGGAATTGTGGGACCACAGTAAATGGGGTTTTCTCAGCGGTGAAAGCGCAGACTTGTGTCTCTGTAGGGTTGAATCGGACCAAGTTTTGTTATTGATATCCACTTTCTCCTCCAAATCTCTAGAATTGTATAGAAATTACTTATCCTGGAAGTTAATGAATTATTTTATGTGTATATCTTTTGCGTTCTTAAAAATTAGTTCACATATTGTATAGGTACAGCACACGTCTGCAAATGTCATACAAAAGAGGCAGTGTTTTGGACTTTGCAGTACCCCAGTTATTTATACGAATGGCAATTAAAAAAAAAAAAACGGCCACATTGACTATATTGTATAAAAAAAACTGTTAAGTACGAGTTGAACTCACGCACCGAGGGTGCCGTAAAAGATAATCCGTATTGAGGGACAAAATTAACTTTTCCGTTGGACAATTGTTGTCCCAATACATCGACATAGGTCGCGGCTAGTTTAACGGTTTTCAGATAATTTCCTTCATGTTTGCTACATGGCATTGCTGCTTGCCAAATTTTATGATTCTTGGACTAAGGAAAATACCCCATACGAGTAGGTTTTGATTTATTTATGTCACCATATGCGACAAAAATAACGGTATTTTGTGCATATTTTTTTATTACATTGACTTACAAGCTTGATATTCTTACAACTTTAAGTTACCGTAGACTTTAGCATTTGATATTAATGTTAACTTAATACCTCCCCGAGTTCTTGAGGAAAAGGGTCTTGACAGACAGACAGACAAAAACACAGAAAGACGGAAAGCAAAGTGATCCTATAAGGCTTCGTTTTTTCTTTTTGTGGAACGGAACCCTAAATATTATACGTCTAATACTAAATTCCCCTGTACACGTTTGTATGGAGAAAAGCAGCCTGATATGTTTTCATTGCACTAAGTGTATTTCAAAAATGTTAAAAACTAATCTTTATACTACGAAAAAAATAATATATATTCAGTGGTGTGCGCCTTAATTTTATTTTGATGGTAAAACTTCCGTCTCTAAATTATTTTGAGTAAAGACGGTAACACAAATTAATGCAAAGTTAAGAAACAATTTAAGTTACATTTGAGATTAAAACAATAGGCATTCATTAATCTACTATAGTCTCTCTAAAGCCGATTTGAAAACTTGAGCCGATTGTTAGGCCAGGTTAGCAGAAGCTAGAGGAAAGGAAAAGTTAAATCAATTCCAAATCAACTTTTTCTAAACAAACTTTATCACATGATTCCCTCGGAGCCTAGTTGGTAGTATGGCCAGCTGCTGTACAGAGGGTGTGGGTTCGATTCTCGCACTGGACAAATATTTATGTGTGTGTTTAAATATTGCCAACTGAAATGTTACAAGGCTAAAAAAAGACATTAATCAAGAAATGTTTAAATTTTACAAGAAACGTGTGAAAGACTAACCAACAATATATAAAAAGGACAGAAAAAAACATTAGTAGGGACCCAATTGGATTCTGGACCTACATAAGTGATTAACGGACGACAAGACAAACATCATAAATATGAGGGCCAAAGCGTTACAAGGACACAGGCAGCTGTGGCTTTCGTTGAATCAGTGCTGCAAAACCTACCGATTTTTTGGTATATTTACCGAATGAGGATCAGTACAGTTAAAACAAATTAAATACAATTGGTACCTATGTTGTTCTTTGTAATATAAGAATGGTATATATTTTGAATTATTAAAATCGGACCATTACTTACAGAGATACTAAATAATAAAATAACTCTTCCGTGCCGCTAAAAGCCAATGCGCCGCGATTGCGTGTGCATAGTACTTGAACGGACTGCGCGCTCGTGCACTCATACACAAGTCGCTCACGACTCGACGGAGCGTGATATGTACCTAAATAAAGTGTCGATACATATCAAGAGTGTAAATTTGTGATAATTACTATGAAATCAATACCTACACATTATGAGTATTAATAAAGTTGAAGCTGGTTTTGTACAAGCTCAATCACATAACCTTCCGAAAGTGGATTCTTTTATGGTATTTTTGAATACCTAGGTAATCATTTAAAGTTTACCGGTGCTGTGATCCGTGGTTGGAAACTATAGAAGTAAGGTTGCACCTTATTTATTTGCCTACTTATTGTAACTTTAGTTAGATAGAATCCACGCCACCACTAAGTCCGATAACTAGGTATGTATTATCTGTAGCCACCGGCTAATTCTATGTTTCTATAAACCAATCCTCACCAAATTTGAATGGAACCAATTTGCGTGTTAGTTCTTTTTATATATGTATAAATTGTTGAAATCTGTTCTCAATACGGGAAGTTATCGCTAAAAAAAAAAAATTGCGATAAAAACCGCTGGACAGATTTTTTCCAAAATATTTTCATATCTAAGTCATGACGTGGTATATCGATTAAAATGGTCCGTGAGCGATTTGGTCGAGTGGAGGAGCAAAAAAAGCTACCATACATACATACACGCACACACACATCACTCTGAACATCATTACAAACGATTCTCCAGGTTTCAAAACATACAGAAAACACAAATTTAGAGATTTCGATTTTTGGACCTATTATAATAACTTCTCTCAAGAGAAGTTAATAAATAATTAAATTAAAATTTCCCATACAACAAACGTATTTTTTTGTCGTTTTTATAGATAATGGTACGGAACCCCTTATGCGCGAGTCAGACTCGCACTTGGCCGGTTTTCATTAATCAGTGACTATAAAACCAAATAATGAGTATATATTGTTAGGATACCTAGGTATTTCTAGGTTTACATATTTATTCCGATTTAGTTTATTTATTACAGATCGGCACATAAAACCTATGGAGATGATGCTGTGAGATTGGTCCAAGTCCAAAGGTTAGGGCATGTCTGTACAGTTAAAGCAAAAATAACGCCTGAACATAGGATAAAAAGTAAAGCGTATTGTTGCATATTTAGGTGTGATGAAAAAGAGGACATAGTTTTGAGCGTGGATTGTCATAATTGTGCTGCCCAAAAGGGAGGCTGCAAACATAGCGTAGCGTTTAGCACGCAAAAAAATAGTTTTCTTGACTATTTAATAGTTGTGTTTGTACATTTCGGCACTATACAATATTTATTAATGGTTACAAAGTTGAACCGTGCACAAATTGGTCACTTAATTCTTTTTTTTAGGCCGTAAATCAAACATAAACACTGCGCGCTTTGTTGCTGCCAACGGCTTACTGGCGGCCGATGAGTAAGATGACGTCACGCACTTTGCGCCGCGGCAACTCGGCGATCGACGCATTAATTTGAATACTACTAGCTTATTTTTGGTCGTATGACAAAAAAAAATATACCAATATTTTTGTTTTTTCAAGGACTTTAATACTACATTCAAAACTAAAAACCTCGTTGATCCTCATTAGACGTTGGAATACCGAAATACCGATTACAGGTCTAAATTCACCAATATTTACAAACAATTCCGCTTTCCATTTTTTTTTATTTTTAAACTGGAATAACGAAGTAAAAATGAGCAACACCACCACCATTGACCTTGGTATCAGGGTATTCCCCTTTAAAGGAACTCTTTCTAATACAATACAAAGAGTAATGAGTTCTACTGTTTTTAATATGTATGTTGGTAACAAAGCTTTAGATACTTTGCTCAAGTAAATTTAACAGCAGATCAAAAAAACTTTGTTTAAAAATAAATGTTTACAGTTTTATATAAAAGCTTGCGACCGAATTATCCAAAGGTTTCCTTTAAAAAACAATCCACTCAAAGTTCTCAATATGATTTCCCCTGAAAACGTAAAGAAAGGCAATCACTCATCAATTATACCAGCATGCATTGTATTTCCCAATTTATTGGATCCTAAAGATTACCAAAAAATAGATACAGAGTGGCAACTGCTCAGAAATACCAAGGAAATAAGTACATTTGAAAACGGTACTGAAAGATTTTGGACCAATGTAGCCAACCTAAAAAGTGGAGATGGGACACCTTCGTTTAAGACGGTTACTTTACTTGTTTTACTTAGCGTGCCACTTTCGTCAGCCAATGTAGAGCGAATATTTTCAAGTATAAATTTGATGAAAACAAAAAAATGTAATTGTCTCTCCACAAAAGCAATCATAGGCTTGCTACATACGAAAAGAATAATTCGGAATGCTAATTGTTTTGATTTCAATGTAACCAAAACTATGATTACCAAAATGTGGTCAAAAAGATGGTACAGTGGCTGGTGGTAGTGGCTTGATGTTCGTTATTAGGTTATTAGTTAAGTTTGAATGATACATAAGTTCAACAAATACTTGTTTTATTTTGTATACACTGAAAGTTCCCCTTATAACATCAAATTCTACTTATATTTGTACCGTAAAAAAACTATCGAATTCTACCGAATTTAGGCTGGCAACTCTACCGAATTATAAATCTTTGGTTTTGCAGCACTTCGCTGAATATTTGAATCCGTGTCTGAACACTGAGGACGTCCAACCGCAACTTAATGCGGAGAGCGTTCAGCGAAATGCCGTTCAAAGTACAGACTCTTTTCGTGTGGCCATTGTCACCTTTAATGTTCACGAGATAAGACGCGCCGTTAGAAAACTAAAGGCGAATTCGTATATTGTTCTGTACTGCATCAGTGCATTTAAGATGCCACTTCTTCACATATTAAATTTATGTTTAAAGTTGGGAAAATATCCAGGATTTTGGAAACTTTTGATAGTCACGCCTGACCACCAGCCACTTAGAGTTTATCAGTTACTCAGTATTGGAAATCGTCAAAGGAGATCAAGTCGAAGTGGCGTATTGTGACTTTAATAAAGCCTTTGATCGAGTAGATAATGATGTCCTTTTAGAAAAAAATGCAAATATAGGATCCATATCTAGTTTGCTTAAATTACACTGGTCAACGAATTTAATTTTGTTTTTGTCACATGAAAACTTACACCAAATGTTGAATGTACTATGGCGACCAAACAATAATATATCAATGGAAAAAAATGGACACATCAGGTTTCTTTGTGACATCAAGACATTTATTTTCATAAAAAGAAACAAAAAACATTACTACTTAGAAAAGATATTACTTAATGTACAGTAAATAGCTAAGATTTTCGTTAATGTTTGGCTTCTGGTAGGTCTCTTTTAAGACTCCATTTTCCTTCATAGCGCTTTTCCATTAAGGAAATGTCCTTATGAAATCTCTCGCGTTGTTCGTCACTCACAGCCCCCGCATTTTCGGAAAAGAAATCCAGATGAGAGTACAGCATATTTATTTTAAAAGACATATTACATCCCAAAGCTTGGTATGAAATTATAAGCTCATTGATTAAGTCTTTACGATTTTCCGCTTTATGGCTTCCTAGAAAATTTCTGACAATATTCACAAAACTTTACCAGACTTCACTTTTTCCTGATCATTCAGCTTTCCTTCAAAGTTTGGGTAATTTCTCTTTCAGGTATAAGAATCCACTGCCATCTTTAAGCATAGCTTATACAAAATTAATACTCGACACACATAACAAAAACTGTCCGGGTTATTAGAATACTTTCGCGGCATATTTACAATGTAACAAACGTAAGTTAGTTGAAAACAATAGTTATACAGTCGCCTAAATTAACTTATTTAAACAAAAACACGTAAATGAGGTCAGAAATAAATATACGAGTATAGCTGTCACAAAAGAACTGGATGTGACTGAAACAAAATAATATATCATGGAATGAGGGTACATCAAAATAAATATAAAACATCACAAAGTTCGAGTGTCAAAAACAGTGTTTACCAGTGTTGTTTGTCAGTTACTTTTCTGACCGATACCAATATGTGAGACTAACCCCATATTAGCCTGAACATGGTCTGAACCTTAGGCGAACACGTCAGGAATAAGTGAGGGTAGTGTACTTGGACCTACACAATTTTTAATATTTATCAATGATCTGCAAGAGGTCGTAAGTAACAGCTAAATGCTCTATGTTCGCTGAAGATTTGAAGCTATTTTTGAGCATCAACAACTTGAACGATAACACATTGCTGCAGCGTGATATTGACGGTGTTGAGTTGAGTGGAGTCGCCAGAACCATTTAGAGTTCAACATCCAAGTGCAAGGTAATGACGGTAACCCGCTTGCGTTCGCCGCAGTACCAAGACTACACTGTCAATGACGTTCCGCTCACTCGCGGTGAACAAATTCGTGACGTTGGAGTAATATTTGACCAGCAGATAACTTTTAACGAGCACATAAATGCAATGTGTAAAAAAAGTGCAAAAGCTCTGGGTTTTGTTTTGCGTCAAACTGCACGTATTGACGACAGTGCACCTATTGTGGCACTGTATAACGCATACCTTCGGAGTATATTAGAGTATAAAGCAATCATATGGGACCCACATGAGGCTAAATAATTATACTCTTTTGGTAGTCCAAAGTAAATTTGCTAGGTATCTATTTAAAAATTGTATGAGTGTTATCCTTATGTTTTACCATCTATGTTCGTAGTGGGAATGGTAGGATTAAACACCCTACATTTTAGAAGAAAAATGGCACTCCTAGAGCATTGCTACCTGCTCTTTCACTATCAGGTAGGTAACTCCAGTGTGCAAAATAAATGTTGTGGACTGTTGGTACCAAGGTTTGGCCAATGCGGACCGGCACGCCGAGCTCGTAGCCTGTTTGTTAAGCACCCGGTGCGAACTCAGCAGGCGGAACATTCGCCAGTCTATCAGGCTTGTCAACTCGGCAACAATATGATTGCTCAGTAACCAGAGACCGACATGTTTGCTATGTCGAAAAATGTGTATTTGTCACCAATTTATAAATATTAAATTAATTTCATTTAAATTTAATTTTAAGTGACTTATTACATGTTTTGGTAATAACTGTAAGGTTATTTCATAATCTTCTATACATATAAAATGCTTTGTCTTTTTTGTAAACTAATTGTAATTAAATTTTGGTAAGTTGATATGCACACGCCAGTGAAGGTCTCTGAGAAAGAAAAAAGGGTCAAGTGCGAGTCGGATTCGCGCAATAAGGGTAAACCTATTGTAATGATCGTAGAGACCTGAAACTTGGAAGGTATGTTCTTTGTATGACGAAAGCATCCGATAAGAAAGGATTTTTAAAAATTCTACCTCTAAGGGGATGAAAAATGGCGTTAAAGTTTGTATGAGACAACGTGATTTCTTGGTCCAATCTACTTCAAATTTTGCATAAACCTTTTTCAACAGAATTGATAGAAGACGTGTTTCGTATTTTATTGAAATTCATCCCCTAACGGGGCTAAAAAGAGTAGACAGTTTATTTAGCGGTGATTTGCTTCGAGGTTGATATCAATAGTCCTTAGCAAAGAGAATATAATCAATACGTTTGTCCTTATATTAGTGCTTTTGATTTAAATTACATTTTATTTTGACACATATTTGAAAGCTCAATCCGATTTTATTCAAAACACTCACTGAAAAACATATAGTCCATTGAAATATTACATGAGCTTTGCATTTTTTAGAGGACGCAATTTTATTTTTGGCCCAAAATTATTATTATCTGTGTTTTATGTTGACTTAACTTATGTGAATGTCAGTCTCGATGGGAAGAGGTAACGGGCAGTTAGTTCTATCGTCGGTTAGGGGGCCTAGCTCTTGAGAGGAACAAGTTAAGTTTTATGTAAAATTAAAGGATATTATTGCAAAGGGAGTAGATGTAAATTCAGTAAAAAAGTGTAGTGTCACCCAGTCGTCGCGACGATCTCACTCGTTCCAAGCACGACGTGCAGAAGCCAAAATATCCCTTGCAAGCACTTACGTTTCACTCTTTTCAAATGTTCAATAAATTTGACAAACAAGACGCTATCACTAAGCTTCGTAGGTTTCTTCTCGTCAAATATCTCGAGCGAGCGTACACACAAACGATAACGCACCACGCGAGTGTCGCTTTTAACTGTCGGCAAGAAACTAGCAGCTCAACTAGATCATTCGCAGACCGGCAGCGGGCCGACGTACGTTTCTGCCAGCCAGACACCAAGGTCAATGTCATACGAAATGAATGGCGAGACCATTGCTTATTATTACCAAACAATCTGTATTTAGTAAAAAAGGCAACCGTTACTGACTGACTGACTGATCTATCAACGTACAGCTCCAACCCCTGGACTTTGGCAAAACCGAATTTTGGCATAGAGATAGTTTGAGGCCCGACAAAGGACATAGGATACTTGAAAACGTCAAGTCTGAGTCGATTTTTTTAGAATTGAGGAATTGCCGTTGAAATCCTACATCGAAAACCAAATTTAGTTGGAACCCCGGGCAAAAGTTAGTATATATATAGATGTGTGTGTTTAACTTTGACGTTTAGTTTTCTGGCGCACTCTACTTTCAATGATTAATGTAGGCTTCAGACTCCGACAAAACTAAATTGAAATCTATTAGAGCGTATAAAAGCAGTGAATAAAAGTACGGGCGGCGCTTAAACTTCTGAAAGACCTATTTGTTATGTTTTAGAGCCACTTCATATCTTTTTTGTCATCTGATTTTTATAATACCCGTGAAATTGCGTGATTTAAAAAAAATCATTTTTTGTATTTATCTCTGCTTCTGTTACAGATAAGTTGCTTGGCTACAGATACAAATAATAAAGTAGGTAGGGAAGGGTGGTATAAGATTGCGCGGGCGTTATAATTGCGCATACATCATAACAGGACAACGAAGTGAACTTCGTAGCTAACTACAGTTGTGTTTTGTTAGCGGCCGAAACTGGCATGTGCTCTCAAAAAAATCGTATATGGGTGGAAAACAAAAAAGATACGTAAGTACAAAGTTTTAATTCACTTTTGATCTAATTTTTTGATAAAATGAATGCATTACTGTACCGAGAATGTACGTATTTTTAGTAATTTGCCATTATTTTGTTGCGGCAGAGTCTACTTTACGATTGTGTTACAAAATTGGGCAGATATGATACAACACTTTTGAAAGAGGTAGAAGAAGAGTTTTGCAAGCATCTGAATACCTTAGATGATATGTTCTATGGTTTAACATTAAAAGCATTGAGGAGTACAGCTTTCGAATGTGCAGAAAAAAAAAAATTTCATAGATTCAACAAAGAAACTAAAATTGCAGGAAAGGAGTGGTTACGTGCGTTTCGGAACCGGCACCCGGATATTTCTCTTAGACAGCGAACATCCACAAGCATTGCACGTGCAATGGGAATCAACAGACCACAGGTGGAGCGATTTTACATAAATTTATCTGCTTTAATGGACAAATATAATTTTCCACCACAGTCTATCTATAATATGGATGAGACAGGTATATCCACCGTACCTAATAAACAGCCTAAAGTACTGTCTAGAAAGGTAAAACGCTCGGTCAATAAAATTTCCAGCGGAGAGCGAGGCACCAACTTGACGGTCGTCAATGCTGTGTCTGCGACTGGTCATTTTATTCCGCCTGTGTTTATATTGGGAAGGAAGAGGATGAAGGCAGAATTGTTAGATGCCGCACCACCTGGATCTGTCGGCATGGTCTCGGATTCTAGTTTTATAAACTCAGATCTTTATCTCGATTGGCTGACTTACTTCAAAGACCACGCGAAGCCGACTAAAGAACAGCCTGTTCTACTTATTTTAGACAATCACGTATCACATTGTACATTAAAAGCTGTTGATTTTTACCGCGAAAGCAACATAATTGTGTTGACGTTACCTCCACACAGTAGCCACAAGATGCAGCCACTCGGTAAATTAAATTTATTCCAACGAGTGTGAAAAATGGCTGCGTAATCACCCAGGTAGAGCTATAACTGTATATCAGATGGCTTCAATTTTTACACCTGCTTTTTATCAAGCTGCAACTACTGGCCGTGGAGTAGAACTCTTCAAGTGCACTGGTATTGTGCCCTGGAATCCTGACATTTTTACTGACGCTGATTTCCTAGCTAGCGATGTTACTGAACAGGAAGACCCAGAAGGAAATCAAAATCAAACACGCGTGAGCCTACACCAGCGATAATTTCGCCAGTAGAAACAGTTAACATGCTTACTGAGACTGTTGAAATTGATCCACCAGAGCTCGGACCTTCTACCTCTCAACAGGTATTTCTGCCTTCTTCGAAAACGTTTAAAGTACCTGCACGTATATCATCTGGAGCCATCATCTGTTTTGGAAGCGAGGTCTAGTCTTCAAATAAGTTCAACACCGTTGGCTGACCTGATTCCGTTGCCAAAATCTACACAAAACGGAAGTTCTAATCGAAAGCACAAAAAATCAGACGTGATTAGCAGTTCAACATATAAAAGACAACTAGAGAAAGAAAATGAGCAGAAAAATAAATCTAAATCTGAACCAAAGCCAAAAAAAATAAAAAAGTAACAAAACCTAAAGTTAATAATAAAAAGAAGATTTGGAGGTGTGGTGGGTGTAACGAAGTGTATAAGGATTCAATAGTAGGAGACTGGATTGCGTGCAATACATGTAAGGAGTGGTGGCATGAAAAGTGTTCAGACTACAATGGCTCCGGCGATTTTATTTGTGATGTGTGCGAATGAATATAGTTGCGCAATCTTATCGATCTCAACGCGCAATTTTACATCATAGGGTGTGTAAAATTGCGCAATTCCCGATTTGTGATTTTTGTTTAATTATTAAGAAGACTTTATGTTTTTTGTTAACATTGGTATAATAATTTGTTGCTATTCTAAGAAGGTAAAATAATAATTGATTGATCTCAGATAGGATTAAGATTTTTTATTTTATGGCCTATTGATTGCAAAGTGCGCAATCTTATACCACCCTGCCCTATCTCTTTTTGATCTGTGATAATAATCATCGATTATATTATCGCTAAGTACATCCATTCACAGTTGCGAATGAACCAAAAAAAGTTAGAAAATTAAAATTCTCTAACAAGTAAATAAAAAGCATTTTTTTATAAACCCTCGACTGATGTAATTTGAAAAAGACAAAAAAATATTTTTTGGTAAAATTTCTGCTAAAAAGGAAGTACATAACAGATATACTTAAATGAAAAAGCGTTTTACAAGAGTTATTTTAAATTGTCTGTCATATAAACAACCAATTAGGTAAGACTTTGCTTAGTGCAATCAAATATATTATAATAAACTTACTACAGCACGGACGCGAAGCACAAAGAATTTCGTACATTGACCTTTTACTTTTTAGCCTATGTTCAGTAGTCATATAACGGAACGACCGTTTCCGGTGGTCCGTCTCCGGTAAAGGACCGGATGATGTAGGAAACGATAGAAGTTTCTGGGCATTCGCTCTTAGGTCCATTACCACTGGGGTAATTTAAATTTAGAGATCAAAGAATCTCTAGATGTTTGACATCGCTAAGTCAAAACAGTTCACTTTACGTAGATACTTGACGTAGTCGTGAAAAAATTCTGTTGATAATTATTTTCACGGATTCTATTAATCAATAACAAATTGCTGCATATCTACTTCTATGCTATAAAAGAAAACCGTCCTCGGTAATTTTGTATATTTATTTTCTCTCGTTCTGTGTTTTGTGAGTTATTGGTAAGTCGCTAATCCATTTCTCTTTTTCCTTGACAGTACGGTTCTTAGTATATATATACTACGTATATATATTGCTTTACTACGGCTCTACGCCTAAACTGAGGTCTGTGAGAAGACGTCTTTGTATGCGGGTGCACGTTTGTTGTCTAACGACGGCTCACGGCAGCTGCTTTGCTGTTCTTTTACTGGGGAAAGCCGGTGTCTACTAAACTCCAAATCCTCGGCCTGCCCGGAGTCTCGTTACGTCAGAGTACGTTCACGTGCGGTCTTGCACTGTGCTGGCCACGTGCGGCCTAACATTGTGCCTGCCACGGGCGGCATATTCACTATTCACCACACGCTGTTAGGCCACGTAAAATCAGTCCCGTCCGCGTCTTCTGTCTACGGCGGTGCTGACCTGAGGGGTGCCTACAGCGAGCAAGACATCGAATCGGGCTCTAGGCCGAAGAGACCTGAGTGTACTAGTTCCCTAATAAAAGCTTTAAAAACTACACTTAAAATCTGTGTAGGCAGGCTTGCGTTTCTTTCTATTTGTTTAGGTAGTCCTATATGATTGTGGATTAGGTAGCTGTGATCTAGATATTTAATTGTTGAGAATCACCCTATGTGATTAGGATATTGTGCTTTAAAAGCTGTTACTTTATAATGAAAGAGTATACTAATATAACCTGCCTTACCCCTGAAAAGTGTTTCTTTACTCGCCTTCGAACTCCCTTTATCTTTTCTCCTCCTTCTGAGCACCTAGCCGGTGCATTCGGTAACAGGGCACTACTGCTTTAACCTGTCCTGTTATAGTCAAATAGAAGTAATACCTGATGACAGCGGTCGGTCATCGCATCTGTGCGAGCGCGACGGCAAATAATTATGCGCGTGTGTCAGATTTATGTTATAATCCTAGTAAGTAATATTAAAAGAAAGGAAAGTCAGAAAGTAGTTTTCAACTAGTAATATAATTCTAAAAGCAAAATCATTATTATCTTTTTAATTTGCTTTATATTCTAATATCTACTATCGTTTCGAAACCAACATGGTGTTGGTGAGAAGAAAAGGCGTAAGAAAATTTCCAGCTACCTCTCTGCACTGGTAATGGTTTTTTATCGAAATTTGCTAACCAAATTTTTCGATCAAAAATAAGGTAATTTTTTTTTTCTTTATAAAACATCGACAAAATAAGTTTGTCGCTTTGAAAAAAATTGGGTTTGTTTGAAACAAAAAAATAACATTTTCACCGATTTTCATGAAAAACATTTTTTGCTATTGTTATAAATAAATTCAAAACCGAAATATATCGATTTTCGGTTGTTGGTTTTTTTGACGATATTTTAGTACATTAACAATATTATATTTTAATTATGTATTAAAGCTGAGATTTTAACAAAAATTATGAGCACTGGTTAAGGTCATTTATCGAAAGATTGAGGTTATGGGCAATAATGAATGATAAGATAGTTTTATATTTTTTTTATTATCTACAACTTTTGCATTTAATTTTTTTCGATGGGTTGCATAGTTAAGCCGCAAATCACAAAAAACAAGTACCAACCTCTAAAACCGTATATATTACTACCCCCATCCCTTCCCTTCCCTTCCAGAACTTTTTCTGAGTCTGGACTATTTTTCCTTCGTTATTTACATCATCAACTAAATTTTCCGACCACTTGTATACTGCTAAGAATTTTTTTTTCCTCAAACAGAATAAGCCCTGGTCAATAAGTGTTCCTTCTCTTTGCTATCTATCTTATGTCATAAGACAAATTTATCTTTGCGAAAAATGATTGGCATTCGACTATAAGGAAAAAAAAACTCTGTAATATGGCAGGAAAATGTCAGCCGTTTTTTCAATATCACCATAGTTTTATCAATTCTGATCATGTTATCGAGTGAAGTTTAACAAAGGGTAATAAAGGCCAGATACGTACGTTCCTAATGAGCTAAACGTTTAGCTTAATGCAGCCCGATAACCACTAACGACCCACCTTCATCATTCTGTATTTGCCAACTTTTATCTCTTGGCCAAGCCGTGCGATACAAACTGATAGGAAAACAGAGATCCATACTAATATTATAATTTCAAAAGTAACTCTGTCTGTTTGTCTGTTACCTCTTTACGCTTAAACCGCTGAACCGATTTAGATGAAATTTGGTATGGAGATAGTTTGAGTTCCGGGAAAGGACATAGGATAGTTTTATTCCAAAAAATTCAAAAGTTCCTGCGGGAATAACTATTAACTGAGCTTAAACGAGCTATAGCTTTAGTAATAATCGATTTAGTCGGTGGTGGGTGAGGGGTTTCGATTTTACCTTGTGTCCTGAGGCGGCGTGTACCAATAAGTCTTTTTTATAATTTCTCAACTACATTAATAAATTCACTTCACTCACTTTTAGGTGAAGGAAAACATCGTAAGGAAACCTGTACCGACTTCAAAAAAGGAGTAGGTTCTCATGTCGGATGTTTATATATTTTTTTATATATTTTAGCTTACATTAATTAAAGTTAGTTTTGTATAATAAACACCCCCTAAACGAAATCGTATATTGCTCCCTTTGCTTTGATGTGATTTATACTTAACTAGGTAAGTAGGTATATGATTTTTTTAGATTAAAACTTTTTTGTTACTTTTATTTATTATTTGTCAATAATTTTTTCCAACTAGAGATATCTTCTACTACTTTAAAATGCCTCTATTTTATACTAAAATATTACTTTTTTTGTAAGTGTAACATACTCAATTTTAGACCAATAACAAAATGTTATTTATTTTTTATTTACTCCTTAAGATTTTTTATATTAAATATCTTAATAGTATTTAAGATTCACATGAGTTTCTATGTTTTATTAAAAAGAAATATATTTAATAATGAATAGGTTTGTGTTCTAGTCTTTCAGGTTCCGTTCACAATTTACCTGTACCTTTCACGCCAAAATGGTTCTCATTTAACACTGAATTGTAAAGGATCTACATAATCGTCCATTTAATTTGAATACCTGACCCCTTTACCAAGTACGTTGCTCCAGATACTCGAAGGTTTATTCAAGGACTACCTGACCTTCATCAAAAACTAATTACCTCAATTTGCTCGCAGTAATATGTCTTGCAGGCTTACATATATTCATATGCATATATTTTGTATGAAGGCAAATTGAGTAAGTACTTACCTATGTGAAATAGGATAAAAATCTTTGTACTGGTAAAAATTACGTTTCTATTCTCTGTCCTGTCTTTTGTATTTGCATTCAATCTCTTTCTGTCTGTTACTAAAATATTATATATTGTTATTTGTTTTGCCGTAAAAATCTAGCACAGGTCAAGTCTAAATTTAGCATATGACATATGTGTGCTTAGGTCCAGCTGAGTAGTTCTTCACTGAAGCAGTTTATCCTGAGATGCCCATAATGCAATGCAATAGAAACAAACAAACAAAGAGTCTTTAAATTGCCGTAGTATTCACAAATTTCGCAAGTACATTATTCGCCCTCGCAGCCTAGTTGGTAGTGTTGCCGGCTGCTGGGCAGAGGGTGTGTGTTCGGTTCCCGCACTGAGAAAACATTTATGTGATATACATTTGTGTTTGTCTTGAGTTTAGGTGTATTTATGTATGTATTTAAAAATTATTAAATATATAATTAATTGCTTTCTGAATTTCTTAACACTTTGCTTAGTTTGGGACCAGATGGCGCTATATAACATGTCCAAAAATTATTATTATTATTATATTTTTCAGCAAAATAATGAGCAATGTAATTTTTGAAAAAGAAGACTGTTTAAAGCATAAATAACCGGTCAAAATGTTTACTATATAAGTGATATTAAACAAATCAAAACAAAGAAACTAGCTACTTAAGAAAGATATTTTTTTATCAAAAATTAAATTTCATATACAAATAAATTTATTCAAGGCCCAATTTGTTTCGGCGGTTAACCTTATACATGAACAATATTGTTTACAACTAAATTGTCCCCTGATAATCATACGGTTTACTTTCACTATCGTTTAGTAACATCTACTTCAAAACTGTCCAATTAATCTAAGTACAACCCTAAACCTTCTGCGAATAGCGTTACGCAAGATACTTCAAGGACTTACCTAACCTCTATCAAAATCTAATAACCTCAATTTGCTCGCAGTAATTGGTTTTAAACTAAGTATTTGGCAGGTTTGTAAATTCTGTACGGGATACAAAAGGATAGTGTATCCACTATATCTATTATGTTGTTTATAACAAAGTATTTTAGTAACAATGAAATTAATATATCTAACCATCTGACTGAAAGGTAACTTGATGTTGAGTATTAGATGGGCTTGACCTTTGTATCAAATGATAAACATCTTCTTATTTTACCTGTATATGTCATTGTATACATATATGATATTAAAACGTCACCAACACACAGGGCTGTAGCTAGAGTTGAATCTAAGGCAGGGCAGCGGTTGTTTCATGCACGGGTACGGCGCAAGTAATTTTTCTATCTTTCATTATTTTACCTGCTTGTGAGCGTGAGTAATTAAGGTAGAAGGTAATTGGGTGGGATCGCGGGAAAACAAGAGCAAAATGGTTTTAATTTATAGTACGGGAAAACAATTTATATATATTATACCTTAGTTTATGGTACTTTTAAGGTAGGGCATTAGTATTTCAAGGTAGGGCATTGCCCCACAATGCCCCCCCTTAGCTACGGCCCTGCTAACATATGCCTTTTAATATTAGTAGACGACGATATGCCCTAATATCCCAAAACGGTTTATCTTACTTGTTCTAGATTGAAGAAGTGGTACATTCTACAAGTTACAGAAAAATACAGAGTTTAGGGAAAGAACTAATTTTAAAAGATAAATCGAATAGAAGTTAAACGAAATGTTCATTAATTAAGAAAATAGCTCTTATTGAAATAAATAATAAATAGTTCTTAAATAGATATCGATATTTTATCAGTGATGCCAATTATTTTTAAATTCATTAATTAGGCATTGTTTTATATTAAAACAAAAATCGACTAGAATTTCTATATAAAGGCTACTTTTGTTTTAATTAATTAAAATCATGAAACAAACCAGCAAAAAACGTAAGCGTTCTACGCGAAAGCGACATAAAACGTGATATGCGTATTTCAAACTTATGGGAGCAGGCTTAAGATGGTTTTAACTTTGTTTTAGTGTCTATCGTCCCCTCATTGAAACGATATATATTTTTTTTAATTTATTGACAATGCTACATTTTAAGAGTAAATATCAGACCTAATTGAATCCACACAGAGGTATGTGGAAATACAATCGCTTTCGCGCTAAGAGTGGCAGTCTGTCTCTGACACTCACCCATCCCACCACAGCTCACCACCTAGCCGAAAGCGGCCTCCGCGTCCGAACGGGCCCTCGCTTTGGGTTCATTGGAGCGGTCCTCCAGTCCAGGTTCTAATAACTAAGTTTCTAATAAAAAAATTGGTAAGCAATTAGAGGCAAATTACTCGACCAATGCCCAGGGTACACCGGCTAGGCTCGCCGTTCTCCCAGGACGTATCCCGAACAGACAGGTGAGTCTCACGAGGAGGTTACCTGGTACGTACCCCGTTGCGCCAAGATCTAGTCCAATGTACCGATGTGCAGATTTTACCGGGTCACAATAATCAAAATCGGGGTATCGTGTTGCCCCATTTTTCTCTTTCTAATCTCAACCAAATTTTTAGTAGAAACGACTTCACCTTAAAGGTGATGAATTATTTTGTGTCTGTAGCAAACAAAAAAAAAACTCATACATTTATTAGGTTGGAAGCATAGTATAAAAGCTTGCCAATCACAGTTGTGAATATTTTATCGAATTAAATGTGTATTAATTAATATTAATTGTCATTTTTGCAAAAACTTCTACAGTTATGAACATTCAGTTATAACCAAAAGAAATAAACACGATAAAAAAATGTTTACGAAATGAACCCATTTCTGCTAAGCACCGCTTCAAAGTGAGTGCTGTGAGTGTAACTAGTAAAATTTTTTATATTTAAACCTACAAATTTCCGGCAGCGAGCAAACTGCTGCAGCGCTTATTAAAAAACTAGTCCCAATTACGGAATGTTGCAGTTACCAACCTAGAATTGGATAGAGATCTTTTGTGCAAACCTCAATCCTAAATATTATACAGTAATCTGTATTTGTATCTCTTTTTTAAGAAGTAGGTTAAGGCCATAGACCACATATAATTGGTGGACTTGACCTTGTGCTCATTGGCGGAGAAAACAGTAATAGTATTTTTTATACCACAAGTGGCAAACAAGCTTGCGGTCTGCCTAATGGCTAGTACCACCGTAGTCTATGGACGCTAGCACCACCTGGGGAATAACTCGCGCATTGCCGACCCTTTAAAAATCTAATAACTTCTTTCTTGAAGAACCCCCGTAGTGTAGTCTTTAGAGAAACTACTAATATTAACATACAAAGTTCGTCTGTGTTGGTTTATATGCAATAATCTGAAAAAATTACAGTCTAATTTCATTTATTTTGCGTTGGTTCAGGTAGCGTTGAGAAGATTGAAAGCGACATAACTTTAACTTAAGGGGCGGAGCACTAACCAAATCAAATCAAACAATATTTATTCAAATAGGTTTCCAAGAACACTATTGAATCATCAGTACAATGTAAACAATGTTAATTTCTGCCAAAAAGAGCTGGCAAGAAGTTTTTTTGAAAGTAATAATACAATACTTTGATAATTAGCTAAAGAGTATACAATATGTATCTTATTAGGTAATAAAAATAAGTTAGTAAGCTAATAAAAACAAAGTCAAACATGACAATTATTATTTTTTTGTTTTTATGTAACATAGGGGGCGCACCATTTCAGATATTTAAGAGTATTCCGATATTTAATAGTACTAGTGGCATTTTGCACGATCATATGTACATACATATACTTAAAACCATACAAATAATATAATAATAAATATTATAAATGTGAAAGTAAATTTGTCTGTTATCTCTTCACGCTGAAACCGCTGTACTGATCAAGATGAAATTTGACATGCAGATAGTTTGAGTCCCGGAAAAGGATATAAGCTACTTGAAAACGTCAAGTATTGTACGTTTTTATTTTTTTTCCCATAATTGAGGAGTTGCCGTTGAAATTCTACACCAATGACCGAATTTAGGGCGGGTGGAACTGCAGGCCAAATCTAGTATATTATAAATGCGATAAATATTTATAAATACTAAGAATACAAAGAAGTTTGCAAGAACAGACAAGCCTCCACAGGCGGCACCCGTTCACGAGTATGACACATGACTCAGTCATCGCTTCGCTCAACCATGTTTTAGGGAACATGCCACCACCGCAAAGACACTTTGACAGAGCATGACACAGTCAATCAACTCCAATAAAACTTAGATTGTACTAGTTACAATGTGTGTAGAAGTACATATACATTTTAAAAACATGTTAATAAATAAATAAATAAATAGGTAATTATATACATATTAAATATTTAATAAAATACACGTACATGCACATATATACACACACAGACATGTATATAAATATACAAATACATATAAAAGATATAAAAATAAAACTATACGTAGATTAACTTATAGGTCTTATCTGATGCAATCCTCGTTCGGTTGACCGATAGCGGCAGGGTCCGAACGCAAGCGGGTGCTACACACAAACACGTACATTTACATTTATGCACAAACACATTCAAACAGACATCGCACAACCGAAAGTGGCCCAGCTCCTACACAACAGCCCGGCAACAAATGCACATCATTTAAACTACCATCACTTCGGAAAATAACCTAAAAGGAAAAGAACTCCCGGATGCAAGAACCAAGCCACCAAGTACACAATATTTATCCAAATATGTACAGACATACACGTACGTACTCGTGCGCCACACCCCCACACAAACCTGGCAACCAAAGGCGGATTGCACATGGTGCATCCCCTGGTAACTCGCTATCAACCACTATAGAGTTAATAACAGTCATAACATTACTGGCTTGGTCTTTAGAGTTTTCCTTTAACTTATCAATCGTAAATCATTTAAGTTTGAATAGAAAATCTAACATTAATTTTGTGTGATATTAGGCCATACAATTTGTCATTTAAATATTAATTTACATTATAATATGCTGTCTTACATAGCAGATGTTTAATGTAAATTTAAACTGTTTGTCAACTAAGTTAAGAATTTCTTCAGATAACTTAATATAAAATATCACACCGCTTCACATAAATTATTTGTTGGCTTTAGTAAGCCTAAACTTTGGCATTGCAAGTTTATTTTTATTTCTAGTACTTAAGTTGTGTTTATCACTGTTCCACGAAAATTGGGATATATTTTTACGGAAAAAACATAATATTTTCATAGGTACCGTTAGAATATTTATTTCTTTAAAAACATCCTTGTGAAAATCTCGGCTACCTAGCTCATAAATGCTTCGTACAGCCCTTTTTTGTAATATTAATATGGTTTCAATATCAGCAGCAGAACCCCATAGCAAAATACCATAAGACATGGCAATGTGGTTATAAGCAAAGTAAACAAATCTTGCTGTGGTTATGTCAGTCAATTGCCTGAATTTTCTCACCGCAAAAGCAGTAGAACTAAGATCACTTGCTAGAACTTTTGAGTTATACCTAAAACGACCGTTTTATCAACTAATTCTAATTTTTCATTATTTAATACCAGATTTCTAATATTTCTGATTATATTAGGTAGTAAAAATTTTATGCATTTTGTTTTATTTGCATTAAGTAAAAGATTATTTACAGTAAACCAGTTTGAAATTTTTATAAGGTGTCTATTTATGTCGTTCGAATTGTCGTGTTTTCTTTCACTTTAAACAATAATAAAGAGTCATCCACAAATAATACTATCTCTGTAAACTTTTGCACCATAAAGGGTTAGTCATTTATATAAATCTACTAAAAACAAGAAAGGAATTAATATTGACCCTTGTACCTAAATTTACTAGAGATCCCTAAGATAGCACCATTTATAACTACTTTTTGAATTCTATTGCTTAAGTAGGATTCTACAAGTTCAAGAGATTTATTTCTAACACCATAATATTTAAATTTAGCTAACAACGTATGATGATCGACACAATCGAACGCCTTCGATAAGTCGCAAAAAACCCCAACTACGTCTTGGGAACTCTCTCATGACGCGAGAATGTGCTTACTAAGCAAGGCTTCAGCATCAGAAGTTGAGCGCCCCTTGGTAAAACCGAATTTTCTAACATGTATAAGTCCCTGTATACAAAAATTTTCAGCAATACCTTAACTAAAACTTGGTCAGCCTGGCCCTATGCGTTGCGCGCGGCCCCTGCTCACGGCGCCCCCGGCTCGCACCGAACACGCCCGACAGGCTCCCATACTCCAGGCCTGCCGCCTGCTCAACGCTTTGTACCCCGAGACTGAATTGTTTTATACGAATTATGCGACATTTATGTCATTAGTATATAAGTTTTTAAATGTAATTAGAATAGATTAGGTAGGTATAGCTCAGTAAGTTTCTACTGTTTATATACCTGTTTTACGTGTCTGTTGAAATAAATAAACAGCAGTATTTTCTTTTATACCATCAAGCTTACGGACCGCCTGATGTGAAGCGGTCACCACCGCCTATGCAACACCGGGGTATATTGTGATCGGGGGTATGACTTGCGAGTTGCCGACCGGACTCTTTAAAATCTAATCACTTATTTCTTGAAGAACCCTATATTGTAGTCCTTAGACTAAACTTTTCTTGTCAGCCCTGCTAAAGTACGGCCTACTAACACCCAGGGAAATTTAGGCCATAGTCCACACGCGGGCCCAGTGCGGATTGTAGACTTCACACACGTCCTTTTTTTGGACGTAGGTATGCCGGTTTTCTCACGATTTTTCCTGGAACGAAAAACCAGTGTTGTGAATATTCAATGTACTTAAGGAATTAAGAAAAAGACTCATTAGTACCTACATGCCGGGCTCAAACCTTCGCCACTCAGGGCAGAAGGTAAAATTTAAACCCCAGGGCCACCAACCGACTTTTAACTGGACCACCACCGACTTTGGCATTCCACAACTTTAGCGTTTAGGTACTGATATATCAACGCACAGCCAAAATGACTGGGTCTAGCAATTTTTAATTTGGCATGTGAGTTCTTTACTTGACTTTTTTATCCTCTAAAGTTGAAGTTTGTATGATAATTCATAAATTCTGAGGCTTAAGTCATAATAAAATTGTATTTGACTCCTTAGGTTGAAAATTAAAATAAACGTGCTTCACGGTTTTCGAAAAATTTGGGTGTAAAACCGGTGTTAAAACTTTTTACGAGATTTCCGATATTTTTATAGGTAAAACAATAAACAGTGAAATGCCTTTTTTTATTCAAAAGTCCACGTAGACGAAGTCGCGATAAGATGTTAGTGATTCCAGAAAATAAGGCATCCTATTGAATGCAAAACGTTATTTAAAATCCGAACAAGAACCTTCTATCAGTATGTATCTGCTTGCTTACGGAAAACGAGATAAAAGTTATCAAATAAAGAATGATAAATGCGAGTTGTTAAGGGTATCGGACGACATTAAGCTAAACATTCGGCTCATTAAAACCTCTCAACTACACTTAATTTGTTTTACAGCTTTTATTATGGGCCACATAAAGGACTAATGCCGTTATTAAAAACTAAACACATCAGCTAGCGCGCATTAAATTTTTCAACAATTTTTTCAATGATGACGCGATAATTAACGGCATTAAATTATAGTGATGCCTCACTATTACTATATAATAAGGAATATTGAAATAAGAAGAAGAAACACATTAATTTGACTAATAAAAAAACACTAAATGGTAGAGTACAATAAACATACAAACACACACATTTGCACACATAAAAATATATATTATAGCTAACAAAAATTATCCTAAATGTACATTCTATCGGGAATATTGCGTGTATTTCGTTACAAAAGGATCAAAAATGTAGTTTGTCTCTTTCTCTCCCTCTGTTCATTTTCAGAAAATTTTCCTCATCATATCAGCTTATAACTATTGGTCCACTGCTGGACAAAAGCGCGCACTGGCGTGCCATTTCTCCCGGTCCTCTACCTTCCGCTTCTAGGTCTTCGGTACACCGAGTTTCTGGAGAGCGTGCGACGCTTCGCCTTTCTATACGCGGTTTCCACTCTAGGACATGTCTGCTCCAACGGCCATCGGTCCTCTGAGAGACGTGACCAGGTCACTACCACTTCAGCTTGCTGATTCTGCGAGCTATATCGGTGACTTTAGTAGTCTTCCGGATGTCCTCATTTTTGATTCGATGCCTTAGAGACACTTGGGGCATAACTTGCTTCATTGCGCGCTGTGCGACCTTGAACTTGTGTACTAGCCCTGCTGTAAGGGTCCACGTTTCAGCGGCGTAAGTCATAACAGGTAGGACGCATAAATATGGATAAAACGAAGGTAATATTCACTGTCCATGTTGCGCCAATACCAGTTGTGTTGGACACGCTACTTTCAAAGTTGTTGACCAATACACACATACCTAGCGAATTTATCTAAGTAATTTTAAATGGTTTTTTTAGAAATTTTTACTTCTCAGTGTATTTTTTAAGTTATAAAAAGTCGGCCAGTACCAGTACTTGTTAGCATGAAAAGCCTACTACTATCTACTAAGCTGTGATAGTTTTCCTTCTAAATTCGTTATGAATATCTACTAATGCCGTAATTTTTTCTCATATCTGAAAACAGTAATTTAGCCGGCTCGAGAGGCCTTAACTTAACTGAACCAAAAATATTTCGCGAACGAATCCCTGAATCAAAAAATGGTTGTTTCATACGCTTAGTATTTTTAAAAGACCTACCCAATGACCCCTCCAAAAAAATAGAAGAGTAAAAACGTAGTTCATTTCACCCTACGTATGGGAGAAGTAGCCTTAATTTTATCGACAACCCGTAATGTATACCTATCCCAAATTATAGCTTTTTAGGATCAAGAGTCTCTGAGCAGACAAACGGACGGACACACCGAAACTGTAACGGTGCCATGTTGAGTACTGAACGCTGAAAGTATTTTATTTTGCAAGGTATTCCAAAAAAGAGACGAGGTAATTTTAGCGAAGACCCTGTTAACAATAATATAGCCCCTCCGTTGCGCTGGATCAATCCAGTGATATCAAGTATTTAAACACACAAGCATTTTGTTTGCATACAATGCCATAATCCAAACAAGTAAAAAAGATATCAAATCAATTCAAATCAAACAATATTTATTCAAACACTTTTGTATCGTCAATAATATAATCGTCAAAATCGATGTAGATCTGTATGACACAACTTTATAAATGGTTCGATGGGTAATAAAATAATGACCCAACTGCTGCATCGAGGGACGCGGTTCGATTCCCGCGCACAAGACAAACATTTATGTGATGTAGGTACATTTGTGTTTGTCTTAAGACTGGGTGTTTTCTTTGTATAATACTGTGTTTACAAAAAAAAAGTAAATACATACATATATGTACATTTTATCTTTGGTTTGGAATCATATGGCGCTGTGTGTGTTAAAATATTATTATTAATATTGTTACTATAATGTTCATTATGTAGGTGAAATAAACACGACTAGGTAAAAAATCAAATAATAAAATTCGGTCAAGTGTGAGTCGACACGTGCTAATGTGTATTGACCGGTATTCTATTATATACGTACCGGTTTTTATTGCAGGAACACGAACTACTTGCAATATTCCGTCATAAACGCTGATATGATAAGTTTTACACCGACATTTTTTATTGTTAGGCATATAACGAAGCTAATCACGAAAGTAACTGACGGTACGAGCAGAGGTTATAACGGTAGAAGGAATGTGAAACCATAAAATTAGTTAGGGAAGTAATAAACGCATACTTTGTTCTTTTAGTAGTTTATGATTTGAATGAATTGCATCAAAATCGATAGACTAATAAATTTATGGCACAAAAGATAATCTCTTATTATAAATAGCTAATAGAAATTGATATAAACATAGTCAGTGCTACAAGTCATCGCTAAAGTAAGTGGTTTCACAACTTTGATCCAGAGGTTTTTTTATTTATTTTTTGATAACCCAATATTTTCTTTTAAATGTGAAATTTAGTAACCTGTGTTTACACCTCTTTTTAATTTTGCAGAAGATCAAAATGAAATACTTCATTGCTCTAAGTCTCATCGCTGCTGTGGCATCTGCCGCCAGCTACCTGAAGCCTACAGCAACAACTGAAGAGATGCTGCAGGTACAGGAAATCGTAGCTGCCATCCAGAGCCCCAGCACAGACCCTGCCACCGCTATAGCTCTTGAGCAGATGCTCCTCGAAGCCCTTGGCATGGAGCCCGAACCTATATCCGTTGGACCCGCTATCTGGGAGTTTCCTCTTCCCGACGGTGGTGCTTTGACCGAAGTTGAACCTGAACCCGTCGTCGTAGCTCCTACTCCCGTCGTCGTTGGCCCCAGCCCTGTCGTCATCCAGCCAGGTCAGCCCGATGTCGTTGCTGAAGCTTCCAGTGCTCCGCTTGTCCAAATCATCTTGAACATCAACCAAGCAAGCTCTGCTCCCATTGTTGCTGGTATCCCCGCGGTCACCCCTGAAATCGTTGCCCCAGAACCCGTCCACGTTGTTGAGTCCGCCCCAGAACCCGTCCACGTTGTCGAGTCCGCCCCAGAACCCGTCCAGGTTGTCGAAACTGTACCTGAGACCGTCACTATTGTCGACACTGTTGCACCCTCACCTGTTGTTATCCCCACTCCCGCTCTTCCCGGTGTTATCGAAACCTCCCCCGCTGTCACCCTCCCTGAACTCATCTCTCCTTAAATTTTATATAATTTTTTTAAATCTTTAGAATACTACCATCCAAATTTAAACATCTGTTTAAAGAATACTGACAATACAAAATACATTGTTAACTTTTGAATAAATAATTTTAGGTATTTTGTAACTTAATTTTTTTTTACCGACCTCAAAAAAGGAGGATATCAATTTGACCCGCATTGTAGTGTAAGTGGACAGTGAAAGTATTAACTTAAATCTGGTTTTAATTTTACTATAAAAAAAATTTGTACCATAGATCAAAAATCCGAAAGTATTATTATTATGAAATCAGTGTTTTCCGTAAATTCTCTAGACAAACTTTAAAACTTAAAATAAAAAGTAAGTCCTAAAGCAGACTGAACTTCAGAGTTAGGGCTTAGAGTTTTTAGGGTTCCGTACCTAAAGGGTAAAAAACGGGACTCTATTACTAAGACTCCGCTGTTAGTCCGTCCATCTGTCACCAGGCTGTATCTCATGAACCGTGATTAGACAGTTGAAATTTTTACAAAAAATGTATTTCTGTTGTGGCTATAACAACAAATAACGAGTTCAATTCGAACTTGGCTGGTTTTGGATAATGGTACAGAACCCTTCGTACGCGAGTCCGACTCGCACTTGGCCGACTTTTTCTCTTTGAAGTCGAATTGTGATAGGAAAATATTGTCTTTTGCTTCCAAAGTTAAAAAAAAAATGAACACTTAGCTTAATGTCCTATCTACTTAAGAAGCTTATTTGTAATTAATATATATTTTATTTAATATAGATGATAGATGTAGCTAATTAAGCATTATATTATTTACACTTAATAGATACAATTACGAGCAATTCTTGTATATATATATATATATATATATATATATATATATATATAATCTGAATCTCGGAAACGGCTCCAACGATTTTCATGAAATTAAGTATGCAGGAGATTTCGGGGGCGATAAATCGATCTAGCTAAGTTTCATTTTTAGAAAACGTTGTTTTATTCGTGTTTTCAGGCAATGATAAACTGAAAATTTGACTCTTCCTGACATCCATTGGCGAGTAGTAATACTATTTTTTATATACTATTACTATTACGGACACAGAAACACTAAATCTATTTGACAATAGATGGCGGTTTTAAGCAACACTAAAAAGCTACTTGACAAAAGATGGCGTTGTTAAAAAAAATATTTTTATTTAAATTTAATTTAATTATTGTATGTAATACTAGCTGTAGTGCTGTTATCCCACCCATACAATTTTGCTCGTACAGGCCTTAAGCCCGTCGTATCAAGTGATGGATTTCCCATACAAATTTCTTCTTTCGCTCTATTACTCCTTTAGAATATTTTTTTTAAAACAAGGCCCAAGCATGTCGTTTTGGAATTCTAACAAATAACTTTAAAGGTTTTACATACAAACTTACAACGATATTTTAGTCGAGGAAATGTATCTATTTGAGAAACGAATTAGATACCTGGTTCCTTGTCGTTTACAGTAAGAAGAATTTCAGATAGCCTGCAATTATCAATTTTAAGTAGGTAGGTATAGATATCTCTTACCAATATGTTATCTTTAAATATATCTAATCTTTAAATATGGTTTAGTATCGATATTTACATATATTGTTTATAAATATAATGTTTTGGACCAGCTTTTCCTTCGCCCGCGCCTAATTCCGGTCGTCGCTAATAAGTTTTTGTTTTTCTTTGTCCGTCCACCAAACCCCTGTGGGAATCCATATTGCGCTCGCTAATTCTTAAATGCTCATAAGAGTTATACAATTTTTTAAACATAGAATATAATAAAAAGGTTTACTTTGTCCAATAATAAAACCGACCGATGATACCGACTGCAGCGCCATCTGCCGGGCTGATTTGTGAATCTAAGCCATCCAGGGCGCCACCCAAATGCATACAAAAAAAATCATTCAAATCGGTCCAGCAAACGGCTGGCAGGAGGAGTACAGTGACATACACACGTACAATAGAATTATATACAGAAAGAAGATATGCGGAATGAAAGTAAGTTGCTCGTCCAGTAACACTAAAGGGTCGCGCACCATAGAAGCGGCGGTACATTGTCGTTGCTGATACTGTATTCAAACTTATTTATTTACTGAAGTGAAAACTTCTTAAGCGGCGTTGTGCACTTTTTTTGTGATGGGTAAAAAATGTCTAACTCTATAGGACGAATAAAAAGTAAGAGGAAATTGGGTTGATGGAAAGATGAAAGTGCGGATTACACATGTTAAAATGTTATATATATATATATATCCAGGTTGTATGTTTTCACTTCTGCCGGCACTCCCAGAGTGCAACCCGTTTTTTTTTATCTTTTTATCGAATGAAATCTGTTGACATTTATTTATATTAAATAAGATTTTATTTTGTTTATAATTCAATTAAATAAGTCTATTGAGATCAGATTGCATTAAATAACAGTCATTTAAGAAATCAATTTCACCAAACATTTTTTTGTCATCTGCATACAAAAGATAGCGTGTGAATTTAAAACACGAATCATTATCATGTAAATAAATATTATATAGAAGGGGTCCTAATAATGAACCTTGGGGTACACCCGATGTAAGATTAATATAGTTCTCTTTTATCCAAACCTTTGCAGAGAACAGACGTGTGTTCTATTAGTTATAAATATTAATTAATTAGTGAATCCAAAATAAACCTTATCATTTTACAAGGAAGGGTGAAAATCCAATTCAACCAACAACCAGACAACAGCAACCAAGCAACCTTCAACTCCTGCGCTTACTTATATTCAATATGACCAATCAAATATGCTTATTTCATAGTTCTAAATAAATATTTGAATATTGTACCGACAAAACTCTGTTTTTTTTTTATTTTTGATAACGCCACAACCTCTAAAACATTGCATACTAATAAAACACTTTTTACAAAACAAACAACCGGCTTTCAAAAGATGCACTAAAAAGGAAAAATAATTACCTGTTTCTAAAAATCTGATCTGAATTACAGTTTAATTAATTTATTTTTCGCTTTTGAGTGACGAATTGATTTTTTATCGTAATCTCACACAAATATCCATACTTGTAATAAAATTTTATACAATCATCAACATAAAGGCGTTTCGCCAGTTCCAAAATAACAAAAAATATTTTTTTGACCATAAGTTTAAGTTTTAAATTTACGACGTTAATATGGGACCACCTTAGAAGTGTACCCTTTTAAATAAAAAAAAAGCAAATCCGTCTATGTATGATGGAGTTATGCCCAAACAAAGATAAAAATATATAAACATCCCAATTGGGAACCTCGTCCTTATTTGAAGTCGGTTCAAAGCGAAATACATCGCATCAGTAAATAGTTTTATTGTCCCAGCTTTTAAAAAGTTACATTGTGTTCATTTCTGTTAACAAAATAGTTTTACTTGCACTCTACAACTGTCCTAGACAGTACTTCTGACATCTGATATGATGAGAATCAAATAATTTGATTTTCTATTGTACCAACTCAAATTTAATTACCTTAGGACAGATGTTGTAAATATATGTAAAGTATGTATTAAAATCGTTCAGTATTACAATGTCTTTTATAAGTTATTTCTCTAAACTTTGTCCCACGTTCTGTCTGGAACTGTAGTAACACTTTGTTAATGTTAGTTAATAAGGATTTAGAATCAAGATGACGTTACTTTCGACGTCCTATTAGCTTATTAGCTTACATAAACTCTGAGGGCCTGGACTCCACAAACTGTGTGAAGGCTTTCTGTACTGTTTCCTGGAAAGTATACTTTTCCGTGTCGTGGAAGGCAGTTGGTGCAAATGTCTAAGCATAGCTGGTTTTCCATTAGACTACACGACAACGACACGACAATGACTTATTTTCATATTCTTTTACTTTCGCCATTGTCGTCGTCTTGTCGTCCAATAGAAAACCAGCTTATGAAGTATTACGGATGGATTGTAACTGCAGGGAGCCAATTCTCACACGATCGAATTGATCACGAATTCTAAATAAAGTACGAATTGCAACTATTCTCGATTAAAAATTAAGTTAAGCTATTCTGACGATGTCGGATCCGACATTTCTCGAACGTAAAGCACTCGAACTGCTTCGAGTGCTCGGGACCGTTCGAGACGTCTATCTGGCATTCGACATGACATGTCAAATGCAAAGAGAAAAACAAAAGTGTTAGGTTACTCTACTCTTTGGCGCGTCTAGGTATATAAAGTGTAATTTAAAGTATCTGTGTTTTTCTGGTTTTTCTATCAAATTATCTAAAATGAGTGACGAATTTATGGTGGAATTTATGCAAAACATATTAGCAGAAGCTGTAATAGCCTCGTCAGGGCCCCCACGTCGTCGATGTTCTCATTACGATGCTGTGGAACCGTTTGGTTTAAGGGACGCAGAGTTCAAAAAGCATTTTAGACTCAACAAAGAGTTAACAGAAATACTGATTGCATTAATTGAACCAGTAATAGTATCTAGAACTCATCTAGATTTGACAACAAAGGTAAGCAGTTCATATTTGTTTCTACCACCTACTACTGCCTTTATTAAGTAATTAACTTTATCTGTATTTCGTTTCTTTTTCCAGGTATTATGTGCCCTGCATTTTTTTGGTACTGGGAGTTACCAAACTCCAGTTGGAAATTTAAGGCACATAAATATTTCGCAGCCGTCTACTTCTCGCTGCATTAATGAGGTGGTGGATGCATTGAACCATCCCAATATATTTAACCAGTGGGTCATATTTCCCAACACACTTCAAGAATTAAATTCTATAGCTCACAAGGTTACAATTGACTATTGAGTATGAGTTATAACAGGTATTTATTATAATGATGTTTTTTATATTTATTGTCTATGATACTTTGCAGCTTTTACAGGGTCTACAACTTCCCAGGGGTCATAGGGTGCATTGACTGTACCCATGTATCTATTATACCTCCTGGAACACCCTTCGATGAACGAAGCTACGTTAATAGTAAAATTATCACTCGGTCAACACACAGTTGGTACGTGTTTGTCCCTAACCTATAGTATATGCATACTATGATTATGTTTTTTATTTTTCTTTTTATCTTAAATTATCTTTTTTGTTATTCTTCCTAGATATGTGATTCAAGCCTTAAAATTTTGAATGTTAACGCCTTGTTCCCTGGAAGTACTCACGACTGCTACATCTGGAACAGCTCCAGGGTGCTTCCCCTTCTAGAAAATTTGCATGCTGCCGGCTACAACAACTACCACCTTATAGGTATTTTCTCAGTATTATCACAATTCATGGGGCAGCTAATTTTTTATTTTCGTTCTAATAACATAATGCTTAAATCCCTGAGAATACTACATAACAAACTTACCACAGGGGGATATAGTTAGCATGCATCGATGAATTTATTTTTGTTACTCAATTCAATAACATTATATATATATATAGATAGATTCGATCACAACACTTATTCCCTGAGGGGTGGTCAGAGAAATTAATATCAATGTTTCAAACCTGAGACCTATGGTATGGCAGTTGCACACTCTACCACTGCGACACTCTGTCCTGTACCAATTTTGAGTAAACTTGGCACACATCCCCAACTAACCTGACTAATCCAGAAAAATTACCCAAGTGTCCAAATTTTTGATCAATTTTATTTTGTTTACAGGCGATAAAATTCTCAACCAAATAAACAAATAAAACACTCTACAAAAACAGAGTTTTTTTTTTATTTATGTCCAACTACGTTCCGTTTAAAGATTATAACAATTTCAAGAATATTTCGATTTAAGGAAGACAGAAATCTAAAATTACTGTTTTTTCCAATAACTTCTTTAGGAAAATTGCTCCATCCATTTTTTATTTTTTAGTACATGTGTACTTCTTAATATATATCGCCCTGCACAATTATCAAAAATATTAAACATTTCTATAATAGCTTTTTAGTTTTTGGCCGATAAGTCAATGCGGAAAATTGCCCTGTCCCATTTTTATATTTACTAGCCATAGTACACTCTGATAATTCATATTTTTAAATTATCCAATAAAATTTCTCCACTGCACGTGCGTTTAAGAATATTTTTTTTGTATATTCATGTATTGCGTGCGCGGCGCAACACCCCCGGGCTTACTAGGGCGTATGCAGCCTATAATACATCAATTTAGCACTATCTGCGCATAAAAGCCAATAACTACATTGTTTTAAGAATTCAAACACGCCAATTCAGAAGCTCATAAATCGCAGAATTGAAGATTTTAATAGATAGAAAATGTTATAAATACGACGATATTTTTGTTGTGCCTTTGTCACTTCAACCCACAACAACTAGGCAAGTTAAATAAAAGCATCATCAGATTAGCTCCAGGGTTACCATATAATTGCATTGTCACCGACATTATGTGTTGTATTATGTACCCATACTAGCAAGGCAAGTTAAACAAAAGCCTGTTAAAATACCGGTATTGCGGTATAACATAAAAAAAATCAAAAAGTATGAATGGAATACGAAAAAAATCGTTTTCGTAGTTTTTGCTCTAGCGTAAAAATCGTATTACATATATGTTTCAGACTTGCGGTAATTTAAGTAAAATAATAAAAACTGGCAAAGTGTGAGACCTTCTCGAAATATTACAACAATCAATTACAAAACGTCGCCAAAAAGCATTTGGAACGCGCCATATAAAACAAAACATCATATAAAAAAAACTTAATAAACAAAATACTTTAAATATTTAATAACATATAAATATTTTGTATACAATGTATTCCGTGATATACCTAAATATCCACAATAGATTATAAGCCGCCATTTGCAATCGCTCAACTCATCCGTAGGGTCTAGGTCTAGGTGAACACAAGTATAACGAAGTGAAAATCGCGTTCGTTAAATGTCAGTATGGCTACCAAATTATGAGTAAATTTCGTTATGACGCTCTACAAGGGCTTAGTGTGGCCACCGATAAAATAGAAAGACTACAAGATTATGATTTATTTATCAATCGATAGCAAGTGACATCACAAACATCATGTTCACACATTTTATTCGATTCCATCCGTTTTCACTGTGTCAAGTAGTAATGACAAGGCCGACACCGTTTAAAAACATGCAGAGTTTTTGATCTAGTGTTAACCCAAGTAAACCGAAATCGATGTAAGTTCAACGGAGTTGGCGGCTCTATTTGCTTAGAATTGTCTAAATAATGTTTCTGAACTTAGAAAATAATAAATCTTTATTTGTTTTTAGGTTTATTAAATATTATTTGTATTTGGAGTATATTAAACTAGCTTCTGCCAGCGGCTTCGCCCGCCCTTTTTTCGTTATCGGCGTAGGTTCTTACGGCAACTACTCATATATAGAAAAAAACAAACAATCAAATCTTTCCTCTTTAATGGCAAAATACATTCGTGTCTGTGAAACCATGGAAATACACATACAAAATTTCAACCCAATCGGTCAAGCCGTTTAATAGTTGACATACCAACAGCAGCACCACCTACCGGGTCTAATTGTATTTTTTAATCATCCAGAAAACCATCGAAATATCCATATAAAATTTCAACCCAATCGGTTCAGCCGTTTAGAAGTTATGTGAAAAAGGAAGTAATTACGTAATTAAGTAATAAAATAAAATAAAATATAAGGAATGTACGGAAGGATAATTCTTACTACCCGTTGTCCTATTACCCATTTTCCCGTAGGAATGAAGCATTTTCCCGCGGTAAAAAGTAGTCTATGTTCATCAGGGATAATGTCGGATTCTAATGGTAAAAGAATTTTTCAAATTGGTCCAGTAGTTTCTGAGCCTATTCAATACAAACAAACAAACAATCAAATCTTTCCTCTTTATAATATTAGATATTTATATTAAACTAGTATTTAGTTTTCATTACAACAAGGAAAACAAAAAAAAATTAAATTCAGTGTCTCTACTCCTATTATACTATTTGGTTTTTGTTTTACCTTAGATTCTTTATTCGCCCTAAATTCCTGATAAAGTCTTAAATATGCTTAAAATTGAATGCATTTCAGGTATTTTGAAATAAAACACAACTGCTACAAAGTAGTAAAGAATTAAATAATAGATGCTTTATAGATAAATATATTAGATCGCTACTTTTTGTAAAACACTCCCAACTTCGGTTTAAAGACATTACATCAAATTTCTATCAAAATGTAGATAACTTTGACTTTAATTCTAAAAAGTGAAAAAAATTATCTACGTGCAAGTTGTATTTCGTTTTTTTTTTCGGTTTTGGAACCGTTAAATTAAAATAAACTTTAAGATTCTCTTTGTGTGTATTATTTTTATTCACTATTCAAAAGTTCGAATATCCGAATATATGACACCAATGGTATTCATTTTATTCGAATAGTAAAATATTGTTAAATTTAAAATAGTGCAAGCCCTAGCCATTTCCACACCCGGAAGTTATTGCTTCGCGCTGTCGTTGTATGAAAAATACTACTACCTCTTAAAGTAGTTAAGCGAGTAACTTTATATTAAAAAAGAATTAAACGCGTTATTTGACCCAGATATTTACGCATTCAATCACATTTTAATTTAAAATTAGTAATAGAAAAAAAAACGCGAAAAATTTAAAACTTATATAGTTAAGTAGGTAATCTTGCCAGCCTTCATACGTCCCCACTGTTGGGCACGGCCTACCCTCATAAGCGAGGGTGATTTGGGCCATAGTCCACACGCGGGCCCAGTGCGGATTATAGACTTCACACACGCCTTTTTTTTTCTTGACGTATGACGTATTTCACGATGTTTTACGTCACTAAAAAGTCAGTGGTGTGAATCAGTGTACTTGAGAAATTAAGAAAAGACTCATTGGTACACGCCAACCCCGGGGTTTGAATCTCCGCCACTTGGGACGTGAAGTAAAATTTAAACCCCTCGGTCACCACCGACATAGGAAGTAGGTAATACCATTTTTTAATTATTAATTTGGTATTACTTTCTTTATCTCCATTACAAATACCTAATTCATGACCGCACTTAGTACCTAAGTCTGCAGTGGAATAGAAAATTATTCACAGTGCAGATATTAGTAGCCCGATCCGCAAAGTTCTTTGCAAAATCTTTACTCCGCAAAACCAATAAATTTCAATAGGTTTTGTGTTCCAACAACCTTTTGTTAACTCTTCAATTTGCGTATTATGAAGAATGAAGAGTGCAGATCTGGCTCGAGAAGATAATTGGCTCCAGAGCCGTCGCCTCGGGAAATAAATGCGCCAGCGTGGTGGCAGTCACGCTTCGCACGTGATTCTCGAACATACAAAAAAAAAATTATATTCTCAACTGCACGACACAATCGCGTTATTTTATTGGATAATTTAAAAATATGAATTTTCTAAGTGTACTATGGCTAATTAATAATAAAAATGGGACGGAGCAATTTTCCGCAGTGAGTTATCGGCCAAAAACCAAAAGGTTATGATGGAAATGTTTAATATTTTGGATAATTGTGCAGGGCAATATATATTAAGAAATAAACACGTACTAAAAAATAAAAATAGACGTAGCAATTTTCCAATAGAAGTAATAAAGGATTTTTTTCTTATAGGAAAAAAACAGAATTTTTAGATTTCTGTCTTGCTTAAATCGACACATTCTTGGATGATATGACATATCTTTACATAGTGATATATATTGACATAGGTATATCAAAAAGATATCGGACGAAGCAATTTTCCGCCAAAAGCTACAAGTGAATTTTCATATTTAGGTACAAACTAGAATTTCCTGAGTGACCGGACTAATAGTTATAATAGGACATAAACAATCGATTACCGAATTTATACTTTAAACAATCTCTATTTGTTTTAACAAGCAGTGTGGTATTTAAAAATTCAAAATCTTTTAACCGACTTCAAAAAATCTATATCTTTTTATTCAAATTGGTTTCTAGGAGCACTTTCGAATCGTCAAGAGAAAAACTACAATCTACGAACTAATTACAATACTGTTTTATTGCGTGCGTCCAATAGGTACTTGTAAAACTACAAACAAAACATAATATTGTAGTGAATCGATACTAAAATTATAAATGAGAAAGTAACTCTGTCTGTTACCTCTTCACACTTAAACCGCTGTACCAATAAGGGATGAAACTTGGCATGGACATAGTTTCCTATCCTGAGAAGGGACATAGGCGACTTGAAAACGTCAAGTGTGAGTCGGTTTTTTTATTATAATTGAGGAGTTACCGTTTAAATCCTACACCGATAACCGTATTTGGGGTGGGTGGAAACGCGCGGAATTTGGCATGGAGATAGTTTGAGTCCCTGGGAAGGGGATAGGCTTCTTAAAAACGTCAAGTGCAGGTCGGTTTAGTTTCTATAATTGAGGAGTTGCCGTTGAATCCTACACCGGTAATCGAATTTAGGGCGGCTGAAACCGCGGACAAAAGCTAGTCCACTAATAAATACATTTTTTGTATTGAAGCACTTAATAAACAAGCTTGACAATGTATATAGTCAGATTGCATATGGTTGGGCACACAATCGCGTTAAAAGTTTTATAAATAGACATGTCCTTTATTATAGAGAGTACCTGTAGACCGAACTCGGCTCGTTTTTTTTAACAACGCCATCTATTGTCCAGTAGCTTTAGTGTTGCTGTGTCGGTAAAAATAATAGTATTACTATTTGCCAATAGATGTCAGGCAGAGTAATATTTTTCAGTTTATCATTGACTAAAAACACCAATAAAACGACGTTTTCTAAAAATAAAACGTAGCTAGATCAATTTATCGCTCCTGAAACTCCCAGCATACTAAATTTTATGAAAATCGTTGGAGCTGTTTCTGAGATTTCGATTATGCCACAGCTGCCGTCACTCAGTGACTGCCTGCTGAACACATGGGTTTGGGTTCGATTAGCGCACAGGTCAAACATTCAAGTGATAAACATTTGTCTTTGTCTTGAGTCTGTATGTATAATATGTATCTATTTACAAAAAAAGTTATCTGGTATCCATAAGGCAAGCCTTGTTGAATTAAAATATCATTATCATTATATATAATACTAGCTGACCGGGTAGACGTTGTCCTGCATGATACTGACTTCAGTGCCATCTGCCAGGCTGATTTGTGAATCTAAACCATCCACGAACCACCCAAACGCATGCAAAAAAATCATTCTAATCGGTCCACCCGTTTAGGAGGCGTACAGTGACGTACACACGTACAGTAGAATTATATATATAAAGATATATACATATATATAAGAATTGCTCGTTTAAAGGTATTAGATTAAAAATAATATCTCTATTACAAGTATTTCTCAAAGACCCGGTACGCGACGACAATAGAGAATATCACACCTACCTACTCGTTAAGATACCAGGTAGTTACCGGCCGGCACGTTATGGCTTTGATACTTGTTCCGCGGAAACTATACCGTACTAGAGACGGAATGCTTTCCGGCCGCTTATCGGGCGTAGAATGGCGTCAGATGAGACGAATAATGGTATTTTCTCAAACACGCTACGATATGTGACCATATCTTGTACAAGCTTCTTTGGGATAAATTGTAATTGCAGTACAGTATCAGAGAGTGACCCCGCAATGTTTTATATTTGACCGCTCGAACGCTAAATCGGTCAAATATGAAATTTAAAAATGGAATGAACTTTTTTAAAACCAAACATTGATAGTTAAAGAGAACAAACTCATCAAGTTATATTCAATTTTCGGACTGGCACAACAAAGAGAATGCGCCATTAAATTAATTTAAAAAAGAAATAGACATTTAAACGCGGCGAATTGGCGGCCAAACGACCTGAAATATTTTTATTTTCTCAATACAGTTGTCAATATAATTAGTTCTTTTACACGCATGTTTGAGAAAAGCACTATACAAGCCTTGGGCACAACTGGGCATAATCAGACTCTGTGATGCTCACTATGTATTATGTACTATTCTATACTTTGACATCAGTTTTCTGCATATTACCATTTTTTATAAAGGAGTAGGTATAGTGCCTTGAAACTTCCACTTAGCCGATGCCAAATCTTTTATTCAAATATTTGCGCACTTATTTCAAGACGTATAGTATGTTGAACTGGTTCCATACTAAGTATTCATTTTGTGATGGGTAAAAAATTTTAAACTTGCTTCAGGACACGTGACCTGATCGAAAATTCGTATGACGTATCCCCCTCTCTGTCTACCGTGCGGCGAAAATGTATGCCTGCGCCTGCTGTTTCGTTTATCTAGTATATGGCGGTTATGAGTAGTAAGTACATGGAGGTTGGATATGGGATTTTAATTCTATGACAGATTGAGATGTCAAATATACAACGTCAAAAAAGTAAATAAACAAACATAATTTTTTATAATAAATAATTATGTATACGAAGTGATGGGAAGTAAATAGCTAGTATGTTTTCACTTCTGCCCGTACTCCCGGCGTGCAACCCGTTTTTTTCGCTACCCAGAGAGGTACTGAACTTTCTAAACTTACGCGGTTATTATCATAATATTTATTTATATGCTTCGGGCTTATCACAAATAGATTTGTTGAGTTTCCGATATCCGATGTTGAGTTGCATGCGCCATCTTTACGGTTGAACTGAGGAAGTAAAAGCAGAGTGGTGAGGTTTAGTAATTTCTCACTACCCTTTTAAAGATTCTGATACTCAAAAATGCTTATCATTAGCTACGTTCTGGACCTAACCACTGAATTTTTCTCAGAAAACCGGTATACACCAAGATAAGTGAGAGAAGCGATAGAAATCGACAAATATAAAAATTTGAATTGCGAAGACGGGTTTAAATTGTATTGTATTGTTATGTGCAAAAAACGTGTACAGACAAAAATTAGTGCACCTAGTGACACAGTCAGCGTAATGTGTCGAGTTCTTGACGAGTTACAAAATGTGGACAATAGTAGTGACTCGCCTGAACAAGACTATGGAACGTGACACAGTCGTCGTAAAAGAACAACGGTAGTGAGATAATACTGACCCTCACCCGACACCGCTTTTACTTTCTCAGTTCACCCGTGAGGATGACGCATGCAACTATGCCGAAATATCGGGACCTCAACAAATCTATTTGTGGTAAGCCCGAAAAATATAAACTTGACAGAATTGTACTATTTTTTTTAAACAGAGGTATCTACTAGTACCAATTAGGTACCTACTAAAACCTCAGTAGTATTTCAATGACAAATTCTTATCTCGACCCGCCGCCATCTTAACGGACACTGCAAATTCGTACCATAAACGTACAAAAACCCTACTAAACTCTGTTCAAACTTAGGCAAGACCAGGTCAGGCCAATACCGTAAAGTGCTTGGTGAAAGCTGACCCTCATATTATGGAGTGGGTGTTTATCTAGCCTCTATAGGCACTATGGCTACGTACTACGGACCCTACTAAACTACCAAATGTGAAGTTCAGTTTCTACTGTGAACTGTGCGTCCGATTGTGACGTTATACATACATTATTATATTATTAATATAACTGTTAGTATAATACACTGAAATGGGGGATGGATCCCCCGACCGACCATAAAGCACGGTCGAAAAACCATAGTTAGGCAGCCTTGGCACGTACTAGGGGGACTAGTCTCTACGACCTCCCCTAGTAACCCCACTGGAATCGAATAAAATACGCGGTATCAAAGAGTGCCGGGGCGCTTCTCGCCTCCACCCACTCCCCTCCCTCCTGGCGCTGACTCATCTTTGGGTTCGAAGCTCACGCTGGTAAAAGGGACGACCCAAGAGCAACAACCCAAGCCGAGGCTCCCCCAGCGGGGAGTCCATGAGCGTTGGGCGCTATATGGGCTGAGACTCCTTCAGACTGTTTCTATTCTATTCTATTCTATTCAGAGTCTCGCCCCAAAAGCCCAGTGGAGCAGTAATGGCTGCACCAGCCAACTGCAGTAGTCTTTCAGAAAAAAAACCACTAAAATTACTCTAAACGGGATTATTACAATGTTGGTTCGGAAGGTTCGTTTAAAAACAGCCACAATTTGACAGCTGCCACTCAGTGACTGCCTGCTGAACAGATAGGTATGGGTTCGATTATTGCACAGGTCAAACATTCAAGTGATGAATATTTGTGTTTGTCTTGAGTCTGTATGTATAATATGTATCTATTTACAAAAAAAGTTATCTGGTATCCATAAGGCAAGCCTTGCTGAACTAAACGTGTCTAAAATATCATTATCATTATAAATTATACTAGCTGACCGGGCAGACGTTGTCCTGCATGACAACATGCTGACTGCAGCGCCATCTGCCAGGCTGATTTGTGAATCTAAACCATCTGGGGTGGCACCACCCAAACGCATACAAAAAAAAAACATTCAAATCGGTCCAGCCGTTTAGGAGGAGTACAGTGACATACACACGTACAGTAGAATTATATATATAAAGATATAAAATAGTTGAAAATATTTTATTAGCTTCTTTTCAAATCAATGACATAAAATGCCTTAAATTATTTTTAATCTATAATATTAATCGACAAATATGTACTCAATACTGTAAATTTTACATCGGAACATTGCTAAAACTTTGGCGGCAGGTGGCGTCAGGTAACGTGACTTTGTTGCGTAACTCATAACGCGATCACTCCAGGTGTTCAAGTACTCTGTTCTACTCAAAACTTCAGAGCTTCAGAGCTCAAATTTATGAGCAACGTACTCGTAAAGCTGCGTCTGTAGCGAAAGCCGTATAAGTTCCTGCATATTTGTAAAAGTGTATTAAATTACTTTTATGTCGAGTTATGTCGAGTATGATCAAGGTGTGCTTTGTGACATTTTTGACCGAATTAAAAAAAGGGTTTCATGATTTCGATGAACTTTTAGGTCACATCCGTTTGTTACTTAATGACTAAATTACATGAAGGACAAACGTCTGCCTTGGCGGCGGCCTTTGGATTTAGTGGCATTTTTATAGCAAAAAAAAGACAGCTACCCCGATACAATGAGTTTTTGAATGAGACCTTGGGAGTCAATTCTCACTATACGAATTCGAACTTCTCTCCAACGAAAATGTTATTAAGCAATTCTGATAATGTCGAATTTGTATACGGCAGACACATACGAGCCGTAGTTGACGGTAGTTGCTCTGAAAGCATGGACATTATTGCTGGTGTCCCACAAAGCTCTGTGCTGTCTCATCGCACCGCTCGCCATGGGCAGGCAATTCATTCTCACACTTTAGAACCTAAATGGTCACGTACGGTGCGGTTTAAAAAAAAACTTCCTGCCGCGAACGCATTGGTTGTGGAATGAGCTCTCCCTGCCAAGGTTTTCTCTAAGGTTTACAGTATGTTGTTCTTCAAGAAAGAAGTGTTTAGATTTTCAAAGGGTCGGCAACGCGCTAGTGATGCCCCAGGTGTTGCAAGCGTCCATAGGGAACGATGACCGCTTACAATCCGGCGGACTGCAAGCTTGTTTTCCACCTTAGTTGTATAGAAAAAAACGGGTTGCACTCCGGGAGTGCCGGTAGAAGTAAAAACATACAACCTGGATATAACATTTTAACATGTGTAATTCGCACTTTCATCTTTACATCAACCCAATTTCCTCTTACTTTTTATGTCGTATTAGAGTTTACCCATCACAAAAAAGTGCTCAACGCCGCCAAAGAAGTTTTCACTTCAAAATCAATCTTTTTATTTTACCAATCATCCTTTTATGGCGTGCCATTAGGGTTTCCGTCTTGCGAATTTTTATGGCGTGGCATTATGATTTCTGTCTTACGAATTTTCGATCAGCCTGACGCGAGTTTATCAATTTTTACCCATACCAAAAAAAGAGCTTAACGCCGCTAAAGAAGATTTCACTTCAGAAATATAATATATAGGTCATATTACAATATATTTTCCATAGTAATCTTTGAATGCACGCAGCTATAAATATATTTCAATTTTGTATGAATTAATTTGACATACTAACATAATATACTATGGCTAGGTGTGTAACAGGCCTTAGGTGTTTATTATGTCAATAAAATTATATCCACCAAAACTCAGGTCGTACTACATAATCGAGTTAATAGCTCTACAAATAAACACTTAAACGAATTTGAGCCTTATTTAATATAGAAACAAAGCCTTTTTCGATTGAAATTTGTGTTTTTGTGAATCTGATATAGTCAGGATCCAAACTTTCAAAGTTAGTGCCTAATTAGGTTTTATCTCGTTGTTTGTTGGTAGACTAACAGCCTAACCGGTTTGTTAGTAGACTGACAGCGTTAGAACTATACCGTTTTAGGTCTCTCGTTGTGTTAATTACATATATCTAATTACACACTGAGTTCTAGCTCTTTTGTTATCAAAGAGCTCGCGACCGAACATTCGTTAATCGAAAACGAAATGCGAAGAAAAGCAACGTTGAGTAAGATCAATCAATGGATGGGTGATCGCCTAATGGCACATTTTTCTAAGCTCCTAGTGTTTCAGCGGGCACGTCGGTTGTGGGTGTTTATCATTTGACAGCAGTCATTAAGCCAAGTCACAGGCCTTATGTTCAGCTGGAAAACTCTGACAGTCGAGTGGGCACTAGCTAGCTAGTCTACCACATTATCCTAGTGTGGTGGACTATGGCCTATGCGTCCTTATTCAAAAGTGTCCCATAATACTGCATTAAATATTATTAGATGACTATGAAAAAGACTGTGCCGACATACCTGAAGGCTGAGAAAACAATGACTGTTATCAATGTATGTACTTCAATTTATTACCTAAGTCATTCTTGCTTTAATAGGTTTAAAGTGACCGTTACTAGGTACCAATGTTCGTTTCTAAAAAATCGTTTATCAATGTTTGATTTTAAATTTTAGTGATTGATAGTAGTTGAGTTTTGGTAATTTATTTTGATTTATAACATTGTAAATTTTAATAATTCTAAATATTTTAATAATGAATAAACATGTTTTGAAACAGTTTTTGGCGTGGAAGCCATAGGCGTGTAATGTCTTACTAGCACGTTGCACGAAAATTGACAGTTTCAGTGTACTTTCGGCATACCAGTATCTGACGAACCGCTCAGCCAATCCGACCTAACCTAGTGTCAGGTGGTTGAAGTCACACGGCCGTCTTCCACAAATATTACTGAAAAATATGACAACTGACAGGTTTGTCAGCGTAACGGTGTTCTTACACCGAAACTTTCTAAATTGCTCCACTAAAAGTTAAATATCTCGGGAACTACAAGTACGATTACGACAGAACAAAGTGCGTTTTGATCGTCAAAACTAAATTTCGTCAATACCAAGCACCAATAGAAAATATTTATAGCAAATGAACTCAAAAATTTGAAAAGCCTCGACATAAACATCGCTATAAAACTCAAACGAAAAACCGACAAATCCTATACAGAGCGCCAAAAGGCCTATCGTTTGAGACTAATATCAAATAAATCGGTATCGAGAGCTTAGAAAATGACAACCATTTGAAGATAGACGCCAAGTGGCCTTGCCAATCTCTGATACCTGGGTCCTGGGTCCTCCGGCGTGCCCCCAAAGCGACTCAGATCGAGCGTGCGGCAGCAAAAAAAACAGACAGACAGAAGAGAATGCCCATAATTCCATGTCTACCGGTAGTCGCACGACTACCAAGCCATTTTTTTTAATTTATGTTTAATAAACCTTAAGTGTCCGCCACAGGGGAACTCACTCTGATGAGTACCTAAGCCTCATTTGAACTCCGACGTAAGTGGCAATTATGGGATCAAAAATATTTTCGTAAGATGCTCGTATTTAAGGTATTCAGCAATTTCTTACAAGAAAAATTTCGCCCGGCGAGACGGCATCAGTTCTGCTCGGCCTGACTCAATTTACAAAGTAAATGAGCGCAACAGATGTGCTGTAAAGAAAATTATGTTTAAAATTCCAGATTTTGTAATTTTCTTTTTTTCCTGTAAACTAATATACCTATGTTGTGAATAAGTTATTTTGGTCCATGATAAAGTAATGAACTTAGCCACAGCGCCATCTATCGGGCACAATCTATTTGATTTTCTTTATAGTTACTACACCAACATATAGAGCGAAAAAAAATATATTTTGGTCTATAAGTATAGAATTCGTTAATGACTTTAATTGAGCTTCAAACAGCTTCAAAATTAGTAAATGAACTATCTTACTACACAGCCGCCAATTGGACTTTTTAAATTTTTCTTTCCCTACAAAACTTTTTCGGACTACATCCAAATATTTAAGAAAAAAATGCCAAATCGATCTAGCCATTTTCAAGTAATGCGTGTGCAAGCGTTTTATTTGTGCATATCGTTTTTATTTGTGTAGAGTTGCTGGCATCAGTAACGTAATGAGTTGTCAGTCAGTAAAGCAATTGTGGGATCAAAAGTGCTTTATTGTAAAAAGGTGCTCGTATTAAAAGGAGTTTAGTTAGAATTTCAGTAATTTTTCAAAATAAATACTTGGCCAGGCGAGACGGCATCAGCCAAGTCGACGTGGTAGACAACCAAGGGGACCTATAGCTATAGGTGACCTTGGTTATCGACCGCAAAACCGTTTCAACTACAATGTTGTTAAGTACCGTTGCCAACACAGTATTTTGCAATGTTATTTCGGGCAGTAAAGACGTCATGGACGGTGATACCTTGTAAATTATAGCTTGAGTTCTGCGACAGCTGTCAAAGTAACAGGCCTAGTGCTAGGACGATGTCGGTAAATAATCGATCATTAATACTGATTATTGTTGCTAACATTATATATGTTTGAATATATTTTAAGCAGAAAAATAAAACAATCTATACTTCTCTTTTTCCTGTCTTGCCTGTATTTCCTTAACGCTCTGAATTAACTTATTGAGAAATATTCCCGGCGGCCGCCCGGCCGTGGGCATAAAAACTCACCAAAGATTTAACGCAATGGGACGAATACAAAGCTATTATTTAGCTATTAAAAATTAAAATTTATAAAGGAACTATTTTTGCGATTAATTTTATCTGCAATATCGATAACAAATACTTCATAGTAAAGACAATCCGAGGAACTTCTCTCTTTTTGTGCACACAACAATAAAATATGAAAATACAAAACTCGATAGACGTGATTCCAATGACAGCTGTGGCAGAGCTCCCTTCCCTTCCTTCCTTCTTCGATTTGGGGACCAGATTTCGCATTATTGCATATCATTTCTCAAGAGTCATGATTTAATATAGTCCAGGAAGTGAGCAAAGTAAGTTTTTTGGTGTAAGTGCCAACTTTAAATTCCTAGCTAGTGAAGTTAGAAAAAGATTTAGAATAGCACGGGGCCCAAGACAACACAACCCCCATCACGTCAATGCAGTGTTGCTATATGTTTGAAACATACAACTTTTCACCTCTATCAGCAAGAAAATATTTCTAAAAGGAGTGGCGAAAAATATTATTTTTGTAATAAAATATTATTTCTATAAAATTTTAAGGTTTTTCAACTTGAATGGTCACTTTTGCCAATTCTATTTTGTAGTAAACTTACCTATACTAACCAAATTATGTTTTAAATTTATTTGCTACTATATGCTAGTAACAGTAGAAGCAATAAAAAAATGGCCTAAAATTTAAAAATGGTTAAAAAATTTGGTCTAAATAATAAAAACAGTCTATGGAAAACCGTCGCCATCTCTAGTTGTGTTATTGTTGATGAACGTTATATGATGTGGCAGTAAATGTGATCTACCAAACATAAGCTGTACAAACTGATCGAGTTTAGAACTGTCTAACAAACAGTTAAGTAGGTTAGAACCTTATTTTAAAGCCAAACAAACGCGGTTTTGTGCTTTGTTTTAAAACTTTGAGTTCACCCGGATCCGTGTCTGTGGAACTTGTAATTAGGTTTTGTTTGTTAAATATCAAAGTTTATACTGAATGGATCATATCTGCCTTTAATTTTCTGTCTGTTCTTTAAATAACCCACTTTCTTAAGACTACGATATATACTAGATCGCGTAAATACGCCGTTTTTGTGCAAAAAGTGTAGCTAAGCTATATCATCTTTAAGATATAGGCTAGATGGCGTTTATACGCCGTTTTTGTGCCTATCTAAAGGATTGAAAAAAATATATGCTATAAAAGTTGCTACAATCACATGCGACGCTGCAATCACATGAATGTTTACCTCTTCCTAAAAAGTTAATTTTGAACGCTGGCTGAAATCACATGTTTATTTACGCCTGCCTACAAAGTTAATTTTTGAATGCACGCTAAAAGAAATAGATCAAAAATTTATGAAGATGCACGATAGCCGGAAAATAATTTCCGAGATCAAGACGCCCCGAGGGCCTACTTAAAAAAATTGATTAGTACGAATTTACGCTAGAATCATTCAATGTTAACGCCTAATTAAAAAGTTAGATCTGAATGTACGCTAAAATATTCATGTTTTGTATCAAAAGAAACTTTTATTCCGCGCCAATACCTTTTTTTTTTAAATTCCGTTTACAAGTATGACTTAACAGATTTTTTTTATCTCTAGTGTATTATTTTTTTTATATTTAGCTATTTATTTTAGTTTAGGTATTTTTTTTATTTTATTTAATTAACTGTATTTTTTTTTAATTTTAATTACATAATGACCATGAACCATGAAATTAATTTAATAAAAAAATTATGGCTGAACAATTTTTTTTACAGAATAAATAACTTACCTAAATATGAACAAAAAAATGTATGTATGTATGAATGTAAAAACGTATGTAACAACGTAACAAGATTTTGTCAGGTTGGGGAAATAAATCTGCCAACCCTGTCAAGTAAGATGAAGTATTAGGATATTATGTGGAAATAAAAGTCTATTCGGTATTAATAAAGGATGCTAGGTAAGTTAGGTACCAGGATAGGGTTTTTTTTAAAAATATTCATTAAATATGTTATTTTAAACGTCTTTTCAACTTCTTATAAGAATGTGACTCGATGAAGTTTTTAAAATTTTCGTCAGGAAAGACAGATAGAAGCCAAATCGTTTCCCCAAAATAATACTATTTAGGTGCGGTGCGGTGGGTCTTCTTACCCAAAGAGAGGCTTGCCCTGCAGTGGGGCGTATTACATTCGAATAATAAAATTAGAAAAACTGGAAGCTAGGCATTTAAGATAAATACTTTGTTAGGGTTTCGTACCCAAAGGGTAAAAAACGGGACTCTATTACTAAAACTCTGCTGTCCATCCTTCCGTCCGTCCGTCTGTTACCAGGCTGTATCTCTTAAACCGTGATAGTTAGACAGTTGAGATTTTCACAGCAGATATATTTCTGTTGCCGCTATAGCTACAAAAACTAAAAAAAACAGAATAAAATAAAAATTTAAGGGGGCTCCCATACAACAAACGTGATTTTTTTACTCGGTTTTGCTCGATATTGATAACGGCAACAGGTAGACGCTTGAAATATTCACAGAATGTTAAGTTATATATTCACTTTAAAAATAAATAATTAAATTAAAATAAAACAAATATTTAAGAGGGACTCCCATACAACAAACTCGCAATTGGCCTATTTTTTTAAAATTTTGTTTGTTTATTTAAAAGTAAGTTTAGGTAGGTACGTACCTACATCGTTTATAAGTAAGCAAACTTAGTACTTCTTGATTTTATACAAGTTTAAGTTATTTGTGATAGACTGTTTGTTATTTCTTAGTCACTACGGAGGAATCAGTTCAGCTGGTAGGTGGCACAGAGATTGTTGACGGGACGGAGACGGACTATTTTTCAATAAATTATTTAAAGATTAAAATATAATGCCTTAATCCTACTAATATTATTAATGTCAAAGTTTGTATGTCTGGATGGATGTTTGTTACTCAATCACGGTTCAACCACTGGGCGGATCAGGATGAAACTTGGCATACATATAGGTTTGGTCCTGGAATAGCATATAGGCTACTTTATTCCGAAAAATCCAAAAGTTCCCGCGGGAATAACTATAACAGAGTTAAACGAACTGAAGCTGCACCTGTAGCTCGCTATAGCAAACTTCATTAGCATAATTAAGGAGTTCGACGCCGATAACGGACGTTAGGGCGGGCGGAGCCGCTGGCAAAGTCTAGTACTGAATATTTTCAGTATTAAGCTTAATCACATAAACGTGAATTTGTGGTCTTAAAGAGACGTTTGTAAGATGATGCCCATAATGATGGCACCCAACTGGAATTACCTCATTTTTCATAAGAACTACTTACTTGCCGAGGAAATGAGATCTGGGTCCGACGGTTTACTCGATTTACTGAGTAAATGAGAGCAACAGATGTGCTGTAAATTTATCACAAGGACTAGCTGTAACCCCGAGTTTTTTAAATTTTTTAATGGAGTAGGTAGAACTATAAACTCTCAGATTATTGATTTATTTATTTAGTATACAACACGCATTTATAATGTAAGATATACAAGTAATATTATAGAGGCAAGCTTATCTTTAATAAGAGCCCTCTACAAGCTGATCTCGATTAATTTGCAACAATCGATTAAGATAAAATAAAAACTGTTTTTACAAATAAACAAGCCTAATCAATTCATCAAACCTTCATTCTAGTCCAAGAATTTTCATAACGCGCGCATAATAAACAAACAGACAAAAAAAAACTGGTTGCCTGTAAAGTCGGTATACGGGCGAAAGTTTTACGTGACAATGATTTTATGTCTGTCTCTCTCGCTCTTAGGCGGGCGCGTGCCTCTCACTCGCTCTCATTGTGAGCGCATAACGTGAGCGGAGCGTAACGCAGTTTCTTGAAGTGTCACCCGGCAAACCAATTTATAAGACGTTGTCACGTCAAAAACGGTAAATGCTAATAAGTTTTATCTGACCTTCAAGTTACAAATTAAGATTAAGACGAGTCATTGAGAAAAAGGTAGTTTTCGGTTTGAGAATACAAATCATCAATAAAACTATGGATCTGAAACGAAGTGTCATGTATTTTCAGACCCTCTTCTTGACTTTGTTAGCTCAGAAACATTTGATTTGATGATTTTTTATAAATATCTTTGGACATTACACACAGCGCCATCTGGCCCCAAAGTAAGCAGAGCTTGTGTTATGGGTACCGGACAACGGATACAAGTACATATATAAAATTTTTTTTTGTAAATACATACATATCATACATAAATAGATCCAGACTCAAGACAAACACAAATGTTTATCACATAAATGTTTGTCCAGTGCGGGAATCGAACCCATACCCTCTGCACAGTAGTCGGCCACACTACCAACTAGCCTATGAGGAAATTTTGGCTCGATAATGTTTTTATTTGAAATAACCTCTTTAAAATTATTAAAATTAAGATTATTATTATAACGTAAAGGATATAATCCTTCAAAATAGCTTAATTATGTAGGTAATTACAATACATAAAATTCAACAGCTGGGAATCTTAATATTTTTATCCGTTTTCATTTTTTAGCTTCTTCGTGAGCAACGCATTTTCAACCTTGCATCGAAAGCAGTTATGATGATTATTGCTTTATACTTGTGGAGCGGCGTCAAAGAGGAGATCTCCTGCCAGACAAGGTGTTATGCCCTGGGGACCGCCGTGGTCCACTTATCATTCTGTTCGGTTTCTATATATACTCATCGACAGAAGAAACTTTGATAGCGCGATGTAGGACGCGTGACGTCAGCCTTGCTTGTAGCGGTATGATATGATCCGCTACATACTCATCAACGCCTCGCCTTAACGTGTTTCACCGTTTCTAGAAAATTCTTCCCTGGAGGGCAAAATAGGGGATGGACATTTTGTATGAGAATTCAAATATTTTTGTAAAGTCCACGTGGATGAAGTTTTTTTTGTTCTTCTTTCACACAGTAAACAAAGAGTAAAGAATTCATATTAGTAAGTATTTTTTTTTAACATATTCAGGTTTCCTCACAATATTTTACTTCACCGAAAAGCCAGTGGTATGTGGTATGTAATGGTACTTGAGAAATTAAGAAAAAGACTTATTGGTACGCGCCGGCCTCGAACCTGCTCAGGATGCAAAGTGAAATCGAAACCGACCGGCCACCACTAACTCTAACTACTATTAAATTTGTCTATTATAATTATCCATATGTTATGTACAAGCTGGTTTCTGTCGGTGTTACCTACGTGGTTGAACATTCTAGACCAACACATACTAAATATATTTTTGCATACAGTTTGAAAGACTGACAATACAAATGATTTAATCATTTGTTTAAAAATCGGAAAATTGAGAATGATCGTTACAGGTATAGGCCTCGTTAATTTTAAATCAAATTACCTTAAAAAACCTTAAATTGAGTCCGATTTCAGGAAAAGAGAGGTAAATGATTGACTAATCGTCGCACGTATATACAAGAATTGATGCGCGTGGATGAAGCAGAAGAAGCCAGAAGTAGCCAGGATTTTACTATAAGTAGAAAAATATATATATAATTTACGCTAATTTTTGTCCTAAACAATTAAATTGTTCCTGAATAAATAACACAAGATACGGAAATACAAATGCTTTGTTGGCTTCGCCCGCCCTAAATTTGGTTATCGGCATAGGATTCTTACGGCAACTCCATAATTATAAAAAAAACACAGAAGGTAAAATATTTTGAAATAATACGTACCGCCCTTCCCCCTCATGACTGCCCGCCGGCCTCGCACATCATAATAAATGCGCGCGCAATACTTGATAATTATTTTGCTGCCTCGTTAGTTTAAAACTGCAATATCTCCTAAGATATTCATTGAAATCGAATGATGAACAGGGCAATTTTGTTTTAAATTAAATGCTTGTATTTATAACGTATATTTAAATAACGTATTTATTTGGATAAAGATTAATATCATGTTTATAAAAACATCTTCACAAATAATGCATTATTTTAGAACAAATATGGTTAGCATAAAAAAGATTATAGTGAGCCAACCTTAAACTATAGACGTATGCTGTCGCGGACTTTTTTTAGAACTTTTAGAGGGGAACAATTCTGTCATAGATGATTTTTGCGAAACTTTAACCGTTTACGCAGCGCACACAGCGGAAGCTCTCAAAAGGATAAAAAAACCCCGATTTGGAAACATTTTTCACTAGTGCTCCGCTCCTATTTGTGTTAGCGATATATAGCCTTTCTCGATAAATGGGCTATCCAACACTGAAAGAATTTTTTAAATCCGACCAGTAGTTCCTGAGATAAGCGCGTTCAAAAAAACAAACTCTTCAGTTTTACATATTAGTATAGATGATAAATGGCAACAAAAAATTATAGGCGATCTTATCACTAGATGGCGATTTATACCAGATAACCTTATAAAACGAAAAGTTACCCAAAGGATAAAAACGGGACCCTATTACTAAGACTACGCTGTCCGTCCGTTCGTCTGTCTGTCACCAGGTTGTATCTCTTGAACCGTGATTGTAGTTAGACATTTTTATACATAAGATGTATTTCTGATGCCGCTATAACAGCAAATACTAAAAACAGAATAAAATAAATATTTATGGGGGCTCCCATACAACAAACGTGATTTTTTTGTTCGTTTTTGCTCGATATTGATAGCGGCAAAAAGTAGATGCTTGAAATATTCACAGAATATTTAGTAATATACTTATTTTTAAAACAATTAATTAGATTAAAATTTTATTTAATTTGAAATTTACCTAAACGTGATTTTTTTCCGTTTTTATTAATTACGGTACGGAACCCTTCGTGCGCGAGTCCGACTCGCACTTGGCAGATTGCCACTAAGGTGACAAACAAGCTTACGGTTCGCCTGATGGTAAGCAGTCACCGCAGCCTTGGACGCTTACAACACCTAGGGCATCACTCACTGGGCTTAATTATGAATATATTTTGCTATAGCAAACTTCTTTACTATAGAACCAGGAAATACCGTAGAAACCCTACGCCGATAAACAAATATAACACGAGGAAAACAAAATAAATTGTGATTGGATTGGAATTAATTCAGATCATTAAAAAACTTTTATTTCTGTTAATATGAGCAAACATATAACATCTAAACGTATGCAAGTATATTAAAGTATAAAATAAGTTATCAACAGAACTACTAAGTGTTTCTTAACACCTCTATAAATCTATTGTAGAAACTTATCTCCCGCAGGCGCTGGATATCGGTTTTCGATTAAGAACTCATTGACGACAGCCATTTGGTTGGACGTGAATAAATATACTAAGCGCACAATAGACTTATATAGGTATTTAAATCAGATATCTGATATGTTAATCTTCTTTATAACTATTGAATAAATGTGGAAATCTGTTTATTATGGCGTTATAATTTTTGGGGGCATTAGAGTTTATTAATGTTAAAATACTGAAAAAACATGGTCTTATACGTTCCCGTACCCTAAGGGTTAAACAGGGATTTTTTGGCTCTTTGTTTGTCTGTCCAATTTAAGGGTTCCGTACCCAAACGTCTGTCTGTCACCAGGCTGTATATCATGAACCGTGATAGACAGTTGAAATTTTTACAGAAGATGTATTTCTGTTGCAACTATAACAGCAAATATAAAAAAAACAGAATAAAATAAATATTTAAGGTTGTTCCCATACTACAAACGTGGTTCTTATTTTGCTCGATTTTGCTCGATAACGGCAACATACGCTTAAAATATGCACAGAATATTTAGTTACATAGTCACTTTAAAAATAAATAATCAAATTAAAATAAAACAAATAACTATTTAAGGGGGCTCCCATTAAAGAAACGTGATTTTTGCTATTTTTATAGATAATGGTACGGAACCCTTCGTGCGCGAGTCCGACTCGCACTTGACCGATATTTACCCTGGTCTAATGATAATTGAGTTGAATACAAATACAGTTTTTTTTCTTCAAGATCAAACAAAAATGGTCTTGCAACCTGCTAACTTTGACTGCGGCATTCAAAGTTGTCTATTTATAGATTTATTTATTGAAACAACGGTGTAACAAGTGAGGTTTACTGTTCGACAGTGACACCCAAGGTAAAAAAGCACCAGTCAAAGTTGTCAGTTTAAGACCATTTTTGTTATTACTGATCCCGTAATACTGCGGCAGTCAAAGTTGTCAGCTTAAGAAAATATTTTTTAATTCTGATCCTGTAATAAAAATGGTTTTTAACTGACAACTTTGACTGCGGCACTTAAAGATGTCTGATTACAGTTAGACAAAGACACCCAGGGATAAAAAAATCGGCCAAGTGCGAGTCAGGCTCGCGCACGAAGGGTTCCGTACCATTATCTACAAAAACAAGCAAAAAACTACGTTGTATATAACTAAATATTTTGTGAATTTTTCTGACGTCTACCTGTTGCCGTTACCAATATCGAGCACAAAAAACACATTTGTTGTATGGGAGCCCCCCTTAACTATTTTTTTTTTTTCAGTGTTTTAGTATTTGTTGTTATAGCAGCAACAGAAATACATCTTCTGTGAAAATTTCAACTGTCTAACTGTAATGGTTCATGAGATACAGCTTGGTGACAGACGGACAGCGAAGCCTTAGTAATAGGGTTCCTAATTACCTTTCAGGTACCGAATCCTAAAAAGCAGTAAGTTTAGCAGCTTAAGACCATTTTCGTAACGGGATCTATCTAAACCAAACCAGTTAGGAATTAATATTATCCTACTAATATTATAAACGCGATAGTTTGTAAGTATGGATGTTTGTTACTCAATAACGCTTCAGCCACTGGATGGATCGGGATGAACTATAGATTTGGTCCTGGAATAGCACATAGGCTACTTTTAATCCTGAAAAATTCAAAAGTTCCCGCGGGAATAACTATAACCGAGCTTAAACGAACTATAACTATAGCTACAGCTTGATATACCAATCTTCATTAGTGTAATTGTAATATTTGTGAGATAAATAAATGAAACGCAAGTGTGTATTTAGATCGAGTCTATATCTTTATTCCGGACTGCCGAACGATGACTCTCTACAAGAGCCGTAGGCTTACAATTTACAAAAGGAGGTAGCTGACTACCTACATTACAGAAATAAAGGAGGAAATCACAGTAGGCAGCGGTATAGGCTAGACCGCGAAAATATGCCGTTTTTGTGCAAATTTTGAGGTTAAACTATAGCATCTAAAGCATTGAAAAAAATATATGTTATAAAACTGGCTTTTGTCTAGTGCATTACCTTACTCAATGATTTTTATTTATTATATTAATTATTATTGTATTAAATGCAAAAAAAAAATTAGGAAGTGACCATTGTTTCAATACTTGTGTAAATTTTTAAAGCGTGTTTTCTATTTGCTTGTAATGAAAGTTGGTTAAATAATTAGAATAGCTTGTTATCTAGTGCATAGATGTGCATAGTGCTCTAAGTTGTAGCAAAAAGTCAATAAATGTGACTACAAAACGGTAATAACGTTAAATTCCAAACAAAAAAATAAAAGTCTCAAGGCGTCATTACGGTATAAATTACTTAAGAAGTATATAACATTTATATCTCATAGTAATGTATATGACATTATCTAATGATTTAAAGTGTATTTACATACACAACATTAGAATTATAGAAATAGCTTTCTGGCCTATATCGCTATTTTAATGCTTTGATTAAATAAAGGAGTCCCACGCCGATAACCGAATTTGTGAATCAATAAACGAGTCCCACGCCAATAACCGAATTTAGGGCAGGTAGAGCCGCTGGCAAAGTCTAATATTTTATAATGTAACCATGTACCTGCTGTACTTATTGAAACAATATATAGTGAAGATAGCGATTCATAATAAAGAAATAAATATAAATAAATATTTTTGGACATTACAATATACAAATACATATAAATTAGTTTTTTTGTAAATAAACGTATCATACACCCAGACTCAAGACAAACACAAATGTTTATCACATACATGTTTGTCCAGTGCTGGTATCGAATCCACACCCTCTACACAGCAGCTGGTCACACTATCAACTAGGCTGTGAGGGAGTCATTTGTATGTCGGTTGTAATTACAAAATATAAGGTTGTAGCATGCTTACGGACAGACATGACGAAATGGCTTAAAAATAGTAAAAAATGTTTGAAAATAATTATGCATTGACTTCTGGTGCGTTTTATACATTTATTTAAATAACGCTAACGTTAAAAATGGTATTTTATTTATTTTTTATTTTCTTTAATGGGGATAACCAACAGTTGTCACAATGAAACTTAATAATAAACATATTTCATAGTAAAATAAATTATTGTGCAACCCAAACCGTTATCCACGGATTTGTAGATTGCGTCACTCGAAATACGTACTAACAAAATTATACTAAATAACATTGAAAAAAATAAAGAAAACTAAAACTAAAAACATAGTTTGATGTAAGATATCTTAAGTATATTACAAAGAGATTAGGTACATACAAGTTTATATATATAATATAAGCAGCTTTTTATTGGAAGGTTCAAAGTTAACAAAAATTGGCACCACAAGTAATAGCGTAGTACTCGCTACAAGGTGCTAAGTAACGTAGCGGGCACTGTACCGTAGCTCGCTCTACACTCTTATTTCGTAGCAAACATAGCACATGGCAGCACCCAGTAAATGTAGCCTGTTGTAGCCATTAGTAATTAATTATTAAGAGGGTTAAAAAAGAGAGGGTCGGCGGTAATTTTTCTAAAGCGATCTTTCGAAAAATATCGTAAAACAAATACAGTAAGTTTTTAATTTAAGAATTTTTCAATGCATGCTATTTTTTCCAGTCTTTAACTTGCAATAGGACAGTGGAATCGATTTTGAAAACGAACAGAAAACTGCGCATTTGACTAGGGCGCAGTCTTAAATTGTACGTTGTATTTGTTAGATGTAAAAAAACGTTCATAGCTCAGCACAAAATTGATCATCCCAGTAGTCATACTAGCTACCAGAACCTGCCTAACTTGTTTTATTTTAGCCATAGGCCACACTTGAGAAATATCCATATATAGTAATCAACAGCTCCCGCATATCGGGCGGCCAAACGAGGATTACAACAGATAGGACCTATCTTAGTTATTTTACGTATAGTTTTATTTTATATATCTTTTATATGTCTGTATGTGCATATATTGTATGAATGAATATGTGTTTGTATTTGTTTGTTTTTAATTTCTTTAAGGTATATGAATACCTATTTTTTTAATTATTTATATGTTTGTAAAATGTATATATGTATGTCAGTATATATGTGTATGTACGTTTGCTGTGTAGTGATATATGATTTATGATTATATTTTCCTCGGGAGTTACTTTAAATCCCGTCACAGATTAATTAAGGGTTTTTAACGTATCACATAATGCAATCTGAAAAAACAAAAGGTAATTAAAATATTACTTTTTTTTAAATAAAACTATTAACATTATAAGGCTGGACCCTACTTGAATGTGCAGTCAGTTTTTAAAATCGATTCCACTATCCTATTGCAAGTTTACGACTGGAAAAAATACATGGCTTTCTACATTATTTAACTAGCAAATAACTGTATTTGTATTAAGATATCTGTTAAAACATCGCTTTAAGAAAATAACGGCCGAACCTTTTGTTTTTAATTTTTAATTCATAACTCATTATCAACTAGTAGGGGGGACATAATTTATTTTATGAAATGTTAAGTAACTTTAAAGCTAGAATATTACTGTAATAGAATTTTTATATCTTATGTGATAAAACTGTAATTAATGAGTATCCACTTTATACGATGAGCTTGCATATATATAATATATTTTTGCCACTGAAAAATGAGCTCTATTCGCGATTCACATTGTCGCTTTTAGCTTAACGCCCATAAAGCAAATGATTATGCGCGTTGGGGGCCCTCTTAAGTGTTTTAATACAAAACTTGTATTTATTATTTGATTCACTATAATATTTGTTTTTGAAATTGAATTTGAATTTATGTCCTTTTCGGTACCTTCGGCTATCCCAGTGCAAAAATAAGGTCGATGGCCATTTTTAGGGTTCCTTACCCAAAGGGAACAAAACGGAACCCTATTACTAAGACTTCGCTGTCTGTCCAACTGTCCGTCTGTTCACCAGGCTGTATCTCATGAACCGTGATAGTAAGACAGTTAACATTTTCACAGATGATGTATTTCTGTTGCCGATTTAACAAAAAATACTTAAAAACAAAATAAAATAAATATTAAAGGGGGCTCCCATACAACAAATGTGTTTTTTGTGCTCGATGTTGGTAACGGCAACAGGTGGACGTCTGAAATATTCACAAAATATTTAGTTATATATTCACTTTAAAAATAAATAATGAAATTCGAACTCGCGCACGAAGGGTTACGTACCATTATCTATAAAAACGGCAAAAAAATCACGTTTGTTGTATGGGAGAGAGAGAGGTAGGGCACTGCAAGTACTCGCTCGAATAAGCCACCCGAACAACTAAAGCAGGGCATAGCGAGTACTTGGTCGAATGAGCGGCCCGAACTGGGGAAGTACCTCCACCTTACAGAAAACCGCGGCCATAATAACACTAACATTGAGTAGTGTTGTGTTCCTGGCGGTGAGTAAGGTTGCCAGAGCTCTTTGAGGATTCGCTGCGCGGACAGCGGAGGACCGGCGGTGGTTGTTGTTGTCATGCTCGGCGTAGACGCGGCGTGCTGGTTCGGCGGTCAGGGAGACCTGATGAAACGGCTGACCGTTGGCCGCCCGCAGGTTGAACGGGATCCCGAACCCAGGGATCACTCAATCTCCGCCCTGGGAGGCTGATTCGCCAGCCTGTGTAAAGTATCTGAAGTGGTAGTCGTGCCGGAGAAGGAGACCGGAGTGGACCCGGCTACTACAACAGAGGGGGATCAGGGGCCCTTCCGCCCGCCGTGCCAGCAACCGTATCATCTGTGGCGAGCTTCGGCAGTCTTAGAACCGCACCTTTTGTCCTCTATGCTGTCTGTGCAGTGAATCCTCATCCTTAGTCTTAGTAACTTTTTTTATATATTATGGCCATAAGAAAGACAAAGAAAAGAGTTTGCACAGCGGCCACTCCATCCACATATAATGTGGATTTTTGCAACATCAGGGGTATTCACGCCAATCTTAACGCAGTCCACCACTATCTCGAAACTGCGCAGCCGACCATTCTTTTTCTAACGGAGACGCAGATATCCTGCCCGGCCGACACATCATACCTTCACTATCCCGGCTACAAACTCGAACACAATTTTATGAGTCGTGTCGGTGTATGTATGTTCGTCCGGGAGGATATCTGCTGTCGCCGCCTTCATAGCCTTGAAGACAGGGACCTGTCGATGTTGTGGGTGCGCGTAGATTACGGCGGCCACACTCGTATCTATGCGTGCCTATACAGGTCTCATAGCGGTGACACGGACGTAACTCGACTCTTCACGCACCTGAGTTTGACGACTGACAAAGTTCTAGAGCAATATCCCACAGCAGAACTAGTTATTTTGGGAGACTTTAACGCCCACCATCGCGAGTGGCTCAGTTTTCGAACCAATAACTAAGCTGGGATATCTGCTCATGAATTTGCTCTGACCTATGGATTCTCTCAGCTGGTACTTTCTCCAACGAGAATACCAGATATAGAGGAACATACGAGCTCCTTACTGGACCTTCTGCTGACTACTCGTCCGGACGGATACTCCGTCTCAGTGGATGCGCCTCTTGGCTCCTCAGACCACTGTCTCGTTCGGACTCAAGTGTCATGCACATAACCTGATCCTTCTGGGCCAACAAATTGGCGTCGTGTGTGGCACTATAAGTCGGCAGACTGGGATGGATTGCGAGAATTTTACGCATCGTACCCGTGGAGGCAGATCTGCTTTAACTCAGAAGATCCTGACGTCTGCGCAGCCGCAGTCACTGAGACAATCCTTGCTGGTATGGAATGCTATATTCCTAACCCGCGAGTAGCTGCCGGCGTCAAAAAACGACCGTGGTTTAATAGGTCTTGCAGAAAAGCTAAAATTCTTAAGCAAAATGCATATGAGGCTTGGACCACGGCTCGTTTTAATAAGGATCCGAATATTTTTGAGTTAAAATGCAATTTAAATGCTGCCTCGAGGTTCAGTAAGAAATCGTCATCATCGGCAAAATAGGTGGGCGACTTGCGAGCTATCCTTCTGGGAGTCGTGCTTTCTGGTCGCTTGCCAAAGCTGCCGAAGGGAACTTCTACCAGTCGTCGTTACCACCACTGCGAAAGACCGATGGTGACTTGGCCCATAGTGCTAAAGAGAAAGCCGATCTACTGGGCAGTCTCTTTGCCTCGAACTCGAATATGAACGATGAAGGCGCTGTACCACCTACTATACCGTGGTGCGGTAAGACCATGCCGGAAATCTCCATAACGCAGCGGGAGGTCAGGCGGGCGTTGCTTTCTCTAGACGTTCATAAGTCGAGTGGGCCAGACGGTATACCAGCAGTGGTGCTTAAGCAGTGTGCTCCTGAGTTATGTCCTGTACTCACGCGCCTCTTCGCGCTTTCCTACCACACTAGGCAATTTCCGTCTTCATGGAAGACTGCGAATGTGCACCCGGTGCCCAAAAAGGGCGATAGATCAGATCCATCGAATTACAGGCCTATCGCTATTACCTCTCTTCTCTCTAAGGTGATGGAGCGTGTGATCAACACACAGCTTCTAAGATACCTAGAAGTACACGATCTGGTCAGTGACCGTCAATATGGCTTTCACCATGGTCGCTCGACTGGTGACCTTCTAGTGTATCTCACACACCGATGGGCACTAGCCATTGAGAGTCAGGGGGAGGCATTGGCATGTAGCCTGGACATAGCTAAGGCGTTCGATCGGGTCTGGCACCGCGGTCTTCTATCGAAGTTGCCATCTTACGGAGTGCCCGAGGGTTTGTGCAAATAGGTGGCTAGCTTTTTGTCCGGCAGACGCATACGAACCGTAGTTGACGGTAGTTGCTCTGATAGCATGGACATTAATGCTGGTGTCCCGCAAGGCTCTGTGCTGTCTCCTACGCTGTTTCTACTGCATATCAATGACATGTTGGACATCAACAACATACATTGCTATGCAGATGACAGTACTGGAGACGCTTTTTACACGGGTCGTGCAAACATCCCTCGTTCCGTTGTGGAGGAAAACCGCGGAGAACTTGTGTCTCAAATCGAGACCACACTGTCCCAGGTCTCTGACTGGGGACGGTTAAACTTGGTCCGGTTCAACCCTACAAAGACGCAAGTGTGCGCGTTCACCACTAAGAAAACTTCATTCACTGTGGTCCCACAATTCCAGAACAATTCCCTCTCCATCTCCAAGAGCATTGGGATCCTTGGTGTCGACATCTCCAGCGATGTTCAGTTCCGAGATCATTTACAAGATAAGGTGAAGCTGGCGTCCAAAAAACTTGGTGTACTCAACAGAGCGAAGCAGTACTTCACGTCGGGGCAAAGGTTGTTACTTTACAAGTCGCAGGTTCGGCCTCATATGGAGTACTGCTGCCATCTCTGGGCAGGTGCACCCGGATACCAGCTTGGCCCTTTTGACTCGGTTCAACGACGGGCTGTGAGAATTGTCGACAATTCCAAACTCACTTGCGGTATCGAGCCCTTAAGTCTGAGGAGAGACTTTGCCTCACTGTGTGTGTTCTACCGCTTGTACAATGGGTTGTGTTCTGAGGAATTGTTCGAAATGATGCCCACGGCTACTTTCTACCATCGCACCGCTCGCCATCGGCAGGGAATTCATTCTCACACTTTAGAACCTAAATGGTCGCGTACAGTGCTGTTTCAGAGAAACTTCCTCCCGCGAACGCTTAAGTTGTGGAATGAGCTCCCTGCTAAGGTTATCTGCAAGGACTACAGTATGGAGTTCGTCAAGAAAGAAGTTATTAGATTTCTGAAGGGTCGGCAACGCGCAAGTAATACCCCTGGTGTTGCAAGCGTCCATAGGCTACGGTGACCGCTTACCATCAGGCGGGCCGTAAGCTTGTTTGCCACCTTAGTGGTAAATAAAAAAAAAATGGGAGCCCCCTTAAGTATTTGTTTCATTTAAATTTTTTTTTTTTTTTTAAAGTGACTATATTAATACATATTCTGTGAATATTTTAAGCGTCTACCTATTGCCGTTATCAATATCGAGCAAAATCGAGCATAAAAATCATGTTTGTTGTATGGGAGCCCCCTAAATATTTAATTCTGTTTTTTAGTATTTTTTGTTATAGCGGCAACAGAAATACATCTTCTGTAAAAATTTCAACTGCCTAACTATCACGATTCATGAGATACAGCCTGGTGACAGACGGATGGATGGACGGACGGACGGACGGACAGCGAAGTCTTAGTAATAGGGTTACGCTAATTACCGTTTGGGTACGGAACCCTAAAAAAGGTGCATACGATTGACTTGATTCTTGGCACATAAGCTGTAAGGACAGAAAGGGACAAATAAAACGTTTATCTCAATTGACATTCCCATGGTTACGGCACTAAAGATGTGCTTATTATGAATGAAAGTTATAAGGTGTATTAATAAATACAAATTTACTAATAACCTGACCACAGCGCCATTTACCGAGTCTAACTGTTGATTTAAACTAATCAAGGACCCACTTAAACACATACATACATTTTATCAAAGTCGATGCAGTTGTTTCCAAGGAATTCAATTTCACACATACGTACGTCCACACTTACATAAAAATACTATTACGACACTTATCCCCGAAAGGGTGGTCAAAGATTTACAACAGTATGCTCAAAACATTCACGTTTCCCGATGGTATTCAATCCCACAGACATGATAGATGGTGCGCGTATTGCCGTGCCGTGCACAAACCAACCAACAATTAATAAATATTTCGGGAAACGAACCCGATTCCTTCGATTTGTCAGCCCAACGTTCTACCACCGCGTCACTCAGTACACTTTTCAAATAACATAAAAACTTTATTCACAAAATTAGCAAAACATTGTTATTTCTAACAAGACCCAATTAATTTATCAAACAAACGAAACATAAATTCGAATCACGCAAAGGTACGTTCGGAATTAATAAAATGATCGTAGTTCGCATTTTGACGGCCCTGGACGCTAGTCATTTGGATTGAAGTTTGCAAGAGCCGTAATTGTATCGTGATTGCATTATGAAATATTTAATTGATTTTGTGGAGCTACGAAAAAGACCGACTAAAAATGCTATCTTATTTTTTCGTATAAAATATATAAAAAAATTACCATGTTTTTATAAATAGACTTAGCTTAACTCAACTTATAAATAAACGCGTATAATATTTTTTTATGTTTAAGAAAAAATATTTTTAACTACGTTACGTAGACGTATTCACGTTAAATACACGGCCGTGCCCACGACACAGCCACACCCTAATTTGTTCTGATTTTACGCAAATTTACGCATTAGGTGTAACTGTTACCATTACACTAGCAGGAATTATACAGCGCCGTCCTTTTGCTAATGCCACTGCATGTGTGTGACCTCTTAAGGTAAACCTTTTTTTGTTTCTCATTCATGTCATAAGTTAAGGTGGCTTTAAATCTATATTCTGTATATTTGTATATATAAATAAAAATCAATTTCCAATAAGACGGAGCATCACTTGAGAACGGCTAAACCGACTACGCTGATTTATTGTGGTTGGCAAAAATAGTCTGTTCCCTACATTATCATATGGATGTGTATCCAGTCGCTGGTTTAGTTGATGAGAAACATGACGATATACATACATACATACATAAACACATTCAGAACTAGAACATTGATGACATACATACACATATATAATTTTTTTTTCTTCAAAAATGCCTCCTCCGTTTATTTGTACATCCATGTTAGTGTCTCACGAGTGTTAATGAATAAATAATTGGATAAATGAAACTTTGGCTGTGGCACAATACAAGTACGATTTTAATTAATTCTATTTAATTAATGAATAGAAATAATTAATTATTTCATCGAATTACTAGGTAGGACAATTTATTAACAAGCTTTTGAGGAAAATAATCAATCTTACAGAATAATGCTGTTAAAAATTAACAAACAACAGAATTGGTAACTTTGTTCTTGTTTTGGTTGTTGGTTAGTTAAATAACACTTTTTTATTTCCGAAAGCTATAAGAGCGTGACAACATCTAGAAAATAAAATATTAAGAGAACAGTTTTAAAATGATATCCATTGCGAATAAATACTCTATGTAGGTATTTAATATTTATTCTTAAAAATATTTCTTTTATAAATATTTAATTTATTTACACACAAGCTGTCGCCTGCGACTTCTTTGGATGGTCCCATGACGTTTTATAATGGGATAAAAATAATTATCTTGTAAAATATTACAAGATCAATCTTGTACACATACTTTCGTTTTAGTAACACTTCAGTTCGATTCGTTTAGTAGTTTCGTGTATGTTTTGTCAATGATGACAGGTACAATTAAATCCCAAATTAAAGGAACAGAGTTTACTTACCTCAAAAGTACTATTGTACGTACCTTTATGGACTACGTCTGTCTGTCCTAATGTCTTCTAAGGGAACCGAAAGAAACTCTTAATAACACTGATTTAATGAATCTGAGGACACATAAAGAAGGGGGCAAGATCTAACTTAAAACAATAAATAAAAAATTGAAATAACTTCCCTTAGTCCACAAGAGTGTGTGTGTATTTATATACGTATGTGAAGGTCTCTGGGATGGTGCATGAGTGTGTGAGTCAGAATCATTAAAATAGTAAAATATATTAGCAATTGCAAAAAAGGTTGGTAAATGTGTAAGGACATGAATAAAAAACATTCAATGAAATTTGTTAAGGCCACTAAATAGGAACCCAGCGCCCATATATATGACATCTCCTATGTTTTAGGTCTGTATAGGTGAAGAGAAAGATCTGATGGTCCGTACTGTTCCTAACGAGTTTTTGCGGCGTTATACTACAGTAGATGAAACCTGGATACATTATAAACTGAAACAAAAGAACAATCTAAGCAGTGGACAGAGATCGGAAAACCTGTGCCGAAGAAAGCAAAAATCGTTTTGTTGGCCGGCCAAGTGGTGGCGACTGGTTTTTGGGATGCTCGAGGGAAATTTTAGTTGATTATCTGCACAAAGGAAAAACAATAGATGGAGAGCACTACGTTAGCTTGCTGCAAAATTTAAGTGAAGAAATCCTGAAGAAACGACTTCATCAAATGCCGAGTATTTTATGGGGTTGGAGAAAACACTTTATCAAACTGGTGTAACGCCATTGGAGAAGCGCTGGACTAAATGTATCGAGGCAGAAGGAAACAACGTTAAGAAATAAATTTATTTTAAATAGATCTTTAAAGTTTTTTTTTTTCGTTTCGGAAACTTATCAATTAGCCCTCGTAAGTATCAATGGTTTATAATGTTTCTAGAAAAGATCTGTTAGATGTGATTAATTTTTCTGAATGCTAATAAAAGTGAATGAGGTAAAAGATTTAAAGTTTCGTCATTTTGTTGAATTCACGGTGTAGTATAATTTTTTTTGTGGTAGAATGTCATTTTTTTTTTTCTTAATGTTATGTATAACTGCCGTAAAAGTACGTTGTAAAAAATCTTATATTGCAGTGTCCCTATTGTTACGTTGTTGAGGTCAATGGTAGTTGGGTCGATGATCCTTTATTCCCCGTGGTCCCTGCCATAGTCCCTGGAAGGGACCACGGGGATTTTTTTTCCTCGTGGTCCCTTCCAAAAATACAATGCTGCAAAATTAAAATGGTATCTATCTAGTCATAACAATGAGAATATTACGAACATATATTTTGTAACCTAGACAAGATTTGTGTTTGGGTTTACTTACTTACATGAATTGAAATTTAATTTAAGAAAAACATCGTTCACAGAATCCATTTATACATATTTACTAGGAAAGAGTGTCTCACTATTTATTAAAACTATCAACTAGATATGCCTTTAAAAAAAAAAAAAAATTTATCTTATTAACTACAATTTCCCGTGGCATTTTATTTTGCAAAATTATCGTTGGATATAGTTAAAAAAACAAATGAATGTCGATATAATAAATTTTATCAAGATCATCATTTCAGATGACAGTTGTCAAACTATAGAAGGCTATATCTCCGTAACTATAGATCGTAGACTAGTAGTTTCATTACAAAAGTGATAGATCTCATCAAGATCTTTATTTCAGATGACAGCTATCAAACTATAATGGGCTATATCACCATAACTATAAAACAAAAAGAAAAAAAAACTTATTATAATACAAATTCCTATTCAGTAACCTTCAATTGTTTTCAGAAAGAAAACGTAATTTCTTGCTATTAAATTTTTATTTGTATTGGTTTTAGAAAAACAAGTTGTCGTTTAAAAAGAACATAAATGTTTAATGAATACCTCAATAATTATTATTTACAAGGAAAAAGTGTTTTGTTTTTATTTTTGACCTATCTTTATAATGGATGGAAATATCTATTTGATAAATCTTTATAATGGACTAGACTTTGCCAGCAGCTCCGCCCGCCCTAAATTCGGTTATCGGCGAGGGACACCTTCATTTAATCACAGTATTAATACTGTGATTTACTCCTTAATTAAACTAATGAAGTTTGCTATATCAAGCTGTAGCTATAGCTATACTTCGTTTAAGCTCGGTTATAGTTATTCCCGAGGGAACTTTTGAAGTTTTCGGGATAAAAAGTAGCCAATGTGCTATTCCAGGACCTAATCTATAGGTGTGCCTAAGGTCTTTTCAATGGATTTTATGGATCTAGGGTTTAAATCATCGTAATTTTTCAAGGGCATGTCCTAATGAAATTTCACCACTGATTAATTGGAAAATAATGTGTTGAATTGCGTCGTTACTCAATATAATCTGCTTCGAGCGTTTTGCCGTTGTATTTCTTATAATTTTTATCTGATTGCTATTGTCGATTAATTTTATTATATTTAACAGCCGCATTATATTAATAACTTTCTATTCTTTCAACTACAAATTCTGGAATTGGGCCTACAATTATTTTATTAGGACTACAAAATATTTGTTAGCTGGTTACCCAAATTACAGAGGTGGCTCCTCAATCCTTACGCACACTATATAAATGTCTACGGCATATTGTTAAACGCCCAGTTATACAAAATGCCTGCGATATACATACAGCAATAGTCACCGTCCCAGGACATTTTAACTTTTTCCAGTTGCTACATCTCCATTTCAAAGATTCATCTTTTTTTCCAGTATGTTTATAAAACTGATAGTTTTCGTAAAGTAAAACTACACCTCCCTTTTTTTTAATTATTTCAATTTCAGACATTTTAATCAGTGTCGTGACGATTGACAACGTAAAACAATATCCCAATAAAATAGTTCATAAAATACACTTATCATTATAAAGTCATAGATGGCCAGATATTATATAATTGATATTTACCAAAGAGTTAATAATACAAAACGTAAAAATAATAAATACAGTTTAATATTAATACCATCAATTGCAAACGATCAAAACAGATTTATTATTATATTATTGTACAAAGTATCAGGTGAAATTTCATTAGAGTATGCCCTTGAAATATCGATGATTTAAACTATTAAATAACGAGACTAAAGAGATGACGCTACAAAATTTTTGTTTACAAAGTAGATGGTCGAACGGCCGCCTGACGGGCAGAGGGCGCGGGTTCGATTCCCGCCTATACAAACATTTAATAATAATAATAATAATATTTATTTAATTCAGCATAACATGTTACAATTTATGTTCTAATATCTATTAAATTCACATAGGAGATACGAGTAGTCAAGCAATGTGTAGAACAATTCTTCGCACTCCGTACTAGTTCAAAACTCTGCTACGGAGTACAAATTTCTCATTCACTTGTATTCAAAGGTATTAATTGTTAGTAATATAATAACATATCTTAGCGGGCCAACGGTACGACCAACAGCTATCAGAGGTTCAGTCATGTAATAGTAAAACGACATTAAAGACTTAATTAGTGTAGAAACAAGGTCTAAAATCTTTAAATGTTTTGTTTGGACCAGTCGTAAGATAACAACAAACTGGTTTTTAGCCTCAGTATGCCTCAGTGTAGTATATTTATAATTAAGAGATAATTCCCTGTAGTTACATTACAGTGTTATAATAAATATTGCAAATTGTATAAAAGTACAGTGATACTTAATAAGTATAATTACAGTGAAACTAATAAATATAGTATATAATTATTCTATGTTAATTCTAAATAAAGACTAACTAATACTAAATAACTAATACGCAGTAAACAAAAATTTGTATTTATATGTTTTTGAGTATGTGTGAGTGTGTGTGTGTGTGTGTGTGTGTGTGTGTGTGTGTGTGTGTGTGTGTGTGTGTGTGTGTGTGTGTGTGTGCGTGTGTGTGTGCGTGTGTGAGGGTGTATATGTGTGTGTGTGTGCGCGCCTATGTGTATGTATGTGTCCTTTAATGTTGATATGAACCTATTTATGTAAAGAATGTTATGTATTAAAGTGTAAAAGTAAAATTTATTATGTCTGTTCATAATTAGATATATATATTTAAGATTCGATTCAATTAGCCACTCATTCAAACTTCATATAAACTTTCAACTAATTATAGCCATAAGATCTTCTGTGTCTTTGTATTTCAATCCATTCAGGTATTTAGAGACTGTTTTACGAAAATCGTAGTAAGTTAGATTTTGCAGGTTGCATTTTTTACTAATTATATTGTAAATGTAAGGGCCTAGGAAAATAAAGAATCTTTGGAGAAATGATGTTTTTAATATTGGTAAACTGTACTTAATATATTTACTTTTCTTTCGATAATTTATATTAACTGGAGTTTTGTGCTGACGTATTAATAAATTTTTGAAAAATAAATTTCTGACTGATAGAACATTTAGTTCCAAATATAATGTGTGAGTAGGGTATAAAATTCTTTTAAAGGACATCACTTTTAGAACTGCTCTTTGCGCTCTTTCTAGGCTAAGCAGCAAAGTTTTAGATGCACCGCCCCAGCATGTGATGCAGTATATTATTACAGACTGGCATAATGCGAAATATATAGTTTTTAGTAGATGTGGGTCACAGTAGTGTCTAAGTTTTCTAAAGATATAAATAAGCTTCCTCACTCTTTGGGTCAAGACTGTGATTTGTTCTTTCCAATTTAAATTTTGATCTACAATGATACCTAAATATTTCACCGATCCTTTTTTTGTAAGAGAAATACAACTGCATTGTGGATTGCCATTACAATTGTTAGTATGCACTTTTAGAGAGTACGAAGTTGCAGGTTGAGTATTGTTGCGAATACTAAAAGTCATAAAGTGTGTTTTCTTGATATTAAGAGTAAGCAAGTTTTTGTTTAGTGTATCACTTACTGTCAAAAAACCACTTTCAGCTTTGTTTCTTACTTCGTTCCATGACTTGCCATTGAAGAGTAACACTGTGTCATCTGCAAAAGTGACCAATTCGGCGTCTTGTAGTTGGAGTCGACACAGATCATCTATGTAGACTAAGAATAAAGTAGGACCTAAAATACTTCCTTGAGGAACTCCGTAGGTGAAGTTTACTTCAGAACTAAGAATGTTGTCAATTTTTACCATTTGTTTTCTATCTGTTAAGTAATCATGGAGCAATTTTAATGGTAGCCCACGTACACCTTTGTTAAATAGTTTTTCAATTAGGATTGGGACAGAGACTGTGTCAAATGCTTTCGCTAAGTCCAAAAATATTCCAATCGTTTTATTACCTTTGTCTATATTTTTGGCCACGTATGCTGTGTGATGTTCTACAGCATCGGTAGTTGAGGTATTTTTCCTGAATCCGTATTGGTTAGGTGCTAGAAGATTGTTTTTTTCTAGGTAATTTTTAAGCCTTATGTTTATAACTTTTTCTAAAATTTTTGAAACATTAGATAAGAGAGATATCGGTCTATAATTTGTGACACAACCTCTGTCACCATCCTTGTAAATAGGAATTACAATTGATTTTTTGAGTGAATTTGGGAAGATTCCACTAGACAGGCATAAATTGCAGATGAAGGATATTGGTGTGACTAACACTTCAGAGCAGACTTTTAAGGTTTTTGCGGAAATGCCATCACAACCCACGGATGAAGTTTTTTTAAGACTTTTGATTATCTGCAAAATCTCGTTTTCGTCAGTTGGTATAAGTGCAAGTGAGTTAAGCGGTGGTGCAGGAATTATTGAACTACTAATAGAGCTACAGTTTGAATTTGTACTTCTTTGTGTAATGTCAAGTGCTAACTTTTTCCCAATATTTGCGAAATAGTGGTTTATAAGATTTACAGTATCTTGTTTATTTTCTTGCGTAGAAAGTAAGTCAGATGAGTTAGTACAGTTTTGTTTAAAATCGCATATTTTCTTTATTGTTCCCCAAGTCTTTTTAATATTATTTTTATTAGCATCAAAGTTTCTTTTAAAATAATTGCTCTTAAGTTTATTTAGCAGATTATTACACGTGTTTCTGTATCTTATATAGGTTATTTTTAGAATTGGATTTTCGGGATCTTTTTTTAATTGGTGATGTAGCTTGTCTCTGTGTTTCATACATCGTTTTATACCTGGTGTTATCCAAGGTTTTAAGATTTTTTTTTTCTATGAGTTGTTTTGTATGTGGTGGTGTATTTTGCAAACGAAGTGTTAATGGTGTTTATTAATAATTCGGTAGCTACATTTGGATCCTTAGAATTTAATAATTCTGTCCAGTCATATTCTTGAAGATAACTTAATGTTTTGTTATAGTCTGTTCTTGAGTACGTGGTTTTCTTAGATGTTTTCCTACCAGGGTTATAGGACATTGAAACTATCGTGCAATTATGATCTGTTATACTCGCTCCACATACTAAAGTTAAGATTGAGAGATTTGATTTAGCAAAGCAGTGGTCGAGACAGTTATTTTGACGGGTTGGTAGAAAATGAGTAGGTAGCAGTCCATGGGTAGCCATTAAGTTTAAGTATTGTATGGCTTCCCCATCAGCATCGTTATCAATTATATTTATATTCATATCTCCAATTACTATAATATTAGGGTATTTTTTCAGGTCATTTAAAGTTTGGTCTAAGCAAGATAAAAATGTATCAGTGTTTCTGAAAGACGGTGGTCTATAAATGGCAATAATGGCACATTCATTGTTTATTGTTACGGCAAGAAAGTTTGATTTTAGGCAAATTGGTTCAATAGCTTTAGCTTCTAGATTGTTTTTAATGTATAGTACAACTCCATCGTTTTGGTTGATAGAGTTTTTAGTTGAGAATTCATTGTAATCTGGAATCTTTGGTAATTGCGTACATTTAGATAGCCAACACTCAGTTAAGACTAACATGTCGCAATTAATATCTAATCTTTCCACTAATACTAGAAAATCATCAAAATTGCGATTTAAACTTCGAATGTTTTGTGACATAATCCTAAATTTGTAAGAATCGGTCAAGTAGGTGTTACAATCCTCAGGAGTATCCAACGCCAATGCTGCACCGACACCCATACAAGTGTCGATGTCCCTTGTAATTTCTAAAATACTATCCATTGTCAGTATATTTTAATTTATAAATGATTTTAGTTATTCGACATTGACGTTGGTTACTAACGGAGGATTTATTTTTTTTGTAGAATGTTGTAACGTAAATGTATATTCCTGTATTTATTTGAAAATGGCGAAGTATCTGTAGTGTTAAAGTGTGAAATTGGGGTATACAGAATATATTCAGTATTGTTTGTGTAAGGTTATTGTGTGATATTATTCTTAAAAAATCTAATAAGTAAATAAATATAAATCTAATAATAATATTTGTTAAAGATAATATTATTTTTTTACCATTTAACCATAAGGCTAGTCATTTGTTTAATACATTTGTTTCATTGCGAAGACTGTCGAGCTGCTGCGCAGTTTTGATCCAAACAGCGGGAGATCCTTCAGTTTTCTTCAGATATACTTTTCCCTGCGAAGTCCAGCAATATTTATTATTTTCAGATTTCTGGACGTATCTTGCGCCATGAAACAGTTTTCTGGCGTTGGGTGTCAGAGATTCTGTTATGTAGATAGGCTTGTCGTCTCCAGGCAAGGCAATAGCTTTTGAGCTTAACTTGTTGTTGCTGTGATTTTTATTATAGGCTTTAGTTTTCTTTATTACATTATTTCGGTAGTTTTCACTATGATATTCGACGATAATAATATTCCTGTTAGTATTCTTAACTCTGTATGCCTTTTTAACGGTGTCCTTTTTTATAGATGGATCTATTTCATGATGAATTTTTTCGATAACGTCGTTGATATTTTCGCTATCAATGATGGGTATATTGCTAATCTCCAACGTAGATGAGCGCTGCCTTCTTTCAATTTCTTCCAGTTTGTCTTCTAAAATGCTGATTTTCACTAAAGATTCTTTATGTTCGACACTTAAGGTTTCAACTTGATTTTGAAGCTCTTTTGTTATATTGAGAGTTTGTTCCAAAATTTTTCCAAATTTGTATTCGTTTTTGTAATTTCATCATTTAGACTTTTGAACTTTATTTCTTGTTCATTTTTCATAGTTTTCAATAAGTCAAGTACATCTTCTATCTCTGGTTGCTTCCGTTTAATACCAGATGTTTTTAAGTATTTGCATGCTTTATTCGTATTGGATAGCTCAGTATCTGAAGGATATTTTTCTGACGCAGGTGAACGCAGCAAGATTTTTGTTATACTTTATCTTGCTGTTTTCAATATACTGTATTTTTACTCAATTGAACAGTTACTTTGTTACACTTTATTAACGAGTGACACGTCTACCCACTAGTAGCATGTGACTTGAACAGATACATGATAATATTATTATTATTATTTCATAATATGTATGTTTTTGCGAAATAAATTATCGTAGGTCCCTCCCGAGGTCCCTCTAAAAAATACAATGCTTCCTAATTAAAATGTTACTAGTCATTGAAAAATTACAGGGTGAGAAAATTACGAAAATTATTAGTTACATTAACATATATATCTGATATAAAGATCTTGATGAGATCTATCACTTTTGTAATGAAACTATTAGTCTACGATCTATGGTTACAGAGATATAAGCTACTATAGTTAGACAGCTGTCATTTGAAATGAAGATCTTGATGAGATCTATCACTTTTGTAATGAAACTACTAATCTACGATCTATAGTTACGGAGATATAGCCTTTTGTAGTTTGACAGCTGTCATCTGAAATGAAGATCTTGATGAGATCTAGCACTTTTGTAATGAAACTACTAGTCTAAGATCTACAGTTACGGAGATGAGATATAGCCTTTTATAGTTTGACAGTTGTCATCTAAATTAAAGATTTTGATGTAAATTATTATATCGACGCTCTTTTGTTTTATCGCAATTCATTTGTTTTTTGACATTTGTTTTTTTAACGATTACAAAAGATAATTTTGCAGAATAAAATGCCACGTGAAATTTTACTTAATAAGATAAATTTTTTTTTTTTTTTTTAAGAAATACGTAGTTGATAATTTTGATAATTAGTGCGACACTTTTCGTAGTAAACATGTATAAATGGATCTTGTGAACGGGTTTTTTTTTAATTTTACATACTTTTATTTTATTTAAATTCATTTAAGTAAGTAAACCCATACACAAAACTTGCCTAGGTTACAAAATATATGTTCGTAATTTTCCCACACCTACATTTTTGTGATTATTTAGATACCACTTTAATTTTGCAGCATTGTAATTTTGGAAGGGACCACGAGGAAAAAAAATCCCCGTGGTCCCTTCAAGGGACTACATACAATGTGGCGCTTGAACGTGCGACAGCTAATGAAAAAGCTAAAAAATTACTTTGAAATTGAAACGAATGTCTTGATTCTATGGCTAAATTGAATTTTGAAATGTTTACATTTGTCTAAATCAGACTGTAGTTGCAGCTGTCAAATCACCGTGATATCTTTAACATGCTCCCATAAAATATACAATGGACAATGCAATAAAAATATAATAATGATAATTATATGATTTAAGTCATATAATGATAATTATAATGATGATCTAAATCTGATACCAAAAAATACGTGAAAAAAATAGGACCATAAACAAAATGGGAACAAATTGGAAAAGTATGACATAGTAAAATGGCTATTAAATAAAGTGTGAAAAATAAACTATAACTGCAAATGTTTAAAAGACAGAATATGTTTTCGTAAGTACTGTAACATTTTATAAAGTTGGTAGATTCATCATTGTATGTCCATAAAGATGACCCTTGAAGTCATGTATTAAAACTCAAAAGTTATTGTTAGGCCACTCGGATAAAGAGGGGAGCATCAGCGGGCCACAAAGCTCATAAATAAATATTTGCATCCTTCGTAATATTGATAGATATACTTTTATTATATTCAATCTAGCACCGGACTAGAATTCCTTAAGTGTGATTTGCTGGGATTATTCACGACATGCAATTGAAAATTTTTCTTTATTTTTCAATTGCATGTCCTTCCCTTATTCTAAAACCCTAGGCACGCCACTGAAAGGTAGTGGAGAGAGATGGTATAGTTAAAGTTCGTTGTACCTTTGACCTTAATGTCATACTTTGTCTTGTATTGGTTTAACCGGTCTCCTGCAAATAACAGGGTGCAGTGAAATTATTAAGGGCACTATACAAAAGAGTGAGAATGCTAGTATTCCTGCGAAGTTGAACTGGGAGCCTCTTGAGTTTAGCAAGAAAATCCGGAATATAATTGTATTTCCGTAATCTGATAATCTGAAAATCGGATACATATATTTTGGAGACGTTAAAGTTTGTCGAGTAGCTCTTTTGTTGATAATGTTTCTCTTCTTTTTCCTGAGGCAGGCAGTTTTCCGTACTTGTTTTGACAATTTTAGCGACTTCGTGCGTTGCAGGTGGCTGGCTACTGCAGCCAGTCTATTTACTTCTAGACTGCATGTCTTCTGAAGCGTTTCTCGGATCCTCATTTGTTGTTAACGGGTTTCGGTTTAGTAAAGAATTATTAAGATCCCTTCTACCGTTCATTTGACAACAGCCGTCTTTTCCTCGTATATTTTCTTTTATTTTAATAAAGGGTGAACCGAGCCAAAAGCAAACAACTCATAATGTTTTACAGGTTTTTTAAAAAAAAGAAAGAGCAGATCATCATCAAAAATTGTCAATTCACAACGAAGTCTATTACCAGGAACCAACCTGTATACCAAACCAATCCAGAATGCAACGGCAATGTAAAACTCCATGGAATTTTGAAATCCCAGAACAATAACAGAGCAGGTAATGAGGTACAGTCTGTGTCTTTCCACGTTTTGTCTGGCTTATGTAAGTGAAAGACGTACTAGTAAATACGATTACTTATGGCTTGACTACCTTTTTCGTCAGTGTAAACGAACTTAAAAACAGCCGAGTAAGTTTGTTAGTCATAATAATATTTACACTTTTAAGCGTTATTCAAAACATAGAATAAAATAAGACCAACTCGCGCACAATTCAATGCTTCCTCTGCTAACAAAATAATAAGCTGCTATTAATGTGTGTCACTACCGCGAGCCATGTAACTTTGTCGTAATTTAAAACTGCTGTCTACGGTCATACGCCTATCACCCACTTTAGACTTTAGACCTTGTCCAGAAAGAAAAGGTTCGCCGCGTCCACTCTTATCGCATTGCACAAGACGCAACAATGGCCGCTTTGCTTTAGTATCTCGCTTGATGTCTACGTTTTAATAAATTCGCAGCGAATTCGCAATCATCTGACGTAGTGCTGAAAACCCTGTCTATACATAATATACCATGAGCGTAGCCAGCTTTTGGATTAGGGGGGGCAGGCTTGGCTAGGGGGGGGCAGACTTGATAGAAAATGTCAAATATAGTAAACATGTTCACTTTGAGCCAATTCCTTCAGGTAGTGGGCACCTAGAGAGGGGGGGGCAGCTGTCCCACCCATGCCTGTACCTCGCTACGCCCATGATAGGGACGTAGATAAGGTTGTCCGATTTCAATAAAACTTACGAGGTAGGTACTTAATATTTCAAAAACATAATTAGTCGCTTCAATATATAACGTTTTAAGTATTCGAAATCAACGAAGGCATCTTGTTGATCGGTAGCGGTAGACCTGGTCTTACGTATTGCGATGAAAATGAAATTCTGTTCTCAGATAAGACGAAGTTAGGAGTACTCTGAACCGTCCGACTTCAGAGGCGTGCACTCCATAAAGGCAAAAAGGCACTGCCTACCCTTGAGCATTTAACATTTAACTTTAAACATTTTTACATAAAAGAAAATATAAAATATCAGGCCAATAAACGCCATCTCTTGTTTTCATTTTGGTCTTAACGTAGCTACCTATTTCCAGTAGATATTGCACTAACAATTTTAAATAAAAAATTTTACGCTTGATGTGATAGGGGGGTGAATTTATAGCTGCACTGCGTCCAGACACAAGCAATATTTCCACAGTTCACAAATTATCACTTTTCGTTTTCCAACACCAAAATAAACCCAGGATTTTGTAAGTTCGACAGATATAGATAATTATTGATGTTTATATGTTTCGAGTTATTATAAAAACTAACTTACACAAGTTTCAAATAACTATGATGTAAAAAAAAACTATTCTATTTTCCTAAAGGTTTGAAAAATCCTTTTTAAGTTGATAATTCTCAATAAGCCTGCAACAGTCCACTGTCGGACCATTCCTTATAAATACCACCACACTCAGTCCTCCAGGTTGCTAATCTAGCCACTCCTAGGTACCTTTTCAGATCACCGGTCCCACTGGAAGGAAGTTATGACCCATGCTGCACTTACCTATCCATGGTCATTATTCTAGAACGCGTTTGCTCCAAAGTTCATGGGTTCAGCTTGGTCATAAGAGGCTACTGCGGATATGGCTTACAATAAATAAATATACTTGGGTAATAACTTGGTTACAATCAAATAAAAAAAAAACAAACAAAAAAAATGTCTACGGGAAGTACTGTACAGCTTCGAGGATAAATCGCGACTAAATTGAAATAAACGCCCGGTATCGCTCCGGGCGTCTTTTGATCTCGAACATTATTTTCCGATTATTGTGCACCTTCTTATATATTTATAATATTATATTAGTTCTTAAAATATAGGATGAGCTCTGCGACAGTTGTTATTGGAATCACGCTTATTAAGTTTCGTTTTATCAGACGGTTACATTTTTGTAAGAAATGCCATACTTTATGGTTGTGTGTCCAAAAAGGGAGACGTTCCGCAGATAGTTTTAACAACAAAGTTAGTAAGTTATCGATTTTGCAGATAAAATCGATCGCAAAATAGTTACTTAAAAAATTTATATATTTTATTTAAGCTTTATTATCTATATGTATAGGTATATACACATGCATGTTACCTTGTTCGTTTGTATTCATCCTATAGCATTGAATCTTTGGTGAGTTTTTGTAGCTGCCGGGAAGATTTCTGAATAAGTGAATTGAGAGTTTTTCACACCAACAAGGTGAAACAGGGAAAAGAGGGACAGGGGAAGAAGACGTTATTTTATTTACCAATAAAAAATATATTTAAACATATATTATTATAACAACAAAAATCGGCAATTATAATCTAATATCAACATCGTCCCATCACTAGGCCTAATACTTTGACAGCTGTCGCAGAACTCGAGATATTTAATTATTTGAAGGTTACACAAGAGACCACTGTGCGTACCTGGTCCCAAAAACACGTCGAGATGAAGTTTGTAATGGAATAACAGTAGGTAAGAACTCTACCACAGATAAAATAATACAGTCTAATTCTATTCATAGAATCACAAAGGTGTCAAAAAAGGTAATCTATTTCGTAAAATTTTGAAGTCAATTTTTTTTTAATTTGTTTTGTATTTTTTTTTATTAAAAATAACTTTAATTTTATTTATATTAAATCATATTTGTGAATTTAGCTGCAGGTGAGGCAGCGCAGTCACGATGCCTGCTGGGGAGCGTCCGCAGAAAAGGTAACCCTGGTGGTGGAATCGGCATGACCCTCATCATTAGAAAAAATGCAAGCTAAACCTTCAACATTAAGAATTTCATGAAATTGAAATTTAAAAAAGGTTAGTATAAAAATGGCTTTGTAATATTAACACGTACTAATTTATAATATAGGTATTATACATTGTAATTTTCATTAAATAAAACTACTAATTCCATCCATTCTAGAAGTTGCAAGAATGTTAACATCCCATTTTGTGAAACTAGTCTGCTTCGTCGGCTTTAGGAGCTAATTGGTAAAAGTCTCGAGTACCTCAGACTTCTGAGTTCGGGAGAAAATGTATTTCAGTTCTTTTACGGGTTTTGAAAGTTAAGGAAGTAGGCCTTAACTTTAGATTTACATTTTGTAATTAACAGCAGTGACTGGAGTGCTCGAAAATTTTAGTAATACTAAGCTCCGGGATCTATACTTAAACCGGGCTTTTGTCCAACTTTAATGGGAATTATAATAAACTTTACAAATAAATATAAGGATTAGGATCCAAAATAAATTTAAGTGGGATATCTGATAAAATTTTAAGAGAAACTTCCTACCGCGAACGCTTTGGTTGTGGAATAAGCTCCAAGGTTTTGTCTAAAGAATACAGTATGGGGTTCTTCGAGAATGAATTTATTATATTTTTGAAGTATCGGCAACGCGCGAGCGATGCAGGTGTTGCAAGCGTCCATAGGCTACGGTGACCGCCACCTTAGTGGTATATAAAAAAAGTCACACTGAAATGTATTGCAATTTCACTTACTCTGCGGTATCAAAGAACTTTTATGTATTCTTCAAAAACAATATCGGAGCGACATTTTTAAATGTAGATATCCACAAGAATACCCTTAAGTCTCAAGACGGTCTTCAATGCAAGAAATAATGTTTCGTATGTACATACATTGAAACTTGGACTGGACGATAATCGATCCCCAATGCGTTCTTAGCTTTACTGGTAAGAAAAGGAAGAAAATATTTATTTGGTAAAGCGCAACATTTTACAATTATTTATTTAAGAGGATACTATTCGCATCGCCTCGCAGCGTGCTTTATACAAACGAATTATCCACTTATTTTTGACTTGTACCATTCAAATACTATTAAATCTTAAACAAGTTTTCTAGTAATAAACATCTAGATCTTCAGCGTGACATTTTTTTAAATTTAATTGTATAGTTTAAAAGTTATACAGGATTCTAGTTTCAAATAAGATTTACACTTAATGAAAACTTTTTTTAGGATTTTGGAAAACCACAGACATAGATATTTGGCTTGAGATCATGTCTACAAAATTTCACAGTGTCTGATCAGTAAATGTCAAAAACAAGTGGGAATGACTATAAATAGCGTTGCGAGGCGACGCGAATCATATTCCGTTAAGACTACAAGTACCTACCATCGAATCTAGAGAAGGACAAGGCGATTTGTAACGTAAATCTATGTTGGTCGAATGGCCCTTAAAAATGCCCATGTTCATTATGTTATACATACCTGTCCTTTTCCAATTTCAGCCAAATCGGTTCAGTCGTTGTGGAGTACAGTAATCTGATCGTCTGGCAATGTTGTATGCACTTTTGGGTCACATGACTATGCAATATAAAAAAACGTGTAGGCTGTGTCCGTACCACGGGTGGCATTCTTAGCACATAGAGCCTAGCGGCACATCAAGTAAGTCTCTACGATAACACGATAGTCACGCACTGTAGGTCGCGTTCTGTGTTAGTTGCTAACTAGCAATCTGGCTGGTCGCCTGGCGTATAGCGATATGACATTTCTCGATCGTTTGAGTCTTTGAACAAGTTACCCACTGGGCTCCACAGAACATGGTCTTATAATGTTCTGTGCTGGGCTCTAACAAGGATTTTGGCGCAAGGGCCTAAGCAAGCCATCGGCTGTGAGTACACGGCCTTACTGTCTGCATTAAACAGCAAGTCAGTTTTAAGAAAATTTAAAAGATTTGGTTTTTTTTTTTATTTTTTACTTGTTTAGGACACAAGTACATATTATGTGTGTTTAAGTCACAGCGCTTACATTAGTTATGTTCCTTAAAATAAGTACGATTTTTAAATTTCAGTCGAATTCACAGATTATGAATATTATCATTTTCAAATCCATTATCATTTTTACTGTCGCGCCCATAGGTGTTGTCTTCCATTTAATACATACGCGCGCAGCAGTGGAAATGATGATGGACTTGAAAGCGATTACCATTAAAGTTACAAAATAGCTACGCTACAATTACAACTCGGGCGAGAGTCATAACACCGGGCCGCACAAGTCTATTGAATGTATGGTGCGCAAAAAAATTATCAGAATAACTAAAAGGGGGTGCAAGGGAAAAAAATGGACTTCTTGTTATTCTAGTTACTCTGACAAATTGTCAAAACTATTATATACTATTTTAGTTTTGTTACTGATACTGAGACCTAAGTCTCTGTTCAGCCGTGGCGAACGCCCAAGGTTGCGTCCAGACGACGCAGCGCGCGTGTAATCGCGGCGATTCCGCCGGACTAGACACAGGCTAACGTACCTAAGCTATTCGCATTCGTACTAATTTTACAGAATCCTAACTTAAGGGAGTGCAACAATCTTTTTTGACCCGGTGGTCAAAAATCAAAACTACAGTCGCCATATTGAAATAGTGTAAACTGACAACGACACTAGCGACCAAATACCCAAGGTCAGAAAAGTTTGTTGCGCTGTAAATACGTGTACGAACGATACGAATTTTGTTGTTTTTTTTTTCATTTTTGCAGATTTGTTTTTTCTTTTTAAATTCATACACAGGGTTTTAGTAAGCCAAACGTCCTGTCCAGTACTTTTCGCAATAAAAGTCTTCTAAACGACCTTCTCGAAATAACTCTTGGACTTACTGAGGTCGTTATTGCTCTCAGGGGTGTAAGTAAAATAATTGATATTTATGAAGAAATAGTAGATTTAATATAAAACTTTTACTTTAAATTTTTAATAAACTATTTTTATTTTAAATACTAGCTGTGCCATTGGTGTTTTGACCGCGGAGTTATTTATTTCAGTGAAAAATCTTTATCTCGGCAAGAATTATGTCTTTTTTATGACAAGGTCTATCTGTGTCTCTCATTGCATTCAAATAAGTTTAGCCGTGACGTAGGTACCTACATGAAAAGTATTTACATACAATTTCGTTGGCCCGGCTTTTTTAACATTAATAATAATAATAAATAAATAATGTTACTCTGTCTGGTCTAGTCCCAAACTAAACAAGGCTTGAAGTATGAAAACCAATTAACAGATAAAAATACATAGATATAGGTAGCTCTTTTATTTGTAAATACATACATATAATACACAGAAAACACCCAAACTTAAAACAAACACAAATATTCATCACAGAAATGTTTTTTCTATGCGAGATGAACCTACGCCCCTTGTTTCAGCAAGCAGATAATTCCCACTGAGCTACGAAGGTGCCTTTATTTAACTTGTAGTAACATTTTATTTACTCAAAATCCTCAAAACGAGAATTAATGTTCATCTGTGAGACTTGTACCGAACGAGAATTAATGTTCATCTGTGAGACTTGTACCGAACGAGAATTAATGTTCATCTGTGAGACTTGTACCGAACGATACCGAGGTCCTAGGGTGCTTTTAGGTTCATTAGCTTGGAACTGAGAAAAAAACTAAAAACTTTTTGTGCTTTATTGTCATGTTGTATTTTTAAATGTCAATTAAAATTTTATTGCATAGGACAGTTTTTTCTCGTTTTAGGTGTCAATAATAACATCATTTTGTGAAGATATCAAAAGAAAAAATCTATAGGTTTCTTTTTCTATTACTAAAATTTTTTAAGAATTAAAAATACTTTATTGCGCAGCGGGGGTGATAAGACCGGATTAAATCTTTCATCAATACATAGTTTCTTACATCTATATGCTGTCTTTAGCGATGTACGCTTAAATCTTTTAAACTACGCAACGGGTTTTTATACGGTTTTCATCAATAGATAAGAGTGTTTCAAGAGGATGGTTTATATGTATAGTTTAGTATTGTTTTGTGTTGTTACGCGATTTCATAGCTGTTTTCTGCTATTCATTATCAATCCTTTTCCAAATAGTATATTACTTATCTTAGTTATAAATTGTAAATTAAAATTTTCCTTAACATTATCTATCTAATAACTTTAAACAAGCAATTCTTGTTATATATATATATATATATATATATATAATCTGAATCTCGGAAACGGCTCCAATGAAATTTAGTATACATGGAGTTTTGGGAGATATAAATCGATCTTTTTAGAAAACGTCGGTTTATTCGTGCAATGATAAACTGGTAAATATTGCTCTTCCTGACATCTATTGGCGAGTAGTAATACTATTATTTTTATCGAAACAGCAACACTAAAGCTACTTGACAATAGATGGCGTTGTTAAAAACGAGCGAAGCTCGGTCCTCCAGGTAGTATGATTTAAACGAATAGTTTACACGATATAACCAATTTTCGGGCCGGAAAACTGAAACGGCACGGCAGTGGCGGTTTTTTTGTTTGTAATGGGTAAGCTCTTTATCTAAAACAAATTGAAATACGTATATTACTTTACCTACCTACCTATTATAGGGCATGCAAAAACCGGCTATTTTTTTTTCGGGCAATCATTTACAAAAAACTGGTTTATAGGTATTTTATTAGTTATTTCGACAAGTAGTCACAGTTTGAGAGATACGTCATTTGAAGTAGGGGCAGCACCTTTCAAACTCTACTTGTCTTGAACCATACCAAGTGGCGCTCTGCGACTCTAACTAAGTCGTACCTATATCTACGTGGTATAGGAAGCCATTACATACCACGCAAATCATTCCAGTCACTTTTTTTTCAATCGGTTATTCGAGTGCTGTTCCACGAGTAATTAATGTTGCCTGATCATTATTGTCCATACAATTATTTGAGGTAGGTAGAAGGTATTTGGTTTTTACGGATATCATCGCGCAAGGAAATATCTATACTAATATTATAAAGAGGAAAGATTTGATTGTTTGTTTGTATTGAATAGGCTCCGAAACTACAGGACCGATTTAAAAAAAAAAAAAACGAGTTGCACTCCGGGAGTAAAACTCAAAAAATATAAATCACAAGACATGTCTTTGACATTGTCAAGAAATAATAATGTTTGTTTATTTACTTTTTTGACGTAGTATATTTGACATCGCAATCTGTCATAGAATTAAAATTCCATATCCAACCTCCCTGTACTAATAATCGCGAATACTAAAAATAAAAATTATAATAGGCGTGGCATTACGGTTTCCGTCTTACGAATTTCCACGATTAGGACACGTGACCTGACGCGAGTTTATCATTTTTTACCCATACCAAAAATAGTGCACAACGCCGCTAAAGAAGTTTTCACTTCAAAAATTTATCATTAGAAGCCGACATTATCCCTGGTGAACATAGGCTATTTTTTACCGCGGGAAAATGCTTCATTCCTACGGGAAAACGGGAAATAGGACTAGGGGTAGTAAAAATTATCCTTCCGTACTTATCTTTTTTACATAACTTCTAATCGGCTGAACCAATTGGGTTGAAATTTTATATGGGTATTTCAATGGTTTCCTGGGTGAATTAAAAAAAAATGGACCCGGTAGGTGGCGCTGCTGTCGGTATGTCAACTAATAAACGGCTTGACTGATTGGGTTGAAATTTTGTATGTGTATTTCCATGGTTTCACAGACACGAATGTATTATGCCATTAAAGGGGAAAGATTTGATTGATTGTTTTTTTCTATAACTGAGAAGTTGCCGTAAGAACTTCCGCCGATAACGAAATTTAGGGCGGGTGAAGCCGCTGGCAGAAAGTTTAAACAAGAAAATGTTACACTATTACTCAAACTTTTAATGGTGTCTAAATCAAAGTTTAAACATAAACATGTTACGCTATTTGTCAAACGCTGTCTAGTAGTATTTAAACCAAAGTTTGAACAAAAACATGTTTCGCTATTCCTCAAACGCTCTCTAGTCGAGATGAAATCTTTCGACATAATTCCTTCTTTAACTTACGAAACTGTATTACATACTTTTGTTATATATAATTGAGACATATACTGTTTAAAAATAGCAATAACATATATTTTTTTTTTATTTTGTTTACACACTGATTTCGAGCAGCACATTCAGACAGACCTGGAATTGGCCCAGCTGCCACTCCCAATCACCCACAGTTCCCACAAAACAGCTTGGCAACAAATTCACATAAATTTAACTACCTAACTAGAACCTTATCATAGTAAATTAACTTTTTTATCGAAATTTTTTTTTGTGTAGTTTTGCAAGTATATTCGATTTTCTATAGTGTTGGCTATTTCGCTTTATCATCATTTATATGTTTTCCAATAATTTATTAATTTTGAGAAAAAAAAAGACAAAAAAAGAAAAGTTACAAAATTTTTATTATTTTTGACGAAGATCCAAAATTTACTAAATCTCATAATGTGGTTTTATCGTTTTTAGAAAAAAGTGTGACGAGTTAACTAAGTAAGTATTTCTGTCATTTGATTAACTATGATAAGGTTCTATCGTTGCTTAGGAATTAAATTGGTTGACCGTATACAGACCGACAAAATCATAACTCTTTTGTCGCACGTAGTCAGGTAAAAATTAGTTCAAACCATCGTTTTACTTGCAAAGTTAGCAAAAACTTTACATTAAAGCGCAATAGGTATTCAGTGCACACTCACCGATTTCCAGGCAAGAGTTCTTGGAGCGAGGTAGTTACGAGAGTCAGGAAAACTTTAGTCGTTATGTATGACCTCTGAACTACGAATAATATAAGTTAAGTATTATTTTCTAAAGCTGATTTGCGTTCTTGTTGCAATATTGAAGTTTCACGGTATTTTTTTTGACGTTATAACGCAAAAAAGTCAACTGCTAAAATCTGAAAAGCATAAAACAAGTACTAAAATCTCGCGTTATTAAGAGTGTGAACTAGTGCCACAAATCCTGAGTTTTATTCAGCAATATTAAGAGCGTTACCCCTGCTAACTAATACCACAAATCTTGAGTTTTGTTCAACAATATAAAGAGTATTACCCCTGCTAACTAGTGCCATAAATCTCGAGTTTTGTTCAACAATATTAAGAGCATTACCTCTGCTAACCAATGCGGCAAATCTCGAGCTTTGTTCAGCAATATTCAAAGCGTTTATCCTGCAACTAGTGCCACAAATCTCGAGTTTTGTTCAGCAATATTAAGAGCGTTACCTCTGCTAACCAATGCCACAAATCTCGAGTTTTGTTGAGAAATATTAAGAGCGTTACCCCTGCTAACTAATGCCACAAATCTCGAGTTTTGTTCAGTTATATATCTTTAGTTGCCTCTGTGTACAAAGCGAATTTCAAAAATGTTCATCTACAGAAATATGTAGCTAACTATTTGTAAAACGTTTTTTTTATTGACGTTAGGATAGATCGGTCTGTTTGTATTTGTATTTGTTTAATTTCGCCATAGGAACAATTTACATGTACACTTGGTTAAGTCAGAAATTTACATTTCTTTTTCTCCTTAAAACAAATAACTGAAAAAATTTATTATAAAATATTCTTGTTGAATACAAAATGATAAATAACTTTGAAATAAAAAATTAAAATAGAAACTACTGTAAAGAGGCATTATCAGAGTGTAGAAATAATATTGTTAACGGTTAAAGTTATATAATACTAATAATTTATTATAACATTTATTCTGCTGTTGTACAAGGCATTGTCAAAACTATAATAAACTTTACTTTACCTCCCTCGCAGCCTGGTTGGTAGTGTGGCCAGCTACTGTGCAGAGGGTGTGGGTTCGATTTCCGCACTGGACAAACATTTACGTCATAATATAAACTTTTGAGTTTTTCTTGAGTCTGGGTGTATTTATGTATGATTTGTGTGTATTTACAAGAAAAAAGTAATGTGCATTTGTATTGGTGTCTGCTATTGGGTATAACACAAGCTTTGCTTACTTTGGGGCTAGAAGTTGTTGTGGGTAATGTTCAACATATTTATTATTATTAATTTATATAATCATTATTACAACATAAATATCTTAGAAACCATACAAATTTTCCTTTAAATAGCTTGCAACTTGTTATATACTTCTGTAGAATTACATTTTTAAAACTCGCTTTGTTCAAATAGAACATCAAAAATGATCTAATAGCAGCGCTAGTGCATGTCAGGAACCCTCTTAAAGACACTATATAAAGTGGTTTCTTAATTGATACCTGCATAAATTATTGTAAATGCTTATACAGAACATAATAACCATTATTCGGGACCCATTGTAAGTCAATTTCAACTCAATTCGGTTTCCCGACTACTTCTAGCTGAACTGATATTCTTTTCTTCTCAATAGGTAATAAAAAAGTAAATTGCAAAAATTGAATCCGATAGGTGGCGCTGTGGTCGAGTTATTAAAAGGAGAGTTTAAATTTATACTGAATAGAACGAAGAACGTTATCACGCATTCCTTTATGCCTTAGCCCGATTGCGACAAAAACTTAGCGGAATTCGCGTGCGGCACGATTTCTTCTCAAGGCATACAAAGCCTTAATTATATATAAGAGTAATTTCTTGCTTAATGTGTGATAAAATGTAATTAAATTGGTTCTATAATAATCAAAAAATATATTGTAATATCGTCTCATTTCATACTGATTTTTCAAATCCCGTCAAAATCACGAAAACGAATCGAATACGAATCAGTGCACAAGCGCATTTAATTTCAATTTAATCTCCTACATCAAACTTTTATGAAATAGTTTTAAAATCTTTACTCTTTAAAAGTATATCTAAGAAAACAAAATGTTTATTGGTACAAAATGAGATCTAAAAATATTACACAGTTTAAAATAAACATAGAGCCCTAAACGTGTAGAGAACTTTAATAATAAACTAAATGGGAAAACGTTTTCTTACATACAAGCAATCTTCTTTACAGCGAAGTGCGATGGTCGTGGATGTTTGCTTTACCACTTCGTGATAGGTACAGTGCAACAAGCTTTTCTGACCCGGTGGTCAAAAATCAAAACTATACAGTTGCCATATTAAATATTATTAACTTACACAACACTAGCGACCATACACCAGGTTAGAAGAGTTTGTTGCACTGTAGTACTGTTCCTTATTCTGTGTTTACGGTACAAAATGGTATATGAAAGCGTTAAAGGATCTACTGGAAGAATTGATGAGAACCAAGTTTGTTTGCATTTTCTTAAAATCTTTGTGACATAGTATAAATAATTCCAGTACCAACACTTTCGCTCTATCCAGTACTAGCACGTCAGAAAATGTTTTCGTCGACGCGATAGATATAATTTTTTTGATGTCACCTACCTACCTGACAATGTCTTAGGAATTTAGTTATTTTCTTTCATTACTAGTCCAATCGGAATCCGTTTTTTTCGTTTGGAAACAAAAAATTAAAACCTACAGTACATTTGAATTAAAACCCGTAAAATGTCCCCAATGCCTAGTTACCCCCCAGGAGGGTTGCCAGGATAAAGCTGGACACAGTCTGGTGTTTTGGTTGCATGTCCGGCCAAATTAGACGGTGTCCGGCCTGTCCTGCTTTTGTTAGGCTTTTAAAATTTGATCATTTTACTGAAATATATATTTAAATCTTAATATATATAATTCTAATGTACGTTTGTAGTCACACTGTACTCCTCCTAAACGGCTGGACCGATTTTAATGAATGTTTTTGTGTGCGTTTGGATGGTTTAGGTTCACAAATCAGGCCGACAGATGGCGCTGCAGTCGGATGCAGGACAACGGCAACGGTATTTCTGGTATATTTTTTACTCTTCAAAACCTCTAATAACTCAAATAAAATAACTTTTTAATTATGATGTAAGTGCTATGTTTCCATATTAGTTTCAGTAATGGTGTATCGAATGGCCGAAATAGCTAGATCAAAGAGTGCATAGTGACTTTTTTTTTTCTAAATTTGAATCTATTTATTTTGGGAAAAAAACATATTTTAAAACACCGTTATGTTGCTAACCTCGCCTTTATACTGCAAACGGATTCCTGAATCGTTTTAACGGGGAACTCCCCTCGTGGCGCAGAATCATTTTCGAGGCTCACGCTGGTTGAAGGGACGACCCCAGGAGCGACAATCCAAGCCAAGACTTCCCCCGCGGGGATGCCTTGAGCGTTGGGTACTATATGGGCTGAGCCTCCTTCAGAGTCTCGCCCAAAAGCCCCGTGGAGCAGTATTGGCTGCATCAGCAAACTGCAGTCGTAATTAAAAAAAAAACCCTGAATCGAAAAATGGCTTTCACACACTCGTAATATTTTTAAACCTATGGGACAGACGAAACAAAAATCATCTCTACTCTACTTGTACTTGGGCGATACCCTTTAAAAATTAGTTTATCACTCTGTACGCCTGATGAAATGTATGCCAATAACCAAATTACAGATTAACAGTGCAAACAGTCTCAGAGCTAAGCCCCGGACAGACAGATAGACAGAAGAATCCATATAGCAAAATAATAAGGTATCCTTGTCGACTACGGAACCCTAAAAATGAGCTTTTTAAACAGACAGTTAAAGATTATGATTAAAACATAGCATTTATAACGTATGCTAATTTAGTTTGAATTGTTTTTTCATTTGCCAGAGATTGTCAAATCATTTTAGTATAATTGTATTTTAATATGTGATATAATTACTGAAGACGTTTTAAATAAAGCGAAATTTTTGTAGTAAAAGGAGAAGTTGTGGCACTGTGACATACTAGAATGGACAGACAGGACGATCTTATTAAGGTTGGAACTTAAATTCTACATGTTCGAGCCTTATCCATGTTTTGGTTAAAACCATAGACTATGTGTTTTCTAATCTGTCTATGGTCTGCGCAATAGCCTCACAAAATTAATCATCATTTGGAAAAAGACAAAGGTATCTATGGTATCTTTTCTCTTACGATCAACGTCCACCATTTTGTTCGTTAATGATTTTTGAAACAAGTTAGAAAAAGACAAAAGACCTTCGTTTCGTTTGATCTCTGTCACACCATTTGCGACTTTTTTTTTACAGCTGGCTAGGAAATGCGATGTCCAGTTCTCTGTGTCTATGGTTACAACTGTATAATTTCACCTATCAAGTAAGACACGTTTTTTATTATTTATTATGGATTTATTGGCTAAGAGTTTTATTACTAAGCGTAAGTGTATTTATTTTTCATCTAAGTACATCTGTTTCAAACACAAAAAAGCAAAAGTAAGGACTTTAGTTCATCTTAACTGTTAATCCGCTTTGAAGAGAGCTTTTGTTAGTTGCTTAGCAGCTTTTGTTAGTTGCTTAGCAGCTTTTGTTAGTTGCTTAGCAGCTTTTGTAAGTGAAGCTTTGTGATCGACAACAACCGACAATATCCCTCGGGAAATTACCTCCCGTCGAACTTTGTACACATTATATATTGCTTAAACTTCATCTAATCTTAACTTCTTTGATCAAATTTTAAATTCTTTTCTTATTTTATATCTTGGTTAATTTAAAAGTACGCCTTTGTAATTTTATTAATGACGTTTATATTCGTTAATGAAAAATATTGTGTTTAACACGGACGGTACGGAAATTACAAAGTCGAGTCATTAAAGCCTTTGGACTTAGGCCTAATTAGCCTTTCGTTAGTAACTTTCTAGTACCTAAATACACAATATACTATTATTTTAACTATAAAATTTATTATATGTTTATTGTTTTTTATTGCCTTTTCAAATTTTATGATTGTTTTTTATACCACTAAGGTGGCAAATAAGCTTACGGTCCGCCTGATGGTATCTCACTCGCGCGTTGCCGACCCTCCAGAAATCTCTCAACTTCTTTCTTTAAGAACCTCATACTGTAGTTCTTGTACAAGTCCTAGGCAGGGAGCTCATTCCATAACCCAAGCGTTGAGGAAGTTGTTGAAGGAAGAATGTCTGTATGTATGTATATCTTTACTGTTTTATTCGCTGATAGGGTGGATACACACACACCCACATTATGTGGGGAACAACTTCTATTTAACGACCACTTTAGCCCTGAGTGACAAGGGCTGAACCCATTGCCGCAACACTGCTTTTGACGCAGTGTGTCTGGACTAAGGGGGCTTCATATTTGTCCCAAACTTCGTTTTTACCTACATCAAAGTAATAAGTGGTATATCGCAAGACTAGGAACAGACTAATACATCTTCCCCATCGCCAGTTCTAGATGATCACTGAGAAGTGAGTCCAAATGGGCAATTTTAACCTAAAAAATTTATTACTTTCTTGCTCAAAACCAGCTTTTGAGGAGATAATAAGATTTATAAATCAGGTTGTTGACTTCATTTAATGTTAACTTCTTTGATCAAGCGTTCAAATTTTTTCTCTTAAGGTACCTCGGGGCTATTTACAAACTTAAATCTAATTTTGAATGATAAATTTAAAAAATTGTAATAGGCTTGTTGGTAATAAATATATTAATTTAATATTTCTAATTCAATTGATGAACTGAGACTAGATACTTAAAGTTTTTTTTTAATATTTCTAATTAAACCACTCGAGCAACGATGCCACAAATAAGGGTGGGAAATTTACACTAGGATCGATTGTGTGCCTTACTTCTTACCAGCCTCATACTTCCCCACTATTGGGGCACGGCACGGCCTAACCCTCATGTTAGATTAGGGTAATTTGGACCTAGACCACACGCGCGACTAGTGCGGATTGTTGTCTGCACATACCTACCTACCAGCGGCAGCGTATCTATACAAGCCGATTCACATTAGCCTACCTTGCAGAAATTCCATTCATAAATTCCATTCATTATTGGAATTCTACTAATACGACATTTTAATTACAAGGCTACAAGGCGCTCCTAGTACTTTTCTACGGAGAAACTATCTGCAATAAGGTAACTTGTGATCAAAAGGGCGAAAGCGCCATGTACAAGTTGGCGTTTACGCGTTTTGTTCAACGTATTGTAAATCCATTACGCTGTTTTTTTTGGCTCTCACTGCTTTTTCTAACATGCATTGGGTAAAATTGGTAAAAGTGGGCTGTAATTTGTAGGATACGATTTTTCGCTCTTTCTAATAAATACGTTTTTACCGTTTGTTCTCTCTGTCGCCTAGATAGATAGGATCGCAAAATTAAAAAATAAATATATTTAAATTTCAATAACAAACTACCAACGATTTTATTTAGAATTATTTGTTAATATTACTAAGGTGGCAAACAAGCTTGCGGCCCGCCTGATAATAAGCATAGGCTGCTGACCATGGACGGTTGCAACACCTAGCGTTGCCAACCCTGCAAAGATATAATAACTTCTTTCTCAAAAAATCTAGACTGTAGTCCGTAGAGAAAACCTTGGGAGGGAGCTCATTACACAACCTTAGCGGTTGCGAGAGAAAGATTCTCTAAAACCTCACTGTACTTGTGTACAGGGAACTGTTTTTAAATATTTTTCGATTGACTTGTTCTTGACTATTTAATGTAGGTACCCTTTAACACTCAGGAGATAAATATATTTCATTTGAGACCTGATTCATAGAAATCAATCCAGCCGTTTAGGCTACAGGAGGTCGCAACGGAACAAACCCACACACCTACATACGTGCGTAAAACATTATCCTTCGTCTGAATCAGTCGGGTTATTACCCTTTCTACGTAATTACTTAGGACTTTCGTAGGACCAATTACAGCCATAATAGTACTGCGAATAATTTACGACACATTTAAATTGAAGAAACGTTCCCTGATGAGATTCAGAAATATGTATTCATAAAACGCCCGAGGGTGCAAAAAGTTCAGGATTTATATCGTAGGCTTCTTTGCCTCGTGTGAAATAAGTTTAAGCGGATAATATGTCATGAAAATAAAGCAATACATGACTTTGTTTGAAATACATGACTTCGTTTATGTATGCTATTAATTCAATTTAAACAACAGTTTTCAAAATTCATTCAGAAACAGAAACGTCGTGTTTATTGACTTCAGAAAGTAATATTTTACGCTGCTACATAAAAAGGTTTATTACTAAAATCAATCAACTTACGCCCATAGGCTATAAAACTTTTTATTTGGCATCCATTTTGACTAATTAATTCTCATACAAATACATAAGAATTGTACAAAAAATATTAATACTAGTATACTTTGTCATAATACACTGCACTGCATGGGCACATGCCTCTCCGTGGCCTGAGGAGGCTTAGGCAGTAGTCCATCCCGCTGACCTAGTTCGTGTTAACAGACGCTGGTGAAATGGGGGTCTCGACTGAACGAGGAGCTGGATTGCCTCGACGTTCACATGATGATGAAATCTCTACTCGTGATCTTCTGCATACTTTTCGATAATTATGTCGCTAGAAGATCATGCTTTGTTATATAACAACAAAGCTTAAAAAAATACAATAATAAATAATTAGTACTTTATTTATTTATGACTCTAGGCCATGTGCTGCTTTTAATGCCAAAAAGTTACTTACATCGTTTCAAACCTATGCCGTGTAGATAGAATAAAATTACTCTATCCAGTCTTTAAATAACAGTAAAAGTATTACATAATATTTCTTACTTTCATCAACTAAGATACTCAAATATTAATGAATAACTTAACAGCAGCGTCTTTCTCGTAGCAGTTTTGAAATAACGTAGCTTCGTGAGACGTCTCAGAGTTCAAATAAACGAAATGAAAATATTCTGTAGTGTGGAAGCAATCTTCTTTGCAGCAACGTACACGATGTTTGAATTAATCCTATATTAAGATACACAGCAGAAACGAGAAACGTACGAATGAAAATTAACGAAATAAATTGAAACTGAAGAAAGACATTGCAGAATGATACAACAAATGGATCACACAAAATAGTACACGATGTTTGAATTAATCCTATAATAAGACACACAGCAGAAACGAGAAACGTACGAATGAAAATTAACGAAATAAATTTAAACTGAAGAAAGACTTTGCAGAATGATACAACAAATAGATCACACAAAATAAAAAGGTACAGAAGGACTAACTTCATACTGTGTGTGCTAAGCCCTCTCTTAGAACGCGTACGTCGCGTAAAGTCGAACTAAATCAATCAATCAGCCAAAAGCAGTCCACTGCTAGCCTTTCCTAATAAACGCCACCACACCCGGTCCTCCGCCTTTTTCATTCGGACTACTACTACTACTGGACTTCATTACAAGGAGTTTCATTATTATTTATTTGCGGAAAAACATGCATTTTTCATTTGATTTGAACGTGTTCACTTATATAAACGTGTTCACTTATATGAACGTGTTCACTTATATTAACGTGATACTTATACGAATCCTACAGTATATTAAAAAAGATGGGAAATTTTCAATTTCGTCTCATTGGTACAGAGGGCCAGTCCCTAATATATAATGTACATACACATATACACACAAACAACTCAACACAACACAAATACACCATGTCAGTTTGGGGCATTTTGCGAAAAAAAAAAAAAAACTACTATAGACTTTCATGTGCAGATTAATTTATTATTATTAATATTAGTAATAATATTAGACTAAACAAAATAATTCTCTCTCATCACTTTTACAAAAAAACGGTATTTTAACCAATGGATGTGTAATCGTGTGGTAATTGGTTATCTTTGTTGCATGCAGCAGCTTTATAATGCTATTTAATCGACGACAGAAAAAGGAGGTGGTTCTCAATATGATTGTATATATTTTTTTTATGTAGCAACCTGACTTACAATATCTCAAAACGCTGCAGCGCTGTAAACAAATCGCTTTACGTAACTTCTGACATTCTGTCACCTGCTTAGAGCAAAGGCCATCTGTCACTGTTTGTTATTAATTTCCTTTATAAGAGTTTTTCTGGGAGGGGCACTACTGTGAATGAGAAAAAAAAATAGTATGGTAAATATGTAATTTCACTTTTCAACATATTCAAACTTAATAAAAATAATTAAATTTTTGCGCCGAAATTAGTTTCTGAACCAGATTTCTCGTTCTTTTTTTTTTTTGCTTAATTTCAAAAAATATTTTTAATGGTGAATTCGTGCTGGAGAAGTAAAAAAGTAAAATTTTTCTGTGACAACTCTCAATCAAGATAAAAAAATATTCCAAGTGCGAAACCCTTAGTCCAAATTAATTGCATAACATTAATTATCAAAGAAGTCTTTATCAGAAATTTTATTAAATCGTACTTACTAATCGAGTTAATTAGTTTGTATAAAATAAATTGTCATTATTACTCAACTTATTAATTTACGAACGAAAATTTGTTTTAGCCCTTTTGCTGTGTGGTAGTCTCCCTTAAAGACATTTAAAAATATTTTTTGAATATTGGTATAGCTTTGAGTCAACAAGATGCAAATAGTGTGAAAATTTAAAAAAATGTAACGGGTTGAGATACAGGCTTCAAATTTCCACTGGTTGCAAAACCTGTGTGACGGACAGACGGACACGTGAGTGATAGCAATAGGGACCGTTTGGGCCCTCCTGGTACGGAACCCTAAAAAGGGGGCTAATGACTAACTACGTTCGATGTTGTTTAACTATTGAAACAAATGTGTAACTGTTTCTTTTGATAAAAATTCCAAACGAAGCTACCCATAGAATAAGGAATCTGATCTAAACATTATAGATACTCACCAAAAAATAATCTAAAAAAATAATAGCTCCTGAGGGTGGTGTAAGCTGAATAGAATACGTCCAGAATATATATATATGTTGATGAATATATAAATGTATGAATATGTATACAGAAAGGTAGTAGTTCACAGGTGAGGCAGCGTGGTGGGTGAAGTACAGCCAGGTAAGATGGGTACTTGAGATATATTAATTCACTGCTAATACGTAAACGCTCTCTTGTCGCAGTATAAGAGCTCAGTTTAAGGATAATCCAAAAATTTTGAATTGAAAATGAAAATTCTAAATTTTGTATTTGAATAAATTTTAGTTATATTACTTTTAAACCGTCACTTTTATTTAAGTTAACTGTTTTTTTTTCAATGAAATTGGGCAACAAACTTTCCAGACTTTCTGACCTTGGGTGTTTGGTCGCTAGTGTCGTTGTAAATTCATACGATTTCCAATGGTGACTGTAGCTTTGATTTTACCTTTGGTTAAAAAAAGTTCAATAAACTATATCTAACAATAGGTTGTAGGTTTTGGCGCTTTATCATCGATACACAATATCAAAATTTCGAAGAAATAAATCGAGCAAATAAAAAACATTAGATTCTACTGTCCATTTTTTTTAATTTAAATTAAAAGACACGTATTTGTCTATGACTTATATATTAGAATTTTTATATATTGGATTTTGAAATCGAAAATTATGTAAATGTTTTTTTTTAGAACTGGAAATCACGTTAAATTTTAGTAATTATTACATAACTTGCTTTTGCCCGTGGCTCCGCCCGCGCTATATTTGGTTATCAGTGTGGGATTTTGATTTTGATTTGCTATAGCTGTAGCTTTTTTACGTTAAATTGGGTCATAGTTATTCCTGCAGATTTTTTTTCGGGATAAAAAGTAGCCTTTCTCCTCCTCTTTAGTAATTTCTTTCTCCGTATCATCAGCAATCTCTGTGCCGTAGCGACGTGAGCAATACAAACAAAAGATTTTAACAAGTATATATGTATATTAGTTTTGATCAGGTACTTCCATTCCATTTTTCTTACATGTAACAGTAGACGATTGTTTTTAGTTTTTTATAATATATAGTAAACTCATATTTATAAACTTACATATTCAGTTTTTAAATCTAAGCAAAAAATTGCAGAGCCAAATAAATACCCTAGCTCTTAGTCTAAGTTTTAAGACCAGAAGTGTGAATATAGCTGTATAGACGTGATTAATGTGTGAAAAGCATTAAGCTATTGTTTATGGAGCTAAAGACACGCGAAAACACTCTGTTAATTAATTCAAGAAGGGAGTTTTAGAGGAGTAAATTGTTGGTGTTAATATTTTGAGTGTCTGCCCGATTATCTTTAAAGCTACGAGGAAACCAGTATTTTCTCTTTAATTCGTTGTATTTAAAATGTCAAAGGAAACAGTATTTTCTCTTTAAATCGTTGTATTTAAGGTGCCAATGTCTACATTTTTGTTTTTCCTAACCATGTTTAAATTTCAAGGAAGAAAGCTTTTGATTTGTTTTTTTTTTATTTGAAAGTTGATTTGACGGAGAGTGTTCTAGATGTGTTCAAGAAAATTTCTTCAGCCGTTTGAAGATTATCAGTTCTTTTATTGTCAGTGAAGGGATCTGATCAAATTCAACAGTTCGAAATTCGTTATTAATAAATTAATTAATTAGTTTACTTCAATGATATTGCAAGAACACGTTGTATAAGGGACGAAAACCGGCTGAGTCAACAAAACGACTAAAATTATCACTTTTATTTATACTTAAGCATAAAATAAACTAAAAAGGTAAAAAGGTAATAATTAGGTCAGTAATCCTACTAATATTATGAATGTGAAAGTTTGTATGTCAGGATGGATGTTTGTTACTCAATCACGCTTTAACTACTGGACGCATCGGGATGAAATTTGGCATAAACATAGGTTAGGTCCTTGCATAGCATATGGACTACTTTTTATCTTGAAAAATTCAAAAGTTCCCGCGGGAATAACTATAACAGGGTTTAAAGAACAATCGATATAGCTATAGCTTACTATAGCAAACTTCATTAGTATAATTAAGTGTTCCACGCCGATAACCGAATTCAAGGCGGGCGGAGCCACTGTCAAAGTCTAGTTACCTATAAAATTCTTTCTTCTGTTTTTTTTAATCGATTAGAATATTTGTTTGTTACATTTAATTCATTTCATTGTTGAAAATAATGCCCACGGCTTCTTTTTATCATCGCACCGCTTGCCATCGGCAGGGAATTCATTCTCATACTTTAGAACCGAAATGGTCACGTACAGTGTGGTTTCAAAGAAACTTCCTCCCGCGAACGCTTAGGTTGTAAACACAGATTTTTGGTTAGGGTTCTTCAAGAAAGAAGTAATTAGTTTTTTAATTTTTGGAGAGCCAGCAACTGGTATTGCAAGCTTCTATAGGCCCCGGTTATAGCTTAAATTCAGGCCGGCCGCAAGGTTGTTTGCTAACTTACAATCTACTAACTACTATCTATCGAGTTTATTGCCGGATTCTTCTCTGTAAAAAACAACATTAATGAAACTTTCGATTAATAACGATTCAAAAGTGTTTGTAAAAAGTTCGGACTGACTTTAACTAGGTAATACTAATAATTATTACATGTAATTTATCCACAGCTTTTGGTCCAAATGAACTTAAACCTGCAAGAGCTTTGCACGCAATAAGAAATTGCTCCTTGTGCGAGCAAAGCTTTATTTTTTTTTAATTTATTAAGCTTAAGTCTTTAAAACCATTCCGTTTTTCTGTAACAGTACCTAATGTTAAATTTTATGTTACTGTCACCTCCACGTGTCTTACACTTGCTATTGCTTGCTGTAATTGTCATCGCTATTGCTATGCTCCGATATTTATCGATTATGCATCCGATATTTATCGATTATGCATTCTCGCAACTACAACTGAAAATTGTATATTTCTTGACTTACACCCTTTTTTAATAAATAGGACCCCATAAATATATTAATATGGAACAACATAAAACGCTGACCAAAAAAAATATCAATGTATTTAATCGATTAAAACTCTTTTATAAATAAAGTCGAACGTTATTGATTACTACTCAAACTATCAATAGTAACATAAATGGTTGGAATTAGTTTAGTAACACAACATGACAGTAGAAACATCCAGTTTATCAAACGATTAAATATAAAAGCCATATCATTAAAAGCACTCAGGCGTATTAAATAATGATGCAATTATCAAATTAAAGCTGTATTTCTTCTGAGCGAGTGCTGATAAAATTTAACGACACAAACGTTGATCTTGGTGATTTATAAACGTAATTTATTTAATGATAGTCTTTAGAGTAATTCCGCTTCGTTTAAATTATGACCTATTTTCTACATTTTGCATCTAATCCTGGCCTTTGTTGCTTAGTATTATAATTTTATTCAAGCTCATATATAAAACTACTAGATTTTGCCAGCGGTTTCGTCTGCCCTTAATTCGGTTATTGGCGTGGAATTTCTACGTCAACTCCTTAATAATTATACTAATGAAATTTGCAATAGCAAGCCATAGCTATTAGTCCTAGGTGTACGCAAAAAAAACCGCAAAGCGATGTAGAGTTTAGCCGTTTGGCACACAGGTACTTTCGGGCAAAACACTAATTTTGAACCGCAGTTCCTCAAAATATTTCCCTTAGGTTATAGTAAGTATATTACTAACCTTGTAGCGCAGTAGTGGTAGGCTGCGTCGCGGCGGAACTTGTGGTAGGAACCTAGGCGTCAGTCTGTGCTTATGTTATCTACGGGGGGCCTACTCTAAGGGACGGAAATTTACCTTAAAACATTACGAAACTAATACAAAAGAGATAAGAAAACCTTGAGTACGTCACCGTGGTGGTTCCTGTTACTGTGCGCAGAGGAGAAAGGTTTAGTGTCCCCCGGGAATCGTGACGCTATCTCACGTTCACGAACGAACACGACGAAATCTCCCAAAACTGAATGTCACTGGTACACTTGCCGTTGAAATCACTCTTCCAGCACACTGTTTCTTACAAACTCACGTCGACACAAACGAAACGAACGCGGGATTTAATTTGTACTGACTTTTCTGAAGTACTTCGAAAATTCAAAAGTAAGCAAACACCACTAACAACGCAATACGCGGGTGTGAGTAGATGGATGCGTGCGAAGTCGTCCGCGACTATTCCAGAACTAATTTGCAGTCCGTCGTACGAAGAGAAAGGGCGACACTTCACCGCTTATCTTTACCGACCATGGGTCTTAAGTTATTTATACTTTTACTTTAATAATTGCATTGTAAACGGCTAAACTCTGTCTGTCCGTCTGCGACCTCTTCACGCTTAAACCACTGTACGAATTAAGATGAAATTTGGCATGGAGATAGTTTAAGTCCCTGGAAAGGACATAGGCTACTTAAAAAAGTCAAGTTTGAGTTGGTTTTTTTTCAATAATTGAAAAGTTGCCGTTAAAATCTTACACCGATTACCGAATTTAGGACGGGTGAAAAGGAAAAAGCTAGTATTTAATAATTGTTCTGTTTTTATCAAAAAGACAAGTGTTAAGTTAAATGTTAAACTGCAGTCTCTGACTTTAAACAATGAAGAAATTTCAACTATCACTCAAATATATATATATAGTATAGATGAAATGAAAAGAGACACATTAGAGATTATAATTATTTCTTGAATTTTCAAATTACACTTTCCCGATCGAGTGATAACGACCACCAGGTTTACTGGTGCGGTTGTTATCTTGTTTAAGCACTAATTAAATGTGTTTGTGTAAAGTTTTAATGTAGTTTTCAGCCTTCCTTATCTGTAGGGATTAGCAGTAGAGAATAGAGTTAATTCTGGACATATCTGGAATACGAGGACAATGACAAAGTTTTAATTACCAAACATAAATTTAATTCAACTCTGTAGATTTGTTTCATATAAGTAAAATTATTTTGCCATGATCTTCGAAAGTCCTTAAATTTTACTGTATGTTTTGATTTTAAGACTGTGGTATAGGCTATACCGCGTAAATACGCCGTTTTTGTGCAAATTTTGTGACTGAACTATATTACCTAAAGGATTGATAAAATATATGTTATAAAACTTGCTTTTTACTAGTGGATTACTTAAATGAGTAATTTTCATTTATTGTATTGAATGGAATAAAAAATCTGGAAGTGACCATTGTTTCAACACTTGGGCAAATTTTTAAAGCGTGTATTTCATTGTATTGTAATAAAAGTTGATTAAATAATTAGAATACACTGAAAAAAAAATTAGCTAACAATGGCACAAATTTTATCTACTCGTAACATAACTGGGGGACTGCTAAACTAAATTGCTAATAGTAGATAAAGTGCAGCAAATCAGTTGTTTAATTAATACCAGTGTTTGGTTATTACTAAGTAAATTTCGAATAGCTAAACCAGTTTTGATATCCTTTTTTTTCAGTGTAGCTTGTTATCTAGTGCATTGACTCTTATTAGTGGCAAAAATTAAAAAAATGTTACTAAAAACGGTAAAAAAAATTAAGTTTTAATGCGTCTTTATGGAATAATTTACTAAGGAAGTATATAACAAATATATCTAATAGTAATTTATGACATTGTGTAATGATTTTTTGTACATTTACATACACAACGTTATAATTATACAAATTAGCTTTCTGGCCTATATCGCCCTCTTAAGAAAAAATTACAAAAAATTTAGTGCTGCGGCGTTTTAGGTTTCATTAGCTTTTAATAAGCCATTTTTTTTAATATTCTTGCAAAGTTGCCGAATGACGCTGTCTGTTTAAACGTTTTTTTTAACCAACTGCAAAAAAATCGGCCAAGTGCGAGTTGGACCCGCGCACGAAGGGTTCCGTACTATTATCTACAAAAACGGCAAAAATATGACGTTTATTGTATGGGCGCACCCCTTAAATATTTGTTTTATTTTAATTATTTATTTTTAAAGTGAATATATAATTAAATATTCTGTGATCATATCTAGCGTCTACCTTTTGCCGTTATCAATATCGAGGAAAAACGAGCAAAAAAATAACGTTTGTTGTATGGGAACCCCCTTAAATATTTGTTGTTACAGCGGCAGCAGAAATATATCTTCTGTGAAAATTTTAACTGTCTAACTATCACGGTTCATGAGATATATTTTTCGTTGTTCAAGTAAGGGTTTTGTGTGTATGTTACGCAATGTCTTTGCCAAATGTGTTCTAATAACCAATGTATTGATCTTTGATCCGATAAGAGGTACCAACTAAAAACAAATAAATAAAACTGTATTTGTATACATCATCTCTAGGTCTTACCTCTCGAGACCCGTGAAAGTACTTTCATAAATTTTCTCTCAATCCCAGACTCTGGCAAACTCGAGATTGTTCCCAATAGGCACCTAGCAAGCGGTTTTATAAATTAAAGCCGGTATTTTCCTTTACAAAACCCATCTGTCTGATCACCATTAATTTCTGAATAAGATCCAAAATCCGGTGAGCCCGTCGCCGCAACAATGATTCTGGCGCAGTGTATCTAGACCTAGGTGGCTGTATGTCCCATGAGTCAAAACTTGCCAACCTTAAAGTAAGTGGTTTAATGTAGTTATTCCCCATGCCAGTTCTAGACAAATAATAATGTAGAAAGTCAGGTTTAAACAAGGGGGGAAATTCGATTATACGATTATGTGATTATTAAATGGACTGTAAAAAGGTGTTAAGATGCAAAGGATATGTAGGTCCTTAACTTAAACAAGTAGGTAAATTTTCCACTAACCTTAATTATCTATACGTTGGCATGAGGAATAAACTTTGCTCCTTGTTAAGTGTACCATACTTGATACTGGTTTGAAAGCTGCACGTAGTCAGAAGGGATGTTTGATAAAGAAGTTCACGTGGCCGGTAGAAATATCTCACGATCCAAGGTCCAGTGCGAAGCATCCGACTCCAGCGGAGGTCGAACGAAAAAGAAGGTGCTTCGTCACCCACAACAACCGACGGTGTATACAAAATTTTAATAAAAAAAACATATATACATTTTTACCCACCAATTCAAATGCCAAGGATCGAACAAATACAATTAATTAGAAAAATAATTAAGTAGGTATAACTTACATTGAGAGTTTTTAAACAATATACAAAATTAATGTTGAAGTATACTTATATAAATATTGCAGGCTTAAATATTGCAAATTTATTCAAGGATTACAACTGTACATTAAACAACAAGAGCTTGCAGTTAGAAACTCGCTATTGTAAAATTAATACAGAGCTTTACTTAAGTAAAAAACTCTTACTTTACTTAAAGCTTCTATATTTAAATAAAAATAAAATGGAACTGTCAAAGACAGTTTAATAATAACAATATCTGATATTTTTTAATAATTGTTTCTAGAAGATGTAATTCTAAATATCACAAACTATAAAAATAAAAAAATAGCTTTCTGCAAATAGTTTTGAATATATAATAATTACGTTAAATTTTTACTTGTAAATTAAATAAAAGCCACAATAAAAGATCACTGGTGTTACAAGCGTCCATAGACTACGGTGACCGCTTACATCAGGCGGACCGTATGCTTGTTTACCATCTTAGTAGTATACTTGTTTACCATCTTAGTATAAAAAAAAACTGTAACCCTTGTCAAAACTTCAAATTGTGTTTACAAATATCAAAAAAATAGATACGGATGATTAAAATACCTTGACATAGCTTTACTCATGGTATAGATAAAGAATTTAAAAGCTCGAAATTTTTTGCTTTACTAACTTTGCTCGCGGCTTCCCCCTTGGCTACCCCTGTGCCAAAAATCAAACGCACCATTGTCGCGATGTAAAGGAAAAGCGCCCCATGACACCACCCGCAGATATATTTAGTATCGTTGTGTTGATTGGAATAAAAGGCATCATATCACATATTTCAAGTTTAACTCTGTTCTGTACCAAATATCAGGTCATCCCGTTGCCACAGGAAGGAATAGTGCACTGGAGAGAAATGTGGATTGCCATTTTGTGGAAACTTTCGATCAGGGTAATAATATTTTTGAAGTGAAAGTCTTTAGCGGCGTTATTTTTTTGTGATGGGTAAAAAATGTTATAATCTATAGGCCGAATAAAAAGTAAGAGGAAATTGGGCTGGTGAAAAGAATACACATGTTAAAATGTTATATCCACGTTGTATGTTTTCACTTCTGTCGGCACTCCCGGAGTGCTACCCGTTTTTTTGTTATCCTTCTCAGCCCTCCAACTATCCCTTTGCTGAAAATAAGGTTAAATGGATGCTCCGTTGTTGTGATATTATGCAATAACAAACACACTTTTGTATTTACGAGTATAGATAAGTTAGTTTTTAGGGTTCCGTATCCAAAGGGTGCCAACGGAGCCCTATTACTAATCTACGCTATCTGTGTGTCTGTCTGTGGTTCTGTCTAACCATCAAAGGGCTCTATTTTTCAAACCAAAACAGAACGAAAGCCTGAATATTTTACAAAATATGTGTTGTAATGGCTGGTTATCTAACAACTAATAAAAAGTTAAAAAAATAAAAATTTAAGGATGGCCTCAAAAAGAAAAGGTACAGGTTTTTCATTTTTAAGAGAAACAGCTGTTTGTTGGAAACGATATTCAAAGTTAAGCAACATCGGGCTTGATCAGTAATTGGGTTGGTGATCGCTTAGTGGCACACTTTTTGTTTTTGTTTGTGTTCGTAAATTACGTAAATACTGGTACGGAACCCACGGTGCGCGATTTCGGCTCGCACTTGACAGTTTTTTTAAGTTTTGCTTCCATTGTTATTCAAATATATTCCTAGATTCCTTGAGTGAGCAATACTCACAGTTCGGTTCCGGATTGTTTGTCAAAGTCACGAATCCCCAAAAGGGTAGACACAGATCTAACAATGTTATTATAGCTCATAATAATATCTATTTCGTGGACGTGACAAAATGTTGCCGTACTGGTTACAAATTAGATTTCATACAATTTGTGTGTTGGTAGGTACATAACTTGTCAACTTTTTGTTGCTATTACCGGGAATTGAACCCAATGACCTTATCGAATCGACAGTGTTTCCAACATACTTTTACTGCGCCAATCTAGACGCGTGGAGATTCAGAAAAATGGCTTCCAAGTTAAAAACTATAAGTGTTTACAACGCCACTAGACATTTAGATGGACAGAGTATGAAATTAGACAGCAATGTTAACCCCAAAGTAACCTTTATGAACGTGAAAATGTATTATTTAACGCTGACTCTACCGTCTAACTCATCTTCAATGTAGTAAATATTCAATTTCACGCAGAATTTCATTATAAATATACCGTAACTCTGAGGAGGGTGGACCGTTCTAACGACTATCATCAAAGTGATTGCGTTTATAAATCGACGACGACAGTGTTTCTGCTGTGAAGTTTTATTGCCCCCTCCCCCCTTTTATTAAGACCTTTTTGTTAGATGATTTCATCGAGTATTGTGTTGTGTTTTGGAATAAAAAAAATCCAAGTCGGTTAAAAACCAAAATTTTAGTCCATAGATCAGTTTATTTGAAATATTGATACATGTACTTTCTACCACTGCCACTCGAAAAACGTACCATATCATCACCGCGTAGCTTATAGAAAACCGGCCAAAATAGTGCAGTCATTGAAGGGTTATTGGTCCGATTTTTTTAATCCGATTCAGCACTACAAAACCCTATTTCATTGGAATGCACAAAATTTATTTGCTTGCCGCTAGATGGCATTGAATACATCGGTTAAATTTCAGACAAAATAAAAAACGGCTTTGATCTTTAATATCTAGCTTAATATTGCACTTAGAACACCGATTTGTTCAGTTTTTTACCTGCTACAATTTTGTTCATTATAAAATTTTCGATAAAATGCATATTTTTGGAGATATTTGTAAAAAACCGACGAAAAACGTGAAAAAATTCCGAATTTTTAATTGCCAATAACTTGAAAAGTATTGGGTTTTGTAAAAACTTTTTAGAACATTTTTTCTTAAATAAGGCCTTCTATCGATATCCGAGGTTATTTTGAAAAAAAAATTACACCACCGCGAAGGGGTGGCAACCACCCCGAGGGTGGGTGCGGAGTTCAGATCATTTTCACTTTTGAAGTTAAGGGTAAGATGAGCCTAATTCCAAAATTTCATGCAAATCGGTTCACAGTAACAAAAATCAGAGGTAAGACCCTATTTTTCGCTTCAATGACTGCACTAAAAGTAGCTCTAAACAAAGATACCTCGATGGGGTAGTTCGAAATTTTATTTCACACCCTTTTTGTCAGTATGGGAGCCCTTCTTAAAAATATTTTTTGGCAATTTGGGTAGCTTTGGATTGACAAGATGCTTATACGGTGAAAATTTGAAGACTGTAGCTCCAACCGTTTGGCTGTTAAACCTTTGTGACAGACGATGAACAGACAGACATATGGATACGTGAATAATAGCGATAGGGCTCCGTTTGGACCCTTCGGGTACGGAACCCTAAAAACACCTCTTTTTCAACAAGGGTTATAGTAAAATTTAAATTTGGAACCATTAAAAATACGATTACTATGTACATTGAGTTCCAAAACCCTCTCGGCAGATAATGAATGTAGAACGCAACGTCAACTGAGAAGTCAACTAATCCAAACGATTATAACTCTTTTTTTATACCTCTAGGATGGCAAACCAGCTTACGGTCCGCCTGATGGTAAGCGGTCACCATAGTCTATTGTACTCATAAGTTATTAAGTTTCTTTAGTCATTTATTATTCATCTTGCTATATCACTACATTTTGAATAACTTTTTACCATTACAAATACTTACTTTTTGGAGTTTTGGCGTGCATCTTAAGAGGAAGTGGTGTTTTTTTCTGTTTAATTTTTCTAAATCTAGTGTTTCGATGTGTATATTTTAGCAATGTTTTACGAAAGCGTGTTTAGCATTGTGTAGCGAAGGCTCATGAATAGCGAATTAAGAAGAAATATGTAGGCCATGACGCAATTTCTGAAGGATGCACACCAAATCTCCCGCCCTACCTTAAGACACGAAAACGAGGCAGCGCGACGCCGCGATACAGACAAAATTTTTATAACGAGCCGAAAACGAATATGGCGCTTCACTTAACTCAGATAAAAGCACAGGACTATATTTACACATGACTCTGGAGAAATGATATGCAATAATGCGGAATCTGGTCTCCACATCGAAGAAGGAAGGAATGGAAGTACTTACTTAAGAGGGACCAATGCCAAGTAACACTTTTTAAATGAAAAAAATCAATACTTGTGGTCATTATTTTAAATCGAAAATTTAACCCTACATAGAAGAACATATACCTTATGTCTTGTACTACCAAAAACGCGATGACATTTATTTGCCTCGATAGAGAATAATCTGTTAAAGACCTCTATTTTTTTTTGTTTTTAACCGCTATTCGTTAACGTATAATATTAAAATTTACAGTAATGGCTAGCTGTCTAAGTAAAGTTGAGTTAGTTTTCAAGTAAATACCTAATAACTGATTTGACATTTGCTGTGGTCTTTTGTCTCGCTCAAGTGCACGTGAAATGAAATAGCTGTGTTTCAAACTGTCATATGCAGATGGCGGGAAGTACTTTTTTTATTGTTTAACTAATCATATTGTGAGCAGTTAATAGCGAGGTTAAATATTACGATTAAAAACAACTATTATTTTCTGATCGGAGTCAGTCTAACCATTAAAAATAATTTCATCTCGCACCTTTGAATTACTCGTACCTGTTCCGCTTAGAATTGTAGTCTTGAAACACCTGCTACTCGTGATTCAACTATAGAATCCTTTGCTTTTTGCTTCAGACTCGCAGTTAGCTTTCACTCATTTAATCGCAGCCTTAAATTCACGAATCTCCAAAGTTAAGAGAATACGATTCGGAGGGCCTCTCAGCGTGCTTTATACAAACGAATTTCTTACTTATTTTTGACACTTGCTGATCAATCATCAAAATTTTGAAGACATGTTCTACTAATAAATATCTAGGTCTGCAGTGTGCCAGTTTTCTATGAAATTTTATATATTAAAGGTTATACAGGATTCTAGTTGTTTATACTCGTACAAACGGTTTGAAATAAAATTTCTAGTTAATAAATTTTTTTTACCAGATTTTGGAAAACCACAGACATAGGTAGACATAGGCTTGGGATCATGACTAAAAAAATCACAGTGATTGATCAGTAAATGTCAAAAACAAATAAGAAATTCGTTTGTATGAAGCCCGCTGCGAGGCGCCGCGTATTGTATCCTCTTAAGCGGCCGTGGCTCAAACACAACCTTCCTTCTAGAAGGCCTGCCTAAAATATTGATAATGTCTTGCGTAATTTTCACTCTTTGCCGAAGAGCTAATTATAGTGGGTAATTAGTTTTACACTTATTCTTAACAATTAAACAACAAAAGGACTTGAAACTTGGATAATTTTAAGATAATTTTTTATTGTAACTGTCATATTGACATGATGATGACAAATAATATTATGTAGCTAACCGAACTTTTGGCTGGTTGCCAAATTCATAAAGTTTTGTCAAAACCATAGGCGACTATTTGTTAGACTCATCTACGAACTCGTCTATAATACAATGAGTTTTCTGTCCCATAGTATAAGAGTCGAGCAATTTAATAGTCGCACGATTTTCAAAGAAAAACTGTCTCAAATAAAAGCGTGAAATGCAAATCTGACTAAACTGTTATTTTTTTTCCAAAAAAATATACTTCATAGCTATATAGGTACATATATTACCATTTTTCGCTTTCTAATTCAAGAATGACTGAACGGTCTGATTTGAAATTTTTAGTAACCTATACTTAAATTATACTTTTCGAATTACTATCACGTTGGTAAAACTGTAAAAAGCTAGTAATATTAAAATGAGAATAAATAAATATTTTTTGACTTTACACACAGCGGCGTCCGGCTCCAAAGTAAAGCTTATGTTATGGATACCAGACAACGAATACAAATACACATATAACATGTTTTTGTAAGTACATACATATCATACGTAAATGCACCCAGGCTCAAGGCAGTCCAGTGCGGGAATCGACAGCAGCACAGCAGCCGGCAACTACGCTGAGGGAATAGTTTTGCAAGTCGCATGATGACTCAATGGTTTGATTTTCACATTTAAATAGTTTGTAGTTTGTTAATTCCAATAGGATGTTTGTCACATTGGATCGGATACTAGTGTAAAATAGACTTCTTTGTAGTAGGTACTAGCATTATCATAATTTTAAAAATGACATCGACTTTAAGTATTTACTAAATCTTAAAAAGAAATCTAAAGCAGCCAGAACCTTAATTTACGTGCTCTTAAAGTCGGATACCAGAAATTTGCTACAAAGATAGGGAAAAAAATGTTGGAATCTTACACAAAGAACAGTTTAGTAGGACGTTTTGTGTGCTAATTAAGTCTCAAAACAACTTTTCAGTATTTATATTTAAATTACAAGAAGTAAACGATTAAACTTGGGCCACACGGCACTGGAATGTCGGATGCAGGCAAGTTGTAGTGAGGGAATTCATAATGTATAAATCAATTCAACTTGTCTCGTCCAGTCCCGGTAAACTCTTCAGTCTCCCCTCCTGGTCTATAATAAATAAATGCCCTCAGTTCCGGCATAGTTACATTTTAAATCAAAACTAGTAACGCAATTTGTTAGATATAATGCCTGTTACCTAGCTTTGTAGTTTGTCAGGACCTGGCAATGTGGGTAACTGATTCTGTCCCTGGTCTTATTTTACCACATATTACTTTAAAACTGGTAATTAAAGATGTATGGGCACATATATGAAGCCACCATATCCCCGATACACTGCACCACCTGTCATGCAGGACTAAAGTAGTTGGTGAAAGAGGCTTGTCCCCACATCATGGTTTGGGTGTGTGTCAAGTCACTGGTTACCCCCTTCTGGGAATAAAACCGTGAATGTATACAAACATACTATATACTATTACCAAATACTCGCTCGAATAGGCCACCCGAACAACTAAAGCAGGACATAGCGAGTACTTGCTCGAATGAGTGGCCCGAACTGGGGAAGTACCTCCACCTAAATGAAACGGCTGAACGCTGGCCGCCCGTAGGTTGAACTGGTTCCCGAACCCAGGGATCACTTAATCTCCGCCCTGGGAGGCTGATCCGCCAACCGGTGAAAAGTCTCAGAAGTAGTAGTCGTGCCGGAGAAGGAGACCGGAGTGGACCCGGCTACTACAACAGAGGGGAATCAGGGGCTCTTCCGCCCGCCGTGCCAGCAACCGTATTATCTGTGGCGAGCTTTGGCAGTCTTAGTTCCGCACCTTTTGTCCTCTTAGCTGTCTGTGCAGTGAATCCTCATCCTTAGTCTTAGTTACTTTTTTGATATACAATGACCATGAAAACGAAAAGGAAAAGAATTTATACAGCGTCTACTACGGATTTTTGCAATATCAGGGGTATTCACGCAAATCTTAACGCAGTCCACCACCATCTCGAGACTGCGCAGCCGACCATACTCTTTCTAACGGAGACGCAGATATCTTGCCCGGCTGACACATCATACCTTCACTATCCCGGCAGGGCCGTAGCTAAGGGGGGGCATTGTGGGGCAATGCCCTACCTTGAAATACTCATGCCCTACCTTAAAAGTACCATAAACTAAGGTATATTATATATAATTTTTTTTTTATTGTACTATAAATTAATACCATTTTGCTCTTGTTTTCCTGCGATCCCACTCAATTACCTTTACCTTAATTTCTCACGTTCACAAGCAGATAAAATAATGAAAGATAGAAAAATTACTTGCGTCGTACCCGTGCATAAAACTACCGCTGCCCTACCTTAGATTCAACTCTAGCTACAGCCCTGTATCCCGGCTACAAACTCGAACACAATTTTATGAGTCGTGCCGGTGTATGTATGTTCGTCCGGGAGGATATCTGCTGTCGCCGCCTTCATAGCCTTGAAGACAGGGACCTGTCGATATTGTGGGTGCGCGTAGATTACGGCGGCCACACTCGTATCTATGCGTGCCTACTCAGGTCTCATAGCGGTGACAAGGACGTAACTCGACTCTTCACGCACCTGAGTTTGACGACTGACAATGTTCTAGAGCAATATCCCACAGAAGAACTAGTTATTTTGGGAGACTTTAACGCCCACCATCGAGAGTGGCTCAGTTCTCGAACCAATATCTATGCAGGGATGTCTGCCCATGAATTTGCTCTGACCTATGGATTCTCTCAGTTGGTACTTTCTCCAACGAGAATACCAGATATAGAGGACCATACGAGCTCCTTACTGGACCTTCTGCTGACTGTTCGTCCGGACGGATACTCCGTCTCAGTGGATGCGCCTCTTGGCTCCTCGGACTCAAATGTCATGCTCACAACCCGAACCATCTGGCTAATTGGCGTCGTGTGTAGCACTATAAGTCGGCAGACTGGGATGGATTGCGAGAATTTTATGCATCGTACCCGTGGAGGCAGATCTGCTTTAACTCAGAAGATCCTGACGTCTGCGCATCCGCAGTCACTGAGACAATCCTCGCTGGAATGCTATATTCCTAACCCGCGAGTAGCTGCCGGAGTCAAAAAACGACCGTGGTTTAATAGGTCTTGCAGAGAAGCTAAAATTCTTAAGCAAACTGCATATAAGGCTTGAAGCACGGCTCGTAATAATAAGGATCCAATTATTTCTGAGTTAAAACTCAAATTAAATGCTGCCTCGAGGTTCAGTAAGAAAGCAACTGCAAGAGCAAAATTCCAATTCATCGGCAAAATAGGTGGGCGACTTGCGAGCTATCCTTCTGGGAGTCGTGCTTTCTGGTCGCTTGCCAAAGCTGCCGAAGGGAACTCTTGCCAGTCGTCGTTACCACCACTGCGAAAGACCGATGGTGGCCCATAGTGCTAAAGAGAAAGCCGATCTACTGGGCAGTCTCTTTGCCTTGAACTCGAACATGAACGATGAAGGCGCTGTACCACCTACTATACCGTGGTGCGGTAAGACCATGCCGGAAATCTCATAACACAGCGGGAGGTCCGGCGGGCGTTACTTTCTCTAGACGTTCATAAGTCGAGTGGGCCAGACGGTATACCAGCAGTGGTGCTTAAGCAGTGTGCTCCTGAGTTATGTACCGGACTCACGCGCCTCTTCGCGCTTTTCTACCACACTAGGCAATTTCCGTCTTCATGGAAGACTGCGAATGTGCACCCGGTCCTCAAAAAGGGCGATAGATCAGATCCATCGAATTACAGGCCTATCGCTATTACCTCTGTCCTCTCCAAGATGATGGAGCGTGTGATCAACACACAGCTTCTAAGATACCTAGAAGTTCACGACGTTCAGTGACTGTCAATATGGCTTTCGCCACGGTCGCTCGACTGGTGACCTGGTGTATCTCACACACCGATGGGCACTAGCCATTGAGAGTCAGGGGGAGGCATTGGCATGTAGCCTGGACATAACGAATCGATCGGGTCTGGCACCGGAGTCTTCTATCGAAGTTGCCATCTTACGGAGTGCCCGAGGGTTTGTGCAAATGAGTGGCTAGCCTTTTGTTCGGCAGATGCATACGAGCCGTAGTTGATGGTAGTTGCTCTGATAGCATGGACATTAATGCTGGTGTCCCGCAAGGCTCTGTGCTGTCTCGTACGCTGTTTCCACTGCATATCAATGACATGTTGGACATCCACAACATTCATTGCTATGCAGATGACAGTACCGGAGACGCTAATTACACGGGTCGTGCAAACATCCCTTGTTCCCTTCTGGAGGAAAACCGCGAAGAACTTGGGTCTCAAATTGAGACCACACTATCCAAGGTCTCTAACTTGGTCTGATTCAACCCTACAAAGACACAAGTCTGCGCGTCCACCGCTAAGAAAACCCCATTCACTGTAGTCCCATAATTCCAGAACACTTCCCTCTCCATCTCCAAGAGCATTGGGATCCTTGGTGTTGACATCTCCAGCGATGTTAAGTTCCGAGATCATTTACAAGATTAGGTGAAGCTGACCAAAAAATTGGTGTACTCAACAGAGCGAAGCAGTACTTCACGTCGGGGTAAAGGTTGTTACTTTAAAAGTCACAAGTTCGGCCCCATATGGAGTACTGCTGCCTCGGTTCAACGACGAGCTGTGAGAATTGTCAACGATGCCAAACTCACTTGCGGTATCGAGGCCTTAAGTCTGAGGAGAGACTTTGCCTCCCTGTGTGTGTTCTACCGCTTGTACAATGGTTTGTGTTCTCAGGAATTCTTCGAAATGATTCCCACGGCTACTTTCTACCATTGCACCGCTTGCCATCGGCAGGGAATTCATTTTCACACTTTAGACCCTAAATGGTCGCAAACAGTTCGGTTTCAGAGAAAATTCCTCCCGTGAACGCTTAAGAGGATACACTTCGCGGCGCCTCGCAGCGGGCTTCATACAAACGAATTTCTCATTTGTTTTTGACATTTACTGATCAATTTCTGTGAAATTTCTTAGTCATTATCCCAAGCCGAATACCTAGGTCTGTGGTTTTTCCAAAATCTTGTAAAACGTTCTATTAACTATAAATCTTTTTTAAAACCATTTGTATGAAAAACTAGAATACTGTATAACTTTTGAACTATAAATTTTTATAAAAAACTGACCTAGATATTTATTTATTGAACATGTCTTCAAAATTTCGCGGTATTTGATCAACAAGTGTCAAAAATAAGTGAGAAATTCGTTTGTATGAAGCCCGCTGCGAGGCGCCGCGAAGTGTATCCTCTTAAGTTGTGGAATAAGCTCCCTGCCAAGGTTCCCAGCTAGCAAATCTTAGCTGTATATCGGTTATAGGAACGTTTCCTGGATGCAAAATGGTGTTCATGATTGGTCATATTAGAATATTAGTAACGTTTCTACAACGCGGAAAGGGCCCCTGATTTGGAACGTTTAAGTGATATAGCTATTGTATTGCAGCTCCGCTTGGGGCTAATTAGATACATATTTGTCATATATGCGTTGTTCTTTGAGACTTTTCGGTAATATATTAGGGAATTTTAAACACTGGTATCACTATGAAGTGATAAAACGGCCACGCGAACACTGATATACAACCATTGAGTGTTAATGTAGTGATTGCCATTCCTTCCTATTACAAATTCAATAACTGTTGTGTCGACCATCTTTAAATTTGGAAGTTCGATTCCCGCCCTGGACAAACATTTATGTGTTAAACATTTGTGTTTGTCTTGAGTCTGGGTGTACTTATGTATGATGTGTATGTATTTACAAAAAAAAAGTAATATATATGTATTTATATCCGTTGTCTGGTACCCATAACACAAGCTTTGCTTACTTTGGGGCCAGACGGCGCTGTGTGTAATGTCCAAAAATATTTATATTTATATTATATATTTATATTATATTAATGGTGTTTTTTGCATGCCCCTCATTAATTCATTAATATTTAGACAAATAAATATAAATTAATAAGCAAATATTTGTAAGACTTTGATAAATAACTGAATAAAGTTGCGGTTCCTCATATACAACCGATTTACAACATCTCGCAGCCATAATAAATTTTAGGTCCTGTAAAGATACCACAGTAAAGCGATATGTGACTTTTTAGTGATAAATAGATAATAACAAGTTGTTATGTAACTAGTGATTTCTAAGTCTTGCAAATACGTTTTTACAACTTTTGAGTGTTAATAAGGTCCAATTACGACGATTTAAGAGCAGTTGTTAACGGGAGCGGCTTTAACGCAAATTTGTTGTAAATTCATTATAACGGGAGCTGCTTAGCAGTGATAGTAACTATTTAAACACCAGTGTTATGTTAGTTATTTAGGAGGCATAATAGTATGGCTTCGCTTAATAACGGTACCATGAAAGCCTTATTTACAACCTAGTAGCTCGATAACGACTGTTGTGAGTGCCTATTTACAACAGTGCTTTAGGTGTTATACAAAGTAGCAGAGTAAACGTTTATATGATAGGTTAATGTCACAATGCTTTAACAGCTAAAACGCTTTACGAAATACATATATTTACTTCTATATAACTTTGATATCACTCTTTTGTGTTATAAGATTTTCTTTTATCAGATTTTTGCTAGTTGGGTTTTATTTAAGGACTACAGTATGGAGTTCTTCAAGAAAGAATTAATTAGATTTCTGAAGGGTCGGCAACGCGCGAGTGATGCCCCTGGTGTTGCAACCCTGGTGTTGCAAGCGTCCATAGGCTACGGTGACCGCTTACCGTTCCCTTTATTATATGTATTTAAAAAAAGGTGTATATATATGTATTTGTATCCGTTGTCTGGTATCCGTAGCACAAGGTTTGCTCAATTTGGGGCCAGACGGCGGCGCTGTGTTTAATCAATCAATCTTGCCATTTAGGTGCCTTACGTTACGTTAGGAGGCGTTAATGAATAAAACATTCGAAATATTCATACAAAACATTCAGTGTAATGCAAAATATAATATTAGTATAAATATGGATCAAATCATGAAAAATATTATAATTTACTTTATTATAGGCAAATAAGTTACATTTTGAAAGTTATTTTTTAACCTTTTGCAAATGGTGGTGCGGCGTTAGTTTCCAGGTAATAAATACCAGTTGACCTGTAAAACATTATAATATAATTAAATATCATCAAAAGTTTCAGATCAAATAAAAAAAAAATCAACGATTATAACCAGGAGTGGTTAATAAGCTTTGTCTATTTAAGGCCACTCCTGCTGTCCCTAGCGCCCCCTTTGGATATTTTTTATTTACTGTTCGTAGAAAGCGTATTTTCAAAAATTTATTGAACGAAAACTAAAATTTTGAAAAGGGCCTGATAAAGAACAAGAAAGTAAGGGCTATGAAGATAAGGACTAAGTAAGAACTCAAATGACAGACAGACAGACAGGAAGTAAAAGTAAAAAGTTAAGATAAATGGAGACGTTAATCTACTTAGCACATTGAGGCTTTAATGATAGTAAACGTTTTTGTAGTTCAAACTAGTAGTTGAAAGCTACTGTGGACTACTATTTGTTGAATAATGAAATCCTGTCAATTATAACTAGGAGAGCCACCATACGGTTCATTCGATGCGCAAATCATGCTTGGCTGGGTTTGTGTGAATATTTTAGAGAAATACGTAACCTATGTGTAAAACAAAGCAGAAAAATATTACCCAGTCTTTGGCCTTAATCCGCCCATGTGGAGGGTTCCGTCCAGAGTGCAGTTTCGGTTGATGGCATCCTGGTAGGTAGGGCAGCGTCGCCCCGTGAATGTACCACCGCTTACTGACTCCGCCAGGTAGAAGTAACACCTAGAAATAATGTTTTTTATTAATAGTCTACATAATATTTGTTTTAAGTTTCTTTACCTATATAATACACCGAAATTGTACTGTAGCCTAATAATATATAACATACAGACAATATGTAACATTTGATCGATAAATCAATCAAAACTCAACTATAAATATATGAGCAAACAGAAGATCTCAGTGAAGATAAAGAGTTATGGTGACAGAAAGATAACTTCTACTAAAGCTAATCTATTGTACCTGTCTGTCTTATTGAAACATCGGTTTGTCTATTTGTTTATGTTTCGTTCACGTCATAACGGAAAATTCAATAGAGCTAAAATTTGGCACAAGAATAGTTGAAGAGACGGAGGAAGACATTGACTATGTTTTATATTTAAAAGTTTCCGCATATATATCTACAGGTAACCGAATTTTACGTGGACGAACTATAGCTACAGCTATAGGAGTTGCTATGGAAATTCCACGCCGAAAACTAACTTTAGCGCGGGTGGAGCCGCAGGCAAAAGCTAGCATTTACAAAAAGGTGATCTACCTGAAGTGGTTACATGCTGTGTCATGGTTACAGCCGGGCATGTTGACGCCTCCATTAGGGTAAAAGTCCACATGGCCCAAAGGCTCCAAGTAGGCAAACTCTCCAGCATTAGTATGCATAACCTCGGTATACACACCGTCTGATGGATGGAAGTGGTCGGGACCGAAGTGTATGTTAGCAGGATCTAGTGCTGCAAATTCAAATAATGATAGAACAAAGAATAGATTTCATCCAAGACTTCTCTGTATGTATGTATGAATATTTGTGTGTTACATCTCATTTTAATATCCAAAAGGGATTAACCTGTGACTGAATGCACATCTACATTATAACAAGGGGGACAAAATCTTTTCAACTGACTAACCTAATTAGTCCTGCGTGATAGACAGGCTGTGAGCGCACCGCGACAACACTGCTTCTGATGGAACAGAATAATATATTTGCCAGTCAGTTAGGAAATAAAATATGAGAAGGTCCGAAGGGGGTTTTGTGGTTTTTATAAAAGTGAAATTTAATGAATTCAAAACGAATTTGCAAGATGTAGGATACAAATATCCAGAGCAGAGAGTTGAATTGAAATAACTAAATTCTAACAATGTTGTGAGATGAGCTACCTGCCGAGGTTTTTTCTAGAAACAATAGTTTTTTTTCTACCTTACTAGTATAAAATGTCTCAAAAATCTGGAAGTCACTTTCAGAGCAGTTTTTTTTTATTGACAAAGTTTGAGCGATATAGATATAACTTACATGTAATATATGCAACAGTTCGATTCATGTTTCGACCAACAACTCCAGCTTGGTTTCCAGCGAGGCTATACCCAACTACGTGGAGCCGGCTTGGGGAACCTCCACTTGCAGAGAGCAGCCATGTCAAGAACCTAGCTACGGATTCACCTAAAACACATAATTGATGAAAAAATTATGTTGTCATTAGCCTATTGCTTGATCCTGTTCCGTATTGTTTCTAGTTGTCTGTCTATCTTGCGTGGACTTAAGGATCTGATGGTTAATTTTTTTGCTGTTCTGACAACCTGTTTCGCTCTCTAAAAAAATTATACCAATTTCATTAGTAATTTGTTTTTTATTAACTTAACTTGGACTGAAGTCACTTTTACTATTCTTTTTACGGAGTTTTGAAGTTCTCTTGGATGTAAAAATTAATAGGCCAAAAAAACAGTCTTTCCTTAGGATTTACATCTAGTGCCTTTGAAAGAGCCAGTTGATTACATTTTTCTATTGTGTGCGTCCGTACAAATCTATCCTTATTATTATTTTTAATAGAACGCGATTTGTACAAATTTTAACTTGATATAAATATATTGATATACAATTATACACACCGCGATGTATAAGCCGATAGAGTATATCATTTAAATATATATCTTGCAGAAAAAAAGATATACTACAGTAAGTACTATCTACTACTACTCTACACTATAGTTTTTACAATCTATCCTTGATTAAGAATATAATTTATGGGAGGTATGATGTTTACTCAAAATCTTCTTTTATTTTTACCTACTTATTTAAGAGGATACGATTCACGTCGCCTCGCAGCGTGTTTCATACAAACAAATTTCCCACTTATTTTGTCACTTACCATTCAAATATCATAACATTTCAAACAAGTGATATAGGAATAAATATCTAGGTCTGCAACGTGACAATTTTTTATTTAATTGTATAGTTTAAAAGTTATACAGGATTGTAGTTTTTCATACAAATGGTTTTTCATTCAACTTATCGCATTCGTCCCATACAACAAACCAATGCTATGAATCTACTCTTCGAAATGCATGTATGTATTATGTCTACCATGTGAGAATTATAGATTTTTTCCCAGTCGTAACAGAGATTTTTTTTTTAAAAAATAGTGGTGATACTCTAAGATAAAGATTGTTTTAGCTAAAATTAAATAGTCTTTAGTTGATAATGGTAAATAATTGTAACTTACCTGAGAGGACGGAATTAATCAAAAGTACTCCTGCACTAGGATCGGGATTTGCGGCTCCAATGCTCCAGTCCACGACGATAACATTACAGTTTTCACCAGCCAGGAAAGCTTAAATCGAGAAAATATATATTTCAAGCTCTTCTTTGACAAAATTTTGGATATCAAGAAGCTAGAGAAGAAATTGAGGTGGTGGTGGTGACACGTCTGGTGTTTAAAATTGTACTTCTACCAGCCCCAGATGTACATTTTTAAAAAGGCGGGGCAGAGTGCCACGTTTCCTGGTGGATGGTTCCAGGCAAAGTTTATAGCGTACTGAACTAACTGGTGGCTTGCTGCCCGCCCCTAGTCTTTGCCCCCGGGGGCTAGTGCCCCTTCTCGCATCCCCCTAGATACGGGTCTGACTTCTTCTGTTATAGACTATAAGGTTTTTGATATTAGAACTAGCACGTTTTGAGAACACACACGATATTAGAATTTTGCTAATTGGTCGAAGTTTGGATTTCAAAAACATTGGAACTCTTCCCGACAACATTGTACGTAATTTGATCTTTTACTATCGGATAAAACATGTAAATTCATGTTACAACTTATTTTGCTCATAGACTAAGTTGGATCATACAGTAAGGATAGCTCTACAACAAGATATCTACCTACATGAATATGTATTTAATTTTTACTCAAAACGCTATGAAAAGTTCGAATTACATTCGCACAAAGAATACGAAAAGGTCATAGATGTTGGATTGCTGATAAAAAAAAAACACTTTTCATGACAGATAGGCAGTAAATTCATATACAATTTTCTTTGCATAGCTTGTTATAGAGCACGTACTTGCGCAGAAATAGTATACCTACAAGATTTTTTTCTTTTTTTAAAATATCAAAAGTGGCCAGTGTTGATCGACTCCGCTGCCATAGATCCAGCGGGCGATGGATTAAAAAGAAATAAAGGCAGGAACGCGGGAACATAGTACTGAACTTGCATACCTATATCTATGCGCGGGAACTCAAATGGTTTTAATCTTATTTTTTATGTTCTATTTCATTCTGAAATTTGATTTTCTTTTAATAATTGCACAAATATAAATAACATAACATTTAACATACAATAATCCTCAAAATTTAAAAAATTTTTAAAACACTATTCTATGTTATCTCTATTTTCTTTTCCCTCAATTTTTAAGTTAAGCGTATACAGGTCTCGGCCGTGAAGCCATTGCTGCATGCGTATTATTGACAGCCTTATCTACGGTACGGCCGGCAAGCTCTACTTGTCCAGCAAAGGCTCACTTTGGCGGTCTCATCAACTAATCCTATCCTACCGCGAAAGATAAAAAGAGCTCTCTGTCGAGGTTTTTCTTAGGGACTGCAGATCTTCAAGAAGGAAACAATGAGATTTAACGCGAGTAATCTCTCTTGTCTCATGTGTCACAAGCGCCCATACATCTCCTTATGGTTTAATAACTTTTTTGTAACTTCCATTTATAAAAATGACAAATTGTTTAAACAAACAAACCATCTACAATAATAATTCATATTGAAGTCATTGCAGATTGTTAAGTAATACAATTGAAACTTAATTAGTAAAAAGGTATATGTTTGTAATATCGTTGCAAGGGTCTTCTGTATTTACGCTTATATTTCTTATATATATATAATGCTTGGGTTGTGGAATGAGCTCCCTGCCAAGGTTTTCTCTAAGGACTACAGTATGGGGTTCTTTAAAAAAGAAGTTATTAGATTTCTGAAGGGTCGGCAACGCGCGAGTGATGCCCCTGGTGTTGCAACTACGGTGACCGCTTACCATCAGGCGGACCATAGGCTTGTTTGCCACCTTAGTGGTATTAAAAAAACCAAAACTGCGCCAAAAAAATACTCTGTACATTGTTTGTTGTATATTAAAACCCGGCCAAATGCGTGTCAGACTTCGCACATTTAAGGTTCCGTACCAAATATACCAACAATACCCTACTAGATATGGTAGGTCAAGGCCCTTTAGCTGTATGAAACCAGCTCCCCTTAAAAATATTTAAGAAAATTTTTTTTACCATTGCCACCAAAAAAAATGGCATCTTATTCATCAATAACTGTAAAAAAACTGAGTGGATAAAAACATAACAGTGATTAAAACTCACTTTTAGCCACTAAGTGAATAAAAACATTTTGAATTTGAAACAAATGTCAAATTATTTTAATTATTATTCTAATAATTTCCGTATATATACCAAAATGTGATAATAGAATTTTTTTCAATGTCAATGGTAAAAATTAGAGTATACAATACGTGAAAAAAAAAACAAACTCGGTCCTTCGTAACCTTCACTTCACTTAGGATTCTACTCTAGAATCCCTTGCTACGCTCGGCGTAGCAAGGCTCGGGATACTACTCTAGCATCCTTCGCTACTCTCGGGATCCAACCTAGTCCCTCGAATTAATTTCCTTTTTTTTACTTATTGTATAATCTACTATTTGTAAATTTTTATGGCTCTGGGTCAACAAGATGTTTGTACCGTAAAAATCCGAAGAGTGTGGCTCTAACCGTTTTGCTGAAAAACCTCTGTGACGGAGTTGTGAGTGATAGCAATTTATAGGGTTCAGATTGGATACTTCTGATAAAAATGATTCATGGTCCAACGGTTGTTTGTTTATAGATAATTACAAATTTATTATTACCTAGTTACTTTATTTATTTATGACATATATCACATTCATATTTTTTATCGAATAATCATATAAATTTACACGATTTTGAGGAATACCTATTGTTGGTGTTATGTGATATTGTAGTTTTGGATAAATTGCGATACGAAACTGCTTATTGAGAAGGTCATAATATTAAATCAAAGATAGCTTTAATTCTGGGTAGTTTAATAAAATAGTTTTCGTGTTCGATCTTAACAGGGTTTACTACCTAAATTACTTATTTTTTGGCAAAGATTTCATCGGATCCGCTGAGTAGATCTGACTTAAATTTGATAATTGTGTTCTTCAGGATATGATCCGTTGCGCTGTCTGTCTGTCTGTCTGTCTATCCGTCTGTCACCAGGCTGTATCTCATGAACCGCGATAGCTAGATTTTCACAGAAGATGTATTTCTGTTGCTGCTATAGCAACAAATACTAAAAAACAGCATAAAACAAATATTTAAAGGGGACTCCCATACAAGAAACGTGATTTTTATGCCGTTTTTATCAATAATGGTACGGAATCCTTCGTGCGCGATTTTTTTTATTTTATAAATAACAAAATTCTAGTACTTGTTACTTTGTCATCAACAAATTACCTTAATTCTACTTGGAGTCGAGTAGCAGAATGCAGATTACCTTTATTCGAGTTAAATAAACGATATTTATGGAAGTTTAGGATTCGTGGATCTTTTGGAAATATACATAGTACCCTGTTGTCCTGAGGATTTTCTTAAAGTGTAAAGAGAAATTACAAAGTGACTGGAGTGCGCATATTATCTTCAATAAATCACGAAGCATCATGATCATATTTGGATGATGAGTAACATGACGTGGATTTAAATTTCACCTTTCTGTACATACACTGTTTCTTTATATATTCAGTCTAATATTTTACTCTTTAACATGAAGCCGAAACAGTTTTTGAGGCAGATCAGAGATCATTAATAGTTTAATTTCCTTTAATCCCTAAACTTCTTGTATTTTAATCGATGTATATCACTATTATATGATATGAAAGATCATATAAGTTGTTTATAATAATTTCAATGATGTAATATATAATTTAAATTTAAAAAAGATAGATTAAATTAAGAGTATTAAGAAAACTTGAGTAATAAAGATTGAATTAAATACAGACCAGGAAGAAGGACACGATTGAATTCAGCCAACGCATCTGCAATCCAGCCGTGGATGAGTACATGAGTCCAAAGAGAGGCGTTGAAATTACTCTGTTGAAGAAGCTGGAGGTTTCCGGGTACGAGAGGTTGGCTGACCGTAGGGTTAGATCTGTAAACATTTCATTTAAGTTCTGTTTCAGAAACAATTAAAAAAAAGACTTAAAATATTCATCATAAATGTAATATGAGATTTCATAAAATATTACGGCAAATGTTAACAGTCAGAAATTAAAAAAAAAATATAGCCACCTCATCTTTCATAAGGTTCCACTTATTTTGAACCCATCTGCTCCACTTCCTTCTTTGGAAATCATTTAATTCAGTTTTTTTTAATACCACTAAGGTGGCAAACAAATTTACGGTCAGCCTAAAGGTCAGCGGTCACCGTAGCCTAAGGACGCTTGCAACACCAGGAGTATTACTCGCGCGATGCCGACCCTTCTTTATTTTGAATTTATAATCTGTACGAGCTTCATGGCCTTCATTTCTTTCGTACCTCGTAAAAAGATGGTATTGGTTTTGTACATCAGGTTGGTATCTGGCTACAGCAGCAATATCACTTGCCTTCATCCAGGTATCTATAAGATGTGGAGTTCCATTGGAGTTTTCCAAGTATTGGTAGCGAAGACCAGGGATTGGCTTGAAAATTACAGGGTCTTGAACAGAGGCAGCTAAAAAAATTATATCATTAATTACAAATATATTTGACAAAAATTGTGAACTAATAAGGCGTTTGCTTAGTTTGGTTGATATATTTGATATATATGAAATTTAATGAAACAATAAACTTTTCAATATTTTTGGGGATCTGTTTGGGGCAATAGGTGCGTCAAAAAGTTATAAACACGTATTAATAATTTATAAAGAATATTAATTATTTTGAATTGAGAATTATTTATGGTATTGTAGGTAAGATAAAGTGACAATATACAAAAGACAATTTTTAATTAAAAAAACAATTCATATTTACAAAATATATCTTGTTTAATCCTTAGGCAATATTATACAATTACTTACCTGAAACTGTCAAGTACGCACAAAAAATTATAATTTCGACAACCGCCATGGCTGACTTATCGAAAGAGTGTATAACATTATCTATTAATAATTATCGTTTTAGAATTTACGATGTAAAGTTACAATCATAATCCTATCGTAATCCTACTTCATATTATAATTTTAAATTTAGTATGTTTTTTATCTCACTAACCATTAGTCAGGTCAGTAAGTTCCGTCCATCAGCTAAGTATTCGAGTCTATACAATTAGTTTAGCTTCCGGAGCGTGATAGAAGGTTTTTTAGTTTAGTTCGTCAAGATTTACAAATCTACGTAAATGTTTCTAAGCGATAACTGGCCCATAGTCCTATAAGGATACTTATGATGCGCAAGATCGTATGAAAGACTCCTCTATAAAACCGTTATAACACTAACTGTCGCAATACTGTCCAGACCGTGATCCCTTGCAGCGTCAATGCAGCCTGGCAATCTCCAAGAGCGTGACAAAGGGTTTAGTTTAGGTAGTCATTTCCAAATCAACGTAACTGTTTCTAAGCGATAACTGGCCCATAGTCCTATAAGGATACTTATGATGCGCAAGATCGTATGAAAGACTCCTCTATAAAACCGTTATAACACTAACTGTCGCAGTACTGTCCAGACCGTGATCCCTTGCAGAGTCAATGCTGCCTGGAAATCTCCAAGAGCGTGACAAAGGGTTTAGTTTAGGTAGTCAAGATTTCCAAATCTACGTAAATGTTTCTAAGCGATAACTGGCCCATAGTCCTATAAGGATACTTATGATGCGCAAGATGGTATGAAAGACTCCTCTATAAAACCGTTATAACACTAACTGTCGCAATACTGTCCAGACCGTGATCCCTTGCAGCGTCAATGCTGCCTGGCAATCTCCAAGAGCGTTTAAACGTTTAGTCCATAAACAACTTAGTCAATATATTCTTTCAAACAACTTTCCCATCTCTTCTCAATCAGGTTTTCGCCACAGCCATTAGCAATATCAGTGCATTTTTGACAATTACGAACACAATATTATGCAAAGTCAATACATGCTTAATTTCAGCAATGCATTCAAAACTTAAAACTTTAATATTCTATTCTGCGTACTACGTTTGCTTTAAGCTGCTTAAAATGAGCGTATTAATTAATTATTGTTAAACTAATTTATTTTGTATTTTACTAAATAATAACATTTCTCATTGAGGTATTGCAACTTTCACATTGATTTCAGGTAAATGCATTATTAAAGATCATAAAGATCTATGTTTTAGGTCAAAAAACTATTTTTTACAAATTACGACCCAATCCCCAATGATTTTCAGGGTTCCGCGGTCAAACAAGGCAATCTTAAGGTTTAGCCATATTCCTCCAACTGTATGTATGTTACAGCCATTTTAATCAAAAACTATAAAAGCTACTAATCAAAAAAAAAATCAAATCAAATCATATTATAGCAATCTTGTTCAATAAATTTACTGTATGTATCTTAGCAAATATATGTTAATATGTGTATATATATAAATACATATAAAATAAATACATGTACATTAAACGTAATATCATATTTATTAATATCTATAATATATACGTTTAATGTACATGTATTTATTTTATTTGACTATTATCTACAGTTTAAATATTATATATAAAATATTATGTTCTATTTTAATGTTAATACCTGGGTATTAGATTGCTTATACGCTATTAGACCGCCTGATTGTATAATACTTATAAGTTTATTTCAAAATTTTAATTTGTTTATAACTCATTTTTGGTGCGCAATAAAGTATATATCTATCTATCTCTCTACAATACTGACATTTGGAACACGTATACACATTTGCGATAGTGGTAGGGTTACCACTAAGGTACCACCACTACACCAACATCGCAACGTCGACACGTGAAACTGTTTGAGGAAGCTTCCGCAACTTAGATGTTACTTTTCATTTACCAAAGTCTGTAAATACACTTAGTTCAGTAAGTGTTCATGATAAAAACGTAGCACGGTGCTGCATAAATACGGCCTACGGAGTTTTACGTATATTTTACTGCTAATCTATGTGCTTGTGAAAAGTGTTAGTGGAAAACACGTGTAACGCCACGCGTCTCGCTCATTATAGCATCATGTGGGACGTGCTATGGCTGCGCACGACCACGCACGTCAGCTGAAGGCGCATATAGCAGCTAACTAGCGCCGCCATTAGATATCCTCAATTTTCTCTTCGTGGAAAACGAATTTCTAAAATCCAAATGTCGCAAATATAAAGCTAGTCATAAGCTATTTTAAGAAGGTTTTATACAGTTTCTAAATAATATCTGTGAGTTGTAGTTGGTATTTCTGTTAAAAACGGCCACTTTTAGCAGAAATGCTAACAACAATTAAGGAGGGGCTTGACTCAAGTCAAGTTTGATGATGTTTTTTTTTTATACCAAGGTGGCAAACAAGCTTATTATCCATCATTAATAATGATTTCCGGGTATCTCAAGAAAAAAAGTAATAGGTAAGTTAAATTTTTAGGTAAAGTCTCTTGTGGTGCGGCGGCAAAGAGGAGACCTCCTGCCAGGCGAGGTTTATGCCTGGGAACCATCGTGGTCCACTTAACTTGCGCTTCGGTTTCTATATATGCTGAACTGCCGAAGAAACTTTGATGGCGCGATGTAGGACGCGTGACGTCAGCCTCGCTTGTAACTTTACGATATGATCCGCTAGACTCTCTTTTATTTGTTTACTCATAGTCCAGCCTTATTCGCCAAAACAGGTTATAAAATGTAATCATGGATTGGATCATGGATGAATAATAACCAACAGGAATTATCTTTTAGACTAAGATTCCTTCCCGTAAAGGTTAAAGAAATAAAATTTCTGTCCTTACCATACCATATCAACAGCGAAATCATTTATTTTATTAAAGTTCTTTTTAAATATTAATCGAATTTAATTTAACCCTTTTCTTCAATTTTAACCTCTTGCAAATGGTGGCGCAGCGTTAGTTTCCAGGTAATATATGCCAGTGGATCTGCAAAACGATACAATTTTTTTTTATCTATAACATTAAAAAGCTTAATCAAATCCATCAATAACTAAATAAAACCAGCTTCTATGTTTTACTTTATAATTTTATTATGCTTTTACATAAAGTACAGTAAAAACAAAAAAAACCTGTTTCTTGTATGGAGAGTAGACTACAATTTTAAATATTTAATCATGTCTAGCAAAACGCTTGGTGAGCAACAACCAGGAGTTCTGATTAACATATTAAGATTTAGTTTAGTATTTAGTTATTACAATGCCATCTATTGTGTTGCTGTGTCGGTAAAAATAATAATATTACTACTCGCCAATAGATGTCAGGAAGAGTCATATTTTGCAGTTTATCATTGCCTGAAAACACGGACAAAACGACTTTTTATAAAAGTGAAACCTAGCTAAATCGATTAATCGCCCCTGAAACGCCCTGCACACTCAATTTCATGGAAATCGTTGGGGCTGTTTCCGAAATTCAGATTATAAATATATATATTTAAATATATACAAGAATTGCTCGCTTAAACACACTGTTTAGTATTTACGGAGAAAGTTGTACACAGACAAAACATAAGCAGTGGCTTCGGATATGGAATATTCAATATTCAATTCGAGAAACATGCAACTTTTTTGCAAACTTAGCAAAAGAAAATATTACCCAATCTTGGGCCGTAATCCACCCATGTGGAGGGTTTCATCCAGAGTGCAGTTTCCGTTGAGGGCATCCTGATAGGTAGGGCAGCGTCGCCCCGTGAATGTACCACCACTTACTGACTCCGCCAGGTAGAAGTAACACCTATCGTACGGATAAGCTACGTTAATAACCTATATATGATACGAGATCTAAGATATATTATCGATCGACGTATGTACACTGTTTTTTCTTGCTTCGTAGTCGTCCTATTTTGTAAAGTTAAAATCAAAAAAACTATGCTTTTGGCTGTAGATATAAAAATACTCAATTGATGAAATCAAAATCTTATTAGCAGCAATCAACTTTCTTATTTAAATACGAGCCTATATAGTATCTTGTCAACAGTTATAAACTTAAAACTGTTGATGAGTCAATTACGCTGTTTATTTGTAACTAAAAATACTTATTGTATAATTTGTATATGGTCAGTTATTTATAATTAAAAATGTATATTGTTGTCTGTATAAGCTTATTATTTAAAATCAAATTTACTTTTGTCAATTCATTGTAGCTCATTTAAAGCTGCTTTTTTGAAATATTAAGTCACATTTATAAAACTTCTTATTTAAATGACTAATTATTACAAATATTGCATCAATAATCCCTATTTAGCTAATTTCAACATTATCTTTTTCAAAAACGATTAGCTGCTTTGTTGAACGACCTATCATTTTAACTTTATTGCTTCTTATAATTTTCAAATACTTATTGCAACTAATTTTATGCCAAAATTTTTTTTTATCCTTAATGTACTTAACCTAACTCTACAATATTTTCTATCCGTATGAAGTAAATATATATTTGATATTTAAAAAAAAATAAACTAAAAGGGTGGTTGATCACTGCCTTTTACTATAATAACAAAGATGAAATTTGGCCACTACAATAATATGAGTAGGGGTCACAAAATATTGGGTGGCGTTTTTGTTTTGGATTTGAACCACCCTAACCTCCATTCCTAAAGATTAATTACCTGAAGTGGTTACATGCTACGTCGTCGTGGTTACAGCCGGCCATGGTGACGCCGCCATTGGGGTAAAAGTCCACGTCACCCAAAGGCTCCAAGTAGGCAGCAACGCCAGCATTGGTGTGCATCACCTCGGTATACACACCGTCCGATGGATCAAAGTGGTCAGGGCCGTAGTGTAAGTTAGCAGGATCTAGTGCTGCAAATTGAAATTAGAACAAGATAATTATAACATAATTATGCAATCTATCTTATTTTAATAACTAGAAGGGGAACAACTGTTAGAATGAGAGACCAGGAACATAGTAGTATACCCCCTCCGCCAGTTATAGAACTAAGTCAGTGTTGGATAGGAGGAGAATTATATTGTTAAAACTGCATATACCGTAATAGAGTCCCTGTTGTAATATGGCTCCATAAAAAGCAATGAAAAAAACATTGAATCAGAATGAAATTTTTAGGATGAGTATATTCACAAAACCACAATAGGTAGGTAATACTTTTCTCGATAGGAAAAAAAAAACATCAAAACGCTATAAATTTTAAAATCTAATAGTTGAAACCAGAACTCTTTGTTAAGTTGGCAGGGTTCACTTTAAAGCGGACGGAGTAACTCCTAAAAATTTAAGCAACATGGAAATTACTTACACGTAATATATGCAACAGTTCCATTCATGTTCCGTCCAACAGTTCCAGCTTGGTTACCAGCGAGGCTGTATCCTATCACGTGGAGTCGGCTGGGAGAACCTCCAATTACAGAAAGCAGCCATGTCAAGAACCTAGCTACGGCTTCACCTATAAGACAATGAAATAAATTATATTATTAGCCTGCAGACGTCACCTCTCCTAAAACTTCTACATGTAAGTGGTAATCGCTTACAAACCCTTTATTGTAAATAGGGTAACCTATTGGGCGATGGAATCATGTAGTATAATAACCTCAAAATGTTTATTGATTTGAATCTTACCCTTAAGTTACTAAAAGTAAATCCATTTCGAAAGTTTGAGGATCTGTTTCATGTATAATTTTCAGATTCAGTAATCCTAATAAGTTTTACATTGATGTCTGTCACTAAGTTCGTTTTTTTTTACAGAAATAATCGCAACTCACCTGAGCGCACAGAGTTAAGAATAAGTGACCTTCCATTAGTGTTGGATCTAGCGGCTCCAGTGCTCCAGTCCACAATAATAACGTTACAGTCTTCACCAGCCAGGTAAGCTTAAATTAAAATAATAAGTATTTTAACCTCTTCTTTGACGAAATCACAGAGATCAAGAAGCTACTTATTAATATTTTGGCGTTTTCCATACCGAAATCAGGTGAAAGATAACTAATACTACAAATAGAACTGAGCGTAAACCTCCGATAACATTATGTTTGTTAGTGGCAGGTGTACAACGGCAATTTCGTTTGAAAACTGCAAATCGATTTAGCTATTTGGCACACAGGAACTTTAGGGCAAAACAATAATTTTGAGCCGCAGTTCCTCAAAATATTTCCCTCAGGGGGGGGGACCCTCGAGTTATAGAAAAAAAAAACCGACTCACACTTGACGTTTTCAAGTAGCCTATGTCCTTTGCCAAGACTCAAACTATCTCCATGCTAGATTTCATCTTAATCAGTACAGTAGTTTAAGCGTGATGAGATAACAGACAGAGTTACTTTCGCATTTATAATATTTATATGAATGTACGCAAGTTCACTATGTTGTACGTAGTTTTTAAAAGTGATAACAGATGGCGCTTTTCTACCTAGTATGAAAATATAACTTGTAACATGCACTTGGCGAAATCCTTTTACTCTTTATATCACCGAAAAATTTAAAAGAATATTTGATGCATCCAATATTAATCATTGCGTAGGTAGGTGAAAATAATTTATGCCACATCACACGGCTATTCAAAGACAAAAGACATAATAGGATTAGATATTATCAATAATTAGTTTTCTAATGACACATTTTACAATACATTTATCAGTTGAATTAAAATTGATTAAATTAAGCCAACATTTACAACCAGCTTCTGGAAGAAGAAGGGGTCGCTTCATCACTTCTTAAGGGTTATTGCTGGAGGCAGTTTTTAAAGTTATGAATGTTGAAAAGCGTAAAGGTAAATTAGATGTTTGAATAAAATACTGACCGGGAAGAAGGACGCGATTGAAATCGGCCGTCGCATCTGCATTCCAGCCGTGGATCAGTACATGAGTCCAGCGAGAGGCATTGAAATTACTCTGTTGAAGAATCTGAAGGTTTCCTACCACGAGAGGCTGGCTGATCGTGGGGTTAGATCTGAAAATATTTTTATGAGGCTATATTCAATATCGAATATTTTACCGCTATCGACATGTTTTTTTAGCCGTTGTTTGTCCTTTAAGAAAGGAAGCTTAGGCCATAGTCCACCACGCTGGCCCTGTGCTATTTGACAGACGTAGCTGAGCTAGTGGCCTATGAACTGTCAGAATTTTTAAGCCGCTGTCGCATAAGGCCTTTGACTTGACTAAACCGCTATCATATAGCAACTGCCTAAACAAAAGGTTTAACCGCCTTTTAAGGTCCTATTAGGCGGTCACCCATCCAACGACTGACCATGTCTGGCAAACTGAACTTTGTGTATCGATTTGATTGACGTTTGTTATTGGGCCACCAGCTAGGTCATTAATTGGCGAAGAGTAGTCCTCTAAGTTGAGAACTGTACCCCTCTTATGGAGTAGTAACAGGGCTATGGTATGATAAAGCCTCCATTTTATGTAATTTGTTTTCTACCTGGTAAAAAGATGATATTGATTTTCAACATCAGGTTGGTATCTGGCAGCAGCAGCAATATCACTAGCCTTCAACCAGGTGTCTATCAGATGTGGAGTTCCATTTGAGTCTTCCAAGTATTGGTAGCGAAGATCAGGGATTGGCTTGAAAACGACAGGATCTTGAAGAGATGCAGCTGAAAAAAATAATCTTTACAAGTACATTTAACAAGTTTTATCGACTTAAATGAATACGTTTAATAATGTATGAAGAAAATTCAGTGCTGATGACCAATATTTACTAATTAACTTCCCTATTTTCGTCAACAAAGTGCAGTGTGCCCAAAATAATATCTATGAAATGCGCCTCTTAATAGCTAAGCTTATTACTCGTTGTGCCAGAAAGCTGCTAGTTCTTGGTTCACCTGTGACTACAGTCAGAAGTTTTTTTTTAAAATCTATATAAAATTTTGAGGAGTAGGACTCCACGGACCAAGTGTTTCAACTCTAGAAGACATCAATAGGAATTTTAAATTTTCTGCGTCTCTGTAGTCACGCCAGCTCTATTTATTTTACCATGGAGATAAGGCGGGGACAGTGTATCAACACCAGTTAAAAATAAAATATAAATGGTAAACGCACGTTGTATAAGTTATACGCATAGTGTTTATGTTATAAACTTACAGTGTATAAATTATAAATGTACATAGTATAAGTTATAAACGCACTGTGTTTGTGATATAAACGCATAGTGTATAAGTTTGACACGCATACTGTATAAGTTATAAACGCACAGTGTTTATTTTATTAGCTCTCAGTGTATAAGTTGTAAACGTACATTGAATAATTTAAAATAGTAAAACGGGATTAAACGCGTTGTTATTTGGCACAATACCTTTTTCCCGACGTTTCGGCTGGGTTACACCAGCCTTGGTCACGGGTAGACTGGCGGTGCGCGGCGTCGTCGGCTTCGAGTGGAGGCGTCCTGTTGAACTAACCGTACTTTGTCTTTATATTTGTAATAATTACTACACACAACAAGGTATTGTGCCAAATAATAACGCGTTTAATCCCGTTTTACTATTTTAAATTAGAAATGGAACGCGTAAATTTAAAAACTTATATTGTACACTGAATAAGTTATAAATGCGCAGTGTTTGTATTATAGACACAGAGTGTATAAGTTGTGAACGTACATTGTATAAGTTATAAATGCACACTGTATAAAAAAATCACGTTAGAGTATATTTTTGTTAAATCGTAAAATAGATAAAATACAGGTTTGCTATGAGTAAGTACGAGAAAATCTATATTTGAAGAAACAATTTATATTCATAAAATAGGTAATCCAAAGCTTTTATTTAAATATAAATTATGTCTTATTTAGTTAACACAAAATGGTACACAATTATACCTACCAGAAACTGCCAAGAACGCACAAAAAAGAACAAATGCGACAACCGCCATGGCCGACCGCAAGTTGGAATTGTGTATAAAAAATATTATCAGTTTATAATTATCTTTTTAGTAATTACTCTGTTATGTTACTAGTATATCATAATCCTGTCGTAATCCCTACTAATATAATCTAAAAGTTTTTGTTTCTTACCTTATCGATCTCAGTGTGTGACCATTTCAGTTTAATCAGTATAAATGTGACGGTTTCTGAATAGATTAAGATAAGGCTTTTTTAGTTATCGCAAATAATTTGGTTTGTGGTAATTTTTTTTACGATAACTTAGCTTCATATTAGTTTAAATAGCCGATCGATCTGAAATCAAAATTGGTTGCAATTTCGATTTTGTTTCGCAAAATGTAAGCTAGAACAAAAATGTTGGTGATTTATGACTCAGGGCAGATGCACTTACCCCATATCGACTAAACGCACTTCGCTCAAGATACTAGAGGTGTCTTAGTTTATGACTAGACTTTGCCAGCGGCTCCGCCCGCCCTAAATTTGGTTATCGGCGTGGAACTACTTAATTAACTCCAATTAATTAATTAATTAGTTATACCAATGAATGAATTTTTGGGGATACAAAAAGTAGCCTATATGCTATTCCAGGACCTAACCTATGTATGCCAAGTTTTATCCCGATCTGTCCAATGGTTAAAGTGTGATTGAGTAACAAACATCAATCCAGACATACAAACTTTCACATTTATATTAATAGTAGGATTTTTAAATGTGTGAAAAACTACGTATGAAATTCACCGAAAACAACGCACCGTTTACAATATCCATAAGTATAGCAGATATTTCAGGAATTTACTGCCATTATCTGTTTCTTTAAAATAGGTTTTTTACCACCATCTGTTGAACTTCTCTATCGAAATAAAATGACAATGTAAACATAAAAGCTTTCGCAATATTATATTTGGGAATATGCCAATACACAAATTGATGAAAGAACTATAAACTAAATATTATTTATTGTTAGATGGCGGTTTTCTTAATTACGTGCGAAAAATCGGTCAAGTGGTTTCCAACAAACAAAATTTTTTTACTGTTTCTCTTAATAATCGCTAGATGGCACTGATACTGTACTTTAAGATGGTTATGGCTCGAGTCCTTCTCACACTTGACTAATTTTATAACTTGTTGTTATACTTTAAAGCTCACGGTATAATCACTACAAGTTTGAAGCTTAAATTTTTTACAGTTTTTTTAAAAAAAGCAAAAACTACAATAACGTGTTTCTTGTATGTATTTATGAATTAATTTTCAAATTTTGGGATCATACAGTCAGTCATACAGTACGAATACATTTTAAAAAGAAACACACAGACAAATTTAAAGTAGTCAAAGTAATAATTTGCGCTCACGACCCGTGCACCCACTGATCTACCCACCAGTGGGTGCAGGGGGAATTTTTACTTACGCGTACACCCACTGTATTCCACCAATGGGTGGAGGGGGAAATCATAAAAACGCTCGAAATTCCCTAAGTAGATAAAACCAATAGAACTTAATATAACCAATAGAACCCAATAGAGCTTTGGGGAATTTCATGCGTTTTTATGAATAACCCCTGCACCCACTGGTGGGTAAACCTGGTGGGTGCACGGGAAAACATTATTTCCCCCTCCACCCGCTGGTGTAGTATGGGTAAGTAAGAATTCCCCCTGCACCTACTGGTGGGTAGATCAGTGGGTGCTCGGGTCGTGAGCGATTATTTGTTAGATAATCCGCACTTATAACATATATAAACGTAAAAATTTCAGGCGTTCAGTCAGGCAACGTAGGCATAATGGCTTCGTTGGCACCCTTTAAGTACGGTACCCTAAAATAGTTGAGATAATGACGGTAGTCGCACTTGCTCCGCCTGACCATACAATTCACAAATATGTTGTACAATTTGTAAGCGTTTAAAAATTGCTTATATGTTATTTTTTTTTACTTTTCGATTTCAAATTTTTTTGCAAAAATATGTCAATCCTACTCTTTAAAACTCTTTAAACGCAGTTAGTCCCTCATGCCATTCTAACTATAAATATACAAAAGATTTAGCGGAATTTGGAATGGAAATAGCTTATTTAAATAGAATTAACACATATGTTCCATATAATTAATAGATATATTACTTATAATAAACACATATTTAACATATAATTAATACATATGTTACATATAATTTCAGAAACTGTAAACAAGAGGTACTGTAACGAAATTCCTATACATTAGCTATACAATATAGCTACAAACTCCTTTACTATTCAGATTTGCCGTTAGAAATTGAAATTCTGGCGGGTAGAGCCGCGGGTACTACTAGTTAATGTGTAATATGGTGGCGCTAGTGAGCTGCTATGCTATTATACATGCCCTTTAAATGTAATATAAAATTGCGAGGATAAACTCGAGAAATGGGCTTTAGTATTTTGTGCTTACGCCATCTTTCTTCGTATAAAATCACTTTATCATCGCACTCTGTAATATTAATGTTTTCAGTTGTAACGCAGGTGGGTACTGGTGATATACGGGAACATATATCACCTGCACTGACGTCTTGTTCGGAGTCTTGAGTATGAGTTGTGTATTGTTTTCTTTTTTTTTGGTAGATTGGGCGCAGAACTGGCGGCCGTAAACTTTTGAAAGGCAAGAAATTATACGTGTTTTTTTATTTAACCTTTGCTTAATTAGCAAAATTCAAAAAAATTCAAAATTCAATTTAATTTATTCAGTTTAGGCTACAATAATTGAGCACTTATGAATGTCACTACGCCATCGGTTCGTAAGTCTACAGGGTGGGAGACCTTGTACTGAGAAGAACCGGCAAGAAACTCAGCAAGGGCATTTCTTTTCTCCCTTTCTCTTACAGCGTCCAATTAAAATATTGGAAAATGCCATCCCTATCATAAAAGGACACTTTCCATTACAAACATAAAAAAACATGAAATATAAAGCACAAGCACAACATAAAAAAGTATCTAATATAAACAAAAGACAGTTTATGTATTCATCACTAAGAAATAATAAATGTCTTACAGTATTAATAAACAAAACAAAAAAGTAAGACTAAATACTAAGAATACAAAGAAGTTTGCAAGAGCAGACCAGCCTCCACAGGCGGCACCCGTTCACGAGTATGACACATGAATCAGCCATCGCTTCGCTGAACCATGTTTTAGGGAACGTAACGACCCAACACACACGCCACCACCGCAGAGACACTTTGAGAGAGCATGACACACTCAAGCAACTCCAATAAAACTTCGATTGTACTAGTTACAATGTGTGTAGTAAAGGAACAAAATTTAAGAGGAGAAGATTGGAAGGTTCGTAATGCTTTGGCAAAGCAATTTCTTTGCAAATTCTTATCTAATCAAATTTTATTGTCCTGGTTCGAGGTTAATCTTTTGACTGCATCTTTGCTATGAAAGTATTAATTATATTGATGCCTAGACTTTGCCAGCGGCTCCCCCACCCTAAATTCGGTTATCGGCGTGGAACTCCTTAATTAACTCCAATTAATTAATAAGTTATACCTATGAATTGGTATAGCATGCTATAGGTGCGGCAATAGTTCGTTAGTTCGTTTAACTCTGTTCTAGTTATTCTCGCATTAAATTTTGAATTGTAGGGATAAAAAGTAGCCTATATGCTATTCCAGGACCTAACCTATATGTATGCCAAGTTTAATCCCGATCCGTCCAGTGGTTGAAGCGTTCTTGAGTAACAAGCATCCATCCAGACATAAAAACTTTCACATTTATAATATTAATTAAAATTATGTATCATCGTTTTACGGCTTTAACTTATGAAATTTTCAAAAGGTCATACTAACTCCGACTAGGCGTAAAGTAACTTAAATAAATGTTAAATGCCAAATTTTAGTTTAGATAACACTGAAGATGACTGGAAACGGTATTTTGGTAATCCTGTCAGCCATAATCATTATTAAAAAAACAAATGAGTCGGGTTGCTATATAATACAGGTCAGTAAAATCTGGATTGCGCATGTTTTCAAAAATATCAATAAAAACCGATGTATTGTAGCAACCCATCAATACATTTGTTTCTTCAATAATTTATAGGCTTGCAGAATAACCAAAATACCGTTAGTACCACGATCTAATCTAAGAATTTCATAAGTTTTGGCCGTAAAACTATGATAACAATTTTGGTCGTGGTCTCTGCAACTATTCGGATCGAGCAGTTTTCTAGGAAACAGGTCTAAGTCGATTTAGATGAAATACTGTAGTACCAACAACTGTCTACGACGAAGTTTCGAAAAATCACTTGTGACTGAGATCGACTCTATAGTTATTTGTTAAGTGTCTCGTTAAGGAACCCTAAAAATATTCATTACGGTTGCCATATTACCTCATGACATTAATCGTAGGTACCACCTCACTGGATGTAGGCAAGTAATAATTACTTGTCTATAGCAAGTATAACCAAATTAATATTTAATGTGCATCTCAGAGACGGCGGCGTTATCTTTGGCTAACTGGATATCTGTAAGGTCAAGGGAGAATTTTGTATCTATAATCTCTACACTTCTATCCCTTGTGATTTAGTGAAAAAAAAAAAAAAAAAATAAAAAAAAAAAATTTTTATTTAATAATTTAAATTTAACTCCACGCTTTTGTTCTTTAATACCTAATGTTCCTGTTCCGCAAGAATAAATCAATCCCCTACCTAATCCTAACTTTTTAAAGTTGTCAAGAACTGGCCAAGGAGTATATTGATTTGTCACTGGTTTTTAAATTTTAGTACGCAAGTTAGTTATTTACGACTTCGGCGCCGTCTGAGCTATAGACTTCGAGTTCTGTAATGTTTTTTATGGACTGCCCAACAGCCTCATAAAATTGACTACACTTTACAAACAGAAAAAACTAATGTGCTGCAACTACCTGTCTCTTTTCTATAAAATAAAAATAAAACGTTAGAATGCGGCAGGAGATCGCAGATTAGCTTCGTCTTTTTCACACTTTTGAGACCGCTTAGTAAAGACAGGCTGTCTAGGAAATGCGCCGTCCAGCCTTTATGTCAATATTAAACAGATTGTCTGTCTACCTGGCCGTCCCACGCTATGTCGTCCTATGCGTTCTTGATCCGTGGTTTCCTACTTGCACGTTACTTTGGTTCCTCGGCGAATTTCCTCATTTTGAATTTCAAAGCACAAAGAAACACCCAGTATAGCTTTTTCGTACTTGCCTCAGCGAATCCAAGATAATTCTAGTTTCTAGAGGCCAACAGTTAGAGAGCACGTTACTATACCGTAATTTATCAACACAACACGACACTGCCCTTCCATTTTTCGGCTCTGAAATATATTGGATGAATATATGTTGCGTAATGTTCCGATCGCTGCCCGAGCCGGATTTTCCGATTTACTTCTTTCAAGTTGGACGTACCTTACTCCAGTGCATTTTTCAGCAACTTCGTGGTTAGCTTTCCAAACAACGCAACGGGCAGTATGAAGCATCATATCACGTAATGGGCCACTTTTAGCTCTTAAAGGATCACTTTATTGTCCGTGTGTCTGTCTGTCCGTCAAGACCCTTTTTCTCAGACTCGTGCAGGTATCAGGTTGAAATTAATATCAAATAGGTCTACAGACTCTTAAAGCTGAAAAAAAATTAAGCTTCTGCATCAAAGCAATAATTTTTTTCCCAAAATTCGCTTACATGACTTTACGTTTCTTCCCGTTGACCTAATCATGAAATTTGGCAAAAAGCAATGCCATGTAGCACACATTAAGGGAAACATCTGAAACTGTAAATTTATTGTAAAAAGAATAAAGAAAAAATTCTTTTGCGATTATAAACTTATTTGCAGTTAGTAAACTATCCGTGACCTATTTTGATGTATTAGGACAAAAATTATTTAACCCTCTGTGCGCTAGTCCGACTCGAACTTTACCGGCTTTTTGTTCACATCTGGCTAGGGCATGCGCTGTCCAGCTGTAACTAATATATAGTCTATGGTTGACGTATAATAAAATTGTAACTGGCCGATGTCTGTGCGTGTGAAATATTTAAGAAAAATAAATATAAGTGGAATAAAAGCCAAAACAATGATATTTAGAATTATTTGTTTGTCTGTCTTTTTGTATGTATGTATATATATGGTATACGCACAATATACACAAAGTTTTAACGAAATTGGATGCAGTACTCAGAGTTGTATATTATTGCTGGAAGTCCCAAATCCCACTCCGTAACTATAAAATATGCGTTTCGTAATGTATAATTTCTTCATCAATAATATCACAATTGATATAGAACAATGGAGCTCCTATAGTGAATAATTATAACAAGGCTAAAATTTTCATCCTTTATGATAAAGAAAGCAGTCTGTAAGAAGCTAAGTCTTTCAAAGAGCATCTGTACTGAGTGCTCTAGTCTCCGGTCGTTGAGACTGATGTCCTGACGACAGACCCACTAGTGAACTCATCCCTTAATAATTCAGTGGTCACAGCGTAGCTATCTCTCAAAGAAACAAGGACACATTTTGTCGAGTTGATTGTGTCCACTGCAAAGATCATTTAAGAGTTAAGTAACCAATTGAAAAAAGCAATAGGGTCCCCCTATTACTAAAACTCCGCTGTCCGTTCGTCCGTTCGTCCGTCTGTTACCAGTCTGTGTCTCATGAATCGTGATAGTTAGACAGTTGAAATTTTCACAGAAGATGTATTTCTGCTGCCGTTATAACAACAAATACTAAAAAACAGAATAAAATAAATATTTAAGGGGGATTCCATACAAAAAATGTAATTTTATTGATCGTTTTTGTTTGATGTTGATAACGGCAACAGATAGACGCTTGAAATATTTACAGAATATTAAGTTATATATTAACTTTACAAATAAATAATTAAATTAAAATAAAACAAATATTTACCTCCCTGGTTCCCATACAACAAACGATATTTTTTTGCCGTTTTTATAGATATAATAGTACGGAACCCTTCGTGCGCGAGTCCGACTTGCACTTAGCGTGTTTTAAGAATTATAATTAAAGTATCGCATACAATAATGATTTTAATGAAATTTTTTATGTAGGGGTGAAGTTTATTCACATTATTATAGGGTCTTGCGTTGCTGATTTATATAGGTACATAAAAGATTTTTCTTAAGATAGATAATTTTAACTTAATTAAATAACTTAACATACAAGCAATAAACTTGGAGCTACTGAACCTATTTCAAAGTCAAAGTCATTTTTTTATATTCAAATTAGGCTTTTACAAACACTTTTGAATCGTCAAAGTTATGCAATACTACTTTTTGGGAATCCGGTTCACAATGTTATTGATTTCTACCGAGAAGAACGGCAAGAACCTCGATTACGTTACTCTTTTAAAAATCAGTACCTGGAGGAGAAATGCTCGGTTTTTTTAAACAGCGCCATCTATTTTCAAGTAGCTTAAGCGTTGCTTAATAACGCCACCTGTTGTCAAATAGCTTAAGTGTTGCTTAATAACGCCACCTATTGTAAAATAGCTTAAGTGTTGCTTATTACTACTCGCCAATAGATGTCAGTTTATCACTGCCTCATAAACATGGATAAAACGACGTTTTCTAAAAATGAAACCTAGCTAGATCAATTTATCGACCCCGAAAACCCCTACATACTAAATTTCATGAAAATCGATGGCCGTTTCTGAGATTCACATTATATATATACAATAATAATCGAATCGCTCGTTTAAAGGTATAAGATAAAACTTACAAATACAATCAATGTTTCATATAAAATTTTAAAGCCGTACAATTTTATACTATTTCCATTTTAATTTGGTTTACCTATTAAAAATATTATTAATAATACGGTCACGTCAATTACGGGGAATAATGCCTGTATGTATTACATTAATAATAAAAACCATATGCAGTCTCTGACATTGTAGATACGCTATGTTATATGCTTTGCTAATGAGTGTGTTAATGAACAAACGGACTGCAAATTGAGAGAATACGTAGTTACTCTTATTAACTTATATATGTTTGTTAGTAATATATACATATATACATATACATGAGTGTAAATATGTGGTATACTCATATATACCGGATCAAACGAAATCCTGTCTCCTGATTAATGTGTATATGTATATATATTATATCTTTACGGTTTTTATCCCCTAAAGTAACCAGTGGCTGGATACACATGCACATCATAACATGGAACGGCCATTTTTCAGGATTTCAACGGCAACTCTTTAATTATAGAACACAAACCGACTCACACTTGACATTTTAAAGTACTCAAACTATCTCCATGCCAAATTAAATCTAAATCAGTACAGCGGCTTAAGCGTGAAGTGGTAACAAACAGACGGACTGAAAGACAGAGTTACTTTCGTATTTATAATATTTATATGTATATGTATGCCCGATGTAATAAAAAAAAAGATTGAGATATTGAATTACATTACTCTTTTACTACTTTTTGTTTAAAAAACGCATTTTATTCTAACTTTCTTTTATTTATTTATTGTTTTTATGTATTTTGTTACAAGGCCTCAAAATACTTTACCAATATTATCTATAAAATTCAAGGAATCAATCAAAGGAAACCTAAAACATTATCACAAAAATACGTGTTATATTGAAACAAATTTTCTAAGAATAAATTACAAGGTAACTTTGATGGAAAATTCTTTATAAGAATATAATTTTCCTAAAACTTACTTTGAATTTCCTTTGAGTGGTGAAAAAATAAAGATATTTTAGTTTCAAACTAATATAAGTTTGACCATTCCCTGTGGTTTATCGAGCAAAAAATACGAAACTTTCAAAACTGTTTCGTTTTTCATGTAAATGAAAATGGTTCTAAAATTGCGGACATTTGGTATACGCACCTTTAGTTGTATTACTTAACTAGCTTTTTGCAGCGGCCTCGTCCGCCCTAAATTTGGTTATCGGCGTAGGATTCTGACGGCAACTCTTCAATTTTAAAGCCAAACTTAAAAGATAGACATACACCGTCGCGGACTTTTTTTTAGAACTTTTAAAGGGGAACAATTTTGTGATACATGATTTTTGCAAAACTTTAACCGTTTACGCAGCGCACGCAGCGGAAGCTCTTAAAATAAAAAAAACCGATTTTGAAACATTTTTCATTGGTGCTCCACTCCTATTGGTCTTAGCGTGATGATATATAGCCTATAGCCCTCCTCGATAAATGAGCTATCTAAAACTGAAAGATTTTTTCAGATCGGACCGGAAGTTCTTGAGATTAGCGTGTTCAAACAAACAAACTCTTCAGCTTTATATATTAATTAGTAATTAGAAGATAATTTTAGTATCAGTATAGAAATTAATAAAATGTGTTTTTAATGGGTTCCGCCAGTCTAAAATCTTCTGGTTACTAAGACTTAATAACTTAACTGTGGTCGTGTAAAATCCATACTAGTATTACAAATGCGAAAGTAACTCTGTCTGTCTTTCTTTCTGTTTGTCTGTCTGTTACCTCTTGACGCTTAGTTTGAGTTCCAAAGAAGGACATAAGCTACTTGAAAACGTCAAATGTGAGTTGGCTTTTTTTTACAGTTGAGGAGTTGAGCGGGTAAAACCCAGGTAAAAGCTCGTGATATATAAGTATAACCAAACCGCAGTACGTAATGTTATTTATTAAACGAAGTAGGTAACGTGCAACAAACTTTTCCAGCCTTCTGACTTTCGGTATTTGGTCGCTAGTGTCATTGTAAGTTCACACCATTTTATTATGGCGACTGTTGTTTTGATTTTTGACAGCCGGATCAGAAAAGCTTGTAATGTGTCTATACGGCAATGTGCACCTAAACAACAGTCAAAGCATTACTTACATAGATTTTTTTTTGCTAGATATATGCTGATTGGTCTATAAAGAAGTGGCAAAGTATTCTGTTCTCAGATGAGTCTGCGTATTTATTAGTATTGACGTATTCATTTTGCTGGATAGTCAACTACGTCTATTTGCTGGTTTGGCCTTTTTCTGAATATACATTGCAATACGGACTGATGAAAAGTTCCATATACCGACCTGTCTGTCTATTAATTCAATGAATTCAAGATATTACGGTCGGACTTCCAAATACAGGTTACAGTATATGCCCTCCAAACAATAAAATGATTAGAGCTTACGTAAGTTTGGGTGACTTTAAACTTGAGCTTTATTAGTTCAAAAAGGTGATGTTATATTACAACTTCCTCTCTCTAACGCTTGGCTTGTGGAATAAGCTCCCTGCCAAGGTTTTCCCCAAGGACTACAGTATGGGGTTCTTCAAGAACGAAGTTATTGGAATTTTGAAAGGTCAGCAACGCGCGAATGATGCCCCAGGTGTTGCAGGAGTCCATAGGCTACGGTGACTGCTAACCATTAGGCGGGCCGTGAGCTTGTTTGCCACCTTAGTGGTATAAAAATTCTTTATACTATACTTAATACTGCCTTAAAATAAACAACTGTCCATAGAGCCTGACCTATGGATAATAGACTCAAATAGGTACATATTTTTTTTTATTCTATTATACGTAGAATATCCCCAGTCTCAAGACTAACAAAAATAATAAATATGTCTTGTGCGGAAATCGAACCCTCGATTCAGCAGTCGGGTTATTACCCACTGAGCCACGGAGCTGACAAATTTTGAATTCTGTTCGACGATAGCTTGAGTATTACTGTTCCGATCTTTATGATTAAAGTTAAGGCGAAGTAGTTAAGGCCAATACATTGTAGTGCGGTTTTTTTCTTCTTTTCTATATTATTTCAATGTCTTTTGTAGATTTTGTAGATGCCTTTTTTAGTGTAATTTGATAAAGTATTTAGGTTTCTTAACTTTGTAATAATAGGTTAAAGTGGAAACTAGTCTATTTGTTTATTTGATTCTTTTATTTCTTCTTTTTTACATTGAACGAAGAAACATAATAATTTGTAGAGTTTATAAAATTTTTTTTTTTTCCATAATTACTTCCCCAAATAATCCTGTCACATATTATGTACCTTTACTCATATTCATAAAAATTTTTATTCTCTACCAGCACGAAGATTTTAGACTAATATTTTAATCCGGAAACATTAAAATTTACCCACAAATCCAGCTTATTCATTATTTACCTTATTAAGCCCATAAAAAGCCTACCATTAAGCGGAATAGGTTAAATAACTGCACAGTAAAGCCGGCATTTTTAGTACGGTCCACGTCAGCAATACAGCTTACTTCTGTACAGTGTCATCACGAAAACTGTGCACTTAGGATTAACATAGGTTGTAAAAATTGTTTATTTTAAAACGCAAGATAAAGTTTAAATTACATTTGAGAAGAACACAGGGAGGGCATCGATTCCGGATTGTTAATAAATAAAAAAAAAAAAACTGTTTTTAAGAGGCTCAAGTATAATACTATATTATTTTTTTTTGTACAACCTGTTATTCTTTTTAAAAATGTATCTAATTGTAACTAACAAAGGGCACAAATATTATTCGTCCAATTTGCATGTATTCTATTAAAATATTCCGAGTCTCAATAATGTGACCATACATGAAAAAACAAGCCATTGATATATATTCGCTTATTTAAACATTTATTTCACAATTGTTAACACGTTTAAAAAAAAGCAGTCGCATGGGAAATAATGTTGTTGAAGATATTAAAAATGAAATAATGTATTTTTAATATAAAACGAGTGGAAAAAAGCAAAATGAAAGAAGTAGCAAGTTTACACATACTAACCGTACTGACGAAGTTTGATGATTTTTAAATATTTGCAGTGGCAACACTGGCAATTGAAATTTAACAAGTGGGCACAATTTATAGCCGACGAGTTGTGGATTCATTCCAGAAACGTAAGCTAACAAATATTTATTAACTTAAAAACGATACATTTAAAATTCTGCAGGATAATTGACTAGAAAGAAAAAGTATATTTGTATTATCAACTTCAGCATTAAACACCTGTTTTCAAAATCTAGTTAATACGTGCGACTTTGTGCGGAATTAAGGATTACACGTTAAGAGATTTTTAAAATATTATTGCTGTAGAATTTACAAACAACTCCTAAAGTGACTTATAAAGTCCTAGTACATCAATTTTACAAACACTCATAATCTTCATAAAATTCAGAAATACAGTATAAATATACCTATAATCTGTCTTCGTTACACTGTTAATTGAATCGAGTTTGTTTGTTGGTTCATTCGTTTGTTTGTTTGTTTGTTTATCTCTCCTTTACGTCACAAGGGAGCATCCGATTGAACTAAAATTTGGCGCAGGGATAGTTAAAGAGATGGACTTTTCCATTTTAGAAAACGTAGAAGTTGTCGTAGTAATAAATATAGCTGAATTCTATCTCGACTAACCATAGTTATCGCTTGCTATAGCAAACTTCCCTACTAGCTATAATCAGAGAGGACCTTATTAGTTTTTAGTCGGTAAGTGCATTCCAAAATCTCTGTTTCTGATCTACTACATTTTTTCAAGCAAATATATATGATGAGTCGAAATCGCGTAAATATTAGTACCTGGGGATCGAGCTTTGCTCGTTTTTTTAACAACGCCGTCTATTGTCAAGTAGCTTTAGTGTTGCTTAACAACTCTATCTATGTCGGTAAAAATAAAAGTATTACTACTTGCCAATAGATGTCGGGAGGAGACATATTTTTCAGTTTATCATTGCTTGAAAGACTAATAAAACGACGTTTTATGAAAATGAAACCTAGCTTGATCGATTTATCGCCCCCGGAACCCCTTGCGTACTAAATTTCATGAAACCGTATATATATATAAGAAGAATTGCTCGTTTATATGTAGGTATTAGATTTCTCGTATCTCGCGAACTATGCTGAGTAAAATGGAGTAAAGTACCCATAACGTGTAAGTAGTATAAAAAAAATTGTCCAGTCAGCCAATAAAAATTTTATACATCTTTAGAACTTTGTAATTTTTTTATTCCGAAACATCTAAGTGAGATTATATTTAATTTCAGCTATAAAATTAGATCATAACATTAGAAACAAACAAACGAACAATATTAGCAAGGTTAATAATAAGAAAAACTGTCAAACAATGAATATTTTTTCATCCCATTTATTCGAAAAAACGTTGATTGATTCGCCATTAGGCGGGAGCAAAGTGTGTGTTCGCTCCCTCTCCCGAAGTGGGTAGTAATGAATTTTGATCAATTCAGAAAATTTGAATTTTGAAAAAAAAAAATACATTCTGTATTATTACACCATTCGATAGTGTTGCTGATAAGAAACGAATTCTGGGAAGAAATGACACGGGAATACGGGAAACTTGAGGAAAGTGTTGAATTTTAATAAAGTGCTTCATATTTTAAATTAATGTATTTATTTATGTATATAAAAATCAATTAATGTTTAAAAAAAGGTTCAAATGCAAGTCGGACTCGCGCACTCAGGGTAAACCGATTGCAATGAAGTTTTTAGTAAGTAAGTAAGTAAGCCGCCGCCGGGAAAAGTTTCTGAGGAAGAAAAAATGGTCAAGTGTGAGTCGGAATCACGTTCTAAGGATAAACCGATTGTAATGAAATTTTGGTAAATTTTTGTGCACACGCCTAAGAAGGTTTCTGAACTAGTACAACCCTTTCAGAATAGGTGGCTTTAAAAAGAGAACCAACGTTCGCCGGGTCAGCTAGTTTCTGATAAAAATAAGTGAACTGCGTCCTTGTTTTCTACTCTTTTCATTAAATCTAACAATTCAAAACTGTTAAAATGTTGCAAATGTAAAAATAAATTCCTAATAAAAATAAATTACTCATACTTTTTATATTTAAATTTTTTTTTTTTCATGAGTTGTGTGTTATAGCTTCTTTTTTTTTTCATAAAGAGGAATGAAAAGAAGAAAGTATCATTCGGTCTCAAAATATTTTTAAGCTCGGGCGACGTATATTGAATCCCTCACTACACTCAGGATCCTACCTTAGAATCCTTCCAAACAAACTTTTATCTTCTTGCATTGTTTCTTTTGGTAAAACATTATCTGATTTAAATTAATTTAGGTACATGTATGTATATGTATTTATAAGTTTTTAAACTAGTGAAAGTAGAGAATAATGCTCTTAATTTTAAATTTACGTACAAAATTAACGTAATAGAGCTTTGTGGCTGAAAGCTTCTAAATTTTATTGACTAAATTTTAAAAGCACCCTATTAGACAAAACGATTACCTAGTTAATAAATTATAAAATACCCAATTAATTATTTCTGAAGGAAAACCTGAAATTGAATTTTCTGTACCTTATGGCTGGTTACCTGGTAATATGTTCGAAATAAGTAGTTCTAATTGGCACAAAAATAAACTTAAAAAGCTACCTTGAATGGAAGACATTAGACAGAAAATTGAATGACTAGTTTCAGACATGCGCTTTACTTGAAATTTTAAATTAGAAATGGAGGTGTTTCGTCATTTTCTCACAGTCAGTTTGTGTCCTACGCTGAAGCGTAGTGGATGTCGGAAAATTTCAGGGAGAATTTTCGCTGTAACGTTAGCGCGAATCGCGAGTTTAATTTTTTTTATTGTTAAAGAAATACATAAAGAAAAGTGACAGTGATTTAATTTTTTTCCAGTGTAAAATTAACTTGTTTATTTACATTGATTTTCTGGTATTTTTTTAAGTTCTCTAGCAACTTTTGTGACAATTTTATCGGGAGAATTTGAAAGGTAAGATAAGATCCATCTTTATTTTAAATCCCTAGAGGACATCTTTTTTTGCTATCCTGACAGATAATCAAATACATTTACTACAAAAAGGTCTTGTTAAACGATTTAGCAATGATTGAAAACTAATTTCAGTGGCATTTGCCTTTTTTTCTCATCTCTGTAATTAAATAGAATAAGGGATATTGAATATTTTATATAATAAATATTTGCGTTTTCTTTTTGCTTTAAATAGGCTGTATAAAATAAGTGTCACCGTATTTTCTAATAGAAACAGGACAAGATAAGAGAAGACAAATATTCTTTATTGCACGAAATAAAACATAGAAACTTATGAAATAAATAATGTTAAGTGTACAATATGCGATCTTATCGCTAGATGGCGATTTCTACCGGATAACCTCAACAAATAGAGACAAACAAATTAACTAGGAAATAGTAAAGGTTTAATAGTAGAAGAAGATGCTTTTTTCTTAACATAAACTAACAATAAATAATTAATATTAAACGTTAGTTTCTGTTAAAAAAAATGTTTTTGATTTCTGCAAATAAATTAAACTTTGTAATAAATATGTTGTAATAAATAAGTTTTAGTTATGATTTCGATAGATACTAAATAATAATATATAAAGGATTCTTTTTTCGTTGATAAACTAAATGTGGTATTTTCAGCGTAGCTTTTTTGGTAATGCGAGAAACCAAAGTACTAAGAAAGGTATTAAAAAATTCGCACAAAATTTTAGTAACAATTGGAACTAAGAAAATTATTTACTCATGAAAATATTACGGGACTTTTATAAATAATACACCTCGTCAAAAGTGTTGTGTTTAGGCACAAAAAAACAATTGTTGGATTTACCTATTTAAAGGTTAATTTCGGTCCTGCAACGTGAATTTGGTTTTGTACAGTAAACAAAACGGTATAATTTACCTTTAATTTTTATAAAACTTTCATATAGAACCTGCACGTGTGTCAATTTAACCAAAGTTTTTTTCAGTGCATTGTGCGTATAATATATACTGGCGGCATTTCTTCGCTAAATGGCGATGCTCAGCCAAGGTATTGAAGAATCTCCTGACTGATCTCCTGAGGAAAAGTCTATCCGTTTAGACAACTCTTTAACAAAAGCTTTGAGGACCACGGACCCATAGTTTCTATAGGAAGCGCCATAAACGCATAATAATTAATAAAAGTGCAATATCTGAGACGATGCATGAGTATAGATATATTATGAATAGATGCTTAAAACGTAGATTCTGAAGTTATATGATAAAAATGATTTGTGTGTTTTTTTTAAAAAAAATCTCACGGGGTTCAAACCGCGGGGCAATACGTACTACTTCACGTCACGTAAGGTCAAAAAGTAACATATTTTCAATCCCGGTTAATTGTGCAGTTTCGTCAGTCATCGAATGTCGCACGGCCGAAGCTGCAGGTAAAGCTATTCACAGAAGTTATAAACTCGTTTACTGAGAATGTGTAAGTTAATTTCTTAATTTTTATCTTCTTTTTTGATTGTTTTTTGTTACACCAGTAAAAAAATAATTTACACGTAATTCAATTTAGACTTGACAGCTTTTACCACCGCGCTTTATTTCTGATATCTAAAGCCTTTTAGACATAATTTTCCTTATTTTCTCCCTGATACAGTAATTGCTTGAGCCCATCAGCATTTTGGTTAAAATAATAAATTATTGGGTTAAGTACTGTTTTAATTATTTTCCTTTACTAAAAGTTTATCCGAGTCAAAGGGGCTATGATATGTTACGTTGGTTTTGTTAACAACATTTTCTTTAGCTTTTTAATTTAACATTGGTAAGTCGTCGTGTAATAAGGAATAGAGGATGAGGAATTTTCTCCCTGATATATTAATTGCTTGAAACCCAATATAATAATATTAGTATATTATGAATTTTATTGGGTACAGAACTGTTTTAATTTTACCGATTAAATACGAGCTATTATTTGTCATATTATGGTATGGCATTTCTTCAAAAAGCTCTCTTCTTATATGTTTTTTTTATATTTTGATATTTTATGTTCAGCGGTAAAACCCTGTACCTCGTTATTATTATACTATACAATTTGAAATAGAATTTCGTGTTTAAAATGTATCAATTTTTATTTCGAATTTCATGTTTAAAATGTGTTAATTTTTATTTCGAATTTTGTGTTTAAATGTGATTACTTAAAAAAATAGAAAATGGTGACTGCAATGTGTGTGATTAAAAATGTGTTAATTTTTAAATTGAATTTTGTGTTAAAAATGTGTTTCTTCTTTAAATTCAACGCGTTTTAGTATAAGACTGCTTAATTTCCTTAACAGAATTTAGTGTGTTTTGTTTAAAATTTATTCTAAAGTATTGAATTCACTATTTTATTTCAGCAAACATTTTTTTAGATACTGTTATGATTATATTAAATATTGAGGTAAGACAATTATATTAAGTAGTTTCTTTTGTGGCTATAATTAAAAAAAATTATGATTTTCGTAGTTTTGACCACACTGTTATAGTTTCATAGCCCGCAAAACTATTTAGTGGCGCAGTTCGATCCTTGCACAAGACAAACATATTTGTGATGAACATTTGTGTTTGTCTTCAGTCTGGGTGTTATCTATCTATTGACCACCCTGCCTAATTTTGACTTTCTTTTCATAGTTTTGCAAGAACTAGCAAAAGAGGTATATTATTTTGTCTTTGGTTTATCAATTAACAGTTTCTTTTCTAAATATTATGGAATAGCTTTCGCCCGCGGTTTCACCTGCTCTAAATTCGGTTATCGGATCGGTAAAGACGTTTTCAAGTAGCCTATGTCCATTTCCGGGAAGCAAAACTATCTCTATGCCAAATTTTCCCGCATTTCCACTAGCCCTAAATTCGATCATCGGTGTGAGATTTCAACGGAAACATGAAAAAAATCGACTTACGCTTGACGTTATCAATTAGTCTATGTCCTGTCTCGAGACTAAAACTATCTCCATGGCAAATTTCATCTTAATCGGTATAGCGGTTTAAACGTGAAGAGGTAACAGACAGGCAGTTACTTTCGCATTTATAATATAAGTACGGATATGGATTACGATGAAGGATATAATTAGAGCCACCTCAGTCTAGATACACTTCACCAGTAGCAGTGTTGCGGTGAAGGGCTCACCCTTTTATTATGTAACGCTACAAATAAAGTGGTTGGTGAAAAGAGGCACATTATGATTATAGTGTGTGACCAGTCACTGGTTCATAAACCAGATATGAATATGTCGCGGTCACATCTTAGAATTGATCACTTCATGATGTGACCATTTCATTAAACTGACCATATTGTTTGATTATATGTCAATTCACGTTTTGCCATATTATTAATACAAAAATCGTCGACGGTCTTAAACTTACAAGCCGTACCGAACCCTTAGTCTGAGGAGAGACTTTGCCTCCCTGTGTGTGTTCTACCACTTGTATATAATTGGACGTGTTCTAAGGATTTGTTCTAAATGACGCCCACTGCTACTTTTTACCATCGCACTGCTCGCCATCGGCAGGGAATTCATCCTCACACTTTAGAACCTAAATAGTCACGTACAGTTTCTCCCTGCCAAGGTTTTCTCTAAGGACTACAGAATGGGGTTCGTTATTAGATTTTTGAAGGGTCGGCAACGCGCGAGTTATGCCCTAGGTGTTGCAAGCGTCCATAGACTGCGATGACCGTTTACTATCAGGCGGACCGCAAGCCTGTTTGCCACCTTAGTGGAATAAAAAAAATTAAAAGGTAAAATAAAAGAGAAGGAACATGCACGTAAAGAAATGATTAGAGTTTTGCCCTATGGCCCTAAGCGTCTATTTATACTATAGAACTAATAATATAGATTCTATAGGCTATAGAGATCGCTTAGCATCAGACGGGCTGTATGCTTGTTTGTCACCGTTGTGGCATAAAAATGTAGGCAGAGAGCATAGGGTTAGTAATATGGCTCCGTTGGCACCTTTTGAACCCTAAAAATGTAATAACTCTCTAAAACTACGTATATTTGCTTTGATGACTTTATCAAGAGTTCACCAGTAAAATTTATAAAGGTCCTGTATTTTATATTTCTTTGAATACAAATTAATCAAGAATCATTTGTATCTTTCGCTAATTCATTTAACGAAATTGCTACAGCTGCCTTTCATTTTACTTGATTCGCGAAGGCACTAATTATTTTTCATTTAAAGCTAACCAATGCCGCAAAACCGTTTCATTACATAACAACTGTTTTTCCTCAACCTTAGATGTTCCACGTAGACATTTTGTAAAACAAAAAATTGTGTTCTTTTATTTATATAAAATTATATACTTACTAAACAATTAGAAGTAAAGAAATAAATTTAATTAGATAGATATATGCAACTTTAAATAAGCTTAATATAATGCACGAGGTTTCATTCGTGTAGAATTCTGACTTACCTCTCGTGAATGTACTTGCATACAATTTGATCTAGAATTCCAGAGTCAGAATAGCTCGAGACTGCTTACAATAAACTCTCTGCTCTTTCGATCTGATAGGAGGCTGTGCCATGTTGAACGGTCCCTGGTCTCTACTCGGGTTGAACGAGCAATGTGGCTGCCCATTACGAACTCGGCTTGCTAATTGTTTAAGCTATGTCGATAATTTTCATTCTTCAGCAAATTTTCTTGTTCTGCAATCTATCGCGCAAAAGCATTCAGCATAGCTTTTGCCATAACTCACAGTGCGATTCTGAACTTATAAAGGAGGCCAATAGTTATAGATCTTAAGAAACACGCGGCTTAAAAGTTACAAGGTTGAACACAAATTTTTCAACTTTGGAAGCAGATAACCCGCAAAATATTTTTTTTTTGTCATAACGTTTTTTATAAATCCATAATGAGTTTTTAACGAACTACCCTACGACATCATACACAAAAAGGAGCTTAAAAAAATCACCCTTAATTTAATGTACGCAGATCTTACCCTTTTACTCCCCAATTTCATTACAAAACAGTACTTTTCTGTGAATTTCATAATTTAATGAATTCACTAATTGATATAGGAACTTATTGCATATAATAAATTAATTTAAAGTCAAGAAAATAATTGTAAAGTCAACGAGATAACATGTATCATAATTAATGTATTAAACCATATGTCTACCAAAGTTCATCCAAATCCATTAAGTCATTTAACAAATCTGTCACAAACTTTCTTAATACCTTTGCATTAACCTTCCTATCGCGAAGATATTGTGTTCTTTGAAGTTTAGGTGAATAAGCTCACCTTAATCAGATAACTGCTCATAACTTGGGTTTGGATTATAACACTTAAACGAAATTCTCGGGATATAATATCAATAGTGGACTTATTAAACATATAAAGTTTCAATTTGATAGCTCTTATACTTTAGATTTTACTGAAATTTAAAAAACCCTGATTTCGTCACTCACTCACTGATGATCATCAAAATTCTTAGAGTACTTTTTGAAGTCCTAGAAAGCTAAAATTTGGTATGTAAACTACTATTAGTAAACAAACAAAAAAAAAATCTTAAACTGGAACTTTGGGGGTCCCAACCCCTTAAACTAGGAGATGGAAGTTTGTATGAGACTTCCGCAAATTTTGATGCTAGAGGTCTGAAAATTGATACAGGGACTCCTTATTATAAATAATAAAAATATTATTACAGGATTTTTAGTAAATCACCCCCACCCTTTAAAGTAGGGGATGGAATCCCATAAAAACTAAATTTCATGCTAGAGATCTGAAAATTATACAAGTACACCGACTTTATAATTATAAAAGTATTATTATAATTTTTAAATTATGTAATATACAAGTATACACCCCAAAAAAGAAAGAAAAAATTAACAAAATAAAAAAATGTTGTTATAAGCAACTTACAAAAAGAAGTGAAATTCCACCAAAAGAATTTTCATGTAAAAAGACGAGGTCATATGGCTTCCACTATCAAAAAGTTATCAGATCTCATGTAGAGCTAAGCTTCGAACTCTACAAGCCCTAACATTACAAACTCTACACCTCAGTCAAATTATACTACATGAGAGACTGACTTTTTGACAGTGCGAGCCATATGGTCGCGTCTTGGCAACATTTTACATGAAAACGTTTTTGGTGGGATATTATTTACGGACAGACCAAAAGACCTCTTTCTGTGTATCGTTTGAAAATAATTCACTTTTTTGCAAGAACTATTTTATTCCCTAGCAATTATTTATATAACAATGCTTTATAATAAAAGTGACAAAAATAATATCGAAATGGATTAGCCATAGTACATAGTTTGAAAAGCAGAAAAAATAATTTATCGCTCAGTGAATAGTCAGACTATCAAAGGCCAAACGTTTTAAATGGATTACGTTCTGGTTTCTTACAGAAAGGAGGCTTTGAATAGTAAAATAGATTATTAAGAGCATTACCGAAATAAAAGATTGTGACCTATCATAAAAGTATGTAAAAAGTGAAATTGAAGTTTGTAAGTTAGTATGTTTAGTCCTTTTTAGGGTTCCGTACTCGAAGGGTCCAAACGTAGCCTTATTGCTGTCACTTACGTGTCCGTCTGCCCGTCGTCTGTCACACAGGTTTTAAATCCAAACGGTTTGAGATACAGTCTTCAAATTTTCACAGTATACCTAAGCATCTTATTGACCCAAAGCCATACAAATTGTCAAACAATATTTTTAAATGTTTCCTATCTCTTATACAAAGAAAGAGGGGTGCAAGAAATAAATTTTGACCTACCCCATCGAGTGACGTATCGTTGTTTAGAGCTCGTTCGAGTAGGCAAATTTTGTATCTTTTGTTTTAAAAAAAAATTGTAAACAAAGGAATAAGAAGCTATCAAATTCAGTGTTTTACAACAAAATTTTGTGTCAAAGAATTTTGAAACTTGAAACTTGGTGATAATGTTTATTATTACTAACTAATAACAATCCTACTAATATTATAAATGTGAAAGTTTGTATGAATGGATGGATGTTTGTTACTCAATAACGCTTCAGCCACTGGACGGATCAGTATGAAACTTGGTACACCTATAAATTAGGTCCTAGAATAACACATAGGCTACTTTTTATCCTGAAAAATTCAAGTTCTCGTTGGAAGAACTATAACCGAGCTTAAACGAACTATAGCTATACAGCTTGATATAGCAAACTTCATTAGTGTAATTAAGAAGTAAATCACAGTATTAATACTGTGATTAAATATGGGAGCCTCACGCCGATAACCGAATTTAGGGCAGGCGGAGCTGCTCGCAAAGTCTAGTATACTGATAAATCAGTTTTTTTTTCTTAAGAAATAGTGTGGAGTTGCGAGAAAAGCGAGTGAAATTAATTAAAACATGTTTCCTCACTAAATATTATTTAATTCTACAAAAAACCCTACGCTACGCGAGCGGTGTCGCGTATCTTAATAAGGAACGACTAATCACTTACTTGACTTGACTTAACAATTATTAATTGTGGACCTTACAATTATTTATGTAAGTACGTACGTACGTACAGTACGTTACGTGATAACTGTTTTCTTTTTTCACTGCGTATGTCGCATCAGATACTTTAAGATGCTTTAAGAGGATACGATTCGCTGCACCTAGCATTCATATACTTTGAGAGGATACGATTCGCGGCACCTAGCATTCAGATACTTTAAGAGGATACGATTCAAGGCACTTAGCATTCATATACTTTAAGAGAATACGATTCGCGGCACCTAGCATTCATAGGCTTCATACAAACGTATCTCCATTTGTGCTTGACATTTACTGATCATTCATTGTGAAATTTCTTAGTCATAATCCGAAGCCGGATACCTATGTCTGTGGTTTTCAAAAATCTCGTAAAATGTTTTTAATAACTAGAAATCTTTTTTAAAACCATTTGTATAAAAACCAAGAATTCTGGCACGCTGCAGACCTTGATATTTATTACTAGAACATGTCTTCAAAATTTCGTGGTGTTTGATTAGCAATTGCCTAAAATAAGTGAGAAATTCGTTTGTAAGAAGCACACTGAGAGGCGCTTCGAATCGTAGTCTCTCAAACAATAGTACGATCTCTTAAGATTTTTCACTCAACAACAAAATTTTACACTATTCTCTCTTTTTCGAAAAATTAAAAATTGGATTTTAAATATTAGGTACTTAACTGTATTTGTCATTGTTGCCCTGAATTTTTATAACAACAAATATATATATATATATAAGAAAGGGATTTAATTCTAAGCCTATTAACTTAACCTAGGAGTGAAATTATGTACACAGTTATTTTAATTACATTTCATAAATTTGTGTAATTAAACAATTATATATGTATTATATACATAAAAGATTTAGTTTCAAAAATAAATATAACAAGTAGAACCGTCCGTAATACTTTTAAAGGGTTTTAAATTTCATAACTTTAAATAAAAATCTCATTTTTTTATACAAATTAGGTTTTAACAAGCACTTTTGAATCGTCAAAGTTATGAAATCTAAAAGCCCTTTAAAAGTCTTACGGACGGTCCTACTTTTAACTTTTTGACTTAAGATCAAACTACATGCTGAAATGCCTGAAATTTTCACAGATTATGAATTATAATGGCGGATTTGATAAAAAAAGTTCAAAAAGTGAAAAAGGTCATACTAGAAATACGTTTTCTTTGTTTTTGCTCTATCGGTTAAACAGTAATACATAGAAGCTTCAAACTTACAGTGATTATAGCGTATGTATAACACAAAGTAATTAAGACCGGCTAAGTGTTAGATGGGCTCGCGGAATTACCATTTTTAGGGTTCCGTACCTGAAAGGTAATTAGGAACCCTATTACTAAGGCTTCGCTGTCCGTCCGTCCGTCCGTCTGTCACCAGGCTGTATGTCATGAGCCGTTATAGTTAGACAGTTGAAATTTTCACAGAAGATGTATTTCTGTTGCCGCTATAATAACAAATACTAAAAAACAGAAAAAAAAATTAAATGGGGCTCCCATACAACATACGTGATTTTTTTTGCTCGTTTTTGTAAATAATGGTACGGAACCCTTCGTGCGCGAGTCCGACTCGCACTTGGCCGATTTTTAATTATCATCTAGCGAAAATAGTCTGGATCATTAAGGGAAACAGTAACAAGTAACAAGTCGTTTATTGTAAACGATATCTGAAGTAAAGCAACGTCAGGTAGTCAGTCATTATTTGGATGAACGCTGTATTCGATTATCGGCGTGGGTTTCCTGCGGCAACTCCTTGATCATAAATTTATAAGTATGGAAGCCTGCTATATCAAGCTATATGTAGCTATAGTTCCTATGTGGGGTTTGGTTAAACTATTCCAGTGGGAACTTAAAAATTTTCCGAGATAAAGCCTACTACATCCTCGCCTTCTCTTCAACTATCCAAGTGCCACAGTAAGTACCTACAGACAAACAAAACACAAAGTATTGGTTAGTTCCAAAAGTATCTGGGCAGCAAATATATAAATTAGTAACGCAATTTTACGCTTCTCTGGGTAAAAGGTTACTTCAAATATCTTTTCATTTTTTGTTATGAAATAGCTCTAGAGAAATAAATGTTGTCTTCAAAATTTCTCATAACGGATTTAATTTTTTTTTCCATTTGACACTAACGTTCGTTCTTTTTCTTTAAGTAAAAATCCTTAAATACTTTCATTTATTTTTTTAAAACTAAACCTTTTCTCTAGCGAAAACATGTTGCCTCACAAATATATGTATGTAATACATATATAATTGTTTAATTACACAAATTTATGAAATGTAATTAAAATAACTGTGTACATAACTTCACTCCTAGGTTAAGTTAATAGGCTTAGAATAAAATCCCTTTCTTTATATATATATATATATATATATTTGTTGTTATAAAAATTCAGGGCAACAATGACAAATACAGTTAAGTACCTAATATTTAAAATCCCATTTTTATATATTTCGAAAAACAGAAAATAGTGTTAAATTTTGTTGTTGAGTGAAAAATCTTAAAAGATCGTACTATTGTTTGAGAGACTACGATTCGGACTTACAAACGAATTTCTCACTTATTTTAGGCAATTGCTAATCAAACACCACGAAATTTTGAAGACATGTTCTAGAAATAAATATCAAGGTCTGCAGCGTGCCAGAATTCTTCGTTTTTATACAAATGGTTTTAAAAAAGATTTCTAGTTTATAAAAACATTTTACGAGATTTTGGAAAACTATAGACAAAGGTATTCGGCTTCGGATTATAACTATTAAATTTCACAATTCTAATTACCTTTCAGGTACGTAACCCTAAAAATGGTAATGCCGCGAGCCCGTCTCACACTTAGCCGGTCTTAATTACTTTTTGTTATACTTTAGAGCTTACGCTATAATCACTGTAAGTTTGAAGCTTCTATGTATTACTATTTAACCAATAGAGCAAAAACAAAGAAAACGTATTTCTAGTATGACCTTTTTCACTTTTTGAACTTTTTTTTTAAATCCGCCATTATAATTTATAATCTGTGAAAATTTCAGGCATTTCAGCATGTAGTTTGATCTTAAGTCAAAAAGTTAAAAGTAGGACCGTCCGTAAGACTTTTAAAGGGCTTTTAGATTTCATAACTTTGACGATTCAAAAGTGCTTGTTAAAACCTAATTTGTATAAAAAAATGAGATTTTTATTTAAAGTTATGAAATTTAAAACCCTTTAAAAGTATTACAGACGGTTCTACTTGTTATATTTATTTTTGAAACTAAATCTTTTCTCTAGCGTATATATCACACAGCGTCTATAGGGTTATTAATAGGACACTGTTGGCACCCATTTGGTACGGAACCCTAAAAAATAACATGGAGTTCTGTAGCTGTATGGTGAAAACCAAACCAATATACTCGTAGTATCTTAATCTCTATTAGTCTGATAATTTTTGGGTTCGAACCGAACGCTTAAGTTTTGTCATGTCTGCCCGTCCGTTCGTTTGATCGTTAGAAACTGAACCACTCGAAGTTTCTTAAGGCTTCCTTATTATAAAAATTTAAAGAACTTAAAATACGAAGACAAAGTTATGGCGGAATACTAGCGTTGAACATAAATGGTTCAGGGTTTTCTTTTTATTTTCTAAAACGGTAGAATCAGCATTGTACAAAAATGGTAGAGTTGAACAATCAATATGTTTACTTTAACGATTTAAAAGTGTTCTCAGAAATCTTCTTGAATAAAATTAAGTTGATTTCGACAAACATGCAATAGAATTTCAATTAACCCGCTTATTGGGTAGGTATCCTACTAAGTTTGCGTGTTTGTTACTTCTCTACGTCACAGCAACTGCAAAGATTAGACTAAAATTAGGAATGGAAATAGCCTATAGTACCCTTAATTAACACTGGCTGATTATCCCAGAAGACTCAAAAGTTTCCGTAATAGCTTAAACCAAATTCCTATAGCTACAACTATAGCTTACTTTTGCTTACTTCCTTACTTTGATCAAGGAGTCCCACGCTTAATGCGACCTAAATTAGCGCAGACGTAACCGCCGACCAAAGCTAGTGTGCTTATAATTCCAAAGCTGAACTATTTACCAACAACTAGACCTCGTCTAGACCCGTTTTTGCAAGTCATAGGCATCAAATTACTTTACAGCTTGAATACATTAACCTTAACTTCTTTTTAGGGCATACATCCGAAGTTGTATTAAAGCAAAAATCTTTCATTAGTGTAATGGACCATCAAATTGACCTTTGTGTGAGGGCGGCGTGTAATCCATTTTGTATGTTTCGACTTTAGACTAGCTGGGCGGTTCTAATAGTTTATAAGTTTTTAGCTTTTTGTGGTAAAATGTTGAATCGGAAAACATAGAGAAAGAACTATTTCGCTAACGTTTCGTCTGTATGACAATGAAATATGGTTTTCTTTGAAATTTATTATTAATGAAATTTCAGAATGGAAATAGTTCAATTTATAGACGTAATGTCTTTATTAGCTTAATTACAATTAACAACGACTTCGTTGGATTTGCCTATTCAACAGTGTAGCTCAAACCCTGCCTAGGGTTTCTTTCAAAACTATCTTGTTACAACCTAAACACACTCCTTTGACTTTATCCATATACAGTAATATTTATATACCTTCATATTTGTCGGTCTATGATATCTATGCCTTTTCAGGGAAAGGGCTCTAATTGATCGAGAACACGATAGTTTACTTTCGAGAAATTTTATATCAGTATTTTCATGCTTTGAAATAAATATCAATAAAGTGTAGGTAAGTTAATGATAATTATATTAATTGATCTCAACGACCTCCCCTAATAGGGCCTCCCTCCAAACACGACTCCGACGTCCCCGGGTTCGTCGGCGCCTGCAAGGATACACGAGGTATCAAAGAGTGCCAGGGCGCTTCTCGCCCCCACTCAATCGCAACCGCACCCGCGTAACGGAGAACTCCCCACCTGGCGGTGACTCACCTTCGGGTTTAAGACTCACGCCGGTCGTAGGGACGCCCCCGAGAGCGACAACCCAAGCCGAGGCTCCACCCTCGGGGAGCCCTGAGCGTTGGCGCTATACGGGCTGAAGCTCCTTCAGAATCTCGCCCAGAAAAGTCCGGTGAAGCAGTAATGGCTGCAACAGCCAACTGCATAGTCAGTCAGAAAATATGAAAAAACCCTTACTTCTTATATATTGTGTTTTGCCTTGCCGTCGGATGCCAGTAGACAATTTTTACCTATTTTTACTTCAAATATTTGGCATTCAACTTCAAAGCAAAAAAAAGCTTTGCCACAAAAGAGGTCAAACGAACGCACTGAAGCGGTGTTTAGTAACGGAACTCCTTAAATCGTCAAACGGGAGAGTGGAGAGCAATTGAGAAACTTCGAGTGGTTCAGTTTCTAACGATCAAACGAACGGACGGGCAGACATGACAAAACTTAAGCGTTCGGTTCGAACCCAAAAATTATCAGACTAATAGAGATTAAGATACTACGAGTATATTGGTTTGGTTTTCACCATATAGCTACAGAACTCCATGTTATTTTTTAGGGTTCCGTACCAAATGGGTGCCAACAGTGTCCTATTACTAACCCTATATACGCTGTGTGATATATACGCTAGAGAAAAGATTTAGTTTCAAAAATAAATATAACAAGTAGAACCGTCTGTAATACTTTTAAAGGGTTTTAAATTTCATAACTTTAAATAAAAATCACATTTTTTTATACAAATTAGGTTTTAACAAGCACTTTTGAATCGTCAAAGTTATGAAATCTAAAAGCCCTTTAAAAGTCTTACGGACGGTCCTACTTTTAACTTTTTGACTTAAGATCAAACTACATGCTGAAATGCCTGAAGTTTTAACAGATTATAAATTATAATGGCGGAATAAAAAAAAAGGTTCAAAAAGTGAAAGAGGTCATACTAGAAATACGTTTTCTTTGTTTTTGCTCTATTGGTTAAATAGTAATACATAGAAGCTTCAAACTTACAGTGATTATAGCGTAAGCTGTAAAGTATAACAAAAAGTAATTAAGACGGGCTCGCGGCATTACCATTTTTAGGGTTCCGTACCTGAAAGGTAATTAGAATTGTGAAATTTAATAGTTATAATCCGAAGCCGAATACCTTTGTCTATAGTTTTCCAAAATCTCGTAAAATGTTTTTATAAACTAGAAATCTTTTTTAAAACCATTTGTATAAAAACCAAGAATTCTGGCACGCTGCAGACCTTGATATTTATTACTAGAAATAAATATCAAGGTCAAAATAAACAACCGCCTTCAAAAAGATGCACCCAAAAGGTGAAAAAATTATTTATTTCCAAAACTGATCTGTATTACAGTTTGAAGTTGGTTTCATGCAAGCGAAGTCTGTTAGGTACATAGACTGATAGGTACAAGTCGGTGTCTATGTACCTAACAGACTTCGCTTGCATGAAACCAACTTCAAACTGTAATACAGATCAGTTTTGTAAATAAGTAATAATTTTTACCTTTTTAGTGCATCTTTTTGAAGCCGGTTGTTTATTTTGCTAAAAAGTTTTTATTTTTTACTTTTCAGTGACGTGAATTGCTTTTCCCGTATCCTAGAAACATCCATACTCGTATCAAAATTTTATACTATCATCAACATAAAAGGCGTTTCGCCAGTTTCAAATTAACATCAATTATTTTTTTTGACCAAAAGTTTAAGTTTTATATTCACTACAGTAATATGGGACCAACTCGCAAGTATATCCTGTCAAATAAAAAAAAATCACGTAAATCGGTTTATAAACATCCACAAAAAATATATATATATAGTCGAATTGAGATCCTCCTCCTTTTTTGAAGTCGATTGAAAATGAAATTGTGTACAAGGCTAAAGCAATGCCTCGAACTCATTTATATAACTTGCTCATTTCAATTACCTACTTCGCTGGTAAATATTATAAATTGTTAACAACATTTTTATTTTTCTTGGATTTTAAAAACATCCATAGTTTTTTTTAAATAGCATTAATTGTATAGCTTATTCTAAGTATTAGTAATTTATTTCTTCACTTTTTAATTTTACAATTTTTAAATTAATTAATTATTGTTTATGTTTTTAAAGTAATCGATTTTTATTTGCATCGATTAAAAGACAATCAATATATAAAAGCCATTTCGCTATTAACAATCGCTTTCTTTATCAACATGGCACGTTACCTGTGAATTTCCGAAGGTTGCTCAAAGTTAATTTCCAGATAAAGCACAACCTATCACTTATTCACTATTTAGTGAGGAGGTCAGGTACTAAAGAGGTAACCACACGTTAAAGTTAAATGAAGTTCGATCGAGAAGTTGGACGTAGGAATGGAGTAGGTCCGGTGCTTACTAAATCTTACGATCCATACTAATATTATAAATACAAAAGTTTGTTTGTTTGTCGACGTGGTTTAGAGATTTCTCTGTATTTATAAATGTACTAGACTTTGCAAGGGGCTTCACCCGCCCTTAAATCAGTTGTCAGCGTGGGACTCCTTAATTATAAGTAGGTTAAAATTGGGGGTTCTGCATCAGGCGCCGAGCAAAGCGAGCGCCAATTGTTTTGTTCCTTTACTACACACATTGTAACTAGTACAATCGAAGTTTTATTGGAGTTGCTTGAGTGTGTCATGCTCTCTCAAAGTGTCTCTGCGGAGGTGGCGTGTGTGTCGGGTCGTTACGTTCCCTAAAACATGGTTGAGCAAAGCGATGGCTGATTTATGTGTCATACTCGTGAACGGGTGCCGCCTATGCAGGCTGGTCTGCTCTTGCAAACTTCTTTGTATTCTTAGTATTTAGTCTTACTTTTTTGTTTTGTTTATTAATACTGTAAGACATTGATTATTTCTTAGTGATGAATACATAAACTGTCTTTTGTTAATATTAGATACTTTTTTATGTTGTGCGTGTGCTTTATATTTCATGTTTTTTTATGTTTGTAATGGAAAGTGTCCTTCTATGATAGGGAGGGCATTTTCCAATATTTTAATTGGACGCTGTAAGAGAAAGGGAGAAAAGAAATGCCCTTGCTGAGTTTCTTGCCGGTTCTTCTCAGTACAAGGTCTCCCGCCCTGTAGACTTACGAACCGATGGCGTAGTGACATTCATAAGTGCTCAATTATTGTAGCCTAAACTGAATAAATTATATTGAATTTGAATTTGAATTTATTTACCCCACTCATGATTCAGTTCGCTGATATTCCAATTATTCCAAACACGATACCTTTACTATAGGTTGATAAGGCGATTGCTAATGCAGATTCTCAATGATGCTACGGTAGCTCATCATATAAATAGACAGACAGACAGACAGGGTTTATCTGTCATACAGAGATAATATTTTAGCCAGGTATTGAAGTATTCACTGCAGTTTGTATTTTGGGTTTAGGTTAAGTTAAAGTCAGTTTATGTGGTAAAAATTTTATTATCTACACTATTTTTTCAAACAAGTTACATTTCTTAGGGCACATATTGTAGTATGATAAATACAATTAAAAATAACACTAGTATTACGATATTCTTCGTATAAACTGAGTAACATTCATATTTTCTAAATTGTATCACACAATCACATTGTCAGTATTACAAATATTTTTAATCCATCGTGCTTTTTCAACACCTTTGCAATAAATCATTTTGTCTGCTAAAAAGTTATTAATATACCATTTAATGTTTCCATATGGAAGAAAGCCATCGTTCCATAATATTTTTCTATTCCTTTCTACCCACTTAACAAGTTTTTTTTCTTCTGTTGTAAGATTTTTGAAAGGGAATGGAAGCTGAACAAGGAGAACCAACATTTGATCATCAAAAAAGATTGCAATTTCTTTTACAATAAACTCATTATTTTCGATCTTAAACCCTTGCACATCAACAATGACTGATTTCATTATAGATAATTATTATGTTAGTTTTCGTACAATGTTGCTTAGAGGTCGGTATTCTATCAGACGCTCGTTTATAATTAAACAGTAGGCGCTGGTATTATTAGGAATATCTTTTAAAGTTTCTATTTCCAAGCGAACATCAACAGGTCCTCATTTTAAGTTATCGTTTTGCCTTGAACAATCGATTACAAACAATGGCGCCTTCTTTTTAATTTCATGAAGATCAAGCAATGGATCTACTGGAAGGTTGTAGAAAGACTGCCGAAATCTTGCATACATGTCGTATAATATACTAAACTTATCCTCTTCAAATTTTAAATTAAGTGCATCATAGGGGTAACAGAATGAATTAAGAAATAAGGTGACATTTTAAACATTACAATGATCAAATAAAGTATTATCTCCTTCTTTATTATTTTTTCTATTTGTTTGTAGTCCTAATATTACATATCTCGGTTTTTCTAATTGTGAGACAGTTTTTAAAGACCATGAATGTTAATAGTCTTGCGTAATAGTGGATACTCATAAAGATCCCAATTTCTAAATGCTATTTGAATAGGCTTATCTTTTTCTAAATGTTTCAATAGAGCAAGCCTTTAAGAATCTGATACTTTTACATGCGGCATACGCCATCGTATCTTTTGAATACTTAATTCTACATCATCATTTTTGTCTGTGATAATACTGTTGAAATTAGTACTACTTCTGTTAAGTATAATTTCATGTTTACAGTTAATGATGATTTTTCTTAAATCTTCAGCAAAACGTAATAACTTGTTTAATGGTAAAATAATACCAAATCTTTCTTGTTTATTAATTAAACCATTAACATTCCATCCCCACATTTCAGCAGCTTTGCTTTCACCACCATTCATAGAAACCAAAGATTTCATCGTCGTCGTGATTCCAGCATTTGTAATCCTATCTATTTCAATACCATTAATTTCATATCGTATATCTTGAAAAAGAAAAGTGATGGCATTGTTAACTAGTTTAACTTCTTTCTGCTTCTTGCCAGCGGTAACCGCATCTTTAGTTGTTATTAAAAAATTTCCTTCAATATATATATATATAATGCGCTTGCCGAAGGAAGTACATAAATATCTTGCTGATGAATGGGTATTCTTATTCATTGTAGCTGTTATTATATGGATTATAAGTATGAATTTCATAACTTTGAATAGAGTTATCGAATTTTGGACAATCTGTTACTTGGAGAAAATTCATAATTTGAAACCAAGTGCTTTTAGAAATTCTTTATTTTCTTTGGTAATATTGTTAGATTTCTTACGTCTTGCTCGTTTGACACTACGTTTTGTAATGGTGTGTTGTTTTTTTGTACTTTCAATTTTATGTTTTTGAATGTTATAATTATCATTAAATACTATCATTTTATTTTTCTAAGATGAAGACACGATTGAATATTTTCGTTATTAAAATTGATAAGATTTCCTTCTAAATCAAATATTTTTATCGTAATAGAGGAAATATTTTTTTTTTCTTATAGGGAAGTATATAATATTTTTAGGTACTTCAATTAGTCGATGCCCAGGAGGAGTATTTAGGACAAATTCATGAACCATGTGTGTTGTTAAGCCGTTAGTGTACGAGCCTTGAATAAGATCACATTCAATTCTTATGACAGACACGGGCAAAATGCTAACAGGAAGGTCTGACACATGCCATTTATTTGGATATCATATTGTAGGGGAGAATCCTAGCAATGAGCACACACTGTTTTTTACTGTAAAATTAATTTGCTGAGAACAGTACAACGAACTATTGAATGTATTGTTATTAGATTTCAAATTTATTTCACAATTCTTCAAAGAATTTTTGAGATATTCATTTATGTCTAATAAGTCGTATGTACCACTAGGTATATTTATTTCTCCTTTTTGACCGTAAGCAAAAACATTATTAGTGTCATGAATATTCTGTATTGAATTATATGTTGAAAAATATAGTAAACCACACATATAGTAACCATCCAATATTAAAGGAGGAATAAATTCCGTATGTAGCACTGATTTATTCCCGGTGATGGTTAATGTTAAAGACATTGTAGTAAACTGAATAACTTTTTATAACTTATTCCTTTTTATTCACATTCCAAAAATTTTTCAAAAAATTTATACATAAGTGCCCGCATATATATGGATTAGTTTTTTGTTCATTATCATAGTTATAAAATATATCAGATCCAATGTATTTAATAAATTCGTCAGGTGGTTTAAGATTACCGTAACTATCAAAGTATTCAACATAATTATTAATTTTACAATAAGCTACCCAATGAGTTCCAGGGTTATTAGAACTATCGAGGTTAATAATACCGCATTCCTTTTTAAACGGTCGTTTTGGAAGTGTATCTCTCATAAAAACCCCTCTGAAAAATGGGACATCATCACTGAAATTAAAAATATCGATGTTTGTCAATTCCTCCTCTTTTAGGTAGCCTCTTCATTAGTTTTTTTTATTCGTTTTGAAAATGCCCAATCCGTCCTTGTGTTCTCTAAGACATATCCCTTTTCCGATACATAATTCTTCCATTTTCTTATTATGCCTTTTAAGTTTTTGTAAGCGTTGTTTTGCAATTTTAATAGCGTTAACCGCTCTAGCTATTCCAGCCGCTCCTCCAGCTATACCTCCTGCTGCAGATAACCCCGCAAATATTGGTATTAAGGGCAAGACTCCTCCAACTTTAGGAACTGGTATTACACGAGGTAAGTTCACAGATGCATTTAAAATCTGTTTTTAATTCTTTTACAACAGCAATAGCTAAATCTATTGCAGCCTTTTGCAATTTGGCTTAAATTTTTTTAGATGATCCTTTGTAATGGAGAGAATGTTTCTAAAAGTTTTTTTTAAGCCAGCCCCGGTCTTAGCTTTTCCTTGTTTTGTTCTCCTTTCACATTGCTTCTTTGATTTCCTTACTAATTTTTTATAACACCTCATTATCTTTATAAAAATAAAAATAAAAAACAGAAGGTTGGTTAAAAACACTGTTTCTCGAATGAAATATAGACTAAGAATGTTAGTAAAACAATAATAGAATTGCTTATAAAACTTCCGACTTATCTATCCAACTATTTTCTTCTAAAGAAAAACCCAACCATTTTACAAATAACTTTCTTCCCTTTCACTTAATAATTTTTCAACTAGGTATATATTTGGATTTTTGGTTTTTTGTAATTCTTCTGAGTAAAAAGAGCCCTTGATAGATCTTTGTCTCTCATCTTGGATAATATATGTTACAGGGTTGGTTTTCTGCACTTTAACTATTGAAAATATTTCAGTTGACCAATTTGGTGTATATCCTTTCTCAAATGTCCCTTTATACTTACTTATTTGACCATAATCTCCAGCTTTTAATTTAGCTTTTTTAGTTTTTAATTTATTGTTTGACATTGCTTTATACCTTTGTAAAATTTGTTTCTTATTGTTCTTATTGACTTGATTCGGTTTTATACCGATAGTTCTATGTTTTGTGTTGTTATATGTATTTATTAAATTAACTAGTGTGCTATTTATCCGTTTGTAGTTTCCCTGTAGGCTAAATTGCTTATACAATTTAGTTTTAAATTTTCTTATAAATCTTTCTACTATTGATGCTTTTGTCGTTGAAAATGTTGAATAATGATTTATTTTATGAAATCTAATAAATGTTTCATTTTTTTATTATAGAATTCGTTCCTAAATTAGTTTGCAAATTTTTAGGAATACGACCTTTTTGTAACAAGTCTTTAAAGGTCTTATAAAGACAGTCTTTACTTTTTCGTTTGAGAGGATATACCCATGCATATTTTGAAAATGTATCTATTACAGTTAAAATATATTTTTAATCCGAATTTTCTTAACTAATTGAATGCATTTCAATGAGATCAGCATGCCATAAATCATCTACATCTTTCATCACTACATGCCTACGAATAAAGTATTTTCTTGCTTGTTTGTTTATTTTATTTACAACAATATCTTTACTCATTTTTTCTGATTTTTTGAGATAGTGAATCTATTTTGTTTTGAGTTCCAGTAACTTCCGCCCCTAATTGATTCAAAGTTTGATTAATTGATTTTTTTTTAAATATCTTCAATAACATTGTCAACATACTGTTTTGTAGCACAGTCCCCTAAATCGATAGGTTTTCCTATATTTCTGATAACCTTATTCCTAGCATTTAAAGTACCATCTTCTGACAAAACAATAGTTGGTTCTTCATATAGTCTAATTTTCTGCTTTTTGAACACATGTATTCCAAATTTGTCAACATTTATATTTGACTTCTTTCATGCGACTGAGTTAAAAAATATTTTTGCATGTTATTTATTCCTTTATAATTCCAGCTTCTTTTAATTCTTCTATAATGGAGATAATTTCATTATTATGACTTGTATTACCAGCGTTTTAGAAGCAATTAAAACTTTCAACCTATCTATTAGTTCGTTAGGATCGTCCCAGTATACTAAATCTGTATTTGATTAATATTTTTTTAGTGTTGGTAAACTGCCTCCTTCTTTTATGTTTTTAGTTTCGAATTCATTAAATAGTGGTTTTATAATTTTACAGTATTTCATGCCCGAATTTCCTTGTATCTGACCTGATGAACAAAATCCTCTTTTATGAGCATTTGTACTAATAAGTATACTTTTGTACACTAGTTTATCTTTTTCTTAAATTAACTGTGCATTAGGTTTACTTTGAAACAGTAATTCTGATAGTCCTGGAGTAACCTCATAACTTTTACCATTAACTGTGATCAATAATATTTTGTTTGATGAATCGTCTTCAAGTTAGAATTTAATGGGAGAATTTCCTATAATTAAATTATCACCTTCGCGTCTCACACCAAAAGCAACATTTAAAGCTTTATATTCACCATGTTCTTGCTTTGAAGTGGAAGTTACTATTTTTGCCATCATCTTGTGTTTCAAGAGTTTTAAGTTCCTGATTAACGTCGTCTCTTATTTTATCATCATCATAATCATTTAAACTGTTATTTACATCACTTGAACAAGAATCATATTCATAAATACTAGCAGTATCTGACTCCTTCTTTACATATTTTATTAAAGGTAACCATAGCTCCTAATGGATCTGTTATTGGTTTGAACATTTTAGAACTTATTGTTTGCATGTCATCATCTACTTGTGGCATTTGTTTTAATTTATTTTTAATGTTTTTAACCGACTGTATTAACTGTTTTTTTTATATTTGGCTCCATGATAACTATCTTAAACATCTGGTTATAGTTGTAGGATAAGACAGAATGGCTTAGACTTATATCTTTATTAGTATTTGTAAGATACGGTGTTAATCAAAATTTAACGAATATATCAAATGTTTTTCGGTATCTACCATTATTCAGTTCACAATCTTTATTTATAATCAAACATGTGTAAGGGTCTGACCATATTTGTGATGCTAATGATTTGAAATTATTCCAGCTCATATCTGAATTAACATGTTCTTCATAAATATGTTTCAAATTGATTGCATCTTGTTTAAAAATAATTAAAAAGTTTGCATTATCTCGTATTAGTTGTTTAGGTATCTAAGAGTAAGTTTGTGATAGATAAAAACAATCTATCTCTTTATGTCTACCCATAGAAAAATAATTACGGATATTAATCTGATTTTCACAAGTAACATCATCAAAAATAAATATGGATTTGTTTAACGCTTCACTAGGCATTATAATGTCTCTATCATCTTGGAACAGGAATAAATTTATTGCAGGTATTTTATTGAGGACATTCTGTAAAAAACGATATTTCGGCTGAAATGTTGTTTTAGAATAAATTTAGACATTTTTAAACTTTAACCCATTTTTATGAAGTAAGAGACTGATCATTATATTGGTTTTTCCGCAATTAGATGGAGCGCAGATAATTTGGTTTATACTATCTGCTAAATCATCTTCAGTTGTTATTAAACTAAATGAAATAGGGTGCATATACGGGGTGACTAAGATTGACTTTGACTTAGATTGAATTTGAATTCAGTTGCATCTAACCTAAAAGCATACCATAATGGTCAAGTGGTTATGACGTCTTCCTATCATTCAAAGGGCAGGAGTCCTAATCCGACATTCACCTCATTCACATGTTTTACAATACACAAGTACATTACCCCATCGGCTTATCGGTGAAGGAAAGCATCGTATATATTAATAAAAATTCTAGGACTTATGTAAGGTCCATCAATCAGCACTATACCACGCATGGTAGCCTATGACCTAGATAATACTCGAACCAACAGTTTTATGAATTTGAGGGAAATAAATATAAACCACATGATTTTTTGTCGACATTTTATCATTTATCAATAACATATAAATATTCATAACAAATAAGTACAAAAAAATCAAAATAAAGTTATCCTAAGCATGCCAAAGTTAGTATTTTTTTTTATATAAAATCAGTTTTAAAAGAATTAAATAGTAAGCGCAAAGAAAAATTAAAACATTGTAGAATAATTTTACCCCATGGTAAAGTTGAAAAGCTGATTTTTATATTATATTATATACATTGAATCTCTAAAACTTTCATTACATAACAAAGCATTTTTAAATTTATTGACATCTAATTTGTTAATAACACATTTTTTAACACCTTTGACTTTTTTAATAAAGACCTCTCTGAGTGTATACAATACAATTTAGCACGCAAACCCAGAAATTCTGATATTACCTCTCCCCCCATTTCATCCTTAAAATAACCAGGAATTTGTTTATTAAGTTGCGGCAAGTTATATTTATTATGTTGCTCAAAATTATCAAAAATATTGTCCATACTTTTAAATCTTCATAGAAATTTTCAGTTTGTAACAAGTACAGAAGGCTGTCTGTATCTGTGTAACAAAGCTGTAAATTTTCACTATAAATCCATTTCATGATGGAATAATGAAATTTATATAAGTGAGTTCTTGCAAGTTCCAGAATAGTAAAACCTATGTATATAGGCTTGTCCAAAACAACTTTTGTTTGCTCTAAATGAACAACTATTAAGTTTTCAGAGATAATAAATAAATTTTTGAAATTAGGAGCACTTATATATTTTTCAGCACCGAAGAATTTATTTGTTTTATTGTAATTGTCACTCCACACATTAGCAAGCTTTACATCTACCTGATTTCTTCTGTTTTCTATTGTCTTTCCAAAAACAGAGTTATTTTGTTTTTTAAAGAAATCTTTTTCAAATGTACTACAGGCTTTTTGTCTGAGACTGGTATTTAAAGAAATGTATGGTGCTAAAAATGCCTCCCGATCAAAAGAAAGTATTCTGTAAGTTTTTAGCAAGATTAAGCCATTTTTTAAACATTTTTGTAAGTGAATGTAATGTATAATAAATTTATGTTTGTCATATAAATTAGCAACCAACTCTTTATTTTTACCCAATTGGCACTTCTAATTGCTCTGCAGCAAATGGTAAATCAGAGTGTGAGTCGTGAATATCAGATGGATAGTGTAAATCAACTTCAAGAATGTAACCTTTTTCACTATCTAAAGAGATCTTTTGAACATCAAAGTTTTTTAAGTATTGATGTTCAAGAAATTTGAAATTTCTCATAGGCAGTTTTGACATCATAGCATATCCATACAAATTTACACAATCTAAATATGCTAAAAATGTTTGAGGAGATAGTGGATCGTAATCAGGCAGATATTTATTATTTGCTTTGGCATAGCGTAATGAGCATTGAGCCAAGCCGCCGCATATACCTTGTACTAACATTTGATACATCTCAAGGTCAGATATTAAATCTAGCTGTATGTTAGTGAATATATAATAGAAGCATAGCATCCCAGCTCAATGATGGTGATGAAATATAAAAACATGGGTCAAGATTGTAAAAATTTAGACTCATAGACCTAAATTTTTCGAACACATCAGCTAATTAAAAAATTAGTACATCACATTTTAAATAAAATCGGTATATTCGCCTAAATTTTTAAAGCCAAATGTCTCCCACACATTTAAAACATGATTATAATCTTCATTAGAAATTTACTCAGAAATTAATTGATTGAAAAAACAGTTTTTGTCGGGCAATTTTGTCTCTGCATATCTTTCCCAAGAGTTCATATAATCATAACAATATAAACCTTTTCTTCTGACCAAATCAAATAACTTCTGATCAACAAAAAATGCCCTTAAATTCTCAAAGTCATTTGAATCGAGTGTGTGAGCTAAATTTTCTAAGCTGGAGCTCAAAAAATTAAAAGAATCAATAAATTTCAATTGTACGTTATTTGTTACATCTACTGGAATGAATTTGCTAAAGGATATATACTTTTCCTTACTTTTAGGTATGAGACTTATTCGACCACAGATCTTTGAAAGTTCTTCTATAAACAAATGGCTGTCATAGCCTGAAAGATTATGAAATATTATAGGTACAAAGTTGCATTCTTTACAATTCAAGTTACAAATATTATGAGCAGGTCCTCTAGACTTTGCTGTAAAGTGATTATAATAAAGAAAAATCTGCTCATTTAAAGCAAAAGGATTTTAACAAATATGACAATGAGTCGCATATTCTACACTCGTTTGCTTTCCTTTTGTTAAAGTTAATATATCTCTTTGTACAGATACAATTTCAAACAATCTCAATATGTCATTACAAATTGTTTCTACAAATTTCTGAGAAGCGTTTGTATCAGTTTTACAACAAATATAATATCCAAAACAAGTAGCTTCATGAATTTGTACTTTCTCTACATGTAGAGACTTACTCTTATCAGAGTACTCTTTAAGTAAACTTTCAAAGTCACCATAGATTACTATAGGTATTCTTTGAGTTCTTTCAAAATTGGAAAAACAAAGCTTAGAGCCTTCCTCAGGCAGCACAGTTTGCATTCTAGCACACTTATGTTCTAATAATTGATTCTCGGTGCTAAAATACATAAAACACTCTTCACACAAGTGAATTTTAGATTTATGTTTTGTAAGTTGCTTATGCAAAAGTTTTTCAATATTTTTAATCAAACAAAAATGATTTTTTACTATTTTTATGCAAAAATAATAAATTGACATGTTCATGTTTCCGCTTAAGTGTTTTGTACAAATGTCCAGTCACTTTATTTTTTTCATCTAAACCGTAAATGTTAACAATTACGGTGGGATTATTTTTTCAAAACATTTTATATCATTGAAGTTAGGGGGAAATTTCCCGTTAGAAATATTAAAAAATTCAGAGAAATGAGGATATGAAGTTATTCTGTTTGGATTTTGTTTTGCAGGATAAATATGTGCAATTATACACCAAAGAAAACAAAATTCATCTTTTTTTCGAATATTTATACAAGATTTAGAGTTTTGAATTCGCTTCTGGAGAGGTATGTATGATCCAGCTTTCAGAGGGCTAAATTTAGCAATATTAATTTCCAAGTGACTTATTGACTCCATCGTCCAGCCTGATTCTGCTTGTTTGAATTCTGTACATTTACATGACAGAAGATTCGATAGTTCATAATAAAACTCGGATATATTAGTGTTTTAAAATACTGTAGTGTATTTTGTATTAAAAGATTTCAAAGATGGAGAATCATTTTTCGGTAATTTATATGTGATAAAGAGTTCCAAGTTTACTTTTATTAATCCATTTCTATTTAATAAAAGTTTTAAAGAGCTCACCATGTTAAAAAGTAAATCCGATTCTATATACTATATTGTACACAAAGACAATTAAAAAAATTGGTTTAAGAATAAGGTATATTGGAGGGGTACAAAATAGGACGAACCAATTTGAATTGGTCCTTACATTCGGCCACGAGCTTGGTGACAGTACGCCAGACAGCAGTGTCTGTGTCCATTGCACATTTGCACTGAACTAGAGCGTACTTTACCCGATCTCGGTCGCACACCTGTAGCGTCTCGATGTCGCGAGTCTTGTATACGCGCAACTCCACATAATAATCACCGCAGCGCTCAGTATCCGCCTGGTACGCGTTACCATTCACCATGCGTCGAGTAAAAAAACTTTTCTAAGGTGATTCTCTTACTGGTTCAACTTCCTCCTGTAATAAAAACCATAAACATGTTACATACATACATACGCCATATATGCATTTTATATGCACTTAGGCTGGTAACTAGACTGTGGAAAAAATTCACTATCAATATGTACACGCAGAATTCGAACCGTAGATAATTTGATTAAGAGCTGAGAGGCAATCATATCTCACACTTATTTATAATTAAAAAGGGTATAGTGAAGCGCAATACAATCAAAACCTTTAGGCTTTGTGTCTGCCTTAGGTATGTCAGGCAAGTAAGTATAAAAATCAACTCGTATTTGTCTGTACACGTCCGTACTAGATAATTTCAATCATTAACGAGGATTATCTAGCATGTTAACTAGTATGATCAGTAAAAAAAGAAAACAAAAAGTATCCCAATATTATAGTATATAAATATAATCGTACAATAGCACTAGTTTTTTTTTTACATTAATAATTTAACATAAGTATAAAATAATTTAACATACGAATTTTAAAAATATAACCCGCGTTATTTTTCAGTCTTTTAATCTATTTTATTATTCAATAGTTAACTGATTTTGTTTATTTTATTGTTAGCGTTAGGGAACTTCACAAGTTTAACTTAATTATTTTTAATTTATGATGATAGTTTAAAATACAAATCATATACTTAAATAATATACAAAGAAAAGTTTGTAATTCACCAGACTAACCTCGGAGTCGGGAAGTTGTATCTTCTGCTTCCTCTTCTTTGAAGGCTGCGCAGAAGGCAAACAAGCATCTTCTGAATCTGAACCCACGTACAACTGCGGGCTATCAAACGTCGTTGCTGGTGTCTTCTTAGCTTTGACTGCAGCTGTAGGTGGTTTTTTTTCCTTTGACTATTTTTTTCTTTGTAGACGCTGCTGGTTGCGCCACTTCCTCGAAATCAGCGTCAAACGGATTGAGAGACCTGAAAAATAATGAATTGTTAAAGGTCTGATGAATAATGAATTATTAATCTTAGTAGCCGATTCCATCCACATAACTTGGCAGGGCATTACTTCAGTTTTCTAAAATTTTGAAAATAGAGGACAGTTATAGGACAAAATATGTAAAATATTTTATTAAAATTAGAAAACTATAACACTTACATACTTAAGTTTGTTTAAAATAGTTGACACTGTATAGGAAAAGTACAAACAACCAGCTTCGATAATAGCATTAGTAAAAGTGACAAAAATATTAATAAGCAAAATTCAATGAATTGGTTCATAAAGCTGCATGCACATTATTACATTCTAAATTTATTTGCAATCATAGGACCAAAAATACTTTAAATTAACTCACCGATACCGAGATACCGCAAGTGAGTTTGGGATCGTCGACAGTTCTCACAGCCCGTCGTTGAACCGAGTTAAAAGGGCCAAGCTGGTATCCGGGTTTTTTTATAAATATTTAACTGAAATACCTTGCTGATAGCTGATCTGTCTAACTATTTACATACCTGGAATCTCCTTAGCAGCCTACAGGTAGGAGCTATCATGACAAATAATTAGTATGGTCTATGTAAGTAGGTTATAGTATATCAGCGAACTGATTCATGAGTGGGGGTGAAAAAAATTAGCTGGTTCTGCATCAGGCGCCGAGCAAAGCGAGTAGAATTGGCGGGTTCTGCATCAGGCATTTATATGATGACCTACCGAAGCATCATTTAGAATCTGCATTAGCAATTGCCTAATTAACCTATAGTAAAGGTATCGTGTTTGGAATAATTAGTACGGACTCTATCAGTTAATTATAGTATATCAGCGAACTGAATCATGAGTGGGGTTAAAACGAACCCTTATAGGATCACTTTTTTGTCCGTCTGTCTGTCTGCCTGTCTGTCTATCTGTCTGTCAAGACCGCTTTTCTTAGGAAAGTGTAAAGGTATCACATTGAAATTAATATCAAATACTAAGGTCTACAGTCCCTTGAAGCTGTAAAAGTACAAGTTTCTAAGTCAACTCAAAAACTGTCATTTTTGTCACATATTTTGGCATTCACAAACAAATCAAAACCTATGGGGTACTTCCCGTTGTCCTAGACCCATGAAATTTGACATGAAGCAAGGTCTTACATCACAGATATAGGGAAAAAAATATAAATTTGTAGTTATAACACATTTAAAAAAAGTTTGTCTGTCTGTCTGTCAAGACCCTTTTACTTAAGAACGCGTGGAGATATCAAGTTGAAATTAATATCAAATCTTCGGGCACTTAATGTTGTAAAAAAATCAAGTTTCTTAGTCAATATGAAAAAAAAATACCAAAATTGGGTCATTTTTATCTCATATTGTGACACAAAAAAATTAAAGCTATTGGGTACTTCCCGTTAACCTAGGAGACCTAATCTTTTGGTGGAAGAGCTATCTACATATAATAAGTTTGTACGGAACCCTCGGGGGGCGAGCCAGACTCGCACTTGGGCGATTTTTAGTATGTTGCGCAGGTTTAATTATTAGGTAACAGCACCCTACCTAATACCAAATTTGCAACTATATTATTTTTCGGATGGCATTTTCTTAGGTCAAAGTAAAAGTAGGTATACATAATAATTTGCAAGAAAATTGTTTATGTAAAGGAAATGTTATAGTTACAACCTAGCTTTCTGCAAGGTAAAATTTACGATCGGTACTAGTGAAATTTTATAACTCTGTAAAAAGTCTGCGTCTATATCTGATTACTTTTTTACTACTTTCTTTAAGGTCTGTCAGCGGTTACTAAGTGAGAGAGAACCGCGAAGGTAAAAAAGCGCCAGAGATAACAAAATTCTTTGGTATAAAACTCTTTTGCATCATTACATCTTGGTACATTTTTAGGTACAGATTCATAATGTTGATTCATCTCAGCCGTTATACACTTCACTGCAGGCACACAGGGCTTTCCTTGCACAAGGAGGCTTAGGCCATAGCCTAGTTGTTGAGCTAGTGGTCATTCGACTGTCAAAGTTTTGAAGTCGCCCATAAAGCCGCTAACTTGGCGTAACGACTTCTGTCATATGACTTACGTGCCCTTCGAAACACGGAGAAGCTTTGAAAGGTGTAATTTGGCTGTCACCCATCCAGCTTTACTCCGCATATCGTTTTTGATAGACGAATGTATATGTACTACAAGCTCTTCCAATGATGATTACCAATGAAAAAATGTACTTTACACTAAAATGTTCTACCCTTTATTCTGAAGGATTGGGTACATTTCCTGTTACAGTAAGTAAATAATCTTTAAAGAGCCCTTTAACCTTTCCTAAATCAACAAAAGCCTTAAAAAAAACACGACCTCATTTATAAAAGAACAAAATTAATTAAGGATACTTCGTTTGAAATTCCGTTAGCGAAATTGTTTTCGACGTCTTTTATTTTTCTTGATTACTGCAGGCAGTAATTTGTATTTCGTTCCGACTTTTCCAAAGCCACAGCATGTTTCTATTTTAAAATATTTACCAATCTAATGTAGGGAGAAAAAGAAGTATTGTATATCCTCAGGGTTAAGATCTCCGGAAGAGGTGAACTAGTAGTCCAATACACAGTCACATCATAATGTAGGGTACAGGGGATGAACCCATCGCTACAATACTGATTGCGATGTATTGTACATGTATGGACTAAGGTGGCTTTATATGTGTCCCATAAATACCAAATTTAGAGTAATAAGTGGTAATATGAACTACGGACAGAATAATATTTATTTGCCAGTTCTTAACGATCTATATGTCGGCGGCCGATCGTAAAATCTGGCAGATCACGAAATTCCTAGGCAGATCGTAAAGTATGGAATAGAATTTTTCATATAACTGAACAGGTTATTATATGAAGCTTGGCTGGATCGCTCCACTCGCTTCGCTCGCTCCGCATCTACGTTTACAAAAGAGAAACTGAAACTAACCTATCATACATGACTTATACAGTGCGATTTCTGTAACTTTCGTTTCCATACTTTACGATCTGCCTAGGAATTTCGTGATCTGCGGGATTTTACGATCGGCCACCGACATATACATGTACGGCGTAAGTCGTGATTTCTTTTTATATCACTAAGGTGGCAAACAAGCTTACAGTCCGCCTTATGGTAAGCGGTCACCATAGCATAGACGCTTGCAACACCAGGGGTATGACTCACGCGTTGCCGACTCTTTAGAAATCTAATAACTTCTTTCTTTAAGAACCCCATACTGTAGTCCTTGGAGAAAACGTTGGCAGGGAGCTCATTCCACAACCCAAGCGTTCGTGGAAAGAAGTTTTTCTAAAACCGCACTGTACGCGAACATTCCGGTTCTAAAGTGTGAGAATGAATTCCCACCGATGACGAGCGGTAAAGCGGTTTTAGAGTGATAAGGAGTAAAATGTATACGCATACATATGCATCTTAAGTATGCATACGATTTTACGATACATTACAGCAATAACTGTAAAAAAATTATACAGTAGAGAAAACGTAACAATCTTATAGGTACTAAGTTTACATAAAGTTCAAAAAACCTATTAATTTCTTGGCAATTTTATATTTTTAAAAGTCCACAATGGAACTTTTCCATTCTAAGTAATATTACATTTCTTTTTCATTCTAAGTAATATGACATTTCTTTTTCATTCTAAGTAATATTACATTTCTTTTTCATTCTAAGTAATATGACATTTTATTGTTGGCGTACAAAACAAGTATTCGAAATTTATTTGATGTTCATAATCCCATTTGTATCTTCTTTGTATGTAAAAAACTTACATAAATATGATTTTTGATTTTGATATGGTCAGAAAAGGCCTTTAGCACTAACAGGCTACTATTAATTTATTCCAGTACTTCTATAATTTTTTTTGTATAACCACAGAATCGTCGCTTGACATTTGTGTACGTCTATAGAAATTCGATGTCGATACATTTTGTGTCCCAGTAACAATCGTCTATCGTAAAGTACATAGGAGTAAAGCAACGGCGGGAGTGGTCAGTCATTGGATGGATGACCGCTCTAGTAGCACCTTTTTCTAAGCTCATCAGTGCTTTGGACGGCACGGTCTTCACGGTTGTCATACAGCAGCAGTCGTTAAGCTAATTCAGAGATGTTTTGGTCTGCTTGAAAATAGTCAAAAGTAGAATATGGCCTACGTCCTCATTCTCTTGGAGGACAGCGTCACTGGTGACAAATTTGACAGTTGAGGCAGACAAATTTATTCATCATCTGTTTTTTTTAGGGTTCCGCAGCCAAAAAGGTAAAACGGGACTGTCTGGTCTGTCATTTGGCTGTATCTCATGAATCGTGATAATAAGACAGCTAAAATTTTCACAGATGATGTATTTCTGTTGCCGCTATAACAACATATACTAAAAAACAGAATAGAAAAAATTGTGTGTGTCAGCTCCGACGCACGACTGGAGTTTACTTTACATATATAAATATATATTAATTCATTTCATATACATTTATTATAACTAATCGACGAAATATTTTACATTAAACTTTTTACAATAGTCAATTTCAGATGTGCACGGGTGCGACGGACCCTGAGGGTTGGTTGATTGCCAGAATATTTTGGGCTTCCTTCATTAATTTTTTTTTTAAATGGTAAGCTCGCTGTCTCTCGGCTGGAGTTTTTGGAGGTTTAGATTTTTTCGTAGTAAAAAAATATAAAAAAAAATTAGAAAATTTATAAATGCATAATTATAAAAATTTTAACTAACTTTAAAAAGAAAATTGATAAAAAAAGGTTTTCATAAACATTTATTTAAAATTATTATAATTAATTTTTTATTTAAAATATAATATTATCTCAATAATTAACAAAAATGGTTATAAAAAGATAATTATGTCACTAAATCTTTTACGTACAATAATAAATAGTACATGAAAATTATTTAAATAAGCTAAAAAATAACCTTTCAAAAGAAAATTTTATAAAAACATTATTATAATGAAAAAATATTGTCGATTTTTCTGATAATATTATCGAATTATTGACTACAATTGTTAATATTCAAAAATTATTTATAAAATAAATCATAATAACGTGGAAGAATTTATAGACATCGACAAAAAAATTAATTTTTGGTTAGGTTAGAAATTTTCTATTTTATGTGGATGCGCTCGATAATTATTAAAATATTTAATAAATACAAATTGCACATGCTCATACATATAATACATGAATTGTAACGTACCTTGCAGCCACGTGTTTTTTAGATGTTCCGGCAATATCATCTACACCTCTTTCTGCCATAGTTATTTGAAAATACCTTCAGTTCACTTTAGCGGAACACAATGTTAACGATTAAAACTTCACAATAACAATATTAATTATTGATATTTATAATAAAAACAGCAATATAAAAATGTCGACACTGATAGAAATAAACAAACCCAATAACATATAGGTATAGTCGCTTTGCAGTATACCCTATGCACATGTCCCTATACCCTACACTCACAACCAAATTAGAAAGTTGCGCGACATAGGATGCACACCAAAAACGTAACGAGGTCATTCGTCGATAGATTTTACTCCTCACATTTTTCTCATACCGGGCTCCTTATATATGCAAATCTATTCTTAAGGAGTAAACTCCAATAAATATTAAAGTGGGCTCCCATACAACAAACGTGATTTTTTTCTCGTTCTTACTCGATGTTGGTAAAGGCAACAGGTAGACGCTTTGAAATATTCACAGAATATTTTGTTATATATTCACTTTAAAAATAATTAATTAAATTAAAATAAAACAAATATTTAAAAGGGTTTCCCAAACAACAAACTTGATTTTTGCCGTTTTTATAGATAATGGTACGGAACCCTACGTGCGCCAGTTCGACTCGCACTTGGCCGGTTTTTTTTTTACTATTAAATCACTAGCAAGTTAAAAGGTATAAAATAACTTAGTTCGGTCTACAAGTACAAGTATATTTACTAAGCTTTAGCTCTTTATTGTCTCCTATTGTTGTGCCTAAGTTTTAATTGCAATTGTTGGAGCTTAAACACTGTGACAGACCTGTCAACGAAGCTTCTAATTAAATTGTGGCTTACTCGTAAAGTTCTAAAGACGGTTATACATAAGTATTAATTTTATGTTATACTAAGCTGACCTGGCAGACTTTATTCTGTCCCTTCCGTTGCTGCTAGCTTCGGCCTTTGCTGTCGCGGATGTCAATAATTACACTTTTCTTTTTTTTGCTACTAGAATTGGTATTTGATTTCAAGGCTACTATATAAAGAGAATACGGCGCCTCGCAGCGTGCTTCATACAAACGAATGTCCCCTTTTGACATTTACTAATCAAATACTGGGAAATTTTATAGACATGATCTTTAGCCAAATATATATATATATATATGTCTGTGGTTTTCGAAAGTTCTAAATATAATGTTTGCATTAAATTGTAATCTTATTTAAGACCATTTTTATAAAAAACTAGAATCCTGTATCAGTTTTAAACTATACAATTAAATAAAAAACTGTCACGCTGCAGACCTACATATTTATTCCTAAAACACTTCTTTAAAATTTTATGATATTTGAATGGTAGTTTCAAAAATAAGTGGGAAGCTTCAAGCTGCGAGGCGTCGCGAATCCTTTACTCTTAAGTATTTCTATACATTTAAGTTGAAAAGTAATTAGATGTGTGACGATACCATAATTATGCCTTAACATTTTTGTAATACAATGTTTGTTTTATTATTCAAGTTTTAGCGCGAAGATTTTCATTGGTAAACAATTCTCAATGAACCTACTACCTATAGCAAAATGCATCTTTAAATTAGAATGGCGCGTTCAAATATTCATGTTCAGTAATTTTATACATCAGATGAGAAGTTATGATTTATTTTATGAAAGGTTTAAAGCTAACAAAATATAAGTACAAATGACTTAAATGTAAAATATTAAGTTATGAACTTTCGAATCATGTACATCAACACGAAATTAATTTTTAAATTTAGGTAGTAATCTAACTTCCGATTTATGAATTCGGACTCTAGATAAAATAAAGTTGTGTAAAATTTTGAACCTGTGGCGCGAAAATGAATGGTTTAAAGCTAACTATGATTGGGTGTTTGTTTGGAACTAAAGTGATTTGAGAATGTTTTAAATCAAGCGTTGATTGGTTTGTTTGAATTTTTGAATATAACCGCAAAATTGGGAGTTTTATAATGTTGAATATAACCGCAAAAGTTTAAGTTACTTAGAACTTTTATAATATTGAAAACGCCCGCGAGAGTTACCTGAGTCAGTCGTTAAACAACCATTAGGGTAACCTAGTACAATAAAAATGATAAAAGGTAATTTTCTTGGTTTTCACGTATTCCGTATAATGGTATGACTTGTTAGTTTATTTGAAATTACCCGGGGTTTTTAGAACTAATCGAACATTTAGAACATAATATTAATATTTTATTAGGATTCTATTAATTTAGGGTAATTAGGCCGTTTTATCTAGACCGTTCATACTAATCTAGGACTCTATAATAGTACCCGAACCAACATAACTAGTATGATACTTCAAAGATATTCTTTTTTCTTTGTTAAAATTAATTAAGGCCTGACATCCGTCCGGAATAAAAAACAGGATGGGGGGTCTGAAATGTGGAGTGAGAAGGTTGTTAGAGAGGGGTTATGGTGATAAAAGCGCGTGGTCCTATACATACAGAACATTCAATTGCCGTCGTTTAAATTGTCGAAACGCTGCCCGACTTATAGTCCATAGTCTACGCTTGTGTGTCACTAGAAGCTAGGAACCACGTGGGGTTAAACTACAGCTAGATCGTGCCACCATTACTGGTTAGTAAATACTTTTATATTAGAAATTACGTATATTATTGTATGTTCGTTGTGAAATCCTTTGGGTTCTGTTTTAAAAATATGTAATTTAATGTTTAAACATCCAAATGACGGGCCCGCTTTTTCCGGTTAGAAATTTATGGTAGAAAGAAATCGCGATCACCTCAGTAGGAAGGAATATATTAATGGATCTTGTTTCCAGGACATTTTCAGCTAGGTAAAAATAAATATTCTATAAAAGTAGAAGTGGGAACTAAGATTATACCAGCCATAATAATAATAAAGCCTACTAAAGAACTAGGTCTGCCAAGAGATACAGTAATTACTATGTGTAATCCATGTCCATCCTTAGCGGCGTTAGTAGGGTTTGACTATTTTGGCTGGTTAGCTAGTGTAGGTGAGCGCTAATGTACATTGTAAGGGGGCGCCCCTTAAACCTACTTTCAGGTCGCAAGTCCTGAACGCTGAGCTACCTGGTTCCCACTCTACAAAACGAATGGATTTAGTTATTAGGGTAGAAAGTAGCATTAATTAGGGTTCCTTTGTGTAGGGATGACCGAAAATCATATAACTCTTTAGTACCTGTGTCCTTTAGTTTTGATATTCGAGTATTTGCGTTGTTTAGTTTTGTGCTGACTTTAGAAGTGGTGAAAACTCAAAGTAGGCATTATTTATGATCGTAGTTTTAGCCGTATTTATTTTCTTATATACGCTTATTTTGTATACTTTTGATTGCTATATTACTCTGACGTGCCTCTAAAACAACTGGGTTTACAACTTATTTTACACAACGGTTTTCGGGTCCTACCAATTTTGACGATCACGCTTGGCCAAATAATATAATTATCTATATCAAATTAATTATTAGATTCTTTTGATTTCTCTGAGTGAGTGTTGATGCTACAAAAGTTTCTTAGATCAGTTTATTATTTTTTAAAATATTCATATAAGAGGGGGGGACGTTACAGATGGCCTAGAAGGATAGCTGAATTTTGATGTTTGAAGTGTTCTAGTGGGAGAGGTTATATAGGTTTAATAATTTTCCAGGATAAATCGTTACAAAGCTACCATTTTTTACACAACAGAATTCTAAATTCTTTTTTCAGATTCTTGTTGACTTTGGAGTTTTAGGGTTCCGTATTCAAATAGCAAAAACAGAAGAACCCTTATAATTTCGTGATTCTTATAAAATTTTACAAAAATGGTGTCCTGCAAACCACAAAAATTCGATTGTACAGTTTTATAGTTCTCTTCTCGGTAGTAAAATCATTTGGAACTGGCCATAAAGTCTCATAGACTAACTAACTAACAATTAAATTGATAATACAAAAGTGTCGGTTAAAAATACTTTCAGTTGTTGTTTGAATTTACTTATATTAAAAAACCGGCCCAGTGCGAGTTGGACTCGCACACCGAGGATTCCGTATCTCCGTACCACCATTTACGTAATTTACAAAAACAAACAAAAAATTTTGCCGCTAAGCGGTCACTTATCCAAGTAGCGACCAAGCCCGACGTTGCTTAACTTTGAACGTTTTAATGGTCGGACAGACGGACAGACAGTAGACAGTTGGCACTCTCTAGGTACGGAACCCTAAAAAAGGTACTAATCGAAGGGTTAGTTTAAAAAGCTACTGAAATTTGAAGGCTTGTTAGTCATATAATTACGTCAGGCATTAGTAATACAGCACGACATTTGAGCATTAACAACAAATGAAGGAACTTTAAGGCATATTATTTCGGCAACCAGTAATAATTTCTAATTTTGCAGTCGTTACAACCTTAATCATGGGTCGTTGACGACTTAAGAGAAGCGGTAGAAAAGTAAACTATATGTGTATTAAATGACGCACAAAAGTGTGATTTGTTTTAGGAATTGGCAGACCAATATGGAATCCGTATAATTTTAAAAATTTTGAATGACTAGACTTTGCCAGCGGCTCCGCCTGCCCTAAATACGGTTATCGGCGTAGGACTCCTTTATTTAATCACAGTATTAATACTGTGATTTTCTCCTTAATTAGCCCTCCCTAAATTCGGTTATTGGCGACTTTGATTTACTCCTTAATTACGCTAATGAAGTTTGCTATATCAAGCTGTAGCTATATATAGTTCGTTTAAGCTCAGTTATAGTTATTTCCGCGGGATTTCGTGATAAAAAGTAACCTATATGCTATTTCAGAACCTAACCTATATGTATGCCAAGTTTCATTCCGACCCGTCCAGTGGTTAAAGCGTGAAAGAGTAACCAACAACCATCCTATCCATCAATACAGAGAGACTTTCACATTTATAATATTAGTAGGATATTGCGGAATTATTGGTCTCATCTGTCTACCTACTTCGCTGCTGCTTGCAAACAAATAACATAAGCTTGCCAAATGCGTGTCACACACAGTAATATCTCCAATTGTCTTCGAGAAAAAAGAAACTGTCCTACGGACTGCGCAATAGCCTAACAAACTTGGCCACACTTTAGAAAGAGATAAAATTAACCCGTCGAATCTTTTTTTGGGGTACGGAGACCACAAGGAACCCTTATAGTTTCGCCATGTCCGTTCGTCTGTCCGTCTGTCTGTCCGCGGCTTAGCTCAGAGACTATTAGTACTAGAAACCACTGCTGGGGCACGGCCTATACCCTCAGCGACTGGTGATTTGGGCCATTGTCCACACGCGGGACCAGTGCGGATTGTGGAGTTAACATACGTCTTTTTTTGACGTATGCTGATTTCATCACGATGTTTACCTTCGCCAAAAAGCTAATGGTGTGATTAATCAATGGCCTTGAGAAATTAAGAAAAATGCTCATTGGTACACGTAGGGTCTCGAACCTCCACCCCGCAGGACGCAAAGTGAAATCAAAATCCCTCTGCTTACGGACCACTGACTTAATAGCATATATGACGAAATTAAAAGGAAAACTATCACTGCTAAGTAGGCTTTACAACTTAATGAGTAATACTCGAACAACTTATAAAATGTAGTCGGATAAGTTAAATTTTATACAAATTCCATTACAGAAAAATGAAATCATAACATTCTAAATACTAACACTTACTAAATTAATAACAATATTAACGTTCGAAAAGGCCAGGCGTTTCGCGGTAAAGGGTACAAACTTATAATTTAGTTGCTCTATCGTAAAAACATATTAACTTAAAAAAGAATAACAACAAATAATAAAAACCGGCCAAGTGTGAGACGAGCTTGGGCCATTTACTATCTCCATCTCAAATCACCCTTACAGCGCCATCTAGTTATTATTAAGCGAAACAATAACATATTTGTTTGTTGGAACTGAAGCTCAAAGTAAAGCAACATCGGGCTTGGTCAGTAATTGGATGGGTGACCTCTTAGCGGCACACTGTTTGTTTTTGTTTGTAAATTACGTATGGAGGGAGGTTTGGAACTCTTGGTGCCCGATTTCGACTTGCACTTGGCCGGTTTTCTTAGACAAGGAACCACAGTTTTGCTTCGTCTCTGTCACACTTTTGGGATTTTTTTTCACCTCTGGCTAAGCCATGCGCTGTTCAGTTCTCTATATCTATGAATTACCCTTACCTCAAAAATTAAAAACAAAAAAAATAATGTAGGCCGTAAAACTTAGATTAAAAAAAAACATCAAAAATACCAATTTTTCAGCTATAGGGGAAAAACAATATAAATATTAAAAACAAATGCATTTATTCAGGGAGTTTGTTTTAAAAATATGACTAAACATTAAAGGTGGTATTTACTAAAAATTCAGCGTGCGTATCTAATTTTTACTTGATCAGCTTTTTTATTGATTACTAGCTTTTGCCTGTAGCTTCGCTCGCTTCTTATTCAGTTACAAACGTGGGATTCCTACAGCAATCATTAATTTTCATTCCTATTAATCACGCGCCAGACTTGCACCTGAATTCCTAATAAATCCATGTAAATGCTCTATCAATAATTAAGTTATTGAGTACGGTTTATAAGGATTCCCCATCGTCTCCCTCATGATGCGGAAGTTCATCACTTTTTTGGGATTCCAAATCCCATTCCTCTTCCCCTAAAATTGGGCTTGAAAATTACGCTTCCTCATTTTGAAAAATAATTTATGAGCAGAGTTATGTCATTAATTTACTTCACGCCTGCTTGCACCGCACGAAATCTCCCGTTCTTTTTTTCCCTTTGCATAAAAGTTGTTAAAGCAAAGAAATAGAAAGTTTAGATTTGTCTCTTCCATATCCTAATCATCAAATCCTTATCTTCAACGTGCATTCCTAATTCATAATTCTCATCCACATCCTCTTCCTCATCAACCCTGCTGTTGAAGAACGATATTACTGGCCGGAAAACTTTACTCAGAAACATAGCTTACTGGAGGCCTATAGGTATGTTACAAAAAAAAAGAATGAAATACTTTATAAAGACAATTTTTATGAAACAACAAAGACCATAAAATTATTTTACGCAGAGTTTTTATCATCGCATTTAAGTTTCAAACAATATTAAAACTTTCGACTCCTCTTACTTCTAGCCTATTTATGAATGTCATAAACAGTTGGTTTAGCATAATATTTTAGTATTATTAAGAAACTTATGTACGGTATTGGTCAATAATATATACATAAATACATATATAGTATTAGGTACGTCTTTTGGAAAAGGTGTAGACACATACCAAAGATTTCACTTGTTACGATCCTGCATGGCACACTATTTTTGCATCACCCACACTCATCAATGCTTACATACACATTCGACGGCTTAGAGTACTTTTGACCACGCTTTTCTAAGAGTCGAGTTGATTTAATCTAATTATATGATTTAATTAATTGGATATCTATTTTTTAATGTTAAATTTGGTTACAACGTTTGCAGTAGGGATTGCAATCCCGCAAAACGGGCTCACGCATTTCGGCGGGATGCCGCTGATTTTATGAATCTGCTGGATCCCGCACCTTAAAGCGCAGATCCGCCGATCCCCCAAATCAAAAATTCGGCGCTTAAACATTTGCGTAAATCGCGAGTAGCACAAGTGCGACGTTTCAGTTGTTCATAAATGGCGCTGCGCTACGCTTGCGCACGTCTTTCTGTATGTAGGTCACGAGTGGTTTATTTTCGTATTCACCGTCCAGCGTTTAATATAGCAATACAATAAATGCCATTTGCTTCTTAAGAGCGTATTTTCAAAAGTTATCGCCATAGGTTGATATCAGAGAAAGTTGTGATTTGATTTATTAGTCATTACATGAATAGGACTGAATTAAAAATATAAAATTGTTGTAAGGGTAAAATAAAGCAAAATCAATTAACTATGCCAAACATTTAAAGATGAATCTAAGAAAACAGATAATAACTTATACTTAATTAAAAGAAAAGAAATATTTTTTGTTGCTCAATGTAAGAAATGTTTAATAAAAGTTGATTTTTACACAAAAATCTGTAGTTACAATTTGAATTTATAACATAATTTCAAAGACCCGCATCTTCCACGTGATCTCGCGCGGTATTGAGTAATCCCGCATATCAATCCCCCGGGATTGAATAAGCTGCGGGATTGCAATGCCTAATCAATCGTTCAAGATCGGATGAATAGATTAAGATGAATTTAGCACAAGGATAGATTTTTCTGGATACTTTGATCCTGAACATAATTTGAGTTCCCACAAGAAATTGTTTCCGGGTTAATATCGCCGAGTATAGCTTGAATTAGATATAGAATGTTTACACAACCGCTAATTCATTTATTTTATTTCACCCTGCTCCGCGATCAGTGTAAGTAAAACAACTTTGCACTTTTTTTTTATACTACTAAGGTGCCAAACAATCACATGGTCCGCCTGATGGTAAGCGGCCACCGTGGACTCCCTTATAGTCTCGCCCCAAAAGCCCGGTGGAGCAGTAATGGCCAATCTGTAGTAAAAAGAAATTCTTAGAAACTAACAGAAATACAATAAAGTTAGGCATATAACCTTATGAATATAGCTTACCCTAGCAAAAACGTGCCGTTCCGACCCGTGTACAAAGATATATTAGACTATTGAAGCATACAAAGAAAGACACGCAGTTCCTCGTACCATAGGCGCTAGCACGTGAAGGCACATTAAAAATTTCGATTTTTTGTCGGTATAAAATTCAAACATTCATTTAGAACTATGAAATTTCAAATTCACTTTTTCTCATATTAATATATATTTTATGAAATAAGAATCAATAGAATATTACTTTTACTTTTCCTAACAATTTGAATTAAAGCCCAAAAATAGTGTCGGTTTTTTTTTATATTGGTTTAATAGCCTAATTATAATAATATTATCAAATACACGTAAGGTTTAAACTATGACAAATATTTTATTCATGTCAAAAAGTGTACTCGGGACTAAAACAAAATTGATCGTTTGGGTATACCATCACCTAAAACTACGTTCTTCCGACTTGACAAAACAAATATTATACATAAAAAACCACTCAGATCCAAGACAGATACAAATATTATTACCTGTGCGGGAATTGCATCCACACCCCTTGGTTCAGCAGGTAAGTCATCACCCACTGAACCACGCAAGCTTTTTCACTTAGTCTTTGTACACCCCAGTGTACAGGGTATTTATTCGAGAAGGAGGCTTAGGTCAGGATCCATTGTGCTGGCCGAGGGTTAATTAAAGGACCTTCGTCGAACAATTGGCCACTTGACTGTAAGCCTTTTTTTAAGAAGTTATTAGATTTCTGAAGGGTCGGCAACGCGCGAGTGTTGCCCCTGGTGTTGCAAGCGTCCATAGGCTACGGTGACCGCTTACCATCAGGCGGACCGTAGGCTTGTTTGCCACCTTAATGGTATTAAAAATAAATAAAAAATAAAGCCTTGGTTTAACGACCCCTGTCAATATGACAACACAGTTGATTTCACGTTACTTGACTGCAATTCTAAGATGTTACAATTTAGTTCAGTTTGCGTACAATTGAAGTCATTTTCAATTCCAATCCAGCTTTAATTCAGATTACACCTCATAATCTAAATGGTCACGTACAGAGCGGTTTCAGAGGAACTTCTTCCTGGGAAAGCTTAGGTTATTAAATGCACTCCCTGCCAAGATTTTCTCTAAGGACCACAATATGGGGTTCTTCGAGAAAGAAATTAATTGATTTTTAAAGGGTCGGCAACGCGCGATTGATGCCCCAGGTGTTGCAAGCGTCCATAGGCTACTGTGACCGCTTACCATCATTAAAATACTGATTTCAATTGTAAGATAACTGAAACAAATTGTAATGATATTTATTGATTGATGGGATTGAAACTAATTAACTTTTTAATTAAACAAGAGTGACTCTAATAAAAAAAAAATTTGGACTGCATAAAGCCTTCACCAGAAGGTCTCAAAGGATTTTTTCTGTAATATTAATAAAAGAAAACTGTTGTAATGTCATCGTTATGAAGCTGACTGTTTGTAAAAACAAATTAAATGAAACGAGCTAGTCTCAACAAAACATTTTCTTTTGAGACAATTTTGTTTCCACTGTCTTTCTTAATATGATTAATTAGTTTTTATTATATCTGTTAAACTTATAAATTTTTTTACTTATGTAAAGGTTAAATTTTTTTTTTATTTCAGTATAAGTAATTAACGCAAATAAGTCTATTGTATTAACAAGTACCTGGATGACCGAGCTTCGCTTATTTATTTTTTTACAACTCCATATTTGTCCAGTAGCTTTAGTGTTGCCGTGTCGGTAAAAATAATAGTATTGCTACTTGCCAATAGATGTCAGGAATAGTCATATTTGTCAGTTTATCATTGCCTGAAAACATGGGTAATACGACGTTTTCTAAAAATGAAACCTCGCTAGATCGATTTCACGCCCCCGAAACCTCCTGCAAGCTTAATTTCATGAAAATCGTTGGAGCCGTTTTCGAGGGTCAAAATATAAATATATATATTTATATATATATATACAAGAATTGCTCGTATAAAGGTATTAGTTATATCTTTCATGCCATATCTATGGCTACATCATCAATGTAAATAAATATTTTCCTAGCAAAGATGCAGAAGAAAGAAAGAAAAGAAAAGATTAACTTCAAGCCAGGACTTGATCCTGTAATAATCCTACAAATAATACGAGAAATAACCATTACAACAATATCACTAACAAAACTTTTGAATAAAATTTAATAGTAATAAACGGAAAGCTTCTTTTTTGATATACAAGACGTGTTGTACAAAATGACGGGCATTATATACGTTTTTCATATGAAAACTATTTAGTAATTGGATCGGCATGAGTAAGCAGAAATGTGGACTTTGTCGGCCATGGGTTCTGTCCTTTCTATCTGGGTGGATGGCTGAGTTTAAGGTGCTTCTGTAGACGTACTATCATTATATCAAGCAGTTTTTCTCTAGCATGACGTGTTGAAATTTTGTAAGCATTATATTGCGCTATTATATTTTTTTTTCTTTTTGATTGCATAATAACTTTTTTTTTTTATTTTCAGGTATTATATTTGATTGATAACTGCTACATCGATTCGTGTGAGTATTATTTGGTTATATATTTTTTAACACGCGGCATGTGTGGACTGAACTGAACCCAATTGAGTGGTGGACAAATACAACTAATTATATTGTCTTATACCGCCAGTACTAATCCGATTTGTAATATCGATTTTCTTTCTACGCCTCTTTTGACGGACTTAGATTAAAATGATAGTGTTAGTACATTACTGCCGCGGTCAGTGGTGACTGCGTAGCTGACAACCTGATGATGGCAGCTCTAGAAGGACACCACAGCGCGGTCAGCATTGCAGCCCTTGATGGGTAATTTATAGCGCGAACAACACGATATGAAATCATTTCAAATCATACAGGCCGACTATTTTACAAATAACATTGAATTAAATCGATTAAACAAACATATAACATTTATAATGCGTATTATATCCATTTACTACAAAAAAGTGCGTAATTAGTAAATAAAAGCTCCAAGATCGTCGCCGGAAACTGGAGTATATTTCAGAAACAATTTTCAGGCGCTCGCAAGTGGAAAGCGCGCAAAGTTTGTGACTTCGCAAATCCAGGTAAATCTTGCTCTTGTTACAATTTTCTTCTGAAAACGTAACTTATTTTGCGTATTTACAATTAAATTATTTATTTATCAATCAAGTTTATTACGAAATCGTTTGGCGTTGATGCAACCTTGGAGTGTCTGATGGATTGGTATTTTTATGAACATACTAAATTTTGCCAGCGGCCCCGCCCGCCCTAAATTCGGTTGGTTCCCAGCCTTCATACGTCCACACTGTTGGGGCACGGCCTACCCTCATCAGCAAGGGTGATTTCGGCCATAGTCTACACGCGGATTGTGGACTTCACATACGCCTTTTTTTTTCTTGACGAATGCAGGTTTACACACGATGATTTTCTTTTCCTAGCCAGTGGTGAGAATAAATCACCAGTGTACTTGAGAAATTAAAAAAAGTCTCATTGGTACACGCTGACCCCGGGGTTCGAACCTCAGCCACTTGGGATGTGAAGTGAAATTTAATCCCTTGGCCACCACCGACTTTTATTCGGTTATCGGCATGGAACTCCCTAATTATACTCATAGTTTGTGATAGCAACTGTTATTCGCTTCAATTCGGTCATAAATGCTACCTCTGGTCCTGTGTTTATTTTGCCATGAGCTGCCATTATTAGCAATATTACTGACATAAAATATCCTAATTAACAACAGCTTGAATTAGAGAAGAATTCACGTTGAAATATGAAGTTTCAAAGCAATTGCGACATGCTTTTAGTTTTACGTTATAATTGCTTATTTGCGTTGCTTCTTAAAGGAGTTCAATTCTGATGAAAATTGTACAAATTATGCTCAATTTCCAAATGTTAATGAAAGTAAAAAATATCAAAATACCGATTTACAAATGTTCTACTAAGAGACCCGACAACAAACTCAGTAGTTTCTCTTTTTGTAAAACAATTTTCACTTTATTTACAATTTTTGTGATATATGTCTAATTAAGTAAGTACTAAAAAATTAAGTCTTTCTTAAGTTTTTATGCAAAATATTCAATGTTGCAGTAAAATTTAATCAGTTTTGTGTTTAGTATAATATAGCTATAGTTCGTTTAAGCTCGGTTATGGTTATTCCCGGGGGAATTTAGGGATAATAGCCTATATGCTATTCTAGGACCTATATGTATGCCAAGTTTTATCCCGATCTGACCAGTGTCTGAAGCGTGAAAAAGTAACAAACATCCAAACAAACTTTAACATTTATAATATTAGCAGGATAACTTGTTAAATGCCATCTCCGGCACTGTTTTTATCTTAACATCTCATCCATGAAATAACCTGCTAACATTGGCAACACTACCGCCTAACAGCTTGAATAGGAGAAAAGATCTCGTAAAAATTATACAGTTACAAAGCAATTGAGACCAGGTTTTAGTTTGCCTTTTGAATAAGTTTTGTATCATTATAATTCTGATGGAAAATGAAAATAAAATTGGAAAATATCAAATGTTACTATTGTTCTACTACCGGTTTACAATGTTCTACTGAGAAGAGCCGACAAGAAACACAGCAGTTACTCTTTAGAAGTCTCCAATATTGTAGGAAATTTATAAAAATAATGTTAAAACTACTAGTCGCGAAATCATTTTCATCAAATGAAATTAAAATCAGGAATCAAATGCTTTCACAGCTAATTGTTTCGGCAACAAACTGATAAGAGTTACTTCAATATTAAATCTTTAACATAAAAAGTTAAGAGAGATTACATTTTTTAGTTTTCCGAGTACTTACTTAAATAGATATTAAACACGAATATTATAACTTAGACAAATAAAGTATAGTTTTCAATAATATTTGTCATATTATTTAAAGCAAAAAAAAACAATTAAGAAAAAAATTAAAGCAAAGACCGCAAATTTATTCGCAAAAAAGGTGTTCAATTTGTGTTACAAGTATTATTTAGCAAGAAAACAGTTTACTTTGTCTAACTAATATTTAAATGATTATCTATATACTCACAGACATTTTCTTAGGTTAAGTGTGCGATATATATATATGCCAGAAAGATTATTTCTGTAATAATACCGATGTGCAAATAAATGTACTGAAAATCATTAAACAATACTATGAAATAAATTATATCCTTCTTAAATATATATGGCTTTTTTGTATAAAATTTAACGTTTTTATCATTTTGTAGTCACATGTTTTTACTTTTTGCTATAGATTAGAGTTAATGCACTATATAAAAACCAATTCTAGTTATTTAACCGACTTGCATTAAAAGCAAATGCAAAACACACTTCAAAAATTTGCACAAACGTTTTTTTGCATTAAATACAATAAATAAAAATCATTCTGTAAGGTAATTCACTAGATTAAATCAAGTTTTATTACATATATTTCTTTAAATCATTTAGATGTTGTAGTTTTGCCACTAAAGCACAAAAACGGCGTATTTACGCTATCTAACCTACAAGGCGAGACATTGATGGGTATTGCACAGTGACGTGCCATAATAATTTTAGCTGATCAAGGCACAAGGTTGAAAATTCATTGTGCACGACGTTGACAAAAATTGACAATCGGAAGAGAAATAGTTATTTGTTATACAAGTGAGTAAAAGCGTTTTTTGGTAGAAGTGCCGACTTTAAATCCTGAGCATAGCGAGGGATTTAAAGGCACAAGACCGAAAAAATTTGCTCACTCGTCCAACATACAACTTTTCACCTCTACCAACGAGAAAAATATTTCTTAGTAGCTTTTGTCAGTGGCTTCACTCGCCCTCAATTCAGTCATCGCGCGCCTGGGATTGCGACTGCGATTCCTTGATTATAGTAAAACAAACGACTCACGCTTAAACGTTTTTGTAAGTAGGTACTACTGTCCGTTTCCAAGAAGTAAGCTATCATGTTGCCAAATTATATTAAGATCGGTAGACCCAATTGGCACACTTTCGCATTTACAATAATAAGTATGGATTTTAAGTCAAACACACTAAAGAAACCAACATAATTCCAAAAGTCAATGTTCGAACAGTGAATCGAATCGAAACTTTGCCTCACCAGTGAGCTAAATTCGATTTGGCTCAATAATTGCTATAACACAAAGCTTGTGCTATAAAAACCGAAAAAATATACCAAAGATGCAGTCAAAAGATTAAACTCAAGCCAGGACTTGAACCTGCAATAATCCTTACAGTCCGTGTAAGTGATTTATCAACTAAGATATCGAGGCACAAGTCTGGAATCAAATAAGTAGGAAATATAGAAAAATGAAGTCCTATCTTCCTAATAACCTATAAACTTGAACTAAAAAATATAAGAAACATCTTGGGCTTCTATGGGTGGGCTTACTGTAGTACCTGACAGCGATATTCCGTTGAGCGTTGCTGTCTGAATGTCTCATCCATCCTCCTACGACTACATTATTTAAATTATCAGTCCGATTAGCTGAGGACAGTAAATGTGATTTAAAAAAAAGCTATAGCAGCTTAAATTAAATATCTATTTACTGCAAACAAAAAGTTTGTAATTAGTAAATAAAAACTCGTAAATCGTCGCCTGAAACTTGTTCCTGGAGCTCACTTCAGGCAGACGTCGAAAGTCGGAAGTGTACAAAGTTTGTAGAAGTGTACAAAGTTTGTAGAAGTGTACAAAGTTTGTAGAAGTGTACAAAGTTATCAAGAAACACATACTTACTCGTAAACAGTGTCATTACTCGCACGGGCTTTTTCTTTGTAAATTTTATTTTACAGAAGTGATAGATTCATTTCGGAATCTTTAACTAATTTAGTCCTAAAACTACTTTAGTCCTATTTACTATTTACATGACAATGACATCCATTAATTTTTAAAGAAAACTATAGGCTGCATATGTTCCAAGTACGGCCAGTATCTTTATAACATTAGTGGAACCAACAGTATTCACAAATCCTTATAGTTCCGCCGGTGGAACCACGAGTACTTTCCAATCCTACTGGACCCACTAGTGGATCTGCTCAGTGGAAGACCGTAAGGCAAAATGGAAGGGATCAAACAAACTTTTTTTTTATATTACTAAGGTGGCAAACAAATCTATGAACGCTTGCAACACCTGGGGTATCACTCTCGCGTTGCCGACCCTACAAAAATCTAATAACTTCTTTCTTGACGAACCTCATACTGTAGTCCTTAGACAAAGCTTGGCAGGGAGCTCATTCCACAACCCTAGCGTTCGCGGGGGGCAGTCTCTCTGACACCGCAATGCAGTAGTAAGTATTTAAATAAAAAACCTCGCTGAGAAAGATCTAAAGGGACCTAGTTCTACGAATTTCGCTCGTTTGTTTATTTGTTAGTCCTTTAAAAAAAAATAAGCATAGAATCACAAAAAAATATACAATCATTTAACAACTCGCGTACAAAGAATTTCGTACCACCACACACTTTAACAGTCGGACAGATAAACAGACAGAGGCCTAGGCTTAGTAATAATAGAGTTCATATGGCACCCTTATGGAATAAAAAACGCTTAAGAGGGCGATATAGGCCAGAAAGCTAATTTCTGCAATTCTAACGTTGTGTATGTAAATGGACTATAAATCATTAGGTAATGTCATATACATTACTATGAGATATATATGTAATATACTTTTTAAGTAATTAATACCGTAATGACACCTTGAAACTTTTAATTTTTTGTATGGAATTTAACGTTATTACCGTTTTGTAGTCACATTTATTGACTTTTTGGTACAACTTAGAGTCAATGCACTAGATAACAAGCTATTATAATTATTTAACCAACTTTCATTACAAACAAATGCAAAACACGCCTTAAAAATTTGCACAAGTGTTGAAACAATGGTCACTTCGAGATTTTTGATTGCATTAAATACAATAAATGAAAATCATACAGTACGGTAATGCACTAAACAAAAGCCAGTTTTATAACATATATTTTTTTCAATCCTTTAGATGTTATAGTTTAGCCACAAAATTTGCACAAAAACGGCGTATTTTCGCGGTCTAGCCTATAACGCAGCCTTAAAGACAAATGCCTGAATTGCCATTGAAAACTTTGCACCTAAATATTATAAAAATGCTTTATAAAAATATTAAGAACATTTTTTTTTATTTATTCATGAGGACCAGATTTACATTTAATTTACTTAAACTTACAATAAATTTAAAACTTTGATAATACTAAAACCCAACAGGAATGTTCACATTTTATGTGTAACAAATTGGAATGTTCACATTTTATGTGTAACAAATTGGAATGGTCACATTTTATGTGTAACAAATTGGAATGTTCACATTTTATGTGTAACAAATTGGAACTTGTCTAGTGTCTACTGATATCTATTGTACATTTAGTATAACTATAACATAATGTTTTTATTTGGATTAAATAAAACAAGAGAAAGGATATTCTTCTATCACGAAAAAAATAAAGTATACAACAAAGAAAATACACAACCATAAAGAGAGTAATATGGCATAATGTCTTAGTTTCACAATTTCGTACTGTTTAAAAATTAAAGTACCTACCTATGTGTATAATGTTATTATGTGTAGAGTATTACAACAGGTGTTTATGTGTAGGTGAGTAAATGATTGGGTGTTTGTAGTTTTTATATATATTTAAGTGTGTTCGTTTGTGTAAAAAAGAAGAAAAATGCAATGGAAAAATTTAGAAGTTTTTCCCGGACCAACATAAATCCTTAATACCTCCCTCTCAAATGCTTTTTCAATTGCCATCTAATCCACGAATTGAGCTGCCAACGTTAGCGACATAACCGACATAAATGTCCTAGTTAGCTAACAGCTTGAATGGGAAGAAAGTTCTAGTTAAAATATGAAGTTTCAAAGCAATAGCGACATGCTTTTAGTTCTCCGTTTAAATTGCTAAATCTTGTCGACTAATTTAATTTGCTTTTGAAAAGATTTTCCTTACTAATTTAATATTATGCGGAAATTTATGAGTGAGTAAAGGAGAACTGCCATGAACGGGACAATTTTTTGAACTGAAAGATTTTGAGCAATGAATGAGAAATAATTACAAAAGTTTTATTTCTATTCTTACTATATTTTATCAACTTTAAAAATAAAAACGAAAAGCAGTATGTTTTTTTACCATTTGTTCATTACAGTAAAAATAAAAAATCTTAAGATATGATTCATGACAGGCATGATTCAGTGGGACATTGTAAGTCATGCAATTAACATATTAAAATAAAACCCTAAAATTGTTCCATTTCTTTTATGTTACTTAGGGATAGTAATTACCATTAAAATAACATTCACAACGACAAATCCAATCCCTGTTTCATAATGGAGAACGTAACTGAATATTATCATTGTACTGAAACCTTCCTTCAATTTGCATTTTGTGATTATAACTTCTATCCACCTATCACCTTTGATTACTTAAACCTCTTTTATTACCTTCTAAAGAGCTCGTGGCCCAGTAACATTTGTATATTTGAAATCATTTACGTAGTTAAGCGGTGTTTAGATGCAAAACTTCAATGGGACCCACACATAGCTGGATTGGCTAATAGACTTAGTTCTGCAGCTTTTGCGGTTAAAAAGATTCGTGAACTTACAGACGAAGCCACAGCTAGGCTAGTATATTTTAGTTACTTTCATAGCGTGATGTCCTATGGTATCTTATTATGGGGACACGCAGCTGATATACAGACACTATTTGTACTGCAGAAGAGGTCTATTCGAGCAATATACAATTTATCTAACAGACACTCTTTAAGGGATAAATTTAAAGAGATCAATATATTAACTTTACCTGGTCAATATATATTTGATAATTTAATCTTTTTTAAAAAAATACTGATGATCATAATCGAAATACAAGAAAAAGACACAAACTGGCTCTGATCCTCACAAGGCTTCAGGAAATTGATAAATCATTTAAAGGACAATGTGTCCGTTTTTACAACAAAATCGCTGCAGCAGTTTGTAAGCTGAATTTAATAAAGTTTGTTAAACAGAAATTTGTCAATAAAGCCTCGTAAATTCTTGAATTTGTTTATGAAACTCACTTCAGTGACGGTCCGAAATTAGCAAAGTTGGTACTTTAAGGTTAAGCTTGTTCGTTCGTATTGTGAATAACTAGCTTTTGCCCGCGGTTTGACCTGTGTAGGATTTCAAGGGCAACACCTCAATTAGAGAAATAAAACTTACACACACTTGACATTTCCAAGTAGCCTATTTCCTTTCCCGGGACTCAATCTATCACCATGCTAAACTTGCCCGCGGTTCCACCCGCCTTAAATTCGGTTATTAGTGTGGGATTTCAACGGCAAATCCTTAATTATAGTAGTAAAAAAAAGTAGTAGTAAGTTGATATATTTATGAGTTTATTTGTTATTGTTGTAATGGTAATTGATTGTTAATGATTAGCGTTGCTACGAAGTAATCAATGGAGCTGGTTTTAAAAGTATAAACACAATGCGAAAAAATGTATACCACAAAAAAACCCCGTGAAAAGTCTCAATCGGGATAAGAAGCATTTTATATGCTTTAAAATCTCTCCAGCTATCTCTCGACTAAAAATCAGTTCACCTCATTATTGCTAAGTTTCAACGTAAAGGGATTGTGCCTTTTTAGGGTGCCGTACCCAAAGGGTAAAAAACGGTACCCTATTACTAAGACTCCGATGCCGTCCGTCTGTCCGTCTTTCACCAGGCTGTATCTCATGAACCGTGATAGTTATAAAGTTGAAATTTTCTCAGAATTCCCTATAACAAGAAATACTAAAAAACAGGATAAAATAAATATTTACGGGAGCCCCCATACAACAAACGTGATTTTTTTGCTCATTTTTGCTCGATATTGATAACGGCAACAGGTAGACGCTTGAAATATTTACAGAATATTTAGTTATACATTCACATTAAAGACAAATAATTAAATTGAAATGAAACAAATATTAAAGGGGGGCTCCCATACAACAAAAGTGATTTTTTTGCCGTTTTTATAAATACTAATACGAAACCCTTGCCATTATCTATAAAATTTGTGCGCGAGTCCGACTAGCACTAAGCCATTTTTTTCTAACGAATTGATTAACAAACATTATAAGATTTCTATTAGTAAAAAAAATCCACAAACGGTTCAGTAGTTGCAGATTACCGCTTGCATGCAAACAAACTAATTTTAGCTTCTTATAATATTAGTATAGTTAATACTACACGTGTGGTGTGGGGTTCTGTAGTAAGTCATGTTATTCCTAAAATAAATTCCAGACTATGCACTTGTATTTTATTCTTATCGTGTAGAACCCCTAAAAAGTTCTAAAATCTAAAAATAATCACGGAATGAAATAATCACGGAATGAAATAATCACGGAATGAAATAGATAATTGACAAAAGACATATATCGAGTTATTGTTTTTTATCAATTTGTAATTTGATTATCATCCAAATTTAGATTTATCTTACAGCACATTTACATCACTATATCGATAGCTATCCTGCTTAGTCCAAAGCAAATTCAATAAATCAGAAACCAATTGATTAAGTTCCGGTAATACCTCTCTATTACGTTGCACGTCCTATAGTAGGTCCTCAAGGCGCTATCACGTACTCAGTGCATCGCTCCAGATCCAGGAATGTCGTAATATGGTGCTTTCAGACTGTAGCGACGTCAGTGGAGGGACATGATGACATTTCATATTAGCACAGGTATGTAAGGTAATAGAATACCTGCTACGTGAGTTATTACAAAATATACTCATAGTTCCGAAACCACGCAAATTTAGAGACGCGAGAAAAGATTTTTATTTTAAGAACGGCTTCTTACTTAACGAATAAAAAAACCAAATGGAAACAAAAGAAAATTAATTATAAATGTTGTTTTTGGACAAAAAAAATTACTCTTATAGTGAGTGGGTTTACGAAATTAAAAATATTTTTTTTTTCATTCAATATTAGAAAATACAAAATTATTTACGAAACGTGTAATTTTTTTTTGTTTATATCCATGATTTCAAACAGGCTGATGGATTGGGTTTTAATGTGCAAAATAAAACTGTTTAACATTATTTTAATTTTTGAAGACTTAAGAGCGTCACTCACCTCAATAACCTCATGCGATGGAGCCCTAAGAACTGAACGTAACATTTTCTAAAAAAAACTGCCTCTAAGTTAAACGAGAAAAGCCCTACTTCAATTTTACGTGTTTTAGGCACTTTGCAGTGGCTTTTAGTATTGTTTGTTGATGCAACTCGAAGAACATAATAATTATAATTCAAAGAAATTGTATTTTCTAAATTAGTTTTCTTAGTTATTTCTTATTTCAAAGTTTTGTGTTTCCACACTGCAATGGTACGCGCGAAATAAAAACTTAAATGTAGTTTATTTTGAAACCAGACTGTAGCTGTGACTCAATGTGGTTAGCGACACTGTACACACAAATGTTGTTCAATTAGTAAGTATTTCATTTATATATATTATAAAACATAATATTAATGCCTAAGGGTCGGACCTAATGCTTCTGGAATTCTTCGGACGCGCTGAAAAATGGTCCCCGATACGTCGCTAAAACAAACATTGCGTCGTTGAACTGAGTTAAAATAGCCAAGCTGGTATCCGGGTACGCCCAGATTTGGCAGCAGTACTCCATATGGTGCCAAACACTTGCTTCTTGTAAAGCAGCAACCTTTGCCCCGACTCAAAATACTGCTTCGCTCTGTTGAGTACACCAAGTTTTTTGAACGCCAGCTTCACCTTGCCTTGCAAATGATCTCGGAATTGAACATCGCTGGAGATGTCAACACCAAGGATTCCAATGCTCATGGAGATGGAGAGGGGAGTATTCTTGAATTGTGATCTGTGAATCTTGATCCAAATCGCTCACATGTAGGCAATATCTTGATGAGATTGTTATTTTTTTTCTGATAAATATTGACAGGTTACTGTAGTTTTACCAATACATTTTAACAATTAAGGAACTAGGTTTGTATGGACAGTGTAGAGGTCATTGTAGAAACATTTCTATGCACAGCAATAACCGAAGACTGTCTTAAATTCATTTTACTTTTGTCCTGTTGTTTGTAAGACATCTGCCCCGAGCAAAAAAATTGTTTTGGAAAAATTTGTGTCTGTTTGCATTATCATTTTATGTGTTGTTATTTATATTTGATATAGGCACAGCTAACTTCCTTACTATTACCAAGATATTGCCATAGGAGTCCCACGCTGATAACTGATATTAGCACAGTTGAATCCTACTCCCCCGATCCTACTCGGCTCCCTTTCACCAACATTACTGAGAACTTTGTTCCGACTTCAGTTGCCTTTCATGGGGGTGTCTTAGCGCCGAAAATTTTGCAAATTAAGCCCTCGATTAGATCTCGAAAAGAAAGTACATTGTGACTCACCTAACTAAATCTCTTGGATTACACCAAAATCGTATAGCAGGAGTAATCACAAAAATAACAATAAATGAACTTAAAAATTTGAAATGCCTGGAACAACGATAATCAAAATCAACTCAAACCAATAAAATTAAACCTAGTCAGACCGTCAACAGAGCGTCTAACGTTCTAAATTAAAACTAAGAAATCGGCCAAGAACTAATTGAAAATTGATAAAACTCCGTCAGCACCCAAGCGGTCCACATCTCCGATACCTGGGTCATCGACTCGGATCGACCCGCTTTGCTAACTTCCCAGCAAAAAAAGAGATGATAAGAATTCCCATAATTCCATGTCTATTGGTAGTCCCACAACTGTCACAGAATTTTTACATTTACTAATTACAAACTATGAAATTTTGAAGATATAAACTTAAGCTAAATATCTATGTCTGTGGTTTTCCAAAATCATGAAATAATCCTATATGAAATTTTAAAATATCATATTGAATAGAGAACTGTTATACTGCAGACCTGGAATTTTTTTCTAGAACATGTCTATAAACATATGAACAGACAGACATGTTGAAATTATAAGGATTCCTTTATTGACCACGGAACCATTAAAAAAGTATGGTAAGGTATTACCAAAGTCCATTCTACTTTATTGGGTTTCACATCAACACAGCTCTTCGTTTAATAATTCGTACAGCAAATTCCTGAAAGAACAATAAATCATTATTCCATCGAGACCGATCCAGTTCTATAAATCTAATATGAGTGAGATGGATCGCCGGTGGTCGTTCGGGTCGGACGATATAGCAACGGCTTAATATCTAACGACAGTAGTGAGATTTTAAGCCGTTGTTACACCGTTAAATAATTAAATTAATATACAGAATTTAATTTAACATTTTTTCATTCTTTTTAAATATGATTTTGTGGTGGTATGTAAGGATATATGTGTATATTTATAATTTGGCGAAAGATATAGCGTATGACATGTTTCTTCTTGATGATACCTATCTTCAGGAGTCTGTACAAATAAAGATTATTCTATGCATGTATACTTATATGCTGATTATTGCTTCTATGAAGAAGTGTGTGGTTTTAAGAAATATTATGCGTACTCGGAGCGCATAGGTTGCCTCAAGTTGGTAATTTTATTATTCTCTCTATCTTATTTTGTATATATCTTAATATATATAAATCTCGTGTCACAATGTTTGTCTTCAATGGACTCCTAAACTACTGAACCGATTTTGATCAAACTTCGTAAATATCTGTTATTTGATCCAACTTAAATGATAGGATAGTTTTTATCTCGATATGTCAAGTGCGAGCCGGACTCGGGCACTATAGGTAAAAACCAACTTTCACCGGGTACAGAGGGACGGCAGCGGAACAACGTTCGCCGGGACAGCTAGTATATATATATATATATATATATATATATATATATATATATATATATATATAATAATAAATAAATAAAAAGGGTTTTCCAATAAGAGGTTTCATTTTTAATAGCCTGCTATTTGGTAAAATGGTATAATATAATGATAAAGAACCTCTTATTGGAAAACCCTTTATATGTGTGTTGTGTAGTTGGGCAATTTATATGTGTGTTGTGTAGTTGGGCAATTTATATGTGTGTTGTGTAGTTGGGCAATTTATATGTGTGTTGTGTAGTTGGGCAATTTATATGTGTGTTGTGTAGTTGGGCAATTTATATGTGTGTTGTGTAGTTGGGCAATTTATATGTGTGTTGTGTAGTTGGGCAATTTATATGTGTGTTGTGTAGTTGGGCAATTTATATGTGTGTTGTGTAGTTGGGCAATTTATATGTGTGTTGTGTAGTTGGGCAATTTATATGTGTGTTGTGTAGTTGGGCAATTTATATGTGTGTTGTGTAGTTGGGCAATTTATATGTGTGTTGTGTAGTTGGGCAATTTATATGTGTGTTGTGTAGTTGGGCAATTTATATGTGTGTTGTGTAGTTGGGCAATTTATATGTGTGTTGTGTAGTTGGGCAATTTATATGTGTGTTGTGTAGTTGGGCAATTTAGCTATACCATACTACTGTGGCACATGAACCTAATATAGGGTAGCTTTGGTATATGATGTAGGCAAAATCTCGTAAATATGCCTTTTTTGTGCAAATGTGGCTAAACTGTGTGCCATATAAATTATGTATTGAAAAAAAAATGGTCGAATGTGTGTCGAACCGTCATTGTCGAAACTTTAGAGCTTTAGAGAAATATACCTGGGCGCTTTGAGTAGTCATATTTTTTATAATTAAAAAAGGGGACGACTGAAGAGTTTCTTCCCTTCAGACCGCATTTGCTTCTCCAAAACGGCAGTAATTTTTTTGTCCAATTAAGTTTTTATAACTACTAAAAACATTCTGGACTATTTTCAGCAGACCTCAAAAAAGGAGGAGGTTTTCAATCCGACTATTTTTTTTTTGCTGTTTGTTACCTCTGTACTTTCGACTGGGTGAACCGATTTTGGTGATTCTTTTTTTATTTGAAAGCTGGTTATTCCCGTGTGGTCCCTTTTCAATTCAGTCTATTCCCAAATTTCTAATAATCTAATCTGAATTACAGTTTGAAGTTGGTTTCTATGTACCTAACAGTTTTTAACACACTTAAATTGCATGGAACCAACTTCAATCTGTAAGTCAGATCAGATTTTTGGAAATAAATAAATACTTTTTAAATTCGGTTACTTTTTTTTTTGTCAAAAAGTTCTTTTGTAATTTTAACTTTCTAGTAATTATGTATCATTAGGACACTTTTATCCCTGGAGTCAACATAACTATGCTATTCCCGTCCCACAAACTTGACAAACCCTTAAGGGCCACACTGCCAAGCTTTGCATTATTAAACTCGGCACCTTTGAAATTGTTCATCATCATTAGGCTAGCCGCAAACACACAATAATATTGACAATCTACTGAACTAGCTTTATCCAGCGGCTCCTATCCCCGCTAAATTCGGATACCTGTGAGTTATTCCTACAGCAATTATATATAGCAATATAGCAAGCTGCAGCTATAGTTTGTTCACATCGAGTTTGGTTATCGTTATTCCTACAGAAACTTATGAATTGATCAATAATGGTAATGTAGTAAGAATGAATTTTTGGAATTCCATGTGTCAATATAGGATAAAGGCAGAGATATTGACTATATTATTGTTTGTGTGCGGGCGGCATTATTTTTCGTCTTTAAGTCTGGCTGTAAAGGTAAATTGGAGCAGGTGTCCGTTTGTAGTGGAAAATGAAAATAACGTTGACACTGTCCCCCCTACGGTTGCTACCAAGACGCGTAATAGTTTTACGAAAATGCTAAAACACCTAATCCTACACGGATAGAACAAAATATTGTTCGAATTAAAAAACTGTTTATTAAAATGCGTTAATACTAAATTTTATTAATTTCAACACTAATTTACAAAAAAGTTAGTCTGCCTAGTTTCTTTTTGTTAATTAAGCTTTACAAAAGAGTCGTCTGTATTTGTGTAATATATTGCATCTAGACAAATCTTTAAACCCCTTTGAACACTCATTTACAAGAAAGTCGGAAATGTTTAAGTTTGTTATTAAAGCTCATAAAGCTTTACATGAACATATAAAGTTATTTTCGTACCTATAGAACAAAAAGGTCGTCTGTATAATATATTGTATCTAAACAAACCTTTGAACTCCTTTGAACACTTATATGAACAAGAAAATGAAAAAATTGGTTTCCTCACAAGTAACTTTGATATTCAAAATGTTTTATACAAAATGATGGTTATAATATTAGTTTTTATATGCGAACTATTTTAGTAATTGGAACGCCGTGAGTGGGCAGAAATACTAGCTTTGTCGGCAGGCGGGAGCATCCTTTATATGTGGGTTGATGGCCGAATTTAGGGCATTTATAGAGGTAATAACGTTATGGAAAGTAATATTCCTTTAATATGATTCTTAGGAACTTCGTATGTTCTATGTTTATATTAGTATTATTATTTCATCTTATTTATTACGAACTTTTAAATACGGTAAGGTCATGTTCTAATGTGTTTCGAAACGTCCTGCTAAAATGACACACTTATGTATTATAACACTAGTTTTAATTTATGAATTTAAAAATTTGGTAGTATATAACTTCTATCCACCCATTATAGGGTTTGATTAATTAAACCTCGTTTATTACCTCCTAAAGAACTCGTGGGCCAGTAGCATTTGTATCTCAGAAACAATATTCGTAGTTAAGGCGTGTTCAGTCGTTGGATGGGTGACCGTACTTCAGAGGACACGTTAAACTATCGACCCTGGTGGCTGTTATAGGACAGCAATCGTTACGCCAAGTCAGAATCCTTAATCCTCCAGGCTTTTAAATTCTAAAGTCAACTAGGTAATGCGCGTGAACTACTGCGTAAGCTACCTTACTATAACAATACAGTACTGTTTTGAAAAAACAATTAAACCTTTACGAGCCTAACGTATTAAACAATATAAAAAAAACGGTCAAATTCGAGTCGGACTCGCGCACGAAGTGTTTCGTACCATTATCTATAAAAATTGCAAAAAATCGTTTTATTTTAATTCAATTATTTATTTGTAAAGTGAATATATAACTAAATATTCCGTGAATATTTTAAGTGTCTACCTGTTGCCGTTATCAATATCGAGCAAAAACGAGTAAAAAATCACGTTTGTTGTATGGGAGCCCTAGAAGCAATATTTATTTTATTCTGTGTTTTATTATTTGTTGATATAGCGGCAATAAATACATCATCTGTGAAAATGTGCAACGGACAAACGGACGGACAGCGGAGTCTTAGTAATAGGGACCCGTTTTGTAAATGTATAAGAACTCACACCCCGTGTCCAATCCTGACTTAATTCTCATAGTTTGTCTAGTATTGGCAATTGGGTATATTGTTCTGTCCTTAATCTTTGATCCTTCCGCTTATTACTATAAAGCTGGTATTTACGACTTATGGGACATATATGAAGCCACCTTAGTCCAGATACATTGTTGTGTCAAAGGCAGTGTTGAGGCGATGGGCTCACCACCTATCACCTATGACTAAAGTGGTAAAAATAACCTGTATGTGGGTGTGTTTATAGCCACTGGTTCCTCATCAGCTTCATCCCCACTGTTGGGGCACGGCCTACCTTCAACGAGGGCGATTTATGCCATAGTCCACACGCAGGCCCAGTGCGGATTGTGGAATTCACACACGTCTTTTTTTTTGACGAATGCAGGTTTCCTTACAATGTTTTCCTTCACCGAAAAGCCGAATAATCAATGTATTTGATAAATTAAGAAAAAAAATCATTGGTACACGCCGAGCTTGAACCTCCGCCACTCAGGACGCAAAGTGAATTCGAAACCCCTCGGCCAGCACCGACTACCGCGTCACTTTAGCCACTGGTTAACTTCGTATAATCTTTGTGGGTTATATAAAAATTAAAACTTATACGAAGTAGTCGAATAAAAAGCAGGATAACTTCAGTGTTGAAATATTCTTTTTTTCTTTTAACGAAACGTGGAATGGTAACAAAAATGGCGTAATTAATAAATGGATCTCGTAAATCCTTAAACTTGTTTCTAAAACTCACTTTAGCGGCTAGACGGTCCGAAGTGAGCAAAGTTTGTACTTTAAGGTTAAGCTTATTCGTTCGCATTGTGAATAACTAGCTGTTGCCCGCGGTTTCACCGGTGTATGGCTTCAGCGGCAACTCCTCAATTATAGAAAAAAACTGATTCACACTTGACGTTTTTAAGTGGCCTATGTCCTTTCTTAGGACTAAAACTATCTCCATGCTAAATTTGCCCGCCGTTCTACCCGCCTTAAATTTGGTTATCGTTGTAGGATTTCAACGGAGACTTCTCAATTATAGATAAAAACCTACTCACACTTGACATTTTCAAGTAGCCTATGTCCTGTCTCGGGACTTAAACTATCACAATGTCAAATTCCATCTTAATCGGTACAGCGGTTAAGGCCAGAAGAGGTAACAGACAGAACGACAGACAGACAGAGTTCCTTTCCCATTCATGATTTAAGTATGGATTCATAATATTAGTATGGATATAATTTTCTTCTAACAACGTTATCAGAATAATTTATTCGTTTAATTTATCTGATAAATTTATGAGTTTATTTGTTATTGTTGTAATTGTAATTGTTTTTTATTGATTAGCGTTGCCACATAGTAATCAATGGAGATGATTTAAAAAAGGATATAAGATTTGTTTGTCTAGATCAATACTTTTAAAATCTATCTCGGTGCCACAAACAAAGCGTACCTACAGCACTGACACAACGCGAAAGAAAGTATACCACAAAAAAAAACCTGTGGAATACAGTTTCTGTTGTGGAATAAGCAGGAAGCTTATTCTTGTACTGCAGAAACCCTAAAAAGCTCTTAAACCTGAAAATAATCACGGTATAAAATAGTGACATAATAAAATAATCACGGTATAAAATAGTGACATAATAAAATAATCACGGTATAAAACAGTGACATAATTGACAAAAGCTAAAATTTTAAATAATTGCACATATCTATATCGCGTTAAAATTTTGTTTTTCATCAACTTGTATTTTGATTATCATCCAAAACACAGTTCTAAAATTTAGATTTATCTTAGAGCACATTTTCATAACCATATCGATAGCCAGCCTCCATACTCTAAAGCAATTCAATAAATCAGAAACCAATTGATTAAGTTGCGGTAATACCTCTCTATTACGTCGCACGTCCTACAGTAGTCCTCAAGGCGCTATCACGTACTCAGTGCATCGCTCCAGTCCAGGAATGTCGTAATATGGTGCTCTCAGACCGTAGCGACGTCAGTAGAGGGACATGATGACATTTCATATTAGCACAGGTATGTAAGGTAATAGAACACCTGCTACGTGAGTTATTACAAAATATACTCATAGTTCCGAAACCACGCAAATTTAGAGACGCGAGAAAAGATTTTTATTTCAAAAAGAGCTTCTTACTTAACGTATAAAAAAACCAAATGGAAACAAAACAAAATTAATTATATGTAACAACACATAATTAATTTTGTCGTTTGGACAAAATCTATTAACTCTTATAGTGGGTGTACGAAATTGAAAATATTTTTTTTTTATCATTCAATATTAGAAATATTAATGTCATTTAAAATGCAGGTAATACAAAATTAGGAAACGTGACATTTTTTTTTCTATCCATAATTTCAATCAGGCTGATGGATTAGGTTTTAATGTGCAATATAAAACTGTTCAACATTATATTACTTTTTGAAGACTTAAGAGCGTCACGCACCCCACTTATTATCTCATGCGACGGAGCCCTAGGCACTGAATATATAAGTTTCTTAATAAAAACTGCATCTAAGTTAAACGAGGAAAGCCCTTCTCCAGTTTTCAATTCAATTTCCCCAAAAAGTATACTCTCAAATAATTTACTGGCTGAGAGTGTAAGTACAAATATCTGTGATGTGTAAGAGCAGTCTCCATAAAGTTAAAAGGCACAAAAAGTCAAATTTGATCCCTTGGTTTTGAAGACGAAGCCGGAATCCTATGAATAAGACAATGGAAACATATTATATATGTTTAAATATATGCTCTATCTGTATATATTTATTTATCTTATGTAATGTCTAATTACTTTTATTGTTATAAATTAATAATAACACGAAAAATAACCGAATTCAATAAATATAATTTTACTTTATCAAGCTAACTTGTGTGGTTTCAAAGATATTTACGTTTTTTAGGCACATTTCAGTGGCTTTTAATATTGTTTGTCAATTTACTTGCAACTCGAAGAACATAATAATTATAATTCAAAGAAATTGTATTTTCTACATTAGTTTCCTTAGTTATTTCTTATTTCAAAGTTTTGTATTTCCACACTGCAACGGTACGCGCGGACTAAAAACTTAAATGTAGTTTTCTTTGAAACCAGACTGTAGCTGTGACTAATTGTGGTGAACGACACTGTACACACAAATGTTGTTCAATAAGTAAATATTTAATTGCTATATATTATAAAACATAATATTAATGCCTAAGGGTTGGACTTAATGCTGATGGAATTCTCCGGACGCGCTGAAAAACGGACCCGGATACGTCGCTAAAACAAACATTTGAAATAACCTGCATCGACTATATAGGATCCAGAACTATTCGATTCCAAATTTTACCAGGAAGCAACCGAATAATGCTTTTGTTTCTTTGGACACGTAAAGAGAATTTAAAAATTAAAATAATAGATAATTTAAGTTTCGTTTTAACTTTCTGTTTTTATCATTTGGTTTTTTATTTACGGCCACAGACAGCTGTACACAAAATCTTGACTAAAGATACCGTGAGGTTTATCTGAACATCTTTTTCATACAAACTGATCTTTAATAATCATCAATCATTTTACACAGGGAGGCAAAGTCTCTCCTAAGACTTGATGGTTCGATACGGCAAGAGAGTTTGTTGTGATTTTCGACAATTCTCACACCCCGTCGTTGAACTGAGTTAAAAGGGCCAAGCTGGTATCTGGGTACACCCGCCCAGATATGGCAGCAGTACTCCATATGGGGCCGAACTTGCTACTTGTACCTTTACCCGGCGTGAAATACTGCTTCGCTCTATTGAGTACACGAAGTTTTTTGAACGCCAGCTTCACCTTGTCTTGCAAATGATCTCAGAACTGAACATCGCTGGAAATGTCAACATTAAGGATCCCAATGCTCTTGGAGATGGAGAGGGGAGTGTTCTTGAATTGTGGGACCATAGTAAATCTGGATCTTAATCGGTCACATGTAGGCAATATCTTGCTGAGATTGTTATTTTTTTTCACGGACCCGGGGGATTCCGGATGCATGAAGTCCCAGCATAACTCAACAAAATTTTTATCAAATACAATAATTTATTAAAAAGTAAGGATAAAGTCCGAAGTATAGTCTGGTCATCCAAGTTTTGTTCAGCCCGAAAATTTATTTACATTAGTCATACCATTACCTAAATAATACGACCTGATCGACTTTAGATCATATTATAAATTTGAAATAGTTAAATTAAGCCTTTTGGGTGAGACCAAATTAGTACAATTTAAGTTCCGGCTTTATCCACGCTTTAAACTTTACCAGTTACATGTGTAAAACGGACACATTCTAATGAGAATTTGTGAGTGTTATTTGAATATTGTCACTTAAAGAGTTTTAATATGTTGTCATATGTTCTGTACAAAATGTTTGAAGATTACATAGTTACAAGTTATAGTTATTGTATTGATCTAAATAACATCGTTCATGATTATTAAAAATGTATTTGTTCCTGTTTATAAAACAAATGAGGATTTTTTTTTTAATTTAAATTATTATTTATTTACTATTTATTTGTTTTTTATTTAAATTTAAATTATTTTGTCATAAATATATATAGGTTACTGTAGTTTTACCAATACAATTTACCAATTAAGGAACTAGGTTTGTATGAACAGTGTAGTTGTCATTGAAGCAACACTTCTATACACAAAAATAACAAGGGAATGTCTTAAATTCAATTTATATTTTTGTCCTGTTGTTTGTTAGACATCTGCCCCGAGCAGAAAAAAGTTTTTCTGTTTGCATTATCATTTGATGTGTTGTTATTTATATTTTATATAGATACAGGTAACTTCCTTACAATAATCAAGAAATAACCATAGGAGTCCCATGCTCATAACCAAAATTAGCGCAGTTGGATCCCTAATTTTAATTTTAAGTTTAATTTAGTTCAGAGCTTCAACAGAACGCCTATCGTTTGAAACTAAAATCAAAGAAATCGGCCAAGAACTTAGAAATTTGCAATTATTTGAATATTGATAAAACTCCGACAGCACCCAAGCGGTCCACATCTCTAATACCTGGGTCATCGACTAGGATCGACCCGCTTCGATAACTTCCCAGCAAGAAAACTGATGATGAGAATGCCTATAATTCCATGTCTACTAGTAGTCCCACGACTATCACAGAATTTTTACATTAACTGATTTAACACTATTAAATTTTGCAGACATATTTCTAGAACATGTCTTAAAACATATGAACAGACAGACATGGCGAAATTATAAGGATTCCTTTATTGATAACGGAACCACAAAAGTGACCAAAATAAAAAGGTATGAAAATTACCAAAGCCCATTCTACTTCATTGTGTTGCATATCGACACGGCTCTTCGTTTAATGATTTGTAGAGCAAATTCCTGAAATAACAATAAATCATAATTCCATCGAGAACGATCCAGTTCTATAAATCTAATATAAGTGAGATGGATCGCCAGTGGTCGTTCGGGTCGGACGGTATAGCAACGGCTCAATATCTAACGACAGTAGTTAGATTTTAGGCCGTTGTTACACCGTTAAGTAATTAAATTTACATATGGAATTTAATTTAACACATTTTAATACTTTTTAAATATTATTCTTTGGTGGTATAACATGAACAGCTGAACATTTGACGCACTTTCAGCAGCAGCAGCAGCCTTCTTCTTCCTGCCAGGTACACGGACCTGTTTTCAACTGTACGCTTCGCATTCAGAGCTACATCCAGGACATATCGCAGCACTTCAGCGCTTCCTAGTTTGTATGGCTCCTCTCCGGCGATGCAACTGTACAGCATTCCACCACATCCTGTAGAGGACTTACACTCCAGCGTGGCACTTGCACTGTACAGCATTATACCACCCTGTCGAGTACTAACACTCCAGCGTGGCATCCTCTGCTCGTCGCTACTGCCGCTAATTCAGGCCAGTTACTTCATTCAAAGGGACACACAGCCACAATCATTCTATGGACCCGACTCATTGAGGCCTTATGCAACCTACGTGCCAGCACTCGCCAGTGTCTCGACTCACTGTAGACACACAGCCAGCAACTTACCAGTCTTGACCCCCCGCAGACTGCTGATATTTTCAAATAGGCAACTGCTGCAGTTACCTCTGCGGTCGGAAACGTGCCGCTCGTGTGTAAGAGCCCTAACGTGGTGTGCTCGGTGCCCATCACCACGGCTGCCAACTCGTTTGGGATGAGCAATAGTAATCTTTTTAAAGCCATTATCATTCAAGTCTTATCAGAATAGGACGGAGCCTAGTCGAATCAAATGAAAAATGACAGTTCTAGTGATTGAAATAGAATTATGAAAGAAGTATGAATGTAGGTATATATCAATTCATAAAATATGACGCGAATTTGTCGATGCTACGGGTGAAATGAGGATGCTATCTGTGCAGATGACCTTGAAACCCCAAGGTCAGTTACTCGAACTGTAGTACCTAATACTTAATAATAATAATTTTTGTGTCTCGTAGGTATCCATTTACTATCCGGCCGATAAAATAATCGGTCTCATAGTACAGTAGTAGTTTTAATCGACCAATAAAAAATAGGGCGGTGCTAGCTACAGTGTTTTTATCAAAGTAAACAAACCATGTAAAGTTTCAAAAGTTTCAGGTTCTCTCCGGTAAAATTCATAACAGTAAAAGTTTTGGAATACGATTTTATGTGTAGAATGGTGGTGTTTTAGTTGAACGTACTAATATTATTATAAAACTTTAAGTAAATCTTTGGACAGCTCATGTAGATATTGTATCTTAAAAAAATACAACTGCTTTTTTAAATTATATAAATTATGGAGAAATAACGCTTAAAAATATGCGAGTCTTTTAACTCTCACTCTTTCTTCTTTCTCTTTTTTTTAGGTTCTTACTAAATCATTTTAATTATTTTATCACTGACCTGAAGTGTATAATTAGTATCAGTTGTCTGTTACCGAAAGTGCGATTTGTCAGGGAGTTTATGAATCCGCTAAATTTGGGATAGCAAATAACACGAAACACCACTCCCCTCTTTCTAGGGAAAAACAGGCAAAACGTTATCCATCTCTCTTTCTAACGAGAATTCCTTAAAATTCTTTAGTTTCAGACTCTGCCAACATCTACAACTAGACCAAATTAAATCTTTCCTGCTGGTTCCAATATCCCAAGTGCGTCCCTCCACTCATAGTTCCCTAAAGTCCCGAAATCCATCAATTGCGTCACTATTTTTCACGTCAGAAGGGCATCCTATTCCACGCTATTTTTATACCACTAAGGTAGCAAACAAGCTTGCTGTCTATCTGATGATAAGCGGTCACCGTAGTCTATTGACGGTTGCAACAAGTTGATTTAAAGTTATCGAATAGTTAATAGTTATAGAAATCGCTAAATTTGCGTTTTGAGGCCTGGAGAATAGTTCTCTATCATTTTTAAAGTTGTGTGTGTATGTGTGTGTGTGTGAGTGTGTGTGCCTCTCAATATCTCAAGAACCAATCTATCGATAAACCACGTCATGACTTAAATCTGAAAAGAGTGTGAGCAATTGGTCCAGCGGCAGTTATTATGGCAAAAAACCGGATTTTACGGTACGGTATAAGACGCAATAAATATCTTCATGTATAAATTGTCAAATTTAAAAAGTATTCTCAAGAAAATTTGCCCACAAACACTTCTCAAATGAAAACTAATCTGTAAACGCAAGCTAATAGATGGACCAAACGCTGAATACTAGACTGCTATCTGTGCAGATGACCTTGAAACCCCAAGGTCAGTTACTCGAACTGTAGGACCTAATACTAATTTTCAAATCTAAGATGCTAAGAGGCCTTTAACTACCACTACTTTAAATAAATGATATGACAACTTTTGGGTAGTCGGGTTTTAGGTTTAGTACTTTTATTTTATTATTCAAAAAGTAAAACAAATAATCTACAATTAACTATCTTAAATCAATTGTATCTAGTTCAGTCACTTTTACAATGCTACAAATCTAGACTCTGCCTAATAAATTCAGACCCATGTTGATGGATATAGCCCAGTTGCTTTGGGATTAGTTCATAAATCCAGCAGTAAGACTTGTTGTCATCATAAATTATTATGACTATTTATGACTCAGGCTAAAGCACTTTCATATTCACAAATAAACAAACAATCTAGCACGTAGAGTCATAATGTACTAACGTGATACTTTAATGGTTTATTTTGTTAATTATTTATTTGTTGTTTGTAGGTACTAAAAATGTAGGTTAAATTTTGCAATCTATTTATTATATTACTAATAAATTTAATAAAAAAAAAGCACTTCCTATTTAAAACGCTGCCAGTTAGTAATATTTACGCATCAAATCCAAATACAGGCCAGACATATTTATTGCTTTGGAATATGCAGTAATATTTTTTAATAAAATCTCCATATAATTACAAACAATCACAAGAACTTAACAGAGCAGTTCGATTCTACGACAAACAAAATCATTGACAGGTGCTTTTTGTATTGTAAAGAACTATTTAGTTAGAAAAGCAAGGAAGTCAACAAACAAGGCAATTGATCAGAGGAAGTAATTTAATTTGAAAATATTATCGTAGAATTAGGAGTTCGTAGCCGTGCCCAGTAACATTCATTTTTAGGGTGCCGTACCCAAAGGGTAAATTAGCGGAATCCTATTACTAAGACTTCGCTGTCCGTCCGACGGACGTCTGTCACCAGGCTGTGTCTTATGAATCATGAAGTTAGACAGTTGAAATTTTCACAGAAGATGTATTTCTGTTTGTCTGTTACTAAAAAACAGAAAAAAAAAATATTTAAGGGGACTCCCATACAACAAACGTGATTTTTTGTTCGATTTTGCTCGATATTGATAACGGCAACAGGTAGACGCTTTAAATATTTACAGAATATTTAGTTATATAGGTAGTCACTTTAAAAATAAATCATTAAATTAAAATAAAACAAATATTTAAGAGAGGGCTCGCATACAACCAACGAAATTTTTTTGCAGTTTTTTATAGAAAAAGCCAAGGAACTCTTAGTGCGCGAGTCCGACTCGCACTTGGCTGATTTTCTAGAAACGATATCCGAAGCTAAGGATCGTATAGGGATGAAGCAAAGTGATAGGTTTGGTGATATGGAATAAGTGATCGCCTAGTAGTATATTTTTTTAGCTCTGCCATGTCTTGTAGAGCAGTTGTTGTTCAGCAAATAGGTCAAGAAATTTGGTGTTATTTACTAAAAAAACTTTTCAAGAAAAATATAGTTTTTAGTTTCATTACATATTTCTGAAATAAGTATTAAATTCCAGGAGTTGCAGGAATTTTACAGCTACGTTGAAAATTTCATCATTACCTAAAAACTATTTCATGACAAATCGGCCACGAATGTTAATATTAAATTCCGCAAGTTCAGGACCCGCATAAATAGGGTTGGGACATAATAATGCAGACACCCTCTGGACCAAAAAGGATCATGTTCGCTTTGCTGGACATTTCGTACGGACATGTTTCAGTGCGGGACTTACAATAACATTGTTACTAAACTGTTTTGATGTAAAGGGTCGTCACTTCTTTGATGTATATCCTATTGTTTGCAATAGGTTTTATTTTATATTGTACAAAGGTCTTGATGCGTGCGTATCTATTTAATACCGACTCTATGTACATTTGGACAGTTGAAGACTTAATGTTACAATAATATATTGTGTTATACTATGGAATACTTTATTTTACTATGGTAACTAATAAAGTTGGGTAAGCTGAAAATTGGTGGTGGTGGCCCAGGGGTTTCGAATTCCCCTTGTGTCCTGGAAGCAGGTTCAAACCCGGCGTGTACCAATGAGTCTTTTTCTTAATTTCCCAAGTACATTGATTATTCACACACCACTTTTTTTTACGGTAAAGAAAAACATCGAAAGGGAAACCTGAATACGTCAATAAAAAACGAATGTGAAGTCCGCAATCCGCACTTGGCCCTCGTGCGGACTATTGGCCCAAATCAGCCTCATTTAGGGTAGGCCATGCTCCTACAGTGGAGACGTATATGGCCGGTGAGGAAGTTGAAAATCTATTAGCTTTTACCCACGGCTTCACCGGAGCAGCTTTTGCTATTGTCGGATAAAAAGATTTTTTTTTGTTTCATACAACCTTATTTTACTAATTTAATTAACATTATGCTTGACGTTTTTCATGAACAAAAACATCATTTAATTCTCCTTGTTTTTCGAATTCGGCCAAAAAGCTTGAAAATCTCTATTTCGTACCAAACTCTTAATATGGAATACTTTAATCCAAATCACATTTGGCTTTCTTGGAATTCAGTCAAAAAGCTTTAAAATTTTGGCCATCAAAAGGTAGGATAAAATGGATAATAATATTAATATGAATATATTATCCACGCTTTGCCTAGGCTAAGATTATTCTCATTTTGTATTGATAAGAAAAATAAAGATTTGATGTCACCATAGAAAAAGTTTCACATGGAAAAGTAAAACTTTGAATAATGCAATCAAACCTTGTTACAAATTCATACAATTTAGCAAGTATGACCTTTCCGACCTTACTTAAAGACTAAGAGGTTGGTAATTTAAACTTAGATTACTTAACTTCTATTTAATAAAGTCTAAGTACAGAAGTCGTTATGCTCACGCTGATGAGCGAACTTTTGAAAGCAACCTCGGATTAATTAACGAAAGCTCGGCAAGAAGGGTCTTATTAAAATTTGTTATAATTTATTTTCACTAACTAGACAAACTCGATATCGAAACTTGATGCACAAACTTTCGTTTAATTGAAAAGTGGGAAAGATAAATTAAGTGCTGGCCATTCCTGTTGCCATCAATTTTGTAAGCTCACTTTGCCCGCAGTTTAATTCTCATAAAAAATACTTAATTTTTACCTACTAAAAAATTTTTTTGTTAAATACTTACATAATTACCTTAATTCTCACATTCTTTAACTAGTTTTCAAATCACGACACTGATTAAACCTTAAATCTTTCCAAATTTACGTAAAGTATATGTTGCATCACAGAGTACATTGTTGTGTTGCATAGTAGCCTTGGGTAACTCCGGACATAACTATATCTTTGGATATATATCCGAGGCCGGATATGTTGCAACTCCTACACTTTGCGTGAAATAAACATGTAGGTTTCAGCATCACTTCTGCTTTGTGGCGGGCGCGTGAATATCTGTTAGAAAAATAAAATATAGATATCAACTAGTATCTATCTATAACAAACGAGGGATATATTAAGCGGATATGGATATGCGAAGCGGATACATATCTTTAATCGGAATGATATGTGACATATCCATATTTTGTCTGGAGTTACTTAGCCCATGGCTATTGCATAGACTACAAAGCGAAAGACGCGGGTCAAGGTCATTTTTGTTCAGGTTTAAAACACTAACATTCGCTTAGTGTTAAGCTTAATGTGTCATTTAAAATGTACCTTAAGTGGCTATTAAGGACTTCTAGACTCTTTATAAATTAGCCATGTCCATCCCTCTGTCTGTCTGTCTGTCTGTCCGTGGCTTAGCTCAGAAACTAATACTTCTAGAAAGCTGTTATTTGGCTTGGGTATACATATATGTAAGGTCGCTAATTTTTGTTGATGAGTTTGTTGTGATAAGTGACCCCACTTTTGTTGTTTTTTAAAGATGGTTAAAAAATTCTATCATAATAGCGAAGTAGATTTTACAAGTTAACAAAGTCATAGTCAACCAACTTATAAAATGTACCTTAAAAGTAAAAATTTACCTGACCGTAAATAAGCACTTAATCAATAACTGTCTTGATTTTTCTGAAGAAACGGAATGAAAGCATATTAAAGCACAATTTTTTAAAAGCTGTAAAACAAGTACTGTAATAACGTAGATAAATTGATATATAAGTAATAGTTCTGAATAATAATACATTAGAAGATAGATAAAGAAAAAAGATATCGATTTCAGACCGAAATCATAGATGAACTACATTTATACGTGAAACCGAGTTTAGAGCTCGCTCTTATTAAGACTTCATATCTCTCTAAAATACGGTACTAAATAAATATATTTAATTTAATAGACAGTTTATTAAAGAATGAGTGAATGATTTTACTTATATTTTTTATATTCTTACAGGTAAGTTCAACCAGAGCATTACTACCGTAAAGTGAAAAAAATTTGAAAAAAGTAAGTAATTTTATATATATATATTGTGTTTTAAATTACTGTACAAGGTAAACAAGCTATGTGACTGTTTGATTGGATAACTTTGTTTTATTGTTGCCTCAGCCTCTGCAGAGGCAAAGGTCTCCCTTTAGGGAAAAAAAAGAGAAAGTAGGCATAGGCCACGATAGCTCAATGCAAACTAGCGCAGACATTTTTGAGAAGGAAGCCACTCATTTGTTAAAGTTTTTAAGCAGCCTAAAAGGCCGCAAACTGGGCTTAATATGAGAACAACCACTGCAGACAGACGCCTTCTAAGCATGGAGAAACTCAGACAAAAATCACCCATCCCATGACTGATCACGCCTGGCGTCTTTCCCACTAGGCCACGAGCTCCATGAGAAGTAAAGTACTAAAGATAAAGGGCCTATTTTACGACGTAAAATCTGCAATCTTAATTCTTTATAACAAACAACGCCTTCACATTGCGAGTAGGCAACTGACTCATGTTTTTTCAGACTTTAAAAGCGGAACAATTTACAATTACATGCGTAAACCAATCTTAAATACCTTGTTTAAAAGCCAATATTTTTAGTTACTTACATTGCGATTACTTTTGGTGATGTGTAAACCTAATAATACTATTTAATTTTAGTTACTTCCCTTGTGATTACTTTTAGTGATGTGTATTTCTAATAATACTAATTATTTTAGTTACTTAAATACATTGTAACTACTTTTGGTAATGTGTTATCCTACCTAATAATAATATTTAATTCTAGTAGCTTACTTACTTACATTGCGATTACTTTTGGTGATGTGTAATCTTACTATGTAGATACAGATCTGGATAAAACTCTGGTACAGAGATAGAGCATATAGGCTATTTTTTTCACGGAAAATTTAAAAGTTCCCGCGGAAATATAACCGAATTCCATTTGAATGAACTGAAGTTACAGATATAGCTTGCTATAGCAAACTTCTCAAGTATAATCAAGAAGTTGCCGTAGAATCCTATGGGCGGGTAGAGCCGCCGGCTAAGCTTGTATGTTCCAGGTAATGCATTTGATGTCAATTGACATCGTTCTGTCCTCATACAATATAGCAATAACTAGCACCTTCATTATCCGTAGCATGTACGTGAATTACTTTACGTATGTTTCACGGTTCCCAATTGCTGTTCGGATAATTCGGCACGTGTCAAAAATTCGCGGCTATGGATTGCACGGACCAATAATTGAAAGCCAATTATAGCGTACACAAAATATATGCAGGACAGTACGTGGTAGCGCAACATAGGGACTTCATCTCTGGGAGATTTACAATGAATATAAAATATAGTACTCTCTATTTCGTAATTCGTTGCATTTTTTTTATTTTATTTGATCCACTAAGGTGGCAAACAAGCTTACGGTCAGCCTAATGGTAAGCAGTGACCGATGCCTACGGTCGCTTGCAACAGCTGGGGCATCACCCGCGCGTAGGCGACACTTCAAAAATCTAATAACTTCTTTCTTGCAAAAACTGTAGTCCTTCGAGAAAACCTCGACAAGAAGCTCATTCCACAATCTAAGTGTTCGCGGGAGGAAGTTTCTTGAAACCGCTCTGTGCGATATACATTTTATGTGGTATTATACTCAGAATCAACTGAATTTTTTGCAATGAATCTATTGAAATGTTATATAAGCCGTATTGATTTGATATTAAATTGGAATATTAGTTAATTTTTAGCAATACCTCAGACTGTTAACACATGTATCATACATAATACTTTCATATTCATTATTCTAAGATTAGATTAGTATCTCAAGATCAAATCTTCAGAGATTCCAGTACTTAATTACCTTGAATGGCTTACAAGACGGGTATCTTTTAATTTATATCAATATAATTAGTTAATTCTTTGCAATACATCGAAATCTGAAACCTCATTAATGTCTCAATATACTAAGAACACCTGCTTATGAAGTTTTAGGTCCAGCGATAAATTAGTTTGTCATGTTTAATTTGTGATCACTAGAATTGGAGTAGACAGATGTTTAGGGTCAACGATCTCAAACGTATATGTTATTATGGACATGCCTACGGAAATTTAAACAAAGAATGATCAAGGCATATTGTGGTCAATTTGTTTAGTTAGGTTTTCTTTGAATTTAAAAATGCATTTTTTTGACAATCATCGTTTTTTTTTTTTATACCACTAAGGTGGCAAACAAGCATACGGTACGCCTGATGGTAAGCGGTCACCAGGGGTATCATTCGCGCGTTTCCGACTCAGAAATCCAATAACATCTTTCTTGAAGAACCCCATACTGTAGTCCTTAGAGAAAACCTTGGCAGGGATCTCTTTCCAAAGCACAAGCGTTCGCGGGAGGAAGTTTGTCTAAATCCACACTGTAAGCGACCATGATACGTAAGTAGTAGCATGTTAACAGTTTCTACATACAAACTATTGAATCAGTCATATGTATATGTTCTTATATCACTACCATGTAACCCGTTTTTTACTAAAAACGGCATATCCATGCTATGACAGCATAATACCAGATCTGTCTGCTCCAATCACGTGTGATCACGTTTAAAATCAAGATAGCTATGTTGAAATTAGAAAAGTTTTTTTTTGTATTCTGATAATTTACTTACCAAGTTTTTCCTAACTTTATTTACTTAAGGTCCTAAATATTCGTTAAAAGTTAATTTACACTCATTTTCTAAAACCTCTTAGTCACAGAGTAATAAATCACTTAGTGTCTACAGAAAATATTTTTTAAATTACTGTTTGTTTCCAACACAGACACGCTATTTCGGGTTTTTCGATGCTTTACCGTTTTTAGGGTTCTGTAATCAAGCAAGGAACCTTTTTAGTTATTTAAAGTATTAAAAATGTCAACAACTAACTAAAATAGGACCTACAATGTGGATGGATAGATATGTGTGTTTGTGTATATGCTAAGACTGCGAATGTGCACCCGGTGCCCAAAACGGGCGATAGATCAGATCCATCGAATCTTCTAAGATACCTACAAGAACACGACCTGAGCGTCAATATAAGATCGTTGACCCTAAACATCTGTCTACTCCAATTCTAGTGATCACAAATAATAAACATGACAAACTAATTTATCGCTGGACCTAAAACTTCATAAGCAGGTGTTCTTAGTATATTGAAGACATTAATGAGATTTCAGATTTCGATGTATTGCAAAGAATTAACTAATTATATTGGACATCGAAACACAAAATTTCTTATATATATTATTGATATAAATTAAAAGATACCCGTCTTGTAGGCCATTCAAGCCAATTAAGTACTGGAATCTCTGAAGATTTGATCTTGAGATACTAATCTAATCTTATAATAATGAATATGAAAGTATTATGTATGATACATGTGTTAACAGTCTAAGGTATTGCTAAAAATTAACTAATATTCCAATTTAATATCAAATCAATACGGCTTATATAACATTTCAATAGATTCATTGCAAAAAATTCAGTTGATTCTGAGTATAATACCAAATAAAATGTATATCGCACAGAGCGGTTTCAAAAAACTTCCTCCCGCGAACACTTAGATTGTGGAATGAGCTTCTTGTCGAGGTTTTCTCGAAGGACTACAGTTTTTGCAAGAAAGAAGTTATTAGATTTTTGAAGTGTCGCCTACGCGCGGGTGATGCCCCAGCTGTTGCAAGCGACCGTAGGCAGCGGTGACTGCTTACCATTAGGCTGACCGTAAGCTTGTTTGCCACCTTAGTGGATCACATAAAATAAAAAAGTTATAGAGAGTACTATATTTTATATTCATTGTAAATCTCCCAGAGATGAAGTATAAATGTCGAGCTGATAAATGGATCTATATAGGTAGGTTTCACTTTTTAGAAAACGTCGTTTTATCCGTATTTTCAAGCATTGATAAAATGAAAATATGACTCTTTCTGACATCCATTGGCGAGTAGTAATACTTTTAATTTTACCACTTGACAATAGATGGCATTGTAAAGCAACACTAAAGCTACATGACAACAGATGTTGTAAAAAAAACCGGCCAAGTGCGAATCTGGCTTGCGCACCGAGGGTTCCGTGCAAACTTATTATTTGTTGTTGTATATTATTAAAAATATTTTTATTATATGATGTAACTAAAAATTTACTATTTTAGCAATTTTTCCTTTATCTGTGCTATAAGTCGTTCCTTCGTACCAAATTTCAAGATTCTGTATTCACGGAAAGTATCCTGTAGGTTTTGATTCCCTTGCGAGTTTCGAAAGTTTGCGGCATAAAAGGCTGTATCTTTTGATTGCGTTAAGAGGGCGATATAGGGCAGAAAGCTAATTTCTGTAATACTAACATTGTGTATGTAAATGCACTATAAATTATTAGATAATTTCATATACATTAGTAAGAAATATGTATGCTATATACTTCCTAAGTAATTTATACCGTAATGACGCCTTGAAACTTTTATTTTTTTGTATGGAATTTTACGTTATTACCGTTTTATAGTCACATTTTTTGACTCTTTGCTAAATACAATAAATTAAAATCATTCAGTAAGATAATGCACTAGACAAAAGCAAGTTTTATAACAAATATTTTTTTCAATCCTTTAAATGCTATAGTGTAGCCACAAAATTTGCACAAAACGGCGTATTTTCGCGCTCCAGCCTATATCGCAGTCTTAACTTAGAAGTTTGATTTTCTTACAGCTCCAAGGGACAGTAGACCTGAGTATTTGATATAAATTTTAGCTTAATACCTTCACCCGTTCCTGAGAAAAAGGGTCTTGACAGACGGACGGGCGGACAACAAAGTGATCCCATAAGGATTCCATTTTTTCCTTTCGGGGTACAGAACCCTAAAAACGAGCGAAGCTCGGTCTTCCAGGTACTATATATATATAAAACAGTAGACTGACAGCCCAACTACTGTGTCTACTAGGTCTGGAGATTTGATTTTAATCAGGCATAGTAGGTATAAGGAAGAATAAGTAGTATTCTAATCTTTATATACAAAAGAGTAAACTGACTGACTGAATGATATATCAAGCCGCAGCCCATACTACTGGGTCTAGAGAGTTGGTATTTCCAAAAAGGTTTCTGTCATTACATAGGCGAGCACTAAGAAGGGATTTTGCAAGAATCATCCCCTAAGGGTAAAATAGGGATTGGAATTTTGTATCGAAATACGTCATTTTTGAAGTTACATGCATAGAACTTGGTTTGGCTTTAAAGTTGAAAATTTTTGTTGAAAAATTGGGAATACCATCCCCTTAAGGGCAAAATAGGGGATGGAAATTTGTATGATAATTGAGGTTTTTCTGTGTCTAGAGACTTGAGTTTTTGCACAGATAACGTACGCGAGCCTATTTATACCCTAAGGGGGTAAAATGGGGGTTGAAAGTTTGTATGGAAATCCGTTATTTATTAAGCTAAATACAGAAAAATTGGTTATTGGCCTTTAAATTTAAAAATTAAGATTGACGTATTTTTGCCTTTTGGACAATCATCTCCTAGGGGTGAAATAGGGATGAAAATTTGTATGAGAACTCCGATCCGACTTTGTGTCTAAATACTTTAAAATGCAAAATCCATCCCTAAGGATGGTTAGTCAGGGTTTGGGCGTTTGTAAGTCAGTCGTCATATTTAAAGCTAATTGCATAAACGGTATTTGGTCTTTAATTTAAATTAAGATTGTTAGCTTTCCCGTTTTGCAAAGATTATCCCCGAGACGGCAAATGAAAATTTGTATTAGAATTAAGATATTATGTTAGGTGAAATCTTTGACAGTCAAAACCTGTTTTTTTTTTCAAAAGTCTACGAAGTCGCGGCAGAAGCTAGTAATTCATATAGTTATTAGATAGATTTGAATAAGGGAGTCGAAATCTTAAATTTAGTATTTGACCAATCAATAAGGTTTCTTCTTACTTCTCCTCAGCTTCTAATATTATTTGTCAACTAATATCTGATCAAACCCAATATGTGACAAGACATTAGTATTTTAGGCTCTTACTAAACACTGCTGGTAGTAACCAACGCAGCACATTTGGTCAAACTCAGTGTATTTTTATAAATGGCATCGTTAGGACTTAACGGTAAGTTAAGTTAAGTATCCTAAGTTGTTTCTGAGTGTCCTACAGTCGTAGCGATCACCACCTACTACAGAGTGGACAGTATCTATAACGTGCTTATAGTTAAATGTAACTAAGAAAAAAATAGAAAAATCTACAGGTGTCTGTTCATCATCTACAATACAAAAGGGCCAACTGATTTTCAGTTGGCGCATCAGCGTTGTGACCCTTGCAGTACTTCACGTCGGGGCAGAGGTTGCTGCTTTACAAGTCACAAGTTCGGCCCCATATGGAGTACTGCTGCGATATGGGATGCACCCGGATACCAGCTTGGCCCTTTTGACTCGGTTCAACGCCGGGCTGTGAGAATTGTCGACGATCCCAAACTATCGAGCCCTTAATTCTGAGAAGAGATTTTTCCTCCCTGTGTGTGGTCGACTCTGGATGTGTTCTGAGGAATTGTTCGAAATGATGCCTTAAATTTTGAAGCGTCACCAACACGCGAGTGATACCCCTGGTGTTGCAAGCGTCAATAGGCTACGGTGACCCCTTATCATCAGGCGGACCGTATGCTTGTTTGCCACCTTAGTGGTATAAAAAAAAAAAAAACACTGAACAACAAACAAATGTTAATACCGTATTATATTTAATATGAGTACCGAGTTAAAAAAAATATCGCAAAAGAAACAGTTTTAGGGTTAATTTTTGGGGATCGGATCATATATTTATTTTTAATCATCAGTTTTGCCTAGTTTTTAGCTATTGTCTCACGGATCCACGTCGCGTAGGGGCTGATAGGTGTCCATGTTTGTAGTAGTATTGGACCAAAACCCTGTGCCAATTCACCGACTATCTTCCCGTCATACACCAGGGGTCCTCCAGAATCTCCCGCCATTACAGACTGCTCATTACAGACTGCTCATTACAGACTGCTCATTACAGACTGCTCATTACAGACTGCTCATTACAGACTGCTCATTACAGACTGCTCATTACAGACTGCTCATTACAGACTGCTCATTACAGACTGCTCATTACAGACTGCTCATTACAGACTGCTCATTACAGACTGCTCATTACAGACTGCTCATTACAGACTGCTCATTACAGACTGCTCATTACAGACTGCTCATTACAGACTGCTCATTACAGACTGCTCATTACAGACTGCTCATTACAGACTGCTCATTACAGACTGCTCATTACAGACTGCTCATTACAGACTGCTCATTACAGACTGCTCATTACAGACTGCTCATTACAGACTGCTCATTACAGACTGCTCATTACAGACTGCTCATTACAGACTGCTCATTACAGACTGCTCATTACAGACTGCTCATTACAGACTGCTCATTACAGACTGCTCATTACAGACTGCTCATTACAGACTGCTCATTACAGACTGCTCATTACAGACTGCTCATTACCACACTTTCGAGCAGCACATATCTCTGGACCAATTATAAGTGGAAACATAAACATCTTCTTTCTAATAGGAGGGCACTTTATTACCACTCCTTCACCGACCTTGTAGTTTATTTTTTTGTCTTGTTCATCAAATTTAAAATCTTTACTGAAAATTGTTTTCGAATACTGTACGCCGAAGCCTGCATATTTGACGCTGTATCCAATCAGAGAGCGGTAGTCCAACGCCGATAGCGCCGCCAGTGGTCTTGGTATTGCTATCTCCGTCTTTGCTAAGCCGATATCGTTTGTGTACTTAGTACGGTGAGGATAAGTGATATGTCTTATAATCCGGGTGTAAGATTTAGTTTCATTATATATATGTTCAAAGTTACCGTATCTGACATATGGTGTAGTTCGGTTCTGTCTTTCAAGGCAGTGCCCTGCGGTGAGCACCCATCGGTCAGCGATCAGTGAACCTGAGCATCCTCTGTCTCCAGTAGGATGCATTAATAAGACTATGTAGGGAAACTCCCCGCGCGTGTCGTCGACTTCGCCGTACATCCGAAGCGCCGGAGACAGTGAGAGGCAGGGTCTCGCGCGAGTACCACACACACCACGAGTACCCCAACACCGATCCAGTCTGCGCAGCTCCAAATCAGCTTCATGTCCTTGTACTAAATATCAAACTACTATTATTATTATAACAATTAATTGGACTTGCGTCAAGAAAAGTCTTGTAATGCAACGATCGTGAAATGTAAATATAAACGCATTTTAATTTCGACGCGAAATATCAATAATATTGTTGCGACATGACTTTGGTAATAAAATAAAATTGATTTTTGCAATTATTCAAGTTTCTTATAGTTCTGATAAAGAAGTAAATCATTCGACTATGTTAACTGCATTGGTTTACATTTTTTGTAATGAATTTTATGTTTGTGTATATATATAATTAGTAACTTTATTGCGTTTCAAACAGTAGGTTAAACTATAATATAATTGTAGGTATGTAAATCAGCAAACGACGCAGATATAACTAACCTTAGCGATGAGTACATATTTATGTCGTTTGCTGTTGCGAGATCGGGTCATTGGCGATCAGATGCTCATATTTATTTAAAGCATAATGTGAAAAAAAATATTGACCAGAAAAACGAATAAAAAACGTAGTTTACTGTTGTCATAATGTCAGCTTTAGGGCCTTATGTTTTTTAAAGTTTGTTTAATTTTTTTGGTTAAAATTTTATTTAATTTTTATATGTCAAATGAATGGACGGACAATTCGAAACTAAACGATAAAATGGTCCGTTTTGGTGTTTGGCAACGTAACCCTAAAATAGTCAAACAGGGAAATAAACAGCTACATGATTTAGATTTTTACCATGTGGCTGTGTGATTCCGAAAACCATCAAACGCACGGACGGACGGACTCTCATGACAAAACTTAATCGTGGACATAACGATACTATAATGTTTTTGTTTTTACCGTCCGGCTACAGAACCCTGACGTGATCCATGACGAAACAATAAGGATTCAGTGTTTATCATTTGTATGACAAGACGATACAATTAAAGTTCTGCTTTGGTTTTGGGATTCTAAAATAGAAACCGTCAAAATCAGTAGTTCACGCAATTCCAAACTTAGAATAACGTAGAATTGAAATAATTATCTAGCCAAAAATCGGTTTTCCTGTTCTGATATTTACCCAATTTGAATGGGACCATTGTGGAGGTAGCCCTATCCGAAATATAAAATGGTGATACTTGATTTGAAAGTGTTGTCAATTGTATAGAAATATATTACTGTATAAAAAAAATTACAAATGGAATTATTTTAAATTAGTATAAAGTTAAAAAATCTTCGCAAAAGAGACATTTTTAGGGTTAGTTTTGGGCATTGGTTCATTTATTTTTCAAGTAATAGTTTTAGAACTATCTCATGGATTCCGTTATTTAGGGGCTAATAGGTATCCACATTTGTAGTTGTATTAGAACTGCACCTGCTGACAATACACCGACTATCTTCCTGTTTTACAACATGGGTCCTCAGGAGTCTCCCGGCCTTACAATCTGTTTATTACCACAGCAACAAGTCTTTAGACTAATTATAAGATCAAACAAACGTCTTCTTTCTAGTAGGAAGGTACTTTACTTCCACACCTTCACCGACCTTGTAGTTTATTATTTTAGTTTATTTAAAAAAAAAAAGTTTTCAATTCTGTACGCCGAAGCCTACATATTTGACGCTGTACACAATCAGAAACCGGTAGTCCAACACCGATTTGTTGTAAGTTTTAGTTTAATTCAGAGGTTTCCAGACTTTTTTTTTCTCATAGACCACTTTCAAAATTAAGCTAGTTCCGGTGGACCCCCAGCAGCTACATTTCTACCATATTCCCAAAACTCGACAAAAAATGTGTAAATTAGATCTAACTATGGAATATGCAAGTTTTTAAAAGTAACAGTCGCTGAGCTTCTTAAAATATTATCTCCCTACATTTTAGTTCTTCACTATCGAAAGCAGATAAATTTTCGTAGACCCCGCTTACGAATTGTGAACCCCCATTTTTTGTCCCGCCAACGTAGATCCCTGTCGAGTCTCCCATGGACTCCTTGGAGTCCAGCTGGACCACTTTGGGAACTACTGGTTTAATTGAATAATTGTTCAAAGTTATCTTAGGTATCTTACATATCGAGCACTAACGTTTCTTGTTGTTCCTTGGCTCTCGCTCGAGTACCACACGTAACGTATAATTATTCTGGACGTGTGTTTGTCATCTAAACGGCTGGAACGATTTGGATGAAATTTTGTCTGAATATTTTATTGTGTTCCAGGATGGTCTGAAAACACAATTGGACCTGGCAGGTGTCGCTGCAGTCCGCGTGTCACTAATCTTCTCCTTAACAACAGGGATTATTTTAATGATATTTTTTGTGTACGTTCAAGTGAGTCCCTGTAAAGTTTGAATTCACAAATGGACCTGGTAGGTGGCGCTGCAGTCGGTGTGCCACTGATCTCCTTAACGGCAAGGGAGATGTTAATGATATTTTTTGTGTACGTTTGAGTGGGTCCCTGCATGGTTTGATAACACAATTGGACCCGGTAGGTGGCGGTGTGTCACTGATCTTCTCCTCAACGGCAAAGATTGAATGTACGACAATCATTTCAACATTCGCTGCATTTAATGCAATTCCACACAACTACATATACCACTGACTTTAAAATTCAATCATTGTGAAATTTGTGGCTTGGAGACGAAACATTAAATAGAACGTAAAAAACGTATCGAAAGGTCGAGCTTCAAATCAAAAGGATTTAAAGAAAGGCTTCCCGCCAAAACTGGCACCATAGAAAATTTGGAAGAAAATGAAAAATTAAAAAATTTCGTCATAGAGGAGCGGATTGGTTGCCCATCCCAACCCAACCCAACTGAGCTCTAACAACAATTTTCAATTTAAAGCTTAAAATATCTCAAACACACTACTGTATCGAAAAAATTATTACACACGTCCTCAATATTTTTTATCCAACGACACCCCACATTATGGGATAGATGAAAAAAAAAAAACCCCAGTTTACTTGTAGAGGAGAAACCCTAAGAAATTACAGCTAAAACCCATGGCAAATTACAGCTTTCTAGTACTAATGGTCTCTAAGCTAAGCTGCGGACAGACGGACGGACGGACTTGGCGAAACTATAATGGTTCCTTGTTGACTTAGAAACCCAGACTAAAAAGGATGTTCCGGGACTGTTGGTTTTTTTTTTTTTTTTTTATACCACTAAGGTGGCAAACAAGCTTACGGCCCGCCTGATGGTAAGCGGTCACCGTAGCCTATGGACGCTTGCAACACCAGGGGTATCACTTGCGCGTTGCCGACCCTTCAGAAATCTAATAACTTCTTTCTTGAAGAACTCCATACTGTAGTCCTTGCAGAAAACCTTGGCAGGGAGCTCATTCCACAACTTAAGCGTTCGCGGGAGGAAGTTTCTCTGAAACCGCACTGTACGCGACCATTTAGGTTCTAAAGTGTGAGAATGAATTCCCTGCCGATGGCGAGCGGTGCGATGGTAGAAAGTAGCCGTGGGCATCATTTCGAACAATTCCTCAGAACACAACCCATTGTACAAGCGGTAGAACACACACAGTGAGGCAAAGTCTCTCCTCAGACTTAAGGGCTCGATACCGCAAGTGAGTTTGGGATCGTCGACAATTCTCACAGCCCGTCGTTGAACCGAGTCAAAAGGGTCAAGCTGGTATCCGGGTGCACCTGCCCAGAGATGGCAGCAGTACTCCATATGGGGCCGAACTTGCGACTTGTAAAGTAACAACCTTTGCCCCGACGTGAAGTACTGCTTCGCTCTGTTGAGTACACCAAGTTTTTTGGACGCCAGCTTTACCTTATCTTGTAAATGATCTCGGAACTGAACATCGCTGGAGATGTCGACACCAAGGATCCCAATGCTCTTGGAGATGGAGAGGGGAGTGTTCTGGAATTGTGGGACCACAGTGAATGGAGTTTTCTTAGCGGTGAACGCGCACACTTGTGTCTTTGTAGGGTTGAATCGGACCAAGTTTACCCGTCCCCAGTCAGAGACCTGGGACAGTGTGGTCTCGATTTGAGATACAAGTTCTCCGCGGTTTTCCTCCACAAGGGAACGAGGGATGTTTGCACGACCCGTGTAAAAAGTGTCTCCAGTACTGTCATCTGCATAGCAATGTATGTTGTTGATGTCCAACATGTCATTGATATGCAGTAGAAACAGCGTAGGAGACAGCACAGAGCCTTGCGGGACACCAGCATTAATGTCCATGCTATCAGAGCAACTACCGTCAACTACAGTTCGTATGCGTCTGCCGGACAAAAAGCTAGCCACCCATTTGCACAAACCCTCGGGCACTCCGTAAGATGGCAACTTCGATAGAAGACCGCGGTGCCAGACCCGATCGAACGCCTTCGCTATGTCCAGGCTACATGCCAATGCCTCCCCCTGACTCTCAATGGCTAGTGCCCATCGGTGTGTGAGATACACTAGAAGGTCACCAGTCGAGCGACCGTGGCGAAAGCCATATTGACGGTCACTGACCAGATCGTGTACTTCTAGGTATCTTAGAAGCTGTGTGTTGATCACACGCTCCATCACCTTAGAGAGGAGAGAGGTAATAGCGATAGGCCTGTAATTCGATGGATCTGATCTATCGCCCTTTTTGGGCACCGGGTGCACATTCGCAGTCTTCCATGTAGACGGAAATTGCCTAGAGTGGTAGGAAAGCGCGAAGAGGCGCGTGAGTACAGGACATAACTCAGGAGCACACTGCTTAAGCACCACTGCTGGTATACCGTCTGGCCCACTCGACTTATGAACGTCTAGAGAAAGCAACGCCCGCCTGACCTCCCGCTGCGTTATGGAGATTTCCGGCATGGACTTACCGCACCACGGTATAGTAGGTGGTACAGCGCCTTCATCGTTCATATTCGAGTTCGAGGCAAAGAGACTGCCCAGTAGATCGGCTTTCTCTTTACCACTATGGGCCAAGTCACCATCGGTCTTTCGCAGTGGTGGTAACGACGACTGGCAGAAGTTCCCTTCGGCAGCTTTGGCAAGCGACCAGAAAGCACGACTCCCAGAAGGATAGCTCGCAAGTCGCCCACCTATTTTGCCGATGAATTGGAATTTTGCTCTGGCAGTTGCTTTCTTACTGAACCTCGAGGCAGCATTTAATTTGCGTTTTAACTCAGAAATATTCGGATCCTTATTATAACGAGCCGTGGTCCAAGCCTCATATGCATTTTGCTTAAGAATTTTAGCTTTTCTGCAAGACCTATTAAACCACGGTCGTTTTTTGACGCCGGCAGCTACTCGCGGGTTAGGAATATAGCATTCCATACCAGCAAGGATTGTCTCAGTGACTGCGGCTGCGCAGACGTCAGGATCTTCTGAGTTAAAGCAGATCTGCCTCCACGGGTACGATGCGTAAAATTCACGCAATCCATCCCAGTCTGCCGACTTATAGTGCCACACACGACGCCAGTTAGTTGGCCCAGAAGGATCAGGTTGTGTGCATGACACTTGAGTCCGAACGAGACAGTGGTCCGAGGAGCCAAGAGGCGCATCCACTGAGACGGAGTACCCGTCCGGACGAGTAGTCAGCAGAAGGTCCAGTAAGGAGCTCGTATGTTCCTCTATATCTGGTATTCTCGTTGGAGAAAGTACCAGCTGAGAGAATCCATAGGTCAGAGCAAATTCATGAGCAGATATCCCAGCATAGTTATTGGTTCGAGAACTGAGCCACTCGCGATGGTGGGCGTTAAAGTCTCCCAAAATAACTAGTTCTGCTGTGGGATATTGCTCTAGAACTTTGTCAGTCGTCAAACTCAGGTGCGTGAAGAGTCGAGTTACGTCCGTGTCACCGCTATGAGACCTGTATAGGCACGCATAGATACGAGTGTGGCCGCCGTAATCTACGCGCACCCACAATATCGACAGGTCCCTGTCTTCAAGGCTATGAAGGCGGCGACAGCAGATATCCTCCCGGACGAACATACATACACCGGCACGACTCATAAAATTGTGTTCGAGTTTGTAGCCGGGATAATGAAGGTATGATGTGTCGGCCGGGCAGGATATCTGCGTCTCCGTTAGAAAAAGAATGGTCGGCTGCGCAGTTTCGAGATGGTGGTGGACTGCGTTAAGATTTGCGTGAATACCCCTGATGTTGCAAAAATCCACATTATATGTGGATGGAGTAGCCGCTGTGCAAACTCTTTTCTTTTTCTGTCTTCTGGCCATAATATATATAAAAAAAAGTTACTAAGACTAAGGATGAGGAGTAGTGACTGCCCCAATACTAGGCCCACGGGTTTGATCTCCACACAGAACACACATGTATGACATTAAAATTTAAATTTTGAATACTGTACAAAAAGTACCAGTCAGATTATGTTAATTGAGTAGCCAGGACAGAAATACTTATGGAAATATAATTATATAAATTATATATGGCTTACTACTGAAACCCAGACTATTAAAGTTGTTCCGTGACTGTTGGTAGTAGTGACTGCCTGCCAATCCAAGTGCCATGGCTTAGATCTCTGCACAGAACAACATTTGTCATGATTATTTGTATTTGTCTTGCCTTAAGTCTGTTTTCTATACATAAAATGTATTTACTAAATAAGTATACAAGTATTCGTATTTGTATCAGATGGCGCTGCGTGTTATGTGTAGGAATTATAGTTAATATATTTTTTTTTATATTTAATTGTTAATTTTGTTTCACATTTTTACCTAAATAACTCAGAGCTTTCAGTTAAGCCTATGGAAACACGTAATTTTTACAATTTTTATTTTTTACGCTAAAAGCCTAATAACTGGATTAGTGCACAGTGTTCTCACAAATCTTTATGGAAAAAAAACTTATTTTCAACTGAAATAAACAAATAATAGTGAGAATTTCATAATAAAAACTGAAATTTCAAAAGTACTGTTTTAATCCAATGGGATTGTGCAATGAAACCTGTTTAAATATATTTATGTTGCACATACCAAAAACAAATCGCGAAGTTTTTTTTTTTTTTTTTTATACTACTAAGGTGGCAAACAAGCACACGGTCTGCTTGATGGTAAGCGGTCACCGTGGCCTATGGACGCTTGTAACACCAGGGGAATCACTCGCGCGTTGCCGACTCTTCAAAATCCAATAACTTCTTTCTTGAAGAACCGTATACTGTAGTCATTAGAGAAAACTTTTACTCGCACACTGAGGATTCCGTTTCGCCACATAATGGCGCGAGTCCGACTTGCACTTTGCGGGTTTTATTATTTAATGTTTGATTGAACAATTTGTTATTTTTCAAGGTAGAGCGTAAAAAATTTTTTCAGTATTTTGCATATCAAAAAATATTATATTAATTTATTTTTATAAATATTCGGTGTTCGGGTTAAAATTCAAGCTTTTAGCGTTGAAATTTATATTTAAGGTATATAACTTTTCTGCTTAAGAGCTAGACACCCTCGACAGTCTGAAGACAGAAAGATGGACTGCAACAAAGAAAACTCAATACAGATCCGTTTTGCCCTTTAATTACGGGACCCTAAAAAGAACACAAATACAATAAAAACAATGTTGTTCTTATGTTGAACACATAACAAAGTATTAATATAACACTACGATTAGACAGTAAGACAACCTTAAAAAAAAATTAGAGGACAAAAACATTATTTCTATTTACTTGTGTAATAACCTTATTTATGTACTTGAAACTTATTTCTTCGAAACTTAATTTACTCGAGCTCCTAATTATTCATTAAATGTTAATTTACACTCATTTTTAAAAATCTCTTAGTCACAGAAGTAATAAATCACTTTACGCGCACAATTATTTTTTTCTGTTTCGTACACAACATTGTTGCTTCGTCGCTTTTGTTGGTTGTACGTTATTTTTTTTGTAATTTAACAGTTTTTTCGTTAATGCTGAAAGGTATGCTTTATATTCTTAGTGTAGTTAACTATGGAGGTGTTATATTGTTACATTTTTTTGTTTATTTGGCCCATTCCAAGATAATAAAGAAAAGATTATGTATATCTATGTAATTTAATTACTAAATTGCCACCATTTTTTGTGAATATATTCTTTCTCTGGGTTGGCGGAAAGAAATCTCTGGCAAAAATACGTACGTCCTTTGTACTATTTTTCTAGAATTATAATTTCTGGTATTGTTTTTTTTGTATAATAAAGGATTAAATAATAAATAATAATAATATAATGTTTAAAATATTACATGAAATTAAGTATACGTGTAAAATATTAATTATGTGCTTAGAGATCATGGTCAATATGGGTAAGGCCTTTTCTAATAAATGCCTGGTGCCCCAGCTCATTTAGTAACTTTCACCTGGCGGGTGGGCCACCCCTTAGGGACGACCCACGCTGTGCTGACCAATCCGTGGGATCCTCCTGTCCATACTGTTGATGACCACAGCGTTCAATGGCTACAAAAAAAAAGGTTTTAATGTGATATTTGATCACAGATAACGAATGAATTTCGCTGCCATTAAAAAGACAACGAATGAAATGTAAAGTCTTACACTTGGCTGACGTAATTAAGCTAATTCCCAGAAAGTTCGAAAACAAACTTTCTTCAGACAGACAAAAATTTTACGCTCCAACGGGAACCTGACCCCAGATGTGCGTCAATATATTTTAAATCTAGTGTATGCCTGAGGAACTTGTTAAGGGAGATAAATATTTCAACGAACATCGATAAAAAACCGAAAGGGTTTGGTAACAATGTCAAACTTACCCTAACAATGTCATTTAGCTGCGGGACCTCACATAACGCAACAGGTGGATGGACAGAAAAGACGAAAAAAAAAGGAATTAGTCTTTACCATTAGACTACCGAATATTTGAAGCCTGGGAGGATTCGCATGATGCTCTTGGAGTGTTATTTATCTAAGGCATTTGACTGTATCCAACATGGAAATCTCATCAGGAAACTACATCACTATGGTATTAGAGGGAAAGATCTCGACCTTTTGACCTCCTACATAATTAGCAGAGTACAGAAAATAGATGTCAACGGTGAAAGATCTCCGGCATCAACAGACGACATAGTGGTCATGGCAAAATCGCTGAAAGACCTGGGCACGATGCTCGGAGTTGGCCTCATTTTAAGGCAAAATAAGGATAAAACGAAAGTGATGTTCATTGTCCATGTCGCGCCTATACCGGTGGTTGTTGGGAACTCTACTCTCGAAGTTGTTGACGAATACATATATCTAGAGCAAGTAGTCCAGTTAAGTAGGTCCAATTTTGAGTAAGCGGTTAACCGAAGAATCCAGCTCGGCTGGGCAGCGTTTGGAAAACTACAGAACATCTTTTCCTCCAATATACCTCAGTGCCTAAAGACGAAAGTCAATCAATGTGTGTTGCCAGTGCTTACTCATGATACAAAAGCGGAGTCTTTTACTGTTGGCCTCTTAAATAAGCTCAGAGACGCTCAGCGTGCTATGGAAAAAGCTAAGCTTGGTGTTACTTTGCGCAATAAAATCCAAAACGAGGAAATTCGCCGAAGAACTAAGGTTACCGTCATAGCTCAAACACTTAGCAAGCTGAAGTGGCAATGGGCAGGCTACATCGCTCGTTGAACCGATAACCGATGGGAAAGAAAGGTTTTTGAGTGGCGACAATGGATCGAAAGACGCAGCGTCCGCCTCCTACCAGGTGGACAGACGACCTGGTCAGATTCACAGGAAGCGGATGGGTGCGGGAGGTCCGTTGTGGAGATAACATTATAGAGGAGGCCTACGTTTTAGCTGGGGACGTCTGCCGGCTGAAACGAACAAACGAACGAACTACCTTTATCACCCTAATCTAATTTCGACTAACTTCGAAACCGAGTTCTCTTTCGATTTCAATACGATTCAATTTTCGAAGTGGCTTCGAAATAACATTTGGCTCTGCAAACGAAATGAATTTTCGACTTCTTAGATAAACATTCTAGAAATTTCCAACTGTTTTCAACGAACAGTATATTAAATAATTCATAAATAATAATGAAATATTAATTTAATTACAGTTTTTAAGTTTTTAACATTAATTTAATAATGGTTTTATTAATTTACAGTTCTGAGTAAAGTTTTTGACGTGAAAAAAACATATGTTATAGTTCAAACCTTAATTAAGTGGATTTACTAATATTATAATTATTTAATTAATAAAACAGTTACAAAAAAAATTATTCTGACACTCTATTTTTGAGCTTTAATTCAAAATTAAGCTTAATTAGCGTACTCTTAACAAATATTTGGTCTAAACAAGAGTTTTTTGCAGTAGGTATCGTTATAGCTGGCAAAAAGCCGGATTCTGCCATTAAGTTTATATACTTTTGTATTCTGTTATCGCATGTGCAACAAAGATCAATGTTAATGTCTAATTTTGCTAAAATCTTATTGAAATATTGCTTAATACAAAACCTAAGGCTGTTATTGGCAAATTTTCATTACGTGTTCTAATATTCATATTCATATATTTCGTAACTTTCCATTTATTAATGCCAGTTATTAATATCTAATGTTTTTCGCCCATACCACGTTAATATTTCATGTTGTATGCAAAATGTGTCTGGCTTTATGCTCTCTTAATACAACATTTTCAATTGCTACAAAAAAAAATAATGTGATATTTGATTACAGATGATGAAATTCTACTGGTAGATTTAAACTAAAATGAATTGTTAGTGTTTTATTAATTTTAACAATAACATTTCGCTGCTATAAAAAAGACTACGAATGAAATATAAAGTCTTACACTTAGCAGACGTAATTACGCTAATGCCAAAAGCCCCTTGAAAATTTAAATCCTTAAATTTCAAGAAAGTTCGAAAGCAAACTTTCTTCAGACTTCAAAAACAAATAAAATTTCAATGTGACTGCGAAAATACTTACTTTCAGTGGAATAAAATGAATATTTTAATAGTCACAGAACTGTGAAACTATTTATAAAATTACTCTAAATTAATAATCTTTGTTTTTGCAGTGTATTTTAAAGGTAAACCGTATTTCGTTATTCGTGATAATTTATTTGAAGTTTAGTTTTAAATAAAATAAGTTGATCCACGCGTACTTGACTGCGTAATATTTTATATATGCCGGGGCATTTTTTTCTTTCACTGATAAAAATGTACACTTCGTTTTATGAGGGATTCTCAACAAATCATCATATATAGCAACAGGAAACTGATAAAAAGTCATGTAAAGTAAATGATGATACTTAAGTACTGTACGGATACCGCTAAATTATTGCATGTAATTGTATCTTGCGTGAACTGAATAATTATCAGGAAATAGTGTTTTTATAGTAAAAGCATACCAATAACAAGAAGTCGTGTTGTTAATGCAATGCAAACATGTACTGTTCTTATATCAGGAAATGATAGTGATAATTACCATAACCACTAACATTACCATTACGATTGACATTACCATTGCCATAACGATCACCATCGTCATTGCCATTTTACTATTTTCATTACGATCACCATCGTCATTACCATTACCATATACCATACTATACATATGAGAGATAATATCGCATCATGATACGTTGTGACTTATCATGATGATGAATATTAACACTTCATCACAACTGTTCCTGATAATTCTATTCTGAGGGGTGTCTAAGGTATAATTCTTAAGAACGTACAACGTTACCATATTTTTTAAGGAAACTTTTTGATAATATCGCATCATGATACGTTGTGACTACATTATCTAGTTAAATTAATACGATGTTCGTGTTTTATAAATGGTTTGTTACCAAATTTCATCCGTAGCTGACATACTGTTTATTGTTTTTAGCCTTCATTAAAAATAATATGGGTTAACGCCTTGAAATATCAGTACGTAATAGTGGATTGTCAAGACGTCATCAAAAACTATTACTTATTACGATACCAATGAAAATTATGACATCATAACGACATTTTGACATGAATCGAAATTGCTGAATTTTAATTCAGCATTTTTTCTTTTCGGCTAACTTTCTTAGCTTTTAATGAAGCAACCAGTTACTAGTAGACCTATACTAGGTCATCCAGTGGGCAATGTACCTATAGGGCAACAATAAAGATAATTAGGATATAGGTAGGCATTTTTATGTTTTTTGCTTTAATATAATAATAATATACCATCACGACATTTATCCCCGAAAGTATAAAAACGTATTCCCGTAACAGCCGTTTTCGTTACACAAAGGGTCCGTCCGTCCGTTAGGTCGTGACCTTGTCGCTGTGCTGTACACAAACCAAAGTCAAGACAACTTTACAATCAAAAAAAGTATATATAAAAGTAAATACTTTTCAACACATTGTAGGTACTTTTATACTTAGTATATCATAAACAAAATACATTTCTAAAATGTTAACTCCTGAAATATTTGCCTGTCGTGTTTTCATTAAAAGTTGAAAATGTAAACTGTGGTTTAGAACGTATTCCGGGAGACACTTTTCAACGAGTTAATTGGACTGCAGCACCCGGTGACACCTAGATACTAAATTAACTCAACCGCCTTTCACAGCTTGGTTTTGTTTAACTTAATATTTTTTTACTTGGTATCAAAAATAATGCATTTACGGTGTTTGTTGACTGTTGTTGATAATGGTACCCTCTTACGAAGCCTACACAGTCCATCTGTCTGTGCATTACAGGAAGATCTTTTTTGTAAATTATAAATTGATAATTCTAGACACCTCACACAGCGCCATCTGGTCCCAAACTAAGCAAAGCTTGTACTAAGGGTACCAGAAAACGGATACAACTTCTATACTTTTGTTTGTAAGTACATACATATCATTCTTCCATTTAGACCGAAGCAGGTACAAGCCTAAAATTTTCATAGAGTATGTTTTTTTAATGGCATATTACCTAACAAAAAATAAGAAATTCAAAAAGTAAAAATGTTTTCGTTGTTTTTGATCGATTGCAAAAACAGTTGTTATACACATAAACTTAAAACTTTGAGTAATTTTATTGATAGAATGACTAGCACTTGACCGCTTTTTGAACCCTGTACCAATTCTGACTTACTTTTTATAATTCGTCATGAAATGGCCAAGGGGGTATATTATTTTGTCCCTGGTCTTACATTAACCACTTTTCTAAATATAAAGGTTTCCGACCAGGGGCATATATCAATATAGAGGTTTCCGACCTGGGGCATATATAATGCCACCTTAGACCAGTAACATCAGAAGCAATGTTACGGCGAGAGGCTCATCACCTTACACGCTGGACTAAAGTGGTTGGTGAAAAGAGGCTGTTGGGTGTGTATCCAGTCACTGGTTACTCCTTTTTAAGGATAAAAGCTGTGGAGCATGCATACATCTATGTACAAACTTTATCTGTATTTATCGTGTACCTAGTGTTGTTAAAAAAACTAATTTATAATTTCTACAGAATTTAACAACATTTTATAATCATAATCATTTATTTTGGTAACGCTAATTTACATGTCATTTTCAATTAATTTAAAGTTTCAACATAAAATAATTATAATAATAGATAGAGGTAGGTACTCTAATTCAGAAATAAAAATATAATTAATACTTAAATCATAAACTAATCTAATTATATGTCCGAAATAACTATATGTCAATATAAATTTAACTATAACCATTCAAAAATTCGTCATAACTTTAAAATGTTCTGCCAGTGACTTAGACAAGACTTATAAACCTTGGTATGTTGGGAGATGCGATAATGTCAACTGACAGCTTATTAAGTATTGTCGGTCCCATTACATGTGTGTGTTTACACGATTAAGTAAGACTGTGGTGTACCATTGTAAGCTTTAGGGCGTTTCTAGTGTCTTGTGTGTGTATCTCACTATGCGTGGTGTAGTCTTTCAAATGTGTTCTTACATAAAATGCCACTAGAAAGATAACAATAGATGGCAAAGTCATAATTCCAAGCCTCTTAAAATGAACTTTAGCAGAAACGTCTTGGGGTATGCCTACTATTTCCCTGGCGGCTCGTTTTTACTAACTCCTAATTAGCAGCGCGCCCCTACAGTTCTGCACCAAATTGTAATAATGAATGTACTGTGGCAAATTTCATAGCCGGTGCGCACCACTGACTCCGGATCTACCGCGCTACGTGGCGTAGCGCAAAGCATGCACTCTCTATCTTCGTGCATAGGCCGTCTATGTGCTTGTCCCATTTACGGCCGCAGTCTAGGTAAAAACCTAAAAAGTTCGTTGCCACCACTTGTTGCAAGTTCATATTATTGACTAAGACGTTGAGGCCTCTATACGGACAAACTGCCAGATTAAAATGTACGAAGTATGTATTTTTTAGGTTTAAAGCTAGTTCGTTTATTTTAAACCACTTCGCTAATTGAGAAGTTGTATCGTTTAGCTTATCTTTCAGTTGGTCTACCGTGGTCGCTGTCACGACTGCTACAACGTCATCAGCAGGGAATGTTTCAGAGAAACTTCCTCCCGCGAATGCTTGGGTTTTGGAATGAGCTCCCTGCCAAGTTTTTGAAGGGCTACACTATGGGGTTCTTCAAGAAAGAAGTTATTGGATTTCTGAAGGGTCGACAACAAGTGAATGATGCCCCTAGTGTTACAAGCGTCCATAGGCTACGGTGACTGCTTTCCACCAGGCGGACCGTTTGCTTGTTTGCCACCTTGTTAGTATAAAAAAAAAAAAAAAAATACATAAATTTTTCGGCTGCAGACACTGCGTTTGGTAAGTCATTAAGTAACAGGGAGAACAGTATCATCAACACCGAAGATCCCTGTGGTACGCTCATCGCAGATTCTATAGGGTCTGACATTATCCTTCCCCTGTTACTGACTACTCTCCGTGATCGTGTTGTAACATATCTATAAGCAGATTTAATGAATTCGCATGTATGCCGTAGTGATGAAGTTTTAGGGATAATTCTGACCGATTGACGACCTCAAAGGCCTTGGATAAGTCATAACATATAAAAGTGACTTTCTTACTTTCACGTGCAGCAATTATACGCTGAACCAAGCGCCAGACGTAGTTGAACCCCCTTCGCGATAAACAGTAGACACAAGAAACGATTATAAACTACGAACTATGGTAGGTATTATAGAAACAGGTTGATATCCATGTCATATTATTTCCCTTTACCTTTAAAAAATGGATATACTTTCGCAATTTTCAGTAGTTTACGATATATGCCTTATTTCATACACCGATTGAAGAAAGCAGTTAATACGAGTGCGAGAGAAATTGTAGCTGTTTTCAACAATTTCGTGTTTATGCCATTAATATCTTTTGATGGTTTTGGATTTATGATTATCTCGAATACCTCTTTTGCACTGAACCACCTAAGCCTAAGTGAACAGTTTGTGGCTGTTCGTACTGACTCCAGCACATCCTTACTTGAACAACTTCAGTGTGAGGCACACCGTAGGTTGCGACTGCACTCATGAAACGTTTATTCATAGCGTCTACCTCTTCTTTTTTTATGTCTGAATGGGGTCTCGTCGAAGTTCTTAAGAGGTTACGATTCGCATCGCCTCGCAGTGTGGTTCATACAAACGAATTTCCCACTTACTTTTGACACTTACTATACAAATACCATAGAATTACTAGGTCTGCAGCGAGTCAGTTTTTTATTTAATTGTATAGTTTAAAAGTTATACATGATTCTAGTTGTTCATACAATTGGTCTCAAATAATATTACAACTTAATGAAAACTTTATTTAGGATTCTGGAAAACCGCATACATATATATTCGGCTTGAGATCATGTCAACAAAATTTAACAGTCTTTGATAAGTACATGTCAAAAATAGATTCGTTTGTATGAAGCAGCTTCGATGCGCCGCGAATCGTATTCTCTTAACTTTGTCTGTAAAATCTAAGTCAGAGGAATTGTTTTTCCCCCTTTCTTGATTAACATCCTGCCACATTGCGTTAGACCTGTTTTTACTGGTCATTATACCTAATGTCTGCATAAAAATTATATTTCGATTTTTCTCTAAAATGTCATATTTATTTGACATGTCAATTACTACTGCTTCTTCCCCACTGCTCCACTCAATTGCTCAACTACTTTAAGTTACATAGTTACTCCTACACTGACGGTACTACACAACTGGTAATTGCTCAACTATATTACATTATTGAGCAAGTTATAATCTGGATTCAATTTATATAATTCTAGCATATTATAAAGCAATGATTTGTGATCCCTATTTAAATGATTTGAATTTATTTCATTTGGAGATGAATAAAATGGTAAATTTATAAATAATGGTAATTATAAGTACTTAAATAATCAGTCTATTAATAACTAGTTAGCAAATTGTTCTTTTGGTGATAATAAACAAACAAAAATACCCTATTATTATTCAGGGGAACAAAGCATTAGGATATATTTGTGCAGATTTTTTGCATTAATTGCTAATATTTCTAGGATTCAATTGAAAAAATATGAGAAATATAAGATAATAGTATCTATTATTGAATACAAAAATATTTTTATTTAAAACAATAAACTGATTTAGCCAGTTAAAACGCTAACAATCTAGGCTGAAACAATATAAAATCAAAAAATACAAGGTTTGCAAAATTTTTTTTTGCAAAAAGATTTTTCAGAATTGTGGACTTCACAGACGTCTTTTAATTTGATGTATGCAGATTTCCTTAGATGTTTTTCTTCACCAAAAAGCAAAACAAGTTAATAATCAATGTACTTGTAAAGTTAAGAAAAAGACTTATTGGTACACGCCGATTTTGATCCTCCGTCACTCAGGACGCGATGTGAAATAAAAATCCCTAGGCCACCACCGACTTAGCAATACTTATTACATTATATTTTTTTTTAGTTTACGCAAAATACTTAAAGTTAAGTTAGTTTTAAACTAAACTAGGTGAAGTGAAACCTCGCAACCTGCCCTGCTAAAAGTTAATCAGAGATCTCCGGAGTTAAGAGCAGACAAAAGACCCAATTTAACTTTGGTAACTGCTGAATAAGTTGCCCAAAGGAGTTAATAGTGCAAGTTAGTAGGAGTTTATGATGTAATGCAGAATACAAAAACATGGCAACACTTAAAATATATTTTTTTTTAGACAGGTATAATCTACCTAAATGTTTGGTTTTATTGGAATTTTAGAGTTTATTTGATAGATGGTGTTTCTATTATATTTACCTAAATGGAAAAAAAAGAGTTTTCAAGTTCTTTTCACCAAAATAATTTGCATTCAGTCAAGAAATCCAACTATTTTGGACATATTTTGTTACACAGTAGGCAATATTATTTCCTTTAAAAAAATCATTTCATCAATTGAAATTGATAAACTTCTTTTCGTATGAACAAATTTTTTTTAAAATAAATAAATTTGAGTTTTAATCAACCCAACTTAAAATAATTACCCTAAGACAGTTATGTTCTTGTATTGAATAAATAAAATACCTGCTTTAAAATATAAAACATTTTCGTTGAAATTAATCAGCTAGTATCGCTTCGAACGAATTTTATTTTCGTTTTAGTACCTAAATACTTGCATTTTTAAACAAGCAAGATTAGTGTGAGCTATTGAAATGTCGGGGGGGATGCAGTTGAGATTTTGGAAGGAACGTAATTTAGAATGTGTAGTTAGTTTGAATCCGCGCGCGTAAGAAACAAGTCAAATAAGTTTGAAAATCTGATCTTGCGTTTAGCTTTTTTTATTTGATATTTTGTAGATAAAAAAATTATAAACATAAATATTTTATTTTAGCACATTTTAACACAAAATTTTTAATAGGGAAAGCATCGTGTCTCGCGAGTTTTTCAGTCGTCGTTGTGTTCAATTATAATTTATGTAATTTAGGAGAAGTAGGCATAAATCTTTTTCAAGATTGATGGTGTTCTATTTTGCAGTGTTTCCTTTTTTTTTGTTTTATTGAATTTTGAATAAAGGAAGTTTGAAGATCTACGAAGCAGTCAAAGGTTGTACGAGAGGAGTTTTTCCAGAAGTCCAGACGAGCCTGTTCTACGGTGTCTGTAGAGAAATGGATATTGGTTCCAGAGCTTTTTGAAAACTACTTTAGGTATGAGTGAAGATAAGTATAATTCTTTTGTTAGAATGATGTACTTAAATTTACCTAAATATACTAATGTAACTTATGACATTTATAGTCTTTATATTTAATTTTCGTGAGATGTATATAAAATGCTTTTTCTCCGTGAGTAATACATGTATGTATCTACATTATAAGAGACGATGGTTTCTTAAATTTACTTCAAGTGTTTTGAAATTTCACTTTTCTACGTATTTTAAAAGATATCTAACAACAAAAATTTTCTTATAATTTTAAATGAGATTTAATTAAATGTAATTTCTTTTAAATTACTGTATGAAAAATAATACAGTAGGAGACAATGTTTTCTTACATATTTACAACTGACCTAAAATCACATTTCTTGTATATATGCAAATGAGAAAACTAACAATATAAAATTCTGTTTTCTCTACATCTTTGAATTAATACCTATAAACATATTGTTGATGATAGAATTGACAATAAACATTAAATGTTATTATTGTGAGTGCATCATGTGTAATAAATAGTGTTGGACTGAGTGTAACTGAGATTTTATGTGTTATTTGTATTTATATGTAAATATATATATTTTTATCTTGGTGTAAATTATCAATTTGAGTTACTGTTGTTAATATCAGTTGATTCAAGGCGCTAAAAATATAAGTTTTACTAAGTGCCCTAGAATCTAGATTGTTTTAGGAATTAAACTAACACTAGGAATTAAAATTATCAATTAGAGTTACTGTTGGTAATATCAGTTGATTCAGGGCACTAAAAATATAAGTTATACTAAGTGACTTAGAATCTAGATTCTTTTAGGAATTAGACAAACACTAGAAACTCAAATTTTCAGTAAAGTGTCGTATGTCTGAGAAATGCGGGACTGACCTGAAAAACAGAATTCACTGGGTATAGGATACATAACACTAGTACTAAAAGTGAATAACACTGTACAACATAGAAATTTTCACCTGGGATTCCTCATTGATATCGTTGATTTCTTTTGAGTCTGAAAAGATATATTTAATACTTATTTAGTTCAGAGGATGAATTAACATAAAATACTGTTTTTGTATGAAGCTAACCCAACGGGTCAGATATTGATTTTCATGAAATTATTGAAATTAAATAATATCATCACGGTACAAGAATGTCAGACTAGGAAATAATTTGAGGATATTTTCTATAATATTTACTCCTTTAAGGATACTAAAATTTCAACTTTGTTCAGATTTTTTTTTATTTGAGATGTATTAGGTATACAACAACGCTAGGAACTCAAACTTTCAATGAGGCGTGGTAATGTCTGGAGGACTGCGGATCCAAACTGAATTTCGAAATTCACGGAGTATAGACCACGTAAGGTTGGTACTAGCGAATAACAAGTGTACAACATAGAGATATTCACCTGAGATTCCTCAATAATATTGTTAGATATCATGGGGTTTGAAGAGAGACATCTGATACTTATTAAGTCTAGTGGATGTCCCTACATGAAAGACTGTTTGTGTACGAAGCTAACCCAACAGGTCAGGTGTTAATTTTCATGAAATAATTAAAATTTGATAATATTATCACGAGATAAGAATGATAGACTAGGAAATATTATTTTCAGATAATAAATATCAAATAACAAATCTGAAATTTAACAAAGAATTAACAACAAATATATTAAATTACAGAATTTTATAATGATTTCGTAAATTATAATTTAAAACCTATTACCTACATTATTATTACTGGAATGAGTTGAGAAAGAGTAATTAAGAAAAGGTTATAGGAGGAGAGGTATGAAATGAACAAGTGAATATGTGTCTTTCGGTGAAAGAGTCTGTTTTCAGAATGATAGATTTTTGAAGGTTTAAAAACTGACTTGAATACTGACTTACTGGGTCTAGGTCCCTAGGTGGATTTGAAGGCTGAACATGTGGTTCGTTCAGACAGGTCATGAGTGAAGGAGTGCAGGGAGCTCATGCGTAGGGATTTTTTTAGGAACACTAATTTTCAGATAACAATAATAAATTCATAAATCTGAAAAGTTTCAGGAAATCATTTTTTTTAAGGGTTGTTTATGTGTTCTTAATTTTCATGAATTCGACGTGCTATAGAATAAATTTGTTCTATTGAGTTATTTATTTATAATATATGTAGGTGGATAATGTTATTATAATAGTATTTATTTTATGAATTCAATTTTACATTCATACATTACTCAATACATTTACATTAATCACTTACACGTAATTAAAATTTTTTTTTTTTTCTAAATAGTAAAGTGAGGACATTTTGTAGGAAATACAAATTAGGGAGGTAGGATAAATTGAATCGGAAGGTAGCTTCCTAGCCTCCCTCCCAAGCAGTAAGTCAAAAACCTTTAAATTCGGTAAGTGGATAGTATTTAATCAAATATTATTTATTTATGTTAATTTAAGTTTCCGGTTTTTTAATGATTTATTTTTCTTTATTATTTTGATTCTTATCCTTTTTTTACATTTCTAGGTACTGTTTGAACTTTATGTATATGTTTCGACTACACTTTCTTTTATCTTACCTTTTTGGTATTAAATAAACTCAAATATAACTCTAAAACTTATATATATATAATTATATTATATAAAAATCAAATGACTTTTCAAAAAAATTATAATTATCATTGAAATTTAAACATTACATAATTATATATTTGAATCATAAATTATTTAAAATTAACCAAATAACTTCTGATTCTACGCGATTTCTAGATTTTATATGACAACAGCCATGACCGCCTGTTTGAGGTGCCACGGAGAAACTCAGGAAAATGTATCACTAGGCGGTCACCTATCCAGGTTCTGTACGCCCGCAGTTTCTTAAATAGTTTCCCATTGGCAAATGATTTTGGGCTACGAGTTTCCCATGCAACTCAATGTTACCAGAGTACCTCAAGTAAGTGAACTCCAAACAAACGTGTTTGGTCAAGGGTAATGCAGGGAGATAGCGCAGAGCGCTATATTCGTCTTTCCTTGTCACACCTATGCTTCGATATAATAGCTTGCCTCCGGCTGGAGGCACGGCTACGTAGTAGTGTGTGTAAAGATAGCGCGATCAGGCACGCGCTTTTGTTGACCTAAATCGGAACATTTCTATAAAGATATTTTACTGGTTCTACTGTGATGTAGGCGTATACATATATCAATAACAAAATAACCGCAAGTGATTACATTAACAAGTTATTAATAAAATAACAGATAATTGTTCATAAAATATTACCTTCATAACAAAGATACTCAAATTTATTAGAATATTCTATAAAACAATAGAATACGCCTCAAATTAAATTTAAGATCGTACAAATTTACTTACAGATGGCTAATGGTACAATTAAAGGATTAAGGGGAAGATTGAAATCACCGAAATGGTGAGATTAATTAAGACATCAGTTGTTCTCAGGACTATTAAGATTTCAGAAGGCTCATTTAGCCTTTAGTAGGTATATTCATACTTACCGCTAAGTTAACTATAAAATGCTACCGCGTTTTGAATTAATACTATTGCGGTAATTAATGGATGCTAATTCCAATGTCCTGGCATTGCTGTTGGTAGGTAGGCGCAGGGTGTACGCCCCTCCTTTTTTTAGTATTCCATATTATGAATTTCACTTGCTTGGTTCATAAATTATAATTATTTAGCAGGTAATTCTTACAATTCTAAAATTCATAATAATACATAGGGTGCGTTCGTTTTGGGTTAGGAAATCATTATTTTTGTTTATTTGGCGAAACTTTAGACCCATTTCTGGAGTTTAGGTTTGGGTGTAAATCTGTCAAACTGCCTATAAATATTCATTATTTATGGTAGTGTATGTGAGTTATTATCGTAGCGTGTGTACATTAACCATTTGTTTCGCAACCAAATATTTTGTAAGTAACGTTTTAAAACTACACGAACGATAGGTGTCTGTGGCAAAACTGGCGTTATCAAAAGTGTGAAAAGTATCAAACGTATTTATTTTATGTATGTATTAATATTGTACGTAAATATCATTTAAAAACATATTTAAGTGTAGTTTAAGATATTTCTTTACTCGTTAATATTTGGTCTTTATTGTTATTATCCTCTACCCTAAACGATTTTAAACGATAAAACCGCCTTATTGAATACTTTTGTCTATCTTTATTCTCTATCTGTAAATGAAAACGTGTTGGTGTTCAATAAAGCATTCATGGGAACTTTTTATCACAAAACGAACGCACTCATAACAATACATTGTATTCAAATACTTACCGTTTATCCAAATAAATATTTTTCTTCTATTTTGTTTCTGTGAAGTTTAGCAGATATGATCTGTTTTTTTTATTTCCAATTGTAATTCTTAACCGTCAGAAAAAATAATTTATATCCTTTTCTGTTTCAGGTACTGCTATTTATAAATACTTAACATATAGTCAAAAGGCAAACCGGCGTACACCTCATCACAAGTTAATGGTAAAATCACTAACAGAAACGTATCCTCTACTGCATCTGTAGTAGGTAGTTTTTATCATATCTGCTAACAATTTGCAAGTTTGCGGCCGCGAAAAAACTGTAATTCTTTTTTCGAAATCAGTCTGCCTGGGAACAACTGCTTCACAACTGCCATGGAGTCATTTGACTTGTGACTGGTAGCTCCGTCTTGTTGAAACCAAGTCCTAGAGTTTACTATTCTTGAATTTTTAAGCTCTGGAGCCAAAAAAACCTTCCAACTTCGCATCATAGCGTTCGGTATTAACAGTGACGTTTTGCCCCTGCGCATTTTTAACAGTGACGTTTTGCCCCTGCGCATTTTTAACAGTGACGTTTTGCCCCTGCGCATTTTTAACAGTGACGTTTTGCCCCTGCGCATTTTAAAAGAAAAAAGGACTTATTATTACTAAAAAGAATATCATCAAAACGGACAGATAGACAGACAAACAAGCCAAGGGACATAAATAAAGCTCTGATTTGCTCTTCCAGTACGGAACCGCACAACCTAAACCTGCATGCTGAACCGAGGTACGTGGGTTTGATCACAATAATGTATATATATACGTATTTGTATTTGTTGTCTGGTACCCTTAGTACAAGCTTTGCGCAGTATTGTACCAGTTGGCACTGTGTGTAATGTCAAGAAATATTTATTATTGTTAAAACAAATGAACTAAGTAGGTAGGTACAATCTTTATTAAGAGGGTTCTTGACGTCCAATTGATATTTTTATTTTCCTCTTTGTGCAAAGCAAATTTCAAAAATGTGCTTCTACAGAAATATGAAACCAGTTATAAGCTATTTCATGAACGTTTGGTACTGTTTCTAGGATGAAACTGTGAGTTGTAATTCAAATTCAAATTCAATATAATTTATTGAGTTTAGGCTACAATAATTGAACACTTATAAATGTCACTACGCCATCGGTTCGTAAGTCTACAGGGCGGGAGACCTTGTACTGAGAATAACCGGCAAGAAACTCAGCAAGGGCATTTCTTTTCTCTCTTTCTCTTACAATTGTAGATATTACTTCTGCTAAAAGTGGCCGTTTTTAGCAGATATGTTATCTACAACTGGCAGTTTTACCCTATAAACAAAACAATACATTCTTAAAGTTGCTTATAACTGGTTACATATTTCTGTAGACGCACATTTTTGAAATTCACTTTGCACAAAATGGAAAATAAAAAAAAACCAATTGGCGGCGCTAGTTAGCAGAGTTACACTCTTAACTTTTATTTTCTTTACTTGTTCATTTTATAATTTTAATTATGAATGATTCATTTATTTCAAAATTCAGTATGATGCTTTACAAAAAAAACCAGTCAAGTGCGAGTCTGGCTTGCGCACCGAGGGTTCCATAAAAACTTATTATGTGTAGATAATTTATGCCTTACTTATCAGTTTTTTGATTTTTTCCTTTATTTTTTTCGTATTTGATATTAATTTTAACTTGATACCTTCACGTTTTTTAAAGTAAAACGGTCTTGACATACAGACGGACAAACTTTTTTTTAATGTGTTGGAACAACAAATCAAGGAAGTAGTTGAAGTTACGGAACCCTAAAAATACGTACTCGTGGGAACAATGTTGACCAGAAATGTATACAGGTAGAGATAAAGGTATGTACATATTTATATTGGTGTCAGTTCCCGTGAGTAAAATGTTACAGGTTTCTAGCTCAAGATTGATGAGCCACTTGTATCTAACTTGAGACTGCAGCTTAACTTTATAACTTTAACTTGGCGTTTATAATAAATAGGGAGTTTCAGAACAACTTACGAAGTTTTATTTGTGCTTTTGGATAAATTTCTCTTGTTACTTTTAATAAGATGAATCGTTTAAAATATTATTGGCAGGAAAATTAGAAAACGAGAAACATTGTTATTATTTAACTGGTGTTATTATACGTCATTATAATATGTTTGACATTATTTAATAACATTAGATAAAAAGATTCCTAAAAAGGATCATTGTAGTTCAAAACTGTTTTTTTTTTTGATAAATTACACTATGATTTATTACTAGATATTTTTATATCAGCTGGTATCTAAAATACATCCTTAAAAAAGTTTGTCTTAATTTTAAAATTTTTGTGATGTGTGTTCTACCTCTTTTTTAATGGAATGTGTTTTAAAGAATGTTCGAAATGATGCCCACGACTTCTATCTATCATCACACCGTTTGCCATCGGCAGGAAATTCATCCTCACATTTTGGATCCTAAATGATCACTTACTGTGAAGTTTGAGAGAAACTTCCGTAAGGAACGCTTAAGATATTGTAGAATTAGCTTTCTGCTTTCTCTAGGGTTTTCAATACGGGGTGCTTCAAAATAGATGTTATTAGATTTCTGAAGGATCGGCAACGCGCGAGTTATGCCTAAGGTGTTGCAAGTGTCCTAAGGCTGCGGTGACCGCTTACCATCAGGTGGATCACAAGCTTGTTAGCCACATTGTTGGTATAAAGAAAGTAATCAACGATTAAAAACCAACAAAAACACAAAAAGTCAATAGATTATTTCCAAGCGTTTTTAATAGGTAGGTACCTTCATTTTATTTTGTCTATTTCACTCAGGGCTAAAATAATATTTGCATTCTGATTTTTGGTATAGGTTAAATGATTAATATTATTTAGTTCTATCATATTTATCAAAGGACTTTTGGGAATCGGTTTGACGGATAACTTTCAGTTAACACTGACGTTTCTCAGATTCCAAAAACTTTCTGACGCACTCTATCAATAAATACATTAATTCTACTTATACTGTTTTATAATTCTAACTACTATTTTACCCGACTATGTCTACGTACTACAACAAGCGTAGGCACCTGCTACGACTATTTCTACAAAATGCTACGCATGACTTTGCCAGTCTGCTAAGCTTTGATTTGTATTTGAAATTTCGAAGGCCTTAAAAAACTATTTAAATAAACATTAAAACCGGCTGCTGAGTCATTTAAATAGATACGTCGACAGCACAATCCAAGCAAACTACAACACCTGCTAGGTCTGTGTCTACGAAACGCTACGCATAACTTTGCCAGTCTGCTAAGCTCCAGATCATACTTAAGATGTAGAAGATCTTCAAAAACTATTTAGGTACACATTTAAAAAGAGTGCTGAGTCAACTACGTAGATTTTTTTTTCTGAAATGACTATGCAGTTGTCTGATGCAGCCATTAGTGCACCACCGGACTCTGAAGGAGTCTCAGCCCATAAGGCACCCAACGCTTAAGCGCTCCCCGCGGGGGGAGCCTTGGCTTGAGTTGTCGCTCTTGGAGCCTTCCCTTCGACCAGCCTAAGCCTCGAACCCGAAGGTGATTCAGCGCCAGCTGCTCACTACAAGCAAAGAACAAAAAAAGTAGGCTCTTGCTACGTCTGTGTCTACAAAGCGCTACGCATTACTTTGCCAGTCTGCTAAGCTCCGGATCATACTTAAAATGTAGAAGATCTTCAAAATCCATTTAGATATATATCAAAACTGAGTACCAAGTCAACTACGTAGATACCTGTACAGCTCACTACAAGCAGAAGACAAAAAGAAAAGGCTCCTGTTACGTCTCTGTCTACGAAATGCTACGCATAACTTTGCCAGTCTGCTAAGCTCCGGATCATACTTAAAATTTAGAAGATCTTCAAAATCCATTTAGATATATATCAAAACTGAGTTCCGAGTCAACGACGTAGATACATGTACAGCTCACTACAAGCAGAGGACAAAAAGAGAAGGCACGAAACTGGGTGTCTACGAAACGCTACGCATGACTTTGCTACTCTGCTAAGCTCCGGATCATACTTAAAATGTAGAAAATTTTCAAAAACTACTTAGATACACATTTAAGGCCGGAGCAGATCACGCATCTGCGCTACACTTCGTATTATATTTAATATAAGGTTTTTCCAGTGGCCGGCCCACGTAAAATTCGTTTATTGGCGTAAGATTTATATAAGAAAAATAATTTAATTTATAAAAATAATTTATAGTATGAAAGACTGCTATCGCAGAATTATCTACTGCATTATTATTTGACTATTTGTTTCGGTATTTATATAAGTATATGTATAATAAAATCTTTTGACTGCATCTTTACGTAATATGTTAAGATATACGAGGTCTTTTTTGTATTTTGTGTAAACTTCTAATTTTTTTTTTTTAATAAATGTGATAATATGACCCTTTTGTTACACGTATAGTATACATATATAAAATGGAAGATGCTATATATCTAAGATGGATTGTACAATGGGATGTGCTCTGAGGAAGAAGTTCCGAGGAGTAACAAAAAATAAAATGTTTTTTTTCTAAATTACCTATGGGTCCAGAATAGCATAGGTAATACAGTTTTGTTATGAAATTAAGATTTATTAGAATGGTAGAGCTACCGTATATTGCCGATCCTCTTAAATATTTAATCACTTCACTCGGTATGAAATCTTTTTCGCGGTTACCTTTGTTTGTCATCTCGTCCTATCCGGTCTTTATTAATGTATGCAACGTTTTTAACTGTTATTTCACTTCAATAAACTTCGTCTGTTATAAGTATCTACAGTAAACAGTGACAGGTATAAAGTCTTAAAATATCATTTTTAGGGTTCCGTACCCAAAGGGTTAAAAACGGGACTCTAAGACTTGCCTTTCGTCCGTCCATCTGCCACCAGGCTGCATTTCATGAACCGTGATAGTTAGACGGTTAAAATTAATTGATGATGTATTTTTATTGCCGCTATAACAACAAATATTAAAAATAAATATTTAAGGGGGCTCCTATACAACAAACTTGATTTTTTTGTTCCTTTTTGCTCGATATTGATCAAATCAAATCAAACAATATCAATATTCATCAATAACTTTTGAATCGTCGATAACGATAACCGATAACGGCAACAGGTAGACGCTTGAAAGATTCACAGAGTATGTTATTATATATTTACTTTAAAAATAAATAATTAAATAAAAATAAAAAAAATATTTAAGAAGGGCTCCCATACAACAAACGTGATTTTTTGCCGTTTTTTTTGGATAATGTACGGAACTATTCGTGCGCGAGTCTAATTCGCACTTGGCCGTTGTATGTTTATACCACTAAGGTGGCAAATACAAATATTAGAACACACTCAGGGAGGCAAAGTCTCTCCTCAGACTTAAAGATTCGATACGGCTTGTGAGTTTTGGATCGTCGACGATTCTTTCAGCGAAGCTGGTATCCGGGATCAGATATGGCAGCAGTACTCCATATGGGACCGGACTTACGACTTGTAAAGCAGCAACCTTTGCCCCGAGATAAACCTTTTAATATTGTGTGTACGTACGTACAAACTTACAACAGTTTTCGGATAGTTAAAGAAAAACCTTTAAAGAATACTTAAAATACGGAGCCCTAGGTGCGTCAGTCCAACTTGCCGGTGTTCATTTTTTGTATGTATGGATCCTATACGATATACAGTGGGTAAATCCAGGAGAACCGGCTAAATACTGCCCCAAGCGAAAGTTGACTCAAAAAAAGGTACTGGTAAGTGTCTGGAAGACCAACGTTGGTTTCATCCACTAGAGCTTTCTAAGATCTCCGTCGGACGATTACGGCAGATCTGTATTGCCGACGATTGGAAACCATGATGGAAAAGCTAGTCATTAAACTGCCGAGATTGGTCAACTGCTCTAGCCTACTGCTGCTTTAGGACAACGCTAGACCACACACTGCACAACAGACGGAGGCGAAACTAGAGGAGCTAGGATTAAAATGTCTCCCACCATTCTTCCCGGACCTTGCTCCAACCGATTACCACTTTTTTCGAAATTTGGATAATTCCTTATTTAATTCAATTCAGATAAGGCAGTCCAAAACACCTTCAAAGATTTTGTTGATTGATGTAGTAAATTTAAAACTTTAACTTTTGGTCCAAAAAAAAATAATTGGTGTTGATATGGAACTTGTAAACTGCCTTTTATGTTGATGATTGTATACAATTTTGTTATGAGTATGGATGTTTTCAGATCAGATTTTTGGAAATAAGTAATTATTTTAACAGTTTTAGTGCGGTGGTTTTTTTCTGTTAAAATGATTTTATTTTGGCGCTACTAGAGCTCGCTCGACATATTGTGACTTTCAGTCATAAGTTCAGCTTTTCTGCTAGCAGATGGCGTTGTTCCTATATTATCACACGCTATATTAAAGTTTCAAAGAGACTTACATAAGACTATCGAAGTTTTCAGTTATCATATCCTATATCCTAGCTATTTACTTTCCTAATTTTTGGGAGAGTTCCAATAACTAAATTGGAATTCTTGTTGCTACTACTGTACGTACATGGTCAGCGCTGCATCACCGCACCGTGCTAATTAACTTTGAAACCGTGTCGTATCAAGCTGCAGACCTCACCAGCCTTTATACGTCTTCTCTTTCTCAGCCGTTATACGTCCCTCTGCAGGGGCATAGGCCTCTTGGGTAACGAGGCTTAGACAAAAGTCCACCACGCTGGCCTAGTGCGGGGCAGTGTTCGTTGTCGAGCCAGTGGCCCTCATCTGCCAGAGTTTTTAAATAACAGATAATGTTGTTATTAGATGTACAATAATAGATTGTATTACAAGGGGAGGAAAATAATATTTTAAATCCAGAATATATTTAGAAATTCTGAAACAGAATCCTGACCGCAGTAAGGGATTTAATAAACGTCGCCCGAGCTAAAAATATCTTGCAACCGAGAGATACACTATAATTTTTAACCCCTTAATGAGCGAAAAAAACCGGCCGAGTGCAAATCTGGCTCGCACACCGAGGGTTCCCTACAAATAAACTTATTACACGTAGTATTATTCATGTAATTTTAGGCTGTGTTAATTGCCAAGGACTACAATTATTACAAAGTCTATAGAGTCTCAAGATGGCGTAGCGAATCCAAATTCCCGTCCCTACAGTACAAGTTTATATATGAATATATATTACTAGATAGGCTAGCAATACATGAGGTTCCACATTGCACGATCGCGTAGAAATGTTGATCAAGAATGGAAAAAGTTACATGGATTCTTTCTATTTTTATGTTTTCAGTGGTTCTCAACTACATATACGTTTAAATTATACCCGTCAGATTGGCGCTCACAAAGGAAGGGTCGTCGGATGAAGTAACTGCAGTGGAACTGCAGTGACGGGTGGAAGACTCAGTACTATATTGGCCAAGATTTTAAAAAAAGAAGATAAAACTTGGCGATATCTGAAATGTAGATTAAAATTATGTGATAATTTTACATTTATAGAATCACTGAAGTTGGTAGATGTAGGTATATTTCCGATTTAATCACACAGAAGATGAAGTACGACTTCTCTATAAAAAAAAAACACTTTTTTTTTAATTATTATTATGAATATACAATACAAACTCAAATGTAATAATGAAAATAACAAAACCAAGTTGTGTATTTTCTAAAATTGATTTTCTGATTTTTACTTTTCCGTAAAAATGGTCGCAAAAGTTTGACAGAGTCAAAGCAAACTTATGATATCTTGTCTCTTTCTAACTTGTTTTAATAAACATAAAAAAAAGGCGGACGGTGATAAATTTATAATAATAAAGAAAAAAAGAGACCACAGGTTTGCTTGTCTCTTTCTAATTGATGGTCAATTTTGTGAGGCTATTGCACAGTCCATAGGACAGATTACAGAACTCGAAGTCTATCTACGTTTCAAGCGGGAGCAAAAAGGTTTTTTTTTTTTTTTTATAAAATCGCCATCTATTGTCAGAATACGAGGGCGTATGGTTCCAAATTGGAAAAATAACTTTTGTAATGAAATTAAGATTCTTTAAAATACCGTGCATTGCCGATCCTCTAAAAATCTAATTACTCTATTCTTGAGGTATGAAATCCTTTCAGCGGCTAGTTTCTTTAAAGTGTTATCCTACCCGTTCTTTAATAATACATTCAAAGTTTTTTAGTATTATTACACTTAAATAAACTTCGTGAGTTATCAGCGTCTGCAGTAAAACCTATGAGAAGTAATTGGTCTTAAAATTACATCGTATTATTTATTAATATTGCGTTGTAGGTAAAAACTTACAACAGTTTTTAGATAGTTAAAAAAAAATAAGTACGGAACACTAGGTTCGCGAGTCCAACTTGCACTTATCCTTTTTTTTGAACACTTTTTAAAGCTTTATAGCGCTACTAGCCCTATCGACATACTATGACCCCACAGAACATTTGTGCATCACCCTCTGTCGTAACTTTAGCTTGTCAGCTAGCAAATGGAGTTGTACCTATATTATACTTCACTGTTTGAGCAAATGTAAGTAAGACATTGTTATAATGTAACAAGAAAACAAAGCATAACTTTTTAATCAATGTGTGACATGCACTTATTAGGAGTGGTTTTCGTTCTTTTGGCAAACTTAATATTTTTTATGGTCATGATAAAATCAAAATCTTATTTAAATACGTACCGTACCAGAAAGTTTTACGATTTTTTTGTTTTAATAAAATATTTTTAAACAAAGAACAAATGCTTAAAAATTAAATAAAAAAAGAAAAAAAATTTAATGTATTGTAAGTGTAATTACAGTTTTTCTGGGTGAGCACAAGCTTCTTCTGATGTATGTATGTGAACATCTAAATTAAATTATCTCGGCGTATATCACGTTTGGACACCTACCTACATTTTGTCATAAAATATGTCACGTTTGCAAAAAATTCACAATAATTTAAGTTTAAATGCATGGTGGGAATTTTGCCCAAAAAAAAAATTACTTAATTTCTATGAATCTTTATCCACCTCAACACCCATCGCTCAGCACTTTCAATCATTTTAGGAAAAACAAATAAATACAGATTATTGCTTAAACAGGTTCCTTAAGGGTGCTTACAGACTTCGGCCACCTAGACCTAGGTACGATTTCAAAAAAATAAATCCTACCTATCTACCTAACCTACCTAACCTAAGGACCTTGTCCTAATAAAAGAAACAATATCTCCCTTCTCTTTCTCTCCCGGGCGCCGGACGAGTGCGCCATTATTTTAGAGTTTGAATTTCTATTTATTTTTGGGGTATGTAGTGAACCGGGCCAGCGTGGGATCGAAGTAATCGTCTACGGTTTCGGTGTTCGTATAATTGGAATTGAACTTCACAAGGTAAATTCGTTTAATTCTCAATTATACTTCACACCTTAACCGAAGACAATTACTTGATTACTTGCAGATGTTTAGAGTTAAGTAAGAATTATAATAAATATATATAATTAACATTGAAATTTAATTAATTAACACACTTATATGTTGCGAAAAAGAAAAAAAACTTATAGAAATTTGTCATTATAATTTGAAGTAACTAGTATAATCTTTATCGATGTATGATTTTACTGCTAGAGCTTGACATATCTCAGAGGATCCCCGAATATATGGTAAAATCCGGGGTTGTTTGTAAGATCGAGGTCGAGATATCTTACTGAGGTTCTCTTATTTATAAAATTCTCCCATGAGACTATTATTAAGCTGATGCTGATGATTAATTAATTAATTAAGTTAATTTTTATATGGGAAATTATGTGATAGATGATTCAATACGAATAAAAGGTTCCATGTGAAATCGTACCTAGGTCTAGGTGGCCGAAGTCTGTAAGCACCCTTAAGGAACCTGTTTAAGCAATAATCTGTATTTATTTGTTTTTCCTAAAATGATTGAAAGTGCTGAGCGATGGGTGTTGAGGTGGATAAAGATTCATAGAAATTAAGACATTTTTTTTTTGGGCAAAATTCCCACCATGCATTTAAACTTAAATTATTGTGAATTTTTTGCAAACGTGACCAAAACTACAAATCAGACAAATTGCCTGGTTGTGCATTTACAAATATAAAACTTAGAGATGTAGGAACCACCGAGTCGTACACAACGAGAAAAACCTGGTTGTGCATTTTTTAATTAAATATAAACCTCAGAGATGTAGGTACCACCGAGTCGTACACAACGAGAAATAGTCTTTGAGTAAATTTGACTTCTAACTTAATCACATATATTATAAATAACAATAATCCTGTGGTTCTGCGTAATTTAGATACAATCATCGATATGAAAAAACAATAGATATGTCCAAAAAGCACCGGCAGGCTAGCCGCCCATAGTCTAATTTTTAGACTATGTTGAGTAGCGCATCGATTTGACGCAACAAACACAAGGTCACCCTCGGCGAGTGAACATCTAAAGATATTTTGTTTGTTTTATTTCAATAATGTCGTATTGTGCTGTAAAAATATGTAAAAACTATAAAAAAAAGGTAAATAAGAGTTCCAGCGACGTAACTTAACACACTTTAGTATTATTTTTTCATAAATAACCGATTTACTTTAATTTATAATAAATTACTTTAATAGAGGTGCACTATTTTTATCGAAATCATGTTTGTCATCACTGTAATCTTGTTCATAAAAAGTGTTATTTTTTCAATTTCATGGCATAATTTTAAACCTTTTATTTTTATTTGTGATAAAAAGAATAAATTACACTTGAACTGTGACTGTTTTTCAAGATTATTAGGATATCGTTTCATAAATTTACAACGAAAATAAATCGAAGGCAATAAAGTACCTCACCTCTATTTGAGTAGAAATTGTTGTGGAGTCTTTATTTCGAAAAATTATTGACCTAATCTAAACCGTATTACAATGACATAAAGAATAAATTAAATATCTGATGCGCCATCTATCCGTGAGTGGCTAAACTAATATCTATATCGCTTAGCGAAATAGCTTAATTTGCTTAGTGTTGTACGCATGAGATAAAAATATCGATGTTTTTTACCCGTTGTGATCAATTTACACCTGTGGAAATGAAGTGAATTGATGCTTGTAGTCAATGGAATGTTTTAGGGTTGCGTTCAAAATTTCAATAGCGTTCGAATAATTAAATTATTTTTAAAAAGTCAAATAATTCTGTCAACCTGTGGGTACAATCAGTTAAATGAAGATTTAATTATACATTTTAACGCGCTTATTTAATGCAAAATACATCTAAAAATACTGCTTTTCATCCGAATAATATTTGTAATGCGAAAGTTTGGATGTTTGTTACTCAATCACGCGTCAACCACTGGACGGAGCCGGATGAAACTTGGCACACATTTAGGTTTAGTCCTGGAATAGAAAGAAAATAGGCTATTTTTTTATCCCGGAAAATTTACAAGTCCCCACTTTTCACAAATACCACTTGTACGAACTACAGCTTTACATAGCAAACTTTCATAGTACCATCAAGGAGTTTCCGTAAAAATTTCCCGCCGATAACCAGTTAATTTAGGGCGGGTGGAGCCGCTGGGCAAAATCTAGTCAGTAAGAAACTGTTGTATAATATTGTGTCAAAGTAAATATAGTTTTAGAGAATTTGTCTAGCCCCGAGCTTTCCTGTGATTTATAGAAGTGTTTCGTTGTTTTATTTAATATACAGGATGATGGACTTGGATAATGTGTTTATTTCGCTTTTATGTTATGTGATTGTTAACTTTTGAAACTTGTGAAAGTTAAGTTAAAGCATAAAGGTACAAGTAAGGTAAGGTAAAGTATATCTATATTCCAACTATCTATAACTATATATCTAAATCACAATATTATTTGCTGTTTTATATGTCCACTGCAAACTAATTAGAATTAAATTATTTAGGTTCATTTATAATTTAAGTATATTTCATTAAATTAGACTTTTAAAAAGCCTATAATAAGTTTAATTAACGATTTTATAGATTCAGAATGATTTTACTACCGATAATATAAAAATATGTGTTGATAGTTAGTTAGGACTTTGAATTTTCCAAAGATATTTTTGATCATCAAGCATGATAGTAATCTATCGATAATTTTGTTCATATTACCACAGGAACAACACTGGGTCTAATGTAAAATTAAAGTACTGCTACTCATCACAAGATGTCACTAGTGTCAACGTGTAAGCCTTATGTAATGAACATAAGGTTTAAATTGGAATAAAAATTCTGCCTTTCTTGCCCCACTTCACCTACTCCACTCCCGCTATCAACGGCTATGCCGGTTTCCGAACCACAGTGTCATGTTACCATATCTATTGTGTTTTCATATCGATGGATACAATATAATTGAAATGGCGATGTATAAGAATAAACATCTAAAATTTAACTTTTAAGTTAGAATGGAACTTTTAGACTATGGCAACTCAGCATGGGATCTTATTTGTAATAGCGGCACTAGTTTTTAGGTAAGTTGTTAGTCGTATATTTTCCACACATATATACACGTCAGGAAATTAATGTTGGTGTGGTTGTGTCATCATAACCAACAACACACGATAATCGTCTCGGGATATTTTCAATAATAGTGTTTATTTTCTGACAAAATATAGGTAATTTAGCCGCCAACTAATATCACTAATTGTAACTTCTTTTTATACCACTTTCCCTGCGACATCCCATCTCTACTGCTACCAACCACTCGCTGCATGCATCTATATGAAAAAAAATAGATATGGTAACATGACAATGTGGTATGGAAACTGGCGTGGCCGCCGATAGGGTAGGGTGAAGTAGGTGAAGTGGGGCTAAGAATGTGATCATTATTATTTAAATTGAACCCTAATGATCACTGAATAAAGCTTACAAGTTCATACTAGCGACATCTTGTGATAAGTAGCAGTACCAAAATTTTGCATTGGTTCCTGTGTTGTTCGCATAGAGAATACTATATGAATTTTGCAAATGGTATTCAAGAAAACAAGAATCCAATTTTTATACATGATTGTAGGATCCAACAATAAAATGATATCGATCTCATGACGATAATCAGATACCGAATAAGGTTGTGAATTGCCCTTCTATTCTGTGATTGCGACTCAAAACATTAAATGTTTCTAATAATAATATTTTTTTGTGGGCAACAAATATAATTGCATGTGCAGTTGTCACAGACTATATAATACTGTACTAGTACATACGCCAACAAATTTCAGCTCACTCTAAAATTAGGCATGAGCAGAGCGAAAAATAACACCTACCTATCGTAAAACTTTACTTTAGATTTAAAATTAAAAATGTTATGCAACTTAGATAATCCAAGTGCACTTTCCTGTACTTACAACTTACTTAACTACACAATTACGTGGCAATTCAGACCGTCCGCACCATAGACCTAGGTTTAAATCTATGGTCCGCATAGAAATTCTCTTCAGTTTAGGGCTATAGTTGTATTGACTAAGACGGGTAAAAATATTGATGTCATTAGTAGATACTCACAACTAGGGCTTGCAGAACCGGCACCAGCTCTAAATTTCTAGTACCCGGGTAACCCAAAAATTCAAATACCGTTTAAATTTTAATATAAATAAATAATAAAAAAATATTTTTAAAACAGAAGCTTTTATTTAAATGTTCTTAAAGAAGAAAATTAACTTAAAATTAAATCGATAGCATGAAATAAATATATCATATAATTTATATGATATTCATTCTTGTCGCGAGATTTTATGAATTACATACTTTTTTTCTTATAATTAAATTTCTTGTGTCGAATCATTTTTTTTTATATCACGCTTGCAACACTAGGAGCGTCACTCGCACATTGCCGACCCTTTAAAAATCTAATAACTTCTTTCTTTAAGAACCCCCTACTGTAGTCCTTAAAGAAAACCTTGGAAATCAGCTCATTCCACAACCCAAGCGTTCGCGGGAGAAAGTTTCTCTGAAACTTCACTGTAACCGACCATTTCGGTTCTAAAGTTTGAGAATGAATTCCCTGCCGATAGCGAGCGGTACGATGGTAGAAATTAGCCGTTGGAATCATTTCGAGCAATTCCTCAAAATACATCCCATTGGACAAGCGTCAAAATCAGAGGCAAAGCTCCTCAGACCTAAGGGCTCGATATGGCAAGGGAGTTTGGGATCGTCGACCATTCTCACAGGCCTTCGATTAACCGAGTCAAACGGGCCAAGCTGGTATCCGAATGCACCCACCCGGACATGGCAGCATTACTCCATATGGGGGCCGAACTTGCGACTTGTAAAGCAACAACCACTGCCCTAACATGAAGTACTGCTTCGCTCTGTTAGATACACGAAGTTTTTTTGACGCCAGCTTCACCTTGTCTAGCAAATGATATGGGAACTGAACATCGCTGGAGATGTCAACACCAAGGATCCCAATGCTTTTGGAGATGGAAAGTTTTTCCTTCCCCAGTCAGAGACCTTGGACAGAGTGGTCTCGACTTGCGACACAAGTTCTTCACGCTTTTCGTCCACAGCGGAACGAGGGATGTTACCACGGCCCGTGTGATAAGCATCTCCAGTACTGTCATCTGCTATATTATTATGCTATTGCTATAATGTATGTTGTTGATGTCCATTAGAAACAGCGTAGAAGACATCACAGAGCCTTGCGGGACACCAGCATTAATATCCATGCTATCAGAGCAATTACCGTCAACTACGGTTCGTATGCGTCTGCCAGACAAAAAGCTAGCCACCCGTTTGCACAAACCCTCGGGCACTTCGCAAGATGGCAACTTCGACAGACCCCGGTGCCAGACCCGATCGAACGCCTTCGCTATGTCCAGGCTACATGCCCTGACTCCTGACTGTGTTAGTCACACGCTCCATCACCTTGGAGAGGTGGGAGGAAATAGTGATAAATCTATAATTCGATGGATTTGATCTATCGCCCTTTTTTACGCCAGTTACATTTAATCTTTTTTATTTACACAAGTAAATCTCGCGTCAAGCTTTTATATCATATGAATTGTGTAATATAATAAATTGATGGGATTGCTTTTAGTTTATTCGTCTTTTTAGAGTATTTAATTTAAGCTGGTTTTTTAGAAATATTTTTTTATCATTAATTTTTTAGTTGACTTTTAGTAAAAGTTTACCGCCAACGGTTGACCCTTGTCGGTTCATACAACATTTGTTCGAGCACCACCAAAATTTTCCTAACCTTTGCCAAGTTATGATTCTTTAAAATTGGTGTGGCGGCCATCTTATTTATCAGCATTTCGATATTTATACCACCGCTAGAATTTGCCTAGGGTTTAGGTTTATATTAGTTAAGACACGACCCCGCTAGGGCACTGTTTAGCCGGGCAGTAGGCTACTACCAGCACACCATCTCCTCGAAGGGCTGAACGCAGACGTAAGTTTATTCGTATTCTTTTCAGTAAACGCTTTGATTTGATATATATTATGTACCCTAATATTGGATTTAGAGTGAAGTAATATTTTTTTTTTTCATATTCTTCCTAAAAAACCCTTTTATTTGATACCCATATCATATATCATGGGAGTGCACAAAAAATAGTCAGCCATTTTGGGCTGTCCACCATATTAGATTTAGAATGACGTCACTTAGCTAACCATGCATTGTCATCCAAACGAAACGTTTATGCAAAATTTAATTTCAATCGGTTGAGGATAACTTATATTTATAGTTCATTATTTATACACATTATACATTATACATTTATACACATTATACATTAATAACGTAAAATACACAAACTACAAGACTTGCTAACTCGCCGCTGGTGATCTTGTGTTTGTTGCGTTAGATAGATGCGCTACTCAACTCTAAAAATTAGACTATGGGCGGCTATCTCGGTGCTTTTAAGACATATCTATTGTTTATTCATATCGATGGTTGCATGTCGACCGCTAACGTACGACATATGTCTAAACAGAGATTAGAAAAACTATTTTCAAACGATATCCGCCATGTTTTTATGACTTTCTAGTTCAAACTAGTCGATCTATTGACTAAAATAGTTACCACGATTAACAAGCCATGAGTAAATCAATTAAACATATCTCGAATTTCAGATTATCTCTATCACCTCGAGAATGAGGCCCCAGGGAACGCTGCATGATATGGCCAGTAACATTTATCTAACTAAGTACATGGATTTGTTTTTTCCATTTGGTTACGGAACAAGCAGTTACTTTAACCCAAGTAATATTAGAAGAGACTGAAAATATTGACCACAGACAGCCCCTTGAGAATACCTTTTTGCTAACTTTGGATATGTTTCTAATGAACCAACATGACCATAAGCATATACCACGGAACTAATAATATATCACTAGTTTTCGTCTAATATTTGCAAAAGTAATTTGTTGTAGCCATTTTCCTGGTGACCGCGCTTATCTCAAGGGTAACAGCGACGTGTTGTCTTACATAAATGTACGTGGTCATTTATTTTTCTAGCGATTTAACCTGTGGGGGTTAAATTTATTTGTGTTAATATGTGAAGTGTAGCAAGCATACCACACAGGCTCCCTGGAATCCATTTAAATATTATAAATGCGAAAGTAACTCTGTCTGTCTGTCTGTTACCAATTCACACTTAACCGCTGTACCCGAGTACGCTTTGTGTCCCGAGAAAGGACATACGCTACTTGAAAACGTCAAGTGTGAGTCGGTTTTTTTATAATTAAGGAGTTGCCGTTGAAATCCTACACCGATTACCGAATTTCGGGAAGTTGGAACCGCGGGCAAAAGCTAGTTTGTCATAGAAAAGAATAGTACTTTTTAGGGTACCCAAAGGGTAAAAAACGGTGCCCTTTTACTAAGACTCCGCTGTCTGTCCGTCCGTCTGTCACCAGGCTGAATCTCATGAACCGTAGACAGTTGAAATTTTTACAGATGATGTATTTCTGTTGCCGCTATAACAACAAATACTAAAAAACAGGATAAAATAAATATTTAAGGGGGCTCCCGGACAACAAACTTAAATTTTTTTTGGTCATTTTGGCTCGATATTGATAACTGCTACAGGTAGACGCTTAAAATATTCAAACAATATTTAGTCAATATTCACTTTAAAAATAAATTAATTAATTAAAATAAAACAAGTATTTAAGGGGGGGCTCCCATACAATAAACGTGATTTTTTTGCCGTTTTCATAGACAATGGTACGAAACCCTTCGTACGGGAATCCGACTCGCACTTGGCCGATTTTTTTTGTGTATTATTAAATATAAGATTAGGTGTAATCCGCATGCGTTCATCATGAGAAGCGGCCTTTTAGAATTGAGGCACGCCAGGAGCGTCTGCCTGCTTTTGAATGTAACAAAATAGATAATACATTGGCAACTTGAAGCAGTCACGACCGACTGCTTCAAGCTGCAACTGCATGGCTAACTTCTATTATCTATTGATTGACATAAGTACACAAACCGCTCGAGCAGGCACGACCTTTGGGCAATTACCAATTGTCGCGCAGTCGAGCAGTTACAATGCAAAACCTAAGAGTACACGAACTGCTCTCTACTTTCCGAACTGTTAACATGCATTTAATTAAGGAAACATATTTTTAACTTCTCTTGAGGAAATTATTATAATAGGTCCGAAAACCGAAATTTGCGTTTTCTTTACTTTTTAAGACCTGGAGATTTTTAGAGTGATGTCTGTGTGTGTATATATGTATGTACGTTAGCTTTTTTTTGCCCCTCGATATCTCAAGAACTAATGGACCAAATGGTCACGAGAGATCATATCAATCGAGACGCCACGTCATGACTTAGATTAATTAGAGAGAAAAAAAACGCAGTTCGATACTCAAAAGAAAAAAAAATTTAAACTTTTTAACAAGAAAAACAACCGGCTTCTAAAAGATGCACAAGTAAAGGTAAAAATAATTACTAATTTCTAAAAATCTGATCTGAATATATAATTTTTAAAGTTGGTATCTATTTTCATATGTAAAAGTTTATAACACACTTTGCTTGCATCTTTTTGAAGCCGGTTGTTTTTCTTGTTAAAAAGTTTAAATTTTGTATACAATCATCAACATAAAAGTTGTATACAATCAACATAAAACACGTTTCACCAGTTACAAATTAACATTATTATTTTTTTCTCCAAAAGTTTCAGTTTTTAATTCACTATAATAATATGGGACCACCTGGAAAGTATAACCTTTTAAATCGGTCCAGGCGTCTTCGAGAAATCGGGTAACATTCATAAAAAAAAAACCGACGAACTGAGAACCTCCTCCTTTTTTTGAAGTCAGTTAAAAAAGCATTTGAACAAAATCGGTCCAGCGCTTTGTTTTTTTATCGCTAAAAAACAGTTGTTTATTTTTTAAATACGCAATAACAATCTTCATGTATAAATTCTCAAAAATAAAAATAAACTCAAGAAAAGTTGTACTTGCTACCGAACTAATTCTTTAATTATACATTTATTTATTTTAACTTCTAAAATTGACAATGGCTGTTCTAGCGGTCCGTGTATGTCGTTTTACAATGAATGGCCGACAAGTAGATATGTGAGATTATAGAGTTTGAATTACGATTCTTGGGATTTTAAGGTTATATTATGCGGATACTGGAGGAATTAGCTAATTAGCCAATCCCCGTTCCCGGTTCAAATAAAAACCAATCGAGCAAACTCACGCGCGATGAGGGAACAATAGGAATATCCATTATCCATGATATACAAATAAATATAAATACAATATGTACAAATAATTATTTTTATACGTAAGGTGTACTTTAATAACCGCGATTTTTCAATTGAGCAATTTGACTTAAAATGAAATTTAGCCCAAAGATCGTTGAAGAGACGGAGATAGGTTTTTGTCCTGGATAATTAAAAAATTACCGCAGGAACAACCACACCCAAACTCGACTTGACGAATTATTGAGACAGCTTTTTTCCTATAATCAAAGAGTTTATGTAGAAATCCCACGCCGATAATCAAATTCACAATACAGTAATAAATTGCAAAATTTTCTATACCACTAAGGTGGCAATCCAGCTTGCGGTCCGCCTGATGGTAAGTGGTCACCGCAGCCTATGGACGCTTGTTACACCTGGGGTATCACTCGCGCGTTGCCGACCCTTCAAAAATCTAATAACTTCTTTCTTGAAGAACCCCATACTGTTGTCATTAGAGAAATCTTTTGAAACTGACAGTATTTAAACTATCGCCTTTGTATACATTATTTTTATATTTTTCGGGTCTTACAATAAGTTGTTTCTAGCTCAAGATTGATGAGCCACTTGTACGTAACTTGAGACTGCAGCTTAACTTTATAACTTTAACTTGGCGTTTATAATTAATAGGGAGTTTCAGAACAACTTACGAAGTTTTATTTGTGCTTTTGGATAAATTTCTCTTGTTACTTTTAATAAGATGAATCGTTTAAAATATTATTGGCAGGAAAATTAGAAAACGAGAAACATTGTTATTATTTAACTGGTGTTATTATACGTCATTATAATATGTTTGACATTATTTAATAACATTAGATAAAAAGATTCCTAAAAAGAATTATTGTAGTTCAAAACTGTTTTTTTTTTGATAAAATTACACTATGATTCATTACTAGATATTTTTATATCAGCTGGTATCTAAAATACGTCCTTAAAAAAGTTTGTCTTTATTTTAAAATTTTTGTGATGTGTGTTCTACCTCTTATTTAATGGAATGTGTTTTAAGGAATGTTCGAAATTATGCCCACGACTTCTATCTACATTCACACCGTTTGCCATCGGCAGGAAATTCATCCTCACACTTTGGAACCTAAATGCTCACTTACAGTGAAGTTTGAGAGGTACTTCCGTAAGGAACGCTTAAGATATTGTAGAATTATCTTTCTGCCATGGTTTTCTCTAGGGTTTTCAATACGGGGTGCATCAAAATAGATGTTATTAGATTTCTGAAGGATCGGCAACGCGCGAGTTATGCCCCAGGTGTTGCAAGTGTCCTAAGGCTGCGGTGACCGCTTACCATCAGGTGGATCACAAGCTTGTTAGCCACATTGATGGTATAAAGAAAGTAGTCAACGATTAAAAACCAACAAAAACACAAAAAGTCAACAGATTATTTTCAAGCGTTTTTAATAGGTAAGGTACCTTCATTTTATTTTGTCTATTTCACTCAGGGCTAAAATAATATTTTCATTCTGATTTTTGCTATAGGTTAAATGATTAATATTATTTGGTTCTATCATTTTTATCATAGGACTTTTGGGAATCGGTTTGACGGATAACTTTCAGTTAACACTGACGTTTCTCAGATTCCGAAAACTTTCTGACGCACTCTATCAATAACGGCGTGCGTCAAAACAGATAAGAAATAGTTTCATACATTAATTCTACTTATACTGTTTTATAATTCTAACTAGTATTTTACCCGACTATGTCTACGTACTACAACAAGCGTAGGCACCTGCTACGACTATTTCTACGAAATGCTACGCATGACTATGCCAGTCTGCTAAGCTTTGATTTGTATTTACAATTTCGAAGGCCTTAAAGAACTATTTAAATAAACATTAAAACCGGCTGCTGAGTCATTTAAATAGATACGTCGACAGCACAATCCAGGCAAACTACAACACCTGCTACGTCTGTGTCTACGAAACGCTACGCATAACTTTGCCAGTCTGCTAAGCTCCGGATCATACTTAAAATATGGAAGATCTTCAAAATCCATTTAGATAAATATTAAAACTGAGTGCCAAGTCAACTACGTAAATACATGTGCAGCTCACTACAAGCAGAAGACAAAAAGAGAAGGCTCCTGCTACGTCTCTGTCTACGAAACGCTACGCATAACTTTGCCAGTCTGCTAAGCTCCGGATCATACTTAAAATTTAGAAGATCTTCAAAATCCATTTAGATATATATCAAATATTAACAAAGTCATTACTGACCTTTATGACACCCATGCCCCAATTCGAATGATTAAAAAAAAACATCTACCCGCACAGTGGCTTACCGATGAAATCAAACAGATGATGGTTAAAAGAAATCGTGCTAAAGTTAAATTTAAAACCAACCCTTGTGAAAGCAACCTTGCTAAGTATAAACTCCTGAGAAATCGCTGCAATAGAATGTGTAGAGATGCACAACGACGCTATATCCATAAATCCGTTGAAAACGGTGATCCAGCAAAAATCTGGAAATTTCTTAAGTCATTAGGAGTTGGTAAGACTAATAGTATTCCCCTTTCACATGATATTGATGTCAATCTTCTTAATCAACACTTTTCTTCCAATGTTGCTATTGAAGGCAACAAAAAAATAAATACGCTAAACTCACTTTCCTTAAAACCAACTCCTGACTTTCCTCCGTTTTTACTAAGTCGATTTTCTGATTGTGATGTTAAGAAGAGCATTATCGCTATATCTTCTAACGCTGTGGGGAGTGATTGCATTAGCCGTAACATGATCCTTCCTATCCTTGACATTATTATTCCTATCATCACAAATATCCTTAATCACTCTATTGCCTCTGGCGAATTTCCAGGTTCCTGGAAAGATTCATTAATTATTCCCTTGCCGAAAAAAGCAAATCCTGTCTGTTATTCCGATTATCGTCCCATATCCATCTTACCATTCCTTTCTAAAGTTCTTGAACGTCTTGTTCATGAACAGCTGTGTCATTTCCTCACTAAAAATAACTTACTAAATCCCCTTCAATCTGGTTTTCGTCCTGGACATAGTACGGTTACTGCACTTGTCAAAATCTCTGATGACATTCGTCTCGGTATAGAAAACAGAAAAGTCACAGTGCTAACACTATTAGATTTTAGCAACGCCTTTAACACTGTTGACTTTGATATACTACTTTCACTTTTAAGTTCTCTTAACATATCTCCAACAGCAATCGACTGGTTTCAAAGTTACTTGCGTGGGCGCCGGCAGCGGATCAAGGTTGATGATTCCTTCTCCACTTGGTGCTACACCAATGCTGGTGTCCCGCAAGGTGGCGTGTTGTCTCCACTTCTCTTTGCTATTTTCATTAATAATATAACATCTAATTTATCTTCTCTCTACCATCTATATGCAGACGATCTTCAAATATATACTCAGGCTCCAGTTAGTGAACTAAGAAGTGCAGTTGCGATTATAAATAACGATCTTGCTCGCATTATGGATTGGAGTACCTCTTACGGTCTAAACGTAAATCCAAATAAAACGCAACTTATCATTGTGGGTACTTCAAGAATGATATCTAAGATTAATTTACAAAATCTTCCTAAAGTGAGTATTAATGGAACAGTCATTCCATATAGCGAGGCTGTAAAAAACTTGGGCATCATCATAGACCAGACATTTTCGTGGGAACCACAATTAAAAGAAGTTAGCAGAAAAATATTTGCTACTGCTAAATCCATTAGCAGATTGCGTAACTTCTTGCCCATTGCCACTAAAATTGCACTGGCTAAATCACTACTGCTACCTGTCCTTGATTATGCGGATGCTAGCTATCTTGACCTTACTGAGGAGCAATTAAATAAGCTTGAGCGACTCCAGAACCTATGTATTAGATACATATTTGGTTTACGTAAGTATGATCATATATCCGAATTTCGATTAAAACTCAAGTGGCTCCCAATTCGCCTTCGCCGGAATACTCATTTTCTGTTTCTTCTTTACAACGTACTGTTCAATCCGTCTACTCCGTTATACTTGAAAGAGCGTTTCAATTTTATAGGGTCTACAGCTCATCGCGCCACTACAAACATGATGCTGAAAACCCCAACACATTATTCGCAAGCATATAATGACTCATTCACTGTCACAGCCATAAGGCTATGGAATAGTTTACCCTTTGATGTCAAAAAAGCACAAACTTTAAGAATATTTAAAAATCTCGTAATCACACATTACTTAAAAATTTAAGCTGTCTCATCAACACTGTTTATTCATCTATATTATTTAAGATGTATGTAGTTTGTGTATTTATTTTTATTTTTTGTTATGTATTTGATATATATATGTATATTTACTTTTTGTACGTATTAGTATTATTTATTATTCATATGTTTATAAATTTAGCTATTGCTATAAATGTATACTTATATTGTAAAGTTTCAGTTAGCACATTCTACTCAATAATTTTATAAAGTCTCCTCTACCCAAAGGTTGTCTGGAAGAGATCGCTCATTAGCGATAAGACCGCCAATTTGTTATTACTTTTATTGTTTAATTGTTTTGTTTTCTATATGCGCAATAAAGTATATTATTATTATTATTATTATTAACTGAGTACCGAGTCAACGACGTAGATACATGTACAGCTCACTACAAGCAGAAGACAAAAAGAGAAGGCACGAAACTCGGTATCTACGAAACGCTACTCATGACTTTGCTACTCTGCTAAGCTCCGGGTCATACTTAAAATGTAGCAAATTTTCAAAAACTACTTAGATACACATTTAAGGCCGGAGCAGACCACGTGCTTACAAGCCCTGTCACACCGGCAAGAGCGGTACAGTTCACGTACGCAAGCCGCACATAGCGCGGGCACTTCTGCATGCACGTGCACCTTGTCAGCTACTACAAGCACACTACAATAAGCGTAGGCACTTGCTACGCACAACATTGCCTCTGCGCTACACTTCGTATTATATTTAATATAAGGTTTTTCCAGTGGCCGGCCCACGCTAAATTCGTTTATTGGCGTAAGATTTATATAAGAAAAATAATTTAATTTATAAAAATAATTTATAGTATGTCTCCTCTACCCAAAGGTTGTCTGGAAGAGATCGCTCATTAGCGATAAGACCGCCAATTTGTTATTACTTTTATTGTTTAATTGTTTTGTATTCTATATGCGCAATAAAGTATATTATTATTATTAAAAAAGACTGCCATCGCAAAATTATCTACTGCATTATTATTTGACTATTTTTTTCGGTATATATATAAGTATATGTATAATAAAATCTTTTGACTGCATCTTTACGTAATATGTTAAGATACACGAGGTCTTTTTTGTATTTTGTGTAAACTTCTAATTCTTTTTTTTTGAATAAATGTTATAATTTGACCCTTTTGTTACACGTATAGTATACATATATAAAATGGAAGATGCTGTTTATCTAAGATGGATTGTACAATGGGATGTGCTCTAAGGAAGTAGTTCCGAGAAGTAGAAAAAAAAAATGTTTTTTTCTAAATTACCTATGGGTCCAGAATCGCATAAGTACAGTTTTGTTATGAAATTAAGATTTATTAAAATGGTAGAGTTACCGTTCATTGCCGATCCGCTAAAATATTTAATCACTTCTTGCGGTATGAAATCTTTTTCGCGGTTACCTTTGTTTGTTCCGGTCTTTATTAATGCATGCAACGTTTTTTACTGTTATTTCACTTCAATAAACTTCGCCAGTTATAAGTATCTACAGTAAACAGTGACAGGTATAAAGTCTTAAAATATCATTTTTAGGGTTCCGTATCCAAAGGGTTAAAAACGGGACCCTAAAACTAAGACTTGTCGTCCGTCCGTCCATCTGCCACCAGGCTGTATCTCATGAACCGTGATAGATAGACGGTTGAAATTTATTGATGATGTATTTTTATTGCCGCTATAACAACAAATATTAAAAATAAATATTTAATCCTTAATTAAATAAGGCTCCCATACAACAAACTTGATTTATTTGTTCCTTTTTGCTCGATATTGATCAAATCAAATCAAACAATATTCATTTAAATAGGTTTTTGACAACACTTTTGAATCGTCGATAACGATAACCGATAACGGCAACAGGTAGACGCTTGAAATATTCACAGAATATGTTATTATATATTTACTTTAAAAATAAATAATTAAATAAAAATAAAAAAAATATTTAAGAAGGGCTCCCATACAAAAAACGTGATTTTTTGCCGTTTTTTTTTGGATAATGGTACGGAACTATTCGTGCGCGAGTCTGAGTCGCACTTGGCCGTTGTATGTTTATACCACTAAGGTGGCAAATACAAATATTAGAACACACTCAGGGAGGCAAAGTCTCTCCTCAGACTTAAAGATTCGATACGGCTTGTGAGTTTTGGATCGTCGACGATTCTTTCAGCGAAGCTGGTATCCGGGATCAGATATGGCAGCAGTACTTGCGACTTGTAAAGCAGCAACCTTTGCCCCGAGGTAAACCTTTTAATATTGTTACGTACGTTCAAATTTACAACAGTTTTCGGATAGTTAAAAAAAAACCTTTAAAGAATATTTAAAGTACGGAGCCCTAGGTGCGCGAGTCCAACTTGCCGGTGTTCATTTTTTGTATGTATGGATCCTATACGATATAAATCCAGGAGAACCGGCTAAATACTGCCCCAAGCGAAAGTTGACTCAAAAAAAGGTACTGGTAAGTGTCTGGAAGACCAACGTTGGTTTCATCCACTAGAGCTTTCTAAGATCTCCGTCGGACGATTACGGCAGATTTGTATTGCCGACAATTGGTAACCATGATGGAAAAGCTAGTCATTAAACGGCCGAGATTGGTCAACCGCTCTAGCCTACTGCTGCTTTAGGACAACGCTAGGCCACACACTGCACAACAGATGGAGGCGAAACTAGAGGAGCTAGGATTGAAATGTCTCCGTTACCCACCATACTTCCCGGACCTTGCTCCAACCGATTACCACTTTTTTCGAAATTTGGATAATTTCTTGTTTAATTCAATTCAGATAAGGCAGTCCAAAACACCTTCAAAGATTTTGTTGATTGATGTAGTAAATTTGAAACTTTAACTTTTGGTCAAAAAAAATAATTGGTGTTGATTTGGTACTTGTAAACTGCCTTTTATGTTGATATTGATATTGTATACAATTTTGTTATGAGTATGGATGTTTTTAGTGTACGTCTTTCAATGATTGCACTAAAAGGGTTAAAATAATTACCTATTTCCAAAAATCTGATCTGAATTGTTTCTAGTTAGTGTCCATGTACCTAACAGTTTATAACACACTTCACTTGCATGAAATGAACTTCAAACTGTACTTTAGATCAGATTTTTGGAAATAAGTAATTATTTTAACAGTTTTAGTGCAGTTGTTTTTTTCTGTCAAAATAATTTTATTTTGGCGCTACTAGAGTTCGCTCGACATATTGTGACTTTCAGTCATAAGTTCAGCTTTTCTGCTAGCAGATGGCGTTGTTCCTATATTATCACACGCTATGATAAAGTTTCAAAGAGACTTACATAAGACTATCGAAGTTTTCAGTTATCATATCCTATATCCTAGCTATTTACTTTCCTAATTTTTGGGAGAGTTCCAATAACTAAATTGGACATCTTGTAAAGCCAGTTGCTACTACTGTACGTACACGGTCAGCGCTGCATCACCGTACCGTGCTAATTAACTTTGAAACCGTGTCGTATCTAGCTGCAGACTTCACCAGTTTTTCTCAGCCGTTATACGTCCCTCTGCAGGGGCATAGGCCTCTTGGGTAACGAGGTTTAGACAAAAGTCCACCACGCTGGCCTAGTGCGGGGCAGTGTTCGTTGTCAAGCCAGTGGCCCTCATCTGCCAGAGTTTTTAAATAACAGATAATGTTGTTATAAGATGTACAATAATAGATTGTATTACAAGGGAGGAAAATAATATTTTAAATCCAGAAGGTAGTTAGATATTCTGAAACAGAATCCTGACCGCAGTAAGGGATTTAATAAACATCGCCCGAGCTAAAAATATCTTGACACCGAGAGATACACTATAATTTTTAACCCCTTAATGAGCAAAACATACCGGCCGAGTGCGAATCTGGCTCGCACACCGAGGGTTCCCTACAAATAAACTTATTACAAGTAGACTTATTCATGTAATTTTAGGCCGTGTAATTTGCCGAGGACTACAATTATTACAAAGCCTATAGAGTCTCAAGATGGCGTAGCGAATTCAAATTCCCGTCCCTACAGTACAAGTTTATATATGAATATATATTACTAGATAGGCTAGCAATACATGAGATTCCACATTGAACGATCGCGTAGAAATGTTGATCAAGAATGGAAAAAGTTACATGGATTCTTTCTATTTTTATGTTTCCAGTGGTTCTCAACTACATATACATTTAAATTATGCCCGTCAGATTGGCGCTCACAAAGGAAGGGTCGTCGGATGAAGAAACTGCAGTGGAACTCCAGTGACGGGTGGAAGACTCAGTACTATATTGGCCAAGATTTAAAAAAAGGAAATAAAAATTGGCGATATCTGAAATGTAGATTAAAATTTAGTGATAATTTTACATTTATAGAAGCACTGAAGTTGGAAGATGTAGGTATATTTCTGATTTAATGAAACAGAAGATGAAGTACGACTTCTCTATAAAAAAAAACACTTTTTTTAAATTATTATTATGAATATACAATACAAACTCAAATGTAATAATAAAAATAACAAAACCAAGTTGTGTATTTTCTAAAATTGATTTTCTGATTTTTACTTTTCCGTAAAAAAAACGATGAGTGACGAAAATGCTTCGGTTGATTAAGGCCTCATTGTAATTAAAATAGGGAAGTCACTAAAGAGATAAAATCAACTATATTAAATCATCAGAAGACTGAAAAGCTGTTGTTGTAGCGTCTTAACATTCCTTTAGATTCTAAATGAAGTTATATGTTTAGGCAAAATGTTTGTTATAACAGCAGTGATATTGAGAACCCCTGAATGACTTCTTTGTTTTTTTCCGTCCAATCTTCAAGACTTCAGTTTTATAACACCTGGTCACTTTTACGAAACTTGTATATTGGAGGAATAAGTAGTAACTAAGTTTTGGAAATGTTTCGACATTTGTTTTTTTATAATCTACACATAAATTCAAAGTGAATACATTGTGTCAACAAGGAAATGAGAAACATCACTAACGTAACTTGTAGATACAAAGAAGCAGAGTTACCGTCACAATTTTTAGCGTTAATTGTCAGCAAACCAAATCCACAAAATTTTTAAGTTTAGTAACTGGTTCAACACTTTACTGATTTGCGAAGTTGTCAAAATTTTGTTACTGAAATTGTCTGCATTGCCTATGGCAGGCTCAATTGAATTTTGATCAATATCTCCGGTTTTAGATGAGATAAAATCATAGCTGTCGCATTTTATGTACAAAAAAGTGTTTTTTTTTTTTGAAGTTTACTCAGTTAGAATTATTTTCATTTAAAACTCTTTGTACGGCAATTTGATGGGTAGTAAAATCATGTATACGTTTCCAGTACAGAACTGGACAGCGCATTTCCCAGCCAAAAAAAATGGTCGCAAAAGTTTGACAGAGTCAAAGCAAACATGTGATATCTTGTCTCTTTCTAACTTGTTTTAATAAACATAAAAAAAGGCGGACGGTGATAAATTTATAATAATAAAGAAAAAAAGAGACCACAGGTTTGCTTGTCTCTTTCTAATTGATGGTCAATTTTGTGAGGCTATTGCACAGTCCATAGGACAGATTACAGAACTCGAAGTTTATGTACGTTTCAAGCGGGAGCAAAAAGGTTTTTATTTTTTTTTATAAAATCACCATCTATTGTCAGAATACGAAGTCGTATGGTAATCCTCGTATACCGTGCATTGCCGATCCTCTAAAAATCTAATTACTCTCTTCTTGAGGTATGAAATCCTTTCAGCGGCTAGTTTTTTCAAGTGTTATCCTACCCGTTCTTTAATAATACATTCAAAGTTTTTAGTATTATTTTACTTAAATAAACTTCGTGAGTTATCAGCGTCTGCAGTAAAACCTATAAGAAGTAATTGGTCTTAAAATTACATCGTAAATCTATTAATATTGCGTTGTAGGTAAAATCTTAGAACAGTTTTTAGATAGTTAAAAAAAATAAGTACGGAACACTAGGTTCGCGAGTCCAACTTGCACTTATCCTTTTTTTTGAACACTTTTTAAAGCTTTATAGCGCTACTAGCCCTATCGACATTCTATGACCCCACAGAACATTTGTGTATCACCCTCTGTCGTAACTTTAGCTTGTCAGCTAGCAAATGGCGTTGTACCTATATTATACTTCACGGTTTGAGCAAATGTAAGTAAGACATTGTTATAATGTAACAAGAAAACAAAGCATAACTTTTTAATCAATGTGTGACATTTACACACTTATTAGGAGTGGTTTTCGTTCTTTTGGCAAACTTAATATTTTTTATGGTCATGATAAAATAAAAATCTTATTTAAATACGTACTATACCAGAAAGAAGAGAAGTTTTACGATTTTTTTGTTTTAATAAAATATTTTTAAACAAAGAACAAATGCTAAAAAATGAAATAAAAAAAGAAAAAAAAATTAAATGTATTGTAAGTGTAATTACAGTTTTTCTGGGTGAGCACATCTAAATTAAATTATCTCGGCGTATATCACGTTTGGACACCTACTTACATTTTGTCATAAAATAAATAATATATATATAATAAATAAGCTTTGGATAATCTCGACGTACCTATATCGTGTGTGTATAGCTACATTATTTCATAAAATAATTATTTTACAATACAATACAATCATTACAATATCCCGACGTATACCGTGTGTGAATAAATAATCGTTGCAGAATCCCGACGTATATATTGTGTGGATAAATAAATAATCATTGCAATATCCCGACGTAAAGCGTGTGTGGATAAATAATCGTTGCAATATTCCGACGTATAGCGTGTGTGGATAAATAATCGTTGAAATATTATGACGTATAATCGATAGATACCATCACTTTAATATCAAGACTTATATTGTGTTGGATACCTACCTATATTTTGTCATAAAATAAACACTATTATTGAAAATATCCCGAGACGATTATCGTGTGTTGTTGGTTATGATGACACAACCACACCAACATTAATTTCCTGACGTGTATATATGTGTGGAAAATATACGACTAACAACTTACCTAAAAATTAGTGCCGCTATTACAAATGAGATCCCATGCTGAGTTGCCATACCGTAACAACTTATGGAAACAGTTAACGAAAACCTACACGTTGGAGCTGATGGGGGTTCGACCCAACACAACATAAAATGTTTTCAGACAATTTACACACTATGATAGAGCAACACGATTTTTTACTCTTTTTAAACTCTTTTTAAGCCAGGCGCTATTGTTCCATCAGATTTCCTCAGCCGTTCTACGTCTCTGCAGAGGCACAGGCCTCTTGAGTTTCGAGGCTTAAACAAAAGTCCACCACGCTGGCCTAGTGCGGGGCAGTGTACGCTGTCGAACTAGTGGCCATTTGTCTGCCAGAGTTTTTAAATAACATATATTGTTAAATTATTAGATGTTCAGTAGTAGATTGTATTACAAGGGAGCAAAATAATATTTTAGGCCGAGGGTACTATTTTAAATTCAGAATGTGCAAATACAGCACAGCTAGGGAGTTTGAATAAGGGGACATAAATCAATCCGCAAATTAGCCGCCAACTAATATCACTAATTGTAACTTCTTTTTATACCACTTTCCCTGCGACATCCCATCTCTACTGCTACCAACCACTCGCTGCATCAATCGATATGAAAAAAAAATAGATATGGTAACATGACAATGTGGTATGGAAACTGGCGTAGCCGCCGATAGGGTACGGTGAAGTAGGTGAAGTGGGGCTAAGAATGTGATCATTATTATTTAAATTGAACCCTAATGATCACTGAATAAAGCTTACAAGTTCATACTAGCGACATCTTGTGATAAGTAGCAGTACCAAAATTTTGCATTGGTTCCTGTGTTGTCCGCGTAGAGATATGAACAAAATTATCGATAGATTGCTATGATTTACCACCAGCCCGTTTATATTATTTAAGACACCACCAGCCAGTTTATATTAGTTAAGACACGACCCAGCTAGGGCACTGTTTAGCCGGACAGTAGGCTACTACCAGCACACCATCTCCTCGAAGGGCTGAACGCAGACGTAAGTTTATTCATATTCTTTTCAGTAAACGCTTTGATTTGATATATATTATGTACCCTAATATTGGATTTAGAGTTAAGTAATATTTTTTTTTTTTATATTCTTCCCAAAAAACCCTTTTATTTGATACCCATATCATATATCATGGGAGTGCACAAAAAATAGTCAGCCATTTTGGGCTGTCCACCATATTAGATTTAGAATGACGTCACTTAGCTAACCATGCATTGTCATCCAAACGAAACGTTTATGCAAAATTTAATTTCAATCGGTTGAGGATAACTTATATTTATAGTTCATTATTTATACACATTATAAAATACACAAACAACAAGACTTGCTAACTCGCCGCTGGTGATCTTGTGTTTGTTGCGTTAGATAGATGCGCTACTCAACTCTAAAAATTAGACTATGGGCGGCTATCTCGGTGCTTTTAAGACATATCTATTGTTTATTCATATCGATGGTTGCATGTTGACCGCTAACGTACGACATATGTCTAAACAGAGATTCTAAGAATGCGAAAAACTATTTTCAAACGATATCCGCCATGTTTTTTCGACTTTCTAGTTCAAACTAGTCGATCTATTGACTAAAATAGTTACCACGATTAACGAGCCATGAGTAAATCAATTAAACATATCTCGAATTTCAGATTATCTCTATCACCTCGAGAATGAGGCCCCAGGGAACGCTGCATGATATGGCCAGTAACATTTATCTAACTAAGTACATGGATTTGTTTTTTCCATTTGGTTACGGAACAAGCAGTTACTTTAACCCAAGTAATATTAGAAGAGACTAAAAATATTGACCAAAGACAGCCCCTTGAGAATACCTTTTTGCTAACTTTGGATATGTTTCTAATGAACCAACATGACCATAAGCATATACCACGGAACTAATAATATATCACTAGTTTTCGTCCAATATGTGCAAAAGTAATTTGTTGTAGTCATTTTCCTGGTGACCGCGCTTATCTCAAGGGTAACAGCGACGTGTTGTCTTACATAAATGTACGTGGTCATTTATTTTTCTAGCGATTTAACCTGTGGGGGTTAAATTTATTTGTGTTAATATGTGAAGTGTGGCAAGCATACCACACAGGCTCCCTGGAATCTATTTAATTATTATAAATGCGAAAGTACCCGAGTACGCTTTGCGTCCCGAGAAAGGACATAGGCTACTTGAAAACGTCAAGTGTGAGTCGGTTTTTTTTATAATTAAGGAGTTGCCGTTGTAATCCTACACCGATTACAGAATTTCGGGAAGTTGGAACCGCGGGCAAAAGCTAGTTTGTCATAAAAAAGAATAGTACTTTTTTTGGGTTTCGTACCCAAAGGGTAAAAAACGGTGCCCTTTTACTAAGACTCCGCTGTCTGTCCGTCCGTCTGTAGCCAGGCTGAATCTCATGAACCGTAGACAGTTGAAATTTTTACAGATGATGTATTTCTGTTGCCGCTATAACAACAAATACTAAAAAACAGGATAAAATAAATATTTAAGGGGGCTCCCGGACAAACAAACAAACTTGATTTTTTTGGTCATTTTGGCTCGATATTGATTACTGCTACAGATATACGCTTAAAATATTCAAACAATATTTAGTCAATATTCACTTTAAAAATAAATTATTTAATTAAAATAAAACAAGTATTTAAGGGGGGGCTCCCATACAATAAACAATGGTACAATGGTACGAAACCCTTCGTACGGGAATCCGACTCGCACTTGGCCGATTTTTTTTTGTGTATTATTTAATATAAGATTAGGTGTAATCCGCATGCGTTCATCATGAGAAGCGGCCTTTTAGAATTGAGGCACGCCAGGACCGTCTGCCTGCTTTTGAATGTAACAAAATAGATAATACATTGGCAACTTGAAGCAGTCACGACCGACTGCTTCAAGCTGCAACTGCATGGCTAACTTCTAGCAGCAGGCACGACCTTTGGGCAATTACCAATTGTCGTGCAGTCGAGCAGTTACAATGCAAAACCTACGAGTACACGAACTGCTCTCTACTTTCCGAACTGTTGACTGCCTTAGCGCTGTTGACATGCATTTAATTAAGGAAACATTTTTTTAACTTCTCTTGAGGAAATTATTATAATAGGTCCGAAAACCGAAATTTGCTGTTTCTTTACTTTTTAAGACCTGGAGATTTTGAAAATGATGTCTGTGTGTGTATATATGTATGTATGTTAGCTTTTTTTTGCCCCTCGATATCTCAAGAACTAATGGACCAAATTGCTCTCTTGACCATATCAATCGAGACGCCACGTCATGACTTAGATCTATAACAAAGAAAACCATCGGCTTCAAAAAGATGCACTAAAAAGGTAAAAATAATTACTAATTTCCAAAAATCTGATCTATGTTAAATATGTAAAAGTTTATAACACACTTTGCTTGCATCTTTTTGAAGCCGGTTGTTTTTTTTTGCTAAACAGTTAAATTTTTTTTTCTTTTAGAGTGCCGAATTTAGTTTTTTTTCTTGAACACTAAAAAAATCGGTCCAGCGTTTTGTTTTTTTATCGCTAAAAAAACAGTTGTTTTTTTTTTAAATACGCAATAATAATCTTCATGTCTAAATTCTCAAAAATAAAAATAAACTCAAGAGAAGTTGTACTTGCTACCGAACTAATTCTTTAATTATATATTTATTTATTTTAACTTCTAAAATTGACAATGGCTGTTCTAGCGGTCCGTGTATGTCGTTTTACAATGAATGGCCGACAAGTAGATATGTGAGATTATAGAGTTTGAATTACGATTCTTGGGATTTTAAGGTTATATAATACGGATACTGGAGGAATTAGCTAATTAGCCAATCCCCGTTCCCGGTTCAAATAAAAACCAATCGAGCAAACTCACGCGCGATAAGGGACCAATAGGAATATCCATTATCCATGATATACAAATAAATATAAATACAATATGTACAAATAATTATTTTTATACGTAAGGTGTACTTTAATAACCGCGATTTTTCAATTGAGCAATTTGACTTAAAACGAAATTTAGCCGAAAGATCGTTGAAGAGACGGAGATAGGTTTTTGTCCTGGATAATTCAAAAATTACCGCAGGAACAACCACACCCAAACTCCAATTGGACGAATTATTGAGACAGCTTTTTTTCCTATAATCAAGGAGTTTATGTAGAAATCCCACGCCGGTAATCAAATTCACAGTACAGTTCTAAATTGCGTTACTCCAGCTTGCGGTCCGCCTGATGGTAAGTGGTCAACGCAGCCTATGGACGCTTGTGACACCTGGGGTTTCACTCGCGCGTTGCCGACCCTTCAAAAATCTAATAACTTCTTTCTTGAAGAACCCCATACTGTTGTCATTAGAGAAATCTTTTGAAACTAACAGTATTTAAACTATCGCCTTTGTATACATTATTTTTATATTTTTCGGGTCTTACAATAAGTTGATTTTGTATCTTTTTCCATTTTCCATTTTTTTATTGTATTAGGTCTAGAATAGATCATGAAAAAGATTCATCGTAATTAAATCATTGACTGAAAGTTAAGTATTTGAGCACGTTCGTTCTGGGATGCAGAATCATTACTTTTGCCACCTGTCATCCGTTCGTTTAGCATTGGTATCAAAAGTATCAAAATTTTAGTATCATCTGTGACAAACTGTCATGCGTTCGTTTACGATATTTTTGTTTTTTTTTGTCACTTTTGCCACCGAAAAATGAAACTTAAGACCCATGTCTGGAGGTGGGGTTTTTGTGTTAATCTGTCAAACTGCCTATACATATTCATTGTTTATGGTAGTGTGTGTGTGTTTTATCGTAGTGTGTGTACGTCAAGCGTTCGTTTTGCAGGTTTTGTAACCAAAAAATTTGTAAGTAACGTTTCAAAGCTAAACGAACGATAGGTGTCGGTGGTAAAACTGTCGTTATCAAAAGTGTGAAAAGTATCATTCGTGGGAACTCTTAATCCCAGAACGAACACGCCCATAGTAGGAAAAAACACAATCATTCAGCTTATCCCAATATTAACTTAATCAAAGTCGCGGGGAAAGTCATAGTATCTCATGCGTTAGGTACTATATAACTTTGATTTCATAAGCAAATGTTTGCAAAACTCATTGGAAAGCTGAATTTCAGGACCAGAACTGAAACTGTTAGATACAAGTTGGTTCGACATTTACTTAACCCAAAACGTTATTTACCTTACCATGTTTGTTAACATGAGCACACGTTATTTTAGCGAGTTTATGTAGTATTGAGATGACTGTTATTTAATCAAGAGATCTTGAATCAAAGGAAAGCAACAATTTGCTCTGTTGTGTTTATTAAGTCTGAATAATCAATAATTTCTCCTCCGAAGAGCCGTTTTAGACGTTCGTTACAATGGACCGGCAAAAACGTCCAATACAAATATTTTGGCGGTTCATCATTCAGCACGTGTTAGGTTAAAAAGTCGACAAGAGCTCTTGCGAAAAAAAATGGTAAAAATAAAACCAACTAGCATTTAATTTTGAAGGATTTAACAGTGTATTGGTTTAATCATAAGATACATTTTATTTTTGGGTAACTCTAAACAAAACCTATTTTTCCAAGACTCTTGAAGTGTCTATACTGTTTTTTGCAACATGTCAAATAGATTTTTTTATTTTACTAAGGTGGCAAACAAGATAACAGTCTGCCTGACGATAAGCGGACACCGCAGCCTATGGACGCTTGCAACACCTGTGGCATCACTCGCGCGTTGCCGACCCCTTGAAAATCTAATATCTTCTTTCATGAAGAACTCCACACTGTAGTTCTCAGAGAAAACCTTGGCACAATCTAAGCGTTCGCGAGAGGAAGTTCCTCTAAAACCACTTGGGTACTATTTTCTAATTTTATTTTGTTATACAGGACTTTTGTAAGTTGTGGATCGCTTTGTTAGTTGATTTTGACATTGCCTAGATTTGGCAAAACTTCCGATGTAGGTACCTACTCTATGAATAATGGTGTCAAATCAAATATATAACAATTGCTATCATCGAACAATTTTATAGAATTTTACTATTAGGCGTTTTTACTAAAGACGCGTTTTGTTTGACCACCTTATGTATAGTGCAACAAGCTTTTCTGACCCAGTGGTCAAAAATCAAAACTTACAACGACACTAGCGACCGAACACCCAAGGTCAGAAGGTCATAAAAGTCTGTTGCTCTGTACATTATGCGCTTACCCATGCTAACTATCTCCGACAATTGATATTTTTTTTCCCTCTTTGTGCAAAGCAAATTCGAAAAATCTGAGTCTACAAACATATTTCACTAGTTATAAGCTATTTTTAGAATGTATTGTTATGTTTCTAGGATAAAACTGCCAGTAAAAACGGCGACTTTTAGCAGAAGTGCTGCCATCTACAACTACGAACTACCGCAAGCGTAGGCACCCGCTACGTCTGTATCTACGAAATGCTACGAACTATGGCAAGCGTAGGCAACTGCTACGTCTGTATCTACGAAATGCTACGTAACTTCGCATCATATAAGAAGTACATTGGCATTGTGTAAGATCTTCAAGAAAGATTTAAACGTACAGCAAAACTGAGTGCTGAGTTACTAGTAGCTGAGTTTTAGTATACCCCTGGTCTGTGGATAAAAACCGTGACTATATATTTATATATATACAATCATATTAACACAGATCTCATATTGTGAATTAGTTATCTTCTAAAAATGTCAATATTCATCTTTTTTGTTCTATAATTTATAGTACTAATATTTAAAAATTCGCTTTCACTTAAAATTAAGGAGTCTTAAAAAATGGAACCCAACATAAACTTGCAGCGTGCTCGACCACAGGCATTGCTCTCTAAATGTAACATACATATATTCATTCATTCACATCAAATGACAAAACGCAAACAATGTCCCAATTTTTCCGAGTAATTTCCCGCCTCTCAGTCAAGCCAGGGTCGCGTTATTGCCTCAAGTTACACAATAACGTGATTGTGTCTCCCTCTGTACGAGTTATCTGAACAACAGGGATCGAGGAACGAATGTGTGGAATGACGCCATGCCTCAGTTATTTCAATTACAAGGTCCTACATACATATAGATAACGTACTTCATTATCTGACATTTTTATGTGCGTAATAGACAGGAAATACGATGAACAAAGGAAGTTGCGTAGCTCGTACGTTATAACAAAAGGTAGGCTATACTTACACAACTACAGTGCTCTTTGATTATATATTGTAATTTCAAAAACCATATTTTTGTATAAAATTTAAAGAACGTAAGAATTTTAAACTCCAGATGTAAGAAATGTAATTTAAATTTTATGTTTAAAAAGCTTTATTATTTGAATAACGATTCAATCAGTCTGACTATATTCGTCCGCTGCTGGATATAACGCCACTATACTCGGACCTCTACCTTTCTAATCCAGCCACTTTCGGCTATGTTTTTTAAGTAATTCGTTTACCAACACTGCGCTTACTAGCGGTTATTAGTGGTAACAGCCATCGGTTCAGCGGCAGATATAATGCCCACTTCACACACTTCACACTTATACTTTGAGCTATGTCGGTTACATTAGTTCTGCGTCAGGTTTCCTCATTTCTGATAACAGAAACACCAAGCCTCTTTTCATAGCACTAATTACAGAACAAATAACAATTATTTTTATAATTTCTTAATTGAAATAACACTCTAAGAGCCCTTGCAGGCATCCAATTTAACACGGATCGATAGAAAATGTTGAATACAAATATTCAGAAGTCCGTCATACGGTACATATACACGCTATCATTGTTATCTATACAACACTGTCCGTTTATTTATAGATCCGGTAAAAAACGGACGTATATAAGGGGTCCTAAGCAGATAGGTTTACTTTATATAACCTATTATATATTTATACCCTTATACCCTTATATATATTAGACTATTTCTAAACTTATCAGCCTCTTATGCCCCCTCTGTTATAGCACGTCCTACCCACACCATGGTCGAGGGCAATTTGGGTCATGATCCATCCCGTGGCCAAGCAAATTCGGCCTAGGAGCTAATTAGGAACGATATCGAGTACGTCAAACTTTGGAATTTAAGAGAAAAATTACAAAGAGAAGTACTTCCACGGGTCTCGAGAGATAAGACCTACTTGCGTACATTTTTCTTTAGAATTTTAGTCGAGTCCGGCCTACTCTAGACTGTTCCTAATAAGCTACCATGTGAAAACAACATTTTATACGTTAGGTGGTAAGATTGGGGTATTTTATTTCAATTGCAAACAAAAACATTTTTATCAACCCTTCAAATACCATAGAGCTTTTGAGCTTTAAGTTTAAGCTTAGTGCTCGGTGAGCAGGTGTTCATATATTTTATCCTGCTTAAAGCAATTTGTTGGGACTAAAATGTAAATTTTATGTAAAAAATTCAATGTGTGTAAAGCTAAACAAAAATTTAACAAATCCAGCTGCTGTACATAAATAAATATACTTTATCGTGCACACAATGTTAAATTGTTATTTAAAAATAAACAATCATACATTAGATGAACCATATGGTGGCCTTATCAGGCTAAGAGATCTGTATTAAGCAAGCAACCTTTTGCTAGAGAAAACTATTAAGAGGGCGATTCTTGATATGAAAATAATGAAAAATAGTAACGTCTTTGTGTTAGGGTTCCGTAACCGATAGAATAAACCCTCCCATAAGTCACAGCCTTATAATTTCGCCGTGTTAATACCGATACTGATGAAATTTCACGGAAAGGTGTATTTTGTTAGCTGACATACAGATTTTTTGTGGGAAAAGGGAGAAAATAATCTTTTAGGGTGAACTCTATACATTAAACTAAGGAATGATAACTTTTTTGCGCGCCACGTTGAGTTGAGGTTTGTTTACTGTTTCTTTAATATGCATATTTCTCAAGTTATTATGGCTGTGAAAGTTAAAAAATGTGTATCCATTATTATAACTTTTAAAGTGCGTGTTATAAAAATCTGTAACTAATCACGATCATAGGGCTTTATAAATCCTATCATGGAAAATTAGTTTAAATAAAAACGGTTCATAAGTTTTTTAAATTATCGCAATAATTGTCACTCTGCGGAACCCTTACTGAAGTGGGGATATAAATCAAAACAGCCCTTAGTAGAATAAAATTATAAGTGAGAAATAAGTCTAAATAAATAATAAAAAAACATGTAGATACTACATTATAAATCCAAGCTCTGATATATGATTTCTTAATAGAAAAAAATTTATCTATTTTTGGCCAATTTTTGATTTATTATTATAACGATACATATAATTTAGCTGAAATTTTTATAGAACATCACTTAATGCATAACCTAGGGCTGTTATAAGTAAATTTTCTATACAAGTAATATTATTCGAGTTATTAATATTTATTGTTTTTCACCCATACAACGTTAATATTCCGCGTTGTATAAAAAAAGGCTTTATGCCTACTCTTAATAGGTGTACAATATCACGCACTTAGGCGGGATTTTTTAATTTTTATGGATATTGTATACAGCGCCATCTGCTACCAAACTAAGCAAAGCTTGTACTATGGATAAAACGAATACAAATACATAAGTATGTATTTTTTTTTTGTAAATTCATACATTTTATACCACCACACCACCAATACATAAAATGTTTGTACTGTGAAGGGATTGCACCCGCTCCTCTCAGTTCAGCAGGCAGTTGCTTACCCACTGGAGCCACGGAGCTAATATTTTGAGGGAAAGGAGGAGGATTTACTACAAATTTGTATGGTTTATTTTAATACTGGTATTAAATAAAAGTAAAAACGTCATAAAATTCACAACTTTAGATTTTTTTTTGGTACTTGAAAAACCCGCGTTTTGAAAAACTTCATGTTCATCGAATAACAAAACAACCTAAAAATAATTCCGAATTCACTCCGCTGTGAACAAAACTGCTATAGAATTTCGTAGCTTTTGTGAGACTTGCTTTTCTTTCCAAATCAATACTGTATTTTGTCAATATTGAAAACCTAACATTTATCAGCGTAAAAGTAAATTTTAACAAAAGCTTCTACTGTAATGCTATTTATTACGCAAAATGTCCTTGATAACAAGTCAAATGAAAAAAACATTCATTACGAACAACTAAGTTTTAAATAAGGTGATGTTATTTTTTTTATTAGGCATCTAACCTTTTGCTAGTTTTTAATGTTGGGACAACTACGCGATATAGGGTTTATCTATCTTTTACTTAATGGATATAAGACAATTTAATCCCAAAAAAGAATCTGCCCCCAGAATTGACTTAAATATTTTATTCTATACATATCCAATAAAGTTATTTCCAATTTAATTCAGATAACATTTTAGATTCTAGTTTTATATCTGATCAGGTGTCGTTTATCCAATAATTATTTAGAATGTAATACGTGAACTTGTTATGACTTATTTTTTTAGCTATTTCATTTAAAAAAATGCATTGATGATTTATGTCAATGATTCTGCACTAGAGTTTTTCTTTTCTTGATTATAGCATTGCATTTCTGTTGTATTGATTTTAATGGTCTCGTATACAAAATAGACGTTATGAGACTACTTTTCAAAATGTACTATGTCCCAACCCCTGGCGCAAACTTTTAATTTTGCAGCTGTTTGTTTATATTATTATTTAAATGGAATTCGTAATTCAAAATTGCTAAAATTGTGTTTTCTCTAAGCATTGAGACCTCAGGAATCATTTGCGAATTTTAGAATGTTGTCTGTGTGTGTGTATGTGAGCTTTTTTGGGATTGCATATTGAGAAATAATTAATCGATTTTCTTCATCCACATATCGAGCGATTTCTCAACACCTGGAATTGAACTGATATACCTAAGTTTTTGAAAGTATTGAGCCAGCGGTTATTTTTTAATATTTTTTTTCATATTTTTTTATTTATTCTTTGAATTCGATAAAACTAAGGAATTATTACCCTAATTGAGGGTTGAAAATGTATCAGTTTTCAGTTTCAGTTTTTTTTAATATAAGACAGCTGATGCCGTTAATTAAAAAAAGGCTATTGTGCCTTTGTATCTTAGTTTATTTAATCTGTTGGTTTTTCGACGGTTCTAGATTTTAGTTTAAGTAAAAATTCTAAATAGTGAATTCAGTATGGCGTTATATTTTTTGAAATTTTATTTGATTTCGATAGAACGAATTCTGTTGGATATTTAAAGCTAAATAAAGCTTACAGATGACTTCCTAAAAAGTTCTTTACTGGAAACAACTCTGATTACTTGTTTGTTATAAAGCGAGAGTGTGCGATTGATTTGCTGACTTTTTTTGATCGGAAGTTTGAAATAAGTTGTAATTTTTTTCTATTGGTCCTAAGATTTACACAAACAAATATTTCCCTTATTAAATTTGCACGTTAATACTAATACATATTATAATATAATCCATACCACCATATAGCCTTTCAATATTATAAATATGAAAGTAACTCTGTCTTTCTGCTTTTCTGTTACCTTTTCACGCTTAAACCGCGAAACCGAGTTAGATTTAATTTGGTATGGACATAGTTCCGAAAAATTTAAAAGTTCCTGCGGGAATAACTATAACCCAGCTACTTAATTTACTTTAGCTTAAACTAACTATAAACTAAGTATAGCTTACAGTAGCTAGTTAAGTGTGGGGGGTGGGGGGGAGGCGCTGTGAGAATTAAGTAGATTTATATATTTGTATCATTTATCTTCATCATCGATATCAAGGGAGATCCCGGGACACTCGTCGGTGATTAAGAGGCCAGCGTGGTGTACTATGGCCTAAGCCTCCTTTCTCATAGGAGAGACCTGTACCATACAGTGCGAACAAACAATTGCTCGACTTCTATTTGTCTTTATAGTTTAGAAAAATTAGGTACCTACAAACAGACGCGAAACGGGCAGTAAAAAAAAATATGTAAGTACAGATCACAAATATCGTAGGTATCAAAAATTCAGCAAGTTCTTCACTCGCGTGGACAACAATAAAGAGGTGAATACTCTCCTTGTTACAAATAACTTCCTTAAATTAACGTGCCTGACCTATATCAAAGGCACTGGCAAGCTTTGAAATTCACCACTCAATTAGTCCTGTCTGACAGGTATGTAAATTAGGGAAATAACTATGTTTTAGATTGTCTGCGAGCTTATAGGTAGCGATACATTAACTTTGTTAAAGGAAGGCTAGATATTATATATTTAGGAGTCATAGCTGTTCGAAGATAAAAAGTCCAGTGTATAAAAAGCGGAATACTTTCAATCGCTTCTGATTTAATTTTACAGGTGGATGACTAATTTAAACTAACCTACTCGCCTGTCCAAACCTAACTTACTTCCACCCTACCCAACCCTGACTAACTTGTTTTTTTTTTATACCACTTAGGTGGCAAACAAGCTAGCAGTCCGCCTGATGGTAAGTGGTCACCGCAGCCTATGGACGCTTGCAACACCTTGCTATAGTTTGTCAAGAACTAGCAATGATAGGGGTATATTATTTTGTCCTATGTCTTTTATTTACTTTAAAACTGGTGATATACGTCGTAACACTGAAGTTTTATGGCCTACAAGATAGATATGCCACTTGGTAAATTTAAAACGCACTGTTGATATTACTTCAAACATTTGTATCAGATTTGTAGAATATGTGGCACGGGTATTTTTTTTTTCTTTTTTAGTATTTTTATTTATTTTATTTATTTATTAATTTAATTATTTATTTTTTTCTTATAAAACAATATTTTGATATATGTCATATTCAATAGTTTGCTTAATTTATTTCTTATTTAATTATATTTTTATTTTGTTTGGGGTCACTAGAGACCCTATACGACTAATGGTGTGATTTTTTAATGCGCCTAATTAAGGGATAAACCGCAGATCTCGCTAAAATGAATGTGGAAGCAAGCTAGAATGTAAATATAACAGTGTGGTGACAGTTGGTTAGTTAATTTGGCTCCCAGTGTAGTCGCGTACTGCAATCCAATTAGTTGCACTACAGTTAGCGTACGTGGACTAACCATGTATTGTTAGTTTAACTGATTAAATTTAAATCTAACTGTAAAAGCCCGCAGCGCGGTTTAAGTCTAAATAAAAAGTAATTAAAAATTGTCTATTAGAATAACATCTTATTTTTTATTATGTGGTTTAGTTAATTTTTAAAGATAATGTATGTTAAAAACGGGCTTGGTAAAGTTAGCTCATTGTTATGATCTTAAAGAAAAAAAGCAATGAAAAAATAAACTTTGGCTAAAAGGAGCTTTTACAGTAATATATAATATAGTAAGTATATAATTATTTTTATTTATTACCTTCATACGATAAGCGTCGCTAAATGTAAAATAATGACAGTGTAAATAGTTATTCTTTTTTATCACTCAGGTGGCAAACAAGCTTACGGTCCGCCTGATGGTAAGCGGACACCGTAGCCTATGGACGCTTGCAACACCTGGAGTATCACTCGCGCGTAACCGACCCTTCAGAAATCTTATGACTTCTTTCTTGAAGATCCATATTGTAGTCCTTGAAGAAAACCTTGTGGGTAGGTTTTTTACATTTTCTACCAAAATTTATTTCTTTGTTTTTGGCAGTCCAGTAATAACATCATTTTAAACTTCAATTAAATCAAACAAATAACAAATTGAACGTCTTATCGCTAATGGATTATCTCAAATTTCTTATTTGTAAGATTATAAATATATATATATATTGGTCATCCATTGTGTCGTATGATGGATACTTCAAAACTCAAGCGACACCAGCAGTTAACTTAAGGGCGCTTCGGCACAGGCACGGTATAGTGCTCCAAGAGAAATAGATGCAGATTACTTAGTGATTGTATTTGTGCATAAATAATTTGATATCCTAATAATAATACAAAGATGTCGGATAAAGTATAATCTCGGCCTCTTGACCCGACACACATATATATATTACGTGTAAAACTAGAAAATTATGATAAACGAGAAAAGCGTAACAGCTATTTATGTATTCTTATCCTATTTACATTTTTCATTAAAATTAAAAAAAAAAATCTATGACAATTGGCTTCATAAATTTCTACCTGAGTGTTCTTCATTTAATCACACTTGCTCAAGGTCATAGCTCTTGGTAAATGATTGACAAATTGCTTTTCTTGTGTAAATAATTGCAAGTTGCATTGTCTTACAAAAGCTGAGATTGCTTTAAGTAATTGCCTGTCGTAAGTCGCCGTCAACTTTACCGTGGAAAATGTTATTTTTTTGTTTTTGCTAAATATTATAGTATAAAATATGGCTGTTGTTTACTGTCTCCACTGTGACTTTGTAGTTCAGAATAATAGAATGAGAATAATAAAAGATAGTATGTTGTATAATCCGTGTATTTAAATTTTATCACTTACCTTATAGCGCTACTGGCTGGGGGGTGTCGCAACAGAACTAGGAACCTAGGCATCAGTCTGTGTTTACGTTATCTACAAAGAGGGCCTACTCTAAGGGAAGATAGATTCAAATTTTGAGTGCGTCACCATGGCAGTTTCTTGTACTAAAGGTGCTCCGCGCCGCTAAATCCAGGGACGTCCACACTGCTTCGGCTGATCAAATAACACTTGAAGTCTTCCCATTTGCACTATACTTCACCACACTCACGTCGATCCCACGACGTTGGTATTTCCGATCGAACGCGGGATTTACTTTGTACGCGGGCAGTAATGAAGTTAGGGTTGTCGATGACACTATGTTATTTAACTCACATGCGTGTGCGTCGCCCGCCAACCGCCAACCACAGATAATAGTATATGTCCATCTAACAACCACAGATAATAGTATATGTCCAATCGCCAACCACGGTTAGGACACCACCAGTTGTGCGAGCTGTGCGGTGAACGACACCCGCTTCCCCACCGCACTGCCTCACCGCGATGACGCTAACCGTTTAGCGCGAGTCCATCTACTTTATACACCTCTACATACTTTGTCTTGACTCTAAAAACTTAAAACACTCAATAGACAATAAATATAGTACAGTTGATAATAACTGCGGCTTACCATCATTCCCCACATTCGTGGATCCTTGTTGTTAAGATAGCTCGTACAATGCGAGACACAATCACGTTATTGTAACTCGAGTCAATAATGCGACCCTCTCGAACGCACTTACTGAGAGGCCGGGAAATTATTTAAAAAGATTTGGCTGAAAAAGTCTTTGTGCCAATGTTTACGTCATGTTTTGGTTTGTTATTGTCACTGACCTCTACTACTACCCACTGGACTGGCTTTTCTATACAAATGACAGCTAGTTTTGTGTATAAATATGTAGTATAAGTATGATAAATGCCTAAAGTTTTTTTTGTTTTATGGTATATACGCTTTTTGAAGCGGCTGCAGGCATCCTGTAGCCTGCAAGTTTTTCCTTAGCTAAGTTGTTACTTACTTAATTTATGTACTTAAGAGGATGGCATACACAAACGAGTTAAGTTTACAAGAATTTGATTGATTTTTTTACAGTTCTCAGTACAGTTTTTGACGTGAAAAAAAAAACGTTGTAGTTTGAACCATAATTAACTGGATTTGCTAAGATTATAATAATTTGGCTATTAAAACAGCTATATTTATTATTCTGACACTCTTTTTAGTTTTCTAGTTTGGAAAACTAGGAGTGATATTCTCTTGACTCTTATAAAATATATTTTAATATGACCAAGTAAATTTGCTAATTTCAAAGTTAATAAATATTTCAATTTTATTCCGAGGAAATAGTGATTTTCAACGTGTGGTCACGTGCTAGCGCCAATCGTTCGTGTAACTGTGTACCTTTGTATCCTTCAATAGTGTCATATGTCTTTGTAGTTTGGTCGAAACGGCACGAACCTTAAGAGGATCGGATTCGCGGCTCCCGCAGCGTGTTTCATTCAAACGAATTTCCTACTTGTTTTAATCGAATACTGTGAAATTTTGTGCATGATCTTAAGCCGAATATCTTTGTTTTTGGTTTTCCAAAACCCCTAAAAAAGTTTTTATTAACATTTAATCTTATTCGAGCTCATTAGTATAAAAAACTAGAATCCTGCATAGCTTTTAAACTTTATAATTTAAAAAGAAAACTGGCACACTGCAGTCCCAGATATTCAATCCCAGAGCACGTCTTCAAATTTTCATGGTGTTTGATTTGTAAGTGTCAAAATTAAGTGGGCCATTCATTTGTATGAAACGCTGCGAATCCGATCCTCTTTATTTATTTTATTTTATTTTATTTTATTTAATCTTTATGCAAAAAAAAAATGTGTACAATGGCGAGCTTAATGCTATGAGGCATTCTCTAACAGACAACCATACTCAATATGATCAATTGTCGGCGGCGCAGTAAGAGAAAAAATTAACAAATATAGAAAAGTATTTTAATGAATATGAGTAAACCTATACTATACTAGATTGTAATAATAAACTGATTAATACATATAATATATAAATACATGGAATACTATACACATACATGTATAAATACATACATACATTCATACATAAAATACATGACGCAATGTTAAATCTTCAATTATAGAACCATATTTTCAAACTTGTGTCTGCTTTAAATAATATTCTGTAAGCTTACATTTAAAGGTTTATTTATTCTGAGCACTGCGGATATCTTGGGGAGGCCGTTCCAGAGTTGTATAGCCTGAACTGTGAATGAATGAGAAACAAAACCTGAACGGTGACGAGGAGTAGAGAGACTAGTACTTTGAGAAGAACGAAGTGAACGCTCTTGAGTAGAGCCAAGGTATTGAAATCTAGATTTTAGGTAGTTTGGAGAGTTAGGATCGTTTAAAATAGAAAAGAGAATACAGAGTATTCTGACGCTTCTGCGTTGACGTATGGGTAACCATTTGAGTTGATTACGGAAAGCAGAAAGCAGTCACATTTACGAAGACGGAAGACGTAATGGATACAGTTATTTAGAAGTCGATCTAATTTGTTGAGAAGGTTTAAGTCTATATAGCACAAATCACTGTAATCAATTAACGGAATAATAAGAGTTTGTACAAGTAGAAGCTTAGTTTTGGTGGGTAGAAAACTACGAAATCTGTATAAAAAGAGCAGAGAGGCAGTGACTTTCCGACAAATTTCTTTAACTTGCACTGACCAACTCAGAGTGGGATCTATAATCAAACCTAAGTCTTTGACATGGATACAGAAAGGAATTTGATTATCATGAGTTTATTTTACTTATTTGCGTAGGACTACCAACTACGGTGCACTGACATTTATTACGATTCACAACTATGCCGAATCGTTTAGACCAATCGTTAATGTCTTTCAACACCTTTTTAATGTCACGAATGGCTAAATCAAGGTCGTCAACTTTGGCTTGAGTATAAAGCTGCAAATCATCAGCATAAAAATGGTAAGAACAGCCAAGCTTACAGGAAAGGAGATTAATGAAAATGGAGAACAATAGGGGTGGCAATATTCCTCCTTGTGGCACGCCGGAAGTAAGATTTTGCCAATTCGAAACTAACCTATCTAAACGGACTGCTTGTTGGCGACCACGTTTATAGGAGGAGAACCAACTTAAAGCTACCGCAGATACATTAATGGACCCCAGTCCTGCTAGGAGGAGATCATGGTCAACAGTATTGAAAGCATTAGAAAAATCGTTTACAGGTCAGGCAACCAATAATAAAATAATGCAGACAAAATCGAGTAAAGCGTGTAAAAACGCCCAAGCAATGGTTGTCACCACTGACTATCCACGGCTATCCTCATGTACCTATTATCTATAAATTTTTGATCGTCTCTAGTTAATGTCCGTATTTAAAAAAAAATACCGAGAAAAGTTTTAAATTACTTGTTTATGAAAAAGCGCGAGTATCCAAGTAATTCACTCAAAGGAGTTAGGGGAGTTTTGCTTGAAGTGTAAGTTTTAAACTGTTCGAAAAGTCAGACGCGACCTTTTTTGCATGTTGCGGTCTTTTTGTTCAGTGTTCTATTAATGCTTTCTCTACGACATAATTTATGTGCCAACAGTTTTACTTAAAAAAAGTTATAAATAATATTTTTTATAGTTTTTAATTTAATATTCATACCTGTTTTATCTTTTTTTAATTGACAAATTCTTGAAGTAAATTCGATTTTGATTTGTTCTATACTTACATTTTGTTACATTTAATATTTTAATTTATGAAGTAAAATAAAGTACTTTATAAAATAAATATAAAGTAATTTATAAAATACAGTTCGTGATCTGCTGGTCACTGCATTTTAAATTACTCTAAAGATATGGTTTATTCCTTAAATATATTTTAGTGTAATTGTTTCTTCGGATAATCTTTATAGATTAAACAAGTAATAAATCACTCTCCTGGGGAATTAATGTTGAATTTTCTCACAAAAGGTTGAGATCGCTTTGAGAAATTGCCTGCCGTTTGTCACCACTGGCCTTTGTCTTTGCCATAAACATTATTTTAACTTGTAGCTCTAGGCATAAAGACAATTTTAATTTAAATGACAATATTGCTAAAATTCTTTTACCTAAAACAAAAAACTTCAATATAAATAGAATATTTCGATAAACAAAGACACACCTAATGTAGTGTTGAATATTAATATTAGTGGTGTTGTTAATGTATATACAAACGTTTACTGTCTGTATGTTTTAAATCACAGTTTTTTTTCCAAAATAATGAACCTTTTTTTTTTCAAAAAACAGTTTTTTTAATTTATACTTGTTTCATTTCATTCTAGCTTGGAAAAATAAATTTATCTACCTGTCATGAGGTCGCGATGGGAAAGAGGAAAATGCTCCTTGAAATAGTTTTAACCCTATTTAATCAGACAATGAGGTATTATCGGAGAGGAAATTTATTCAGATTTTGGAAAACAAATTCATTTCGTTTCTATTTCACCAGCACGAAAAGGATAGTTTTGCTGTCCAAATTCAGTGAGTAAAATCCAATTTTGCTCACTAGTGAGGCAAAGTAATTCACTGTTCGAACATTGACTTTTGGAATTAACCATTTTTTCGTTTTTAAGTGAGTTTTTATAAATTATTAATCACAGAATTTACAGCAAACTTTAAAAATATCATACGTTGTGTTGATAGCAATGGCAGAGGTTGTAGTAGGTACAAATTCGAACGCAACCTCAATTTTTTTTTAAAAAAAAACAAAGTAAAATGGCGGCAAGCTAGTTTTTTGAACATAAGACTGTTTATATAATTAATAATTCTGTTTTGTTTGAAAAATGGGCGATACAAGCTACGAAGATATTTCTCTGACACCAGAAGAATTAAGACAACAAGTCTCCAATGCCGAAATTACCTTTATACCAGAAAAGTCACGTGAAAATATTTTTCTCGCTGGTAGAGGTGAAAAGTTGTATGTTGGACCCCTGACCAATTTTTTTCGGTCTCGTTCCTTTAAATCTCTCGCTATGCTCGTGATTTAATTTTAGCCTACTTCGCTAGGTCAGGATTTAAAGTCGGCACTTCTACCAAAAAACGCTTTTACTCACTTGTACTTTCACAAATAACTAGTTTTACCAATTCATAGAAATAAAATCAGTTTTCTATCGTAAGCAAAAATAAGAATCAGATACTTCGCCTTGATTACTCCATACATATGTAAACACAAGATTTCAAGAATTTTTTTGTTATTTATTCACGAAATAAAAGTGATTTTTTGTTCATTAACGATTAACTTTTTCTTTTATAAATTGGCAAGCAAAAACGATTTTTTTTTTCTGAAACCTGGATAATTGCCATTTCGGTTATGCCTCATAGTCTTACCCTTAGTTACTGTTTACGTAATAGAATTAAAAAAAAAAGAACGAGTTGCACTCCGGGAGTGCCGGCAGAAGTGAAAACTTTTACACACGATTCGCGCTTAACACTCAAATATGTCACAAGACATGTCTTTGACATTGTTAAGAAATTATAATGTTTGTTTATTTACCTTTTTGACGTAGTATATTTGACATCGCAATCTGTCATAGAATTAAAATTCCATATCCAACCTCCTCCTCCTAAAAATAAAAATTATAATAGGCGTGGCATTACGGTTTCCGTATTTTACAAAGACAAAGATGCACTTTGTTCAATTTCCATATTTTAAACACTTTATATACACGAATTTTACGAATACATAGCAGTATGGCCACTACACAGACGGTCGAGCCATCAGCTGTCACCATCCATGGATGCGCGTAGCACGCTGTAACATAAACACACACGACCATTCGCGCAAGCGCCCTGCGCCGCCTAAACGAAACAGCAGGCGCAGGCATACATTTTCGCCGCGCCGTAGAAAGAGAGGGGGATACTCCCTCTCCTACGCCGCGCCATCTGTCTACTCTCCATCCGTCTTACGAATTTTCACGATCAGGACACGTGACCTGACGCGAGTTTATCCTTTTTTACCCATACCAAAAAAGTGCACAACGTCACTAAAGAAGTTTTCACTTCAAAAATTGTAATTACGTGAGAGAAATGCGTATCTACAATTATTTATCCCGTTAAATAGTCAACAAACTAAAAACAGCTCCTTTCAGTACAGAAGTTTATGAAATAATTAGGTTATATTAATTATAACTTTGCAAATAAAGTGAACTCGCTTGAGCTACTCGTACTCTTATTTTAGAGTGTAAATAAAAACGTAATGATCTCTTTAAATGCGTCCGTTTATAGGCGTCTCGAAAGCTTTTTTTATAGCTACCAGTTTATGACTGTATTTAAACAGCTTTTAATCTATAGCTAAACGTATTATATTGTCTGATGTTTATTATCTGTATAACATAATATCTCTGTCTCTGTATAATTGTATAACAGTTTTATAGAAACCCATACATGTAGGTATACCAATTTACTAACGATACCGCCTGATGATGACTTTAATTAAATTTAAATAGAACATATATGATGCAAAACAAATAACAGTGATTACGGTTTAAACCCCATTAGGGTGTAACCAGTGACTTTATGCACACCCTCATCAAATGTGATAGTTGATGAGTCGATCGCTGCAACACTGTTTACTATCTGGAAAGGTGTCTTTACATATGTTCCAAAGTTTAAAGATTACCAGCTGAAGTGTCATAAGTGGTGAAATGAAAGACCAGGGTAGATAAATGTTTGCCCCCCGGTGTGTTCTTGCATAATAGGATGTGTTCTGAGGATTTGTTTTAAATCATGCCCTACTTTCTATTATCGCCCAGCTCGCCATCGGCAGGGAATTCATCCTTACACCTTAGAATCGGAGTACCTACAGTGCGGTTTCAGGTGAACTTCCGCCGGCGAACGCTTAGTTTGCGGTAATGAGGACTACAGTATAGGGTTCTTCAAGAAATAAGTTATTAGATTTTTAAAAAACCAATAGATAAAAAAGAAGCTAAGCCTTAAATAACCTTAAAAAAAAACTAAAACTACGCTAATATAGAAGGATTTTACAAAGAATAGTATAAATATTTGTATTCCTATTCAACCAAACAATGTCAAAATGTTTTTTTTTTTTTTTTTTTTTTTTTTTTATACCACTAAGGTGGCAAACAAGCCTACGGTCCGCCTGATGGTAAGCGGTCACCGTAGCCTATGGACGCTTGCAACACCAGGGGCATCACTCGCGCGTTGCCGACCCTTCAGAAATCTAATAACTTCTTTTTTGAAGAACCCCATACTGTAGTCCTTAGATTATTATTAGCATATTTAAGCAAATGTATCATTATTATAGCTTTTAAACCTCGCTTCCAAGCCAACTATGACACTGTGGCACATGCCTTAGAATAATGTTTACCGGACTGAGTTGACTCGCATATCTGCATGTAGGTCAGCCTAAATTACCCACTTTCTCTAAATTAAGTAATTTTTACAAACACTTTTTGGAAATGTTTTAATGTATTTTAACCATATTTCAACTCGCAATGCGTTTCTGCAGCTGAAATTTATTTTCTATACTAAGAGTGTAAAATCTTAGTAAGTAAATTTTGTAATTCTTATGAGATTAAATGAATCCTAAACGTAAAGTTAATTGAAAACCACACATTAGTAAGTAAAATTAAAGCTATATTATCTTAACTTTTTCTCTTAAAGTATACGCCTTGTCTTTTAAGAGAATACGATTCGCGGTGCCTCGCAGCGTGCTTCATACGAACGAATTTTCAATTTATTTTTGACATTTACTGATCAAACACTGTGAAATTTTGTAGACATCCTAAAAATCCTGAAAAATGTTTTTACTAACTCAAAATTTTAATTGAGACCATTTGTATGAAAAACTAGAATCCTCTATGACTATTAACGTATACAATTAAATAGAAAACTGGCACACTGCAGACCTAGATATGACACATGTCTTGAACATTTCATAATGTTTGATTAGTATGTGTCAAAAAAAAGTGGAAAATTCGTTCGTATGAAGCACGCTTGGGTTGTGGAATGAGCTCCCTGCCAAGGTTTTCTCTAAGGACTATAGTATGGGGTTCTTCAAAAAAGAAGGTATTAGATTTTTGAAGGGTCGACAACGCGCGAGTGATGCCCCTGGTGTTGCAAGCGTCCATAGGCTACGGTGACCGCTTACCATCAGGCGGACCGTAGGCTTGTTTGCCACCTTAGTGGTATAAAAAAAAAAAAAAAAAAAAACAAAAACGCTGCGAGGCGCTGCTAATCGTATTCTTTTAAGTTCTAAGTAAAATATATTGTAAGAAACTAATAGTCGCTAGCCGGAAAAAAGCTAAAAACATATCTCGTAAAGATTTATAACTAAGAACCATATAGCATTTCTTATCAACTTATGCAATTATAATTATTTATTTATTGTTTTATTTATGCAGTATTTTTGTATCGAGTCAAGTTTATTCAATCGTGTTTCGACTCTCATAACCTACTAATAAAACTCCTAAACTTATGATTTTCATCAAAAAAAATATATAAAATTCAATTTTTTTTCGCCTTAAAATTGATTTTCCGTACAGTCAAGATGGCCGTTGTTAGGTTGTTTTCGTTGCGGAATTTCTTGATTCGGTCGCTGCGCTCAGAGCCCGCGATAAAAGCTATGCAATAGCTTAAAAATATTAAAAGATAAATGACCGAAATACATGTACAGAATATACAAAAACGATCATAAAGGCATTTTTAAACACTGCAAATTAATAAAGTTAATTATGTTTTTAATAAAACAAAAATGATAACATAAACAAGAATTTAGCTACATAAATAACTAAGTTAAGTTCTATTAGAAACATAGGAGAAAACTAAAGGCTGTATAAAAAAAAATTTTTTACCAAAAAACAATTATATAGCTTACTATGTAATTTGACACCGAAATATAGAAAAACAAATTGCAAAACATATCAAATTATAAAGCAATAGGTTTTCAAACTAGTATCTTAGAGAAAAGCAATCTTGCCGAGCATCGATCAATTAATTAAATAATCGATACTCGTAGACTTATATGCGAATAGGCAAGATCGCATTTCTCTAAGATACTTTTTTATTGATCACTGCCTGATAAGCTTTCGCGGAAAGAAGACTGTAGTATGTAAACTTACTTTCTAGTTCGAAATGTATTAAATATATAAACTTACAAAAAACCTCTGTTCTTACACTGAATTTATTTTCTGGCAAATAGTTTCTTTTTTAACCAATTACTGAGGTTCGCCATTCTCCACATTCGCCAATTCTCATCGTTGTTGAGATATCTTGCTCAATGCGAGAATACAATCACATTATTGTTAAACTTGAGGCAATATCGCAACCCTCGCTCCAAGCCCACTGAAAGGATTGGCTGAAAGACTTACTGGAACATTCCTTTATGTAATACTATAGAAGTTAGCGAAGCGTTGGAAATACATAATAAATTAAAAATTGGGGCAAACTCTTTTGATAAACGATTTTATAGTATTGTGTAAACGTGCATCCATAAATGAATTAAATTACTTGATGCTTCTAACAGGGAGGGGGTCGAGAAGAATCTCACCTAATCTCACGTGGGGAGATAGGGGGTTTCGCCAAATATCACGTCATTTTGTTTTTCACAAAAAACAGTGTATAATTGCGAGAAAACTGTGTTGATATCGCCAAATCCTACACAATAACAATTATCTCAGCTATGCGAACGACACAAAGTAGCAAATTATGTTTTTTTTTCAAATATATCCAACGCAAACAAGCACAAATTAATGTATTTACACTAACGATAAGGATTTTGATAAAATCCGTCGTGAGATTATGTTTAAGCCAAATCTCACGCCATATCATCAAATGGGGGAGGGCGGTTAAAAACCGCCAAAACCGCCTCACGTAATTTATGGACGCTCCCTAACAGGGGTCGTAGCAGCACTGCTTCTGATCTGATGTTTCTGGAGTAAAGTGGCTACACACACGCTTCATGCGTTGTTACTTATCAGTTTTAAAATAATAGGTACCCACCTAATACCTAGCTTATAGGTAAAACAAAAGAGTAGGGACAGCATATACTTCCTTTGCCATTTCCTGCCTAACCATAAAAATTAAGTCAGAATTGAATGTGGGGTATGTCAATTAATACTATTTATTGTCATACCCCACATTCAGATATTTTACATAGATTTTAGATTAACTAACTGAGCCCCGCTGTTTTGTCTGCGTCAGCGGTGGTCACATGAGAGGGTGAGCAAGGTAATGTACAGGGCTTTGCATGTGCCTCTAACAACAACTCGCCTAGAGTATCATTGAAGTCGTATTCGCCATTTTGGATTTAACATGACGTCATATAGCCTATGTCACGTGGCATTCTAAGACAAAGCTAATGAAATTTGTCACATTTGTCAACATATAGTCAGTAGCTTAGGAGCTACACGGTAAAAAATGAACATGTTAACACGTAGACTGGAAATCATAACCTTTCGTAGTCTAGTAAAAACAAAGTGTTTTTTTTAGGGTTCCGTACTTCAAAAGGAAAAAGAAACCCTTATTGGATCACTCTGTTGTCCATCTGACTGTCTGTCTGTCAAGACACTTTCGCTCAGGAACGCCTGAAGGTATCAAATTAAAATTAATATTTATAATACTAAGGTCTACGGTCCCTTGAAGCTGTGAGAAAAGTCAATGTAATAAAAAATAATACCGATATATGGCCATTTTTGTCGCATATTTTGGCATTCACAAATAAATCAAAACCTATGTGGTACTTCACGTTGTCCTAGAATCATGAAATTTGACACGAAGTTACAGTTACATCACAAATAATAAAAAAACAAAAACTGATAAACACAGCGTGTTTCATACAAACGAATTTCCTTCTTGTTTGGGACATTTACTGATCAAATACTGCAAAATTTTGAAGACAAAATTTCAAGCCGAATATCTATGTCTGTGGTTTTCCAAAATTTTATTCTTATTCGAGAACATTTGTATGAAAAACTAGAATACTGCATAGCTTTTAAGCTTTATAATTTTATAGAAAACCTGCACACTGAAGACCCAGATATTTAATCTTAAAGCTCGTCTTCAAAATTTCATGGTGTTTGATTTGTAAGTGTCAAAAATAAGTGGGAAATTCGTTTGTATGAAGCGCGTTGCGAGGCGCCGCGAATCGTATTCTCTTAATCCCATGATGGTAGAACTACATCTACATTTAATAAGTTTGTAAGGAACCCTCGGTGCGTGAGCCTAACTCAAACTTGGCTGTTTTTTATTTTGTCCCTAGATATTATTCGTAACAATAAAATTAATTTGGTTATTCATACTAGGATTATGACAACTTGTATAATATCTCACTCCGAGGTAGGCATATAACATCAATAAATATATTGGGACATTACACACAGCGCCGTCTGGCAAAGCTTGCGCCATAGATACCAGACAACGGATATAGATACCTACATATTATACAAAGAAAACACTCAGTCTCAAGACAAAAACATAAGTAATAAATGTTAGTCCTGTGCGGGAATCGAACCCACACCATTCGATTCAGCAGCAGCCAGCATTTCCCACTGAGCAACGAAGTTGACATGTTCAAAATCTTTCTGTTACTTAGTGTGATAACTTTTATAAAAATTGTCACGCCCAATACAACCACAGACGTTTCAATGACTCATAAAAATACAGCTAAAGACATATCCTAAAAATAAATTAAACATATCAGCGCAAACAAGAAATAAGATATAAAATAATTTTCCCTAAAAGTGTATTATGCTAAGTATTTAGCTGCTTATGAAAGCCCATTAAAGCTACCTGTATTTTATTTTTTCTTTACAAGCCTACAGTAATTAAGAGGCCGTGTAATTTCCGCTTCATTTCCTTATGTCGTTAATTTTGTAACAATACTCGGCTTGGCCAATAGCGATCAATATTGAATGACTTAAGGGGCAGAGAGAGACAAAATCATTGTGGAAAAATTTGTACTGATTTTACTGTAGAACTGAATATTGAAAATAATATGTAACATATTTACAAAACCTTATATTGTCCTGTATACCTTATATTAGCGCTAAAACAAATGAAACTGAGTTATTCCTCCAGCATTTAACCAAATTTTTAGTGCGTATATTAAACATGGTTGTAATATAAGTCAGAGAAATCATGTTTTCCGAAAAAAATTATGTATTAAACTTTAGAAAATGTAAATTTTCCTACAAAAATTGGACTGCTTAAAGACGAAGTCTGGGTAGGTATAAATAAGTTGTAAGTATGGAACAAATACGTACAGCTCATTGTAATATGTATATGAATGGTACAATATAATATATCATCACGACACTCATCCCCAAATGCATGGTAGAGATATTACAAACAATGCTCGTGACATTTTAACCCATAATATTCCGTCCCCAAAAGGTTTTTTTATACCACTGAGATAGCAAACAAGCTACTGGTCCGCCTAATGTTAAGCAGTAATCAAAGCTTATGGATGCCTTCAAACTCGTGCACTGCCGACCCTTTAAACACCCAATCACTTCTTTCTTGAAGAACTCCACACTTATACTAAGAAATAAGAGCACTTTTGGTAACCATCGCCGGGAAGGCTGAAAATAATATGTATCATAATATGCACGGTACCTATGTGAACTGTATAAAAAATGACAAGTTTCAGTGGTGCGTTTAGTAGTTACAGCCGTTCAAAGTGGGGTTATGGTAACAAAAATGTAACCATCACTGGGAAGGCTGAAATAATATGTATCATAATTTGCACGGTACTTATGTGAACTGTATAAAGAATGACAAGATTCAATGGTGCGTTTAGTAGTTACAGCTGTTCATAGTGGGGTTATGGTAACAAAAATGTTACCATCACCGGGAAGGCTGAAAATAATATGTATTATAATATGCACGGTACCTATGTGAACTGTATAAAAAATGACAAGATTCAGTGGTGCGTTTAGTAGTTACAGCCATTCAAAGTGGGGTTATGGTAACAAAAATGTAGCCATCACCGGGCAGGCTGAAAATAATATGTATTATAATATGCACGGTACCTATGTGAATTGTATAAAAACTGACACGATTCAGTGGTGCGTTTAGTAGTTACAGCCATTCAAAGTGGGGTTATGGTAACAAAAATGTAACCAAATAATATATGGATATTATAATATGCACGGTACTTATGTGAACTGTAAAAAAACTGACAAGATTCAGTGGTGCGCTTAGTAGCTACAGCCGTTCAAAGTGGGGTTTTGGTATGATATGTTGATACTGCCACTGGCAAAGATACGTTGCATGACACAGTCGATATTTTATTTCAAAATGTAAAACAAATTTTACCTCAAAACGCTGAAGTAAACAAAGCCTTTAGATTTGACGAAAAAACCTTTAGGTGATAAAACGAGAAGGGCTTTCGATGTCATTGACGTAAATATTTTTCATTGATTTTATTGCATATTTTTATTGATACTACCTAATAAACGTACATCATTTTCGTCAGATCTAATTGTTAAGATGACGATGATAAATAGCAAAACATATATTTGAGCCAAAGGCAATTAGACTGATAAGTTCCTTTCTGCTTCTATATCAATGAATTTAAGTTAACTTTAAAATACCAAGTCAGTGTTTTATATTAACTACCTGAGATGTCCTATAATTCTATATTTTTTTAAAAATAAAGTCGCCTGTATGTAAGTCGCAGAAATCGATTTATAAATTTCTGTATAAGTATAATCGATTTATTATTACCTGTTACAAACAAACAAACAAAATTCTTTATTAAATAAAGTATTTTACCTAATCTTGAATACTTACAGCGGGGCTAGTCCACAAGTTAAAAGTTGCAATACAGCTAGCTATGCTTGTTAAATCTCTAAAAGATTGAATTCAAAATGAGGACATCCGAAAGTGAATCAAAGTCACCGACATAGCTCATAGAATCAGCAAGCAGAAATTACAGAAGGCTAGTCGATGGCTAGTTGTCGGAGGACCGATTGCCGATGGAACGGTTATGTCCTAGAGTGAAGATCACGTACCGAAAGTATAATTATAAAACATATTATTGTCAGCCTTCTCGGTGATGGTTACATTTTTGTTACCATAACCCCACTTTGAACGACTGTTTCTACCGAACGCACCAACACCATGCAAGCAGACCGACTCGATCCCCATCACAGGAATGGTCTACTCGCTATGAATACTATATCAGCCTTCCCGGCGATGGTTACAAAAAGTGCTCTTATCTCTTAGACTAACTGTAGTCCTTAGAGAAGCCTTGGCTTATTCCACACTCTATTCGGTTTATCGTAAGTCTATCGCCGTTCTGGACACGAAATAGAGTCATGCCGCATAATGGTTGTCTCTACCGGTAATTGTACCTGGAACCTTTAGCATGGCGGTCCAGCGCACGCCACTTATATGAGTTTCAATCAATTTCACATGTACACACACACACACACACACACACACACACACACACACACACACACACACACACACACACACACACACAAATTAAGTATTGATAAATACCATAAAACGTCGTAATATCTACCTATTTTTTGTTTTATTTATTTATATACTATAACAAAAATTTAAAAAAACTTAAAACTTTAAACATTATTTCACGTAAAAAATTAAATAAAATCTGGTAGTGGCAATTCTGATCTCTGCCCACGCGCGTCACCCACAAAGGAGTAACATCATTGAAGCCATGACAATATTAATGTTCTTGTTCAACATTCGAGAGCTGCGGCTGACACAAACTGATAACAAGATACTGATGACTAAGGAAAAAATTAAGATAGGTTTTTTTATGTAAATTGACAATGGCAGACTCGATCGGTCCAGGTTATAGATATCCTTTTCTTCCCTGCAGCTATCTTTGTTACAACAAATAGGTCACTGAATGACCTATTTGTTACATGTTACTCTGTTACGACATATAAGGACTAAAAAAACTAATAAACTTTCGCTTTTACATATTAAGTAATACTGTAGTACTACGGACGAATAAGTTTTATTACTACTTAAGTGAGATATGTAACTTATACTTAATATATATTCTAAGATTACGTTAATTAAAACCGCGTTTGTTTACAATCACTTACCGCATATAATTCACTTGCTTGCTTTCTTTGCGCACATTGAGTCGTTTAGTAACTAAAAACAAACTAAACTTTAGTTTATCAAAAAAGAATGCGATATGGCGCGAACTTCTGTTGCTTCTTCAACGCATTGGCTGCACATGCTCGGGACAAAATAGTAATCGGCCATTTTGTTTGTTTGCATTTGGTGAATAGAAAGATTCCATACCTATGCGATGTGATAGCTCTGTATGCCGAGATGATCTTGACAACAAAACGCGGCTTGAATAAATCAGTCAAGAGAACACACCGCACCAACACCATATGATAATGCGTCACGCATTTAATATAGTTATGTGCCCGACAGCGTGACGGAAATGCATGAACTAAATTCCGTAGCAAGAGATACCTTTTTAACTTATGCAAGTTTCTTCACAATCCGTGTGTGTATATATACGTGAGCTTTCTTTGGATTGAATATTTTGAAACCTAACAGCCTGTATTGCTTTTTCAACCTCTCAATCACTACGCAAATTCTCAGTTATTGCGTAGTTTTCTGTGGTTAAAAAGCTGGTACTATATTCTTGGTACTTTAGATTGGCAGGTAATGAAATGAGTTATACAAAAAGTGAAAACCTTTTTTTACTGACATTGGCTGGCAATAAATTCGTTTTTCATTTCCTATTGTCATTTTTCTTTTTTAAATTGAAAATTGAATATCCCTTTCACGTTTACTTTGACTATCAAATATACATAAATTCGGGAATAATTCAAATAGGATCCGCGCACTGATGGTTACGTACAAATTTAATAAGAAACCTCATATTTCACTATCTTTTAGCATTTGGATTGAAGAACTAGCTTAACTTTGCAGAAAAAAATAATAATAAACACACATCGGTCCACATGTTTTACCTACAAATGTAGGTTTGTGATCGCAATCGTGTTACAGTCTATGTGTGAAAAGGCGCGTTTTGTTTACCGGCCAATGCGTTCAATGTCATGATCCTGTCATGTTGAAAAGACATAAATCATAACTTTTCGCTTATCTCTATAGTCGGATTATTGACACAAAGCGCATAATGTACATTATGCGGTCAAACAAAACGCGACTATATAATGACAAGAGGGTGTAATTTATGTAATTGCAACCAAAATGTTGATATTAATGAGGACATTCCCGGAATTTTCTGAATACAGGAAACCGTAATTTATTGCCAATAGTATATTTATGCGTGATGGTTTTTAGGGTTGTATAGATGGATATATCTCGGATTAAAAAAATATAAACTGAAATTCTGATTTTTAAACTGAAGTTTAAAGTTTGTTCAACAGCATATAAATGACCCATTTATTTGTGTGTACACATTTGCATTACACGTGGATAGTAAAGTGACCATTACAATATCAAAAGGCTTCTTTCATTAAATATTCAATTAAACATAAATATTCGTGCTGGGTTCACTAATGTAATTCAGCTCATATCACACGCTGTTTACGTTCCTTTGGTATACACGGTAAGTTTATAATTATTCATATTTGTTATGACGTCATCAACCTGACGCTTTTTGAATAATATGAATAGGTTATCTGATTTTTAGATTTAAACTAGGTTAATGTGCTTAAGTCGGTGGTGGCCGAGGGGTTTAAATTTCACTTCACGTCCCAAGTGGCGAAGGTTCGAATCCTGAGGTCGGCGTGTACGAATGATTCCTTTTTTAATTTCTCAAGTACACTGATTCACACCACTGGCTTTTCGGTGAAGGAAAACATCGTGAGGTAACTTGCATACGTCAAGAAAAAAAAACGTATGTGAAGTCCACAATCCGCCCGCGTGTGGACTATGGCCCAATTCACCCTCGCTTATGAGGGCAGGCCGTGCCCCAACAGTGGGGACGTATGAAGGCTGGCAAGACAACGTGCTTAAATATGCGTATATATTTCAAGATCAGGTAACAACTGAAACGTGTAATTTGAAAACGGTGTTTATTGTTGAAGAATCTATACTAATATTATAAAGCTAAAGAGTTTGTTTGTTTGTTTGCTTAAACGCGCTTATCGTAGAAACTACTAGTCCGATTTGAAAAATTCTTTCAGTGTAAGATACTCCATTTATCTAGATAGGCTAGAGGCTATATATGCACCAATGACAAATATTTCAAAATCGGGGTTAAAGTTTCGCAAAAACTATGTATGACAGAATTGTTCTTCCTTAAAAGTTCTAAAAAAAAGTCTGCCACAGCATATGTAGGTTCTACATATCTTTTAAGGTTGGTTCGCCATGACTTTAAATGCTTACCAATTTTTTTTCTCGAAAATTGCATTATTTGCGAAGGTGTTTTTATAAACATGATTTAATATCATCCCAATAAATACGTTATTTATCACAAATATTTAATTTAATACAGAAGTGCCCTGAGCATTATTCGATTTCAACGAATATCTTAGTAGATATCGCAGTTTTTAAATAACATCGCAGCAAAATAATGATCAAGTACTACGCGCATATTTATGATGTGCAAGGCCGGCGTACAGTCATAAGGGGGAGGGGCGGTACGTATTATTTAAAAATATTTATACCTTCTACGTAAACAAAGCCGCTTAAAAAGTAACAGTTAGCTTTAGCCCAAAGTAACTATTACTGACTGTCTGACTGATCTATTAACGCACAGCTCCAACCACTAGACGGATCGGGCTGAAATTTTGCAAACATATAGCTATTATGATGTAGATGTGATTATGATGTGTGAGTAGAGGGTGACGCAGCTAGTTCATCTAAGTTTTGACAATATTGTTAATTTATCTTTGCGATATGGTATGTCAATGACAATATATTACAATAACTTTAGTTATAATTGTTTTGTGATTTAATATTAAATATTTAGGCCTACGGTCCTTTGGAGAGTAGTTTCTTGCCATAATTTTTTGCTTGAATTGCTACCATGATATAATAATAATAATTGTTTACCATTCCATTTATTTAGTCATCCACAGACACGAAGTCATGGGCACAAGCTAGTGTTATAATATATATATTAATTAGGATTGCTCTTAGAGTGGGACTTCATGCATCTGAGATCTCCGAAAAAAAATCAATTTCGTCATGAAATCAATGACTTGTTTCGAATAGTTGTCGCAATACTTTTTGTTTTAAATTAAAATGTTATTTTTAGTCGAGATTTTGTGTTGAGCTGCATGTGGCCGTTAGTAAAAACAAAGACTTAAAAAAACTACAAAATCCATTTTCTTTTTTGTAAATACATACGCGCAGTAGACACTTACTGTGACTCTGTTATCGATACTGGCGCGAAATTTCTCCGAAAGCGTCCTGGATGCAGTGTCGTGAAGGTCAGGATCAAATAATTCCAGATTTTATGTAGTCGATACAAACAAAATTCAAATGTTAGTTTGAGCGAAGGATTGGACCCGGACTTATCCGGGGCCGGTTTTAGCGAGTCGGGAGAGTTCCAGATTCATGATGTCCGACCCTTAATGTTAACACTTGATATTTCCTTAGAGATAAACCGACATGGACTAAAGAGGCGTGACATTGAATCGTATTATGTCAGTATGATCCCACTCAGCGTTTGTGATCTGTGCTTTTGTTGACAAAAAATGAATATAAGAAAAAAATAAGTAAATTTTATTTTAGATAAGTAAAATGTCTACCAAAATTTGTTCTATCTTTGTCAGAAGAGTTTCTTTTGTGTAGACGTAAGGAAAATATCTATGTATATTTGATGATTTGATTTCTTTATTTCCTTACTAGACATTGTTGAGAAGGTACAAAGGAACTTAGTATTGTGTTTGTCTATGAACCAAAAAAAAAAGACTCGGGTTTGACTGGGTTTTATTTTGCTAAAATACTTCACTAAATCAAAACTACCATCAATAAGGTTATAACTAAAGGTATAAGCAGAAGATACAAGAATATGTACCTGTAGGTACTTTCTTTTGCAATAACATGTATGTTTTTTTTTTCTGAGCTGACTATGCAGTTGGCTGTTGCAGCCATTACTGCTTCACCGGACTTTTGGGGCGAGACTCTGAAGGAGCCTCAGCCCATATAGCGCCCAACGCTCAAGGGCTCCCCGCGGGGGAAGCCTCGGCTTGGGTTGTCGCTCTCGGGGGCGTCCCTTCGACCGGCGTGAGTCTCGAACCCAAAGGTGAGTCACCGAAGCGCCCCGGCACTCTTTGATACCTCGTGTATCCTTATGGGCGCCGACGAACCCGGGGACGTCGGCGTCGTGTTTGGAGGGAGGCCCTATTCGGGGAGGTCGTAGAGACTAATCTCGCTATCCGGACAGCGAGATCGTCATCTGGGGCCGTTAGTACGTGCCGAGGCCGCCTAACTATAGTTTTACGACCGTGGCCGGGTCGATCGGGGGGATGATACGTCGTGGATTGCACAATTAATCGATTCGGGTGATTTTGCGTACGCTCGAAAAAGCAACTGCAAAGTCTTTGAAATACCAATAACATGTACCAATACAAATCCGTATACATACATACAAACCCCTTATTTTAAACAATTTTTCCTAAACTGGTGGCAGAAAAAAAATATTACATGCCTTCTTACTGAGTTAACTTATAAACTAGCGCCACTAATCAACATGGAATATCAGTGGTGCTTAGTCTGCTATTTTTTGTAGGTTAAAGGCGTGACCTTCAGCATGTTCAGCCGGTGTCACTACTATGACCGAGTCTGCGTGTCATTTGTCAAATACAATACTTTCGTTTGTACGTATATAGTGTTGCTAAAATAAAATAAAATCTGGTTTTTCGCAAACAATTTTATTACACAGTGAAAATAACATAAATAGAATAATTGTGTATTTGTAAAAGTGATTGTACTATAAGCACGGACGCTAAGTAGGAAGAATTTCGTTCAATGACCGGTCACTATTTGTCTCTGTTGCACGCGCATAATTATTTGCCGTTGCGCTCCTCTATAACAGAGGTCATCGCATCTGTGCGAGTGCGACGGCAAATAATTATGCGCGTGCAACAGAGACAAATAGTGACCGGTCATTGAACGAAATTCTTCCTACTTAGCGTCCGTGCTATAAGACTAAAAAGTATATACATAATCCATTGTGCTAGTGTTTAGACAAACTAGCTTTGTTCACCATTTTACTCGTATAAAATTTCCGCAAATTTTCAAGAAGATGTAAGCTGTTATTTTTTCAAGATCGCTTTCGGCAAATCGTTTTTAAGGACAGACAAAGAGAGTTACTGTCGCATTTATTTTGAATTTGAATAATAATTTTCAGAATAATCTTGGCACATTTCAGCTGTATTTTGTGAGACTATGTATGTAGTATGTGTAATGTACGCATAGTTTGTTGTTTGCTAACACTTAAGTTTATAGCATACCCTAGCAGAAGCGTGCCGTTTTGACCCGTGTATAAAGACATTATTACACTATTCAAGTATACTAAGGGACACAGTTCCACGTACGAAAGGCAATATCGCACGATAAAAATCTCGGTTTTCTCGGTTTTTGTCGGTATAAAATTCAAATATTTATTAAGAACTATAAAATTAGTAAATTCGCTTGGTCATCTCAATAAAAATATATTTTATGAAAAAATAATCAAGAGATCTTATATCCCTAACAATAAAAGCCCAAAAATAGTATCAGAATATTTTTTTTTTCCAACTGTTTTAATAGCCTAATTAAAATAATATTAGCAAATTCACTTAATTAAGGTTTGAACTATAAAATTTATTTTTTATTAAAGTTTAAAAGTTCTTTAAGTTAAAAGTTTTGTAAATTTATCTTAATGAAATAATGTGGCTGGCAGCCACAGCTTTTATATGAACTGTTATACTGACATCTATCTTAGGGTAAACAAAAGATACACAATGTCAGTTTAGTGATGTAACCAAAATAAAATTGCGTGAGTGTTAGTAACTATCTTTGTGTGGGTTGAGAATAGTATTGTCTGCGTACACTATCGACATTGTGCATTATTGATATATTTATGCCTGTTATGGTTATGGTGTGATTTGATGGTGAAAATATTTCTGCAAACATTGAAAATGTTGAGAGAATGTTCCCTAGTAAACAAAATACTTAAGCAGTTATATTAAATTAATGCTTCACGATTTCAGGGGAATCCAAGAACTAAAATGTTGTTAATAGTGGATTGTATTTGAATTCCAAAGTTGGATTCATTTTGGTAAGCATCTGTCTTGTGTGTAATGCTTCAGATCTAGGCTATCTAGACTAGGCAAAAATAGGCCAAGTGCGTGTCGTATTAAGTTAGGGGTTTGTAGAATGAAAATTAGTGCGAATATCTATCACGGTATATATTTTTTTTGGGTATTGATTATTATAGCGGCAATAAAAATAAATCTTCTGTGAAAATTTCAACTGTCTATCACGGTTCATGAGATACAGCCTGGTGACAGACGGACGGACGGACGGACGGACGGGTGGACGGACAGATGGACAGCGGAGTCTTAGTAATAGGTTTCCGCTAATTACACTTTGGGTCCGGAACCCTAAAAAGCAACATAATCCATTAACCTATTTTGGAGACACCCCGCCCAAACTGACAGGCATAAAAATTAAAACACTTCAAATGGTTTATTTCGTCTTTTGAAAACCACTTTTATTTTTTCCTAACATTCTTCAATGTACATTTTTTTAACTCGACTGTATTTTAGTGAAGATTACATTAGGCATTGAGTCAAAAGGTTTGATTAATGATTAGCCTATGAAGTAATATTATTATTATTTATTACTTTACGGAAATAACAGGCAATCTGCATAACGCAGGTAACTATACTCATATCAAAATAGTTATTTTTAGTTGTAGGGTAACATATTTGTCAAACATCAAAAACATAGTATAAGTAAAATAATAAAAACCAGCCAAGTGCGTGTTGCACACGCATTAGTTACGGTTCCGTGGAATCAGAATTATTGCAAATATCTTAAAAACTTGTTAACCGATTTGGTTATAGCCAATTTTAATTGAAATTAAAAAAACCTATTATTGTGTTTTTTTTTCAGATTTAAATAAAACGAGGTTAAAAAGTTAAAAGAAGAGCGGGAACGAAAATTTTCAACATTAAGAGCTTGTAACTCGCGAATTATATTCCTATCTAACGATACCCTAGAAGGTGGGGTGCGTGAAACAGCTACTCCTAATAATTTATTTTTCTCCATTTTTATGTTAAAGATACTTTCCTGTAAAATTTTATTAGAACCGATGCAAATGCGGTGAAATTATAAGGCTATGACATACGGCCGGACATGACGAGTTTACAAGGGTCCGTTTTTGCCATTTGGCTACAGAACACTAGGTATTAATTACGTGCGCTCAAGTAATATTTGTAAGAAACATTATTAAATTTAAATTACTCTGGATGCTGATAAATAATTACGGTAAAAACTAGCGATATACTGATACTTATGACGTCATCGTTTTGTCAAGCCCTAGCGTAACCAAACATTTTACAATCTTACTTAAAATAACATTAATTAGACCCTTTTTATATGAAATAATACCACGTTTTACAAAGTAAAGCAATATAATTACGTAAAACAGTTTTCTGAGCCAATTTTTAACAGAAATTCGACAAAATATGGTTTGAAAAAAATACATGGAAACTTAGTATTTACGTGTGAAATGTATGATTTTCCGGGTTATTTCTTCCTGTAACGTAACAATTAGCGAAACAACAAATCACCATGGCGTACCACTACACTTTTTAGTCCTTTGTTATCAGGATTCTTGTGATAATTATGTAAACACGTAATGTCACAAAACAAGCTGTCGCTTATGGGTTTCTATTCGAAAAATAATGGACATATTAGGTGTGGCTATGTCTCTTTTTCTCTTGTGCAGCGTTCATGTAATATCTCTTTTCCTCGCTGTGTTGGTCTTTAGCGTAGCGAAAAAATCCAAGGTCTGTGGGGTAAGCAATAAATGAGTGTTCATGGTGGCTTTTTGTAAAATTATGCTATTACCTATACTAGGATTTATTGATCACAGGGCCTTTCATTCAACTACAGTCCGCTACAAATTATGTATGAACTTTCATACCAACTTTTGGAAACAAATATGGAATCGATCATTTTTAGGGTTCCGTACGCAAAGTCAATCCGTCAATCCGTCTGTCACCAGGCTGTATCTCATGATAGTTGTATTTCTGTTGCCGCTATAACAACAAAAACAAAAAAACAGAATAAAATTAATATTTAAGGGGGCTCCCAGAAAACAAACGTGATTTTTTTGCTCGTTTCTCGATAACAGGTAGACGCTTGAAATATTCACAGAATATTTAGTTATATATTCACTTTAAAAACAAAAAATTAAAAAACAAATATTTAAGGTTATTTTTCCATACAACAAACGTGATGTTTTTTCCAATTTTTATAGAATGGTACGGAACCCTTCGGTCCCTTGAAATTCCCTAATGATTCAAGTTATTACTCACCTACTGCTCATGAATAAGTCTACCACTCGGAAAGCTTATATTCTGCATTTGATGCGGAATTGTTTTTAACCGACTACAAAAAGCGGTTCTCAATTCGGATGTTTATAGGTATATATATTTTTTTATGTATGTTCGCGTGGTTCGGGCATAACTCCGTCATATATTGACGGATTTGCAAAATTCTTTTTTTATATAAAAGGGGGTTCATACTTCTAAGGTTGTCCCATATTGAATTCAAAATTTTACTTTTGGCCAAAAAAAATAATTGGTGTTGATTTGGAACTTATGAAACGCCTTTATGTTGATGATTGTATAAACATTTTGTTACGAGTATGGATGTACGTCTTTCGATGTGTCACACAAAAACGTTAATTACCTATTTCCAAAAATCAGATCTGAATTGCATGAAATGAAGTTCAAACTGTACTTCAGATTAGATATTTGGAAATAAGTTTTTAACCTTGTTAGTGCATATTTTATTTTCTAGAGTCCGCTCGACATATTGTAACTCCCTCTCATAAGTTCAGCTTGTCTGCTAGCAGATGGCGTTGAACCTATATTAGCACGCACTATGAAAAAGTTTCAAAGAGACTATCGAAGCTTTCAGGATCAAGATCTTGGTTGTTTTCTTAGGTATAAAGTAAAAGTAATTTTTTGCGAGAGTTCCAATAACTAAATTGGAATTCATGTCAAGCCAGGTACTGTACACGATCAGTGCTATATCACTGTAGGGATGGGTCATACTTGCAAATGCAAATTATTTTATTTTATTAAGTTATAGTCTTTTCATCCTTGGTATTTTAGTAACCACAATCAGGTCCTTTTTTTAATTTTAATTTCTTAATGTAGTTCCGCGCGTAATGAAATCACAGTTTATTGTCATCAGCTGCTGAGAAAATAGTAGATAATTTAATAAATTTATTCATGTTTAGTAGTAGTATAGGTAAGCACCTAAAGGTGTAGGCATTTACATTACATATGGATGTCAAACCTATAATATTCAAATAAGCTGGCGTAGTTAAGAGATTTCAAGTCATTTTACATACGTGGCATTATCTATATACAAAGGAACATCATATTTTTTGACGTGACAACGTCTTATAAATTGGTTTGCCGGGTGACACTTCAAGAATCTGCGTTACGCTCCGCTCACGTTATGCGCTCACAATGAGAGCGAGTGAGAGGCACGCGCCCGCCTAAGAGCGAGAGAGACAGACATAAAATCATTGTCACGTAAAACTTTCGCCCGTATACCGACTTTACAGGCAACCAGTTTTTTAATTTTAATTTATTTATTTTTTCAGTAATGTTTTTATTGTATTTTTTTTATCTATTCTTGTTCCCTTGTCACAAAACTAACAGACAAATGTTTTCTTAGTATATGTTTAGTCAGTCTTGACACTCCTGACTTATGATATGATGATTTTACACATTTTGCTCTCAGTTTTATAATCACCATTACCTACAAAATGGTCCCAAGCCATACCTCTTTTGGAGGCATGCTTGAACTACACACTTATGCCTAAATAAAATAACTGCCCAATAAAATATAAACACAACAATCACAAACATATTGAATAATTCAACAAAACAATAACTCTCAGTAACCTCTTACGTTAGATTATGATTAACCAATAAGAAGTTAAAGAACGTTTATGATTTCCACGAGTGTGTACCTTATTTTAGATGGCACAAACGTATATTGGGATAGATACACAAAACTCGCATAAATACACGTGTTGTGCCGAACACAGCCGAATTCCGCCGAGGCTGAAGCCGGTGCAGTTGGATAAAGGGTCGCACTTGGTCGCACTCGCAAGTCACAACGTCCCGCGTGCCGGGGACGGGCGCGCGGCGGATTGCGGGGCCGCGTCGCACGCACCGAGGGGTCTCAAGATCACAACACCGCGCGAGACTTTGACATAAACCAGGGTTGTAAACTTTTTAGTAAAAACCAAGGTATATACGCCTCACCCTTATATCACTGCACCGTGCTAATTAACTTTGAAACCGTCTCAAATCAAGCTCTGACACTCTTAGGAAAATAGTGTATTTTGCACATTAGCACCAACCGTGAATCCCCTTATCTTATCCCAATTTTTTTATATATATTAATTTAATATATATAAACCTAAAGTACAAAGGGCCTGGGACACCATAGCCTCAATCACTACTCAAAATATTCTCCTCGCCAGTACTACAGGCAAAGACCACGCCAGATTGTTGGCAGCATCTAGGCCTGAGCCAGGACAATGGCTTCATGCCAATCCATCCCCCAACACCGGCACCTTCTTCGACCCCTGCACATTCGCATAGCCGTTGGTCTCCGACTAGGTGCCGAGGTGTGCGCAGACCATTGTCGATCACCATGGCCACCGTAGACTATCCTGCTCTTCGGGTGCCGGTCGCTACTCTCGCCACGCCACACTCATCATCATTAACGAGCTCATTAGCGCGGATGTCCCCGCGGTTTTAGAGCCGCGGATCGTTCGGGACGACGGCAAGCGCCCGGACGGGATGTCTTTGATACCGTGGCGGATGGGCCGAGCGCTGGTATGGGACGCCACATGCGCGGATACTTTAGCGGCGTCCTGCCTGCCATCCACCTGCAGGCAAGCCAGTGCGGCGGCGGACACCTGGGAGCGTAATAAAATATCTAAATATAGTTTTCTTGGCGCCCAGTACGAATTTTTCGCTTTTGGCATCTAGACACTAGGTCCTTGAGGGCAGGGCGCTCGTGGGCTTCACAGGGCGCTCAGCAAGCGCCTTAGGAAGGCAACAGGGGACCCTCGGGCGGGCAGCTTTCTCGCTCAAAGGCTCGCCATTGCCATTCAGCGAAGGAACGCTGCCTGCGTAATGGGCACCCTTCCTAAAGGGTCTAGTTTTCTAAATTGTTTTTAAGTTATTTATATTATTCGTAAGTTGTGTTTTAATTATAGGTAATATAATATTTTGTAGTAATTAGTTTATGAAAATAATAACATTTATTTAGATAAACAGATAAGTATATATAGCTTAATAAAGAAATTTAATATATGTCTCAGCTGTTGTACGCCTCGGCAAGGGCATAATCCCTCCTTGAAGAAGAAGGCACTGGCGTATTGTGAAATGACACACGTTTGGCGAGCGGCATCTCGACTGTCAGAGTTTTCAAGCCAGCCATAATGACCCCTGATTCGACTCGCCGACTGTTGTCATACTGTTGAAAATATGTCACTAGGCGGTCACCCAACCAGGTACTGATCACGCTCGACGTTGCTTAACTTCGCTTATTATTTCGACTGGGCATCGAGCTCCTAAACTTCTTCTACGTAGAAACTACAAATATAAAACTGCACTTACTACCTACCTTGTCTGTTGCATTTGCCAATACGCTTCTTATCGCGTCAGGCTAACCAGACCACAAGAGCTTTCCGGCCGTATCATTTTATGAGCCACACGGTTCTTGGTAATTAGTGCATTGGTCTGTGCCATACATAAGCCAGTACGAACCGCGCTTTTGAACGAAATTGTTACAAATTAACGACAGAGTAATCAAGCTTTCAAGTTTGTTTTGGTGAAAATTCTGTACTTGCACTATTCATTATTCTGTGGTATATTGATAGACGAGCTAACATGTTACTTTCATTTTACATTCAAACAAAACAAAGGAGTAAATTTAATATAAAATAATATTGAAACCATTTATATGAATCAATTTCCGTCAGCCACAGCTCTCAGCAACTGAGCGAGAACATAAATTCCGACGTGGCACGATTGAAAATCTCGTCTCTATGAGCGATGTGAGCGTTGTGAGAGATGGGAGTGGAAAAGTGAATTGAAATATTTCGTACTTCAAAATGTGAACAACATTTACAGCGAATTTGTGTAAATGGAAAATGTTAGAAGAGCTTGTTTTTTTATCTTCTCTGTTTCTACTTTAGCATTAGGTATTTTTTTATCTTGTATCTGTTATTTTCCAATTAAACGAAAAGGTGTGATTTCATATTGTGAAAATTGTGATGTGAAAGCATCTAATACTTTTCGCTATGATAATTTAATTGAAAACCTGTGTCCATCATCAAAATGATTTCTTAATAATAATAATATACTTTATTAATTTTACATTAACAAATTACTATTAACAAATAGAGAAAAAGCAAAGGCGGCTTTATAGCTTTAAAGCGATCTCTTCTAGACAACCTTTTGGTAGAGGAAATAATAAAGTTAATAGTAGGTGTGATTTTTTTTATGAGTTTCACCAATCTTTTATTGTTTGCTTTCTAGTGACCTATGCCTATATATTTATGCATTATATATATATATGTTTAAATATACATTATATATAATTTATCCACCTTCTCATTTACATGTTATACTTATGATATTATTATTATATACTATTATACAGATGTATCACTAAATCTATTATCATTATTGAAGCTACTACTATCTTTTACAACGAACACTGCACAACCTCTTATTTATGTCTGCATTACCAATGGTTAGCTGGTAGAAAATGCCTAAAGGCATTAAGTTCGCCTATGTACAAAATTAGTGCAATAAAGATTTTTATGATTATTATTATAAAGTAAATCGTTTAGTCTTTATGTCTAGTGTAGTGTAGTCCGTATTTTAGTCATATTTTTAAACTAGTTTTGATCTAAATGTCCATAAAAATGACGTAAACAAACTTGACATGTATATGTATACAAGGAGGGGCGCAATACCTTCATAATATTGAAGGTTTTAATAAATAAATAAGACTAGAAATTATGTGTACCTACTGATATATATCCCACACAAGTATTACCTAACACGTCGTATTTATCAAAAGTTTTTGCTGATAGTATGTAGTCCAAAAAATATCAAGTTTTTAAGTGATAAAAATTGAACGGCTGCGCAAAATTCTTTACGTTTTGACACCCGTGTCCGTAGAGTGAGTTTTTGCGTATTAGTTACTCTATACTACTGCGATCGCGTATTTATTAGAAGTCCCATGAGAATTTGCATTTTATTTCGTTCAAATCGAGCTAAAAACTTAGACTAGGCACACTGGGGAATTGTTTGCGACTATTTCTAGCCCGATGTCTGATGTATTGAACCAGGAGGGGTTCAATTTTTATTAATCGAAAATATGATATTATTTTTTGGTCCTTTATTTTTCTCATACTTAGATACTTTGATTGCTTTAAAACTAGGTTCTGTTAGGCTGAGCGTACTAAATCTAAATTTTCTTAACATTTTTTTTAAATTCCACATGCAGGATCCAAAATGACGTCCCGTTTTTTAAAAAAACCAATTTCCATGAAATTTATTTCTGTTTAATTGTCGAGGTTGCCAGAATGTTTTATCAGTTTTTAAAAATTTAATATTGTGAATCCAATATGGCGTTAAATTTTTCCAAAAAATATTTGATTTCGATTAAACGAGTTCTGATGGATATTTAAAGGTTTCAAATGTTTGTCAGTGTTTTAAAATTCAAGATGGCGGATCTTATATCCGTGCCGCATTGTTTTGCTAAAATTGTTCGATAACAAAGAGGAGTTACTTGGACGCTAGTTGCTGGCAGACCAATTTTTTACTTTTATTTCATACAGGTTCTTAAAGTACTGTTTTTTATATTGCCGCATAAAACTTGGCGACAAAGAAGTAAAGTTTCCTGAGTTTTTCTAAATTCTCAAGCAAAATGAAAACGAAAATACAATCGAAAATAATTTTTCCCTGTGCCTGTGACGAAAATAGATCAAATGCCTACGCAGAATTATAACTAGCTTGTTACGTTTTAAGTTACGTCACATCTTTTTATATGACGTCAAACTTTTTTTGACGTCATTGGTTATGAATGGTCTGTCCTTAAAATATTCAAGACCTTTAAAGCCTATTTATTTATAACATATGCATGTTTACTTATCTACAACTTGTGAATTTTGCCTTAGTGATAATTGTGTTCTGTCTGAAATCCTTACTTTCTAATATTATAAATGCCAAAGTAACTGTTACCTGTCTGTTTGTCTGTTTCCTCTTCACACCTAAACTGCTAAACCAATTTAGATGAAATTTGATATGGAGATAGTTTGAGTCCCGGGAAAGGATATAGGATAGTTACTAACCCGAAAAATTCAAAAGTTCCCGTTGGAAAACTATAATCAAGCTTTACGAACTGTTGCTACCTTTAGCTTGCTTCATTAGTATAATTAAGGAATTGATGTAAGCATCCCACGCCAATAGCCAAATTCAGGGAGGGTGGAGCTGCTGGAAAAACGAATTGAATATAAATGAGTGTACAAACGGTCTAAGATAGGTATCAATGTCACTCAAACCATTATGTGCGGCTTTATTTAAATTGCAGCAAAATCTCTCGAAATAATACGGGTAAATCTCTAAAACTTATCTACACGAATAATGAGAATGTTTTGGCACAGATATTTTTTTATATTAATAGCGGTAATTACAATTGAAGAAACAAAAAAAAAACACGACAAAAAGAGCTTTACAAAAAATATTTTTTGTCTATAAAAAGAAAAATTCCAAGAGGCAGGATAGAAAGGAAATGAGTTTTTCAATCTCATTTCCTTTCTTATAAAAATCAGGAGCTAATGATGTGCTTAGTTGTTTAGTCAGGTTTATCTCATTTTATACATTCCCGGTTTATTACCTATTCATTTTGGCCAACAATATTCGTATCGTAGTACAAAATTTATTCTAATTTAAAAAGAAATAAATAAAAGGTTGTTTACCAATGTAAAGAACCAAAAAAAAATGAATAGAAAGTTTATTTAATGACACACATAAAACGGAATTTGTGTAGTAGTAATGTTCTCTTAGAATTTTGATTCATTTAATTACGTTTATGTATACTTATTTCATAAATTTAGGAAGTTGTTTGTTTTTGGGGTTCCGTACCTGAAAGGTAATTAGGATCCCTATTACTAAGGCTTCGCTGTCCGTCCGTCCGTCCGTCCGTCTGTCACCAGGCTGTATCTCATGAACCGTTATAGTTAGACAGTTGAAATTTTCACAGAAGATGTATTTCTGTTGCCGCAATAACAACGAATACTAAAAAACAGCAAAAAATAAATACTAAAGGGGGCTCCCATACAACATACGTGATTTTTTTGCTCGTTTTTGTAGATAATGGTACGGAACCCTTCGTGCGCGAGTCCGATTCGCAATCGGCCGATTTTTTTTTTGTTGCATTGCGTTAATGTTGAGAACTACCTGTCCTATCATTTTTTTTGTTTCATTACGCTTATGTTTGGAACTACCACCCAGTCCTATCTAAAAAAAAGAACTTCTTGTATTTGACAACCTTGAGAAAATTCTAAAAGGGAGGTTATCGCGCTTCGACCCTTATGAGCCGAGCAGTAAAAAAAAAGGCAGAAAGAACCATAATCGAAAACAAACAATAGCGCTGGAGTGTTGCGACAGGGGATGACAGCAACGGAAAGGGCAGAACAATCTTTGCCAGGTCAGCTAGTATTTTACATGATGATACATAACATTTAGAATGTTGCCAAATTTTTAATGTGAAAAGTTACGTGCAAAAATTCAAATTCAGGGGGAATTTTGTCGTTGTACTAATTTGCTGTTCTAATATATTGATAAGAGATTAATTAGGTACGTAGCTATCTACAGATGTTTATCAAGATAATTATCTACCAAGTTTACCTTTCATATTTTAAATTTAGCCAAAACAAACAAACAACGACACACTTTTACGAAAATAAAAACGAAGATGGTGTAACACTTCGTTTAGATCTGATCTTCAGTCTGAGATAAACTTATTGCATAACGACGTCGTACTACAAAAGAGTTCGTTCCTAGAAAACGTAAAATGAAATATGTTTACGTAAACTATAAAGAGCTGGAAAAGACATCGTCGCTTATATTTATTAAGAAAAAAAATTATTAAATATTTTAAATTATTTCTCTCAGAATCATTTCCATAGAAACTGACAGCGAAACGAAATTTATCTTTTCATATTATAATAAAATTGTAATTGTGTGTTTGTACACAGAAGATATTTAAGAAAAAAAGGGTCAAGTGTTAGTCGGACTAGCGCACAGAGGTTCCGCACCACCATTTACGTAATTTACGAACATAAACAAAGAAAACGTGGCGCTACGAACCGATTCTCGTGATATGTTGTGGGTAGGTTTTTGTAATTCTTATAAAAAATGCTAATTTTTCATCCGATAAACTTCGAAGGAGGTGGTGAGGTGGAAAATAATTAAAAAAAAAAAACGCAAATTTTAGCTGTTTATTTCGTTATTCTTAGTTTTAAAGTACGCGGTGTATATTTATTCAGTTTTTAGCTATGTAAAGAAGGACTCACAGTATTATAAAGTCTGTACTATAATTATATTTTTAGGCTAAACATATAGCATTAATTCGTTTTAAATCTCGTTTTCCTATAACTTCTTTACAAACGCCATGTTATTATCGTGCAGGCGTGCGTATTTGTTCACTTATTTTTATTGTATGTAGTCTATAATACATCACTTTAGTAAGTGACTCACTTCCGGTTTCGGACGTTTGTTTGAGGTTCGTGTTTGTTCTTATTTTAATTGATGCCGGGAAATAAAGTTGTATTTTTTTACAGTTTTTTTAAAGCTACAAAAATAAAAATACTGACTACTATTCTTATTTTTTGTAACAAGTTAGAAGGAGACAAAAGACATCAGTTTTGCTCCGCACACTTTTGTGACCTTTTTTTTAACAGCTGGCTCGAAAATGCGCTGTCCATTTCTCTGTATGGTATACCTAAAAAAGTCTACAAGTCTCCAAGAGCGGCAACCCAGGCCGAGGCTTCCCCGCGGCGAGCCCTTGAGCGTTGGGGGCCTTCAGAGTCTCGCCCGGTGGAGCAGTAATGGCTGCATCAGCCATCTGCATAGTCATTTCAGAAAAAAAAGGGCTACAAGTCTCAAAAAGTGTATAAAACCAATAATTTCTAGTAGTAAGGGATTGCTCCTTTCGCTCAAACAATTGGAATTAGAATTCAACGAGGAAATAAAGCTAGCATTCCTGGCACCTTGCCACGTAGGCAATGTCTTCTTTAATATTCAATGAGGCCAGGTAACCCTCTTGCGTCTGTCACTGCCAGAGGACGGCGCAATCTCGTACTTTACAACCGTGATATATAATCTCCGTGACCCCGAGCGGATTTTGTAGAGCACTACAGTTTTTTTATGAAAATATCGGAAAAAATAAAAAAAAAAACGGGCAAGTGCGAGTCAGATTTTGTGCGCGACAAAGGGTTCCGTACTATTATCTATAAAAACGGCAAAAAATTTGCAATATTAAAAGATGTCTTTACGCAACATATTTTTTTCATACATTTTTGTACACTTAAGCCAATAAGAATGAATTGTTATAAATTCTGTGTGACTCTGTGTTGAAATTCTAAGATTAATCAATAAATATATTTAAAACGTAACATCACTGAAAAAAATATACTTTTTATGTAAAATAATTGTTGATTTAAATTTTTTTGACTGATAATAACCTTACTGGTAGTTTTTAGAAAAAACCGGCCAAGGGCGAGTCTGCCTCGCGCACCGAGGGTTCCGTAAACATTTATAATATGTAGATAGTTCTTCCAACATTAGATCAAGTCTGAAAGGTTTATGATCAGATTTTGGATTTTTTGCTTTATTTTTGGTGTAACATCTTACTTCGTGTCAAATTTATAGGTTTTGATTTATTTGTGAACGCCAAAATATGCGACAAAAATGGCCGTATTTCGGCCGTATTTTTTTATTGCGTTGACTAATTATATTAATGAAACTTCCCTTGAAGCTTTAATGATTTTTTAATACTTGATATTAATTTCAACTTGTTGCCTTCACGCGTTCCTGATAAAAAGGGTCTTGACAGTTACGGACGGACAACAAAGTGAATATATAAGTGTTCCTTTTTCCTTTTGAGGTACGGGACCCTAAAAACAAAAATACTAAGTTAATGCAGAGAAATTATAATTATATAGAATAGATAGAGACATTTTCTTTTCTGCTATTAATATTTATTTGTCTACGGAGCATTTTAAAATTCAGCAAATAATAAATTATGAATATACATACGCTGACCTCAGTGTTTTCACATTCATGTCTCGCAGAATTAAGGCCGCGTGCTAAAACAATAAATAACATTTAAATTAAATTTCGCAAAATTTTGTTGTTTCAGCAATTAGTATTAACCAAGTGTTGACACACATTTTGTGCTCTATTTTTAAAATAGGTAGAAACGAAATAAATTTTTTATCGTTAAATATTTAAAGTTTTACGTTATTTAAAATTAATGAAACCGCGTTCTGATTTGCGAAATATTTTTAACTTTAAATTAACAAATACTATAACAATTTTAAATCTAATTTTATGTTTAAAAATAAGGGTTTAAGGGTTTATGGGTCTCATATCAGCGCAACCATTTTTATTTAAATAAAATTTTATATTTAAAAAAATATGCTGAATATAAATTATATCACAAGTTATAAAGTATTTTAGGTAAGTTTTATATTGATTCTGGAATATATATTTCTGCTAAAATTTGGTCACTTTTAGCTTAATTCTAACGAAACCTCTCAGATGTATTCCAGACATAATAAAAACCCTTCTCAAAACAGAAAAACACCGTTGTTTTTAAAAAAAACTCATGGCGACGCTAGTCAACTGCTATATGCCACTTAAGGCTATACAGGCCTTGCTAAAAAGCTCGTGATTTGACATACGTCAAAGTCTGGATAAAAGTATAGACATTGTGCACTTCAAAAATGTGTAGATCAAGTTACGTACACCTGACTTTTTTTCTAAAATCCATAAGTACTTTGTTACGGATATTAATATCGTAAAACTTTAGCCTTAACTATAAAGTTAATTCTATAATTTTCATTAAAAGTTTTTTAGATTAAGTCAAATATGCTGCAGTATTATTTATTACCTTTGTGTTTTAAGATTTCGCGGTTATTTATTATCGATACATTTACTTGTTTTTTATATGGGCTTACCGAAATGTGCTGAAATATCGGGAACTCAATAAATCCAATAGTGGTAAACCCGAAACATTTAAAAATGATAAACCCAGGGCCGGATTAAGAGGTCTGGAGGCCCCGGGGCAACAAAGGAGTGGAGGCCCCCTGGCTCCAAATTATTTTTCAAATAGCATCGCTATTTTTGAGAACGAGTTATTCGCGGCTGGCGCTGAGCGATGTTGTAAAATAACGTTATAATTTTAGCGCTACCTGAATATTTATATAGCGCGCGCTATTCTTTGCAAGTATATAGCTTGCTATATTAATCAGATATACGTTATTTTAACCACCACTAGAAGGTAAAGGTAAAACAGCAAAAAAATAATATCAAAGAAAAATATGTTTATTAGTATTTACTAGTCGGAATTAAAAAAAATATTTTCCGAAGACTCTATTGTGGGTCTCTCCGTTTGTGGAGGCCCCGGGGCTTTCGCACTGGTTGCCCTTTCCTAAATCCGGCCCTGGATAAACCAGAAAAGACAAACACTTTTATCAGCGCCTTTTAAAATTAATTTAATAAAAACACGACGATTCTTTTAGTTCGATTTTATTACATCACGTAATCAATTTAAGCATCCAAAATCAGCTGAAATTCTTTAAAGCATTGCTTTTATATTTGAACCGCCGCCATATTATTTCCTGTTACCAAATCTTCGCTAGTGTTTACATCTTTTGTCTGGTTGGAAGCTAGCCAAATTAGTCGACCGTAAATCACTTAAAAGTAAATATTATTATGACTATCTACGTTAGTCGGGTCGACGCCATCTTATGTATATTAATTTTAAATTGAAATTTTATGTAATGTAAAATATTTGTGTATATTTTAGTGAAGTAATCCGTTTTTAGTTTTGAATCGCTAAATATTTTTTTTTCCATGAAAATAAACCTAGATTCAAAATGAAATAATAAACACTCAGGAATCTTCTTCTTAGGGTGTCTTTTTATATATTACTAAGGTGGGAAACAAGTTTACGGCCCACCTGATGGTAAGCGGTTACCGCAGCCTATGGATGGACGCTTGCAACACCTAGAATTCACTTACGCGTTGCCAAACCTTCAAAAATCTAATAATTACTTATAACAGGACAGGTTAAAGCAGTAGTTCCCTGTTACCGAATGCACCGGCTAGGTGCTCAGAAGGAGGAGAAAAGATAGAGGGAGTTCAAAGGCGAGTAAAGAAACACTTTTCAAAGGTAAGGCAGGTTATATTAGTATACTCTTTCATTCTATAGTAACAGCTTTTAATGCACAAAATCCTAATCACATAGGGTGATTCTTAACACTTAAATATCTAGATCACAGCTACCTAATTCACAATCATATAGGATCGGTATATTTTGGTAGTGATGTGTCATTTCTCTAAATACACTCTCCTATTTCCGATTAAAAAGGCAACTTCTTCTGTCTTAAATCATGTCATGGAAAACTTAGTTTTTCTTGTGTATGGTGTACCTGAAACGGTTATCATGGATAACGGTCCCCAGTATGCTAGTACTGAGTTCGTGGACATGCTTAAAAGATACAATGTTCCGAAAATTCACTTTACTACTCCTTATACACCTCAAGTGAATACTACTGAACGGAAAAATAAGACCATTGGTACGGCAGTCGCTATAACGGAACGACCGCTTCCGGTGGTCCGTCTCCGGTAAAGGACCGGATGATGTAGGAAACGATAGAAGTTTCTGGGCATTCGCTCTTAAGTCCATTACCACTGTGGTAATTTAAATTTAGAGATCAAAGAATCTCTAGATGTTTGACATCGCTAAGTCAAAACAGTTCACTTTACGTAGATACTTGACGTAGTCGTGAAAAAATTCTGTTGATAATTATTTTCACGGATTCTATTATTAGTAGCTGCATATCTACTTCTATGCTATAAAAGAAAACCGTCCTCGGTAATTTTGTATATTTAATTTCTCTCGTTCTGTGTTTTGTGAGTTATTGGTAAGTCGCTAATCCATTTCTCTTTCTCCTTGACAGTACGGTTCTTAATATATATATACTACGTATATATATTGCTTTACTACGGCTCTACGCCTAAACTGAGGTCCGTGAGAAGACGTCTTTGTATGCGGGTGCATATTTTTTGTCTAACGACGGCGCACGGCAGCTGCTTCGCTGTTCTTTTACTGGGGAAGGCCGGAGTCTACTAAACTGCAAATCCTCGGCCTGCCCGGAGTCTCCTTGACTCCAAACCTTCGGCCTGTGCAGTAGGGGTGCTATCTTGAGCACCGCTACACACGAAGTTTACGGGACGACCTGCTCTACGCCGAAGCTACTGGCGAGATACGTTCACGTGCGGTCTTGCACTGTGCTAGCCACGTGCGGCCTTACCTTGTGCCTGCCACGGGCGGCATATTCACTACTCACCACACGCTGTTAGGCCACGTAAAAACAGTCCCATCCACGTCTTCTTTCTACGGCGGTGCTGACCTGAGGGGTGCCTACAGCGAGCAAGACATCGAATCGGGCTCTAGGCCGAAGAGACCTGAGTGTACTAGTTCCCTAATAAAAGCTTTAAAAACTACACTTAAAATCTGTGTAGGCAGGCTTGCGTTTCTTTCTATTTGTTTAGGTAGTCCTATATGATTGTGGATTAGGTAGCTGTGATCTAGATATTTAATTGTTGAGAATCACCCTATGTGATTAGGATATTGTGCTTTAAAAGCTGTTACTTTATAATGAAAGAGTATACTAATATAACCTGCCTTACCCTTGAAAAGTGTTTCTTTACTCGCCTTTGAACTCCCTCTATCTTTTCTCCTCCTTCTGAGCAGCTAGCCGGTGCATTCGGTAACAGGGCACTACTGCTTTAACCTGTCCTGTTATATACTTCCTTGAAGAACCCCGTTGGCAGGGAGCTTATTCCAATCGTTCGCAGGAGGAAGTTTCTCTTAAATTGCACTCTCTGGGACCATTTACATAGGTTCTAAGATGTGCGGACCAATGCCCTGCCGATTGTGAGCGGTACCATGGTAGGTAGAAAGTTGCCATGGGCATAATTTCTATCAATTCCTTGGAACACATATCATTATACAAGAGGTAAAACACACACAGGGAGAGACATTAAAGTATTTTCACGGTAGAGGCTTTGTTGGTAATGGCTGAAGAAATGAGAGCGCGTACACTACAACAGACGGCGTAGTAAGATGACGTCTGTCTCTGACCGATCAACCGATGAATCCGAACATGTTGGGATTTGTCGCCAGTTTTCCGGTTACTTTTGGTGTATAAAGATCCGCAAGGATCCTACACTTTAGTTTTCTGTGAAACTCTTGCTTTTTTTTTCATTTGAAAATGGATAACGAAAAAATTTTTTATGTTGACGTCGACGAATAAAATGGCGATACGAATTATTTAGAATATACAGTTCTTCAAAATTCAAAAAGAATAGAGCTATTCTTGAAAATTCGTCCTCACTCTTTACGCTGCACAGTAGGTACTTCAGTTTGTTGTCCTATTTACAGACAAAACCAGTAACGCCCGACAACCGTAGCAGTGTAAGCAAATGCATGTCCGATATACTCCTCGGAGTAGCTCCAGGAGCATCGGTTTTGGTGTACACTTATCGTTAGTTTTTAGGGTTCCGTACCCAAAGGGTAAAAAAAGGGACCCTATTACTAAGACTTCGCTGTCCGTCCGTCCGTCCGGCTGTCACCAGGCTCTGTCTCATGTATACCGTGATAGTAAAACAGTTGGAATTTTCACAGATGATGTATTTCTGTTGCCGCTATAATAACAAATACTAAAAAACAGAATTAAATAAATATTAAGAAACATCAAACGTGATTTTTTTGCCATTATTATAGTTAATGGTACGGAACCCTTCGTAAGTGAGGCTAACTCGCACTGGTTACTTTTAATGGATTTAAAGTCGGAAAAATGTTTTTGTTAAAAAAAAGTTTATTCAACCCTATTTATGCCTTAAGTCAGTCTGTTTGCCTTTTTCATGGTTTGTGGATGGAACAGCATCGATCACTCCATTCAATGACATCAGCACTTTAAGCCAACATCGTTCATCACAAACCCCATTCTATTAAGTAAACCGTTGATGGATTGTTGCGTTGAGGGTTTGGTAATGCAACGTTTTAAACACTCACAATTTGCTACTGTACTGTAGTACAATACAATACTATACTAACCTTAACTAACTACCAGTGATATTAACCAGAAGTTAACCAGTTAGGTATATACCTACTTAACTGACTTCTGGATCACATGTTTATAAATTTAACTTGCAATTGTGTGAAGGTAACTAAATTGCCTAACCTAGTCCCAATTGCAGAGGGATAAGCCACTCTTAAAAGAAAGGAAGTGTAGGCGATAGTCCACCTTGCTGACCTTGTGCCAAACATTGTGGCAAACATTATCGAGCTAGTAGTAGCCGGTGATGGCCTAGAGGTTTCAATATGCGTCCTAAATGTCGGAGGTACTAGCCCAGCGTATACCAGTGTGCCTTTACCTTAATTTCTGAATAACAATGATTATTCACACTACTAGAAAGCATTGCGAGGAACCCTGCATACGTCAAAAAACAGACGTACGTAAAGTTCATGATTCACACTGGACTATGGCCCGAGTCACCCACAATGAGGGTAGGCCGTCCCAAAACAAATGGGAACGTGTGAGGCTGATAAGGCTCGAACTAGTGGTCACTCGACTCTTTGAATTTTCAAGCCACATGCTGCTGTCATAATGACAACAACCGAGACTGAAGACGTGCCCGCCGAAGCACAGATGAGTTCAGAAAAGTGAGCCACTAGGCGGTCACCCATCCAATCAGTCAACTGATAGTTTAGTTCAGTTTATTTAATCACCCATTAGTTTAATTATGCATTTGTAGTACTTAGATATAAGTCAGCTAAGTAAAATATTATTAAACACTACGTTACAATGTAATCTATAAAAAACTAAGTAAGTAATAGGTACTATTTGTATTCCATTTCTTTTGTTTGTCACGTTGTACGGCAAATAAGGCATGAAATTAGAATTAATGCTGTGGAAATGAAAGCCTTGATGAGTATGTGTTTCGTGACCCTACATAATAAGATATGAAATAGGGTGAAACCGGAAAAAAAAGGATGGAAGAGAAGAGAAAATATAGTGGCCCAGATAAAAGGAGGTATCTGGAGGTAGTTTAAGCATGGTTTAAGAACAGGTCCAATCTTGTTTAGTCTGTCCAAAAGATAGTTAAAATGGTGAAAATAAGATAAGTGTTTTTTAAGCATTAACAAATGCTAACGATATAGATTTTGCTAGCTTGCATCTTATCAAAAAATTAAAAAAATACACCTAAATATAATTTTGTAATTGTGCGAAACGGGGTCAAAATCTAAAAGCGAATAGAGATTATACAAAAAGTGCTTTACACAATAGGAAATTTGTAACATGTATATGTATAATGGATGGAGGGGTATATAAATAGATGTAGGTATACATAAATTATACATATATCTACATGATGAACTCCTACACCGTTTGACTGATAACCAATAAATTTGGCACATGTTAATGTTTCTCATAGTCTTTTGTTGCCAAATTTGCTATATCTTGCCACCAGAGGGCGCTGCAGCACATAAAACGATGCCAGGCCAGCTATACAGGTATAATTTTGTAAAGGTGATTTGAGGTTTTTGGCTTATGGTCACAATATTGGTGCAAAATATCTGCCGTCAAGAAAATGTTTACATATTTTATCTTGAAATTAAAATGTATAGTTTGATTACTGAAAAATAAATATTTAAAATATAATTATTTACAATTAAACATATATGTTATCCGTTTATAACTATACTGGCGCGTTCAAACAAATCCCATGGAGTGTGAACTGATCCCAACTTTATTATCAATCTCTCAAATGAGAAATCAATTTGCATGTCATTGGCTTTATGTAAAATATATTTCAATTTCACTATACCTATTCAGTTTACATATTTATTCACTACGTTCATATTATGTATGTACTTATATAATATATGTATCCATACTAATATTATAAATACAGATGACTTTCTATCTGTTTGTCTGTTTGTTAACCTTTCACGGCTAAGCCGCTGAACCAATTTCGATGGAATTTGAAAAGTGATAACTTGCACTTTGGAAGGACAAATGCTACGTATAAAGTTGGGCGCTTTACTATAATCAAGGAGAGTCCGCATGAATCCCATAAAACTCACGTCGAATTTAGCGCAGGCGGTGACGCGGGCACAACCTATATTTACCAATACTTATTAAAAAATGGAAGCAAACTCACATGTTCAGTAATGGTTGCGTTTGCGACCAGACAAGTAAATAAATCTATTAAAAAATATTTTCCAATAGACTCCATTAGTAAGATTGTTAAAGATTTGGACGAGCTTTTAAATATGTATTACACAACATGGACATACATATTAAGCCGTATGTGCCGGACTTGGCGTATGTTAATGTTGCATAAATAAATATATGTTTTATGGAAACACTGTCATTTAAAAATGACTTCTTTGACGATAAAAACTTTTAAACAGAAAGACAAACGACAAAAAAGAATGTATGTACCTAACAGTTTATAACAAACTTTACTTGCATGAAACCAACTTTAAGCTTACTATTTTAAACTTTTTGTTCATTTCTCTTTGAAGCCGGTTGTTGTTGGATTTTTTATGTTTTTATTTTTTACTTTTGAGTGACAAATTGCTTTTTTCGTACACTAAAAACATACATAGTCGTAGCAAAATTTTATATAATCATCAACATAAATGCGTTTCGCCAGTGCCAAATTAACACCAATTATTTCTTTTCACCGGAAGTTTAAGTTTTTAATTCACTACATTAATATGGGACCACCTCGGATGTATACCCTCTTAAATAAAAAAAAGAATTTTGCAAATCCGTCAATACATGACGGAGTTATGCCCGAAAATACATAAAAAAATACAAACATCCGAATTGAGAACCTCCTCCTTTTTTAAAGTCGGATAAATAACCAAAATATCGTGCTTTTCGGTCAATAACTGTTAAACCTATGAATCTGTCACATACTGAAACGGACAAACAGTTGGATTGTCTTTTGGATTCCTTGGCGCCCTTAAAGACTTTGTGCCTCAACAGTTATACCTTTAGACCATAGTCTACCGCCCTAGTATAGCGCGAGTGGGCAGAGTTTATCGAGCTACTGGCCACTCAACTTGGCTTAACGACTGCTGTCTTATTACAACAACCAGGCACTGAAAAATGTGCCAATAGACAGGCACCCTTTTAATTCAACGTTGTTTAAACGAGCGTTGCCCGAAAGACTAATATAATCTATAGGAATTTCAATACTTTGCAAAAAAAGTTATTATTTCTTATTAAATTTCTCAATTAGTAGATACAATAGCCAATTATTTTTATCGTTTTATATCTCATGCAAAAAAAAATATGAAATCGTCGTCTCAGCTGGAAGACGTTCACTGCTGAATGTAGGTTTCCTACATATATTTTTACAACGGCCAGTCCTAATCATGCATATAATAATTCTCGTATTATAATAAGTATTAATAATAAGTAATAAATAATAAATATAAATAAGTAATAAGTAATAAATATGGCACTACCAACTAGGCTGCGAGGAACTCGAAATATAATATTATATAAATACATAATGGAGTGTGCCGTTCAAAATATATTATACAAAACAAACACGTGAAAGCTGTTAGAAATAGTTTTGTTCAGTTCGTAAATTTTGCTGCGATCATCATCCTTTAACTGTGAGAAGTGAAATTCAAACTATTAAAATCGTAAACATCAAAGCAATGTTATATCAATATTTGTCGGTTTGTTTGAATTATTGTTTAAATTCAAACGTTTTAGCTTTATTAATGAAAAGCACGCTACTTTGTATAAATTGTTTCTGATAACAAATTTAATAATTTTGCTATCGGCAGGGATTTCATTCTCACACTTAAGAACTGAAACAGTGTAGTTTCAGAGAAACTTTCTCCCGCAATCGTCTGGGTTATGGAATTAACGCCATGCCAAAGTTTTCTCTAAGGACTACAGTTTTTGAAGGGTCGGCAACACGCAAGTGATACCCCTAGTGTTGCAAGCGTACATAGGCTACAATGACCGCTTACCCCAAAAAGAAGGTTGAATACATGTATATTTGTTTCGCGGTTTTGATCCCAAACTGGGTGTATAAGTATATATATGTATGTATGACTTCGTGGTTTTAATTCTAGGCACAACGCAGTTGCTGGATATACAACCACATTATAATGTGGGGCGCAACCACTTTTTACTGACCATTTTATTCCTGCATGACAAGTGGTAAGCCCCTCGCTACAACACTGCTTATGATAGCAGTCTATCTGGACTAAGATGACTTTATATATGTCCCAAAAGACATAAATACCAGCTTTATAGTTTTAAGTAATAATCCGAAAGGCCAGGGACAAAAAAATATACCCTTTTGCCAATTCTAAAAGAAATAAGTCGGGATTGGACACGTGTATATCTAGACTAAAATGGCTTTATATAATAATAAATGGTGAAATAAAAGAGAAAAGCCAGAACCCCTCTTTTGATAGTTTAGGAGAAAAAATTAAATAGGCCGAAGTAATTTCATAAACGATTTATTTACTTTGAAATCAAGCAGCCCACAGCAGTCTTCTGTTTGATTCGAGCCTTTATTTCCTTTAAAACACCAACACTTTTTGGTCTTTCGCCTCTCTCGTCCTGTCTCTTCCGGCCACATTTTTTTATTCACGTTTTTTTTTTGTTAAGATTGGTTTCGGAACGCAAGTTCAAACAAATAAATGAGATTAAAAATCTCTCAAACTCTCTTCTCTAATTAATTCAATTTAAAAATTTGCACACATTTACGTCAAGAATATTTCAGATTAGGGTTCCATAGTTTTAATTAACTTGGGCAATTTATTATAAAGTTGAGCCCTCAAGGAACTTAAGTGTCCTACAAAATGAACCTCATCTCTGAGAGGAAAATTAAAATTAAATTTTCATTCAACATGTTGCAATTTTAGTAAAATGAAAGTTGGTGAACAAACCAACATTATTATTTATAAACTAACTGCCTAAATTTTGTTAAATTCTTTCTAAGTAAGGCCCAACGTCAGATGCGGAAACAAAAGTTTAAAATGTCTAAATTGATGTCGGTCAGACAGCTTTTTTCTTGTTTTACATAGATAACAGACGCAATTAATTGAGCTTTAAAAAGGGGGTTATAATTTATCAATCTACTATTTGTTTTTATACCACTAAGGTGGCAAACAAGCTTGGGGTCCGCCTGATGGTAAGCGGTCACCGCAGTCTATGGACACTTGGACGATGGACGTTGCCGACCCTTCAAAAATATAATTACTTCGTTCTTGACCCCATACTATAGTCATTAGAGAAAACCTTGGCAGGGAGCTCATAAGCACAACCTAGGAGGAAGTTTCTTTGAAACCGCAATGTATGTGACCATTTAGGTTCTAAGGTGTGAGAATGAATTCACTGCCGATGTTCCTTAGATTAAGGTTTAATCTAAAAACCCGTTACTACTCTCGAGAATTGCACGAGGTACGCATAGGTACTTATTCACCCATATTACACCAAATTTTGAGAAGATAAATTATTGTATTACATAAGAAATTTATTATAATAGTCCCAGAGACCACGACTAAAATCATGTATCATCGTTTTTGGCCAAAAGAGTCATGGGTGACATTGATATATTTTTATGGCTGACAGGATTGTCAAAATATGGTTTTCTAACGCTTCTAATGTCACCCATCCAACTCCAATAATTACTAACTCAAAAACTACAGAATCTTTAGCAGATGGTAGGCCCCTACGGGGTTTGACATTTTTGGCAGTTACGAACCTAGTCGGGTTTAGTATCACCTTATATGAGAATGTCACACACGTATTTACATGAGTTTGGCCTCAGTCACTCATTATGGGTTTTGCTGTTTTGATATTTCAAGCTTCCAATGTTTCAATACATTTACCACTATTGTAAGCTACACAACTTTTTTAGCAAGCAGACTTTGTCTTTGCTAAGCGCTATAAAATTGAAATGAAACAAATGAAGCAACAAAAACTTTGTTATATAAAAACCGCTATGAAGCATTACAGTTTTTTTTGTTACTCCGCACTTAAATTTCACTGTGACACGTTTATCCTCTGCTAACACCAGGGATTACACTTTTTGGCACGCTAGCCCTTATAATGAATGGGAAGAAAGAGTAATGATGGGCAATTCTTTACAATGAAGGCTTTCTGTCATCTCAATATTGAAATAAATTTTAAATGTACTTCAACTAGCCAGGCCCTGCGGTTTCGCCCACGGAAAAACCTATTCCGATAAAGACTCGATCGAAATAAAAAGTATGTATCCATTTATCAGTACATAAATAAGATACATAAATGTTTACGGGCTCAAAGCAGACCTTCGAATCATACACTCTTACGCTCAAATACATTCGCCAACTAATTAAAGAACTACTACAGGTAAAACAATAATTTTTAATGTCTTATCAGTTCTTGCTCCTTCTTAAAAACAACTATCTTCCACTTTTATAATTAAATACCTGCAATATGTAATTCAAATTATTAAAATAGTAAATCCGAAATATAAATTGCTTGTCACCTTCCCCACTGTTATATTTATTGACAAAATGTTTAGTTTCTATAATGATACTCTAATTGTACATATATATGAAAATTTTATGTAAATTGTGCTGTGAATCATCAATAAATGAAATACAATTGTGCTAAGTTTCATCTTATTTTGCTTACTATTGTTATGCTTAATTGATTAACCTTTTTTTAAAAAACACTCAGGTGACAAACAAGCTTGCGGTCCACCTGATGGTAAGCGGTTACCGCAGCCTATGAACGCTTGCAACACCTAGGGCAACACTTGCGCGTTGCCGACCCTTCAAAAATCTAATATCTTCTTTCTTGAAGAACCCCATACTGTTGTCCTTAGAGAAAACTTTGGCATAACCTCTAAATATATCAAATTTTTTAAATTAATTATGATTTATTTATTTCATTAATAAAAAAAAATTAAACATACAACTCAAAGCAAGCCAATGTTATATATGTCGCAGGCAAATCGCTATGTCCTTAGCGTTCGCCGGTGTATTTTTTTTTAAAACTGCACTGTACGTTAGCATGCTGATTCTAAGGTATGAGATGAATTCCATGCCTATAAAGCAAGCGATGCGATGGTAGAAAGTAGTCGTGGGCATAATTTCTAACAATTCCTTAAAATACAGCCAAAAATACACATTGATGCAACTTTTAAACATGATACCAACAATTTATTCCAACTTTTCACCACGCTTGTGTAAAACTATTTTCAAACAGTTTAAAGGAATGTTTTTTATGTAACCATAACGGAATTCATTTAATGGTTCCTTGACATTTATTCATGGCCACAGTTACCATCAGTATGAGGTCGGCCATTAACCGATAAACGCTCGTGAACGTCTCTAACTGCCGTCTGAGCAATTTCCTGGACCAAAACTAACAAACGGTTAGGACTTTAATCTTCTTGGAGAGCAGCCAAAGTATACGACCGATTGCTAAACTGGCAAATTATATTTTTATCACCTTTGATTTTTGTTTGCTTAGATTCAGTTGTTGCTTTTTACATTACGCAATTTTACAAACTACCCTTTGGCCGCGGCTTCGCCCGTTTAGATTTCGGTCATCGCCCCGAGATTATGACGGGTTCCCGTTGTGGGAATCTTTGGTTAACTAGGATTAAAATATTCCTACCCCTGTGATAAGCATCAAGTCACCCCGTTGACAACATTATGACGTGGAGGCATAGTTTTCCACTTACCACCTAAGTTTTTTTTATACCACTAAGGTGGCAAACAAGCTTATGGTTCGCCTGATGGTAAGAGGTCACTGCAGCCTATGGACGCTTGCAACACCAGGGATATAAACTCGCGTGTTGCCGACCCTCCAAAAATCTAATAACTTCTTTCTTATTAGAACCCCATACTGTAGTCCTTAGAGAAAACCTTGGCAGTGAGCTCATTCCACAACCCAAACGTTCGCGGGAGGAAGTTTATCTGAAGCCGCACTGTACCCTGCTATTTCGGTTCTAAAGTTTAAGAATAGTATGAATACATAGTGTATTACCGGAAGAAAAATTTATTCACATGGGACCTCTTAAAAATCCGCTTAAAATTAGATCAATTGGATGCTACGCTACGACCAAAACAATAACAGCCAATAAAATAGACTTTCACATTTATATACAAGTTAGAATAATAAGCGACTTAGTGTGGGTTATCGCCAAAGAAATTTTCGAATATTTAATTCATTATTTTTCGTGTTCCTCTGGTAATCTTACAATATTAAGTATGTTATAATTACAAAAAAACAACCGCTAAGCGTAAATTAATAATTCGCGTTAATAAAGCGTAAATTTCTTATACTTCCTTTATTTTTTTACAAACATACATAGGCTCATAAACACATTAACCTTCCTTTGCATCGAACAGTGGGATAAAAAGACTCATTGGTCAAATGCAATTGCCGGGCTCAAAACTCCGCCGCTGATCACGAAGCAGGTGCCTAAACCACTACGCCCAAAAATATTACCTACATGGGAATCGAATGGAACTCCTTATTTTATTGAAGTTGGTTAAAAATATCTGCAACGATGGCATGCTAACTGCAAATAATATCGTTGAATTATATGCTTTAGGAAGGACGTAACATTTTGCTTGGTGCATGTAATTTTTATTTAATACGTTTTTTATGTCAACCTCATAACTTCCCATTTTAATTTTAATTTTTTTTTGATGCTTTGATAAATATGTGAATAATAAAATAAAAAAAACTAAAAAATTAATAACTGGCAAATTCGCGTGTGTGTGTGTGTGTGTGTGTATGTGAATTTATGTTTGTGTGTTTGTATCAGAGAGAGAGAGAGAGAGAAAGAGTGAGTGACAAAGATAAATATGAAAGTTATAGAATTTTAAAGTAATAAAAAAATCGGCCAAGTGCGAGTCGGACTCGCGCACAAAGGGCTCCGTACCATTATCTATAAAAACGTTTGTTGTATGAGAGCCCCCCTTAAATTTTTAAAGTTTTATAAAATTCAATTATTTATTTTGAAAGTGACTATGTACCTTAATATTCTGTGAATATTTTAAGCGTCTACCTGTTGCCGTATCAATTTCGAGGAAACACAAACAAAAAAATCACGTTTGTTGTATGGGAGCCCCCTTAAATATTTACTTAATTCTGTTTTTTTGTATTTGTTTTTATAGCGGCAACAGAAGTAGATCTTCTGTGAAAATTTCAACTGTCTTACTATCACGCATGATACATTCCGGTGACAGACGGACGGACGGACGAACAGCGAAGTCTTAGTAATAGGGTTCCGCTAATTACCCTTTGGGTACGGAACCCCAATAAAAACACAAAAGATAGAAAAACATTTTGCCCTTAAGGCCATATCTGCGTAACCCCTAGCGCCGTCATTAGCTAGTTTTTATTTACTGATCGTAGAAAGCATATTTCAAAAATTTGAGTAAACGAAATATGTCGCTAGCTATATAAATAGCTAATAACTTAGCTATTTTAAGAACGTCTTCTAGTGTTTCTGTAATATATCTCTGAGTAGATAGCATATATTGATAGTGGCCAGTTTTAACAAATATGCTATCTACAACTTGCATATTCATTCTAGTAACATTACTAATTGTTTTAAAAATTAAAAATAATAATTAGCGGATTACACAAGTTTTCAACCAAACTGAAAAGTCCCGAAACATGAACTTAAAAGTTCAATAGGTAAATAATATCAAGAAATAATTTTGAATTTGTAACTTGCTTTTTTACTGACCTGCCCAATATACTCGACCTTAACAGATATTTTTTTACTGAAATATTTTAATTTTTATTTTATTACGTATTTGTATATTTAGATCGCTTTGCACACCCACCGTTAAGCTGTGAAATAATATTTAAAATTTCGTATACGAGAGAAGCGAATGAAATAATATAAAATAAAAATTGATTCATCCAAGGGTTTTGCTAAAAAACGCTGGGATCCGTTCACACCTCATCGGATTTGTTTGACAACGAAAATTGTGATACGTGTATAAAATCTTTTGATGTGAGCCAGGAAACCCGGACCTGTTATAAATATTTATTTTTGCAATAACACGTGGATTTACATTTGATTTCTAAATTTTCTTTTTAAATAATGTTTTTGTAAGTAACATCACAAATATTTTTACAATTAAAAACAGTTTTTTTATATCTTCTATTATTATTTTGTATCTTCTGTTAATATACAACCGAATTATCATGCGTCATCGTATTCATCATTATTTTTATTATGTATCGTCTGTAAATACACAGCTGAATTATTGCGTGTCTTCGTTATCATCATCATTATTATTATTTTGTATCTTCTGTTAATATACAACCGAATTATCACGCGTCATCGTATTCATTATTATTTTGTATCTTCAGTAAATACAGAGCTGAATTATCATGTGTCTTCGTAATCATAATCTTTAATATTATTCTGTATCTTCTGTTAATATACAGCCAAATTATCGTTGCTCTTCGTAATCATCATTATTTTGTAGCTTCTGAAAATACACAGCCGAATTATTGTGTATTTTCGTAAGCATTATTATTTTTAATATGTATCTTCGTTGTAATTATCGGTCGTCTTCACGTGCTACAACAGAGCTTTGTCTTATAACAGTATATATTTAGTATCTTTAAAAAAATTAACATAAAATTAAACCGAGGAAGAAAAAACTGAAAAGAGAAAAATAAAATAAATCTTTTGAGGCTTATATGCTAAAATTATGCAAGTAAATCATTTTGAGTTTGATCATTTTGTGTCGAACCGAAGTTGCATTAGGTATATATTTCTTTAAAGTAATTAAGTAATATTTGTTGATGCTTTGGTGAGCGCCGACTTAAAGTTTAATGAATTACTTAAATAAGTTATTAAGACTCAGATGATTTATTTTATTTTTCTCCTTTAAGTTACTTATTTCCTCGGTTTAATTTTTTTGATACAAATTTTATTTTTTTGTGTCTTATAGGTTTGGATAGGTGTTGCAAAGGGTGTAAAATCCATTATGTCCTATTTTGATACCCTTAGAATTTTTTTTTTCTAACTTAAATAGTATCAACTTTAAGGTTACGCTCAACAAAAACAATCATCAAAATCGCACTGCTGTGTAAAAAGTTTAGCATGGTCAAACATAAAAAAAAAAAACATTAAATATATGCGTCAGCTTGGAAAGCTCATCCTTTTGTTTTTTGTCGGTTAAAAAGCTCAAATTGAAAGAAAACAAACAACAAGTAGACCAAACCCACACGAAAATAGATAGTCATAATAATAACATTTACTTTTACGTAATTTACGCCCCAGTGAGTTGGCTAGCTTCCAACTAGACTCAAGATGCAGATATTTGTAAGTTTCGCTAGCTGGAAGTGCTGCGAAGTGGCAAGATTTAATAAGGTCATAAGTACATTCTTAAGTGGCAAAGCTCTCGTGGTATCTAAGGTTAATAAAGGTTAAAGCTTAGATTCGTATTCTATCATAAATGTAGCTTATTAGGCTAAGAACTTTATGTATGTTCGTATTGTTATGTTTGATTAGGATTAAAATACAGTTTTGATTGGTGTTTTGATGTCAATGAATAAATAATAACTTTTTAATTTAATTTCTGAAAATGTTAATATATCTGCCGAAAAGAGCTGGCAAGAATCTCGACTATTTAAAGTAAATAATAGAATACTTTGTTTATCAACTAACAAGTTTAAATAAGCAGATGTAAAGTGAGCATAGCATTTTTTTATATAAATGCATGAATAATACTTTCAGTAAACGCATATATTTCATAATACGCATATTTATTTAGTACACATTACAAAATAGAAACAAAAAAACTCATATAAAATATTAAAAATGTTGTTTGGCAAAATACTACTAAAATAAAATAAAAAAAAAAAAAAAAATCCAGTTGGACTCGCGCACCGAGGGTTCCGTAACCTCCACCATTTACGTAATTTATTCAAACAAACAAAAGTGTGCCGCGAAGCGGTCATCCATCAAAATACTGACCAAGCCTGACGTTGCTTAACTTTTAATATCGTTTCCAACAAACAAAATGTCTTACTGTTTCTCTTAATAATAAGCTATATGGCGCTGTACCGGTAATTTAAGATAGTAATGGTTTGGGCCCGTCTCACACTTGGCTGGTTTTTATAATTTTTTGTTATACTTTAGAGTTCACACTATTTTCCCTGCAAGTTTGAAGTTTGTTCGTCTTTCTGTTTTGACGATAGGGCAAAGTAAACGAAAATGCGTTTCTTGTATGTATTATCCCTTTAATTTTAACTTTTTTACCTTTTTTTTATTTGTTAGAAAATCCCTATGCTATTATAAAACATATTCTGTGAAAAATTCAGGCTTTACCTACTACCTATTTCGGTCTATCAAATAGAGCAATTTTGTATGTATGTATTATCCCTTTAATTTTAATTTTTTTACCTTTTTTTTAGAAAATCCCTATGCTATTATAAAACATATTCTGTGAAAAATTCAGGCTTTACCTACTACCTATTTCGGTCTATCAGATAGAGCAATTTTGATGGTCGAACAGACGGACAGGCAGACAGAGTGCTTAGTCTTAGTAATAGGGCTCCGTTGGCAACCTCTGGGTACGGATCCCTAAAAATACATAAATATACAACATAATATAGTAAATGTCATCTATACTTTAAGTCAGTGCCAAGTCAATAAAATACAAGCCTTCAATTTAAATAAGGGCAGACAGTTTTTATCATCAATATGCCGCAGCTGCATTGTAAAATTTGCTGTTTTACATAACGCCTAGCCATTTTATAAAACAGATCCGTTTTGCATTACGGCGGATCAATGCTTAGCCGAATTGTCATTGCAATACGTTATACATTACGGCGGCGTACGTTTAGCTACATTGAATTAGACACATGTATATTAGGAACAAAATCCCGGACAAAGTTAGTTGAAGCGTAGCGACGAGATTTGCGTCATGTTAAACTTGTTACTGTATATTACGTGTACTGCAACAGGAACTTTAGGAATTAAGAAAACTATGCCTTTTAATTAAATAAAAAAAATAATTGTACATTACCCACAGCACCGTATTGTTTTAAACTAGCAAAGCTTGTTCTTTAATACCGGACAACGAATTAAAATACATATTTACTTTTTTTGTAAATTATACATAAAAATCATCCAGCTTCAAGACAAACACAAATAATAAATGTTTCTCTTATGCGGGAATCGAACCCACGGCCTACAATTTTGCAGTCGGGTCATTACTCACTGAGCCACAACTATGTAATAAAAGTAAATTAGAAATAGGCCTTGACATTGCCTAGCCGCATTAAATAAATTTACAATCGTAATCTTAATTCTAGCCGAAATATAAAACAGCGAGTTCTACATTTAACTGCGACATAAATAAAAAAAAATATTGTTATTGTACAAATACATTTGCGATAGACATATCAGACTCAGTGCTACTGTAAAATCATAAAAATATTCATACAACACTAAAATATCATTAAAAGCATGTGAAAACAGAATGTAAATGAACACAGATTTATTATTTAAATTGTACTTACTACGACAAGCCAAATAATCCATAATTTACAAAAACAAAGTGTAGGAACATTAACAGTGCGATAAAAGAAATTTATTACTTAATTATTAGGGCCATGCATGTTATATCTTTGTTGGCCGCAATCCAAAAATATTGTGAGTTGTGTTGACAAAAAGCACAAAAGTTAAATGTAGTTTACGATACGGTATTTCAATGCTTTGCTAAAATGTCTTAAGCCAATCAATTCTACACAAACCACTATGAATAAACATCCCCTTACCATAGTCCAATCATTAATCTCTAGCTTTCTAGCGAAAAAACCTGTAACAGCCATGTTTCTTTATGAACTACTAGCTTTTGCCCGTTCGCTCTGAATTAGAATAGATTAGTGGAGGTACCATACTTACGCCAAAAAAGATTTTTATTACGTGGCATTATGGTTTCCGTCTTACGAATTTTCGATCAGCCTGCGCCAGTTTATCATTTTTTACCCATACCAAAAATTGTGCACAACGCCGCTAAAGAAGTTTTCAGTTTAAAAAGTGTTGTGTCGCTGTCGCGACTTATTTATAGACTTTTAAATCGTTAAAGCTGTCGAACTAAAATAAAGGAAACTTCTACGTGAACACAACAATCTAGTAAAAAATAAAATAGCAAGTTTTGGGATGATTGAAATTTTGTAAATAGTAACATTTTTATTTCGAACATTCCCTGCAACAAAGAACTGAACTTAATATATTTATAACTTCCACTTTTAAATACTTATGAATAAAAACTTCTTTTACTATTTAATAAATTTACGAAAGTACATTTTAACTTCTTCGAAATTTATAAAATTTTATTCTAGCTTGCTGAAGTTTTTAGCAATTAAATTTTTTCGACATGCCGCGCGTAAATAATTTTTTATAAATTTTTACGTACGCACGATTCGCACCTGCTTCGAAGCACCAGTAGGATAATTTTTTTGGAAATTTTTAATACATTTTTAAATTTCTAAAGAAGTTGGTTTGGGGGGTAGGGTGAGCATACCTTAATGTAAGATTTATGAACATATCTTTTATTTTCATCGCTTACCTTAACGTGAAATTCGAGACTATCTTTTATTTTCATCGCATACCTTAACGTGAGATTTATGAACTTGTATACCATTTTCATAGCATACCTTAACGTGAGATTCGAGACTTTATCTTTTATTTCATTGCATACCTTAACGTTAGATTCGAGATCTTAGCATCTATTTTCACTGCAAACGTTAACGTAAGATTCACGATCACATAATTTATTTTCAACGCATACCCCAACGGAGATTCAAGATCTTTTATTTTATTTTCTTAGAACACTAATAGTGAGATTCTAGATCTTATCATTTAGTTCATCGCATACTTAACGTGAGATTCGAGCTCTTATCATTTGGTTTCATCGCATACTTAACGTGAGATTCGAGATCTTATCATTTAGTTTCATTGCATACCTTAACGTGAAATTCCTGATCTTATCATTTAGTTTCATCGCATACTTAACGTTTTCGCACTTTTGTCATTTATTTTTATGTTTAAAATCCTATTTCTGATACTTTACACATACAAACTTGATTAGGTATACTAGATATCTTTAACTATAAAAATTTTATTGCTTACTTAAACCTCATTATTATTACATATAACAAAAAGCATATTTAAATAAATAAATAAATATTTTGGTCATTACAAACTTGTAAAATAATTTAAGACTAGATAAGCTATTTTGGAAGTTTTAGTAGGCAGTTTTACTAAAAGTGGCCGTTTTTAAATGCCTACTACAATTCACAGATATATCCTACAAAATTTTCTAAAAATAGCCAATGAAAAGTTTTATTTTAGAAAATTAGAAATATCTAATGGCGGCGCTTCTTATTTGCTATATACCTAGGGTTCCCAGGCGTCCGGATAAAGTTGGACACAGTTATAGGCTTTTTGGTTGCGTGTGCACCGGCCAAATTAGACGGTGTCCGGCCTGTCCGCTTTTTGTTGGGCTTTTTAAATTTGTTTTTTTTTATATTTAGTAAGTAATTAATGATAGTTAAAAAGGATTCAAAAAATTTGTTACTTCATTTATATTCAAGAAGATATTATGGTAAATAAACGATTTGTTTTCCATTGCAAATTGCAATAGTAGTTACCGCAACTAGTATTGCAATTATTGAAATTAATATTGAATGATTAATAATGAAGAAGACTGATTCATTCAATTTTATTGTTGTTTTATTAGAATTTAAGAAGATTTTGTGTTAAATGATAAAAAAAACCTTGATTTACTTTTTAAAAAAAATGTTGTGTTATACTAGGACTAAAAAGTTAAAGATGTCCGGCCTTTTTACCCAAATGTCCGGCTAAACGGACTGGTCTGTCCGGCTTTTCGGTTTTCACACCCGGCAGACCTAAATAAAACTACACAATCGTTTCTCTTTAAAACACACCAAAAATGCCAGTCAAAAGCAATGATTACTTCAAACAACGAAGTACACGACTGATAGTTCCTTATTACTCGTCAGTACTGTTACGTGACAGCTTGTCAAGTAACTAACACGGAATGACATTTTGTAACGGATAATTTTATAAACTAAACACTTTTATATTATTTTTGGCGACCGTCCACAGTTGGAGTATTAAATTATTCTTTATGAGCTTACGCTGTTAGCTTGTTGAATTTGCAACATTTTTAAACAGTTCGAACTATTTTCCACGGCTTGGTTTAAATTAAGTTTATGCATGCCATTCCTATTGTACGGTTAGTCACTGCCACAGATTATAAAATTCTATTGGGTTTTTTTTATATCTATATAGTCTGTCCTGCGGTTTATAATGCGATCGTGTACATCATGTACGTTAACGTGAGCTGTGTGCTTAGTGTGAGTTTTTAACGCTACTATCGCGTTGTTTTAACGCTACTATCGCGTTCGCTTCATCGAAACACATGTATAGAAATGAAGCAGCGCCTCTAGCAGACTCGTTTTGAGACGGTTTTTTCTTATAGGATTTTTTAATTAATACGCGAACGCTATATTAAAGTGACGAACACGCAAAACTTACACTAGGCACACTGGTTCAATATTATCACAGATTACACGATTGTCACAAAAAAGGGTCCAGGATACCTTGGTAGTCGTGATAGTATTTATTATCACGACAAAGTGGGTTCTTACTTGATTTAATTTTGCAGTGTACTCGGTAGAATGCCACAAGTAATTACACACACAATATTTAGTACATAATACATTAAAAAAAAAGATTTAGGGCAAATACGGGCTACATCTTCAAGAGCATTGGGATCCTTGGCGTTGACATCGCCAGCAATGTTCAGTCCGGCGATCATTTGGAAGACAACGACAAGCTGGCGTCTAAAAAAACGCGTACAGTGCGGTTTTAGAAAAACTACCTCCCGCGAACGTTTGGTTTGTGGAATGAGCTCCATGCCAAGGTTTTTACTAAAGACTGCAGTATCGGGTTCTTCAAGAAGGAGCTTATTAGATTTTTGAAGGGTCGGCAATGCGCAAGTGATACCCCTGGTGTTGCAACCTTTCATAGACACCGATGACCGGTTACCATCAGGCGCACCGTAAGCCTGTTTGCCGACTAAGAGGTATTAAAAAAAACTATTTTGTTAGAATTGTTATTATACAATTACTATTATTTAATATTGTTTCCAGATGAACACATAGTTGTTTGAGTCAAAATTTGATATTTTTGATTTCATTGATAATTTTTTCTTCTTTTTCCTTAAATCTTATTTTTTTTTTGTCTCAAAAATAATATTTTAAAAAAATACATGAGGCAAATTTAAAAGAGTAATTAGCTCGACATACATTTTGTTGTCTGGCATTCGTCCCAGACAATATGCATGCATCCCGCCCAAGTAGTCAGACACTCAACTACGTGTTGACTATTGTATTTATGTAACAGTTTGTGATACCTAAATATTTTAAGTTTTTTAATTTAATATGGAGTCTTATTCTGATAATTAATTTGTTGCTCTTTTAAGGGTTCCGTACCCAAGGGGTAATTAGCGGAACCCTATTACTTAGACTTCGCTTTCCGTCCGTCCGTCCGTCTGCCACCAGGCTGTATCTAATGAACCGTGATAGACAACATATACTAAAAAAGAGAATAGAATAAATATTTAAAGGGGCTGCCATACAACAAACGTGACTTTTTGGCTCGATTTTGCTCGATATTGATAACGGCAACAGGTAGACGCTTAAAGTATTCATAAAAACAAATATTTAAGGGGGGCATACAACAAACGTGATTTTTTGCCGTTTTATAGATAATGGCACGGAACCCCCTTCGTGCGCGAGTGCTTTTCGCACTTGGCCGGTTTATTTACATCTGTGTCGTCGAATGTAGGTATATGTATAAAAAAATCATCTTGACGTAGGAGGAAACGGACGAATTAAAGAACATACAAAAGATTTTTAGTCAATAACTGTAATAAACAATTTGAGGTTTATTTTATTAAAATAAGTCCTACAATAGGCGTAAGTGACATTTCCCTGCAATATGTTAAACTAGATTCAAATTATATCATTTAAACTGCTTGAAATTATGTCAAAATAAATGTCATTTATATGATACACTATACACTTGCATAAGCGACATGTTTGTATATAAGTTTGTGATTCAAGAAATTTATAGTCTTATAATTAGCTTCCGCCATGCACCATTACTGGCCACAATCCAAGAATATATTATTACTGCTTTTGATGTACAGAAGAGCATTTTAGTTTACGACACATTTGTTTGACGCTGTACAGCCAGTCAGCTAAGGGATTTTCGTGATTTTCTATGCTACATTGAAAAAACTATATAAATCCTTTTGGTTCAATTTCGACAAACCGTCATGAATAACACCTTACAAGAAAGTCATCTAAACTAATATAATAAATGCAAAAGTTTGGATGAATGAATATTAGTTACGTCACGCCGAAACGGCTGAACGGATCTGGATATAATTTAGCACAAAGATAGATTATAGTCTTTTTATTCCGGAAAATTAAAAGGCATACAATCAAGCCGCAATGGAGCATCCTATAAAGCTGAAATTTTACACAGAGATAGTTAAAGAGTTCTCCGTGAGAAGGACATAAATTTTTAATCTCGAAAAATTCAAAGGTTCCTGTGGAAGTAACTATAACCGAATTCCACTTGAACGAACTATAGCTTGCTATAACAAACTTAATTAGTATAAATAAGAAGTTATCACAAGAATCCTACGCCGATAACCAAATTTAGGGCGGGCGGAGTCACTGGCAAAACCTAGTTTTATATAAATCAGTAGCACAGTGTGAAAGTTTGTTTTTAATAGCACACGTGGACTTTGTTATAGCACAATTTATAATGAAATCTAAAATAGTTATAAGATAATTCGGTTTGAACGTAGTTAAGGTGTTACCCTAAATGCTAAGCTACCCATAAATAACAGTTTAAGTCCCATCTGTTTATATATAATAAGGTGACAAAAATAGACAGCAAATCTAAAAAAACATGGCATCTACCAATACATTGATGGTATTTAGAACTTCAAAATATCAAAAATCCATACTAATATTATCAATGCAAAAGTAACCCAGTCTGTCTGTCTGCCTGTATCTCTGTTATCTCTTCACGCTTAAACCACTGTCCTGATTTATATGAAATCCGGCATGGAGATAGTTTGAGTCCTGGCACCATAGGCTACTTGAAAACGTTAAGTGCGTGTCGGTTATATTCTATAATTGAGGAGTTGCCGTTGAAATCCTACACCGATAATTGAATTTAGGGCGGGTGGAACCGCGGGCAAAAACTAGTGTGGTACAAACACTTCTCTGAGTCTTGAATATTATTCATATTACTTAGCCGAATCAGTTGTTTTTAATCCCCCATTGTAAAATAAATATGTGTGTATTATGTATGTACTTACTTATGTATGTATTACCTATTTCTGTTTGTTTTGTTAATATAGAATATGGTACGTTTTGAATGATAGTTACTGATAGTTACAAAAAATAAAATTGGTTGATAATCTTCAAGCCTATGGAGGGGAGAGGAAACTCTAACAACCTGATGATTAATAATTAATGACTACTCCAAAATCGGATTTTTTTTTTTAAATCTAGTGTAGTCTTTTACAGTTTTCGTGAAAAAATGTATTTATTTTTGATATCAAAGAATTTATTTTATTAAAAAGTCACTAATATCTATAGCCGGGTCATCTACCTTTATCTACTAACGATATTTGTAAGATACTTTGTTGCTTTTTACTTTATTTTGTACACACCCCAACCAAGTTGTCTTACTTTGAAGTGAAAGAATAAAAATGAAAAAAGAAGCATTATAAGTTAAATAAAGCAAGTAAAAATCTCGCCACTGATATCACGCGTAACCCAAATAACGACCCATTCCATGTTATGTCGATAATACGAATATCAATTTCAAATTCGAATCTCCGACACGAAGTGTGCAATGTGCGGGTTATGAACGCAATTTAAACCACAACCTCAAACGTCTTGCTAGCGATCAATATGTAAATCAGTCGAATGCAAATTTTATGGGTCTCGGAACTGTGACCATATATTTGCTTTACTTACGAGGTCAATGCGACATTAGAACTAATATATATATCCTTGCAAACTCTACATTTAGGTCAAACATTTTAGCAATTTAATACTATACGATTTTCAATTTTTATTTATTAAGAATGGTATCCTGGAGACATGCAGATGTATTGGATATGTTTTAAAATATTCTAACATAGTATTCCCTCTCTTCTAGACGGTAGTGGCGTACGGGCTTCGTTTGCGCCTTGCGTATTAGTGGCAGAGGTTCGAGCCCGGCGTCCACCAATGAGTCTTTTTCTTAAGTTCTCAAGAACATTGATTATTCTCTCTAGTGGCTTTTCGGTAAAGATAAACTTGGATACGTCAAAAAAAGAAGTATGTGAAGTCCATAATCAGAACTGGGCCCGCGTGTGGATTATATAGCCCAGATCGCCCTCGGTGAGTGTAAGGAGTGCACCAACAGTGAGGCTAACACGGAAATTAACTCTCAATACAGAAATAAGAAAAATCTGCTGGTATTCAATACAAGATACCTGAGTTAAGGAAACATACCTACATCATAATTATTTTACTGTTATTGTTGTCGCAGCCGTTGTAAGTTCCCACTGTAGGGTACAGGCCTACTAAAAGAGAAGGAGGCTTAAGCTATAGTACACTGGCACTGTATTAGGTCGGCGGATATTGTCAAACTAGTGACTTGGCTTGTCGACTGCCTTACAAGTGCATTCCAAGGTACGAAGAAGCTCATATAAGTGTGCGACTACAGAGGTCACCCATCCAATAACAGATCCCGATCATCTTTGCTTTACTTAGTGAATATTTCAAGCGTCTACCTGTTGTCGTTATCAACATCGAGCAATAACGAGCAAAATACGCCAAAAAAAATATTGCTCGGCACCAATTTGACGGAGGTAGGGGCAACAAGTTCTTTTAAATTGCTTTATATCGCTCTGTATGATGTGAATTTGTTTCTAGTAACAACTACTACATTTTGACATGACTTTTGCAAGTTTCGCGACGTCATAATTGAAAAAAATAAATATTGCTTTAGATTGAGCAATTGTGGTTGGCCCAGCAACTGTTTCTTACTTTAAAATTTAGTACCTGGAAGACTGAACTCTGCTCGTTTTGTTTAACAACGCCATCTATTGTCAAGTAGGTTTAGTATTGCTGTGTCGGTAAAAATAATAGCATTACTACTCGCCAATAGGTGTCACGAAGAGTCATATTTTTCAGTTTGTCATTGCCTGAAAACGACGTTTTTTAAAAATGAAATCTAGCTAGATCGATTTATCGCCCCCGAAACACCAAGCATACTACATTTCATGAAACTTGTTGGAGCCGTTTCCGAGATTGAGATTATAAATATATATATATTTACATATACAAGAATTACTCGTTTAAAGGTATTAGATGTAGAATACAAATATGGAAAACAAATTGCTTATTTGCGATAAACGATTAACGATTATGCACACAACTACACAACACACAACAATATACAACCCTAGTACACTTATCTTACAAATACACAAATCTTGTGTATTTGTAAGAAAAAATATTTTTTCTTCATTTGAGACTCCTTGAAGGTTGGGGATTTCGAATAGAAGAAAACATATCATAAGGGCCATATCGATTGCTATATCAGCAAATCAGATATTCTTTAAAGATTTGTGTACAGTGCAACAAACTTTTCTGACTCGGTGATCAAACATCAAAACTACAGTCGCTGTATTAAAATACTTATAATATATAATTATGCGACACTAGCGACAGACATAGGGTCAGAAAATGTTGCACTGTATTTGTAAAGTTTATGTACTAGAACTGCATAGGTTGTGTGTTAATGACGTTAGTAACCAGCGTATTTTCAAAGTAATGAAGATGAGGTCAGGATTTCCAACTAAAATTTTACCTCGATAGCTCAATGGTAGAAGCACTAAGCCGGAATCTTAGTCGCAGGTTCAAGTTCTGGCTTCATGTTAATCTATTGACTGCATATTTATTGTGAAAATATTTATTTATATTGATGGTTTATTCTTTACATACTTGTTAATTGTACATTATTGAACCCTAGACTCTCCGCTTCGCCCGCCCTTATTTCGGTTATCGGCGTGGGACTCCTTTATTTAATCACAGTATTAATACTGTGATTTACTCCTTAATTAGCCCGCCCTAAATTTGGTTTTCGGCGACTGTGATTTTAAGCTCGGTTATAGTTATTCCCGCGGGAATTTCGGGATAAAAATAGCCTACAAGCTATTCCAGGACCTAAACTATATGTATGCCAAGTTTCATCTCGATCCGTCCAGTGGTTGAAGCGTAAAAGAGTAACAAACATCCATCCATCCATACAGACAAACAAAATTTCACATTTATAGTAGGATACCGTGGCATATGCTATAAGTTTCACTGCAATTTTTCTAAGAACAACAAACACTAATGTTACCCAAACCACTGATGTAATTCTCGTAAGAATAGCCCCCGCTTCTCGCTTTTCATTCATAAATTCTAACATGCAGTCTCGTGCCAAAATCCCTGGCGTTGAATATTAGTTGCGGACGAGCGCGTCATGCCGCCAATACGGAGGAATGCTACTATAGAAAATATTTCGAAGAAATCATCTATTTTATTTTATTTTGCTCACCAGATGTTAGTTATCGTTAATATTTATTTTTTAAAGTGACTAGATATTAATTATCACTTTTTCAAGCTATGTCACTTTTTCCACGGCTTATTCGTTTCACAAGTTGTGTTGGGGACTTTGGTTTCTTTAAAGATTTCCATATTTTCAATATTGAGGGCGTGGAGAAGCTAAAGTAGCATGTTCCATAGCATGTGCTGATTTTCCACTAGCAGTGCACTAGCAGCAACTTCTTGTTGTATAACAAGGTGAAGGGGTCTGAGATTAAGGATGACCTCTAGTGCTGTCGTAGGGGTCGTTTTCATACAGCCCGTGGTCGCCAAGCAGGCAAGTCGTTGCAGGCTTTGTAGTTTGTTTTTTACTGGGTCTTACTGTGTTCGGGTCCACCAAACTACTGCACCATACGTAAGCATGGGTCGTATTATGGCTGTATAAAGCGATAGGGTTATAGATGGCTTACCAAGAATGTTGTGCATGCCTGTTTTTGTTCCTTAAAAGGATAAGTTCTGTTTTGTTGCGGTTTACCGTCAGTTCATGGTGGTTACACCATTCTTTCATGATTCTGAGGGCAAGTTGCATGCGACTGCAGATAATGTTTTCTGAGTTGCCTTTGATCAGAATGGTGATGTCGTCTGCATAATTGAGGGCTTGTATGTATCGTTCCCAGTCTGCTTCAGCTCTTGTGTTTTTGGCTCAATTATAGAGTCTTTTTAGATTGAATATAAGTCTTCCCAGTTCTGGCCCCCACCAGTAAGACTATCCCCCTGTAGTTGGTTGTGTAGGGGTACAGGCCTGCTGGTAGCTGTGTTGCATACACTTGTTTAGCGTGTTGATGTTGTATTCCATGTTTTCAGTGTTGTTGGTCATGTCTTTAAAGGTGATTTTATCTACCTCATGTTGGAGAAGGGTTATGTACCTCGGAATGACCGTCTTACGATGGTTGCATTTTTGTTGCTGGTCCTTCTCTTGCACTTGTATAGTATAGCAGATTCTCCTGTGGTCCGCATAGGATGGCTCAGCGGAGACGTGCCAATTTGACACAAGATCCGTTGCTCCATCGGATGCGAGAGTTACATCTGCTATGGTCTGATATTTAAAATTAACCAAAGTGGACTTCAAGCCATTGTTAGTTATGGAAAGGTTAGTAGAAAATATATACTCTGGTAAAGACTCACCTCGTTGGTTCTGTGTTGAAAACCCTCATAGAGGGTGGTGAGCATTTGCATCAGCTGATATTATGATGGCCCAGCCGTGTTACTTGCAGTGTTGCACTAGTTTAGTCAGCTTCTTTGACGGTATTACCTCATCTCCGGGCATGTAGACCGAGGCTAGCAGTAGCGTTTGGTGGTCCATTCCAGGCTTAAAACAGTAAGGTCTCCGTAACAGAAATTGGTTAGTAGCAAAGCTGGTTTTGATCTGGGTATGTATATGCATGTTCTCGGTTGACAAGCTGAGATTTTGTGTAGTATCTTACCCCCGATGTTGTTAAGACAGCATATATTATTTCCTCTAATCCACGGATCCTTGATTAGGGCTATGGTCTTCTGGTCAACCTCCAGCAGTCTGCACAGGGTAGCCGCTTTGGTTGGTTTGGATTACGTTAATCTGATAGGGACCCGAAAATTTTACTGTCTAGGAACTCCCTATCAGACGACGTGTGGTCATCAGCATCTATGTTGGGTGTGGGAGCTGTGTTTGTGTCCATAAGTGCATGTTTTATAGAAGCTTGAGTTAGTTGGGCTGGCAGATGGTAGTGTTTGGCCAGTAGTCTTAGCTCCGTTTGGGTTGGGTTTGTCTGGCGATTCTGCGTCCGCCGAATCACCCCCAGCAATGCTGAATCTCATGTACACACTGCCAGAGATGAAGGTGACACGTCGTTCCCTTTCCAAAATCTTCGCCAATGCCCTTCTCTTATAGACCGCAATCATACCTAATCAGATTGCAATGTAAGATTTTAATATTGAATTACCTATTAGCCTTGAAGAGATTCGTTATTCTGTCACTTTCTGTACTCCACTATTGTCCAGGAATAGCATTATTCTTTTCTAAAACATAAACACAAATAAAAAAGCCAATGTAGAAAAAAAAATGCTTTGCGTAACTAGTAAAGAACTAAAGATATTTCTTGTTGGAAAAAACATATTGACTATTAAATCAATCCTGAAATGTAAGACTTTTGAGTATTCTAGACAGTTTTATTTTTATGTCATACGCTCATAAAGTTAGTGTTTCGCGGTGCAACACTTGGCAGGAATGTGCATTTATTACTGCTGGGCTGTCTGCCAGACAACAATAGAAACTATTTCATACTGGTATGTTGACACTTTGACACATATGTCGTAGTTTTATGTTATGATACGTTTAACAGAAACTAGCCCAGGCCCGCCATTTCTTCGCTCTCGTTTGGTTGCCTTGATGATATTTTTGCATATCCGCACTGATGCCTAAGTTGTAATGCCTCAAGTACACTTGTATCCGTCTACCCCACCAGAACTTCAACCTGTAACGCAATAATGACAATAAAAGCTAATTTGCCAAAATCTAGTTTTTCACACACAAATACTAGACTAAGAAATTTAGATAAGAAGTACCGCACAAGCAACTTTTCTTGATAATATTTTTTTATATTTGTGAATTTATACATAAAGATAATTATTACGATAAAAAACAAACCACTGGACCGATTTTGCTCACATTCTTTTCAGATCTTAGTCATGACGTGGCGTATCGATTGACATGGTCACGAGAGAATTTGGTCCATTAGTCCGCACACGCACACACACACACACACACACACACAAAACTCTTTAAAAATAATGGCCGTTTGCCATTCTCCAGGTCTAAAAACGTAAAGAAAACGCAAATTTAGCGATTTCGATTTTCGGACCTATTTTAATAACTTCCCTCAAGAAAAGTTAAAAATATCAAGTCCGTAGTCCTTACCGAGGTGGAACACATCTCGCCCTAAGTAGCCCACTTACATCCTAATATATATTTGTAAAAGTATGTTTGTTTGTTATTGCTTAACTTCGCTACGGAACAATCAATAGTGCATGTTGAATGATTTTTTACATTGATATTGTTGAAGGGACAGAGAAAGACATCGGCTATTTATCCCGTAAAATTCAAAAGTTTCCCTAGAAATAACTATAACCTAAATTTACGTGGTAGCTATAGCTTGCCTCCAAAAGCAGTTTTATTGATTATAGCTTGATTCCTACGGCAACATGGAGTTGCTGTAGAAATCCTAAGCCAATAACCGAACCAAACCGAAACTGAAGCGGCAACAAAGCCGCGGACAGAAGCTAGTCGATAATATTTCTTTTACATTACAAGTAAAATAAATCTACGTTTGTAGAGTTAGTTCAAACCATACCTCCCCTAAAAACAATAACCCACGCATGTTGTAGTCACGCAACCATAACTGCCAGGGCTGTATGATGACGTCATTAATTAACCAAGTCGTTTATTTACACTATAGACCCTCTCATATTGAAACGTAAATTGTGATTTTACGCAATCTACATTTATTTTATCAAACAAAGCTTTATCTCATAAAACATATCTGCATTTGTCTCCCTCCCAGCCTTATTTTTAGTTTGGCCGGCTGCCGTGCAGAGGATGTGGTTTCAATTCCCGCACTGGATATACATTTGTGTTTGTCTTAACTCTGGGTGTATTTATGTATGATATGTATGTATTTACAAAAAAAGTAATATATGTATTTGTATCCGATGTCTGGTACCCATTGCACAAGCTTTGATTACTTTGGGGCCAGACGGCGCTGTGTGTAATGTTCAAAAATATTTAATATAAAAGTTTGTGTTGTACAGATAATGCAAAAAAATAAAAAATGCGATTTACCTACTATGGGTTTTCTGAATCTAAAATATATGTTTTTAATCTAAAAAAACGCTACACGTAATTTGAAAAAGATATTCGCTTCGAAAGGATACGTATGGTTTAGTTAGTCTTTGGAGAGAAACACTTCATTTCGAAACCAAGTTACCATAACAAAGAAAAACCAAACTCTTTCTAATCTTAAATCTACTCGAGCAAATCCGTCAGCATCAAGTTGTTCAAACGTAAATCACAAATTATATAGTTCGATTGTTGTAGCGCGTCACTAAAACTGCGAGTCGATTCCGTAAAAGATTGCTAACCTTTTTTGAAAGAAATAAGATACACATTGCGGTTTCGCGACAATCGATGAATATCATACGTCATTTCAAATGCGTAATGTATATCTTATTTCTATGGATTTCAAACGAGAATTGTTAGCTGTCATTTTACGGAATCGAGCCGCTGATCACAGTCATGCAACGAATACTTAAAAAGTGTTGCCAGTATTAATTTGAAAATTGCTGTAGAAATCCTAAGGCGATAACCAAATTTAACGAGGGCATTCAAACATAATTATCTATTTAGTTCTTAAGCAGCAAGGGAGTGACGTTATCATAGAAAAAATAACCCCATGTTATGAGACAGTAACTACGTGACAGAAAACTTAAGTAAAAAAAAAAGGATGACGTGATATATAAAAGAGCGTTCGTGAGTAAGTACAGCTACATCTCAACTCACTGAGATTTTAATTGAAAATAAATATTTAGTAGATTATAATTACACACCATTATTACCAGAAAATGCTTTTTCTCAGGGTTAAAAGCACTATTACAGCTATGCTTTAGCAAGGTTGTAAAGTAATAGCACTGAGAAGTTTGAAGATTTCTTTGTCCAAACTTTACAAAAAACAGTGAAAAAGAGTCAGTTTAGGATTATTTTTTATCATCCAAAAGTTCATTAACCGTGTTTTTACATTGTCTTCCATATTCCGAAGAACACAATCGTTAAATTTGAGTCAGATCTGCTTAGCGGATCCGAAGAAACCTTTGCCAAAAAAAAAGATTTTTGTATATATTGTAGTATAATAGCCACTAAACTCTTTGTGTTAATTGGCCAAACTCACAGGTAAATTAATAGTTCATATCAATAGCATTTTGAATTTATACTGAAATATTTTGGCTATTTTCCAATGAGTTCAAGATTTCGAATAATATTGTTAGTTGGAAGAGAGCAGACAGAAATTAATAACCAGAAATGTTTGCATTGTCTAATTTAGTTTTTTTTTTTGTTATTTTCAACTGATAATTTGTATAGATACAAACTATAGCTAGATTCCCGCGGTGTTGATAGCAACGTCTAATTCAACGTCTAATCCATAAATAACGTACCTATTACACTGCTTATGCGCCAAATCTAAATTAATTGCCTACATAAGTTTAGAATATTACTCATTAAGAGTCAAAAGATTTCTTTTATTTTTCTCTTTTCAGTTTCTTCTTTGGTGGGTTTTATTATTTGTAAACTGTTTTAAGATGAATTTTCACAAATTCTAAAACACTTTTTATTTATTTATACTTAAAAATATGTTATTTTTAACCATCATAACCGGATTCCGATACAAAGCTTAGTACTACCGTAGTTCTTATTTTTTAGCTAAAAGGTCATTTCCCGAATTTACGGATACAAGTCAAAAAAAATTACGGATTTTCAAATAAACTTCCAACTCTTATTACACCATCTTTTACAAAATCACTTTTCGAAACGGTGAAAAACGTTAATGTAAATATAGTTAACCTAGAGGCCAATCTTAAATACCAATTTGTATGCATTTAGCTTTAAAATTGACGGATTTTCATACCAACTTCTAATCCCCATTTTTCACGTTTAGGAGATGAATTTTGCAAATTTCTTTCTTAGTGGAACCCTACGTTAAGTAAAGAACCCACTTGCCAAATTTCATGTTTTTAGAATCAACGGTATGGGCTATGCTGTCATTAAATCAATAAGTCAATCAGTTTTTTCTTAAATATACGCTTTTAAAAAATAATTTTCCAAAAACGCTGAAACATCAGCGATATTAAGTGTTTAATTCAGACAATGTTAGTTAAATAAATAATAAATATAAATAAATAAATATTTTTGGACATTACACACAGCGCCGTCTAGCCCCAAAGTAAGCAAAGCTTGTGTTATGGGTACCAGACAACGGATATAAATACATATATATTACTTTTTTTTTTTTTGTAAATACATACACATCATACATATGTCCACCCAGACTCAAGACAAACACAAATGTTTAACACATAAATGTTTGTCCATTGCGGGAATCGAACCCACACCCTCCGCACGGCAGTCCATCACACTACCAACTAATACCAAATATGATATTTTTTTACCTTTATTACTTTCATATTACATTACTAGTCTTTTCTCAATTGATTAATTGGCCATTTTTTGCAATTATCAAAGTCGCCCATGACAATAATATTCTTCTATTTCTATTGATTCTCATCATAACAAACACTAGGTTACGTCACATACACTGACAAAAATGTTTGAGTTCCGAAGCCAAGAAAGTTTAGTGCTGCGTAGTATTTTGATAATACTAGGTGGTAATTTCATGTGAAAAAAATTTAATATACATAATTACACCTTTGAAAAATAAGAATAACCTAAAATTCTCAACCAAATAAACAAATAAAACACCCAACAAAAACAGAGTTTTTTTTTTATTTATGTCCAAATACGTTCCGTTTAAAGATTATAGCAATTTCTCGAAATAGGGATTTCGTTTACAAACTTAGTTATACTTATAATTTCCTTATAAATAATGATGAAACACAAGTAAAATGTTGCTTCAAACATTTTGTAGCCACCAAACCCTTTTTTAATATATCAAAAGAGGCATATTAGAATAGGCGTTTTAAAAAACGTTCTAAAATTGTGCAACGGAACGTACCTCGTAACGTAACCGGTTCACAATGGCAACATTCCACCGCCTCGAAAGACATTTTGTTCGAAGGTTGTTTCGATTGATAGTGAGAATACAGCAAACGCGAAAATTATGTCGACGATTGAAATTTTACAGTCGAGATAGTGCCTTCCAGAAAATCTCTAATACGAGATTATCTCGGATGAAGTGAGAATTAGGTCCCAGGGCCCTAATTCTCGGGCTGATAGAGATAATCTCGAAGATATGTTTTATTGATTTACTCATGGCTTATTAATCGCTTTAACTATCGGATCGGATATCGATCCGCCATGTTTTTATGACATATCTAGTTCAAACTAGTCGATCTATCGACTAAAACAGTTACCGCGATTAACAAGCCATGAGAAAATCAATTAAACATATCTCGAATCCGATATTATCTCTAGCAGCACGAGAATCAGCCCCAGGGACAGAATAATATACCCCATTGCCAATTCCAGACGAGATATAAGAAGTAAGCCAGGGTTGGGCAAGGGATAAATTTTCTAAAATCAATTATATCACTTGTAAGTTTTGTTATAATTCGCAAGAATAAATAACTGGATATGCAATAATTTAATTCAAGCATATCATTGGTTTAATATTATTTACAGTTGTTTATTGGCTAAAACCCAAGAAGCTTGTTTAATAGTAGTGTCAATGTTTTAACAAGTTTGTTACAATGAACCCTTTGGCTGCAATTATCGTCAGATGGTCGATAGATATATACAATTTAACTCGGGAAATAACATAAACAAAAAACATTTCATATTATTTTCAATGCAACAAACATTTGTTTATACTACTAAGATAGAAAACAAGCTAATGATTCTTCTAATGGTAAGCGGTCACTGCAGCCTATGTAAAATAAACTAAAAGATTTAGAAGAGCAGGACTGAGGGTTTTTTTAATACGTAACGTAACAAATCAAATAACGATAAAGAAAATTTAAATTTTATTTTATATGTACACGAAAAAGTGCATATTACCTACGGTTTCAAAAATATAGTGTTTGCGTTAAGTGTGACTCTAAAAAAACATTTGTTTGTTTTTATGTTTAAGCGCGCTAATCTCTGAAAGTACCGATCGAATTTAAATAAATAATTTTGCATTTTGGTTTAACATCACGCTAAGACCCTTAGGAGCCGAGTAAATTGAAAAATAGCTCAGGCGAGTGATGTGACGGGGGATGGCGCTGCTGCGCAAAAGTAACTGAAAGGACAGGCCGTCGCGTCGTCTATACGTCTAATTTGAAAATAAATTCAACGCAATATCTAAAAATTCGTGGAAGTTTAAGATTTTATCAACCTCTCAGACTACTTAAAACATCTGGTAAAATTAGTATGGCGTCGTCAGTCGTTTCGGTCACTCGGCTCGGAACAAAGTGGAGTGCGTTTTTCATTTTGTCTGTATATCTCTAAAATACTGGTTAATATTTAAAATTGGAACGTGCCGAAACCGCAAAACTTAATTTCGGATTCGAATATAGAACGTGCACTCGGCAATTACGGTCGCGCTGCAAACGTTTCCGGGCGTGTGTTGTGTTCCGAATTTGAATTTGTTCGAATTGTGAATATGTGTTCTCTGGATACGTAGAACTTTTTTTGTTTTGACAGCTAAGGCAATATGAAGATTAGTTTTTTAAATTTTATACATGGATTGTGACTAATGTGAGTATTTAAATTTTTAAGTTTAAATCGCAATCTTCTTTGATACCCAACTTTAAATTCAGTGACGAAGAGAAACATGCAGAAGGTACCTGCTTAATTGAAAACGATATCCCATCAAAATCAATTCTCCATGTACATTTTAGAATATGTTGAAGTTGGTATGATTGTTCGCATATTTTATAGTATCCTGTCCAGATATAACTAACGCGAATAGATTTTTTTTGTTTATTCTAAATTAGATATATGAAAGAACAAACATAAGATCAGGAAGTTAGAATTTTAACCTCTTGAAGTAGAAGTAGTTTTATACGCTCATGACCCGTGCACCCACTGATCTACCCACCAGTGAGTGCAGGGGGAATTCTTACTTACCCGTACACCCACTGTATCCTACCAGTGGGTGGAAGGGGAAATCATGTTACCCGTGCACCCACCGGGTTTACCGACCAGTGAGTGCACGGGGAATTCATAAAAACGCCCGAAATTCCCTAAGGCTGAACTAAGTAGTTGGTCCGTGGGAATTGTGAAAACCAAAATAGAAATAGATTTCCCACGGCTCAACTATTATTTTTTATAAGCTACTAATATGTTTGCGAGTACTTTGTTGCGCATACAGAATACAAAAAAATTAAAACAATCAAAGAAATAACAAATGGGCGTTCTTATCGCTAATGAGCGATCTCTTCCAGACAACCTTTGGGTAGAGAAGACTGTATAAAACTATCGAGTAGAATGTGCTAACTGAAACTTAACAATAAAAGAAATAGAAAAAAAAAAACAACAGTAAAATAATATATACATTTATAGCAATAGCTAAATTTATATACATATGAATAATAAATAATACATCATACTTTTTATAGAAATTTTATGGAAAAATATTATTTTGACAAAAAATATATAGGCTGCCCCACATTATGATGTGGGTCTGTATCCAGCTACTGGTTAACCCCTTCTGAACCATGAAGATAGCTCTTGCGGTAGCTCAGTTGGAGAAGCACTGGACTGGAACGGTATTCCAGGTTCGCAAAGGTTCGAGTCCTGTCCTAATAGTAAATGTTTTGTCCGTCGCTAAAAAAAGAATCTACAGGTTCTAATATTATAAGAGGTGTTTGTTCGTATGGGGGAATCTAAAAAAATCTTTCACCCATGAAAAGCTAAGGACACTGATCCCATAGAAAGTCTTTGAATTCTGCAATCTGTCCTTTGGACTGTAGAGTAGCCTCACAAAATTGACCATCCTTTTGAAAGAGCCAAAGTTAATTCATTCAGTAATTAAGTATGTTGATTAAAACAATAGTTCCCATATTAATACGTTTTCCTATAGCTTTTCTTCGAGTCACATATCATTATTATTTGTAGTATGAAATTTATTTATGTAGAAGATACTAACTAGTATTTTTTTTTTCTTTTCAGATAAAAGCAAGTGAAAATACAACACAATAGTGTTTTGAGCTAAAAATGGCCGCATCTATAAAGTGAATTAAAAAATCTAATCAGTGTTGGATTAGGTCATAATCAGAACTAAATTAGTAATATTTTATTACCGATCTATTATAAATGGTGATAGACAAAGAGTGAAATAAATATAAGGTGGAATAGATAGAAGTTGAAATAGATAAAAAGTGAAATAGATAAAAATTGAAATAGCTTGAAATGTTAAAGTATTCTTTGTAAGAAGAGTTGTGTCAAGTTTTGGTGACCATGGAAGCCACTCCATTACCGCTGGAGGTGGACGATGAAGGTAGACCTCCACAAGGGTCTTCTACTGGAAGTGGCTCTTCGTCTGGAACTGGATATTATGGACATAAAAACGGTAAGTTTTGCTTTTTATGAAAATACTTTTTGACGAACGGAGATTGTAACGCTTATGACTTTTTTATTGACACCTAGTTTGTTAGTTTCATAAGTTTCATCCAAAAAATTGTTTAGACGGAAATGCATGAATAAAATTAAAAATGGCTGTGTTATTCTACAAGAAAACAAGTTATTTTAGTGCTAAGCATTCAGGCAGACCAACTATTTTATTATATAGGTAATTATATGTCATTGAAATTAATATTTTCTTCACATGTTCAAAAAACAGTTGTTTTCATGGGTATCTATCACCTTTTTATACATAACAATGTTATAATAGTAATCAAAAAGTTAAAAGTAAAATGAAATGGCAGACACAGTTAAAAGTTCTGACTTGAAGCCAGGACTAGAACCTGCAACCCATTAAATTCCGTCTATTACCGGTGAGGACAAGACTGGTTGGCTATGATGTGTTTCTCTTCGACCTTAGGATAGTTCATATTATATACATACAGATTATTCATTTGTGTGTATGTATATATTGTATCTTTTTGTTTAATAAAGAATAACGTGATTATAAGATGTCTAGTGTGTTTATATACATATATAGATTGTAAGCTAGAATTTACGGTTGCGTGAGTTAGTCGGTAATGACTCCTCTTCTGAACTAAGAGTCGTTAGATTTCCGTATAAAACATTTATTATTATATGTGATGAATATATGTGTTTGTCTTTATGTTTTCTGTATATATACTACAAGAATGTATGTATTTTCAAAGAAAAAGTAATACCTACCTACCTAACCTATTTGTATCTGTTGTTTGGTATCCATGTAGTACAAGCTTTACTTTGGGACCAGATGGCGCTGTGTGTAATGTCCAGAAATATTTATTATTTACTCATATTAGTATTCAAAGTTTGCAAAAGTTAAAATAACCCGTAATGGGCAGAAAGCTACAATTTTGTTTAATGAAAAAAGTTTTAATGATGTGTGTGGTTGCGTTCTGCCTAATTTTAGTAAAATATTATAATTATATGAATGCCGTGAATGTAACGTAACAAAACGCGACGGAGCGTTAATTTGTTTTTGGTGGTAACGCGGACGAGATAAGCATTTTAGTTCGTGTTACTTACGATGTGGAAAACTAAATTTTTACAACAGGAACTAGTGAAGGTATGATATGTTTGTTAAATAAAAACTATGTAACTATGGGTAAAAAACAAAAATTTGGGGTTTTTTCGGGTTAAATTACTCGTAAATGGCAATATTATTTTGTACACCTATTTTATAACCGCATACAGTGTATCCTTATCTTGTATTTGTACAGAATAAAAATTTTAAAAAAAAAATATTATGTATAGATGAACGGATTATTTTAAACTCATGTTTTTGAGATTTTACGCTGTGAGTGAATTTTTAAGTGAAATTATGAATTTACAACGAATTCTGATGTCTGAAAAAAATGAGGAAACGGAAGAGATTATGTTCAAACAAAAAAGAAAAGCAAATTTAAATCATGCAACTCTTAAAAAATCAATCAGATATATCATTAAAACTTTAAAAATAAATTAAAATAAATAAATTTAAAATAAATTTTGACAACTGTCACTTTTATAGTTTATTTACCTATTTCTTGTTTGTGTTGTTGACTGATGATGCCTAACATTAAAAGTGAAATAAATCAATTTTTTATACTCTTTTTAATTATTTTATTTATATACATTTACTACAAAAGGAAAAGGAGCTGGAGCTTGTTAAAATATAAAATAAAAACTTTAAAAATATACGCTATTTGCGAGGAGGGTCAATAAAAAGTACATTTACAACAAGTAGATATTATTATATCTTTTTTTTTATTATAATCAATTTTCAAAGTGTAAAGTGTAAGCTGCGCTGTAAATTGGTAGTTCGAATGGCAGGTGGCCCGTTTTAGTTAGGGTTTTATTGGAAGATTTATTTGGGGTAACTTGCACTTTTGTCTAGGAAGACGCCGCTAGGCACAGTTGACGCGGTATCTCCCTTCAGGTATGCAAGGAGGACTCCCTGAGTAGAGTCTGCGCTCGATTTCTGCCGACGTATAGCTACTAAACCAATTTTGGGGTCGTTTTCAAATAATTCTAAGATTAGGAATTTATTTCTGGATTTTTTTATCCCCTTATAAAAAAGAGGGGTCATTCGAAAAAATTATAATCTTTGTTTAGAATTATTATACTATCGTTTACCTCCTCCAAATTATTTCCTTTTACCGCAAAAAAAGATGTGTTTTTGTACAGCCAGTATTGGATACTTCAAGAAGGAAGTTATAGATTTTTGAAGGTTCGGCAACGCGCGAGTGATACTCCAGGTGTTGCAAGCGTCCATAGGCTGCGGTGACCGCTTACTATCAGGCGGACCGTCAGCTTGTTTGCCACCTTAGTAGTTCAAAAATAAAAAACCTGTAAAGGGGGGAGAACAATTGGTAGGTTATTGGTTTCCCTGGTTTTACAGAAGTAAAAGTATAAGACAAGTATTTACTTACATATAAGTAATCAATATACAGTGTTCTTGAGGCCATCTGGGCTGATTTTGATGAAATTTAGAATATGGATTACCTTAGGGAAGGACATTTACTGTATAATGGTCAAGTACAAGTCGAGTAAAGATTTCGTACTGAATGAATTTAAACATTTTATTTCACTGACTTCAAAAGGATAGAAATGTGGCAGAACCGCTTAGAAAGTTGTAATAAAATTGTTATGAAGACAGCTTGTTAGAGGAGAATATGGCAAATTAAAAAAATAGTCAAGTGTAGGTTTTATTACTGAGCTAGCACATAATATATAGCAAACACAACCGGATGCAACCCCCAAAACGGGACCCTATTACTAAGACTCCGCTGTCCGTCCGTCCGTCCGTCTGTCACCTGGCTGTATCTCATGAACCGTGATAGTGAGATAGTTGAAATGTTCATAGAAGATGTATTTCTGTTGCCGCTTTAATAACAAATACTAAAACGAGTCCAACTCGCACTTGGCCGGTTCTTTTCTTATTTTTGGTTAATTGTTTTCAGGGATTTCAAAAAGCATCAAATTAAGGAGATCCATAAAGTCACAATAAAATTTAGTAGATATTGACATATACATTTTAATCAAGATTGAGTTTAATCAATCGATAATCAATAAATTTTAACTCTCTTGCGAGGAATCTATTGCAATAAAAAATAAATTCAACATAATTCCGTGATTGCTACAAAACATGACGCTACCAATATTCTGGGCCCTGATTCTCGTACTGATAGAGATAATATCGAAGTACTAAATTTCTTGTTTGCAGCCTCATGCGTCCCCACTGCTGCGGCGCGGCCTACCCTCATTGTAGGCGAGGCGATAAAATTTACTTTAATAATACTTTAATATTTGATTGATTTACTCACGGCTAGTAAATTTCGGTTACTGTTTCAGTCTATACCTCGACTACTTTGAACTTGACATGTCAAAAAAACAAGCTGGATATCGTTTCTTTGGTCAATCTGCGAAGGCGGAGTGGGGCCACAATGAACTGCTCCGTAAGAACATTGCTCATTGGGACGTACTCTATTTATATGATTATCAAAATTGAAAGTCGTAGGTCCCCATTTTTTTTTAAAAAAAAACACAACTCCTCTCCATTTCGTCATTTTTACAAAAATGGGTCCGTATAATTTACCATTTTAATTACTTTTATTTTATGACTCACCTAAACAAAGAGAAATCACAAAAAACGCCTCTTGAGACTTTTAAATTTTTCAAAGAGTTATATTTTGATGATGAAAATCTATATAATACATAGCCACTAGCAATGTTTGTACCGATCACTTTTGTATTTCCAAATAAAAACTATTTAGTTTTCAACAAATATCACTTATTCTGACTCCTTTTTATACAATTTTTCGTGCGACACCCCGTTATAAACTACCGACACGACTCGTTGCATGTCTACCGCTGACGGTAGATATATGTCTATGGAGATTTTAAGAATACGAAAAACTATATGCATAACGATATCCTCCATGTTTTTTTTTATAATATCGGTATATCTAGTTAAGCTATCAAATAAAATAGTTAACGCGACTATCTCGAGTTCTGCATTATCTCTATTGGCATGAGAATCAAGCCCCTGCACAACGTCGCCTCCGGTCGTTAATATCTCGCAGCAAATATAAAGTGTCACATTGGTGAATCACAATAGCATATTAATTTCTCGGAAACAATTCTTTTCCATTTTTGATTGTATCTTTGTGTGTCGTGTCGAATGACTGCGTTGGAATGACTGTTCTTTTATGCGAATAGGGAATTGGCGTTTCCATGTATATTTTTTTTCTTTACTTTATCTTGAGTCTGAGAAGAAAAGTAATTTCACAGTCTTGACTTTAACCCTATACAACAGACATATATTATTATCTTCTATTTATTATACATTATAAAATGCTTTGCCCACAATGAATGAAGGATGGATCAACGCACAGCCTAAACTGCTGATCGTAGATACCTGAAACTTGGAGGGTGTGTTCTTTGTATGACGTACGCATTTGATAAAAAAGGATTTTCCGAAAGAGTCAAGTGCGAGTCGGACTTGCGCAATAAGGGTATACCGATTGTAATGAAATTTTGGTAAGTTGTTATATACACGTCGGGGAATGTTTCTGATAAAGAAAAAAGGGTTAAGTGCGAGTCAGACAGGCTCAAGTGCGAGTCGGACTCGTAGAATAAGGGTAAACCGATTGTAATGAAATTTTCGTAAGTTGTTATGCACACGCTGGGGTATGTTTATGAGAAAGAAAAAAATTGTCAAGTGCGAGTCGGACTCGTGCAATAAGGGTAAACCGATTGTTATGAAATTTTGATCTTTAATAAGTATAAACATAGCGCCCAGAGATGGCAGCAGTACTCCATATGGGGCCGAACCTGCGACTTGTAAAGCAGCAACCTTTGCCCCGACGTGAAGTACTGCTTTACTCTGTTTAGTAAACCAAGTTTTTTGGACGCCAGCTTCACCCTGTCCTGCGGATGATCTCGGAACTGAACATCGATGTAGATGTCAAAACCATGGATCCCAATGCACTTGAATATGGAGAGGGGAGCGTTCTGGAATTGTGGGACTACAGTGAATGGGGTTTTCTTAGCGGTGAACGCGCAGACTTGTGTCTTTGTAGGGTTGAATAGGACCCAATTTTCCCGTCTCCAGTCAGAGACTTTGGACAGAGTGATCTCGTCTTTGAGACACAAATTCTGCACGTGTTTCCTCCACAGCGGAACGAGAGATGCTTTCACGACCCGTGTAATAAGCATCTTCAGTACTGTCATCTGCATCTGCATAGCAATGTCCAACATATCATACATAGGAGACAGCACAGAGCCTTTAACCGAATTTAAGGCGGGTAGAACCGCAGGCAAAAGCTAGTCCTAATATAAATGGTTTGATATGTAATCTTGTACTGATAGAGATCATATTATACCACTAAGCTATCGAGGAGGTGCAATTCTGCCTGGCCACAATCCTGACTACATCTTTGCTCTGAAAATAAGCTCGTAACGAACGTTATAAACAAAAAAATATACGAAAAACCTATAAAGGCTTAGTGCATCAATCTTACAAATACACAAATCTTTACAGAATGATGGATTTATGATAAATATACATACAAAGAAAGAGAGAGAGTGTGTTTGAGAGAGTGGTAAAACACTTAGATGGAATCTTAGGGTCGTAGGTTCAAGTTCTGGCTCGGGGTTAATGTTTGGATTGCATCTTGGCTTTATATGATTATATAATATATAGCCATAGATATAGGCTTTTTAATTTGTTTTCTTTAAAGACTCCCGAAGGAGTCAATCTTCCCGAAGATCTTCAGAGGGTCTCAATCGAATAAACATTATTTCTACGTATGTATATTTATCATGTATTTCTTAATTTTATGAAGATTTGTGTATATAGTAGTTATATAGTATTCAAAGTTTGCAGAAATTAAATAACCCCACGTTATGAGCAGAAAGCTACAATTTTGTTTAATAAAAAAAAGTTTTAATGATGTGTGTGGTTGCGTTCTGCTTAATTTTAGTAAATTGTAGATAATACAACAAGTGAAAAACGAGGGAATTCAATTCGAAGGACTTTCACGTTTTTCTATTCCCAGAACAAATTGTATGTTTTTAGGAAGATATCTCGAGATTTTGGCGGCAACAAATTTTCCATTATAAACGCTGCTTCAGTACGAAATGATTCCGGAGTTAGTATCTCATTCTCATCACTGGAAGAACTTATTTTGTTTTAATTAATGTAATATGTAATTCACATAAAATTAACACCGTAACAGATACAAAAGAACTAAAATTGGCGGGAGTTTTTTTTTATAATTTAGCTAGCCAGTATAGTTAGGTACTTTCAGCGCGTTTTATTCACCTTTTCACATAATTTTGTTTGTTCCAAATTCAAAATCATTTTATTGACTCAGTGAATAAAAGAGCGTTTTATTCACTGTGAATAAAAGAGCGTTTTATTCACTGTTATCGATTAATAAAGTGTCTCTTTTTGAGTGGCAATGGTAAAAATATAATTATTTTATGAAAGCCGTGAATGTAACGTAACAAAACGCGACGGGGTGTTTATTTGTTTTTGGTGGTTACGCGAGCGAGATTTGCATTTCAGTACGTGTTACTTGTGATATGGAAAACTACTTTTTCACAAAAATTCTAGTTAATAATATAATCCGTACTCAACTCAATATGTATATTATAAATTTGAATGTGAGTTTGTTTGTCCGTTCTTTACGACGCAACGGAGTATCGAATTGAAATCTAAAACACAAGCACATAAATAATTGAAGCGAAGAAGAAGAACATAGGCTACTTTTTATCCCAGAAATTTTAGATTTTCTTCTCAATCACTAAATCTTAAGTGTAAAATTGACTTTACAGCAGAAGAATATGTGTTTGTTCCCAATAAAATACAAAAACTATCAATAAGTAAATTTAAATCTTTTATCAAGCAGGTACTTTGTAAAAAGGCTATGTAAATGATAAAAATCCTTGGGACTGAAGATGCTCAATTACAGAATGCATAGGTAAACCAAATTAAAATGGAAATAACATAAAATTGTACGGCTAAAATTTTTATTATTTAAAACATTAATTGTATTTTTAGTTTATTTGTATTATTGATAGTGTTTTTAAAAGAGTAACTATCGAGTTTTTTGCCGGATTCTTCTCGGTAGAAATCAATAACAACCGGCGGGAAGGTGGGAGGGTTCAAAAAATAATATTTTATAACTTTGACGATTCAAAAGTGATTGTAAAATCCTTATTTGAATAAACCATTTTGACTTTGACTTTGACTTTGACTTTGTATGTGATTTTGCCCTGACAAGTTCCCAAGCTAACTACAACAGTTTGTAATAACCTAAGTTTGTTGAAGTTACAAATAACAACTAGGTAGTTAGTTATTTGAAGTAAATCTGAAAGCTGTTACGCAAAACAGGTGTGGTTGATAACCTTTGAGCTAGCCTTTGTACTCAGAGTTAATTTAGCATATATTATTAATTTCTCTTGAGGGAAATTATTATGATAGGTCCGAAAATCGAAATCGCTAAATTTGCGTTTTCTTTACGTTTCCGGACCTGGAGAATCGTTTGCCATCATTTTTAGAGTGATGTCTCTTTGTATGTGTGTGTATGTATGTATGTTAGCTATTTTGCCCTTCGATATCTCAAGAACCAATGGACCTCGTGACCATATCAATTACTTAAATCCGAAAACAGATTGAGTCATGTATTAATTAAAACTAATATGTTAACTTTTCGTTCTAAAAAAACCGCAAGGATCAATTGCTGTTGTATATAAGTATATTATCTACATACATGTTGGCTGTTGCAGCAGTTCACATATCTATGCGGGTTGAAGATTCTGACAGTCAAGTGACTACTAGCTCGACAATGCCCGCCAATTCGCACTAGCCAAACGCGATAGTCTATTGCCTAAGCCTCTTTTCTTTAAGGAGAAGCCTGTGCTCCTGTTGCAAGTACAATAATTGGCTAAGTGCGGAAGGACTCGCGCACGAAGGGTTCCTTACCATTATCTATAAAAACGGCAAAAAAAACACCTTCGATGTATGGGGGCTCCTTTAATATTTGTTCTATTAAAAGTTGATTATTTATTTTTAAAGTTAATATATATCTAAACATCCTGTGAATATTTTAAGCATCTACCTAATGCCGTTATCAAGATCGAGCAAAAACGAGCAAAAGAATCACGTTTGTTGTGTGGGCGCCCCCTTAAATATTTATTTTATTCTGGTATTTAGTATTTAAAAAAAATATTAGCCCCCCTTAAATATTTGGGGGGCTAATATTTTATTATAATATTTTATTTTAATTTTATTATTTATTTTTAAAGTGAATATATAACTAAATATTCGGTGAATATTTTAAGCGTCTAACTGTTGCCGATATCAATATCGAGCAAAAGAATCACGTTTGTTGTATGGGAGCCCCCTTAAATATTTGTTTTATTTTAATTTAATTATTTATTTTTAAAGTCAATATTTAACTAAATATTCTGTGAATAGTTTAAGCGTCTACCTGTTGCTATAATCAATATCGAGCAAAAACGACCAAAAAAAACACGTTTGTTCTATGGGAGCCCTCTTAAATATTAATTTTATTCTGTTTTTTAGTATTTTTTGTCGTAGCGGCAACAGAAATACATCATCTGTGTAAATTTCAACTGTCTAACTATCACGGTTCGTTCTCATCTGCCGGGCGTCCCATGACGGCCAACTATTTTTTTTATAATATTTTTTTTAATCTTTACGGATTACAATGCCTTGCATTAAAAGGGATAGTTAGATTCAAATCAAACTCTTAGTAGGTACTGAACTCCTAATCGGCTAGATTGATTTTGATATTTTTTTGAGTGCTTGAGTAGGGTGGATGGTTTAAAATCACAAGTGGACCCGGTAGGTGGCGCTGGTCGGTCTGTTGAGCTTTTATTAAATTTCTATTTATGAAGCAAAATTATTTATATTAAATGTATATATTGGTTCAGTGATGAAAATGTAAATCCAAAAATTTGGATCCGATAGGTAGCGCTGCGGTTGCGTTGTTAAAAATTGAGCGTGTAAGTAAATTAGTTTGGAATTAGATGGGGAACGTTATCTCGAGTTCTTCTATGCTTACGTCCCATGGCGATAAAAACTTTGGTAAGATGTGCGAGCAAATGTCGGCAAAGGTCTAAATTACTACAATTAATCTGTGTTACAATGGATGAAGCGTGAGTCGCTTAAACAAATTAGTTTTTCTTATAGTTGTGCTGTAGTTTATGTGTTTTCAGTCTAGGTAAATTGAGCGCAGAGTCAGAATAGGCAGAAAGGGGAAAGGGAGAGAGGTGGTCAAGGTGATAGAGGAATAAGAGAGGAGATAGGTGGTAGGGATTGTATACAGTTTATAGCAATTTTTCAGGTGTAAGCTATCGCGAAACAAACTTCACCGGGACAGCTTGTTAAGATGGCTTAGACAAAATTAGACAAGTCGCCGACGTGTAAGGTCGCTCTACACATATGCCTGTAATGATAGTTCAGTTTATGCTGGCCGTTTAAGCAGCTTGAATACAGAGAAAACCTAAACTTGTCATTCTCAAAAATGTCTAATCCCTCTTAACAAATAAATTTCACCCAAGTATTGCGTTCAATCAATCAATAAACAATTTATTTTAAGTCTATAAAAACACGACGCTACCAATATTCCGCGCCACGTCGCCGATCGTAAATATTACGCAGCAAATATTAAATGTCACATTGGTGAATCACAATACCAAAGTAATTTCTCGGAAACAATTCTTTTCCATTTTCGATTTTAATATCCTCGTAAATATGTCCTTTTACATGATTCTTCTTTTATACGTTCCTAAAAGGTTAAAAAACGGGACCCTATTCCTAAGACTCCGCTCTCCGTCCGTCCCTCCGTCTGTCTGACACCAGGCTGTATTTCATGAACCGTGATAGACAGTTGAAATTTTCACAGAAGATGTTTTTCTATTGTCATAGCAACAGCAAAGACTAAAAAACAAAATAAAATATATATTTAAGGGGGCTCCCATACGACAAACGTGATTCTTTTTGCTTGATTGCTCGATATTGATAACGGCAACAGGTAGACGCTTGAAATATTTAGTTTTATATTCACTTTAAAAATAAGTCATTCAATTAGATTAAAACAAATATTTAACAGGGGCTCCCGTAAAACAAACGTGATTTTTTGCCGTTTTTATAGATAATGGTACGAAACCCTTCGTGCGCGAGTCCAACTCGCACTTGGGCGATTTTTTTTAATTTAGAAGTAATGAAACAATTACTACGCAAAAGTTATGTTGCTAAGTAAAATTTCTAACAAATCTAACGTTTCTTTGCTGGAGACTCGTTATTCTCGATATTTGAAAAAATATTGTGGTGTCTTTTTTACTATTACTCTCAGCATTGCTCGGACGACCAGACTGAACCCAGCCACCTTCAACTCCTCTATCCTTTCTTCTAGCTACTGAAGTAAAAGTAGTTTGAACCTTAATCTTCCTCGATCACCGTTGCAAACAGTATTTGTGACAGCGTTTGTAAATTCTCCAGAATGCCTAGAAATTGAGTAACTTGCTTATTATTGCTTATTGTTATGTTGATGACATCAGTTTTTCAAACTTGTCCAATACGTTTAAATTCTTTATTTGTTTTTGCCACTTCTGTCAAATTCTGTGGATCAATTGGTCTATTAAATGCCGACTCATGGAAACGATCTTTTGCTATATGTTGGGTGTTGCTGTTTTTACCATCATGCTGCGTGTCAGCCTCACCCTTTGTTTCGCCATCGTTAGACGATATCATATTTCTACAGAATGTGGGAGGAATGAGATGGGAGTTGTCTATTTTGTTGGCTTTAATTGTTTAGATTGTTAGCATAGCTTAGGCAAAGTACGTAGACGCGCGCGGCTACGCTTCTAAGTACTTTGGTATAGGTGAGACAGAGGCGAAAAGTGATAGCTTACGTGTTTAGCATTTGGATTGAAGTTATAATCTTGTATGCAAATGATACTATTAGAGTTTTTTGTTTAAGTGAAGTACTCGACGCGATGAATTACTTACGGTCTTTGCTTGCAAAAAAACCGTACGCAATTGATCACTCTTGGGGTTTTCAATAGCTTACGCTTATACGGTAGGTACTGAAAAAGCGTTTCTAATTCGTCGCTTTAAGGGGAAATACAATCTAAGATGTTTCAGTGGTTTAGGTCCTTAGAAAAACGTACCTAGCTCGTCTCTCTTAAGGGACGTATGAAATACGGAAAGCCATATACGTGATCGGGCGTTAACTTGTACAATTTACGAAGGATATTTTCGTACGTTGTAACCAGTCCTTAAGTCTTAGAAGAAAAGTAATTTTACAATGCTGACTTCAATCCCAAGCCTTATTCCCCAGATAGATATTATAGATCAGTAAATTGGAAATGTTTGGATGTCCTGAATCGGTATTCGCCTATAAGAAGGTTAGGATAAATTCAATCTTTTTTTCTCAATCCATTTTCTCAATCGGGCCTTATGCTGCGGTGCCTTTTGGGCAATACAAATACTAATACCAATACTTGTGGCTAATATCTAAACTATGATCCTTAATAATTTGGAGCTTATATACCATATAATTTAATCAAAACAACACTATATTTAGCATTCAATCTAATCAATTACAAATACGAAATAATGATAATTGTATTAGTTTAGTCTAATTGTCAGTGCATATTTTTTTTTTTCAATACATATAAAATATATATATAAATAAATATTTTTGGACATAACACACAGCGCCGCCCAGCCCCAAAGTAAGCAAAGCTTGTGTTATGGTTACCAGACAACGGAGAAAAATACATAAATATTACTTTTTTTGTAATATATATCATACATAAATACACGTAGACTCACGGCAAACACAAATGTTTATATTATGACATAAATGTTTATACAGTGCGGGAACCGAACCCATACCGTCTGCACAGCAGTTGGCAACACTACGAACTAGGCTGGGAGGGAGTAATTCGGAGTATTCGGCCCCCAATGCAAATATTATCGCGGCGGGCAGTGGACTGATCAGCTAAGTGAGGTCCAACAGGGTCCGAAAATCGTATCAGTGCACGTCAGCAGTGAGACACTAGAACAATGATGAGATATATTCTATAACACTAATACATAATACGCAACAAATACTAAATCAAATAGGTACCGCATGGAAGCCTAGCTTTTAATATCTTTTTGGCGTATTAGTTACTAAATATTTGACCCGAAACCGTTGTTTGACTATTAACGCCTACAGTTGAAAAATTGTTGTTACATTTATTTAAAAATCTAATAAATAAAAAAATCACTAAGGTGGCAAACAAGCACACGGTCCGCCTAATGGTAAGCGGTCACCGTGGCCTATGGACGCTTGCAACACCAAGGGCATCACTCGCAAAAATCCAATAACTTCTTTCTTGAAGAATCAGGGAGCTCATTCCACAACCCAAGCGTTCGCGGGAGGAAGTTTCTCTGAAACCGCACTGTACGCGACCATTTCGGTTGCTTCTGGGCATCATTTTCATATTAATGTTCACTTTAATTTATCAATACCCTATGTTTAACACATATATGTGAAATACGTTTTTTAATATTTTTCCTGTATCGTAAAATCAGTAATATCAAACTTCAAACTTTCTGTGATTGTAGTGTGAGCTCTAAAGTATAACAACAAATAATAAAAACCGGCCAAGTGTGAGATAGGCCCGAGCCATAACCATTACCAACTTAAATAAGTGCCATCTAGCAATTCTTAAGAGAAACAGAATTATATTCAAAGTTAAGCATCGTCAGGATTAGTAAGTCATTGGGTGGGTAACCGCTTATTGACACACTTTTTATATGTGGTCTTAAATAAAATAACCCACGGTGCGCGAGTCCGACTAGCAAAAGACCCCTTTTTTATGAAAATAAAAATAATAAATATTTAAATTCGACAAAACCTAAAACTGTAAAAAGTTCTACTTTATTTGAGGAAGCTTAAAATGGTTTCAGCTTGCTATATTCTTTAGCAAGGTCGTTGGTGTTTATCGTCCCCTTAAGCTTTCAAACAATAAACAAGTTTCCATGTACGTATAGGTACCCTTTCTTTGCTACAAAAGTGAGACTACAACATCTTAAATTTCTCCCGCTCGAAGATAGTAAATATTCGTAAACGAATATTAAATGCTACGTCGGTTCGGGTTGCCATCCGCCGAGCCACAATAGAATTTGAATACAAGTATGAAACAATTCTTTTCCATTTACGACTGTCATTTTACAGTAAACAAGTCTTTTAACGTTCTTTCTTTTATTGAAAAACTGGCTTTTACGCGTGGCTTTGCTCACGGTGTATGTGGTTATAAATAGTAGTGTTTAGTGTTTCCCAAATGCAAAAACAAGACGAGACTTGGCCAGTCTTGGTCTTGGTCTTGCATCAATACACCTGGTCTTGGTCTTGGTCTTGGTATTGCACTCCCAGTCTTGGTCTTGGTCTTGGTCTTGCAGCAAGAGTCTCGCAAGTCTTGCAATTACCTATTCGCTTATCGCTATTTATTAAACGTTACTTTAGATATTAGAACAACGCAACAAAGTAGGTACATTTTGAGCTCGAATTAACATTGCCATGGTAAAGACCAACTATAAATTAATAAATGTCTAAACATTTCATGAGAAATTCAAAAAAACAACTGACACCGGTTGGGGTTTGAATCTACGACCTAAGCGGTCAGTGCCGATGCTCTAACTAACTAACTAACCAACTGAGCTATCAACAGTGTCGCGCGGGAGTAGGTCTGTTTCTTAATAAACGTTAACATTTAATAATCTTCAATGTACTAAAACACGGTTTTAACATAGAAAACCAATAAATGACATTAACTTGACTGTATTTTAAAGAACATTATCTGTCTAGAAAGAGATTGATAGACCTTATATGAAATGGAAAAAAAAATTAGATATACAATTTACTGAATTAACCATTTATTTAAATAAAAATACAACACAAATGAAATTACAGAACAGTACACAATAGCTGTCATTACTGTTACTTTATATTAATTCTTTTGACCAAGAATTAATACAAAGTAACCACCTGGCTGACTCATCGCTTAACCTATTTCTATGTTTTCTAATTACTAATGATGCTTGAGAAAATAATCTCTCAGCAGGTACTGAAGTTGCAGGTATTGAAAGAAAATCACGGGCCATCTTCTATAAAACCGGATACTCTGTCTCATGCGTCCTCCACCACTCTAAAATGTCTTCTGAGCTGGCGGCTCTGGGTTTACTTAGGTACTCCTCCAACTCTTTAATAACTAAGCCTTGAAGACAAGATCCAGGTCCAGATGACGTCGAGAGACATGCATACAGTTTATCAAAGTCTATTACGTCTTCATCTTCATCATATTCACATACTTTTTTTTCATTTCTTGGTGATTCTAGAGAATTATTCACTAAGTGTAGACAGACTTTTATATTTTTTATAAAGTTCATTGAATTTGCGCAAGCTTTCTGTTCTAATTTGCTTGCCCCAAAATGTCATGTCAAAAGTCTGAGCCTTATGCCTTGGGTCTAAAATCAAAGAGGTACAATAAATCCAGTTGCTTTTCTTATAATGTTTAAGCATTTTGTCTCTAGCTGCTTGAAAACCCATAATGAGCCTTTCATCCACTTCGGATCGATTTGGTTTCTCATCTAGTTGTTTTACCATGGAGTCAATTTTATCGAGCAAGAGATTGAATGATACAATGACTAGCGGCAATGTAATATATTTTTCTCCGCCAAGTTTCGTTGATAGAAGTTCAAAGTTTATTAGAAACTTATGTATTTTTTCTAGTATTTGCATTCACTATCTGTGATTTGAAAATCATTCAATTCGGTGACAGAAGTGCACAATATGTTTATGCCAGTTCTCACTGTTAAACCAAATCCAATCATATCATGTGTGGAATTCCATCTCGTTGGACAGTCTAATATGGGATTCAGATGTGATGGCACGCCAGCTGCTTTACAAGCAGACTGAAACTTCCTCTTCAATATTTCACTTCTTTTTATTTTACTGCAAATACTGCGTAATTTTGTTATATCCTTAGTCTAAATAACTTCAAACAAAATGTTCAGGAACAGAAAAAAGAAAAGAGTTTTGACAGCGGCTACTCCATCCACATATAATGTGGATTTTTGCAACATCAGGGGTATTCACGCAAATCTTAACGCAGTCCATCACCATCTCAAGACTGCGCAGCCGACGGAGACGCAGATATCCTGCCCGGCCGACACATCATACCTTCGTTATCCCGGCTACAAACTCGAGCACAATTTTTTGAGTCGTGCTGGTGTATGTATGTTCGTCCGGGAGGATATCTGCTGTCGCCGACTTCATAGCCTTGAAAACAGGGACCTGTCGATATTGTGGGTGCGCGTAGATCATGGCGGCCACACTCGTATCTATGCGTGCCTATACAGATCTCATAGCGGTGACACGGACGTAACTCGACTCTTCACGCACCTGAGTTTGACGACTGACAAAGTTCTAGAGCAATATCCTACAGCAGAATTAGTTATTTTGGGAGACTTTAACGCCCACCATCGTGAGTGGCTCAGTTCTCGAACCAATAACTATGCAGGGATATCTGCTCATGAATTTGCTCTGACCTATGGATTCTCTCAGCTGGTACTTTCTCCAACGAGAATACCAGATATAGAGGACCATACGAGCTCCTTACTAGACCTTCTGCTGACTACACGTCCGGATGGATACTCCGTCTCAGTGGATGCGCCTCTTGGCTCCTCGGACCACTGTCTCGTCCGGACTCAAATGTCATGCACACAACCTGATCCTTCTGGGCCAACTAATTGGCGTCGTGTGTGGCATTATAAGTCGGCAGACTGGGATGGATTACGAGAATTTTATGCATCGTACCCGTGGAGGCAGATCTGCTATAGCTCAGAAGATCCTGACGTCTGCGCAGTTGCAGTCACTGAGACAATCCTCGCTGGTATGGAATGTTTCATTCCTAACCTGCGAGTAGCTGCCGGCGTCAAAAAACGACCGTGGTTTAATAGGTCTTGCAGAGAAGCTAAAATTCTTAAGCAAACTGCGTATGAGGCTTGAACCACGGCTCGTAATAATAAGGATCTGAATATTTCTGAGTTAAAACGCAAATTAAATGCTGCCTCGAGGTTCAGTAAGAAAGCAACTGCCAGAGCAAAATTCCAATTCATCGGCAAAATAGGTGGGCGACTTGCGAGCTATCCTTCTGGGAGTCGTGCTTTCTGGTCGCTTGCTAAAGCTGCCGAGGGGAACTTCTGCCAGTCGTCATTATCACCACTGCGTAAGACCGATGGTGACTTGGCCCACAGTGCAAAAGAGAAAGCCGATCTATTGGGTAGTCTCTTTGCCTCTAACTCGAATGTGAACGACGAAGGCGCTGTACCACCTACTTTACCGTGGTGCGGTAAGACCATGCCGGAAATCTCTATAACACAGCGCGAGGTCCGGCGGGCGTTGCTTTCCCTAGAAGTTCATAAGTCAAGTGGGCCAGACGGCATACCAGCAGTGGTGCTTAAGCAGTGTGCTCCTGAGTTATTTCCTACCACACCAGGCAATTTCCGTCTTCATGGAAGACTGCGAATGTGCACCCGGTGCCCAAAAGGGGCGATAGATCAGATCCATCGAATTACAGGCCTATCGCTATAACCTCTCTCCTCTCCAAGGTGATGGAGCGTGTGATTAACACACAGCTTTTGAAATACCTAGAAAAACACGACCTGATCAGTGACCGTCAATATGATCTTACGGAATCATACATCTTGCGCTGTCTCCTACGCTGTTTCTACTGTATATCACTGACATGTTGGACATCAACATCATGCATTGCTATGCAGATGACAGTACTGGAGACGCTTATTACACGGGCCGTGCAAGCATCCCACGTTCCGTTGTAGAGGAAAAGCGTGAAGAACTTGTGTCTCAAATCGAGATCGGTCTGTCCAAGGTCTCTGACTGGGGGCGGGAAAACTTGGTCCGATTCAACCCTTCAAAGACGCAAGTCTGCGCGTTCACCGCTAAGAAACCCCATTCACTGTAGTCCCACAATTCCAGAACACTCCCCTCTCCATCTCCAAGAGCATTGGGATCCTTGGCGTTGACATCTCCAGCAATGTTCAGTTCCGAGATCATTTGCTAGACAAGGTAAAGCTGGCGTCCAAAAAACTTGGTGTGCTCAACAGAGCGAAGCAGTACTTCACGTCGGGGCAAAGGTTGCTACTTTACAAGTCGCAAGTCCGGCCCCATATGGAGTACTGCTGCCATCTCTGGGCGGGTGCACCCGGATACCAGCTTGGCCCTTTTGACTCGGTTCAACGACGGGCTGTGAGAATTGTCGACGATCCCAAACTCACTTGCGGTATCGAGCCCTTAAGTCTGAGGAGAGACTATGCCTCCCTGTGTGTGTTCTACCGCTTGTACAATGGATTGTGTTCTGAGGAATTGTTCGAAATGATGCCCACGGCTACTTTCTACCATCGCACCGCTCGCCATCGACAGGGAATTCAGTCTCACACTTTGGAACCAAAATGGTCGCGTACAGTGATGTTTCAGAGAAACTTCCTCCCGCGAACCCTTGGGTTGTGGAATGAGCTCCCTGCCAAGGTTTTCTCTAAGGACTACAGTATGGGGTTCTTCAAAAAAGAAGTTATTAGATTTCTGAAGGGTCGGCAACGCGCGAGTGATGCCCCTGGTGTTGCAAGCGTCCATAGGCTACGGTGACCGCTTACCATCAGGCGGGCCGTAGGCTTGTTTGCCACCTTAGTGGTATTAAAAAAAAAAAAAAAAAAAAGTCAGCAATATTTGGCGTATATTCTTCATCTTCCTCAGTTTCGTCTTCATAGTCTTGATACTGCTCTTCTCGTGCGTTACTGTCAGTTTCACAGTGTAATGCTAAGTTCTTTAATAAATCTTGTACACCAAGGTTCAAAATGTGAGCAAAGCACCGGAAATGTTGATTGTCTGAATCATAGTGTGGCAGCTGTTTGGCCAGTTCATACATGAATTTGGTATTTGCAGTTGCGTTGTCAACCGTGATACCCTGTATTTTATCAATTATGTCATACTCCAATAAACATTCATGGAAAATCGTATTGCAATATCTTCCCCAGTATGTCGACCGCGTGATGGTATAAAATCAAGGACTACAGATCGATATTTCCATTAATTGTCTATATAATGAATCGATCGGATGATTGCCGTCCATCCATCAATGTAAATGACATTTTAGATGAGAATTGTTGTAGTCCTTTCTTAAGATTCAATTAAAGCTCTTCAAATCGCTCTTTGACCTTCCTTCTAAGTGTGGACCTTTTAGGAAACACCATATTTAGGCAAATCAAATAAACTTGTGTAGCTTCGTCATCGAAAAATAAGAAGGGAAAATATTTTTTCACCATCCAATCAACTGTAGCTGTCATGATGTTATCGCTGCTATTTTCAGACTAAAAAAAAAAAAAAAAAAATCATGTGTTAATATTTATTAATAAAACGATATCTAACCCACTCGATATAAGTGCGTACAGTAAATTGTTCCACCTACAAATCCTACAATATTTAAGGTACTTCCCCCATGGGACGCCCCATGGGTTAAGCTGTATTAAGGGCACGGATTCTTTTGGTGATAGTGATAAGATAAGATAACAAACTATAATCTGTTTATTTACGCTAAATAAATGTTGTAAATGTTGTTAACAATCTTAGCACTACTTATACCTATATAAAAACTAACTTGAAAAAATAAAGAATAGGTTTTTTAAAAAGGAATGTTATTCAGAAGAAGTCATTTAAAAATTAAAATTATTACGTTTATCGTTAATTGTCTACGTTTATTGCAAAATATTTAAAAAATAAATATCCACCCGTGCGAAGCAGGGGCGGGCCGCTACTTACCTACATAATGCGTTATGTAATTGTGTGATAATAAGTATATTTTTTCTTACCTGTGTACTTTTTCCAGCGGTTGTTAAAAACCTTTTGATATTACCTTTTATATTTGGTTTTTCAGGAAGAAATATTTGTGATTCTTTTTTCTGACAAGATATTAGATGCTTTCTTAAGCCTGAAGTGTTTCAATTTCTATTTTTCATTTTTATTTCAACCTTTTTTTTCAATAAACCTGATAAGTTTGCCGAGAACAACAAGGATTAGAGTAAAAACAATTATCACATTAGACTCGAAGCAAAGCTCAATTGGAAATGATTGGAATTTTTTTTTTTTTTCTGAACTGTCTATGCAGTTGGCTGTTGCAGCCATTACTGCTTCAACAGGCTTTTGTGGCGAGACTCTGAAGGAGCCTCAGCCCAAATAGCGCCCAACGCTTAAGGGCTCCCCGCGGGGGAAGCCTCGGCTTGGGTTGTCGCTCTCGGGGGCGTCCCTTCGACCGGCGTGAGTCTCGAACCCGAAGGTGAGTCACCGCCAGGAGGGGAGTTCCCCGTTACGCGGGTACGGTTGCGATTGAGTGGGGGCGAGAAGCGCCCCGGCACTCTTTGATACCTCGTGTATCCTTGTGGGCGCCGACGAACCCGGGGACGTCGGCGTCGTGTTTGGAGGGAGGCCCTATTCGGGGAGGTCGTAGAGACTAATCTATCCGGACAGCGAGATCGTCATCTGGGGCCGTTAGTACGTGGCGAGGCCGCCTAACTATAGTTTTACGACCGTGCACGGGTCGATCGGGGGGATGATACGTTGTGGATTTCACAATTAATCGATGCGGTTGATTTTGCGTGCGCTTTAAAAAGCGGACTGCCAAGTCTTTGAAATATTGGGGAATCGTGGGGAGTTCGAAGTCTCTGTGTAGGTCCGCATTGCGGACGTACCAAGAGGCCCCAGAGGCCGCTCTGAGAAAGCGGTTTTGGAGGGTCTGTAGTTTGTGGAGATTGCGGTTGGATAACGCAAAGACTACGCTAGCATAAGCTAGTATGGGGCGGATGCAAGTTGTGTAAAGATTTAGCTTATTTCTAAGCGACATCTTACTGTACTTGCCTATCATGGGATAAAGACGACCGAGGACAAAAGCGGCTCGGTCTCTGGCTATTTTGGTGTGAGCGTGGAAGTTCAAACGACTATCCATGGTCACACCGAAATATTTGGTCTTATTTTGCCAGGGAATGGCACGACCGAAGAGAGAGAGGGGTGGTGGCCGCGGAGGGCAGCCTACGGTAAAGAGGACTGCAGAGCTTTTGTCGGGATTCACCTCGATTCTCCATTTCCGGAACCATTCGCCTAGGGCGGTGATAGCGGGTTGGAGTCTCTTAGTGATTCGACTCACTTGCCTATCGGTGGTATAGACAGCGGTATCGTCCGCAAAGAGGGCTAATTGGGTACCTATCGTTTTAGGAATGTCGTTAGTGTACAGAAGGTACAAGATGGGGGCGAGCACGGACCCTTGCGGGACTCCTGCTTCTATGGTACGGGGGGAAGAGAGAGTGCCTTCAACTTTGTAGTGAAAGCTACGATTCGACAAATAGTCTCGTATGATGAGCACGAGACGATCTGGCAACCGAAAGGTGTACAGTTTAAAAATAAACCGTTGTGCCAGACTTTGTCGAAAGCTTTCGCTACATCGAAGAAGACAGCGCCCGTGTGGCGGGTCTTACCTAATGCTGGTTGGAAGCCAGTGAGAATATGTTCCATTATGCGGAGGACTTGATGGAGGCATGAGTGTTTGGCACGGAAGCCGAACTGCTCGTCTATTAAAATGCCTCTGGAGACTATAGCGTTCCGTTATAGTCGTTTGTGCGAGAGGTGCGGGAGCACTTCGCATAGGCGCTGGACGCGGGATGTCCCGGGACATGAGAGGGGCGGGGTAGGGAATACCCGTGACTGAGACGGGCCCAGGGAGAGCAGACAAAAGTTTGTCCGTCTCTTTGGATTTGATTGCGTCAATTAGCGCTGGAGGACGGCTCCAGGCGTTGACAGCAGGGAGGGGAGCAGGCACGAGCGGAGCCTGTTGGCGGGGGGCGCGATTTACCCTGTTTGGGTTTACGCGAGTTCTGTTTGGGAGCTTTAGGGCACCCGCGGTAATTTGCAGGGTGGCCTTCGCTGCCACAGAGTACGCAAGCGACCGGGTCCGTTAGCGCGATCGCGATCACAGTCCGGAGTGGCGTGATCGCGCAGACATTTCACGCAGCGCGGTCTGCGTCTGCAGTTGCGCTGTGCGTGGCCATACAACTGGCATCGGTGGCATTGTCCTGGGTTAGACCGCTTGTGCGGAGTCTTGACCCGGACGCTTTAATATTAAAGATGGCTTTGCCCTCTTTGGTGAGGTCTAGCACTACGAGCACCATGTCGTAGCACTCAGATCGGTTGCGGCCGTTGTACATGCGATGTACTTCCCTTACAGGGAGTCCTTGGACGATTAAGTCGTCCTGGACAGTTTTTGCGGAGAATTCCTTAGGGACTCCCATTATAACTGCCAGAGCACGCGTTCTTCGGCCAGCGAGTAAGTATGGTACTCGTATTTCTGAGCCGTAAGAAAGACCGTCAGATTTCGGAAATCTGTCGGTGTCGGGACCTGCACTTTGATGCCGCGCTCGGCATCATTGCGGGCGTGCGTATAGTTTATACGCTTGGCCTTCATAGCGTTAGCAATGTTTGGCCAGGCCCCTTTGTCTTTGATGACAACAGGGGGCGGAGATTTTTCCTTCCGTCCCGAAGTGGGACAGTCGGCCTGCGAAGAGGTGGCGGCGGGGGTTGTGTCCATGGCGGCTGGCTCAGGGCTGGCCGCCAAGGTGGACGGGGAAGGGGAAGCGCTAGGCGCTTTGAGGCGTTTAGCCTCGGAATCGGAGGGAGGAGGAGAAGACACCTGAGCGGATGCCGCCGAAGCCTTTTTTGACTTGGCGGCCTTCTTCCGCTTTTTCCCCTTTTTTGTCCCCAGGCCAACCACTTTGAAGCCTTCGTCGTCCTCGTTTGAGGACAACGCCGACTCAGCGTACATTACGGCTACCGGAGACAGGGGTGCGGTTTCGGAGGTTGCGGGGGCCGGGGTAGCGAGTGACCGAGAGAGGGTCACATTAGCTACCGGAGTGGGGGGACGATTTGGCACAGGGGCCCGAAGAGCGCGGCGAGCGACACGCGGGTCGCGAGGGCGGGGGTCGCGGCAGAGAGAGCGCGTGCGGGGAGAGCAAGAGTGCGAACGAGTGCGCGAGCGAGACGAGGAACGCGGCGGCGAACACAGGGAGGGCACGGATTTGTCGTCTGCTGTGAGGGCAGCCACAGCCTGGGAAGAGCAGGCTTGGACCAGATCTGAGTGGTCACGAAGACAAGCTTTGATGATCTCCCCTATCTGGTCCCAAAACATACCTTTGAGTATGTTTGGCCATCGCGGGAGTGGCCGAGGTGTAGCTTGTGAGTACCTAGTGACTCCCCACCATTGCTGGCGAGGAGCAAGAATACCTAAGTGTGGCCAAGCGCCCCGCAGTGCTACGGATTGCTTGGTGTGTACCTAACTCCTACTCCTACGGCCGGGGTTACGTTGTCACCGTTAGGTTTCCTCCCGAGCAACGAGACGTTTATGAAGAAGAAACGTTAGGTGGACCGCAACTCTAAAAAGAGCTATACGATCTCACCCACCAGCCCTTGAGCACTCGGAACTGGATTTCTACAAACTAGACGCAATGGACACTTAAAACGCGAGAATGCGTGGAGCGGCGAACCGCTGAAGCGGAAATACTGCACTAGCGATTTAACCCAAAGCCGGACTCAGGCCGGGCGAACCAGCATCAGTCAAAGAGGCAAGCGAGGGTCACCACTATGCGTAGTAGTTCGGTGACTGCGAGAACACACACTCACACACAAAAACACACAGTATCGCTTCGATAAACTTCGCGTTATAGGCGCGTTAAAAAGCGCGAAAGCACACTCAGAGCGGGCCGAGAAGCAATTTCCCAGCCAATACACACAACACTCAGGCCGATTTTCCAAGAATGGCGGGCAATAATCCAAACAACAATTCGAGGTCGTCAGCGCTGAGGCAAAACACCACACAGGAATGCGCACCAGCTGAGTCACCACTGCACGGAGCACTATGAGAGCACTTGACGCTCTAGAACACGACCGCACAACACGAAAGTCGAATCGGGAATCCTGATTGGAATTAAAATAAATACTTCTTTTTATAGTCCATTTGGCACGTGCCTACTACAAAATACAAAAGCACCGCAAACCTTCATGTTTAGCACGCCGGCCGACTCAAAGAAGCCGCCTTTAGGCTGACCGCCGCCGAAAGAAGCCGCCGCACAGTGGTCCCGCCATAGGTCATAGGGTTGAAATATCGATGGTCGAATTATGATGTTATTTATCGATTTCAGGGTAGTCAAATAACCAAACTAACCCCCAGTATAAAAGAAATTGCAATAACAAACATTGAACAAATCATTTTTTGTATCCAAAGTGGTAACATTTCCTCAGTGCTCATTAGCGTTATCTTTTCTCCGAAATTTCTATTGTTTCCAAAGTGTCGTTTTTCTTAGAAATTGATTGTTTGTGATATTGTTGTGCCATGGATATTCAAGTAGAAGGTATGAACGACATTTTTAATTCTAATTTATTTACTTTGACCCTATCATTATTGATAACCAGCCCCTTCAATCAGAGACTTCCGACATCTTTGATTTTTGCCGGTTTCCCATTTTCAACTAGACTTTTACTGATGATAATTGCAAGACGCAAGAGTCTCGCAGGCTTGGTCTTGTTCTTGCTTAAATCTTGCACAGTCAGTCTTGGTCTTGGTCTTGCTAAAATTAGGCGGTCTTGGTCTTGGTCTTGCAAAAATGCAAGAACAAGACCAAGACATCAAGACCAAGACCGATTTTGGGCAACACTAGTGGTGTTGGTGTTATGTCATGTCATGTTATGTCATATACTTATCCGTTCCTCTACAGCTATCCTTATCTCTAAAATTATGATACCCTATTGCTCCGTTGCAACGAGAAGGAACGTGTTTTGTGATACCATGTCCGTCTTCTTACTCTTACTACTTATTTCTTACCTATTAAATGTGTTATAAAAATTTGAAAAAAAAAATGGCACAGATGGTGCCAGTGATATAGGTGTGTATGAATATACAAGGAAAGGACTATTTTTTAATCAAATTAAAACACATAAGATAAATCAGAAAAATATATTATTAAAGTTGCAGAAACTTTTTTTCAAATAGGGAACAACTATAAAGTCGTTCTTCCACTTACAGCTACTTAACAAATACAATTGTTCAGAAAGTGATATATTGCGTAGATATTTTGCGTAAGGAAAATTGAAGATTACGCACTAGTTCTTTTTGCTCCAGCAACAGTCGTTCAACGTTCGTGATTGTCATTTCAACTCGTGCCGAATCAGCCCCGTCTAGTAGTTTATTATAAATGGAAGATATAATAAGTCCATAGCAATTTTTAAGAAATTTATAAAGAACTGGCAACACTGTTTATTTTTTTTCAAGTGGAGCATTTGTTAGGTTTGTATGCTCTAACATTTTTACTTTCGACTCTATTTTACTCATAATTTTCGAGGTGGAATAAGACATGGTCATGATTTACTATAAAAGACTCTAAAAGACTCCCTCGCAGACTAGTTGGTAGTGTGGCCGGCTGCTGTGTAGAGGGTGTGGGTTCGATTCCCGCACTAGACAAACATTTCTGTTTGTCTTGTGTCTCGGTGTATTTAAGTATGTATTTACAAAAGAAAGTTATATGTTTTTGTATCCGTTGTCTAGTATCCATAAAACAAGCTTGGCTTACTTTGGGGCCAGACGGCGCTGTGTGTAATGTCCAAAAATATTTTTATTATTAATTTATTCATAATTTATATATAACATAAATTTTCAAAAACGTCTAATATGTAGATAGAGGAAAAAACCCGCGTAAGGTAAAAATTATGACAAAATTCATAAAATAACCATCTCGTTAACTACTTATATTCGCGGAACATACATGGAGATGATTCGGTAGCCCCTCCATGCATACCATCTAAATTTCAACGTTTCACGTCACATCACCGGCCATCCTGTATGAAGTTACCTTAGTCCAGAATCACGATAAACTATTCTAGCACGGACGCTAAGCAGGAAGAATTTCGTTCAATTACCGGTCTATATTTGTGTCTGTTGCACGCGCATAATTTTTAGCCGTTGCGCTCCTCTATGACAGCGATCATCGCATCTGTGCGAGTGTGATGCCAGATAATTATGCGCGTGCAACAGAGACAAATAGTGACAGGGCATTGAACGAAATTTTTTCTGCTCAGCGTCCGTGCTATAGTAATCGTGTTACGGCGATGGGCTTACCACCTGTCACGTAAAACTAAAGTGGTTAGAGCATAAAGGTTGTCGCCCATATTATGACGTGAAAGCGTGTGGGGAGCTACTGGTCACCTTTTTATGCATACATAAGCTTTTAATACTTCGGTTTTGCAGGTGAATAAATACAAGTATAAATAAATACCGTGTACAAAATCTACTTTTGTTAAATTTGTCAAAAAATAATATTACGACACAATGTGCGGTAGGTACCTATTATTCGGTAATAAATATTTTATACTTTCATTTTATTCTTCTCTGATGTCACCCATTGAACACAACCTAAACCTCTTTTATGTACAACACGAACCCTGTTATTTTATGACGCTTCGAGCTATTTATGTGTCTCGCAATAAATAAAATATAAAGTCGCAATTTACGTGAAAATTGTCACAATGGATGAGCCATATTATCGGTTAGTTGAACTTCTACTGGGTCTCTAGCAAGCAATTTTTTTCTCTCAACTACGTTGTAATGTTATCATTAATCACTACAAAACCGATCACAAAGAAACTTTTTTTTTTTACTAAGAACCAAAACAGTGCAGAAATGTTATATAAAATCTCATTATTGAACAGTTTTTCATGAATACACGGTTTTTTATTTTTTATTTAGATATAAATTAACCACAGAGGTTTGATGTCTCCAATTAAGTTTAATATAAAATGTATGCATTAGCTGAAAATAAAAATCAGCTGAATAATAAAATATAAATGTAATATAAAATAAAAACGGCGCTGTGTGTAATGTCAAAAAAAAATATTTAAAAAAAACTAGAATAAGTGTTCCAAGTAAAAATGCAAATTTCAATTTTAATAACCGCACATTTAATAATTGTAAGTTTCAAATGTTTTAGAAGATGAATTCAGAATAAAAATAATGGATAAGGTATATACATGGTGTATAGGACATTCAATCATACATACATAAAACCACTTTAGTTGTCCATTATCCAGATAAACTGTCCCAAAAGCAGTGTTGCCGAGATAGGCTCATGACTTGTCATGCAGAAGTAAAGTGGTGGGTTATAAATGGCTGCATGACAGGCAGACATGATTGCACAGTTATAAAACTTTGTAAGTTCCATTCTGTATGACAGGCATACATGATTGTACAGATTTAAAACTTCATAAGCTCCTCCGAAGCTTTCATAAAACAACTTTTATTACAAATTTCTTGCACAAATTGTCACCACATAAATATTTTGATACCCTCCATTTATTTCCCTTTGATGTCCTACATTTCTCTTTTATATCCGAATTCTCATCCTTATTTTATGATACTTTTACGCAGTTACGACTTTATGGAGTTAATATTAATTAATCGTTACAGAGCTTTGTACTTCTAAGCTGATATAATACTTATTCTATTAACAACTATAGCTCCTGACTGTGACTTTTTTCAGATGAGTAAAGACGGATTCTATTATATTCTTTATTTGCAGATGTCCTTCCTTTTTCTTCCCAGCCTCATACGTACCCAGTTCCCCAGTTTTTTAAGATAAAATTTTTTACATTCTTTTGTAACTTTTGATAAATACCAGTTTTAGGTAAATTTAAAAGTGTGTATGAGAGTGTGTGAGTATGTGTGTGTGTGTGTGTGTGTGTAATTTTAAATAATTTATTTGAGATTCTACCGGTCTCTTCATCTAGACTGTCCATGTAAGTTTCTGCGTGGCGGAGGCTGTGAATGAGATTAACAAAACAATATACGATAGAATTATCGCTCCACATTTTAATACGTGCAAAATCATATGACGTTCTAGTTGTCAACTCGACATTCTAAGGCTGGGTGCAAATCGGTCCAGTGGTATGTTTTTATGGCTAAAAAACTGTTTTTTTAAATTCCAATAATCTTCATATATAAATTCTCAAACATAAAATAAATAACCTCTTGAGAAGTTGCTCGTTCGATACTTGCTACGGAACCAATTCTTAATCAATTACTTAATGCCTACAACAGTAGAAATTTAACTATAGTGGAAATTTCAACCACTTTAACGTGATCTCTAATATTCAATATAATACTGAGAAAAGCATCAAAAAGACTTCAAGTCTTTTAAGATCGTGAGTTTAACATAAAATGGCCAAATTATTATTCTCTTTAGTAGACATAACAGCGTGAAGATTAAAGTAAACAAGATCTTAATTTAAATTAAATAAATTGTTTATACAATCCTGTGTTTTTGTAAAATGGTCAAGGACAAAACAAGGTTACGGCAAGCGTTTGAAATTTAACTTAGTCGAATATTATTGTTAGTTATGCGAAAATAACCAATTTATCAATGCTCCGTTACCATTAATTATATTACTCACATAATGTTTATACCTTCCGATTGAAGTTTTATTTTAGTTATTTCTTAATGTGGGTTAGAGAATGATTGCAATTGAATCTTTAGGTGTTTTAATAATGTTTAGAATCTAATTACAAAACCAGCGGCTGCCAGCTGTTTCACACACGCTTTAAGGGGTATATAACAGCCAGATCGCGTCGCTGTGCGATATTTCTAATTTTCTCTAAATGTTGGAATATAAAACTAGCTATAAGCTATTTTTAGAACGTTTTTTATTACTCTTAGAATATATCTGTGAGTTTAAGCAGGCTTTTTTGGTAAAAGTTGCTGGTTTTAGGATAAATGCTGCTTAATTACTCTTAAGTTACTACTCTACACCATAGGATCGTAGTGTTAAGTTATATCTAACACCTTTATACGAGCAATTCTTGTATATATGCATATATATATATATATATATACATATATGAATCTCGGCATGAAAATAGGAGAGTATTCAAAGTTTGCAAAAGTTAAAATAACCCTTTCGTAATGGGCAGAAAGCTTGTGTGTGGTTGCGTTCTGCCTAATTTTAGTAAATATTATTATTATATGAATGCCGTGAATGTAACGTAACAAAACTCGACGGGGCGTTTATTTGTTTTTGCTGGTTACGCGAGCGAGATTAGCATTACAGTCCGCGTTACTTGTGATATAGAAAACTTCTTTTTTACAAAAATGACTAGCTAATAATATAATCCATACTTAACGTACATATTCTAAATTCGAAAGTGAGTTTGTTTGTCCGCTCTTTACGACGCAACGGAGTATCGAATTGAAATCTAAAACACAAGCACATAGATAATTGAAGCGACGGAGAAGAACATAGGCTACTTTTTATCCCAGAAATTTTAGATTTTCCTACAGAAATAACTATAGTCAAATTCATATACCTACAGCAGACTTTCTTACTAAAGTCAATTAGTTGCCGAAGAAATCCCATGTGGATAAACCAAGTTAGCGAAGGCAGAGCCGCGGAAAAAAGCTAGTACGTAATAAATATAAACCAGGGACGGATTCGATGAAGAAACGTGGTGTAAAGCACTAGCACGTAATTTTAAAAGTAGACGTTTTGGTACGAACTGCTGAGTCAAGTCAATGAATCCATGAAAAATAAATGATCGACGCAAAAGCTGATGTTTGTATAATTTTTGACCACCCCTTTGGCAATAAATGTCGTAATAATATTTACATTAAAAAACACGGCCAAATTATGTCGTACATTTTTTTTTTGTGTCCATTTTCACTTTGACAAGACTTATTTATGGCTCATAATTTATGATAATTTTAAGATATTATAAACTAAATCTTTAGTGTAAAATTGACTTCACAGCAGAAGTTATGTGGATGTATGTTATTTTGCCCTGACAAGTTCCCAAGCTAACTACAACAGTTTGTAATAACCTAAGTTTGTTGAAGTTACAAATAACAACTAGGTAGTTAGTTATTTGAAGTAAATCTGAAAGCTGTTACGTAAAACAGGTGTGGTTGATCACCTTTGAGCTAACCTTTGAACTCAGAGTAAATTTAGCATATATTATTAATTCCTCTTGAGGGAAATTATTATAATAGGTCCGAAAATCGAAATCGCTAAATTTGCGTTTTCTTTACGTTTCCGGACCTGGAGAATCGTTTGCCATCATTTTTAGAGTGATGTCTCTTTGTATGTGTGTATGTGTGTGTGTGTGTTTTGCCCCTCGATATCTGAAGAACCAATGGACCTCGTGACCATATCAATTACTTAAATCCGAAAACAGATTAAGTCATGTATTTATTAAAACTAATATGTTAACTTTTCGTTCTAAAGAAACCGCAAGAATCAATTGCTGTTGTATATAAGTATATTAGCTACATACATTTTAGCTGTTGCAGCAGTTCACATATCTATGCGGGTTGAAAATTCTGACAGTCAAGTGACTACTAGCTCGACAATGCCCGCCAATTCGCACTAGCCAAACGCGATAGTCTATTGCCTAAGCCTCTTTTCTTTAAGGAGAAGCCTGTGCTCCTGTTGCAAGTACAATAATTGGCTAAGTGCGAGTCGGACTCGCGCACGAAGGGTTCCGTACCATTATCTAAAAAAACGGCAAAAAAAAATCACGTTTGATGTATGGGGGCTCCTTAAATATTTGTTTTATTTAAATTTGATTATTCATTTTTAAAGTTAATATATAACTAAATACCCTGTGAATATTTAAAGCATCTACCTGTTGCCGTTATCAACATCGAGCAAAAACGAGCAAAAGAATCAGGTTTGTTGTATGGTATCCCCCTTCAATATTAATTTTATTCTGTTTTTTAGTATTTTTTGTCGTAGCGGCAACAGAAATACATCATCTGTGTAAATTTCAACTGTCTAACTATCACGGTTCGTGAGATACAGCCTGATGACAGACAGACGAACGGACGGATAGCGGAGTCTTAGTAATAGGGTCCCGTGTTTTACCCATGACGCTCTGTCATGCCTTCATGCCCACTATACGCCGAGTGTGTACGTGTATTTACTCGACGCTCAGTATGCATTCCGATTTGTATGATCTGACCCCCTAGTGTGAGTTTTTAACGCTACTATCGCGTTCCCGTCAACGAAATACATGTTTGGAAATAAAGCTGCGCCTTAAGCGGACGCTTTTTGAGACGGTTTTTTCGCAAAGAACTTTTAATGAATAAGCGAACGTGTAGTATAGTAGAGTTACAAACACGCAAAACCTCACACTAGGCACACTGTTTACTATTTCTATCCGACCATAGTATACTCGACAATATTTCTCATCTGCCGGGCGTCCCGTGACGGCCAACTATTTTATTATATTTTTTTTTTAATCTGCTTTACGGTTTACTAAGACTACAAATAGCCTTGCATTAAAAGGGCTATATAGATTTAAAATAAAACTCTTAGTAGGTACTGAACTCCTAAACGGCTAGACTGATTTTGATATTTTTTTGAGTGCTTGAGTAGGTTGGATGTTTAATTGGACCCGGTAGTTGGCGCTGGTTGGTCTGTCGAGCTTTTATTAAATTTATATTTATGAAGCAAAATTATTCATAATAAATGTATATATTGGTTTACTGCTGAAAATGTAAATCGAAAAATTTGGATCCCATAGGTAGCGCTGCGGTTGAGTTGTTAAAAAGTGAGAGTGTAAGTAAATTAGTTTGAAATGAGATGGGGAACGTTATTTCGTGTTCTTCTATGCTTACGCCCCATGGCGATAAAAACTTTGGGGAGACGTGCAAATGTCGTCAAAGGTCTAAATTACTACAATTATTCTGTGTTACAACCATTTTACAACGGATGAAGCGTGAGTCGTTGAAAATTGAGCGCGGAGTGTCAGGATAGTAGAAAAGGGGGAAAGGGAGAGAGGTGGTGCTGGTCAAGATGATAGAGGAATAAGAGGGGAGATAGGTGATAGGGATTGTATACAATTTATAGCAATTTTCAGGTGAAGACTATCGCGAAACAAACTTCACCGGGACAGCTTGTTAAGAGGGCTCAGACAAAATAAGACAAGTCGCCGACGTAATAAGCTGGTCGCGCTACACATACGCCTGTAATGATAGTTCAGGTTTCAGAATTCTTTATTTTCCATAAGAATTTTAACAAAATTCACTTACATGGAAAGTTTCACAATCACAAACAATTACAATCACGAGTGCGCGAATCACAAATATTTAAACATTATCGAAGTATGTAGGTAGCAGCAAAAAATATTAGCTAAAAAGACTCGTTGCAACTCAACCGTTGCAGATTATGCTGGCCGTTTGACCGGCTTGAACGCAGAGAAAACCTAAACGTCACTTTCAAAAACGTCTAATCCCTTTTAACATATAAATTTCACCCATGCCAGATTGAGTTCAATCAATCAATAAACAATTTATTTTAACTCTCTTGCAAGAAATCATAAAAAAAAATCATAATTCAATGATTGCTATAAAAACACGACGCTACCAATATTCCGCGCCACGTCGCCGATTGTAAATATTACGCAGCAAATATTAAATGCCACATTGGTGAATCACAATACCATATAATTACTCGGAAACAATTCTTTTCCATTGTCGATTGTAATATCCTCGTCAATATGTCCTTTAAATGATTCTTCTTTTATACGAATAGGGATTGTCAAACCTTTTTTATTAAGTGGCCTTGTACAAGTTGGCCGTGCAAGCTACTTTAGTGCACCGTTTAGCTACGTCATACGGGTAACTGTCACGTGCCACTCGGTCAGTAGGTAATATACGATTGATGTTTTTACTCGCCACTGCGCCCTTCACGCCACAACACCGAGTCACGTGACCAATACGCGTATATGACTTTCAGACCTAGGTACGCTTGTCTAAGGACCTAAACAACTGAAACATCATACATTATCTATAAAAACGGCAAAAAAAAACACGTTTGTTGTGTGGAAGCCCCTTTTAAATACTTGTTTTATTTTCATTTTTTTTTTTTTTAAAGTGAGTATATAACTTAATATTCTGTGAATATTTCAAGCGTCTACCTGTTGCCGTTATCAATATCGAGCAAAAACGAGCAAAAAAATCACGTTTGTTGTAAATATTTATTTTATTATGTTTTTTTGTATTTGTTGTTATAGCGGCAATAGAAATACATCTTCTGTAAAAATTTCAACTGTCTAACTATCACGATTCAGCCTGGTGACAGACGGACGGACGGACGGCAAGAGGAGTCTTAGAAATAGGATCCCGTTTTTTACCCTTTGGGTACGAAACCATAAAAATACGTTAATTCTATGTGGTGAAAGTTTAGTAAATTAATAATGAATATAAGGAAATATTTTTTTTCATATTTCATCAGCGCAAATATCGCGATAACATAAGTACCTACCTATATAAGTAGCGAAGCCGCTTTTAAGAAAGTCGTCCAATGACGAATCCCGTCGGACTCAAGAGTCCTCTACCGACAAATGGTATCGTTGTGTTAAGCATGATCTTCTGAACAAGAATAAACCAGTTGTCGCGTTCTACAGTTGTGGAGGGGAGAGGGAGGGAGAGAAAATACGCGGAAACTGGGTATCAGGGCTTTGTTATTTTCTTAATAACCACTTATCCGATTTCAACAAATAAGGTGTCATATCATAGGTGATAAAATGCTTAATATATGATATATTAAAGTCTTACAATAATTTCTGTAAATACCATAGTTTATTTAATATTCAGAAAAAAAGAGAAATTCCAACAAAGGTATGATTAGTTTTGTTGAATTGAAGCAGTAAATGACATAGACAGGTATAAAACCAGGTACTACATAAAATTGTCACATTAATTAGCTTGGGGATTTTTTACAATTTTGAAATTCGGTCAGAAAATAACAAAGTTATCACCGATATCCTGTGCGAGCTCGCGACGAAGCCTTGAAGCTTGACGCCAATTAAGAACTACTGACTTTTGGAGGTTTTCCTGAAGCCAAAGTCGTGAGCACGAACCCCCATCGAAATATTAACCACTTGCAATCCTATCATGAGGAAGCTGACACACGATATGTTCTTCATGGCATAGAAAATTTGGGATTTGAAAAGTTGATAGTGCACAGCCTTGACACCGATGTCTTATTATTAATAATCCATTTTCATGACCATCTTCCACCGCGAAACGGTGGTGACTTAGCCCTTAGTGCTTAAGAGAAAACCGATCTACTTGGTAGTCTCTTTGCCTCAAACTCGAATATGAACGCTGAAGGCGCTGTACAAACTACTACATCGTGGTGCGGTAAGACCATGTCGGAAATCTCCATAACACAACGGCATTCATTGCTTTCTTTAAATTTTCATGAGTCGATTGGGCCAGACACGGTATACATGCAGTGGTGCTTAAACAGTGTGCTCCTGAGTTGTGTTCTGTACTCACGCGCCTCTTCGCGCTCTCCTATCCTCGTCTTTATGAAAGACTGCGAATGTGCACTTGGTGCGCAAAAAGGGCGATAGATCAGATCCACCGTATGACAGGCCAATCGCTATTATTTTTCTCCTCTTCAAGGTGATGGAGCGTATGATCAATACGCAGCTGCTAAGATACCTAGAAAAACACGACCTGGTTAGCGACCGTCAGAGGGAGGCATTGGCATGTAGCCTGGACACAGTGAAGGCGTTCGATCAGGCCTGGCACTGGGGTCTTCTATCGAAGTTGCCATCGTACGGAGATGAGAGTTTGTGCAAATGGGTGGCAAGCTTTTTGTCAGAAGACTGACAGACTCATACGTAGTAGTTGTAGTAGTTGACGGTAGTTGCTCTGATAGCATGGACAATAATGCTGGTGTCCCGCAAGGCTCTGTGCTGTCTCCTACGCTGTTTCTACTGCATTTCAATGAAATGTTACCCATCAACAATACTATGCAGATGACAGCGCTGGAGACACTAATTACACGGGCCGTGCAAACATCTCTTGTTCCGATGTGGAGAAAAAACGCGAAAAACTTGTGTCTCAAATCGAGACCAATCCGACCAAGGTTTCTGACTCGGGACGGGAAAACTTGGTCCGATTTAACCCTAAGAAGACACAGGTCTGCGCGTTCACCGCTAAGATAGTCCCATTAACTGTGGACCCACGATTCCAGAACACTCCCCTCTCCATCTCCAAGAGCATTGGGATCCTTGGTGATGACATCTCCAGCAATGTTCAGTTCTAAGATCATTTGCAAGACAAGGTGAAGCTGGCGTGCAAAAAACTTCGTGTACTCAAGAGAGCGAAGCAGTACTTCACTTCGGGGCTAAGGTTGCTGCTTTACAAGTCGCAAATCCGACCCAATATCGAGTACTGCTACCATCTCTGGGCGGGTGCACCCGAATACCAGATTGACCCTTTTGACTCGGTTCAACGACGGGCTGTGAGAATCGTCGACGATCCCAAACTCACAAGCCGTATCGAATCCTTAAGTCTGAGGAGAGACTTTGCCTCCCTGTGTGTGTTCTACCGCTTGTATAATGGGATGTGTTCTGAGAAATTGTTCAAAATTTCGTACGTATACCTACGGACAAATCCGTACATATGGCAACACTGTGCCAATATCTCACAAAGTTTTGCAGCTGATATCATGTCTACCATATGGGTTCAGAATTTGTTTAACCAGTTGAATAACGAATCTCAAGATGACTTAAATGTCACATCAAATACATCCAATAAATATTTGAATTTAGACAGATATGTTGTACATATTTCTAGTTAACTATTTCAGTTGTACTTTTGAAGTAGGAGAGCACCTACCTATTGCTGTCAATCTATAAAAAACGTGGGATTAGTTAAGCTCTAAATAAATTAAATTAAATAAAAATATATGACAAAGATATTTTAATGAAAAAAGTTATTAAAAAGTTGATGATATAAATGTTTGGAAGAATTAGAATTTATTAATTGGGAGGCATTATGACATTTTTTTAAACTAAATCATTGTTTATTATTTTATTATCTAGTGTAAGGCTGTATTGTTTTATTTGTGATGTGAAGTTAAAAAATATAATTAATTAACTACAGAGTTTCGTTATTCAAAATATTTGTAACTGTAAATGATAATATGACATATTATTTAATATTTTATTTATTTATATTATTGATTATAGAAATAAATTATATGACTAATACGAAATACGTCTTGTTACTAGTATTATTGAAATAATCTAGAAAATAGAACCCGCTATAGGATACTGCGCAGCATTAGTCACGTTACCCTAATATATAAATTGAGTCACACCTTTATCATTTCTCAACCGAATTTGAAAAATTAAAATCTTTTATATAGCTGTATCATACGCCCAATTCTTAGTTATACATTACTTTTCAATTTAATGTTATTTACTGCTTCAATACAATAAAATTAAAAAAGTTTTTTGTTAAAAATTTGCTTTTTTTCTAAATATTTAATAAAGTATGGTATATACAGAAACCATTGTAAGACATGTTATGTTAAGCATTTTGTCATCTATCATATGGCAACTTATTTGTTGAAATCGGATAAGTGGCTATTAAGAAATTAACCAAACCCCGATAGCGGGTTTTCGCATCTTTCCCCTTCCCTCCTTCCCCCCTCCACCACTTTAGAACGCGACAACCTAGTCTATTCCCATCCAAGACATCATGCTGAACCCAATTGTATCAGTTGTCGGTAGAGGCCTCTACAGTCCGACGGGACTTCGGTCTCGACGGCCTGGCTTCTCTACTATATGGTTGTACCATATTGATAAGATATAGATAAAGATTGGTTAAATATGGATTTCTGTTAACTTTATCATTTGCAGCAGCTGAAAAAGCGTATCTAATTCGTCGCTTCAACGGGACATACAATATACGACGTTTCAGTTATTTAGGTCCTTAGAAAAGCGTACTTACCTCGTCTCCCTTGAGGGACGTACGAAATACGGAAAGCCATATACGTGATCGGGACGTTAGCTTGTACAATTTACGAAGAATTTTTTCGTAGTTTGTCCAGTTCTTTAGTCTAAGAAGAAAAGTAATTTCACAATGCTGACTTTAATAATAGATAGATATTATTGATCAGTAAATTGGAGATTGGATGTTCTGAATCGGTATTCGCCTATATGAAGGTTAGGATAAATTTACTTTTTTTCGTTTGTTAACCGTGGTACACCCAGTAGTACACCCAGTGGTACCAAGGTTACTTTTTCCTAACTGTTAGTTTTTTCTTACCGTGGTACACCAGTGGTTGCATGTATGCGATAAATACAAGTGTTCATACATACAGGTCAAACTGAGAACCTCCTCTTTTTTTGAAGTCGGTTAAGAAGTAGAAATAAAGAAAATTGTATTTATCGCATGCTTGTATGTGGTACTGGTGTACCACGGTTAGGAAAAAGTAACCTTGGTACCACTGGGTGTACCACGGTTAGAAACGCTTTTTTTTGTATGGGTAAAAAATGGTAAACTCGCGTCAGATCACGTGTCCTGATCGAAACTTCATATAAAATTCCTAAGACGGAACTCGCGTCAGATTTATTTACAATAAGTTAGTTTTTGTGATGGATAAAAAATGATAAACTCGCGTCAGACCGATCGTCAGATGGAAACCATAATGCCACGCCATAAAAATTCGCAAGACGGAAACCATAATGCCACGCCTATTATAAATTTTATTTTTAGTATATGGCGATTATGAGTAGTACAGGGAGGCTGGATATGGGATTTTAATGCTATGACAGATTGAGCTGTCAAATATACAACGTCAAAAAAGTTAATAAACAAACATTATTATTTTTTGACAATGTCAAGGACATCTATTTAAGGACATTGGTTCTGTACAATTAAATATGACGCATGAGTTGTCTTGTACATTTCCTGGTGACTTATAAAGTCCTAGTACATCAATCTTATAAACACACAAAATCTTCATAGAAGTAAGAAATACAATATAAATATACATACATAGAAATAATCTTTCTTCGTTTATGACTCCCTGAAGGTTAGAGTCTAAGAAGAAAATATATTATACATGTCATATCTATGACTATATCATCAATATAAATAAATACTTTCATAGCAAAGATGGAGTCAAAAGATTAACCTCGAGCCAGGACTTGACCTTGCGACCCATACATTCCGTGTAAGTGCTCTACCACTGAGCTATCGAGGCACAAGTCTGACTGATGAAAATCCCAACTACATCTTTGCTCTGGAAATACGCTCGTAACGAGCATCACATACTACTCCTAGTGATTTATAAAGTCCTAGTACATTAATCTTATAAACACACAAAATTTTCATAGAATATGAACACATATACGTAAAATAAATTTTCAATCTTCTTCCTCTATCGTAAAATCAGTAATATATACAAACTTCAAACTTTCTGTGATTTCAGTATGAGCTCTAAAATATAACAACAAATAATAAACACCGGCCAAGTGTGAGATGGGCCCGAGCCATTACCATTACCAACTTAAATAACCGTATAAGCGCCATCTAACGATTCTTAAGAGAAACAGAATTATATTCGAAGCTAAGCAACGACAGGATTAGTAAGTCATTGGATGGGTGACCGCTTAGTGACACACTTTTTGTTTTTATTTATTTTCGTAAAGGAAATAACCCATGGTGCACGAGGCCGAGTCGAAAAAGATCCCTTTTTAAAGAAAATAAAAATATTAAAATCCGGCGAAACCTAAAACTGTACAAAAGTCCTACTTTATTTGAGCAAGTTTTAAATGGTTTTGGCTTGCTTTGCCCTTAACCCACTGGTCACTGGTGTTTATCGTCCCCTTAAACGAATTTCCTACATGTTTTGGACATTTACTGATCAAATACTGTAAAATTTTTGTAGGCATGATTTGAAACCAAATATCTGTGGTTACCAAAATCCTAAAAAACGTTTTTATTCACACTAAATCTTTATCGAGATCATTTCATAAAAATCTCTTAAAAATTCCATAGTGTTTGATTTGTAAGTGTCATAAATAAGTGGGAAATTCGTTTGTATGAAGCGCGCTACGAGACGCCGCGAATCGTATCCTATTTTGCTTTTAAACAATAAACAAGTTTCCATGTAGGTATAAGTACTCTCTCTTTGCTACAAAAGTGAGACTACAGCATCTTAAATTTCTCCCGCTCGAAGATAGTAAATATTCGTAAACGAATATTAAATGCCACGTTAGTAGTATAATATTGGGCACTCTAGACCACCTCCGTGTCATCAGGCTCACTCCGTTCGCCTGCACTCCGGTGGCTTAGCGTGCCCAATATTATGTTTTTGAGATCTTCTGTTTACCTTGAGTGACTGGAGTTGTTTTGTTCTTTTCTGCTATAAAACGAAAAGAGTGCTTTCATTAATGTCATTCAAGGCAAAATGCTCTGTTGATTTAGTTCACAATGAAGTTTGTTAAACAAAGTCAATCCCTGCAGCTCGACAAAATTTGTCCAGATACTATAAACACAACTCATCGCCATGGAAATCTCTTACCTGATACCGTTCGTTGTATAATTTGTGGACCGTCAAATAGTGGAAAAACTAATTTGGTTATCGGTCTTCTATTACATCAAAATGGTTTACGTTTTAAAAACGTATATGTCTATTCGAAAACACTTCATCAACCGAAATATGTCTTCTTAGAAAGAGTTTTGCATCTTGTTCCAGGCGTGTCTTACGCAAAATACAGTGATAATGAAGATGTGCTTAGTCCTCAGGACGCAAAACCGAATTCGGTAATAATATTTGATGACGTAGCATGCGAAAGTCAAACAAACATTCGAGATTATTTTGCTATGGGTCGTCATAAGAATATAGATTGTTTTTATTTAAATCAAACGTATAGCAAAATTCCTAAACAGCTTATTCGAGACAATGCAAATCTTTTAGTTTTATTTAAGCAGGATGATATCAACTTAAGACACATATATGATGAGCACGTCAACACAGATATGAAGTGGATTGAATTTCGTGAAATGTGTTCCAAAATATGGAGTGAAGCGTATAACTATCTAGTTATAAACAAAGATTGTTCAAAAAGTAACGGGTGTTATAGAAAAAAATTTGATACCTTTGTAATATTTGATTAGTGATATTATAAATGTCTATAAAATTGTATTTTATATTCATTATTTCATTGCTACTTACTATTGAAGGTTATATACGTAAACTATTGAGAGATATAATATATAAGTATACAGACAACATTAATATGGAAAAGAAATTAAAAACACAAATCGTAAAAGCAGCGGAAGCAGTTAAGCGGAAAGTAAAAAATATGCGTACAATGGAGACTGATAACCATGAAATTTTACAAACAGTTTTCAAACCTATCATCAATCCGCTTAATAAAATGATAGGGAGTGAAAAACTAAATTTAGCTAATGATACATTAGAAAATAGTTATAATAATATAATTGGTATCAATGCATCTCCGCAATCAACAATAATGGATAAAACTGTTGTAAATAGAAATTCTATGGTCTCAACACCTAAACGCTCATCTGATGAAGACGATAGTTCCGACATTAATAACATTTCCGATGAGGGCGATGAATCCTTTAAAACAATTGAATCAGTATCAACTCCTGAACAGAATACATCATCATGGTCCCTATCTTCAGAAGCCTTTTGCGATGTCCCCTTCGGTGTTCGAAGAGAGCGCGGAAAACTTATGATGGGATCAGTTCGCATAAATGTTACCGATAGAGAGATTTCAGTTGCTGGAAGAGTATATAGTTCTACACCAGGGTTGGTAGAGTTACTTTTCAAGAAAATGCCTGATTTAGATTTAGTGACAAGTGAAGATTTGCAAAATTATAAATCAATGCTTCTGAACACAAATGCTCATCGTAGGGACTTTGATCCCCATAAGCCATTAAAATCAAACAAAGGACGAAAATATCTAACTGTTATAAAACCATTGTTCAAATTACGAAAACAATCCGTCAGTACTGATGACAATATTGACGAAGATTTTGTTGGACAAGGGTTGCCATTGATGAAAAGATTAAAAAAGAATACTGATTATGTTTACTGGGACGATCCTAATGAATTAGTTGATAGACTAAAGTTATTGACAGCTTCTAGAAATGCTGGAAATTCGGGTTTGGATAACGAAATAATATCTATTATAGAAGAATTGCGAGAAAGTGGTATTATAAATTAGATAAATATGTATTGGTTTTTATTACTTTACGTTTACCTTTCAACATAAAAGCAACGTTCTATATTTCATAATGAATATTGATAAATTTGGTCACCATGTGCATAAAAGAATGCGTTTTTCAGAAATATTTGAATTTGCTGATAAAGCACTGTTAAAGTCAGATAGTGGGAGTTTTGACTTACAATCAGCAAGACTAGTAGGTGTGAAGTCACCTATAAAGTCTGATGATGCTGTCAACAAGGAATATGTAGATCACACATGTAAAAATTTTTGTAGCAAGAAAGATTTTGAAACTCTTACAGAAACTTTAAAAACCGATATAAAAATGTATTTAAAACAGTTTGAAGAAAGGTTTTGTACGAAAGACTACTTGGATAAAATAGTAATTAAGATTAAAAATGAGCAAACATCAAGTGGTAAATGAAATCCACAAACCAGCACGAAAAAATTTTCCTCGGCGTCACGTTATTTTAAGAAGGATTGATGATTTATGGCAAGCAGATCTCATAGATTTTAATAATCTTAAAAAATATAATAAGTGCTACAGTTTTATTTTGATTATTATTGATTGTTTTTCGAAGTATGCTTGGTCTGTACCATTAAAAACGAAAAGTAAGAAAGAGGTCAGTACAGCCTTTGAAAACATTTTACGTTTAAGTGGTCGTTGTCCAAATAATTTACAAACTGATATGGGTTCAGAATTTTACAATGAATCTTTCAAAAAAGTTATGAATGCTTTTAAAATAAATCATTATTCATCATATTCAGTTAAAAAAGCTTCTATTGTCGAAAGACTGATTAAAACTATTAAAAATCAGTTATTTAAATGTTTTACTTTCAATGGAAATAAAAGATGGATTGGAAATACTATAAAAGACGTTATGCTTTCATATAATAATACCAAACATCGCATCACCCAATATAAACCATGCGAAGTTGACAAAGAAAATGAAATGATGGTTTTAAATAATATCAACAAGTCTCAGAAACAGTCATTTACGTCGTATAAAAATAAATTTAAAGTAGGAGATATTGTTCGCATTAGTAAATATAAAACAATATTTCAAAAGGGATATACTCCTAACTGGACTACTGAACTTTTTGTTATTAGAAAAGTTAATAACACTAACCCACCAACTTACCTTATTGAAGATTGCAAAAAACAAATAATAATGGGATCATTTTATGAGCAAGAACTTCAAAAAACAAACTGTCCTAACGTGTATTTAGTAGAAAAAGTTATTAGAAAAAACAGAGATAAGTTGTTTGTTAAATGGTTGGGTCTTAATGATAACGAAAATTGCTGGATTAGAAGAAATGAACTTGTTAAATAATTTAACGTACTTATACTATCTACAGTTTTCGGTACTTATCACTTTCTTTTCAGAAATGAAAGGAAAAGGACTTGTAAATAATTTAATTAATAATCTTCCTTTTGAGTTACATTTACCAGGATATAACTATTGCGGTCCGGGAACACGACTAAGAGAACGGTTATTAAAGGGTGATAAGGGGGTAAACAAATTAGATGAAGCTTGTATGCATCACGATATTGCATACTCTAATTTCTCAGATCTGTCGAACCGGCACAAAGCAGATAATCAATTACTAAATATGGCAAGAAAACGTCTCAAATCAAAAGACTCTGGAAAAGGTGAAAAACTTGCATCATGGCTTGTTAGCAAAGTTATGAAAGCCAAAATTAAAACAGGTGCAGGAGTCAAGAAGTTCAAAAAAATTATATCCAAAATACGATCAAAAATTAAGAAATTTAAACATAAAGATAGTAATACTGCTATTAAATATGCATATTTAGCAGCCAAGAAATTATTTCCTAAAAAATGCCGTGTGCACTTACCACGTATTATACCACTTCCGAAATCAGGAGGCATTCTACCTTTGATCCCAATATTTGCGGGGCTGTCAGCCTTAGGTAGTTTAGCTGGAGGTGCGGCAGGTATAGCTAAATCAATAAATGATTATAAAATGGCTCAACAAAATTTTAAGGAGTCTGAACGACATAATAAAATTATGGAATCTGTAGCATTAGGTAAAGGATTGTATATTAAACCATATAAAAAAGGCAATGGCATATTTTTAAATTCATCAAAAAACTGAGAACCAGGCTGCCTGAGAGAGCACTTACAAATTATGACATCTTAGAACATGCCAAAAAAACAAAAATACCAGAGTTTAGAGGAGTATATATGAAAGACAGATTACCTGGAAAGGTGAAAAAAGTTGAATGTGGCATAGTTAATTTGGATAGTTACAAGAATCAAGGAACTCATTGGGTAGCCTATGCAAAGATTGATAAATATTGTCAGTATTTTGACAGTTTTGGAGATTTAAAACCACCGATTGAATTAGTAAAATATTTAGACACAAACAATATAACTTACAATTACACAAAGTTCCAAAAATTTAATTCATATAATTGCGGACATCTATGTTTAAAGTTTTTGCACAATTTCTGGAAACAATGTACGATAAAGGTAAAAACGGTAGTATAAATTCGGACTGATTAGTTCTGCTGTTACCAATCGCAATATGTCCTTCACGCTGTCTATAACAGGTAACACCTCTGTTCTGACGACGAACTATTTTCCTACATTACAACTTGATGGTGAATATGAGTGTGCCTTGCTACATTTATCTACATTTAATTCCTTACCGAATATTGATGGCAGAAATAATAAATTTCATTATGGGACTAATGAACTAATAGAAATCCCTGAAGGTGCATACGAACTTCAAGATATTTGTGACTATTTAAAATCGAAAATAAAAAAATGTGACTTAAAATTATATTGTAACAATAACACTTTAAAGACAACAATATTTTGTACTAAAGATATTCATTTTGAAAAACGGTCATCACTTGGTAACCTGTTAGGTTTTGGTGAAGTATTGTTAAAAGCTAATAAATTGCACGAGTCCCGCTTTCCAGTTAACATTTTATCAACAACTGTGATCAGAGTCGAATGTGACATAGTCAGTGGTTCATACATAAACGGAGTTTCCAGTCACATCATCCACGAGTTTTCTCCGAATGTTCCTCCAGGTTATAGAATAATAGAAATACCAAAAAACATTATTTATTTTCCTGTAAATAGGAATACCATTAACAATATAGACATAAGAATATTGGATATAAAGAATAACTTGATAAATTTAAGAGGTGAAGAAATTCAGTTGTATTTACATATCAAGAAGAAATGATTGATTACTATAAAAACGAACAACGTCCAGTTAAAACGCGTAGTAATAATGGTGGTGTTCGTAAAACAACACATACCAAGAAAAAAAAATTAAGCGTTGAAAACATAAACTTTTTAAAATTAGTTGGCCTATTAAAATGAGTATTTTAAACATTATCAATCCTCCTGTTCACGATAATTCTATCGAGGCTATCGAAACTCATTCGTATAAACCTTATGTCACAAGTTTTAACAAAAACGATGAAATTAGAATTCCGATTAATCAGCAAGATGTATACATATTGCCCTCCGCAAGTACCTTGTACTTAGAAGGAATAGTAAATGTAATAAAAAGAGATACAAAAGAAAAAGTATCTAGTGTTCAATTTACAAACAATCCCCTTCTATATTTATTTCAAGATATTCGATATGAATTAAATGGAGTCGAAATTGATAAAGTGAAAAATGCTGGCGTTACCACAACAATGAAAAGTTTATTATCAATGAATGAAACTGAATCAAAAATTTCAAAAGCTTGGGGTTGGGACATTGATGGTACAAAAAATATGCATGGTGGAAGATTTTCAGCATCTATACCGTTGAGCAATATTTTAGGTTTTGCTGAGGATTACAAGAAAGTTGTAATTAATTGTAAACATGAACTTGTCATGTTGCGCAGTAACACAAATCTAAACGCGGTCAAATTAAATACTGGAGAAGTTATAGACGATATTGAAATACATAAAATAATCTGGCGTGTTCCGCATATTAAGGTCTCCGACCGAGAACGAATAAATTTTCTTAAACTATTAGAAAAGGATCGCACCATTCAATTAACGTTTAGAAATTGGGACCTATATGAAAATACGTTAGCTAAAACCACCAAGCATACCTGGACCATCAAAACTTCATCTCAAATAGAAAAACCTAGATATGTTATTGTAGGCTTGCAAACTGGTAGAAAAAATGATGCTTTGAAAGATATGTCGCACTTTGATCATTGTAATTTACGTGATGTTAAAGTTTTTCTGAATTCAACATATTTTCCTTATGAATGTCTAAATGCAAACTTTTCTGAAGATAGATTTGTTTTAATATATGAACAATACGTTAAGTTTCAACAGTCTTATTATGGTCGTAGAGCTGAACCGTTGCTAAGCACGAAAGAATTTAAAGAAAAAGCGCCGCTATTTGTCATTGATTGTGCTCGTCAGCCTGAATCACTAAAGAGTGGGCCTGTAGTAAACATTCGATTAGAGTTAGAAAGTGATGTAGAAATTCCTGATCAGACATCTGCTTACTGTTTAATACTAAACGATTGTATAGTTGAATATAAACCTTTAAGTAACATCGTTCGTAAAATATCATGAATTCTTATTTTGTCGATGTTCAAGGATTTAAAAATTACAAAAATGATTTTATCATAAAAGAATTTGCAATTTCTGACAAATATAACAACACTCGGGTATTTTTGATTAAGCCTCCTTACCCGTACACGAAATTAACTGATGAAGAAAAGAAAACAGTATCATGGATTGAACGAAACAGAGGTATCTATTGGAGCGAAGGTTACATAGATTATTATAAATTCTTAAGACTAATGAAATCATTTTTGAAAAATAAGGAAGTCATAACGAAAGGAGACGAAAAGAAAAAATGGATTAATTTACTCTGTGAAAAGTGTCAGTCTTCAAATATTGAGGAGATAGGTTGTCCTAGCTTTGGTAATCTGTACGATAAATATAGTAGTGTAGGTTCTGTAACAAGTTGTAAAAATCATAAAAAAGAATGCGCTTTAAAAAATGTTTTATGTATTAAGAAATGGTACTTTGAAAATGTGTAAATTTTTTACTTGTTTACTAAATAAATAAATAGTTTAATATTTTTTTGTATTATTTTTGAACCTTAACCAATCCATCACTTATAATTTTATTATATTTATGAAACGGATACAAGAAAGGTAATGTGAAAGGATAATTTTAACTATGGGGTGGACATCTACAGAGTAAAATGCTAATAATGAAATGTGAGTGAGACTTTAAATAATACACTTTTTTTAAATATACTTTTTTATTTTCAATTTGTACATTTTATATTTCTAAATAGATTTCATATTTATCTACTAAGATATTGTCGCAGCGCAGGCTATTTTGACATCCGTATCTTGTCTTGACATGAAACAAAGCGTTATTATCTGTAACAAAACAAAAAATGATTAGTGTATTGCTTCTGTAAAAGGAAATAATACCATTTCAAAGACTTAAAAGTAAGGAGAAGTAAAAATTAGCTATTATATAAAAACATATCTACATACCTGAAAAGATTTACGTTGCACAGATTTTCGTTGCGCTCTCCTAGCTCAGACGTTATTTGGTATATTAATTGGGATGCCTTGTATAGAATATTATCCTTTTCATCATAAACTATATATTGAGTTTTAATACGTGATCGTAAATGCACATCATTTGCTTTATCAACTGCATCAAAAATTTCAACTTTTACTAAATACTTTGGTATTTTTGAGTCCATAACTGCCACCATACTAGCTTGCATTGATCGAACTTCAGACATGATTTCGTGTATACTGATATAGATGTGACCGCACTTAACGCGAAGAACGTAATGAGCTAAGAGCTAGGCATATGCCATGCACCATATACTAGACAACGCGCCCCGCTCCCCGCGCTCGCACGCTATGCAACAATGCAACGTAATACGCATGCGTCATTAAAAATCATGTCTGGACTGGTTAATTGTTGCTCTAGATAGACTAATAGCAGGTATAATGGTATCTTCCAAGTATAGTGGTAGAAAATAAATAATAAATACAAATTCTACATACATAAATTTATTTTCAATAATCATGCACTATACAATTATTAAACAATTTTTTAAAATATTTATAAGTTGAAAATTACAAAAGGTAAAAAATAATCAAACCCAATAGTCACTATTTCATTTTCAACCAAAGACTCGGTATTACAATTACACAATAGTCTATAGTAAATGTTTTCAACGGAAGAAAGTGTGTCTTGTTTAATAATTTTTTTAAAACGTGTAATGCATTCAGACACATATTCATCTAAACTTAAAAGATAATCGAAATATATACACATACAACGGTAAAATTTTTTTAAGATGCCTAGTACTTTTGTAACAATTTCGTAATCACACAGTTTTACACAGTATAAAAAGACATATAATTCATGCATATCACAAGTATTTAAATTTAGAATATTTTTAATATAACCAAAATCACTTGAGGTTAATGTTACTATTTCACAATCACTTTGCAATATCTTGACTTTTGGTTTGAAATCGATGTCGCCCCATAGTGCAATTATTAACTGTAGACCGTTATATTCGTATGTATGTTTTAAGACACATATGGTTGACAAGTAACTTATACCCCTAAAATAGACACGTGACCCCATGCTGTCGTAGACACTTTATCTCCTGACACCAATCGCTTATCGTCGTTGCTTGACAAGGCAATCTTTTTAACGCTACGCGTGAACACTTCGTGTTTTATAGATTTGAATAAAATATTTTTTTTTTTTATGACACCGCCTTTAAACAATGTTTTTCTATAATTTGAAAAACTTAAATTTCGTACAACACATGTCTTTACACCTTTAGCTTTTTTAATAATACTGTTTGCAGTTTTAACGCAGTACAATTTAGAACGTAGGCCTACAAACTTTGTAATAATATCCCCTCCCATTTCGTCTTTAAAAAGACCTGGAACTTTTTTATTTATTAGTGGCAAGTCATAGTCATTTTGTAAACCATAATTGCTAGTATCGAAGTACTGTATAAAATGTTTTTTTAGGTCTTTATAAAAGTCAGGTGTTTTTATGTGATATATGAAACTGTCTGTATCAGTATAGCACATGCGTACGCGTTTACCATAAAATGGTTGAACAATAGAGTAATGAAAATCGTACATGTGAGCTTTAGATAGCTCGAGCACTGTAAACCCTATGTATAGAGGCTTATCTAAAATTATCTGTTCAGGCTTGGTTTGTATAGCAACCAAATTTTCAGTAAAGACTGAAACACTATGAAAACTCGGACTTGCTATTAATTTGTCTGCGCTATTTTTCTTTTTAGTTTTATTTTGGGTGTCAGACCATTGATTCACTAACTGTACCTTAACCCTTCGTTCGTTGTTTTCTAATGTTTTACCAAAGATACTATTGTTTAACAATTTAAAAAAGTCTTGTTCAAATTCCGATTTTGCGTTTTGTCTTAAACTTGTATTTAGATCGATGTATTGTTTTAGGTAAGAGCTCTGCCTAAACGTAATAACGCGATGCACTTTTTCAAGGATTAAACCGTGTTTTATACAAGTTTTTAAATTCACATAGTGAATTACGTAAAAATATTTGTCGAATAAATTCGGAATAAGTTTAGAAGTTTTCCCTCCGGGAGGAATACTTTTTTCTGGACAAAACGGTAACTCGTTATGTTTTCCATGCAATTCTTTAGGATAAATCAAATCGACTTCGAGTATAAACCCGTAATCAGCATCATTTGATACATTGTTAACATTAAAATTAACTATTTCAGATTGACTCAAAAAACGAAAGTTTGAAAAAGGCAAAGCTTGGCACATGCTGTATCCATAAAGATTATTACAATCTATGTAGACTATATATGAGTCAGTTAACAAAGGATCATAGTGTAAAACGTGTTTATTGTTAGCTTCTGCATATCTGTGCGAACACATACAAACACCGCCCCTTATACCGGCTTGAATCATTCTAATTATTTCTAAATCTCCAATGAGTTCAAGCTCGACACCTGTTTTAAAAAGCATGCTATCCCATGATAAGCTACTTGCTGTTAAGTAATATGCTGGATCGAGAAGATAGTGACGTTTGCATGTTTGCCTAAAATTTTCGAAAATATCCGTCAGCAAAAGCACATCAATTTGCAAATATAAATCAGTGTACTGACCGAGATTTAAAATATCAAATGCGCGCCAAACTGTTTGCGCGTGTTCGTAATCCTCATCCGAAATAGTTTCATTAGTAAGAGAACTGTAAAAACATTCTTTTTTAGGAAGTTTCTGTTCATTGTAACGATCCCATTTATCCATATATTCGTAAGGATAAACTCCTTTACGTGTAACTAAATCGAATTGAGTTGGATTTAAAAAACATCTACGAAGATGTATAAAATGTTCTTTTTTTAAAGTTTTAGCCAACTTTTCTAAACTGGTGCCTAAAAATTTATAAGAATCTACAAATCGTAGCTGAATGAATTCTTCATCGGAAACTGGAATGAATTTAGTAAATGAGATATAGTTCTCTTTAGTTTTAGGAATGATTTTTATCGCTCCTGGAGCTTCTCCTAGATTTTTGATAAACAGATGGCTGTCATAGCCTGCCAGATTGTGGAAAAATATCGGTACAAATTTGGGAATTTTGTATTGTAAATTACAATAGTTATGAGCTGCACCACGATAACGGCCTGATATATGACAATGATCTTTCACTTTGTCACCAAATAAAAAATTCCGGCAAATATGGCAAAGGGTAGCATTTTTAAAATCTTTTGCATCATTTTCATTAAAAATAATAGGAACATTTTGAGATAGAATTTGGTGTATTTTACGCGCGTCTCTATAAAGATAATCGATAAATGTTTCAATACAGTCAACGCCGCGGTAAGACACATATCGATTATGGTTCGGGTCCGCTGTACAAACAATTTGATAAGCAAACGCTGCTGGAATATGATGTTGTAACGTTTCTGTATTCGAAGTGCCTGATGGTTCTTTATAGCACGGTTTCAATAAAGTTTCCATGTCCGCGTAAATTACGACGGGGACATTTTGTTTACGGTCATAATTTTTGAATTTGATTACTGAACCCTTTTCCGGTAATAAAGTCACTATTCCACCACAAACGTGATTATCAACTTCGATTTGTGTTTTAAAAAATACTAAACACGTGTCGCAAAAATACAGTTTCCCGTGATGGTTTGTTATTTGTTTACGAACAAGCCGTGACAAATCCTTAATGAGACAGTAATGCGATTTACCATTATTTTCAAAAAACAACAAATGTATGATTTTTTTATTACTTATATTTTCAGACTTATACAATGGTCCCGTTATGGTCTTATTGTTTTGCAAACCAAAAATTATGAATTTAAGCTGTGGATTATTTTTTTCAAAAATGTGGATATCTGTAAACGTAACGGGAAAAGACATGCCATCTATGTTCAAAACATCACGAAAATGAGGATAAGATGTTACTCTTTCAGAATGATATTTTGCTGGGTAAAGGTTTGCCATAACACTCCATAAAAAACAAAACTCATCGTTATTCTGAATGTTAAGACAAGCCTTTTTATTCTTTATGACTCTCGGCAGTTGTATAAATGTGGACCCCTCCCCACCCCGCAACGGTTGGTAACGGTTTACATTTACCTCCAAATGTGAAGCACTTAGGAAGGCCCAACCGCTTTCACGTTGCTCAAACTCTTCAACTTTCTTTGTTAAAGTATTAACAACTTTTGAAAAAAACTTATTAAAATCGTAATTATAATAAATTGGTATGTTTTTTGTACTAAAGGACTTAATTTCTTGCTTGTTATTTTTAAACAAAACAAAAATTGAAAATAACTCCAAATTTACCTTTAGACAGGTATGTTTTTGTAAGTTTTCACTCAAAAGTAACATTATTTTACTACGAAGAGAGTTTAAAAACATAGATAAATTATTTGGAATAGGTTCAAAAGCCACTAGTCTATAGGAAATAATGCGTCGACGAAACGCCGAGCTAATAATTTCAACCCCATCGCTATGGCGTTGAGTTTTATCATTTTTTTTATGAGTATTGCTCCTTACGTGACCAGTCCATGACTTATTATTGACAGATACGCTACAAACAGAACAGAAAGGCATTTTTTAATGAATTAACGAAAACCAAAATATCAGAAAGTTGTTATGAAATACTTATATTAACCTCATGAATATTTAATGTATAATGCGTGAGTTCAAAAATAAAATAATGTAGATAAATCCATTGTTAATATATTTTTTAGGTAAATTTTAACTTATTATTAAAATGCGTAGGCTCACTATCCTTAAACAAGTTGAAGGCTATAGCGAGAAATTCCTGTATAGCCCCCCATTCATTGGAAGAGCTCTCACACTGTAGCTTTACCGCTGCGAGGGCTTTCTTGTACCGTTCCTCTGGTGGAGCGTCCTGAACGTCACCCGTGTTGTAAATCTTCAAATCAATGAAGAAGTCTCCTTGAAAGTTCCCGACGCGACGAGTCTGACCTGTTGAAACGCGCGATGTAAAAGAGGATGTTGTACTGTGAACACTCTTCTTGCTGCTCGATGCTTTTTCCTCAAAATTTAAAATTGTGAAGAGGTCTTTTCGGTTCTTCTTTTTTGAACTGGGAACAAAACAACAAATAAAGTTATCTTCTTATTGACATGAAGTAACTACTTAAGATTAGGTGGACCGTAAGCTTGTTTGCCACCTTGGTGGTGCAAAAAGAAATAAAATAAAATAGCATTATTTATGGTTGCGTAATAAGGGTCACATTCTATCAATCGGTAATGAATAGGTACTATCATAAAAACAATTTAATATAACAAATAATAAAAACATTTTAAAAAAATAATCTATTTTGATAACAATCTATTATACAAATTATATACGATCATCAAACATGTATTTGCCTGCACGCGTTATGATATGATGAATCATCACATACGTCACATCATCGCTCGTGCTACTACAAAGCAAACACCACAGAAAAGGTAAAGTATATGTATACCTATTTCAAATTTTACATTAAGTTTAGCAAAAGATTTTTAAAATAGAAACACAACTATATAAGTACCTTGTCTTTTCGTTTAGCGTATCCGATGTAAGGCGCTTACGGGATGAGGCGATGTTTTTGGGTTTCACTGCTTTTGCACCGATTGAGGATGTGCAGAGTTTTCTAGAAGACACCGGAGGTGTAGGCGCCACCGCAAGGATTTCTTGGCTGGATTCGAACTCTGAGTCAGACCTGTGAAATAAATAGAAATAATAAAATCAACTATAAGAAAAAAACATTTAAAAACAAAAAAAATTTTTTGTTATAAGTAGGTACTTACTTACATTTTTCAATATCAGAATAACTGGATTTAACACCGGAAGCAACTGTATTTAATGCACAAATTTTCAAAAAAATATGTAATTACTTGTAGCCTGTGTGAGCTTATAAGCTATTGAATATAGATTCGTCAGCAAAAATAGAAAAACCGGTCAAGAGCGAGTCATAACAACACCTAATTTTTATTACTACGATATCTACCTTTTAAAACTCCTATTTTTTATCATTAGAGGTTTGAAATAATTTGACATGTACTAGGTAATAATTACAAATAATTCCTGCAGATGTAATTACACATAGACAAACATTAAAAATCATCTTAACACATAACTTTATACCTTCTCTATACTATTCAGTTGTTTAAAATTGAAATATGTCTAAAGTTAATAACGTCTATAACGAAGTTTTCAATTTTACTCAAACAGCTCATGACTAGATAAAATGTACCGTTTGATTTTTTTAAATTGAACCCAATCGAACCCTAAATCAATAATATTGCATACTTTGCAATTATCACGCTTAGGTATTCTTTGTCGCCTTGCGTCAAAGGATGTGTAGTAAATTGATATTAGGTCGCGGTAAAATGTTGAAAATGTCGCACTGTAGACATTTGACCAAATGGTTAAAAATCTAAGTTACATTTCTTATTAAAATTATCCTTTATTAACTCCTTCATAAATTATAAAATACTAATTGTCAAATAAAATTAATGCTTCGCGAATTGCACCCCTCTCAACACATATTTCGGCAAAATACCACACTTAAAAATCATAAACAAAAACTTAGATTTAAACTTATGTTTTCGAAAACTGGATTCGTTAGTTATTGTACTTATAACTTCAATAATTTAATTTTGAGACGTTGTATGATTTTTTTCATAAAAAGAGGGAAAAAAACACTAAGTAGTACTTTTCTTATATGACTCGCTATACAACAAAGATTACAAAAACTTTATATAAAAATAAGCAATACGGATATATTTACTATCGTATGTTTTTTAACTTGACTGTAACATTTCGCAATAGATGAACTTCTCATATTATGTTCGTGATACTATTTTATGCTTGCAAGGCTCTTTGTTTATGTATTTGTCGCTGAACTATACATGATACTTTAAAATATTACATTAATGAAATACCAAATTATAAAAAAGACAAATCGGTTACGAACCCACATAGAACTATATTAACTAAAATGTATTTATAATATATTTATGTACTTAAATTAATCCACCAATTTGCGGCCGGCCGGTGCGGTGGCCAATAGCCTAAGCCTCCTTTATCTAACGAAGGCTTTGCTTCTGTGGTAGGGACAAATAACCTAAATTCGCTATTATGAACAAATCATCTAAAATTTTGCATAATATAAAATTTGCTTAAAAATAATAAAACTTATTTTCTCAATGAATGTGAAAACAAATTGTTTTTTTTCAGTTAAATTAATCACTCATATTTGTAAGTATGTGAGAATATATTAATATAACCTAGATATTATACTACAAAACAATAAGATACTGGTGTTAAAACGTATACTAAACACGATTGAATTGCTCTAAATTCCGAAGTGTTCAAGATTCATTGGTCGGAGTATAAGCAAACCGTGAGAATTATTTCTATAATAATTATTATAACTCATTTCTCATAGAAACTTGTAGCGCTGTGAACACGTCTCAAAACTTTAATTAGTGAAAGTGCAATTACCAAAATCAAGAAAAGTGATCAAGCAGTACTTACTTATTTATATACTGTAAGTAAAGTGTGTTACTTATTTATTTATTGTAAAATTAAAAATAAATAATATATAATTTTTAGTTGTTCATTTTGTCAAGTAAATAGAGATTTTTTTAATGTAACATTTTATTGCTCATTGGAAATATTCTGATTATATTAGGATAAAATAAAAAAATTTCACAATGGTTTTTGCTCAGCTCAGCTCTCAGTATTATAACACTGTTGCAATTATCATGATTTTATTTATATTTAATTAATGCAACAGTTTATTTTTTTTATATTTTTTTAGATCTGCACTAGATCTTCCTTAGTACGGATTCAATGCCTTAATCTAATTTATTATTTCATCTTAAAAATAAAAATCCCTGTTATCTTACTGCTAGTTTCCTTTTTATTAGTCAAAACTGTAGGTACCTGTGTTCAAGGTATAAAATTTGTATAGAAAAACACCGTAAAACTATAATAATTATATTTTTTTAAATTGTTTACAGAGAAGACAGTGCTGCGACTTTAAGAACTGTCAGCTTTCAAGTATTTAAGACCCAAGTACCTACATGGGACATTCAGGTAACTCGCTGGTTTTCAATATTTTTAATAACTGTAAAAGAACCTTGTCTGTGCTAATATATTTTATTGTTCGCAGGTACTATGCTTCTTACCAGACCAGACTTCACTACACTATAAAGAAAAGTATTTACTTTTGTAACCTGTTCAAATTAAAAAAAACCTATCCTACCAAAACTCTATAGTTCACTCAAAGCAGTAATGAACTTTGATTGAGCTGTAGATATTTCCACATTGTTTTATTTCCAACATTGTTTTATTTTTTATACACCTGCAGGTAATTCTTCTATGGTAAAATGGTAAAAGGTAAATGGTAAAAGGTATTTGGTTTTTCAAAAGGTAAAGGTGATTTTTTTTTTTTTTTAATTTTTTTCTTTTATTTATTATGAATTCGATCGTTCGATCTGTTCACTAATTTGGAACATTAAACAATCGCGGTTGGCGTGGGGTGATCTTACCACGGGCTCCCCGGGCGGAATCTTACCATGGGTCTGTCAACCAATTGCGATTGTGTTAGGAATTCCTTTCAGCGGGGTTGATCTTACCACGGGCTCCCCAGGAAGAACTTACCACGGGTCGTCCAACTGAAAGGTTTAGGATATACACGGTTCACAGAGTGATCTTACCACGGGCTCTCTGTAATCGTGTTTTAGGTGTCGCGTTCAATAAGGTGATCTTACCATGGGCTCCAAGTTGAACGTGTTAGGAATTCCTTTCGGTGGGGTTGATCTTACCACGGGCACCCCAGGAAGAACTTACCACGGGTCTTCCAACTGAAAGGTTTAGAATATACACGGTTTACAGAGTGATCTTACCACGGGCTCTCTGTAATCGTGTTTAGGTATCACGTTCAATAAGGTGATCTTACCATGGGCTCCAAGTTGAACGTGTTAGGAATTCCTTTCGGTGGGGTTGATCTTACCACGGGCACCCCAGGAAGAACTTACCACGGGTCTTCCAACTGAAAGGTTTAGGATATACACGGTTCACAGAGTGATCTTACCACGGGCTCTCTGTAATCGTGTTTTAGGTGTCGCGTTCAATAAGGTGATCTTACCATGGGCTCCAAGTTGAACGTGTTAGGAATTCCTTTCGGTGGGGTTGATCTTACCACGGGCACCCCAGGAAGAACTTACCACGGGTCTTCCAACTGAAAGGTTTAGGACATACACGGTTCACAGAGTGATCTTACCACGGGCTCTCTGTAATCGTGTTTTAGGTGTCGCGTTCAATAAGGTGATCTTACCATGGGCTCCAAGTTGAACGTGTTAGGAATTCCTTTCGGTGGGGTTGATCTTACCACGGGCACCCCAGGAAGAACTTACCACGGGTCTTCCAACTGAAAGGTTTAGGATATACACGGTTCACAGAGTGATCTTACCACGGGCTCTCTGTAATCGTGTTTTAGGTATCGCGTTCAATAAGGTGATCTTACCATGGGCTCCAAGTTGAACGCGTTAGGAATTCCTTTCGGTGGGGTTGATCTTACCACGGGCACCCCAGGAAGAACTTACCACGGGTCTTCCAACTGAAAGGTTTAGGATATACACGGTTCACAGAGTGATCTTACCACGGGCTCTCTGTAATCGTGTTTTAGGTATCGCGTTCAATAAGGTGATCTTACCATGGGCTCCAAGTTGAACGCGTTAGGAATTCCTTTCGGTGGGGTTGATCTTACCACGGGCACCCCAGGAAGAACTTACCACGGGTCTTCCAACTGAAAGGTTTAGGATATACACGGTTCACAGAGTGATCTTACCACGGGCTCTCTGTAATCGTGTTAAGGACAACGTGTTTCAAAAGGCGAACGATGACTGATCTCAAAAACATAATATTGGGCACGCTAAGCCACCGGAGTGCAGGCGAACGGAGTGAGCCTGATGACACGGAGGTGGTCTAGAGTGCCCAATATTATACTACTCACGTTGGTTCGGGTTGCCACTCGCGGAGCCACAATAGAATTTGAATACAAATATCAAACAATTCTTTTCCATTTACGACTGTCGGTAAACAAGTCTTTTAACGTTTTATCTTTTATTGAAAAATTGGCTTTTACGCGTGGCTTTGCCCACGGTTTATGTGATTATAGATAGTGATGTTGGTGTTATGTCATTAATATACTTCTCTGTTCCTGTACAGCTATCCTTAGTTAGCGATTTTTAGTAGTTTCTAATAAATCGAAGACATAATAAGGCCAAAGCAGTTTTCAGAAATTACAAAGTACTGGCAACATTGTTTATTTTTATTTTAGGAGTGGAACATTTGTTAGTATTGTATGCTCAAAAATTTTAACTTTTGTCCCTATTTTAGGCCTGGGTTACTCACAATTTTTGAGGTGGAATAAGACATGGTCATGATTTACCATAAAAGACTCTAAAAAGACTCCTTTGCAGCCTATTTGGTAGTGTGGCCGGCTGTTGTGCAGAGGGTGTGGGTTCGATTCCCGCGCTAGACAAACAATTATGTTATAAACATTAGTGTTTATCTTGAATCTGGGTGTTTTTATGTATAATAATAATAATACATACATATGTATGTATTCACAAAAAAAGGAATCGTATGTTTTTGTATCCGTTGTCTGGTATCCATAACATAAGCTTTTCTTACTTTAGGGTCAGACGGCACTGTGTGTATGTCTTAAATTTTTTTTTTATTTAACTTTTCATTATTTACTTATATAAAACATAAATTTTCGAAAACGTCTCATAGATAGAGGAAAAAAACCCGCGTAACGTAAAAATTCAACAACAAAATTCATAAAATAACCATCTCATAAACGAATTATATTCGCGGAACATACATGGGAATAGGAATTGGTAACCCCTCAATATATGGCATCTAAATTTCAACATTACACGTCACATCAACGGCCATCCTGTATGAAGTTAGATGCGCGTGCAACTGAGACAAATGTGACCGGTCATTGAACGAATTTCTTCCTGCTTAGCGTCCGTAGCGATGGGCTTACCACTTGTCACGAAAAACTAAAGTGGTTAGTGTAAAAAAGTTGTCGCCCATATTATGACGAGAAAGCGTGTGGGGAGCTACTGGTCACCTTTTTATGCATACATAAACTTTTAATACTTTGGTTGTGCAGGTGAATAAATACAAGTATAAATAAATACCGTGTACAAAATCTACTTTTGTTACCTATGTCCTAAAAAATAATATCACGACACAATGTGCGGTATGTTCCTATTTTTCGGTAATAAATATTTTATACTTTCATTTTATTCCTCTTTGATGTCGCCCATTGAACACAACCTAAACCTCTTTTATGTACAACACGAACCCTGTTATTTTATGACGCTTCGAGCTATTTATGAGTCTCGCAATGAATAAAATATAAAGTCGCAATTTACGTGAAAATTGTCACAATGGATGAGCCATATTATCGGTTAGTTGAACTTCTATTGTGTCTCTAGCAAGCAATTTTTTTCTCTCAATTACGTAGTAATGTTATCATTAATCACTACAAAACCGATCACAAAGGACGTATTTTTGAATTAGTACCAAAACAGCGCAGAAATGTTGTATGAAATCTCATAATTGCACAGTTTTTCATGAATGCACGGTTTTTTTTTTTAGATATAAATTAACCACAGAGATTTAATGTCTACCATTAAATTTAATATAAAATTTATGCATTAGATCAACAAGGTACTCGCTAAAAATAAAATTCAGCTGAATAATAAAATATAAATATAATTAAATACTAAAATAAATGTTCCAATTAAAAATGCAAATTTCACTTTTAATAACTGCACATTTAATAATTGTAAGTTTCAAATTTATTAGAAGATGAATATACCATAATAATAATGGATAAGGTATATACACGGTGTATAGGACATTCAATCATACATACATAAAACCACTTTAGTTGTCCATTATCCAGAGACACTGTACCAAAAGCAGTGTTGCAGAGATAGGCTCATGACTTGTGATGCAGGAGTAAAGTTGTGGGTTAAAAATGGCTGTCTCTCACATTAGGATGTGGGTGTGTGTCCAGTGTATCCAGAAACTAGTTACCCCTTCTGGGTATTTAAAACACACACAGGCACAGGTAAACATGATTTAATACATATAAAACTTCGTTAGTTACATTCTACATGATAGGCCGACATGAATATACAGATATAAAACTTCGTTAGTTCCATTCTGCATGACAGGCAGACATAATTGCACAGATATAAAACTTCGTAAGTTCCATTCTGCATGACAGGCAGACATGATTGTACAGATATAAAACTTCGTTAGTTCCATTCTGCATGACAGGCAGACATAATTGCACAGATATAAAACTTCGTAAGTTCCATTCTGCATGACAGGCAGACATAATTGCATAGATATAAAACTTCGTAAGTTCCATTCTGCATGACAGGCAGACATGATTGAACAGGTATAAAACTTCATAAGTTCCTCCAAAGCTTTTATAACACAACTTTTATTACAAATCTCTTGCACAAATTGTCACCACATAAATATTTTGATACCCTCCATTTATTTCCCTTTGATGTCCTACATTTCTCTTTTATATCCGAATTCTCATCCTTATTTTATGATACTTTTACGCAGTTACGACTTTATGGAGTTAGTATTAATTAATTGCTACGGATCTGTACTTCTAAGCTGATATAATACTTAATACTTATTTTATTAACAACTAGCTCCTGCCTGTGACTTGTTTCAGATTAGTACAGACGGATTCTGTTATGTTCTCATTTGCAGATTTTTTTTTTTCTTCGCAGCCTCATAAGTGCCCTTTTCCGCATTTTTGTGGCACGTCCTACTCTTCAATCTACGCATTCCACACGCGGGCCTCAGTGCGGATTGTGAAGTTCACATACGTCTTTTTCAAGTATGCAGGTTTCCTCACGATGTTTACCTTCACCGAAAAGCCAGTGGTGCCTGTGAATAATCAATGTACTTGAAAAATAAAAAAAATCGAACCTCCGCCACTCAGGATCCAAGGTGAAATCGAAACCCCTCGGCCACCACCGACTAGAGTGTGTAGTATAAATGTACTAGTTATATATAATTATTATCTGTGATGCTTGAATACTACAAATTTCCAAAGTTATTGGAATGGAAAATGACTTTGATTATTTATAGATTTTTAAAAAGTAATAGTGGAATTTTTTTTTACAAGCTTTCTTTGAAATGTAATATATATACATACCAGAGAAAATTTAAAATTCAATAACTAAATTTAATTTTTCATTTCTGCTTTATCAGCGGTACAAAGAGAAATAAAATTCCGCGTTGCAGACTGTCGTAAATATTTTACAGCAAATATCAAATGTCACATTGCGGAATCACAAAAGAATTTCATTTATCGGAAACCATTCGTTATCATTTTAGATCCTAATCCTAACTGATATAGAAATATGAGTCTTTTTGTTTATTTGTTTTTTTTTTGTGATTGATTAAGTAATCAACTTGGTTTCTGGCGTAGAGATAGACATATGCTACTTCTTACCCCTATCGATAGTTCCACGGGAATAGCTTTTCCGCGAGTAATAGCCGGGATACTTTACCTTTACCTAGCAACATTTGTCACATCAGGGACACCTAGAAAACCTGGGATGGATACGTAAGAATCCCGCAGCGATGACCAAAATGGGCGCAGTCACGTGTATAACCAAGCTGTATCGAGTAATATTTGTACATAAGTCTTCTTAATAATAGCTGTTTAATTTCCAGCTCCCAAACATAATATTATGCACTAGTTCCCGTCGTAGCACATCAGCCTCTTTTTAACGTTGTTCAGTAAAAAAAATCTTTCAAGTGCGAGTCACACCGTGCGTGGGTTCCGTTACACTATTTACTTAATTTGCTAACACAAACAAAAACAGAAAGTGTGCCGCTAAGAGGTCATCTGTTTCTCTTAATACTGGCTAGATGGAGCTGGTACTGTTATTTTAGAAGGTAATGGCTTGGGCCTGTCCCACACTGTTTTTATGATTTGGTGTTTATAGTTCACACTGTTATCACTCCAATGTAAAACGGCAATTATGTTTTTACAATGAAGCAAAAACAACGATAAAGTGCATTTTGTATGGGTGTTAAATTTCAACTTTTTTAACTTTCTATTAATAGTTAAAACCCGCTATTATAACACATATTCTATAAAACTTTCAAGCTTCTACCTATTTCGGTCTAAAAGAAAGAAAGACGTAACAAAAGTTACTACTACATGGCCATAAAAATATTTAATCATTTACCTGCGTATCTAAAGAACATTAAAGACTAAACCTTCTTCATTTAACTTAAAGAATATTTATTAAGCAAAAATTATTATAACGTTAGGGAATATTTTGATGACAAACTGTAGAAAATATATACTGAAATATTATAAAAAAAACACTCATTTCATAAATCATAATCTGACATTAACATTTTCTAAAGTAAAGCTTTCTAAAGTATTAGAATAATAAATTGTGCTATTTTTTATATCTTAACTAGCTTCTGCCAGCGGCTTCGCCCGCCCTAGATTTGGTTATCTGCGTAGGATACTTACCGCAACTCCTCAAGTATAGAAAAAAACATACAATCAAATCTTTCATCTTTATAATATAAGTATAGATAGAAAAATAGATTAGGCAGGCATAATACATTCGTGTCTGTCAAACCATGGAAATACACATACAAAATTTCAACCCAATCGGTCAAGCTGTTTAGTAGTTGACATACAGACAGCAGCGCCACCTACCGGGTCAAATTGTTTTTTTTAATCCTCCAGGAAACCATCGAAATACCCATATAAAATTTCAACCCAATCGGTTCAGCCGTTTAGAAGTTATGTGAAAAGATAAGTACGGAAGGATAATTCTTACTACCCGTTGTCTTATTATCCGTTTATCCGTAGGAATAAAGCATTTTCCTACGGTAAAAAGTAGTCTATGTTAATCAGGGATAATGTCGGATTCTAATGGTAAAATAATTTATCAAATTAACAAACAATCAAATCTTTCCTCTTTGTAATATTAGTATAGATATTGACATACTTACTTGTATAATTAATTCCTACTTCTTTCTTAAATTAATTTCAAAAAAAATTAAATAAAAAACTTACTGTAGGTAATTTACATTTTTATTATATATAGGATAGTCAACAAGTACCAAAGCAATAATTTTATATATTTATTAAATATTTAATGGAATAAATTATGAATCTACTGCATGTTCATTCTGTCTCAGGTAAATTGTATGTAACAATACTAAACATTGTTTCATTATCTATTACAATCTGTAAGTCAGTAAATAAATAAATTAATTGTTTTTCTGAAAATCCATACCATACTAATATTATAAAAGCGTTATTTGTTAATCCAATATAGCTAAAATTCAGCATAGAAATAGTTAAAGAGACAAAAAAGGACATTGGCTACTTTTTAGCCCGAAAAATTTTACAAGGTTGCAGAGGAATATCTTTATGAGACCGAATTATACGTTGACGGCTACTATAGCTACATATATAGCTTGCTGTAGGAAACTCTCATACTAATAACACCCTTTGACCCTCGCAGCCTAATTGTTAGTGTGGCCGGCTGCCGTGCAGAGGATGTGGTTTCAATTCCTGCACTAGATATACATTTGTGTTTGTCTTGACTCTGGGTGTATTTATGTATGATATGTATGTATTTACAAAAAAAGTAATAAATACATATGTATTTGTATCCGATGTCTGGTATCCATAACACAAGCTTTGCTTACTTTGGGGCCAGACGGCGCTGTGTGAAATGTCTAAAAATATTTATTTATTTTTATAATATTTAAGAAGTTATAAAAGAAATCCCTCGCCAATATTTCAGTGCAAGCGGCGCCGCTAGCAGAAGCTAGTGAAATATAATTACATAATTATTACCTGAATTATATAATGAAGATATTATACATAATAAATATACTCGACAATTTATATTTATACACTTCATTATGTCTATAATTTTATTTAGTAGAAACGTATTGACCGCACCATGTTATTTAAAATGCAGCAGCTTCAGCAAGCTGTTTTCGATTTCTATTAAGCGCTGCAAATGCAGTGCGAAATCAGTAAGTTGTATAAGTAGGTAATTTAACTCACAAACTTTTTATCAACATCTTTTATCAGTTACAAATTCACAACTTTTTTAAATTTTAGCATAAAAATTTTCACATTTTTCTGTAACTTTAACTTTTGATAAATACCAGTTTTAGGTAAATTTAATAAAAAACCTAATCGAAAATTTTAGTTTTTATTATAGAAAAAAATAAGGTATTTTCCAATTTTTTGAAAAAAATTAGTTTGATACTACTGTAAAACTTTGTAAATACTTACTTGAAATATACTATATTAAATTTTTATTTATATACATCTACAATAAAAAGGTTATATTACCTATAAGATATCTTTAAACTGTTTTCTAAAATTTGTTTATAAATTTGCATTCAGTAAAGAAGGAATTAAGTCTATAAAAGTGTCCTATTCTTATGCTGACGATATTTTTCTTTTGTAGGTGGGAAATATAACATAAAATAATCAATTTTTAAATTCTCTTACGGGAAGTTATAATTATGGGTCCGAAAATTTAAATCGCTATATTTGCGTTTTCTTTACGTTTTGAGACCTGGAGAATCGTTTGCCATCATTTTTAGAGTGAGGTCTCTCTGTGTGTGTGTGTGTGTGTGGGTATGTATGTATGTAGGTTAGCTTTTATGCTCCTCGATATCTCAAGAACCAATGAACCAATTTGTCTCTTGATCATATCAATTGATACGCTACGCCATGACTTAGATCTGAAAATAGTTTGAGCAAAATTGGTCCAGCGCTTTGTTTTTTATCGCTAAAAAAACTGCTTTTTTTCACTCAAAAACATTTTTTTTTGCTTAAAACTGTTTTTTTACTTATAGGAAAGGAATATCCTACAGATTGGTCCAATTTTAATTTATTGAGGACTGGTAAAAGATTATTTCTTTTATAAATTAGGTATAAGAAATCGAAATTGGGTACACAGAACTACCAGGCAAAAATTCGTGTCGACTTGTGTAATCTTCATGTATAAATTCTCAAACATGAAAAAATAACCTCAAGAGAAGTTGCTTGTGCGATACTTGTTAACGATCCAATTTTTAATCAATTACTTTATGCTAACAACAGTAGAAATTTAACTAGAGTGGAAATTTCAACCACTTTAACGCGATCTCTGATATTCAATATAATACAGACAAAAGCATCAAAAAGCCTTCAAGTCTTTTAAGATCGTGAGTTTACCATAAAATGGCCAAATTATTATTCTATTTAGTAGACGTCACAGCGTGAAGATTAAAGTAAACAAGATCTTTATTTAAATTTAATAAATTCTTTATACAATCCTGTGTTGTTGTAAATAAGTTAAGGACAAAACAAGGTTACGACAAGCGTTTGAAATTTAACTTAGTCGAATATTCTTGTTAGTTATGCGAAAATAACCAATTTATCAATGCTCCGTTACCATTAATTATATTACTCACATAATGTTTTAACCTTTCGATTGAAGTATATTCATGGAACCCTTCATAGGCACCCAAAACTCGAACTTGGCAAAATTTTGACTACCAAAAATTAAAAAAAAAACACGTAATTTTCTTATTTCAAAAGCAATCCGTCAAATATATTCCGTAACACGGGCAACTCCAAGATATTAAAATTTAATTTTCCTAAAGAATTTGTTCTGGCAATATTTAATTATTAAAGAATATATCTCCGGAAATTGAATATTATAATTAAAATGAAAATCACGTTTTTACGAACTCATTAAGAGACATATATGGAAAGAGGACTCTAAACTGCAGACCATAGTGATTATTTCTCTTATGGGAAACAAATTGCTAACTAAAACGGTATTGAAAATAAAAATAAAGAATATTAACGAATGTCTAATATAAAAAGACTGAACGAACTTTGTTTCTGAACGTTTAAAGTTTTTTTTAAAAAGAAAAAAGCTAGAAACACTACAGACCGTCACGTTATGATTATAGCCTAGCGGATAAACTGTACTTTTGTCTACAGATATCAAACAAAAACAATTCTTTTTGTGTTTTTTCTTAATATAATGAATTGCAATATATTATCGATTAAATAAAACTCGAAAGGAATAATAATTTTAAATTTAATAGTATCAAAAATAAAAATGAAATGTACCAATGCATTACTTATGTATAAAGTAGTAGGGACAAACCGAGTTTCGGCACGTTTTCCCCGCAGAACAAATAACTAAATAAGTTAGATTTTCAACAAAATTAAAATCAACTAAATGTTGGTATTAGTTACTATATTTTTTTATTTACAATTATATAAAGTAACCATAACCAAAAAATATTTCGTATTATGTTTATTTTGTTGAATATACCTAATTGAGATAATATATATATATATATATATATATATATATATATATATATATATATATAGAGGCATTATGCTCAAACGTCGCGTCAAGTCACAGATAATATTCGCCGTTACGTGCCACATTGAACTCCTGCCAGCCAGTATGTATATGAAGCGTTCACCGCCATTGTTTTTGACAGCGACGGTAAGAGCGGTGTCTCCGCTAGCACCGTTAGTACATAATAGCTCAATTATCTACCATTATTTATTCCCTTTTTTCTTTTCTAAAGTGCCTAAGATCGTGCCTTGCCCAAAATTTAATTGAGTGAAATTATAAGTGTGTTAAATTGAGTGAAATGTAAGTTAACAATTTACATTTCTTTACCGTTTAACACACACATATACATATATATATATTTGTATAAATAAAGAAAGGGACAAAGTGAAACTGTGGTCCTTGTTTCTCTTTCTATCAACGTCCACCATTTTGTTTGTTGATGTTTGTTAAAACAAGATTTCAATTTGTCTCTGTCACACCTTTGTAACCATTTTTTCACATCTGGCGCTAGGAAATGCGCTGTCCATTTCTCTATGTCTATGTTTCTTCTGGTATCTTGGTGGTTCAAGTCCGTCACTAGTACTGAACGCTGAGGACACCATAGCAACTTACGTACAATGTGGCGCCAATGTCGCGGCTGACCGTTTGCCTACTCAGTACGTACTACGCATAAGAGTGAACAAACAAACTTTTTTTTTAATCATAAACATATTCCCATTTCAAACCCTGCTAACATTTAGTAAAAAAAAACTAAAAAGTGTTGCTAATTTACGGGTAGACAGGACCCATTAGGTGGACACACTGCCTGTCTGCTTGACACTTAAGGGCACGTTCCAAAAGCTCGAGGTGACGTCCCAAATCTATATCTGTGCTTCATGTGTTAATTTTCGTAGCCTTTACGCCATATTAGGGAGTAAATATACGTTTGAAATATGTTTTTCAAACACATCTACGTGGATTGATTTTAATATTAAACATGTTTACCGGAAAAAACATATAATAAAATAGTTATACCTATTGTAGAACATGATTGCATATGTATTTTGTTGATATTTTTTTAACTGCTCTTGCGTTACATTAGCGGTTTTTACTCAATTGAAGTATATGAGCTTAAAATTATAAATGAACATAGTTGAAACATTAGTGAAGGTCGTGACATATGAAAACTTTCGCTATTAATTTGTAAATAATTATTTTTTAATATTTTCACTTTATTTTGGAGATGTGAAGTGTACTTTTTTGCTTTTACTCTGTTTACTCACCTCACTTCTTCATTCATAACTAAGCCTATGTAGATGCTTATTATCTTAGTTATCAGCAAATTACTCAAAATTGATATGACATTTTCCTTTTACAGGTAGGTGAGTACATACATTCCTAAGTATTTTTCGATAAAGGCAGTTCGCATTTAGAAAAAAAAAGGCAGCTGTAATAAAAAATCATAAAATACAAAGATACTGGAGTTAATTTTTTTTGGACAAAAAATGAAATTAGATAAGTAACGGAAATTTCTAAGGTAACCTATGTTTGAAATGTATGTTTTCGATGTGTGTGTAAGTAACTAAAACAACAATTATTGCCTTCAACTTTCTGTATGAAAGTTCTTACCAGAGTATGACAACCATAGACTTCGAGTTCTGTAATCTTATATGGACTGGCCACACTTGAGAAAAAAAAGTGAAACGACAGACCTAGGATTTTTTTGCTACGCTATATCTATGAGTGAAACTATAGTCTTCATTTATTTTTCTACATTTTTCTATCAATGTCCACCATATTTTTGTTGATGTTTTAAAAAAAAATTATAAAGAGACAAGAAAAAGTAGAAAAAAAAAAGGTTTGCTTTGCCTCTGTCCTAACATTTTTTTTCACATCTGAAAAGGAAATGCGCTGTCCATTTCTCTATAATGATGACAACAGACTATTTCAGGCAATAGGAGTTATCTGGAATATGTAATCCGTCATAATTTTGGTTTTTGTGTACCTAACATAATTTTGATACCTACTCTACTAACTACACCAACGGTCAAAAATCAAAACAACAGTCGCCGTGATAAAATGGTGTGATAATATGACATTAGTGACCATACATCAGGTTAGGTCAGAAAAGTTTGTTGCACTAGTAGGTGTTTAGAATGTTATATTCTTAATACTTCATTCGAGGCAAAGTAGTTGTATTCAACAAAAAATTTAAAAACGAAATGAATAAACCTTTCAGAAATATTGTGCGCCGTATCCATTAGCTTTACACACTAATTATTAAAAAACGTGAACATTTTACGTGTGAATTTACGTTTTTATACAGAAATATTTTTTTTATCCTCTTTGCTGTATTCAGTTTTATGAAAAATAAAATATTTTTAAAAGTCGGATGGCAACCTTTTTTGCCTTTATTTTTCTATTAAAATGAACCGTTTTACTAGCAGATTTAAATTAATGTAATGGCTTAAGCTATATGTTTCTTTAGACTTTGTTTAGTTCTCACTACAAATAATGGTACAGACAGCCCTCTTCCTAGAGAAATGAGTCTAGGGCCATAGTGGCCACTAAACTATTACAATTATCAAGCAGGATAGTTTAATGACTGCTGTCATTGACAACAGGTACACAGATAAATATATTTGTTGAATTAACCTATTTAAAGGTTAATTTTGATCCTATCACATGAATTTGGTTACTAAACAAAATGGTATGAATAATCGTAAATTTAGTTAAATTAACCCTTTTTATTAGTAATTTTAACATTTTTTTATGTTAATAAATCTACAATTCTAACCTCCAGAGTACAATCAACCGCTCAGGAAAATGTGATGCTAGAGCGGTCAGCCATCCTATACTTTGACCACACCCGACGTTGCTTGACTTAGCATATTCTTTTTTCCTTGTACATGTTTATAGTATCTACAGTCATAACAATCTTAATTTTAACAAACCATGTTTTGTTTGTTTGTTAAAACGCTAAAGCTATTAGTTTAAGGCTATGGCATACCCTAGCAAAAGCGTGCCGTTTCGACCAGTGCACAGAGACATAATACACTATTGAAGCATACAAAGAGACACACTTCCACGTACGATTGGCGCTAGCACGTGACCCCATGTTGAAAATCTCGATTTTCTCGGTTTGTCGGTATTAAATGCAAATATTTATTTAGAACTATGAAATAAGCAAATTCACTTGGTTATATTTTATAAAATAAGAATCAAGAGAATATCGTTCTTAGTTTTCTAAACAATTTAAATTAAAGCCCAAAAATAGAGTCAGAATAAAAATAATTTCTGTTTTATAAGCCAAATTATCATAATATCAGCAAATGCACCTTATTAAGGTTTCAACTATAATATATATTATTTTCATTTCAAAAAGTGCACTCAGGACAGTAAATAAAAAATTAAAAAAACTTGTTTGGGTAATGGGTATGCCATCACCTTAATGTAAGATTAAACTTGAAATATAAAAGTATTTTCTAAAAGATTTGTGTGTTGTTATACTACCCAGTTAATAAAACAGATTTTCTTTGTTATAACCCTTTTATAAAGGAAATAATTAATTCGTCAGTTAATTATTACAACCGAAATAAACTAAGGTTTGCGTGAAAAAGGCTTTATAAAGAAACGCATGCAAATAAAGTGTAATATGATTGATAAGAGTAAAAGGGGTTTTACTTTTCTTTTATTAAAATGTTTGTAACGTTTTGGGAAACCAAATATTTAAGTTTGTGGTTTTTATTTTTAGTCTTTAGAAAAAACAGTTTAGGGCACTAAAATTTTTTGAACTTTATATTGTGTGTTACGTGATGCGCTATTATAACACATATTCGGTGAAAATTTAAGGCGTGTTAAACGGTACTTTGGTGGGACGGACGGACAGACAGATAGCGTAGGGTTAGTAATATTTTTCTGTTGGCACCTTTTGGGTACGGAACCCTAAAAAATTACTATATGTATACACGTAAATGTGTGCGTGTTTTTTGCGAGCGATCACACAACGGTGACCGAGGAGCAGCGTCATAAATACTGATACTGGTGTCACTCGCAAATGTGATAAAAAACATTGTGTGTAACACGGGAGGTACGGAAATTTGAAACTTGAATCATTAAAGCCATCGGCGTTATATAAAGCTTCTCATTAGTAATTTTCTCCTTACCACCCATAATTCACAATGTAGATACCTACTATATTTGAAGGCATTTGCGGTCTTGACGATTTCAATTTATTCCACAAAGGACCGTAACTTGGAATTAGTTTCCTTTTTGTGACGCTTACTTCAAACAACTTTGCAAAGACTTCTGCTTTGGAACTAGATTTATTATTACGGCACTTTACGAATGAGTCAATTCTTATAGAGTTACAATTCTAAAGGACCTGACAATTGAAATAGATTTAATCTTTTTAAAACTTTAAATATTAAGAAAACTTATTTTAGAAATTAAATTAATCAAAACTAAATCCCTAGAAAAGTACTATACTTCATCTAACCCTTAGGCTCATAAAAGAGAACTTCTTGAAGTGCAAGCCAATGTGGTATTTACCACTCTTAAAGGCTAAATTTAGCCATTGTGGAAGGTAACACCCAGCCCTTAGATCATTAAACGCAAGAATAAGGTCTTAAAAATTAAATACTTACTTAAATAACAATTTATAAAAAGTTAATTTAATAGTTTTCTACTAGCTAAGATTAGATCTTTCCTATAAATATCAGCACAATATTATGTTCGTGTACCTCCGTATTCTTCATGGAGAAAATAGTGAAAATTTGCTACAAAAAGGGTAATATCTATTTTGTGTATATAGCTATTCAGTACAGTATCAACTGATGTCATACGTCAGCAAGCGTTAAACAAAGCCTTACAGACGGCTTAAAATTCCGATAGTTGGCTACTAGCTCGACAACGTCTGCCAATTCACTCTGGGACAGCATTATAGAGTATGGCCCAATCCTCCTTTCAATAGGAAGAGGCCCTTGAACCATGTAGTAGGCGCATCAAATAAAAATTGTAAAGTCAATAAAATTATTTGTACAGTCAAGTCGACTAAATTCTAGTTGTAGTGAATGCCTATTTTTTAAAATATCTACTAAATTTACATACCCACAATTAAGTATTGTAACTTTAACCAGGATCTAGTTAACTAGATGAGTTGACAAATATTTGATATATTTTACTGCACGTGTTCTCCGCTGTGTCTATTTCGTAACTAGGTCTCTCGTGTACTATGTTTTTATTATAACTGACGAATGCTGAACTATAATATGATAAGAGATCACTTTATAGCGACAAGGCCGCCTAGTTGAACTCTGAATAATTAAGATTGTAGGAATGTTTAGTTTTAAATTATTTGGTGTACAATAAAAGTATATTCTATTCTATTCTATGAGTCGTTAAGAGGTTTAATTTGCTCTTATTTTTTCATAAATCAACTGTTTAATATTAAATAATTTAAAATCATTAAAAAAAATTACTTTCCGAAATCATACGCGATATTAGAGTGCTTTGAGGGTAAGGAACTTTTGCTTTTTTTAACTTTTACATATCTTTGTCAAGTTTTAAAATTCATAATAAACTTTATATGAAATTGCGTTATTAATAAGCTAAGACTGTGATTTAACCCATGTTTATATACACACAGGGCTTGCAGAACCGGTACTACTACCGGTACCGGTATTCAGAGCATGACTTCAAATACCGATTTCCATTTCAAAATTAAGGGTCCGTATATGTCAAATTGTTCATGTTTGTCGATCTACATCTCAGTTTGTGTTATTTATGAGTTTAATAGTTTGACACAGGAAATTTGAACTTTTAATCTTTAATCGCTTGAACGTCGAAACACGATTTTTGACATTTTACTCGATACATTTAGTTTTTTAAAAAAAACCTTGTTTCGCACACATTTTTTTTTGAATCTTTAAAACGAAAGGCTATTTCGCGATTATTTTAAAAATGATTAATAGGAAATAACAATATTTTAATATGCTCAAACCATTTTACGTAGTTTTTTTTATAAACGGCGTATTATTGACTTTTCGCAAGATTTACGCGTTCGCTGTCGCCGTCACACTAGCAATTATATAGCGCTGTCACGTTGCTTATGTCTCTGTATAGGCGCACTCTTAACATAGATATTGTGAACAATTTATACAATTAAGACTTACTTCTTATCGTTTGTCAGTAACTATAGCACGGACGCGAAGCAGAAAGAATTTCGTTCAATGACCGGTCACTATTTGTCTCTGTTGCACGCGCATAATTATTTGCCATCGCGCTCGCACAGAGGCGATGACTGACCGACCGAACGAACACAGGCTAAAAAGTAAAAGGTCAATGTACGAAATTCTTTGTGCTTCGCATCCGTGCTATAGAAAAGGGTGTATATTTTGTCCTTACTCTTTCATTACATCATTTATTACTTTGAAGCAGGTGAGTGACGAGGTATAGAACCAATACGAAGCCACCTTAGTCCAGATACGCTGCATCACAAGCAGTGGAAGAAAAACAGACTAAAGCAGTTGTTGAAAAGATGCTGTTCCCTAAAAATGTAATGTGGATGTGTGTCCAGCCGCTGGTCATTCCCTTTCTCGGGAATAGTACCATTAAGACATAAATATTATTCATAGAACTGAACCCTAACTTAATGCATGCACAACACGCACTTTTAATTTTGTCATTAGTTCGAATCCTTTTTCAATTTGTTTCTGATCTATTATCGTAATTGCTGAGATACCGATCAATGCTGACACGCTGTTTACTGTAACCTTTAGCTTAGTCTGCTTAGTCTCACAGAAATGCTGACTTTGAAATCAGGCTAAAATGTGAAAATATTTTTCGTCAAAAAGAGCAAAATAAACAGAATGAAACCAAAGAGAAAAAAATGTTTGTTTTTCTCTGAGACGCTCGTGTAAGCTCGTGGGCGAAGTTTATTTATTCTATACCTTCGCACGCGGCTTCGGCTTCTCAGCAGAATTTTTAACTTAATTAGTCAGTTCTCAGTCAATATCGTTGCGTAATTCAGTAACAGATTTTGTCTAAGTTGTACAATTTTATTTACCTAGTGAACGTTGAAACTACTGGCGCGCCACCTATTTTCAAACGGTTTTACTAATTCAGAAATCTTCCATGGCGTGGAAACAACCATACTTACCAAAATTTAGAGTGCATCAAATCAATTTATACAAACCGTGTCGTAACAATTATGAACACACCAAAAAAATTAGCCCAATCGTCCCGTTCTCAAGTTAATGCTCCGCACACACATGGAAATTTGTTTTTTTATTTACATAATAATATATACAAGAAAAAGATAGACATAGGTAAAGTTTGTTTGTTTATAGTCCACTATTGGACATAGGACTCCCCAATGAAGGCCACCCTATCCAGTCCTTCCCTTTTTTCTTCCACTCTGCACACACATCTGGCTAACTTTTTCAGGTCCACCTAACTAGGGTGCGATTTCAGGTCTAGAAATGTAAGTAACTTCATAAAATTCTAAAGATTACATTTATTTATTTTCTCCAAGCATTCTTCTGAACAGTTAGACGTTAAAAGTCAGTTAGAACCCTAAATCCGGTCTTATCCGCCTCTTAAGGCTTCATATACTGAACCATGTAACGTTATAGAGAAATAAAATTTTAACATTCGGAATACTTTACTTACTAATTTACGTTCGAATGACGTACTAGGCGGCACAGGGGGGTACAGGGGCCTGACGAAAGCAAATCGAAGAATCAAATGCAGCGAGTGGCAGCTGCGCTGATAAGTTCTTGCTGTTCGGATTTGTGTCTCGTACTACCTACCTATTCGTATCGTTTGAAAAGCTTTAAATTAAATATAGGTACTGACCCTATTTAAATTTCAGATCGTGCGATCACTACGGAACCCTACAATATACGTGAACCGACACGCACTTGCCCGGTTGTCCGGTTCTTTATACGCTTTGTACGGAGAAGAAATTATCTGATAGGCGCTAGTGTGCAGTATACGGAACCTTAACGCTTTGTTTTCCTGTTCTTAGTTATATTGATAGTGCTATCACTTTTTTTATCAATCAATCAATTCAGCTGGATAAATTGGGATTAAAAGCTAGGTTTGTAAAAATTATTGAAATTTACTCATCGTTGCACGCCTTTTACGATTACGATCACTTATACATACGTTGTTTTGTGTATTAAGTAGAACTTCCTTTATTTGGAGCATCATGAGTAGAAGTCGACCCCCCCCCCCACCCTTATATTACGATTCTGTTACCGCTCGCGTATGACGTTAATAGCCACAAATAATGCGGTTTGTTTGTGTAGCAGCCTATTGTGCAAAAACCGACAATATATTGTTCATATTTTGTTCCCCTGCAAAAAAGCAAAGAATGAGAAATGAGAAATCAAAGGAGGGAAAAAAGATTATCTCGTTCGTTCCGAAGGGTCGTTACAGAAGTTCTTGAGGGCAATATTTTATTGTTATGACTAGAGTTTCTTGTGGCAAATACTTGCGGTTAGAGTTACCATTTGTTATTTAAGGGTCGTGCCTTTTGTTTTTATACTGTGTTATATTTTTATTATAAAAATGTTTATACGACTTTTATCTGTAGATATTTGATGTGTGTAAGTAAACACGACGGAGTTAATTTTACTAGTGTATAATTTACTAGATAGGCCCCGCGGTGTCATCCGCAAAACAACGTATTCCCGTGGGAACTATAGTTCGGGATAGAGTATTAAATTTTCTTTAAAGCTCCTCCAGCCATGTTTGATCCAAAAGTCATCCCAATGCTTTGCTAAGGATTCTTTTTTTATTCTTCGCTTGCTTGGTAATCAATATAGGCATTCTCGGCAAATATCAACTTTGCAACGTTGCATAACAAACATAAATTAATAAATGATTAAAAATTTTTTTGGACATTAGACACAGTGCCGTCTAGCCCCAAAGTAAGCAAGCTTGTGTTATGGGTTGGTACCCATAACGACAACTGATAGAAAGACAGAAATATTACTTTCTTTTTGTAAAGACGTACATATCATACATAAATACACCCAGACTCAAAACAAACACAAATGTTTGTATTATAAATATAAAAAAATAAATAAATATAAATATATTTGGACATTACACACAGCGCCGTCTGACCAGACAACGGATACAAATACATATATAACTTTTTTTTTGTATGTATTTACATACATGTCATACATAATTACACCCAGACTCAAGACAAACACAAATGTTTATTACATAAATGTTTGTCCAGTGCGGGAATCGAATCCACTTCCTCTGCACAGCAGCTGGCCACACTACCAACTAGGCTACGAGGGAGTCATAAACATAGCCTTTGTTATAGACTGTCTACAAAATCTTGGCACGCCTGCTTCTCTACTGTGTAGTCTTAATAAAAGAACTATTTTGTGGGATTGTGCAATATTCGCAAAGTTTGTTCAATAACATATAGGGACTTAATAACAGTTTTGGTCTGTACTAACTTATTTATTTATTTAACAATGCCATAAAGCATTCTCTCCCAGCTAACCATACTCAAAGCTTAAAAATTGTCGGCGGTGCTGCGAGAAACAAAAAAAATTAAAAAACTAATTGTCATATGTATGAATGGAGTGTGAAGAACATACAAAATATTAATATACGTACAACACAATTTTACTACGCTATTTACATATAAATATATGTAAATTTAAACAATGTTAATATACTAAATGAATACATGAATTACAATATAAATACATGTAATAGTCTCTGAATAATATGGCTGTGTCATACAGAAGGACTGAAATACGTAATCTATACTAATATTATAAAGTTGAAGAGTTTGTTTGTTTGCTTGAAAGCGCTAATCTCAGGATCTACTAGTCCGATTTGAAAAATTGAGTGTTAGATAGCCCATTTATCGAGGAAGGCTATAGGCTATATATAATCACGCTAAGACCAATAGGACCGGGCCACCAATAAAGTATGTTTCAAAATCGGGGTATTTTTTTCCTTTTGAGAGCTTCCGCTGCGTGCGCTATAAACGGTTAAAGTTTCGCAAAAATCATGTATGACAGAATTGTTCCCCTCTAAAAGTTCTAAAGAAAAGTCCGCTACTGCATATGTCTATCTTTTAAGGTAGGCTCACTATAACTTTTTTATGCTTACCAAATTTGTTCTTATTATTTGCGAAGGTGTTTTTATAATTATGATATTAATCCTTATCCAAATAAATTTTTTGATGTATTTAATTTAAAACAAAATTGCCTTATACATCATTCGATTTCAAGGAATATCTTCGGAGATTTCGTTGTTTTAAAATAATATCGCAGCAAAATAATGATCAAGTACTGCGCGCGCATTTATGATGTGCGAGGCCGGCGGGGGAAGGACAGTGGCCCCAGTTAGCTCTGCGAGATACCATGACGCGCAGCTCATACGCGCGGTCGGCTCCCTCCCTCCCTACGCAGCGGACGGAACCGACAATGAATATTTTGACTTTTTCAATAAAAAAAGGCCACCTGTGCGAAGCCGGGACGGGCCGCTAGTTTTACTATAAGGCAGCAAACGCACTGCAAATGTCTTCCTAAACGGCTGCTCGCTGGGCACTTAGTGAGATACCTGCACTACGTTTGCTTCCTAAGGGTTCCTTGTTTGACTATGGAACCCTAAAAACCTAGCACCCATACCTAGCAGTGACACTGCATTAAAAACATATTCTCGTGTAAATTAACCTATATTTTGCAGTTCAGTATTTATATACTGACGACATAACTTGGTTTTACTAGAAATATGAGATACCTACTAAACTAAGTGTTTCCCAAAAAAAAACTTTCATTAAAATATTACAATGTTATCCGAGTACCTACAGAATTATTACAAGCAGTAAAATTTTAAAATTATGACATACCTACCTATTCTGTATGTATATACCTACTACTTCTAAAAACACAGATGACCTACATTCAGTCATCCGGCGACGTCTTGGAAGCTATTGTAACCTGATATCTTAAAGGGAATGGGAGCAAAAGGAAAATAAGGACTAGATAGACTTATTTGAAAATTTGCTTGTCCAGGGCCACTTACCGTTTAGGGTGGGACTATAAGCATCCGGGATTTCTTAGACCCGGATAAGCCCAGATATAACCCGACACTCAAACAAAATAGCATCCGGTATTGTAGTAAAAATTTGATTCCGAATTTTACCCGGATTATGCTCTTGTTTCTGTTCGGAGAAAAACTGTTGTCAGTTTTTTGCCGGCATGAGTGGGCGGAGTATGAAACTGACCACAGGGCACCTCGTTCCGAAAGCATCCGGACAAATTTTGCGCCAGTGCAGTGTGAATGGCAGAATAACAGCTAGTGGACGCATGCGTGCATGTATTTAAAAACAAAAATTATATGTATCTGTACATATTATTTTTATCATTTAGTTTTTTTTATTTACAGCATCATGCAGCTAAACAAAAAATCTCAACTGCAGATAACTGTTTCATTTAAAACAAAAAGTACCGCGACAACTATCCAAGGCAAGTGCTTGCGACCGACTGACTGAGAAAAGTGGCGTTTTGTTAAACAATATGCACACTTTATGCGTTTAATGTCAATAATCCAATCAAAGAGAATGAGCCAAGATTTGTACACTGTGTCACACAAAATTTATGTCATTTTAATTTGGCTGGATTATGACATTAAACGCATTGAAGCAGTGAACAGAACGCACCTTTAATAGTCTCGCCTGCCTGAGCCAAGCCGGCTGCTTGTAGTCGATATCATGCCAAAATAGTTTTTTCTCGGTCAGGAGAGATTCTAGATGCTATAGTCCCACCCTTAGTTTATAAATTGACTTAAGAACATAGTTTTATGCTTAAATATAGCAAAAGTAATCAAGTACAAAATTCGTCGATAAACTATCATTTATAGAATCAGTTTTTATAAAATGGATCGTAATGTCTTCATATTATTATATTTTCTTCTGTCGATATTCTTCGCTCTTGCGGCACGGATCCATCTCGTGAACAAGGTGACGGATGTCCAAATTTTTAGGGTTTCGTACCTCAAAAGGAAAAAATGGAGCCTTATAGGATCACTTTGTTGTCCGTCCGACCGTCCGTCCGTCCGTCTGTCAAGACCATTTTTATCAGGAGCGCGTGGAAGTATCAAGCTAAAATTTATATCAAAAATTCAGATCTACTGTCCCTTGGAGCTGTGGAAAAATCGTCCAAGTGCTAGTCGGACTCGCGCATGAAGGGTTCCGTACCATTATCTATAAAAATGGCAAAAAAATCACGTTTGTTTTAAGGGAGCCCCCCTTAAATATTTGTATTATTTTAATTTGATTATTGATTTTTAAAGTGACTATATAACTAAATATTCTGTGCATATTTTAACCCCTCGCACGTGCAAGGTCCCAATACGTGGTTTAGGCTTATGAAGCACCTCATTAATTAAATAACCGGACGCGCGAAGCGTCTACCTGTTGCCGATAGCAATATCGAGCAAAAAAAATATTATAATTATTATTAAAATTAATTATTATAAATTGTTGTAAGGGAGCCCCCTTTAATATTTATTTTATTCTTTTTTTTATTATTTGTTGTTATAGCGGCAACAGAAATACATCTTCTGTGAAAATTTCAACTGTCTAACTATCACGGTTCATGGGATACAGCCTGGTGACAGACGCACGGACGGGCGGACGGACAGCGGAGCCTTAGTAATAGGGTTCCTAATTACCCTTCGGATACGGAACCCTAAAAATTAAAGTTCTAAGCCAACGCAATTAAAAGATACAGCCTTTTATACCGCAAATTTTCGAAACTCGCAAGGGAATCAAAACCTACAGGGTACTTCCTGTGAACTCAGGATCTTGAAATTTGGTACGAAGTAACGTCTTATAGCACAGATAAAGGAAAAATTGCGAAAACCGTAAATTTTTAACTCATATACCTACAGGTTTGTGCGAACCTTCGGTGCGCGATTCCGACTCGCACTTGGCCGGTTTTTCTATTCGATAATCACTTCCTGGCGTGACACCTTTTCATCTCTCCGTCATACACTAGCGGCTCGATTCCTATAAAAAGATTGCTAACAATTCTCGATAGAAATAAGATATACATTGCGGTTTCGCGACAATCGATGAATTTCATATAATTTCGAATGCGCAATGTATATCTTATATCTATGGAATTCAAACGAGAATTGTTAGCAATCTTTTTACGGAATCGAGCCGCTGGTGGTTATATCTGAAATTTAGAACCTAAGCCATTTTGTTTTTCTAATCTAAGTCTGTCTTATAATACAGATGCCCTACATTCAATCATCCAGCAACGTCTTTGAAGTTATTGTAACTTGATATCTCAAAGGGATTCTCAAAGGGAGTAACAGGAAAATAAGGGATAGATCTCTTTGAAAATTTGTTTGTCCAGGCCGCTTACCTTACAGCGTACAGTTTGTAAATTTATATACCTTAATTTATATTATTTTTGTTGTTTCTAGCAATATTAACTAACACACCATTTAATTTTAAAGCCTCATTGATTATTGGAAATCAGAATAAGTGAATATCATTATTGTTTCGAAATCGAAATCGAATTTCATATCACAATACCATTTAATAATTCAAATTCAAATTCAAAATTTCTTTATTTCAAGTTACAGGACTCATATTAATAACATTAGGTATACATGCAGTAGATTAGGTATACAATTTTTAATAATAATAAATAAATTAATTAATGTCTATAAATAATATTGTCATTATAGGAAAATTAATTATAATAAAATTAAATTAGGATAAAATTGTAATAATAATTGAATTGAAATAAAATAAAATATAGACCGTCCTAATCCGCACTGTACTTGACATGTTTGTCACAACAGTGACGTATGTAAGAGCAGTCCATCCTGTCAGCAATCATTGTCAGGACGATGTTAGAGCTGGCTCGCACCCTACGCACCAAGGATGCAGCTAGCTTTCGTTCAATCGCTCTGAAACAGTCAGTGCGAGCCTCCGCGAATATCCCCGATGCGCTACAGCGTCGGGGCAGCCCCAACACCGCCCTGAACGCGTTGTTGTACTGGACGCAGAGGGCGTTGTACGACTTTTGTCTGTAATTTATCCATAGGCTGGAAGTGTATAGCGAGGTACCGCGTGGAGCACCGCGTAAACCTACGCGCTAACATATTTGCCTTAGTCGTCAACGCCCTACGTTCCCGTTCCATATCAGCGCTATCCTTAAGGTCAAAACCAATAATATGTCCCAAATATTTAAATTGTTCCACCCTTTTTAAAGGGGTGCCACATAGTTTTATAGGTGGTAAATTTTGGCAATGTTTCGGCTACAATCAAAAACTATGTACTGACTTTTGGTCTCATTGTAAGTATATAAGACCATGACCCCGGGCATACTCCTCGCATTCGCGAGATATCTGTTGCCCGCCTAAACTGTTTGGTCTTAGTGCCCAATTGTAAACACAGAAACATACACACTTGCAATTGTCTTAAAACTTTTTAAGAAAAATTGATTCGAAGACCAGCGATTTGAATTGGACACCGATCAGCAGTCCCGTAGTCCAGATTCCTCTTGGGGGATTAATGTGGCATATTTTTAATAGTTTATTTTTATTTTAGTTTTTTTTATTTAAGATTAGATTAGAAACTTCCGGAGGGGGGAGGGCCAGGGGCCCCTTCTGTTTACCATTATGCATCGTCTGCCTGGATTGTACAAAACGAGCCACTAAAGTAACAGGTACACAACTGGTCTGCGTTCGATAACTACATTATTCGACACCATTGTGTGGCTGCATATTTACCTGAGAATATCTAAATGAATACCGTTTCTATGGTCAATTTCACAAAAAATAAAAAATAAATAAAAAAGAAGTGTTTATTTCTATCGTAAACAGCAGAATATTGTAACAAATTTGCAAAGCTGTTGAGAGCAAGAAACAAAAACAATTTCTGCAAGACATAAACAAAGTTGCTTTGAAGAACTTTTACAATATTTTATGTTCCCCAAACTAGTTTTTGCAGCTTGCGTTAGTTTAGAGCGTTATCAATAAGAGCTGCGGTTTTTAAAAATAAAGAAAATAGGGCAAAGTGTGAGTTTCACAGAGTTTAAACTTCATACAGAATCCTGAAGACAACATTTACTTATAAGTACATAACGTACGTATTTTACTAGACAAAAAAAATTTAAACATTGTTCTAAGAATGCTTTACTGTTTTTTTAGTTTTTAGACAAATTAACTTATAGTATTACAATTAACGTCTTCTAATGATTTCATTAAATAAATATAATGAAAATTTAGACATTTTCCACACTGAAGCAACAGCAATCTAGAGCCAAAGTAACGTTGAAGGAAGTAACTTACACCTCTGAGGTAGCAAACAAGCACACGGCCTGCCTGATGTTGAGAGGTTCTATGTATAGCCTATGGACTCTTGGAACTCCTGTTGTGCTAACACTTAATCTATGCACTCCCTTCTTTTGCAGGCACTAGGGAATAGCACGTCAGGGAGCTTATTCATAATTTTAGCAGAGGACAACTTCCGGCTGGAAAAAAAATGATTTAAGAGTGCACCTTAACGTAAACAAGGCGACATCCAACGCGTAAATCTTGCGAAAAATCAATAAAACGTCGTTTATAAAAAAAACTACAATAGTTATCAAAAAAAACTGGTTTGAGCATATTAGTTGTTTCTAGTATATCAATGATATTAAGATATTGTTATTTCCTATCAATCATTTTCTCTGCCAGGTCTTTGAGATATTGGGGAATCGTAGGGAGCTCGAAGTCCGGCAGGCTCCGGTGGCCGCTCTGGGGAGGCTCTGGAGTTTATGGAGATTGCGTTTACATAACGCACATACGACGCAAGCATATGCTAGTATGGGGCGGATGCAAGTGGTGTAAAGAGGGGAGATGGCCGCGGAGGGCGGCTTACGGTAAAGAGAACGACAGAGGTTTTGTTGGGATTCACTTCGATACTCCATTCCCGAAACCATTCGCCTAGGGCGGTAATAGCGGTTTGGAGTCTCAGTCATTCGACTCACTTGCCAATCGGTGATATAAATAGCGGTATCGTCCGCAAAGAGGGCTAATTGGGTACCTATCGTTTAAGGGATATCGTTTGTGTACAGAAGGTACAAGATAGGGGCGAGCACGGACCCTTGCGGGACTCCTGCTTCTATGGAACGGGGGGAAGAGAGAGTGCCTTCGACTCTACAGCGAAAGCTACGGTTCGACCAATAGTCTCGTATGATGAGCACGAGAGGGTCTGGCAACTGATAGTTGTACAACGTGCGGAACGGGACCTCCGCAGTGGGGCGCTGCCAAGACCTTCGTCGGCGCTTGACCTCACACGCTTGATCCACAATTAGCTGTCAAACGACATTTTATGCATGAAAATAAAAATAAGCAACTGCACCAATTTCTCGCCATGTCTGTTATACAAAAAAAACCGTTCAATGCAATTTTTCAATTTTCCAGTCAACTTTTCCAATTTTCCTTCCCCGAAAAAAAAAATTTCATCCAAAGCACGTTGTACTTATTAAGGATTCGGGTTATAGCCACAAAAACGTTCATTTGAAGTAATTTATTTCAGTATTCTGCTATGGTTGACGTTTATTTCGTGTACTGGCCAAAGCGTCCCCGACATTGGCACGTGCCCTAACTACAAATCATTTGGAACTGTATAAAGCTGTTACAACCGCGTCTAACATGTTGTTTATCTTTGCTTCTAAATCAATATCATACATAACACAAGACTTTGCCAGAGGCTTCGCCCGTTCTAAATTCGGCTATCGGCGTGGAACTCCTTAATTAACTCCAATTAATTAATTAATTAATTAGTTATACCAATGAATTGCTATAGCATGCTATAGGTGCAGCAATAGTTCGTTTAACTCTGTTATAGTTATTCCCTCAGGAACTTTTAATTTTTAGGGATAAAAAGTAGCCTATATGATATTCCTTGAGTAACAAACATCCATCCAGACATAAAAACTTTCACATTTATAATATTAGTAGGATTTATTACAATGAATGTTACGCTACGCAACACTTGACATTCGTTATATCTCCGCTCCTTTAAAAAAAAAAGGGTCGTAATTACGATTATCATTATTATAAGCTATCCTTTAATCCGTACCTGGCTTATGTGTTTGAATAGGATTATTGACCTTTGTGTTTTTACTTGTTCTTTTTTCAAAATTACATGTAGTAAGATTCAACGACAAATTGTTAGTAATTTATTTATATATCGAAGACTTACGGAAGTTAATTTGCAAACAAGGAACATACTAGTATGTTATATTGCCAGATTTACCAAACCAAAACGACCTAACAATTTTGAAGAACTTAAATCTATATCCTGGCGCTGACTCACATTCGGGTTCGAGGCTCATGCTGGTCGAAGGGACGACCCCAAGAGCGACAACCCAAGCCGAGGCTCCCCCCGCTCCTTCAGAGTCCCGCCCTGAAAACCCGGTGGAGCTGCATCAGCCAACGGCATCGTCCGTTCAGAAATAAAAATCTAGAGAAAAAATATGTGCAAGGAAGCGACATAGCTGAAATCTCTACAAATGAAAGAAAACCCTTCAAGAAAACCTAAAAATGCAATAATATAATGTGATAATTATCAATTAATTATTTGAAAATTTAGCAACTAATTTAAAAATCCTTCTCCTTTTACTATTTGTAATAATTATTTTTATTTTTTATTTATAAACAACTTTGCTGTAAAACAACATAAGTCTAAAGCTAAAGTACTAACAGTTTGTAATCAGCATAATAAGTCACTGAGATTTTTTTTTATTGAATTGAAAAAATGCAAAGATATTATAAGAAAATTCTGTGCTAATCAATTAATTTATAATTTAAGAACTATGAACAACTCTGTAAATATCCATTCAATTTTAAAATTAAGTGCGTGTTTCGTTAGATTAGGGCACAGTGTAACGGTACAACTAATAGGAAGGAACCATATTTTCTGGCTAAAATCTACTGAATTATAAAATTACATTCTACAGAACTTTTACTTGCTCGTAAGGGACATACTATAAAGCTACCATAACCAGTGTTGGGGTGATGGGGTCACCAACTGTCACGCAGGTCTAAACGAGGTTTTTTATAGACCACTAAGGTGGCAAACAAGCTTGCGGTCCACCTGATGGTAAGCAGTCAGCGCAGCCTATGGACGCTTGCAAAACCTGGGGCATCACGCGTGCGTTTCCGACCCTAATAACTTCTTTTTTGAAGAACCCTATACTGTAGTTCTTACTGCATTAGGTAGTTTTCACCCATCCATTAGGTAGCGTAGCACCCATCTAAGCACTTGCGGCCGCACTCTTATTTTTGAATTAAATTTTGCCTTTTTAAACCAAACTCATGATTTTTTTTGTTAGATCATAATATACATACTTATTAATTTACTTCAATTAGTTATAAACAAATTTTTAACTAGCTTAACTGTAAGGATAGAATAGTGTTTAATAATGCAAAAAATGCTTAATAAGATCTTTAACACATGTTTTAATTGTAAATATAAATAAGTATTTTCATAGCAAATTATGCAGAAAATTAACCACGGGCCAGTAGTTGAACCTGCGACCCTAAGATTCCGTCTTATTATTTCTGTGAATGTTTATTTATCATGTATATTTTCTGAATTCTATGTAGATTTGTATATTTGTAAGGATGGTGTACTATATAGAATTTCATAAGTTCCTAGTGTTCCTGTGTTTACATCTTTTAATTGTAAATTTATAAATATAACTAAGTAAATAAATAATAAGTAGATAAATATAACTACATAAATATAAAAAAAACCCGGCCATGTTAGAGTTATACTCGCGCACCGAGGTTTGTGCACAAAAAAGTGTGCCGCTAAGCTGTCACCCATCCAAGTACTGACAAAGCCCGACGTTGCTTAACTTTGAATATTGTTTTCAACAAACAACTGTGTTATTGTTCCTCTTAATGATAAGCTAGAACGTGCTGTACCGGTATTTAAAAATAGTAATTTTATGGGCTCGTCTCACACTTCGCCGGTTTATATTATTTGGTGTTATATTTTATAGTTCACACAATTTTTTCCTGCGTATTTGAAGTTTGTATGTTTTTTTGTTTTTACGATAGAGCAAAAACAACGAAAACGTGTTTCTTGTATGGAGACCCCCCTAAAATTAACTTTTAAACTTTTTTTATTTGAAAACATAGTCTACATATATACATAATATACATAGTCTGTGAAAAATTTCAGGTTTCTTCCTATTTCGGACGGACAGACAGAGAGAGAGCGTAGTCTTAGTAATAGGGCTCCGTTGGAAGCCTCTGGGTACGGAACCCTAAAACTGAAATAAAGCTAGGTACATCTTTAGTTTTTTGGAAGTTTCGTCCGTGTCTTTATGTATGTCACATACATTAGCCTCAAACTAATATTGCTAGTCGCGTCTTCGATACGCGCCATATTTCATAACACCGTCGAAATATTTCGTAGCAGCTCTACGCGTTGTCTACGATAAGAACTAAACTGAAAACAAAAGTTTAAACAAATAAACCTTTATTTTTATATTTTAGAAACAGAAAAGTAAAAATTTTTCTTGAAATTAATTATACGTATTTGTTGTGGATTTGTATATGTTACTTATTTGACTGATGGTATTTTTTGAATACCTTTAAAAGACAATCTTTAGGTTCCTACTAAAAATCAAAACTGTTTAATTTCATTGTTTTAAATTGTTACAACGAGTTAAAACAAAATTTAACAATATAACTTCTTTTATCCTTTAATATTGAGAATTACAAACACAGAAAATTCCAACGTATTAAGACGTAAATATCATAGATATAGAAAGACTATAGAATTCAGAGATTCGCAGACTTTTATTCTCATAGACCACTTTCAAAATTTAGCTGGTTCCGGTGGACCCCTGCAGCTACATCTTCCATATTCCCAAAACTCGGCAAAAATGTGAAGATTAGATCTAACTATTGAAATGGCTGAGTTCCAACCACGAATTAATAGTTTTCGAAAAAAAAGGGAGAATTGATTGTGCTGTAAGTGGATGTCAAAAATAAAGTTGGCCAATCAAAAGTTGCCCCAAAAACGGGTAAGTTGTAACAAGCTAGTCTTTCCACAAAAAATGCTATAAATACAAATTAATTATAGATTCAGGAAAAAAATATTGTGGGAATATATTTTCAAATATGTAATTATCCATTTCAAAGCCCTTTTCAATAAAAATACTCAATAGTTTAGTTAGTCATTCGACAGATGGAAAGAATGTTACATACACATCATACATACAAATTTTTAGCCCCTATTTTACCGTCTAGGGGACAATTTTTCAAAAATGGTGCAACAGGTCTATCTTATTGAACATAATGTTTATTGAACATATTGTTTTACGGGGCTCTTACTGTTACTAGCCGAAGAAATGAGTTTCCCATATTTCGGTGCTGTCGAAGGCACCATGATCGAGGGATGACTGGCATACTTCCGAGTTTGTACAAATTCTATGGGCAAATATACCTATCTATCTTCCCTCTTTCTTTTTCGTTTTGTTACGGAACTACTAAAACTCACTTGACCACCACCACGACAGTATATATTCTCTGTCTCACTGTGTTTTTTGGAACGTACTAATTTTCGACTGTTTTTTTATTAATCCTTACACTGGATTCTACGTATTCGACAATTTAAACCCATCCTTCCTATTGAAATTTCTATATTTATTCATTTCAATTGCCTCTTTAACTAGTCTATGCACATAGCGGCGTTTTGTCGACAGTATTTGTGGATTGTGAAATTCGATCCAATAGTTAGAACCCGACTCCGGTAAATGTTCAGCAATGGCCGACTTTTGTTTGTCATTGTTCTTAACGGCCTTACTATGTGCGTTCATGCGGCACACGATGAATCTTTTTGTTTGTCAAATGTATGCACTGCTGCAACTGCAGTCTATTTTGTATACACCCGGATTTTCCAGAGTTAAAATGTCCTTAGAGGAACGTAGGCTTTGTGCGATTGTATTTAAGGGAGTAAATAGTCATAGGTGTTAAATATCTCCATGGATTTCAAAAATCAAATATCGATTTGATGTTAAGTATATTACATTATTTTAATAAGTATAAAATTATATTGTAACATAGGTATATTATAAAAAATAAATAAAAAGTAAAATTTTTTTTGAGAAAAGTGGTAAAAAAAATATATCCATTCTCATTAAAGAATTCATAAAGTGTGTGTTTTTAATGAATGCATAACAAAAATTAATAGGAACATTTTTTAATCAGACACAGTATGATTTTGAAATCAAATTTTACGAACTAACATTTTTAAGGTTACTTGGCAAAAAACAGTAGTCCTGCTGACAACCGGACACGACGCCTCCCCGCGCTGTTCTGGCTGCGCTTATTTTTTTTCTGACTGAGTATGCAGTTGCCTGATGCAGCCATTACTGCTCCACGGGGCTTTTGGGGCGAGACTCTGAGCCGCGGCTTGGGTTGTCGCACTTGGGGTCGTCTCTTCGACCAGCGTGAGGTGAGTCAGCGCCAGGAGAGAAGTTTCCAGCTGCGCTTACGTCGTAGGCCCCATCTTAAAGAGCACGTTGAGTTCAAAATCGAAACAAAATTTTTAAAACCGGCTGAGTTATTAAGCTGTCACTACTTACCTCCGTTACAACAATCCCCTCTCTTCCCTAATAAGTCAAAAACTGTTTTTTGACGTGACAACGTCTTATAAATTGGTTTGCCGGGTGACACTTCAAGAAACTGCGTTACGCTCCGCTCACGTTATGCGCTCACAATGAGAGCGAGTGAGAGGCACGCGCCCGCCTAAGAGCGAGAGAGACAGACATAAAATCATTGTCACGTAAAACTTTCGCCCGTATACCGACTTTACAGGCAACCAGTTTTTTCTTTTAAGTCCACATGGACGAAGTCACAACAGCAACAGCTAGTTTAAAATTTAAGTATGATTTACTTAAATTTCTGTTGATTTCGACATTCCTCAGTATTTATTATCGATACAATTTATCGATAACAAATTACAACACTATCGGTTGTTATTGTATAGTAAAAGTGGTGACAATCTAATTGTTTCGACCATGTTTGACCTACTAGAGACCTGTCTTTATCTCTTTTGTGCCTCATGACATTTTGATTGTTGTGACAAAGGACATATATAGTTACTGCGGTCGCGCTTAATACATTCCATCTATAGTCTTTCTATGTCTATGGTAAATATAAAGTAAAGAAATTAATGTACCATAGAGTATTTGCGCACCTGCTACAGATAATGGCTTTTAGATTTACTTGAAGATAATCCTGCTTCTCATCTGTTTATCATACCAAATTGAATCTTATGTTCTAAATGATAAGCACTTTTACAGAAAATACTGGTTAACAGATGTAACAAAGTAATTTACTGGAAGTAATTCCTTATTTAAAACTTCTTAAACAATTTTAATGCCCTTGAGTTTATGTGTCCTAAACTGCTTTGTTTTTTGTCCCGGAATCCATTGATTTTACATTGTAATGAGAAAGAGATACTTAAACAAGTAGAAGTTTGACAAATTAACACCCGACTGCACAACCTACCATTCGTGACCTGATTATTTTTAATTATTTATTTCAAAGCAAACCAAAGCATCGTGTAACGACTAGTGATATATTTCGTTTTGGAATGTGCTAATTAAGCCCTTTCCTTTTATGTCCAACACATTTCTAAAAAACTTTTTACCTCCTCTAGAGTGCGCCATTTTGAATCATGTGACGTCACATAGATTATAACCAGCGGGCTATCAGGACCGGACGCTTCTAACGATACCTCATTTCTCACATTATATGGTAATTTAGAATATAAGTGGAAATAGCTGATATATGTATATAATAGATATACATATACTTGCAAAAAAATATACCATCCTACTTTAGTCTTCCCCGTAGTCGGTTAATAATGCGTGTTGTTAACACAATAACTTACATACTTACTTACACAGTGTTTTCTCTAAGGACTACAGTATGGGGTTCCCCTGGTGTTGCAAGCGTCCATAGGCTGCGGTGACCGCTTACCATCAGGCGGACCGTAAGCTTGTTTGCCACCGTAGTGGTACTAAAAAAAAAAAGTTCTATAATTTTGGTAATTGCGAAAAAAAATAAAAGAAGTTTTTGTTTTAAAAACTATTTACGTTATAAGTAAATATAACAACGCTCTGTTATTTACATTATTAAAATTAACATTGATTCCCGAAGGTGTAGTCTCGGTAGGTATTACGAAACGTCAACTGCCCGTAAAATCTACGTTTCACCGATGTTGCTCCGTTCCTCAAACATGATAGGTGGTGAAACTACCGTCATACTCAGACACTACATATCTTTACAATAAACAAACGTAACAATATAAACTTATACATAAGGTACTTATATATCAACGAAACGCATTTAATTGTCAATTCTAATGAAATTACTTATGATAAATGTGTACAAAAACATTTTCGTATTTTTTCATGTGTGTGATATCATTCACAGAATTTTCCGCACGTGGCGTCACTCCACAAGCTTATTAACATCTCGCTTGTTTCTTTATTCATTTATCTTATTATGAATATGAATATGATTAATAGAACATATTCACTTGTAGTGTCTCTGATGTAATTTGCCGTGCCGTTTAATTTGCGTCGCTTAACTGTCACCTGACCTACATTGTCACGTGCCGGATATACGGGTAATCACATAGAGCTATGAATTATAACTTCTTTAAATAAATTATATTTATTTTTATACTGGAACTTTTAGTAATACGATTTTATAGAAACTTTGTCCTTACAATTACGAACACAAGAAATCACGTAAATCCGTGAAGCCGCAAGTCATGTTTTGTCATACAATACATATTGATATTTTACTTATATAGAAGATTTTTGGTTATACTCTAAAAAAATAGTATGTGCTAGTAGTCAGTAAAATAGATATAAAAAGAAAACAAACTGGTAATGATAAGAATATTTTTATTTTTTTCTATGTGGATTTAAGTACATAGTATTTTGCTTGTATTCATTAAGACAGAATGTTTCAATGAATTTTATTAACAATTAACATAAAACTGATTGAGTTAAGTAATGTTTTTCAGTTCCTAAATTCTTAACGAAAAGAAATTTATCCTTTATTGTTCCTTCTTTTACTTTACTTTGTCAAAACAGACGGTGACAGAGAAAAACGATACAGTCGTTGAGAAGGGGTTATTAGTATTAAATTAAAATTTCAAGAAAAAATCCTAATCAATCTTACAAATACAAAAATCTTCATAGAATTAAGATATAAATAAAATAAAATAAAATAGCCTTTATTACTGTAAGTTTTAAAGTTAGTACATATAAATTAAAATTATAAAATATCCCTAATTACAGTGTGCCTTTCGGCAAAGGCCTCCTCCAATTCTTTCCACTGTGTTCTGTCCAAGGCGACTCTCCTCCAGTTTGGACCTGCTGTCAGTTTTAGTTCGTCTTCCCATCGTCTGTATTGACGTCCTCTACTTCTTTTGCCGTTTCGTGGATACCAGTGTGTGACAATGTTGCTCCATTTGTTTTTTGAAGAAGAAGAAGAACGCATCAAATGTCCTGTCCACCTCCATTTTTGTTGGTCTATTCTGATCAGTATGTCGGTTAGTTTTGTCTTACGCCGTATGTCGGTGTTTCGAATTTTATCTTTCCTCTTGATGCCGAGCATACTTCTTTCAACTGCATGTTGGAATGTTGTCAGTTTTTTCCTGTGTAACTGTGTAAGGGACCAAGTCTCACATCCGTATGTAACACAGGGCAGTATACAGATATTAAATACTTTTTTCTTTAGACCTATATTCATAGCCTTGCTCTTCATTATTTCTTTCATTGCCCAGTATTTTCTCCAGCCATTAGCAATTCTTTTGTGTATTTCTTTAGACATTTGGTCTTCGTGAGAGATTATTTGCCCTAAGTAAACATATTCTTCTACATACTCTAATATCTTTCCATTCACTTTGATTTCTGTCTTGATAGAGTTTGTCATCACCTTAGTTTTTTCTATATTCATGGTTAGTCCAGCTTTGATACTTTCATTTGTAAGCATTTCAATCATAACCTGCAATTTTTTTGGGTTTTCTTCAAAAAGAATCAGATCATCCGCAAAGCGAAGGTGGCTAAGTAATCTTCCATTAATATTTATACCGACTTGATTCCAGCTGATATTTCGGAAAATGCCTTCCAAAGCAACTAGGAATATTTTCGGGGAGATAGGATCACCCTGTCTAACACCTTTGCTGATTTGAAAGGTGCTTCCTAGTTTCTCTAGTTTGATTTTTGCTTTGCTGTGGTTGTATATTTCCTTTAATAGATTTAAATACACATTATTTATTCCCATTTGTTGTAGGCATTTCCACATATAGTTGTGATTAAGGCTATCAAAGGCTTTATTGTAATCTATGAAGGCGGTGTATAGTGGTAGATTGTATTCTCTGTATTTTTCCATTATTTGTTTAACGGTATGAATATGATCTAAAGTGGAGTAATTGGTTCTAAAGCCTGCTTGTTCTTCTGGCTGATTTTCATCAATCTTTTTACATATCCTGTTGAGAAGCACCTTTGAAAATATTTTATAGATATTAGACATAAGGCTGATGGGTCTGTAGTTATTGACATCCTCTTTAGAGCCTTTTTTATGGATCAATATTATATGCGATATGTTCCATTGTTGTGGGATGATGCCTGTGTTAACTATTTTGTTGAAGATATCTGTTAATAGTGGGCTTATCTCTTCTATGGTACCTTTTAGTAGTTCATTGTATATCATGTCTGGTCCAGGAGCTTTATCCAGTTTTTGACTTCTTATTGCTTTTTCCACTTCGCACTGTAGTATATCAGGTTCTTTGTCTTGTGTGCTATATTCTGAAGGGTTTATCACTTCGTTTTTGTTGTTTGCATTTGTCTCATAGTTTATTTGTTTACTTAAGATATATAAAGATTAGAGATTAAAGATTAAAGAAGAATTAAGATATACCTACACTAAAATTATACATACATAGAAATAACCTATCTTTATTACAGACACCCTGAAAGTTAACGTCTTCGAAGTAAATATATCATCAACCTAAATATTTTTTATGAAAATATTTCTTTACATTAGTAAAATTTGAAAATCTTTTTTATAGCACATAGCTGTAGAGGCTTTTTAATTATTTATTTTTTATTTCAATACAGACAGTTTACAGTTTTAAACTTTTTATACCGAAAGTATGTATGTATGTAAATCTTAACGATTTTTATTCCCAGAAGGGGTAACTGGTGGCTGGATAAATACACCACATCATGATGTAGTGTGCGATTTCACCATTCACTTTAGACCTGCGTGACAGGGGTTGAGCCTGGATTATGATGGCTTTACATAACGTGTGTCCCATGCCTTGTAAATTACCATAATACTTTACTTTTGAGTCGATAATATTGAATATCTTAGTAGAAAATATTTTATCGTTTTTACATTTCTAACTTATTGAATTTAATTCAATGGGATGTGTTCTGGGGAATTGTTTGAAATGATGGCCATGGCTACTTTTTTACCATCGCACTGTCACCATTGGCAGGGAATTCATCTTCACACCTTAGAACTTGAATTGTCGCGTACAGTGCGGTTTCAGAGCAACTTCTTCCCACCAATGTTTTTTTCTAAGGACTACAGTATGGGGTTCTTCAAGAAAGAAGTTATATGATATTTGAAGGGTCAGCAACCCGCAAAAGATGCGCCAGGTGTTGCAAGCGTCCATAAGCGGTGAACGCTTACCATCAGGCGGACCGCAAGCTTGTTTGGCTCGCGCCTTAGTGGTATAAAAAAAAAGAAAATGCTTTGTACTGTTAGACGCAACGCAAATGGAGACCGAGGGGATATGAAACAAAGGTAATTTGAAAAAGTACCGATTTCTCGGAACTTAAAACCGTTAGCGAGTTAGCAACGTCGCTTTTCAACGACTTTCCTCCGCCCGCTGTCGTATCAATTCGCATCGGTGGTGTAGTTGCGTGCCATGTTACAAAAATCGTGGAAAGTTTTTAACGTTTTTTTACGATGCCTTTATATTGATAAAGGGATTTTTTTTGGATTAAGTTATATATGTTTCGAAAGCTCATTAACTGAAGATTTATTGATTGATTTCTGTGTATTTGCTTCTTGATTGTGGATAAAATAAAAATTGGGAGGTTTTTTCTTACAGATTTACTGGAAACAGGCTGTTTCAACTCACCTCGTTTTCAATTTTATACCAGACAGCAGTTAATAAATATCGGGCACAAAAAAAAGATGTTTTTTTGGAGATTTAATTTTAGTATTTTGCATGTTAACTGATTATAAAATATTTATATATATATATATAAATATTTTATAATCAGTATATATATATCAATATATATATATATATAAGAATGGAATTATTTTTTTGTTTATCTGACTGTTATTTTAATTAATGTTGCGACCTTTGTATTAGACTTGTATGTATGAAGGTAACTACTTAACTGATATATCAGTTCAAAAAATGAATAAAAAAGTATGTATCGTACTTGAAAGGTTCTATTTTAATAAATACCTTTAAATTATATCATCATTTTTATTTTACAGCCCTTAATACTTCTCAAAAATAATATGTTTCAACTCACCTCGCCCCTGTTTCATCTTACCTCGGTATGAGGGGAGTTGAAACAAGTTGACTTGTTACGGTTAAGTCGATTTTTCGCCAAAATATTTAACGCTTACAATTTCTTTATATTAGTCATTCGCAAGTGAAAAGAATGACCTATCGATTGGTAGTAATTTTAAACGATTTTTGTCCATAGTATTTGGTGTATGAAACAAAATGTCAAGATTGTTTCAACTCCCCTCGGTCTCCCCTACTTACCTTAAAAATTAAACTTGATAGGTATAATAGAAGCTTATGACAAAATATTGTTTTACTGAACTTAACTAAAAACTATAGTCAGTGGTGGCCGAGGGGGGTTTCGATTTCACTTTGTGTTCTGAGTGGCGGAGGTTCGAGACCTGGCTTGTACCAATGAGTCTTTTTTTTTAAATCTCAATAACATTGCTTATTCACACTACTGGCTTCTCGGTTAAGGAAAACATCGTGAGGAAACCTGCACACCTACGTCACACAAAAAAGACGTATGTGATGTTTACAATCCGCTCTACACCCGCGTGAGGGCTATGGCTCAAATCCCCCTGGTTGCGGGTTGGCCATGCCCTAGCAGTGGAGACGTATGAGGGTGATATGGAACTATAATTTGTGTAGTATTTGATGCTTTTACACATAAATCATGAACAGCTGCAGAAAATTCTAGAGTTCGTAATAAATATTAATATGTAAACTAATTCCCTCGACACAAACAGTTGACCAGTTTGATACTTTACATTACAAATCACACTAATAAAGTGTGTAATGTCCAAAAATATTTATCATTTATTCTTATTAATTTTATGTATTTCTAATGGTTTTCTCAGCGTAAGCCATTTCAGCGCATAAGACACCTTAGTTCAGATACACTTCATGAAAAACAGTCTTGCAGCTCACCACCTGTTCAGAGAAATAAAGTGGTTGGTGAAACGAGGTGTCCCCCGCCGTATGATGTGGGTGTGTATCTAGCCACTGGTTACCCCGTTCTGAGGATGACAACCGTGAGCAATGTGTATTACGTACAGATACATAAGCGTCTTTTCTTTGAAGTCTTTTTATTTTCATGGATTGATATTTAAAAAATCTCAATAAAAGTTTACTTTTGGTGTTCTGTTTTGTAATTGTAGTTTATGAAACTGTCGCATAATAAGGGGTTATAATCACGAGTATTTTAATACCTAGTTATGTGCAGTTTCATACACTACTTTATCGACTCTCATACATTGGGATTCAAATAAAAGATCAAAGAGTAAGAAATAGTTTTCGAAAATGATGTAGCCTGTTTTTGCATTTTCCATGCCATAAAGTCGTGATAGCATCTATCAAATATTTTTTTCGACTTTACTGGTAATAGATTGAGTCATTTCCGTCGCCATATCTAAAATATCGGGCTTAGTCAAGTTGGTTGGTTAGATTTTTGTTCTGTACCGTATTGATGGTATTATAACAGTATTTTGTTGGAGAAATAGTGTTATATGATTCTATTTTAAATTTTGTGTTTGTCAAGTCTGTCAATATAAACTTGTGTTGAAGTTTATAATATCGAATTTGACGATATGAGAGTAAATAAAATGCTTTTTTTTATTTTATTTGCCGCCTTGGCTGAAACATATATTTATTTATAGACAATTTTATATAAGTCAGTCACAAAGTGGCTGCCTGCTAAACCTTCGATCCCCTCGATTTGTTATTATTATTACACTATTAAATGCCTCTAGTGTTTCAAACGTCCGATAGAATAAATTATTAACATTATTTAACCTGTGACAAACGGTTTTAACTTTTAAGCAAAGCGACCCAAGATTCATTCAGTATTTTGTTTTGACAAATATGTTACCACAAATATTTTATCACTTGGCACTATTCCAGTCATCTGTCATCAATTTCTCTGAAACTGTTGTAGACACATAAACATCTTTAAATCTAAATCCACTCGCATATCTGGTTCTGATATGTACACTAAAAATCTTGGCCCGCGTTAAACAATATAAAAAAAAAAAAAAAAATCTTTTTTGCTCGTTGATAAAGTAACTAGCTTTAGGCAGCGGCTTCGCCAGCCCTAAATTTGGTTATCGGCTTAGGATTCTGACGGTAACTCCTAAATTATAGAAAAAAACCTACTCACACTTGACGTTGTTATGAATAACCTTATAAATATAATATCCTTAATTGGATAAGGATAAATATCATGTTTATAAAAACACCTTCGCAAATAATGCGTATAATTATTTTAGAACAAATTTGGTTTGCATAAAAAAGTTTATAGTGAGCCAACCTTAAAATATAGACATATGCTGTCGCGAACTTTTGTAGAACTTATAACCCGTCAAGCGTCCCCATACTACGGAAATTATCTGCCCTGGCCGCGTACAAACGGACATACACCTAACTTTATTATGTTTATTCCTTTTTATTTATTTTTAGGTATGTTCCCTAATATATAGAGTATAAAAAAAGTAATAAGAATAAGTTTATGATAAATATAATAAGTAATAATAAATTTATTTACTAAAAAAATACATAGTTTTTTATATATAGCACATTACCAGGGGGTCAAAATGAACTTTATGCTACTGTTAATAAAATCCAAAATCCAACTCAAAATGGCGCAATATAAATGGCGGCCGGATCAAATAACCAAAACAATTTCTGATAAAAAAATATTAAACTCACAAAATATTGTCCACCCAAAAATACTAGAACGTAGGACAGGCCATTGGCTTCACTTCTGAATTCTTACAATAAGCCTGTCTGATAAAAGTCATCCTGAAAAAATTCCCTCGCGACACAAGTCGCTTAGGTCCCACTGTGGTCTCTTGGACGCGTGACGGGATAAAGGGGAACAATTCTGTGTTGCATGATTTTTGCAAAACTTTAACCGTTTACGCAGCGCACACAGCGGAAGCTCTTAAAAGGAAAAAAAAACCGATTTTGAAACATTCTTCATTAGTGCTCCGCTCCTATTGGTCTTAGCGTGATGATATATAGCCTATAGCCTTCCTGGATCATTGAGCTATCTAACACTGAAAGAATTTTTCAAATAGGACCGGTAGTTCCTGAGATTAGCGCGCTTAAACAAACAAACTCTTCGGTGTCGGTCTCGTGTCCCCCCTAATGGTTCCCCTGGGGAGAGATTGATAGACAGACAGATACAGATACTTTCGAATTTATAATGAGTATTAGTATGGATGTATCGGTACAGACCAATCGCAAATCTCCTCCTTTTTTAAAGTCAGTTAATTTTTAGTTTTGAATTAATAATATCTCTTATATGCGTACCTACTGACAATTCGCGAACTTCCTCCTTTTTCAAAGTTGGTAAAAATATGAATATGACGGGGATACGATTCCCTAAAATAGTTTTAGAAAGCAAGTTCTGTTGTCTCCCTAGCCTAGGGGAAGCATCAGGGGGGACACGAGACCGACACCAACTCTTCAGCTTTATATATTAAGTATAGATGAAGTTATTTAAGAAGATAAAGAGTAATGATGAACGGACAGACAGATGGACAACAGAAGAGTAATCATATAATAGTTCCATTTTTAACATTTTCGGTACAGAAGATTTAAGGTTCATATAGCTGATAGAAAGTTCATGTTTCCTGATTAGTGTTGGATCTAGGTGACAATTCACGATCATAAAGTACTTCTATTAACGTAGGTTAACTAGTGGCTCGAGACACACCCAGTCTCTTTAGTCCTACATGACAAGGGCATCGCCACACTGCTTCTGATTATATGTATAGCATCCTTGAAAACCCAAAAGAACGTAGTTTTATCTAAGCCCAATAGAACTAAGTTTTATCTAACCCCAATAAAACTAAGGTTTATCAAAGCCCAATAGAACTAAGGTTTTTCTAAACCTAAAGGAACTAAGTTTTACCTAAACCAAAAAATAGTTGTTTGTAGATAAAAAACTTCGCTACTGACTGAATATTTGTGAAAACTTGTCAGTTTGATTCCGGAAAAAACTAAACCAATTCAAGGGTTCAGGAAAAATCTCAGCCCTACATGCGTACACACACACACAGACCAATAGCCAAGCACACATTAAATATATTCGCAAATGATTCCTTAGGTTCTTAAAGGGTTAAGAAATCACAAAAGTAAAAAGCAATATCGTTTTTCGGACTCATTCAGTTACTTCTCATTTAAAATAGTAGTTGAATAACCACAAACTCGGTGACACGAAAAGTTATTCTGATAACATTACGGTCAACCGACACATTATATAAAGGGACGAATAAATATTCTTTCAGGCTTTCATACGTTAAAGGATTTACGACAGCCATAACTAAATATCTGTTTACATACGCTAGTAAAAATAAACTGGGATTGGCAAAGGGACTGAAAATGTGTATTATATTTTTAATGAAATATTAGTTTTTAGAGTTCCGTATCAAAAGGGGCCCTATTACTAAGGCCCGGATTAGTAGTCGTTTCTATGTAATGTCCTAAGTAATACTTCTGAAAGTCTTACTTGGGGCATTCTATACAATACTTACTACTGCTAGTAGTCACATTTACCAGATTTTCAGAAAGGAAAATTAATTTCGGTGGTTATCATAAATTACTTTGGTTTTTTTTAACCTAAAATTCTATACTTTTTTTCATGTCAATTCATTGTAAACAGTGGTTGTGTTTATCGACAACGCTGTATGGCTTGTAACCTTTACCTACGTGCAGCAAATGCCATAAAGAGCAAAAACCCGGTCGAGTGCGAGTTTTAACTTGCGCACCGACGATGGTACCATAGGTACTTATGTAATAGAATTAATTCTCCACCCCCTCGCACCTCTCTCATTTGCCTAAAGTACCCTTAAATAAGTGGACGTGCTTAGCTTGTAAAAAAATATTCGTGGATATTTGAGCATTTGAATCCATATTTAATTATAATAAACACATGACGTGCTTAGACAGTCCTGAGTAAAGGAAATGCGTTAAAGCTTAGCTAAAAATAAGCAACGTGTGAGTGTCTAAGCAGTGTTTATTAATACATTATTCAAGCTTAGCCTATTTCTTGGCAACAAGTTATTTACTATATTGTGGCAATAAGTAACAATACTTTGTCTAAGCAACGACTATTATAACGGGCCTCACTTATGTTCCTTGCTGCATTTAGTAACATTATGCTTACTAAGCATCTCTCTTAGAATGTTACTTTGTCTGAGCCACGACTATTAATCCAGGCCTAAGACTATGCTGTCCGTCCGTCTGTCATCAGGCTGTATCATGAACCGTTAGACCGTTACCGTTAGACAGTTGAAATGTTCACATATAATGTATTTCTGTTGTAATATTTAAGGGGGCTCCCATTCAGCAAACGTGATTTTTTTTTGCTCGTTTTTGTCTGATATTGATAACGGCAACACAAAGACGCTTGAAATATTCATAAAATATTTAGTTATACATTCACTTTAAAAAAAAATTAAAATAAAACAAATATTTTTATATTTAATATTTAATCCCATACAACAAACGTGATTTTTTTCCGTTTTTATAGATAATGGTACGAAACCCTGCGTGCGCGAGTCCGACTCGCACTTTGCCGGTTCCTTTTAAATATTCTTATTCCAGAACTACACCACACTGTTGGTGATGTACCAGTATGCGGCAGCTGTCGAGTTCTAGATATTGTAAAGAAATGGATTAAAAGAAATGGTCCCCGTGTGTGAATGTTCCGATGTCATGTAGCTAATCCCATATTTGAGTCATGAGAATCTCAGGGTGTGGATCCTAGGGGGAATTGTTTTGCATCAAATAACTGCTAAACTTCTAAACGACTGAGGTTTGAGATTGAGGGCATACAACAATTTTTTTATCGACGTGATTATTTACAGATATATGCTGTAAACCTTTTAAAGATGTACAGATGTTTAAGGAAGTTATTAATAAATGAAGTGTAATAAATTAAAAAATTACTAGTTTTATTTACTCAAAATGTTGTTTTCGTGCCAAAAAAGAAAATCACAAAAGTTAAATATTGCATACAATTCAATTTTAAAATAAAATATCAAAAAAGTTTTTGAAACCCACAATGCAGAGCTACGAATTCATTTAAACTTTTGGTCGGTTGAATGCAAAAGTTTGAGTGCACAGTGCAACAGATTTGGTACATCAGATGGAAAAAGTAAAATTTTTATTATTCTGGTATACCATATTGTATTTTATTAAATCTTTGATGTATTTGTAAATAATTCTAAGAATAAAACGTTACGGTAATCAAAGCCATTTTTTTATATTTCGTCGACATGACTTCGACCGATTTAATGGTAACTTTTCAATTGTAATATTTTGTACTTAGACTGATTTAATGTTACATTTTCATTTGTAATATTTTGTATTTGGAGCGATTTAATGGTGTTCATTTGTAATATTTTGTATTTGCGCGATTTAATGGTAACTTTTCAGTTGATATATTTTGTATTTCGAGCGTTTTAATAGTAATTATAGTGGTTATCATATTGATAGTATTCATTAATTATTTTACGTACCTAATATAGGTACAGATTTATATTATTATAAAGGTATTATAATTATTTGTTTTTTTTTTTTAAATAAAATTAAATACCTGACTATAGTTTAACTTAATATGCCATATAATTCATATACTCAATTCCAAAAATTATGGCTAAGCAAAATGTCATAAAACCAAGACGGCGATTTTTAAATTTTATGTTCTTCTTTTTTTATTTACAATACCAAGTAAAATTAAGCAACTGCTGATAGTGGGCGCGTTTCGTTGACAAGCATTATACGCATTAAATACGTTCAATGCTGTCTATGCGCACATTCGATCGTTCTGTTGACCAAAAATGAATGCGCTATGATGTCACTTTCGGACCGCATTCAATGCATTGGCTGCACATGTTCGGGAGTAGAGGGTAGTGCAATGCATGCGCTGTCAAATATAAATGGCCATATTGTTTTCTTATATTTGGTAAACAGAACGATTTCAATGAATATGCAACGCACCTATTACAAAGTATAAATAGTTTTAGTAGGAGTCAAATTTTGTTTAAATATATTACTTCAAAATAACAGGTAAAACTTAATAACAATACAATAAAATTGTATATTTTATTAAATTGCGAAATTTTATATATCTTCTACATTACCTATATTAATTGTCGTTTTACCCAAAAAAAATTGTTATAGTTAAAAAACAATAATCGTAGATGTGTCACAAGGGATCAAAATAATATTTTTACTGCGAGAAGGCTGTTTGAATCCAGAGTGGAGCGAAGGATTCTAAGGTGGAATCCGGAGCGCAGCAAGGATTCAAAGGACGGTACAGGAGGTAAAATAATTTTGCGACCGAGCGATACACTCTACTTTTTATCACCCTCTATTTCATTTCATTACCACTACGTAAATTTTTTTTTATAAAAGTGTCATCATAATCAATACCAACTAGCTCAAAAATTGAATAGATGTGTTAAAAAGTATATGAAATACATAAAATCTTCATTCTTGACTTTTCATTGCTTTAGTTATGTAATAAAATTTATGTTTCTGTATTATAAATGTAAAAGTTAGTAAGTTGGTTGATTTGCTTGTTTATTTATAACGCTGCAACTTAGCTAAAAGGTATTGGCTACTTTTGATCCTGTTTTTAAATTTCCCGCGGGAATAACTATAACCTAATTCAACTTGAACGCACTATAGCTGCACCTATAGCTTGTTATAACAAACTTCTTAAGTAATTAATCAAGGAGTTGCCGTAGGACCCCACGCCAGTAACCAGAAACTAAAAAAAAAACAAAAGCTAGTATAATATAAGAGATTCCCGTAACCTATTTTTCCATCGGTCTCTGCGCAATTTTTTTCAATAGATAGTGAATTTTATAAAGTATACCTGTAAAAAAAATGTTTGATTTAAGAAAAGTGGCAGTGGGCTGGCCATTTTTGTCGGAGGACCGATGGCACAGACGTTTCCTAGAGTGGAGACCGCGTATGAGAAGGCGAAGCGTGGGACGCCCTCTAGCCCGGTGAACCGACGACCTTAAAAGAGTGGCTGATGGTGGTTGGATGCGAAAGGCAAAGGAACGCGATAAATGGCACGACATTGAGGAGGCTTGTATCCTGCAGTGGACCAATATGAGTTGATATGATTGAGTGTACCTAGGTGATAGCGAAACAACGTTATAACGTATTCAAAAATATTTGCATTGTACTACCAGGTGGTTTATTACATTTATATTATTAACTGAAGCAGTCGCGTCCTGAAAACTATACAGGGTGTAGTCACTAAAATCCTCATATAATTTGAATCTCTGTTATATCAAATTATATATAATACATAACGTAACCCATTTTCCTCTCTTAATGCGTTATCCATATTCAGTACGAATCTCATTAGGATGTATGTATTACAACCCTGCACCGGAAACCATGGTAAATTATGGGAAAATTCAGAAACGTGCCAAATGAATCATTTTATATCCCGGGTTTAGACCCCTATTTGCTTTTTTATTAGTTAGGGTTCGGACTGGAACGTAAATAAAACGGTTATTTGCCTCATCCTCTCATTATGCAAATATAATGTAAGAAATTACCGTATAAAAACACAGTTTTTGTTATGTTTTTTATTGCGAATCCTTCACCCAAGGGTTATCTGGGAGAGATCGCTTCATAGCGGTAAGATCGCCATTGATGTATTGTTGTTCTATGTAACTATTGTTTTTGTTCTATTATGTGCCATTAAGTAAATTATTATTATTATTATTTGTTAAATTTTAATATCATATTTAAAGAGGCAAAGTTTTAATTTATTTTTGTGGGTAGTTTGCCTGAAATCCGAAAGTAACTAGGTTTGTTGGTTTGTTTTTATTATTTTATAAGATAATTACCAAAATATGTTTTATTCATTTATATATTTTGTTAATATAGTTTAAAAACAAAGAAATAATCTTTTTTAGTTTATGACTCCTTCAGGGAGCTCCTAGTACCTACATAAATTTTAGTCATGGCTTGAGGTCAAATCTCTTTGCTATTAAACTAAATATACCTATTTATTTTTCATCATACTCGTACGTGCGTAAACAGTGTCATTGCGTGCAGGTAAAGCAAGCGCTAAGACCTTATTACTCCCACGAGCTTTTTATTCCTATTTTTTTTTTCTCAAAGCAAAGCGCGCGAATTACAAAAAGTCAAAGAATAAAAATACGAATCAATTGAAATTGAATAATAAAATAAACAGGGTGCAAAAATTATATCTGGCAGATGTCGACGGGGTAGAGACGCATGATGAACAGACTGTGCGCCCATGGTGACATGGGAATGAGACTGCAGGATGTGCTGGTCATGAGGTTTGCCAGAGAGGCAAGCGACCTAGGCTATAAAGTATACTATAAATGTATATAACAGCGCGCTCATAAAACCCTAGGGCGGTAATTACACACCTATTCTATCAAGTATGTATAAAAGCAGTTTGTTCAAATTATGAACTAAGCGAGCACTAACAAGTTTTAACTTTTAATTCATAAATCCTCTCTAGATATCCATCTGGCGGTAATGTTATTTTCTCTATTTCTATTTCCGCCCTTATAATTGTGTTCTGGTGAGTTTATTTATTTATTCACCTTATAGTTATATTTTCACCTCACCAGCACGAAAAGGATAGTTTTGCTGTCCAAATTAACTAGTCAGGCAAAGTAATTCACTGTTCGAACATTGACTTTTGGAATTAACCCGATGATGAAAAAAAAAACAATACAATGACTGGTCAGAAACAAATTGCGGGACAAATACTTTACCTTGTTCATTTTAATTAAGAATATAACTACATAGCATATTTTTCGTTTCTAAGTGAGTTTTTATAAATTATTAGTATTATTAAAAGTTTATGCAGCTAACTTAAAAAATATTATACGTTGTTTTTATAGCAATGGCAGAGGTTGTAGTAGGTACAATTCTGAACGCAACCTCAATTAAAAAAAAAACAAAGTAAAATGGCGGCAAGCTAGTTTTTTGAACATAAGATTGTTTATTTAATTAATAATTCTGTTTTGTTTGAAAAATGAGCGATACAAGCTACGAAGATATTTCTCTGACACCATAAGTATTAAGACAACAAGTCTCCAATGCCGAGCTTAACTTTTTAAGAGAAAAGTCATGTGAAAATATTTTTCTCGCTCTGTGGTAGAGGTGAAATGTTGTATGTTGGACGCATGAGCAAATTTTTTTGGTCTCGTGCCTTTAAATCCCTCGCTTGCTCATGATTTAAAGTCGGCACTTCTACCAAAAAACGCTTTTACTCACTTGTATAACAAATAACTATTATTTACTCGCAAATGTGATGAATAACATTGTGTGACACGTGAAAAGAAAACAATACGAAATATACAAACTCGAGTTATTGAAACCTTCGTTTGTAATTTTTACCTTACTGGGTGGTAAAGTTAACTCACAATGTACAAGTATTTATGCAAAGCCAGGGTGGACACGTAAAATTATACACAAAAGGAAAGCTACGAAGTCAACAAGAAAACTATATAAAACATGGAGTCTTTTAATTAAAAATGTTTTTCATCTGACTACATAAATTTTCCCTTGAATTCTCCGCGTAGGTAGGTAGATACCTTCAAAACTTTATCATGGGCACTTCATGATGAAAGCCATAAATCCTTTCACGCCTGAAGGATCGTAAAAAATGGTTTACATCCTTTCATATCCGTGAGTCGACTGCTATTATGTTTACTGAGTTACATTTTGTCGTCACCTGCAATCATTTTGTTTTGACGTGACAACGTCTTATAAATTGGTTTGCCGGGTGACACTTCAAGAAACTGCGTTACGCTCCGCTCACGTTATGCGCTCACAATGAGAGCGAGTGAGAGGCACGCGGCATGGTTAGCCCGCCTAAGAGCGAGAAAGACAGACATAAAAAGTGAAAGGCACAAGTTGTCACGTTACAATGTTAATAATATTACGATTAATAGCAATGGTTTTTTGTTAGTGATTTTTATTCGAATGCCATGGAATCAATATTAGATTATGAATGTATGCAGATAATATTATTATAAATAATAATATTTTTTTAAAAACGAACGATTTTTAAAACGTACCGTACTATCTAGGTGTTTGAGCTTCTGGCTTCAAAAATATTAATATTTTATACAAATTATTTAAGTATATCATACCTAAAAGTAAATTTTAATTATTTTAAACAAAAACTAATAAAAAGCTCCGAAATCATATAATACGTAAATTAAGCTGCTTTTAAATAAAATATGCTTAACATTGATGAAGTGCTAGTAAAATATTAAATAAACAGGGTTTGACTAGACCATTTCCTGCAACTTCGTCCTCGTAGACTTTAGACGAAAAGAAAAACTTTTAACCGTTCATGGTCTTACCTACAAAAATATCGGAATTATCATTTCAATTTTCGTACACTATTTTGCCTTCTAGTTGATGACCCCGATTTTCAAAAAAAGCGTAAAACGCATCAATCTTTATTTTCAACTAAACTAAATGCCAATTTTCATGTATGTAGATAAAAAAATTGATGATTTTTTCGAAATTCTTTCTTAGTGAATGCCTACGTCACATAAGGAACCCTCACGCCTAATTTTTAGTTTCTAGACCCAGTGGTTTGGGCTGTGAATTGATATATTATTCAAGCTGTCAGTCATTTAGTTTCTTTTTAGGGTTCCGTACCCAAAGCGTAATTAGCGGAACCCTCTTACAAAGAATCCGCTGTCCGTCTGTCCGTCTGTCACCAAGCTGTATCTCATGAACCGTAATAGTAAGACAGTTGAATTTTGACAAAAAAACAGGAGAAAATAAATATTTAAGGGGGCTCCCATACAACAAACGTGGTTTTTTTGCTCGACTTTGTATATTGATAGTGGCAACAGGTAGACGCTTAAAATATTCAAAGAATATTTAGTTATATATTCAATTTCAAAATAAATAATTAAGTTAAAATAAAACAAATATTTAAGGGTCCCATACAACAAACGTGATTTTTTGCCGTTTTTTATAGATAATGGTACGAAGCCCATTGTTAGCCGATTTTTTAAATACAGATAACAATAACAAATTTTGAGTATCGAAATTTTCGAGTTATAGATATTTTGTGTAACGCATTTTGTATGAAATTATTTAAGGTTGGATTCACGTACAAGTAAGATGTAGAAAAATCAACATGATCTCATAAACGTATGAACATGTTTGATCGGGATTATGGTAATCCATACACAAGGCAGCTACAAAATTGGCAATTGTAGCCGCCTCGTTCCCATCTGTATTTCAATTCCTCTGAATTTATTAAAACACGTTTATAGACTCGTATTTTTAGCACAATTTGCAAACGTCGGTTTTTAACGAGCCTGTTTTCTACGTTGCATAATATTTGTTATCAAATTGAGTAAGATATGCAATGTTATTGTAATTGACGATTAACTTTAAACATTCTCGTGTCCAAAGTCTTCTCTTTTTTAATTTATGGACATTGCCAAGATCAAACCGAGAAATGCTTTTGCTCATAATTATAATTAAGGCGGCGTGTCGTCGTGTCATTTCGCGTGAAAGCTGCATCAAAACTGATGACTTGTTGGACAAACTTGAGTTGTGTGTCAACGCTCATGTTTGAAATAAACGTGCAAACCAAACGTTAAATCTGACAAAGATATTAAACGTTTACCTTTCTTTTCTGAACTGACTCTGTTTTAGGGAACGTAACGACCCGACGCACATGACACCACCGCAGAGACTTTGAGAGAGCATGACACACTCACAACTCCAATAAAACTTCGATTTTATTAGTTACAATGTGTGTAGTAAAGGAACAAAATATAAATCCGATGCATATTGAGATTTACACACACAAGTTTACATTTAACATTACAGGGCGAACACACGTACTCTGAATGTAAAACTGATTTATATTAAAACACGGTGTATCAAAAATTGATACTTTTAAAAAATATACATATATGTATAAACTTACAAAGGTACGAGTATAATAATATAATAAATATAGTATTAATAACCCGCTGCAATCCACCATCGGCCGCCCAGCACCAGAGAGGCTCAAACGCGAGAGGGCGCATCACACAAACGTGTACACATACCCATACCCACAGACGTTGTATATTATGAAGTAGCCCAGCTCCCACACGAAAGTCCGGCAACAAATGCACACCATTTAACGTACTGTCACTTCGGAAACAAGCCTAAGGGAAGAAGAAGTGACAAGAAACTTCCCGGGTGTACACCTGTTACCATCAATCACGCAGGAACCAGGCCAACCGAATACACAATATCTATGAAAAATATGTGTAAAAATACATACATGTACACGTCTATACGCCACACCCACGCCCATACAGAACCCCTCCAACACCAAGCAGCCAACGGTGGATCACTATCCATGGTGCATCCCCTGATCGTAATGTGTCATTAATTATCAACCACATAAGTCATAAATGGATGTCCAGTATTGGGCCCATACCTTTAATTCTAGACATTATTATCTTTATTGAATTCTTCCACAGTATATTATCCCTTGTTGATAAGAACCTTTTTAATGTAAGTTTCAAAAATATGTACAGGTAGGTTAACAATATTCTCAGGAATTGTTATAAAAAAGTAAATGCTCTGAATGATGAAAGAGCCACACACCTTCTGAAGGCGACATTTTAGAATTGTAAGTTTATTTTTATTTCTAGTATTAACATTGTGTATGTCACTATTTTTGACAAATGAAGGTAGGTTTTTACGTACATACAGTAAGCACGCGTAAACGCAACGCGTTTGTTTCTATTAACATTAAATATCAACGTATCATCTGCAAACAATACAATTTTGCACAGGTTTTCTACATAAAAAGGCAGATCGTTAATATACACTAAGAATAAAAAGGGACCTAGTATATAACCCTGGGGTACTCCCATCACAACAGGTGATCCAGAAGATTTCACTCCGTTGATTTCAACTTTTTGAGTTCTATCACTTAAATATGAAAAATAAGTTTAAGAGCCGTATCTACAACACCATAATAAATTAGCTTTCGAATAAGAGTTTTGTGTTCAACACAATCAAATGCCTTAGACAAGTCGCAGAAAATACCAATGGCATTCTGCGACCTTTCCCATGCGCCAAAAATATGTTTTACTAGGTCAACACCCGCGTCGGTAGTGGATCTACCTTTCGTAGATCCGAACTGTTGACTGTGTAGCAGTTTATGGATGTTAAAATATCTAAGTAGTTGATTGAGCATGATTTTCTCGAAAATCTTCGTCAAAGCTGGTTCAATATCGAAATTGGTCTAAAGTTAGTAGGTTCACTTTTACTTCCAGATTTGAACAGTGGTATGATTTTACTATGTTTCATTAAATCGGGAAAGACTCCCTCATCTACAAATTTATTAAAAATTAATGCTAAGATAGGTGATATACTGTTTATAATACCTACAAGTGATTTTACTGATATACCCCAAAGATCCGCTGTGTTTTTAGGATTAAGAGATTTGAAAGTTTTGAAGATTTCATCAGGGGTGAAATGTTCAAATTTAAATTTTTTAACACATTTAGAAACATTATTATTTAAGTGATTCTGCTTCTGACGGGGATGACTTAAGCGAGCTAGTAGTCAGAGCAGGCATATCCTTAAAACATATTTCAAATGCATTAGCTACATCAAAATCTGATTTAACAGTATCTGCTCCAATGTTTAAACTATAATGACTATCACGTGGTTTAAGTTTTCCTGTTTCGCTACTAATGACACTCCACGTTGCTTTAATTTTATTTTCAGAGTTCCTAATTTTATTACTAAGAAACATTGACTTAGCAGCAACACAGACTTTTTTAAATATTTTAGAAAACTTTTTCACATATTCAATAAATTCTGAACTTGTATTGTATTTTTTCATTTCATATAATTCATATAATTTGACTCGACATTTATGAATTCCTGGTGTAGCCCAATCATTGAATTTCATTCCTGAATTTTCTTTAATAGTTTTTACTTTAAATACCTGTTCGAACTCAGTTTTCAAAAAGTCAAAAAGAGTATTGTACATATGATCTGGATCACCCTGTGTGAATTGCAAAAATGGAATTTTATATTCAACATTAACTTGAAATTGATTAATACGAGTAGATGTCACTGGTCTACATGATACTAAATTGCACTGTTTTACTTCTGTGTTGAAAAATGATACATTCTGACCGCAGTAGTCAGATGGTAAGTTCGCAGCAGCCTCTACATTGCAAAAAATATTATCAATACAGGTGGCCGATGTGGTTATAATTCTAGTTGGTTCTAGAAACACATTATGTAGGTCAAATCATTCAAATAAGTTAAGAAGTCTATCCTTAATGGGTGTTTCTTGTAGAAGATCAATGTTAAAATCTCCACAAACAATAACTGACTATCGAATTAAAGTCCAGAGACTAAAAGCGTAAAATGTATAAAATAAACATCATAATAGGTCAGGGACCAGCAACCCAAAAATGTAAAGCAATAAAAGTAGCTAATAAGATATATAAAACTTACTCGCTTCAATTTTGGCATGAATCTAGCGGTAACTATATCTAAAATACTCTGTTTACTTAAACTATGCCTTTTCACTATTGAAAAGGTTGTGCGTGGTGCGTGAGTTCAGGCAAACAAAATGAAATATCATCGAAATAAATTCTTATATTTTCTGGAGCAAAGTTCACATCAGACCTTTTTCACAACATTTGACGTAACAGAAGACAGTAGTGATGTGACACAAAAAGTACTAAATAAAGCTATATAAAAAATTTAAATAATATATTTGGACATTACACACAGCGCCGTCTGGCTCCAAAGTAAGCAAAGCTTATGTTATGGATACCAGACAACGGATACAGATACATATAATTACTTTTTATTTTATTAATACATACATATCATATATATATACACCCAGACTCCAGAAAAACATGAGAGAGACGAAATGTGTATCACATAAATGTTTGTCCAGTGCGGGAATCGAACCTACACCCTTTGCACAGCAACTGGTCATACTACCAACTAGGCTGCGAGGGATCAAATATATATATATATAATACTCTTTTTGTTATTGTGTTTTCTTTATTTACCCTTTTTCCAGATATACTCTATTTTATTTTACCATGGGAAAATTCGACCTCTAAAATTACATTTTCTCGTAAACAACAAAAACGTTTTGCTCATAATTTTTCTCATGGATATGAGAAATCCTAAACAAATAAAAGCCGAGTGATACATCACTTTTGTACCAACTCATATTTGTTTACTTTGGATGTTAGCAAAGTACTCGGGCTAAATTAAAATTGGATAATATTTGAGAATAGGTACCTACGATAAAGTAAATAAAAAAATACTATGGACTGTTTGTGCAAATTTCATAGCAAAGAACATTGAAAACAAGTAAAGAATAAATTACCTATATTAATGTAAGATCAAGCTATAATTTAAGAAAAAAAAATTTGTAAAACTTCTTTTCAGCCAAAACTTTCTCTGGATATCGCTAGATGACGTTGTTTTCTATACTTATGTTCCCGCCATTTCAATTGTGTTTTGGTGAGTCTATTTATTTTACAACTCACAATTTTATTTATTTACTTGCAAATGTGTTGAAAAACATTGTATGTGTAACTGGCAGTACACAAATTACAAACTCAAGTCATTAAACCCATGGGCTTTAAGCTTTTAAATAGCCTCTCTTCAGTAATTTTCTCTTTACCACCCTTAATAAACAATTATTTTAATTAAAAAATGTTAAATAATTAAAAAAAATATTAACTACCGGCTCTTTTCAGTATTGGTTCTGATAGAGAAATAATTATATAATTAATAGTTAATATATAATTAATAATAAAAGTCTATATAATTAAAAGTGACGATTTAAAACTTAGAAAAACATATTTAAAAATTTTAAGTCTATGTAACTAGTTATTTTTAGGGTCCGTACTTAAAGGGTAAAAAACGGGACCCTATTACCAAGACTCCGCTGTCCGTCCGTCCGTCCGCCTGTCACCAGGCTTTATTTTATGAACCGTGACAGTTAGACAGTAAAAGTTTTCACAGAAGTAGTATTTCTGTTACCACTGTAACAACAAATACTAAAAAACAGAATAAAATAAATATTTAAGGGGCTAAGATAAGTGAAAGTGGCGTCCTCACTACATTTTTATAATTTCCATTAAATACAAACTCATTTTCAAAAAAGTGCTCAAATTAAAAAAAATATGTACAAGTAAGCAAGCTAGAAGTTGCCACTTTTAGCATAGATGAACTTTCTAGCTTACACATGCATAATATCTATATATTATAATATCTATATAATATAATACTAAAACTTTCTAAAAATAGCTTACTTGTACTTTAAACTTTTAATTTGAGCACTTTTTCACAATTCCTTATGTGATGATTACAAATTGAAAAATCTAATGGGGGCGCCACTTTTACTTATCTTAGGGCCTTAATGTAGCTCCTATACAAGAAACGTGATTTATTGCCGTTTTTATAGATAATGGCACGGAACCCTTCGTGCGCGAGTCCCACTCGCACTTTGTCGATTTTTATTTGAAATTAGTAAAAATGGGTTGGGCTTGGGTGTTTTTACTTATTATATTAACAGATATTACTATATGATCTAAGGCAGCGGTTCTCAAACTGTTGACTATGACGACAAAACCCTTTGGAAACACCAAAAATAGCCCTAAACTAAGCACCTGTTGTTATGTTTAATGTTTTCCGGTAAAAACTTATAACTTTGTGATCACTATTGCTTTTGCATATTAAAAATAACTGTTTTTTATTGCACGCGATTTCACCCGCCCTATATTCGGTTATTGGTGTAGGATTTCAACGGCAACTCCTCAATTATAGAAAAAAAAACGGACTTACACTTGACGTTTTTAAGTAGCCCATGTCTTTTCCCGGGACTCAAACTATCTCCATTCCAAATTTTATATTAATCGGTACAGAGGTTTAAGCGTGAAGAGGAACAGACAGACAAAGTTACTTTTGCATTATATTAGTATACCTAGATAAAACATAACATTTTTGGCAAGTGTTCTTTATTTATGTACCTACTGCAAAAATATATATAACTTATAAAACCCCAAGTCGGGTAAACAGTACTTGAATACCTGTGAGTCGGTTAGGATGAAAATATTCTTTAGCATGTCGTGAATTATTCATCCGATTTTGCACCAGCGCCGTATCTTGGATGCAAATATAACATCAACTGCATCCATCTGTGCGAAATGCATTTTGTATGCGAAGTTACTCTTGACTACAACATTTTATATTTGAAAATGTTTTTGTTATAAACACAAATTATAATTATAACTATTGTTATATTATATACGGAAATTTCAGTGGATGTCCGTCTGTCTGTTTCGGCTTACTAAAACTTAATGGTAGTAAGTATGTTGAAATTAAGATACTGCCGTATTACATACGCATTGTGCTTTTTCAAAAGACACATTTACATACGCATTGCAATTATAACAAAAGAAACATTAGCATACGCATTGCTCTTATAACAAAAGATACATTAGCATACGCATTGCTCTTATTACAACAGATATATTTACATAATTGCTTTTATAACAAAAGCCACATTTAAAAATAAAAGGGGTTAAACCTAGAACTATGTGAGGTTTGATGTAAGTACTGGCCAAGTACTAGTAACGGTATTTATAAAAAGTTAGGAAAGCTTTTTAGAATCTTTGTTTGCGCATTTCTTTCTTAGTACAAAAAATGTAAAAGAAAACGGAAAAAAATGTGTCAAATCTCTGAATTAAAAAACTTTGACACTTTGAAAGACCTAAATTGATAAAATGTGTATCTCGTATTATAACTTTGGCACTTTAAAGTAATAATCTCTAAATTAAAAAAAAATACATACTTTTTATGTTTAAAATAATACCACTTCAACATAGGTTTCTTACTCTTAACAGCATATTAACATTGACAACAGATTAATTTATAGGTATTATAATAATTTATTTTGTATTCTGTAACTAGTATTTTGACTGATGACGGTAATGAGGGCACTACCTTTTATCGAAGCGCTTCGTCTTCTTTTGGACCCTTATAACTTGGTTTTGAAGTATACCAAATAAACAAAATTCTCGGCATATAATGTCAATAGTAGACTAATTAAACGTGTAAAGTTTAAATTGCATAGCTTTTATACTTTAGATTTTATTGATATCTAAAAATACCCAATTTCGTCACTGACTCACTCACTGATGATTATCAAAATTCTTGGGGTACCTACTTCTTAAAGTCCTAGAAAGCTGAAATTTGGTATGTAAGCTCGTATTAGTACACAAACAAAAAAATTATAAATCTTGAATCTTTTGCCCCCAACCCCTTAAACTAGGGGATGGAAGTTTGTATAAATCTTCCGCAAATTTTAATTCTAAATGCCTGAAAATTGATATAGGGACCCCTTGTTATACGTAAATAATAAAATACTTATTTTAAAATGTTTAGAAAATCACTCCTCAGCCTTTAAATTAGGGGATAGTAGTTTGTATGGGGTTTTCCATACAAAATCAATTGCATGGTAGAGATCTGAAGCTTTGCTCTACATGAGATCTGATAACTTTTTGACAGTGCGAGCCATATGGTCATTGGCAACATTTTACATGAAAATGTTTTTGGTGGGATAAAATAAATAGCGAAATATCTCAAAAATAATTTTTCGAAGCGCTTGCTTATAAATCAGCCTTTACTGCACCGTTTCCAGAATCTTAATAGCTTTCATAACGCACTTATGCGGCAATGCCAATTTCCACTAAAGTGCCTTTTACTTAACAGTTTTTTGTTATTTTTTAGCAAAAAGACATTATGCCTATGAACTAAAATAAATCAACGTGTTTTTTAAAACCTAATGTCAAAGCTATTAGATTTCATTAAATATCAACTTTTTACAACTTTTCAGCATTAATATAAGTATTTACTGTCCTTCAAGTGTGTTGAAAACCATCGTATGACACTCGTGAGCTTTGCTCAATACACACTCGGCTGAATTACGCCTTCGCCTTCAGTTTGGGCTCCAACTTACAGCTTAGCTCAATTGAATATGTAATGAATAATGTACTATTTTATCTCTTTTATTATTTTCAAATAAATAAATAAGGAGTAAAAGCTCAAGCATAGGTACATATTTTAAATAATTTATTTTGTTTAGGTATAGTCAATGATGGGATAGGTATCTTAATGTTGCCGTAGAATTATAGTATTGTTCATGAATTCCATTGAAAAATTAACTTTGTTTTACATAAGCTTTTTGATTAAAATATAATATTAAAATTTGCAAACATTTTTCTTATCTACATAACCCTTATTTACATTTAGATCTAGTCTATGTCCAATTTATATCCGTCCGTAGATCCTATCGCAGCAATTTATCTGGAGCAATGAAGAGACGACCTTTTCACATCAAAGGAGACAGTTTCAGAAGCTAAAAGTTATCTAGGTACTTAGATTGAAGGAGTCATAGTCTAGACGTCTCAAAGAGATAAAGTCATGCTTAAAATACATAACCTAGTAGTTAACCTAATAAAGATCACAATACGATTGGTATAGTAAGTATTTTGTATGTGCTCATTAAGAAAAGCAATAAAGTATTGAGTATTGAGTAAGTTTGATGGTATATTAAGTTTGACCAGAGATAGATAGACCGATATCAGCGTATGTGAAGCCAACTGTCATATTTCTTCATAAATACATTAATTGACTCTCTTGTTTAACTATATTTTATGTAGAAATAAAAATAGGTTCGTAAATTTTGAAATATAAGTAAGACTCAATTGTTAACACCATATAGAGCACGGTATCCTGACGCGGCAATATCTTTCATTGCTATAAAAAATAACTATAACCTTATTAAATTCAAGGATACGTCAAATAAGCTTACGGATAAGGCCAAATAAGCTATTTGCTCCCTTTCGAACCCAGTAACTTTTGATAAGGTAACTAAATAAATTTTATTATTAGAACAACTTTCATCTCTTGCTTCAAAAATTCTATTTACACAAATAAACAAATGTTATTTATAACATTATTATGTTATCTGTCTTAGCATTATTACAACATAAAATTTAAACAATATTAAGTAATCTAAAATCTGTCTTAGCATTATTCTTATTTCAAAAATATTTTTTTTCAAGTTATATGTACGTAATAAACAAGTCCTAGGAAAACGGATTTTTCATACTTCATACTTGTCCAAGTGTGTACCTAATAATCCAATTTAATGTTTATTCTAATTAAGCAACATTCTTGTTTCAAGAATAATGAATAAAATGTACATAAATCTAATGCTTGGTACTCGTTGGTAATAAATCACATATAAATAGCAATTTGTTATGTTGTCTGTTTATTCAAGAGTTAGAGACACGCACTAGTGGTTTTTGACTCAGACGATCAAAGAATCGGGAAGCTATGCCTGCTGTTTTATATGAGACCGCGGGCACTTCTCAGTCAGATCAGTAATTGGCCGATGGTTCATAACAATTCGAGACACTCATCGATCGGTAGATTACAAATCGGGCTAGTGCGCGCCTACGCTTAATTTTTTACAGCTCCAGAGGACCGCAAACCTTAGTACTAACCCAATTATTTGCTTCCTTTACGCGTTTCTGAGAAAAAAAATTGACAGACAGACATATGTAAATATATATTATGTTTTTTATTTACAAATTAACAACCATCTCTTGTGTTGTAAGATCTTGGTTACTGTGAGATCTCTAATAGGTTTTGTTTTTTTTACAAGTCAAAATACACAAATGACCGTTTTTTTCGTAAATCAACTTAATACCTCCAAACATCTTTTTATGTCATAAAATTGCAAATTTTTTTTTTTTTTGGGATTATCCTCTATATGTGCTCTCACAGAAACTTGCTTCTTGCTAAATTTCAAAAATCTAGGGCAACGGGAAATTACCCTATCGGTTTATATTTATTTGCAAGTGTCAAAATATGCAATGTAAACGACCGTGTTTTTCATTTCCATTTCCATTCAATTTTGTCATTTTGAGGTATGGCCCCTTAATATGAATGCAAGCAAGGTACCTATGTATAACAAAACATTTTATTTTTAACGCTGATCTTTAGAGCACTTAAGTTATATATAAAAAAAAATATAGCAGCTGCTGCAGTAAAAACTTTTGACCACAAGTCAGAACCTGAACCTGCAGCCCTAAGAATCAGTCAAGGTTATTAGCCAATTAAGAATCCGTCTAAGTTATTAGCCAATTAAGAATCCGTCTAAGTTATCAGCCAAGTAAGAATCCGTCTAAGTTTTCAGCCAATTAAGCTGTTAAAACAAATGAACAATAAAGTTGTCATTTCCAGATTTTTTTAGCCTATATGAAATCACTCAAAAGGTAGACAAAAACAAGTTTTGCATAAAAATTGCGTATATTTACGCGATCTAGCCTATGTATATGTTAGCCATAAAATCTAAAAACATATAATAAATATACATAGAAATAACCAATATTTGTAAAGGTCACCCAGTTATATTTAGGTAAGTTGGTACTTACACTACTTACGTATATCTATGTTCAATATTATTCTCTACCGCTATTTTAGTCTCCTATCGTTACAAATTATCTGGGACACTGAAGGACATAAGAGACCTTTAAATGTCAAAGTCGGGTCAAATACCTAAAGGTATCCCGATATCAAAGCATTATCTATAATATACGTATTTATACATAGATTTATTTAAAAATACTATTTTATTTTGCATAACCTTTTACCGTAGCTTTGCCTGTGTTATTTTAAATTATAGCTAGTATGTTCATTACAGACTAGGATGTAGGTTGCAGCTCGAGTTTGTATTGAGCAGATATCACGAGTGTCATACTACTGTTTTCAAAAAACTTGAAGGACTCATAATTAATGTTAATAAGTTGATATTTATGAATGAAATCTAATGGTTTTGATATGTTATCAACAAAAAAGTTGCATTTGTTTTTCCAACATAGTTCATAGACATTATATTCTTGCTAAAAAATAAAATAAAATCTGTTAAATAAAGTAGATTAGCAGAATCGGTTTGGGGGTCACTGAGATACGTAAGGCTTTTTCCCAAATATTAAAAATGTACGTGAGTAGGAGTAGAAAATAAAAGCGCTAGATTTGCATAACTAAAATTTAAAAACATGTATAATACCGTAAAAAAGGAAGTTTCCATGGGAATAGATTTTTTGCTAATGAAACCGCTGTAGTTTTTAATACTTTCCAACTATTAAAAACTACAGCGGTTTAATATAATATGACAAAGTTATTTTCGCTTTATTAATTTATACACTAATAAATGCTGGTCACTTATTAAAGAAGCAAAATTAATACAAAAAAACTGGTTGCCTGTAAAGTCGGTATACGGGCGAAAGTTTTACGTGACAATGATTTTATGTCTGTCTCTCTCGCTCTTAGGCGGGCGCGTGCCTCTCACTCGCTCTCATTGTGAGCGCATAACGTGAGCGGAGCGTAACGCAGTTTCTTGAAGTGTCACCCGGCAAACCAATTTATAAGACGTTGTCACGTCAAAAGGGTTTCAGATAAAAATATTGATTCTTCGAATTTACAACTTACAACAAAATTGCTTCCCAGTCAGTATGCAAATAAAGTAGCTAACAGTCGGCGGGCGAAAATTTGAAATTATAATCTCCATTTTGTTTTGGCAACGGAAATTGTAAATGATTTTATTTTGTTGAGCAAAAGGGTTTTTTTTATTGGTATTCATTATCATATTAGCTGTAAGAAACATAAGGAATTATGATGACTTTTATAAAAAAAAAAATGGGTTGCACTCCGGGAGTGCCGGCAGAAGTGAAAACATACTAGCTATTTACTTCCCCTCACTTCGTTTACATATTTATTTATTATAAATAATAATGTTTGTTTATTTACTTTTTTGACGTAGTATATTTGACATCTGAATCTGTCATAGAATTAAAATCCCATATCCAACCTCGCTGTACGACTCATAATCGCCATATACTAAAAATAAAAAAAAAACATACAACCTAGATATAAATTTTTAATTTTCGATCAGCCTACGCGAGTTTATCATTTTTACCTATACCAAAAAAAGTGCACAATGCCGCTTAAGAAGTTTTCGCTAAAAAAAATTAGGTATACAGGACTACTGAGGTACAGAAATTTCTTATTAGGTATTTACTTACTTTACTTTGTAAGTATTTCTTTTGCCTTTTGGATTATCCTGACTTTTCACCAACAGATAGGTAATCTATTTCGTAGACAATGTGTGATATGACTAAGTTTTTTTTTTTTAATTTTAACCCCAAATAGACACACTATAAATCTTAAGATTCTTATTATTATTTTGGGCAAAAACTTCCAAACTTTAAGCCACGCCTTTGAAAGAAAGGGAAATATGTTACAGAGGTCTAAAAAAAAATATCAGGTGACAGATTGTAATATTAAAACTATCCATTTTATTACCTTACAAAAAATCATTATCACATTACTTCACCTTTTAGGTTATTTTACCGACTGTATTAAAAGAAAACATTTATAAGATTATGGAACGCCTGTCAAAACAAATTGCAACGGAAGTTAGCCAATCATCTTTAAGCCACGTGATTACGCCACGATTTAAGCCACGTGGCGCGTGGTTACTGACCGTAAATTCATTCTCTGTAATTGATATTTTCTTTTGTCATCAGGCGAGTGGCGAGGCGAGCGGAGAATGCTGGACATCACACGGGACAAGCCGGTCAAAGTGTGTGTCCGGGTCGTTGTGCCTGTCCGGGATCATCCCAAGGTAACTTACAAATGACTTTGAAAACTTTACGTACAAGCCACATTTCCATCTCACGTATATCAACATAATCCTGAGTAAGCCGTTTGCAAGTGGGGATCAGCTTTTACTACCAGTATATATTTTACTTCTATAGCACGGACGCTAAGCAAGAAGAATTTCGTTCAATGACCGGTCTATATTTGTCTCTGTTGCACGCGCATAATTATTTGCCGTTGCGCTCCTCTATGACAGCGGTCATCGCATCTGTGCGAGTGCGACGGCAAATAATTATGCGCGTGCAACAGAGACAAATAGTGACCGGTCACTGAACGAAATACTTTCTGCTTAGCGTCCGTGCTATAATATACCTACTTACTCGTATATAGGACGCTTTCTGAGAAAGACTTTAAAAAAGTATGTAAATAGAAAACTTTACTTTGTGCCCATGGCTCCGCCTGCGTGAAAAATATTTTCACTAATTAAAAAAAAACTAATAGTTAATCTTTGGTAAAGCATAGCCATTATAGTGATTTAAACCTATTAATTATTTTTTTGCATTTCATTGACAATCTCAGTGAGTTGAGATGTTGCTGCACTACCCACGCACGATCAGTTACATATCGCGCCCTTCTTGTTTCCACTCAAGTTTTCTGTCACGTAGTACTGGCTCTTAACATAATTTTTTGGACCCTACTCAGTTCAGCTTTAATTGGTTTTAAAAGTGACCTTATCAAAAGTCAGTTACTCGCTTGAAACATTATTGTGTCTATTATTATAAGCATCATTACGGCTGTTTTTTACTGTAAGCAGAGCCGCGGGAACAGGTTTATTTATAGCTGCGCCCTAATTGAATGTGCAGTTTTGCTCGTTTCTAAAATCGATTTCATTCTCCTATGGAAAAAAAATAACATAACTTTCTACATTCTTTGACTAGTAATTTACTGTATTTGTTTTAAGATATCTGTTAAAACAACGCTTTAAAAAAACGGCGGAACCTCTCGTTTTTCTATTTTTCATTCATAACTCCTTATCAATTAGTAGCGGAAACATTATTTATTTCATGACAGGTTAAGTATCAAAAGCTAGAAAATTACTGTAATAGAATTTTTATATCTTATGTGATTAATTGAAAACTGTAATTAATTATTTTACACTTTTCATGCTAAGCGGTACGCGCCTATCTATTATATATTCTTGTCACTGAAAAATGAGCTCTATTTGAGATGAACATTGTCGAGTTCAGCTTAACGCCCATAAATCAAATGTATATGCACGTTGAGGGCGCTCTTAATAAGTAATATTTTTATATGAACATTACATATAAAGCAATCTTTTCACATGTGTCAATATTCCTGGTTGACGAAATCGTGGTACATAGGTAGTGATTTTTTTGTAAATGTTATACATCCATTCCTGTTTATATTTATGGTGTTTAATCCACAGTTCAACTTTGTCGGCAAGCTATTGGGACCAAAGGGAAATTCATTAAAAAGGCTACAAGAGGACACCATGTGTAAGATGGCAGTGCTCGGCAGGGGCTCGATGAAGGATCGACAAAAGGTAATTAATTAATTTAAAAACAAATAAAGCTTATTGCAGCATTATAATACCACTAAGATTTATAAATAAGTAAATATTTTTGGTCATTACACACAGCGCCGTCTAGCCCCAAAGTAAGCAAAGCTTGTGTTATGGGTACGAGACAACGAATACATGTATGTACATAATTCATTACTATTTTTGTAAATACATACATAGCATACATAAATACACAAATGTTTATCACATTAATGTTTGTCCAGTGCGGGAATCGGACTGGTACCCTCTGCACAACAGTCAGCTACACTACCAACAGGCTGCGAGGGAGTTAATTATTAATATTTATATTTATTATAGCCGTTTAATATTTAGCAGTTAAGTACCGTAGTCCACTAACGCTTGCAACACAGGGCTATTGCTGACATGTTGCTGATCGTTTGATAATTTAATGACAACCTTAGTCTTTAGGGAAAACCTCGACATGGACCTCATTTCACAAGCTACGCATGCGAAGAAATGTCCAAGACTTGGTGTTGTTTCTATAATGTAAATGGTAACTAGGGAATCTGTAGAAGAACCAAATAAATCCGTAAGAACGGAATCGTCGCCGATCCCAAAATTGAACCCTTATGTCTGAGGAGAAACTTTGCCTCCCTGTGTGTGTTCTACCGCTTGTATAATGGTGTATGTTTTGAGAAATTGTTTGAAATGTTGCTCGCGGCTACTTTCTATCATCGCACTGCTCGCCATTGGCAGGGAATTCACCTCACACCTTAGAACCCAAATGGTCGCGAAAAACTTCCTCACGCGAACGCTTAGATTGTGGAATGAGCTCCCTGCCAAAGTTTTATCTAAGGTCTACAGTATGAGGTTTTCCAAAAAAGAAGTAATTAGATTTTTGAAGGGTTGGCAACGCGCGAGTGATGCCACCTTAGTATTATAATTAAGGAACTAAAGACCGTCTTCGTTATAAATGGACTTTGTTCAGCCGTGGTCATAAGCAATAGAAAATAATAATGAATTTTAAATTAATTTCACAAAAGAGCAACATTCTTAGCTTAACACAATTTTTATTTTTTCTTTCTACAAAGGCTTTAGTTTTAGTATTGAATACAAACACGCCTGTCACGACCCCTTCCGTGATAAAAGTTTGATAAGGGTAAGGATTAAATAGATTTACGTATTTTATTATTGTATCAAGGTGTATTTTCGTACTTTGTTTCTTCTACAGACGCCGTATCAAAAAGGTCTAGCTGATAAATTAAAGTAATCCTATAACATTTTTCACAACTGTTACACAACGGGTGTTACAAACAGGATCAAAAAGTCAAAAAAAACGTCTTTTTTTGACGTATACAGATTTCCTCACGATCTTAACCTTGCCAAAGCCAGTGTAATCAATGTACTTGAGAAATTAAGAAAAAGACTCATTGTTACACGCCGAGCTTGAACCACCGTCCCTCAGGACATGAAGCGAAATCGAAACCCCAAGGTGACTACTGACTTCACAGTCAGACTTATCATAATATTGAAGCTAGACCCAGTCACTTTTCCCTGTAGCTCACTTCCGAAACGCCCGTTTTTGTGAAAACGCCCAGATAAAATTTCAGCGTTCTGTTCTCTCATAGGGGGGATGACACGTTTTACAGAGTGATAGCAAAGTACATATAGTACATATAGTGATAGCAAAGTACATATAGTGATAGCAAAGTACATATAGTATTCAAATTCACCACCACTCTCTAATATAGACCCCTCCTTCTCTAACCTCCCCTTACATACATTTGCGCGTAAAGCGCTTTTTAACTGACTTCAAAAAAAGGAGGAGGTTCACAATTCGTCGGAATCTTTTTTTTTGTATGTTAGCCGATTTCTCGAAAACGCCTGGACCAATTATTATAGTGAATTTAAAAAAAAACTTTTAAAAAAATAATTAATGTTAATTTGGAACTGGTGAAACGCTTTTTATGTTGATGATTGTATGAAACTTTGTTACGAGTATGGATGTTTTTAATGTGCAAGAAAAAAAAAGCAATTCGTCAAACTCAAAAAAAAAAACTTTTTAACAAAAAAAACAACCGGCTTCAAAAAGATGCACTAAAAAGGTAAAAATTATTACTAATTTCCAAAAATCTGATCTGAATGACACTTTGAAGTTGGTGTCTATGTACCTATGTAACAGTTTATAACACTTTGCTTGCATGACACCAACTTTAAACTTGGTCAACTTGAAAACAAAGTTTTTATTGATATGCAGTGTCAAAGATACGGCTATAGTTTCACTAAAATACTTTTATAGTGCATGCATTAATTTCACGACACCGAAATACTTTGGTTTTTTTTGAATAAGTAATTATAAACTATTTTATTTACTACCGATAAAATATAAAGTTCATTAGCAAATATTTTGAGATTGTTTTTTTATACATCAGAGAACATAATGCATTGCCAAATAATTCTGGGACGCTGCTAGGGCCGTGATCTCTGCGGTAGTGTTAATAAGCAATTTCACGAAATTACCTTTACTAGTATTTAAAGTATAATTTCGTGATTCATGCAATGACACTAGTTTCGTGATGTAAATTTTGCACAGAATAACATAGTATAGCTAATTAATATTTTATACTCCTAGGAGGAAGAACTTCGAGTTTCAGGAGATCCGAAGTTCGCTCACCTATCGGATGAGTTGCATGTGGAAATCAGCGCCTTCGCCACTCCTGCCGAGGCTCACGCGCGGATTGCGTACGCTTTAGCGGAACTTCGGAGGTTTCTAGTACCTGTGAGTAACGTTTACATTACTATTTATAAAATACTAATTTTTGCCGGAGCCCTGCCTGTGTGGAAAAAGATTATCACGGTGTGATTCCTGAATTTCTTCGGGATCTCTTAATAGTATCCTATGTGCCTTTTTGTCCCTCTCGCCTAAACTTGTTCCATTGTGAAGCAAATCCTTACGATTTTATCCCCGAAAAACTCATTTCGAGATATGATGTATAACATAGCCTCATGAAATACAATTCCTTTCGTGCACTTGAATTAAAATTACAGACTCCTTTTTTAATGTCTTAAAACTTACATTTACTTCGTATATCCACATACACGACTGAGATACGTAACACCAAAGCTATAAAATGACAGTAAAGCAACTTACATAACTTTGCAGTCAGGTGTCTGCTACATAAAATACCCACGACGGTCGCATAAACTTGCGTAAAGTACAAACTACACTTACAAAACCAAGCGGTAAACTTTGTACTAAAGCACTAGACTGTCGGGTAACTGCGCTATGTCCTGCCCTCAAGTTGTAATTAAACAAACATGTAAAGTCGTATGTATAATTAACCTCACCTATATATCAGAAAATGTTCCCACATAACATTACATGACATGATAACAAAGTTAAGATTTGCTATTAATACGAGATAACGAAGCCTTTTTTTCCTATAAGAGGTTAACTTTGTTGTTGTATCGGATAATAATGGTCATCAGAATTACATATTGTAAGCTATACGTTACTACTAGGGCGTTCCATCTGACTACTTTTTAGCAGTAATTGTTAGCGGTTTGCGTTCATGCTTTTGGTAGCAAAATCTTATGTTGACTTTTTGCGTTTCGTCTGAGCGATTTTGCTACAAAATATTGCTACCAAAAACCCATCTCGGGAGGTGGGTATTTTGCGCTACTATTTGACAAATGTAAACTGTGAAAGTGAATCCTTTGAAAAAAATAGTTAAAACGTTGTTTTTTTTTTTTAAGAAAAGTTTATTTTCGTATTATGTACTCTATATCTTTGTTGAAGTGAAAACTTCTTTAGCGGCGTTGTGCACTTTTTTTGGTATGGGTAAAAAATGATAAACTCGCGTCAGGTCACGTGTCCTGATCGTGAAAATTCGTAAGACGGATGTAGAGTAGACAGCTGGCGCGGCGTAGGAGAGGGAGAATCCCCCTCTCTTTCTACAGCGCGGCGAAAATGTATGCCTGCGCCTGCTGTTTCGTTTAGGCGGCGCAGGGCGCTTGCGCGAATGGTCGTGTGTGTTTATGTTACAGCGTGCTACGCGCATCCATGGATGGTGACAGCTGATGGCTCGACCGTTTGTGTAGTGGCCATACTGCTGTGTATTCGTAAAATTCGTGTATATAAAGTGTTTAAAATATGGAAATTAAACAAAGTGCATCTTTGTCTTTGTAAAATACGGAAACCGTAATGCCACGCCTATTATAATTTTTATTTTTAGTATTCGCGATTATGAGTAGTACAGGGAGGTTGGATATGGAATTTTAATTCTATGACAGATTGCGATGTCAAATATACTACGTCAAAAAAGTAAATAAACAAACATTATTATATCTTTACAATGTCAAAGACATGTCTTGTGACATATTTGAGTGTTAAGCGCGAATCGTGTGTAAATGTTTTCACTTCTGCCGGCACTCCCGGAGTGCAACTCGTTCTTTTTTATTATCTATAAACAAATAAATAAAATACTCAACATATACACACACGGAACTGTCAAAAAAATCTCGCGCAATGCGTTTCGTTTGAACAATAATAGCGCCACTTTTATCAGATGCGCTTAAACGGAACGGGTAGTTGGTGCTTAAATGAGGTTTTACTATTAAATTGCAACGCAGCTTAGAAGGAACGCTCTATACGATACATATTTTGAAAGTGTGACAAAAGTAAGATCAAGGCTGCGTTCGGAGTTTTGGCGCGAATCTTAAGAAGGAGTGGTGTTTTTTTATGTTTAATTTTTCTAAATTCATTTAGTGACTTTCGATGTATATATTTTAGGAATGTTTTACGAAAGCGTGTTAAGAATTGTGCAGCGAAGGCTCATGAATAGTGAATTATTAAGTAATAAGCAGGACATGACGCGCAATGTCTGAGGATCCACACCAAATCTCCCGCCCAATCTTGGGACTTGAAAACGAGGACGCGCGGTAACGCCCGCGCCACGATACGATATAATATAATTGACTTTTCTGATTTTAGGACTACAACGACGATATCCGGCAAGAACAGATGCTAGAAATGCAGATTTTGTCATCACAAAGTGACCAAAGGCATCTAACGCCACCTGAATCCTCACGGAGCGGCAGTGAAGAGACCCTGCCTTTACGAGACACTTCTCATAAACAAAGAGTAAGCTCCTTTAGAAGTGTTTTAATATAATTTGAACGACACACCTGAACCAAAGTACGTATAGAACGCGCGGTGGCGCGCCTGTAAGTAGGCCAACTTCAATACAAGTAAATCACAAATAAAATGCGCACGACCTGTGCGAACAACTGCCGCCGCGACAGACGTCCTTTTCTACGATTAAGACTTCACCCGTTTACGTACGGTGTGGTGGACGACACCCGCTCCCCCACCGCACCGCCTATACGCAACGATGCTAACCGTTTGGCGCAAGTTGATCTACTTATAGTATTCTAAGAACTTTGCCTGAACTAGCGAGACAATAAACCAGCTAGCGTATATGTAAGCTTGTAATATGTAGTGCAACGGAATTGCAGCATCAAAATCGTATTTTTACAACGATTTATTTAGTAACCACTGGCGTTTCAAAAAACCAAAATTTGAAGGACGTTTTTCTAATGCAATGGTTTAAAGATTATACAAATTTATAACAACCGCAATCTTTGTTTATCATTAGACTTAAGTAATTATTGGTAAGTCAATGTTCATAGATAAGTTGCCTACTTGAGACATAGCTAGTTGTTGATTGTAGCATATTTTAAAAAAATATCTATGGCTACGCGTTGTCAAGTCAGTGATTAAGAATTAAAATGCTTTATGTATAGGTACTAAGTCAAAATCAAAGTCAATATTTTTTTAAATAAATTAGGTTTTTGCAAACACTTTTGATTTGTCCAAGTTTATATATTATATAGTATATTATTATGAAATAATATTTTTGGAAATCCGGTAGGTCCACATTGTTGATTTCTTCTGAGAAGAATCCGGCAAGAAACTCTATAGTTACTCTTTTAAAATAATACAAATACAATCAATGTTTTGAATAAAAAAATCAAGCCATACAATTTTTTATTATTTCCATTTTAATTTGGTTTACCTATTTATCCTGTAATTTTAATAAGTTAATTTAAGACGTGTGAATACTTCGAATTCTGCTGTTGTCGATAATCAGGTATTAATGAAAAAAATCATCAAAATATATTTAATTTAAAGAAAATTTCTCTTAACAGCTTGCAAACCTTCAGCCAACTGCAGTTCCAACATCGTTATCGACCTTAAGCCATGTGTCGAATGTCCGGGACTTCTCTCCACCAGCACCTTCTGCTGACCAACTCACTGCGGCTCATCATCAGGTATAGAATAAAGGCCAGCCATCATTATTAGTAATTGCAAAGTGGTGTCACTACCTTACCTACAGTTGACAATTGGCTGTTTGTTTACTGCTTCACCGATCGTTTTTGATCGAGTCTCTGAAGGAGCTTCAGCCTGTGTAGCGCCCAACGCTCAAGGGCTCCCCGCGGGGGGAGCCTCGGCTTGGGTTGTCGCTCTCAGGGGCGTCCCTTCGACCGGCGTGAGTCTCAAACCCGAAGGTGAGTCAACGCCAGAAGGAGAGTTCCCCGTTACGCGGGTATGGTTGCGATTGAGTGGGGGCGAGAAGTGCTCCGGCACTCATTGATACCTCGTGTATCCTTGTTTGGAGGTAGGCCGTATTGGGGGAGATCATTGAGACTAATCTCGCTATCCGGACAGCGAGATCGTCATCTGGGGCCGTTAGTACGTGCCGAGGCCGTCTAACTATAGTTTTACGACCGTGCCGAGGTCGATCGGGGGGATGATACACTGTGGATTGCACAATTAATCGATTCGGGTGATTTTGTGTACGCTCGAATAAGCGGACTGCCAGGTCTTTGAAATATTGGGAAATCGTGGGAAGTTCGAAATCTCTGTGTAGTTTCGGGATTGCGGACGTACCAAGAGGCTCTGGAGGCTGCTCTGAGGTTTTGGAGTGCTGAAGTTTGTGGAGATTGCGCTTGGATAACGCAAAGACTGTGTAGCGAACCATATCGTACCGCTAGAAGCAAGGCTGACGTCACGCGTCCTACAACGCGCTATCGAAGTTTCCTTCGCAGTTCAGTATATATAGTAATCGAAGGGCAAGTTAAGTGGACCACGGCAGTCCCCAGGCATAACACCTCGCGTGGAAGGAGATCTCCTCATTGCCGCCGGTCCACATTGGTGACCCAAGCTGAACAATGACGCTCCTTCCGCAGCAGCAGCCCACTCCTTCCTACCAGGTACACGGACCAGTTGTCAACCGTACGCTTCGCATCCAGAGCTTCATCAGGACCTATCGCAGCACTTCAGCGCTTCCTAGTTCCTGCAGCTCCTCTCCGGCGACGCAACTGTACAGCATTCTACCACAACCTGTTGAGGATTCACAATCCAGCTTAGCACTTCCACTGTACAGCATCATACTACCCTGTCGAGAACTCTCACTCCAGCGTGGCATTCTCTGCTCGTCGCTTCTGCCGCTAATTCAGGCCAGTGTCTCGATTCAAAGGGACACACAGCTAATCATTCTATGGACCCGACTCACTGTGGCCATACGCAACCTCCATGCCAGCACTCGCCAGTGTCTCGACTCACTGCAGACACAGACTGCTGATATTCGGCATGCACTTCACGCCCTCCCGACTCACTGTGGACGGCGTATACTCGGCATTCTCAAGATCGTACGCAAGCATCACTGCAAGAATTATCGACCTTCGGTCTTGGAAGGGAGTGATGTAGCGCACCATATCGTACCGCTACAAGCAAGGCTAACGTCACGCGTCCTACATCGCGCTATCGAAGTTTCCTTTACAGTTCAGTATATCAATAAACCGAAGTACAAGTTAAGTGGACCAGGCATAACACCTCGCTTGGCAGGAGATCTCCTCTTTGCCGCCGCTCCACAACTACGCTAGCATAAGCTAGTATGGGGCGGATGCAAGTTGTGTAAAGATTTAGCTTATTTCTAAGCTACATCTTACTATACTTGCCTATTATGGGATAAAGACGACCGTGAACAAAAGCAGCTCGGTCTCTAACTTTTTTTGTGTGATCGCGAAAGTTCAAACGCCTATCCAGGGTCACACCGAGATATTTGGTCTCAAAAGAAAACGGCAGAGCTTTTGACGGGATTCACCTCGATTCTCCATTTCCGAAACCATTCGCCTAGGGCGGTGATAGCGGGTTGGAGTCTCTTAGTGATTCGACTTACTTGCCTATCGGTGGTATAGACAGCGGTATCGTCCGCAAAGAGGGCTAATTGGGCACCTATCGTTTTAGGGATGTCGTTAGTGTATAGAAGGTACAAGATAGGGGCAAGCACGGACCCTTGCGGGACTCCTGCTTCTATGGGACGGGGGGAAGAGAGAGTGCCTTCTACTTTTTAGCAAAAGCTACGATTCGACAAATAGTCTCGTATGATGAGCACGAGACGGTCTGGCAACTGAAAGTTGTACAGTTTATAAATGTATAAATGAAACCGTTGTGCCAAAATTTGTCGAAGGCTTTCGCTACATCGAAGAAGACAGCGCCCGTGTGCCGGGGCTTACCTGACACTGGTTGAAAGCCAGTGAGAATATGTTCCGTGAGTTCCGCTTGATGGGTGCATGAGTGTTTGCCACGGAAACCGAACTGCTCGTCTATTAGAATGCCTCTGGAGACTATAGCGTTTCGTAGGCGAGCGAGGAGGAGGCGTTCGTAGAGTTTACCGAGAGCCTTTAGTAAACTTATGGAGCGGTAGGATGACGGCTCAGTGCGAGGTTGGCTTGTGGATGCCTATAACAATTGCCTGTGTGTGTACCGCTTGTACAATGGGTTGTGTTCTGAGGAATTGTTCGAAATGATGCCCACGGCTACTTTCTACCATCGCACCGCTTTAGAACCTAAATGGTAAAAAAAAAAAAAAAAAAAAAAAAAAATGAAAATTTTCGATAGCAGCGTTGAAAATCGCTACTAGAAGGCAGAGAAGGGGAAGACTGAGGCGCTTTAGGATATCGTTAGAGATAACGTCCGCACCGGGGGATTTACGGGGGCGTAGGTCTTTGATGACCTGTTTGACTTCGTCGACAGTGATTGGGGGCAGGGGGTCTTGTGGGGGCTGAGAAGTTCTGCGCTCCACTTCGCCGTCTACTTCGCGCACGTGGTCGGGATCGAACGGCTGTGTGCTTAAGGCACATTGGGCTTGGAGGCTAGACGCTAGGCAATCCGCTTTTTCGTCGTCATCGAACGTGGGAACGTTGTTGGGACGAGTTAACGGAGGGAGAGAGTTGGAGGTGTCTGATTTTAGAGCTCTGGCTAAGTGCCAATAAGCTTGGTGAGAAGGAGAAATGTTCTCCATGAGATCACCGAAACGTTGGGCGCGAAGCTCAGCTACAGCGGTTCTTACACGGCGGTGTAAGTCGTTGAAGCGAGCTTCATTTTCGATAGTGGGAGCGCGATCGCGTCTGTGGCGGGCCGCGTTACGCTCATTCATTAGCGACCTGATGTGCTGAGGCAGGATTAGGTGGTGATAATCACCAACCGGCACTTGTCTTGAGCACTCGCCAACGGTGGCGGTCAGGTGGCTAGTGAGTGAGTCGATAGCTACGATTAGGTCGGTCGCGGAAGAGATTACGTTGGGAACGCGATCTAGATGTGGCGAGCTGGGATTTTCGAGCAATTGCCCGAATTTATCCCAGTCCGTCACGGTTCTAGTGTCGGGAGGAGAGTCCGAAGGGGAACCTAATCGGAGGAGGACAGGGCTGTGGTCCGAGTCAAGTTCGTCAAGCACCTCTATAGAGCGAAAGCCTAGCCTTACATTCTTTAGAAGTGCTATGTCGAGTACGTCAGGGTTGTTCCGAGTATTATGGGGAAAGTTAGTGGGCGTCATGGGAGCGATGATGTCAAAGTTTAGTCTGTCAACTAAAAACTGACAAAAATATGAACAACTATAGCACGGACGCGAAGTAGGAAGAATGGCGTTCAATGACCGGTCACTATTTGTCTCTGTTGCACGCGCATAATTATTTACCGTCGCGCTCGCACGGATGCGATGACCGACCGCTGTCATCAGAAATTACTACTATTTTGACAACTGACACAGGCTAAAAAGTAAAAGGTCAATGTACGAAATTCGTACTTCACGTCCGTGCTTTAGTTTAATTATAAACACAAAATATGTAGGACTTAAGTTCTTAGTAATAGAAATAAAAATGTTTATTTGCAGATAACATGAACTTAAACCCCTATAATACTAGCTTGTTGCAGTAGTCATATCAAACATTTTCTGTCAGGCAATTTAGTTATACAAAATAATAGAAATATAAATATTTAAGAAAAATTTGTGTCAAGCATTTTATTAATCTGAGATTATAATGAAATTTTTAAATAACCTTTTTGATTGCACCTTTATCGAAATTTTGTTACCACTCAATAATTTAATATGTCTATAATAAGATTTAGATTCATATGTACATAATTTTAAGTTAACTTTATGCAAAAAAATTTTATCTACTAAACAATAAACAATTCATTGAACAAAAAAATTATCAAACATTGGTGCAACTACATAGCTATTTTTAGATCAACTATTTCCTTGTAGAATGTCTATGGAGACGTTAGAGAAGTGAAGCGTAACTAACTTCATGTTCATAAGAAAAGTTTTGCTTGGAAAGAAAACATTGATAAATAATAGATGTCAGTCATAAAATATTGACTGTTGAAAAAATACAATTGTGATGCCCAAAAAATCTTTGACTTTTTTTTTACTTTTAGTTGGCGGCAAGTCACGCGGGTCATGGAATGATAGTCAGCGGAAATGTTCTTCAACAGCCTCCCCATCATATCTTAGCTCAGAACTCCATATTAGGTAAGTTATCAATCAATATCATTTATACAATTTAGGCTACAATAATTGAGCACTTATGAATGTCACTACGCTATCGAACCGATATTATAACCGTAAGTCTATAGGGCGGGAGACCTTGTACTAAGAAGAACCGGCAAGAAACTCAGCAAGGGCATTTCTTTTCTCCCTTTCTCTTGCAGTGTCCAATAAAATATTGGAAAATGCCCTCTCTATCATAGAAGGACACATTCCATTACCTTTTAGTCCAGATACTCTGTACAAGTCACTGTGTTACAACGATGGGCTTACCACCTACCATGTATGACTAAAATGGATTGTGATTATTGCCAAATCCTGATCCTTGAACTAATAACATCAAAATAAGGATACAAAGATAGGATTCTGGAACACAAAACCAAAGTATCCACTACAAATTATATTCTTTATGCCATGGCTGCTAAGGAGAATTACCAAACTTTAAAAAATATCGTAAACTGTAAAAACATATAATGATACAGTATTTCGTCTGTTAATTTATTAAACAAGAGCCCAGATATTTGCTACTAAAATAAAGTTAAATCATCTATTTCCATTCGGTAATCATAAACCTGGTACTGGCTTAAACTATGAGAATGATCGACAACTTCACGCCTTATGTATTTGCTCCAATTAGGATTTGGTCATCATTTTTTTAAAATAAATGTATATTCTTAATGAAACATTTAGGTACTGTATTTACCTGAAGCAAGTGATGGTGATGTCTTAGACCTAAGTAACTCTAAGTGACCCTAAAGTAACCCTAGGTAACCCTTAAACTATATTTATTATATAATCGATACCTAACTATATAAACTACATAAAAGTTCAGGATTCATTCATTGTTCATTGGACAGAAAAGATATAACTTTGAGAAGGTACCCGATATCTAGGTTAGTAAGCATTTGGTAAGATTGTCAAGATTTTACGTCGCCTTTACCATAGAGTTTGAAGACGAAACGGTCTTCCTGTCATGATTTACGCTGTCGAAACTTGGACACTTACAGCGGGGCTGGGCCAAAAGTTCAAAGTCGCACAGCGCGCTATGCTGTTGGAGCGACCTATGTTCGGAATGTTTCTCAGAGATCGAATTCGGAATGCGGACATCTGGAAAAGAACTAAAGTCAACTACATAGCTCACAGAATCAGCAAGCTGAAGTAGCAATGGGCTGCTCAAGTCTGTCCGAGGACCGATGGCCGAAAGAGTACACGTGCGGTGTTGAGACTGCGTTTGAGAAGGCGAAGAGAAGGACGCCCTAAAAAGCCTGTGGTGGCTGGATGCGGACGGCAGAGGCACCGTATAGCACACCGTAGATGAGACTTATGGCCAGCAGTGAACCAATATAAGCTGATATGATCACAAAAGAAAAGGTATTAATTTACAGTTTTTAGTCTGTTAATTTAGCACACTCCGCCCTAGAAATTCAACCCGAAATAGGGTTTTGTCGTCTGTTTGTGAAACGTAGATTTCTAATAAAATGTTGTATGTTCCTAAAGCTAGTGGTGGAGATATTCTAGGGCTGAGCAGCCCGGTGCTGGGTGGGATGCTGCACGCACATCCAGCGCTTCGAGGTGTGAAGCCGACCGCTGTCCACGCGCTCGCGACGCAAGGTAGGTACGTCACACTTTATCTAGCTCCGAAAACTCTGTAATTTAGTCCAGATGCCGGCGCCCCACATGGGGTGTATTTGAACCAAGTATAACTATTAAAGCCAATACTCCAAAGTGAAGATCGAACGCGGTCAGATATTGAACATAAACGTCATATTAGGTCCACCAGCCAATTTCAATCCGCAGTGTGTCGGTATTTAGTACAGGAATAAAGGCAAGAGAAGTGAAGAGGGATGGCGGGCAACTTGGGACCAACGTCGCTTAGCCATAGCTGCACTATAGTGTGCGGTCCAACCATCCTATGCTCTTGGCTAGTGTGTTTGCCAAAGGGTATTTATTGGAGCCAGTGTGTGGCCGCATACCTTGGATACAATTGGTCATTTAATTCGTAGCTGAGGTTGGATCCAAGTCATAAGCCAATTTGTGGCGCCAGCCTGCAGTGTTGCCGAGGTGGGCTCTCCAACTGTCACGCAGTACAAAAATGGATGGTAAAAAGGGGCTCTCGCCCTCATTGTGATGTCAGTGTGAATCCAGTCATTGGTTACCCCCTTATAAAAAGATATAAATACATACTCGTACGTACCATATGTATAATAAAATCTAATAGTAAGTCAACAACTTGCGAGCGCGCTACATACTCACCTACAATTCCGGATAATGGAAGCTTGTGAATTGCAATCCGCTTGTTTGGTTATGAGAGTTTGGTATGGACTCCGGTTTGGTGCAAGTCACATACGCACAGCGGGTCAACATAGACGCTGCTCGCTCCTTCATACCACACCTCGTCATTTCTCTGTCGAACGGCCGTATTGAGCCCCTATACATAAGATTTTATTACACAAAAGCAAGCAAATCATTTTGGGTAACAATTCGTACCTACATAAAAATATTCATTAATTAATGCCCACGTACTCGTTGACATGTAATTTGAATTAGAAGGATTGTGACAGATTTCAGAGAAAATTATTATTCTGGAAGTATAAATAAACGAAGAAGTATAAAGTAAACAATGTTCGTTTAAGTATTACACATCAAAAAAACTCTCGCCACACCGAGATTAACTGTCTAGTTTTTAAATTAGGAATTTAATATGGCATTTTCTGCTAAGTACAGTCAATGATATGAAAATATCGTATAGCAAACTGTCACCATAATAGCTAGACAGAACAGAGCGTTACTTTGACATATAGCATGCATTGTTTTATATTAGTAACTAGGCAACAGATTAACTACGTTGACATGACGAACTGAACTTTGGGACGCCCAGGCACTTTGCCATAACTGGAGTCCGGTTTCGTTTGTCATCTCGCTTGTCCTGTTATATAATATTGATATGATGGGTAGGGAGTTAAATTCCTTGACCGTACTTACCTCAACGGTACTAGACTATATCCCTATCCTGGATTGTATGAAAAAGGTTTTTCTTTTTTACTATATATGAGTTTTCCTTTTACAAAACAAACGTAACTGTGTGGTTTGGCAGGTGCGGGTGGGGTGGCGGCGGCAGCGGGGGGTGCGACCGCGCGCAAGCGACCGCTGCTGGGAGGCGCACGAGCCGCCATATCACCGACTAAGCGCGCCGTCATCACCCTGCTGGCGCGAGCTAGAGCCGCCACGCACAAACACGCTACCGCCTGGGCCGCAGCACAAGAGTAAGCGACACAGCATGTAGCCATATTGTATTAACTCAAAGATAGCTCGAGCAAAATGTGCGGAATTCTGTGTGTTGTGGTCACTACACAAAATAAATAAACACAACACATAACTATATCCCTAAATAAACTCCCCCCATAATGTCCTTACTGCCCATGCAACCACATGGAAAACTGCATAAGCTATGTTACAACGCAGATAACCATTTTGCCAGCCAAACGCCAGTGTCACAATGCTAGCGAGCGGTACATGTAGAAAGCACGTTTTTAATTTTGCTAATAAATGGTTATAATAATCAGAAATAGACACAATTTATTCAGAACAAAGTGCTGTAAAGAACTAACTTACATTGCTATAAAGATCGAGTAAACGCACTGGTCACAATGCTAGCGAGCGGTACATGTCGAAAGCACGTTCTTAATTTTGCTAATAAATGGTTATAATACTCAGAAATAGACACAATTTATTTAGAACAAAGTGCTATAAAAAACTGACTCACATTGCTATAAAGATCGAGTAAAAGCGGAAAAATCACTATCAGTTTTGTTAAAGCATAAAATATGCATTATAATGATTAAATAAATACGATTAAAAAGTATGTATTTTACTATGTATTATTTATATAATAAAAACCGTATTTTTGATTTAACGAATTATGCAGTTATATAATATTATATTGCCACTTTCATTTATACTACATGTTATGATAATGTGTTTCTATTATTTTATTTACTTAATAAATGAATGCTAATTTTACTAGTATAACGAATAATGCAGTTATAAAATATTTTATTTCCACTGCAATTTTTTTAGACTATACGATAAGGTGTTTCTAATATTTCTTAATATTTGATTGTTACTAACTCATAAAGGGCGCTAAGCTAAAATAAACTTAAAATTTGTTTACTTAATACGTGTTCCCTAGATACCAATCATGATGAGTATATAGCAGCTGGGAACGGCAAGATGGTGATATCCAGGCAGTGAATGAAACTTAGTTAAGGCGAGGGGAAGAAGGGCGCGTACCTACTGTACCGAATTATAGACTAAAGCGTATACCACTTAATGGGCAGATTTAAAATTGATGTTTGTGCCAAAGAGAATATAATCACTACGTTTTTGTTTGTGCCTGCTTATAAAATATAACCTAACAGCTCATGGCTACTCTTCTGCTACGCGATTTCGCTTCTGCACACGCTAACCGATAACCCTGCTGACCAAATAATAATTTTGCTGACCATATATCTAGATAATTTTAATATTCCCTGATTTAGTTGCTCACCTAGTATGTTGGTGCTGGTACGTTATTACGCCCGACAAAAATATATATTGTGGTGTCAAAATAACTTTTAAGCTGATTTTTCTAGCTGATTGGATATTTAAAAAAGTACCGATTATTTACTTGCCGTAATCTATTGCCAGTACTAAGTACTGTGATAGTTTTTTTGGGTAGTGTCGATATCAGATAAATAAAAAAAATATATTCTATAGTAACTGAATTTCTGTAATTTGTGGAATATCCATAGTATTCTTTGAATCGCTCCATCTAATTTAAACCCAAAATTATGTACTCGAAATTATAATTAAATTAAAATATATATGTTTACATTTCTAGCTGAAAATTTAATTGCATTATATTTTCAGACACACAGCTCTGCTGCCGCTGATCAGAGACGAGTTCGTCACAGGAGTGGGAGTCAATATCAACTTAGCATAATTATAATCAAAAATCTAGTCAAATAAAATATATAAGTAGATATTTTAAACTATATACATTATATCTAGTAGTCTGCAAAATTATGATAATAATTTATATTAAATAAGAATTATACGAAATGTACACGAAACACTAAATACATTTGTTAAGTTTTTAAGTTATATTAATTTACAATATTTTTTTATTGCATAATTTAACTATAATAATAGTTAATTCAAGCATTTCTGCATTTTACTGTACAATTGTTTTGATTTGACGTTTAAAATGGTCCTATAGTGACCTACTTAAACTGCATTAAATAAAAAAAAATGTTGATGATCTTAACTTAAGGTGACTTCGAATCAGATTTCTGTCATACAAACTTTGGTGTACTAAATACTTATAAATATAAACATTTCGCTGCTGCTTAAAATGCGTTATTATTATCTATTGTTATTTATAATTATAGCCAAAACTTTATTTTATTTATGACATATTTATTCCTGTAATGCCAGTGATTTATTAAAATCCCAGAGTTTTATGCTTATGGATATATTATGGTCAATAGCCCTGTATATTTACGAAACGTTTTGAGTAGCAAACCAAGTAGCATATTATTTATAATTGTTTACGTTAACTTTGCAGACTTTTATTTACTTACTGATGATGGCGCTTCTAGTCAGCCTTCATATTAAAATCTGTACAAGAAAAAAAAAGAAAAGCTGTAGGATGTTAAACGGCAAGTTATCATGTGAACTAATGAAGATATGCTGAATGTACGCTCCTCCAAACTATACTCAACTGTCATTTTTAGGGTTCCGTACCCAAAGGGTACAAAATGGGACCCTATTACTAAGACTTTGCTGTCCGTCCGTTCGTCTGTCACCAGGCTATATCTCATGAACCGTGATAGTTAGACAGTTGAAATTTTCACAGATGATGTATTTCTGTTATTGCTATAACAACAAATACTAAAAATCAGAATAAAATAAATATTTAAAGGGGCTCCCATACAACAAACGTGATTTGTTTGCTCGTTTTTGCTCAATATTGATAGCGGAAACAGGTAGACGCTTGAAATATTAACAGAATATTTAGTTATATATTCACTTTAAAAATTAATATTTAAATTATAATAAAACAGATATTTAAGGGGGGTTCCCATACAATGAACGTGATTTTTTGCCATTTTTATATATAATGGTACGGAATCCTTCGTGCGCGAGTCCAACTCGCATTTGGCCGGTTTTTTAATTTAATAGTATGAATGTGGACCTTTATACAGGAGAAATTGGAGTCATTAAATTGGAAACAGTTCACTTAGCTGAATAATATTGCCACCATTTTGTACTTTATTAAACTAATATAATTAGTTGCAAGTTTCTAAATTGACGATGATTTAAACAATAAAATTAAAAAATGTGTTTCCATACTGAGATGAAAAATTATTTTACAATATGAGTAACGATTATTTATTTTTATGCGGACATATATAAATTTAATTATGTTTTTGGTGTTTTTAATCAATATTTTCTGTTAAAAGTGCATTATTTTTGCGGTGCATTAAAAATGTAAAACTAAATATACACTACATTAACTGTAAACTTGCATTGCCATTGCCAGATAATAAATAAAAACAAACTACCTGTCATTAAAATACACTTTTAAAACCTTAAATTTTCAAAGCTACAATCAATACATTAGGTTCGCTACTTAAGATAGTGGAAATGGTAACAATATTAAAAATGCGGATAGTTTCAAAGTTTAAACGATACTGTGTGGCCTAATTTATATTATTATAATCACTTTGTCCCCTAAATCCCTTTGCAGGCTGTATAAACGATCACATTGGTACTCTTATAATATTGTTAATCAGCTGTTATACCATTTGTCGCGGCCCTTTTGATAATTTATTGACAAATTAACTGATTAACTGATTTGACATATCTACCGGACAAAGAAAGTCTAGATATCTGTATGGAAAAATTAAATAAAGACTTAAACTGTAAATGACTACACTACTAGTATGCAGACTCTGTGAACTTAAGGCTGTATAATTTGAGCCCATTCAATCAGTATAAGAGCTGTTTAGCAAGGTATACAGCTTTCAGTATCAATGTTTTTTAGTGCTACTTGGGAAGTATTTATAGCTAAAGATATTTAATGTACCTAATGCAGTTCAAATAAAAAACATTTGGTTGGTTTCACCTTAAAACGTTTTAATTTACGTAATTTTTATTTTTGTTTGATATTCATTTGTGGTGTTTCAAATCCAACTTAGAAATAAATTTATGGACCATTGATTGTAAATTTAAAAAAAAAATAGTGTTATGCCTTTTAAAAATGTTTTATATTGAATAATATTATCTGTAAAGTGTATATTACTTCAAGTCAAATTATAAAAAAAAATATTAAAGGAAATTTAAAAGTTACAAGTACTTTAATTGATTAATGAAATTGTATGCATATATTATTAATTTTAAGATGATAATCAACTGTTAAAAAGGTTAGTAGCATTTTAATGTATATTTAAATATTATTAAACCATACATTTATAATAAGATTTTAATCAATTATTAAGGCGACATTTAAACTGTTTTTTTTTCTTCTTTTGCCTATGAATGAATAAAGTATTATAAAAAACATAAGTAAGTACATCGAATATGATATTTGAAAACCAATCATTAAAAATTATACTTATAATTATAATATAAGGAATATTTGCAAATATTTAAAATCACTACTACACTTATTAAAACTATTTACAACGAGCCATATAGGCTGAACCCCCTATCAGGTCTGTAATCCATCGGTAAAGCCTGGATGTAATGGTATTGTAATGGGTTAAATAGTTCACAGAAGGCACGGTTGATATTTGTGATATCCCTGACCAACTTCTTGGGGGTTAAGAGTCGTGGTGTTAACTACAAATTTCAACATTAATGCTAACATTTAAATAATAGAGAATTTTAATGTACATAACTTAAAGAAATTTTAATAACTGTGTATGTGTTCGTGAATAAAATTTAATATATAACTTATATTAAAATTAATTAATTATATATAAAGATAGATAGTATGTTTAATGCTATGAATACAGTTACAATTTAAAAATGCTGTGATTTTATTTTTTATTTTAGTATTTTTTTTCTTACATTACTAATAAATTCAATTTTAATAGAGAGACTTAAATAATTTTCATAAACATAGATATTAAATTAATTATATTATCACAATATAACTGCCAAAAAAAATTAAATTGACTAAAAAAATACAGAATTGAATTTAAATTTATCAATAACTTTTATGTGTTATTTTCGTTTAAATTTTAAATAAATATATAAACTATTTCATTAATTTATAATTAAGTCTTCCACTTAATATTGTATCTATTATAAAAACGTATGTTATGTTGAATTTTCTGTATTGTGATGTATTATTTGGAAGCAGTTTAATACATCCGCCATATCCTCTTCATACAACTTTTAATGTGTTAATACAATATAATAGGTCAAAGGTTTACCTAAAGTCGGGTTATAGACTACCCCACTGTAAGTGAACGCAAGTTCATTAAAAAACAAGAAGTATTTTTACGAGATTTTTCGAAACAAACTTCGTTGGATTATATATATGTACTTGCTTCAACAAGTTACTTGTTTTTATTTAAAGTTTCTAATGAAATTAATAACCAGCTTTTTAATTAATTCTCACGTTTAACAAGGTATTTCATACTGATGATTTTTATACACCTGTAACAAAAATAGTTATTTTCATTATCAAAATGTTTATAGTTACATAGGTAAATATATATAACTAAATACCAAAAAAGTTTGTATGGTAAAATCAGATTAAGATTAAACTTAATAGACTGTCGCACAATCAGTAACCTTACCTGTACAATTTTCTTAATTCTATGCCTTCTTCCATAACAATATAATGTATATGTCTAGACACCCCGTAACGCTCAGCTGGTTCTATGTTATCAGATACTTCTGTTAATGAATGTGCACAAACATCAGAATTAGAAATAAACATGAAATCTAGATCACAGACTTTTTTTTAAATACCCATAACACAAATAGCAATAGAAGGTGACCATAAAAAGTCTCAATAACTCTGGATATTCAATAGTAAAATCTATGTAACTCCGTTATACTTTTCGACACTAGTAAAAGTAGGTACTTTCAAACATTCTGTGATCCGATATAGCAGAGTGGAGCAGTGGTAGAACGTCGGGCTGTCATATCAAAGGTTCAATTCCCGGTAGGAGTGACCCATGTAAAGTGGTCTCGTTTATGGGACGTGATGCCATCAGTTAAACGTGGATGTTACAAGCAGTTGACGGTTCGTAATTTGACCACCCCTTCGAGCATAAGTGTCGTAAATGTATATTATAAAAATAAAACAGAATATGCAAACATATCCTGTAGATCCAGAATATCGAGCAACATACAGTAACGAAGAAAGTCAGATCAAAAAATTAGGTGCCGGCCCCTACCTAACCCCACTACCAACACTAGATATATAGGTTATTTTAAAATAAAAACTAAGATCAACAATAAATATTAAAAATGCATATAGTAAGTTGACATAGTATCGTGTTTTCTATCATTTAGCGGCACACTGAGAAAAATGTACCCTTCGTTTTATGAGGGATTCTCAACAAATTATCAGAAATACCTCACAAAAAACGACTCAGCGTCCAAACATACATATTAACAGGAAACTGATATACTGTCATGTAAAGTAAATGATGATACTTAAGTACTGTACGGATACCTCTAAAGTATTGCATGTAATTGTATCATGCATGAACTGAAGAATTATCAGGAAATATTTTTTTTATGGTAGGGGCATACCTAAAAAATACCAAGAAGTAATGTTGTTAATGCGAACATGTACTGTTCTTATATCAGGAAATGATAGTGATAATTACCATATCTATTGCCATTGCCATTGTCATTACGATCACCATCGTCTTGCCATTTTACCATTGCCATTGTCTCAACGATCACCATCCTCATTGCCATTACCATTATCATTGCCTTAACCATATACCATACCATACATATGAGATGTTTGCATATCATACGTATGATTTGACTAGTTTGTATGAAGCACCATTTGTATTATAGATTAAAAACTTCCAGTTCTGTTTGATGATTCATGTGGGAATCGATTGCAGGACCTCTGGCGTTATACATACAATATTTAACCGCTGAGCCAGCCAGTTGAATAGTGAGTTGCCGAAAATTAAGGTATAGATAAAAAATTATATGAACACTTCATCACAACTGTTCTTGATAATTCTCAAGGACAGGATATATAAAATGGAGGGGTGTCTAACGTATAATTCTTAAGAACGTACAACATTACGACACGGCACCATATTTTTTAAGGAAACTTCTTGTTAACATCGCATCATGGAACTTTGTAACTACATTATCTAGTCAAATTAATACGATATTCATGTTTTATTCATGATTTGTCAACAAATTTCATCCGTAGAAGACATACTGTTTATTGTTTTTAGCCTTCATTAAAATTATATGCGATAACGACTTGAAATATCAGTACGTAATAGTGAATTGTCAAGACGACATCATAAAAATTTACTGATAATTTAACGTGACGAGGTATAATTATTTAAACCTTAACGGCATCAAAACTCTTTATGACAAACTAGAAAATATACAAGAACAGGGCCAGCGTTATGATAAACTATTACTATTACATTACTGAAAAATCCGCTGTGAGACCTATAATTTGTTACGAAACCGATGCATTTGACAATCTTAACGACATTTTTGCATGAATCGAAATTGCCATTTTTCTCAGTGCACCTATGAGCGCCACTTATCTCCAGTTTTTTAAATATCCTACCCGGTATATCTTTTCTCTCCCCTGCTCTAAGTATCTACCCTGGCCTCAAAACAGAAAAAAACCAATACAGAGTCACTCTTGTATTAAGTATCTTCCCTGGTCTATTATAAAACAGAAAAAAAAAAGTTAATTCGTTCTCAAAATTATGAATTTAGGCTACTAATATAAATTAAGTTAACATACAATAAAGATATTGAATAATACATAGGAATTTAAATATTTAAGATTGGCTATTCTACTTACCCTAACATATTTAGGTACCTACCTACCTATATTGTGTAAATATATGAAACGGATACTTACAAATTCTTTTTACCTTTTCCCAATAATTCCTCGGCCCTTTCCTTTATCTCTAAACGATATAACTTGTTTGATTTATTTATTTCAGGATCATAACTTGAACGCGATCTTAATTACAGCTTTGGCTGAACCCTCATCAGCCATAATTGAATGCTGTCAAAGATAACGTAATTAAGTAATGAATGAGAAAAGTGCGAAGAAAATCTGATGAATATTTGTTTTTGTTCGTAATATGTTTAATTAAATATGTATTAATCATATAGAAATGCTACGAATACTATCTTTTTTCTTTCTTGCTATCCTTCATTCGTCCCCACTGTTGGGGCACAGCCAAGCATCATAAGAAAGAGTGATTTGGGCCCTAATCCACATGCGGGCCCAGTGCGGATTGTGGACTTCACATACGTCTTTTATTTTTTGATTAAGTAGGTTTTCTTACAATGTTTTTTCTCCGCCAGTGGTGTGAAAAAATAAATCAGTCTACTTGAAACTTTAAGTAGACTCATTGGTACACACCGACCCCGGGGTTCGAACCTCCACCGTGACGTGAAGTGAAATTTAAACCCCTCGGACACCACCGACAATATAATTAATAATCAATTAATATAATATGATTAATAATATAAATAATATAATTGTATTCCGTTCAAATCTTTATTTACAACATTGGATTTACAAAATTACTTATTGTCGACAAAATAACTAAGTTATACAAGTGATACTCATGTATTGAAGATACCAATATATCATATAGGTAAGCTCGCTATATAACAGGAAAAATAAAAAATAAATAATCTACATAATAGTATGTAGAAAATTTCAAGAAAAGAAAATAATAACAATCCAATTAAATTAGACCTAAAAATAATTAATTTATTACAGTTTCAATTCTTTTAATCTACCAAAGTGGCTAACAAGCTGACTGCCACCTGATGTTTAGCTGGTAGGTACCGTAGATTATGGACGACTGCAACAGCAAAAGCAACGAGCCGCACGTTGCCGATGCTTTAGAATATAATCACTCCTATCTTGTGTAACACCATAGGTACCATAGTCTGGTTTCTAGAAAACAACATTTCACAACCTAAGCATTCGTACACCTTCAAAACTTTCTTTTTGTTCTAATGCATACATTCCATTCAGCTTAAAATGTTGTGTTTCACCTCCCTAACTTTATACCAGGGAGGTTATTGGGAACAGTCTAAAGTACGCCAAACTAGAATTCGAAATGCAAGTAGGCCTCAAGAGAATACGATTCGGAGCTTCTCTCAGCGTGCATAATACAAATTCATTTTTCAATTATTTTTGACACTTCCAGATAAAACACCACAAAATTTTGAAGACACGCTCTAGTAATAAATATCTAGGTCTGCAGTGTGTCAGTTTTCTGTTAAATTTTATAGTTTAAAAGTTATACAGGATTCTAGTTTTTCTACAAATGGTTTAAAAAAAGATTTCTAGTTAATAAAAACATTTTAAGAGATTTTGGAAAACTACTTTTTACCTTGAATTAATCCTTAAAAAAAAAAGTAAAAAAAGATTTTTTAAAAACTTGCTTTTCTTAAAACCTTAGTATCATATAAAAATATAATCTAACCAAAAATTGTACTAACAAGTTAAAATTTATTTTCAAAATGAATATAATTTTTTTTATATTCACGTACGACTGCAAGAAAAGCAAGGCCTGCGCTACATACGAATATTTGACGTGCTAGAGTTTTAGTGGATATTAATTGAAAGTTTATCAAGTATGTATGCAGGCCTTGCTTTTCTTGCAGTCGTCAAAAGAAATTTTATTCATTTTAAAAATAATTTTTTAACTTTTTAGTACAATTTTCGGTTAGATTGAATTTTTATATGATACTATAGTTTTAAGAAAATCAAGTTTTTAAAAAAATATTTTTTTACTTTTTTTTATTTTATACTTTTTAATGATAATTTAATTGATTTTTTATAGTTTATTGCCCAAGTTTCATTAATTGGGTGATGAGAACTTGGAGAACGATATTATATTTAATATAAATTAGTAATAAAATTTTCCACCTTCAGGTGCACTTCTTGCATATGCCAAAAGGTGATAACATCAAAATGAACATCAAATTTGTGATCTGCAACCCTCAAAACCCGGATACCCATTTTGAAGATTTTTTAAATTTTCACCTCCACCTCTAAGTTGTACCCCTGGTACAACTCTGGGAGGGGGTTGTTGGTCAAAGTACCTGTGGAATATTGTAATGTTATCCGAGTTTAGTAAGTGTGCAAAATTTCATGGAAGGGTGATAACAGGAAGCATGTCTAATTAAGCTTGCAAGATTCCACCACGAGGTGGAAGGAAAAAAAGGCAGCATTGTGAGTTAAATAAAAGCAAGTAACAAGTAAAAAATATCAGTTATTCTTTAATAATGAGTGTCTCAAGAAATAAATTACTTTTAAATATGCCCCAAAAAGGTGCAAAAAAGGAAATAAATTAGATTTCGGATTTGACAAACTTCAACTAAAACCTAAAATTGTAAAACAGTTAAGTTTCATAGTGTTTGTAGTTCAAATATTAGTGCTAGTAATCAAATGTTAGTATGAGTAATAAATTTTATGTAAGCTCAAACTGTGAGGTAATGGGTTGGTGTAAAAACGGTCATCTGCCACTTGTCCGTTTATACGTCGAAGTTTTTGCATTGTCCGCATCTATGTAGCTATGTATTATGACTTGTTTTCATGTGGATTTTTAAAGTTTTTTCTTTGAATATATTTTATGTTTATTTTAGGTTAAATGGGAGCTGTTTTAATCTTATCGTTCAAACGGACTTAAGGCAGATGCCTCCTTCTACGTAAAATTTTTTTGAGAGTACAAAGAACATCTACATTATTTTAGTAAAACAACGATATAGAGATAAAACATATGATGCAATCAATTTAAAAAGTAATTTTAATGCATCATTGAAAATTTTACGTTAATCGGTACAGAACTCTGAAAATGGTCATTTTTTACCTATAGGTATGTGCTGTCCTTTAAAATTGAGATTTTGTTAATGTCTTCTTCTACTTTGCTGCCATCGAGTTTATGACTGTGAAGCAACAAAATGTCCAAAAGTGTATTACTATTATCACGCCGCGGTCGAACTCCTTGTCTCCCGAACCCACGACATTTTGTGATATACTTAATAAAAGATTCTTGTATGAAGCACTTATAATTTTATTTACATACAATATTGGTAAATAAAGATTAGGTTGAAGAGGTCAAAAATGGACCTACAAAAAAATAGAATCTAAACAATGATGTTAGTTCTCGTAATCGTAAAACTAACTGACTTAAAACAAACAAGAGTCAGTATTCCTATTGCAAAATAATTTAAAAATTTGAAAATTAGGCCAAAATGCAAGTAAAAATTAAGAGGAAAGCATTGTAGAGGAACCCCCCTCTACAAAGGTTTTATGCTACACTATAACAACAGAGAGCCCAACAGTTTAAAATTGTGAAACACCAGAGAGACCAACAATTTTTAACTTTGAAGCAACAGAAAGCCTTATAGCTTATAACTTTAAAGCAACAGAGAACCTAACAGTTTACAACTTTGAAACAACAGGGATCTTAACAGTTTATAAGTGTAAAGCACCAGAGAGCCCAACAGTTTATATGTGTGAAACTCCAGAAAGCCCAACAGTTAAGAAGTGTGAAGCACCAGAGATCCCAACAGTGTACAACTGTAAAGCAACTGAAAGCCCAACAGTTTATAACTGTGAAGCACCAGAGAGCCCAACAGTTATAAACTGTGATACAACAAAGTGCACAACAGTATATTAGTGTGAAGTACCAGAGAGCCCTACGTTTATAACTGTGAAGCAACAGAGTGCATAACAGTTTATAAGTGTAAAGCAGCAGTGAGCCCAACAGTTTATATGTGTGAAACACCAGAAAGCCCAACAGTTAAGAAGTGTAAAGCACCAAAGAGCCCAACAGTGTACAACTGTAAAGCAACTGAAACGGTGAAGCACCAGAGAGCCCAACAGTTATAAACTGTGAAACAACAGAGTGCCCAACAGTATGTAAGTGTGAAGCACCATAGAGCCCTACAGATTATAACTGTGAAGTAACAGGGTGCATAACAGTTTATAAGTGTAAAGCACCAGTAAGCCCAACAGTTAATATGTGTGAAACACCAGAGTAGTTATACAAGCATTTGAAATATGGATGCAGTTGGAGAGAGATATTTGCATCAGAGGCTTCGTTCTGGCGCAAAATATAATGAATTATTCATTCAACAAGCACCGGGAAATATTTTCATCGTCTAGCTAGAGTCAACTACTTTTATTTGTTTAATATTTTTATTCAAACGTAGAACGTTTATGTTATGGAATTGGAAACCATTTTAAAATAGGAATAGTTTTTTTTTTCCTGTGCGCATATAGGACCCTATTACTAGCCTAAATAATCCTAAATAAACATTATAAATGCGAACATAGGCTACTTGAAACGTCAAGTGATAGTCGGATTAAATTACAAAGGGTTAAGAGGAACTGGTATAGCCCAGTTCGCTAAGCCAATTTTACAAAAAAATATGAAACATGAGAAAGAACATAACTTCTAAAAAAGTTAAGTTTGAGTCGGATTAGCTTTTTTTCTGACTGACTATGTACTTGGCTGATGCAGCCATTACTGCTCCACAGAGCTTTTGGAGCGAGACTCTGAAGGATTCCTCAGCCCATATAGCGCCCACTGCTCAAGGGCTCCCCGCGGGCGGATCCTCGGCTTGGGTTGTCGCTCTTGGGGTCATCCCTTCGACCAGCGCGAGCATCGAACCCGAAGGTGATTCAGCGCCAGCAGGAGAGTTTCCCGTTACGCGGGTGCGATTGTGATTGCGAGTGATTGGGGGCGAGAAGCGCCCCGGCACTCTATGATACTTCGGTAGGTCCGTGTGTTCGCCGACGAACCCGGGGATGTGAACGTCGTGTTAAGGGGAGGCCCTATTAGGGGAGGTCGTTGAGACTAGTCTCGCTCCGGATAGCGAGATTGTCGTCTGGGGCCGTTAGTACGTGCCGAGGTCGGTCGGGGGGATGATAGGTTGTGGATTGCACAATTAATCGAATCGAGTGATTTTGTGTACGCTCGAAAAGCGAACTGCTAGGTCTTTAAGATATTGGGGCATCGTGGGAAGCTCAAGGTCCCTGTGTAGTGTCCCCACATTCCGGATGTACGGTCAGTTGCAGAACTGCATATAGAGTTTCAAAACAAAATATAATGGCAAGCGCACACTTAAAAAAGTAATATGTCTTGTAGAACCTGAGTAATATAGTTTCATTTAATATTGTATATAATAATTTCACTAAGATAATTAACGTATCCGTAGCCTAGTGGATAGACGTATCAGATCTTAATACGTGTACTCAGTGCAATGCAGGTTGTGGATTCGAATCTCACCTTATGCCTTTCTTTTTGTTTTCTGTTACATTTTACGAATTATGAATATTTTGTTTAGGTAAACAGCTTAGACCAATTTTTTAATAGCTATTAAGTAAGAAGCGGAAACTACGTAGGTACAAATTTTATTTTTGTCGTTCGTTGCCGATTTTTTTTTTTTTTTTTAATTTCTTTGCTAAAAATAATATGCAGGCCAATATTAATATTCAAGAGAGGATGCGTATTATAGAACTATGTAATATGGGTTACAATATATCTCAAATTTGCAATGAGACTGGTTTTACCGTAAGTATGTTATTTTATGTTAATGTTATATCAAAATTTTTTAAAACCACACTTTTTGTAAGTAAATTTCTAAAAAAAATTGAAAATATAATTTCAGTAGTTTGAAAAATGTTTATTTTAATCTGGCTATTTGGTTTTTAGTGGATTACCGTAAAGCGTTGGGTCTCGCGCAACCAAGAGGAGAGGAGTTTATCGACTCGAAGTGGACGCCCGCGGCACATTGATGCGACTCAAAGACGATTTATGGTGGAACAATACGAGAACAATGGTTTCATACCGACTGCTGTGTTTGGGAACATGTTTCATACACACTGCTCGTCGAGCTTTGCATATTGAAGGATTGCATCATAGAAACCCAGCTAAAAAACCATATTTAAGTAATACCCATAACAAAATAGATTGTTGTTTGCAAGGGAGTATTTAGATTTTGACCGGGACCACACCTATTCACCGATGAGAAGTCGTTTGAATCATCTGAAAACGGGAGGGTTTATTTGTGGCGCAGAAATGGAACCCGTTATGCAGAACAAAATGTTGTCCCAAAATATGGAATCTGGACGGATATCACTTAATATGTGGGAGTGAATGACTGCGGCTGGTCCATAGAAAACCTATGGGGTTTGATGGTCCAAAGATGGTACATGCGAAATGAAAGAACTACAGAGTCATTAGGGCTCACTGTGTAGAAATTTGGGACATAATTAGAGGAACAGAACTGTTCTAATATTGTCGGATCTATGCGGCGGCGCTTGCTTGCTGTAATTAAAAATAATGGAGGTTATATTAAATAGGCGAGTTGGACTTGCGCATGAAGGGTTCCGTACCATTATCTATAAAAACGGCAAAAAAATCACGTTTGTCTCAGCCCCCCTTAAATTTTTGTTTTATTTTAATTTAATTATTTATTTTTAAAGTAACTGTATAACTAAATATGCTGTAAATATTTTAAGCGTCTACCTGTTGTCGTTATCAATATCGAGCAAAATCGAGCAAAAAAATCACGTTTGTTGTATCGGAGCCCCCTTAAATATTTATTTTATTCTGTTTTTAGTGTTTGCTGTTATAGCGGCAACAGAAATATATCTTCTGTGAAAATTTCAACTGTTTAACTATTCAGTTCATGAGATACAGCCGAAGCCTTAGTAATAGGGTTCCGCTAATTACCCTTTGGGTACGGAACCCTAAAAATAAAGTACTATTTTTATTACAGATATTATTTTACATTTCAATATATTTAAGACATAATATATTTTTTTTTACTTTGTTGTTTTTCAAAATATAGCAGCGTTACCGAATGAATGGTGACTTGTATTTTTTTTTATTCTTTTGGTTAAGTTTCAATTTTCTTTTCATTACGAAAACGAATACTTAAGCTATAACCATAGGAAATACAGAATATATAGAAAAAAGAGACATTTATACGGAACCCTAAAAATAAAGTAACATTTCTATTACAGATATTTTTTTACATTTCAATATATCTAAGACATAACATTTTTTTTTTTACTTTGTTGTTTTTCAAAATATAGCAGCGTTACCAAATGAATGGTGACTTGTATTTTTTTTTATTCTTATGGTTAAGTTTCAATTTTTTTTTCATTACCAAAACGAATACTTTAGCTATAACCATAGGAAATATATATATAGAAAAAAAAGACATTTATCAAAAACATTTTAAATAAAATTTTAATAAAAACCATTTTCATTAGATTGCATGTGTTTTAATTCTTGCAAACAAAACAAAAAGTTCTCATACCAATTGGTCCTTTTCAGAGAGAACTAGATGTCAAAACATAAATATACGTATATACGTTGTCATAATACTTTAAAAATTTACTATCGATAAAAACTGACCAAGTGCAAGCCCGACTCGAGGATTGCCAACTTTATAAAATTTTAAAAGGTTTTCCAAAACAGTCTCAAATATAATAATGCTTTATATTAGTTTATTTTTATTTTTAAGTCCGGAATTATCGATAAGTATTCCTTTTTACTGTTTTGGTACGGAATCACTACGAATCAGACATGACTTTATTTTTAATTAGTAGGTACTTATACATACAAAGCTAAGTATGTGAACCACAAAAAATTTCAGCGAAACTGCTGTTTTCTTAATCCTTAGCCCAGTTGAACTGTGCGGAAACAATAAAAGTAGAGAAAGCACTTAAACTTAACGCTTGCACAATTAACTTAAGTGCGTCGTATTCACTTTATTGCTGACGCTAACGCTGACCAACTTACTTTTCTAATTATGTGAGGTTTAACTTTCATCTTGTAAACCTAAAAAAGCCTTATTAACGCTAAGCAAAGCCGGTATCAGGTACTGCTATAGTAAGACACCATATATTTTTGTTCGAAAAAACAGAGATAGCACAAGACTCTACACTGAGGCTAGGTGCTTAGTGTAGAGTTTATATCTTTATATATATATATATAATTCTAGTGTACGTGTGTATGTTACTGTACTCCTCCTAAACGACTGGACCGATTTGAATGTTTTTTTTTGTATGCGTTTAGGTGGCGCTCTGGATGGTTAGAATCACAAATCAGCTCGGCAGATGGCGCTGCAGTTGGTATCATGCAGGACAACGTCTGCACGGTCAGTGCCATCTGATAAGATATGCTTTGTCCTGAATAACTGACTGACGGATCAACGCACAGCCTAAACCGCTGATCGTAGATACCTGAAACTTGGAGGATGTGTTCTTTGTATGACGTACAGATCCGATAAGAAAGGATTTTCCGAAAGGGTCAAGTGCGAGTCGCACTCGCGCAATAAGGGTAAACCGATTGTAATTAAATTTTGATAAGTGGTTAAATGCACACACCGGGGAAGGTTTCTGAGAATATAAGTACTAAATAATTGGTCTGTAACATTTTCGAAATATCTCTTGTATAAAGAGGAAATAAAGAATATCTTTTGGCGGCGCTATTTAGGTAGTCACTGCACCTTAAGCACAACTGCTGCAACTTGAGTATGTATGTGATAAACCACAAAACTTTAATCTAGACAACTGCTAACTTCCAAAGCAACTGCGGTAGATCTATAAAAGCTAAGCAAACGCTTCACTTTACACGTCTTGCTTAATAAACTTAAGTGCGACACATTTATTTTATTGCCAGTGTAAAGTTACTGACACATGTCTCCTCTGTATAAGTAAGGTTGAATTTACATCCTTACGTTTAGCTTTCTGCACATGACAATACTAGCTTTTGCCCGCGGTTTCACCCGCTCTTAATTCTGTTATCGGTGTAGGATTTCAACGGCAACTCTTCAATTATAGTAAAAAACCAACTCACACACACAACCAACGTGTTCGTCTTGAGTCTGGGTGTATTAATGTATAATATGTATGTATTTACAAAAAAAAGTAATTTATATGTATCTGTATCCGTTCTCTGGTATCCAGAACACAAGCTTTGCTTACTTTGGGGCCAGACGGCGCTGTGTTTTTTTTATATTTATTTATTTATGTATATATACCGGGATACAGGAGTAAAAAGGCGGTGGGTTTTGTAAGGAAATCCGACATTTGTAAAGCTAAATGCATCAAAAGGTATATAAATATATGAAAAGGTAGAAAATTAAGAATGACGTGTTTCACAGTTTTTGGAAAATCATCCCTTACAGGGCAAAATAGGAGATGAAACTGTGTACGAAAAATCAGATATAATAAGTATTTGTATAGAAACCCATAAACAAAATTAAAATTAAAATCTTTTAAAAAGTGCATGCCAGCGAAGTCGCGGGAATAAGTTAGTAATAAATAAATATTAGACTTTGTAGTAACCTTAAACGCGATCTCTTTTAACTTGCACCACTTTCTTCCAGTTGAATAGACAATTTACAATGCTCTAGTTTATTCACAAGCATTTTGTCCCCGATCCGACTGCTATCCCAGTGGACATGTTTGCGAAATCAAACTGAAAAGAGAACTCAGTGAGCGATCAGGTGCTATTGTTGATATATTTTAGAGCTATCTTTTCCATTGCTGTAAATACTTGTAGTTGCTAAAGTTTTATTTAATTTCAACAACGATTTATTCAAAAAAAATTGTAAGTTTTCTTTATTGATCTAGTTTATTAATTGATTATTTTGTTTAAACAAAGAACTTATATATTTTTTGTTGAGGCCTCGAAATCTCCTTGTGATGGAGTAAAAAGTTGTAAATTTACTCAAAATTCACTGTGTGATAAATGCTTTTTTATGTGGGTCTAAGCTGCTTTTTGCTGTAAAATGCGGTTAAAGACTAGAATTGCTGGACATAATTGTGTGTATATTCGTGTTTCATTAATTCTTACTACCTTTCTAATATTAACCTGAGTATTAAATGTCAGGGTAAGATCGTCTTTGGAGACTGAATGTTTTCTTCGCAAGAAAAAACAGTATACGAAATAAATAATAAAAGTCACACTAAGAATCTATATCTATAGTAATACTATAGATGCGAAAGTAACTCTGTCTGTCTGTATGTTACCTCCTCGTAGTTTGAGAGAAAGGACATAGGCTACTTAAAAACGTCAAGCGTGAGTCGGTTATTTTCTATAATTGAGGAGATGCTGTTGAAGTTCTACATCGATAACCGAATTTAGGGCGGGTGGAACCGTGGGCAGAGGCAAGTAAATAATAAAAGTTGAAGTCGGTTAAAAACTATGAGATACCCATTACAAAATAAAAAAAAACCCGCCAACGTGCATCAATCTTTACAGTTTCAATGATATTATTATGTAAAGGACAACTTAAGTATTCATTACATAACCAAGGTAACTTAGATACTAACGAGTAACTACTCGTTCTACGTACTACTACTTACTACTACTCACTACTACTTACTACTACTTACTACTACTCACTACTACTTACTACTAATTACTACTACTCACTACTACTTACTACTACTTACTACTAATTACTACTACTCACTACTACTTACTACTTACTCGTAAGTATTTGAATAAGAATTGATAATTAATAGGGGAGAACAGCTTTGTAATTCGCGTAATTTTTTTAATTAATAATTTAAATATAAAAATAGTCACGGACTCTTTTATAGAAAATTTTAAGACGAACGATACCACCGTACATTATTTTCAAGTAACTTTAACTATTAAGGCAGCGCACTCTACACATTTACACACTAAGGTAACTTAAAAAACTTTTAATGTGTTTTTAAAAAATGTAAAGTTAATTGTTAAGTATGAGGTTTTTAAGTTTTTTTTTTGCCTTAAGGTTTTATTTATTTACTTGCAAATGTGATGAAAAACATTGTATGTAACACAGGTGGTGCAAAAATAAGAAACTCTATTCATTAAAGCCCTGGCCCTCGGGCTTCTAAATAGCCTCCTTTATTAATTTTCTCCTTACCGCCCTTTAATGCACAATGTACAATTTTGTATGATTATAGTACAGTATACCGGTAATAGATATAGAATTACATCTATGATACCGCGGTATTACCGGTAGCAACAAAATCTGGATTTGGCGCCAATAAGATTACTTTTAAATTAACTCCACGGAAACTATATTATGCGATGCAGTAACAAGATATAAGTACCTAGCCAGTTTTGTTTTTAATGTTCTCTTTTATTTTACCAACAACATGAGCGTAGATAAAGTAGTGTATGAAACTGCATATAACTAGGTATAATAACACTCGTGTGATACTATAATGGAACTCGCTTAGGCTATACATACCCCTTAATTTATGACAGTTTCATAAATTACTATTTTTGTTGTTACAGACGCATTCCCGTCGCAAACTTTTTTATAAAAGTAATTGAAAACAGAAATGAAAAAATATGGAATAAATGTCTTAGTAGACACAAAAAGTTTTTCTTATAGGGTAGGTACAGTGTTTCCCACTAGTACGTGTGTTGTTGGACGTGATGCCATAAATAAACAAACTCAGCAATATATCACCATATGATATACGAGCTGGCGCTATAACTGTTGCTGAGGAAACACAAACAGTGATTTATCTTTTTCTACTAAGTAATTCTTACAAGATTCTCTACCGAAAAACTTCATAAGTGAAAATGATATGAAATATTTTTATTTTCTTTGCAAAGACAAAGGATTTAACGTCAAGCCAGGACTTGAACCTGTTAACGTCAACTACGATACTGCCAATCGAGCTTTCAAGGTACACTACTGACTGGAAAATATTCCTAACGGCATTGAGAGCTATGACATCGCATAGTCATTGAAATCGTTCGGTTCACGAAATGTAAACAAACAATATGGCCGTTCACTATTTGACAGCGCATCCACTACTCTACCTCCCGAAAATGTGCAGCCAATGCGTTAAATGCGGTACGGAAGTGACGTCATAGCGCATTCATTATTGATCAACAGAACGATCGAAAGTGCGCATAGACAGCATTGAGCGCAATCAATGCCTATTATGCTTGTCAACAAAACGCCCCTTTTTAGGGTTCCGTACCCGAAGGATAATTAGCGGAACCCTATTACTAAGGCTCCACTGTACGTCCGTCCGTCCGTCCGTCCGTCTGTCACCAGGCTGTATCTCATGAACCGTGATAGATAGACAGTTGAAATTTTCACAGAAGATGTATTTCTATTGCCGCTATAACAACAAATAATAAAAAACAGAATAAAATAAATATTTAAGGGGGACCCCATACAACAAACGTGTTTTTTTGCTCGATTTTGCTCGATATTCATATCGGCAACAGTCTACTTTAAATATTCACAGAATATTTAGTTATATAGTTAGTCACTTTAAAAATAAATTGAAATAAAACAAATATTTAAGGGGAGCTCTTATACAACAAACCTGATTTTTTTGCTGTTTTTATAGATAATGCTACGCAACCCTTCGTGCGCGAGTCCGACTCGCACTTGGCCGATTTTTTTTAAATGATCTTGCTCCGCAGTGCTGGGTCCGAAGCGAATTGGCCAGCCAGACCGAATCCGAACTATTTATTGAAAGTAGTAGAAAAAATAGGGTTTTCGTTATAGCATGCATGTCAGTTAGTTGACAAGTGGACAAGTCTGATAGACCGGCGAATATCATGCCTGCTAAGTTCTCGCAGGGTACGTAGCAAACAGGGCCCGCATTGGCCAAACCGTGGTACCAGCAGTCTACAATAATTCTGATGCACAGTGCAGTTGCCTATACATTGTTGTGAGAAAGAAGGTATAGAGAGCCTCCAGGAGTGCCATATGGCTGTACAATATACATTTTAGAAAATAGAATTTAGAGAAAGCAGATACATGTGACAAAGATTATGTCCTAATTAACAGTTAATCGACGCTTAGCCAAAACCGCAAAAATTAAAAAGAAAATTTTCAATATATTTCTTAGTTCTTTGGCGAGGTATCTTTAAAAAAAAAGGCTGGACAGAAGGGTATTTTATGATACCAACACCTTTTTATAACATTACACTGTATCATAAATATTTCTTCCCTACAAAGTCTGTTTTCTTATAACCACAAAATTACTGCAGTAAAACAATCGTAAATTCTCGTAACTAAATATTAAATGTCACACGCCGTATCACAGAGGGGCTGTAACTGCGCGGAGAGAGAAATAGTTTTTCTTTCCCCGTGCGACTTTGTTGTAAATAAAACTTATTTATTGAACAGGTTTTGTAAAAGAAAGGTATTTGAGATTTATTTATCCGATCGATTGCTCTTTTTTGTGTTCCGTGGCGAAATATACACATTTATGCAATTTTTCTACAACGAGGGTTTTCATTTTTCTGTACATGTTCAAACGAAAGAGTACATTATCTTCAGTGATTAGCGTTGCTGGTGCTTAAAGGCAATATCATCGGCATACATACAGTTTCTGGATACTTTATAAGGCAGATCCTGTGTGTAGAGGTTAAAGAGCAGAGGTGCCAGTGTCGATCCCTGTGGGAGGCCGTTGTCTAACTTTTTTAGTTTGCTCAGGAATCTTCTAGGTGAACAACGAATCCTTGGCTGCTAAACATATTATTTATTAGTCTTGTGATTCGTCGGCAAGGAATAGCTTTAATCAGTTTAAAAGATGATATAAGCCATATATGTTACCACACTGTATCATAAGCGGCGGACAGCCATAATGTGTGTTATAAGGGACAGTACTTGGTCCGCACAGTTTCGACCACTTCTTAAACCAGCCTATTTGACTACATTTTCAATTAACGCCGCGGGGTAATCCTGTTTGTAAGCAATTGACTTGTAGCTGTTTGGTTAATCTGCTGGCTAAAGTTTCGACTATATTATTAAAGCAAAGTTAAACTGTATTTCTCGCTAACATATCTGAATTTTTTAAACCTCAATCCCAGGGTATTATGAATTCCTAGTATTTGCCATTTTACCCTGCCGCTTTGCCTTATAGCTAAAATCGTTTCTTCGAACATTAACGGGTCAACTGGTAGCGTGTTCTTAACACGCGATGTTTTCACAATTTAGTTTGTAATCGAGTTCGTCAGTTTTTGAGAAGCGTCATGGGTTCCTGACCCGCTATTGCCTACCAGTTTATTTAAGGACGTTCATGCCTTCCCGTCGATATTTTAAAGATTCAAGTAGCTACCTATCGTCTTCTGTTGATTGTAATTTTTCGTTTCGTCCTATTTCTGTATCGTCTGTGCGTTTGTATTTTTGGTACAAAATATCACTTTCTTCATTCCAGCCTGGTATATAAGTTTTTCTAAAACTTCAAAGTGGTTTTTTGCAAAGGCAATAGTAACGTGTAATATCGACGAAAATCCATATAATCGACGCGTCAATATCTGGAGTAAAATCGTCACACTCTGCCATTTAAAAATTTCATCTGGGAAGTGGCATAGAGTGCACCAACGAAATTTGGCTACTAAGTACCTGTGGTCTTCTGCCTTTTGAATTAATTGCACTACGTTTTTATCGTTCTGGACAAAACGCCACGATCTGTGATAGCTATTAAAATCGCCCACGTAGCCGCAAGTGTGTGGAAATACAGCAGTCCACCATAATATATATGAGCGGGAGGCTTGTAAATGTTGACTATGGTAAGGTCCTGCGCTTTAATTACAGAAAAGTGATAGTTCGTGTTACTAATTAATTTGTGATGGGATCTTGATGAAAGATATATCTTCTTCAGCAGAAGTTCGTATTCCATTTCATGGTTTAGGTTTAGTGTATCAATAATTTTGAAGTTTGGGATTTTTCCTCTGGAATCTAAATCTTCTCTTCCTCTCCTGTAATAATAATCTTCTTTATGTGTTGTCATAATTAACGTCAAAACTTCGCAATTGGCTAATTGCTTCAATATTTAGCTGAAAAGTTCATAGGTTATAGGCCCAATGACATTTTTTTGAGGGGTTAAGTTGCCAGTGACCATACATTGACACATTTTCAGTATACATTTTTTTTGGAGCACCTTGGTTTCTTGTTCTCTGAGGTTATTAGAACAAGTACAGCTGCTAATGTTTTGTTTCTTGTTTAGCGCCAACCGGGGGATATGTGCAGGTAGGGTTGCCAGATCTTATAACCGAAAAGCCGGACAGGTCACTCAGTGTAGCCGGACATTTGGGCAAAAAGGCCGGACATCATAAATTTTTTAGTCCTAGTATAACACGAATTTTTTTTAAAGTAAAAATTAGTGTCGGACAACCGTCCGGAATCGTGACAACTTGTGCCTTTCACTTTTTATGTCTGTCTCTCTCGCTCTTAGGCGGGCTAACCATGCCGCGTGCCTCTCACTCGCTCTCATTGTGAGCGCATAACGTGAGCGAAGCGTAACGCAGTTTCTTGAAGTGTCACCCGGCAAACCAATTTATAAGACGTTGTCACGTCAAAACTAGGTTCTTTTGTCATTTACCATAAAATCTTCTTAAATTCTAATGAAACAAAAATAAATTAAATGATTCAGTCTTCTTTATATTATTAATCATTCAATATTAATTTCAATAATTGCAATAGTATTTAGCAGTAACAAATATTGCAATTTGCAATAATTAAATAACAAATTTAAGGAATCAGTCTTTCTTTTTGGACAAAGGACATAGGACGGTAAAATTGAATATGTGTGTACAAAATAAATCTATTGTCATACGCACTATATATGTTCAATAAGTCAGCAAGCCAAAAAACAGTCTTAACAGTGTATCATGCCTATGCCACGTCAACACTACGATATGGACTGATTTGCTGGGAAAACTCAACAAATAAATTTAAGGTTTTTAAAGCACAAAAAAAAGAAATGTCTTTTAGCCGTCTCTGGTTTAAAAACTAAAGATAGGTGTAAATTATATTTTTAAAGCCTGTCTATACTTATATACTGTGTCTGTATTTATTTGAAATACGTATAACGTCAATGTACTCAGTGTAATTCCATGTCGTACAACGCTAATGGAGCAAAGCATATATAATTATTATATAACCGGAATTATATAATAAATTTATTTAATTATATAACCGGAATTATATAATAAGGTAGCTAAATGTATTGCGAGCCTAGACAATAACATGTACAAATCTAAGAAAAGCTCTGTTAGTTAATAAAGCTTATTACAATGTCAACGAATTTTTAAATCAAAAATATTTGAATTACTAGCATATTTATTTTAATAATATTTGCAACTTCTAGGTCACAGAATTGATAAAGATACTGCAAGTGCTTTAGTTGATATTAGTTATTATATATGTACTATCAGCCCGAAACTTTGGTATCCACTTTTAGACGTTTTTCCTTTTGCTAACAATGCGTTGACGTTACCTATAATTTTTTTTTTTTTTGTTAAGTCCTGTAATTAAATTAATAATAATAATACATATAAAATAATTTAATTGGTACTACAATAAAAATACCACCCAGGCGCCAAGCTGAAATGGACATCGGTGACTGCAAGCCAAAGTCGTCTTTAAGGTGGATACCCAGACTTCTGGATGATAGTACATAAATCTGTGATTGTAAATAAATTTAGTTTTTATTACAATTTCTTGCTTGTTTATTATAAATAACGTTAGCGAACAGTAAGAAATTACGATACATTTTGTACCTTTACTGCATTAAATTAATGAATTTGATTTAGAATGACTTACTACTATTACAATTTGCAATTAACAAAACGTTTATGAACCTTCTTAAAATTATTAAAATCTTCTTAAGTCTTATTTGTTTCAATATTAATATTATATTTAAATATTTGTTTTAATAAAATGATCAAATTTAAAAAGCCGGACATGCCGGACACGGTCTAATTTGCCCTAACACGCAACCAAAAAGCCTACGTGTAGGGTTCATGCGGCAATTTCTGTGGGCGCGAGTAACTTTATACCCTCTTCAGTACTCTTAGCAATAAACGTAGGTTCTTGGATAAAATTTTAATTTATTTTTCACTCCTTGTGTTCAATTCAATTTTTTTATCCAACTGAAAGGGGGAGCGTGCATTAATGCGGCCATCTTGGAAAATGTGTTTTTACTTATATCTTTTAAACAGTTTGTCGGACGTGAAAATATAAAAGATCTTTTTTTTATATAAAACATATGAAAAGTTAAACAAAAAGTATACAACCAAATGAAGATACCTTCTTGAAACGTGTCTGCAAATGCTATGAAATTATAAATGTCCTAATTACCTACATTAAACGGAAAAACGAACGCTAGATCTTTAAACTAGAACCAATTTTTCTAGTTGATTCGACAATTTAGTGATCTAAAATATTTACAAGTATTTTGTTTTCCCCGAGTCGGCTGCTGTCCCGATGGACATGTTCGGAAAAATCCAACTGAAATATTAATAGGATTCAGTGTGGATGGATATCTGAAACATGGTACGTTTATATCCAATAAAAACAAAAACCTAACTGTAGGGTGTGCAGGCAGAGAATAGATATCTAAAAATAGGTTTGTTTGGTTTATTGGCCGACTGTACATGTAATTTCAGTTTTCAAAACCATTCAGCAAAGAGAAAATAACAAAGACTTGTTCCTTGCAGTGACAAATTGCATTCCTGTGGACGATCTTTGAAGCAGAAAACCGTTTTCCATTGTTAAAATGAAGTCACAAGAAATGTACAGAAAGGAGTTTACATTTATGTTGGTCATTAACAATTCAATTGTGTTTGTTTGTTTCATTCAAAAGATATGATTATTATAAGTTTTCGTTATGTTTTATTTTGATATAATAATAAAACTTATTAGAGGTAATTACATTTTTTTATATCTCTCATTTGTCATGCGGAATAGAAAATAGTAGAATCTGCACATGTTTCTCTATATGATAAATATATAGTTTATTTCTATCACAAGCATTAGAGGTAGAGGAAAAATTTATTAGGAGCAGATAATGCATGTATATTATGCTTGAGAGACAATTGAGAAAAAGAGACAATAGGCGACAGTGACCGCTTACGATCAGGCGGACCGTATAGTGGTATAAAAAGAAAGTATAGTATTACTTATGCAGTCTGTAGTCAAACTAACCGGGCTTGGACCATGGTGTGTGTGTGTGTGTGTGTGTGTGTGTGTGTGTGTGTGTGTGTGTGTGTGTGTGTGTGTGTGTGTGTGTGTGTGTGTGTGTGTGTGTGTGCATGCCAGAATGCATATGCGACTACGTCAAACTTTTTTAATATTGAGTGACTTCAAGACTAAAAGACAAACAGATAGACAGACTGACGGTGTAAGCTTCTAAGGTCCATCCAGTTGGCATCCTATGGGTATGGCACCCCATAACAAGGATAAAAAATTATATATAGTTTGAACTTCCAAAAGCTATAATTTTTCTTCACTACAGCGAATTTGAGATGCCATTCTAAATCTATTTATTATTTCTTATTGGTAGTAAGTACAATTTCGTTAAACCTATACTGACTAAAATAACAAAAATATTGTTTTTATAAATACAAGTGAGTAAGTTAGAGAGACGGGCAATCCTAAACAAATACTAACACAGAAATTTATTACGTTTTTGTCATATTGGTACAAGCTAAAGGCTAAAATTTTCACATTTCGTTACATTTACTACCATAAAAGTAAAAAAAAACATACAATAAAATAAAAGAAAAGGGAGCTCATTCCACAACCTACGCGTTCGCGGGAGAAAGTTTCTAAGAAACCATTTGACCCACCAATAATTTAAAGTTTTACTACCTACAATATACATATTCTTACGCAGGTGAATTCGCGGGACCTTATTTCTTCAAGTTGCGTCCTTGCAACGAAACGACGTGATACTTGGGAATACAGAAAATAACATAGAAACCTTTTTATTCTGTTCATCGACGAGTTTTTATAGGAATCCCACCACGATAAGCGAATTATGCGCAGGCGAAGCCTGATGCTATATTTTATATAAAATAAATTAAAGTTAACAGAGCGATTATAATTCCCTCGCCGCCTAGTTGGTAGTGTGGCCGAGTGCTATACAGAGGGTGTGGATTCTATTCCCACGCTGGACAAACAATGATGTGATAAACATTTGTGTCTGGGTGTATTTATGATGTATTTACAAAAAAAATTAATATATATGGTATTTGTATCCGTTGTCTGGTATCCATAACACAAGCTTTGCTTACTTTGGGGCAAGAGAGGCTGTGTGTAATGTCCAAATATATTTATTTATTTATTATGAAAAAAAAAACAAAAATAAGATGTTTAAATCCGTCTCTTATACCTTAAACTGCACGATTATCATTAAATGGACGATTTGTATTACTCCAGTTTCCACTTTAGGTGCCTATTCTAGTTCAGTATTTGTTTCCGAATCGAGCTTTTACCTCAAGGGACGTGTGCGAAATTGTAACTTGAATATTTATAGGCATCAGCGTGCTACCAAGCGCTATTGTTATATTTTTATTGTTTCTATACTTGTAAATGTTACAGTTTCATAAAATATATTTAAATATACAAGTCTTAACTACTGCAATGTACATAATTACACAAATCTAAAACTTACCTACATTTTGAAATAGTTTATAGGTATCACTATTAGACATTCAAGGTTCTTACTGTGATAAAAGAAGATTTCAGCTCTCGATAATAACCCGATAATTTCCGTAAAAATGTCTCATAGTGACAAAGAAACCGCAAATCTTTTAAATAAGTTTATAGGGTGATAAAGTAAATTATAAGTTAAATTCTTATTAGAAATGAAAAGTCTGGAACCAGTATCTAAAGTACCTACGTACCTAATCGTGTTATCAATCTTTTTACCTACAGCAAAATAAATAATTAGCAAAATAATTTCTTCTTTTTCTTCAATCGGCAAAAATTCTAAAAAATCATAGTTCTGTGTCAAGTCGAATTTGATGAAATTTTATTTTACATCTAAAGAGGTGAAAATTTACAGTTAAGTAGATGATAAACACTGTACCAATTAGTGAAGTATTATTGGTTGACATAATGTGTTTATCAAAGATGAGTGAACATATCGACAGGTGGTGCAATTTTTCTTTAGCCACTGGAGAGAAGTTGCAGGAACCAGGAAGCTGTCCGAGCGCTGTGATAGAACCTGTTGAACATTTTTGATGTTATACGTACGTTTGACTACTGGTCCATGTGAATCTGGAAGCTAATGGAGTAGGTTGCTGCTGATAAAGATTTCGTCGTTTGTTGAGGGTTAGAAGGTCACAGTTGTGATGTCGCACAAAAGGAAGATCTATCACCTGGCATGGTAGTACGCCTGAGGGCTGCTGTGTTTAACATATCTATTTGTAATTTGGATCCTACCTATACTTTGACAGCCCGATATAGAACGCGTGACGTTAATAGCCTTGCACATGACGATATGATCTGCAACGTTTGATAAGGATTTAGGGACTAATACAAAGTAAAAAGCCAGATACTGCAAAAGTTTTGTACGCAAAGGGAAATTACTTTGACAAATATGTCAAGCTACGGATGGCGCTCCATCCAGCTATGCCAGGAAATCAAAAATGCTTTTTATAGCGTGCTTAAGAAATAAAGTTTCAGACGTGTTTGTTGTACATTGTGACAGTCATCTTCGTTTCGTTCGGGACATGTGTGCGCACTTTGGTAAATAAGGGCTCTCCACGCAAAAAGTAAAAGAATCAGAAGTATAAACACTAAACTGTCAGATAAAACATTTATAAGCCTATAAAGTGAAATAAAAACAGATTATGGCAGCTTTTTTGTTAAAATTTAAGCATGTATATAAAATTGAAATGCGTTTACTTGACCTATGTTGAGGATAACTTTGCGTACGGTATTAGTCAGCGCATTGAATATTCTGTATTAGTTATTAGTTATAGGTTTTCAATAACAAACATACACACTTTTATATACGTTTAATCCCGTTTTATTATTTTTAAATTAGTAATCGAACGTGTAAATTTATAAACCTATTATGTTAAAGTTATTGTTAGAAATAACTTTGTCAATTACTCTGACTTTAACAGTTACAATTCACCAATTTGGGTTGCACCGTCCTACAAGTAGGATATGCTAACCGGCTTAACCGAATTTATAAGTAATAATATCAAATAGAACGTACAGTATTTATAATTATACATATTACTAATTTTGTGTGATACATACATAGTTTTTTGTTATTGTTATGAATTTTGTATGAATTGTATGTTCTTATTATTGTTATGAATGTTGTATGTATTGTATGTTCTTATTAAAAAATAATTTATCATTGTCAGATTTGGAACATAGGTGCTAGGCTAGCTAGACTGTTTTCTGATTTTTAAAAAAACTACGAATGAAAAGACTAAATACAGTTTTTGGCCAAAAAAAAATTATATGAATACCACTGTGACATGTCGAGACTAGTTGGCCACTCGGACGCCTAACTTCCTAAACCATACAGCATGTTTAAAGTGACATATTCCTAAGTCATGCAGCATGTTCAAAGTGACATATTCCTAAACCATGCAGCATGTTCACAGTGACATATTCCTTAACCATGCAGCATGATCAACTTGACATATTCCTAAACAATGCAGCATGTTCAAAGTGACATATTCCGAAACCACGCAACATGTTCAAAGTGACATATTCCACTTATATATTGTCTGTCTATCCTTAGCACACACTGTATTCATAGTCTACCTACCATTACATGTCGGACCATGATAAAAAACTCTTCAATTAGTATGCGGCCCGCACCCTTAGCTTTCCACCTTTATGGACGATCGATGATTTATGTGGTTTTTTATTAGTCGACCGTAAGTTTATAGGTCGTATATTTTTATGCTGCAATTTATGACTAAATTTTCCAATATCATATAATGTATTCTCATTTTTTATAGAAATATTATACATATTGTTGAATTCGGGTATCAGCTTGGGATTCCTACGGCAACTTCTTGATAATTCTGCTTCCAAGCGGCCCATCAAGATAAAACATGCCCCAGATTTTAAGATAGACCTCCAGCTATAAAACTATAAAAACCGCATCCAATGTCGTGCAGTTGTTTTGTGTGATTTACGTTAAAGATGGTCGATGTTGAAAAACATCGTTGATGCGGTACGGTGTTTATCGGACACAAAAATCGATGATGGCTAAAATCAATTTTGTTTTGCACGCATTCTTAGAACTACCTAAATAAAACACAGTAAAATTGAAAGCATTGTTTTTATTATGCTAAACTCGTTTTCTTTTGGTTATAATTTGTATTTACATACTTTTTACTATGTTTAATACCCCAAAGTCGAAAAATAAGTCGTAATACTCCGTTAAGCCCCGTGTTTTTATAGTAATTTTCTAGCTAGATAAATGAATGAGCACACCACAGCCCTTTGCGGCAGTTTCAAGGGCCAATCCCAAACCAATAAAAAACACGCCTTACTTGCGCTTCTCACGCAAGGTTGTAGCGCTGCAAATGCTATAAAGAGTTTACTGTCAGGCATTGGCAGAATGCGCTTTGACGAGCGACGCCTCAAAATGTCGTAGTGTTAAAACGTGTTGTGTACGGATCCCCATAAATGCAATTAAGTAAATTTATCTTGCTCTAGATTTCGCAATTAAATTGTAATTATCTTTAATAATTCCTCGTTTAAAAATGCCTCTGCATGTCAAAAATGTCTGAAGCTCAAACAGGTTAAGTTAAGTACGTTAAGTAAGCTGTAACTTCAAAAGGCATTACTTGGAGCTGCAACGAAGCGAGAGGCGAACGACATTATACGCTTGGGTTCACACGTGTCACAAGTAGAGATCTTAGTAAGACGTAATATGTAACCAAGTTTAAGATACAGGCTTTTCAAGATGCCACTGCAGGAATATGAGCCCCAACCGCTTCGTGGGAATAGTCCGGATCACGAACTTTTGCTTTTTCTACGTTCAGGGATCGACTGCACGTATTCTAAGAATCTTCGTTGTTCGTCTGTCTGTCGGACAGAACTCTTATACTTAGGAACGCGTAGAGGTATCAAGTTCAAATTATTTCGGTCTATTATCGGTCTCTTGGAGCTGTGAAAAATTTAAACTTTTAAGACAACCCTATAATAAAATACGGCCATTCATGCCCCATATTTTGATATTCGCAATTAAATTAATAAAGAAGAAAGAAGCCATCTACCCTAGATGGCTAAATCCTATATAATAATATTTATCGTAGTCCCACGAACGCCACAAAGTAGAAAATTATATTTAAATAAATAAACCCTAAGGTATCAAGCATATATTAACGTTCTACACTAAAACGTATTTTTAATCCTACGTGAGATTAGGGGTTAGGAGATGGGGATGAAGCCAAATCTCCACCATCTCATCTAGGGTTTCGAAAATTTGCTAAAATCACCTTATGTAAACAATGAACGTCCCGTTACTACTATAAGTCCTTGATTATCGGTATTAGATAAACGAGCAATTCTTGTAGATTTATGTGTGTATGTATATATATATATATATATATATATATATATATATATATAATCTGAATCTCGGAAACGGCTCCAACGATTTTCATAAAATATAGTACGCAGGGGGTTTTGCGGGCAATAAATCGATATAGCTAGGTTTCATTTTAGAAATCGTCATTTTATCCGAGTTTTCAGACAATGATAATCTGAAAAATATGACTCTTACTGACATCTATTGGCGAGTAATAATACTATTATTTTTACCGACACAGCAACACTAAAGTTACTTAACAATAGATGGCGTTGATAAGCAACACTACAGCTACTTGACAATAGATAGTGTTGTAAATAAAAACGCGCAAGTTCGGTCCCCAGGTGCTATTAAGAAACTGTGCTATAGCAAGCTACGGTTATTTCTGAAAGAACTTCTTAATTTTACGAGATATAAGTAACCTGTACAGGCTATGTCTTTCTCCGACCTTTCGGCAATCTTTGTACCAAGATCAGCTCAATTGGTTGCTCCAGGACGCTAAGCAATAACAAATAAACTGCCTTTCTCAAATTTATATTAGTTTGGATAATATTATTATATTTTAAACACCCAGCAACAATATTCTGCAACAAATAATATTTTCATATATTTTTGTAAAAATGTTTGCTCAACATAATGGCTAGTATGCGCACTGCTTTTGCTTTGTTTCTTTCGCGTTTATTGCAAATGCTAAAAATACGATTAGCCGCGCAAGTCAAATTTGGAAGGCAATGTCCGAAATTTTTCCCGGAATACTGTTGTACTGATCTGGTAACCCTAGCCATACCCAACTACGCAGTTTTTTGCTTGTTTTTAAAACCGATTCCACTGTCATATTTAAAGTTTTAAACTAAAACCAACAAAATATCTTTACAAGTCGTTTTACAAAAATTTACTGAATTACTTCTTAGATATATGTGAAAAAATTGATTTTCTATAACCTATATATATGTGTTATAATTTTAACAAATTTATTTCCAATAGTACGCTAAGCTGTCTTTCTTTTTGAGATCAACATCGTGGATTTCACCTTAGCGCTCATAATATACATGCGCAGGGCCCTCTTAAGTCGCTCACGCAAGAAAGCCTTAATCCTCAATGCCATACCAAAGTTCTTAGAGCGCGCGCGGTCCAAACAAGTGTCTTCAAATGTCATTTTTATTATAGTGCATAGGTTCTACAACATTATGCAGATGAACCAAAGTATTATTTACCGTAAAATGAAGAAAAGTAATACCGTAACAGCGCTCCAACTTTGAACAACAGAACTCACCCATAATTTGAGAAAAGTCTTAAGCGAGGCTTAACGGCCTGACCCTCGTCAGGGGCGATTGAGTCGCTGCCGATATATTGGTATATGTGGGACGCGGCGTCACTGATTGCACAAATTGTTGCTTGTAGCTTTCTTAAGCTTAGATACGCAAGTAAGTGAAAAAAAAATATTAAGTATGTATGACTTTTTGACTGCATCTTCGAAAATAATCACAGCCATTAGTTTAGTATACTAGATAGTCTACATAATGCAGACGAAAAAAATAATTTCGCAATATATTAATTCAATTTTAGGGACAATGTCCCATTCACGAGCTGCAAGAGCGCTGAGTGCAGGAGAGTGCATCCGTGTTTGGATTGCTCTGTGTGCTTCGCTCTAATGAGTTTACTTCATGAGGTCGAGTACGCACTACACTTGAAATAGCTTGCTTTACTACACTTAAATGACTTTCTGTATTGTTACCCGACTACGGCGGAGTCAAAACGAGGATGGTACCTATATGTTTTTAGCCATTCCTATATTCATCTGCTTCCGCATACCTTGTAAAATCACTATCATATTTTGAAAAAATCAGCCAAGTGCGAGTCGGACTCGCGCACAAAGGGTTCCGTACCATTATCTATATAATTAACTGAAATTTATTAATAAGGGCAAAGTTCTAGTAGTATGGAAATTAAAGTTTTTTAAATAATAACCAAATCAAATCATTAAAAACTGAACTTTCAAAGTGAAAATTGCAAACTTATCTATTTTTTTTTTTTATACCACTAAGGTGGCAAACAAGCTTACGGCCCGCCTGATGGTAAGCGGTCACCGTAGCCTATAGACGCTTGCAACACCAGGGGTATCACTTGCGCGTTGCCGACCCTTCAGAAATCTAATAACTTCTTTCTTGAAGAATTCCATACTGTAGTCCTTGCAGAAAACCTTGGCAGGGAGCTCATTCCACAACTTAAGCGTTCGCGGGAGGAAGTTTCTCTGAAACCGCACTGTACGCGACCATTTAGGTTCTAAAGTGTGAGAATGAATTCCCTGCCGATGGCGAACGGTGCGATGGTAGAAAGTAGCCGTGGGCATCATTTCGAACAATTCCTCAGAACACAACCCATTGTACAAGCGGTAGAACACACACAGTGAGGCAAAGTCTCTCCTCAGACTTAAGGGCTCGATACCGCAAGTGAGTTTGGAATCGTCGACAATTCTCACAGCCCGTCGTTGAACCGAGTCAAAAGGGCCAAGCTGGTATCCGGGTGCACCTGCCCAGAGATGGCAGCAGTACTCCATATGGGGCCCAACCTGCGACTTGTAAAGTAACAACCTTTGCCCCGACGTGAAGTACTGCTTCGCTCTGTTGAGTACACCAAGTTTTTTGGACGCCAGCTTCACCTTATCTTGTAAATGATCTCGGAACTGAACATCGCTGGAGATGTCAACACCAAGGATCCCAATGCTCTTGGAGATGGAGAGGGGAGTGTTCTGGAATTGTGGGACTACAGTGAATGGAGTTTTCTTAGCGGTGAACGCGCACACTTGTGTCTTTGTAGGGTTGAATCGGACCAAGTTTACCCGTCCCCAATCAGAGACCTGGGACAGTGTGGTCTCGATTTGAGACACAAGTTCTCCGCGGTTTTCCTCCACAACGGGACGAGGGATGTTTGCACGACCCGTGTAAAAAGCGTCTCCAGAACTGTCATCTGCATAGCAATGTATGTTGTTGATGTCCAACATGTCATTGATATGCAGTAGAAACAGCGTAGGAGACAGCACAGAGCCTTGCGGGACACCAGCATTAATGTCCATGCTATCAGAGCAACTACCGTCAACTACGGTTCGTATGCGTCTGCCGGACAAAAAGCTAGCCACCCATTTGCACAAACCCTCGGGCACTCCGTAAGATGGCAACTTCGATAGAAGACCGCGGTGCCAGACCCGATCGAACGCCTTCGCTTTGTCCAGGCTACATGCCAATGCCTCCCCCTGACTCTCAATGGCTAGTGCCCATCGGTGTGTGAGATACACTAGAAGGTCACTAGTCGAGCGACCGTGGCGAAAGCCATATTGACGGTCACTGACCAGATCGTGTACTTCTAGGTATCTTAGAAGCTGTGTGTTGATCACACGCTCCATCACCTTAGAGAGGAGAGAGGTAATAGCGATAGGCCTGTAATTCGATGGATCTGATCTATCGCCCTTTTTGGGCACCGGGTGCACATTCGCAGTCTTCCATGAAGACGGAAATTGCCTAGTGTGGTAGGAAAGCGCGAAGAAGCGCGTGAGTACAGGACATAACTCAGGAGCACACTGCTTAAGCACCACTGCAGGTATACCGTCTGGCGCACTCGCCTTATGAACGTCTAGAGAGAGCAACACCCGCCTGACCTCCCGCTGCGTTATGGAGATTTCCGGCATGGTCTTACCGCACCACGGTATAGTAGGTGGTACAGCGCTCTCATCGTTCATATTCGAGTTCGAGGCAAAGAGACTGCCCAGTAGATCGGCTTTCTCTTTAGCACTATGGGCCAAGTCACCATCGGTCTTTTGCAGTGGTGGTAACGACGACTGGCAGAAGTTCCCTTCGGCAGCTTTGGCAAGCGACCAGAAAGCACGACTCCCAGAAGGATAGCTCGCAAGTCGCCCACCTATTTTGCCGATGAATTGGAATTTTGCTCTGGCAGTTGCTTTCTTACTGAACCTCGAGGCAGCATTTAATTTGCGTTTTAACTCAGAAATATTCGGATCCTTATTATTACGAGCCGTGGTCCAAGCCTCATACGCAGTTTGCTTAAGAATTTTAGCTTCTCTGCAAGACCTATTAAACCACGGTCGTTTTTTGACGCCGGCAGCTACTCGCAGGTTAGGAATGAAACATTCCATACCAGCAAGGATTGTCTCAGTGACTGCGGCTGCGCAGACGTCAGGATCTTCTGAGTTAAAGCAGATCTGCCTCCACGGGTACGATGCGTAAAATTCTCGCAATCCATCCCAGTCTGCCGACTTATAGTGCCACACACGACGCCAATTAGTTGGCCCAGGAGGATCAGGTTGTGTGCATGACACTTGAGTCCGGACGAGACAGTGGTCCGAGGAGCCAAGAGGCGCATCCACTGAGACGGAGTATCCGTCCGGACGAGTAGACAGCAGAAGGTCCAGTAAGGAGCTCGTATGTTCCTCTATATCTGGTATTCTCGTTGGAGAAAGTACCAGCTGAGAGAATCCATAGGTCAGAGCAAATTCGTGAGCAGATATCCCAGCATAGTTATTGGTTCGAGAACTGAGCCACTCGCGATGGTGGGCGTTAAAGTCTCCCAAAATAACTAGTTCTGCTGTGGGATATTGCTCTAGAACTTTGTCAGTCGTCAAACTCAGGTGCGTGAAGAGTCGAGTTACGTCCGTGTCACCGCTATGAGACCTGTATAGGCACGCATAGATACGAGTGTGGCCGCCGTAATCTACGCGCACCCACAATATCGACAGGTCCCTGTCTTCAAGGCTATGAAGGCGGCGACAGCAGATATCCTCCCGGACGAACATACATACACCGGCACGACTCATGAAATTGTGTTCGAGTTTGTAGCCGGGAAAGTGAAGGTATGATGTGTCGGCCGGGCAGGATATCTGCGTCTCCGTTAGAAAAAGAATGGTCGGCTGCGCAGTTTCGAGATGGTGGTGGACTGCGTTAAGATTTGCGTGAATACCCCTGATGTTGCAAAAATCCACATTATATGTGGATGGAGTAGCCGCTGTGCAAACTCTTTTCTTTTTCTTTCTTATGGCCATAATATATAAAAGAAGTTACTAAGACTAAGGGTTGAGGATTCACTGCACAGACAGCATAGATGACAAAAGGTGCGGTTCTAAGACTGCCGAAGCTCGCCACAGATGATACGGTTGCTGGCACGGCGGGCGGAAGGGCCCCTGATCCCCCTCTGTTGTAGTAGCCGGGTCCACTCCGGTCTCCTTCTCCGGCACGACTACCACTTCAGATACTATACACAGGCTGGCGAATCAGCCTCCCAGGGCGGAGATTAAGTGATCCCTGGGTTCGGGATCCCGTTCAACCTGCGGGCGGCCAGCGGTCAGCCGTTTCATCAGGTCTCCCTGACCGCCGAACCAGCACGCCGCGTCTACGCCGAGCATGACAGCAACAAGCACCGCCGGTCCTCGGCTGTTCGGGTGGCTTATTCGAGCGAGTACTTGCAGTGCCCTACCTCTACAGAATCTAGGCGTTCTTCATCTTCAAGACATCCAAACAACATGCGTGCTTATTCAAATTCAAATTCAATTTAATTTATTCAGTTTAGGCTACAATAATTGAGCACTTATGAATGTCACTACGCCATCGGTTCGTAAGTCTACAGGGCGGGAGACCTTGTACTGAGAAGAACCGGCAAGAAACTCAGCAAGGGCATTTCTTTTCTCCCTTATGAGCGCAGCTGCCTGTCACATGCTCGATTCGATATTGCGCCAAGCGCGCCGGCTAGTCCAATGCGTCATTTGAACGTAAACATTGTTATCAATTTTAGAAGAATAGTCTTTAGAATGTTATTATTTTGATTTTTCTATTATTATACATCGTTCATTTACTTATATTTTATACCTGTTTTACAGATTTACCTACTTCACGTATAGTCACTTTCCAAGTAGTTTTTATAACTTGGTCGACTATTACTCTTTAGCCTGTAAAGTGTACTTACCCGTGATAGTTTTCCTTTTAAATTCATTATATGCACTACCACCGTATTTTTTTTTACTTTTCCAAAAACTATTCTTTCGCTGGTAGAGGGGGGAGGGGCACTTGACTTAAACAGAAATTAGTACTTTAAAGCTAAATGTTTCGCAAATGGAGCCCTAAATCAAAAAATTATCGTTGCATACCGCCAATGCCGATGGGGTAGACGAGAAAAAAAATGACGTCCCCACTTCACGTGTAGGGGAGGTAGCCTAAAAAATTTTCTTTCAGAGATTTTATTCTACCACTTGCTTGATTTGAGTAGTTTTTGAACTAAGCTGCGGACAGACAGACGGACGGACGGATGGACGGACATGGCGAAACTATAAGTTTGTTGACTACGGAACCCTAAAAATGAGGTATCGTTAGAAGCGTGTAGAAAATGCGCTGTGTTTAATGTGGCGCCCTCTAGAGGGCATAATTTCCTGTATTGAAAAAAAAATATTTTTTGAAATGTGCCGTGTGACATCAATCAATCAAATCAAACAATCAATATGGCGTTGTTTTGTTACTTCTATTTGCGTTTTGGTAAGTTTATTTATTTATTCACCTTATTTTTTATTTATTTACTCGTAAATGTGATGAAAAACATTGTGTGTAACACGGGCGCTACTGCCTTCGGCCTCTGCACTTAAAAAGCCTAGTGCGGCAATAGACCGACGTTACAACTAGTGGCCTCTGACTTGGCTTAACGACTGCTATCATAATATGTAACAACCGCCAGGATCTACGGCTTAACGAGCCCTGCGAACCACGGAAAAGATCGAAGAAAAATGTCTTTAGGCGATGATGGGTTCTGTCTGACCACGCCCCACGCTGCTTAGCTTCTCTAGAAAAATCTATAACCTTGTGGATAACAAATTCCGTGTAAAACATATCTCTATATTCTGGCTGGAATCAACAACTTTTAAAAAATTTAATATCTTCGTCATTCTATTCGGATAAACTCACTGTGGTTGAAAACAAATTGATTCTCTAATAAGTAATTAATAGATGTTTGAAATTATCCATTATCAAAACTTAGTTGATTTAACATAGTTATCTGCGGGTAGCACAAGCGTTCTCGGGTTAGAGGAAGTTAGGGGCTTATTGTCCCCGAAACGTAGTTAACTGACAGAGCGTTATGTCTACGTCAGGTGACAATACGGGCTAATAGGTTTGTTAAACTTGAATACAATTCAATAAGATTATCCCTTCTTTGCATGATTTTTTAATTTTTTTAAAATCAGGGTGATGTAATTAATGCTCTAGATTAAAGGAAAAATATTTAAAAAAATCCTAGTGTAAATAAAAATATGTATTATGTAAAAAACACTATGATGGAAATTTACATCATCATGCATTGTCACATATTTAGCTACTAAATAAATAAAAAAAATATTGTTTACTCAATCTTCTTTATTCTTTATGATAATTTAAAAAACAATTATTATTTTTATTTAAGCACAAATCGACGCCACATTTAATACACGAAATTGTGGAATAGCCTTTACATTTGGGAAATTTGCACCGGAGTGACCCACCTACTTTTGGCCAATGTTCAGCACCATCTTTTCTTATGGCTTTTGGAGGTGGTGGAGATGGAGAACCTTTTCTTTTTTTTTTATTGTAGTTCTTCTTCTAGTAAACTGGTACTAGGACGCCCTCTTTTAGCTTCTTTGGCGGTTCCTCTGTTGCATAGCACAAAGGCCAATTCATTTCTGAATTGGCCCATTGTAAGCAGACTCTTTTTAGGTTTACCTCTTTCTTGAGCATTTTTTTTATAAATAATCCAAGAGTTTATAATAGCTAGATCAAATAGATGAAAAAAAATACGCAAATACCACTTTTTAGACCTCATTTTTATATGATTTCTGCCCAAAAAGCTATCCATGAGATCTACTCCTCCCATATGTTTATTGTACTCTTGGACAATACACGGGCAAGTAATATCATTTTTTTCTTTTGTTGTCCTGTCAAATCTATTGACTTTCGTTACAGGCAATGCTCCAGAGTAAGAAGATAACAGGGTTACTATCTTATTATCTTTCCAAGCCACCAACTCAAATCTATACCATCATGCACAGACACTCTTTCCTCAAAACTACCTCTGGGCACAGATTTTTTCATGAAATTTTTCTTCTCTGGAAGTTTATTATTTGGTATCCTGTTTTGTTGCACAGTTCCCACTGTGTGAATTCCTGATTTAGCTAAAAAAACTACCAATGGCAAAGAGGTATAAAAATTATCAAAGTTTTGGTTTCTTGGCACTCCTCGAAGCAGACGAACTACAACATTTCCTATTGCACCAAGATCTGGTTCATCTCTGAGTTTCTCTGTATTCTCTTGTCCAGAATATACCTCAAACTTGTGGACATATCCCATCAAATCACAGAGAACATACAATTTGAAGCCCCATTTATGGGGCTTCTTAGGCAGATACTGTTTTAAAAAATGCCCTATTTTGGTAGAACACATCTGTTCATCCACAGAAAGTCTTTGATTCATTGGCACTGTGGCAAACCTCTCATTGAGATGTTTGATAACAGGGCGGATTTTATAAAGCCTGTCATGTTCTGGATGACCTATAGGTTTGTGAAGATCATTGTTATTAAAATGTAATGATAACTTTATTTTCTCAAACTTGTTTAGTGGCATTGTTGAAGAAATGGGCTCATATCCAAACTTGGGCGACCAGTATGATCTTGTGCTAGGAAATTTGATTACTGACATGTATAATAATATACCAAAGAACTCATACAAATCATATTCTGTAAATGTTATAGATGAACTGGGTTTACTCTGTATTATATATAAATTTGTCTCCTCTACTAATGTTTTGATAAAATCTTCAGTGATAAAATGATATGGAGTTTCTAGGTGTGATAGACCGCCTGAAGCAGTAGAACTCCCCAAGAAAGTATTTTTATCTGTATCATACACCAGATTCCTTTTTTTCCAAATCAAGCTTCTTTTGTCAAATGGAAAACTGGATGAAGACTACAAATTGGATGATGTTGATGGGTGAGAGGATTCTTGATCTTCTGGTTCTACAAGAGGAGGATCAATGTCAGTAGTTTCATCCACATCATCATCATCATCATCGTTCTCCTCCTGCAACACTCTTATAACTTCATCAGCATCGCGGTTTTCATCATCGGAATCTGAGAGCCAACCGCCTTCTAACTTACTAAGATAATCTTCAATATCTCTTTCATTCAAGTTTCCCTAAAAAACAACATAAAATAAACATTTAAAAAAAAATTGCCATACATTACAAGTGAAGTTAATGCACAGTGATGTAAATTTCCATCACATAGTTTTGAGAAATGTATTCACAGTGTTTTGATATAAATTGTACATAAAATAACAAAAACATGAAAACAAACCTTTTTTCCACTCATGTTCACTTTTCTTGTATTTTATGTCTCCGTTTATTTCCTTTTAAAACAATTTAAAATATCACTTGTTTCTTCCAGTCACAACAAACAGCGGAATGATAAGTTCTAAGCCTGGTAATTGACAGTGACGTTTACTATTTTTTGACAACTGCATTTTGTTGTACGCTATAGTCGCTTAAAAAGTTGCCAGCAACAAGAAATTTACAGTACAAGGGTTTTGAGTACCTTTTTGTGTTGACTAAATATTATGATTAAAATTTCCATCATCATGCAAAGAACTATACTTGGTTGCAAGCCTTAATACGTTCTCACTGTTGGGGCACGGCCTACCCTCATAAGTGAGGGTGATTTAGTGGGTTAGTGCGGATTGTAGACTTTACATACGTCTTTTTCTCTTGACACGTTTGGAAAATGTCCAAAAAGCCTTTTTCCTATTAGTATTTGTATAGCTTCAGTGACAATAATTCTACATCCTCATCTGACGACAAATGCGCACGGACATGCACACACTCGATTTTTAAAGTTTATCACAAACGCCCTCGAAATACCGTTGTAAGGTTCCTGGCTCCAATGAAGTTTTGCTTTTTTGCTTAACTCTCATGGTGTTGGATTTGGCAGTAAGTAATTGTACTGCAATAAAAGGATTTTAGTCAGGTCTTCTGCTTTCTGGCCTCAATTCGGAATGGTCTTGTGCAGTGTTGTGTGTTGCTAGGTTGGCTTAAGTCACAAATTATTGGAGAATTTGAAAAAGAAAGAGTGCCATTTTCCGCCTGCCAATGCTAGGGCCATGTAGACCTAGGCCGAAGTCCAGGGCTGAATACTTAGTTGTGTTTGAAAGAAATATTGAAGTTTAATATGTAAATTACATTGTGAGCAATAAACGCAGATTTAATATTCTAACGTAGCCAAAGTTGTAATATCTAAGTTTGTAATGATTGGATCAAAACGAGTCACAACTTGAGAGAGGTCTTAAGTAAAGCTTAACGGCTTGACCCTTCTCAGTGGCGATGGACCCGCTGTCAATATATTGGTATCTCCGGGACGTGACGCTTCGGATTTGACCAATTGTTATAACTTTTATAGGACAACGATAAATAAAGTATTTTCTAAAAGGTGGATATAGATACTGACGGGATAGAATTTTATAGCACCCTCATAGAACGTATACAAAGCCAATATTTTTAGAGTCAGAAATATTTATGTTATATATTTTAAACGAGAAATTCTTGTACATACATAAATCATATCAATAAGTTTCCAGTCTGTTGCCCTTACTCGAGAACCAGTTGTATATATTATCCATTCTTGACTAATAATCATACATTCTATTTCAGAACAACGGATAAAATAACAAAATACACAGTTTATTCAAAATATCAACGGTGAAAATTTATACCTATTTATCAATAAAAAAATTATTTGATATAGCAGTTCTTGTTTCCTTTACTTCGCACTCGTACTTATAAAACAAATCTTGTGTGAAATTCTGCTAAATTTGTTTTCGGGCCACATTAAGGTTTGAAGGCGTTAATTATCACGTCAATAGAAACCGATAACAACTCAACTTAGGACCCTAATTTTTTTTTTTTTTTTAAAAAACCACTAAGGTGGCAAGCAAGCCTACGGTCCGCCCGATGGTAAGCAGTCACAGTAGCCTATGGACGATTGCAACACCAGGGGCATCACTCGCGCGTTGCCGACACTTCAGAAATCTAATAACTTCTTTTTTGAAGAACCCCATACTGTAGTCCTTAGAGAAAACTTTAATTATGATGGCATTCATGATGTTAGGCGTTACTAACATCATGATTGCCATCATAAATTAGCGAGCCTAGATGAGGCTTAACCCATATATTTAGTTTCTTTTCTTCTTTCTATTAACGCGATAATTAAGGGCATTAAGCCTCAACGTAGCCTGCTCACAAAGACTTATACAAAACAAAACCTATAACACAACGAATATAACTCACAAAGATGTCAAGAGATGGCGCTCATTAAATTTAAAACAAGCTATGGTCAGGTTTTATATAATTAATGTTATCTTGTGCTATAGTATAAAACCATCACCAAGAGATGACGCTCATTAAATTTAGAACAAGCTATGAAATTGATGCCCTTTGGTTCTGTTATAATTTAAAATGATCTAGTCAACTTGTTTGCTTCCGATGCTGCTTCCACCTGGTGGGACAGTTATTAGAACTCGCAAGCGAAAGCACTATAGTCTTTTTGTTACCTTACGCTTCCTCATCTGTTGCGACGTTTGGGAACTATAGTCGTCAATAATACTTGTACGTCAGCCTGTCGTAATAAAAGTTCAGTCAGGAAATTCACTCTTTCACTTAATATCTGCGGTTCCGGTATAACTCTCATCCCCACTCTACAACTGGCGCCCAACGGCTTCAAGAACTCCACAGTACGAAGCAATCCACCTGTGAGAATATTTTACAACTGACTGCTGGCAAACTGTTTGTACGGAAGTCCTAAAGAATCCACCTTTCTGAGAGAAACCTGTAACTGCAAAGATTAATGACTGAAGAACAACCCTGTACTTCCAACAAAAAACTACGAAGTTTAGGCCCATTTTAAGAAACGCGGTCTGGACGGGTTACTTCAAAAAAGAAAAACGAAAAGAAAGTCGATACGATGACCTACACGTTGTCAAAAGAACAGTTTGAGAAACTTCTGTCTACAGTGTCGTCACCACAACAACCTCTTAAACAAGGCTCTTTTACAACGTTTAACTACAATTATGATGGTACCAAGAGCTCCTCAGTAGTAGAAGCGTTCCTGTCCGCTGTCAACATTTTCAGACGAGCAGAGAATATGAGTGATAAAACTGCTATAGAGGGATTACCATTATTGCTAAAAGGGGATGCAGGAATATGGTGGCAAGGTGTGAAAAATTAAATATCAACATGGGCTATTTTTGAAGCACAGCCTCGAGACAGTTTTGCACCCAAAAAAGAAGCTTACCTGATATACTATGAAATTACACAGGAGAAGCAAGGGTATACCGTTATTACCGAGGCATTCGTGCGCCACAAACGTATGCTCTTTTCACAACTACCAGCACCCGCTTATACAGAAACTCAACAGATAGACATGATTTACGGACTGCTGAATTTGGACATAAGAGATAAGGTTTCACGTGCCGAATTGCACGATTTCAATCAACTTCTGAAAGCGGCACAGGCGGCTAAATATGTACTTAAAGAGAAAATGTGTGTAAACGTCACAAAAAAACGCTCTGAGCAAAGATTTGACGCCCGTCCAGTAAAGAAAAAGTGCAAATATTGTAAAAATTTTGGTCATACAATTGAGATTTGCAGAAAAAGGCTAAATGCAGAAAACAAACTTAATGCACCTACCCTACATGCTATACCTACCAAAATGAAATCCGAAACCATGGAAGTAGTCACGCAATGCCCATCACCTTCGTCTTCGAAGTTTAGCTGTTATGGCTGCGGTGCTCCTGGCGTTGTTCGTAGTAACTGCCCTACGTGCCATAAAAACAAAATACAAAAACCGGTTTCTGATGTCAGATTTTGTGCTGTAGACACTACCACTGATGCCAGAGACCGACCAGTTATTTTTATTGACGTTGAAGGGATAACTGGATCTGCATATATTGACACGTGTGCGAAATCCAGCATAGCCTCGTATAACTTATAATGTAACCTGAAAGTAAAGGCTATTCATTTAAGACAGTGGGAGTTGGTGTTACAATGGCAGATGGTGTACAAAAACATCAGAATGTACTTGTAACTAAAGCTCCAGTAAAGGTCTACAACCGTACTATACTCACAACTTTTTTGGTATTATCCGAGTCACGTGATAACCGAACACTACTCGGAGTCGGTTTTATTCAAGACGCGCACATAGTTTTAAACCTGCCACAAAGCACTTGGCATTTTGTAGAGAAAGCCACGGAAGAATATGAACTTTACGAAGAAAGTTTTATTAAATTTGGCAAAAACGTCGTGTTTTCGTCTGTGACAACAGATGTGTTGTTAGAAGATTCTTTACCAAAAACTAATTGTACTGAAAACAAAGTTACGCATTCGTATGGGCCGCTTATTCCAATTAATTTGTGCACGCCACCTAGAAAGAAGCATTGCATGCAATTATTTGATGGATACTCTTCTGTTGTAGATGCGCTTTTTGAAGACGCTAAGAATAGCCTTCAAAACTATGATTTTGAATCCCCGAGCCCTTCGAAAGCAACATTGTTCCCAGAAACTTCAATGTTTTCAGTAGATGTGAAAACATTACAAGCATTTTTAGACAAGAATGATGAAGTTTTTAAACCCAATGGCAAGCCAGTCAGAGAGATTGAACATGCTATAGACACTTCTGCTATCATTTTTGATATCTCGTCCTTAAGAATTTTGGTTCTCGATGGTGATAACCTATAAGGCGGTACAGCAACAGGCTTGTTTTGTATTTTGTTTTTATGGCACGTAGGGCAGTTACTACGAACAACGCCAGGAGCACCGCAGCCATAACAGCTAAACTTCGAAGACGAAGGTGATGGGCATTGCGTGACTACTTCCATGGTTTCGGATTTCATTTTGGTAGGTATAGCATGTAGGGTAGGTGCATTAAGTTTGTTTTCTGCATTTAGCCTTTTTCTGCAAATCTCAATTGTATGACCAAAATTTTTACAATATTTGCACTTTTTCTTTACTGGACGGGCGTCAAATCTTTGCTCAGAGCGTTTTTTTGTGACGTTTACACACATTTTCTCTTTAAGTACATATTTAGCCGCCTGTGCCGCTTTCAGAAGTTGATTGAAATCGTGCAATTCGGCACGTGAAACCTTATCTCTTATGTCCAAATTCAGCAGTCCGTAAATCATGTCTATCTGTTGAGTTTCTGTATAAGCGGGTGCTGGTAGTTGTGAAAAGAGCATACGTTTGTGGCGCACGAATGCCTCGGTAATAACGGTATACCCTTGCTTCTCCTGTGTAATTTCATAGTATATCAGGTAAGCTTCTTTTTTGGGTGCAAAACTGTCTCGAGGCTGTGCTTCAAAAATAGCCCATGTTGATATTTAATTTTTCACACCTTGCCACCATATTCCTGCATCCCCTTTTAGCAATAATGGTAATCCCTCTATAGCAGTTTTATCACTCATATTCTCTGCTCGTCTGAAAATGTTGACAGCGGACAGGAACGCTTCTACTACTGAGGAGCTCTTGGTACCATCATAATTGTAGTTAAACGTTGTAAAAGAGCCTTGTTTAAGAGGTTGTTGTGGTGACGACACTGTAGACAGAAGTTTCTCAAACTGTTCTTTTGACAACGTGTAGGTCATCGTATCGACTTTCTTTTCGTTTTTCTTTTTTGAAGTAACCCGTCCAGACCGCGTTTCTTAAAATGGGCCTAAACTTCGTAGTTTTTTGTTGGAAGTACAGGGTTGTTCTTCAGTCATTAATCTTTGCAGTTACAGGTTTCTCTCAGAAAGGTGGATTCTTTAGGACTTCCGTACAAACAGTTTGCCAGCAGTCAGTTGTAAAATATTCTCACAGGTGGATTGCTTCGTACTGTGGAGTTCTTGAAGCCGTTGGGCGCCAGTTGTAGAGTGGGGATGAGAGTTATACCGGAACCGCAGATATTAAGTGAAAGAGTGAATTTCCTGACTGAACTTTTATTACGACAGGCTGACGTACAAGTATTATTGACGACTATAGTTCCCAAACGTCGCAACAGATGAGGAAGCGTAAGGTAACAAAAAGACTATAGTGCTTTCGCTTGCGAGTTCTAATAACTGTCCCACCAGGTGGAAGCAGCATCGGAAGCAAACAAGTTGACTAGATCATTTTAAATTATAACAGAACCAAAGGGCATCAATTTCATAGCTTGTTCTAAATTTAATGAGCGTCATCTCTTGGTGATGGTTTTATACTATAGCACAAGATAACATTAATTATATAAAACCTGACCATAGCTTGTTTTAAATTTAATGAGCGCCATCTCTTGACATCTTTGTGAGTTATATTCGTTGTGTTATAGGTTTTGTTTTGTATAAGTCTTTGTGAGCAGGCTACGTTGAGGCTTAATGCCCTTAATTATCGCGTTAATAGAAAGAAGAAAAGAAACTAAATATATGGGTTAAGCCTCATCTAGGCTCGCTAATTTATGATGGCAATCATGATGTTAGTAACGCCTAACATCATGAATGCCATCATAATTAAAGTTTTCTCTAAGGACTACAGTATGGGGTTCTTCAAAAAAGAAGTTATTAGATTTCTGAAGTGTCGGCAACGCGCGAGTGATGCCCCTGGTGTTGCAATCGTCCATAGGCTACTGTGACTGCTTACCATCGGGCGGACCGTAGGCTTGCTTGCCACCTTAGTGGTTTTTTAAAAAAAAAAAAAAAATTAGGGTCCTAAGTTGAGTTGTTATCGGTTTCTATTGACGTGATAATTAACGCCTTCAAACCTTAATGTGGCCCGAAAACAAATTTAGCAGAATTTCACACAAGATTTGTTTTATAAGTACGAGTGCGAAGTAAAGGAAACAAGAACTGCTATATCAAATAATTTTTTTATTGATAAATAGGTATAAATTTTCACCGTTGATATTTTGAATAAACTGTGTATTTTGTTATTTTATCCGTTGTTCTGAAATAGAATGTATGATTATTAGTCAAGAATGGATAATATATACAACTGGTTCTCGAGTAAGGGCAACAGACTGGAAACTTATTGATATGATTTATGTATGTACAAGAATTTCTCGTTTAAAATATATAACATAAATATTTCTGACTCTAAAAATATTGGCTTTGTATACGTTCTATGAGGGTGCTATAAAATTCTATCCCGTCAGTATCTATATCCACCTTTTAGAAAATACTTTATTTATCGTTGTCCTATAAAAGTTATAACAATTGGTCAAATCCGAAGCGTCACGTCCCGGAGATACCAATATATTGACAGCGGGTCCATCGCCACTGAGAAGGGTCAAGCCGTTAAGCTTTACTTAAGACCTCTCTCAAGTTGTGACTCGTTTTGATCCAATCATTACAAACTTAGATATTACAACTTTGGCTACGTTAGAATATTAAATCTGCGTTTATTTCTCACAATGTAATTTACATATTAAACTTCAATATTTCTTTCCAACACAACTAAGTATTCAGCCCTGGACTTCGGCCTAGGTCTACATGGCCCTAGCATTGGCAGGCGGAAAATGGCACTCTTTCTTTTTCAAATTCTCCAATAATTTGTGACTTAAGCCAACCTAGCAACACACAACACTGCACAAGACCATTCCGAATTGAGGCCAGAAAGCAGAAGACCTGACTAAAATCCTTTTATTGCAGTACAATTACTTACTGCCAAATCCAACACCATGAGAGTTAAGCAAAAAAGCAAAACTTCATTGGAGCCAGGAACCTTACAACGGTATTTCGAGGGCGTTTGTGATAAACTTTAAAAATCGAGTGTGTGCATGTCCGTGCGCATTTGTCGTCAGATGAGGATGTAGAATTATTGTCACTGAAGCTATACAAATACTAATAGGAAAAAGGCTTTTTGGACATTTTCCAAACGTAAGAATTGCGCTCCATATGATAGAGATCATACAGGACAGAACGACAATTTGCGTACATAGTATAGTCTGCATTATTTTGACGTTTAGAAATCAAATTGGTTAAAAATTACATTAATTGATAATTACAATTTTTTAAGCACTTATGCAAAATGCAGTTACTAAATTTTCAAAATGGCTTCAGGATGGATTCAGGCCCCAAATGTCAAGTGCCTAGGGGCCCTGAGTATCTAAGTCTGGGACTGTCAGTATTTTATATTATTTTCTTTCTAATTAACTTACTTATCATAAAAATTTTAAAAACTAGAAAAGACATACAAGTACTTACTTAGTTAAAAAGTAAATTTCTTTAGAGTATTCAGTCGGAATCTAATTAAAAAAATAAGAGAGAGAATTAAGAACATTAATGCAAATGTTTTACTGTTCTACAAAAAAATTCTGCATAACAAACAGTTAGGTTTTTTGAAATGTTAATGTTTTTTTTTTTACCACTAAGGTGGCAAACAAGCACACGGTCCGCCTGATGGTAAGCGGTCACCGTGGCCTATGGACGCTTGCAACACCAGGGGCATCACTTGCGCGTTGCCTACCCTTCAAAAATCCAATAACTTCTTTCCTGAAGAACCCCATTCTGTAGTCCTTAGAGAAAACCTTGGGAGGGAGGTAATTCCACAACCCAAGCGTTCGCGGGAGAAAGGAAGAAAGACCATTTCAGTTCTAAAGTATGGACGCAAGTATCGCTTTAATAAAAAGCATATTTAAAGCATGGGAAGGATACCAGGATGCGATCGGCATCTTTTGCGACCTTTCAAAGGCATTCAACTGCGTAATTCATCAGATCCTCCTTAGCAAGCTAAAGGCTGCAATGGGGCAAACATATAAATTTGCTATCCAATAAGCTAAGCTTGGTTTACTACGCAATAGACATATCAGAAAAATAACAAATGCAGAAACTGCTACAATTGTCTATTTAAGTTATTCCCATAGCTTAATGATATTTCTACTGCAAACAGGACAACACATATACGAAAACATAATGTGCGTTCTTAAAAAATTAGACAGTTTCAACAACACGTTAATACACGGACTAAGGACCAATTGGATTCTAAGATACGGGCTAGAAGAACTTCTAAAAAGAAGTAAGAACTACTTTTATGGGCTATTGCACTAAATTTTATGACAAAATCCTTACTCAGCTACAAAAATCGCCGGAAGGTAGATATAAATCTAATAGAAAAAATACTTTAATAAAAAAAGGATACTATCAAATTAATAAAAGGACAGGAATTTGTGTCCGGCTTATCCTGAAAAGTCTGAGATTTAATTTATACATAGAGCTTATGCGCCTAAGGTTATTTTTTTGACTGCATCTTTGCTATGAAAATATTTTTTTATACAATTATTGTTACATTTAAGTTATTTCGTTTTTATATGTGTGTTTGATTATTCTGTGTAGCTGCATAAGCAAAGTTTACATTTATTATTTGAAAATTGTATGACCTACAAAGAATGTACTGTTTGTACTTATTTTGAATAAAAAATAATGAATTGAATTGTTTTAAAGAAGTGGATGAAATACGAAGATTAAGTCAGTGTCTGCGATCAGAGAGCGTTCTTAAATACGATTTGAATAATTTTAAAAAAGAAGATTTTCTATTTTAAGAACGGGCCTGTGCACCTGTAGTAAAGATAAACAACGAATGCTTGTAATTAGTAATATTATTATTTTATTAACAAAAATTTCTCTTAACAAAAAGACGTAAAAATTAAGATGAAACCAGCTGTTGTAGCTGTAGTGCATACTCGACGTATGAAGTACGTATGTAAACTCATTAGAGTGAAGGAAACCAAACAGGGATGTGTACTCAACTGTACTCGGAGCTTGGAACACATAAATGCCTACCTAACCGAACAGCACGGACAATTTAATGACAATTTATGGAATTTGCAATTAAATATTCATTTTTGTTACATTCCGGTTAAATTGTTTGTTAATTGTTTTTACATGTAAAATTGTCTAGTCTAGTATTTGTAAGCTGTCCGCCTTTTTTTTTGATAAATGTTTGAAGAAAGTTTGTAATATTTTGTTTGTACAAAGAGTAAATAATAAATATCCCGTGGCGGCGCTAGTTAGGTAATCGCTTTCCAAGTTTGTGTTTTATTGAAAATTCTGTATAACAATATTTTATTCATCCAATACACAAAACCTAAAAAATATTCTATAAATAAGATTTATTACATTATTATACACCATATACATAAAAAGAAACAGAACGAAGAACATTCGTCAAAAGTTTTTACATTACACATTAAGGGATGAATATAAAAGATGAATAAGTTATTCTCAAAGTTTTCCCATCAAGTGTGACAACAACTTTTTATGACTACCTAAATCCTTAAGCCATTTAACTTATTACCCTTTTATTTGTCAAATAAAAAGAAATAATTAATATATATTTCTATCAATTTCAATAATTACGTAAATTGCGATACGTTTTTTCATCTTTATCGCAAGTTATCCCTTCCCACATCCCATCCCTTTTCCCTTCATCGTACCTAGCCTTAACTCTTACGCAACGAAACTTGTCTGACTACCTGGTAGGGGGGTTCCGCAGACTTTATAAGCGGGTGTAAATGGATATTCCATCTTACCTGAAGGCCAAGTGCGAGTTTGACTCGGGCACTAAGCCTATTGTACTAAATGTTATGTAACAAAAATACATTACCTACTAAATTATATATGATAGGTAGTAATATAAGAGAAATTATGTAGTGTAGGTACCCTGTATCCACTGACGTATCCAACTCTTTTTGTCTTAGACATTGTAAAATTTAACGAACTAAGGGAACTTACACTCGTCTCGTACGTAAGATAATAAGAGAGAAAATCTCCAATGGGGTTATACTGAGACAAGATTTCTTTATCCGGATAGCGGATACCGGCAAGCACGCACTAATATTGTAAAAGAGTACCACTGACACGTGGTTTCAGAACAACCTAACCAAATAGCTAGAGCAAATTTAGTATTAGTACCTAATTAAAGAAAACAGAATTACGAAATGATAGATGTAAGGTGAGAAATAAATTAATAATGGTCATTTATCCGCGTAAAGCGAAAGTACGTTTTCGCGCTGCTATGCGCAATCAAATATTCCTGGCCTAAAAACGCGGAACCCACTTCATTTACTCGCGTAAGAAGGCGAAGCTCTGAAAAATAAAGGCCAATACGAGAAGTTTGCAAAGAGCTAACCAATCAACACACTATTTGGTCCTGGCTTTACTGTGTGTGACAGTCTTAAAGATTACCTATGTACGTTAAGGTGAAACCAACTCTGATTTTTTCCATACAAACTTCGATGCACAAAATATTTACAATGCAAATGCGTTATACGAGCAGGTAAATGGCTATTTACCATAGTCGCAAAATAGATAAAGGTACATTCATATAAAGCCAATCGATTATTAAGTAATTAGAATTTTTGTTGAATTAAATTTATTTAAATCTCTGGTTATAAAGAAATTATAATTCACTGGCATTTTATGAATATATATGCTTTTTGCGATTATTATTTACAACTTATCTACGTAAAAACTTATTAAATTCTGAAGACAAATAACTGCATAAATCTCATTTCATATTCTGCTGCATGCTCCCACGACAGACCGGCAACAAATGCCCAGCATTTAATTACTGCCTACGACAACAGCCTTAGGGAAGAAGAAGTGACAAGAAACGTCCCGGGTGTAAAATGTTACCATAAATCACGCAGGAACCAAGCCATCAAATTTAAAAAACTATGCAAAAATGTATAAACACATACATGTATTTATATATGCAGCTATATTTTCCATGACTAAAGTGCCACACGCACTTTTAGTTGATACCAGAATACTATGTCTACCCAATACTTTATCATGGAACTTTCTTATTGAATAGGTAACAAACTGACCTGGCAGAAGTGGTTCTGCCCTTTCCGTTGCATTTTTCATAAATATGATAAATATGAAAAATTTCAAGTCCCTAGACACAAAAAAATCTGACTTCTAATACCAATTTTCATCCCTTATTTTGCCCTTTAGTGGATGATTTTTCAAAAACGGTAAAACACATGAATTTTAATTTACAACTTGAAAGCAAATTACCAATATATATGCATTTAACTTCATAATTTACGGATTTCCACACAAACTTCCAACCCCTATTTTACCCCCTTAGGAGATGATTTTTGCAAAATCCTTTCTTAGTGCTCTCCTACGTAATAACAGGAACCTTTACGGAAAATTTCAAGTCTCCAGACCCAGTAGAAACAGTAGTTGGGCTGTGGCTTGATAACAGTCAGGCAGTCACTTAACTTTTTTATATATATATATTAGTATACTACTTATTCTCCCTTATACTATGCCTGGTTAAAATCCTTAAATAAACAACCAGCTGGTCCATTAAAATCTACATTGGTGTTATAATAATCAAAATCCCTCCTGCTGAGTTACCAGATTAAACTTTGAGCAAGTAAAGAGAAATATAAAACACCCAAGAGACGGAAAATTGGTTTCTTTGTGTTGGCAAATCGATGAAGTACAAGCTACAGGAATTGTTCCCGTAAATCATGTTTAACTTAATGCTCCCCTTTTCTCTTGCTCGGAGTAATATTTATATAAGTACTACTAAGTTCTTTGTTTTGGTTTTGCCAAGAAGTGTTTACTTAATACAAATATCTTCGTTTTCTGAAACAAATGTTACAATATCTGATTTAATCGAGTACGCACTCTTTTTAAGTACTTGTAGACAGACATAAATGGATACAATTAATTTCCACTGACGCCTTACTTGTTTACCTACTTTTTTATCGTTTAGCTATTGAACCCTAATATCAAACGGACAGGTGGACTGAAATGTCGAAATTATGCCTAGGTGTTCAGTTTTGAGTAGGAATCATATTTTAGTACCTGAAGACTGAGCTTTGCTCGTTTTTTTAAAACAGAAAGTCTAGTGTGAAAAATAATAGTATTACTACTCGCCAATAGATGTCAGAAACAGTCATATTTTTCAAATTATCATTGCCTGAAAACACGGATAAATCGACGTTTTCTAAAAATGAAACCTGCTAGATCGATTTATCGCCCTCGAATCCCCCTGCATACTAAATTTCATGAAAATCTTTGGAGCCGTTTCCGAGATTTAGTTTATGTCAGAATTGCTTGTTTAAAGATATTAGATTAGATCGTCTAAATAAGTCACTACAATTGATAAATCGGCGAAAATATTACATACAAAAAAAATAACAAAAGATCCTATAACCAATTTTGAAGTTGGTTAAAAAATATTTAAATGCTGAGATAGAAATTACATTTGAAAAGACTTTATTTATACGACGGTTGACCATTATTAGTAGTATAAATATATAAGATATAGACTAGCTTTTTCCCGCGGCTCCGCTGAATTCGGTAATCTTAAGATTACTCCGGCAACTCCTGAGGAAGTTTGCTGCAACATATTATATGGTACTGGAATTTGGTTATAGTTATTCCTGCTAGCACTTTTGCATTGAAGAAAATAGTGATAAAAATACGGTTTACCAACTAGGGTTACAATACGGAAAATTTAAAAATCCTGACAAAAACTCAGATTCCTATAGAAAAGTCCTAACATTCTGTAGCAATGGTAATCAACAGAGTAACTCTAGTTTCAAATATTTATTTCAAGCGTTAGTAGATGCATTAAAGACGTGCCTAGGTATGTGCCAAAAGATCTGTTCTATATATTTTTAATTAAACTCTCTACATAAATGAATATTAATATCCTGACAGTTTTAAAATCCGGATGCAATCCTTACAATAGCAAAAAAATCCTGACGTATGGTAAACCTTCTACTAACCAACAAACTTATCTATTATATTAGTGGAATTAATACAAATAATTACTCATTAATTATACGCTCAAGTCATAAGAAAACTACTTAACAAGGTACGAAACTTCTACCTATATAAATGAACAACATTTATTCATAAGACATATCACGAGAATGTCTAAGGACTCAATAGTCCTAGGTGTACATAAAAAAAAAACAGCAAATCCATGTAGAGTTTAGCCGTTTGGCACTCAGGTACTTTAGGGCAAAACAATAATTTTGAGCCGCAGTTCCTCAAAATATTTCCCTTAACCCATCAAATGAAAGGGTTTGATGAGCCGGTTCTAAAAATATACCACACTATAACCACATAATATAATATATAACAATATAATATATACTTTTTTTCTTAATAACCAAAAAGTATTTTCAAAACATACCAAGTTTGGGCCCCTACAGGTAGAAGACGGCTCAGTATTTTTCTCTAATATAAAACTTAAATGATAGTTTGTATCCTCATTTTTAATCCACTGAAAGCAATTTGGAAAATATAAAAATTTAGTTTTTTTTTTTAAATTTTGAATATTGCAATGTGAGACGGTTCCTTAAACTTCAAATCTTTATGAGACTTATGTGGAACTGTACTGGACCCTGCTGCTTCTGTTTAATGGTGTTATTTAAGTGTATTTAAAAATTCAAAAAAAATATTAAATTTTAATATTTTCCAAATTGCTTTCAGGGGGTTAAAAATGAGGATATAAACTATCATTTAAGGTATATATTAGAGGATAATACTGAGCCATCTTCTACCTGAAGGGGCCCAAATATGTTTTGAAAATACTTTTTGGATTTTAAGAAAAAAAATGTAGCCCAAAGCTAATAGTGTGGTATATTTTTAGAACCGGCTCATCAAGTCCTTTCATTTAATACCCCACACGATGGGTTTCTGAAAAAAAAATTTAAAATCCCATACAAAAAATTGATGACAACATAACCAAGAAAGGGAAATATTTTAAGGAACTGCGGCTCAAAATTATTGTTTTGCCCTAAAGTACCTGAGTGCCAAACGGCTAAGCTCTACATCGATTTGCTGATGGACAGTTGAAATTTTCACAGATGTATTACTATTGACGCTATAACAACAAATACTAAAAAACCGAATAAAATAAATATTTAAGGGGGTTCCCATACAATAATCGTGATTTTTTTGTTCCTTTTTATAGATAATGGTACGGAACCCTTCGTGCGCGACTCGCACTTGGCCGATTTTTAATTAGGGTTTAATGGCGGTGGGGGGGGAGGTGTTGCGGTTGGTTATGGTGTCATCAATTTTTGGTATGGGATTTAAAATTTTTTTTTTCAGAAACCCGTCGTGTGGGGTATCAAATGAAAAGGCTTGATGAACCGGTTCTAAAAATATAATATATTTTTATCCGTTGTCTGGTATCCATAACACAAGCTTTGCTTACATTGGGGTCAGACAGCGCTGTGTGTGATGTCCAAAAATGTTTATTTTTATTTATTTATATATTAATTAATGCGCAAACTTAAGAAATTAATGTAAAATAAACTTTAATTTCGTTAACGCTCTACAAAATAATTAACATACGGTATGGAAAATACATTACAGTGTTTTGCTAGCTTAATAGTCACTGTACCTACAAAAACAATCCTACTAATATTATAAATGTGAAACTATGTTTGGATGGCTGTTTGTTACTCTTTAACTCGCCAACGACTGAATGGATCGTTATGAAAATTGGCGCACATATTCGTTACTACCCAGATTAACATATAGGCTACTTTTTAAAAGTTCCCGCGGGAATAACTATAACCGAGCTAAAACGAACTGGGCATAACTTCCTATAGCAAACTTCATTAGTATAATTAAGGAGTTACACGCCGATAACCGAATTAAGGCGGGCGGAGCCGCTGGCAAAATCTAGTAAATTATATTTCCACTACTATTTCTTGTAGAGGAAACTTCTAGTTCCGGCTTAAAAATAGAGAAACCAGAGGGTCGGGAGTTATTTTTTAAAGCTATGTTTTTAGAATTTGTTCGATTCTTTTATTATTTAAAATAAGCAGAATACAATACATTTGGCCAGGACGCAGCCTTAGCCAACTGCAAACTGAAAACAGAAGTTCAGCAATTGAAAAGTTCTCCAACGCATAAGTCAATCCCGAAAGTTTAATATCTTGAACACGATAGATATCACCTGCTACATTTTTTTTTATACCACTAAGGTGGCAAACAAGCACACAGTCCGACTGGTGGTAAGCGGTCACCGTGGCCTATGGACGCTTGTAACATCCGGGGTATCACTCGCGCGTTGCCAACCCTTCAAAAATCCAATAACTTCTTTCTTGAAGAATAGCATACTGTAGTCCTTAGAGAAAACCTTGGCAGGAAGCTCATTCCACAACCCAAGCGTCCGCGGGAGGAAGTTTCTTAAACATAACTTAAAATAATGGGCAAATTTGAGGTCAGAAGCTTTGCTTGGCGACGAAAGAAGTCATAATAATAAATTATAATATAATAATAATAATCTTTATTTGCACGGAATATGGTTAATACAAAAATAGGTGTTAACAATTAATTATCCAGTACATAAACATTCCGCCACAATTTGGCATGCAAATATATAATATCTTTAAAACATTAACTTAATTAGAAATTATCTAGGTTAGTAAGAATTACATCGTAGGTATTAGGTAGTACGTACATGACTGCGAACATTAGACAGTAGACCGGAATCGCCAATGCAAAGCAATTTATTTCGCGTGGGTAACCTCTAGTATTGGAGAGGCACCTCAAGAAGAAGAAGAGGTATAGACCGTACACTATGCATGCGTATTACGACATACGTACGTTTCCAAGCTTTTCGGCGCACACTATTCTTAAATTTTTGTAGATTTTGATATTACATTTTGATTACAAAAATACTTTATCCGAAAACAAAAACTGATTAACTCACTTACAAGGAACACTATCGCAGTAGCAGTTATAATCATATTAAAATTTGTTATCGATCATCAAGTTTGCCAAAATCACTCTCAAACGTAAACTGCATTACGTTACTTTGTCGAAGCCGTACCAACACGGAAAGTGCATTACACTAATAACTTTATGCTTACTATAAATTAGGTTATAGTTAATTAATCATGTCGATATGACACTTGACAAAATTATGTAACTAACTTGTAACTTTGCCGAATGATAGGCACCTACAAAATTAACTAACCGTTCGATACATTTACAAGAAAATATGTAGGCATATTTATACCTGAATTTTTTAATCGAGTTCCTACCTACACATATATTGCCTAGGTCATTTCCACCCGCTTGCAACTGTTGATGTCACAAAATAAGGTAAAATATTACGTCCATAAATATGAAATTGATGTTTTATATGAAAGAAGTAAATTTATCGCGGGCTCTGAGCGCGGCGACCGAATCAAGAAATTCCGTAACGAAAAAAAACCTAACAATCGTCTAACGTCGTTTCAGTTCGGCAGCTACGGCACGGTGTTTGTGTGCGTGCGACTAGGCGTATGCGTGTAGACTAGCTGCTAACTGCTCATAATTTTATTTCTAGTATATGGCGATTATGAGTAGTACAGGGAGGTTGGATATGGGATTTTAATTCTATGACAGATTGAGATGTCAAATATACTACGTCAAAAAAGTAAATAAACAATAGTTATTACAATATAAATACAAGTGAGTAAAATCGAACCAAGATAACAATCGGACGTGTTTAGTGACATAATATCTTTATTTAAAATAAAAATTCATAATACCTTTTGTTAAATAAACCTCATTAACAAACTAGCGTCCTGAGTTTACGGCTCAAGTACGATTAGTTGGTGTGGAAGTAGTTCGACAACGAAAACTTTGGTCTTTATTATTAACATCAATTTAAATCTACTTCTATGTATTGTTCACCTTCGAAATCAGGATCAGACTCCAACCTTTCTCATCAGGCTGGACTATCGGAAAGTTCGGAATCCCTCCTCAGATCCAAACGCAAACGTGTTGACGATGATACCCCTGCTATAATCCACAGTGAACTTTAAAGTTTTAAATCTGAAATAGTGACTTTGCTCAGAAAATGGCGGTCTGAAGAGGAACACAAACATACTATAACAAATGAAACCCTTACAGAAATAAAAAAATCAACTAAGGAGTTTGAAAAGTCTCTTGAATTTATGACAACCAAGTATCAAGAAATGTCTCATAAAGTTGTTGGACTGGAAATTAAAACCAAACAGCAGGAAGAGACAATCTCAGCACTACAACACGATATCGAGAACCTGCAACGTGAAACAAGGAAATCGTTTATCGAACTACGTAATGTTCCTACTGGACAAAATGAAAACAAACAATCTCTTACAAAGTTTGTTGTAACACTCTGCAAAACAATAAAAGAGGAAATAACCTGAAATTAAATTAAAGATATCTATCGTTTTCCAGGCAAACGTGAAACAAATAAACCTATGGTAGTTGAATTCACCACTAAAGAGAAAAAGCTAAATGTCCTCAAGTCTGCAAAGAAATACAATATTCAGAACAAGGATAAAAAACTAAATGCAACTCACTTAGGATTTCCTCTGAATACGCGCATATATGTCAGCGATCACCTGACTCCGCTTGCGAATCGACTGTTCTTTATGGCACGTGAGTTAGTTAAATCCAACTTATATAAATACTGTTGGACTTCTAATGATAATTTTTTCTCAAAAAGGATGATGTATAGTGATGACTAATTCTGGTAAAAAATGAAATCCAGCTTAACCAACTGACATCGGTGTAACTATTTTGTGCTGTGTATTACCACATATCTTATTACTCTTCGCATGTTTGCTTACTTTAATTATTTTTCTGGACCTGAATTTTTTGTTTTATTTATAATATGTAATTTGCATGTTATATTGGTTATTTAATAGCCCTTAGTGTATACATAAATCGCTTACTCAGTTTTTTTTTCTCTTTTTATTTTTTTCATTTATTGTCTTGTCATATATACATAAAATAAAATAAGTTACTACGACTCAATCTTACGGGGACCTTTAAAATGAAAATCCTTTACCATTATTCTTAAATGGCGGACATAATTTCTATTCAGAATGAACTAGGCGTAATCTGTAACCATAAATGTTCTTTTATAAAATCTCACGAATACACATGAGGTGTAAATACCAATAATGCAACAACCTACAAACTAATAACACAAAACATTACAAGTGTAAATGCCAATCTAGATGAATTCTGCGTGTTTCTAGCACGGTACAATGCTGACTTTGACGCTATTGTTCTTAAAGAATTTTGGCTTGATGATCTTAAACCAACCCCAATATTGATGGATATAATACCTTTAGTTCTAAAACTCACTTAAATCAAAACGACGGCATAATGGGATACGTAAGAAATGACATAATATGCTCTGTGGAAGAACCACAATGCAATGAAACTAACGGTGACTTTGGATCCTGACACAGTTATCGTAGCTATTTACAGACCTCCCTCATTCTCAAATACCGAAAATTTTCTCAATTCCATAGACACAGTGTTACAATCTTTAAAGTCCTTCAAAAATATAATACTCCTGGGAGATATAAATATTGATATAAAACTATGTAATTCTGACCGATCATCCCATAACTATCTTGACTTTATGGCTATGCATAGTCTGATGCCTACTCATACACTCCCCACAAGAGGAGAAAACTGCTTGGACCACATTCATCTAAAGTCATCCTTTATTGCAGAAACATTTGTCTTGGATACTAATATTACAGATCACAAAGCAGTAATAATCCATCTACTAAAGAAAAGCAATAAATTTATCTCTGAAAACTTTTGAAACAAAATTAACTGCTAAAACGCAATACAACATTTTGCAAACTCTAATCTTAACGAAACTTTTAATATTCAAGATGCGGATGAAGCTACTCAATTCCTAGCCGATAAAATGGCAAAAGCCCCTTAAGCAAATTCAACTTTAGTACCAATTTCCAGACAGAACCGTTTGTTGAAGCCATGGATGACATCTGGTTTGCTAAGGTGTTTAAGAAATAAAGACAAAATGCACTATAAATGTAAAATAAATCCCAATGTCGAAAACCTACTTATTACCTATCGGAGATACCGTAACTACTGTAGTACAATCCTGAAAAAACTTAAATCCTCTTACGAAAAATCCGAGTTGGAAAAAACCACTAATAATCCGAAACAAACATGGAAAATAATAAAACAAATAACTAATACTAACAAGAATAAGACGACCCCTAACCAATTTATGAAAACTTATCCCAATGGTATACTATCCTCAATTAATATCGTTAACTCATACTTCTCTACTGTCGGTCAATCACTTGCCGATTCTATTCTTGAAAAAAATAATGCTACTATTGACTCGTGTATTCCTAAACAAACTCACTTAAAATCCTTTGTTTTATTGCCCTGTGACGACTCCGAGATCTTTAGTATAATCACTAATCTTAATCTTAATCTGACTTCGCAACAGGTTAGGATGGTATATGTATCAAATTTATTAAAATGATCAAACACATAATTACCCCTTTCCTAACATACATCTATAACCAATGTTTCACACAAGGTACCTTCCCAAAAACATTAAAAAAATCAGTTATTCATCCTGTATTTAAGGGTGGCAATAGGGACTGTGTCAACAACTACCGGCCAATATCAGTTTAATCGACTTTGTCTAAAATACTCGAAAAACGTATGTATACAAGACTGGTCAACTACCTTGAAAAAGAAAACTTATTATCAAACACACAATTCGGTGCCGGTCTAGACCTGATGCACGGTAACGCTGGTAAGCCTTATTTCTCAGCCTCATCATCTCACGGACCGTATAAGTTATCCAGGGGTAAGAGTTTTCACAGGCGCAAAATGGTCAAACAAAGAAATTATAACACAGTTAAATTGATTTACCATATCGTTTACGTCTCTTTGGCAGGAGATAGAATTCTAGTCGATTGAATTAAGTATCTGATTAAAATGATTTAAATCAATATTTTTTAATCGACGAAAAGTAACAAGGCGTGGAGGAGGTTTAGTTTTCTTAATATTCAATTCACACGTTAGAAATGCATGACTGCTGAGGGTCGGTATATAATCAACAACAGTATTCAATACTAACATATCGCTACAAATTATGTCTAACAATGTTTCACTATGCTCTGTGAAATGAGTTGGTTGCTCAACATATGGTTTTAAATTAAAATATTTGGTGAAATTCATTCGCAATTTTTTTGTACATTTCTTTTAAAGTGTTCAAGTTCTAATTTATAGTAATCTTTTTTCTTATTTAAAACTTACGTTAAATATAGGCGTATTCAAAAAGGGAAGGTCAGTATGAAAACTGGTAAGAAAAAATTAGTTCATTCTTCATGCAAAACAGGTTTCATTGGTTTTAACATTTGTATAGAGAGTATAAAACACCTATAATTACCTTTAATGGAAACTAATGTTATACAGTACATTTCCATCGGTTGAGTCAATACCATCTAGAGTTTTTTTGGAATAATTAGGAGACAAGGTGGCTACAACAATAATCCAAACTACAGGCAATTCACAGGAACTTATAGAAAAGTTTTAGGGCACTTGGAACTACGCTCGTCATTTGCTGGAAATTGTATTCCCTTGGATAATTTTCCTATTCTTAATTGTTCATCAGCTATTCAAGTTATAAACCGCAACTTTGATAAAAGTAACATTGAAGATTCTATAGACAATCTTTATACTGAAAAATCATTTGACAAATATAAAAATACCCGAATTCTAGCATATAAACGGGTCAGAGAAATAAAGATAAAGTTATCTGTTAGTGACGTGACAACTGAGACAAATGTGACCATATTAAGTGATGTGCTAAATAATCAATACAATTTAACCGTATGTTCTGAACAATTGTTGGTTATATAGCTGGATGGGTAGCTAGCTTTAATTAAAACAATAAAGTGTGAAACATGTGTTTCAGAGCTAATGACAAACCAAAAATTATATTTTTAAAAATAATAGTTTTAAAAGATATGGATGGCCTTTGTTACCCATCATTAGATATGTTTCAAATTTGTTTAAAATCTGAAGTAACGATTAGAACTTTTATTAGAGAGAATCAGACTACATTTCATACCTGAAAAACAAATAATTGAATTGAAATTAAAAACTATAAAAAGTTTTTTACACCTGGACATTTTGTCAAACCTGAATGCTCATTCAAAAGACCAACCAGTCACGTTTAATTTTAGGATACACCTTTTAAAAAAAATAATTGATAAGTATTGCAATGTTAGGCTCCATCACTTTCATAAAATTAATCCAGCAATATCAAGAACGACGAAACGACAGAAACGAAACAAATTGTCATTATTTGAAGGAGTGTAAATAAGAATTGTATAATTGATAATACTTTTGGTAGATATAATCTTAGCATAAGTAAAGTTTACAGAGAGTTACTGAGTCCTTTAGCTTTTGTACATATTTTTTTTTTATTTACTTAGTTTATAAATACAGGCATTTTTTTTGTATTTTTATAGATAATGTAACTAGACTCTATTGATGTTATTTGTTGCATAATTTTTCAACAAGAATTATCCCAAGTGATTTTATTATTTTTACCCAATCACGTATTAATTAAGTAGAGAAATATTCAATGATTAAATAAGTTGAAAAAAAAATTAGTTTCACTTTGAATAGGTATGCCATGTACATTTTTTTAAGCTTTACCTGTTTGACTTTGCGTAAAAGTGAAATTAAATATGTGTTCTTATTTATTTGGATTTTTTTGTTGATGGTACCTTGCGATCAGTCAGTTCGGGGAATACCCAAAAAATGTTTCTCTCAGAGTATTATGGGTTATGGGTGTGTTGACGAATATCCTGTTATCTCGTTCTTTCTACAGACTATCTACGACTCTCTGTCTCTGTTATGTCCTACGCATCTGTACGTAATCAAAATGTAGATGTAGGGGTAAAGGTACTTTGTCTGCTGTCTACACTTACTGTCGACACTTACTCGTACCGTATCTCCCCTTTTATGTTTATATCAGTGGTGAAATTAATAAATTTTGAGGTATTTGAATCATTATTTAATAAGTTAATATAAAAATCGCTCAACGATATGATGTGATCTACATTGGAAAGAGAAGTAATCGTGTCAGTCAGTGCGTCATAAATGCTGTCTACATGTTTCCACGGCGCGGCGGTCGGTATGCTGTACCTACAGCTAATTTTATGCCGGTGACAGTCAGGCCGAGCCACATTTGTTCAACGGGCAGCGCAGCGGGATGCGCGCAGACTCGCTTCACATAGAAGCCTACACACCCGCCGCGCGCGCGCACGCCGCCCGCGCCGCTCGCCCGACGAACGTGACGCAGCCGGTACCCGGGCAGTGTGGGAGCGCGCCCATCTCGCATTTCATTCCCGATTCGACTTTCGTGTTGTGCGGTCGTGTTCTAGAGCGTCAAGTGCTCTCAGTGTGCTCCGTGCAGTGGTGACTCAGCTGGTGCGCATTCCTTTGTGGTGTTTTGCCTCAGCGCTGACGACCTCGAATTGTTGTTTGGTTAATTGCCCGCAATTCTTGGAAAATCGGCCTGAGTGTTGAGCGCTGCTCGGCAGTGTGTATTGGCTGGGAAATTGCTTCTCGGCCCGCTCTGGGTGTGTTTGCGCGCTTTTCAACGCGCCCATAACGCGAAGTTTATCGAAGCGATACTGTGTGTTTTTGTGCGTGAGTGTGTGTTCTCGTAGTCGAGAAACTACTACTCATAGCGGTGACCCTCGCTTTCCTCTTTGACTGTTACCGGTTCGCCCGGTCTGAGTCCGGCTTTGGGTTAAATCGCTGGTGTAGTATTTCCGCTTCAGCGGTTCGCCGCTCCGCGCATTCTCGCGCTTTAAGTATCGATTGCGTTTAGTTTGTAGAAATCCAGTTCCGAGTGCTCAAGGGCTGGTGGGTGAGATCGTATAGCTCTTTTCAGAGTTGCGATCTACCTATCGTTTCTTCTTCATAAACGTCTCGTTGCTGGGGGGAAACCTAACGGTGACAACGTAACCCCGGCCGTAGGAGTAGGAGTTAGGTACACACCAGGCAATCCGTAGCACTGCGGGGCGCCTGGCCACACTTAGGTATTCTTGCTCTGTAGCGAGTGAAGTATTTTATTTTGTATATGTAGTGTGTAATTAGCTTTAAATTACCCTTTTGCGTGTTATGTCAAAATCATTGTAAAATTCTATATCCATACAGGCATGGAATGCCATACTCATTTACGTCAACAGTCTTTTAAATCTGATTTTTAAAAAGATGACAGATGAATAGATAGTGATTGTATATAAAACTAAAAATAAATTGTATTAACGAACCTATCTTTTCATTTATCTTCCCCTGGGGAATTGAGTCTATTTCACTATTTCACAAATAAACAATTTGAAAGTCTATAATTCCATAATAAATTGCACTAAATTCAGTTTCCGAATTTATCTGTTTTGCCGTTTTTTTCCTATCTAGACGATGGTATCGTAATTTTCCCTTCGGGTCGACTGTATTGTCGAAAAGGGGTAATTTAAAGCTAATTACACACTACATATACAAAATAAAATACTTCACTCGCTACAGCTCCTCGCCAGCAATGGTGGGGAGTCACTAGGTACTCAAAATCTACACCTCGGCCACTGCCGCGATGGCCGAATTACTCACCGGCATGTCCCGGGACCAGATAGGGGAGATCATCAAGGCTTGCCTTCGTGATCACTCAGATCTAGTCCAAGCCTACATTTCCCAGGCTGTGGCTGACCAAATAGTGTACGACAAGTCGGTACCCTCCCTATGTTCGCAGCCGCGTTCCCCGTCTCGCTCGCGTACCCGTTCGCGCTCTCGCTCGCGCACTCGTTCGCGCTCTCTCTCCCGCGAACCCCGCTATCACGAACCGCGTGTCGCTCGCCGCGCTCTTCGGGCCCCTGTGCCAAATCGTCCCCCCACTCCGGTAGCCGATGAGACCCTTTCTCGGTCACTCGCTACCCCGCCCCCCGCAACCTCCGAAGCCGCACCCCTGTCTCCGGTAGCCGTAATGTCCGCTGAGTCGGCGTTGTCCGAGGACGACGAAGGCTTCAAAGTGGTTGGCCTGGGGACTAAAAAGGGGAAAAAGCGGAAGAAGTCCGCCAAGTCTAAAAAGGCTTCGGCGGCATCCGCTCAAGAGTCTTCTACTCCTCCTCCCTCCGACTCCGAGGCTAGACGCCTCAAAGCGCCTAGCGCTTCCCCCTCTCCGTCCACCTCGGCGGCCAGCCCTGAGCCAGCCACCATGGACACAACCCCCGCCGCCACCTCTTCGCAGGCCGACTGTCCCACTTCGGGACGGAAGGAAAAATCTCCGCCCCCTATTGTCATCAAAGACAAAGGGGCCTGGCCAAATATAGCTAACGCTATGAAGGCCAAGCGTATTAATAATACGCACGCCCGCAATGATGCCGAGCGCGGCATCAAAGTGCAGGTCCCGACACCGTCAGATTTCCAAAATCTGACGGCTTTTCTTACGGCTCAGAAATACGAGTACCATACGTACTCGCTGGCCGAGGAACGCGTTCTCAGGGCAGTCATAAGGGGAGTCCCTAGGGAATTCTCCACTAAGACTGTCCAGGACCACTTAATCGTCCAAGGCCTGCCTGTACGGGAAGTGCATCGAATGTACAATGGCCGTAACAAATCAGAGTGCTACGACATGGTGCTCGTAGTGCTCGATCTGACTACAGAAGGCAAAGCCATGTTTAACATTAAAGATGTGTGCAGCCTCAAGAGCGTCCGGGTCGAGACTCCGCACAAGCGGTCGAACCCAGGACAATGCCACCGATGCAACTGCAGACGCAGACCGCGCTGTGTGAAATGTCTGCGCGATCACGCCACTCCGGACTGTGATCGCAATCGCGATAACGCATCCGACCCGGTCGCTTGCGAATTACCGCGGGTGCCCCAAAGCTCCCAAACCGAGCTCGCGTAAACCCAAACAGGGTAAATCGCGCCCCCCCGCCCCCCGCCAACAGGCTCCGCTCGTGCCTGCCCCCTTCCCTGCTGTCAACGCCTGGAGCCGTCCTCCAGCGCTAATTAACGCAGCCAAATCAAAGGAGACAGACAAACTTTTGTCCGCTCTCCCTGGGCCCGTCTCTGTCGAGGGTATTCCCTTCCCCGCCCCTCTCATGTCCCGGGACATCCCGCGCGCAAACGCGTCTTGCCCCCCCCGCGCCCCTCTCTCGCGCTGCCCCGCAACGCCGCTCAGACGGCCGAGCAGCAGCATTTCGGCATTCTCACCGAAATTTCTTGGGCCTGCGACCCAGCCTACTTCGAGATCGTGTACGCCGAATACGTACAACTCACCGATCTCAATCAAATGCTCAGCTTCATGGCTAAGCATCGCGACTTCTTCGCCGCCCTCCGCAGGGTGGCCCCAAAACCTTAAAACCAAAATGGATTGCACAACCGCGCGCGAAAAACCCCGGTCCGTCTCCTTAGGCTATTTTGCCAACGGTCTTCGTAACCAAAGAGAGGAATTGTCGCAATTCCTCTCGTCCCAAAAACCGGACGTCTTCCTCATCCAGGAAACTTTCCTAAAGCCCGCTGTCCGCACCCCTTCAATCGCGAACTATCGCACCGTCCGTAATGATAGAACTGCCTCCAATCTCGGAGGCACTCTCATCTATTACAGGCGCCCCCTGCATTGCTCCCCTATCGATCCTCCACCACTTACGAACTTAGAAGCATCCGTCTGCCGCTTAGCGATGACCGGCCATCAGCCGATCATCATTGCATCGGTTTATCTCTCTCCCCTAAAAAACTTGCTCGAGAGCGACCTTCAGTCGCTCTTAAATTTAGGCGACGCCGTCATTCTTGCCGGCGACCTAAATTGCAAGCATCGCCGCTGGAACTCTTCTGTAACTTCACGGAGAGGCAGACTCCTTGACGATTTAGTTGACAGACTAAACTTTGACCTTATCGCACCCATGACGCCCACTTTCTTTCCCCACAATACAAGGAACAACCCTGACGTACTGGACATAGCACTTCTAAAGAATGTAAGGCTAAGCTTTCGCTCTATAGAGGTGCTTGACGAACTTGACTCGGACCATCGCCCTGTCGTCCTCCGATTAGGTTCCCCTTCGGACTCTCCTCCCGACACTAGAACCGTGACGGACTGGGATAAATTTGGGCAATTGCTCGAAAATCCCAGCTCGCCACATCTAGACCGCGTTCCCAACGTAATCTCTTCCGCGACCGATCTAAACGTAGCTATCGACTCTCTCATTAGCCACCTGACCGCCACCGTTGGCGAGTGCTCACGACAGGTGCCGGTTGGTGATTATCACCACCTAATCCTGCCTCAGCACATCAGGTCGCTAATGACTGAGCGTAACGCGGCCCGCCGCGCACGCGATCGCGCTCCCACTATCGATAATAAAGCTCGCTTCAACGACTTACACCGCCGTGTAAGAACCGCTGTATCTGAGCTCCGCGCCCAACGTTTCGGTGATCTTATGGAGAACATTTCTCCTTCTCACCAAGCTTATTGGCACTTAGCCAGAGCTCTAAAATCCGAAACCGCAAACTCTCTCCCTCCGTTATCCCGTCCCAACAACGTTCCCGCGTTCAACGACGACGAAAAAGCGGATTGCCTAGCGTCTAGCCTCCAAGCCCAATGTGCCTTAAGCACACAGCCCTTCGATCGCGACCACGTGCGCGAGGTAGACGGCGAAGTGGAGCGCAGAACTTTTCTGCCTCCACAAGACCCCCTGCCCCCTGTCACTGTCGACGAAGTCGTACAGGTCATCAAAGACCTACGCCCCCGTAAAGCCCCCGGTGCGGACGGTATCTCTAACGATATCCTAAAGCGCCTCACTCTGCCCCTTGTCTGCCTCCTAGTAGCGATCTTTAACGCTGCTATGGAACATTGCATCTTTCCATCTCAATGGAAAGATGCAATTGTTATAGGCATCCATAAGCCAGGTAAAGCTCGTACCGAGCCGTCCTCCTATCGCCCCATAAGTTTACTAAAGGCCCTTGGTAAACTCTATGAACGCCTACTTCTCGCCCGCCTACGGAACGCTATAGTCTCCAGAGGCATTTTAATAGACGAGCAGTTCAACTTCCGTGCCAAACACTCATGCGTCCATCAAGTCCTCCGCATAACGGAACATATTCTCACTGGCTTTCAGCCAGCGTTAGGTAAGACCCGTCACACGGGCGCTGTCTTCTTCGATGTAGCGAAAGCTTTCGACAAAGTCTGGCACAACGGTTTAATTTTTAAACTGTACAACTTTCAGTTGCCAGATCGTCTCGTGCTCGTCATACGAGACTATTTGTCGAATCGTAGCTTTCGCTACAAAGTTGAAGGCACTCTCTCTTCCCCCCGTCCCATAGAAGCAGGAGTCCCGCAAGGGTCCGTGCTCGCCCCCATCTTGTACCTTCTGTACACTAACGATATCCCTAAAACGATAGGTACCAATCTAGCCCTCTTTGCGGACGATACCGCTCTCTATACCACTGATACCACTGGCAAGTGAGTCGAATCACTGAGAGACTCCAATCCGCTATCACCGCCCTAAGCGAATGGTTTCGGAAATGGAGAATCGAGGTGAATCCCGACAAAAGCTCTGCCGTCCTCTTCACCATAGGCTGCCCTCCGCGGCCAACTCCCCTTTCTCTGTCGTGCCATTCCCTGGCAAAATAAGACCAAATATCTCGGTGTGACCATGGATAGTCGTTTGAACTTCCAAGCTCACACCAAAATAGTCAGAGACCGAGCCGCTTTTGTCCTCGGTCGTCTCTATCTCCACAAACTCCAGACCCTCCAAAACCGCTTCCTCAGAGCGGCCTCTGGAGCCTCTTGGTACGTTCGCAATGCGGACCTACACAGAGACTTCGAACTTCCCACGATTCCCCAATACTTTAAAGACTTGGCAGTCCGCTTTTTCGAGCGTACGCAAAATCACCCGAATAGATTAATTGTGCAATCCACAACGTATCATCCCCCCGATCGACCCAGTCACGGTCGTAAAACTATTGTTAGGCGGCCTCGGCACGTACTAACGTCCCCAGATGACGATCTCGCTGTCCGGATAGCGAGATTAGTCTCTACGACCTCCCCGAATAGGGCCTCCCTCCAAACACGACGCCGACGTCCCCGAGTTCGTCGGCGCCCACAAGGATACACTAGGTATCAAAGAGTGCCGGGGCGCTTCTCGCCCCCACTCAATCGCAACCGTACCCGCGTAACGGGGAACTCCCCTCCTGGCGGTGACTCACCTTCGGGTTCGAGACTCACGCCGGTCGAAGAGACGCCCCCGAGAGCGACAACCCAAGCCGAGGCTTCCCCCGCGGGGAGCCCTTGAGCGTTGGGCGCTATATGGTCTGAGGCTCCTTCAGAGTCTCGCCCCAAAAGTCCGGTGAAGCAGTAATGGCTGCAACACCCAACTGCATAGTCAGCTCAGAAAGAAAAAAAAAAAAAAAAAAAAGCGCCCATCTTCACCCTCGCGAATCCACGTGTCGTTTGGACATAGAATATCGACATAATGATGCTCCATTGCAACTTTTAGTTCATCATGTCCTGTGCCCAGGGAGCCCGGATTTAAAAACCCAATTAAGAACAATACGCAATGTTAAAAATGCAACCCGACATATAGACAAATATTTACATTTTCTACACAGCATTAACAGAATAACATACAAAAAAGCATCAATATACCTAATTACCTTTATATTTACTATGTGACTAGCAACAAGCAATAAACCCAAGAGCACAGAATTTAAGCAACAGTAACATATAGTCAGACAGGCATAACTTTTACACACAACACAACTTTTACATACCTAACATTGACAGAATTGTATACAGAAAAGCATTTATAGTTCTAAAGCTCGGTCCCCAGGTACTATTGTCTTTAATTCAGAATGTTATAATTTTATTTTTCTTTAATGTTACATGGTTGAGAAACTTATATTTAATACCTGTTTTACACAGTACCAACTCAATCAACTCAATCTAAGTACCTTCTGATTCTGTATTTGTACGATATTTTTACTTATCCAACTACAACTTTTTTAAGTAGTCGACTATTAGGTACTCATTAAACTATTACTCATGAGAGTTTTCCTCATAATTTCGTTATATATGCTATTTCCATGATTTTTTTCACACACCCAAGAACAGCCATTTAGCTGGCAGTGCGGGGGGGCGGGGTGTTTCACTACTTGTGCAACCTCAATACAACTCATATCGAGCTATCCAACGACACCGCTCACTATGGATCATCGAGTTTCATCTCCCTTTCCTGTCTGATGGTAGGACTGTGGGAAGTGAGTTTCTAGTCTTTGTGACTCCTACTCATGCTTCAACTCTGGTCGTTAAAACGAGTCAAGTCATTGGGCTTTGTCGGCCTAATTAAAACCAAAATTCAACTTGCCAAATTTGGCAATACGCATGCCAAATTATAGCTTTCTAGTAATAATGGTCGCTGAGCTAAGCCGCGGACAGACAGACAGACAGACATGGCGAAACTATAACGATTCCTTGTTGACTACGGAACCCCTTCAAATTGATGTATTGTGTTACCTAAAGTACCGGAAAATTCTGGTTCCTTGAGTCAACTTCAGAACCGGGACCACAAATTCAAATCCTGGTGATATTGGTACTTTTCACCATAATCTATTGATTGTTAAGATATTTTTTATTTTAATTACCAAATTAAGGGTTATTTGTTTAACTACGAAACCCTAAAAACAGCCGCAATAAAGAGCAACAAGTTCGTAAATTAGAAGTTCGCCAGATTTATGTGTGCGTGAGGGACGACCATGTTTCTTGTAACGGTGATCACAAATCAGCGCGCAGGGGTTAAATTGACCTGGAAAGAGCTGTATTTGACATAGAAGTAAAACTACTTAGGTATAATATTGTTTCCGACAAGCTTTTATAAAGTCGGCTCCGTGGCTCAGTGGGTAAATGACATAAAAAAACGTTGGTAAAACATTTATGTGATTAACATTTGTGTTCGTCTTGAGACTGAGTGTTTTGCATATATAATACCTATAATACTTATAAAAAAAAAGTATACATACAAAGCTACGTTCCTATCTATATCTGTTGTCTGGTATCCATAGTACAAGGTTAGCTAAGTTTGGGACCAGATTGCGTTGGATTATTACGGATTTCTTAAAAACTTATGAACCGATTTTTTTCAAACTATTTTCGTTAGAAGTACCTAGATATACTAGAGCAAGCTGTTAAAAATAGGGCCCCTTTAAATCTGTGTCCCCACACAAATTTTTCAACTTTAAGAACCAATAATTCGCAAAATATAAATTTTAGAGTACCTATATATAATAGTGAATTAAAAACTTCAACTGCTTTTTTAAAAAGCTATCCGATGACATCCCACTTGAAAAATAAATTACAAATCTGTGTGGCGGTTCACAAAAGAACACCTTCCCGTCAAATTTTATCTAAAATAATGTAAAGACGAAAGAATTATAGGGCTGTGACATACTAATAACTAATAAACAATACGTGATTCCTTATACGAGTACGAAAGACGAAAGAATTATAGGGCTGTGACACCCTAATAACTAATAAACAATACGTGAATCCTTATACGAGTACGAAGGACGAAAGAATTATAGGGCTGTGACACACTAATAACTAATAAACAATACGTGATTCCTTATACGAGTACGAAAGACGAAAGAATTATAGGGCTGTGACATACTAATAACTAATAAACAATACGTGATTCCTTATACGAGTACGAAAGCAATAAAATGAGAATAATAATCATTAAGTAGTTGTCCCACAGCTAACGAAAAAACGATAAGCTATTGGTTTTTTTTTGCTCAGGAAACTTTACACCAGATGTGGTCCCATGTCAGTAATAAGAATACCTACATATATTAATAGTTGATCGCTGACCTTCATAGTCATACTGACGTTGAGAACTCTCCACTAGTTTGTAGACGAGACCCTTTTATAACACATTACTTTATTAATACATTTTTTTTAAATTTGTTATAAAGCAACATTACCATCTCAAAGAAATAATATAAGCTTTTTATCACTTACTTGTAAACTGTGTCATTACGTGCAGACAAAGCAGATGCTAACACCTTTATTACTCCCACGGGCTTTCTCTTTGTAACTTTTACTTTTCTCAATAAATTCTCTAGATATTTAGATATCTGGCGGTGGCGTTGTTTTCTCTACTTGTATTTCCGCCATTTTAATTGTGTTTTGATGAGTTTATTTATTTATTAATTTATATTTTTTTTTATTTGGTCGCAGTTGTGATGAAAAACGGCGGTACAGAAATTACAAACTACTTAGACTTTTAAATAGAATCTCGTTAGTAATTTTCTGCTTACCACCCTCAATACACAATGTAGGTAGGTATACCTACTTTTATCCTCCTTTTAAAAATCGGCCAAGTGCGAGTCGGAGTCGCGCACGAAGGTTTCCGTACCATTACGGCAAAAAAAAATCACGTTTGTTGTATGGGAGCCCCCCCTTAAATATTGGTTTTATTTTAATTTAATTATTTTATTAATTTTAATTATATTATTTTTAAAGTGATTGTATAACAAAATATTCTGTGAATATTTTAACACGTAGACTGCCGGAAAAAAAACATGGTTTTACCAATGGGCCGCGTCGGACACCGTGTGACCACACTACTCGGGTACATTTAGACGTGTTTAGAGAGCTGACGGGCACAGTTACAAGTGTTTTCAATATAAACGGTGATCCGCGCGGCCCCGTAGAATATCCAGGCAGCTTGGCCCACAAGATTTCAAAAAAACTTTGAAATTATAGAGTAAAAAATTATATAAAGTAAAATACTTTTCGAAATAGGACTGACAGCTCCAATAAAAAAACTAAACTAGCTATTGCCTATAAAATAAACAGTCTTCCTATTAAAAGATGCTGGACAAGTGCAGGCTCTAATTATCGTGATGGGTTCCGTAGCTTTGAATTATTATTTGTCATACTTTTTATGATTACTCTTCCTATAATGTTTTCATGCAAATACTATAAAAAAAAAACAAATAAGAATAATATGAATATCCGACAATCCTGCGAAAGGAAAACTGGGTTGACTTACGCTGGGGCCGTGACGGACACTGGTGTCCACCAGTTAACATTCAAAGAAAAAAAAAACAATTCAGACTTCTTTTCACTTTTGCCGTGTATTTTTGCATATTTACTACCTATAATGGTAAAAAAATATATATGGCGATTTTCGGTAAATTTTTTAAATTTTGGCATTGAGTAAAGTTACTGGCAGACACACCGTGACCGTCATGGCAGTCTACGTGTTAAGCGTCTACCTGTTGCCGTTATTAATTTCGGGCAAAATCGAGCAATAAAATCACGTTTGTTGTATGGGAGCCCAGTTAAATATTTACTTTATTCTGTTTTTTAGTACCTATTTGTTGTTATAGCGGCAACAGAAATACATCTGTGAAAATTTCAACTGTCTAACTATCACAGTTTATGAGATACAGCCTGGTGACAGACGGTCGGACGGACAGCGGAGTCTTAGTAATAGGGTTATTAACCCTTTGGGTACAGAACCCTAAAAACTGCAGCAATAAAAGGAAACAGGTTTGGAAATTGAGAGACTGAGTGATTTATGTTTACTTTCGTACATGCAGATAGGTGTACGTGAGGGGCGAACGTTACTTGTAGGTACGTATAGTTGATCAATCACAAATCAGCGCACAAGGGTCAAATTAACCCAGGGTTGCCATTGAACTGAATTCATTGAAACGCATTCATAAAATCAGGTTTAGTATTTATTTCAGTTTTATTAATAGATTTAATTTTCACTTTTATCGTCACATAACTTTCGTCGTCTATCTCACTAGATCCATGATGGATCTAGACAATGGATCTACTGAGATTGAACGGTCTGTGAAGTCAAATGTTGAGAAAAAGTTCAGAAGTGAACTTTGTTCAGAAAATATAAGAGTTGATTATGATAATGTTTTCAGCTCTCCCGATCTTTGCCATGTCATATAAATAGGGTAGGTAGTGTGGCGGACTCTATTTAAATATTAGTAGTATAGATTATGAGGTACGTCTACATGAAATATAGTACAATACCTACGCTATTTTAGGGTGTCAGTGGCAACCCTAAATTGACCTGATCCGTAGAATTCGAGTACTGTAATATGGACTGCGCAATAGGCTTAAGAAATTGGTCACACTTAAGAAAGAGACAAGGCTAGCCTTTCGAGTCTTTTCTCATAGACAAGACACCACACATTCGCTTCGTCTCTATCCCACTTTTGGGACCATATTTTTTTTTACAGCTGGCTGTCTAGTTCTCTATGCCTATGACCTAATCAAAGTCAAAAAAAGAAAAAATGTTATGTCTTGCGGAAATTGATCTGTGAACATGCTTAGGTACCTATAAAAAAATATGAAAAACCCTACATATAAATGGTTAAAAGCTAGCATATTTCTTGTACGTAGAAAGAAGCTTTTTGAAGTAATTTGAACTATAAACCATAGTATTTAGTTGTATAATATACCAATTACCAGTCTCATAGGCCTACCCTCACCGAGGATGATTTTCTTTATACGACTAATGTGGCAAGCTACGGACCGGCAGATGGTAAACGGTCACTGCACTCTATGGACGCTTGCAACACCAGGAGCATCACTCGCGCGTTGCCGACCCTATAAAATTCTAATAACTTCTTTCTTGAAGAACCCCATATTACAGTCCCCATATAAAACCTTGGCAGAAAGCTAAGTTCATTCCACAACCTAAGAAGTCCACATGCGGGGCCTTGGTACATACTTCTTCTTTTTTGTACGTGTACAGATCTTTACAATTTTTTTTACAATTTTTTTACATTAATTTTTACATAAAATCATATTTATCGTACCTACAATATCTATTTTGTTATTAATCAAGTCACTTTCGTTGATACATAATAAATTTGGCCCTACACAAGATTAATTTTTAAATATTTGGATACGCCCAATATGGACATAACATGAACTAACTTACCCTGCCATCTATTAGAAATATATGGAACCCGGACATGTTTATGTCGATAAACTAACTCACACCGCCATCTGTTAGAAATGTATGGAACTCTTAGCCAGCGCACGCCATGTTAAGTTCACTCGGCATGATTTTTCCGTCATTTTGAACAATTATTATTATATTTTAACAAATTAACACAAAACAATTTTAGATTATACCTGTAAATCATCGTCTTGAATCACTGTATCTATTGATGAAAACCGCATTAAAATCCTTTGCGTAGTTTAAAAGATCTAAGCGTCAGCATTAGGCAGAAACTTGGGTATCAATTTTAGTATGCAAGCAATGCAATTTGGCGGCCCATAAAATTGTTCGCCAATTGGATACAAATTTGGTTTATTAATAGTATACTTAAAATATAAAATTAATTAATGGTTTCGAATTTCCCTCCATATTTTTTTGAGAGCCAAATTAAATTATTGTGTCTCATTTAAAAATGAATCTGCATCAAGACCATTTTCTTGCGATGATTTTCTACGATTTTAATGTGGCCTAAAATGATGAGTCATTTGATCGACTTCGAATGGCTTTTATGAATGAAGGACCTTCGAAAGCAACCATCTACCGTTGGCTTAGCGAGTTCAAGCGCGGTCGCCTTACTTAGGGCGAAGAACAAAGGAGTGCTCGTCCAACGACGGCTGTCACGGAAGAAAGTATGCTGGCAGTAACAAAATTAATTCAAGAAAACAGGCGAATTACATACGAAGGGGATTCAGCATACACTACAGATTGGTTCGGGAAGCGTTCACAAGATCCTACACGAGCACCTTCGCGTAAGAAGGATAGTTTCGCGCTGGGCGCCGCACAACCTCACCGAAGCTCAGAAGTAGGCCCGTGTGGAGTGGTGCCGTGATATGATTCAAAAACTTGAAGCAGGCTCGTCTCGGCGCATTTACGACATTATGACAGGTGACGAATCCTGGATTTATCAATACGATCCAGAAACAAAGCGTCAGTTCACAGTTTAGCTGTTCCAAAACGAACCAACGCCTACGAAAGTGAAGCGATCGAGAAGCGCATGGAAAATTTTGATCGCTAGTTTCTTCACTCTGACTGGGTATCTGGTTTCAATTCCATTACGATACCAAAGCAGCATTAACGCCGAATGGTATACCACAAAATTCCTGCCAGAAGTTTTGTCTGCAATGGCAACAAGTGACCGAACACCGGGCTCCGCGGGGTACCTACTGCTTCACCATGACAACGCGCCCGCGCACTCAGCAATAGTTTCTTTTTGGCGTGAGTGCCTATCATGAATACCGAGCAAGCGAAGGATTCACAGATTGAAGCCACGAGCAAAGCGAGTGGTTCAAATATTGAATCCTGAGCAAAGCGAGGGATTCTAAGGCACGAAACCCAAAAAGAAATCCAGCCGTGCGAAACACACATTTTTTCATCTTACTATAGCGAAGAAAATATATACAAGAAAAACAATAATTAATGTTTAATTACTTATGAATGAAACAAGTACACTTATTTTCAATAGCTTAATCAAGTATTGATAACATGATAACAACATCATAAGTCCCTGTAATAGGTTGAGCGCCTTTTGTATGTCTGCATGTATAGCACGGACGCTAAGCAGGAATAATTTCGTTCAATGACCGGTCACTATTTGTCTCTGTTGCACGCGCATAATTATTTGCCGTTGCGCTCCTCTATGACAGAGGTCATCGCAGCTGTGCAAGTGACCAATAGTGACCGGTCATTGAACGAAATTCTTCCTGCTTAGCGACCGTGCTATAGTCAAAAAAACTGGTTGCCTGTAAAGTCGGTATACGGGCGAAAGTTTTACGTGACAACTTGTGCCTTTCACTTTTTATGTCTGTCTCTCTCGCTCTTAGGCGGGCTAACCATGCCGCGTGCCTCTCACTCGCTCTCATTGTGAGCGCATAACGTGAGCGGAGCGTAACGCAGTTTCTTGAAGTGTCACCCGGCAAACCAATTTATAAGACGTTGTCACGTCAAAATCGCACGCTCAGAGGTACTTACCTATTTTTCGCGGGTAAACTTAGGTATTTTACGTCACTGGTGGAGTTACACATGTACTTTAATTATTAACTTAAAGTTTATTTAGTAAAAGTAATATGTTTATAGTAAAATCAACCAAAATGATGTACCTACTATATAATTCCAAATGTTTCTATTCTTTTTCCTTTTTTTTTTAAGGTGCTTTCCGAATTTGCATTATGCCAATTTGCATTATGCCAATTTGCATTATGCCAATTTTCAAATTCATAAAACAAAAATTATACTTATAACTTATTTATTCTTGTTGTATTCAATAATTTAACAAACTACAATAAATGTTGTTCATTTCTAAACTTCCGACTGCAGATGTCACTGATGTATGAGCTCTGCTGAGTTAGTGTGCGCGATTGTACTTTTAGGTCACTGTCACTCGTATACTTTGTACTGCAGCTGGGTCGTCGCGCGTCGCCATCGCAGCTTAACACTCTTTCGTAGGATTATATTCTCTAGGTCTTTCGTCGCTTGTCGTCTGCGCGCGACCTGACGCAACTCCTAAAAAAGTAATGGTTCCATTAATTTATTGATTAGGTTCACAGCATAATTTACTTGGATTAAGTTAATATGAGCTAAAGACTAAAATCAACTTTTTTGAGTGTCTCATGTTATGTTATGTTAAATATATGTTATGAAAAATATATTTTTAAGTTCTGTAAATAAATTGGGGAATATTCACATGTAAAGTCTATTACATGTGACTACTCGTACTCCTAAATATCAGTTGACTTTATTTAAGAGGTTTATTAGACTGTTTCCTTATGACTTGTAAATAGCTACCTAATTTTTTTAAAGCACAAAGTGTAAATAGAGTCTTCTGTCCTGCCTCGGAAGTAATAATACGTACTGTTTCGTCCTAATGACGGGTAAAGCGAAAACCAAATATGATTAAAACCTTAAGAGGAATGACTATTACTAACCTCAAATAATGTTTTTATTGTACCTACATGTACCCCGTCTGTCTATCCTAATATTCTATAATATATATCTCAAATTATCATGATTTCTTCACTTTCACTTTATTACAAACTTCGCAACAATAAGGTTTATCACCTGTATGTTTTCGTACGTGATCCTTCAAATTATCGCTTTGACTAAAATACTTATAACAAACGTCGCAATGGTACGGTTTATGACCAGTATGTATCCGTATGTGCTGAGTGAAATTATAATTACGACCAAATTTTTGATCACAAATATCGCAGGCGTAAATTTTATCACCTGCATGTTTCCGCATGTGGACCGTCGAACCATAGTGATGAGTAAATTTCTTATTACAAATGTTGCAATCGTAAGTTTCAACTCCTGTGTGACTCCGAATGTGAAATTTTTTTTGTTACAAATATTGAAGCAGCAAAGTTAATTACCAGTGTGGTTCTGTATGTGATATATCAAACTATTGCGATTTCTAAAAAAAATATTACAAATGTTGCAGCAGTATGGTTTATCACCAGATTACGAAAAACATGTAATTATTTATGAAGAACCCTTTAGATAAAATATGTGCTGGAATCTTCGATGTTGCGGGCGTGACTCTCTGTATGTGCCTATACAAATTAAATTATTTGGACAACTTACAAAATTTAGATAATCCTTGTTGTGCAGAGTTCTTGCATCTGCTCTGCACTTTGCTTGAAATGGTAAATTGTAACAGTAAGCATCACAATGAATTCCCTTTGTGATATAGTATAAATAACTACAAAGTGGTTAGCCAGAATAACTAAAGAAGATCAAATTGTACCGTTTTTTTTAAAACGTGATTCACCAATGTATACTTTTATTGGTACTTCTTCATACATATACATTTTTTTTTGGACTTTGCCGGACCTCAAACATTTTTGTGTATGTGATGTAATCTAGTATTTGTTTTGATGGAAATCAATAGAAATAGAAGAATATTATTGTCATGGGCGACTTTGATCATTGCAAAAATCGGCCAATCAATCAATTGAGAAAAGACTAGTAATGTATTATGAAAGTAATAAAGGTAAAAAAATATCATATTTGGTAATATAAGTCATTTTTTACGCCCTTTTAATTACTCTGACCTACATTTTAGACATTTACTTTAGATTTTAGAACATATAGTTCACGCTAAGAGTAGAATTAATGTTTAGAACCCAATCATCTATACATATAATAAAACTGCAGAGGTCGAATGTCTGTACATAGAAAAAAAATGCTTAAAACCAAGTCAGGGGGATGTAAAAAGAGGGAAAATACCAAAGGGTATTAAGGTATCACATTTTACAAAATGGTGATACCTTATATCCCTGGTCAACATCATAGATACTTTTTATTCTGGAAAATTAAAGGGTTCCCGTGGGATAGTTAAAAAAACCATAGTAACTTGGACATCTTAGTACACACATCTAATGTGCTTAACTTATGCTGATACTTTATATTACCGCTCGAATGAAGTATAAATCTTATAAAAGTTACGGGATTCAGCGGGAAAGAAAATTGCTACGGATCCCTATTCAATGCGTGGCCTGACACACACTTGGCCGGCTGAACTTTAACAGGTTTAGTAACCTGTGAAAATCTCAAACCGACCTTCTGGCTTTCCCAAATCGATTAAAAACGAGATATAATTTTAATAATTAGTATTTACCCACTTTTTACCCACTCCTTGGCAAATTTTCAATAGATGGCGCTGTTACGTTAAGCAACACGCTATTGAAATTCATCAAAAGTTATGAAGTCATGATATGCTCGCACTTCGTAGAAAAGTCGAAATGCAGTGTTTTTCTGAAAAAATTACTTTAATCCAATTATTAAGTTGACTTGGCTTAGGCAAAACGGATACTGATATAGCCTTGCGATTTGGTGAATGAAAATTGTTTTCTTTGTAACTTAGATTAGGCAATACGGCATTATGGATTCTGATATACCAGGAATCAACTTGGATATACTCAACAATGTTGTAGGAAAAGTAGTTGAGTATACTTCTATCAACAGAGTAATGGAGCAAGATGACGCTACCAATTAGCCCGTTGAAATTCTTAATTCTCTGAGCGCTCCTGGACATCCAGCACACAAGATTAATTTAAAAACTGGCGTCCCAATTATTTTGTTAAGAAATTTAAGTACCCCAAAATTAGGCAACAGGACAAGACTGAAAGTTACTTCTTTGCAGCGTAATATAATAGAAGCGGAGATTTTAGCGAGATGTGGCGTCGGTGAAAGAGTTTTTATACCACGAATTCCACTGATTCCCAATAATTACACATTCCATTTCAAACGTGTACAGTTCCCGGTGAGTTTGTGTTATGCAATGACTATAAACAAAGCCCAAGGGCAGACGCTACGTGTTGCCGGCGTGGACCTCAGCGTCGGTTGTTGCTCACACCGTCAGCTCTATGTGGCTTTCTCCCGTGTAAGTAAACCAAACAAACTGTTTGTTTATGTTCCGAACCAAACCACGTCGAACGTTGTCTATAAAGAGACATTATAAGGTACTAGCTAGATATGGTACGGAACCCTTCGTGCGCGAGTCCGACTCGCAATTGGCCGGTTTTATGTTTGCTGATCGTGTCGATCAAACGACCTCTGTGGCACAGTGGTCATTTATGGTACCGCAAGTGCCTTTGTCCTGCAGGGATCCGGATTCAATGACCGGCCACGTTAAGGTGGAAAATAATCTGTGTCCAATTATTTAGGCATTAATCCAAACTTTGTATTTTTGTTTTATATATTTTTTGCTGTATAACAGTTAACCGCGTGATAAAATCAAATACACGCGGACGAAGTTAGCAGCTAGTTTTGAACTAAATTTGTAATGATTCGAATGCGAGATTTAGTCTCGAACGGTCCCGACCACTAAAAGCAGTTCGAGCGGCTTGCGTTCGAGAAATGTCGGATTCGACATTACCAGAATTGCTAAACTACATTTTCGTTCGAGAAAAGTTTAAATTCGTACTTTATTTCGAATTCGTGATCAATTCGATCGCGTGAGAATTGGCTCCCTGGTCCCAAACTAAGCAAAGCTTGTACTATGGATACCAGACAAAACAGAACAGAGATATTGACACATACGTATATTTTATACCTACTTTTTTGTAAATAAATATGTATTATACATATAAGATAAACACAAATGTTCATCACATAAATGTTTGTCCTGTGCGGGATCAAGCCTGCACTTTTCGGTTCCATAGGTAGCTACTAATAGCAACAAAGCCATAGAGCCACCATGGTTATTGTCTGATCCAAGCTACTTTCCAAGTACACTGTTGCACTTTTGCGAAATAAAAGTACCCACTTTTACCTTTAGAAAAAGCTATTAGGGGGTGCTCTCGACTGGGATGACCAGTATGTATAACAAGTTTAACGAGATGGTATTCCATATCCTTCTCCATATTCAACTCGTTACCCAAGTTTAATGAGATAAGTATAACAGGACAGGTTATAGTAGGAGTGTCCTGCTGACCGGCTAAGTGCTCAGGAGGCAGAAGTTTAGGTAGAAAGAGTTCAGAGGTAAGTAAAGAAACTACTTTTCAAGGGTAAGGCAGGTTGTAATGTATACTCTTTCACTTTTATCGTAACAGAATTTAATAGACAATATTAACCTAATCACATAAGGTGATTCTTATCCCTTTATATATCTTTACAGAAACTACCCATTTTACTACAGTATAGAACTACCTGACTAAATAGAAAGACCGAGAAAACGCAAGCCTGCCCACACAGACTTCAAAGTGTATAGTTTTCAAGCCTTTATTAGAGATAGAATAACAAATAGAGTTTCTTCGGCCTAGAGCCCGATCAGAGGGCACCCCGCAGGTCTCCGCCGCCGAAGTAAGTATTCGCGAACGGGACTGAATTTAGGTGACCTGCCGACGTGTAGTGAGTAGTGCATTGTGCCTGCCACGTGCGGCAGGCACAATGCAATGCCGAATGCTGCACGTGGACGAAGTTCGCCCCGTACCCTCGGTGTGGAGCGGTGTTCTGGCTGAAGCACCGCTACCGCACAGGCCGAGGATTTGGAGCACAGGGTACTCCAGGCAGGCCGAGGATTTGGAGTCTAAAGGACTCCAGGCCTCCCTCAATGAAGACGCTGCTAACAGGTTTATGCTCACCGGCCTTCGCAGTAGACGCGAAGAAAAGTGGTTATATCCGAAGATATATAAAAAAACCGTCGTGCTAGATGTAAATAAAAGTACTTATAGTTAGTACATACCTATTTTACACACGATCACAACCCAGTAACAAGAACAAAGAAAAACCCTAGTAGGTACCTATAACACTCCGGTTTTTTCACTGGTAAGAAGAAGAAGTAGTCGCAGAAATAGAGTTGCAGCTTTAAGATTAGTAGATAGCTGGAAGTATTCAACTCCAAATAAAATCACATAGATTTTTTTGTGTCCGCAGAGTGCAAGAACGTTAAGAATTATAATGATAAAGCTAATGTCACAGCCTATCGAAACTCTTTGGATCTCGATATTCAAAAAAACACGACACGAAATTGTGTAAAATTCAAACTGACAAAACAAATGATAGACAATATAAAATAAATAAAAATATACATGACAATTTTGTAGTTTTTATTCCAAAACACGGCAATCCAGATCCCACCCAAACAAAACACGGCAACTTAAAATTTCGAAATGGCAACCCTGCTAGGCCCGCGTCATGTATTGTGCAAAAGTTTTAAAGCTTTCGTATAATTAATGTGGAAGTGTGAGTGGTAGATTAATTATTTACTATGAAACACAACACTACAAGAATAAACGTTATAAACTGAACTGCTGTTTTTTTTTTTTTGTAGGTATTATCTGCAATCAGTCCCAGAACTATGAGCAGATGAGTTCTTCGTTGGTTATCATGCAGAGTGTGCCTCCATTGAGGACATCTACTCGGAAATTATGCAATTTCATTGCCTATCTTTCAACGCCATAATGTTGTGCCCGAATTGGTGGTCAGGTATTGCATTTCTGTTTTTGAGTATGGGTGTAATTCATTGTAGTAGTATTTTTTCAAATAATTTGGACATTGTTGGCAATAGACTTATTGGTCTATATGAGGTTTTCTCTTGGGCAGGTTTGCCGTGCTTGTGGATCATTATGATTTCTGAGATTTTCCACTGGTCAGGAAAGTATTGCAGTTTTAGCATGGCATTTATCAAGATTGTTAGCATGACAATAGCTTTGCGTGGGAACTCTCTCAAAACTTCCTTAGTTATAAGGTCATATCCAGGTGCTTTTTTATCGTCAAGATTCCTTTTTTTTTTTAACCTCTTGCGGAGTTACAGGTTTGGGTGGAATATCAAGTTGGAAATCTTGTAGTAGCACTGAGTTCACATGTTCTGTATTACTGTCATCACTTGCATCATTTGGGGTGAAGACCTATGTTAGGTGCTTTGCAAAAATGTCCGCTTTTACCTGCCCTGTTCTGGCCATCTTGCTGTCATAGTCTTTTAGCGGGGGTTTTTGCACTTGCGGTCTATCATGATTATTGAAATTCCACAGGGAGTAATAACTGCTGTTTTACTTATACAATAATTGGTTAATGATAACAATTGTAAAATATCTAAAAGTGACTATATATAACAACACGTTGCTAGGAAACCTAACGTTCAGTGTCAGATGTCAAATTTGTCTATGCCCAATCATTAGAGCAAAGAGTTTCTCATAGAGACATACAGTCTTCACACCCTCCCAACTTTTTTCAAGATCGAGAGATTCTGTTGAGACCGACTCTTTTGCTCAAATCTTGTACTCTGGGTCCGTAGAGTGGTTTGATCAGCATGTCAGCTAGCTGTAGCTCAGAGGACACTTGCTTCACTTCATGTTCTCCGTTAGCCACACATTCTCTGACGAAGAAATGCTTCAGTTTTATGTGTTTTGTACGCTTGTGGTACTCGTACTTAGGGTTCTGTGAAAGCTTGATTGCTGACTCGTTATCGAGGTAGAGTGTAGGCTTGTTCAACTTCATCAGTTCCTTAAGTAGCCACATAAATTCTTGAGAAGCCTCACTGGCTGCGGTTGTTTCTGTTTCAGTTGATGAAATCGATACAACGCTTTGGCGTTGCGATCTCCAGCAAAGTCAGAGTCACTATAACAAAGTATGTTCTCTGGTGTGTCCTTCGTGTCAGACCAATATCAGAGCTTGCTTTGAGATAGCGCAAAATTCGTTTAACGAGTGCAAAGTCCTATTCAGTTGGCGCTTCAAGATGTCTTGATGCCATTCCGACAGCATAGGAAATATCAGGCCTTTGGCCACTGCTAAGTATGTCAGTGCACCTACGGCCAGCCTATAAGGTAAGCTTGATTCAGCTTGTGTTTGTTCTTCTCATCCTCCCATGTTTTCTTTAACAATAGGTGTCGGTGCAGACTTGCAGTTACTCATGTTGAATTTTTGTAAGAGTTTCGTTGTATAGGATGTTTGAAGGAGAGTGATCTTATTATCCACTTTGCTAATCTCCATTCCAAGGAAATATTTAGCAGGTGACGTTCTGATCTTTAGTCTCTTTTGTAGCTCATTAATAAATTCGGTTTCAGCCTCAATATTATTGCTGGCTACGAGTCCCTTATCAACGTATAAAGCGATATGGACTTTTTTCTCCCTCTTACTCTTGTGTCATTGTCATGAGAATGTTTGTAGAAGTTATTTCGTAGAAGTTTTTTCTTCAGTATTTTAACATCTTTTGAGATGACTGTCTTGCGCTCAGTTGAAATGTAGATCTTGTATGCTTTGCTGATTTCTGAATAACCGACAAACAAACAAGGTGTCTTTCGGTGCGAATTTGTGTCCTTTGGGACCTTTCTTCAGAACAAAGGCTTACAATCCAAACGGGTGTAAGTGGTTGACGCAGGGCTTTCTTAGTACCCATCGTTAGAATGGAGTTTGATTTCCAAAAGCGCTGTTGATGCTTCTGTTTGACAAATAGTTTGCTGTATTAACTGCTTCAGCCCATAGATGCATCGGGGCTTTGGAATCACAAAGCATTGCTCTTGCTTTTTCCACTAATGTCCGATTCTTCCGTTTTGCAAGACCGTTTTGATATGGCGTGTAGGATGCCGATAAACGTTGTGCAATCCCGTTTGCCTTAAGATGGTTTTGAATTTCTTTGTTTATGTATTCTGTGCAAATTTAATTGTGAGTTGTTTTTTGAAATGTTTGTGTGTACTCGCACGTTGTTCTCTTCTCGTTTAGTGAGTATCAGCTGTTTAAGAAGTGACGCTTATACGAGCTGGACCTTTACTTGCATAAACTTCTCTTAGTTTGTCCCAAATTTCTTTCGCTGTTTTGCAATTTGCTTCAGTTCCGATGGAGCGATTATAAGGATAAGTGTAGACTTAGCTTGTTTGTCTCCTTCGATGTCTTCAGCACTTGCAGTAGCACTTGGGGCACTTTGCTCTTATTTCCAAAGTTTTTTCTTTCAGTAGCACAGTCTCAGCTTGTATTGCCCAAGTGTCGTAGTTGTCCTTAGTTAAAGGTTCAATACGTATCTTCGACATGTTTGATTTTCTTGTAGTTCTTTTTTTATTTACGCTCTGCTACCATTTAAAGTTTTCGTATAATTAATGTGGAAGTGTGAGTGGTAGATTTATTATTTACCACGAAACACAACACTACAAGAATAAACGTTATAAACTGAACTGCTGTTTTATTTGTAGCTAGTAAAATAACATTACAATAATTGGTAAATGATAACAATTGTAAAATATCTAAAAGTGACTATATATAACAACACGTTGCTAGGAAACCTAACGTTCAGTGTCAGATGTCAAACTTGTCTATGCCCAATCATAAGAGCAAAGAGTTTGTCATAGAGACATACAGTCTTCACAAAAGTCAAAGACAGTCTCGCGCAACTTCTATGTATTGAATTTTTATATGAAAATCATCATCATCATCATCAATGAACACTACAAAATATAGCATTATATTGGGCAACACTGTATATACTTGCAACACTCAGCTACTTTGCCAAGTTGACCGACATACAGATTAAAAATGAATGGCTGACTGTTGTTGTTATTTAAAATTTTCTTTCAAAACTTTTAACTTATTTTCACATTATTGAACGTGTTTAACATGAGAAACAGACTCATTTTATTAGTGTAGAGACAAGAAAGTGTGTTTTTGAGAAATATACTCCAACAGATACTTATTTTGTGTATGTTTGTGTTTTCATATAACATTGTAATGTTGCGAGCGTTATTATAGGTGTTCAGATCGATATTGTTCAGCATTAAGCAATTGATAGTACTGTCCACTGCAATATAGCATTTTTTGTGGAACTAAAAGTAGCTATATTCTGAATTGAAGGCCAAAAAAATACCATTAAAATACCCCTTGTAATTACAGTGGTATCGTTATAATTATAGACCAAATCTCTATCAACTACAACCCCTTTTGGTAATTCTTTACTTTCCAAGAACGCCTGGTATTTACGTAATAAAAATTTCTATTGATAGAATACCACATTTATATACAAAGATGAAATTCAGAAACTCTCGGAGGAAACTAGTTTTTCCGGAAAATAAATAAATTATTTTTCATACAAATTCAGCCATTACACAACAATAAATATCTACAAAAACAAAACACATTAGAGAAAAAAATAACAGGTTGTTTTTTTTTTAATAGCAATGTTGCCAGTATTCAGCAATCGAGTACTTACTCTTTAAAGTAATAATCGATAAAAAAAAGGCCGGCGAAGTGCCAGAAACAAATTTTAGAATGGTTTGGCAGGAGTAGGGGGGGCAGGGTAGACACCGGTTTATTGATCTGGGAGACATAGGTACAATTTGTTTCTGGCACTCGCCGGCCTTTTTTTTCTTACTTTCTTGTGCTGCGTTTGGTTTCGCGCTTAAGTTTTCATGTTCCAAAGTGGGTTGCCGTGACTATACTAAATAAGTAGAAATTGGTTCTGGCGCTCGCCGACCGCTGCCGCGGCACGCTCCGCTCGGCTTCGCGCGCTAACTTGCATGTGCTCCGCTTGGTTTCACGCGCAAGTTTTCATGTTCCGAAGTGGGTTGCCGTGACTATACTAAATAAGTAGAAATTGGTTCTGGCGCTCGCCGGCCGCTGCCGCGGCACGCTCCGCTCGGCTTCGCGCGCTAACTTTCATGTGCTCCGCTTGGTTTCACGCGCAAGTTTTCATGTTCCAAAGTGGGTTGCCGTGACTATACTAAATAAGTAGAAATTGGTTCTGGCGCTCGCAAGTTTTTTTATTACAACCAACTTGTAGTTATTTAGTGTAGTCACGGCAACCCACTTTGGAACATAAAAACTTGTACGCAAAGTCAAGCGGAGCACATGAAAGTTAGCGCGCGAAGCCGAGCGGAGCGTGCCGCGGCAGCGGCCGGCGAGCGCCAGAAACAAATTGTACCTGTGTCACTCAGATCAATTAACCAGTGTCTACCCTGCCCCCCTACTCCTGCCAAACAATTCTAAATTAGAACAATTTGTTTCTGGCACTTCGCCGGCCTCTGCCGCGGTACGCTTCGTTCGGCTCGTGCAGTGTTCACCATGTAACCTAATGGCTCGCCGCTTCGCTTCTTACCACCTAACTTGGCAGGGTTTGGATTCGCTGCCAGTTTTTTGATTTTATTCGAGTATATAAATATGCTTTTTTATCGATTAAAATTAGAGAAAAGTAAAATCGATTGAATCCTGTGTTAATTTTTCTCTTTAGACTGGCAACTATTTTCGTAAAAAAAAAAGGTTTTGTATTTTTAAATGTTGGTGTGTAATGGCGGGTTTTGTATGAAATCAATTTAGTTTTTTTTTGTGAAAATCTAGTGTCCTCCGAGAGTTTTTGAATTTTACCTGTGTATTTAAATGTGGTGTTCTATCAGTTAAAACCATCGTTCCGTAAAAATCTCACGTTCTTGGAAAGTAAAGAATTACCTTCATTTTGAACTAGGCCCCCGTCATGAATTGTGCAACATTCAAAGAAGAAGCTGTAGAGCTGTTAAGTGACAGAACCATGGTGGTAATCAAGAAAGAAATTAATAATGATGGGCCAATACTAAAGAAAGAGGATGTACAGCATGAAGTCACAATAAATGCTAAATGTTATATGTCGCCAGAGCAGGTGAGTGTTGGCTAGGTAACGAGCACAGGATTTAAAGGTGGGAGAGGGAACAGAGGGCAAGGGACACAGGAAGGCTATTTCCCGATACCATTCCCCCCTGTGGAGACACTTACTTTTTGAAATGTTAAAATAATAGAGCTTAGTGAGCCAAGAGTTATTCTTTTCTGGCACTTCACTGGCCATAGCTGCCTCTTGCTACTTAACTTTATACTTTGTATTATGAATTCTGTTTTCTTAGGTCTATAAAGGCTAAGGACTTTAACCATACAGCTGTATCTTCAATGGCACAGTATAGTAAATATTAATCAAAATGGCAAAATACCTTCCGTTCTACGATATATACCACAAAGTAGACAAATACTTACGTTAATGACTAACAAAAGAAAAAATGTACTCAAAAATTACACAAATTTGTGTTTTGTTTTATACATTTAAAGTTTTGTAAAGATGTACATAATTTAACCACTAACAACACATAAATCCTGCACCCAAATTGTTAATCTAGCCCAAAGGTTGTCTGAAAGCAATATAAAAATCAAAATAAAATCTTTTTATTCAAATGGGTTACTAAGAACACTTTCGGATCGTCAAGTAATTAACTACAACCATCTTTACAAACTAATTACAATACTGTTTTATTGCGTGTGTCCAATAGGAAATCTTTGTAAAATCACAAATGAAACATAATATTATAGTGTATTAACTAATTAATACATGTTTTGTATTAAAACACTTAATAAACAAGATTTACAATGTAAATAGTTTGATTTAAAAAACAATCAAAATTTAGGTACTACTTTAATTGCCTATTGTTTTTCATATTGCATAGGGTTCTCACCATGTGATACGTTAAAAGTCCACAATAACTTTGTGAAAGTTACTCCCAAGGAAAAAAAATATTCATACAACATATAATATTGCAGAGCATATAAATATATACTAAGAATACAAAGAAGTTTGCAAGCAGTTAGCAAGAGCAGACCAGCCTCCACAGGCGCCACCCGTTCACAAGTATGACACATTAATCAGCCATCGCTTCTTCGCTTAAATTAACTTATGGGTCCTATCTGATTCAATCGTCGGCCGCCCGATAGCGGCAGGGCTCCGAACACGAGCGGGTGCTACACACAAATATGCACATATACATATATGCACACACACATTCAAACAAACGTCGCACACCTGAAAGTGGCCCAGCCCCTACTCAACAGCCTGGCAACAAATGCACATCATTTAAACTACCATCACTTCGGAAACTAGCCTAAGGGAAGAAGAAGTGACAAGAATTCCCGGATGTACACCTGTTACCAATCAGTCATGCAGGAACCAAGCCATCAATCACACAATATCTATCCAAATATGTATATACACACATACACGTACATACTCGTGCGCCACAGCCCCACATCCAAAACCCCACCAAAACCAAAAAAAATTATGCTTGATATAATCTAATATTGGTTTTAGGTGTTCCCAGATAGCTTCTGGACCATAGTAGTTATTCGCGGAGATAGAGCAGAATGGAAGAGGATCTCGATTTTTTCTATACATTAAACCAGTTTGCAAAGTTATTTGATTCCGGAATGCACCGAAGTGCATTACTTGAATTTCTGTATTTAACTTGGTGCCATAATTTTCTGAGAAATCGACATGTATTGCTACTGTGTTTTCGTCTAAAATTTTTAATACAGTGCTGATGTTCAATATATTGATGAGTAATGTTGTAAGAGTGTTTTTTAAATTTAGTCAATTCTTGTGTAAAAGCCTCAATTAGATCTTTTAATTGTCCTATTTTTTCGATTTTTATAACTTTGGTCGTAATTTTTGTTTCATTCCTATTAGTCTTATCTTTATATTCATGCTTTTGCAGAGTCCATTCTTTCCATTTTACCGTATCCTTAGGATTTTTATCACTCAAATGGAACTCTGAGGACTTCTTTTCACAAACAGAACATTCTTTTGATTTAGGATTACATAAAAGTAATGAAAGTATTTTATCAAGGGAGTCAGTCTTAGTCAAATCCAAGGCTTTTAGTACTTTGGCTGTCATTAGTATATTTTCATGCTTACTACAAGCGCATGTTTCCCGACTAGATATATTAGGTGGAAAGATATAGAATGGTCTGTATTTTTTTAACGTCGTTAGCTTTCCTTTTCCTCCTTCAGATTTATATTTTTTAAACAGATTCTCCAAGGTATCCAATAAATATCTCTTTTGTCTTTGTGAAACGTTTTAAATTCTTTCTTTTTTCAATTTAAAAATATTTCAACGCAAATATGCTGTTATTCGAATAAAGACAGTATTTTCAAAATATTTACCTACTTAAAAATATATGAATTACATTTCGTACGTTTTTACGCTGTTAACGACGTATTCTCCGCCTATTTGTTTTGTATTAAAAACTGAACCATTCATAATGCAATTATAATAGAACCACAGCTTATATTGTCAAGTTACAAAATGTCGAAAAGAAAATGAAAAAAAAATCAAGTTATATTCATTATTTTTGGTATTCACGCACACCTTCGAATTTCTCTTAAATTTTGAACAGCTATATAGCTGTCTCTACTCGCACGGGTGGACGTCGACGACGGCAGCGGCGCGGGAGCGGTAGGGGGTAAGCGCTCGTAGGTTATTAGGTTATATACTACTAGATTTTGCCCGCGGTTTTACCCGAATTAAATAAGGTTATCGGAGTAGGATTGCAAATGTGAGTCGGTTTTTTGATAATTGAGAACTGCTCAATTATAGAAAAAAACGCAAACTAACTAGTAATGCGGTTTTTTTAACTATATTGCCTAGTAATTAGGTTAGGTACTTACTTAGTGCCGCTAAATTTATACCTACTACGTCATATAATCTTTCATACCATACCTTTGGTTGATGATCTAGGGTAAATTAGTAGAGATCGTTAGATCGTTGTATTTTGAACTGTCTGGGAATCGAACCCGAGACGTTGTAATGCCGAGGCAATGTACCAGCGCAACTGTCTTCAGATGTCTGCAATTTCGCTAAAAAAAAAGTCAGTAGGGTGACCATGTCATATAGACGATTTACGAAAATATCCAGTTCCAGTTATCAACTTATATTCGTCATAGAAATTAAACATAACAGTAACATTGCTTGATGGAAGTCATGTAAAAAATTACAGTATTTATTTAATTTGTCTCCTCCTCGGTAATTGTCGTATCCTAAAACTTCTAAGAGAAGAAAAAAAAGGCGCAAACACAATATAATTCCAGATAACGCTGGACTCCAAACTTCAATGGGGTCCTCATATTCATAACCTAGCCAAATAACTTAGCTCTGCTGTGTATTCGATCAAGAAAATAAGACAATTGACCGATTTCGACACTGAAAAATAGTATATTTTAGCTATTTCCATAGTTTAATGACATATGGTATCTTATTGTGGGGTATCGCTGCTGATGTAAATACAATATTTTTGTTACAAAAACGGGCAATTCGTGCTATTTATAAATTAGGATCTAGGATATCTCTGAGGGATAGGTATATTTTAACTTTAGCGTCGCAGTACATATATTAAAATCTTTCATATGTATGGTCGCGGTCAGAAAATGTTTACCACCTTAAGGATCACAATTGCATGCACACATTTAAGTCACAAGTTCTAAATGTCTATTTCATAATAATTTTATTGGCCATAGATTATCTTTTTTCTAATATGACAATCAATCGCTCTAGGACAGGGATGGCGAACCTTTATTAATGAATGTGCCATATTCTATGAAAAAAAATACTGTACCTATGACGTGCCGTCAAAAAATCTGGGTTACTTAATAATAATGGAGAAAAATTAAACGAATTGCTGTTAACTTAAAGCTATTTAGATACTTGCAGCTCGAAATGTTTACAGCAATCGAAATGTTTAATATTTATATTCAAATAAAAAAAAAATTAGTGTGATTTCTGCTGTTGCAAATTGGGTGCTAAAAATCTCACATATTGCCTAGTAATTAGGTTAGGTACTTACTTAGTGCCGCTAAATTTATACCTACTACGTCATATATCTTTCATACCATACCTATGGTTGATGATCTAGGGTAAATTAGTAGAGATCGTTAGATCGTTCTATTTTTAACTGTCTGGGAATCGAACCCGAGACGTTGTAATGCCGAGGCAATGTACCAGCGCAACTGTCTTCAGATGTCTGCAATTTCGCTAAAAAAAAAGTCAGTAGGGTGACCATGTCATATAGACGATTGACGGAAATATCCAGTTCCAGTTATCAACTTATATTCGTCATAGAAATTAAACATAACAGTAACAACATTGCTTGATGGAAGTCATGTAAAAAATTACAGTATTTATTTAATTTGTCTCCTCCACGGTAATTGTCGTATCCTATCATTTCTAAGAAAAGAAAGAAAAGGCGCAAAAAAAAATACATCGTAATTCTGTCGTTAATAGGGATCACACATATACCGGTATGGTATATATTTTTACTTTTATCACTGATCTATCAATTCAGGTAATATGCACTTAAAAAAAATCTAATTTCTGTACAATATAATTCCAGATAACGCTGGACTCCAAACTTCAATGGGGTCCTCATATTCATAACCTAGCCAAATAACTTAGCTCTGCTGTGTATGCGATCAAGAAAATAAGACAATTGACCGATTTCGACACTGCATAAATAGTATATTTTAGCTATTGCCATAGTTTAATGACATATGGTATCTTATTGTGGGGTATCGCTGCTGATGTAAATACAATATTTTTGTTACAAAAACGGGCAATTCGTGCTATTTATAAATTAGGATCTAGGATATCTCTGAGGGATAGGTATATTTTAACTTTAGCGTCGCAGTACATATATTAAAATCTTTCATATGTATGGTCGCGGTCAGAAAATGTTTACCACCTTAAGGATCACAATTGCATGCACACATTTAAGTCACAAGTTCTAAATGTCTATTTCATAATAATTTTATTGGCCATAGATTATCTTTTTCTGCACCGTGACATTCGTCCCATTCAATGGCCCGCTCGGTCTGCTGATTTAAACCCTATTGAAAATTTATGGGGGCTTATGGTTCAACGCTGGGACTGTCAAAATGAAAGAAACCCTCAAGCTCTTAGATCACACTGTGCTCAAGTATGGGATGATATCAGAGGCACTGATCTACGCACGCGTCTTGTTGCATCTATGCGAGATAGACTATGTGCCGTCATAGCTGCAGAGGGAGGTTATACTAGATATTAAATAAAGATTTTCGAAGTGTCTATTTTATTATTTCTTTATATTCTTATTTAAAAAACTAAAATATTAGTTTTTTCAAAGAAGGTTTTCTATATATTAAAACTTAATAGTAGTCAGTCCATCTCCTAGAGCAGAGATGGCGAATCCATGGCAATTCGGGCACGCCAATCATTTATGAAATTTCTATTTTCACCTACGTATGCTTGCAAGTCATTTTTTGAAATTAACTCTAGTTTAGCTTCCATACTGCTTAGTAACAAAGTACGAGCCTGCCCTTATGTGAGATTTTTAGCACCTAATTTGCAACAGCAGAAATCACACTAATTTTTTTTTTATTTGAATTTAAATATTAAACATTTCGATTGCTGTAAACATTTCGAGCTGCAAGTATCTAAATAGCTTTAAGTTAACAGCAATTCGTTTAATTTTTCTCCATTATTATTAAGTAACCCAGATTTTTTGACGGCACGTCATAGGTACAGTATTTTTTTTTCATAGAATATGGCACATTCATTAATAAAGGTTCGCCATCCCTGTCCTAGAGCGATTGATTGTCATATTAGAAAAAAGATAATCTATGGCTAATCAAATTATTATGAAATAGACATTTAGAACTTGTGACTTAAATGTGTGCATGCAATTGTGATCCTTAAGGTGGTAAACATTTTCTGACCGCGACCATACATATGAAAGATTTTAATATATGTACTGCGACGCTAAAGTTAAAATATACCTATCCCTCAGAGATATCCTAGATCCTAATTTATAAATAGCACGAATTGCCCGTTTTTGTAACAAAAATATTGTATTTACATCAGCAGCGATACCCCACAATAAGATACCATATGTCATTAAACTATGGAAATAGCTAAAATATACTATTTTTCAGTGTCGAAATCGGTCAATTGTCTTATTTTCTTGATCGCATACACAGCAGAGCTAAGTTATTTGGCTAGGTTATGAATATGAGGACCCCATTGAAGTTTGGAGTCCAGCATTATCTGGAATTATATTGTACAGAAATTAGATTTTTTTTTAAGTGCATATTACCTGAATTGATAGATCAGTGATAAAAGTAAAAATATATACCACACCGGTATATGTGTGATCCCTATTAACGACAGAATTACGATTATTTTTTTTGCGCCTTTTTTTCTTCTCTAAGAAGTTTTAGGATACGACAATTACTGAGGAGGAGACAAATTAAATAAATACTGTAATTTTTTACATGACTTCCATCAAGCAATGTTACTGTTATGTTTAATTTCTATGACGAATATAAGTTGATAACTGGAACTGGATATTTCCGTAAATCGTCTATATGACATGGTCACCCTACTGACTTTTTATTAGAGAAATTGCAGACATCTGAAGTCAGTTGCGCTGGTACATTGCCTCGGCATTACAAGGTCTCGGGATCGATTCCCAGACAGTTCAAAATACAACGATCGAACGATCTCTACTAATTTTCCCTAGATTTTCAACCATAGGTATGGTATAAAAGATTATATGACGTAGTAGGTATACATTTGGCGTCACTAAGTAAGTACCTTACCTAATTACTAGGCAATATAGTTGAAAAAACTGCATTACTAGTTAGTTTCGTCTAGGAATCAGTCACAACAAGTACCTATTTGCATATTTTTAAAGCTCTCAGGTAAACGGCTCAAAGATTTACTAATCTCAAAAAACAACAATAAATATTTGTAGGTAAGGTACGCGGTACTGCGGTTCACATAACTCTCGGCGCAAAGTATGCTCTCCGCCCGCACCCCGCACGCGACAACGGAGATAGCGATATGTCGAACGAACTTTGGCGCTCACGTCGATTTGCACTTTGGGGCTTCCTCCGCCGGCGTCTTAATTCCATTCTGCATCTCTTTGGTTTCACCTTCAGTCTCCATAACCTTTTTTGCTTTTTCCTTTTTTTTTATCTTCTCTCCATTTTCTTCGCATTTCCTCTTGCTCTTCTATAGATTGACAATCTTTACTTCTTTTTCTATTTCTTTTAGTTCTTTCTGCATTTTTCATTTTATCAAATTAATATTTTTAGGGTTTTTCCTGTTTCAATCTCTCTCTATATTGTTTTTGCCTTTCAGTATTGAGTAGGCATCTGCAATAAAATAAATAAATATATGTGGGAATAAAAACAAAATATATATTAGGACAAAATTATATTCAAACTTTCAAGGGCCTTTAGTATTATATTTCAATATAATAAATGTTCACTATCACTATATGTTCACTAGCGCCGCCATTGGATATTATAGGCTTATTTTTTTTAGAAAACATATTTCAAGAAATGAATGAACTAAATAAAATACTAGTCATAAGCTATTTTTAGAACGTTTTGTATAGTTAAAAGAAGCCACTTTTAGTAAATATGCCATCTACAACTCAGAGACATATTTGAGAAACAATACAAACCTTTCTGACAATAGCTATGATATATTTGGTTCATAATTTTTTTTAAATATGCTTTCCTAGAGTAAATCAAAATATCCAGTAGCAGGGTAGTGAACCGCTAGGATGCCCTTAACTGATAAAAGTATAAATTCAAATGGTAAACTGAATGGGTTGTGTCTGATATTATTTTTTCTCCAGGGACTACAGTCTGGGGCTCTTCAACAAGAGAGTAATTAGATTTTGAAATGGTTGGCAACGCGTGAATAATGCCTTTAGTATTGCAAGCATCCATAGACTACGGTAACCGTTTTACATCAGGTAGGCCGTAAGCTTGTTTGCTTCCTTGGTGGTATTAAAAATACACATCATAAAATTAAATTGTACCAAGACTTCTGTAAAATATTAGAAAACTACTAAATATAATAAATTAACACTTAATTATACTATACACACAAAACATTACACTTTTTTTTACTTTGCCACAGTCAGTTAAGTTTTGTAAACAATCACCTTTACAAAATTCCAGTGTGTGACATAACACACATCATAACATACATAACGAACTGGAACAAACACACGGTAAATTTCTAACCTCAAAAATTAATAGCGGCAACAAATTTAGTTCGATTTCTGTTTTAAAACACAAATTACTTAGCTTATTGATTGTATTTTCAGAATAGGGGGTGCAATCACCAAAAATTTGTACTTACCGTGTAAAAATCACTGTTTTTTTTTTTTCGAAATATCTGCACTAAAATAAGACATGTACGAACTAGTAACTGTCCCACTCACAAATGAAAGAGTAACACAAAAGGCCTGCTTTTGTAGCTTGCAATTTCTCGCAAATTTAGCAAATTTCACAACTGACAGCAGGATAGCAAATAAATTTTTCAACAAAACAGTAAGAGACAGCACGTTAGCAAATGCAATCGTAACAGCTACAAAATCACGCCCAAACAGTGATACCTGACAGTTGCGACAAGGTGTTGCCACATCAACAATTGGTGAAATAGTGTTGTCTACTGTCGGTAACAAAAAATCTACTGTAATATTAAACACGAATAACACACCGGAAATAATTTGAAGAAAAAAATACTTAAAATTAAATTTTTGGCTGTAGCATTATTTTATTCTTATTACTTTTACATAAAGACATGGTATTTTTAATGCTTTATAAGCAAATAACAAATTCAGAAACATAACACGATTATTTTTTTTGCAACGTTAGTATTTCTACCTCTAATTAATAAGGGGACAAATAAATTTTGTGTGGAGTATTATTTTATTGATATTAAAGATTTTTATTAAATTTTATAGTGAGTTCCCTATAAAGTTCTGGTTTGCCCTTTGATATTTTTAAGCATATTACTACCTCATTTTAATTAAATAAGAGTAATATTCTATTGATTAAGTGCATTAATTTCTGAAGAAACATAGGCTCACGTCATAACTTTTGAAATGTGCAATTTTTACGACCTTACCCAGATACCAGATTTCTATTAATTTGGATTACATTGGGTAGTGAAAACTTAATGCATTTCGTTTTATTTGCATTAAGTACAAGGTTATTAACAGTAAACCAGTTTGAAATTTTTATAAAGTGACTTTTTATGTCGTTCGAATTGTCGTGTTTCCTGTTCACTTTAAACAATAATGAATTGTCATCCGCAAATAATACTATCACTGTAAACTTTTTCACCATAAAGGGTAAGTCATTTATATATACTAAACACAAGAAAGCCCCAATATTGACCCTTGTGGCACACCTAGTTTCACTAGAGATCCCTGAGATTTAGCACCATTAATAACCACTTTTTGAATTCTATTGCTTAAGTATGATTCGACACGTTCAAGAGATTTATTTCTAACACCATAATATTTTAATTTAGCTAACAACGTATGATGATCCACACAATCAAACGTCTTCCATAAGTCGCAAAAAACGCCAACTACATCATGGGCACTCTCCCATGCCGCGAGAATGTTCTTCATAAGCAAGGCTCCAGCGTCAGTAGTTGCGCGCCCCCTGGTAAAACCGAATTGACGATCATGTAAAGGTCCCTGTATATAAAAATGTGAAAGCAATTCATTTAGTAAGGTTTTTTCAAATATCTTACTAAAGACAGGTAGAACAGATATTGGTCTAAAATTTGAAGGATCTTCTTTGTCACCAGATTTAGAAAGAGGTATCAATTTACTGCATTTCATAAGGTCAGGAAATACACGATTATCAATGCATACATTAAATATATCAGCAAATAGGGAGCAACAACTGAAATGTTTGAGCTAGTTAACTTAACAGACATTCCCCACAAATCTTCAGTATTTTTTAGATTAAGTTTTTTAAATGTTTTGATAATTATTTGGGGATCCACGTGTTTAAATTTAAAGTTTACATTACACTCAGCAACACTGTCCTTTAGAAAAGATTCAGCAGCTTGGCAAGACGAAGTTAAGGATTCAGTTATTTTTGATGGTATTTCACCAAAGAAATTTTCAAATATTTGGGCAACTTTTTCTGCATTATCAATGAAACCAGAGTCTGTTTTTGATATTAAAGTTTTGGTCACGGGCCTTGGATCTACCAGTTTCATTATTGATCACATTCCAAACAGTTTTAATCACATTATGACATGATTTAATTTTTCTGCTTATGTGATTAAACTTTGCAACATGACAAACTGATTTAAAAACATTTGAATACTTTTTGACATGTTCATTAAGGCTTGGATCGCGCATAAGAGATTTTAGTGAATATAATTCATAAAGTATGTCTCTGCTTATTTTAATTCCTTTTGTAGCCCAATCGTTAAATTTAGGCCTGTGACTGCATCTAATTGTTTTAGTTATAAAAATGTTATTGAAAGTTTTATTCACTGACTGGAAAAAGTTTTTTTTCTAAATATTCCAGTTATATGTTATCTAAACATGTTGCAGTTGTTTCAGTTATTCTTGTAGGCTCTAGAAAAAGATTTTCCAAGTTAAATGACTAAAATAGACTAATTAAGCGAGTACTTATTGAGGAGTTTATAAGTAAATCTACGTTAAAATCACCACATATTATAACCTTTTTTTGCTTCTAGTGACTAGCTTAAGAACATTCTCCATTACTTTTCAAACTCAGAGTAATTTGTGGAAAGTGGCCTATAGACACAGAGAATTATATATTTAGCAAGTTCTACACTAGACAATTCAATTAATTTTTCAACTAAAAGTGCAACTACATCTCTACGTTCTTTTACTTTGAATTAACTAGAATTAATGAACCTCCTCGAATATAGTTTTGTCTGTTGTAACAACTTGAAACTTGAACATTTTTGATATTTAACAACATCTCATGTGTTTAACCATTGTTCTGTTATACATAAGATGTCTATATTATTATTATAAATAATTCAATTTGTAATTCTTTGCCAAGGAAGCCTTGAATATTTTGATGGAATAATTTAAGTACATTACGCTTTCTCTTTGTCACTGAAGTCAGTTTAAAGTATTAAGAACCACCTCACTATTAGTAACACTACTAACAGTATCAGTGTTGTCCAAGTAGATATCTACAGAAGAGTTAAAAATATTATATGCTAACAAAGTAGCCAGTAGTTGCTTGCAATACTTAGATAGATACAAAGTACCTTTAGTCAATATAAAACTAGATATAAACTTAGTTATGTCATTATTAGCTTTTTATTAGCTTCACCTGTATGTTTGTATGTTTGTATGTTTGTTTGTAACCGACTTCTTTGGGCGCGATTTTGACCCACTTTAAACGGCCAGATTTCGTTCAAACTTTGTAGATTTATTAAGGACCGATGACAATACACTAATTTGATAAAATTATTCCATTTTTCAATTTGCAAAATATGATTTTTGTTAAAAAATAAGGCGAAAAAAATTTTTCGATCGTAAAGCACTCTCTGATGCTTCGCATCATGAGTCGTGCAATAGTTTAAAATTAAAAAAACAAGCTATTATAAATAATCCAAACTAAAAAGTAGAAAATAAATAATAGTTTAAAAAAACTAAAAAACACGCTTTTTATAGAAAACCGAACTAAAAAATAGAAAATAAATTTTAATGAATTTAAATTAAGAAAATAGTGTTAAAAATTTCAATGAATATAAATTAATAATAGTGTGAATAAAAAAAAAATTATTTTATTTAAAAAAAAGCGTAGGGTGCTTTTTAAGATATTATCGAAATGATAATCACTCTACTCATATCTGTCAATAAAATATTTATAACTATTGACACCATGCACCCCACGCTTTTTTTAAAATAAAATAATTTTTTTTTTATTCACACTATTATTAATTTATATTCATTGAAATTTTTAACACTATTTTCTTAATTTAAATTCATTAAAATTTATTTTCTATTTTTAAGTTCGGTTTTCTATAAAAAGCGTGTTTTTTAGTTTTTTTAAACTATTATTTTTAGTTACTCTGACCCACTATTTTCTAGTACTTTTTTTTTTCTCTGGGTATGGGAAGTTGATTTGTACCGTCTATCGGGTCCCGCCTAGGTTCCGAACGCAACCTGTTTTGTTTTTCTGGCAACACTCTATGGATGTCATTAGTCTGCAGAATTAAAATAATCTCTTTTTCTCAGGAAGGGGTTTTGTTTTATAAAGTTTTTATATATAAAGTTCGTGTCTATTTTAAAAGCTTTTATTTAACTTTTAATGTATGTATGTTTGTTTGGGTGTAATCTTGCTACTCAATTTTGAAGCAGATATCTTTAACCGATTGAGCTGAAATTTTGTATACACGTTTAGTTTAATTGACAATACACTATAAGCTGTGACGACATTATAAATCCAATATGGCAAAATATTTATTTTAAGTGCATTTCTACAATATGGGTATCAAATGAAAGGACTTGTTGAGAGTAATTCGAAAAATAATGTGACGTCATTCTAAGTCCAATAGGGCGGAATAGTTATTTTTTATGCACTTCTGCAATATGGGTATCAAATGAAAGGGCTTGTCGAGAATAATTAAAAAATAAAAAAGTAAAAAAAAAAATTAAAAGCAAAAAAACCTTTTCCAAAAAAGCTTTATATACAGCGTGTTTTGGGGACGATAAATCGATCTAGGTAGGTTTCATTTTTAGAAAACGTCGTTTAATCCGTGTTTTCTGGCAATGATAAAGTGAAAAGTATGACTCTTCCTGATATCTATTGGCGAGTAGCAATAAGCTACACCAAAGCTATTTGATAATAGGTGGCGTTATTAAGCACCCTTAAGCTACTTAAATAGATGGCGCTGTTTAAAAAAAAACGAGCAAACCTCGGTCCTCCAGGTACTGATCATAAAAGCTTGGGACACTGCACCCCGCCCTCCAATTTCGAGGGTGATTGTTACAACGGCCAGCCAACAACATCTTCACCACAGCCAAGCTGCTTTTACTGTCATGGGTCGAACCAGTTTTTGGGTTCGTGCCCTGCATTTTTAAAGTCATCGGTCCACGAGCGTAAGTGAAGTGTGATTTATAAGCACCGCTGTATGGTGTGTTTAGAGTCGGGGCATATGATTCCTGATTGTGGTGAACCTGGATGCACCGATTGTGGGGATCGTCACTACGGTTACAATGCAGATTAACCAAGGGTGGTTTGCACCCCCGGAGCTCATCAGGGGATACAGCGGCTCAAAGTGGAAAGTTTAAACAAGTTTAATAAGAGTTGTCTTTGATGGTTCGGCTCCTAGTTCAAACGGTGTGTCCCTTAATCCGTGTCTTCACAGTTATTCATGATATCCGGTCCGATTTTCGGAGACATCAGGTAGTTCTAGTCGCTGATATCCGTATGATGTTTCGTCAGACAGACGGTGATCCATAATTAAGATCGCAGGTATCAATTGATTCTTTGGCGAAAAGATCTTCAGTTACCCATAACCGTCTTTGAGTTGAACACTAAGACTTACGGTCTTCGCTCGAGTCCGTTCGTCGCTATTCGGACTCTGTTACAGCTTGCTGATAGGGAACGTGTTCACTTTCTGTGTTTTAGTTTTGTTCAGTGACTTCTACGTTGACGATATCTGCACGGGGGCCTTAACGACTGAGGAAGCAATGAGCTCATTTGAATCCTTCACGCTGGCGGATATGAGCTTCGGAAATGGATATCCAACTCTCTTGATCTCCTTGATGGTCTCGCCGAGGAGTTTCGGCATCAGAATGTCGACAACCCTGATTCAGTTGCAATTCTTGAAGTACAATACCAACCGATTACGGATTGTTTCTCCTTTTAAGTGGAAGCTCTTTCAGCTTCCAAGACCTGGAAAAAGCTTGTCTACTATAGCCCGGATTTTTGACCCTTGCAGCTGGCTTGCTCCTGTTGGTTTATGTTTAGTGTCATTTACAAAAGCTGTGGCTGGAGGGAATCTCTTAGGACATCCCTCTTAATGGTGATTTTTTGGCATCCTGAATGCGTTGTCTCGTCCATTCAGGATCTCCATCATGTGCGTATTCCTTGGTGCTTTTTACCCCTGGGTAAATCAAGTGACACACTCCACGGCTTCTATGTCGCTTCTAAGGCTGGCTGGCCCATTATTTTCGTGCCGTCCACCTCGATGGATCGGTCCATCTCAATTTGGCCACCGCCGAGACTTTAGGTCGCTCTCATTCGCACTCATCTTACGATTCCAAAGATGGAATTGTCTGGTGCTGCTCTTTTGAGCCAATTGCTTAATCACGTGGTTTTGACCTTAGGCCAATCTGTACCCATTTCCCACGTCTACGCTTGGACTGACAGCCAGATTGGACTCGCGAAATTGGCGAAATATATAGAAATAGGCGGTTTTGGAAACTATGCCAAAAATTTTCCTACTTATTTGTGTAAATAAAAATCCCTGTGTCGTTCTTCACATTTCCAGCTGCCAAAACCTAAGTCAATATTAAATGCTCCATCAGGATGCTGAGTAATAACGAACGAACTATAAGACCTTCGCTTTCATATATTACTTGGGAATTACCTATTAGAATTAGGCTTTCCATACTTAGTTCCTTATATCATTTTCAATATAACCTACACATACGAAAGTTGATATTAATTTTCTCTTTTTAAAATTCGATTTTGTGAAATACCATGCATCATCATAAGTTTATATTATTTATATGAAATTCCTACTTTAAAGTCTACATTGCACTCAAAATTATAGGTTACTTTATATTTTGTGAAATTCTTACTTTAATAAAACATAAAAATATAAATTATTGATCAGCAGGTGGAGCGAGACAGAGAGGAACTTTACCGAGGACACATCATCAAAGAGGAGATGGCTATAGGCCCTGAGGTGATTCAGACGTCTGAGGCTGGTTCATTGATCTCAGATATCAGTGTGTATTATTTATTATTTATCTAGAAGTACCTAATTAAATAATTTGCCATATAAGTTTGGAGTCAGCAATAAAAATCCGTTGATTTGGACAAAATAATATGGTTTTGTTGGCAGTTATTAATTATTAGACTAATTCTTTGTCAGAAAACAAACTACATATGAGCATCAAATAAATTCCTTTTCAGTTAAGTATAATTTTCGTGATCCAAATTATTTTCTGTCACAAAACATCAACACATGATATTGGATTTGGTTTATCATACACCAAACTTTTCATGTGTCCCCACACATAAAAATCCATGGGTGTCAAGTCTGGACTCCTAGCTGGCCACGGTGTTGTTCCTCCTCTTCCAATTCAGTTATTCGCATAATTAGTTAACAAGTTATAAATTTCACGCTCTATTACCATTATTTTTTAATACTACCTAGTAGCGTTTCATCAAAGTTTTTTCTGAGAATCCTGAAAATACCCTAGCTTAGGCTTTTCAACTTAATGACTAATAGTCGACTCTACTTAAAAAATGTAGTCGGGAAAGTATAAATTTCGTACAAATTCCGTTAAAAAGTATTTAGATGAAGTTGGTACTTGTGTGAAACATGTATTAAATATAAGTTTATGAACCATGTCACATTATAGAAAAATTAAATAATAGCATTTTGAATACTAATACTTACTATATTAAAACAATATTTACGTTCCAATTCGGGCGCGGCGCTTGGCAGTACAGGGTTCAATGTTGCTCTATCGTACAAACAGTAACACATACAAGCTACAATCTTGCAGTGATCTGAATCATGAATGATAGTGTGTGTGAAAAAACGGGCCTGAGCCATTTACCATCTTAAATACAGCGCCATATAGCACCGTAACACTGCTACGAATGTTTTTAATTAGTTGTACTTGAGAGCTGTCTAATAAGATATTATTTTCTGGTCAATTTGCGATTACATTGATTCAAACTAATTTAGCTAATTATTTATCGCTTACAGAGAATATTTTACAGCACACCAAAACAATTTATTAATAATTTATAACCTAAATGGTAGCCTTATTTATGAGCAGGGACCAAAAAACGTTCATATCAATAAATATCTTAAAGAGGTTATTCTCCGCATTTAGCCAAATATTATTTAGGAGTAATGGTTGGCCCCTTAAATCTAACAGATAGGCTTTTTTGAAATAGAATTAGAACACTTAAAAAGTTTTGTTTTAGTCAGTAGATCATAAAATTATACAGAGAACTGAATTAATAGAATTGTTTATTTGCTTGTTAGGTGTTGCTTCGAGCCGCGCGCAGACGACAAGTGAAGACAGTAAACTGAGCTGCGCTGTCGACACGCGCGCACACCGCTACAGCATTAGATTACAGAGTGACAGAGACCTCAAAGTACATTCGCGTACACAAACACAGCAGAATTCGTATATTTGCGACATCTGCAGTCGAAAATTTAAAACGAAACAAAATCTTAAGTATCACATACGAAGACACGATGATATACGTCTTAGCGGTATTATTTGTGAAAGTAAGTTATTGAATAGTAGTTTATTAAAGAAACATATGCAGACACACGCCGTAGAAAATCCCCATAACTGCAAAATTTTGTTCACAAACTCAACTTCCTTGGACCCACATATGCGAAAACACACAGATGACAGACCTTACCGCTGCGACATATGTAGCAAAAAATATACTCATCGCTATAGTTTGACTGTCCACATGCGGAAACACACTGGTGATAAACCTTACTTTTGCGACATTTGTAATGAGAAATTCACTCGTAGCGATAGTTTGATGGTCCACATGCGGAAACATACAGGTGATTTTTACTGCTGTGACATTTGTAATAAGAAATTGAGTAGTAAATATTATTTGAAACTCCACATGCGGAAACATACAGGTGATCTTTACTGCTGTGGCATTTGTAATAAGAAATTTACTAATAGCAGTGGTTTGAGAGTCCACATGCGAACACACAACTGTGATGAACCTTACTGCTGCGACATTTGTAATAAGAAATTTAGTGATAGCAGGAGTTTGACCGTGCACATGAGAAGATACATAGGTCGAAAACCTTACTGCTGCGATATTTGTAATAAGAAATTGACTCGTAGCTATAGTTTGGCGGTCCACATGCGAAAACATACAGGTGATCTTTACAGCTGTGGCATTTGTAATAAGAAATATACTACGAAAGGTAGTTTAAAAATCCACACAAGGATACACTCAGGTGATAAACCTTACTCCTGCGAAATTTGTCATAAGAAATTTATTAGTAGCAGTAGTTTGACAGTCCACGTGCGAAGGCACACGGGTGATAAACCTCACTGCTGCGACATTTGTGATATGAAATTTGCTGATAGCAGTGGTTTGATAGTCCACATGCGAAAACACAACGGTGATAAACCTTATTGCTGCGACATTTGTAATAAGAAATTTTGTCAAAGCGGTGGTTTGAAAGCACACTTGAGGAGACACAACGATGATAAATCATACACTCTCAAAGAAAATTGTTAGTTTCTATCAAGATTGTGATTGCTGTAATCAAGCATATTGATTCCATACGAGCCTAACAAGACGATAGATTCATCAAATAAAATGGTTTTGATTGGTGTTTCTGAACTGAAATAAATTATTCATGAACTAGAACTTTATTGCAAAAATAAAAAAAATATTTACAATTAATATGATTGATTGGTTTACTAAGATTCTTTATTAATTTTCGCATAAAATTAGTTGCAATAACCATTACAATATTTTTAAAAGCAATAAGGTATGAATTATAGGTCGTTCAACAAAGCAGCTTGTCTTCTAACAAAAATATGATTAAATTAGTCAAATAGGAATTATTGTTGATGCAATTTTATGATAAGTCCTTGCAATAAGAAACTTTATAAATATTATAAAAGCACTTTATTGTTTAAAGCATTATGTAATTTATTAATTTAAAATTGTACTATGGTCTGTCAACAAAGTACTTCAACAAAGTTTCACGAATTTCATAATTAAATTGACAAAGAAAAATATTCGCATCGTAAATGAAGTTAATTGAAATAATAATAAATTATTTAATAAATAATAATTAAAATATATTTATAATGCAATTTCATATAGTGTTGCAGTTAAAATAAAGAAGCGATAATGCATACAAAAAAAGCAGTTTTCTACAAGCTGCAATCAGTTGGCTGACGTCACGCGTCCTACATAATGCTATGAGAGTTTTTTTTTTGTAAGAAGCATATATATCACTTGGTCCGTAACATGTACAAACCGAACAGTATAAAAGTGGACCACGGCGGTTCCGAGGCATTCCACCTCGCCTGACGGGAGATTCTCCCCTTTCCGCCACTCCATAAATGGTAACACCGAGCTTAATATTGACGCATCTTCCGCAGCAAGAGTTAGCCTTCTCCTTCATCTACTAGGTACACGGACCAGTAGGCATTAACTTGGCATTTTCAAGATTGTAAGTCCGCAAGCATTACTGCAAGAAGAATAGACCTTCGGTCTGGTAAAGGGAATGATGTAGCGGATCTCCTTCACACATTCTAGTAAATTGGAATAAATTAACTTTATAGTAGCAACAATACACTTTTTTATATCAAATAAGCAGATTTGTATAAGCTACGATTACTCTTCTCAGTTTTAAATAAGAGCTTGATAGAAACAACAATGTACCTTACTACATTCCAATAATCATCTTAATACAAACTTCTAAAGGTATTTTTATTTTAAAAGAAGCAATGCGCCTTTTAAATTTCAAATAAGCAGCTCTATAAAAGCTACAATAAATCAATTGAGTTTATTTATAAGATAATTGATGGAAGTAAAAATGTTCCTTTTGATTTTAAATAAATGTCTTAATACAGACAACAATATTCTATTTTAATTTTGAAAAACTTACTTTATACAAGTTACAATGAGTATTGTTATCTATACTATATATACTATAATAATATAAAAAGGAAAGATTTGATTGTTTGTTTGTATTGAATAGGCTCACAAAATATTGTACCGATTTGAAAAGTTATTTTATCATTAGAAGCCGACATTATTCCTGATGAACACAGGCTACTTTTTACCATGGAAAAATGCTTCATTGCTACGGGAAAACGGGTAATAGGACAACTGGTAGTAAGAATTATCCTTTCGTACTTATCTTTTTCACATAACTTCTAAATTTTATATGGTTTAGAAGTTATAGGCGTGGCATTACGGTTTCCGTATTTTACAAAGACAAAGATGCACTTTGTTCAATTTCCATATTTTAAACAATTTATATATACGAATTTTACAAATACACAGCAGTATGGCCACTACACAGACGGTCGAGCCATCAGCTGTCACCATCCATGGATGCGCGGACACGCTGTAACATAAACACACACGACCATTCGCGCAAGCGCCCTGCGCCGCCTAAACGAAACAGCAGGCGCAGGCATACATTTTCGCCGCGCCGTAGAAAGAGATGGGGATACTCCCTCTCCTACGCCGCGCCAGCTAGCTACTCTCCATCCGTCTTACGCATTTTCACGTGTCCTACGTGATCTGACGCGAGTTTTATCATTTTTTACCCATACCAAAAAAAGTGCACAACGTCGCTAAAGAAGTTTTCACTTCAAAAATTGCGTGAATGTGTATGTATTTGTTTGCCGCCTTTTGCCGCGCTCTAAACTATCTACTTAATATAGGAATTACAACAGAGCCCAAAGCAAGTAGGTTACAAATAGGTTTTTCCAATATAGGTGTAATCAATCACATTTCAATCATCATCAGTAGGTACACTTTTATGTAATATAATCTGATTTCTTACCACAGGAGACCGGATATCTATCTTTCTTTTGAAGATTAACCCGATCAAAAAGAATGTATAGCGTAGATAATCTAAGTATAACCTATTTGGTAGGTATCTAAATAAACACTTACGTCGAAATGGTCTTTACAGCAATATGCTCTTGTTTTTGTAGAGAGCTCATCCCTTCTCATGACTGACCCATTTTTTTCTAATATTTACATCTTTAGGCACCATTATAAATATTTTTTCCGTTGTAGATAAAGGTTGTTGACTTGCATTTAGGATCAACACAATTTATTATATGACTGCTGCTTAGACAGAGACATATTACTGCGCTTACCTATAGCAGTTTGCAGTGTAACTACGCTGGGTTTGCGCGGTCTTAAGTGCTGTGCCGTCATTTTACTTCACGCCGCAAGCGTCACGTAAGAGCTAGCGTTTTTGCTCACGCACTTAAAAAGCGAACATTAAACTGTCTAACTTTGTCAGTTTTTATCGTATGATAATGTAATTTGCATCAAAATTCATGTTTTGGAAAAATCTTTTTTCATAAAAACAAAAAAAAAACATTGGGTGGAATAGTCTATTAAATTATTGATCTCGTGTCTTTTACATTAAGACTTTAAAAATATGTTTTGTCTTTATATTTTGTAACAGTTATCAGTTAAAAAGTTATTTATTATTATCTTTTGAACAAAAATATATATTCACCGTATGGAAGGATTTTCCAATTTGTTGTGTTAGGTATATCGAGTGTTCTTTTATTTAAAACTAGCTGCTGCCCGCGACGTCGTCTGCGTTAACGCTTTACTATAACATCACTTTTTGTGAACGAAACCATAGCGCGATGTAATTCGACGCCAACGCCATATGGTTAGCAAATAAAAAACATTTTTATATGGTGAAAAATTATAACACATCTAAGTTATGACTTAACACGATTTTTTAACATAAAATAATTAGCTATGTGTGTGTAGAATAATTAATAATTAAGAAGCAAGTCAAATATGCGTCGTTACATTACACGTAGTTACAGAATGCGTTGAAGAAATAATAGTGGCAGGTGTACAACGGCAATTTCGCTCGAAAACTGCAAATCGATGTAGAGTTTAGCCGTTTGGCACACAGGTACTTTAGGGCAAAACAATCATTTTGAGCCGCAGTTCCTCAAAATATTTCCCTTAGAGGGGGGTGGGGGTTATGGTGTCATCAATTTTTTGCGTACACCTACGGCTATAAAGGTTCACTGCTCGTTTCCCGTAGGTGGTAGCATGATAATATGTAGCCTATATGTTGACCCGACTTCTTAATAATATTCTTGCCAAATTTGAAGTAAATCCATGCAGTACTTTTTGAGTTTATCCCGAACATACATACAGACAAACAGAAAATTCTAAAAACTATATTTTTGGCTTCGGTATCGATTGTAGATCTCACCCCAAGTATTCTTTTAAAAAAATATTCAATGTACAGTTTTGACTTTCTTACCATTTTATTATATGTATAGATGGACGAGGTTTTAGCTACTTTTTACCCCGATTTCATTTAGTTTACAATAGATTCATCCCAATACAACTAATTAAAGTGAAACTTCTTTAGCTGCGTTAAAAGTATAATGAAGTTCGAATTCAATAAGTATGATAAAATTAATAATAAATCGAAATGAATTATTTTGTGTGGCAATGTTGCAGGTTTGTTTTATACCTAAAGCATAAAGGTTTTTATTGAACATAACAGGCACTACGATTAATTTATTTAATCTTATGTTCTGACAAGCGTAAACTGAGCAGACTTTTCATGTCGAGGTTCACAACGTTCAGCAAAAGTGATTTGTAAATGTATATTAAATTGAAATATGTATTATAAGTAATAGAAATAATAATAGTTATAGTCAAAACACACACACACATCACATCACATCACATCAACTTATATAATATATTATAATAACTTTATTAATTAAGTATTGACAACGACCAATAAACATCTAAATGTCTACCTAATTTTGGTTTTATTTATTTATATACTATAACAAATATAAAAAGCACAAAATTGTAAATATATTGTATTTGAAAGTAATAGAAAAATAAAGACTTTATTATTATTATATATTTATTTTAGTAACAAATTTAACATAGTATGTAAAGGATGTATGTAGGAAAAAGTTTCTAACTTCATATTGAACGGTTCAGGTCAGTTATTGCACTAATTTAACCAACTAGCAAAGTAGATCTTTAAGAAATGTATTTATCATTAAAAAGTGGTAATAAGCGTTATAAACGTATCTCTTACGACCGTGTGCCAAATAAAATACTAGCTTTTGCCTGTGGTTCCACCCGCCCTAAATTCTGTTATAGATGTAGGATTTCAACGGCAACTCCTCAGATATAGGAAGAAAGATTCACACTTGATGTTTTCAAGTAGCCTTTCTTCTTGCCCGGGACTCAAACTATCTTCGTATTTATAATATTAGTATGGATATGGATTTTAGCTGTTTAATATTAAACAGCAATTTGGTAACAATAAAATGTATTGTAAACGTTTACATCAACCACATATATCGCGCCTTTGACGCAGTATTGTAACTGCCTCACTATAGAGCCGTGTTGTATTTTTAGAGGCTAGCTTTTGCCCAGTGGCTTCACCCGCCCTTGATTATACTAAAGAAGTTTGTTATAGCAAACTATAGTTGCAGCTATGGTTCGTTCGTGTAATTCGGTTATAATTACACCCGCGCGAAATTTTGATTTTTCCAACATAAAAAGCAGCCTTTGTCCTTCTCCATATCTTCAACAACTCTGTGCCAAATTTGAACTCAATGAATTGCGGCAGGATTGAGTAACAAACGTTATAGTTATTCCTGCGGAAACTTGAATTTTCCGGGATTAAGAATAGCCTTTGTCCTTCCCCGGGACTCAAACTATCTCTTCATGTCAGAGATTTATGCATAAAGAGGTAACAGACAGACCGACCTAATTGACCTTGAAACGGCTGAACCAATTTTTATAAAACATGTTTAAGAACCACTTTTAGAAAACCTGCTTTCAAATAAAAAAAAACCGCATCCAATAAATCGCGCGTTCACCTGCGGGTCGATTCCGTACAAGTTTGCTAACCTTTTTTTGAAAGAAATACGATATACATTGCGGTTTCGCGACAATCGATGAATTTCATACGTCATTTCAAATGCGCAATGTACATCTTATTTCTATGGATTTCAAACGAGAATTGTTACGGAATCGAGCCGCCGGTTTAGAGCTACGGTTCCTCAGACACACACACACACACAGGCAAATAGCGGTGTGGTGCAAAAAGGTGGCTTCACTTTGCGTAATTATATACACTGTTTTACTTACTGTTTAACTAGCGAGCATTTTGATGGACGTAAGAATGAAAACCGCAATGAATAATGTTAATATGGTTAAAACATTTCGGTTTCACGTTTTGCCGCGCGTTTGACGTACATAGCACCTACACATGTATATTTTTATCATTTCACAGATTAAAATTATTAATATTGTAATTTCGACTACCAACAAGTTTGTTTTGTATTCGTTCCTAAATTTCGATGTGTCAAGTGTGGTCGATGTTTTAAAATTTTCGAATGATTTTGTAAGGAATGAAATTTGGCAAGAAGATAGCTTGCATCTTGGAAAAGGTCATAGACTCCTTAGAAACGTCAAGTATGAGTCATTGTTTTCCTAAATTCATGGAGGTACGGCGGTCCACACCGCACATACGATATAAGTTTTTGCTTACACAGCGAAACACGCTTGACCCGTCACCCATGTACGTGGTCACGCAAGCTGCCGCCGCGCGACCGTTCGGTTACTACGTTACTAGTGCCCGCTCACCGAGAGCATACTGTACATTTTATTATTAAGCTCTTTACTGAATAAACATTTTCTATACCGAACTACTGTCGCTTTATAACTGCATCCTTGCTTCTTCTTATCTTCAACGCATTAATCACCATAGGCCACCACACGCCAAATTAGTGACCCCGACGTAATATAGACCGCACCGACGCGAACAAAGGATCACCCCAAATTCGTGACCCCATCACGAAGACAAAACCATTTCATTGAAGTCAGATCATAGAAGGAGTTTTGGTGATCATAGTAGTGGCAAGCGGTGTAACTGGAAGCATACATAGTACTTTCGGACATTTCTTCTTGACGGTTAGCGTATTCCACAGCGGTTACTCAAATTTCGGCCTGCTTAATAGTTTTTGTTTGTTTTATGGAAAATAATTAATATCAGACTTTACAAAGTTTTCAAGTAAATACATTTTATCGATGATATCTGTCGAGTGAGCACATCCCTTCGATGCAAATAACAGTGTTGCCACAATTCGTAATCGGCTGTCTTAAGGTTTTTTATCACTGGCGACTCAGTCCCCCCCCTCCCTCCCTCCCTCCTCCGTTGTCAAATTCGTAATGTTCTTCCCCTTCCCCTGAGAGATTCCCGTCTTTACCGTTAGGTACAATACTAGTCTGTGTTTAAATGGGACTTTGGAATAAAAAAAGAATTTTTAAAATCGGTCCAAAATTTCCGCAGAAATAACTAACATAAAACAATAGTCTAACATAGAACCTCCTATTTTTTTGAAGTCAGTTGAAAATCACTAGAATTTAAAGAAGCGACACTTACAAATCAAATAATATTTAATAATAAAATAATTCAAGTAGATTTCTGAGAACACTTCAATCGCCAACACTCTATTTATTAACAACTAGCTTTTGCCAGCGGCTTCGCCCGCTCTAAATTTGGTTATCGGCATAGGATTCTTACGGCAACTCCTGAATTACGTATTTTTAAATAATACGACCGCCCTTCTCCCTCATGACTGCCCGCCGGCCTCGCACATCATAAATGCGGGCGCAATACTTGATAATTATTTTGCTGCCACGTTATTTTAAAACTGCGATATCTCCTAAGATATTCATTGAAATCGAATGATGAACAGGGCAATTTGGTTTTAAATGCTTGTGATGAATAACGTATTTATTTGGATAAAGATTAATATCGTGTTTATAAAAACACCTTCACAAATATTGCATTATTTTAGAACAAATATGGTTAGCATAAAAAAGGTTATAGAGAGCCAACCTTAAAATATACATATGCTGTCGCAAACTTTTTTTAAGAACTTTTATAGGGGAACAATCATGTCATACATGATTTTTCCGAAACTCTAACCGTTTACGCAGCGCACACAGCAGAAGCTCTCAAAAGAATAAAAAAACCCCGATTTTTAAACATTTTTCATTAGTACTCCGCTCCTATTTGTGTTAGCGTGATGATATATAGCCTATAGCCTTCCTCGATAAATGGGCTATCCAACACTGAAAGAATTTTTTTATCCGACCAGTAAATCCTGAGATAGCGCGTTCAAACAAACAAACTCTTCAGCTTTATATATTAGTAAAGATGTTAATTTCTGCCACAAAAAGCCGACAATACAATAATTTGTTAATGAACAAACAAGTGTACAATCTGTATTAAAACACTAAGTACTATAAATAGGTTCGTAAATCTACAAAAACAAAGTTGTGTATACACATGTCAATTAACATTTTTTCTTTTTATGTAGCGTAGGTGTCGCACCATGAGAAGCGTCAAATATCGTCAATCGCGTGAAGGGACTAAGATATTTAAGAGTACTCCGATATCAACCGATTATTACCATTATAATTAAAATTATATTCTTGCATAATCATATGTATTGTATACATGTACTTACATGGGCGCCGGCAGGAATAATTTCCAGGTGGTGCAGATTTTCGTTTTCTTACAATCTTCGCCGTATTATGATTGTTAATAAAAAATTGAAATTTTAGTCGGAAACATCTGAAGCCCGATTTATTTATGTTCGAGACATTTACAAATTTCTGACTATTAGTAGACTATAATATTTCTGAATATTTTAAATTCATAAATTTATTTTATAGGTACCCAGTCCTCACGGCTCACACCTATTTGTTCGCGATGAAGTTGGTAGGTCAGGAGTACCGGGATCGATATTAATCGATTTCCATTACTTCTCTGAACGCACCCTTTAAAGTACCGCTATTCCACACGAGATAGCGCCAGCATAAATGGGATGAACTTAACAGAGAAAGCGCAATACAGTTTCCAAGCAGTGCGAAAGAGACCGACTCTTGTCAAAGTCAATCGCGAATGAACTAGAAAGTACATAAATGTGAAAGACACATAGATTATAGATGATAGGGACATAGCTACGTTCGAGAACATTTGAAAATCTGGAACCTTCCTTACATTTTGATATATAAGGGGACTATGTCGAGTTCCGAGTTAGTCAGTTTTCGATTGAAGTTCGAACAGTTCGTGCCGAGTGAACAAATCGCGAGTAGTGACTAATAGTTATCTTCAGTGCACAGTGCATTCGTTTAAAAAAATAATAGTTCCCGCCATATTCGTTTCCATAGATTAGTGTTTTTAGTGTTGTTATAGTGTTGCCGTATTTTAATTTCGAAAATATATAGATAGTTAGTTCATACAGTCCAATAGGTCAAGAATGATTGCTTGACTTGATTACATGTGCAAGAGCGTGCTAATTAGTCAGTGCGCGCTGTAATTAATTAATTAATGCAAGCAAGCAGTGATGAGTGAGCTAACGTGTGTTTCTTTTCTTTATTTTCAAAGCAAAAATAATTATAATTTTGTTATAAAATATGAGTGACATAAGGCGATTTTTCTGCAAGAGAAAAAAGATTGAAAATGAACAGTTTAATGCTAAAGATTGTCCAAGTACTTCGGCACAGCAAAGTACTAGTAAAACTGAATTAACAACACAACAAACTTTTGTTAATATTTATGATGTGGGTTTATATCGAGATTCTAACGTACCTCTTAGTGATGAAATACGGTTTAAAGTGCTCGAAACAGCGTGGAAACCTCCGCAAGATTATGATTTCAAGCAGGACATCGATCATAAAAACGAAACACAACAACGTGCATTTCGCCACGAGTGGCTCACAGCATACCCTTGGTTATAAAAGGACCACTTTGACGTACATGTGTATTATTTCCCGCACAAATTCATCGAGGCAGTACTCAGGGGCCATTTATCGTTCGGCCATGCAAAAAATATCAAAAATTTCATGAGTGTACAAAATCTCATGCAAATAGCCAGTGGCATCGTGAATCAGTTACACGTTCTAAAAATTTTTGGAAGTCATGCAAAGAAAAAAAATGACGTTTATGAACAGATTGATACTGAATATCACAGGGAAATTTCAGAAAACAGAAAAAAACTTCACCCATTATATCTTCGGTCTTATTTTGTGCTACGCATGATTTACCCCTTCAAGGAAAAACAGAAGATGGGTCAGTTTTCAAAGACTTACTACATTTCCGAGTTGAGGCCAGAGATACGGTTTTAAAATACCACTTTGCGACTGGTTCGAAAAATGCCCTCTATGTATCCCATCAAGTACAAAACGAAATTATTGAAACCTGTGCTGATGTTCTTCGTGAAACCATTACTGATGAAGCAAAAGAAGCGGCATACTTTTCAATCTTGGCTGACGAGACAGCCGATATAAGCAGGACTGAACAGCTTTCAATGGGCATAAGATACGTCAAGTTTGACCAAAAGTTACGTAATACTTGAAGAATTTTTGGGGTACAGACCACTTCAAAAATTAGATGCTGCATCGATTTCTGAAGTTATAATATCTTTGATATTCCCAAAGCAAAGTATTTCCACTGTGCTAGTCACATTTAAAATCTTGTTGTCAATGATTTAATAATTTGAGTGAAATAAGAAATACTGCTGGAATTGAAACTATAACTTTTTTTAGAGAGAGCATTTTACGGCGAAAAAAAATTCCAAATATTCCCTTGTTTTGCGAAACCAGCTACACAACCTATAGCTACTTCTGTGCCAAACTTCCTTAAGTACTATGTTCTGAAGCTATGAGTGTCAAATAACTTATTTAGGTACGAGACAGAAAAACAGAGCATGAATGGAATTTCATATCTTAATAAATATTTTTTTAACACGGGATGACCAAATTCGGTGTAAGTCGGTTGAAACATTGGGAAGCGAAAAAAGTATTTATGTATATTATACGGAAATCGAGCTGTTTTAGTCGTTGGCTCTAGTTCTTATAATATAGATCAAATAATCTTCGTTCGATACGCCCTAAAAAAACATTTCATAAATGCCATATCCATGGCTATATCATCAATATAAACAATTTTTTTATAGCAACAGCAAAAGTTATCTTAGGACTTGAACCTGTAACCCTTACAGTCCGTGTAAGCGCTCTGCCGTTTGAGCTATCAAAGTAGAATTCTTGCCAATGGAACTCCTAACTACATTTTTGAACGTCATAGACACACAATTACTACTTATGTTTTGCTCTTAGCAAATAAATCTTACAAATTATCAGTTTTTCATAAACTTAAAACCAATATAAATACATATGCACAGGGATAGTCTATCTTCGTTTAAAACCTAGTCGCCTAGTCGTCATCGTAGTTACAACAGCTTTGATTAATTTCTCAAAAAAGTAAAACTTACTCGTTTAAGGCCTCATATACAAGACTAGCTGACCCAGCAAACGTTTTTTTTTTAAACATCTGCCGCACCAACCTCATTTTGTACGATATTCTGACAAAGGAAATTAATATGATATTTCATTGCAGGCAACATTTTTTGCATACATCGTAAGTATCTAACTTATTTAAAACAGTTAGTAAGCCCACCGGGAAAAGCACCGAGAAATAAGACATTAGTGTTCCCTATATTAGTCGTTTCTATTACAGATAGCGCAAGCAAATTCCTGGCTTTATCAACCTACTTAAAACCGACGGAAAATGTGTATAGTTAAAGAATATAAACATATTGGCATAAGCGTATGATTAAGACAAGATGTATGGCATAAAAAAACAATGGTAGTGAGGATGAGAATGTTCGTTTACCTGCTATATTTTGGAGATATATACTAAGAGTAGAAAATACTTTGGTAAAGTATTGTAGGTACTTCTAATCAAAAAGAGTTTGATTGTTATTTTATTTAGTTGCAAACTTGCAACAATTTTTGATATAATGTAAAATGTCCTGGATTTAATGTCTTATTTTGGTTTCATCACATTTTAGATTCAAATTTACGAGGTTTGCAAGCCAAAATACGAGATTTTTAGCTGCTGTTTTATGAGGAAAAAGTTTCTACGGTAGGCAACCCTGCAACTGCACAGCCAGTTCAGAAAAAAATGGAGTTTTGGCGCGCATTTTAAGAAGAAGTGTGCTGGCATTATACATGCTGTTAAATATATCTTTTCAAATCGTCAACACCCACATAATTTTAAATTCTTAATCTTGACAGATTCTATGAATGCTCTCCAAGCTTTCACTAACAAAAAGATTAATGCTACTACTAATTATTTAGTTTACGAATTAAGAGTTCTGATTCTCAAATTGTATGAACTTAACATCGTGATAGAGTTCTGTTGGGTTCCTAGTCACTCGGGCATTTTGGGTAACGAATTGGTTGATTCACTTGCAAGGTTTTTTCAAGGTTAATTCTACTAACTTATGTAATTACTCTGTACCCTATTTAGTTGTAAACCTTAAACAAAATATGATTAAACGTTGGGAGCAATACCTCAGTTCTAGCCGACAAAGGAAAATGGCTAGAAGAAATAGATCCTCAACCTAAAACTGTAGCCTGATTTGAAAAATATAAATAACATTCCTCTAGAAACAATATAACTAAAAACGTTTTTTTTTTACGTTATGTAGACTAAGAATTGGCCACTGCAGATTTCACGCTCATTTACATCGATTATATTTAACAAATAGTTCTAATTGTTTATTTTGTCATTATGAATTTTTCGATCTTCACTATTTAATTTTTTTATGTCCTAATTTTTCACTACAACGTTTAATTTTTATTAATGATTGTCAAGATGTATTAAAAAACATAGAAATTCCTACAAATAGAAATTATAGAAATGTACAAAATTTATTAAAATCTCCAATTCTTTACCCTGTTCTTTATAACTTTATTATGAATACCGTAGGTAGGATATAAAATTTTGCAAATCACAATATTAATGTGATTGACACAATCGTACTGTATTTATAAGTTTATGTTTTTTGATTATATTATGCAATAGGTAGGTAAGTATGTAAGATAAATTGGATCTTTTTTTATTTTAACTTATTCTTGTAAATAAGCTGATCTTAATTTTTTGTTTTGTCCGTTTTGTGAGTAATTATTAATTTGTATTTTGTTTGTTGTAGTTTGTTGTTTGCCAGCCTTCATACGTCCCCACTGCTGGGGCACGGCCTTCCCTCATAAGCGAGGGTGGTTGGGCCATAGTTCACACGCGGATTGTGGACTTCACATACGTCATTTTTTTTTCTTGACGTATGCAGGTTTCCTCACGATGTTTTCCTTCACCGAAAAGCCAGTGGTGTGAATAAATTAATCAGTGTACTTGAGAAATTAAGAAAAGTCATTGGTACACGTCGACCCTGGGGTTCGAACCTCCGACACTTGGGAGGTGAAGTGAAATTTAAACCCGTCGGCCACCACCGACTTGTTGTAGTTTACTCATAAATAATTTGTATATGATTAGGCTGATGGAATTTTGCCAATGTCCTTTGTAAATAAATAAAAAAATAAACAAATAAAGAAGTGTTTTTCCCTGTTAAATTTTTCAAAATTCAATTAGTGTGTTACGATATGTATATTTTAGCAGAGTTTAACGAAAACGTGTTAAGTCTGTTTCTTCAAATTGTTTTATCTCGCCAAGTTCGCCAATTATAACCTCATTTTTTAAGTAGTAACTTAAAACTGCTGCAGCCCCTCCGCCCTACGCAAGTAACAAAAACACAGGCACTCCGCGCCTCCGGGCTCTAAAAAACACTAGGGATGTGGCAGACCAGCACCACGGCGTGTTGAGGTTGTCAAAGTCGGTTCTGAATGTAAGTTGATAATAATAAATCTGGTCTATCTCAAGGACGATTTAAACATCCTTGGTCTGTCTATACAATTAAGGTCAGAGTAACTAAAAGGGAAAAAATGACCCTTTATCTACTTATCTTCATTTCATATAATAGAAACAGAAAACTGTCATTGGTGTGCCGCAACTGGATTTTTGGGTAGAATTAAAAAAACAACGGTAAAGATTTACTTATTGGGCACCAGCTATTTTTGCACTGAAAAATGTCTTAAACAGTAAAGAAGCATCCCCTAACACACAAATGAAATGCGAAAATCGGCGGAAACGAAATTTCTTTTTGTATGGATTTTTGAAAAAAAAAAAAACCAAACCTAACCTAGCACCAGTATAGACTTATTTATTTTGAAAATTTTTTGTTAAACTTTAAATTTTTGAATATCATTTGTGTACAAGGAGAGGCTTCTATATTGATTACAAATTGTTTAGGCAAAAGTAGCTCGTGCCCAATAAGTAAATATTTATCTAAATAACATAGCCACTCATTAAACAATTTTTTATGTCTTTTACCCGTTTTGAGGTTAGAATTGTGTTTCGTCATTATCTTAAAATATGTGCATCACCTTAAAATTATTGTGGTATTATAATATTTAATATTATTTATAATTATAATAGTGAACCAAATTTGTGCCTAGGTATACTAAGTCCAACCCGTGACAAGAACTAAAACTTAACATTAACTCATTTTCATCTAGGCCCCCGTCATGAATTGTGCAACAGTCAAAAAAGAAGCTGTAGAGCTGTTAACTGACAGTACCATGGTGGTAATCAAGAAAGAAATTAATGATGATGGGACAAAAGTAGATAAAGTGGATGTACAACATGAAGTCACAATAAATGCTAAATTTTTCATGTCTCCAGAGCAGGTGAGTGTTGGCTAGTTAATGAGCACACTCTTAGTTATCTAAGGGGAAATATTTACAAGTGGGGCACATGATTTAAGGCAGGGAGGAAGGCTAGGAACCAAGTGTTTATGGCACTTGGCCGGCCACTGCCTCTCCTCGGTTTTTAACTTTAGTATTATCAATTATGTTTTTTATACGTCTATAAAGGCTAAGGACTTGACAATACAGTTGCATCTTCAATGATGCAGCATAATCAAAATGGCAAAATACCTTACGTTTTACAATAACTACTACAGCATAAACAAATACTTACATTAATGATTATAAAATAAAAAAAAAAACACAAAACTTATAAAATTTGTGTTTCCTTTTACATACATTTGAAATTTTGTAAAAAAAAATCAATGTGGATGTATTTTTAGGCAGATAACATCAACTCCAACATAATTCAACCCCTAGCAACACATAAATCCTGTGCATCAAATGTAAATCTAACCCAAAGGTTGTCTGAAAGAAAGCGCTCCATAGGGATAAGATCCCTATATTGTGTTTTATTCACAAAATACTGACTATTTTTTGTTATTTTGCTATTAATCTATTGATTTAATAAATGTAATTGATATCAATTTTAGGGTCGGCAACGCGCGAGTGATGCCCCTGGTGTTGCAAGCGTCCATAGGCTACGGTGACCGCTTACCATCAGGCGGACCGTAGGCTTGTTTGCCACCTTAGTGGTATAAAAAAAAAAAAAAAAAAAAAGTAGGTAAATCTTTACTTTGAAACATTCACATATTACATTTATATTCTCATATTATATATACACAGTAAATTCAAAAATTGTTGTTCGTTTTTATTATTTAAGTGCTGATCCTTGTAGGAGTAACTGATGTAGTCCTCTCCACTCATTTTGATCCAATGCCTTGTCGTTCACCTCCTTGTATGACATAACTTAGCCCACTTTCTCATTCAATATGACTCATGTAACTGCTTTTTGGTCTTCCTCTTGCTCTCTTTCTGTCTATGATAATTATTAAACATTGATGTTAAGACACAAAAATTATAGAAATACCATTGCAATAGGGAAGGTTAGTAGGTTAGTGACAAATGTTGGTTGGGGTGTACATTTTTTTTGTTGCGCTCTGTTTTAAAGTCAAAGTCAAAGTCAAATGGTTTATTCAAATAAGGATTTTACAATCACTTTTAAATCGTCAAAGTTATAAAATATTATTTTTTGAACCCTCGCACCTTCCCGCCGGTTCACAATGTTGTCTACCGAGAAGAATCCGGCAAGAAACTCGTTAGTTACTCTTTTAAAAACACTATCAATAATACAAATAAACTAAAATACAATTAATGTTTTGAATAAAAAAATTTTAGTCGTACAATTTTTTAGTTACTTTGACCCACTATTTTCTAGTTCTCCTATTATTTGTGCCTCCCATAGTTAGCCTAATTAAAATATTGTTTGATTCTTGCTCCTCTTAAGGTATTGGAGGCCGGACATCAGCCTGAATTTTTTTCCTTGTACTTGGCGAGGTTTCACAGCTTGTGGAACTGTGCTTGTTACTTTCAGTCCTCTTTTGAATGTTTTAAACCAAAAACTTTTCACAGAAGATAGCCGGCACCATACAGAGTGCCTGTATTTGATATATGCGTTTTTTTGGTGCCTCATAGTGACAATTGGTACCACAAATTTTTCATTAGTGCTACAAAAATAAATAAAAACTTTTTGGCCCACAGCAACTTTATTAAAATTTTAATTCATGAACTAGTAGCTTATTGTTAGTGCCTAGAAGTGCCTCGAAAACCAGCATAACTACCACATTGGTTTAGATAAAAAAAAAATACATGTTGTTCCCAGTGTTAATTAAATGGAAAAATGTATTTTAGTGTATTCCTTTTCATAAGTTTGCTAAGGAAATTTTCTTAAGTACTTACTAGAAGAAGAAAATAAACCAGTATAAAAGTATTTAATTTATATTTATACACAATAATCTACATAGTCAAGATCATAGTTTACTAAGAGTAATAATAATAATAGAGCCTTTTTATTTGAATTTTTAAACATGCATATTTGGTCATAGATATTACAGAATATGTTAGTGGTTAGGTTAGATTGCTTACTTGCTATGTGTTACTTGTGTTAGTATTTACTAATTCATATAGGTTATAATAAGTTAGTTTAAGGACTTCTGTTGGGACTAAGCCTCCTCCAAATATTTCTGTTTATCCCTTGGGCAAGATTAAGTCAATTTGGCCCGGCAATATATGTGGTGTCATCAGCCCATCTCAATCTAGGTCTTCCTACTGATTTTTTCCTTGGGGTCCCCGCCTCTTCATGACACTATTGGTCCACTTTTGTCCATCATTCAGGCTATGTGACCTGCTCAAGGCCATTTTTGTTTCATAGCAAATTCAAGGGCAACTGTGAGTTTCGGCTTGGATCTGATCCTTTTGCTGTTTATGCTCCTCTTCAACACTCTCTGACAAGTTCCTATGCTTAGTTCAGTTTTCTTAATTCTTTTTTATAAAACAATAGGCATTTGTTAATAATTTTTATTTTTTGAAATTCTGCTTTAGTTGAAAACAGCATAAATGTTTAAATAATAGCTCTAAAAATGTTTCGCTTCTTGGAACCCTTCTGTTATATATATATACTTATAGAAACCACAATATAAAAGTTAAAAAAAGAAAACTGTGTATTTCATTTATTAAATTTTTTTGAAATTAACAAAGAAATAAGTTTTTAACAACTTTTATAATATTTTCTTGTTAAGTAACTATATAAAAAGCGCTTAAACAAGCGAAACATTTGTATTTTAATAGTTATCTAATTTTCAACTCGATGTTTGAAAAATAGTAATAAATTCTAACTTTTTATAAAATTTACTTATTTAAAACGTGACTTTAATCTTTTCAGTGTGTAGAACATACCAAAATTTATTTAAATTTTTTAACTGATCTTCTATACTATAAAAACATATTTTGTGTTTCGTACTCTCTTTAGACACGGCGAAATTTTATGCAAACTTTGATCTGTTATATCTCAGCTAGCTTTGAAACAAAACATACGTTTGGCAAGTAAAAATTAATGAAAATTCAATACTCTACAACTTTCTAAAGGACATAGTACACATAAAACACTTAGTTTAGGAGATATAAACGAAAAACTAAAAAATAAACCAGTAATTTTGAAGTGTTTTGCCCCCCTCAAGTTAGCACACTCACAACACAAGACTCGAGGTCAAAAACTTAGACTGTATACCCTATACTACCCCAAAATGACATGCTAAAATTTCATTTACTTTGGAATACTTTCCGGATTATTCCCTATATCTAATTATATTGACTGGTCTATAACGAAAATTTTGTGGCACTAACAAACTGCATATTATGTCTAATGTGGGCACTCTGTATGGTGCCAGCTATGTTCACGCGGGTTGCGAATGGTTTTTCCATAATTTAGCTAATCAATATTAGCTGCAATAAACCATATCCCTCCTGTACATATCCATATAGGACTAAGGGTTATATGTAGAATAGAAGTAGGCGAGATCGCAAGGTAATGCTTAGATGACGACTGGAAACTATTGATCTCATTTTATAAAAACACTGCAGGAGACTTCGTTGCATGTCTTTACCTCCAAATCAGTTTGTCAGGCTTTAGTTACCCACATGCCTGAGTATTTATATTTGCACACTATGTCTAATTATTCAGTGAACACATACTGTTGTTTTTTCTATGGCTTCTACTGTGGACTAAGCTACAATAATTTTGTTGATGGCAGTGAAATAAATTCATTATGGGAGAATTAAGCCTTACCTAATAGGGATTGGATATTAGAGCCCAATTAGCAGCTATCTAGCACTGCCATAAGCACACTAGTCATAAGCTATTTTAAAAACGGCAGCTAATAATTATAATACTAATAATATAAAAACTTGTTCTTTAACCAAATCTAGTTTGCTTTTTTTAAATTTAAAAATAAATGTTTTTTAAGCCATTTAAGAAAATAGATAAAAATTTACTATTATCTCAGAAATGATTGATTTGAAAAATATCTAACATATAATAAAATGGTAGGAAAGTCAAAACTGTACATTGAATCTAATACCTTTAAACAAGCAATTCTTGTATATATGTATATATATATATATATATATATATATATATATATATATATATATATATATATATATATATATATATAATCTGAATCTCAGAAACGGCACCTTTTATTTTCATGAAATTTAGTATGTAGGGGTTTTCGGGGTCCATAAATTGATCTAGCTAGGTTTCATTTCATTTCAAAAATTCATTCATACAAATTCATTTAGAAAACGTCGTTTTATCCGTGTTTATAAGGCAGTGATAAACTGAAAAGTATGACTCTTCCTGACATCTATTGGCGAGTAGTAATATGCAACACTTAAGTTATTTGACAATAGGTGGCGTTATTAAGCAACACTTAAGCTATTTGACAACAGGTGGCGTTATTAAGCAACGTTTAAGCTACTTGACAATAGATGGCGCTGTTTAAAAAAACCGAGCATTTGCTCGATCCTCCAGGTACTATATTTTTAAAAGAATACTTGGGTTGAGATCTACAACCGATAACGAAGCCAAAAATATAGTTATTAGAATTTTTGTCTGTTTGTCTGTATGTATGTCCGGGATAAACTCAAAAAGTACTGCATGGATTTACTTAAAATTTGGCACGAATATTATTAAGAAGTCGGGTCAACATATAGGCTACATATTATCACCTACGGGGAACCAGCAGTGAACCTTTATTTCTTCAACGCTTTCTGTAACAACGTGTTATCAAATGCGGCATAGGCTAGAACGCGTAAATACGCCGTTTTTGTGCAAATTTTTTGGCTGAACTATAGCACCTAAAGGATTGAAAAAAATATATGTTACTAGCTTGCCCGGCAGATGCTGTTCTGCCCTTAAAGTTGATGCGCTGTAGCACCATCAGTGTGCCTAATGTTTAAAACGCTATTATCGCGTGCGCGGCAACGAAATACATGTATGGACATGTATACGCCTCTAGGGGACGCGTTTCGAGACTATTTTTTTCTCATAGGACCTTTAATGAATACGCAAACGCGATGGTAGATTTACGAATACGCAAAACCTCACACTAAGTACACTGTTACAACCAAGGGATATCTATTACCCACGGCTACACCCTTGGGGATTTCTATTAAATACTTACCCAATCCGGACATTTATGTGGATAAACTAAATAATACCGCCATCCGTTAGAAGTGTATGGCACCCGGACATGTTTACTTCTGTCGATTAACTAACTTACTTCGCCATCTGTTAAAAATGTATGTAACTCGTAGCCATCGCACCCCATGTTAAGCTCCCAGTCGGCATGTATGTACTATATATAGATGTATTTATTTATTTATTTATTTATTTAATGTTTTGCAAACTTTACAGCTTCTTAAATCTAAAAATACAATTTTACTAATCAATTCTTATAAAGCCTATTACAAAGTTTGACCTTTACAATTCTATATATACAAATCGATGACGACGTACCGTTATGTTTTAAAAAGAAAGTAGGCAAATAATTATTGTTCTATAATATATTTTTTTATAAAAGAATTTAAAAAGATAAAGAAACAAAAAAGGGACGAGGGATCAATAGAAGAGTAACTGTGTGTATGTGTGTGTGTGAGAGGGTGTGTTAGGGTGTGTTTGTGTATGCGTGTGTGCCTGTTCAGTCCTGTTTATTTATGTATTTCCGTTAAAAAAGACTTCTTAACAAAGTTAATAAAAGTATTTCGATGGAGAAAAAATATGTCAGCGCCTCTGAATTTGCTTTCATATGCTTGGACGATTCTTTGCAAAACAGAGTGTTTGGCGTAATTTGTGCGTGCCGACCCAATGTCCAGAGAGCGCATGCGTCTGGTGCGGATTGAGTATGCCCGTACACCAATGCGTTCTGTAAGCTCAGGACAGTCTAGGACTGCATTCACTACGTCGAACAAAAGTTTCATATCTGAAAGTAACCGTCTATCCTCGAGAGAGACCAGATGGAAAAAATTGAGCCTGTCGGCGTAATCACCCCGCCTACCTAAGCGATAGTTTAAACGGCGTGTAAAATTGCGCTGAACGGATTCTAGTTGGGCAATATGTGTTATATAAGTAGGGGACCAGATCGGCGATGCATATTCCATGATACTTCGAATATATGCGAAATACAGCGTCATTAAAGATTCTACCTTTTTAAAAGATTTAGTAGCTCTATGTAAGAATCCCAGCATTTTGTGAGCTCTGTTACATATATACTCAAAGTGAGAAGTGTACAAAAGTTTGCGATCTAGCATAACGCCAAGATCTCGAACAAGCTCTGCTCTAGGAATAACAGTGCCATCAAAATTATAATTATAGGTTATTCGATTACATTTTCTAGTAAACGTTATTACCTAACATTTGTTAATGTTCATATCAAGTCGATTACGTACACAGTATTCGGAGAGTCTATCGAGATCCATTTGTAGTTTAATGCAATCAGCGACAGATTGTATTGGCATAAAAATTTTCTTGTCGTCCGCGTACAGCAGAACTTTAGAATACGTGAAACATGTCTCAATGTCATATAGATAAATGTTAAAGAGCAAAGGCCCTAAATGGGACCCTTGTGGGACGCCCGATGGGACAGTCATGAAATTAGAAAGTTCCAATCCTTACTGCTTGCAGGCGATTTTCGAGATAGGATTTGAGCCACCTCAAAAGATCCCCATGCACACCGATACTAGTTAATTTGGATATCAGAATGCCGTGATCAATGCGATCGAAACATTTGGAGTAATCGGTGTACACAACATCGACCTGAGAACCTTTGTCCATATGTTGAGTAACAAAATCAGTGAATACGGAGAGATTGGTGACAGTTGATCTTTTACGCATGAAGCCATGTTGTGAACCTGGGATGTAGGCTGCAGCGACAGGGTATAATTGGTCGTGTACAATGGATTCGAATACCTTTCCGAAAGCAGAGAGTGTTGAGACCGGTCTATAGTTTTCCACGTTCTGTGTTGGACCACTTTTGTGTATAGGGATAATATAGGCTTCTTTCCATTTTTCAGGAAATACTCCTTCCTCAATGGATCGTTTAAAAATTATAGTTAATGGGAGAGCAAGCTCCTTAGCGCATAATTTTACAAACATAGTGGGTATACCGTCACTCCCGGGACCTTTATTTTTGTCTAATTTTTCTAAGTACTTTTGTACTAACGTTTGTGAAATATCAATAGAATTTATAGTATCAATGAAGTTGACTGAAAAAGTGATGTCATCGCGTTGATTAGGACCCTGTGGGCAGGCGTAGACCGAGGCAAAATATTTTAAAAATGTGTTACAAATCTCAGAGCCACCGCTCGCAACACGATTTCCAAAATTTATCTGTGTAGGGACCCCTTGCTTTCCTCTTAACGAATTGGTGTATGACCAGAAATGTTTAGGATTAGTAGATATTGAATTTTCGCAGCTATTAATGTACCGATTCCAGCACTCTTGCTGGACAGTTTTTTGTCGTTTGCGTAGCAAAGCAAAAGTATCGTAATCTAATTTATTGCCGAATCGTTTCCATCGTTTGTGATATTTAGATTTTTCTTTAATAATATTAAGTAGGGACTTTGAAAACCATACAGGATATTTACAATTACGACTGAAAAAACTAGGGACTTCCTTCTCTATAATCGTTTGAAGTTCATCGTAAAAACAAGTTACCGACTCGTCGATACTACCGCATTCAAGTTTGGTGACCCAGTCAATTGAAGACATACGCGACTTTATGACGTCATAATTAGCCTTTTTAAAATTATAAATCTTAGTTTTAGGGTCTTTTAACGTGTTGACAAGTTTTAAATTGGGTATTTCCAAGTCAATTGCCGGGTGGTGTGGCATATCCTCACTAATAATAGGTAGGCTACAGCGGGTCGAGGTCACTTCTAAGGTGCTAAATATAAGGTCAAGACATCGGTTATTCCCATTGACCACGGTGTTAAATTGCTCTAAACCCAGATTTGACACAGTTTTCAAAAAGTTTTGTTGGAATTCATTAGTAACATTAGTAGGCAAACATGATGAGCCGTCAGGATTAGTTATCCAAACAATGTTGGGGTAATTAAAGTCGCCTAGTAAAGCATAATCATCTTCAGGATATTTTTCAACAAGTTCACGTAAACAAATTGTCAGATGGGCTAATAGTTCATCATGAGAGGCACCAGAGCCAGGTAAATAAACGCAGATTAGGTGTAGGTCGCGCGCCGCTTGTATCGCCCGAGCCGGCAGCACCACGTGCACCAGCTCGTAGGGGGCGTCGCGCGGCGGGGCGAGGGCACGCGCACCCAGCTCGCGCCGAGTCAACAGCATCACGCCACCGCCTACAGCGCGCACGCCGCCGCCGCGCCGCGCCACGCTCCCTTTCACCGACCGGTCCTGTCTGTGTACATCGTAACGATTGTCTCCCACTTCCGAGTTTCCAATACTATCCAATAACCAAGTTTCACATATTGCTACTACATCATAGTCGTGGAGAAGAAGTCCTTGATTGAACTCCACCAGTCTGCCGCGAATGCTACGAGAATTTTGTAAATAAATTTTAAAACACATCATAATTTGTGTGGTATAAAGGCGAGAGCACCACCATGCACACGATCACTGTGTGCACGATGGCGCACCCGCCCATACACCACACGTTAAGATTGTTATGTTTATTGAATAATTTGTGTTGATAGTAATTCTCGCAGTAATCGCGACAGACGGCGGTGGATATTAAGTTAACTGACACCAACAGAACAGAACGTGTGTGAGTATTGAAGGTGGGTCTCAGTGTGTGTAAGTTACCTAACAAATCTAAGAAGTGTGACCTAGAAAGACAATTGTTCATATCGGAACGGAGCTCTAATTTACTAGTAATAAGGACTATTTTTTTAAACTTTCTAACTGTTTTATATTGTAGATGCGATGAGCCGGAGCCTTGCTGTGTTGTCGTATGTATATTTTTGCGTTTCTCGTCCAAACGTTCTGAAACCCCAATTCCTTGCACTTAATCCTAGTGGCCCTTAATAAGGCTTTGTTTTTAGAGGTAAGGTGTTCGTTAATGTAGATTGGTTTTCTATCGCCAGGAATTTCAATATCAGATGTCGCCAGGCCCCGTTTCTTGCGAACTGCACTCAACAGGCTGTCCCTGAGCTGGGTTGACTTAAAACTGATAATGGTAGTCCTTGGTAGTCCTTGGTTTTTATTACGGGAGGGCAGTCGTGTAGTGTAGTCGATATCCTCTTTTGTCACAGTCACACCAAGCACCGTGCCAATCTTACATACCACGGGCACCAGTGACTCGTTCTTCTTTTCAGGTATCCCAAATATTTCTAAATTGCTCAGTCGGGCACGCTGCTCAACGTCATTGAGGTTGTGTTCTAATGTCTGTAAGTCAGACAATTTTGATCTGAGTAGATTATTTTCGGTTCGGTTCCATTTTTTTTTTCATAAGAACCTTCTCCTGACCATAACAAACACAACAGAAAAAGAATTAGCGAAATCGGTCTAGAAGTTCACGCGTGATGGCGTGACCAAGGGAAATAGGGATTCATTTTTATATATATAGATAAAACGTATTTTTGTCCGCCGGTAACCAAATTGAGGACCGGCCAGAGCCGCTGGCAAAAGCTAGTGCTTAATAAAGTACACAATATAGCTATTACATAATTAAAAAAAAATAGAAAAAAAATGGTTCTGGAAATTATGCCATAAAGTTCCTACCTCTTTGTGTAAATAAAAATCCCTGTGTCGTTCTTCACGTTTACAGCTGCCAAAACCTAGTCAATATTAAATGCTCTATCACGATGCTGAGTACTAACGAACAAAGTATCAGACCTTCGCTTTCTTATATTACTTGTGAATTACTTATTAGAATTAGGCTTTTCATACTTAGTTCCTTATAGATTTTAAATATAACCTACACCTACGAAATTCGATATTAATTTTCTCTTTTTAAAATTTGATTTTGTGAAATGCCATGTTGTATAAGTGTAAGTTTATATTATTTGTTTAAAATTCCTACTTTAATATCAACATTGCACTCATAATTATATGTTACTTTATATTTTGTGAAATTCTTACTTTAATTAAACAAAAATATAAATTATTGATCAGCAGGTGGAGCGACACAGAGAGGAACTTTACCGAGGACACATCATCAAAGAGGAGATGGCTATAGGTCCTGAGGTGATTCAGCTGTCTGGGGCTGAGGCTGGTTCATTGATCTCAGATATCGGTGTGTATTATTTATGTAGAAGTACTTAATTAAATAATTTGCATATAAGTATGGGGTCATAAAACTTAATAAACTTAAAAACTATTCTAACTAAAACTGACTCAAAATAAAACTTTTAAAGGCAAGTTTTAGACAGTGTCCAACTGTAATTTTCTTTTGTGTTAAAAAGTTCCTCGTAAACTATGCAATTTTTGCTTATCTTAGAGAATTTGTCATCTACTCCAATTAATTTTAAAAAACATCAAGGATATGAGCAGGAGTAGGATGTCTATGCCCAATGTAATGGTTTATTTTCTAGTGCCACCCCTCAATATTGTTAGTTGTCCTATTTTTACTTTACTGCAGCATTAAATTCGTTTTGATTAAACCATTGTTTTTAAAATATGTGTTAAAAACGTGTGTCGAAAAGAGACATGTTGCAAGATGTGCTGGTCTAGTACGCTTGCCAGTGGCCTTTGTAAACAAGGATATAAAAAGGCCCGAACGGAATGGAGATTGACAAGTTTAACTCATATTTTAGAAAACAATGGTTTAATCAAAACGATTGGCAAAAATTTGCTGTTGCAGTAAAATAAAAATCAGGACAAATAACAATATTGAGGGGGAAGTGCCTTCAAAATAAACCCTTACATTGGGCGTAGACATTCCACCCTTTCTCATGTCCCTAATATTTTTAAAAATGAAATAGGAGTAGATGAATAGATTTTCTAAGACAAAAATTACATGGAGATTGACTAGGAAATCAATTCTACCATTCAACTTTTAACACAAAAGAAAATTACAATTGAATACTGTCATGAAATTACTGCGCTATTCTCATTTTACCTTTAAAAGTTTAATTGATGTTAAGCTTAGTAAGTCTCATTTGAATTTTTTTGTTCAAATTATTTTTTTAAAAAGTATTACTATAAGTTTGTTTCAATTTAAAATGGAACATCTTTCTCGTGTTATATAGAGGACTTTCGAGTTTAGGAAATAGTTTTAAGACAGGATATTTTTGTTGTAATTGGTAACTGGTTTCGAACAAAAAAGTAATGTTCTTATTTGGAAACCGGGTTTAGGTTGAAGAAACATTTTTCTTTTTTAGAAACCGGTTTCGAAAGTTGGTTTCGATAGTGGCTGAAGGCAACAAATCGATTCATTTTTAGTTACGTATAATTTTCAAGTTCCAAATAATAACTTGGTCAGCATAAAATGATTTTTATTTATTTATTTCATGTACACAATTATTATAGGACACTTATCGCATAGTTTAAAAAAAGTAACAATGTACAGTCGTTTGCTAAAGTCCATGCATAGTTTAAAGGTTAAAATTGCGTGGAGCCATTCTGTGAATCTCGCACTCACACATTAACATTATCTGAACTGTCAATAATATTAACCTTAAATGGACAATATTAGGTGTAGTTTTCTTTATACTAACCAGTTTATTTAAACCGTTCTTATATCTTTTGTTTTCTTAACCTAACGAAATTATTAGGTGTAAACTTCATTGTTGTTCTACATAGATATTGATTATTTCGCATGAAATGTTATCTGCCCGGTGGTGTAATTCATAGGCGCTGCGACATTAATCGGCGAGCCTGTGGTTCAAATCAAGCTATTTCCGTATTGAATATTTTTGTTAGGAATTACCTTTTTTTAATGTTTTGACACCTAGTTCTCTCTGAAAAGGACCAGTTGGTATGAGAACTTTTGTTTTTTTTGCAAAACTTAAAATACATACAATCTAATAAAAATGGTTTTTATGAAAATTTTATAAATAATGTTTTTGATGTCTCCTTTTTCTATATATATATATATATTTCCTATGGTTAAAGCTTAAGTATTTATTTTCATAATGAAAAGAAAATTGAAACTTAACCATATGAATAAAAAAAAATACAAGTCACCTTTCATTTGGTAACGCTGCTATATTTTGAAAAACAACAAAGTAAAAAAAATATTTTATGTCTTAAATATATTGAAATGTAAAATAATATCTGTAAGATAAATAGTACTTTATTTTTAGGGTTCCGTACCAACGGAACCCCAACGGACTTACCCAATTAGCGGAACCCTATTACTAAGACTCCGCTGTCCGTCCGTCCGTCCGTCTGTCACCAGGCTGTATCTCATGAACTGTGATAGTTAGACAGTTGAAATTTTCACAGAAGCAAGTCAAGGAACTTTGAAATAAGTGAAATTTTTAGATGATTATGAACATCACAAAAAATTAAAGCAAAATTAATAACGAGTGTTTCCCCCTCTTGCCTGATTACACGGTAAAAAAGAATTAGTTGAGCCAAGAGAATATCGTTTCATATATGCACCAACGAATATTTACTTCATCTAAGATATTATTTCTCTTAAATATTTAAAATAATATGAAGTTATCACAAGATCAAATTTCATTGAACCAGTAAATAAAAGTCTATCAATTTGAAACAATATTTAATTCATTGAAGAAAAATATGCTTCTTTATTTGAAACACTTAGTTTTCTTGGGCGTAGAACTTCGTGCTTTATTGCACGGAAGAAATTTCTAGTTCACACAAGAGAATAGTGCTCTTAACTAGACTACATCAGCTCTTAAATTAATAACATTATATTTTAGTTTAAAACAAAAAATGTTTCGGTCCAAAATGACATAGTTAACCGTCAAGATTAAATAAAGTTTTTTTAAAAAGCCCTACGCCTCTTTTCTGGAGGCTTGGGCCATATAGAGTCAGTCTACCGCACTGACTTAGTGTGTCTTAGCGGACGTTGTCGAGCTAGTAGTGCCCTACTGCAGAGGCACAGGCCTCTTTTTCTGGAGGCTTGGGCCATATAGGCAGTCTACCCGCACTGCCTTTATATGGACTTTGTCGAGCTAAGGTAGCTATTCTCGCCTTTAGCTGATTATACAGCGTTATGTTTAATTATAATTGTTATGACTATTTAACGGTCCTTCTTAAACATGGAAGAAAAGCGGTCACCCATCCAAATACTGACCACGGTCGACGTTGCTTAACTTCGCTTATCGTTTCTGATAGACGAATGCGACTGTTTGCTAGATGCTTGTGGTGCGGCGGCAAAGAGGAGATCTCCTGCCAGGCGAGGTGTTATGCCTGGGGACCGCCGTGGTCCACTTATCATTTTTTTTTTTTTTTTTTTTCTAACTACTGTCTACTGTTGTTGGCCGCAGATGGCCTTTACAACTACACGCGGACTAACTTTTGCTGCGGTGCTACTTGCACTCTTCAGCGAAAAGTTGGGGCGGTTTGCGCAAGGGTGTCCTGGACACGAACCTCGGCTTGGGCAACCGCTCTTAGAAACTAAAATATGTATCTAACTAAAATTTACCGCCGTTTCGGAAAAGCAAAGGCGTTCTGAAGAGAAGAAAACGGCAAGAAACTCTTCAGCCCTCGCCTATTATTATTTTAATCTAACTAGTCAAAGTGCCCGGGTATATTAGTGAAACTATTATACCCGCGCACTTGAGTGTGTTTGTGTGTGTGCTAAAAACTATCTAGTGTTCCGTCGCCGCCGGCGGCGACGTATTCTGTATAGTATATTTGTAAAAGCTGTGTTCGCGAACGCGGGCGCGGAAGGCGCTTGAGCTGTGAGCTTACTGATAATACCATCGTCTGTGCGGGGCGTAATTAAAAGATTAGTGGGAGGGTGCAAAGTGCGCTAAAGCACTTAGTAGGGAAGCGTGCTCGAGCACGGCCGAGACTCTTTGCGTCGCCGACGACGCATTGCGAATTTTGTTCGCTAACTGGGAGATTTCCTCAATGTTGATAACATTGAGGAGTTCTAGCACCACATTTAGGTCTGCTAGAACATCAGCGGACGCTAGCGACGGGCTAGGTAGCGCTGTATTCATTTTTGGCGCGGGTTGAGACAACGGGGCCAATTTCCGCGCCGGGGGGACAGGAGTCGCCTTAAGGGGGGCTCCTGTCTGAGATACGGTGGGACGGGGGACTGCCTTCGGGGCTGATGCAGTAGGCTGCGGCAGCAGAGGGGCAGAAATATTTTTTAAGATTGGCAGAGAGGGGTATTGCCGCTCCGAGAAGGGAGCGGCCGCCCTTGCCTTAAGAGGGGTGGGGGGGGCCTTATTTGCCGCCGCCGCGTACGAGCGGGGAGCCTTAGGGCACCCGCGGTAGTTCGCGGGGTGGCCTTCCATGCCGCATAGGACACAGCTTGGGGGCTCGGGGTTGTCCCTTTGCCTTTTGCAAAGGGCTGTGCCACCATGGTCCTCAAGGCACTTAACGCAACGGGGGAAGCCGTTGCAGTTTTTGGCCGAGTGACCGTAATTTTGGCAGCGATGGCACTGCCCTGGGTAGGTCCGTTTGTTCGGTTGTTCAACAACCAAGCCGGACAATTTACAAATCTCCTTTACGGAGAAGATTCGTTTGCCCTCTGGGGAGAAATTAAGTACCACTAAAACTAGGTTTAGTGGTCTTTTTGATCTGCCGCCGATCATACGGTGCACTGCATGAACCGGATAGCCTTGTTTTACAAGGTCGGCCTTTATGTCGGCCACCGGTATTTCATGAGGAAGCCCCCGAATTACAACTCGTAATTCCCTCTCTTCCTCTAATGCATATGTATGATACGGGAAGTTCTTTTCCCGTAGTAGTTTAGTCAGACCGCGGTGGTCGTCAGAGGTTTGAACTTGGATTTTGATTCCAAGATCACCCATGTTTGAGGCCTTGAGAAAATTAATTTTCTTTTCGGCCATTTTAGTAACTACCGTATTCCAGGCTTTTTTGTCGTGTAATACGACAGCCGGTGGCAGTTTACGCCTAGCTTTCCCGTTGTCGGCAACGGACGGCCCTACAGGGGACTGAGACGGCGGAGGGGCAGGGACGACAGAAGAGCTAGCTAGTGCCGTCTCGTTCTTGTCGGACGCGGCCGACTGCGATATCCCTATCTCGCTCGCGGGACGGGGGGCGCGGTTTCGGGCGGCGCGCTTACGCGGTGGTTTTTTCACAGCGGTCGGGCTTCCAGGAGCCGGGACCGGTGACCTCTTACCGGAGGAACGTTTTGTTCCTCGGGCCTTGCCGGATCCAACGACGGTGAAACCGTCATTGGCCTGACTGTCAACGGCGGCGTCGACAATCATTTCGGACTCAGAGTCCGAATCGCGAACGCGCGAACGCGAGCGAGACCTATTGGGCGACGATTCGATGGATCGAAATCGCGACGGGGTTGAGGTCGGAGAGACCACTTCTGACTCGGCAGACGAGTCAGCCACTAAGAGGATGGAGCGCGGCATCGGCGACGATGGTATTACCAGCGGCTCAGGCTCTTCAACGGTTTGTGCCACATGTTCCGGTGACATGGGCGAGAGGGGGAGGCCGCGTTGAGCTTTAAAGCTCTGGACCACCCCAGGGAACCTCCGGTCCAAAAAGGCCAAAAGTTCCCTGAGCTGGGCCTCTTCGCGATTCTCCACCTCCTCCATCACCTCTAAGGGCGATGCGTGAAGCCAATTGAAGAATTAGCTCTCTATCCGCTTTTAGATAGAGAGCGTGTGCCTGGCGTGTTCCCTGGCCGGTGCGTCCCAGTGCAAAGTGCAAAGCACGATGCGTGGGGTGATCCTAATAGTCCTAATCTCCGGGCGTAGTGCAATGCGTGGGAGATCCTAGACGTAAACTATTGAAAGTAAGGGTGTAGCGTACTGAAAAGTACTCACTACACCGACGGAACGAATTGACAGTCCTGAAAAGGACTGCGAAACGGGAATGCAACTAGCTGCAACAAACAACAACGTTCGCGGGCTCGATCGCCAAGGCGAGAGCAAAACCGGGCGAAAAACTATGCGCGGGCAGCTGTAGTTGCACGCGACGCGACGCGATACCGTTACCGAGCGAATACTGCTCAAACACGTGAGTGCGAGCGAGAAAGTATTCGGAGCGAGCGAGAGAGCGATAGAGAGCAGTCAGGAGACACCGAGACGTGTGCTCGCGGACCGACGCTCAGCGCGAATGTAGTGGTCCACTTATCATTCTGTTCGGTTTTCTATATATACTCATGGACAGAAGAAACTTTGATAGCGCGATGTAGGACGTGTGACGTCAGCCTTGCTTGTAGCGGTATGATATGATCCGCTACAAGCTTTACAATTCTCAGAAAATAATTAACTGTAGGTTTCTCGCATAAACTGATACTAATTTGACGCACAAAACCCTACAATAAACAATTATTTAAAATTAAAAGCCAACACGAAATCCTATGAAGGACAGTGATGAGATTCATTCAATTTTGAAAATGCAAGTATTTACTTAAACGAAAAGAAAATTCGTTCAAAGGGATACTAGTTGATTAATTTCAACGAAAATGTTTAATATTTTAAAGCAGGTATTTTATTTGTTTCGACTAAAACAATAGTTTTAGCATAAAATATCAGATTTTGAGTCAAGAATCTAACAAATTCTGTTAAAATTATTATTTTCTCTAATTCAAAACAATATTATCTTAACTGAACATTTCACTGGCTTTGATTTAAGATACAATTATTTTCATCGAAAAATATAGTTTTTAATAAGTGACGTCGCAGATTTAAGAAAACCATGATTTTGGCGCAAAATAAATTATATTAAAGCAAAATAATTTTTTTTTTCAAACGAAGAAAAATAAAATGTTGCATATAAAAATGTATTTATTTTATACAAGAACATTAACTGTCTTAGGGTAATTAATTTAAGTTTGGTTGATCTAAAACGAACATTTATTTGGTTAAAAAAAAATTTGTTCATACGAAAAGAATTTTATCAATTTCGATTGATAAAATGATTTTTTTTCTGGGAAATAATATTGCCTTCTGTGAACAAAATATGTCCAAAATAGTTGGATTTCTTGACTGAATGCAAATTACTTTGGTGGAATAGAACTTGGAAACTCTTTTTTTTCCGTGTACGGTTTCCATTCGTCTGGGCATGCTACAGATTATGTTATCGATGATTTCTTGAGGCAACCGCTCCCACTCCTCAAGTAATGCGTTTCCAAGTTCATTCAGATTGTTGGGGGGTGGCATTCTGGATTTAACCCTTCTTTTTAGCAAGTCCCAGAATGCTCTATCGGATTCATATCGGGGGAATTCGCTGGCCACTGCATCACCGGTATACCTACATGTCTCAGATATGCCTGTACCGATTGTGCACTATGAGCACGAGTATTATCTTGCATTAGAATAAAGTCGTCACCAATAAATGGGGCAAATGGTACAACATGTTCTTCTAAAATGTCTCTGATGTATCGATCTGCTGTCATGGTCCCTCCTGTGACTATCACTAACTCCGTGCGAGCTCCCAAACATATCCCTCCCCAAACCATAATCGAGCCGCCACCATAAGCCACTGTGTGTTCAAAATTAGACTGTATGTGGCGTTCTCCTTTGCGTCTCCATATTCGCTGTCTACTATCGATCTGTTTTAAAAGAACTCTGCACTCATCAGTAAAGAGAACCTACTGCCATTCGTTCTAATCCTTTTTTTGTGTTCCCCTAATTGTGCCGGTGTGTATATTTATAAATTATCACTTTGCTGTTTACGCACACGAGGCGATTTCTTATTAGCTTATATGTATGTAGCTGGTTGCACTAAATAATAGCTAACTAGGTGCACGGGCAGAGCCCTTAGAAGCCTAATCCGGGAATAAACTTTGCACAGCTTGGGGGCTCGGGGTTGTCCCTTTGCCTTTTGCAAAGGGCTGTGCCACCATGGTCCTCAAGGCACTTAACGCAACGGGGGAAGCCGTTGCAGTTTTTGGCCGAGTGACCGTAATTTTGGCAGCGATGGCACTGCCCTGGGTAGGTCCGTTTGTTCGGTTGTTCAACAACCAAGCCGGACAATTTACAAATCTCCTTTACGGAGAAGATTCGTTTGCCCTCTGGGGAGAAATTAAGTACCACTAAAACTAGGTTTAGTGGTCTTTTTGATCTGCCGCCGATCATACGGTGCACTGCATGAACCGGATAGCCTTGTTTTACAAGGTCGGCCTTTATGTCGGCCACCGGTATTTCATGAGGAAGCCCCCGAATTACAACTCGTAATTCCCTCTCTTCCTCTAATGCATATGTATGATACGGGAAGTTCTTTTCCCGTAGTAGTTTAGTCAGACCGCGGTGGTCGTCAGAGGTTTGAACTTGGATTTTGATTCCAAGATCACCCATGTTTGAGGCCTTGAGAAAATTAATTTTCTTTTCGGCCATTTTAGTAACTACCGTATTCCAGGCTTTTTTGTCGTGTAATACGACAGCCGGTGGCAGTTTACGCCTAGCTTTCCCGTTGTCGGCAACGGACGGCCCTACAGGGGACTGAGACGGCGGAGGGGCAGGGACGACAGAAGAGCTAGCTAGTGCCGTCTCGTTCTTGTCGGACGCGGCCGACTGCGATATCCCTATCTCGCTCGCGGGACGGGGGGCGCGGTTTCGGGCGGCGCGCTTACGCGGTGGTTTTTTCACAGCGGTCGGGCTTCCAGGAGCCGGGACCGGTGACCTCTTACCGGAGGAACGTTTTGTTCCTCGGGCCTTGCCGGATCCAACGACGGTGAAACCGTCATTGGCCTGACTGTCAACGGCGGCGTCGACAATCATTTCGGACTCAGAGTCCGAATCGCGAACGCGCGAACGCGAGCGAGACCTATTGGGCGACGATTCGATGGATCGAAATCGCGACGGGGTTGAGGTCGGAGAGACCACTTCTGACTCGGCAGACGAGTCAGCCACTAAGAGGATGGAGCGCGGCATCGGCGACGATGGTATTACCAGCGGCTCAGGCTCTTCAACGGTTTGTGCCACATGTTCCGGTGACATGGGCGAGAGGGGGAGGCCGCGTTGAGCTTTAAAGCTCTGGACCACCCCAGGGAACCTCCGGTCCAAAAAGGCCAAAAGTTCCCTGAGCTGGGCCTCTTCGCGATTCTCCACCTCCTCCATCACCTCTAAGGGCGATGCGTGAAGCCAATTGAAGAATTAGCTCTCTATCCGCTTTTAGATAGAGAGCGTGTGCCTGGCGTGTTCCCTGGCCGGTGCGTCCCAGTGCAAAGTGCAAAGCACGATGCGTGGGGTGATCCTAATAGTCCTAATCTCCGGGCGTAGTGCAATGCGTGGGAGATCCTAGACGTAAACTATTGAAAGTAAGGGTGTAGCGTACTGAAAAGTACTCACTACACCGACGGAACGAATTGACAGTCCTGAAAAGGACTGCGAAACGGGAATGCAACTAGCTGCAACAAACAACAACGTTCGCGGGCTCGATCGCCAAGGCGAGAGCAAAACCGGGCGAAAAACTATGCGCGGGCAGCTGTAGTTGCACGCGACGCGACGCGATACCGTTACCGAGCGAATACTGCTCAAACACGTGAGTGCGAGCGAGAAAGTATTCGGAGCGAGCGAGAGAGCGATAGAGAGCAGTCAGGAGACACCGAGACGTGTGCTCGCGGACCGACGCTCAGCGCGAATGTAGTGGTCCACTTATCATTCTGTTCGGTTTTCTATATATACTCATGGACAGAAGAAACTTTGATAGCGCGATGTAGGACGTGTGACGTCAGCCTTGCTTGTAGCGGTATGATATGATCCGCTACAAGCTTTACAATTCTCAGAAAATAATTAACTGTAGGTTTCTCGCATAAACTGATACTAATTTGACGCACAAAACCCTACAATAAACAATTATTTAAAATTAAAAGCCAACACGAAATCCTATGAAGGACAGTGATGAGATTCATTCAATTTTGAAAATGCAAGTATTTACTTAAACGAAAAGAAAATTCGTTCAAAGGGATACTAGTTGATTAATTTCAACGAAAATGTTTAATATTTTAAAGCAGGTATTTTATTTGTTTCGACTAAAACAATAGTTTTAGCATAAAATATCAGATTTTGAGTCAAGAATCTAACAAATTCTGTTAAAATTATTATTTTCTCTAATTCAAAACAATATTATCTTAACTGAACATTTCACTGGCTTTGATTTAAGATACAATTATTTTCATCGAAAAATATAGTTTTTAATAAGTGACGTCGCAGATTTAAGAAAACCATGATTTTGGCGCAAAATAAATTATATTAAAGCAAAATAATTTTTTTTTTCAAACGAAGAAAAATAAAATGTTGCATATAAAAATGTATTTATTTTATACAAGAACATTAACTGTCTTAGGGTAATTAATTTAAGTTTGGTTGATCTAAAACGAACATTTATTTGGTTAAAAAAAAATTTGTTCATACGAAAAGAATTTTATCAATTTCGATTGATAAAATGATTTTTTTTCTGGGAAATAATATTGCCTTCTGTGAACAAAATATGTCCAAAATAGTTGGATTTCTTGACTGAATGCAAATTACTTTGGTGGAATAGAACTTGGAAACTCTTTTTTTTCCGTGTACGGTTTCCATTCGTCTGGGCATGCTACAGATTATGTTATCGATGATTTCTTGAGGCAACCGCTCCCACTCCTCAAGTAATGCGTTTCCAAGTTCATTCAGATTGTTGGGGGGTGGCATTCTGGATTTAACCCTTCTTTTTAGCAAGTCCCAGAATGCTCTATCGGATTCATATCGGGGGAATTCGCTGGCCACTGCATCACCGGTATACCTACATGGCTCAGATATGCCTGTACCGATTGTGCACTATGAGCACGAGCATTATCTTGCATTAGAATAAAGTCGTCACCAATAAATGGGGCAAATGGTACAACATGTTCTTCTAAAATGTCTCTGATGTATCGATCTGCTGTCATGGTCCCTCCTGTGACTATCACTAACTCCGTGCGAGCTCCCAAACATATCCCTCCCCAAACCATAATCGAGCCGCCACCATAAGCCACTGTGTGTTCAAAATTAGACTGTATGTGGCGTTCTCCTTTGCGTCTCCATATTCGCTGTCTACCATCGATCTGTTTTAAAAGAACTCTGCACTCATCAGTAAAGAGAACCTACTGCCATTCGTTCTAATCCTTTTTTTGTGTTCCCCTAATTGTGCCGGTGTGTATATTTATAAATTATCACTTTGCTGTTTACGCACACGAGGCGATTTCTTATTAGCTTATATGTATGTAGCTGGTTGCACTAAATAATAGCTAACTAGGTGCACGGGCAGAGCCCTTAGAAGCCTAATCCGGGAATAAACTTTCTCGAACATTCCATTTAGCATGATTTCGATCTATAGGCAAGAAATATCGCGATATTTCACTTTTACAAAAACAAACGGTTTGAATAACTCGGACGAAGCAATTAAAAATACGTATTATGTACTGTTACTAAGGGGAGTATTACATTATCAAATATCTTGGATCAAAGATCTTTGAGTCAAATATACATATATGATGATGATGATGATAGACAAATGATTCATTTTATCTTTTGTCATAGATCTTTGACATGTGTTATTCTTATTAGATTGGATCCAAGAAAGTCATACAAAGAGGTATTGGCATTTAAATAAAAAAAATAAACTTGGCTGTATGTAGAAGTGTCATCCTTTTTCCGCGATAAAAGAAAAACATTTTGGCGCCACTAATGGTGGACCCGAAAATAACCGTAAAATATTTTTATAAAGTTTTTGTGATATTTTTCTGTTTAAAAAATCCACAATTCTTAGACATGTGCTGTATGGGCTAAGCCCTTTTGCCTTCGCAGAACAGAAAAACACGGAAAAATAGCGGGAAGTGCTCTAAAACTAATTTCGTAAGGTAATAGATAGCGAGTGTACAAACTACAAACCATAAAATTCTATTTTAGTTAGATTGTCCTAACTGTGCTGACTGTGCATAACTTTTAAAGTAAGTATCTTATTTTATTTTTTTGAAATGGCGTCTCCATTCGAGTGGAGTTTTGATGCTACGCAAACACTTATAGAAGTCTACAAAGATAATACCTTTTTATACGACAACTTACTAACGACGGAACGGAATAAACGAATGGCGGCATTGGTGAAAATTGTAGATATTATTATTACTAAAATTTAAAATAACCCATGATCGTATTCCGATACTGTTTTTTTTTATAATAAAACAAGGCATACTATAGACGCGATAGTACCTAGCACACACAACCGACCGTTCTTCATTAAAACCACAATGACATGTAGTCTGTGACAATGACGAAACACAGATATGACTCAGAGGGTCAAATATATGTGATAAAAGATTTGATCTTAAATCTGATCCAAGATCTTTGATAATGTAATACCTCCTAAGTAACAATTACCTGCGATATGCGGCGACTCAGTGTTGGAAAAACGCTGTCTATTGGCCGAGCGCAACACCTGATCAGCAGAAAAGAGGGTAAAAGGTAAATTGCCTATAGTAAAATTGAATTTTTCGCCCACTACTATTTGCCGCAACGTGCATGATACTCACATTTACTCAACATTTGCATTGTTCATCGCACATGCGAACATACGTAACATCCCTGATTTATTTGATGTTAGTTGGTTTGCATGTTAAAATGATTGCCCGTAAACGTATAAAAATGTACTATGTATTTTAATTATTGAAAGTGTGATTTAATTAAATAAAAAGTACCGATGTTTGCCTAAAGTGATGGTGGTTCTCAATTGGCCACGTGACACGAGCGATCGGCAGGGAATTCATTCTCACACTCTAGAACCGAAATGGTCGCGTACAGTGCGGTTTCAGAAAAACTTCCTTCCGCGAACGCTTGGGTTGTGGAATGAGCTCCCTGCCAAGGTTTTCTCTAACGAGTACAGTATGGGGTTCTTCAAGAAAGAAGTTATTGCATTTTTGAAGGGTCGGCAACGCGCGAGTGATACCCCTGGTGTTACAAGCTTCCATAGGCCACGGTGACCGCTTCACGCTTGTTTGCCACCTTAGTGTATTAAAAAAAAAAATCAACCAGTTGCACGTGACAATTGCAGTGAGGTGTTTAACAGTGTTTTTAATACACAGTTTTCGGAATTTTGCGATTATATTAAAGGCAGATAATAGTTCCATAAAAGAAAAAAGTTATTAATTTATTACTTTCATACATCACTTGATTCTATAGTATTTTTTTAATTGTTTATGTAAAAATGTTTTACGAAAAATGTATTATTGTACTTGTGATCTAATTTATAGCAGTTTTTTGTAATTTAGCATTATTTTAATTCACCCACAGTAATTAATTATACATAAGTGCTATTATAAGATTGCATGTAACAAGCTGATTAACAGTGTTTAACTACGTGCAGCAAGACGCGTTATATCATTGTTAATTGAAGTCGCAGAATAAATGATTGCATTATTGTAGTTTACGCATGTTCTTTCTTAAAATGTAGGCATTTTAAGGGTATATTTTTGGCGTTCAATTCAGAATATAGCTACTTTTAGTTCCATAAAAATGCTATATTGTAGTGGACAGTACTATTAATTGCTTAATGCTGAACAACATTGATCTGTACACCTATAATAAGGCTCGCAACATTACCATGTTGTCTCCGGGGTGTTTAATAGTCAATATACAGGCGAAAGCGTAATTGTCAACTTTTGTAGTTTCGAGGGTACTATAATAATTCTTTATAAATGCTAAAGTTACCGATGTGTACCTTATGTGACAACTAATAATGCAGATTTGTGCTTATTGGGTAACCAGCCAACACCTACTTGCTTTGAAGACATAAAACATTTAGCATTTATTGTGAGATCATGTCGTACATGCTCTTTCTCTACTTGGTTTTGTCAGTAAACAACTCTACAGCTTTTTTGACTTTTGCAGAATTCATGACGGGGGCATAGTTTATTATAAGTGGCGTTTTGTTGACCGAAATAATGCACATAATGCGGTAATCCTACCAAAGAAAATGAACCAAGATTTGTACTGTGTTATACTGAATTTATGTCTTTTTAACTTGGCAGGATTATAACATTAAACGCATTTTAACAGTCAACAAAACGCACCTTTATTCTCCGTAGCATTTATCAAAGTGACATTTATCAAATAAGTATATTCAAAGAAAATATAATATACTACGTTGTATATTTTTTATTTTTATATGAAAACGGCCTAAGTATTAGTGCTAAATCAAAAGAACATAATATTACCTTGATATTTTGGATTTGGGAGATATTCCGACGAAGGACAGTTAATTAAGGGGCGTTTTGTTGACAAGCATTGAGAACTATGACATCGCATAGGCATTGAAATCGTTTTGTTCACCAAATGTAAAAAAACAATATACATAATAGAAAAATAAAATTATAGCATGCTGAATACTAATACTTACTATATTAAAACTATATTAACGTTCTACTTCGGGCGCGGCGCTTGGCGGTACAGGGTACAAAGTTGTTCTATCGTACGAACAGTAACAGAAACACATACAAGCTACAATCTTGCAGTGATCATAGTGTGTGTGTGAAAAAACGCGCCAATTGGAGAACGGGCCTGAGCCATTTACCATCTTAAATCACTGTTACAGCGCCATCTACCACCGTAACACATTTGTTTGTTAGAAGCTAAATTCAATGTCGGGCTTGATCAGTAATTGGATGGGTGACCGCATAGCGGCACACTTTTTGTGTGTGTTTGTAAATTACGCATAAGGGTGTCAGCTACGGAACCCTTAGTGCGCGAGACTGACTCGCACTTGGCCGGTTTTTCAAATCTTTCTTATGATTGGCCTTCTTATCACAAATTTTCCTCAATCTCGTTAATTTAGCTGATCTATTATCGCTCACAGAGAATATTTTAGATCAGACCAAAACAATTTATTGATATTTATAACCTAAATAGCCTTATATGAGCAGGGACCGAAAAACGTTTATTTCAATAAATATCTTTATTCTCCACATTTAGCTAAATATTATTTAGGAGTAATGGTTGGCCCCTTAAATCTAACAGATAGGCTTTTTTGAAATAGAATTAGAACCCTTAAAAAGTTTTATTTTAGTCAGTAGCTCATAAAATTTTACAAAGAACTAAATGGAATTGTTGATTTGCTTGTTAGGTGTTGCTTCGAGTCGCGCGCAGACGACAAGCGACAACAGTGAGCTGAGCTGCGCTGTCGACACGCGCCGACACCGCTACAGCACTGGATCACCGAGTGACAGTGACCTTAATGTACATTCGCGTACACAAACACAGCAGAGCTCATATATTTGCGACATCTGCAGTCGAAAATTTAAAACTAAACAAAATCTGAAGTATCACATACAAAGACAAATTTTTAATAGGCAAATTCCTTATAGCAGTAGTTTGACAGTCCACATGCGAAGACACAACTGTGATAAACCTTACTGCTGCTACATTTGCAATAAGAAATTTACTCGTAGCGATATTTTGACTGGCCACATGCGGAAGCATACTGGTGATAAACCTTACTTTTGCGACATTTGTAATAAGAAATTTGCTCGTAGCTATCATTTGACGGTCCACATGCGGAAACATACTGGTTATAGACTTTACTTTTGCGACATTTGTAAAAAGAAATTTACTCGTAGTTATAATTTGACCGTCCACATGAGGATACACACAGGAGATAAACCTTACTCCTGCAACATTTGTCATAAGAAATTTATTAGTAGCAGTGGTTTGACAGTCCACATGCGAAGACACACCGGTGAAAAGCCTTACTGCTGTGGCATTTGTAATATGAAATTTATTGATAGCAGTGGTTTGACAGTCCACATGCGAAGACACACCGGTGATAAACCTTACTACTGCGACATTTGTAATAAGAAATTCTCTCGCAACCATAGTTTGACAGTCCACATGCGAAAACACAGCGATAATAAACTATACACTCTAAAACAAAATTGTTAGTTTCTATTAAGATTGTGATTGCTGTAATTAAGCATCTTGATTCCATATGAGCCAAACAAGACGTTAGATTCATCAAATAAAATAATTTTGATTGCTGTTCCTATTGCCACTTGACTGTTGTTGAATATTAACATGAACATGACTACAAACGAAATCAACTAAGATCTTGGCCAGTATTACCATGAAACAAGACTATGCTAACCAATTCACCCAAGTACATTCAACTATGATCTAGGTCATTTCAGACCTCATAATGCTTATGATTAATATTGCTTACTGGAGTCAATTAACTTGTGTAATACTAATTGACATAATGATTACATTAACTAAGTTGCTCTTGTATGATTGCACTAGAGCACAAGACTCGCTTTGTCCAATCAAATAAGATAAATTTGTTTCTGTTCTAGCTTTGTGAGACCAACAGGTCTCGTTTTACAATCTTTAAAGGCTTGACTAATCTAGATCGCGTGCATGGCGATCTAAGCGGTTTTAGTATTTATTTATTTATTTACAGAGAGACGAGACAAGACGAGACCGGTCTGTCTGGTCTGAGAAATATATGTTATTATAGATAGGCCAAAACAATGTGATGGTCTGTGACAGGATTATGTTACATATTATAGACAAAATAAAACGAAAACTTGAATTGCAAGCTGTTTTTTATTGATTCTTAAATAAATACCTAGTACACCGCTGCTATATATTTTTAGCCATTACTCAAAATACCCATAGTAAAAGGTATCGTTGATGGTGTTGCAAACGTCCATAGGCTACGGTGACCGCTTACCATCATGCGGACCGTAAGCTTGTTTACCACCTTAGTGTTATAAAAAATCAAATAAAAAAAAAATGATAATAAATTGTAGAATTTGGCAACCTTTGCCGTGTTTGGTTTTTATCTTCAGAAAGCCTTTCCGTTATTTTACCATTAGCTTCTGTGGCTTTGGGCTGCGTCAAAACTAAAATAAAATAAAAAAAAAACTTATTGACACAAAACATTTTTACAACAAAATAAACGAATATTTATTTTGTAATGTAGCTATTTATGCTACTGTTATGAAATGAAGATAATGGCGCTAGTACATAAATACCAATTTTGTGCAGTTGCGTACATGATTTTATCTACGACTGATATAATAAAACACATTATATTAATATAAAAATTGAAAAAAACGTTTTTGGCATATTGCTAGATTCTCGCCACTTATAAAAATCTTCTACCTTTTTTTCACGGAAAGCACATTATTACTTGCTATAATAGCGCTTTGGAAGGAAGTGTATATTCTGTTCAATGTCATTATCTGATTTGTTCATTTTAATAATGAAACGAAAACAAAACATTTTGCGTAAATGTGTATGTATATGTATGTCGCCTTTTGCCGCGCACTAAACTACCTACTGTAGGAATTTCAACGGAGCCCAAAGCAAGTAGGTTACAAAAAGGTCTTGCCAATATAGTTGAAATCTATCTCGATAGTTGTAATCGATTTCAATCATCATCAGTAGGTACACTTTTATGTAATATAATTTGATTTATTACCCCAGGAGACCGGGTATCTATCTATCTTTTAAAGATAAACCCGATACAAAAACAATGTATAGAGTAGAAAATCTAAGTATTACCTGTATAAGTTATTTTTGCGGCGGTGGTTAGTATCGCCGTCGTCCTATTTTTCACTAATTAACTGTCCTTCGTCAGAATATCTCCCAAATCCAAAATTTCAAGGGAAAGGAAGATATATTGAGTTCTTTTGATATAGCACTAATACTTAGGCAGTTTTCATATAATTTATAATATAATATCATATAATAATTATTTCAGCCCTTTGTTGTTTACAGGGTTACACTTTCGTTATGGAAATACTCGTATGTATCGAACCAAATATATTTGATAATTGTTACTTTGACAAATGCAACGGTGAAAAAATCACAAGCAGCGCCTTGGTAGACCGTTAGTCTCCCATGTCGCAGGTCCTGCATTGGTTTCCCGGTAGGGGTCACCAATATTGTGAAAATTTTAAAAATTTTGAAGTGGTTTCGTCTCTGGTTTGTGCCCGATACGGCGATAGGGTCACCACCTATCACGTTTGTAAGATAGAATACCATCGATGAAACATGGATTACGAGTACGTAATACCTGTGACACTCCTTCGGGATAAATGTCGTCATGGTTTTTTTTTCCTTTTTGTTAATTTTCAACAATCGATTTGGATTACATTTTTTTTATTCAAGTCTCGTACACATCCTTAAAGAAAACAAATGTTTTTCAGGATTAATTTTTTTTTTTTTTTTAGCTGCAATTCTACTTTCGGATTTAATGAAATTTGTTATTGAATTACTGATCTTTTCCCTTGGTCAAGTCTTGTCCATCAAGGTGGAAAACTTTTACTGCCAATCGAGTCAGCCATATACAGGAAAAGGCTATATGGCTGACTGCACTAAGGTGGCAAACAAGCTTACGGCCCGCCTGATGGTAAGCGGTCACCGTAGCCTATGGACGCTTGCAACACCAGGGGTATCACTTGCGCGTTGCCGACCCTTCAGAAATCTAATAACTTCTTTCTTGAAGAACTCCATACTGTAGTCCTTGCAGAAAACCTTGGCAGGGAGCTCATTCCACAACTTAAGCGTTCGCGGGAGGAAGTTTTTCTGAAACCGCACTGTACTGTATTAATGTATGTAATTAATAAATTCATGATAAAAATACTGCAAAAAATACCGGTAACTTACGGGTTTGATAGGGTAACAAAATAAGGTCACTACCTACATTATTTATTACCACCATAGGTACCCACAGAACATTATAAGACGAGTTACAGCTATGAGCAGACGCTAACACTTACCTCGAAGCTCGCGAATGTCATCGCACAGTTTAATACCTTATTTTATTACTTATTCGTCAGTCTAATTATTCGTTAAAATGCAAGAAACCATAACAACTATAATGTAGTAATGTAATGGCAGTTTACGATTTATAATGTTGATTCATAAGTTTATGTTTTATAGTTACATCTTCAATGTTAGAAAAGTTCATTAGAGAATGTGTAGCTAGCAAAATGCATCGCAGGTCTGATCTTTATTATCACTTTAAAAACTCACCGCGCAGCGCCCTCTCCTTGATCGTGATTGGCTAAGCCATTGTTCATTCAAAATTTTGACTGTAATGCGGTGACATCGGTTCTGGTACTATTTGAGTAACATCGCACTTGTAAGTCGTCTTGTAATGTTCTGATTAACAAAAATAACCTACGTCATGTAACAGTGATAAGTGCAGCAAATAATCTCACGACCCAGATTTAATACCATGCCACTAAAATTTTATTAAGTACTTCAAAAGTAAAAAAAAAAATGGAGACCAGGTACTAAATTCATATACATATATATGATCAATATAAATAATTTTTTTCATATCAAAGATGCAGTCAGAAGATTAACCTCGAGCCAGGACTTGAACCTGCGACCCTTACGTTCCGTGTAAGTGCTCTACCACTGAGCTACCGAGGCACAAGTCTGACTGATGAGAATGCCAACTACATCTTTGACATAGAAATACGCTCGTAACGAGCGTCACATACAACTTCCTTGTGACTTTTAAAGTCCTATGTACATCAATCTTATAAACACACAAAATCTTCATAGATGTAAGAAATACAATATAAATATACATACATATAAATAATTAAACGAAGAGAGAATATTTCTATGTATGTATATTTATATTGTATTTCTCTTGCAGCAATAGTCCGGTTGTTAGTCCGGTTGACCGAACTACTGAAACTTTTAAGTTGCAATAGTTCGGTTGTGACAAAGCACCGAACTATTGATACCTTTTTAGTAGCAAAAGTCCGGTTAGTTAATAATTTAAATAAAATATATTTACAAACTATTTTATATTAAAAAAAAAGATCCAGTGATAATATAACATTTTTTAGCAAAATTAACGTTATCTTGAAAAAAACAAATGAGTGTTGAAAAACAAATGAATGACAAATTTTTTTTTATCATAAAAACTCTTTTTTGGTAACTTTTCTTTATTCTTTTTTATTAGTATAAATTTTTAATCATAAGTAAAAATTTTTTTTTTTTCTTGCGGTAAAGTTAGTCTTAATCGTTAAAAATATATTTTTTATCACACTTGCTTGTAAACAGTGTCATTACGGGCAGGCAAAACCTTAATTGCTCACATGGGCTCTTTCTTTGTAAATTTTACTTTACAAAAGTGATAGATTTCATCAAGCTCTTCGTTTCGAAAGACAGCTGTCAAACTAAATAGGCCCATATCTGGAAAACTTTATACAAAATAGTGTAAATATTAACTTCTCTTGGGAAGTTATTGTAATAGGTCCGAAAATCGAAATCGATATTTTTGTGTTTTCTTTACGTTTCATCACTCGGAGAATCATTTGCAATCATTTTTAGAGTGATGTCTGTCTGTGTGTGTGTGTGTGTTTTTTTTCTGCTCGGTTTTCTCAACAACTACTGAACCGAATTGTTTGATGACCATATCAATCGATATGCCACGTCATGACTTAGATCTGAAAAGAGTCTGAAAAAAATCAGTCCAGCGGTTCATTTTTTATCGGAACATTAAAAAAAAAAATTTCCCAAGAGAAGTTGCTTGTACGGTACTTGCTGCCGAACCAATTTTATTTTGTTTAAATTATTAACTAACCGGACTGTTGCTACTAAAAAGGTATCAATAGTTTGGTGCTCTGTCACAACCGAACTATTGCAACTTAAAAGTTTCAGTAGTTCGGTCAACCGAACTAACAACCGGACTGCTACTACAAGAGGGTATTTCTTACTTCTATGAAGATTTTGTGTGTTTATAAGATTGATGTACTAGGACTTTATAGGAAGTTGTATATATACATAAATATGAGTATTTATAATCATTATATATTTTTTTCTGCTGTTATGAAAAGCATCGTATGCAATTATATGCTATATTGTGCTATACTATTGAGGAACTCGTCTGCGTGTTAAATAGTTGTCACATTCACAACAAATGCATAAAAATACTATTATATCTTGCCAATTTTTTATAAGGGTTCCGTAGTTAACAAGGAACCCTTATAGTTTCGCCATGTCCGTCTGTCTGCCCACCCCTCTGTCCGTCTGTTCGCGATTTGGCTCAGAGACCATTTGTACTAGAAAGCTATAATTTGTCCTGGTTATATATATTAATAAGGCCGACAAAGTGGTAAAATAAATTTTTTTTAAATATTGTTTCTGGCGTCCCTCCGCTACACGTAAAGTGGGGATGAATATTCTTTGTCTCGCCTTCCCCATACTGTGGGGCGTCGTTGGATAGCTCGTTTAAAAATATTTAGGGATGTGTGAAAACCATTTTCGATTCAGCAATGCGTTTGGGAAATATTTAGTTTTAACGATCAAATTTTTGTTAGAGCCCTGTGTCCGCCCTTCCACTGCCAGTTAAATGGCTGTTCTTGGGTGTGTAAAACAAATCATAGGAGTAGCATATATAACAAAAGTTAGAGGAAAACTATCATAGCTAAGTATGCTTTAAAACTAAATGAGTAAGGGTCAGCTCATACCGAGACGCGACGCGACGAGACGAGACGACCCTAATAGTCGACTACTCAAAAATGTAGTCTGAAAAGTAAAAATTTCGTACAAATTCCTTTAAAAGGTATTTAGATGAAGTTGGTACTTGTGTGAAACATGTATTAAATATAACTTATATTTTTTATTATCTTTAATCACTGTTACAGCGCCATCTACCACCGTAACACATTTGTTTGTTAGAAACTAAATTCAATGTCGGGATTGGTCAGTAATTGGATGGGTGACCGCATAGCGGCACACTTTTCGTGTGTGTTTGTAAATTACGTAAATGGTGGTAGGTACGGAACCCTCAGTGCGCGAGACTGACTCGCACTTGGCGGGTTTTTAAAATCTTAGTTATGATTGGCCTTCTTATCACAAATTTTCCTCAATCTCATTAATTTAGCTGATCTATTATCGCTCACTAATATATACTACTATAATACTAATAATAATATTTTAGATCAGACCAAAACAATTTATTGATATTTACATCCTAAATAGTAGCCTTTTATGAGCAGGGACCGAAAAACGTTCATTTCAATAAATATCTTAAAGAGGTTATTCCCCGCATTAAGCCAAAAATTATTTAGGAGTAATGGAGTTAAATCTAACAGATAAGCTTTTTTGAAATAGAATTAGTACACTTAAAACGTTTTATTTTAGTCAGCAGCTCATAAAATTGTACAAAGAACTGAGTTAATGAAATTGTTGATTTACTTGTTAGGTGTTGCGTCGAGTCGCGCGCAGACGACAAGCTACGACAGTGAGCTGAGCTGCGCTGTCAACGCGCGCCGACACCGCTACAGCACTGGATCACCGAGTGACAGTGACCTTAAAGTACATTCGCGTACACAAACACAGCAGAGCTCATATATTTGCAACATCTGCAGTCGAAAATTTAAAACGAAACAAAATCTGAAGTATCACATAAAAAGACACGGTGATATACGTCTTAACTGTAGTATTTGTGATACTAACTTATTGAATAGTAGTTTATTGAAAAAACATATGCAGACACACGCTGTGGAAAATCTTCAAAACTGCAACATTTTGTTGACATGCTCAACTACCTTAGAGCCACATATGCAAAAACACAACGGTGTTAAACCTTACTGCTGCGACTTTTGTAGTAAAAAATTTCGTTATAGCTGTGATTTGACCTACCACATGAGGAGACACACTGGTAATAAACCTTACTGCTGTTACATTTGTAATAAGAAATTTAGTCATAGCTTTGGTTTGACCGTCCACATGAGGATACACACAGGTGAGAAACCATACTCCTGCGACATTTGTAATAAAAAATTTAGTCAAAGTAGTTGTTTAACAAAGCACATAAGGATACACACAGGAGATAAACCTTACTGCTGTGACATTTGTAATAAGAAATTTAGTCAAGGTAGTAGTTTGACAATCCACATGAGGATGCACACTGGTGAGAAACCTTACTGCTGTGGCATTTGTAATAAGAATTTCACTCGTAGCGGTAATTTGACGGTCCATATGCGGAAACATACAGATGATAAACCTTACAGCTGTAACAATTGAAGAACACAGGTATAAAATATGGTTGTCCATTTTTTGAGATTTTAATGCCATTTTGTACGGACTTTCAATTTATATAAGACAGTTAATTCAAGTGGGAAAGAAACAAATGCAGTTTACATATATTAAGAGAGGAAATAATGCTATACAGTGAAACATCATGGTTGTCACGCTGAAACACAAAAAAAACATGAGAGTTCCATCGCAGCCTAGTTGGTAGTGTGGCCAGCTGCTATGCTGAGGGTGTGGGTTTGATTCCCGCACTGGACAAACATTAATGTTATATAAACATTTGTGTTTTTGTTGAGTCTGGTTTTATTACTGTATGATATGTATGTATTTACAAAAAAAACAAGTCGTGGCCAGACCGCGCTGTATGAAATTTTCAAAAACATTTATTATTGTTATTATTCATACACGTTAGTCTTAGCCTACTTTCCATTTTCTACTATGCGAAAAAGAGTAGAAAAACACTATGATGGTTTAGTTATCGGTTGGGCCTCGTTCGTAACCTTAGGTTGTTTTTTTTAATAATTAAAGCATATCTGAAATCACATAGTATTGAAAGTAATTAAATAATTTTTCTCCAAGGTGTGTTTTTGTGACTACTGTTTTTTTTTTCCCTGTGGTCATCAATTTTGATAAGAATTTTAGTAATTACAGTGGTTTGATGCACCACATACGAATTCACACTAATGGGAAACCATTGTGCTACAACATTTGTAATAAAACATTTACAAAAAGCAGTGGTTTCACAGTCCACATGCGGTGTCACGCTAGTGAGAAAAAATACTGCTGCGACATTTGTAAAAAAAAATTAGGTATCTACTGATAGCAGGGATTTGAAAGTCCACATACAAAAACACATATGATAAATATTTATTCTAGGATATAATAAAAATGTTTAAAAAAAATAGGTTGAAAATCGGTAAGCGGGATCAAAGGGCTTCTTTTCTGCAAGATGCTTTGGCAGCGGGCAGTAATGAGAGTTGATTGAATTCTAATAAACATATTGTTTGAAAAATTATATAGGATTACATAGGTCTCTAGTAGTTGTGGTTTCATTATCTTTATAAAAAAGATACTGGTTGGTTAACAGGGTCTTTATATTTCACCTATGTAAAAAAATAAAAGAAAATCGCATCTTGAATGTTTATTCAAATATACAATGTTTTTATTTTATTTTACTTTTTGCAATTATTACCATTTTATATACATACTGTTATGTTCCTATGTACCCCACCGTTATTTTGCTCTCTTGTAATACAATCTGCTATGAATATATACTTAATAATATAAAAATTATAAAGAGTGAAACTTTGTTTTTTTTATTGTTTCTGATAGATAATTAGTGAAACTACCAGTTCGTTTTCAATTTTTTTTTCTTTAGATAGTGCATTTGTCTAGAAGAAACATAGGCTATGTAACATCAAGCTACGACCAATAGTAGCGATAAAATCTATACATATAATAAAATGGTAGGAAAGTCAAAACTGTACATTGAATATTTTTTTTAAAGAATACTTGGGGTGTGATCTATAATCGATACCGAAGCCAAAAATATAGTTTTTAGAATTTTTGTCTGTTTGTCTGTATGTATGTTCGGGATAAACTCAAAAAGTACTGCATGGATTTACTTCAAATATGGCACGAATATTATTAAGAAGTCGGATCAACATATAGGCTACATATTATCACGCTAGCACCTACGGGGAACGAGCAGTGAACCTTTATTTCTTCAACGCATTCTGTAACAACGTGTAATCTAACGACGCATAGTTGACTTGCTTCTTAATTATAAATTATTCTTCTCACACATAGCCATTTATTTTATGTTAAAAAATCGTGTAAAGTCATAACTTCGATGTATTATAATTTTTCACCCTATAAAAATGTTTTCTATTTGCTAACTAGATGGCGTTGGCGTAGAATCAGATCGCACTATGGTTTCGTTCACAAAACGTGATGTTATAGTATAGCGTTCACGCAGACGACGTCGCGGGCAGCCTCTAGTAAAAAATAAGGTTTTAAAAAATGGTACAAAATGTCCCTTCTGAGACCTTTTCTGGCGTGCGCTGCCTAATTAGTTTAAGTTACTCAAAACAAATTGATGATGGGATTGTTCCTCTTCGAACGTTCTATATAAAAAGTCCGTAGTAGCATATATCTATCTCCTAAGGTAGGCTCACAATAACTATTTATATATTTAAATTATTTGAAAATATTAATAAAGTTGGCTACCTTGGTTTTGGCGAATATTCGATGTGAAATTTGGCTTGACCCCCACCTCCAGCAGCCTAATCTCACTTGCAATTTTTAAAATGCGTATTTTTAGCTTAAAACCCTGCGCTTTTTTTATATAAACATAATTTGCTGCTTTGTGGCGTACCATTGATCACGATAAATGTTATTATGTAGGTAGGATTTAGCCATATTTTAGTAAAGAAACATGTTTTACTTAATTCAACTGGATTTTATTCTAAGTTTTAATTCTCAACAAAGTTATTAGATATTTGAAGGGTCGGCAACTCGCGAGTGTTGCCCCAGGTGTTGCAAGCGTCCATAGGCTGCGGTGACCGCCTACCATCAGGCGGATCGCAAGCTTGTTCTCCACCTTAGTGGTATAAAAAAAATATTTGTTAAAAATTCCTAATATTAACAAGGACAGTATAAGCCGTGACCACCGGATGGGTGGGTCCCAAAAGGCAAGTCAAGACCAATACAAATAAAATTTCATGATATTTCAATCAGGGACAAAGTTTGGTTTGCTAAGACTGCACTTAAGAATTCCGGCATAATGCTATCAGAGTTTTGTGCCGAAGACCAGGCATGGCGTTTTTATGGCAGCTCGTAAGCGGTTTGGTATCTCGTGTGTTAGACTCTCGGTGGAATCATCACAGAGTTGACGTCGCAAGGCATGCAACACCGCATCGTCAGTCTAAGTGAGCTTTATAGGATTCCAGCTGATACAGAAAGTCAGACATTTGCTTGTTCTGCTGCGGATCCTGTGAAAAATGCAGAATTTAAACCAAGGAGGTCCAGTAGGTCGATTCCGTAAAAAGATTGCTAACCTTTTTTGTTTGAAATTTTCGAATTTGACAGTAATGCGATTCCGGATGCTCAAAATTTCAGCTTCAATTACAAACAAAGTTTGATTGCAGCTGAAATTTATCGATATATTTTTTTTGTATGAAAACAGTGATTCCGTAAAATCGTTGCAAACGTTTTTGCACTCAACTGACAGTTTGTGATAGCAGCTTTCCTCATGTTGATAGAAGCTAGTCCGACGGTGTTTCTTATCGATTTCATATATTCCAAAAATTAAAATGTAAGTATTTTAATTAGGTTTCTTTAATGATTTCAGTGTTTTGTACAATAAAATTACCCTAGTAAGTGTTATGTAGCTGTTCTTATTAAATATCTTTCATTTTAGTACCACAATGGCACGTGCGGTTTTATTGGCACACGCTGAGGAGGAACGGCGCAAAAATGTATTAAAGTTGTGTCGTCGAGAGATGAGGGACGCCAGCAACCCTTTAGCACTCCCTGGCAACGAATTCGTGGCTCAGTTCCGCCTCACGAAAGCTGCTTTCGAAGAGTTGTGCAGGGAGGTGATCCCGTTGTTACGAACCCGCAAAAGGAATACAATGATTCGCGAAGAACTTAAAGTAAGTCAAGCCGATATTACGCGGATCAACAATTCTATTGACCATTGAGTTTATAACCAAACACGTCAATCATTTAAATTACATTCAATGTTTACTTAGCACATTGCAATGTTGCGCCATCTCGTACCTTTGGTAATTTCGTGAATCTGTGACTAATAAATACATGAGTAGAATAAATAAAAAGGGATCCTTAACAATTTTCACAGTTTAATTTAATCAGTTTAGTTTCAAAGATTGCCTGAAAATGACTGGTGGTGCTACCACTTAAATACCATTCTTGAAATAACACTTCTGCGGACCTGAAAGAGTATGCTTCGCTGCTGTGTGCGGAATGAGTTATTATTCAATTTTAATGTTTACACATTTAAATCACATTGAACAATGATTAATATTGTTACCATTGCAATAAAAGCTTCGGTGAATTTAGGCTTTCAATTAGATTGCACAATTGCATGGAATGTATATAATGTATTTAGATGCTTCAATGCAATTGAAGCGATCAAATTAAAAGCAATATTGAACCGAAATTAAACAATATAATATAATATCAGCTTTAGGTTGTGTTCAAGTTTCTATATCCAAATCATCTTTATCAGGTACTAACTTATTGTTTATTTTTGTTTGTAGGTTCTTGCAGCTTTATCTTTTTTTGCCTGTGGTTCATATCAGCGTGGTGTAAGATGGCAACTTCGATAGAAGACCACGGTGCCAGACCCGATCGAACGCCTTTGTTATTTTAATGCAATTGTTGCGAATGTGACAACCTTTTCAGCCGAGTTCGACAATAATATTGCACATATAGCATATAATTGCATACAATGCTTTTTATACGGCCAGAAAAAAAATTATATAATGGTATATATTATAATAATCCCTAATAAAATTTTAGTGGCACGTTATTAAATCAGGGGCGTGGGATTATTCGCTGAACTTACATGACGTTGGTTATTTTTGTAAAACAGAACATTAGAAGACGAGTTACAAGTGCGATGTTACTTTAATAGTACCAGAACCGATGTCGTCGGCCGCACTACATTCGAAATTTTGAATGAGCAATGGCTTATTCAATTACGATCAAGGAGGGGTGCGCCGAGCGGTCAGTTTTAAAAGTGTTAGGGAGGAGCTATCCATATCGATGCATATATATATTGTTTTGATGGTTTTATTTCAGTTCAGAGATGGTTTCAGGTCACTGGTGACCTAGGGGTTACCTTTACACCTTGGCCCCTGAAGGTTGGCGGTTCAAGCCCAATGTGTACCAATGATACTTTCTTAATTATTCAAGTACATAGATTTTTCACACGACTGTCTTTGACTTTGACATTGTAATACAGTACATTTTTTGAAATCCTAAGTGACAATTGACACATGTACCTACTTCAGCCGTTGCTATGTTTAAAGACAAGATGAAAGAAACATATCCTTCTGATGCGTACGCATTGATGACCTACTACAAGGTGGCATAAGTATGTAGTATGCTTTTTTAAAATGCCCCACTCCTGCCAGTGCCAGTTTTTTTAACTTTACTATTGCATTCAAATACAAAAACAACATAGTAATAGTTAGAACTCACACTTAGCCCTCTGTACTTGTGTGATATTTGTAAACAATAACAATGTGAAGGGTGTTTTTTTAATCTTTTTTCTTGGTCTTGGTTAGTAATACGTTTCTATTCTGCATAACAAAAAGATAAAATAAAGGATTGGTCGGTCAAATAAAGAAACTTGCATGTGAGAAATTGAAGAAAGAGAATACACTAATGACCTACTACAAGGTGGCATAAGTATGTAGTATGTTGTTAAAATGCTTCACTCCTGCTAATCGAACTAGTGTGTTTTTTACTTTCCTATTGCATTCCCATACATAATAACAATCCTTAGAAAAAAAGAAAAAAACCGATTCATTTCCATAATTTATTAATGAAAACAACATAGTAGTAGTTAGGACTCACACTTAGAACTCTGTACTTATGGGATATTTGTAAAGAAAAGTTTTTTAATCTTTTTTCCTGGCCAGCCTCATTGCACTATAGTGGCATGGCGTAGGATGATTAGGGCCATAGTCCACATGTGGGCCCAGTGTGGATTGTGGAGTCAAGTCAAAGTCAAAGACAGTCGTGTGAAAAATCTATGTACTTGAATAATTAAGAAAGTATCATTGGTACACATTGGGCTTGAACCGCCAACCTTCAGGGGCCAAGGTGTAAAGGTAACCCCTAGGTCACCAGTGACCTGAAACCATCTCTGAACTGAAATAAAACCATCAAAACAATATATATATGCATCGATATGGATAGCTCCTCCCTAACACTTTTAAAACTGACCGCTCGGCGCACCCCTCCTTGATCGTAATTGAATAAGCCATTGCTCATTCAAAATTTCGAATGTAGTGCGGCCGACGACATCGGTTCTGGTACTATTAAAGTAACATCGCACTTGTAACTCGTCTTCTAATGTTCTGTTTTACAAAAATAACCAACGTCATGTAAGTTCAGCGAATAATCCCACGCCCCTGATTTAATAACGTGCCACTAAAATTTTATTAGGGATTATTATAATATATACCATTATATAATTTTTTTTCTGGCCGTATAAAAAGCATTGTATGCAATTATATGCTATATGTGCAATATTATTGTCGAACTCGGCTGAAAAGGTTGTCACATTCGCAACAATTGCATTAAAATAACAAAGGCGTTCGATCGGGTCTGGCACCGTGGTCTTCTATCGAAGTTGCCATCTTACGGAGTGCCAAAGGGTTTGTGCAAATAGGCTAACTTTTTTTCCGGCAGACGCATACGAGCCGTAGTTGACGGTAGTTGCTTTTAAAGCATGCACATTAAAACTGGTGTCCCGCAAGGCTCTGTGTTGTCTCCTATGCTGATTTTACTGCAAATAAATGACATGTTAGACATCAACAACATACATTGTAATGCAGATGACAGTACTTGTTACACGGGTCGTGCAAGCATCCCTCCTTCCGTTGTGGAGGAAAAGGTCTCTGACTCGGGACGGAAAAACTTGGTCCGATTCAACCCTACAAAGACACAAGTCTGCGCGTTCACCGCTAATAAAACCCTGTGGTCCCACAATTCAAGAACACTTCCCTCTCCATCTCCATGAGCATTGGAGTTGACATCTCCAGCGATGTTCAGATCCGAAATCATCTACAAGACAAGGTGATGCAGGCGTCCAAAAAACTTACTACTACGTACTCAGCAGAGCGAAGCCGTACTTCACGTCGGGGCAAAGGTTGCTGCCTTACAAGTCGCAAGTCCGGCCCCATATGGAGTACTGCTGCCATCTCTGGGCGGGCGCACCCAGATACCAGCTTGGCCCTTTTGACTCGGTCCAACGACGAAACTCACTTGCCATATCGAGCCCTTAAGTCTGAGCAGAGACTTTGCCTCTCTGTGTGTGTTCTACCGCTTGTACAGTGGGATGTGTTTTTAGGAATTGTTCGAAATGATTCCCACGGCTTCTTTCTATTACCATTGCACCGCTCGCCATTGTACAGTGCGGTTTCAGAGAAACTTCCTCCCGCAAACGCTTGGGTTGTCGAATGAGCTCCCTGCCAAGGTTTTCTCTAAGGACTACAGTATGGGGTTCTTCAAGAAAAAAGTTATTATAGACATAAATTTGTAAAGGGTCGGTTCGGCAACGCGCGAGTGATAGTTCTGGTGTTGCCAGTGTCCATAGACTACGGTGACGGTTAGCTTGTTTGCCATAAAAAAACCTTGCTATTTTTTTTAAAAAAATCTTACTTATGATTGGCCTTCGTATTACAAAGTTTGGTGCGAATGTATTTAATTAGTTGTACCTAAGAGCTGTCTAATAGGGTAATACGATATTATTTCCTGATCAATCTAGTTAATTTAGCTGACCATATATCGGTTACAGAGAATATTTTAGAGCAGACCAAAAACAATTTATAAATAATTTATAATTTATTATATATTATAGCCTTATTTATGAGCAGGCAAAAGAAAAATGTTTATTTCAATAAATATCCTTAAAAAGTTATTCTCCGCATTTAGCCAAATCATATTTTTTATCATTTTTAGTAGGGGTTTAATTAAAACAAATTAAAACAAATATGCTGCCTTTTAAAATTAACGACACGACACTTAAAATCTTTTATTTTAGTCAATAGCTCATAAAATTGTACAGAGTACTAAATTAATGGGATTGTTGATTTGCTTGTTAGGTGTTGCGTCGAGTCGCGCGCAGACAACAAGCGACAACAGTGAGCTGAGCTGCGCTGTCGACACGCGCCGACTCCGCCACAGCACTAGGTCACCGAGTGACAGTGACCTTAAAGTACATTCGCGTACACAAACTCAGCAGAGCTTATATATCTGCGACATTTGCAGTCGAAAATTTAAAACGAAACAACATCTGAAGTTTCACATACAAAGACATGGTGATATACGTCTTAGCTGTAGTATTTGTGAAATTAAGTTATTGAATAGTAGTTTATTTGATAAACATATGCAGATTCACGCTGTGAAAACTCTCCAAAACTGCAACTATTTGTTCACACGCTCAACTACCTTGGAGCCCAATATGCGGAAACACACAGATGACAGACCTTACTGCTGTGACATATGTGGCAAAACATTTACTCTTCGCAATAGTTTGACTGTCCACAAGCGGAAACACACAGATGAGGAACTTTACTGCTGCGACATTTGTAATATAAAATTTAATCATAGCAGTGGTTTGACAGACCACAGGCGAACACATAACTGTCATAAACCTTACTGCTGCGACATTTGTAATAAGAAATTTAGTTATAGCAGTGGTTTTACAATACATATGAGGACACACACAGGTGAGAAACCTTACTGCTGTGACATTTGCAATATTAAATTTATTTCTAGCAGTAGTTTGAAAGCCCACATGCGGCGTCACACTGGAGATAAACCTTACTGCTGCTACATTTGCAATATGAAATTTTCTGCTAACAGTAGTTTAAAAGGCCACATGCGGCGTCATACTGGTGATAAACCTTACTGCTGCTACATTTGTAATAAGAAATTTAGTTATAGCAGTGCTTTAACAATCCACATGAGGATACACACATATGAGCAACCTTACTGCTGTGACATTTGTAATAAGAAATTTGCTACTAACAGTAATTTAAAAGTCCACATGCGACGTCACACTGGTGATAAACCTTACTGCTGCGACATTTGTAATAAGAAATTTAGTCATAGCGGTCGTTTTACAATCCACATGAGGATACACACAGATGAGAAACCTTACTGCTGTGACATTTGTAATAAGAAATTTACTAATAGCAGTTGTTTGACAATCCACATGAGGATACACACAGGTGAAAAACCTTACAACTGTGACATTTGTAACATGAAATTCAATCGTAGCGGTAATTTGACGGTCCATATGCGGAAACATACTGGTGATAAACCTTACAACTGTGACATTTGTAATATGAAATTCATTCGTAGCGATCATTTGACTAACCACATGCGGAAACATACAGGTGATTTTTACAGCTGTAGCATTTGTAATAAGAAATATGTTAACAATAGTTATTTAAAAATTCACATGAGAATACACACAGGCAAGGGCGGATCCTGAACAAAAGTTTAGGGGGGGGCGATCATAAGATCTGAAGGTATTTTTTTAACTTTGAAATTGCAAACGTAAGTTACCCAATCGCCCCAGCTCGTGCAGTTTTTGAATAGTTAAATATACAAACCCAAGTATTTATATTTAACTATTTAAAAAAAAATTACAATTCATTTCTTCTTCGGCCGTCCTTAGGGCGATCGCCCCCCGCTGGATCCGCCCCTGCACACAGGTGATAAACGTTACAGCTATGACATTTGTAATATGAAATTCACACGTAGCGATTATTTGACGGTCCATATGCGGAAACATACAGGTGATAAATCTAACAGCTGTAACAAATGAAGAGCACAGGTTAAAATATGGTTGTCAATTTTTCCATATTTTGAGATTTTAATGCCGTTTTGTACTGACTTTTCATGTCTATAGACAGTTAATTTATGCGGGAAAGTAACAAATACACAGATATTGAGAGAAGAAATAATGCTTTATAGGGAAAAAATCATTGTCTTCAAAATCAGTCTTGTGATATTTCTATTTTCAATATGCGAAAAAGCGACAACACTATAATAGTTTTGTTATCGTGTAGAGACTCAATTCCCCAGGGGAAGATAAATGAAAAGATAGGTGTAGTTCGTAAATACAATTTAATTATAGTTCCCTATACGATCACACTTTACAAAAATTAATTAATTTCAAACCCTTTTATGCCATACACAATTTAACTTCTTCGTTTCGGAAATTATTCATTTTGCCGTCTTTTCTTACTTTGACGACTGTGACTCTATTATCGCCAAAGTTGGCAAATCGTGGTACGACGTGATTAATCCAATGGTTTACCACAATCTATGTCAACTCCATATGTTTCCCGAATTTTCAGAATACGGAAAAGGGAATTCGATAAAGGCAAAAACGCCCAATCCACAAAAAATCAAGATCTTCGTAGACCTTACTAATAAAACAGAAATATGGTACCTTCTGTGTGATTTATGGGGTAACTCACAAACCGTCGACAGATGTTCCAGGAAATCAAAACTCCTTATGTGGTTTCCTTTTGTTCGAATCTATTCCCAAGCACAGGTTCTTATATATGGTCCACGCCGATAAAATTGCACCAGGTAAAATAATAAATTATCTGTATCTATTCTATTTTTTATATCTTACTTTGAGAAAATCTCAACCAGACTGACTTTGAATATTTTTCGATCTGTCATCTTTTTAAAAATCAGATTTAAAAGACTGTTGACGTAAATGAGTATGGCATTCCATGCCTGTATGGATATAGAATTTTACTATGATTTTGACATAACACGCAAAAGGGTAATTTAAAGCTAATTACACACTACATATACAAAATAAAATACTTCACTCGCTACAATCGGTTGGGCCTCGTTCGCAACCTACGTACTTGGGTTATTTTTTTTAATAATTTAAGCATATCTGAAATCACATAGTTTTTAAACTAAGAAATATTTAGTCTTCAACATGTGTTTTTGTGACTACTGTGTTTTTTTTCCCTGTGAGTCCTCAATTTTGATTGTTTCTTCAGTAAGCGGGATTCTTTGATCTTTTTTGGGCTTCTTTTCTGAAAGTTGCTTTTGCAGCAGGCAGTAATGAGAGTTAATTTAGTTCTAATAAACATATTGTTTAAAAAATATAAAGGTACTAGGAGTACATAAGTCCCTAGTATAATTGTGTGTTTATTATGTATATAAAAAAGATACTGGCTGCTTAACAGGGCCTTTATATTTTACCTCTATGTAACAAAAAAAGAAAATCGCAAGAACCTGCATCTTGAATGTTTATTTAAATATACAATGTTTTTAATTTACTTTTACTTTTTGCAATAATATACAATTTTATATACGTACTATTATATTCCAATGTACTCCACCGTCAGAATACTATTTTGCTCTCTTGTAATACAAACTACTATTATCTATACTATATTATACAGAGGAAAACTTTGTATTTGTTTCTAATGGCTAATTTGTGGAATTTCCATTTTTTTTTACGTTAGATAGTGTTTGCATCTGAAAGAAACGTAGCCTACGTTTGTATAAGACCAATAGAATATATAAAATAAAAAAAAAGGTTTAAAAAATGTATGTATAAGACCAATAGAATATATAAAATAAAAAAAAGGTTTAAAAAAATGGTTAAAATGTCCCTTCTGAGACCATTCGTGGTAGTCCGGGAGCCAGCGACCGTTTACATGGGCGCGCTGTGTTTAATAAGTTAATAGAAAAAAATAACCAGCTCTCTATTTAGTGGGGGGAAAGTGTCCAGCTGATGCATTCAAAGATACAACGCGCCCGAGCGCATGCCGATGCGCAGCGTCTTTGACTGCATCGGCTGGACACTTTTTCCCCACTAAATATGAAGCTGGATGTTTTTTTCGTTTAAGTTATTAACTTAACTATAAATTTACCAAATTTTAGCTTTTGTGTTCATCTATGGCTGACAGACGATGCCCTACAAATGGTTTATAATTCCTGGGATCTGAGCGTATTCATGCAATTGTAGTAGCAGAGTCACTCCAGAAAAACTTATCAGAAATTAGTAAGCTGTGTTCACTCTCTACAGCTTTTGTAAGCCTAACTCCCAACAATGCTGCCTGTAACTCCAACCTTGGTACTGATACGGGCTTCAGTGGAGTTACTTCAGCTTTTGCTGCAACCAGTGTAACTTTGACTTCACCATCGGGGTACCTATATCTTAGGTAGCATATAGCAGCATAAGCTTTTTGACTAGCATCGCAAAAGGTATGCATTTGTTTGAGAGGTGGATCTATTCTTAGAGTGTAACAGCGAGGTATTATGCAGTTTTTGACTGAGCATAATTCTGTAAGCCAAACTTTAAACTTTTTATATTCTTTATCTTCTATCTTATCATCCCATGCAACTTTAGTTCTCCATACTTCTTGTAGCAAAATTCTTCCCTTTACCGTGATAGGTATAATTAGTCCTATTGGATCGAATACGCTCATGACGATGGATAATAACTGCCTTTTTGTTGGACGTTCCTGGCCAGAGGTAACTGTAGCTGGTACCCTGCGCATTGTTAAATTAAAAGATAAAGTATCTTCTGATGGCTCCCATATCATACCAAGGGTACTATGAACTATTTCTGGCGTAAGGTTTATATACTTCTCTGCCCGTTTCTCTTCTGGGATGAAATTCAAAACTGCCTCAGAGTTGCTAGCCCATTTCTTTATATCAAACCCTCCCTGACTATGAATATAAATAATTTCACAGGCCAACTTACTCTCTCGCTTTACCGGGCTTATTTGGATTTATTACCGGAAAATGCGGTAAATACCGAGATATATCACTATTTTTCAACTCGGACTCCTCGTAAGGAATAGCAAAATTATTTTCAAAGAGTCGGTTCATTTGAGCTACATAGGATAAAGCTAATTCTGGATCTTTCCTAAGTTTATTTTCTAAAGTGTACAAACACTCAAGTGCCATATTATAACTGTACTCAGGTAGGTGAATTTTGTCATGTTTCCATAACAACCCTGTTTCCCACTGAGTACTAGCAATGCGCTTAGTACTGGACTGCAATAAAGTAATCGCTCTATCCTGTTCAGGGTTAGAACGTTACTTGACCTCAATACCTAAGTTATCTAATTCAAAACTCTGCTTAACTAGAGCGCTTATATCACTGTCACACGTGTTGCACTGGAAAATGCCGTAAATTTTATCAGACAGAACGTTTAACGTCTTACCACACCCATATAAAACCCAGCCGAGTAAAGTTTAAGAAGCAACAGGCTGAGATTGCTCACCTGACCGTAATTCCCTTGTCACTATAAGCGGCCAGTTGTCCTGACCTATTAATATTTTGGGAGTACATATATCATACCAATCAATAAAGCTGTCAAGTTCTTTTATGTAATCATATTTTGTACAATCTAATCTATTTGTAGCCTGTGAACTTAAGTGTAAATTATTCATAGTCCGAGCGTGAATTGCGTATGATTGAGATTGACTATGAATACGGCCCCGAACAGAAAACTTAACTTTTTTACTATTTTCTGAATGCTCAAAGGTAACACCTTGTAAATGTAAAGGTTTAGATGGCCCGTCAGTTAAATCGGAATCTATAAGTGTTATGGTGGCGCCCTCGTCAAGTAAAGCATACGTACAAATGGACTTTTTAGGACCCGAGATAACGACAGGTAAAACTTTAAGATAAACAAATGTTTTTCGCAAATCGCTCTTACTTATTAAATTAACATTATCTACCGGTGTTCGAAGGCTAGACTCATTTTTAGGCTTCCTTAAATAATCTGTTTAAGTACTTCGAAATCTTACAGTTTATACCAGAATGGTTATACAATAAACACCTGAAACATTTTCTATTATCTTTAGCCCAGCCACTGCCAGCGCTCATCTTAAGATTTAGTAATAAACTGGTCGCATTTAGGGACGGAATGATTTTTGTCACCGCAAAAAGAACAACATTTTACAATACCTTCAACTGAGGTTGGGTTAACAAAATACCTCTGAGGCCGAGGAGAAGAATACCCTATTTTCGGACTCTGTACTTGCTGCGATGCTAGTGGCGGGGCTAATACATTAGGACGGGTCACACCGGGTGGCAACACGTAGCTTGTCTTACTAGAACGGATGGGCGAGGCTGAAGGTCCGATCTGTTGAGTGTCTTCAGTTGTATAGGCGGCAAATCGTAAACTTCTATGACATTCGCGTTTCAGAAACTCGCTCAGTGTGACTAAAGTAGGTATTTCTTCACAACTGTCACATGTGTCAGCATAATCAAACCATTTTCCGAGTAAAACACTGTCCATTTTTCTAATGGTAATGTTGGAAAGTTCTGGGTTACGTAAATGAGCTTCTTTCTTCAGAGCCTTAATGGTTACTATACAATTAGTGACTTTAGCTGTAAATGTGCATAGATTGGATAAGTTGACTAACGGTAAATTATGTAGCAAAGCAGCTGTTCTTGCAAAATCATTATTTGGTTGCCAAAACGCAATTCTAATGACTCCATTACTTCATCGGGGTCAGCACTGCTAATAAGTAACGCGCTTACCGATTCCTTGGCTTCTCCCCGTACATTATATTACATGCACGTAATCTCGATAAATTATCCATTGGAGTTATTCTAAAAAGTCGTGCGCTTTCGGTGTAGGTAGCTTTAAAAGAAAGCCATTCACTGACTTTGCCTGTAAACATTGGTAACTCCCACCGTTGTGGGTGTACTGATCGCTGAAGCTGCGCCTGTAAAGCTTCCGCTAATTTTTCTATGTCAGACAGAGTGTTAACAGGTTTAGGTTTTGGTAATTGACGGTGATTTTCGAAGGCTTGGCTATGGGGTAGGTTACTTTTTGGTGCGATAGGATCGACCTGGGCGAGATTGTTTTGGTGCGGAAATGGTAAAGGTGGAGTTGACGCTAGAGGCCTGATATTGGTAGATGGTAAGCAAACTTGGGATAATTTATCTAATTGAACCACAGTTTCATCTACCCAATCGCGAACATCGGTGATGGAATCGTTTATATACACGTCACTATTTGAATAATGGTGCATCTTCCTTCCTTAAAGTAATCTCTTCTAAGTCTGCGCGTTCAAGAAAACCCCATTCACTGTAGTCCCACAATTCCAGAACACTCCCCTCTCCATCTCCAAGAGCATTGGGATCCTTGGCGTTGACATCTCCAGCGATGTTCAGTTCCGAGATCATTTGCTAGACAAGGTAAAGCTGGCGTCCAAAAAACTTGGTGTACTCAACAGAGCGAAGCAGTACTTCACGTCGGGGCAAAGGTTGCTACTTTACAAGTCGCAAGTCCGGCCCCATATCGAGTACTGCTGCCATCTCTGGGCGGGTGCACCCGGATACCAGCTTGACCCTTTTGACTCGGTTCAACGACGGGCTGTGAGAATTGTCGACGATCCCAAACTCACTTGCGGTATCGAGCCCTTAAGTCTGAGGAGAGACTTTGCCTCCCTGTGTGTGTTCTACCGCTTGTACAATGGATTGTGTTCTGAGGAATTGTTCGAAATGATGCCCACGGCTACTTTCTACCATCGCACCGCTCGCCATCGACAGGGAATTCATTCTCACACTTTGGAACCAAAATGGTCGCGTACAGTGCGGTTTCAGAGAAACTTCCTCCCGCGAACCCTTGGGTTGTGGAATGAGCTCCCTGCCAAGGTTTTCTCTAAGGACTACAGTATGGGGTTCTTCAAAAAAGAAGTTATTAGATTTCTGAAGGGTCGGCAACGCGCGAGTGATGCCCCTAGTGTTGCAAGCGTCCATAGGCTACGGTGACCGCTTACCATCAGGCGGACCGTAGGCTTGTTTGCCACCTTAGTGGTATAAAAAAAAAAAAAAAAAAAAAAAAAAAAAAAAAAAAAACTCGCATCTTTGCTTCGGCTAACTCACAAGAAGGCCTTTCTCCAGTGTCCTCACCTTTTTGGAACTACTACTTTTACAAGTATTTGATTTGCTGTTACTTTTTTGCTCCTCCTGCTTCTTGACTAATGTTTTCGGTAAAAGTTCAACGGTTGCATCCCGTAAATTTTCTAGCGAAACTTCTACCGTCTTTTTCTGTAATGAGTTCGCTCTGCTCCTAGTAATTGGCATTGTGACGACCGGACGCTGATTCTAGTCCGGGCGAAGGACCATATGTCACCTTCTAAACTTGTGGTTGCGCCGGTTGACCAACGGCGTAAAAATCTTCTTCAAAGTCCAAAGGTAAATAAAACATCGACTAGTTGTAATCGAACTCTTGTTTATTCGTCAACACAATGCCGTAGGTGTAGGTAAATAATATTTTTTACAATTTCTAGCACATTTTCTTTTCAAAACATATGACAAAGATGACTTACACGTCTAGATACCGTGTCAAGCAAGTTAACTAAATTCACTTACGCGCGCGAGAACAAAACAAAACAATGTTTTTTTTTTTAGCCTGCATTGATTGAGACTGTTCAGAAATCTAAATAAATCGTTCTAGTTGGCAACGCCCAACTCCTTTAGTGTTCCTTAAAAAGTACCTACCTCTTCGTTGAGTATAGGTATTTATATATATATATATATATATATATATGAAGTAAGGTAAAACTGGTCTAAATGTAACGGATTTATGAACATAAAAAGAATATTTTACAGACAGAACATTATAAGACTGGGTTGTAATTTTACAAACGTATCGCATCCAAAAATATTTTTTGGGCCATCAACTCTGTTGTATGTTTTGAACGCTCCTTATTGTTGTCAGCGTTACAAGATTTTTACTATGTTCAAGCTTGATAATTCCATTTTCCGCTATTACAGGGGTCTCTAAAATTAATTTTTATTACTAAATATTATCCCTGATTTTCGTACTGTAAGGCAGTATGACTTACATCAATGTCGGAATCCAAAAACCGTCCCCCATACTAAATCTTAACATCTTTAATAAAAAATTTACATTAAATATAATTTTATTATTTTCATAATTAAATAATTCATTACAATAATAAAAAATCTAATAATAACACATGTATTAATTTTATTCATAGTCTTAGTTTATATTTACGATAGTTTCTCTTGCATCCATCTCGTATATTCTCTTGCACTCGAGTTATTACGCTCGCTATTCCACTCGCAAATAGATCACACTGTAGTGCTGTGGCGAGCACTGCCTGCGGTGCACCGTACGCCCCAATGCAGGACCCACCGCGCAGTGGGTTCCGTCGCGTAGTCTACCTGTTGTATGAGCTTTGGGCACAACAAGTCTTAGAAGCGCTTCGACGAGTGCCGCACAGTCTATTTTGTTTCGTATTTCGTCAGTGCTAGAGACCTTCTAACCTCCAAGGAGTCGTAACCTAATTGACCCTGTATAAAAAGAGTAGGATACAAGTAGGGGTAATAATTATAGACCTTTTCGTACAGGTGTCGTAAAGAGCCTCTTTTGTATTTTTTCCAGCTTGAGAATATATTTGTCCTTATGCGGGTTCCATACTACTGCACTCGTCTCTAGTACGCTACGCACAAGGGCGAGAGCGAGGCGGCATTCCTCAAAACGAAACCCAGCCGATGGTGTGCGGAGTCCGTGACGTGCTGCGCGTCAGCACCGGATCGAACTACACGCCTAGGTTACGCACACGCTGCACGCGCGACACAGGCGCGCCGCCCACCTCATACTGGTGCTGTCGCGGGCTGTGCCCACGCGTGAACGTCATCGTCTCGCATTTACTAGGATTGAAGTGACGTCGATTTGCCACACTCCACTCGTACACCGCATCCATATCATATTGGAGTAGTTCGTAGTCTATTTGTGTTCTACATGCTTTCAGAAGTTTGACGTCATCAGCGAAGATTAGCACGGTTGACTCATGGACAACTTCTGGTAGGTCATTAATCAGGAGCACGAACAGAAAGGTTCGAACCCTGACTTATACCAGACGGCGTAAGGTAATGGTCGGATACGTGCGTTCCATATTTTACAAATTGCTTTCGGTTAGATAGGTAGTTGGCAAATAATTTTAAGAGTCTGGGAGTAAATAAGATTAAAAATGTAAGTCCTCCAAACAGCCCTTGATGATGTATGCTGGTATATTATCTGGTCCGGGTGACGTACTCAACCTTTTGACAGCTGCGAGTACGTCATCTGGGTGGAATGCGTGCAAGTGCACGCGGCGGCAATCAGCGGGCGGGGCGCGCGCGGCGGCTGCGGGGTCCAGCGCAGGCGGCCGCGGCAGGAACACGGAGCTAAAGTACCCGGCGAAGGCCTCTAGCCCCCCTGTCCTTCGGAGACTGTTTACGTACTGCCAAAATTCTTTAGGATTTGCACTTAAATTTCTCGAAATCATTCTCGTCTACGTTGAATGGGCAATTTTAATGTCGGCCTTAATTTTGTTACGCAATAGTTTAAATTGTTCGTGATATTTGTTATCGCCAGTACTTTTCCACATACGGTGGACATAAGCTTTGTGTTGAATGTCGCGAATGATACTGGAGTTGTAATAAACCGGCTAAATACGACTACAACCCGATCGATTTCTTGTTTATTTGGGTATACAATAGTCAAATATATTATAAATTGCTTGAAAAAATTATTAATTGCATTATCAACGTTCTTAAAATTATATATTAGTTTCCAATCAAATTGTTTAATTAAGTTATATAATGTATTATAATCTCCTTTAGGAAAATTCCAGTCACTCTCTGAGGGGATATTGGAAGGGTCAATTGTTATCACTGGTTTAGAGAAGCTGTACCCAATGCTCACGACCAGCGGTGGATGGTGACCGTCCACTTTGACTCGTCCGGCTCGGCGGGTCTCACGCTCACCGCGTCAACCAGCTCCGCACTCGTCAGCACCACATCTAACATTCTCTCATTCATGTTACTTACACAATTATACTGCATCAGATCACACAGGAAACTAAAACATTTACAATAATTGTTGACATTGTTACTGGCACTAAATAGGTTTAGGTTCACGGTCCAGGGCCCGCCGCACAGCTTGGCATCGCTCACGGACTCGTCGGTATTGGTTTCAGTCGCTGCTACTAGTTGTAGGTTGTCAGACAGGATAAGATTACTCCTCTATTGCATAAGTTTGCTTTTAACCATCGTACGTTTTGATTTGTAGAATGAGGTTAGGATTTTGTAGCTCTCTAGCGTTTTTAAATAAACTTCATGTTAGGAACTCTTCTATTTGCGAATGCGGCTTAGAAGTTAGAGACTTAAATCATATATTTTTCTCTTGTCCATTATATAAGCGTACCAAGTTTTTAAATTCACTAATTTTAATACAAGTAGTTCAGTTTCCTGTAAATATTTCTTTCTTATTATGTATCTTGTCTAAAGAAATTTTGAAAGCATATTGGATTTTTATTAATGATAATAATATTGGTTTGTAATACGCTCATGTAACATATCATATTAGCCCAGGGATAATAGCACTTTTTTTAGCCAAAAAACGGAAAAATTAGTTACAAGATAAGAGTAGGCGGAATGGACGACAAAAGGGGTTCAAAAAAAGGGAAAAATAAATCCAAGTGATTTTGATTGTCGAGGGGTGGTGGGGGTGGGTTTTAGGGGTTGAAAATCGTGTTTTTGCTATTTTTGGCGGTGCATCTGCTCAGACAAAATAATCTACAGAAAAGTTGTAGACAATCAAAAAATCTACAATTTTGGTTCAGAATACTTTTCGACCTAATCTCAAATTTTACGAGATACTGGCAAAAAACCGATTTTTCGTTTTTTGCCCCAAAAAAATGTTCAATATATTAAAAATTTGGACTGAATGTACACTTTTGAGTGCTTCAACTTTTCCAACTTGTCCGAGCTCTGTAAGTTAAATATTTTCTGAGATATTAACGATTTTTTCGTCATGAAGTAAAGTTTTATATAAGTAAAAAAAAACCTTTACATTTAAAAAGTATCTTAAAAATGCGAAAATCCAAAAATACCGATTTCCAATATACGCAACTTGTCACCTATCGTTCAAAATCCTTGCAAATCATAAAGTATTGCGTTAAAATAAAATACATCGACATGGCTCGGAAAATTGCTCTAATAGAGAAAAATAAGTCTATGAAGATGCAAGTGATCTAGAAGACGTCGCCGACGAACAATTGGAGAATGTTGACATTCCCGTCGAAACTGATGAAATTAAAAATGAAGATGAAAACGACGAAGAAGAAGGCTATTCTATTGAATCAGATAAAGATGAACCAATGTTAAAAAAAACCAAATTAAATTAAAATTATTTTGATTAATGATTTATATTTTTTAATTTATAATTTTTTTTATTTTTAAAATATCAAATAAAATTATTAAACCTAAATTGTAACTGAAAAACTGTTTATTTATTGTATTTTATTTCTATTTATTAACATTGCAGGTACTAAAATCATGTAATTAACATAAATTTTTAATTAATTAAAGTAGATGTTTTTTATTTTTGTATTTTAACGCAATACTTAATAAATATGATTTGCAAGGAATTTGAACGATAAGTGACAAGTTGCATATATTGGAAATCGGTATTTTTGGATTCGCATTTTTAAGATACTTTTAAATGTAAAGATATTTTTTTATACTTCAAGACAAAAAAAATGAGCCGTCAAAGAAATCAAAAATCGATTTTTTTTTTGAAATATCTCGTTAATATCTCGGAAAATATTTAACTTACAGATTTCGGGCAAATTGGTAAAGTTGAAGCACTCAAAAGTGTACATTAAGTGCAAATTTTGAATATATTGGAAATTTTTTTGGGGCAAAAAAAGAAAAAAAACCAAAAATCGGGTTTTTGCCAATTGCAATTGGTTTTAGTTCCTCAAATACTTAGCAGGGAGAATTTGTTTCTGCTGTTGCAAGCTTCCATAGGCTATGGTGACCGCTTACCATCAGGTGGACCGTTAGTGTGATTGCCACCTTAGTGGTATTAAAATAAAAAACTTTCGTTTTCGCCGCCATTCTCAATTTGTAGTTGTGTGTCATGTTTACATGACTTAAAGGGGTGTTCGGATTAGCAATGGTACGGATTATCAAGGCCCTACGCACATGCGAACAGTCGTAACATCCGTGGTTTATATGCTTCTAGCTTTTGCCCGCGGTTCCCCGCGCCCTAAATTTGGTTATCGCTGTTTTAACGGCAAATCCCAATTATAGAAAAAATAACTCACTCACACTAAGCCTAAGTCCTTCCCTGGGACTCAAACTATTTGCAGGCCAAATTTCATCCTAATCGGTACAGCGGTTTAAGGGTAGAGGTAACAGACAGACAGAGTTACTTTCGCATTTATAGTATGTACCTTTATCTTTTCTTGCTAGAAGTGTTAGAAGAAACATTCATTTACAAAATACCGTTGAATCAAGCTAAGTGGTGTATTTTTATGTTTTTTTTTTTGCATTATATTTTGCATGTTGAAAATACCGCGAAAACGTCCGATATATAATTTACGTGATTTCAAGGGTAACAAAATAAGGCAGATAGTCGTTTACCATAGTAGTCAACAACTCAATGGAACAGATAAATTTCTTTAGAAATAGAGTTTATTAGCAAAACAAAATAATTTTTAATTTTGAAATTAAGAAATCAAAACTAGTTTCATATTAAAGTCTTTCAGCAACTTGTTGCATAATGTATGTGCTTCTAACATCAAAGCACAAGCAAAGAGTGAACCTTACTGAAAAGAGGTGTGAAACGCTTCCGCTAGATGGCGCTAAATTAATATTAGATCGCGCTTCATGTTTCCCGCGTAATTAGCTTTAGTTGAAATTCATATTTACAAAATACCTTTCACCATACCCACATAACATTAGAAGAAAAGAAATTTAAGAAAATGATGTCTTAAAATATTTTAATATAAGAAATGTTACATTACTATTTACTAATAATATTACTCGCTGTCGCAACTATGAGCGTGTCATGACCGTGTCTAGAGAGCAATGTACAATGCCATGAGCGACAGAATCGTTGCGTGTCTTTATGGTAGTGTTTTGATGCCCTATTTTATTCATATTGGTCATCTTTCAGACTCTCTCTATTGATGATAGAGCTCTGAAAATACGGGTTTTGAAATCTTACATTGATGACCCGGGCTAAAGCTCTGGGGATTTTTCCCCTGTTCAGTTTTAAGTGAAGTCTAAACTGCTATTTAGACTTCTTAGGATTTATTGGCTATTATTGCTCATTTAAAATTTCGAATGTAGTGCGGCCGACGACATCGGTTCTGGTACTATTTGAGTAACATCGCACTTGTAATGTTATGTTTTACAAAAATAACCAACGTCATGTATGAGTGATAAGTTCAGCCTGTAATAACCTGACGCCCCTGATTTAATACCATGCCACTAAAATTTTATTAGGCACCTTTACCTTTAGAAATAAAAAGAGCAAAATCGAGAGCAATATTTAAAAATCTTATTATTGCTCATTACTTGAAGAACTAAAACAACATCACTACCTATATTTCTTTATATATATACGTAATATATATTATAATTGTATTTATTATACATATGTATTTATATATGTACATCTATTTATGTATATTTATATATACATTATTCATATATGTTATTTATGTGTATTTATTTATTTTATATGCATTATTGTATGATATATATATATACTTCTTAATAACTGTATCGAAACACACCTACTATAATTTGTTTAACTTTACTTTTTCCTGTACCCGAAGGTCGTCTGGAAGAGATCGCTTTAAAGCGATAAGACCGCCTTTTGTTTCTCTCTATTTGTAAATATGTTTTTTTTGTAAAATTATTATGTTGATGCAATAAAGTATATTATTATAATTATTATTATTAGGTATTATATAATTATACAGTTATATAATTATTTTTTTCAGGCAGTGTAAAAATCATTGTATGCAATTATATGTCTTATTGTCTTAAATGACATCAACAACATACATTGCTATGCAGATGACAGTACTGGAAACGCTTATTATACGGGTCGTGCAAACATCCCTCGTTCCGTTGTGGAGGAAAAACGTGAAAAACTTGTGTCTCAAATCTAGACCACTCTGTCCAAGGTCTCTGACTGGGGACGGGAAAACTTGGTCCGATTCAACCCTATAAAGACAAGTCTCCCCGTTCACCGCTACGAATACCCCATTCACTGTGGTCCCACAATTCAAGAACACTCCCCTCTCTATCTCCAAGAGCATTGGAGTTGACATATCCAGCGATGTTCAGTTCCAAGATCATCTGCAAGGCAAGGTGAAGCTGGCATCCAAAAAACTTCAAGTCGGGGCAAAGGTTGCTGCCTTACAAGTCACAAGTCCGGCCCCATATGGAGTACTGCTGCCATCTCTGGGCGGGTGCAACAAGATACCAGCTTGGCTCTTTTGACTCGGTTCAACGACGAAACTCACTTGCCATATCGAGCCCTTAAGTCTGAGGAGAGTTTTTGCCTCCCTGTGTTTTACCGCTTGTACAGTGGGATGTGTTTCGAGAAATTGTTCGAAATGATTCCCACGGCTTCTTTCCATTACCATTGCACTACTCGCCATGGGCAGGGAATTAACTCTCACATCTTAGAACCGAAATGGTCGCGTACAGTGCGGTTTTATAGAAACTTCCTTCCGCGAACGCGTGGGTTGTGGATTGAGGTTAAGGTTTTCTCTAAGGACTACAGTATGGGGTTCTTCAAGAAAGAAGTTATTATAGATTATACATTTCTAAAGGGTCGGCAACGCGCGTGTGATACCTCTGGTGTTGCAAGCGTCTATTGGCTACGGTGACCGCTTACCATCAGGTGGACCGTAAGCTTGTATGCGATAAAAAAAAGTTTGCTAATTTTTTATTAAATCTTACTTATGATTGGCCTTTGTATTACATAGTTTGCTGCGAATGTATTTAATTAGTTGTACCTAAGAGCTGTCTAATAAGGAAATAAGACATTATTTCCTGATCAATCTCGTTAATTTAGCTGATCATATATCGGTTACAGAGAATATTTTAGAGCAGACTAAAACAATTTATAACCTAAATGGTAGCCTTATTTATGAACAGGGAAAGAAAAACGTTCTTTTCAATAAATATCCTTAAGAGGTTATTCTCCGCATTTAGCCAAATCATATTTAGGAGTAGGGGCCACCTTAAATCTCACAAATATGCTGTCTTTGAAATTAAATTACTGCACTTAAAAAGGTTTTATTTCAGTCAGTAGCTCATAAAATTATACAGAGAATTGAATTAATGAAATTGTTGATTTGCTTGTTAGGTGTTGCGTCGTGTCGCGCGCAGAGGACGAGCGATGACAGTGAGCTGAGCTGCGCTGTCGACGCGCGCCGACACCGCTACAGCACTAGGTTACCGAGTGACAGCGGCCTCAAAGTACATTCGCGTACACAAACACAGCAGAGCTCATACATCAGTTGTTTGACAAATCACATGCGAACACATAACGGTGATAAACCTTACTGCTGCGACATTTGTAATATGAAATTTTCTAAGAACAGTAATTCAAAAGTCCACATGCGGCGTCACACTGGTGATAAACCTTACTGCTGCGACATTTGCAATAGGAAATTTTCTAAGAACAGTAGTTTAAAAGTCCACATGCGGCGTCACACTGGTGATAAACCTTACTGCTGCTACATTTGTAATAAGAAATTTAGTCATAGCAGTGGTTTTACAGTACACATGAGGACACATATAGATGAGAAACCTTACTGCGACATTTGTAATAAGAAATTTACTAATAGCAGATGTTTGACAATCCACATGAGGATACACACAGGTGAAAAACCTTACAACTGTGACATTTGTAATATGAAATTCAATCGTAACGGTAATTTGACGGTCCATATGCGGAAACATACAGGTGATAAACCTTACAACTGCGACGTTTGTGATATGAAATTCAGTCATAGCGGTAATTTGACGGTCCACATGTGGAAACATACAGGTGATCTTTACAGCTGTGGCATTTGTAATAAGAAATTCGTTACTAACCGTAATTTAACAATCCACATGAGACGTCACACTGGTGAGAAACCTTACTGCTGTGACATTTGTAATATGAAATTCACTCGTAGCGATTATTTAACGGTCCATATGCGAAAACATACGGGTGATAAACCTAACAGCTGTAACAATTGAAGAGCACAGGGAAAAATATGGTTGTCCATTTTTCCATATTTTGAGATTTTAATGCCGTTTTGTACTGACTTTCAATGTCTACAATGTTATATCCCTTACCTTGATCATTTCTTCTTTAAAAGATAGATTTTCTGAAACACATAAAAAAACATTTTCTCTGTTACAACTACACCCAAAAATAATAAAAGGCCTCAGTAAAGAGGAATTTCTTAGAGCTGCAAAAGACATTGAAAATTTGTATGGCGATCTTTTACCTAATTTTATTTTAGAAATTACGACTTGGTTTGAAATGTGGAAATATCCACAGCCAGCTGCAAATGATATCAGTGGAGTTGATCGATATGAAAAACATCTTATAGACTACATCGACGAGGCAAAAGATTTCTTTTCTTCGGTAGCAGAATCGATCAAGATTGGCCTTAGTCTACCCGTCACAACGTGCACAATAGAAAGATCTTTTAGCACATTGAGAAGAGTTAGAACTTGGAATAGGTCCACAACAGGTGACGAGCGACTGTCTGGATTATGCTTGTTAAGTGTCCACCGAGGCAAGATAACCAAGGACAATAAAGATAACTTTATCGAAAACGTCAAAATAAGTTCGGTCAAAAATCCCGCCGGCTGCAGTTGCTTTTTAAATGAGAATTGTGTAATTACTGCCTACTAATTATTGTGAATAAAAAAATGATTTCCAACAAACGGCTGTTTATTTCAATAATTCCTGTTGATCCCGAGATTCCCAAGGTGTGCTAGTGCACCACCTGGCACCCCCTGCCGGCGCCCATGAATACTAAAAACATAAGCCTGCCTAATGTAACAAAGCAGCTATTCGACTGAGCGGCCAGTGATCAGTAATCACAACTCCGCGGGCTAAACTGAATGGAGATCCTGAAACTCAGCGTCAGCCTCAACGCTTGTCAGCATACGTACTGGTCCCATTTTGTGGCTACGGGACGGCTTCAGGTGCGCTCCTTACACTTCCTAAAACCTCTCGGGGCATGCTAATGCTCTTTGGTGAGAGCTGAAAGATGGTGATCTTGCCTAAATCCAAACTGTTGCTGCGGATGCGAGACAAGAGGGTGTCGCACCATATTACAACTATTATCACGCGGGATATATCTACTTTTCTTTTATATACAAAACATTGATGCTTCTGTTAAATTCACATTATTTGCCCATAATATAAAACAAAACGACCCCTCTCGGATCAAGCATCTGACGCGGGCGTCTAACAATTGAAAACTGAAAAAAATGCATGCGATGCATCAAAGATTTCTATTTAAATTTAAATTATTTTATTTTTCTTAATTGTTGTCCCTACGCGAATATCAAATCTTATTTACGAATGGTTTGTATTCTATATTCAAAATGGCCTATACAGAGATGCGAGCGGACGTAACCTGCTCCAGTACCTATATTAAATGGGATGCATTGTTGAAGAAAACGGTGTTCGGTCGCTAGTGTCGTTGTAAGTTGACACCATTTCAATATGTAGTTTTGATTTTTAAACACCAGGTCAGAAAAAAATTGTTGCACTTATAAACTAAAATTTGCGATATTTCAAAAAAGATGCTTAAATAAAGGATCTAAGAGTTGTTTAGAATATACTTTCCTAAATAAAAACACTCATAAAAGGTTTTTGCATTTCCCGTAAGGGGCCATTCATTTATTACGTAAGACGATTTTCGCTAGTTTTTGACCCCCTGTTTAATATTTATTACGTAAGAATTTAAAAGAAAAACTTAATACACGTTTGGTTTGTTTTGATGTTTATTTTACAAAGTAACAATTTATAGAAATGTTTATTTGTACTGACAAAGGTACTAATACTTTTTATTTTTGGTGGTAATAGACTTTGGTTAAATCATTCATTTTTACTTACTAAGATTTTCAGTCCAGGGGCTCAAAACCCACTCGGAAAAGTGGATCTCCCACTGGAACATCTCTAATAATAGGTGTTGCTTCTAGTTCATTATGTAGGATTGTGACGTCGTCGACGTCCACCCATTCCACATTAGCCCCGATGCGGCATAAAACTTCTTTGCCTCGCCTTGAATATATGGCTAAAGCTCATTCTTTTTCAATATTTGTAATACGGCCATGAAGTTTTTTGTGAAGTTGCGCTGCCTTTTTCGACGCAAAGTATTTATAGCATACTAAACAAATTCTTTCTATGAGCGCATCTTGTATTGATGTACAGTAAAAATCGTAAGGAACAGTCTTGAATAGGGCCCCAACCTCCATGTTTAATGATTGTCACACAAACAAAGATACAAGGTGATCTTTAGCATCCTCTGGGGAGGGAAATATGAGCGAAGGTTCACTTCTTAAAGGGTATGGTAGAGGAAAAAACCCTTGCGGAAGGATTTTACGAATATCACTCCTTATATCAGCACAGCATTTCTTATTAGTGCATTTTACAATTTGTAAAAAGTACCTATTGGGACTCTTGCACATGTCTTTTATACCAATGTTGATCATCTAATACATCTGTCATTTGTCCAACGTCTTCTTTGTCTGGAGGGACAAGCGGAGAGTTTCCGGGAGCCGCAGTGCGGGTGGCGCAGGTCCGTCGCCATGGAAATGGGAATCGTTTACCTATACGCGCACATGAGCGAACCTCGGCACTCGCGCGATTGCCCTCGCTTTTTCAAAGTATAATTTTAACTGCGCATTTTTGTGATCTTACGTAAGAACTATCGAGACTCCCTCCCACTCCCTTGTAAGAATAAATAAGACATGTTCGACCCCCCTCCCCCCTAAACCGTCTTACGTAATAAATAAATGGCCCCTAATAGTGGGAAAACTGAAAAACAAAATTCTTTTACGTCAAACAGAATTTATACATTTTTAATTTCGCTGGATTGTGACAATAAATGCATTGAAGCAATGAACAGAACGCACTTTAAATAAATTTATACTAATCAGGTGTATAAATACTACCTTAGACAAAAAGGGGTTTATCAGGATTAAAATCATTTCAGCATAAACATTTTTTATTTTCTCTCCTCCATCATATTACACCTTGTATTTGTAACAATTCAAGGTCCGTACATACAAAATGTACTGACTTAGAACTAAACTACATACATCCATAAATAAGTATGGTATATCAAGCCGTACTATGCGCCGTCTTTGTCGCACTCTTAATACAACATGACGTTTTGGAATTGTAAGACAGAGATAGAAAACGTCATGTCTTGTCCATTAAGTGAAACCCACAGAATTACAATATTTTCATAACAAAGCAATAGCTTCTTTACATCTCAAACACTTATCGCTATTCGGTTCCGCATTGTATTTTCTACATCTTAGACATTTGTGATTTTTACTGTGCGACATTTCTATCCGCCATATTTGTTCGCCATCTTTAATTTCTTCTAAAGTAACTGCAGTTAATTCAAAAATCTCCGATAAAACGGTTTCGGTTACGATGCTTAATTTATTAAACAAACTCTGATTTAATTTTAGATTTAGCGTAAATTTTTTCAAATCCTCGTTCTTTGCAAATAAGCAAATATCTCTTTTTATGTCCAAGATCGAAACCATAACTGAAGGGTCTACTATTTCTGGTGGCAATACCGGTAAATTATTGTTAAAATAAAACGGTTTGTCAAATAACGGATGATGTTGCCATACTTCTTCAATCAGATGAGGCAAAATTGGTCCTAAACTTCTACACAAAGATACTAAAATCGTATGAACAACTAACTGAGCTGAAATTCTTTCAACAGAATTTTTAGGATAACAATATAGCCTATCTTTTGCACAATGGCAGTATAATCCCGATACTTTATTGCTAATAAAAAACAAAACAGTTTGCGCTACATGGTTATATCTAAAATTACTGTAATGATCATTAATTTGTTTCACAAAATCGTGGCATTCTTGAACCATAAATTGGTCAAAAAAGTTTAGTCCCGGTTTTTGACTAAAGTCGTTTTTTCCCAAATCGCTGATAACTCCTAAGAGGTATTTCATGATATTACGGATTCTAATGACTTCGTAAAGGCAGTCGTCAAGAAGTTTCTTGCTGATTACTATTTGCGAATGTTGCGTTGCATGACTGGCTACCCACCATCTGTAAAAAATTCTAGCGTGAATCGTGTTTTCTTAGTTTTAACAGCCAATTCTTACAGAGCAATAATAGGGATTTTTGCAAATATGGCACAATGCCATTATAATTATATATATGCTATTTATGTAATAACACGGTAAATATCTAGGAAAATTTAATGGTTAGCGATTTAAAATTTCAACCAACTCACGATAAAAAAAGAATATAAATGAATAGCACGGAGCGCCATCTATTTGTTAACTTCAGCATCTAAGTATTATTGTCGATCAGCGCCATCTAACGGAAGCATGACCTCACTCACTTTAAAGTTCGGTTTGGTCATGTATTTTGTTGCAAGTACATACTTTTCGAAACATGTTACTGAAATGACTATTAAAAAAAGTGTACTAATTCGTATTATAAATGCGAAAGTAAGTTTGTTTTATTGTTCTACCTGTATCCAATTGTACTGAAATTTGGCATAGAGATTGCAGAGACGGAGGACGACAGAGGCTTCTCCTTTTTAACTCGTGAACGAACTATAGCTACAATAACAGCAACCTTTCTTGCTATAAACAAGGAGTTTATATTTAACCGTGGGAACTTAACTAATATTCAAAAAATATTATTTCATAACTTTGGCCATTTAAAAGTGTTTGGTAAAAACCTAATTTAAATAAAAAATTATTGACTTTCGACTTTTTTTTTAATCCCATAACCAAATTAAACGCTGCAGGCAAAAGCTAGTACTAATTAAAAAAAAATACCTCAAAGTATCAACTCCATACGCTGGCTGTGCCTTCTTATCTCTCCCTCCTTCAATGATAGTGGCGGGGTCAATGACATTGCCAATAGATTTGGACATCTTACGCCGCTTGTCATCTACTACAAAACCGTGGACAAATATTGATCTGTGGAAACGAAACGTTCTGTGCGGTGAGGTATACACTGCAAGAGGGGGGCGGGGGTTGATTAACAGTTCTGTATGTTATTGTAAGTTATTCTATGGTATGTTTCGAATTAAAATGGGTGTGTCTAGTTCATTTGTATTGGTGATGCAGTATGCCTTTGTTGTCATATGATAGTAGTCGTTCAGCTAAATCAGAGGTCTTATGGGCGGCCTGAAAACTCTGACAGTCGAGTGGCCAGTAGCTTGACATACGTCCGACTAGGCGAGCGCGGTAGACTATTGCTTAAACCTACTTCTCTAAGAAGATTACGTTGCTCTGCAGTGGAGCATAGTGTAACTAGTCTATTTCGCTTGGACTCATGCGCTTTTTAGGGTTCTGTACCTCAAAAAAAAAAACAGGATCACTTCGTTGCCGTCTATCTGTCCAGACCATTTTTTTGGAAACCCGTGGGTTAGTTGAATTGAATAGTCCCTTGAATCTGTATAAAATTAAGTGTTCGGTATAAATTATGCGGTCGGATCGTAGCTTACTCTGTGCGCGTGCCCGTCAGTTAGTCACTCATAATACTTTGGGACGCTCGGCACGCACGTTACGTTACACGTTATTGAAATTAATTATATATAAAGTGGATATCATTTTTAGAACTGTGTGCTTATATGGATTTTTGATGTTGTGGATCTTAAGTACGGCGTTTTGTGGGTCGTCAAAAATTTATCGGAGAAGAGGAATAGGCCACCAACGGATCTCACTCATCACCAAATTCGGTACCCAATACACTACACACCTCATTTACACACACATTAACCGTTCGGTAGGCCTATACAAATAGACAACATAAAACCGTAAGTACGAGTAATTTTTCCTAAAGGGCTACGTTGGCCCAGTTTTTACGATCAAGTTTCAGGTAGGCAGACGTGGTTCGGACCACAATTTAGTAAGATTACTAGTCATTTGAGATTTACGGTTAGTTTGTTTTCGTCGGATTTATAGTAAATTTCAATTTAAAATTCGTGACGTCGTATAGTTCACCGGTCTTATCTCATATCATTGTTCGTCGGACACATTCGCATAGTGTAACTAATAAGGAATTTACCCATTTTTTTTTGTTGTTGCGGTTAAAATAGATTGAAATAAATAGGTTTTAAAACAGTTTTTTTGTTAGGATTACGATAACTTATCAATTTGTGTAATTGTGTAGTCGGGGTTTTTGTACTTGGTAGTTGGGGTTTCGGGTTTTCTATATACATTTCTGCTTCGTTGCTGTAACAAACTGTATATTCGTTTGTTTGCGTTTTTGTTTTAGTTTTGGATTGTTTTTTTGTGTGAGAATTTAATTATATAACACGACGTCATCAATTAAGGCGCACAAGACTGTTTAAACCAATCTGACACGATGGTTTTCAGGTTTTTAGGGATCGTTAAGCGAGAAGATCGGATGTTTGCATTAAAGCAAAGAGCTACACAGTTTCCTACAAGAGTCAGTGAGCTGGATCAATCATACAAGGGCATTTTATTGTTAACAGATGAAGAAACTATTTTTAAGGCGGCAAATTTTGACTATGACTTTTGTATGTCAGTGTTGGACGAGGTTAACGAGGCTGTGTCGACATTAGATAACTAGCCCGCAGTCGGCAAGTAGGGAGGTTTCGGAACAAAAATGCAACGAACGGTTGCCAACTTTGGATATTCCTCATTTTAGCGGATCATTGGATGAGTGGACTAATTTTACCACACTTTTTGATAGCATTGTGCACCGACGGACTGACTTATCTGACTCACAAAAATTAAGTTACCTTTTAACGTCTATCAGGGATGAGCCTCTCTGTTTAGTGAAACATTTGGACATCACCGATGTCAATTATAATATTGCCAGGGAGTTATTAGTGAAGCAGTACCAAAATAACCGTCGCATTGCGGATACTCATGTGGCTGCCATTTTATGGATTCCTCAACTGTCATCAGTTAACCAGCTGCGGTCGGATCTGCTTAACCCTATTTTGGTGGCGACAAATGCATTGAGGGGCCTAAAATTCCCTGTAACAGAGTGGTCATTTTTATTGTTACATATTGTTTTAAACAAATTGCCCAATGACGTCAGGGCTCGTTTCAAAAAGTTGCACGGAGGTGACTCGGCGTCACACATACCTACTTTTGACACTTTAGTGTCGTCTTTGGAGGACCAGAGTAGGAAGCTGGAGAATTTTTTGGCCCCACCTGGACCCCGTCAACAACCCCAGTCTGGACCCCATCAACAACCTCGTCCCGGTACATCGCGAGGTACCGGGTCGTTTCGGCCCCCCAGAATTTTGACAATTGGACGGACTTAACGGTGTGGGCTGTGTTATGAACCGGGACACACCATTCTAGATTGCCACCAGTTCAGAAAATCTGGGGTGGCCCGAAAACGATTTTTGACCCGTAGGCTAGGCCTATGTTATTTTTATTTGGGGGAGCACCTAGCCAAGGACTGTCGCCAGCCGCGAGCTAGTATAAAGTGTGGTGGGGATCCTCGGATGACTCATGCAGGTGTGTCTACGGGTCGCACGGGCGGAGGTTCGTCGCCGCTGAATCGAACCCAATCGCCCCCGTCCCCAGTGCGACATCGACCATCCCCGCCCCGTTCACCGCGAGCGAGCCCACGGGATGGTCGTCGGTCACCACCCTCACGTGCCCCTACCGCTCAGGTAGGTATTGTAGAATGGGCACATTACGCGGAGTATGAGCCTCTACCCCTCCCTATCGCGGATGTCCTCGCGTTAGTCGCGAGTTGAGGGCGGGATCGGGTGGCTATCGCGCGCCGCCGATGGTACGCGCGTCTCGGCACCCACTTATGTCCACTTGGGACCCGTATGCTTATACGGGTTCATGCGTGGGGCATTATGAGCCACCGGAGCCCCGGGGCCAAGTTCAGCACTCGGGTCGGGCCAACGCCCGTTGACTCGTGGCAGCCGCTTCACCAGTTTCTCCACCATCTGTTACAACTGTTTTGCCCACCGCGCAGGTTCTAGTACATTCACCGCGTGGACCGGGTGTAGTTGTGCGCGCCATTTTGCACTCAGGCGCTCAGGGGTGTCTAATGTCGCTGTGGCTGGTGATGCGTCTCCGCTTACAGGTAATTTCGTGGAGTCATGGGATTTCTGGAGTAGGGGGTCTACGGGTGGACAACGTCGTGGGTACAGTCTCGTTTTCGTTTTCCTCCTTGCTCCATCCTAGTATGGGGTATCAACTAGGAGCTGTTGTCCTGAGGGATATTTTAGGTCATCACCCTCAGGTGCTCCTGCCGACGGACGTGCTGGATCTCTCGTCCGGTCTGCAGTTGGCCGATGAAAGGTTCCACCTACCTGGTCCTGTGGAACTTCTGCTTGGCGCTGATGTCCTAGGATTGCTCGGACTGGACAAGGCCATGTTACTTCAGCCATGTGGGTTGGTCGCTGTTCCGACTGATCTCGTATCTGTTATAATGGGCCCAGCACATTCTCTCGCCGCTCAGGCGTCTACGGATTCGTCGGTGCAGGTGAGACTCTCGCTCGCTGACTCCATTCAGCGCTTTTGGGAAATCGAATAGCCCCCCCCGGCGTCACGGACTTGACCAGTCGACAACGAGTGCGAGTCGTATTTTCTCGCCAATACGGGTCGTCTAAATTCTGGCCGGTTTTTCACTCGACTGCCTTTCTTATCCACTCGTCCGCGCCTGGGTGACTCCTGGTAAATACGTGGATTTTATGCGAGGACTGTCGCACAAATTTTAAGGATGCAGATCGCTATCTAAAGGAGGTCCTTCAGTTTTTCTCGGACAATCACACGTGTATTGACTCGGAGTTGTCCAAACGGGGCGTGACTTGGATTTTTGATCCTCCTGGCTATCCTTCGTGGGGCGGTATTTTCGAAGCAGCTGTCAAGGTCGCCAAAACTCACCTCCGCCGTGTGATTGGAGAAACAGTCCTCACGTTTGAGGAATTACAAACGGTATTTTGCAACGTCGAAGCGCTATTGAACTCACGACCGCTTTGTCCGATCTCGTCGGATCCTAATGACCTGGAAGCGCTTACTCCAGGCTGTTTCTTGATCGGTAGTCCCTTAACCTCCTTGCCTGAATACCCCTTCATCGATGTGTCAGTTAATAGGTTATCGCGTTTTCAGTTGCTTCAACAAATTACACAATTTGTTCGTCGGTGGTCTTCGGAATATTTATATTTGTTACAGCAACGGGTTCGGTGGACGGATAAAACCAACCCCCCACGCGTCGGAGACCTCATCCTCTTAAAGGACTCAAATTTACCGCCCTTGCAATGGCTTTTAGGTCGCATCGTGCAATTATTCCCCGGTTCGGTCGGTATCCCGCGGGTCGCAGAGGTCATGGTAGGGAATTCAGTGCTGAAGCGTGCCGTCGCGACGCTTTCTCGATTGCCAGTAGATTAATGGCTCTGGCTCGGTTTATCCTCATCCAGACAAGGTCTGGCTGGGGCGGGGGTTTGTTCGGTAAAAAATATGCGGTCGGATCGTAGCTTACTCTGTGCGCGTGCCCGTCAGTTAGTCACTCATAATACTTTGGGACGCTCGACGGCGTACGTTATTGAAATTAATTATGTATAAAGTGGATATCATTTTTAGAACTGAGTGCTTATATGGCTGTTTGGTGTTGTGGATCTTAAGTACGGCGTTTTGTGGGTCGTCAAGAATTCATCTGAGAAGAGAAATAGGCCACCAACGGATCTCATTCATCACGAAATTCGGTACCCAATACACTACACACCTCATTTACACACACATTAACCGTTCAGTAGGCTTATACAAATAGACAACATAAAACCGTAAGTACGTGTTATTTTTCCTTAAGGCCTACGTTGGCCCAGTTTTTACGATCCATTAAACTTTCCAAAACTACAGCAATTTATGCGGCATATTTTGACATTCGCAAATAAACCAAAACTCATATGGTAGTTCCTGTTAACCTAGAATCATGAAATATTAATAACAGCAAGAAGCAAGTATAGGAAAAAATCGTTAATTTGTAGTAATAGAGTCTGAAGACTCTATTTTTCCAGAAACACTTTTAATTATCAAGTTGTTTTTAATACCAAATACTAAGATTAAGGTCCCTCAGAGCTGTTGAAAAGACAAGCTTCCAAGTCAATACGGCCATTTGCATATTTTATAACATTCGCAAATAAATCGAAACCTACGGGGTACTTGCCGTTAACCAAGAATCAATTAGAAAGGTCTTGCAGCAAAGTTAAGGCAAAAAAATCGGTAATTTGTAGTTGTATCATAAAAAATACCTGCCTGTCTGTCGAGACTTTATGTCTGAAGAATACTTGAAAGCATCAAGTTAAAATTGATAATAAATACTAACTAGTCCCTTTGATCTCTAAAAGCTTTTAAGTGAACGCAATAAAAACTAGGTAAGTAGGTTCAACCATTTGCATATTTTGACACTCCCAAAGTAAATTCATAACCTTTACAAGTACTTTTCGCTAACAGAATTAATTGAGCGGCGTAGAGATGTGGAGGGGATACGGGGTTCCGACCGCCCCCGAAATCTTAAAAATCAAGATTTTATTATTATGAAGTTCGCGCTCGTTCCGCTTGCTTTACTATAACAGACGCTGCTTACGTATGTATCTTGAAATATTGCACGCAACCGCTTTGTGGCCACTTGACTGTCAGAATTTTCAAGCCACCCACAAGGCCTCCTCTGACTTGGCTTAAATAGTGACTAGTGAACTGGTGTAGTGTCTTCTCTAGTACGTTATGTAGTACCAAATAATTGTTAAGGAGTAAAACTTACTGGTAAGGAGCTTCACCCCTCAGCGCGAGAGAAGTGAGCAGAGAGGCCTGGAACCATCCAGTAAGTTGGTCCACTCCCTCCGCATACAGGTGTGCGGGATGAGACTCCAACGTCTGCCAAGATAGACCGGAGTCTAGCCAGATATCCATTATATCCTAGAAATAAATAAGTTTATCACCAACATTCTAATTAGGTTTAAGGTCCCACAGTCACAAGGCAGTCAAAAGATTTGACCACGAGTCAGGGCTTGAATCAGCAACCCTTAGATTCCGTCTTAGGGCACTTGACTGTATTTTTCCTATGTAATATTTTTCTATATTTATGACTGAGCCAAAGATACGGCTTGTACTATGTGTGTTTCTATACAAAAAAATATGTAGATTATTTTCATGTAAAACCTAAAATTTGCATACCTAATTTTGAGGAACTTAGGCGGTCATAGTTAACAAATCCTATAAACACACAGCTCTTTATAGAATTCAGAAAATTATAATAAATATACATAAAAGATAATCAACATATCAGTTGATAAATGAAGAAATTGTGAAATACGAGATGGACGGATAGACGACCATTACAGGATTTTTCTTATACCTAATTTTGAGGAACTTAGGCGGTCATAGTTAACAAATCCTATAAACACACAGCTCTTTATAGAATTCAGAAAATTATAATAAATATACATAAAAGATAATCAACATATCTGTTGATAAATGAAGAAATTGTGAAATACGAGATGGACGGATAGACGACCATTACAGGATTTTTCTTTGGGATCCGAAGTTCAATTAGGGTACCTAAAATCTATTCTATAATTTATAGTACTTGTTCGGAAAAGAATCAATGACTCACCCGTTTCGGACTGGTGACGGGTTAGCTATGATTCATCGCACCTACTCTGTGCGCAACGCCAGTCGTATCTTACTGTACGCGTCAAGCGGTAGTCGTTACAGTTTTAATTCTATAATTTCTTTCAACTGGAAAAAGCCAGTTGTCGGTCGGTGTAGTGATATAGTTCTCAAGTGGGAGTCACAGTCATCGAGAACTTCAGCTCGATTCCGTCACCAATTGAAGAAGAAATCGTCCTCGCGTCAAAAACGAGTCCCAGTCAGTACACTTTACCTACATTGGACTCGTGAGACATATAGACAAATATATAGATAGACGTAAATAAAAACACAAATTAATTATTTCGCGCCCAAATTACGGGACAGTACTAGTATAAAGACAAATTGTTTGTTATTACTTAACGTATCTACGTTAAAAAATCAGATGCCTCGTGATTTCTGGACGGAGCTGGGTAGGTATGAGTAACCAAGGACATGAACCGGTTACCTACGTACAATGGCCCTATTATGAGGCTAAGTGCGGAAAACAAAAGTCCAACCAACTAACGCTAAAAGTAAAGAGTCGATTGATAAATTTTGCGCTGATGACTAAATCCTGCGCAGGCGAAGCCGCGGGTAAATGCTAGTAGCTAATAAAAATAAATACCTGTCCCTTCTCGACTTCCTCGACTTGCAACTGATATTCTTTTATCAAATCATCAGTCAATAGTTGCTTTACATCGCACGTCCACCAAGCGTCTGGTCCTTCTCTCTCTAGTAGATAATTTAATCTGTCTATAACGCGACTGAAAAGAAAACGAGATAGCTTTAGACACGAAAGTAGAATAAACAAATTCATCAAACAAATAAATACTAGTTTAAAAAAAAATAATGTTTAAGCACTGTAAAATATACAAAATTAACTCGCATTAAGTTAGGGTTCCGTAGAATAAGAAAATCTCGTAGCCCAGTCGCATTCGTCTATCGGAAACGATAAGGATGTTAAGCAACGTCGGGCGTGGTCTGTACCCAGGTGGGTGACCATATAGTAGTACATTTTTCTGAGCTCTACCGCGCTTCGGGGGACTAGTTAAACCTCGGCTGTTATAATATGATAGCAGTCGATATGCCAAGTCAGATGCCTAATGGGCAGCTTGAACACATTTGACAGTCTAGTAGCCAGTAGATTGACAAAAGTCCCCTTAATCGCCGGATACCGACGACAACGACTACTTGATTTTAAAACAAGAGTTTCAAGTGGTCGAAATATGTGATATAATTAGGGTTACGTACTTTTTCAGGTTAAAAGGTTACAACTTCTCCGTTTCTTCAGCTTTCTCTGTACCAAATTTCAGCTCAATTGCGGCTGGATTGAGTAACAAGCAGAAATACAGACACTTCCGCATTTTTTACTGATTTTTAGAATACGCCGGAGAGAGGGGTGACATTTAATTTTCAACTTTGGGAGTAATCTATCTAGTTAGTTATAAAATATACATCTTAGAAACTTTAAATGCATTTTGTAACCCTATCTAACAACAATCCACACAATGGGGTCTAAATGCCCTTCCTGACGCCGGGATGCAGGCACGAATGGGCATAGCGAAGTATCGTTTTTGCCATTTCGCTACGGAACCCAAAAAGAAAAGGCTCAATGTAAAATTATACAAAATTAGTTGGGCATAAGTTACCTAAATGAAGAAATTTTTTAAATTTTAAAAGTTTAGTTTATGAGATATCAGACTACATATCCGTCATTTTTTTTATATAGAACTAAAATCAACGAAATTAGTCAATGACATTTTTCGCTTTTCTAGTGGCGCAGATGAAGAAGGCTAGGCTGCAATTTCGAAGGTCCTGGATTCTTTTTCCCGGTAGGAGTCACCAATATTGTAACAATAGTAAGTTACCTTGTTTCTGGTTTGTGCCAGGCTCACCACCTATCAACTAGTGGGACGGAATACCATCGCTGAATCGTGGATGTTACCAGAATTAGTTCTTAATATCTCTGACCACTTCTTCCGGAGCAAGTGTCGTGATGGCATATTATTATTTTTACAAATAATCCAAAAAACTTACTCGTCAACGATAACATCTTGACCACAATAGAGTGCTGGTATGGGGACACCCCACGCTCTCTGTCGCGAAATGCACCAGTAGGGCCTCCTCTCTAACTGACCACGAAAACCTTGACGAGACTGTTCTGCACTCGATGGCGGTAAGATAGTCACCTTATCCAGTGCTTCCTGGCGAAGATACATGTCATGATGATAATATGATTGAGAATTATTATAAAAATGCTCAAACAATACCAAATCTTATTGTCAGTATTTTCTGCAGCCAGTAGTGTACCTCGATAGCTCAATTGACAAAGCAAGCACTTAATTAGGCGTATTATGAACCCTATATAATAAAAATGTTATATTTAAAGAATTGTATTGAAATATCCCTCACCAAAGCTTTTTCCTTCAAACTGGCTGTGTCAATGAACCACTGCTGGCTAGCCCTGATGATGACAGGTTTCTTGGTGCGCCAGTCCAAAGGGTACGAATGAATATAGTACCCTTTAAATATGACAGCGTCTCCAAGCCGTGAGATCACAGCATCTTGGCCCAGGGTAAGAACTGGAAGTCCATCGAGCTCGGGGTCTAGATTTATATAGCAGCCTCCTTCATCAACATTGCAGTTCTGGAAAAATATAAGGAGGTATTGCAGTAGAATCCAATACGAAAATTGATAACTTTTTTTCACCAATCAAAAACTACACAATGCCTAAATAACATAGGCTATATTTTATTTTGATATGAAAATGATATTAGTTTGTAAATTAAGTCAAAAAAAAAAGGCCAAGTGCCGCACGTATACGCATTAAGTTAGGGTTCCGTAGAATGATAATTATTACGAATATCGGAAAAACTTGTAAACCGATTTTGTCCATAACAATTTCCATTGGTAGTATTTATAAAGCCCTCGATTTTTATTTCATTTTTCAGATATTCAAATTTCAGTTTAAAATTTCCAACTCGCAAAAAAATATTTTTTAGTGAAAAAACTTGTTAGGACCTCAAATGCATTTTTAAAACCCTATTTTATAATAGTCCACATGATTGCGTATGCGAAAAATTATTTACAACTTCAGTCCAATGTATGGAGAGCCACCCCTATATAATTTTTGTTTTAATTTCCCTAACATACTTGTATCAATATGGCGGTTTAAAAAAAACACATGTCTATATTAGAATCTACACATTTTTTTGTTCTGAGCTGACTATGCAGTTGGCTGTAGCAGCCATTACTGCTTCACCGGGCTTTTTGGGGCAAGACTCTGAAGGAGTCTCAGCCCATATAGCGCCCTCGGGGGGAGCCTCGGCTTGGGTTGTCGCTCATTTACACTAGGACGGCCAAATTGGCTGTGACTTACGAACGGACGAACATGACAAAAGACTTTTGCTACGGAATCCTAAACACGCTACCTTTTTGCTTCACGTTTTGGAGCAGGGATAGTTAGATAGCGGTAGGGACAGAGAAGAAGAAAGAATACTTCTATCCCAAACGAAAGTTCTTACGAGATTGGGTTTTTCTGCGACTGTAACCCTTGGGTACTATTCCTTCATGAATGAATGAATGAATAAATGAATGAATATTTCACATTGCAAAGGAGCAACTGGATAACCAAATTTTTGGCTTAAAGAACGAAAAGTAACATTTTAAATAACATACTACCTCGGGTAACGAGAGTTCCTGTAGAAATTCCACGGCAATTACTACAGTGCGGGCGAAGTCACACAAATACAGTGTGTGTCGGAGGGTGTGCGTGTATGTGTGTATGTGTGTTTGTGTGTATGTGTGTGTGTGTGTGTGTGAGGGTGTGTGTGTGTGTGTGTGTGTGTGAGGGTTTGTGTGTGTGTGTATGTCTGTGAAAATGATTTACCACAGTCATATTGTTTTTCAGAGCCACCAAGAAGTCCTCAGGCCCGTGCGCAGGTGCAGTATGCACAAGCCCCGTGCCTTTATTCTCAGTCACGTGGTCACCCTCTAAGAAAGGCAGGATCTCATCTATTAACTTATTCATGTATGTTGTACCCTGTAAGTGCTGCCCTGAAACAAAACATTACGATAAATTAGTGATTTAAATTAAAATAATAAAAACCCGCCAAATGCGAGTCGGACTCGCGCACGAAGGGTTCCGTACCATTATCTATAAAAACGGCAACGGTTTGTTGTATGTGAGCCCCCCTTAAATATTTATTTTATTTTAAGTTAATAATTTATTTTTAAGTTGAATATATAACTAAATATTCTGTGAATATTTCAAGTGTCTGCCTATTGCCTTCATCAATATTGAGCATAAATTAGCAAAAAAAACACGTTTGTTGTATGGGAGCCCCTTATTTATTTATTGTATTCCGTTTTTTAGTATTATTTGTTATAGCAGCAACAGAAATACATTAAGTGAAAATTTCAACTGTCTAACTATCACGGTTCATGAGATACAGCCTGGTGACAGATGGACGGACAGCGAAGTCTTTATAATAGGGTCCCGTTTTTTAACCTTTGGGTACAGAACCCTAAAAATTAATATTACACACAGCTCCATCAAGCGGCAAGGCTTATAATAACGGCATTTTTTTTTATAATACAGCAGAGCTATATCGCATGCCCCTGTTTCGATTCCCAGAAGAGGCAACTAATATTGTTAGATTTTTAAAATTGTAAACAATATTCAAGATTTAGCAATTATTCATAGCCTACAGATGTGTAGGTATTACAAGAAATTTGAATTTTTTTTAATACTGTTTTCTCATTATCACATTATATGTAACATTACATAATAAATAAAACCGGTTTTTTTTAGAAGAAATTTTAAAATATTACTTACCATCAAATTCGATTCTCTTTGTAATTTCCCCACCAAGAATCTTTTCCAGACCATCTATCAGTCCACTGCCAACTAAAAAGTATTCTCCTGGTTTATTACTGAGGGTAACCAAGCTGTACTTAAGTTGAGGACTGTAGCATATAGCTCGGTTAGCAACTAGGGTCCAAGGTGTAGTTGTCCAAACAATTGCCGAGAGTTTTTGCCTGAAACAATAAATTCGAGCTATGTTACTCTAAAAGCATAATTGTGTAGTATGATCACTACTAAATGACAAGTATTAAATGGCATCTTACCCAGCTAATGTATTTTTAATAACTTGTGGAGATTTCTCAATAGGAAAAGTAATATATAATTCCTTGCTTTTGTATAGAGGATCATATTCTAACTCAGCTTCCGCTAGTGCTGTCCTGAAAACATTCAATTAACTTATTGAAATGGCTAATAAAGCTGGAAGAGTAATTTGCAGTGTAATCTGTCTCATTAAACTAGAAGAAACAAACATTTTTTTTTAGTAAAATGCCTACAAAACTTGAAAACCTTGTGTTTAAAAACTTGATCAAAAATAATAATAAATTTTTTTGGCCATTACACACAGCGCCGTCTGGTCCCAAATTAAGCAAAGCTTAATACCAGACAATGGATACAAATATATATATACATAATATACATAGAAAACTCCCATTCTCAAGACAAGCACAAATAAAAAAAATTACTTATGTGGGAATCGAACCCACAATTCAGCAGTTGAGTCATTACCCACTGAGCCACGCAGCTAACTTGACCACCTCAACCCCGATTATGCAAAAGTGTCTCAGATGTAGAGTCTAGAAGATTTATTAAGATTAGAGAAATACCCTTATTAACTATTGATTAATGGTTACAAAATTAAAATAATGTAATAAGACCATCTTACAAGAAAACTCCTAATGAATTCAAAAATTCACATTCACATGGTCTTATGTAGTCATTCTCCTGAATGCCGATGCCTTAATTAAGGTTAAGGACAGAAATGTTGTTTTAAATATTAATGCTGAAATATTTCTGTATCAGGTCTTACTTTTGTAGTTCACTTAAATCTTACTCATAATATCTAGTAAAATAACCAACAAGACTTCATAATAGCAAATACCTGGAGGACGGAGACCAATAAACAGGTTTCAAAGCTCGAAATATAAACCCAGACTTATACATTTTATAAAACTGTTTCAGCTGTTTCTGGACATAACCTTTCTTCAGAGTTAAATAACTCTGATTATCCCAATCAGCCATCACACCCCAACTTTTAAATGCCAACTTTTGTTTCTCAACAGTTTCTAATGCAAATTCTCTGGCAATTTTTCTTACATCTACAGGCTTTGTTTCAGTATCCTTTAGTTTTATTTTTGCTTTTTGTAGAGCTTTTAATTCTATTGGTAAGCCATGGCAGTCCCATCCTGGTACATAGTGAACTTTGTTTCCTTGCAACACTTGACTTCTATTGTTTATGTCTTTTATTATCTACAATTAAAAAGTAGTATCTTTTTTGACTGGACTGTACACAAAGTTAAAACAAATATGACTTTATTTGTAACTAATTTCTTAAAATATAATTACTTAGACTTCTCTGGTTTATATCTTTTATTATCTACAATTAAAAAGTAGTATCATATTGCTCTAGACTATCTGAACACAAAATTAAAACAAACATGACCACTTGTGATACTAATTTTTTTAAATATAAAATTTATTTAAAGACTATTCTTGTTTATGTCCTTTATTATCTACTATGAAAAGTAGTATACAACCTTTAAAAAATCTAATAACTTCTTTCTTGAAGAACCCCATACTGTAGTCAGTCAGAGAAAACCTTGACAGGGAGCTTATTCCACAAACTATGTGTTCACAGAAGAAAGTTTTTCTGAAACTGCACTGCATGTGACCATTTTGGTTCTAAGGTGTGAGGATAATATAGTGGTGTGATGGTAGAAAGTAGGCATGAGCATCTATTCAAAAAGTTATATTAACATTACTATAATAGTTGGACAAGTGGTATCTCAAATCTTATTGTAGATATTGGTGTGTTCTCTTAAACTCTAGTGCATGCAATGTAAGACTGTTTATTGGTCATATTTTTACACCTTAGGTTACGTTATTGGAGTTTTCGCACAAATCCCTAATTTTTTGAAAATAAAATAAAGCCTATATTACTCAGTGATAACACAGCATTCTACTGGTGAAAGAATTTTTGAAATTGATCCAATAAATTTTAAATTTTTATCATTATAAACAAAAATACAAATCTTTTCTCTTAAAATATTAATGTAGATTAGTGTCATACTTTACCTTATTCACAGCATGACCCATATGCAAGTCTCCATTGGCATAAGGGGGACCATCATGTAAAACAAATTCTGGTCCAGATAAATGCTTTCTTTGCCAGTTATATAACTCTGAAATCTGACCAGCCTTGCAAAAAAAAATGTTACCAAAATTATATTCTACAAAAAATTATAATAAACATTGTTTATGTCATCTAAATATAAATGGAGAACAGGTTTCTATATTATTAATTGACCAAGTGAGCACAAAGTGCACCATTTCAACTTGGGCAAAAATGATTTTATAAGTCTGTTCAGCGGATGTCCATTGTTTTCCTCAACAGATCGCCTTTCTCAACCATTGAAAACATAAAAAAATCATATTTCAGCCATTTAAAAATGTCATTAAACTTTATTGTTACCCTTATTGAAACACAACCTTTTCATTATAAACTTCAAGGGGTTGAGGTGTGAGGGGGTGGAAAATAACAAAAAAAAAACTATGCAAAGAGAGGCTTGCGAGGTTTACAGTTCACAGAGCCACTAGTTTATTATCACCAGCCTTTGCATTTCTCATCTATCAAATTCACCTTGCTTGCAAATTGCACTTGCTTTTTACTTTTTCTAATCATTACCTAATTATATGCTTTGTTAAAATTACTACTACTTTCTATGTAACATCTTTTTAAAAATAAATATCTGATTAAGTAAGACTATGCTTTACCGCCAGTATTTCATGGTTCTTATTGAATCGAGATGGAAAATTGGTTTTCGGGAAAAGAATGGTGTGTGTATACGTTTTCGGTTTTTGGTCAACTGAACTTTTCAACCGTATGTAATAATTTGAAGGCCATTTGACTATTTTAGTTCTCAAATCCGAGCATAAAACCATTTTTAGGCATATCATTTAAAAACAAATTCTTATTCAGCTGATTATTTGAGGTTATTTTTTTTTTTGTCTCTAAGGACAGGCTAAGGCCATGGACCATGCTGCCAAGTTTTTCAAAAAGATATCCATTGTTTTGTTAAAAAATTCTCGGGGGTGTCCCTTCGACCGGCGTGAGTCTCGAACCCGAACGTGAGTCACCGCCAGGAGGGGAGTTCACGGTTACGCAGGTGCGGTTGCGATGATTAAGGGGGCGAGAAGCGCACCGGCACTCTTTGATACCTCGTGTATCCGTTCGGGTGCCGACGGACCCGGGTCAGCAAGATCGTCATCTAGGGCCATGCTGAGGTCGGTCGGGTTCAGAACGTAAAGAAAAAAGAAGTAAATTAATAATTAAATTAAAATTATTTAAGGTGGGCTCCCATACAACAAACGTATTTTTTTTTGTCGTTTTTATAGATAATGGTACGAAACCCCTTATGCGCGAGTCCGACTCGCACTTGGCCGGTTTTCATTAATCAGTCGTCATTTCATTAATCAGTGACTAAAACCAAACTTTACTGTGTATATATTGTTAGGATACCTAGGTATTTTGAGGTTTACATATTCATTCCGATTTAGTTTATTTATTACAGATCAGCACGTGAAACATATGGAGATGATGCTGTGGGATTTGTCCAAGTCCAAAGGTTAGAGCATGTCTGTACAGTTAAAGCAAAAATAACGCCTGAACATAGGATAAAAAGTAATGCGTATTGTTGCATATTTAGGTGTGATGAAAAATTTGATTTTTCAAGGACTATAATACAACATTCAAAACTAAAAACCTCGTTGATCCTCATTAAGAAAAACAACGACACATTAATAGAAACGTTAGTATTTATTTATATTATTGTTTATGTATTAGTATTGCATATCATTCCCCCAGAGTCATGTGTAAATATAGTCCTATGTTTTTATCTAAGTTTGGCGAAGCGCCATATTCAAGTTTTGTCGCGGCGTCGCGCGTCCTCGTTTTCATGTCCCAAGATAGGGCGGGAGATTTGGTGTGGATCCTCAGATACTGCGCGTCATGTCCTGTTTATTTCTTCATAATTCACTATTCATGAGCCTTCGCTGCACAATTCTTAACACGTTTTCGTAAAACATTGCTAAAATATATACCTACATTGAAACACACTAAATGAATTTTGAAAAATTGAACACAAAAAGAAACCACTCCTTAAGATTCGCGCCAAAACTCCCCATACAATACTTATATAGGATGAATTGGCAATAAGCAAGCAACGCTTGAGTTGTGGAATGAGCTCCCTGCCAAGGTTTTCTTCAAGGACTACAGTATGGGGTTCTTTAAGAAAGAAGTTATTAGATGTCTGAAGGGTCGCAACGCACGAGTGATACCCCTAGTGTTGCAAGCGTCTATAGGCTACGGTGACCACTTACCATTAGGCGGACCGGAAGTATAAAAAAAAAAACGCCGATTTAACATTGCCAGGCTATATGGATTCAATTTCAGTTACAGCCTTCTAGAGAAGTCTGCCTGGTCAAATTTTTTTAATAAAATAAAAGTCATTAAAAAATTAAAAACAATTTGTTGATGTTTTGAAAAGAAACGTAATAAAAGATATTTCGAGATAAGATTTTTATTATAAGATATTTTAAAAAGGTATTTCGTCCGTTCCGCAGTCAAAATAATATAAAATGGTAGGTAATTGAGTATTAAATAGCAAGTTTTACAAATATTATGTTTTTAACCTAACCTAACCTAAACATTTGCAGCCCAAAACCAAAAAGAAATTTATTGACCGTAAACATGCTGTCACCTTTAATTTAGTGCATCGTTCGCAAAGAGATCCTTTAATAGCTGATGAAAGTGCTCCTCAAAGAGTTCTCGTACCTGTGAATACTGCCATACCAGCATCGAAAGAAAAGCAGCCTGTAAGTATAACTTTCACTATCATTTGAATCTGGATGATACACATTAATAATAGGCATAGTTGGTGTGTTTTGCGACGCTCCCTTTTAGTTACTTTGTCCGAAAAACTAGTAAATTTTTGATTCGATTTATAAGATAACAATTATAAAGTATGATGCGTAATTTCTGCTTTTTAATTAAAATTAATGCTCAACAGTTTTAAAACCCATGTCATATGATTTATTTCATACCATGATAGCCAAGTTGAAATTAAGCTTGAACATAGTGTTTTGGTACATTTTCAAAACTAAAAAAAAAACCTACAAATCATAGCATCAAAAATTGGAAGCAGGTTTTTGTGTATACATTTGCATGCATACAGATTATTAGGCTGGTGACACTTGCACCTTAAACAATAGGAATAAAGACATCCGTCAGCCCAAACTCGTACTATGTCAGTTAAATTGTTGCTCACATATTTAATTAATTGTTTATGACATAAGTTTTGGTTATTTATAGTACCTCATAATAAATCTATATAGACCAAAAAACATTAGCTGTTTTCATTTAATGAATCATATACAACAATAACTATTCTAATCAAAATTAATAAATTAACTTACTTATTTTCTATGGATTGAGTATACCACTACAAATGCGCCTCATGCATCTGAAGCATTGTGTTTGCAGGCCTTCTAACATGTAAATTAACTTAACATCATTTCTTGCATAACCATCTATTGACTGTCACATATACTTATGAAATATTATCAGAGGTATAAAACTGAAAGACAGACTGTGGGAGTGTTTCTGGCAATCCAAGTATGCCAGAAAAACTCCCACAGCTAAATATGCCAGTTCAGGGAGGCGTAGGTCTCTGTCCCTTTGTACCTATGCATGGGTTTTAACGCAACAGATTTTAATGCTGTTTTCACTATCAGTCAGATAATTTCGTGTGGTTTATAAAATGAGTAAAAAATCATCTATGACTGATAAGAGGTTTATTAATATTTAACATCAAAAGAAACTTTCTTTTTTTAAACTGTAATGATGTTATTGGCAATTTCACAAAACAAAAATATATAGGCACATTATTTAATTTTTTTCTAAAACATTATTATTGTATGTCTAATTCTTAATAAATAAATATATAATTCATAACTTTATTTTTTATTCTTTAAATATTAATAAATTCTTTTAGATTTTTACATAATTCATGCCACACCATCATCTGTCAATACCCATTACACACATACACAGCCAGATCTGTTTCCAGACAGGCATCATGGAGTTTCATATATCATATTTATTTATTTGCATAAAACATGGTACAGTAAGGTCTTATACATATTATTTGTTACAATTCATATTTTACTGAAACTAACAGCATGCAAACACACAATAAGTAAATAATAAAACCAATACCCAAATCAATTTCAACAATAAAAATGAAAATTAATGTATTACAGTTTAAATGTCATATTTATTAGAATAGCACTCAATATTATTTAATGTCATTTCGATCTATATTAAATGTATAATTTTAATCTATATTTATTTATAATTTTACTCTCTGATGTCAATCTTTTTTAAATTTATATATTCATTTATGGAATAAAAACATTTTTTAATTAGCCAATTTCCTAATTTTATTTTAAATAAGTTTATTGGTAGTTCTGTAAAGATACCAGGTAATTTATTAAATATTGTTATTGCCATAGAATAACTATTTTTTAGAAATGCTGTCGTAGAACATTGAGGTACTTTAAGCTTGTTTGGATACCTTGTATAGAAGGGACAATTATCGATTTTCATTTTAAATAAATGTAAATTAAGCTTTACAAATACACAAATTTCAAAAATGTACAGGCTAGGCAGGCTCAATATTTTTAATTTAACAAATAGTGACTTACATGAGCACAAAGGCCCCACACTACATATAGCTCTGATACATTTCTTTTGTAATATGAAAACCCTATTTATTTCTGAGGAGTATCCCCATATGATAAGGCCATAGCGCAATGCAGAGGCAACATATCCGTGGTATGCAATTTCTGCCATTTTTTGATCTACTGTTAATTTTAATCTACGCAAAGCATAAGCAAACCCGTTAAGTTTACTGTTGACCTTATTTACATGAGCTTTCCAATTTAAATTATTATAAATATTTATTCCTAGGAAATTTGCAAATGTCACTTCTTCAATAGTTTTATGTTCATGAGTTATATTTAATTTTAATTGTTTATTCTTTTTGTTAAAAAATTGTACATATTTTGTTTTGTCCATATTTAAAGTTAAATTATTTTGTGTCATCCAATTAGATATATCAGTAATTGTATTATTTATGTCGCTTTCATACTTATTTATATCAAAGCCCTTAACTTTTGTGGATATGTCATCAGCAAACATGATACATTTGTGTTGTGTAGCTTTAGGGAGATCATTGATAATAATAAAAGTGGTCCAAGTATGTTACCTTGGGGCACCCCGTAATTTACAACTCTTAACATTGAACTACATTTTAAAATTTCTGAATTTTTTAAAGCAGTAAACTCAACACACTGTTAACGTCCTTCAAGATAAGATTTTATCCAGTCATATGCAGGACCTTGTGTTCCATATATTTCACATTTTTGTAACAACTTATTTTGAGAAACGCAATCAAATGCTTTCGACATATCGAAAAATATAGCAGTTACAGGTGTTTGGGTATCCATAAAATTAGCTATTTCTTTCACAATAGTAAAACATGCCAACGTTGTAGACTTGTGTTTTTGGAATCCGAATTGATTCTGTTTGATTACGTTAAATTTCATAAAGAACGACATTATACGTTTATGTAAAACTGTTTTCAAAGATCTTTGAGATAATTGAAATGAGATGTATTAGCCAATAATCGTTTATATTCTTTTAGTCACCTTTTTTAAACAGAGGCAATCAATATTTTTAAACTGATGGAAATTTACATTGTACCATAGATAAATTAATTAGATAATTTAAAATACATGCTAATTTTGGTATACATGATTGTAGTATTTTTGTCTCTATCTCGTCATAACCTACAGCTCTCGTATTTTTTAAACTTTTTATAATTTCAACAATTTCATTTTCAGTACAAGAAAAAGGTATATACTGGAATTCAATCGTACCAATGTTGTATTAACTTGCTGTCGCATTTTAGTGTGGTTTATTTGGTGTGTCATGTTAACGAAATTATCATTAAACGATTCTGCAATTTTATTAGGATCTTTGATATATTCGTTTTGGAATTTTAACTTGTGTATCACTAGCTGATTATAGGCTCCAGAATGTTCTTTATTTTTTTTTTATTTTCCATGTTGCCTTACATTTGTTTGTGGCACTCTGTATATAATTACGATTTTGGCGTTTTTGCGAAAATTGTATACAGTTTTTCAGCACCTTAGAATATTTTTTGTATTTATTTTTGCAACTTTAATTTTTATGTTTATAGTAAGCAAAGCGTCATTTTCTTTTTGTGATACACGATTTTTTTAATCCCTTTGTCAGCCATTTATGTTGATTATTTGATTTATTTTGCTTTCAAATTTTTATTTCCGGCAAACATAATTTGTAGAACAAACATAAGTGCTCATGAAACAGGTTAAATGCTGTCTCAAAGCCATGTGTTTCATAAATGTCAGCCCATGTTAAACTATGCAGGCAATTTTTAAATTTATTTATGTTATCTAAGCTAACATCTCTTTAATGTTGGTTCTGTCCCTACTGCTTTTTTCACTCTCATCTCATCATATATTTTATTCACACTTTAGTTACTAATATTATCTTGGAGTGAGCATGACCAAAACTGCCACCTCTATAATATAAGTAGCTAAGTATCAAATGATGTCCTTCACTAGATCAGATCATCATCATCATCATGTCTGCTTATGGTCCACTGCTGGACATAAGCCTCCTCTATGGCGCGCCGTTTCTCCCGGTCCTCTGCCATCCCCATCCAGCCACCACCAGCCACCTTTTTGAGGTCGTCGGTCCACCGGGCTGGAGGGCGTTCCACGCTTCGCCTTCCTATACGCGGTCTCCACTCTAGGACACGTCTGCTCCATCAGGCATCGGTCCTCCGACAGACGTGGCCAGCCCACTGCCACTTCAGCTTGCTAATTCTGCGAGCTATGTCGGTAACTTTGGTTCTCTTCCGGATGTCCTCATTTCGGATTAGATCCCTTAGAGACACTCCGAGCATAGCTCGCTCCATTGCGCGCTGTGCGACCTTGAACTTGTGGACCAGCCCTGCTGTAAGTGTCCACGTTTCGGCGGCGTAAGTCATGACTGGTAGGATGCACTGGTCAAAGACTTTCGTCTTTAGACATGAGGTATAGGCGACGTGAAGACTTGACGAAGTTTACCAAATGCTGCCCACCCCAGCTGGATCCTCCTGTCGGCTTCCTTCTCAAAATTGTTCCGGCCAAAGTTATGAAATACTATTCTTTGATATATTGATGTACTACTCGGGCAAGTTAACATGACACCTGGCTGCGCGAAGTCTATTCAATGTAGAGTTCAAATGATCAGAGTAACTAAAAGGTGTGCATTGTAAAAAAAACGGCACTTTTGAAATTTTGTATGAAAATTTGTGGTTTCCCCATAATTTTTTTTTTCTGAACTGACTATGCAGTTGGCTGTTGCAACCATTACTGCTTCACCGGGCTTTTTTGGGCGAGACTCTGAAGGAGCCTCAGCCCATATAGCGCCCAACGCTCAAGGGCCTCGGCTTGGGTTGTCGCTTTCTGGGGCGGCCCTTCGACCGGCGTGAACCTCGGACTCGAAGGTCAGTCACCGCCAGGAGGGGAGTTCCCTGTCACGCGGGTGCGGTTGCGATTGAGTGGGGGCGAGAAGCTATTCGTGGAGGTCGTAAAGACTAATCTCGCTATCCGGACAGCGAGATCGTCATCTGGGGCCGTTAGAACGTGCCGGGGCCGCCTAACGATAGTTTTACGACCATGCCGAGGTCGGTCGGGGAGATGATACGTTGTGGATTGCACAATTAGTCGATTCGGGTGATTTTGTGTACGCTCTAAAAAGCAGACTGCCAGGTCTTTGAAATATTGGGAATCAGGGGGGTTCGAAATCTCTGTATAGGTCCGCATTACGGAAGTACCAGGGGGCTCCGGAGGCCACTCTGAGAAAGCGGTTTTGGAGGGTCTGGAGGGTTTATGGAGATTGCGTTTGGATAACTACGCTATACGCTATAGACTACGCTAGCATAAGCAAGTATGGGGTGGATGCAAGTTGTGTGAAGATTCAGCTTATTTCTAAGCGACATCTTACTGTACTTGCCTATCATGGGTTAAAGACGACCGAGGATAAAGGCGGCTCGGTCTCTAACTATTTTGGTGTGATCGCGGTAGTGCAAACGCCTATCCAGGGTCACGCCGAGATATTTGGTCTTATTTTGCCAAGGAATGGCACGACCGAAGAGTGAGAGAGGTGGCCGCAGAGGGCGACCTATTACGGCAGAGCTTTTGTCGGGATTTACTTCGATTCTCCATTTCCGAAACCATTCGCCTAGGGCGGTGATAGCGGGTTGGAGTCTCTTAGTGGTTCGACTCACTTGCCTATCGGTGGTATAAATAGCGGTATCGTCCGCAAAGAGGGCTAATTGGGTACCTATCGTTTTAGGGATGTCGTTGATGTACAGAAGGTACAAGATAGGGGCGAGCATGGACCCTTGCTGGACTCCTGCTTCTATGGGACGGAGGGAAAGAGAGAGTGCCTTCAACTTTATAGCGAAAGCTACCATTCGACAAATAGTCTCTTATGATGAGCACGAGACGGTCTGGCAACTGAAAGTTGTACAGTTTATAAATTAAAGCATTGTGCCAGACTTTGTCGAAGGCTTCGCTACATCGAAGAAGACAGCGCCCGTGTGCCGGGGCTTACCTAATACTGGTTGGAAGCCAGTGAGAATATGTTCCGTGATGCGGAGGACTTGGTGGACGCATGAGTGTTTGGCTCGGAAGCCGAACTGCTCGTCTATTAAGATGCCTCTGGAGACTATAGCGTTCCGTAAGCGAGCGAGGAGGAGGCGTTCGTAGAGTTTACCAAGTGCCTTTAGTAAACTTATGGGGCGGTAGGAGGACAGCTCAGTACGAGCTTTGCCTTGCTTGTGGATGCCTATAACAATTGCATCTTACCATTGACAAGGATAGGTGCAATTTTCAATAGCAGCGTTGAAAATCGCTTATAGAAGGCAGAGAAGGGGAAGAGTGAGGCGCTTTAGGATATCATTAGAGATACCGTCCGCGCCGGGAGCTTTACGGGGGCGTAGGTCTGTGATGACCTGTTTGACTTCGTCGACAGTGACTGGGGGCAGGGGGTCCTGTGGGGGCAGAGAAGTTCTGCGTTCCATTTCGCCGTCTACTGCACTTACGTGTCGGGATCGAACGGCTGTTTGCTTAAGCACATTGGGCTTGGAGGCTATACGCTAAGCAATCCGCTTTTTCGTCGTCATCGAACGCGGGAACGTTGTTGGGACGAGTTAACGGAGGGAGTTCCCCATAACCATATATTTTGATGATGATGGGAATCGATAGAGTGCATCGTCGGCAGCAACGTTTGTGTGGAGCACTTTGTCTGTGACCCCTCTCCGGACCCCTAGCAAGTTCAAATCTTTTTTTTAAAAGGGAGTGTGTCCCTATTTTCGGACCATTTTATTGACGATTATCAATAAAACACAATTCGCCTGGCAATAAATGGTCATCATTAGGACGCACCCCCTTTTTAAAAAAATAATTATTGTGGGGTCACAGAGAAAAGTACTTCATACCAACGTAGCTTCCGACAATGTACTCTATCGATATCCATCGTCATCAAAACTGACTCAGCAAACTGATTTTATTCCTTAATAATCCTTTCAGTCATAAAAAAGTATTTTCATTCAGTTCTTGAATACAGATCTATGTGTTTGAATAAATTTTCTTCACTTTAGGGATTTTTATTTCATAAAAAATATTTAAATCAATTTTATTCAAATTATGATTTAAATAAATTTCATTAAAATCACTCAACCTTGATTAGTTGTAAAATACCAGGTTTATAAAAGTAGTATAAAATCCAGGTAATGATTATACCTTCTTCTTAGTGACCTACTATGTGGATAGTTTTAGATTTTATGCACGTGGCAGAAATGCTATTCTAAATAATCTAGCAATACATGTTTCATCACCACTGAAATCCTCTCATTTCAGTCAAGTTTGTTTCAAAGTTTTATATACTGACTTTTATTACTTTATGTTGGTAATATAAAAAATGCATTTATATTTAAAAAAAAAATCAAACAGGATTATACACCGGAGCAACGAAAAGAAGAGCAGAGAAAATATGGTGTCTACTTCGATGATGACTACAATTACTTGCAGCATCTCAAGGACACAAAGGAAGTCACATTGGTCTTGCAACCTGTAAGTTGATCAATTGTGTTATTTGACTCCCAAAAAGTTTAAATATTTTGACCTATACTTACCGTAACAGAATACTTGCTAAAAAGACAATATGACTGTTGTCTGTGTGTGTTTGACTGAGTCCATGGATGCTTTAGATTCACAATTGGACCCTTGAGTAGCGCAGTAATAGGGTTAATAATATTTTATTATTTATGGTGCAAAATAACTCATATTCTGGTTTAGTGCCGAAAAAGTAAATTGCAAAATTTGGATCATTATATTCTTCTGTACATGTGTAAGTCACTAAATTCCTCCTAAATGGCTAGACAGATTTAAATAAAAAAAATTGTGTGTATTTGAGTGAGTCCCTGAATGGCTATAGATTCACAATTGGACCCTTTAGGTAGAGCTGCAATTGGGGTCTAGGATTTTTTGGAGAAATTTGATAATTTTTTTGTGTGTGTTTGAGGGAGTCCCTAAATGTCTTTGATTGATGATTGTACCTGGTGGTGCTGAAATCGGGTTCTAGGAATAATTGTTTGACGAATTTTGATGTTTTTTTTGTGTATAAGAGTGGGTCCTTGGATGGCTTAGATTCACAATTGAACCCAGTAGATAGCACTGCAATGGCTTTCTAGGTTTATTTTTTACAAATATTTTTTAAGATTATTCATCGACCTAGCATATTCAAAACCCTATGCTGAACCCACTAATAGCAAACCATCGTTTAGGCAGAACAGCGTCAGTTAGGTCCGCTAGTCTTTAATATTAATTCTTTTTGTACATGTTAATATTGTATTTGCAGAAAACAACTCATAAACGTAATGAAAAAAGTGAACCTATAGGCGACAGTGAAAAGACTATCAAGGATGTGTTAACATTGCCAAGTTCAGTGTTTGCGTCGGAAGTTGAGGAAGATGTTGGATTACTCAATAAGGCAGCTTCACAAGGTAAGGTTAAGCAATAAAGATATGTCTTGAAAGCTTAAAGCTGCTGAGGGCGCGAGTTCAATCCCCACACAAAACAAACATTATTGTTTTTAGCCTCTGGGGCTCAGTAGGTAACGACCTGCCTGCTGAACCAGAGACATGGATTTGATTCCCGCACAGCACAAACATTTAAATTTGTGTTTGTGTTGAGTATGTGTGTTTTCTACGCATAATATGTATGTATTTAAACAATAAAATAAATGTGTGTATTTGTATCCATAATCTGGTATTCATATTGAAAGCGGTAATTAGTTTGCGACCAGACAGTGCTGTTTGATTTGTCCAAAATTATTATTTTTATTATAATTCATGGCAATACACTAGCAGCTATAAGCTGACGTCTGTATTTTAATTTAGTTCTAGTGTCTTAGTTGCTTCGTTAGGTGTCCATTTTTTTTTATTATTTATAATAACATAGTTACATAGTATTATTGGCTCCGTGGGTAATGAACTGACTGCCGAATTAAGGGGCGCGGATTTGATTCCTGCACAAGACAAAACATTAAGGTGATAAACATTTGTGCTGTCTTAAGACGGGGTGTATTCTATGTATTTTATGTATTTCCGAAAAAAAGTATATATACATGTATTTGTTTCTATCGTCTGGTATCCATATAAAAGCTTTGCTTAGTTCTGGACCAGGATGCGTTGTGTGTAATGTACAAAAATCTTTATTTAAAAATATTTATCAACTTGAGGCCAAGGCCGCTGATTACAGGCATGAGCAGCTACACTTTGCAGCGGTCTCTTTACATTATAATATTTTTTTTTCAGGATTACGTCTTGATTTAGATCCAGAAGTGGTAGCAGCATTGGATGAGGACTTTGATTTTGATGACCCTGATAATGAATTGGAAGATAACTTCATTGAACTCGCTATGGCTGAAGGTATGGATGTAATAATTTGTTATAAAAGACTGGAATACTTGGTTACAAATTTGTATAAGAACAGTTGAAAAGTTAGTGCTAGTATATGATTTTTGCATTTCAGTAGCACCTTTAAGTTTTTTTTCAGGAAGAATTGATGACATTGGAAGTTTAACAGTGTTAGTATGATATTAAAGAAAAGCGTCAGAGTTGTTATTATTCATAATATGTAGGTTAACATATGCACTATTCACTATATTCTTTTTTGAGTTAAATAATTATATTTTTAAACAAATCAGCAGGGCACACATTACCTGTTCCAATTGTATCGGCGTAGGATTATTACGACAACCTCTTGATTATACTAACGAAGTTTGTTATAGCAAGCTATAGCTGCAGCTATAGTTCGTTCGTGGAATTGGGTTATAGATACACCTGTGGAAACTTGAAGTTTCCGGGATAAATAGCTTTTGTCCTTCTCCACTTGCGTAACAAACGTCATTGTTATTCCCGCAGGAACGAATTTTCCGGGATGAAAATATCCTATTCGAGAATCTAACCTATATGTGTATGCCAAGTTTCATTCCGATCGATCTAGTGGTTCAAGCGTCATTGAGTGACAAACAACCAAACATCAGAACTTTTGAATGTATAATATTAATGGAATAGTTAATAATTAATGAATTTTACGAGCGGCTCCACCAGCGCTAAATTTCGTTATCGGTATGGAACACCGTAATTAACTCTTTATTTATACTAATAAAGTTTGCTCTACCAAGCTATAGTTTGTTTAAGCTCGGTAATAGTTATTTCTTTCTAAAATTTTTGGGATAAAAACTATCCTATGTCCTACCCCTGGACTAAAACTATCTCCATACCAAATTTCATCTAAATTGGTTCGGTTAAAGCGTGAAGAGGTTACAGACAGACAGACAGAGTTACTTTCGCATTTATAATACTATTATGGATTATAGTCTGTTGGAATATAGTCTGTCTGTTAAATTGTCTTTTAAATTAAAAGAACTAGAATACAAACATTTGTTCCCTGTTTTATCTTCCTTCTTCTTTTTCTTGTGGCGGGCTGGTTTCCGCACTTGCCACACGTGGATGGTGACTTTGTGCGTTGCAGATGGCCTACTTTTGCAGCCAACCCAATTCCTTCCAGAATCTCGACAAGTGACCCACATTGCTGCAGGCCCCTTGGAGCGTCCCTGGGGTACCCAGGTGTTTTTCCCTGTTGTCTTCCACCCCAGCACAATGTAGCATTACGTGGAACGGCGTTTCTTCGGCCCCCATGCATGCTCTGCAGAGAGGGCTGTCGGTGGCACCTAAAAGAAATAGATATCGGTTAAGAGAGCAGTGACCAGTTAAGATCCCTACTACCATTCTTAGGTTATCTCTGTTCATCCGGAGCAGGGTCTTAGTCTGGGGTTTAGATTGGGTGTTGATAGATTTTGGCTAGATCATCAGCCGCATCATTGCCAAATGATCCACTGTGGTCCTTTATCCACCCCACCGTCACGTTATTACTAAGTGATATAACCTGTAGAGCTTTGTGGCATTTAAAAAGTAGTCCTGAGTTGACTGTGTTACCATCGAGAGCTCTCAGGACCTCAGCGCTGTCCGAGAGAATTCTGATTTCAAAGTCCGTGATCTTCTTGCTCGCCATGTCCTTTGCAGCCTGGATTATACCTACTCATTCCGCTTGGATTATCTTCCTTATAGTATCATTCTTCCAAAAGTGCTAAAACACATATCGTTTTTAAATTCCAACTAAAAATACAGATACTTACCTATATTTATCAATTGAACTTTCAAAATAACGGATTTTTATACCAACTTTCATTTCTATCCTACACCCTTAGGTAATTGGGTATTAATTACATTATTGTCCGTAATTGGGTATTAATTACATTATTTTCCGTAATTGGCATAATAGGCAAAGCGTTCACAACTATTAGACTTCCTGCTTGTTCGGCACGTTTATCTAAGTACCTGGGGACCGAGCTTTGCTCTTTTTTTTAACAGCGCCATCTATTGTCAAGTAGCTTCAGTGTTGCTGTGTCGGTACAAATAAAAGTATTACTACTCGCCAATTGATGTCATGAAATGTCATATTTTTCAGTTTATCATTGCTTGAAAACACGGATAAAACGACGTTTTATAAAAATGAAACCTAGATAGATCAATTTATCGCCCCCGAAACCCCTAGCATGCTGAATTTCATGAACATCGTTGGAGCCGTTTCCAAGAATTGTTATATATATATATACAAGAATTGCATTCTCATTCCCGATTCGACTCTCGTGTTGTGCGGTCGTGTTTTCGAGCGTCAAGTGCTCTCAGTGTGCTCCGTGTGTGGTGACTCAGTTGGTGCGCATTCCTGGGTGGTGTTTTGCCTCAGCGCTGACGATCTCGAATTGTTGTTTGGTTTATTGCCCGCAATTCTTGGAAAATCGGCCTGTGTGTTGAAGCGCTGCTCGGCAGTGTGTATTGGCTGGGAAATCGCTCTCGGCCCGCGCTGGGTGTGTTTGTGCGTTCTTCAACGCGCCCATAACCGAGTGTTTATCGAAGCGATACTGTGTGTTTTTGTGCGTGAGTGTGTGTTCTCGTAGTCGCGGAACTACTACGCATAGCGGTGACCCTCGCTTGCCTCTTTGACTGTTACCGGTTCGCCCGGTCTGAGTCCGGCTTTGTGTTAAATCGCTAGCGTAGTATTTCCGCTTCAGCGGTTCGCCGCTCCGTGCATTTACGCGTTTTAAGTGTCGATTGCGTTTTAGTTTGTAGAAATCCAGTTCCGAGTGCTCAAGGGCTGGTGGGTGAGATCTTATAGCTCTTTTCAGAGCTGCGGTCTACCTAACGTTTCTTCGTTAAATCACGTCTCGTTGCTGGGGGGAAACCTAACGGTGACAACGTAACCCCGGCCGTAGGAGTAGGAGTTAGGTACACACCAGGCAATCCGTAGCACTGCGGGGCGCCTGGCCACATTTTAGGTATTCCTGCTCCTCGCCAGCAATGGTGGGGAGTCACTAGGCACACAAAAAATCTACACCTCGGTCACTCCCGCGATGGCCGAGCAACTCATCGGCTTGTCCCCGGACCAGCTAGGGGCAATCGTGCAAAATCTTGTTCGCGATCGCCCAGAGCTGGCCCACGCCATCTTCACGGCGTTGGGGCCTGCCCTCACTGCGTCCAGCACAACCGCGCCCTCCCCGTCCGTCTCATCGCGTTCGACTCCGCGCTCTCGCTCGCGCAATCGTTCGCGCTCTCTCTCCCGCGAACCCCGCGAACCCCGCAATCGCGACCCGCGTCTCGCTCGCCGCGCTCTTCGGGCCCCTGCGCCCGTTCGCCCTCCCACTCCGGTAGCCGATGAGACCCTTTCTCGGTCTCTCGCTACCCCGCCCCCCACAACCTCCGAAACCGCACCCCGGTCTCCAGCAGCCGTAATGTCCGCTGAGTCGGCGTTGTCTGACGACGACGAAGGCTTCAAGGCCTGGGAACCAAAAAGGGTAAAAAACGGAAGAAGTCCGCCAAGTCTAAAAAGGCTTCGGCGGCATCCGCTCTGGAGTCTTCTACTCCTCCTCCCTCCGACTCTGAGGCTAAACGCCTCAAAGCGCCTAGCGCTTCCGCGTCCCCGTCCCCGTCCACCTCGGCGGCCAGCCCTGAGCTAGCCGCCATGGACACAACCCCCCCCGCCGCCACCTCTTCGCAGTCCGACTGTCCCACTTCGGGACGGAAGGAAAAATCTCCGCCCCCGATTGTCATCAAAGACAAAGGGGCCTGGCCGAACATTGCTAACGCTATGAAGGCCAAGCGTATCAATTATACGCACGCCCGCAATGATGCCGAGCGCGGCATCAAAGTGCAGGTCCCGACACCGTCAGATTTCCGAAATCTGACGGCCTTCCTCACGGCTCAAAAATATGAGTACCACACGTACTCATTGGCCGAGGAACGCGTTTTAAGGGGAGGCATAAGGGGAGTCCCTAGGGAATTCTCCACCAAGACTGTCCAGGACGACTTAATCGTCCAAGGCCTCCCCGTACGGGAAGTACATCGTATGTACAATGGCCGAAATAAGTCAGAGTGCTACGACATGGTGCTCGTAATACTAGACCTGACAAAAGAAGGCAAAGCCATCTTTAATATTAAAGATGTTTGCAGCCTCAAAGGCATCAGGGTCGAGACTCCGCACAAGCGGTCGAACCCGAGTCAATGCCACCGATGCCAGCTATATGGCCACGCGCAGCGCAACTGCAGACGCAGACCGCGCTGCGTCAAATGTTTACGCGATCACGCCACTCCGGACTGTGATCGCGATCGCTTTAACGCATCCGACCCGGTCGCTTGCGTACTCTGTGGGAGTGAAGGCCTCCCAGCGAATTACCGCGGGTGCCCCAAAGCTCCCAAACAGAGCTCGCGTAAACCCAAACAGGGTAAATCGCGTCCCCCCGCCCCCCGCCAACAGGCTCCGCTCGTGCCTGCACCTCTCCCCGCTGTCAACGCCTGGAGCCGTCCTCCAGCGCTAGTCGTCGCGTCCAAATCAAAGGAGACAGACAAACTCTTGTCTGCTCTCCCCGGGCCCGTCTCAGTTACGGGTATTCCCTACCCCGCCCCTCTCATGTCTCGGGACATTCCGCGCCCAGCGCCTATGAGAAGTGCTCCCGCACCTCTCGCGCATACGCGCCTTGCCCCCCCGCGCCCCTCTTTTGCGCTGCCCTGCAACGCCGTTCACACGGCCGAGCAGCAGCAGCACCTCGGCATTCTCGCCGAGATTTCTTGGGCCTTCGACGCGGCCAATTTCGAGATCGTGTACGCCGAATACGTACAGATCACCGAGTTCACTCAAATGCTCAGCTTCATGGCTAAGCATCGCGATTTCTTCGCCGCCCTGCGCAGGGTAGCTCCAAAACCTTAGAACCAAAATGGATTGCACAACCGCGCGCGAAAAACCCCGGTCCGTCTCTATAGGCTATTTTAACGCCAACGGTCTCCGCAACCAAAGAGAAGAATTATCGCAATTCCTCTCGTCCCAAAAACCGGACGTCTTCCTCATCCAGGAAACGTTCCTAAAGCCCGCCGTCCGTACCCCTTCGATCGCGAACTATCGCACCGTCCGTAATAATAGAACTGTCTCCAATCTCGGAGGCACTCTCATCTATTACAGGCGCTCCCTGCATTGCTCCCCTATCGATCCTCCACCACTTACGAATTTAGAAGCATCCGTCTGCCGCCTAGCGATGACCGGCCATCAGCCGATCATCATTGCATCGGTTTATCTCTCTCCCCTAAAAGACTTGCTCGAGAGCGACCTTCAGTCGCTCTTAAGTTTAGGCGACGCCGTCATTCTTGCCGGCGACCTAAATTGCAAGCATCGCCGCTGGAACTCTTCTGTAACTTCACGGAGAGGCAGACTCCTTGACGATTTAATTGACAGACTAAACTTTGACATTATCGCTCCCATGACGCCCACTTTCTTTCCCCACAATACTAGGAACAACCCCGACGTACTGGATATAGCACTTCTAAAGAATGTAAGGCTAAGCTTTCGTTCTATAGAGGTGCTTGACGAACTTGACTCGGACCACCGCCCTGTCATCCTCCGATTAGGTTTCCCTTCGGACTCTCCTCCCGACACTAGAACCGTGACGGACTGGGATAAATTTGGGCAATTGCTCGAAAATCCCAGCTCGCCACATCTAGACCGCGTTCCCAACGTAATCTCTTCCGCGACCGATCTTAACGTAGCTATCGACTCTCACTAGCCACCTGACCGCCACCGTTGGCGAGTGCTCACGACAGGTGCCGGTTGGTGATTATCACCACCTAATCCTGCCTCAGCACATCAGGTCGCTAATGACTGAGCGTAACGCGGCCCGCCGCGCTCGCGATCGCGCTCCCACTATCGATAATAAAGCTCGCTTCAACGACTTACACCGCCGTGTAAGAACCGCTGTAGCTGAGCTTCGCGCCCAACGTTTCGGTGATCTTATGGAGAACATTTCTCCTTCTCACCAAGCTTATTGGCACTTAGCCAGAGCTCTAAAGTCCGAAACCGCAAACTCTCTCCCTCCGTTATCTCGTCCCAACAACGTTCCCGCGTTCAACGACGACGAAAAAGCGGATTGCCTAGCGTCTAGCCTCCAAGCCCAATGTGCCTTAAGCACACAGCCCTTCGATCCCGACCACGTGCGCGAGGTAGACGGCGAAGTGGAGCGCAGAACTTCTCTGCCTCCACAAGACCCCCTGCCCCCTGTCACTGTCGACGAAGTCGTACAGGTCATCAAAGACCTACGCCCCCGTAAGTCCCCCGGTGCGGACGGTATCTCTAACGATATCCTAAAGCGCCTCACTCTGCCCCTTGTCTGCCTCCTAGTAGCGATCTTTAACGCTGCTATGGAACATTGCATCTTTCCTTCTCAATGGAAAGATGCAATTGTTATAGGCATCCATAAGCCAGGTAAAGCTCGTACCGAGCCGTCTTCCTATCGCCCCATAAGTTTACTAAAGGCCCTTGGTAAACTCTATGAACGCCTCCTCCTCGCTCGCCTACGGAACGCTGTAGTTTCCAGAGGCATTTTAATAGATGAGCAGTTCGGCTTTCGTGCCAAACACTCATGCGTCCATCAAGTCCTCCGCATAACGGAACATATTCTTACAGGCTTTCAGCCAGCGTTAGGTAAGACCCGTCACACGGGCGCTGTCTTCTTCGATGTAGCGAAAGCTTTCGACAAAGTCTGGCACAACGGTTTAATTTTTAAACTGTACAACTTTCAGTTGCCAGATCGTCTCGTGCTCATCATACGAGACTATTTGTCGAATCGTAGCTTTCGCTACAAAGTCGAAGGCACTCTCTCTTCCCCCCGTCCCATAGAAGCAGGAGTCCCGCAAGGGTCCGTGCTCGCCCCCATCTTGTACCTTCTGTACACTAACGACATCCCTAAAACGATAGGTACCAACCTAGCCCTCTTTGCGGACGATACCGCTATCTATACCACAGATAGGCAAGTGAGTCGAATCACTGAGAGACTCCAACCCGCTATCACCGCCCTAGGCGAGTGGTTTCGGAAATGGAGAATCGAGGTGAATCCCGACAAAAGCTCTGCCGTCCTTTTTACCCTAGGCCGCCCTCCGCGGCCTTCTCCCCTTTCTCTTTTCGGTCGTGCCATTCCCTGGCAAAATAAGACCAAATATCTCGGTGTGACCATGGATAGTCGTTTGAACTTCCAAGCTCACACCAAAATAGTCAGGGACCGAGCCGCTTTTGTCCTCGGTCGTCTCTTTCCCATGATAGGCAAGTATAGTAAGATGTCGCTTAGAAATAAGCTAAATCTTTACACAACTTGCATCCGCCCCATACTAGCTTATGCTAGCGTAGCCTATGCGCTGTCCAAGCGCAATCTCCACAAACTCCAGACCCTCCAAAACCGCTTTCTCAGAGCGGCCTCTGGAGCCTCTTGGTACGTTCGCAATGCGGACCTACACAGAGACTTCGAACTTCCCACGATTCCCCAATATTTTAAAGACTTGGCAGTCCGCTTTTTCGAGCGTACGCAAAATCACCCGAATCGTTTAATTGTGCAATCCACAACGTATCGTCCCCCCGATCGACCCGGTCACGGTCGTAAAACCATTGTTAGGCGGCCTCGGCACGTACTAACGTCCCCAGATGACGATCTCGCTGTCCGGATAGCGAGATTAGTCTCTACGACCTCCCCGAATAGGGCCTCCCTCCAAACACGACGCCGACGTCCCCGGGTTCGTCGGCGCCCACAAGGATACACTAGGTATCAAAGAGTGCCGGGGCGCTTCTCGCCCCCACTCAATCGCAACCGCACCCGCGTAACGGGGAACTCCCCTCCTGGCGGTGACTCACCTTCGGGTTCGAGACTCACGCCGGTCGAAGGGACGCCCCCGAGAGCGACAACCCAAGCCGAGGCTTCCCCCGCGGGAAGCCCTTGAGCATTGGGCGCTATATGGGCTGAGGCTCCTTCAGAGTCTCGCCCCAAAAGTCCGGTGAAGCAGTAATGGCTGCAACAGCCAACTGCATAGTCAGCTCGGAAAAAAAAAAAAAAAAAAAACAAGAATTGCTCGTTTAAAGGTATTGATGATACTTACATACTACATTACCTATATTTGTTAATTTGCAGGGTCTGGTGATGATTCTTTTGAAGTAAGTAGTGATGAAAGTGACTCCGACGGATCTGATGGTTCCGAGAAGGCATTCGCGTCAGACCTCGACTCTGATGATGAAAGTGATTCACAAGTAAGTTTAAAATATGGTACTTAAAAAAATATCAAGTTTAAAAGGGAGTGATAACAGTTTAAGAGGGTCGCAAATGTCGACCGTGCATAAGCTACGGTGACCGTTAAACTTCAGGCGCGCCGTAAGCTTGTTTGCCACCTAGGCTATAATTATTATTTTTAACTGGCTTATCACACAAGACCTGGACCTAAACTAAGCAAGGTTTGTGATATTAAATACAAGGTGTTTTGTATCGAACATGACAGAGGCGGGGCCCGTAATAGCAAAGATAGAACACAAGGTAACGGATACAAATATACACTGTTTTTTCTTACTTGTATTATGTTATAAATTTAAAACCATGAAAACTTTGATTTAAGTTTAAATAAGAAAAACTACAGGGTAGAATATAGTTTAATCTCCGATTTTTTCTAATTGTGCATTTTGCCTTTTTCATATTTTAAGCTTGAGATAAGACAAGTATAAATTAACAAGTTGTATATTATACCTTTTGTCGTTATTTACATATATTATACATAGAAAACGCCCAGATTTGTAGACAACCATAAATATAAATATTTGTCCTGGGTGGGAATTGAACTCACGCCTCCGGTTCAGCAGGCGGGTCTCTGAGCCACAGAGGATATGACATATCATACCGTAATTAATTGTAACTAATATCTGTCTGTCAGCAACTTGTGTGTTGAACTGCTAAAAATATCTTCTATTTTGTTACTAGACGGAACGGCCTAGCAGAAGGATGCCAACTTGGGATGCTCACGAAAAAGATGAAACGAAGTCTCGCTTCTCTCAGTATTCCATGTCGTCAAGCGTAATCAAGCGAAACCAAGGGCTCACGTTATTGGACAACAGATTCGAAAAGGTACCTAAAAAAACCTAAAAAAAAAAAAATATAATATTCATTACACAAACACATTACACATTACACAAAGCGCCATCTGGTCTCAAATTAAGCAAAGATTGTACTATGGGTACCAGACAAAGGACACAAACACTTATATAGTTTTTTTTGTAAATACATTTTATACAAGGGTAACATCCAGACTCAAGACAAACACATGTTTGTCCCGTGTGGGGTTTGAACCCGCGCCCCTCAAGCCGGCTGGTAGTACAGTAGTTACCAACAGAGCCGCGCAGCGTCTCAATAGACATAGTGGGGTCCCTATGGGAGTCCCCATAGGAAGTTCCCTAGCCATACGGTGCGACGATATACGCAAAATTGCTGGGAGCGATTAGACCGTGCCAAGTGGCGTACTTGAGGAGAGGCATGTGCTCAGCAGTGGACTGCAGTAGGTTGATGATGTGGTTAAAATTATAATTCTGACTCTCAGTATTTATGATCTCAGTCTTCCACTACGGTCAGTCTTAAACTATCGACTGATTTCTCGCGGCTCTAATCAGGTTGTCTGTATACCTGGTAGGAGGTCTTCATCCAATTTGAGTTGGCCACTAAAAAACCTGTGATATAGCCTGCTTATTCCCACTTCAGCTTGCTACTTGGGTTATATCAGTGATCATACTTTGTCAAATGTTAAGCCATTTCTGTATTAATGAGCTACTTAGTAGTGAACAGTTTGGCTTTATGAAAGGCCGTTCCACAACCGATGCAGGAGTGGCACTATTAAAAAATATATTTAACGCCTGGGAGGATTCGCATGATGCCCTTGGAGTGTTTTGTGATTTATCTAAGGCGTTTGACTGTGTTCAACTTGAAAATCTCATCAGAAAGCTACATCACTATGGTATCAGAGGCAAAGCTCTCGAACTTTTGATATCCTATATGAGTAGGAGAGTACAGAAAATAGATGTCGACGGTGAAAGATCTCCGGGATCAGCAGTCACTATGGGAGACCCTCAGGGCTCAATTTTCGGTCCTTTTCTATTTCTTATTTACATTAATGATCTCCCATATCATGTAAAAAACCATGACATTGTCTTATTTGCTGATGACACCTTTTTGCTTTTTAAAGTTAAGAGACGACAGACATATTATGATGAATTAAATAATAAATTAATAATAATTTATTAAATAATAAATTGGTTTAACGCTAATAATTTGTTACTTAATGAAAAAAAGAACCAAATGTGTTAAATTTACATTACCAAATGTTAGTCAGAGACAGACATGTATTAATATTAATGGCGAGCAATTAGAACTTGTTAATTCAACAGTCTTTCTTGTCATAACGCTGGACTCCAAACTTTAATGGGGTCCTCATATTCATAACCTAGCCAAAAAACTTAGCTCTGCTGTGTATGCGATCAAGAAAATAAGACAATTGACCGATGTCGACACTGCAAAAATAGTATATTTTAGCTATTTTAGTATCCTATTGTGGGGTAGCGCTGCTGATGTAAATACAATATTTTTGTTACAAAAAAGTGCAATTCGTGCTATTTATAAATTAGGATCTAGGATATCTCTGAGGGATAGGTTTAGGGAAGTGAAATTTTAACTTTAGCGTCGCAGTACATATATGAAAATCTTTTATATGTACTTAAAAATATCAATAGTTTCAGCAAGAAAAGTGACGTTCACAAAGTAAATACTAGTAGTAAAAATAAGCTATTGGTGCATGATACACGTCTACACAAAATAAGTAACTCTTTTACGGGACAATGTATACACTTTTACAACAAAGATCCCAATAAAATTCAAAATCTATCAATAAGTAAATTTAAATCTTTTATCAAGCAGGTACTTTGTAAAAAGGCATACTACAATATTTCAGACTATGTAAATAATAAAAATCCTTGGGACTGAAGATGCTCAATTACAGGATGCATACGTAAACCAAATTATAATGGAAATAATATAAAATTGTACGGCTAAAATTTTTTATTTAAAACATTAATTGTATTTTTAGTTTATTTGTATTATTGATAGTGTTTTTAAAAGAGTAACTTTCGAGTTTCTTGATTCTTCTCGGTAGTAATCAACAGCATGTTAACCGGCGGGAAGGTGGGAGGGTTCAAAAAATAATATTTTATAACTTTGACGATTCAAAAGTGATTATAAAATCCTTATTTGAATAAACAATTTTAACTTTGACTTCGACTATATTTTTATGGATATATCTCTCGGCTGTCTGCTTGTTTGCCATCTCTAACATATCTACAATGTTAAATTAAAATCTTTATTGATATAATAAAGGTAAAGAGTTTTTTGAAAGCCCTAATATCTGAAATTAAGTCTGATTTGAAAATTCGTTTTTGCATTTCATAGCCTAATTCCTGAGATAGGCTGTAGGCTATTTAATATCACGCTACGACCCTTTAGGAGCCGAGTAAAAAAAAAAAATGACATGGGCGAGCGATGCGACGGGGGATAGCGCTACAGAGCAAAAGGTTCGGAAAGGACAGAACAACGTCCCTATAGTGAAAGTGGAATGAGCTCCCTGCCAATTTTTTCTCTAAGGACTACAGTATGGGGTTCTTCAAGAAAGAATTTATTAGATTTTTAAAGGGTCGGCAACGCGTGTGATACCCCAGGTGTTGCAAGCGTCCATAGGCTACGGTGACCGCTTACCACCAGGCGGACCGTAAGCTTGTTTGCTACTTAAGTGGTATTAAAGAAAAAATAGTAATTTTGTAAATAAAAATGTTTAGATGTTTGCGGAATATGACGACACGGAAGTTGGAGCTCTGGACTGCGAAGAAATCGAAGGTTACCTTCCGGAGACGCACGAAATGCTGCTCGAGGCTGCTGATGATTTTGAGGATTCTCAAAGAAAGTACCAGCTTGATAAGGAGAAGGAAATTTCCAGGTATTGCATTTATTGTTTTTGTTCTTTGAACGAATTAGTGTTTAAAGGCGCATTCGGATTCAAATTGCCTCTCAAACTCCACTCCACCAACATAAGTTTAGATTGCAATGATAAGTACAGGCTATTTGGCTTTCATTTGAAAACAATTTAAATTAAGTATAGTATATATTTATTTTTATACGGGTAAGGTGGCAAACAAGCTTACGGTCCGCCTGATAGTAAGCTGACACCGCAGCCTATGGACGCTTGCAACACCAGGGGTATCACTCGCGCGTTGTTGACCCTTTAGAAATCTAATAACTTCTTTCTTGAAGAACCCCATACTGTAGTCCTTAGAGAAAACCTTAACAGAGTGCTCATTCCACAACCCAAGCGTTCGCGGGAGGAAGTTTCTCTGAAACCATTGCGGTTCCAAAGTGTGAGGATGAATTCCCTGCCAGTGGCGAGCGATGCGATGGTAGAAAGTAGCCGTTGGCTTTATTTCAAATAATTCCTCAGAATATCTTGTAAAGTTGAATTCACACCCTATTTAAAATCATTTAAAATAAAAACATTTTATTTTAAAAAAAAGCAGCTTTCTGCATTAGTAGTATTTTAGATTGGTAACTTCCTATTTTGTAATTATAAGTCAACCGACTTCAAAAAAGGAGAAGATTTTTTATTAATCTTTACGTTTTGTACACAATAAAAATTAATTTACAGATTGCATCGGCTACAAGAGATAGAAGAGGAATCTGAGGATGAGTTAGTCACAGTTGAAATGGAACCAAAAGAGAAATGGGACTGTGAAAGTATACTGTCTACATACTCTAACTTATACAACCATCCAAAAATCATTGATGAACCGAAGGTAATTGCCCCAAAAATAAACCCATGACGTAAAAGGCAAAATTAGGTTGGCCTGTAAAGCATTGTTTCCCATCCATTCATTTTACCCCATCTTCAATAATATTTACAAATTGAAAATTAATGCTTATTTCCAGTAAGAAGATAGCGCAAGGTATTAACTCACTTGCTGGTGTCTAATTGAAATGAAATTTGATATACCTATATAGCTTCGGTGACAATGCAATAATATGGTACCCTTAAGCTAGCCAGCTAGATGCTGAGCCGGAAGGTGGCCGTAGGAACCCTTTAACTATACAAGATAGCCCCGTGGTGTTTGATTCATATAAAATAATAAATAAGAACGTGTTACATCTCTTCTTTTTTCTCACTTGCTGTCAAATTTAATGTTTTACAAAAAAGAAGGAACGCGCCCGGAATTTCTTTTATATAGCAATTTCAAATAAATATAAAAACATAATGACTAATTTAGATCTGATGAAGTTAAAAACTGCGAGACCCTTATATTTTTTACCGACTTCAAAAAAAGGAGGAGATTCTCAATTCTGATGTTTATATATTTTTTTATGTATGTTCGGGCATAAGTCTGTCATATATAGTCGGATTTGCAAAATTCTCTTTTTATTGAAAAAGGTATACTCGACTCCAAGCTGGTCCCATATTAATGCATTTAAAACTTAAACTTTTGGTCAAAAAAACAATTGTTGTTTATTTGTATATTTTATGTTGATGATTGTATAACATTTTTGTTACTAGAATGGATGTTTTTAGTATACAAAAAGCAATTCGTCACTAAAAAGAAAAAATAAAACTTTTTAACAAAAGAAAAACAATCGGTTCCAAAAAGATGACCTAAAAAGTTATAATAATTACTTATTTACAAAAATCTGATCTGAATTACCGTTTGAAGTTGGTTCCATGCAAGTAAAGGTTTTTTATACACTGTTAGGTACGTAGAATCCAACTTCAAACTGTAATTCAGATCAGATATTTGGAAATATGTAATTATTTTGACCTTTTTAGTGCATCTTTTTGAAGTCGGTTGTTTTCTTTTGTTAAAAAGTTTTCTAAATCAAACTGCTAAGTGAAATTCACGGAAATTCAAAGATTATGGCTAGTCAATTTTGCATGAAAAAATTCTACGGCGTTTGCCCTTGATGTCGGTCCAAGTTTAAAATGTTAAAAATTTTTAATTTTAACAAGAAGAGAGCCTATGGACTAAGTTTTTATTTTTGGAATAGTGAAAACAAGTTTGTTTAAAATATATTAAAACAATTAGATTTCATTAAATATCAACTTTTAGAACATTTTAACACTACCTACTATAAGTATTGACTGTCCTCCAAGTTTTCAACAAAAACAGTCGTATAACACTTGTAAGCTCTGCTCTTGTACACAGCAGTGTTGCAGCCTAGCTCACTTGTATTATAATGTACTATTACATTTTTACAGAAACCAGGCAAAATAAAGATAAATGCAAAAACAGGTATTCCAAAAGACGTTCTGGGCAAAGACAACAAACTGACAGTGAAGTCTCTGGCGAAGTTTAACGCTATGAACGAAAGCGATGCCGATTCTGAAGATGACGGAATTGATGGAAAAACTCATGCAGAGTCCATATTGTCTACGTTGAGCGTTTTGTCTATTAGGTAAGCAACATACAAATCCATACATACATGAATAACATCACGATATTTTTCCAAAAGGGTAGACAGCAGATTCTGGCGCTCTCCTTTTGCTTCATCTACACGCACCAATGCTTTTATACATTTTCGATTGTTTAGAGAACATAGACTAGATATACCGTAATCTATCCTATGGGCTGCGCAATAGCCTTACGAAATTGAGGAGTGAAAAAGAGATAAAGCAAAAGCGAATTGGCAATAATGTAATTTTTACTATTTCTAATGCTTTTTGTATGATATTTTAAATTATACTTGTTTTCAGGGCAAAAGATGAAAATCCAGATGAAAAGAAAGAGAGGAAGCGACTCCTTAAAGAGTATAGGAGAGAACGGAGAATAGAAAAGAAAGCGAACAAGGAGGCTTTTAAAGATGAGAAGAAAAGACAGGAGAAGATCATGATGAATAACAGATATAATGTTCAGGGGAACAGAATATTGTAGTTTTATGTAAATATTATGAAATTATATTTTATTTGTTAGTGATTTTTTTTATGCAAAAAATATTTTGGATCCTAACAGTTTACTTGTTAGCTCACATATCAGGGAGCCATTGGGAACAGTCTCGAGTACCTACGTCAGACTCGTGAATTCGTAAGAAAAATGCATGCAAGTACTTTCAGAGGTACCGAGAGGGTAGTTATACTTGCATACATTTTTCCCTCGAATTCCCGAGTCGTCAGATCTGAAAGGTACTTTTTAGTCCAGCTTAGGTTTCCAATGGGAATTAAAATGTTATCTACGATTTTGATGAATGATAAATGAATTTCGATGAAACTCCAATCGCGGTAACAAATAATAAAATAGGGGGGTATATATTATAATGGGAGTATAAAAATAAAACACTAAAATACTTGCTTATTTAGCATTCAATAAAAGTTACCATAATATTTATGTAAGTTTATAATTTTATTACTATAATATTCAATAATGATACATTATTGACAAAAATATTTACATATAAAATACTCAGATCAATGAGTTTATATTTCTTATATAATTATTTAAAAGAAATCCCTAAATATTTATAAAACATTTTACGGAATATTTAATAAATATAAAGAATTCCATCTTTAGATAAAGAATTGCCAATTTCACTGCTACCAAAATTATTTATTAAATATAGAATATAATCTCAGATATATCAATATCATAAATATATTTATTTGTAAAAATGTGTTTTTAAAAGACTTCAAAAAAAGGAGAACGATCTCAATTAGGTTGTGTTTATTTTCAACCATAAAGCTTGGCTCAACAGAAAGTGAAAGTTTAACCCGTTCCAAAACACAATGTGATATAATTTCCACATTATTACATTATCACTTCAAACATAAAATATATATAAATAAAGATTAAATGCTGATCAAATGACATTTTTTTTTTTTATAAATATTAGTTATAAGGTTTTTCGGCAAATAATAAAATTGCCTTTTTTATAGTTTTCGACACCGCGAAGAAAATTCGTTTGGCAATTACTGGCTGGTGATAAACACGTTTTCTCGATAAAAAATGATAATTTTCATGATTTCTAATGTATAACAAAATAGCCTACAAACGATTAGGCCAGTAGTTGCAATCAAACTTTTGTCATTTTCGACAATGTATATGTATTTTAAAGTTTTAAGGCGAAATAACGCATTTGCAGGTAAACTTCTACGGTAAAACTAGTTTTTCTTAAGAGAAAACATCGTTGCCACAAATTCACCCAACATCACATTTTGTCACTAGCCGAAATACTTAAGAGAGCGTAAGTCCCTCGTATCCCAATCCATCCTGGTCGGGACACTCCATCCTGTTCTTCAGATGCTGCAGCGTGTTGTGGAAGTGCTTCGAGATCTGTTCCACTTCCTCAGATTGATCAAGGTTGGCCAATTCTTCGCGAATTTTTTGAATTACCTGAGAGATTATTTTAATATAAATTAGATGTATAATATATGAATATTATTAAGGGGGTGGATGTGCTAATTAGGTAATTTTTGTAATACTAATACAATACAATACAATACAATTTCACATAATATATTAGATGTAAATTTTGTAATTTTTTCATTATAAAGGCTTTCCATCTAACTACTTTTTAGCAAAAATTGTTAGCAGGTTTGCGTTTCATGCTTTTGGTAGTAAAATCTAATGTTGACTTAGCGTTTCGTCTAAGCGATTTTGCTGCAAAATGTTGCTACCAAAAACGTCGTGTCGGGAGGTGGATATTTTGCGCTAGTTTTTGACAGCTGTCAAATATGAAAGTGAATCCTTTAAGAAAAATAGATTCCCAACAATTCCCCAATATAACGTTTTTTTTTAAAAGTTTATTTTTTAAATAATGGAATAATGTCATCTTTACTAATGAAAAGACAGTTATATCTAGACAAAACGGACGTCTAAGTTAGTGGCGTCGAAATAATACGCTATATAATAGTGCTCACATAGTGCGCAATATGGAATCTGGTAGTGTAACAGTGAACATGTGGGGGAGGATGAGTGCGGCCGACCCGGGAGAACTAATCAGACCAGTCGAGCAAATAGTGCTAATTATGTGGAAGTGCTGGAAGAGATCATGTTACCTAACATTCGAAGTGATATCCAGATAGTTGTTTCATTTCTGGATACAGATAATCATCTTTTAAATAACACATTCATTCATTATATGAGACACGTAATAATGAAATAAAAACAAAACCAAATTATAAAAAAAAGCAAAACAACAAGTCTAGAGTCCATCAGATTCGAACGTCTGTCACTAGACACACTATGAGGTTGAAAAGGGCGCCGACAAAATAAGCTAGCGTTAATACCCTTGTATTAAATGGTCGAAATATCGATTGGGTTTCCTAAAGTCCATTTCACTAGTTCAGTTAACCACGCCATTTCGTTTTGATTTGTGAACGTTATCTCACTTGAGTTCACACGATTATAGGACTTGAGGTATCCATGCAATTTTGCAGCTGATTGTACGTTGATTATCTAGATGTTTAAGGGTGAAGGACAACATTGTAAGAAAACCTGCATACGTCAAAAAAAAAAGACGTATGTGAAGTCCACAATCCGCACTGGGCTGGGCGTGTGCACTATGGCCCGATTCAACCTCGGTGAGGGTAGGCCGTGCCACAACAGTGAGGACGTATAAGGCCGATAAGGAAATATGAGCCACGTCAGAATGCAGAATAATATTTTTTAATACAACTAGGGTGGCAAAAAAGCTAACGGTCTGCCTGATGGTAAGCGGTCACGGCAGCCTATAAACGCTTCCAACGCCAGTATTATCACTCGCGCGTTGCGATCTAATAACTTCTTTCTTGATACTATGGTCATATATACATACAGCGTCTATAAGGTTGACGGTTAGTGTGGCGAGGCCGCGTTCCCTCAACAGCGCGTATCTTCCCAGTAGTTCTGCCAACAGTTGCGCTTGAACGCCGCCGTCCATACATTGCTGCGCCACTCGAGCCGCTTTCTTCAGACAGTCTAATGCTCGAGACCCGTCGTTTAATGGCCACTGCACATACAAATATTGCACATTTTTTATTAATTATGTAAGGGTACAAATTATGTCACATATGTTTGACAATAGGGTACAGTGCAACAAACTTTTCTGACCCGGTGTATGTCGCTAGTGTAGCATAAGTTCACAGCATTTTAAAATGGCGACTGTAGTTTTGATCTTTGACCACCGGGTCAGGAAAGTTTGTTGCAATGTAAAACACCATAATTAAAATATATTTTTCTATTCAATCCGTTATTAATTAATAATGTATTTATTATAAATGAATTTTAACTATTGAAAAGCCCAAAAAAGTGAGCGAAATACAACATAGATTAACGGAGCGCTTGATTATGACAGTAAACACATAAGCAAGTACAATTTTATAGTATTCTTTTTACACTTAAATACGAAATACACTTAATTTTACACTTAAATATGTATATATTTATTTCTGGTGTCTTACCATGGTCTATTTTATTGTAATTACAAAATAAAGATTCAAGTTTACAATTTTGGATTAGGTTTAATTTACAATACCCTGTTTTTCCTTGCTTGTCTTATGTTGTAAACTTAAAATCAAGAAACGAATCATAGTTTTCATGTTTTTAGTTTACTAAATAACACTAGTAAAACTGGGTGTGTTACACATCGAACTTAAATAAAAATCGGCCAAGTGCGAGTCGCACTCGCGCACGAGAGGTTCCGTAGCATGATCTATAAAAACGGCGAAAAAATCACGTTTGTTGTACGCGAGCCCCCTTAAATATTTGTTTTATTTTAATTTAATTATTTTTTTTTAAAGTGAATATATAACTTAATATTCTGTGAATATTTCAAGCGACTACCTGCTGCCGTTATTAATATCAAGCAAAAAAATCACGTTAGTTGTATGGGAGCCCCCTTAAATATTAATTTTATTCTGTTTTAATGTACTTATAGTTATAGCGGCAACAGAAATACATTTTCTGTGAAAATTTCAACTGTCTAACCATCACGGTTCACAAAATACAGCCTGGTGACAGACGGACGGATGGACGAACAGAGAATTTTAGTAATAGGGTTCCGCTAATTACTCTTTGGGTACGGAACCCTAATAAGTACACTCAGCTTAAACCTTTATGTTGCTCCCTTGTAATACAATCTACTATTAATCTGTTATTTAAAAACTCTGACAGACAAATGGCCACTAGCTAGACAACTGGCCACTGTCCTGCACCAGGTAAGATCCCTCGGTTAATAATGGCCTAAATCCTTTCTCTAAAAAGAGGCATCTGTTCCTAAAGTGAGACATATATGTATAACGCCTGTAGGCTCATAAGGACCACTTCCCAGAAGGTTACTTTAGAAAATGATAACGGCTGATGCAAAATGTTGAAGCCAGCAGCCTAATACAACACGGTGGTGTAGCACTGTCCGTGTGCAACAGCGCCTGGCTTGACGAGAGTTCCAATATTAGGTATTTTTACTCTCCCAAAAATTTGATTTTAGAAATTAAAAAGTTCTTTACCACTTAAAAATTCGATAGTAGTATGTAATTTGCTTTGTAATTTTATCATAGCGCGGGATAATATAGGTACAGCGCCATCTGCTAGCAAAAAAGTTAAATTAATGACCGGGAGCACAGAACATTATAAGACTGGAGTGTAACCCAGTAGAAATGATATGTAAAACGGCGAGCGTGCCACGATCTTGAGCAGACGCGCACTTCACTTCAATCTGTAATTTAGTTGCTCGCGGACTACATCGCTGTGTGTTGCTGCGCAAAAATATTTAAAATGTTTTCCTGTGCAGTAAGTACTTGCAGAGTAAGAAGCCAGGTATTAAATGTATCAAAAGGAGGAATATCTTTTCATTGTTGAGTAGAAGAATACATTATTATAAGCTTTTACATAATTATAAGAAAAATAACCTTTAAATCAAAATTGACATTGATAAACAATATCTTAAAGTATCAAAATACAAGCGATATGCATTACTGTCAATGTTCCTCGGAGCCGCAACAGGGACCGTGTCTAGAAACCAATGTATAAATTCCGTGAGCAACAGGGTCGTTTGATCGATGCGTGTCTTTCTGGTAGTGATGTTCTACGATATTTTATTGCTTTTATCGACATTTTTCAGAGTGTCTAGTTCGAATCAGAACTTAATGTTTTAAAACACTGATTTACGTACCTACTGCCCAATTTCATACTATTTTGCAATAATTATATTTAATAGGCCTGAGGTTTTGAAATGGAATTTTATTAACCACTCTACTGAATATGTGTAAACTTTTATTTTTACACTTTACTGTATGAATAATGTCAAAATTTTAATTTTTTTTACTTTTTATGTCCGTAGCGAATTGCATAAAAGTGCTAAAACAGAACCCTTATAATTTTGTTATGTCTGTCCGTTCGTATGTCTTTGCATCGATCCCAAAAAAAATGTAGTTAGGTGTCCTTTGTAAACTGGCCTACAGTTTTGTAGTCCACCTGAGAAAAAAAATATACAGTTGTGTGAGGGTGTCGTTGGATAGGTCTGCAAATTAGTAAAAAAAAATTGTAAGTAACTTATAGCGAGTTATTTGCTTTCAAAAAAAAATAGGTTTAAAAGTTTTTTTGGATATTTGCATTCTCATTTTACGGAACCTTAACTCAATGCGTGTATATAAGTATAAGCCCGCACGCAATCGGCCGCTTTTTTTGTAAAAATTGCGCTATATTCATATTTTAGCCTATGGAAGCCTACAAAGGCAAACAGGTGTGCCAAATTTCATAAGTGTATTTATGTATGTTTGTCTAAATATTTCTCTGAAAATTATAATCGGATTTTAATAATTATTTTTTTGTGAAATAAGATATGATCTGTTAGTGTGTACAAATCACTATACTACTTTTAATTCCGGACGATTATAACTTCCCTAAGGAATAACTATACCCGAGTTCCACCTGGACGACCTTTGGCTACTGCTGTGGCAAACTTCCTTAAGTACTATGTTCTAAAGCTATGATTGTCAAAATACTTATCACAATACACGCGAAAAATCGTCTGGCGGACACACTTTCCTGTGGGCATCGCTGAAAATTAGCGCTGCAACAAACCGTGTTGCAGCATTGCTGAGTCGATGTCCACTTTTTGACATCATAATACTCACCAATTTGATTTTGTTTTGATTGTTTTGTAGAAATTTTTATGCTTTTATTTATTTTTTATTTTGCTTGTAGTTTTAAAAATGTTCATTGTGTTTTTTGTATCTTGTACTGTGAGTGTTTGATGTCAAATAAATGTTTGTCTATGTCTATGTATATTTAGGTACGAGACAGAAAGCCAGAGCATGAATGGAATTTCATATCTTAAGAAATATTTTTTTACATTGCACACAGGATGACCAAAATCGGTGTAAGTCGGTTAAAAAGTTGGGTATCGAAAAAAGTAGCCCATTCTAAAGACAACCATAAATGTTCATCACATATTTTTTGTTTTGTGCGGAAATCGAGCTGTTTTAGTTCGTTGGTTCTAGTTCTACAATATAGATCAAAATAATCTTCGTTCAAGACTCCCTGAAGAAAACATTTCATAATATCCATGGCTACATCATCAATATAAACAAATATTTTCATAGCAAAGGCAAAATTTAAACTTTGAGCCAGGACTTGAACCTGGAACCCTTACAGTCTGTGTAAGCGCTCTGCCGTTTGAGCTATCAAAGCAGAATTCTTGCCAATAAAATTCCTAACTACATCTTTAAACGTCATAGACAGACAATTACTAGGGAACTTATGTTTTGCTCCTATCAAATAAATCTTACAAATTACTAGTTTTTCATGAACCTAAAAACAATATAAATACATATGCACAGGGCTAGTCTATCTTCGTTTGACACCTAGTCGCCTAGTCTAGTCGTCATCGTAGTTACAATAACTTTGATTAATGTCTCAAAAATGTAAAATTTACTCGTTTAAGGCCTCATATATAAGACTAGCTGACCCGGCAAACGTTTCTTTATTTTAAAACATCTGCCGCACCAACCCTTATAGGGTTGTACTAATTTAGACACCTTCCCCGTCGTGTGAATAACAACCTACTAAAATTCCATTAGCATCGGTTTACCCTTATTGCGCGAGTCCGACTTGCACTTGACCCTGTCCGACTTGCGGTTCCAGTACTGTTTGTGTTAGACTTATAATGTTAAAGATACTAAACAAAGCGTGTTCCAAAAAATACAAAAAATGCCTCTATAACAACAAATACAAAACAGAATAAAATAAATATTTAAGGAGGCTCCCATACAACAAACGTGATTGTTTTGCTCGATTTTGCTCGATATTAAATGCGATGCAATTTCTTAAGTAGGTTATTAGGCCTTGTATTTTGCATATTCTATACTTACTCTACTTTCTACAGCGTCTACAGTAAACCCTATCAGAAGTATATGGTCTTAGAACAACATCGTAAACCGATTAATATTGCACCGTAGGTACAAACTTAATATATATATATATATATATATATAAATACTTGACCCCTTTTTTCTGTTTCAGAAACCTTCCCTGGCGTGTGCATAACAATTCACCAAAATTTCATCACAATCGGTTTACCCTTCACTTGACCCTGTCCGACTCGCACTTGACCCTTTTTTTCTCAAAAACTTTCCCCGGCGTGTACATAACAACTTACCAAAATTACATTACCATACCAAATTTATTACAATTGATTTGACCTTATTGCGCGAGTCCGACTCGCACTTGACCCTTTCGGAAAATCCTTTCGTATCCAATGCATACGTTATACGAAGAACACACCCCAAGTTTCAGGCCTCTACTCTCAGCGATTTAGGCTGTGCGTTGATCCGTCAGTCAGTCATTCAGGACAAAGTATTTTATATGTAAAGATTGGTTCATAAGGTTATATTTTATTTTATGTAGTAAAAAAGTGGATTTCATAAAGTTTAATAATAATTTGACCTAAGTATGAGTAGATTAATAATTTCATAGTTAGCAAAAATCTTATCTTTATACGCCAAATTTATCGATATGGATTTATCGACAGAGCCTCCTCCCTAACACTTTTTAAACTGACAACGCCAATTTGATCGTGATTGGCTGAGACGCTCGGCTCTTTCAAAGTGGCGAATGTATTGTGGCGACAGCGGTTCCAGTACTGTTTGAGTAACATAGCACTTCTAATGACTTATAATGTTAAAGATACTAAACAAAGCGTGTCAAAAAAGAAAGACACGTGCTAATTGGAGTCGCACACCTAGGGTTCTGTACTTTAAATATTCCTTAAAGATTTATTTTACTATCCGTAATCTGTTTTCAAACTCAAACTCAAATCAATGTTTATTTATGCCAAAAAGAGCTGGCAAGAAGTTCCATCTTAAGTAGTAATACAATACTTTGATAATTAGCTAAAGAGTATACAATATGTACCAATACAATAGGTAATAAAAAATAAGTAAGTGGGCTTAAGTTTGTACCTACGGTGCAATATTAATCGGTTTACGATGTTGTTCTAAGACCATATACTTCTGATAGGGTTTACTGTAGACGCTGTAGAAAGTAGAGTAAGTATAGAATATGCAAAATACAAGGCCTAATAACCTACTTAAGAAATTGCATCGCATTTAATATCGAGCAAAATCGAGCAAAACAATCACGTTTGTTGTATGGGAGCCTCCTTAAATAATTATTTTATTCTGTTTTGTATTTGTTGTTATAACGGCATCAGAAATACATCTTCTGTGAAAATTTGAGCTGTCTATCACGGTTCATGAGATACAGCTTACGGACGGACGGACAGCGGAGTTTTGGTAATAGGTCCCGTTTTTTACCCTTTGGGTACGGAAGCCTAAAAAGTGTTAATCGACTAGCTTCGGCTTCGTAGAGCGTCGTCTGTGTCACACGAAATACTGAAAGACTGGTAACTTTTAAGAGATGTAAATATAATTGCATTTTTTGCCATTGACTAAAAATAAAACTGGGTTTTATGATTTCTTTATTTAAATACATTATTAAAAACAGATACTTATGTACGTCAATATAATTATCGAGATATAGGAGACGATCATTTTTATAAATACCTACCTACCTACATAATATGTGTTTTTTCTTTAAAATAACCCATATGGTTCAAATGCAAATGTTGTCCTTTTTGGGGTTTCGCGCGAAAACGGTACCCTCTCGTTTCCTTATGTCCGCCTCTATTTCAATTCTTCTTTGCATCGATTCTAATTCCTTAAAAGTCACTCGACTTGGCGATAATAAAAAGATGAATTTTGTGAACGCCATACAGATTTGTTATTAAAGTTAAGAAAATAACTAAGGAGTAACTACTCCACACAAGTATTTAAGTGTAACGCAAATTGTATGAAAAAAATTACGTCTGATTCACCTTAAGCGATATTTACCTGTTGTCCATCCTTAGCTCCCTTCCAAAACAGATGAGCACACAGCGCGACCGCCCGGCTCTGGTCCGGCTTCTTCAACAGCTTGCTGGCGGCCAGGGCGCATTGAGTTCTCATGGGTTCCGCATTCTCCGCACCTACATCGAATTATATTTTACTTAAACAAATTAAGAGTGCGCCAATAACGCATTAATTAAACAAATTGTCAGTCAAGACTCATTTTCTCAGAAACCCGTATCGAGTTAAAATAAAAAATACTAGTATATGGTCCATAAGAGCTATAAAAAAAATTAAGCATCTAAATTCTCTGCAATTAAAAAAATACCGACTGTTTGCATATTTTGCACTTGCAAGTAAATCCAAACCAATACTTTGGTCCAAAACACAGAATCCACTGATGGTCGGACGTACAGCAAAAAAATATCGGCCAAGTGCGAGTCGGACTCGCGCACGAAGGGTTCCGTACCATTACTTATAAAAATGGCAAAACATCACGTTTTGTTGTATGGGAGCCCCCGTTAAATATTTGTTTTATTTTAATTATTTATTTTTAAAGTGACTATATAAATAAATATTCTGTGAATATTTTAAGCGTCTACCTGTTGCCACTATCAATATCGAGCAAAAAAATTACGTTTGTTGTATGGGAGTCCCCTTAAATTAAATAGCGGCAACAGTAATACATCATCTGTGAAAATTTCAACTGTCTAACTATCACGGTTCATGAGATATATATAGCATGGTGACAGACGGACAGCTAAGACTTTGTAATAGTGTCCCGTTTTTTACCCTTTGGGGACGAAACCGTTAAAAGACCGTCCATAATAAAAAAATATTGTGTAAAAATTTCAAGCCTATAACCTTCTTCCGTTTAACATACTTTTTTTTTCTTTCTGAACTGACTATGCAGTTGGCTGTTTGAAGGAGTCTCAGCCCATAAAACGCCCAACGCTCAAGGGCTCTCCGCGGGGAGAGCCTCGGCTTGGGTTGTCGCTCTTGGGGTCGTCCCTTCGACCAGCATGAGCCTCGAACCCGAAGGTGAGTCAGCGCCAGGAAGGAAGTTCCCCGTTACGCGGTTGTAACCATACAGTGTAGGATTAGTAGTAAGGCTACGCTGACAACCTTTGGGTAAGTAACTCAAAATATTAACTTACCAAAACAGTTGATCTGCTCAAATGTGGCGATGATTAGCGTTATGGCTGCCAACTGCGCTTTGCTGTCAGATATCTCGTCTTCGTAAAGCGAGAAAGCTTGCGATAGAAACTCGTACGCTATGGTTTCGTGGTTCGCGAACCCTATTTCGCCAATCGCTAGGGCACCTTGTAAGTATAATCTGTGAGAAAATATGATATATCAATAATTATACAATCCTTTCTTACCAGCTTCGTATGTCTTCACTGTTGGGGATTTTTGCGCTACGCTAAAGACCAACACAGCGCGGAAAAGAGATATACTCATTATATGAACGCTGCTCAATAGAGAAAGAGACAGACAACCATGTACGTATATGTCGATTATTTTTCGAGTAGTAGTCCTTATCGAGCCGCTTGTTTTGTGACATTATGTGTTTACATAATTATCACGAGAATCCTGATAACAAAGGACTAAAATGTGTAGTACTCAGCCATGGTCTCTTGTTGTTTAGCTAATTGTTACGTCCCTGGAAGAAATAACCCGGACAATCATAATTCAAATTCAATATAATTTATTCAGTTTAGGCTACAATAATTAAGCACTTATGAATGTCACTACGCCATCGGTTCGTAAGTCTACAGGGCGGGAGACCTTGTACTGAGAAGAACCGGCAAGAAACTCAGCAAACTTCGTATTTACGTTTCACACGTAAATACGAAGTTTCCATGTATTTTTATTAACTATATTTCTGTTTAAAATTGGCTCAGAAAACGCTATGGATTTAGGATAAATAGAAGATTCGTTTTTTTTTTGCATCAAAATAGATTCAAATATAATTCTTCGAAGCCCCGTTTACTCTGACAAGTGTTTTTCCCGCGAAAACTTGAATGAGCTCCCTGCTAAGGTTTTTTCTAAGGACTACAGTATGGGGTTCTTCAAGATAGAAGTTATTAGATTTTTGAAGGGTCAACAACGCGCGTGTAATACCCCTGGTATTGCAAGCGTCCATAGGCTATGGTGACCAAATACCATCAAGCAGACCGTAAGCTTGTTTGACAACTTAGTAGTATAAAATTGAAAAACTTAAAATTGCCAAAGTTAGAGTTAAATTGTTATTTCCGTGGGAACTTACGATCGGTTTAAAATTATCATATTTGTCTTTCTATGTCCTTAAACCTATGTTGATGCACCAAAAAAACCATATGCACTGCTATGACGTGAGAAAAAAGTATTCCACAAAAAAAAACCCCATAAAAGCCATCCCTGTGCCTCCCCAAAATCAATCAATCAATCAATATCATTTATTCAATTGAGCAGTTATGAATGTCACTACGCCATCGGTTCGGAAGTCTATAGGGCGGGAGACCTTGTACTGAGAAGAACCGACAAGAAACTCAGCAAGGGCATTTCTTTTCTCTTACAGCGTTCAATGAAAATATTGGAAAATGCCCTCCCTATCATAGAAGGACACTTTCCATTACAAACATGAAATATAATTCACAAGCACAACATAAAAAAGTATCTTATTGCAAAATATAAAAAAAGACAGTTTATGTATTCATCACTTAGAAAAAATTAATGTCTTACAGTATTGATAAACAAAACAAAAAAGTAAGACTAAATACTAAGAATACAAAGAAGTTTGCAAGAGCAGACCAGCCTCCACTATGCACCTTATTGCTTCGTTGCCTGTTTCTTTACGACTTGATTTACAAACATTCATATTTCACACTAAAAATATTCTAATCAAAACATTTAATAGACTATGTTACTTAGAGATAGTGCAACTTTTGAATAGTGGTGGTGGTTTGAGTGATGGCGGATAGTGAAATAATTTTGACAATCGGGTCAGTAGTTGCAGAGATTATCCTCTACATACAAACATACAAATTTTACCATTTTATTATATAGTAGTATAGATAATAGATAAGTACCTTAACGGCAATTCGGCGAGTTCGGCCTTGACCAGCATGCTGATGGTTTGATGACAAAATTGGAATATTTTCTGACATTTTTTCTCCCACATGTCATCCTGAAAAAAAAAACACTTATTTAAATTAGGCGCTTCGGTTAGCTCGGCGTAAGTATATTTACTACCGTGGCTCGGTTGTAGCAGTGTTTGACAGTTATACAACAAATCATACAAGGAATAATATTTGTAAACTGTCAAAAGTGTGTAAGTGTTATTCATAGACTTCGAGTTTTGTAATCTATCCTATGGCCTGCGCAATAGGCTCACGAAATTGTCCATATCTATATCTAGTACCTGGGGACCGAGCTTTGCTCGTTTTTTCAACAACGCCATCTATTGTCAAGTAGCTTTAGTGTTGTTGTGTCGGTAAAAGTAATAGTATTAATCGCCAATAGATAGCAGGAAGTCATATTTTTCAGTTTATCATTGCCTGAGAACACGGATAAAACGAAGTTTAAAAATAGTCCAAAATTAAACGATCAGCTAGATCGATTTATCGCCCCCGAAATCCCCTACATACCAAATTTCATGAAAATCGTTGAAGCCGTTCCCGAGATTCAGATTATAAATCTATATATATATATATATATATATATATATATACATTTTTATATTTTTAATTTATTTTCTGACTGACTATGTAGTTGGCTGATGCAGCCATTACTGCTTCACCGGGCTTATTGGGGCGAGACTCTGAAGAAGCCTCAGCCCGTATAGCGCCCAACGCTCAAGGGCTCCCCGCGGGGGGAGCCTCGGCTTGGGTTGTTGCTCTCGGGGGCGTCCCTTCGACCGGCGTGAGTCTCGAACCCGAAGGTGAGTCACCGCCAGGAGGGGAGATCCCCGTTACGCGGGTGCGGTTGCGATTGAGCGAGAAGCGCCCCGGCACTCTTTGATACCTCGTGTTTCCTTGCGGGCGCCGACGAACCCCGGGACGTCGGCGTCGTGTTTGGGGGCATACAAGTATTGCTCGTTTAAAGGTATTAGATATCTTTTCTCGTAGGCAAGACACCACACGCTCGCTTTGTCTCTGTCACACTTTGGCGACCATTTTTTTTTCACAGCTGGCTAGGATTTTTAATTTCCTTTTTGTCAAATTTAAAAAAATGTGCTTTCACAGAAATATATTAATGGTTCGAACCTCCACCACTTGGAACGTGAAGTGAAATTTAAACCCCTCGGCCACCCCCGACTACATTAAATATTTACTCGATTAAAAAAATATTTAAGCGCTGTGCCAAGTTCCTAAGGTTGTGAAATTACCCAAAACCTATTAAAATATAATTCACAAAGAATAGCAATATTTAGTCGTTAGTAGAGGTCGAGATATATTTACGAAAGCTTTTGCTATAAATTTTTAAACAATTATTTTTAGATATTTTCATATTATCTTGAAAATTCAATTGTCTTTCTTTTGTGCACTAATTATTGTATTTATTCTTCTCGCTTCTCAGTCATGTATTGTCACAATTTACCTTATCTTTAAGTTCCTTATAGAGGAAAGCGAGTCCATACGCGTGGAATAGTATAGGTGGGAAGGTGTGCTGAATTCTTCTAGCCCCCCCACATTGGAGTGCCTTTCGTGCCGTGCTGAGGATCAAGTATTGCTGGTCCGCCGAGTCTGACTTAAAGTGGTGGATTAATCTGCAAAATGAGACCAAATTTTTAGTCAAATATGTGTAAGTAAACTTTTAATAGTAAATAATCAATTAATTATGCTTTTTTTTTATATGTTACTATTTTCGTCTAGATTAAGTTTACTTAAATATAGTTCAAGGGCCGTAAGCACCATAGGGCTGGGGCTTTGCTTTGTTTATTTTTAATGACAGTAATATTTATTTGATTGCTTTTAATCCTTTTTTTTTGCAAAATTCACATTTGATTTGAACACATATGGTAACTCTACACATCTATGCTAAAAAGCAGGTTTCTTGCCAGCTTTTTCCGGCATAAATTAACATTGTTAAATAGATTGTATTGACAATTCAAACGTTTTCTCAGAAACCTATTTAAATTTAATAAATCGAATTGAGACATAGAGGACAGGGAAATTAAATATATAAAATAAATATTTTTAGGCAATACACAGAGCGCCATCTGGTCCTAAACTATGGAAAGCTTGTATTAGGGATACCAGACTATGGTATATATATATATATATATATATTTATATATATATATAAACTATGTATATATATATATATATATATATATATATATAACTATGTATATATATATATATATATATATATATATATATATATATATATACATAGTTTTTTTTTGTAAATACATACATAAATGTACAGCACGTGGTAGGTCTGTGCGAAAACTGCACCCACGCCCCTCGGTTCAGCAGGCAGGTTGTTACCCACTGAGCCACGGAGTGGAGAAGGGACATTTCTAAGAAACCTGTAAGTTGCAAACCGACCATTTTTTTCAGTCATACCTCGCAAGCAAACCCTGTTCTTCCATGAAATCTTCGACATCGGGCTCTGTGGTCGGCTGATCATTTTGATCCTTTACTAACACATCCAGCATTGAGAGAACTGATTCCACCTGCACAACATAAATTCTAGTTAAAAATTCTAAACAAGCAAACCATAATAATTTAAGAACCATTTTTTTGTACAAAAAACAATTAATAGAGGAATATTAATATATTTGTTTAATTGCACTCTTGAAATCGACTCTAACGACTATGATGACGAAAATGGGGCGAAAGATCGATCTAGCTATAGCACGGAAGCGAAGCAGGAAGAATCTAGTTCAATGACCGGTGAATGTTTATCTCTGTTGCACGCGCATAATTATTCGCCGTCGCGCTCGCACAGATGCGATGACCGACCGCTGTTATCAGAAATTACTACTATTTTGACAACTAACACTGGCTAAAAAGTAAAAGGTCAATGTACGAAATTCTTTGTGCTTTGTGTCCGTGCTACATAAAGGTCTTATTTATAAAAAATAGTTTTTTCTATGTTTTCACTCACAAAGCAACTAGCTTGACTTTCCCGCGCAATGTCATTGGTATTTTTGACTCTAAGATCACTTTACCAATAGTCTACCACGCCAGAGTGCACTAGTTCAAATCCCGCATTCTCTAATGCAGTCAGATTTTTTTATTTGTTATTTACATAACATTTTAAATTTAGAAATCTGTTTTTCTTTCCAAATTCGTATTACGCACGGCTGATACAGTTGTCATATTTATTTAATTTATGAAAGCGATAAATTGTAGAGGATTTAGTACCCTATAAGGGACGCGCTAACAAAAAAAATGGTATATTTTAAATAAACATATCTTTTTAAAAAAAGCCTTTACGACCTGGATTTTTATCAGCTCTAGCTCGTTTTTTTTAACTATTTGGGATGTATCGTAAATTTTATTTTAAATAGGGAGCGTAAAGTCAAATGTTATGATTATTCATAAGGTCGTAATCTCATATCTGTATTGAACTTTTTATACGACATGATAAACAATATTATTATAACAAACTAAACGGCAAACAAATAAATGGCCGATGTATATAGAATCTGCAAGAAAACGTCCTGAACCATACAAAATTAATGTTTTGGAGTTCTCTGATTTTATCAACTGGGACAGATTGGTGTCTGAAAAATTTCAAACGCTTTCAATGTCTGTACAAATCATTTACTAACTGTCCTTGTTTTTGAAGTTTCAAATTTAAATCATTCAAATAGCCTGTAAGATCGACCAGAAATGCTGTTACATATCCATTTTGGGTCACTTAATTCAGATAGTGATTTATCTTTTATTTTTATAAAGTCTTCTATCTCATTTCTAAGCTCGTAAAACCGTTTCAACATTTTTCTTTTGCTCAGCTATTTGACTTCACAATAATATGTAAGGTCGTTATATTCATACAAAAACGTCTTGAACTGACGATGGTTAAGCCCTCGGGATCGAATAAAGTTGATGGTTTTTACAACCACATTCTAAGCCCTCGGGATCGAATAAAGTTGATGGTTTTTACAACCACATTCATAACATTCTGGAGTCGAATGGACTTAGAACACAAGTGCTGTTGGTGGATAACGCAATGAAGAATCATCTTTTTGCACATTTAATTATGTTGCTTTTACATTCAAAATTCCGATGAAACCTTTACGTAAGCCGACCATAGAAGGTGCACCATCAGTGCATACTCCAATTAATTTTGACCATGGCAAGCCAAAACTTGTGAATACTTTTTAACTTCAATAAAAATATCCTCTCCTGTTGTGATTCCTTTTAGCAGCTGTAAAGCAAGCAATTCCTCAGTAACAGTGAACTCTCAACCTTATCAACACCTCGAATAAATATAGCCAGTTGAGCTTGTCAGACAAATCGGTGCTCTCGTCTAATGCTATGGAATATGATTCAAAACCAGCCATACGGTCAGTCAATTTTGTTTTTATATCATAAGCCATCATTTCTATACGTCGAACAACAGTTCGTCTTGACAAACTAATTTTTTCAAATTCATTTTTATTTTCAGGACATAAAAAACCGCAATCATATATACATATAACATACACTCCTTGATAAATTCTCCTTCGGCAAATGGTTTTAATGCCTATGCTAATTTTGAGCTAACTATAAAACTAGCTTTCACAACATTATCAACTTGTGTTCTTTGTTTATGAAATATTTGTTGCTGTTCGTCTGTTCGAAATCGAAAGCGATAAATTGTAGAGGATGGAGTACCCTATAAGGGACGCGCTAACAAAAAAAATGGTACATTTTAAATAAACATATCTTTTTAAAAAAAGCCTTTACGACCTGGATTTTTATCAGCTCTAGCTCGTTTTTCTTAACTATTTGGGATGTATCGTAAATTTTATTTTAAATAGGGAGCGTAAAGTCAAATGTTATGATTATTCATAAGGTCGTAATCTCATATCTGTATTGAACTTTTTAAACGACATGATAAACAATATTATTATAACAAACTAAACGGCAAACAAATAAATGGCCGATGTATATAGAATCTGCAAGAAAACGTCCTGAACCATATAAAATTAATGTTTTGGAGTTCTCTGATTTTATCAACTGGGACAGATTGGTGTCTGAAAAATTTCAAACGCTCTCAATGGCTGTACAAATCATTTACTAACTGTCCTTGTTTTTGAAGTTTCAAATTTAAATCATTCAAATAGCCTAAGATCGACCAGAAATGCAGTTACATATCCATTTTGGGTCACTTAATTCAGATAGTGATTTATCTTTTATTTTTATAAAGTCTGCTATCTCATTTCTAAGCTCGTAAAACCGTTTCAACATTTTTCTTTTGCTCAGCTATTTGACTTCACAATAATATGTAAGGTCGTTATATTCATACAAAAACGTCTTGAACTGACGATGGTTAAGCCCTCGGGATCGAATAAAGTTGATGGTTTTTACAACCACATTCTAAGCCCTCGGGATCGAATAAAGTTGATGGTTTTTACAACCACATTTATAACATTCTGGAGGCGAATGGACTTAGAACACAAGTGCTGTTGGTGGATAACGCAATGAAGAATCATCTTTTTGCACATTTAATGATGTTGCTTTTACTTTCAAAATTCCGATGAAACCTTTACGTAAGCCGACCATAGAAGGTGCACCATCAGTGCATACTCCACTCCAATTAATTTTGACCAGGGCAAGCCAAAACTTGTGAATAACTTTTGAACTTCAATAAAAATATCCTCTCCTGTAGTGGTTCCTTTTAGCAGATGTAAAGCAAGCAATTCCGCAGTAACAGTGAACTCCTTATCAACACCTCGAATAAATATAGCCAGTTGAGCTGTGTCAGACAAATCGGTGCTCTCGTCTAATGCTATGGAATATGATTCAAAACCAGCCATACGGTCAGTCAATTTTGTTTTTATATCATTAGCCATCATTTCTATACGTCGAACAACAGTTCGTCTTGACAAACTAATTTTTTCAAATTCATTTTTATTTTCAGGACATAAAAAACCGCAATCATATATACATATAACATACACTCCTTGATAAATTCTCCTTCGGCAAATGGTTTTATTGCCTCTGCTAATTTTGAGCTAACTATAAAACTAGCTTTCACAACATTATCAAGTTGTGTTCTTTGTTTATGAAATATTTGTTGCTGTTCGTCTGTTCTTAATTGTCCTGTCAGGGAGTGAAGCGTAGCATGTTTAGTTGAGTAATGCCATTTTATATCGAATTTTTTCATTACTGAAATGGATTCATTACAGAGCAAACAAATAGGCTTCCCATTGTGCAAGACAAAAAAGAATTCTTCAGTCCATATCTTGAAACTGACGACCCTCTGTATCTACTTTTCGTTTCTTTTCACACATCATTTTTGTTTACTTTTCGTTCAATAAACTTAATAACAAACTATAGTTAGTAACCACTCAAGATGCACACAAAGTCACAAAGCAAGTTGACGGCTCGAGCAGTTCGCTAGGATATCGCTTGCCCAACTTCTCACCTCGGTATCTCAAATAGAACTGAACTAACGTTCGGGCCATCCACCCGCTTATATAGGCAAAATGATGGAATAATCTGGAATAAATTAGTTTAGAATAATTGAGAAGCAATAAATCTTTTGATGTGTCGCCCGTGAGACGGAAATCCTCAAAGAATTTGATTGAGCAAGCCGAGTGGCGGCGATTATCAAAGAGTCACTCCTGTGAGTATAAGTACCTAATGTAATATTTTTTTTAATTGGGGTTTTTCAAAATTTCTTGCGGGACGAATTATATCTTACAGCGGGCCGGTTGTTGCCCATACCTGGCTTAAAGCAATGCGCATTGTCACGTTCAAGAAAAATCAGTAAAAGTATGAAAGTAAAATATTCAATGAACGAAAACGAAACATTATATGATGAATGTAAAGGAAGAGAAGCAAAAATAAACGGCAAGGAAAAAAAACAAAAAGTCCAAACCAAGATCTGACTGGTGCCAAAAAAGTAGAAAATACTTCTAGTATTGGTTTACCAACACTTATTGACAATCCTAACCCTATACCAATCCCCAAGTATAACGATTTAAAGCGTTTATGTATTAACGGAGCTATACCGAAGCGTTTTCATAAGGAGTATTTAGATCTGCCGTATTTAGGAACTGTTAAAGACATTCTTCCCGAAACTGACGAGGATGACGAAATCGACACCATTAATCTTTAAGATTTTGCCTTTAAAAAAAATTTCAGTCACAATTACCGAAAAATGCTTTTTGTTCCAAATCGTGATGTTTCCTGCCGCTGGAATCTCCGAGCTAGGATTTTGGAACAAAAGTATTTTTATACTAAATTGGATTTTTGGTTTCTTTTATTAAGCTTAAAATTACTGGTTCAGAAATGTTAGTTTTGTTTTTCATTGTTTTAGTTTTATTAAATTATAATTTTAAACTCTAATTGACTAAAACTCTTGATTCAAAAAAAAAAGTTTAGGTATTTTTCTGGACTTAGCTAAAGCGTTCGATACTGTCTCTGTCCCCCTGTTAATTCGTAAATTAGAGTCAATTGGCATACGCAGTATTCCATTAGACCTTTTTAAGGACTACTTAAGTAATAGATCGCAAACTGTAAAACTAGGCGACTTCTTCAGCAGTTAACAAAAAGCTAACTTCGGAGTTCCCCAGGGATCAGTGCTTGGACCGACCCTCTTTACAATCTATGTGAATAACCTATGTAATATTCAACTTTTAAATGCAAAAGTGATTACATTTGCTGATGACACCGTTATTTTATTTCAAGATGAAACATGGACAAAAGTTAGAAAGGCAGCTGAAGAAGGACTGAAAATTATAACAAGATTCTGACTCAAACTTATTAACATTAAATCTAAAGAAGACTAAGTACCTTTAGTATAAGAGAAAACCTACAGCCTAACCCTGATTTTGTTTTAAAAGCGCATGACTGTCTGTGCCTTAATCCAGAAAAATGTAACTGCTATGTCTTGTCGTCGGCGAATAGTGTTAAATATCTTGGTGTGGAAATAGATAAGAACTTGAACTGGAAGCAACACATCGCTAATCTCAAGACGATCGAAATACGTAAACTTATACCAATCTTTAAAAAAATAAGAAACCTTAAAGATAGTAAAACTAACAAAACTGTATATTTTGCCAATCGATAGCTACGTAAGGCACCTCCGCCTGGGGTGGTGCAAGAAAAAGTATTCTTGTCAAAGTTAAAAGAGCCCAGAGGTGTATTTTAAAGGTTATAAATTTTAAACATTTTAGATATCAAACAATTAATCTATACAAAGAATTCGAAGTTTTAAATATCAGGCAGCTATTTATAGAAACAGTTATATTTCGCCAACATTCTTGTCCAAAGCGCGATTATTTATCAGCTCTTTCTCCTAGCTGAGGTGTATGAAATTCCTACATGTAAAACTGTTTTTGCAAAATGTTTCTCTTTTTTCCTGTCTCCATTTCTGTATAATCGTATTGGTAAAACTGTCTCTATTAAAGATTTGACCAGATACATCTGTGGAAGTGTGCTGGATCGGTTTCTGAGTAACCTAGATTATGAAAGGACGGAAGAGTTGTTAAAAATTATTCTTTAAATATCTAGACAGAAATAAATATATATGTATAAATAAAATAAAATATCTGTAATATATTTAAAAGTTATATTAAACTACTATATACAAATGCTCATTACCTACGTTTCTTTCTCTCACATTTTGTATGTTTTATATTAATGCTTATATTATGGTTCTTATTATACCTATCTTTGTATGTTTAATATTCATGTTTATAAAATAGTCATACCATAGATGTGTGATGGTAGATACTCTAAAAATTTACCGCAGAAGTAAACATATAGGTATTAGGTTGGTACTTTTAGTAACAGTTATTGTATAACAATAAAAATAATAATTAGGTTAGTACTTTTAGTAACAGTTATTGTATAACAGTAAAGATAATAATAAGTAGTATGTAAGTTTAATAGACTAATATTTATAAATCTTTTTTGTTCGCGTATACTGTACTTGTTTACGCTTAACTCGTCGTTTCTTATCGCACGCACCTGTTGCGCCATAGAAAAAATTTAGCTCAACTATTGATATTTTGTATCGAGAATCTTACCTCGCCGTTACTCAGTTACGACTAGCACGGGAGGTAAAGACCGTCCACCGTCAATAATCACTACAATTTAAATATGTAGATAAAAAGTATTGTTTGGTCTCACTCAAGATTTAAATTTTGCTAACATATGTTCAGATCAAGGTTGAGATTGTACTTGTTACCTACTATCTCCTTTTATTAATGTGTAGGTAGGTACTTAGAATTAAAGACTTCTAGATAGATGTGTCTAAGTAAATAGGTACCTAATATATAGGCTATAACATATGTATTATTTATTAAGGTCTGTAATTTTTCTGATAATAAACTTATTCTTAACTAACATGAATATTTTCACCACTAAAATTATTTAAAATGAGATATTTACCATGTTATTGTTTATTATTATTTTGGAGAGCTTTATATTTCGACATTCATTTCAAATGTCTTGTTCAGTGTCTTTGATATTAATTTCGAAATATCACGCCTCGCAAAATAAAATTAAATATAAATAAAAACATGTTAAATTGCCCGTTTCTCATTAATTTCAGTTGTTATTTTAATTTAATAATTGTTTAGAAAAAAAAAATTTAATGTTTAAGTGTCGTAACTAATAATTGTAAAAAACTGAAGTTACTTGCCATTTAATTAATTCTTTAGCATTTTTTTTTTTAGTTTTTAGTTTTGATGGACCAAATTGGTTATTATTTTGATAATTTTTTTTTTTATAAAGTTTAAGACTGTTTCGATAAATAGTATTGTTTAAGCTTCATTAATAATTAAAAAAAATCGTTATTAGCTGATTATCCTAAAAATTGAGTCGTTTTCAATATCGCAAATATTACTTGCCATATAAATAAAAAAATAGCAGCATTACATTTTGTTTATGTTTTGAGTTACTATTAGAACAACATTTTTGTCTCTTTTTGTACTGAATATTTTAAATAATAATTTAAAATTATAAAAAACCTTTTATTTAACTTAGTTTTACTGCCTATTGTAGGTATTTCTTAATAAGATCTTTAGTTTTTTTTCCTTTTACCCCCTTAGTCTCTGATTAAATTGACTTGTACTACCTTTTGATGACTAAGATTAGTCGTTTACTACACATCTGACTTTATCATAACCAATTTTTCGTGGCTGTAAAGTACTTAAGTTCATTTTTTGCGGGCCGTAAAGGACTCTCAGTTTCATCAATAATTAAGTTTGGTTTATTCTGCTAATTAAACGGATAAAACACGAAAAAATAGTTGGGGTTTCTTTTGACATCATCAATATAGAAATTTATATTAAAGATTTAGAAAAAACAATTATTTTTTTTTCGCTCTGCTGAAAAATCTGGTTTTGTCCTTTAACACAATTAAATTTTCCGGGATCGATATGTTCATGTTAAGTTTTTACAATTTGATGTAAAAATTTATTTGTCCGAGGAGGTGGATACTTTTTAAACTACAGCATTTTGTACAGATTATTTTGATATTTTTTTAGATCTTACACGCGAACAAACGTTAACCTTTTCATTTCTAGACGTTTAGGCCATGTTCTACTAGCCGTGGTCACGTGCAGACTGTTGTCGTGCTGTGAATCGATGGCAGCGAACAGTATTAAAACCACCCATATATTCGATATTCTTAAAAAAATCACACCACAGACACAGTACTTTACCGCTTAAGTATAGGTTTAAGTTTTTTTTTTACTTGAGTAAAAATCATCACCCTCCTTTATACTCGGCGTAACTTACGTCTTCAGGTGTAGATATCATTGTATCCGACTCCAGAACGTCGTTGATGAGATGCACAGCTATCATGACCCTACCGGGATGATTCAGGTGTCGTATCAGAGGTGCGTAGTGTTCCAACTTAATAAGAGTCAAAATGTTTTTGTAATGATCAGCTGGAAGCTTTAGGATCTTCATTAGTTCTTTGAAGACTGGGGTATTGTGTTCTAGATGGGTTTTGCCACTGAAAAAAAAGTTTTGATACATATATAGGGCGACCGAGCTTAGTTGGAATTTTTATTTAACTTTAAAAATAAATAATATTCTTTCAATAATCGATTTTATCAATTTTACAAAAAAAATATAACAATAAATTAAAATAAGATTAATAATATAGGTAATTTTAAAACCCTATCTAAGAACTAAATTTCATACAAATCGTTAGAGCCGTTTCTGAAATACGCAAATATTTATTCATATGATATGTAAAAGAATTGCTCCTTTAAATAAATTAGATATATGTATGTAGCTATATTGGTGGTGGTTAGCGGTAAAAGAGTTACCCGAAGGAGGTAAGGTAAGGGTTACTGATTTGAATTCAAGCGAGTGGCGCAGTGGCAGATCGTTGGGCTGCCATGTCCAATGTCCCGGGTTCGATTCGATTCCCGAAACCAATGTTTACAATTTGTAAAAGGGCTCAAATAGGCTCAATACCTTACTTTTATGGGACATAATTCCATCGGTGAACCGAGGATATTACAAGCATACGTTCCTAATATCTATAATCCTATAACCCTTTCGAGGATCGGGATATTATGATAAAATACCTCGTTTGGTGTATGTCTTCGCAGATGTTGTCGGTATGAGCAAGGACCCTGTCCACGTAGTTTAGCTTGTCGTCACTGTAACACCGTTGGGCCAACTTCAACAACGCCAGTTGTAAACTCAACATGTCTTCCGGTGGCATGTCTGTACGACTCTGGAAATTTAAAATAATCATTTGATAATATTTTTGAAGCCTATTCCCATTGATATCCTTAGTACGAATATTCTTATTATAAGACTCCCCTGATTCAAAACTTTGGGCGTTAGCCGCTATCTTGGTTTGAAGGTGCCAAAATTCGATAATTACTAAAAAAAAATTCTGGTTCCACAATTCCAGAACGCACCCCTTACTATCACCAAGAGCATTGAAATCCTTGGCGTCCAAATCTCTAGCGACGTTTAGTTCGGAGCCAGTCGATAGCCCAAGCTATTAAATAATAAAAAATTTGGACTTTTTACCTACATAGATTAAAATAATCAGCTTTCGGAATCACCCTTAGGTTAGCTGAAAGAGGTCACACTATGCGATAAACCCACCTTAATGCATAATAATTTTAGTTGTTCAAGTCAAAAAATAAAATTTAAGATGGACTGGAAGAGTTAAATAATTAAATACATAAATCTTCGTACAATTAAAAAATATGCTATAAATATTCTTTCTTCGTTTGAGACTTACGGACTTTGTATGGTTTGTTGTACCAAAATGTAGAAACTTATAAATAGTCTGTCAAGAAATAAAATCAGGACAACACAGTGCCAGGTAGACTTAAGGTAAACTCTAAAAAAAATCATACCAAAAAGATATATGTGAGGCTTTTAACACCTTTTTTTTCTACTCTTGCCAATGAGATACCTATAAAATACCATGGAAACCACATCTACACCGATGTTCCAAAAACTAACCATGCTGAACTCACTAAAGTAGAACACGTAACTACCGAAGAAATTGCTAAGATTATAAATGAATTACCTAACACTGGGTGCGGCATTGACGGAGTCTCAGCAAAGTCATTAAAATGTGTTGTAGCATTAATAGCTGAAAGTCTAGCTAAATATATTAATTTATGCTTAGATCGTGAAATTTTTCCAGATAGCATGAAAGATTCCAAAGTCACTCCAATTTTCAAATAACTATAGTATACAAATAATAATAATGTACAACTAATCATAATAACTATATATAAATATAACTATTTTTGTAATATAATTATCAAACAGAACTTCAAGACTTCAACGTCTTCAACTCTGCCAATGCCACATCCTAATTACACTTTCTTTAAATATCCATGTGTCTTATATTCAAACTGGCTTAACATGAAACGACCGCACAAACAAAACGGATCGTTTGCACATAAGTATATATATGAGTTAAGGTCTTTTTATGCTGAACAACTATAATATAATTTAATTCTTGATTTGTTAAGTAATCTACCAACTAGTTTGTTAAATATACATTACTTGTTTAACTATACGCTCACTATTTAGAATTATCTTTATATGAATTCATGTTTTCTCATGTAAGTGAATTGTAATATTCTTAATGAGAAATAAAGATCTATTAACCTATAAACCTAATCTATTCAAGGCCTGGCTCGAGGTTAGAGGTAGGTTAATCTTTTAACTGCATCTTTGCTATGAAATTATTTGTCTTGCACTAATCCGGTGGTCGAATATCAAAGCTACAGTCGCCATATTGAATGGTGTGAACTTACAACGACACTAGCGACCAAACACCCAAGGTCAGTAAAAGTTTGTTGCACTGTACAAAGATTACATAATACATAATAAAATCTATGTAAATATGTAAAGAAGAGTCCTCAAGGAGTCATAAACGAAGAATAGTATTACAAGGAAGCAAATTAGTATTTTTATGACGAAGGCGCAATCTTGAATCCAGCGTAGAGAAAGTTTTCAAAATAGAATCCCGAGTGTGGTGAGGGCTTCAATATACGTCGCCCGAGCTAAAAATATTTTGTGACCGAGTGATGCACTCTCCTTTTTAAAAAATAGAGGGCGCTTTTAGACACTCAACTCATGATACAGAATAATAGTAATAAAAAAAAAGTATAATTAATATTTAAAGTAAAACAGTTTATTTAAAAAAAATTATAATTAAAAAACCATTTAACAATTTTTAAAATGTTATATTTAATGAACTATTGTTAAAAAGAGTAGAGTATTTTACTAAACGCAGTTCGCATTTTTTTTTTATCAGAAATTGATTAAAATTAATTGATTAAATTTAATTTGTTAATACATACTTATCATAAATATATACACCCAGACTCAAGACAAACACAAATGTTTATCACATAAAAATGTTTCTTTAGTGCGGGAATCGAACCCATACCCTCTGCACAGCAGTCGGCCACACTACCAACTAGGCTGCGAGAGAATCGAATATTTACCTGTGTAATGGCCGCAACTTGATCTGAGAATACTTCGAACAACTGCACCTCTTGCTCTTTACCATCTTCTGACACTATGCTTAGATTTACATTGCCTTCGTTTCTCTGAAAATTTAATGTCAAGTTATCTTTATATGAACTTTAAATAATTTTTTTATTAGTAATTTTATTTTTTTACTGCCTCAGCCCTTATACGCTTCATTGCAGGGGCACTGTCCTCTTCTCGAAGGAGGCTTAGGCCATAGTTTACCTAGGTGGCTACGTGCGGGCGGGCGGACTTTAGCTGCCCATGAGGCCTTTAAGTTGGCTTAACGACTGCTGTCATATGATAACAGCCAGGGTCGATGGTTTAACGTGCCCCATAAAGCTTTGAAAAATGTTCCACTACGCGGTCACCCATTCAAGTACTGACCACGCTTAACTGCGCATATCGTTTCATATACATAAGTAGTCACCAACTGGACAACAAGATCCTTTTTTATATTCTTATTTAATTTTCTTCCAATTATGTATTTAAGGTTATTCGGAAAGTTTTTGGCAGAAATATCTTTGTTTGATATACACATAGGTATGTATGTTCTTTTACAGTGTATTATTTTTATTTTGTGTGATGTTTATAGATGACAATAAGTAAATGAAGCAGTAATAGAAGAAATTTGAGAGGAAAGGATGAAATATTTTTTTAATTTTTGTCATTTGTAATATTAATAATATTTAAGGGGCACAAATTTATTAACTTTGGAAGTCAATAACTCACTAAATATACATAAACTCCTCCCATCAGTTCAATGTATGGAGAATATTACAAATTTTTTTTCTTTAATTCCATAAAAAAACTTTGTGGTCTACATAACTCTCCTTATCAGAATCGATGCAAAGAAAGCGGAATCCAAAGACTGTGTCATACGGATAGACGGACATGACGAAACTATATATGGGTTCCGGTTTTGCCATTTGGCTACGGAACCCTAAAAAGGCTACCATCAAATATTAGGTCTTTCACACTATTACCGTATATTGATCTATTTTTACTATTAAAAAAGAAAAAATCCGTTCTCAAGAGTAGATTTTTTAGTTTGACTATTTTAGTAAGGGTGGAAAATGTTGGTGGATTCGGTGTCTGCCTCGCGTTAAGTGGCAAAGGTTCGAGCCCGGCGTGTACTAATGAGTCTTTTTCTTTAATTGTAAAGTAAATTGTTTGTTTTCATTACTGGGTTTTTGATAAAGGCAAATACCGTATAAAATCGGATCATTCTCACTAGATCCATTGTCCAGATCCATAATGGATCTAGTGAGATATTATTTTCTCAATAGATCCATTTTTAAAAGTGTGTATCTACTGAGAAGTATTTGTCTCGCTAGATCCGTTAACCAGAACCAGATTTGAAAGTGTGGGTCTACTAAGGAATTTCTTTCTCACTAGATTCAGTTGTGGATCTGATAAAAAATTTGGTGTCAGCTAGGCTTGTTGTCCCCTAGGCTGGGGAGATAACGGAACTTACTTTCTAATACTATTACTCGTATTTCCCCTGTCATATTCTTATTTTTACCAACTTTAAAAAAGGAGGAAGTTCGCGAATGGTCTGTAGGTACCTATATAAGAGATATTATTAATTGAAAACTAAAAATTAACCGTCTTTATAAAATGAGGATCCATACTAATACTAATATTGTACATTCGAAAGTGTCGGTGTCTGTCTGTCTATCAATCCGTTAAATTTCACGGTTGGACCAATTGTGATGAATTTAATATGGAGATAGTTTGAACCGCAAAAGACAAGAAAAATACTGTTTTTCTTAATATATTTTTTATTTTATTTATTAAAAAAAATTAAACTATTGATCTTACACGTGTAGTTATTTTACAAAAGTTATAGATCTCATCAAGATCTTTATTTCAAACGACAGCTGTCAAATTAGAAAGGTCTATATCTCTGTAACTATTGATCGTAGACTAGTAGTTTCACTAGTAGAAATAATAGATCTCATCAAGATCTTTATTTCAAATGATAGCTGTCAAACTAGAAAGGTCTATATCTCCGTAACTGTTGATCATAGACTAGTAGTTTCTCCACAAAAATTATACGTCTCATTAAGATCTTTTTTTCGGATGAGACCTGTCAAACTAGAAAGGTATATATCTCGGTAACTATTGATCGTAGACTAGTAATTTCTCCACAGCAATGATAGTTCTCATCAAGTTCTTAATTTCGGATGACAGTTATCATCTAAAACCTTTCTATTTTTGACGTGTCATTTCTGTAGAGAAACTACTAGTCTACGATAAATTTTAGGTACCCGAGTAAGTTTTAAGTTACCGAGATATATTTTTTTATAGTTTGACAGATGTCATTCTGAAATAAAGATCGTATGAGACGTATCATTTCTGTCAAGAAACTACTAGTCTACGATCAATAGTTACGGATATATAGTCCTTTCTAGTTTGACAAACAAACCCTAGGGCAGGGATGGCGAAACTTTATTGATGAATATGCCTTTTTTATAAAAAAAATACTACTGTACCTATGACGTGCCGTCAAAAAATCTTGTTTACTTAATAATAATGGAGAAAAATTAAACGAATTGCTGTTAACTTAAAGCTACTTTAAGATACTTGCAGCTCGAAATGTTTACAGCAATCGAAATGTTTAATAATTTATATTTATCCAAATTAAAAATTTTCGTTAATAATTAAGTATAATTTTCGTTAATAATTAGGTATCATTTTCTATAATTACATATTTTTTCAAACATTCTATTTAGTGAGACAATATATTATCATTAGATCTAATTTATTTTAACATTATTTTTAAAATAGATCTATTGGCAATGAAAATTCTCATTAGATCCAGTTTATTAGAAAACAGATCTACTGAGAAAAAAATATCTCACTAGATCCATTATGGATCTGGACAATGGATCTAGTGAGAATGATCCATAAAATCCATGACCCAAATTGGGTAGACCATGCCAATGGGGACGTATGGAGGCTGGTGAGGACAAGGGATATATCTACCTCTTTTTAATCAAAATTACCTGACTGTAGGCGGCTAGACGCTCTATGAGTGCAATTATTATGTTTTTAATGTTGACTCCTGGTTGAAGCTCTGCACAGGACTTAAGGAATGGTTGCAGATTGGCTAGATGAAACTCGTCAGGGAAAACCTTTTAAAATAGAAACATCAAAATTATCATCAATAAGCTTGTAAAGTTACAAGATGAGGTTGATTTAGCTTTGGTCTTATGAACCTAGGTACAATAGTAGCTCTTTCTTGAACTGACAGACCTTCATTCCGCATGTTATACTTTTTAATCATATTCAGAGCCTTTTTTCCCGGCCCTCTGCCTTTCACATACAGCCTCTACCTGAACCCATTTAAGGCCGTCGCTCCAGCAGGATGTAGGGCATCCCGCAGTACGGCTTCCGTACACGGTCTCCACTCTAAGACACGTCACACAATCGACTACTGCAACTTGAGCTACCTGATTAAGCGAGGTATATCAGTGACTTAGTCCCTCAAATGCATTCCGACCATAGCTCGCGGGCTGTGCGACTTTGAACTTGTGGACCAACCCCTCATAGAGTGTCCACGTTACGGCAGCGTTAGTAATGAAAGGAAGGACGCATTGGTGAAAGACTTTTGTCTTCAGACTATAAAGTATAGGCATCGAGAATTTAAAACTTACTAATTCAGTACATAGAATTTTTTATCTGGTTTTAATAATAAAGGTTTTGAAATTGAACTCAATATTAAAACCATCTTTAGGCCATAGAAAGAGCTAGCTTTGAAGATAAGCTAAGGCTCCATATACAGCACGCAAGCGCCGCCACTAAACATTTTTTTATTTTTTTAAATACGAATTCAAAATGAAAAATACTAACTAATAATCAAATATTTCATTTTATTTTAAACCTTTATTGTACAAAAAAAAATCATTACAAGAAATTATAATTCTAGAAAAATAGTACAAAGGGCGTACGTATCTCTGCCAGAGATTTCTTCACGCAAACCCAGAGAAAGAATAAAATTACAAATAAAAAAAGGTGGCAAGGGCTTGTACAACAAAGTTTTATCTACAGAATACTAAATTAATAACATATGAAATTTAATAACAATATTATTATATATACATTCAAATACAAATAAAATTAATGCATAAATAAATACATAATTATATAGTAGTTATAAATACTATTTTTAGAACTTTCAGGTTCTTCTAAAACTGGCCGCCTTAAGCCAATACCCGAATTAAAACTCGCAAACATGTTCTAAAAATAATACGAAACGTTGTCAAAATAGATAGTGAAATGCGCTTTGTATTAAGAAGAAATAAACAATATCTAGTGGCGTCGCCAGTGTGCAGTATATGAGACCTTAAATATCTAAAGACACATACCTGAATAATGCACTCCATGAGATACTCCTGAGCAATGGCGTCCCGACAACTGACAACTTGTTCCAAAATTCCAGGCAGCACCAAACGTCTGTAGTCGTCTACCGTAACAGACTCTAGTTGTGACAGTCGTACCAAATTAGTACCGACTAGAATACGCAATTCCGACCTTTCACGCTCGCGACGCTCTTTGTCTCTTAAATATTATTTACATAGTTAAAACAAATTATCTAATATAAACCTGACTGAAAATCTATTTGCAATTCGGATAAACAAAATAGACCTTGACGCGCGTCTTTCGCTTTGTTAGTCTATGCAACATATACATAAATACGTATAATATTTTTCATCGTAAATTTGGAATTTTGTAGATTTTAGGTTTAATCAGTGTCGTGATTTGAAAACCAGTTCAAGAATGTGACAATAAAGGTAATCATGTAAGTATTTCAATGATTTATGATTAAATTATCAGAAAAAGTGAACATTAAGTAAAGTTAGGTTATGTTTACAAGATTTGCAAATATATTTTGAGTCAGGTTTACATGTAATTACATCTATATATAATTATATGTGTCTATGTATATGTATGTGTTTATATAAATATCCCAAATTATCAGTACAAACATCATAGTATTAGTAGTAGCATAGGTTTAATTTTAACTGTTTGTTTTTTACTTATCTGCTAGTTAGTTAAGCCTAGTTTTATTGCACCACCATTTAAACTTATATATTAAGCTTGTGGTTAGCTGGTAGAGAATGCCGTATGGCATTAAGCTAGCCACTGTGCACTCTTGTTTGTGCAAAAAGAATAAATAAAAAAATTAATTATTTACTAAATTTGTAAATCATTTGTAGAGGGCGAACTTAATTCCTATAGGCATTTTTTACCAGTTAACTTTTGGTAACGAGGACCGAAAAAGGGGTAAGTACAGTCAAGCTAGAAATAAATTGTAAGATATATATGTCGTAGGATGTTTGGATAAAACGTTTAGTTGCGATAATCCTAGGACGTAGGATGATTGAAAAAACTTTTTAATAAAAAAATAATAACTGGCTTCAAAAAGATGCACTAAAAAGTTAAAAATAAGTACTTATTTCTAAAAAATCTAATCTTGAAGTTACAGTTTGAAGTTGGTTTCATGCAAGTGAATTTCTTTATTAAAAAGTTTTTATTTTTTACTTTTGAGTGACGAAGTGCTTTTTTCAAGGGAAAGTTATTTCGATGACATAAGTATTTTTTTACATATTGTCTAAAACTAAACTACTGAATCGATTTGGATAAATCAATCAATCAAGTATATTCTGTCGAATAAAAAAAATCACGGAAATCGGTTCATAAATAAAAAAGTTATATATATATATATATATATATATATATATATATATATTCATATACAGTCGAATTGAGAACCTCCTCCTTTTTGTTAAAAGTCGGTTAAAAATAAGATTGAGTTTTGTAATCTACTGCGCTATTTTCAGGTTAGTTGAAAAACACTGAGTTGATTTAAGACGGATCGAAATTCGAGAACTAATTTTGTAGAATAAGGGACGATTTATAATATCTTCTTTCTGATTGGTCAGTAGATGGCTGTTATTAGTTAAAACACTAAAGACGTGAGAAGGCAATATTTATTTAGAGGAAGTATTTTAGGGTTTAAGTATTATCATAAAATAGAAGGATAGCACCTAGCTCGTAGCCTAGACAATCTTTTATTGGTAACAACATCAAAAGCTAAGGATCGCCGCAAAAAAAATAAAGTGATGTAAAGGTATGGGGGTGGCTGACTTAAAAAGAGTGACAGTCGAGTGGAGACTAGCTCTTTAGCTAATATGCAATAGGTTAGTTTGGTAGTCTATGGTCTTAGCCTCGTTTTTAATAGAAAATACCTGTGCCCCAGACCACATAGACAGGTAATTGGTTCACGTTAACAGTTTTTTTCTTTTGTAGTTAAATGACGTTGAATAATTATAAATACTATATAGAACAATTTGACAGTAAATTAAGTCGATCATTAATCTTTAATATCGTCATTAGACTTTAAAAAAAAACCACGCGGCTCCTACAAGTAAGTCATCTTAGGCCGAGCTGCATGAAAATGAGTTATAAGGGAAACACAGGCGCTGCCTCTACAATTCCGTTGATCTTGCAGGGATGACTAATTCTCTGAGAAGCACCCGCCTCACCTCTTGTATCTCATTTCACGTGGTTCAACCTATGATGGCTAACATTTAGTTATTTTGGTAGTAGTTACCTTGAATGGCCTTGGTGTTGCATTCTGACCCACAATTTGTTCATTTCAGCAAAATTCATCAAAACAAAGTCTATTGCGTCCCGCGCCTGTGAACATGAAACGAAACATAAGTTATAGTTAATTATGATACAAATGCGCTCAGTTGGTAATTGCACACAAGGCAGGATTTTGAGCCACCAGGCCCTAACGTAAGTTAGTAATGTTAGTATTGTGTAAGTTTCATAAGCTTAATAAGGGTAGGCATAAGGGTCGTTCAATCCCCGCACAGGATCAACATTAACGTGATGAACATTTGTGTTGGTCTTGAGTCTGGATGTTTCCTATCACTCCATTTACCTCTTGTGATGCAGGATTAAAATGGTAAGTAAAAAGAGGTTGTCCCCCACAAAGGAACATTTAAGCGTCATATGTTATGAAAGATATTCATAACTATTTTACTGCTAGATATGTATTTGTATCAACACTGACCGTCCCCTCATTTTCATTTTGCGCTTCAGCCGTATCTGGCAATACATTCCTAGTGCACTGCAGAAGATAGTTCCTCAAAAATAAACCTCGGAGTGGATGCTGAACTCCACGGCACATTTCCACCAGATCCTAAAAAAACAAAATAAATACTTACTTAATAAAAAAAAATAATGGAAAATTAAGACACTACACACTACATTTAATGCTGTGGTCATTTACATTATTTCTTAAACATGTTTTGTACGAAACAGCGCCTTTAATTATTTGTTTTAAGTACCTACAAAAATATTGGAATTCTTATACAATTTTTGTAGATGATGTGTCAAAAAAGCTAGAGCCCGTCAATCTACAATTTCAATCCAAAGGCTAAATACCAAATTTTACCCCGATATGACAGTTTGCCATATAAACTTTCGACCCCCTATTGCACACCTTATAGGATGAATATAGCAAAATCAAACACAACAACAACATGCCGAATTTCAAGTTTGTAGGCCCACAACAGCGACAAAGTCTTTGGACCTTGAAGACAAAAACATCACCACCGGCTTTCAACGCCCGCTAATCAGGACGGGAGGCACACGCCGAGACCACTAGGCCGCCACCAACTAACCACTTTTAACCACATACTATTGATTCAGAAACATTAATCTAATGACTTTTTAACTATAAGTAACACACCTTAAAAATTTCTTACCTTTAGAAGATCTCTTCTCAAGTTTGAATTAGTCTTGATATAGACAAGCCCAACAGTTATCAGTAGATACAAACGAGGTACAATGTTGCCAGCATATTGTACCAACTCATACAGGTCAGCCACTTTACGTCCTTTCTGAAACTCTTCTAGAAGGTAGAGCTCCAAATGTCTCAGCTCATCAGTTATTGCCATGTCTAGTTAAGTGAAGGTTAAGGTTTCATTATAATTTTTTACTACATATGCCTATGGTTTTTTTTTTATTTTGGGTAGCCGATTATCAAAAATGTTAAAAAAAATTACTAAGGTAAACACTCATTTAAGCGGTTGCGGCGCGTTTTTTGGTAACCGAAAGTCTATGTAAACAATATAACAATCCAAAATTTTATACTTGTAATTTTGTAATTGTAACTATTAGGTTAATAGGTATCTTGATAAGATTATAAATTATGATCAAGGTACTGTAGGAATATGTATTAGAGATATGATATAATGTTTGTAAATTGCCCTCAACAGCCTTTATAAGTCAAAGTCAAAAAAATTTAATACACTTAATGCACAAGTCAATACATTACATTTTTAGATCACATTACACCTTTAAAATAAAATAAAATAAAATAGAATAATTCATTTTATTACAAAATGTCAATATTAACCAAAAATATCATCATTTAAATAATCTTTAATGTTTAAGCCATTTTGATCAGTATTTTTTTAACCTTTTGCAAAATGTTTCATATGAGGGTGCCTCTTTTATTTTGTTGTGGAGTTTATTATATATATCTACACCTACCGCCTTTAACTATAACGTTGTCCACTTCAGTTGTGTCTGTACAGTTACAAGTTCAGTACACTAACACTTGGACTTAAATGTTTGGAACTCGTCTAAGTGTCTCCACATATATTTTAAAACTTCATAAATATAAACACAGGGTACCATAAGTATTTTCAATTTTTTAAAGTATTCCTTTGTTGGTGTATATGGTTTTACATTGGCAAGTATTCTTATGGCTCTTTTTTGTAATAGGAAAATTCTTTTTCTTTCAGCCGCTTGGTCCCACAAGTCTATGCCATATGCTATCAGAGAATTGACGTATCCGTAGTACGCCATGCCCATGTTGTTTGGACTAAGTGTTAGAGAGACTGTGCCCAATGCAAAACAAGCCTGACTGAGATGTCCATGTCCAATTTGTTTATATATATATTATTTTATTTTATTGATATTCCAACAGTATTATCTCATTCCACTACAATAATCTTTTCTTTCACCTATTTCACACAGATAGTCATGAGGAAAAAATCCACACTCTATTATTTTTTTTAATAGTTATAAAGTGGAAAAAACAAGACAATCTAATTCTCGGTACAGTGCAACAAACTTTTCTAACCCAGTGGTTAAAAATCAAAAGTACAGTTGCCATATTGAAACAGTGTGAACTTACACTAGCAACCAATCACTGGGAAGGAACAAAAGTTTGTTCCACTGTAATTGATTTAAATTTAGTCGGTTTAGGCAAACATTACTAGTTGTAGCTAATTGGGCTTTCTGGTAGTGACATATTAATGTCAAAATTTAATTCTAATATTCCATTTAGATTAAGACAGATACAAAACACAGGGGAGGAGCTGACCCTTGATATTGGACAATCAAGAAAAAACCTGTTTCCCAAGCATTTCTCTGACTGCGTCAGTTAAAGCTATTCTAAAATGAGTTGACACATTTAGGCCATTGTAAGCAGTCCCAGATCTATATACAAAACTAAATACAAAGATCATGTTATTTCTATTATTAGTAATACAAATAGAAATAGTATTTGCACAAATGTGTGCATGTTCTATATGAGCAGCCACAGGATCCTTAAAGGATAGGAGGTAAGTTTGACATTAGACTGACACGTATAAGTGTTATTACCAATACTGTGGCATTACTATTAATATATAAAGGATACATAGCTCATAATAACTCTTGGGTGAGAGCAATGAAGTTCGTAGCTCTCCAAGCATGGTTGATGCATGCTTTAAAGCATCCATTAGCTTGGACTTGTCCAGGCATCTTTTCATCTGAAAAGCCTATAAAAAACACAAATTTTAAATACTAATGAACTACCTAACTACTATACTGGGTAGTGTGAGCTTATTTCTTTGTATGTGTGGGATATTCTCCAAAAATACTGGACCAATTATAATAATTTTCACAGTTAGAAAGATATACCTATATTAACTTCTTAAGGGAAGTAATTAGAATAGGTCCGAAAATAAAATTGCTAAATTTGCCTTTTCTTTCTGTTTTGAGATCTGGAAAATTATCATTTTTAGAGTGATGTTTGTGTTTGTGTGGCTTTTTTTTGTCCCTTAATATCTCAAGAACCTATAGACCAATTTGTCTCGTGACCATATCAATCGATATGCCACATCATGACTTAGATCTGAACTTGCAACACAGTGCTATTCTATAATATTAAACCCTATTAATTAAGTTCTTAAACTTGTGATATTCAAATAAAATATTGGTAATGACCTGTGCTTCATGCAAAAAATTGCAGAGCGCAGAGAAAGAAAAATTTTATTCAGTAAAAAGCAGTGGCTACAAGTTTCATTTATATCATAACACTGTTAAAAGATTTAGATATACAAACTGTATTGTATAAATTTGACTGTTTATGAAGCCTCTTTTTTTGCAGAACAATCTAACTGCTTACAAAAGGCCTCACACAAAAAGGGGGCAGATACTTATTATCTCACTAGAATCTCACAAAAAAGGGGCAGATACTTAAGAACTACCTACATTTGAAATATGTTACATTGTGTGTCAAAATTAGAGATTAAGACACAACTTAATTATGTTCACAAAACCAATATGGTAAACCGCCAAAAGTATGAGTCAGTGCAGGAGGGCAAAAGGATGAAAAAAATATTTTTTTGATAATATTATCTTCCTCAGCACCGCAATATACCAACCAAAGTAAGATTTACAAGTTAGGTTATTATTGTTTTTGTGCCAACTTATGTAGGAGCAATATAATGATTTTTTGATTACCTGAACCTTTACAATATTAAGAGCTTCATCTAGGAGTTTTTCTTGCTCTTCGACCGGTGATGCCTGGTTAGTCATTTGTGCCTGTATACAAATAACACAAATTTATTGATCTACTAAGATAATAATGTTAATTTATTAATTTACCGACTAACATTCGACCAAATATATAAAAACGGATGGCTTAAGGGCTCCATTTGAGCAAAGTACACAGGAAAGGTTACAAGATAAGGAGTTAACTTCGCACTAACGCACCTGTGACGTGTGTCTTGCTGCAAATGTAAATAAAGGGATTATAAGTAACTGATAAGAAAAAAGACCGAGAAATAGTAAAATATCTGTCTTACTGCGTTATCACAAACAACAATTTGACAATGACAGTTGTTTTTTTTTTTTTTTATTTGTACAGGCTTCTTTAGTACCTCGGAAGACCGCACAAATATAAGATTGAAAGCTGTTAAAAAATCGTATAGCCTGGCATAAATTGTACAATCTGCTCGCCGTTACTTGGTTTGTTTGCAATTCACCTGTATAAGTGCACTTTCGGAGTTTTGGCGCGAATTTTAAGAAGGAGTGGTGTTTTTTTCTGTTTAATTTTTCTAAATTCATTTAGTGACTTTCGACGTATATATTTTAGCAAAGTCTTACGAAAGCGTGTCAAGAATTGTGCAGCGAAGGCTCATGAATAGTGAATTATGAAGAAATAAGCAGGACATGACGCGCAATGTCTGAGGACCCACACCAAATCCTAACCTGCGCCACGTTACGATATAATATAATTGACTTTGACTCTGGCAAATGCATAAATGGTCTGCTAAGACCGTGCGAGCCCATTATAATATTAAAAAAAAAAAAAATGCACTTTCATTTCGGGTTTTTTCGGTTTTCGGTTCGTTCATATTATTAATTCACGTATAGGATTTTATTAGTAGAGAGCGCGTTCAAAATTAGCCCCGCATTAAATTATCGATGAATCGCTTACATTATGTAGTTTAAGATTTTTATTTCTCATGATTATTACAAAACACTTTTTTTTTGTTTAGTATTTATAATTTTATTTAAATGAGTGACGAACATTACATTTAAATTTTATCGTCTAAAAAAAAGATAAAAAACATAAACGTGGGGCCTGTTTTTGTAGCTTGCAATTTCTCGTAAATTTAGCAAATTTCGCAACTGACAGCAGGATAGCAAATAGATTTTTCAACATAACAGTAAGACTTAGTACGAAAGCAAATGCAATCGTAACAGCTAAAAAATCACGCCCTTAATTAGCTAGTGAACCTTGTGACAGTTGTAGTAGTAAGTAAGCGCTTATCTCTAATACGTAAAACTTGTTTCGTTAATGTGTGGGTAGCACACTTCAGCTAGGTTTGTAGGTAAATCGTTAATAAGGTAATTAATAAGAACATATATAATAATACTTTGTGTTTGATTGTTGAAAAAAGGTATGTGTCTGTGAACATTTTTTGTGTGATGTATTAATATGTATGTATGTATCTATTTACGCATTTGTCACTTTAGGTATGTAGAGTGTTATTTCATTGCATAGTTGTTTTATAATATTTAATTTATTTATAAGTAGTTTTATATCATAATCATTGTAGAAAAATTTAATTTTAATTTAAATAGTAACTTATTTTGTTATATAGATGCTTGATCAAAACAGTGGTAAAAATATCATAAATATTATATTGACCCTCGTTTTTAACAACTATTACTTTAAAGTTGGTAATTTACGACTTACGAAAAAAAATTATTCATATTCACCATATATGTTGGTTCGGTCCCGAAAAATAATTCGCAAAATTTAGATTTGATAGGTAGCGCGTGTTTTTAAAAAGAGAATGTTTAAATTTGTATGGGGTAGAACGGAGAACATTATCGCGCGTTTTTTTATGTGTTCGCCCGATGACGACAAAAGCTTACTGAAATGTGCGCACGGCACGGTTTCTTCTGGAGATATACAGAGTCTAAATTAGTGTCTAGAAGAGTAATTTATGGTGTAACGTAAGACTATATGTAAACAAATGTGGCCTAATTTATATTATAATATCAAAAAATATATTGTAATATCGTCTCATCTATAATCTATAACTGTGTGCCTAGTGAGAGTTTTTGCGTGTTTGTAACTCTACTATTGCGTTCGCGTATTCATAAGCACTCCTTCAATTTCATAGATTTATTTCGTTGATGCGAACGCGATAGTAGAGTTAAAAACTCACACTAAGCACTCAGAGGATGTACCCGTCAAAACTCTTACATTTTGCAGCGTTTTCAAAAACATCTCGCTTTGTTTGCTTTGACGACGATGTCTTTCAGCAGGACACATTGTAGACGTGCTCTCTGCTTACAAAATATGAACGAGAAAACAGGTAGCATTCGTGATTTTCCTAATCGTTTTTTTTTGTGTCCGTCAAAATCACGAAAATGAATAATATACGAATCAGTGCACAAGCGCACTATGTCCTCGATGCATACTCTGGTATCTATACAAGCTTTGCATAGTTTGAGATCAGATAGCGCTATGTGTTATGTCCATAACCTTAGTCAAAGAATTACCTAAGTCTTAAAATATTAATAAAAATATTAATTATTTATATATTTATATATTATTAAAACGCACAAAGAAAGAAAACAAAATTGGTACGCTTTCATGATTATTTTTAATGTCAAGTTGAAGTATTTACATGAACTTGAGTAAAAAGTAAGTGTTGCTTAGTTATATTTTACACTAAGTTACGTGTTTAGGTAGGTTATCAAATAATAGACAAGCCCAGTGTGAACTTGTTAAATTATAATATTCTAGCTATATTCGATTATTAGCGTGTTATTTTTGTGGTAACTCTTTGATTATAAAGATAAAGTTTTGTATAGCAAGCTATAGCTGTAGCTATAGTTTGTCCACGTAGAATTTCATTGTAGTTATTCCTGCGGTTTGTTTAAATTTCTCGGCTTAAAAATTAGCCTATGTCCTTCTCTGTCCCTTCAACAATCTCTGCCTGCCCTGTACTAAAAATTAGCTTAACTGGTCGCTCCATTGTGACACAGAAGCAATAACAAACAAAGAAACAAACATCCTTTTTTCAAATATTTATTAGTTAGGACACAGATTATATAATACTATACTAGTACAGATGCCTCATCCCATACAATGAAATGGGACCGCCGTAACTCGTGCTATTTTGTTTAGCCGCTAGATGCCGTAAGTAGCAGCGGGTAGAAAATGTTAGCCAACGACATCTAGCGTTTCTCGTTGAATCCTTACTGTTATACTGGTAACTGGTTCTTTGAAATCAATAGATGGCGGTAACTGTGTCTAATACCTACCTACATATCGAGCCATACGGCAAAACATCGCGCATCGCGACCTCATCCCCCGACCGACCTCGGCATGGTCATTAAACTATCGTTAGGCGGCCTCTGCACGTACTACCGGCCCCAGATGCGATCTTGCTGTCTGGAGAGCGAGATTAGTCACTACGATCTCCCCGAATAGGGACCCCCCTCAAACTTCGTCGGCGCCTGAACGGATGCACGAGGTATCAAAGAGTGCCGGTGCTCGCCCCCACTCAATTGCAACCGCACCCGCGTAACGGGGATCTCCCCTCCTGGCGGTGACTCACCTTCGGGTTCGAGACTCACGCCGGTCGAAGGGATGCCCCCGAGAACGACAACCCAAGCCGAGGCCCTTGAGCGTTGGGTGCTACACGGGCTGAGGCTCCTTCAGAGACTCGCCCAAAAAATCCCGGTGAAGCAGTAATGGCTGCAACAGCCAACTGCATAGTCTGTTCAGAAAAAAAAAATCGCGATTTTATTGACGACGAGGAACGAGGAAGTTTATTGCGAAAAAGTCTCGAGTACTCGGATCTTGCCTTTTTCTGGGGTCAAATGAATGGAAGTACATCTTGCCTCTCAAGATTAAGTAAAGAGGTCTTAAGAGGAAAGTTGGTTCTAGGTAATGTTAGTAGTAGTAGTAATTATTCAAATTTAAAATAATAATGTTTAGGTAGATATGTCATGAAAGTAAATACCTACCTATTATTTTACAGTATTTTTTATAACCAATCGGCAACGATCCGAAATGTAGGTATCTATGTTAAGAAAATTACTACGTAGGTACCTAATGAATATGTAAAGGAATGTACATAATAATATTATAAACGAAAGCTAAAACGCTACAATTAGGAGCAGTTCCTTTTTTTTTCGTTATATTTTTTTCTACCGAATTCCTTTGTTTGCGTCAGGTACAGGAAATTTGGTATTGAGGTTTAGTATTAAAAATATGTAATGTTGGAAGCTTTTTACAAGTACGAAATAAGGGGGGCAAAAGGTGGGTTTAATTAGTTTTAATTTTAGGTATATGAAAATCGCATCATTTTATTTTAGGGGCATAACATTTTATAGCAATTTTTTGGGCTGGTTTATAATTTAAAATAGTTAATTAATAAAAAGATTCTCCCAAACGCAGGGATGTAAAAAATCTAAAGGTTAAATTATTAAATTATAATTAAATGTTAATGTTTCGTGGTTAAATTCTTTTTTGAAAATCCTATTTTTTTGTGTTAGTAGCTAGTATTTAGTGGGTGTTGAGGTTAAAAATTTAAAATGAATTCGTATTATCATAAATATTTGTCATAATCCGTAAAAATCCGTAGTATAACGTTTCTATCATCGAAATGCACATTTGGTTAGGAGGTCTTGTAAGCAACATTTACCTATGCTATGCATATACATTTCTATCTGACAGCAAAGTCTAGAATAACCGACTTCAAAAAGGTGCACTAAAAAGGTAAAAATAACAACTTTAAAAAATTACAGTTCGAAGTTGGGGTCTATCTCTAACAGTTTATAACATACTTCACTTGCATGACACCAACTTTAAACTATAATTTAGATCAGACTTTTTAAATTAATTTTACCTTTTTAGTGTAATATGCTGTAAGTCGGATTGAAGTCGGCCCTTGTTTTTGTTAAAAAGTTTTTATTTTTTTGTTTAAAGTAGAGATGTGCCGACTATGATTTTGGCCGACTAACCGATTAGTCGGCGAAGCCAAAGTCGGGTATTCAGCAATTTCCGTGGCGCTTCGTTTACAGTACACGATTCGTGCGCAAGTCACAACCGCCGCCGCCGCCTGCAAGCTGGTCGAACGGAACATGTTTTGTTTACTTCGCCTAGTATAGTATTATATAATCTGTGACTTCGCATTGTTTCTTGTTTTTTGCTTTTGCGGTGATTTTGTGTAAATAAAAGTTTCTTGTATTGATTTTTTTTAGACTAATTGTATAATGATTTCCTTAAAATCAAGTGTAAGGAGTGCCAAATTATAATTTCTCATGGTGGGCAGGGATAAACAGCAAATACTACGAGTATGAACAACCATATTAAATTACGTCAACCAACCCTGATACCTCAGTTAGGTTCTATGATTAAATGTTCGACCACAGACAATTCCTCCCAGTCGCAGTACTAGTCGGCGCTCTTTGCTGAATAGTCGCCAACTTGTCGCCGACTACGAAAATGGCCGGATGGTCGGCTTTACCTAATAGTCGGAACATCCCAACTTTAAGTGACCTATTGGCTTATTTTCTTGTAGACTAATCGCCTCAAGTGTGCCTATACAAATTTGAAGACTTCCCTCGATTTCTCCAGGATTCCTTTATTATATTTTGACCTGATGACCATGGGACTATCTGGGAAGTATACTCTTTTAAAGAAACAAGAATTTTCCGAACCGGTCAAGGCAACTTCAAGTAATCGGAAAACATACATAAAAAAAGATTTCGAGGAATCAAAACTTCCTCCTTTTATGAAGTCGATTAATAACTAGTCACTTAAATTGACGACAATATATTTCCTGAACAACTCATGATATCTGTGAAGTCAAAGGAAGATGAAAGCGTATTTAATTATTTATGAGTAAAATAAAACTCATTTTAATATACCTACCTACTTTCTGTTTTACTAGTTTATGAAATATCGTCGTTTATGTAAGTTACTAGTTTTTGCTCGTAAGTGTACCTCCTAAAATTTTGTCAAAAAGCGGTCGAGAAACTAATGCATTACTTAATTATTAACGGATCGATGCAAACGACGATGTCACGGGGTATACATTTGTTTGTATACCAAAACCTTCTCCAGAATGTAACAAATACTTTTCTAAAAACCGTATCAAAATCGGTTCAGCCAAACGCGAGATAATCGGACAAACATTCATACAAACATACGGATCAAACTGAGAACCTCCTTTTTTTAAATGGGTCAAAAAAGTGTTTTACATCCAAAGTAGGAGCACTTGTGCGATGGCATGCTGTTCTTTAAAAGTGAGCTATCCTTTTCACAAAACAATTTTTTAAAAACTTGGACGCATTCGACCCAAGATAAAAGAAACAAATTCTACTGAGATCAAAGTTTACGCTTGCGTGCGTTTGTTTTATAATATGTCTACGTATGTAAGTGGGTAAATACCAAATTTTTTTTTTTTTATTTGTTGGGTTAGTATACCTATTCATATTATGTAGTGACACCGTTGTGTGTTGTTGTCAAACTCAGAATATACGAACAGCGTCATCTATCAATATGTTTAGTTAAAATTTATTAACTAAGCCGGCACGTAGTTCAATTTATTGCCGCTAAAAGTACAACGATCCCATTCAATTTATGTAAAATTTCGAAAATTATTAAAGGCGCCCATTACTTCATTTTTCTTAGCTTAAGGGACATTTGATATTACAACAATAATTTTTAAGGGTCGGTTCCTTTTTTTTTTCATAAAACAATAACCTAAATAACCAATCCATACAACGCCATCTATTGATATGAATTTAAATCATTTCCGTTTTTTTTCTGATAAGAACCCTTAGTTAGGATGATATTATGCTTCAGAGACTGTAAATGGAATAATATTAAAATCAATTAGCTATTTTATCAGTCACTAATTCTCTATTAAAATCCACTAGCAATAGCTTAGCAATGAATTTGAAAAAGGACACACGTGTTTTCTTTAATGTGGTTGAACTGTAGTTTAACCTGGCCAACACTTCTTGAAGCAGCTGTATGATCTTTTTTTTTGCCTGTAAATTATGGATAGAAAATAAAAAACAACAAAGAAATAAATTTCAAAGTTGTTGATTTTTTGGATATTTGGTCTTAGATTTTTTGTTTCGGAAAAGGTTTGATAAACAGACTAGTATTGTACCTAATTGATATGGATAACAATAAACCATCCTTGAGTCAGTATTTTGGAGATACTGAGGTGCCTCCAGCATCTCAGTTCTTTGATGAAATCGGAACATCACCATCAGAAATGATACAAAGCATTTACTTGGGTGAAAATGATAACATTTTGGGTAATCAAGCTTTTTCTTATTTTACTCTGATATGTTTATCATTCCAGTAAATATTAAACCAATTTAAATTTCAGGTAACCAAACAGCAGCTAATCTGTACCCTCAAAATATGACTGCCTCTTTTATCCAGCAGAAAATACCTGAAGATGTTACATTTTCTAATGTCCTACCAACTGTTAGTGGATCTACAGCACTTCCAGCTACTAGTCTGCCTGATCCATCAACTTTTTTTGACACTATAGGACCTGAAACACAAATTGGAATTGGAAAAAGCAGTATAGTTAGTCCTAATATGCTCACAGAATCTTTGGATGGTCTAAGTTTTAAAGTAAGTTTTGTCAACAAAATTGGACAAGGGTTTCAGATCAATTTCTAGTTGTATTTAAAAATTAATTCCTGTTGATACTAACCAAAAATAATCATAACTGATATACATTTGTGAGTCTGTGTGTTTGCTATGGCTTAAGTCCATATAGAGCAACCCAGGTGATTTTTAATCTGAAAAATCCAAATATTTTCACGAGGACAATTAAAACAAATTTATATGTAGATGAATTATAGCTTCAGCGATAGCAAACTTTCTTTCTATAATAAAGGTGTTGCCTTAAAAAATCCACATTTATCATTGAGTGATGCCACAGGAAAAAGCTTAAAAATAAAAATGTGACACTGCAGAAGTCTGATAGAAGCAAAACTTTTATAGGTGGACAATTGTTAATGTAGCAGCACGCTTAAAGATGGGCTGATGGTCTAGTGCACAGTGATGCTTCGATTTAAATTTAAAAGATTATGTTTCTGTAAAAGTGAATGTAAGGTTTTTTAACCCATCAAGCGTCACCCGTTACTAAGGAAATTATCCGCCCTTGCCGCATATATTATGTTCTTTATTTATTTTTAGGTATGTTCCCTAATATATACAGTATAAAAAAAAAGTGATAAGAATAAGCTCACCTTATTACTTTAGCCATAGTAAATTTATTTACTAAAAAAAGGCATAGTTTTTGTCGAATAACACATTACCCAGGGTCAAAATAAACACTATGCTACTGTTAATAAAATCCAAAATCCAACACAAAACGGCTCAACACAAAATGGCAGCCGGATCAAATTACCAAACAATTTTCGATTAAAAAAAAATTTAAATGCACAAAATATTGTCCACCCAAAAATACTAGAATGTAGGACAAGCCATTGGCTTCACTTCTGAATACTTACAATTAGCCTGTCTGATATAAGTCATCTTGAAAAAATAAAAAAAAACAAGAGTCGCTTAGAGCCCACAGTAAAACTATAGCTGATAGTGCTCTGACATTATTTGTTATTTTTATCACTTATTAAATCGTGCACAATAGTCTTTTAACAGTTTTTTACAGATGGTAAATTTTTCGGATACCCAATAGTTGATGTAGATGATTAAACTTAATGCAAATAAGTGCACAGTGCTGCACTTAGGGAACAATAACCCTTTGCTAACATATCCCATGCTTAGTATTTAAGTCACCAAATTAGAAAAAAAGTTTTTTGGCAGAACTTTAGACACATACAGGCCAGTTAGGTACACATACAGGTACTTTAGGGCAAAACAATAATTTTGAGCCGCAGTTCCTCAAAATATTTCCCTTACAGAAACCCATCATGTGGGATATCAAATGAAAGGGCTTGATGAGCTGGTTCTAAGATATATTTTTCTTAAAATCCAAAAAGTTTTTTCAAAAGATACCTTAAATAATAATTTTACCTTTAATGATGACTAGGAAAATATTAAAATTTAGTATTTTTGAATGTTTCACCCTAAAGTACCTATGCGCCAAACGGCTAAACTCTACATCAATTTGCAGTTTTCAAGCGAAATTGCCATTGTACACCTGTCACTAAGTGTATTTGATGCCAATTCAGTTACCTAATTTAAACAAAAAAGAAAAAATTATGTAGACCTTAAGATTAGTGGTGTGACTATACAATATTGTTATAAAATAGACTTGGACAATTCCATCACTTAAGATAAACTCTAAGATCTGTTGCTCTTGACCATAATTTTTTATTATAATATTTTATTTGACTTTTATTTTATCATACTTATTAATATGATCTTAAATCTGTATGTGCTTTTGATTTTGGTTTCCTTTTTGTCTTTTCTTTTTTAATTCTATTAAATAAAAAATATTTTTAAAGATAGTTAATGCTTATGATTTGTATACCTAAGTTTAGTGTGGCCCTGACTGAAGACAGTGAGTTTTTTGGCTCCTATAAAGCCAGATGCCACATCATTGTTACGGAGATAATTGTTTTTTTTCTGTCTAGTAAAGTTAAACAAATTCTTTTTTTTACTTATATCTATTCTATCTATTTATTATTTGTTTTTTTTCTGTCCTTCAGTATGTATTTCTATTAATAAATAACACTTTTCTTTCTTTAATAATTGTAACTGCTATAATTTTTTTAAATAGGTGTTTTATTTTTAGCTAAATAAATATCTCATAATTTCTTATATACTCAAAAAATGTACCTATCCAACTGTTACATAATGTGTATACTTTACCCTGTGTAATAAATCTGAATATAAAACCAGTTTCAGTTTTCTATACAACTTTAGCCAAACCTCACTAATAAAATATTAAAAAAACTAAAATCTATTATTTATTTGTAATATATTTTTGTGTACTGAAAAAACAATTAAAGGTAATGCAATTGTAATAATTTCCACTAATTCTGCATCTATCTACTATTGTACAATTGTTTCCATACACTTGAGTTGTATTTTAAAAGGTTTCGGGACATCAGTGTTGTTCTTTTCTGCTGGTTATAATGATTTAATTAATCTAACTACATAATTTTTTCATATAAACCCCCAAATTTATTCTAACTACGTGTTACTATGCATTCGAAATAAGTTAACACCCATTCAAACACCATATTGGTGGCCGAAGTCCGTAACTTGTATTAAGCAATGAACACTCATACTCGGAAGCACATTACAATGTGGCACCAGTTGATCAACTTGGTTGCTACGCACAGTACTGTTTCTTTCATATTTACTGTCTGTTTAAATATTTACTATGGTTGTCAGCAGATAGAGTCATTTATTCATTATGTTTTTTTTTTACAGAACCAACCTGCAGACAAAGACACTGACAGGAGAAGAGATGCTTGGTTGCCTGATGATGATGCCAAGAAAACATTGATGAAGGTACATTGAACTTAATAGCCTGAAATTAAGCTGTAATATTCTATTATCCTAAGATAGACATAATGAAATAAATAGGAGATAAGATATAATACCTAACTAGTTTTTTTAAATTTTCTCTTTGTAGAAAGCATAGAAAAAAAAAACATTGGCCAAATTATAAAATTAATAATGTTGATTTTCGGATTTTTTGTTATGTAGAATACATAAGTGAGTTTTAACAAGCATTGCCGCTTAGGTGGCCACTTTTATAAGTACGTTTTCGAAATATGCTTTGTTAAAAGAAGAAAATTGGAAATAAACATGCAGTTTATACCATTTCTGTCAGCTTTTTAAAAATGTAAAAATTTATACATTTTTTGTTAATAGTGGCGCTAGTAGACCTGAGGAAGACTGTTATTTTCTTTTTCTTTTCTTTATAGGCTCAATCTTCACCAAAAGGATCATTTTTCCCTGAAAGGGAAGTCTTGACTATGCCTGGTCTGGTACTTGAAGAAGAACTGGTAATTATGATAAGCATAATGCTTGCCAGCCTTCATACCTCCCCACTGCTGGGGCACGGCCTACCCTCATAAGCGAGGGTGATTGGGCCATAGTCCACACGCAGGCCCAGTACGGATTGTGGACTTCACATACGTCTTTTTTTTTTTTCTTGACGTATGCAGGTTTCCTCACGATGTTTTCCTTCACCGAAAAGCTAGTGGTGTGAATAAATTAATCAGTGTACTTCAGAAATTAGAAAAGAATCATTGGTACACGCCAACCCCGGGGTTCGAACCACCGCCACTTGGGACGTGAAGTGAAATTTAAACCCCTCGGCCACCACCGACTACAATAGATTAGATAACCATAATAGATTGCATTAAAAAGTCCATCAGTTAAACAAGATGTTTTTAGATTTAAATAGTCAAATGGCAGAAAACAGAACTCTTATAAATTTTTCATGTCCGTCTGTCCATTTATATATATCATAGCCTTATAATTCTGTTGCCGTCTTTCGGTAAACTTAACAGAGATGTTTCTCTTGTGACTGCCATACTATGGAGATGAAGATTTTTTTTTGTGGTAGCTCTCCATACTTTGAATGAAATGAAAATGAAAGGAATAATAAAATGTTTTTTCGCGCATCATTGGACAAAGGTTAAAAAGTCATTTTAAATCCATAAGAAACTTTTTCTCTGAAGTTTATATTTTAAGTGTTAGTGGCATCCAAAATTTTAAAATTTGAACTATTTGACTTTTGAAACACGTGATCTAAAAATCTGAAAAAAATCACGATATTAGGGCTTTATAAATACTACCAATGTAAATTATTTTAAACAAAATCAGTGCATCAGTTTTTTTAGATATTCACAATAATTCTCATTCTACAGAAACCTAACTTAATGCATGTAAGACACGCACTTGGCCGCTTTTTTAATCTTTTGGCTGCCATGCACCCAAAGTGTGTTTTTTTAACGTCAACATACGTAACATTATATCCATATACAGGGATTAGATACACCATGATTCCCAGTACACGCAACCCTTTTTCTTTCGTTTGCAATGCTGTTAGATGGTTGTTACTGCTGAAAAGTAACGTGTGTGTTTAACCAATATAATTGGTTAAAATAATAAAAAATAGGATTATTACTGGTTTTAGTCACAGTGAAATTCTTGTCATGATATCCCGACATTTGCGTACCTGACATTTTTTGCATTGACGGCTATGCGGTCATAAAGTTAAAAACCGATTGACATGCATATGTCCGTAAAATAGGAGATGGTTAAGGGGTCAACGTCCTTTTGATGGCCGACTGAAAAAATATTGTCTAGGCTGCGATAATTAACGCTAATACATTATTTTTAAAAGTTGTAAGAAGAAACAACCCAATGAGTGCATATTTACTTTCCAATTTATTAATTCTTTTATGATATTTTTAAAATTTAGGAAGGAATTCATAAAAAAGGTGGATCAAAATATTAACATTTACAGAGACATAACCTCAAATCCTTTTCCCTAACTTTTTTTCCAATACTTTTAGGCTACTTTTGTTTTATTCCAACAGGTGAACGAAATTTGATATGTGGCACCTGAAGACCAAACCCTGTCCAATAATATATGGAAAATGGCCATTGTCCTTTTAAGCCGATATATACCTATTCCATACCTTTGCATGTATTTATTTATGTTGTAACTCAGGCCATACTTTTTTTTTAATTATCTAGATGTATTTATGTAATTAGAATGACGCTCTTCAAGAAGTAGCCGTTAAATATCTTGGAGTCAGCTCAGCTGGGAGCCGAGGAGTTGTTCGAGCTGAGCATGTGACCCGGGATGAAGCAGGATTAAGGGAATTGCTGAGAACTGGCTATTTGAGAGCTGCTGTAAATTTAACTGCTACCCTTATCACTGCGGCTGGACAAGGTATGGTGTAGAAGTACGATCGCCAGCAGCAGGCCTCTACAAAAAACCATTCGTAACAAAGGGGTTTGAACATTTTTGGCATAGGCCCGATCTTTTTGTCTTTTTAGGGTTCCGTACCCAAATGGCAATTAGCGGAACCCTGTCACCAGGCTGTATCTCATGAATCGTGATAGTTAGACAGTTGAAATTTTTACAGAAGATGTATTTCTGTTGCCAGAACAAACAGAATAAAATAAATATTTAAGGGGAATCCCATACAAAAAACGTGATTTTTTTTGCCGTTTTTAAAGATAATGGTACGGAACTCTTCGTGCGCGAGTCCGATTCGCACTTGACCGATTTTTTTAAACGGCATCGCACAATAAAACTTGTTTGTATATTTAGACGAACAATGTTTTTTTAGAGATATCAAATGACTTTGCAAAAGAGGTCTTTTAATATCTTTATGTCTCCTTATTACACTAACTTTACGGTATTTTGTTAAATAACACTTACTTATATATACAAGTTTTATTATTGTGTCGCGCCCTTTCAAAAAAGAAACAAAACAGTAGATCAAACTATGCCAGCCTCCATCCAAAAAAAATCTAACGTCTGTAATTATTATTTGACACATGCAAAGCAACAATACCAGTCAATTTTAGACTGGGTTGCACCAACTTCAAGAAAGAAGTTATTAGATTTCTGAAGGGTCGGCAACTCGCGAGTCATACCCCCGGTGTTGCAAGCGTCCATAGGCCACGGTGAACGCTTACCATCACGCGGACCGTCAGCTTGTTTGCCACCTTAGTGGTATAAAAAAAAAAAAAATTAAAAAAAAACTAACTTTGATGTTAAGGCGATGGTATGAAAATTTGCAAAGTCAGCAGTTTGTAAACTTAACTGGCTGGTTGAAGTTCATCAAACCACTAGCTGGTTAACTTTAAAAATAGGTGACGATAGAAACTCCCGTAAAATCTCCCATTCTTAGTGACTAGTTAAAGTTAGTTGGTGCCATCCAGCCTTGAAGTTTTTTTTATTAAAGGCTACAACTGTCGACAAATTGTAACCTTTAACTTTCGTGAAAATATGTAACCATTGTAACCGTGACCGTACATTAACCGAAATACGTTGATACAGATTCAATGAAAATTATTACAGCGCCTTAAAAATATTTATAGCGACATCTGTTTTAAAATCATAAACATTAGTAATCTAAACTGGCACTTTTGCCTGATTTTGTTTACCTCACACGAAACTTTTTAACAGATAAAACTGATATAATTATAATAAAATGAAGTTTAATTATTTTATTTTGTGTCTACCCACATTTTTTATAACGTTATTTCCTTCATAGTTGAATATCAGGTTAAAAGAAATGCTTGTGTTTGTGAGCACTTACAATCTTTGTGTTGATAATTTTAAATAAAGTTAAATCGTAATAAGAAATCTTTATAGTGAGACTTTAAATGTCTGGTTTCTAGTGGTTTGATTCTAAGTTTATAAGCAACTAAAAAAAAACTATCGACTTGAAATTTGGTATGAATTGCTTGCCCACATCTAACCAAAGTAAAAACAAAACTGTATGGTTTGTAAACAAAACTGAAATGGTTTATAATCTAAAAGTGGGGGGCAAGTAAGTTGTCATGTAAACGGGCTTTGTTTACACATTTTATTTATTGTTTTTGATATATCGCTAAAAATGGGCAAACCTCTTTTGTTGAGAAGACAATATAAACAATAGTTACCGGCTAAGCTTGCTAAGTCGAGGGCAAGAGCTAGTCTTAAAAAAAGCAACTGATTTCTATCACAAAGAGAATCGAATTAACAGTTTTTAGTTCTTGCCTCAACTTTTAAAACAAATATTAAGAACGGTGAACGACTCTGACTCGCACGTAAGCGGTTCTTTTTTGTATGCAAAAATAATTATGAACAGGTGTTGGTCGAATGCACCGCCCTACGAAGCATACAGCCCGCTCACTCCAGCTGTGGCTCACACGCTTCGCAGTCATGTTACGGATCAAGCTGCACGAGCCATTACAGAAAGAAGCCGAGGCCTTTGGAGACTTCACCAAACCGGACATGTTTTATCAGGTCGGTAAATGGAAACGATAATCGTTGCTTTGTCGAACGGCCGAGTTGAATCGCTCCTCCTCGCCAGCCTCATACGTCCCCGCTGTGAGGGCAAGGCCTGCTCTCCTCTTGGGTCATAGTCCATCACGCGGGCCCATTGCGGATTGTGGACTTTACATATGTCTTCTTGACGTATGCAGGTTTCCTCACGTTGTTTTTCTTCACCGAAAAGCCAGTGGTGTGCATAAACAAGATACTTGAGAAATTGTGTAAAAGACTAAATGGTACACGGTGGGCTGAAACCTCCGCACCCCAGAAAGCTAAGAAGCCCTCGCAACTAATAGGCTAATAAAAAATGGAAAAGCTGTAAGGCAATGCCAGACAACTACGACTAAATTATCCAATTATGAAAGTTATTGGGATCCTTTGGTTACAATTTCTTAGCTATAATACAAGCTGTTGTTTCAGTTTTACCCGGAAGCTTACGAAAACAGGACTGGTTCCTTAGTACCCTTCGCTCTGCGCCTGTTGGTCGCAGAGTTGCCCGGCCATGTCGGGAAGCCAGACGAAGCGATAGATCGACTTTATAACATGCTAGCGGTTATTAAAAAGGTATTCTATTAATTTATATACTTTATGTAACTATTTAAGTTGTAGATACATACCTTAGGCCTCGGTTTAACTAGCAAAACAAACCTGGAGGTACAGTGACTGCGAAAACTTATTTCAGGATTTAAATGGTGTTCATGATAAATACTTGTAAAATTAAGTATAGGTTATCGGTGTAGAATTTCAACGGCAACTCCTCAATTTTATCATAGAAAAAAACTGACTCACACTTGACGTTTTCAAGTAGCCTATGTCCTTCCCCGGGAGTCAAATTGTCTCCATGCCAAATTTCATCTTAATAGGTACAGCGGTTTAAGCGTGATGTCGTAACAAAGAGACAGACAGGCAGAGTTACTTTCGTATTAATAATATTTATATGGATATGCCTGGACATTACATACAGCGCCATCCGGTCCCAAACTAAAAAGGCTTGTGACAACGGATACTAATACTTATTATTATTTTTTGTAAATACATTCTGTGCGGGGATCGAACTCGCGCCCTCTCCGCAGCAGGCAGCCTCTACCAACTTTCATAGGGAGAGATGGGATACTTTTTGTCCTGTTCGAGAATTCCCACGAGAAAATAGATGTTTTCTTTGTGTGGTATGACTGGTGTGACATCGTATGGTACATTGTCTACATAGATAAATCAAATAATTTTGGCCATTACACACAGCGCCACCTGATATATACTTAATAAATAAATACTTACTATTAAAAAATAAATACTTTTTTTGTAAATACATACATATTATACATAGAAAACAATTAGTCTCAAGACAAAACACAAATGTTCACCACATAAATGTTTTCTTGTGCGGGAATAGATTCAGCAGTCAGGTCATTACCCACTGAGCTACGGTGTCGACATCAGTTATGTTCGCACATGACACTTTTTTTGAAGTTGCAACGGTGTTACTTGATTATTAGGACAAGGGTAGCTGGAGGGGGAGAGAATAATATTAAATTCTTGTATCCCAGTAAATCAATAAGTAGGAATCCCTCATATGTAAGATCAGTGAAGTGAAACAAAGTAAAAAGAAACATGTATTTCAAACACATCTCTCAATTAGCCTCTTGGGTCGAGGGAGTCTGCAGGCTGGATACGAAAGGGCCAGTAAAGTAACCCGTGTGCCGAGTGTGAATGTTTGCGTATTTGTAACGCTACTATCGAGTTCGCGTATTTATTAAAAGTGCTGTGAGGAAAAACCGTCTCAAAACGCGTCCGCTAGAGGCGCTTCTTCATTTCCATACATGTATTTCGTTGACGCGAACGCAATAGTAGCGTTTAAAATAGTAGCGTTTAAAAACTCACACTAACCCCATCGTTAATTTTGAAAAATAAAATTACACCAGTATTATTACACCATCCGATGATGTTGCTGATAAGAATCAAATTCTGCGAATTAATGACGCATGGCAAACTAAGGCAAATAGCTCATTTTTACACCAAAAACTATTTATTTTTCTTATGTTAACTACCAACCTTGGGTAGGTAGAACTAATTATTTGTTTAAATCAAACCATTATTTACGAGACATAGCTGAATTCGACGTCTTAAGTATTTCTTTTGCATTCAGCATAACAATATTATTTTCAACAAGATTGATTGACATTATTAATTAATAATAATTAAGAATCAGTTTATTTTAAACTATTCTTTCACACAACATTTTTCAAAAAAGGTTTATTGTGCGAATTCGATTCGATTGTATAGAATTCGATTCTTGTTAGTTACACAATTCGGATGTGTAATAATATGTGTTTTTTTTTCGAAATCAACGGATTCAATTCCTGGTCAGAAATATTTATTTCCAAAATCTAATGATGCTGTTTTAGTTTTTATCTAAATCGGGCCCGAGTATTTTCCGCTATTCCTTTTAGTTTCAGATTGGTCATCCACGCCCCATTTGAAAAACACCATGTATTTCTCTGTAATTATTCTGCATAAAAAAAGAAGAAATAAATATTACAGATTTTTGGTGTTGTCTCTAGATGCTAACAAATCTTCGTGAAGGAAAAACTGAAGATGGTGCTGGAAATTTGATGTCGGACCAGGACAAGACTGAATCCTTGCGTCTCTGGGCTGGCAGAGAAATAAGAGTTTATCATTCAATAGTCAACTGTGCTATTGCTTTAAAGGTATAATATATTTAAATTATATTCCATAATTTTTTATCAGAAACATTAACACGGCTTCAAAAACTCACTACAAAGTAAAATATGGTCCTAAAACAGACATACCTACTGACAACAATTTTTACCTACTGTAATTTTTTGGCATTCGATTTCAAAAAGAAGAAAACGTATAGCACATTGTTTATTTTTCAAAGTCGGATTAATGTTTTTGTTAGATCTTATTTTATTTTTAAATTTTTAGTTGCTACTTAAGGCGCATATAGCATAGAAATTGTAATAGCTGTCTTAAGATACACAAACAAAAAACAGAAAATTTAGAACCACTTTCTTTTTTTAAGTTTGTTAACTATTCCCTTTTTTACCATGCAATTAATGAGAAATGTTTTATCTTGATTTAATTTTTCTTTTTATACCACCAACGTGGTAAACAAGCTAACGGTCCGCCTGATGGTAATCGGTCACCAGAGCCTGTTTTTTTCTTTTAAATTTACAATAGTTTGCTAGTTATCAGTTATATAAACTGTTACCAATAGTCACTGCGTGTGTAAGAGAGAGAGAGAGAGAAAGTTACATATCAATAACGCACCAAAAAAACAGATAAACGAAATAGCGTATACTAACTCCTCGTTGGGAGCTTAAAAATGTACTCTAATGTCCTACGAATAAAGTCTAAGAACAAACTGTTCAAAATCACAGCTTGCAATTTCCTACGAAATAGATAAAATTGAGAAGTAATGGTTGGTTATTGCTTACATCGATTCTGAACCACCTCTTAAAATTTGGTATGTAACGCGGTATAGACCCGTAACATAATGAGGACCAATGACCCGTAATAAAGTTGTTTACCTGATTATAGGACTACCGGCTCGCTGGTAAGATCTTGGTCTCGCTACAGCAGCAAGCATCCTCGGTGGCGCAGAGACGAGCTCTGTCCAGCGCTCTCTGTCGACTGTGGCTGCTGGCGGGACACGTGAAGGCTGCCCTTGTACATTTGGAACACGCTAAAGACCAGAGGCATCACTTGTGAGTAAAAGTTTTTCTGGAGAAGCAAGTTTAAGAAATCCTCAGATTTACACATTCAGTCTTTACTTTTAGGTCTTTTCTCAATTTTTAATGTAGTCAATGTTGCTTCTATAATATAAAGTGTTTAGGTAGTTGATAAGATAGTCAGATTTTGATGAAAAAACTTATGTTACTATTAGAATATACTCAGCGAAAGAATTAACTTGATGTGTAATGTTGTGGTTAGCGGTTGCCTTTGGCCGCGTACGCACCGGCCGGTGGCTTACTTAGCGCCTAGAGGTTAGATACACCCCTGGTAAGTCAGTAGGATGGGTACTTGGTGGCTTGCTTATCGCCTAGCTGGGCGTCTACAAACACGATGGCCACGCACTGCGCCTGAATGGCTAGTCAACATTTGTTTACTTAGATACACACCAGGCAGTAAACTAGGCGTCCAGCCAAGCAACTAGCACTAAGCTTACCGCCTAGCTAGTCGCCTGACATGAAGCTAGTTTACATTTCTTTTTGAACATATATCCAGGCAACCATCTAACCTCTTGGGGCTGAGTAAGCCACCGGCCGGTGCGAACGCGGCCTTAGGGTTTAGATTTCGCCTTGCGTCCTGCATTTTGCGGAAGTTTGAGCCCGGCGTGTACTAATGAGTATTTTTCCTAATTTCTAAAGTAAGTACATTGATAATTTACACAGCTGGCTTTTCAGTAAAGGAAAACATTGTGAGGAGGTTTTCGTTTGTTAAAAATAAAATGTGAAGTTCACAATCCACGTGTGGACTGTGGCATAAACCGCCCTCGGTAAGGGTAGGCCGTGCCCCGACAGTGGTGACGTATAAGGCTGATGTAATAATGTTGTGTATATTTTAAAAATAAATAACTAATTTACAAACCAATACCTTCTTTTTTTATATTTTCAATTAGATACTTCTTTTTTATATTGTGCTTGTGGTTAACGTTTCATATTTTTGATGTTTATCGCATTTATAATATACTAGATTTGGCCTGCGGTTCCACCCGCCCTAAATTCGGGCATCGGTGTAGGATTTTCAATGGCAACTCCTCAATTGGGGAGAATAAAAATAAAAACTGATAATACTTGACGTTTTCAAGTAGCTTATGTCCTTTTCCGGGACTCAAACTATCTGCATGCAAATTTCATCTTGATCGGTACAGAGGTTTCAGCGTGAAGAGGTAACGAACAGATTTACTTTCGCATTTATAATATTTATTATTTTATTATATTCATGGATAGTTTTAAGTATATTATGTACATATGATTGTGCAAGAATTTAATTATGACGGCGCTAATGCCACTAGTACTATTAAATCTCGGCATAGTCTTAAATATTTAAATTCCTTCACTCGATTGACGATATTTGAAGCTTCACATGGTGCGCCCCCTATGCTACATAAAAACAAAAAAATTATAATTGACATGTTTGACTTTGTTTTTAGTAGCTTACTAAATTATTTTTATTACCTTATAAGTGTTTCGGTACATATTGTATACTCTTTAGCTAATTATCAAAGTATTGTATTACTACTTTAAATAGAACTTCTTGCCAGCTCTTTTTGGCAGAAATTAACATTGTTTACATTGTATTGACGATTCAAAAGTGTTCCTAGAAACCTATTTGAGTAAATATTGTTTGATTTGATTTGAAATATATTGAAAAACAATGTTTTAAATTGTTTTATACCACCAAGGTTGCAAACAAGCTTACGTTCCGTCTGATGTGAACGGTCACCGCAGCTTATAAACGCTTGCAAGACTTGGGGCATCACTCGCGCGTGAAGAACCCAAGAACCCCATACTGTAGTCTTTAGAGAAAACCTTGGCAGGGAGCTCATTCCACAACCTAAGCGTTAACGGGAGGAATTTCGATTGAAACCGCACTATGACCATTTATTTGGGTTTTAAGGTGTGAGGATGAATACCCTGACACTGGCAAGCGAGAATAGTAACTTAACTTTATAAATCTTATCTTAATATATATAAATCTCGTGTTACAATGTTTGTCCTCAATGGACTCCTAAACTACTGAACCGATTTTGATCAAACTTCGTAAATATCTGTTATTTGATCCAACTTAAAAGATAGGATAGTTTTTATCTCGATATGTCAAGTGCGAGCCGGACTCGGGCACTATAGGTAAAAACCAACTTTCGCCGGGTACAGAGGGACGGCAGCGGAACAACGTTCGCCGGGACAGCTAGTAAATTATATATGCCATTTCATTTCTACAGATGTCCGACCCCAGACGTACGTGAGTTCGTAGACCTGGGACTGGTGGACATTGCCAACGGTAAATACCAGGACGCGTATAACAACTTCGCACGAGCAGCCGACCAAGAACCTACTAATATCATGGTGAGTTACTTGATATTTGACCTACAAGTGTAATATTGTGTTAAATTATGCGTTCCTTTTGAAGACAGTTGCTACCTGATATTGAAACCACATTATAAAACCATGTATTGATTCGTTTAACACTTACCATTCCCTTCAGGGAGTCATAAACGAAGAAAGATTATTTCTATGTATGTATATTTCTTACTTCTATGAAGATTTTGTGTGTTTATAAGATTGATGTATTGGACTTTATAAGTCACTAGGAGTTGTATGTGACGCTCGTTACGAGCGTATTTCCAGAGCAAAGATGTAGTTGGGATTTTCATCAGCCAGACTAGTGCCTCGGTAGCTCAGTGGTAGAGCACTAACACGGGATGTAAGGGTCGCAGGTTCAAGTCCTAGCTCGAGGTTAATATTTACTGCATCTTTGCTATGAAAGTATTTATTTATATTGATAATTACTGGTATGTATATTTTTTGATTATTGTTTAACAGGTAGCCAACAATCTTTCAGTATGCCTCCTCTACATGGGTCGCCTAAAGGAAGCCATAGCAGTACTCCAAAAAGCTATCCATTCTGACCCAGAACGAGGCCTTAATGAGAGCCTCATGATCAACTTGTGTACACTGTACGAATTAGAGTCCTCTAAAACGAATGAGAAGAAATTGAGTCTGTTAAGGATGCTGTGTAAATATAAGAGTGATACTATTCCGAATGTTATTGAGTGTTTGAAATTGAGTTAGTTTTTGGTAGTCAGCTAGGCATATCGATTTTAGATTTAATCGAGCATTGAAAGATCGATTAATCGAATCGTCAGTCGATTTTTTAAACCGTGCTTGATAAATACAAAAAATATTGTACAAGTAATGGGGTAGCAATAGTAATAAATAAGTAATAATTAATTATTTTTTCCAGACAAGCTTGGCAAAGGGTTCGGGGTGCTTGTTGGTAATTAACCAGAAAGTAACAAATATCTGCCCTACAGAAGTATCATTCAGTCAGTTAGTTAGTAGTATACCAAGAGATAACTTAGATAGTAATACCATATTAGTTATTATTGGTACCTGGAGACCGAGCTTTGCTCGTTTTTTTAACAACGCCATCTATTGTCACGTAGCTTTAGTGTTGCTGTGTCGGTAAAAATTATAGTATTACTACTGGCCAATAGATGGGACGGTGCATCTTTGAAAAAGAAGGACCTAATATATAGTATTGTCAACCATTACAGAATACAAAATAAATTAAATTGTAAATGTCAAGTCATAAGTGGATTTACATATTCTTATTGTTTGTTTGAAAAGCAAAAAAAATATATTTCTATTCTCAATGCACATTTATACAATATGACTTATCAATATAATGACATTATATCCTATTTTACACATAAATAAATTCATTTATAATTTTAAGTTGACTTGGGCTAATATGTACTTGCCCATACATTGTATATTATATTTACATGTAAGTAGTTTTAAGGAGTCTTTTGACCAATCAGATATTAGTACTATTTGTAATAGTGCAGTCATCCCACTAGTGGACTCACTAGCGCCGCCATTGGACCGCAGTCATCCCTGGTTTTATTTACTGTTCGTTGGAAGATTATTTAAAAACTATTGAACAAAATATGAAACTAGTATTATAAGATATTTTTAGAAAAAAATATATTAGTACCGGATCTTAATACTGTGTTATTTCAGTAATATTAAATTTATACTAATATTAAAGAGTTTAAATCATTTTCAAATTAATCTGGGTTGCACCATCCGAAAATCTATTTGTATGTAGGGAGTACTCTTTTCATGCAGAGTCGATATTTCCCACGGGAATATTTCTTTCTGTGTAACCGCAACACAAACATTAATCTCATTCATATAGTCAGTTGTTTGTAAGTATGCCTTTAATGTTAAAGGAAAATCCGACAACGTCTAGACATTTATGGCGCCGCGACAAAATATATGACGGCTGGACGGCTCCCTTAGGCTAGTCGGGGCCTGTCAATCCCCCTTCTCGCCGCACGTCCACCTCAGTATTGCTCTGTCTAGACGTATTAAATTAATGTGTAGATCGTGTCTATACTATGAAATTTCAGTAATATTGGTATACCATTAGATAAATTATAGGTAAAAGTAATTAAATTTAAGTCGTAAGTTATACAAATTATGAAATGTTAAAAGATTCTTATTATTTTACTCTATACTACAGCCAAAACATTATTTTCATTCTTACAGTCAGTCATTGCCTTTGATACATCCGACGATGACGTCGAGACAGTCATGGCGCTACAAAATGTATGACTGGCAGGACAACCCCACTAGCCATATGTGACGAGATCTCGGCCTCCGTCTTGTCGAATACCTTACTCTGTCTAGACGTCTTCGTACTGTATGAATAAAATGATGTTTTGACTGTGTGTTTACACTATAGGTACCTACTGTTATAATCTTTTGACATTTTTGTCAACATATATTAGTGACAATAGGAATCAATCGGGGTCTTCAAGAAAGAAGTTATTAAATTTTTGAAGGGTCTTGAATACGCCAGTGATACCCCGTGTGTTGCAAGCGTCCATAAGCTACGGTGACCGCTTACCATCACGCGGACCGTAAGCATGTTTGCCACCTTAATAAAAAAAAACCGTTTTATCAAAGTATTTATTGTGCGTGAGCCGGAATATAATATCACCTACTGTAAGTATTAAAATTAAGTTTGTATTTATTTATTTATTTTTCAACGATACATTTGTGTATATTCGAAACGTTTTATAATTGTGATATGTTATAAATATTAATGTTATATTACTTCTTATTTAGTTGTTTTCATTATGTTACGTTATTAAAATGTTAGACTGAAACTGGTAGAATTTACTAAAGGTAGGGGAGACCGAGGTGTTATGAAGCAGGAGTGATTTGGAAACAGAACTGATTTCGCGAAATTTAAAACCTCTGGACCAACTGGAAACGTCGCAGGCCCTTCAGTACAATTCCGTGACTCTGGGCACGCAATTGCGTTGTTCTTAGTTTCAAGTCGCAAAAATCGTAAAAAGCAAGTTTTAAACGTCTTTTTCAAATACCTTTGTTTGGATAATGCGTTTGTGTTTTAGTTTGGGTATTTGTTTCGAAAGCTTATTCAAATTTACAGCATTAGTATAGCTTATTTCTATGTGTTTTGCTTCTTAATTTAACTGAAATCGGGAGTATTTTCCTTAGGGGCCATCCATTTAATACGTCACGCGCTTAGGTGGGAGGATGGGTCAAACAAAGTGTGATAAAGGCAAATTTTTTATACTAGATTGGGAAAAAAGCGTGACAAGGGAGGAGGGGGCGTCTAAAATTATGGAAATTTGCGTGACGTAATAAATCGATGACCCCTTAGTTTAGGGGGGGCGATCATAAGATCTGAAGGTACTTTTTTAACTTTGAATCTGCAAACGTAGGTTACCCAATCGACTTAGCTTGTGCAGTTATTGAATAATTAAATAAACAAACCCAAGTAACCCTAAGTATTTTTTTTATGTAATAAAAGTTATATATGTTAAAAAATGTTACAATTCATTTCTTCCCATCGCCCCAATCACCCCCCGCTGGATCCGCCCCTGCCCCTTACTAAGGAGATCTGTGTGCCTAGTGTGAGTTTTTAACGCTACTATCGCGTTCGCGTCAACGTAAAACATGTATGAAATTGAAGGTGCGCCTCTAGCGGACGCGTCTCGAGACGGTTTTTTCTCATAGGACTTTTAATGAATACGCGAACGCGATAGTAGTTATACAAATAAGCAAAAACTCATACTAGATATACTGATCATCGCGCGAACAAGCGGTGCTATCATCGCGATACACTATAAAAAAGGTGGCGGACATGTACACTTATATTATAAAGAAAAACGATTTGTATTTTTGTATGTTTGTAACGAATGAAATCAAAAACTACTAGACCTTTTTCAAAAATTCTTTAACCATTAGAATGCTTCATTATCCCTGAGTAACATAGGCTCTATTTATTACTAGGAAAATTCAGGGGTTCTTATTAAAACCTCAATAATGTGACCCAAGGTGTAAAAAATTTAGCCATATAATGTCTTTCATTTCATTTATGATAGTATTGATGTATTACAATATTAAAGAACATATCAATATCTATAAAAAACTTAGCGATACCATAATGTCCAACTATTGTAGTTACGTCATTATAACTACTTGTTACATTTAAAAAGTTGATAGAAATTCCGACCAAAATCAGACTATGTTATCTATACCTTTAATAATCCTTAACCAAATAAATCATTTCGTATTCAAGACTGTTTCAATACCTGTAGATTACATTTTGAATTATTCAAATCGGACATTATTTTCAAAAGATATTACGAATTTAAAAATGTCAATCGTAACAAAATACTAATAGAAAACCGCGCCACGGCGTGATCGGCTCCCTCCCTCGCTACGCAGCGGACGCAACCGACATCGAATATTTTGACATTTTTCGAGGAAAAAAACTTAAGAATAAAAATAGGTTTAAGTATGGATTAATATATTAATTAAAATTATTAATAACTTTGAAAATAAATTAATGTTATGAAGAACTGCCGGGTACCTACGAAATTGCTGGACGCCTGTTATCAAATCGGTTGTTCTGAACGTGCTTGGTCATTATATGGCCTAAGGGGCACATAAATGCCTCTCCTAGGATGCGAGTTGGCTGACGATTTCAAGCTAGTGGCCACTCAACTGTCATATGACAACAGCCAGGCTGGCGATTTAACGCGCTTTACGAAGCTACGTGAGCTGCTCAGAAATATGTATGTACCTCAAAGCGGCTACTAATCAAGGTACTGACCACCTCCGACATTGCTTATCTTAGCAAATCGTTTCCGATACACGAATGTAACTGGGCCACGTCCTTCTTAATGAATAAAATTATCAATCGCTAGGAATTTTGAGTTTTTAACCTACCTACCTAATTACAAGATCATTTTTGAGATGTATTTTTTAAATTTAAAAAAATTACGTTGTTATTGACTTTTTGTGAAAATCGGATTCATAGCTAATAAATGTAGTAAACATTGATTATAAAGATACTCGATGTATTTAGATTTTTTGCAAAAATACTTCCCTCTTTGTCACTCTTGCGAGACGATTTTTGTAGTCATCTTTACGTTTATCCCAGAGACTTGACTGAGTACGGCCTTCAATTATAATTTTTTCTTTAAATATCATTTCGCAGAACAAAGAAAATTAAGCTACGAAGGCGAAGTCAGCGGGGTGCGTGGAACCTTTGATCCACCGTCGCTTTGCCTTACACCGCTTGTGAACGATCGCGCGAACGAAATCAAACATTTAATGTACACACCTCTGTACAGGGGGTAGCTAAATAGACCACAAGAAATAGGTCTACCTCGTGGCCCCATTAATGGAACAATTTCATGAGTTCACGAGAAAACACCGCATTTTAGTCGTTTAACGTCAGTTAGGAAACTCCTACACATCCAGACTGAGGTGTTTTGAAACAGACTTGATTTGAAACAGTACTGATTTCGCGAAACTTAAAACCGGTAGAGAGTTGCCAACGTCGCGATTCAACCCTTTTCCATCGCCCGCAGGCCCTTCAGTACAATTCCGTGACTCTGGGCGCGCAATTACGTTGTTCTTAATTTCACGTCGCAAAAATCGTAAAAAGTTTTAAGCGTGTTTTTCAAACACCTTGTTTAGATAATGCGTCTGTATTTTGGTCAAAGTAATATATGTTTCGAAAGCTTCTTAACTAACTATAAAAAGCATAGCATTGGTATAGCTCATTTATATGTGTTTTACTTCTTGGTTTTTAATTAAATAGAAATTGGGAGTATTTAACTTACTAATGAAAATTGAAAAAGAGTGTTACAATAATTTTAATTGATGAATTATTCATTTCGTTTAAGTTTTGTAATGCTTATTTGCTTATATGGTAATGGTTTATATTTTTTGTTTTTTTCATTGTGTTGAAGCATTTTATTCGTTGATTATAATCAACTTTCATACTACTTCAGTTCATGGTTAGAATTTAATAAGAAGAGATTATTTTTGTTTAGATTGATAATATATTTTAATAGTTTACTATTAAATTATCAATTTAGCAACAAATATTATTTAAAAATGTTTAAGTTCCATCTTTGATAGCTTTATTTTAATAAATACCTTTAAATTAAAGCGTCATTTCTTCTCTACAACCCTTAATTCTACCAAAAAATCTTCTGTTTCAACTCACCTCGACCTCTGTTTCAACTTACCTCGGCATGAGGGGAGTAGAAACAGAATGACTTGTGATGTTTAAGTCGATTTTTTGCCACAGAATTCACACTTACACTTTCTTTGTGTTACTCATCTTCAAGTCCAAGAAATGAACTATCGATTAAGACTCATCACATGCGATTTGTGTGAATAGTACTTTGTCTATATGGCAAAATGTCAAAATTGTTACAACTCCCCTATGTTTGATTTTGCGGTCGTACGACCAAATGCCGCGCGAACTTGCGATGGTCGCGTAGTCGCAATGTATTAGGACAAAGACACAAAGAAGATCTTTGAAGTTAGCATACCATTTTTAGCCAAATGCAAATGTGTATACCAAAATTTGCCGTAATTTATCTGTTATATTCAAAAATTTGCCGTTGATAAAAAGCTGTCACCACAAGGCCATCTATGCAAAATGTAACATGCAAGGGTGATAGGGACCTGGAAAGAAGGAACATGTAGGCTATATGTATATAATTGAGCGGGACTATAGCGAAACAACGTTCGCAGGGTCAGCTAGATACTACTAAATAAAGATTTTTGTCAACACCATACCATCCGTTTGGCAGTCGGGTAAAAAGTAAACTACAATCAACTACAATGTAGTTAATGAATTTTATTTATCGAAAATTGTCGTCAAATATTATTTTTTTCCAATAATTGTCATAATTTTATCAATTTCTGCAAACAATAATTCATTTCAACCAAAAAATAACCAAACAAAAAACCTACAGACAAACAAAAACTGTAGGCAGGTATATATTGTCAGTAATACTAAACTTATTTGATTCAATTTTTTATTACTATCCTGTAGGTGTAAAATATTTACATCTAAATATTTTATTAAGTAGTGATTGCTTATGCATCAACATTTAGTTTGGCCAAAAATATCGGAAAGTATAAAGCTGCTGTATAAGCCATGTATTCAATGGGCAACAATTGACGCGCAACACGTACAAAACATTGTTCTTGCAATATGATGCGCGTCAATAATATGGCGCGCTGTTGTGCAACGTTAAATGCATGTTGAGCGACTAGTGGTGCGCGTCAATTGCTGCTACATAGCATAAATACATATTTATTTGGTAACAATTGACGCGCCATATACATACACATTGCTCTAAATGACAACTGAAGCTACGCAACATTTGTGATCAACATTGTATGTCCATGCAACATGATGCTTGTCATCGGGGAACGTCACACGATGTTTAGCAGTAAATGTTCAGTGACACATGTTACAGGTCCATTGTTGCCAAGTGAATAAGAGGCGTTAATATTAATCTAATCGTCGACGACACGCCAACCGTATACAATCAACCAGAACAAATGGATTACATAGTGTTAACTACCTATAACAAATATTGACCAACTTGAAACAAATGCTGAAAAATAAATTGTTCCTAAAATTGACTTAAGTATATGGGCTATAAATACAAAATTAAGACACTTAATAGTCCTAAATCACTGTCAAACTAGAGCTGACAACTTCTTTCCTTACAGATATGGACACAGAGAACAGACATGCATGATACGATACACTTAAAAAAATATACAATATCTCATCATAGATTTTCCTTGCAAATAATTAATTACACACATAATTAGGCTCATATCATATTGCCCTTTAACCCCAGTATTAATTTTCGTGATTACACAACCATTATGTTTTGATTCTTCACTAAAATCAAACCAAATTTTTATTTGTCGACTTACATTGTTCGTATTTACAAACTTATTTATTACTCCTAAGTTCTATTTCTTGAGCCAAACAAAATTGTAAACCATTGAGATGATAGGCCAAAGAAACAATAGATCAACTGTCATTCGCATATTTTCTATATTAATCTTTTAATTGAATTAAACTGAATTTAATATACAATGAATCCTGAAGTGTCTGTTTAGCAAAAAAAGTAAAAGGTAAAGAAAGAAAAATAAAAGTCACTTAAGTTATAAAACCACAAAGGCAGTTTTTACAGAGTTATTTTAAGAGTATAAATTGGCTTCTGTGACTTAGTTAAGGTACATTCTCAGAGAAGTAAATATCTTACTACATACATAATATGCTAAGAATAAACAAAAAAAAAATGGTGAAGTGAAAATCAAAATGAGTGGACAATTATTCATATGACACCCTACTTACCGTAGTAACCATATTTTCTGCTTGGGATACCCATTTCCAAAAACTTTCCCCTTACCAACTTTGACTTATATTGTTTGTCAAGAATTTGCAAAATGGGTATTACTCTGTCCCTGGTTGTGCAATTAGCACTTTTTACTATAAAGTTGGTAAGCTACGACTTATAGGATATATATGTATGTATATAAAACCACATAATTCCAGATCTGTCATGCAGGACTGAAGTGGTTGGTCACAAGGGGCTGTCTGCTGCTTCCAAAGTTTAGTGTGGATACACCCCAGCCACTGTACATATTTCATATTTTCACTAAAAATATACGCTGGCAAGTTCTAAACTGTACCAATTAGTAGTTGCTGAGAAAATTAGCCATGCAAACAGCCAAAAGGCCAAAGTTTTACCATAAGGGTTTTTTATATACTTATTTGGTATGGAACCCTAACAAATAAATATGCTTCTTCAAATAGAGATTTTAAAATAGTCTGTGTGTTTATAGAAAAAGAAATTACAATACAAAACATGTCCATAATGTGTAATATTATAATTATAATATTTAGATGTCATATTCTTAAAAATATTGATGTCATCAGGATTATTTCTTGATCAGTAATGTAAAATATGTACCTAGGTAAACTACAATGATACATAAGTTGCAATATCTAATGGCAAGTGAAAATGGCTTTATTTCCATCAAAATATTAATTTGATTTTTAAACACACCTTCTGTCTGCCCGATTTTGAGGTAGAATGTTATTTAAATGTTTTGTGCATAGTGGAGCACCAATGCAGACAGTCTTTGAAGCAATTATCTAATGGCAATCAGCATTATTTTGAAATTTAACGTAAAAATTATTCACATAAAGCATTCTATGTTTCACACCCACCAAGTTTTACTTAAAAGTTTATTCTATTTTTGGTAAAATCAACTTTACAGCAACATTGATTTAATCTCTTTGTTTTAAGAACTAAACTTCATGTCAAGTTTTTACCAGAGCAGATATCCTAAAATTATTAATGAATCAATTAATAACTGGGTCTTATAATTATTTTTTGCCAAAAGGTAATGTCAGATGTAATAATAAATATTAAAACCTGATACACTACATGGCGAAATCAAAATTTATAGAAAATAAAATATTAGTATTTTCGGTGGGGTATGAGACGAGATAAAATTTATCCTATATTTACAAACATGTTTATTTATTAATTTAACAAAGTAATAGTATAGTGAATCATGCAATATCATCCTTTACAAGTGAGATATGGCAGACAGAAGGTATTGTAGCGAGAAAACCACAGATATTTCTAATAGTAAGAAAACTGGCTTATCACTGGGTTAAATTTTCTTTCACTCAAATATGATTGTACCAGATCATTAAATTGATGACATATGAGTATTGACACTGATAAGCAATTAAAACACAGCACTTACTGCTTACCCTAAATGTACTTCTAGCTATGTTAATTAAACCTATAGGTACTAGCCATAGAGAAGTCTTATCATAGGCTTTTTGGCCAGCTTTGTCACTAATGATTGTGAGCTACCAGACTATTTACAACAAAATTGTTATTAATTGTAAAGTTATAGGATTAATTTGAATTAACACTAATAAGCGTAATTCAAACTTCCATAGACTTCCTCGGCACAGAGCTTCAGATGAATAAATGCTACAAGATTTTATAATTAAATGCTGTTAAAACATCACTTCAAATCTTCATAAATACTGTACCAACAGCTGGATTTGTATACATCAAATGAACAATGCTTGTTACAATACAATTAGACAAAGGTATATTTAACACAAAATAAATATTGTGATAGTATTGTCATATTTATGCCGAGCAGAATGGACATTACTTAGAAAGTTATTGCCATTTCCATTATTACCCTGAATGTGAATGCAAAATCGAATAAATTCACACTTCATTTCAAAACAAACACATTAAAATATCCTGCAACAATAACACATGATTAAATACAGTAGTCCTAAACACTGTGATGTATTATTTGAAATAAATAAGTCTGCTTACACACTAGTAGTCTGTACGGAAGAAAATGTTCACAACCGATTACGGCGGTTTCTTAGTGCCCTAAGGCGCGCACGGCGCAACTTTGAGGATTATATGTCGCCATTTTGACTAATTCCAATTCGCTTAATGAATTCCTCTTGCAGCATTACAGTTTTTATCATGTTTGGATGTGCTCCATAAGCAATTGTTTGATCAGGTGTTGAGCAGTACTGTTGTGTACCATCAGTTATAATAACACTCTGGCCATTGCTCAAAGTAGCAGTTGATTCAATGGAGTTCCAGTATGTTTCACTAGGAGAAGTTGTATTGACACCTGGAGGTGGAGCTGCCGGTGCACCCGTGTACCGAAAGTAAGGATTCTTCAGATCCAAAGTATTAGATGATGAAATGTTTGTTCCTTCCAAATTCATTTCCATTGTCACATCATAACTTTGTCTTTTATTAGCTAATAGCAGTACTCGGCCAGTGAGTGCTTGACCTTGTTTGGCAAAAATCGGAGTCTCTAGTAAACATCTAACTTGGTACCAGTGTGTTAAAGGTTCTGTAGGTGCTGTTGATAACCAAATATGCTGCATTGTTCCTGCAAATAGTACATCAAACCAAAATGCTAGGCCGTGACAAGTCCCAGACTGCGTCAGTTCAAATCTAAAAGGTACTTCTATACGATGCAAATCAGTTTCATTAGCACTGAGGAAGTCAACTACATGCCTTACAGACCTTGACATACAAATTCGTACATCAAAGGTATCAACAATGGGCTGCCTAAAGTATTCTTTCATGGCTGCAGTACGTAATGCACTTAAATCTACGCCATGAAAACAAGTCTGATACCAAAAGTTAGCTTTATTGTATTGTTCCATAAATAATGCATCGTCTGTGAATGGAGCTATGTGGAGGTCTCCTCGGGTTGGATACATATTACCATTGGGTTTTAACCATTTCTTAGCATGTAAATAAGTTTCTAACATTCTCTCATTGTATAACATGTATCCCATAGGTTCTGAGATAATAACATCTACACTTTCAGGCAAATCTATCTCTTCTATTTTTCCAGCAACAACACTGATACGGTCATGTAAGCCATTAGCTCTAACCAATGCTTGTGCATGGTGTGCCATATTACTAGCCTCTACAGCAAACACTTTCCGAGCACCTGCTTGTACAGCAAAAAATGACAATATACCTGACCCCGCTCCAACATCTAGCACCACTTTGTTCTTAAAATCATTGACGTTAGACAGTATAGCTCGCTGATAAGTGCTGGTTCTAACATAATCTTGCATCATATTCTGCTGCTGACTCAGGTAACCATAAAATTGAAAATATTGCATGGCCGACGAATCTTCCGTACGTACTGTAAATACTGACGATGATCGACCCGCTTTAATTTTGCTGACAAGCAGGTGAAAATTTTGGCAATCAATATCCGATGCAAATTTGAAAAATAAAGTTTCATTATCAATAGTGAAGATGTATGACTGTCCAGCTACTCGCGAGCATTCACTTTGGGAGTGGACTGGAAATTCAAGTACCTCTTGAGCAAGTACAGGGTCCGCACGAATCACTTTTACACTCAAGCCCTGTGGATCATAATCCACGTTTGCGTTCGTGGGAAAATTAAAACGCGGCGTCAGGGCGCCGTCATTATTCACGACTGAGACTATTACCCCGCGAAACATGTTCGCCATTTCCAACAAATATTTAAACTTACAGTGATTTCAAAAAACACACAATTGTGTAGTCAAACAAAGAAAAACGCCGTTGAGAAATACTAAGACCGGTGTAAAATCGATCACACATCACAAACTTCATCCCTTTTTTGTCTATGGTTAGAACAACGCGTAAGTAAAGAAATATATAAGAATGAAAAGGGTTGCAAATATCATAAATTTGTCTTTGGTACTTCCTTCCCTCTATAGTATTAGATTTTTCGCATTGTTGCATATCATTTCTTCAGTGTCATGTGAAAATATAGTACCTTTGCTTAAATCTTAGGTAATTCTTTACTTTCCAAGAACGTGAGATTTTTACGTAACGATGGTTTTAACTGATAGAACACCACATTTACATACACAGGTAAAATTCAAAAACTCTCGAAGGACACTAGATTTTCACAAAAAAAACTAAATTGATTTCATACAAAACCCGCCATTACACACCAACATTTCACGAAAATAGTTGCCAGTCTAAAGAGAAAAATAAACACAGGATTCAATCCATTTTACTTTTCTCTAATTTTAATCGATAGAAAAGCATATTTATATACTCGAATAAAATCAAAAAACTGGCAGCGAACCTAACCTTGCCAAGTTAGGTGGTGAGGAGCGAAGCGACGAGCCATTAGGTTACATGGTGAACACCGCACGAGCCGAGCGAAGCGTACCGCGGCAGAGGCCAGCGAAGTGCCAGAAACAAATTTTCCTAATTAAGAATTGTTTGGCAGGAGTAGGGGGGGCAGGGTAGACACTGGTTAATTGATCTGAGTGACACAGGTACAATTTGTTTCAGGCGCTCGTAGGCCGCTGCCGCGGCACGCTCCGCTCGGCTTCGCGCGCAAACTTTCATGTGCTCCGCTTAGCCTCGCACGCAAGTTTTCATATTCCAAAGTGGGTCGCCGCGACTATACTAAATGAGTAGTACTTGAAATTTTACTTAGATTTTTTTTATCGATTATTACTTTACAGAGTAAATACTCGATTGTTGAATACTGGCAACATGTTATGTTTTTTGTTATTTTCCTCTCTCATGCGTTTTGTTTTTGTAGATATTTATTGTTGTGTAATGGCTGATTTTGTATGAAATGAATTTATTTATTTTCCGAAAAAACTAGAGTCCTCCGAGAGATTCTGATTTTCATCTTTGTATATAAATGTGGTATTCTATCAAAAGAAATTTTTATTACGTAAAAATCTCACGTTCTTGGTAAGTAAAGAATTACCAAATCTAATTAAGTGAAATGATTTTACGGTGATTTTCCAAGCAGAGTTTTCATATAAAATACGTTTGCCATCAACCCGGAATTACTTTACAGTGAATTTGTCGTAAATGTCAAAAACAGATCACATGACATTCGCGGATAATGGTGAAGAAATAACATTTTGGTTTTAAACTAGGGATTTATTTACACCATAAATAATAGTATATGTCCAAGGATTTACACGGTAAAATACCGGTTTTGCTTTTTTTTACCGGTAATTTACATACTGTGGAAACAGGTTGTTAACCGGGAAATCACGAGAATAAACTGTTGCATAAAACTCAAAGTGTTAATTTGGAGTATTATGCAACAAAGATCCAGTGAGTTTTGTTTAAAAAAAAAATATATTTCATGAGCTGTCAAAAATCATAATTAAATACATAAACATATTGAAAATTTGTTTAAAAACATTACTTGTTTAAATTTGTATTGTAACGGTAAAAATAAAGACACCCCTGCATACATAAATTTTATATGTATTTATGTATTATTAATATGTAGGTATAAAAACATTATTGAATATTATATTTTAAATATCCTTAAGTAACTTTTTCACTTAATACCACCTCATTTTTATCTCTGTTTACTATTTACTCTACCCAAAGGTTGCCTAGTAGATTTTATTCATGTATTCTCACCTCGTTACTCGTGAAAGTACTCACATCCATTTTACTTCCGAATACACAAGTTGACGTTCTCAAAACATTTAGCTCTAAGGTCCTAAGAGCTGAGATGTACTTTCATATATTTTGCTCCCAAGAATGCGAGGCCCGGAATTTTAACCGTAGCTAACCCTTCTAGGATATAGGCATTTTAAGTTATAGATTTTTATGAATTTTCAGGTTACGCTATGTGGAAATAACCTTGAATTGTCCTTTTGTGCTAAAAATGTGTACCTAGTCTTACCTCTCTTTGTTTTTTCTCTGTATTTCATTCATTCATTCATAGAATAACTCATAAATGGTGTGATTTGCAATTACATAACTGTGCCACAAATTATTGTTTTAAAACATTTAAATATTTATTCAGGAGTTAAACGTTGGTTTATGTTTCTGTGATCAATAAAAAAGTTTATATTAAGTTAATACAGCATTAAGTACGATATTCTTATAACGAAGTGTATTAAAATCGATTACGCAATGGAGTCCAAAATGCGATCGGCTTATAAATATGATGAGATGTTTATCAGGAGTTTGATGGGGTGCTCATCCATTTTCATTGAAGCTGTTTTATAATGCTCTAATAAGAAGTGATTTGTACTGCAGGACCTTCTTGTTGAAATCTTGCTGCTATGAAGAAATTGGAGGGTACTCAATCAAAGCACTTAGGATAATATCAGGCTCAATAAAATCAATCAAAAATCTAAAACTTCAAACCATCTTCTTCTTCCTAAACTTCAGGCCCTTTCAGCAATAATCACATCATCCAATTTTTGGAATCATAAAATACAGGCTTGTCCTAAAAGCGTAAAAAAATATAAGGATATCCTAGCGCTAAACCCACAGTTCTACTACTTTGTCATTATTTAGTTACAATTTCCAATCAATATTGCTGAATCCTAAAATTATATACAATATGAATATAGGTAACACTGGCCTGGAAGTAAAAAATAATTTTAAACAAGTTATTAATTCTAAGTGGGAAAATTATCAATCAATATCAAAAAGCACCTCTTCGGAATGTGAAGGTTTGGGAATCTATCATTCTCAATACAACATAGTTCAAAAAATAAAATTGCCGCCATCGGTCTTTACTGGAGATTGTTTCGGAATTTTTAGAGCATTGGAAAATATTCTATTGATAAAATTAGATAAAAATACAATTTTGACTCTAAAAGTGCCCTTCAAACATTAGAAAAGTTTCCTTTTAAAATGAAACCATATTACCCCATCATGTTTAATAAGTATATTCTTCATAAATGTACAGATAGAGGACGCACTATTATCTTTGCCTGGGTTCCAAGCTACTATGATATTAAATATAATGAAAGAGCTGATCAGTTAGCCAATGATGCTGTGAAGTACGGAGACATTTATCCATACAAAAATTATTCTCATGATTTGGTTGCTTTGTGGAAGGTTTTTCTACAGGATTCCTGGAATGAACTTTGGCAACGTAGTAGCCAAGCAAAAGGAAGGTATTGATACAAAATTCAACCATCCATTTGTGTTCTAAAACTAAGGGTAATAAAATTGCTACTACTATTCTTATTCGAATGCGATTAGGTCATACTTGCACAACTGCTCACATTTAAAGTTAAATATTGTAAATACCGATATGTGTGAATGTGGAGATGATATAGGAAATATAGACCCCATATTTATCTCGTGTTCTTTATATGATCATTCCTTCCTCCTAAAATCTCTAATATCCCTCCGTGTCCCCTTTCCTATCTGTATTTCATCTCTTATTATGTATCCTAACTTATATTTTAACGAGCTATCCCATTATATTGTAAGTAATAATATCAAATCAAAATCTAATTTTACGTACGTGTATTATAAGGTGATGACATGCCCAAGTGAGTTAAGTTTGCAAGAATTAGAATAATTTTGTTACATTCTTGAGTACACTATTTGAAATGCAATATATGTATATGTTATAGTTCAAACCTTTATTCACTGGATTTGCTAAATGATTTGGCTATTAAAACATATAGAGAATAAATAAATTTGTTTATGCTATTTTCGGGCTTTACTTCAAATCGTTTAGAAAACTAAGAGTGATATTCTCTTGATTCTTATTTAATAAAATATATTTTAATATGACCAAGCGAATTAGCTAATTTCATAGTTCTAAATAAATATTTGAATTTTATACCGACAAAAAACCGAGAAAATCGAGAATTCTTAACGGGTGGTCACGTGCTGGCGCTTATCGCACGTGGAACTGTGGTATGCCATAGCCATTGTTCTTCTGGGGCTTTAGCTATGTGTGCACAAAAGCGATAGCGTTCATAGAAACGCTGATACCCGACAAAGTAAAAAAGTTATCTTTAATGTATTATTACGCCAAGTAATGTGCAACTTACATACTTGGTCGAATAATAACGTTTCAATTATCGTTTTTGTTGTTTTTCTTACTTGGCTAGAGGCCTCAGGGTAGGGTTGCTAGATGAAAAATTTAAAAGTCCGGAGAAAAAGCCTGATTTCCTTCAAAGAATCCTGAGAATTTGTTACAATTTCAGATTTTGTCCCGAACGTAATTTACAACTAAAAAATCATATTATTAACATCGTGCACTGCACAAGCAGCTTATAAAACTATAATTAAGAGGATACACTTCGCGGCGCCTCGGAGCGGGCTTCATACAAACGAATTTCTCATTTGTTTTTGACATTTACTGCTCAATCACTGTGAAATTTCTTACTCATAATCCCAAGCCGAATATCTAGGTCTATCGTTTTTCCAAAATCTTGTAAAACGTTATATTAACTAGAAATCTTTTTTAAAACCATTTGTATGAAACCTGATTAACTTTTGATAGAAAACTGGCACATTGCAGACCTAGATATTTATTACTAGAATATGTCTTCAAAATTTTGTGTTCTTAGATTAGCAAGTGTCAAAAATAAGTGAGAAATAAGTTTATATGAAGCCTGCTGCGAGGCGCGCTTAAAGAATAAAGCTTTCTTGACAAGGTATCGCTAAAAATATGATAAACTAGGTGATTAAATAGTTGATAGACAAATAAGTATTGATTTTGTTTGTGCAATTAACATGACTAAAGCAAAGTTTTTTAACAAGTCTCTATATGTATTCCTATTATTAAGATATTATTGTTTTTGTTACTTTTTAATAAAAAGATTTAAAAAATCTACTCTATTTTATTGAAAATTTTAGAAATCCTGAGATTTCCTGATATTTTTAAAATCCCACCGTAATCCTGAGAAGAGTGTAAAAATCCTGAGATATGGTAACCCTACCTCAGGGCTAGTCCTGTTTTTAAAATTCACGTTCTTGTGATTTCCAATTTACCCATTCCAACCTTTAACATTGATACTGGCAAACAGCTAAAACTTATTGTTATATAGAAAGAAAAAAATTGACAAAAACTAAAAGTAAATATTGAGCACATAACTGAGGCTTGGATTGTCAAATGTCAGTGATCGCCATAGAACGCGGATTTAGATTTCTTGACAATTTATTTATAAATTGAGCTATCTTAGTACATATTTAGTTGTAATCAATTCATATAGGTATTTGGTAAGTACGTAGTACTATACATTTTTACTTTGGGTTGTTCGTTGTTCCATTTTTGTGGGGCAATGAACAACTCCATTCCCCCTGAGCCCCCGGATCCTTCTATTTTGACTTAATGTATTGAACGTTGCGCCCTCTCCAGGCCTGTTCACACAAACTAATGATAACCCCGCAAACGTGAGAGAACCGACGATGAAAGTAGTGTATCATCCAGTAAAAAAACTATAACCAATCCCGATACAGCTTCCCCGTCAATTCAGACAGTATACACTCACCCCAGTTTGGTTGCTCAAGACCGACAGTATTCCAAAGATGATGTAGGTCCTTTCCTAGTACATGTAAGCAGAGAGAAGTCAGACCCTTCGGCTGGACTGACTTTGCGTGCGATCAAATTTGGTCAGTTCTTGTTTAGGCATCAGTTTAAACATATTTTGATTGAATTAAGAGATGGTATTAAGAAAGTAGGACGGAACCGCATTTCAGTTCCATTCTCAACAGCAGAAGAAGCAAATCAGTTCCTTAAAAGTGACTTGTTAAAAGCTTACAAATATAAAATATCTTTTCCCTCCTATAATATAACGCGAATGGGGTTAGTCAGGGATGTTCCAACCGATTGGTCCATGGATGAATTCGTAGATGCCATTGAACTTCCCAACGGCTTCGGCCAAATCTTAAAGGCTCGCTGTCTGAACCGTAAGGATCTCACTGATAGTTCTCCTAAATGGATACCAACAGGTTCATTAGTTCTTACGTTTCAGGGTCAGGTTCTTCCACCACGTTTGTTTTGTTATACCACATCATTAAAGGTAGAGAAATATGTATTTCCAACTATTCAATGCAACAATTGTTGTAAATTCGGACGCATTAAGATACAGTGCCGCAGTAAACCTCGATGCTACAGATGTGGTAATGAACATGCAGGTGATAACTGCTCTGTGTCTCCGGATCAAGCAAAATGTATTTTTTGTTCTGGCCAGCATTTTGCCACAAACAAAACATGCCCTGAGTACATTAGGCAAAAAAATATAAAGCAGAGCATGTCAGAAAATAACATATCTTATGCAGATGCCTCCTCTCAATTTGCTACAGTTTATAAATCTTATGCTGAAGTCAGTCGATCCCCTGCCCTACCTCTCACATTTTCTAGGAATCTTCAAATTAATAATAATATTCAAATCAGGTTTGTAGGGCAAACCCCTCCACTACGACCAACTGTTACAGGAAAACTATTACAATCCTAAATCCAAGCCTATCCTTTCCCCAAGCTATGATATACAGGATCATAACCAAATTGTATGTTCTCCACCCTCTTCCCTACCCAATGGTTGCGCTTTGTCCTTTTCTTCTGATATCTCACCAAATGATAACCTCTTGGATATCACTCTTAATTTCTTATTAAGCCTTATTTCCAGATTTAATGATAGCTTACCGAACGACGTTGCCAGTAAAATAATTCAGATAGCCAATATTGCTCAGTCAAATGAAGCCCACGCGGCTCATACAGTGGAACTGTCGAAGTGTCAGACACAAAAAAAGTGAACTTATATATTTACTCAATAAATACCGCCCCTCCATTGTCGCCATCTCGGAGTCATGGCTAGTCCCTGGTTCTCGATTTCGTGTCGGGGGCTACTCCTGTCTTCGGGATGACAGATCAGATGGTCGGGGTGGCTCTCTCCTTCTAATTAAATATTATCCTCTTTTTTCACAAATCCCTACCCCCCATCATCATGAATTTAACGCTGTAGCTTTACAAGCCATGGACATTTCATTTCTTACTTTATGTATTCCACATCCTCACCAAAACAAATTATTTTATCCCTTCCCTAACCTGTCATTATAATGGGTGTCATGATGGGGGATCATCATGAATTTAACGCTGTAGCTTTACAAGCCATGGACATTTCATTTCCTACTTTATGCATTCCACATCCTCACCAAAACAAATTATTTTATTCCTTCCCAAACGTCATTATAATGGGTGAGTTTAACAGCCATCACCCTTCTTGGGGTTCACACTATTGCGATTCATTTTCTCTTCTATTGCTAGACTTATTTGATGAAACGAATATCTGTGTTCTCAATGATGGATCTCCAACTCGTAGAGTTTCTCCCTCCCTAAACCCCAAAAGTGCTGTAGATTTATCGTGTAGTTCTCCTTGCCTTGCCCTAATTATGAGGTTTGTTTTTCCACAATGTTTAGGGAGTGATCATTAGTAGTATAATATTGGGCACTCTAGACCACCTCCGTGTCATCAGGCTCACTCCGTTCGCCTGCACTCCGGTGGCTTAGCGTGCCCAATATTATGTTTTTGAGATCTTCTGTTTACCTTGAGTGACTGGAGTTGTTTTGTTCTTTTCTGCTATAAAACGAAAAGAGTGCTTTCATTAATGTCATTCAAGGCAAAATGCTCTGTTGATTTAGTTCACAATGAAGTTTGTTAAACAAAGTCAATCCCTGCAGCTCGACAAAATTTGTCCAGATACTATAAACACAACTCATCGCCATGGAAATCTCTTACCTGATACCGTTCGTTGTATAATTTGTGGACCGTCAAATAGTGGAAAAACTAATTTGGTTATCGGTCTTCTATTACATCAAAATGGTTTACGTTTTAAAAACGTATATGTCTATTCGAAAACACTTCATCAACCGAAATATGTCTTCTTAGAAAGAGTTTTGCATCTTGTTCCAGGCGTGTCTTACGCAAAATACAGTGATAATGAAGATGTGCTTAGTCCTCAGGACGCAAAACCGAATTCGGTAATAATATTTGATGACGTAGCATGCGAAAGTCAAACAAACATTCGAGATTATTTTGCTATGGGTCGTCATAAGAATATAGATTGTTTTTATTTAAATCAAACGTATAGCAAAATTCCTAAACAGCTTATTCGAGACAATGCAAATCTTTTAGTTTTATTTAAGCAGGATGATATCAACTTAAGACACATATATGATGAGCACGTCAACACAGATATGAAGTGGATTAAATTTCGTGAAATGTGTTCCAAAATATGGAGTGAAGCGTATAACTATCTAGTTATAAACAAAGATTGTTCAAAAAGTAACGGGTGTTATAGAAAAAAATTTGATACCTTTGTAATATTTGATTAGTGATATTATAAATGTCTATAAAATTGTATTTTATATTCATTATTTCATTGCTACTTACTATTGAAGGTTATATACGTAAACTATTGAGAGATATAATATATAAGTATACAGACAACATTAATATGGAAAAGGAATTAAAAACACAAATCGTAAAAGCAGCGGAAGCAGTTAAGCGGAAAGTAAAAAATATGCGTACAATGGAGACTGATAACCATGAAATTTTACAAACAGTTTTCAAACCTATCATCAATCCGCTTAATAAAATGATAGGGAGTGAAAAACTAAATTTAGCTAATGATACATTAGAAAATAGTTATAATAATATAATTGGTATCAATGCATCTCCGCAATCAACAATAATGGATAAAACTGTTGTAAATAGAAATTCTATGGTCTCAACACCTAAACGCTCATCTGATGAAGACGATAGAACTATCATTAATAACATTTCCGATGAGGGCGATGAATCCTTTAAAACAATTGAATCAGTATCAACTCCTGAACAGAATACATCATCATGGTCCCTATCTTCAGAAGCCTTTTGCGATGTCCCCTTCGGTGTTCGAAGAGAGCGCGGAAAACTTATGATGGGATCAGTTCGCATAAATGTTACCGATAGAGAGATTTCAGTTGCTGGAAGAGTATATAGTTCTACACCAGGGTTGGTAGAGTTACTTTTCAAGAAAATGCCTGATTTAGATTTAGTGACAAGTGAAGATTTGCAAAATTATAAATCAATGCTTCTGAACACAAATGCTCATCGTAGGGACTTTGATCCCCATAAGCCATTAAAATCAAACAAAGGACGAAAATATCTAACTGTTATAAAACCATTGTTCAAATTACGAAAACAATCCGTCAGTACTGATGACAATATTGACGAAGATTTTGTTGGACAAGGGTTGCCATTGATGAAAAGATTAAAAAAGAATACTGATTATGTTTACTGGGACGATCCTAATGAATTAGTTGATAGACTAAAGTTATTGACAGCTTCTAGAAATGCTGGAAATTCGGGTTTGGATAACGAAATAATATCTATTATAGAAGAATTGCGAGAAAGTGGTATTATAAATTAGATAAATATGTATTGTTTTTTATTACTTTACGTTTACCTTTCAACATAAAAGCAACGTTCTATATTTCATAATGAATATTGATAAATTTGGTCACCATGTGCATAAAAGAATGCGTTTTTCAGAAATATTTGAATTTGCTGATAAAGCACTGTTAAAGTCAGATAGTGGGAGTTTTGACTTACAATCAGCAAGACTAGTAGGTGTGAAGTCACCTATAAAGTCTGATGATGCTGTCAACAAGGAATATGTAGATCACACATGTAAAAATTTTTGTAGCAAGAAAGATTTTGAAACTCTTACAGAAACTTTAAAAACCGATATAAAAATGTATTTAAAACAGTTTGAAGAAAGGTTTTGTACGAAGGACTACTTGGATAAAATAGTAATTAAGATTAAAAATGAGCAAACATCAAGTGGTAAATGAAATCCACAAACCAGCACGAAAAAATTTTCCTCGGCGTCACGTTATTTTAAGAAGGATTGATGATTTATGGCAAGCAGATCTCATAGATTTTAATAATCTTAAAAAATATAATAAGTGCTACAGTTTTATTTTGATTATTATTGATTGTTTTTCGAAGTATGCTTGGTCTGTACCATTAAAAACGAAAAGTAAGAAAGAGGTCAGTACAGCCTTTGAAAACATTTTACGTTTAAGTGGTCGTTGACCAAATAATTTACAAACTGATATGGGTTCAGAATTTTACAATGAATCTTTCAAAAAAGTTATGAATGCTTTTAAAATAAATCATTATTCATCATATTCAGTTAAAAAAGCTTCTATTGTCGAAAGACTGATTAAAACTATTAAAAATCAGTTATTTAAATGTTTTACTTTCAATGGAAATAAAAGATGGATTGGAAATACTATAAAAGACGTTATGCTTTCATATAATAATACCAAACATCGCATCACCCAATATAAACCATGCGAAGTTAACAAAGAAAATGAAATGATGGTTTTAAATAATATCAACAAGTCCCAGAAACAGTCATTTACGTCGTATAAAAATAAATTTAAAGTAGGAGATATTGTTCGCATTAGTAAATATAAAACAATATTTCAAAAGGGATATACTCCTAACTGGACTACTGAACTTTTTGTTATTAGAAAAGTTAATAACACTAACCCACCAACTTATCTTATTGAAGATTGCAAAAAACAAATAATAATGGGATCATTTTATGAGCAAGAACTTCAAAAAACAAACTGTCCTAACGTGTATTTAGTAGAAAAAGTTATTAGAAAAAACAGAGATAAGTTGTTTGTTAAATGGTTGGGTCTTAATGATAACGAAAATTGCTGGATTAGAAGAAATGAACTTGTTAAATAATTTAACGTACTTATACTATCTACAGTTTTCGGTACTTATCACTTTCTTTTCAGAAATGAAAGGAGAAGGACTTGTAAATAATTTAATTAATAATCTTCCTTTTGAGTTACATTTACCAGGATATAACTATTGCGGTCCGGGAACACGACTAAGAGAACGGTTATTAAAGGGTGATAAGGGGGTAAACAAATTAGATGAAGCTTGTATGCATCACGATATTGCATACTCTAATTTCTCAGATCTGTCGAACCGGCACAAAGCAGATAATCAATTACTAAATATGGCAAGAAAACGTCTCAAATCAAAAGACTCTGGAAAAGGTGAAAAACTTGCATCATGGCTTGTTAGCAAAGTTATGAAAGCCAAAATTAAAACAGGTGCAGGAGTCAAAAAGTTCAAAAAAATTATATCCAAAATACGATCAAAAATTAAGAAATTTAAACATAAAGATAGTAATACGGCTATTAAATATGCATATTTAGCAGCCAAGAAATTATTTCCTAAAAAATGCCGTGTGCACTTACCACGTATTATACCACTTCCGAAATCAGAAGGCATTCTACCTTTGATCCCAATATTTGCGGGGCTGTCAGCCTTAGGTAGTTTAGCTGGAGGTGCGGCAGGTATAGCTAAATCAAAAAATGATTATAAAATGGCTCAACAAAATTTTAAGGAGTCTAAACGACATAATAAAATTATGGAATCTGTAGCATTAGGTAAAGGATTGTATATTAAACCATATAAAAAAGGCAATGGCATATTTTTAAATTCATCAAAAAACTGAGAACCAGGCTGCCTGAGAGAGCACTTACAAATTATGACATCTTAGAACATGCCAAAAAAACAAAAATACCAGAGTTTAGAGGAGTATATATGAAAGACAGATTACCTGGAAAGGTGAAAAAAGTTGAATGTGGCATAGTTAATTTGGATAGTTACAAGAATCAAGGAACTCATTGGGTAGCCTATGCAAAGATTGATAAATATTGTCAGTATTTTGACAGTTTTGGAGATTTAAAACCACCGATTGAATTAGTAAAATATTTAGACACAAACAATATAACTTACAATTACACAAAGTTCCAAAAATTTAATTCATATAATTGCGGACATCTATGTTTAAAGTTTTTGCACAATTTCTGGAAACAATGTACGATAAAGGTAAAAACGGTAGTATAAATTCGGACTGATTAGTTCTGCTGTTACCAATAGCAATATGTCCTTCACGCTGTCTATAACAGGTAACACCTCTGTTCTGACGACGAACTATTTTCCTACATTACAACTTGATGGTGAATATGAGTGTGCCTTGCTACATTTATCTACATTTAATTCCTTACCGAATATTGATGGCAGAAATAATAAATTTCATTATGGGACTAATGAACTAATAGAAATCCCTGAAGGTGCATACGAACTTCAAGATATTTGTGACTATTTAAAATCGAAAATAAAAAAATGTGACTTAAAATTATATTGTAACAATAACACTTTAAAGACAACAATATTTTGTACTAAAGATATTCATTTTGAAAAACGGTCATCACTTGGTAACCTGTTAGGTTTTGGTGAAGTATTGTTAAAAGCTAATAAATTGCACGAGTCCCGCTTTCCAGTTAACATTTTATCAACAACTGTGATCAGAGTCGAATGTGACATAGTCAGTGGTTCATACATAAACGGAGTTTCCAGTCACATCATCCACGAGTTTTCTCCGAATGTTCCTCCAGGTTATAGAATAATAGAAATACCAAAAAACATTATTTATTTTCCTGTAAATAGGAATACCATTAACAATATAGACATAAGAATATTGGATATAAAGAATAACTTGATAAATTTAAGAGGTGAAGAAATTCAGTTGTATTTACATATCAAGAAGAAATGATTGATTACTATAAAAACGAACAACGTCCAGTTAAAACGCGTAGTAATAATAGTGGTGTTCGTAAAACAACACATACCAAGAAAAAAAAATTAAGCGTTGAAAACATAAACTTTTTAAAATTAGTTGGCCTATTAAAATGAGTATTTTAAACATTATCAATCCTCCTGTTCACGATAATTCTATCGAGGCTATCGAAACTCATTCGTATAAACCTTATGTCACAAGTTTTAACAAAAACGATGAAATTAGAATTCCGATTAATCAGCAAGATGTATACATATTGCCCTCCGCAAGTACCTTGTACTTAGAAGGAATAGTAAATGTAATAAAAAGAGATACAAAAGAAAAAGTATCTAGTGTTCAATTTACAAACAATCCCCTTCTATATTTATTTCAAGATATTCGATATGAATTAAATGGAGTCGAAATTGATTTCTTTTATTTATTATGAATTCGATCGTTCGATCTGTTCACTAATTTGGAACATTAAACAATCGCGGTTGGCGTGGGGTGATCTTACCACGGGCTCCCCGGGCGGAATCTTACCATGGGTCTGTCAACCAATTGCGATTGTGTTAGGAATTCCTTTCAGCGGGGTTGATCTTACCACGGGCTCCCCAGGAAGAACTTACCACGGGTCTTCCAACTGAAAGGTTTAGGATATACACGGTTCACAGAGTGATCTTACCACGGGCTCTCTGTAATCGTGTTTTAGGTGTCGCGTTCAATAAGGTGATCTTACCATAGGCTCCAAGTTGAACGTGTTAGGAATTCCTTTCGGTGGGGTTGATCTTACCACGGGCACCCCAGGAAGAACTTACCACGGGTCTTCCAACTGAAAGGTTTAGAATATACACGGTTTACAGAGTGATCTTACCACGGGCTCTCTGTAATCGTGTTTAGGTATCACGTTCAATAAGGTGATCTTACCATGGGCTCCAAGTTGAACGTGTTAGGAATTCCTTTCGGTGGGGTTGATCTTACCACGGGCACCCCAGGAAGAACTTACCACGGGTCTTCCAACTGAAAGGTTTAGGATATACACGGTTCACAGAGTGATCTTACCACGGGCTCTCTGTAATCGTGTTTTAGGTATCGCGTTCAATAAGGTGATCTTACCATGGGCTCCAAGTTGAACGTGTTAGGAATTCCTTTCGGTGGGGTTGATCTTACCACGGGCACCCCAGGAAGAACTTACCACGGGTCTTCCAACTGAAAGGTTTAGGACATACACGGTTCACAGAGTGATCTTACCACGGGCTCTCTGTAATCGTGTTTTAGGTGTCGCGTTCAATAAGGTGATCTTACCATGGGCTCCAAGTTGAACGTGTTAGGAATTCCTTTCGGTGGGGTTGATCTTACCACGGGCACCCCAGGAAGAACTTACCACGGGTCTTCCAACTGAAAGGTTTAGGATATACACGGTTCACAGAGTGATCTTACCACGGGCTCTCTGTAATCGTGTTAAGGACAACGTGTTTCAAAAGGCGAACGATGACTGATCTCAAAAACATAATATTGGGCACGCTAAGCCACCGGAGTGCAGGCGAACGGAGTGAGCCTGATGACACGGAGGTGGTCTAGAGTGCCCAATATTATACTACTATCATTTTCCTATTGTTCTAACCTTACCCCATCGTATTACTCCAGTTCAGTCTCCTTCTCCTCTAATCAAATTTAATTTGAGAAAAGCTGACTGGTATCTCTTTTCTTTGTCGGTTGATAGCACAATTTCTGGAGACTTTGAAAACAATAACTATCATCATTTATTATTAAGTGTCTCTGCGGTGGTGGCGTGTGTGTTGGGTCGTTACGTTCCCTAAAACATGGTTGAGCGAAGCGATGACTGATTCATGTGTCATACTCGTGAACGGTTGCCGCCTGTGGAGGCTGGTCTGCTCTTGCAAACTTCTTTGTATTCTTAGTTTTTAGTCTTACTTTTTTGTTTTGTTTATTAATACTGTAAGACATTGATTATTTCTTAGTGATGAATACATAAACTGTCTTTTGTTTATATTAGTTTTTTTTTTTTTTTTAATACCACTAAGGTGGCAAACAAGCCTACGGTCCGCCTGATGGTAAGCGGTGACCGTAGCCTATGGACGCTTGCAACACTAGGGGCATCACTCGCGCGTTGCCGACCCTTCAGAAATCTAATAACTTCTTTTTTGAAGAACCCCATACTGTAGTCCTTAAAGAAAACCTTGGCAGGGAGCTCATTCCACAACCCAAGGGTTCGCGGGAGGAAGTTTCTCTGAAACTGCACTGTACGCGACCATTTTGGTTCCAAAGTGTGAGAATGAATTCCCTGTCGATGGCGAGCGGTGCGATGGTAGAAAGTAGCCGTGGGCATCATTTCGAACAATTCCTCAGAACACAATCCATTGTAGAACACACATAGGGAGGCAAAGTCTCTCCTCAGACTTAAGGGCTTGCCCCGACGTGAAGTACTGCTTCGCTCTGTTGAGTACACCAAGTTTTTTGGACGCCAGCTTTACCTTGTCTAGCAAATGATCTCGGAACTGAACATCGCTGGAGATGTCAACGCCAAGGATCCCAATGCTCTTGGAGATGGAGAGGGGAGTGTTCTGGAATTGTGAGACTACAGTGAATGGGGTTTTCTTAGCGGTGAACGCGCAGACTTGTGTCTTTGAAGGGTTGAATCGGACCAAGTTTTCCCACCCCCAGTCAGAGACCTTGGACAGACCGATCTCGATTTGAGACACAATTTCTTCACGCTTTTCCTCCACAACGGAACGTGGGATGCTTGCACGGCCCGTGTAATAAGCGTCTCCAGTACTGTCATCTGCATAGCAATGTATGTTGTTGATGTCCAACATATCATACTTTTTTATGTTGTGCTTGTGCTTTATATTTCATGTTTTTTATGTTTGTAATGGTAAATGTCCTTTTATGATAGGGAGGGCATTTTCCAATATTTTAATTGGACGCTGTAAGAGAAAGGGAGAAAAGAAATGCCCTTGCTGAGTTTCTTGCCGGTTCTTCTCAGTACAAGGTCTCCCGCCCTGTAGACTTACGAACCGATGGCATAGTGACATTCATAAGTGCTCAATTATTGTAGCCTAAACTGAATAAATTATATTGAATTTGAATTTGAATATCAGCCTACTCACAATTTGTTTCAGCTATTTCTTCTTCTGCTGAGAAAATTTTTCCCCTTAAAAAATCAGCAAGGAAAAAGATATCGTTCCCCCCATGGTGGGATTCTGAATGTACTGCCCTGATAAGGCAGCGTAAGTTAGCAGAATCGCTCTTTTGTCGTAACATGTCCATGGATAATTTTTTGAATTTCCAAAAAATTGCTGCCATTGCAAAGAAGATTTTTTCTAAGAAAAAAAAAGATAGCTGGAAGAAATTCTGCGAAAGTTTATCCCCGAGATCCCCTGCAGCATTAGTATGGAATAATATTAAAAATTTCGAGGCTCCCTTATTGCAAATGATCCTACCTCTTATGACCCTTCAACATGGGTAGACTCTTTCAGTAGCAAATTAGCTCCCCCCTCAGCTCCTAATATAGACAATATCCCTTCTCTTTCTTTTTTCCCAGATATTACCAATTGGTTAGACTCTCCGTTCTCTTTAGAAGAATTTAATTGTGCCATCAATGGTCTTCATGACTCCTCCCCACGAGAAGATGGAATCCCATACTCGTTCATCAAAAACCTGTCTTTTACAGCCCAAAAACATTTTCTCAAAATCGTTAATCAGATTTTTTCCACTGGTGAGATCCCCACAGCATGGAATAGCCAAATCATTATTCCTTTTTTAAAACCCGGTAAAAGCCCCTCTGACCCTAATTCCTATAAACCAATTGCTCTCTCATCTGCATTATCCAAAATCATGGAACATATGGTCAAGAATAGACTTGAATGGTTTATGGAAAACAATGGGAGTTTGGCTAAATCACGGTTTAGCTTCAGAAAAGGAAAAGGCACAGTCGACAGTCTTAGTATTCTCACATCAGACATTCGTTTTGCTCTTTCTTAGAATGAATTCCTAGTTGGAATTTTTTTGGATATCTTCTCGGCTTATGATAGTGTTCTTTTACCAGTTCTCAAACAAAAATTACTACAGCTAAATGTGCCAGTAAAAGTCATTCAATTTACTTTAAATTTGCTTATGCAGAGGACCATCCATATTCGCTCTCAGGGATCTCTTCTTCCAGCAAGATATGTTTGGAAAGGCCTCCCAGAAGGATCGGTTCTCAGCCCGCTTCTTTATATCTTATCCACATTTGACTTAGAGCAATCTGTCAATTCTTTTTGTCGTATACTTCAGTATGCAGATGATCTTGCATTATATTTCCCTAGCCAAGAAATTTCTTTAGCTCGAACACGCCTTAATTCAGCAATGAGTTATCTTTCAGTTATCTTCTCCAGATATTGAAATTCTTTATTAAAATCAGGCTATCCCATTGGCAGAAACAGTAAAATTCCTGGGAGTTTTTCTGGGCCGCAGAATGACTGGTATTCCTCATCTAAATTATATCACTCAAAAGTGCGAAAAGGGGGTTAATGTTCTTCGCGCTTTAGCTAAGGTGTTTGGTGGGGCAGTCATCCATACACACAAAAAATAATTTATAATGCGATAATTAGTAGTCATTTTGATTATGCTTGCTTTACTATAGAACCATGTAATAAATTGGCCGTAGCTAAACTAGACCTGATTCAATATAAATGCCTCAAAATTATTACTGGAGCAATGAAGTCCACTCCTATTAACTGTCTACAAATAGAATGTGTTGAACCTCCTTTGAAATTACGCCGGCAGTTTCTTAGTGATCGATTTATGTATAAATTATTTCAATTTGATTCACATCCTTTATTATTGCGATTGCACCGATTAGCTATACAAGTTCAATTTTCCCCTTACTGGCTTCATAAAGATATTCCTCCTATTCTTAAAAGCTTTTTAAAAATTGCCAATCTTACATGCCCTTCTACTAAATTCCCAGATTTCCTCTCTTTTGTACTAATTTCCAAGCTCTGACTTTTCGTCCCAAAGTTAATTTGAATCTAGGTATAACTAAGCAAACTTTACAAGCAAACAAATTTATCCTTACAAAGAAAACTGTTTAAAGACTGGCGAGGTTGGTCTCCTCTTTGTACTGATGCCTCAAAATTGACGGAAAATGGATGTGTTGGGGCAGCAGTTTGGATACCAAAATTTAATACAATTCTAAATTATAAGTGCCCTGCTGAATGTTCTGTCTTTACTGGTGAATCTATTGCTATATTAGAAGCCATAAATTATATTGAATCTCATTCCCTTAATAAATCTTTAATTCTTTCCGATTCATTAAGCTGTCTACAGGCAATTCTCGCAAACCAATTCCGTTGTAGATCTCCATTTCCAATCATCTTAAACATAAAAGAAGCCTTATATAAGTGTCTGTGTAAAGATATTGATGTTGTATTGGCCTGGATACCAGGATATTATGGGATACAGGGCAATGAAGTTGCTGATTCATGTGCTAGGGATGCCATTGTCTCTGGCTCCTTAGAACATCATAAATTATATGCCCATGACCTTCTTACCTTAACAAAACCCCCAATGATAAAATCTTGGGACTCGTTATGGAAAGTTTCCAAAACTCTTAAAGGTAAGCACTATGGTGACATTCAACCTGATATCCCATCGAAACCATGATTTTTTCGTCATCGTGATAAAATAGAATGTTTACTACAACTATTTGTCGCCTTCGTTTTGGTCATGCTTGTACTCCGGTACATTTAGCTAAACTCAGGATCAGGGACAATTTTTTGTGTGAATGTGGCTTGGACGAGGGTACTATGGATCATATATTTTTTGAATGCCCAAAACTATCATCATCATTCTATTAATCTTAAATGCCTATTAACCTTAAATGCCTCTTTACTTATGTATATTCACGTAAAGTCATCAAAATTTTGTCTAAATTCATGTCATTTAATAATATTAGAGTTTGAAATTTATGTATTGTTTTGTTTCTATGTTTATGTATTGTTATGATATTTTTAAATATGTATGTATTCCAATTTTGTTTTTAGTTACCTAGTAGTTTTTTGTTTTTGTAGTGTACATAGACTGAGTAAGCTCAATATTTACATCAATAGAAACCATTCATCTGCATCTTTTTTATTTCGTGTTAACTGACATTGGCAAATAGTTGAGTCTTCTGACTTAATTAAAGCCACAAAAAAAAAAAAACTGAGGCTTATATTTAAGAGGTTATGTTTATATTTTGGGTGGTTAATCAATTTTAATTTCGAAATGGTGAAAAAACTAGAGGGTGTTAAATGGGAGACTGTTCCCTTGGACGGATTTCCCATAACAATGAATGATAATTTCCAAGGTTTTGTAGGATTAGAAGAGTGTCTAGTATACGATGGATTAGAAAGACCTAAGAAGAGAACTACTAAGGTAACATTATAGCCAAAATGGTTAAAATTTAGTATACTATTCCACGAATTAAGGATGGGGGTGTGTGGGAGGGAGGAGGGGGAAAGGATGCCCCCCCCCCAACGGGAGAACCGAGGAAACTTGTATCTTTTAAGATATTTAAATTTGAAAATTTTGAGGTTATGTGCCCAAAAATGTCTACAGCAACTAATTCAGTTGCTTTTATATATCCAAAACTATTTATAAGGCAACCTATCATATCTATTTTATAGTAAACATTCTATTTTATCACGATGACGAAAAAACCATGGTTTCGATGGGATATATGTTTTTAAGGACTACAGTATGGAGTTCTTCAAAAAAGAAGTTATTAGATTTCTGAAGGGTCGGCAACGCTCAAGTGATACCTCTGGTGTTGCAAGCGTCCATAGGCTACGATGACCGCTTACCATCAGGCGGGCCGTGAGCTTGTTTGCCACCTTAGTGGTATAAAAAAAAAAAAAAATCTTCCTTGCCACCTTACTTGGTTTTGTGCTCAAATCAATTATCTTTAGTCACTATACTTAATTGTTTGCTCCAGGTAACACTAAGAGCAGGATAGCAAACACATTTTTCCATAGTACAGAAAGAGACAGCATGAAACTTACCCAGTTAACACACTTGCACACTTTAATATACTGTTAGTGGATGAATGTCACTGTGAGGCTGGTCCATGGCTCTGTTGGTAGCAGTGACTGTCTGTCGAACCGGGAGGTGCAGGTTTGATCTAGGGCATGTACTATCGGCAGGTTTTCAATTCCGATATTGATTTCCGATATTAGATTTTAATATCGGTATTCCGATACTAATATTGGAATTGAACATATTTTTTATAACGTTGTATGAGATACAAAATGTTTCAAATTAATTTATTTTTGTAATCAATACAAAAATAAAATAACGTCTGTGATGATTAAACTATAAAAAAAAACATAAAACTGAAATCAATTTTGATAAATATACTGAAAAATAGCACAACCTATAGACAAAATTTAAATTAAAAATACCTTCTTAAATACCTACACTAAAATACCTAGTCAAAATTTAAAAAAAATTAACACGAGAATAAAACGACTAATCCTGCACTATTTATAAATTTTTAAGTAAACCACTGCTTTTCTTCATAATGCGTTCATAGAAACTCCTCCACTCCGCCACTCTTCTACTACTAAATAAAAAAAAAAACCTCAAAATCATCTTTAAAAAAATACAATTGGAAACAAATGGAACGGAACTACTTATTTACTATATGTTTTTAAGAGATCAATAAATTAAAGGCTTCTAGCATTTCAGCAAAAGCAAACTTTGGGCAAAGCGTCAAAAACATCCAGCTGACGAAAAACACACTTACTTTTAACGCTAAAGCAAAACTTATTACAAACACTCTGCATATTATATATACACACTAATCCCTCCCTTGTTTAATACGCTATTATAATTTCAAAAAGGTAAAAATTGGCATCCACAGGCAAGGCCTTCCTACATTATCAGATTTTCTCAAATTCTTGGTCAAAAGTCATATCACACCTTGTAGTGGTTGGTTAGTTACTTTTATCTGAAAGTAATAAAACTACCTTAACACCGTTTACGTCTTATTTTAAAATTTACACAGATTATTTGACTAATTCCGATATTACGATATTCAGTATCGGAATTATAATATCGGACTTAACATTCTGAGATTCCGGGATTTCGATATTCCGAGATTCCGATATTCCGATATTCATGCCCTAGTTTGATCCCAGCACAGGATAAACATATATGTGATGAACTCTTGTGTTTGTTGGTGTTTCCTTTGTATAATATGTATATATTTACATATAAAGATTTTAGGTATTATCAATGTCTGGTACTCATAGTATGAGTGTTGCTTTTTGAGTTTGGGATCAGATAGTACTATGTGTAATGTCCAGGACTATTGTTTGCGTTTATGTTTGTGCAATTGACAAAGCTATTTCTAACAAGGTGTCTTTGATTGCAGAAAAAGCCTCAGAAGAGGGCAAATACAACATCTTCAATAGACACAGAAGTTCGAAATAAAAAAGTTAAACTCAGCAATGGTTTTGTGGTAGAGTCATGTGAGCAAACAAGTCCTTCTGTAACAAATCATGTCACAAGCAAAGATGATAAGAACATAAAAAATAAAAAATCTAAGTCATTGCATGACAATAATACCAATTTTGAGAAAAAACCAAACAAAAAAGGTGTTGACAAAAAGAAAACTAAACTAAAATTGGGTGAAAATGTTACACAGATAGAATCTCATTTAACACCTGAAGATATGCTGACATGGGCTGAGTTTAAGTTACCTGAACCAATATTAAAAGCTCTTGCTGAATTAGGTTTTAAACAGCCAACGAAAATACAGCAGTTGTCATTACCAGCTGCTATACACGGTAATGAATCCTAATCCTACTATTGCACATTGGCAACAACACACAACTACTAGGGACTTATGAAGTCGCTTTACTCAATACCCTTACAATAATCTATTTTGTTTGAGACACCCTGAAGGTGGAGTCTTTGAAAAAAAACATTGGTAAAGCACTTAAATGGAGTGTTAGGTTGTTGCAAGTTCTTTGTCTAGTAATTTTGCAGCTAGTGGGTTTGGATGTGCTTATAGCTTTTCTTGATATTGTGAATCTCTGTTTAGATGGTTTGACTGTTAAGGTATTCATAAATTTCTGTGTTACTTGTGAACCATGCTGCATTAACTATGTTTTTAAGAATAGCATTTTGAGCCCTTTGGAGGCACATTATGTTACTATTGCTGGCTACTCCCCAGAGTTGGATGCCATATGTCCAAATGGGTTTTAGACATTTAGCTTAATATGTTTTTTCCAATTGAGTTGTTTGTCCAGGTGAAAGCCAAGTATTTGACACAGTCTGTATGGGAGGATGTCGTTTCTAAGTTTAACTGCAGGGCAAATACCGTTTTTAAGAGTAAAGTAAATGTATAGGGATTTTTGAGCACTAGCGCGGATTCGCAATTTGTGCAGCCATGTATCCTTTTTATCCAGCACTGATTGAAGCTTGTGACTGGCAATTACAGGGTCTTTTTCACTTGCCGCTACGGTTACTCCCAGGATGGTGGGGAGGTCAGACATGAAGATGTTATATTAGATGGGTCCCAGAACAGATACCTGCGGGACGCCAGCATCTATTTTGTAGAAGTCGGATCATGCATCTCCATACTTAACTATAAATTGTCTGTTTGAGAGTAAAGTAAATCTATCTTGACTTCATGTTGGAGATTACAGTCAATAGGTTCAACAGAGTCCCTATTTGTTGAAGGAGAATATTTATCATTTCTGATTGTTTAAGCAGTAAAGTATTATAAATAATCTTTTTACCTTTGAGACTCCTTGAAGGTATTAGACTTAAAAATAATCATAAATGCTACATTTACATGTATGAAAATAAATATTTTCGTAGCAAAGATGCAGACAAATGTTAATCCAGAATTTGAACCTGCAACGAACCTTTCAGAAAGGCTGATATTTATGTTATATCTTAGTCCTGGCTCAAGGTCATTCTTTTGACTTTTTCTATGAAAATATTTGCTGACATTGATGTACATTTATTAATAATTATGTAGGAATGCCCTTCTGTTGCAAAAATATTTCAAAATTTAGCTAAGTTTTACGAAACAACAAAACACAGTCTAACAAAACAATGACTTGCATTGTTTAATTTGTATACCACTGAAATAATACTGAAAATGTTAAATTTCAATTACTATTCAAATACACAATATTGTAATTGCATTTCTTGACTAAATTGTCAATTACCATAAAATATAAATATACTGTAAAACATATCACCAAAATTACAGTTATCCCGTTTATTTCATTTTTTTTCTATTTTAGGACGTAGGGATATTTTAGGAGCAGCTGAAACTGGTAGTGGCAAAACTCTTGCTTTTGGACTACCAATTTTATCTGGTATCATGAAATTGAAAGAAAAAGCTGCGCTGGGATTAGATGTCTATGAACTGCCATTCAAGAAGATATCTATAAAAAGACAGAATAGACAAATTAATAAAAACATTATTAAAGATGACAAGAAAACAACAAGGATAGTACAAAAAAAAGTAAGTATTAAAAAAATTAAATCTAAAGAATCATCTGAAGAAGGATATGACAGTGAAGATGAAGAAAGTGATAAAGAATCAGATGTGAGTGATGATTCAAGCTTTGATAAAAATGTAGAAGACAAAACAGGAAACAATTTAAAAATTACACCAATTGCCAAAAAAGTGTCTAATCATAAAGATGATTTCTTGGAAGAAATAGAAGTTCCATTAAGAAAAAAAGATATATCAACAGATGAAGGAAATGATTCAGATGACAGTGAAAACTATGTTCATTTATCAGAAATGCTCGATTCTGAAGATTTGGTAGAAACAAGCGAAGACGAATCTAAGAAAAATGATACAACAGTTAATCGTGAAAAAGAATCTGATGAGGAAATTTTAGAGGAAGATGAAAATATTGAACAAGAACAAGGTAAAAGATTTTAGTCACATATTTGTAAAAATGTTAACCCATGACATTGAGTTTATTTTTATGCTTCTAATAAAAAAATGTAGTTAAATATAAAAACATTTCTAATTTTAGGTATAGGATGTGTAAAAGTTATAGACAATGTGGAGATGCCAGGACACGTAGTGACAAAAACTGGAAAACCACTGTATGCCTTGATCCTGACTCCAACCAGGGAATTGGCTATACAGATCAGCCAACATTTGAAAGCAGTTGCTAAATATACTGGTATGTGGAGTTACTATTTTTTCATAAAGTATTAAATAATAAATAAACCCAGTTCTCAGCCTTCTTTCTTCGACCTACTGCCACTTTTTGAATTGTTTTTCATTCCAATGGGAGATCAGCACAGACAATAGAGACTAGACTGCGAGTTTCCTATTCATCTGTTAAGTAAATACAGGCGGGCGTGAGTGATACAGACACATCTATTTGACACTACGCCGGGACTTGCCATCTTGTCGCTTCGTCTTTCACTAATCACTGGTCAATTTTGTGTGGCTATTGGATAGTCCATAGGACAGATAACAAACAGAACTGGAAAGTCTATGGGGGTCACCAAATACCATTTTGTTGTTTTGTATTATGTAAGCATATACAGCCTTATATAGCCTGATTTCCTTAGCATACATTTAATTCATAAAGTCAGTCATCGCTTTTGATGTTGAAGAAAAATCTGACAATGTCTAAGTACCATGGTGCTGCGATCAACCATATGACTGACTGGGTGGACAGCTCTCAATTGACCATATGTGGAGACATAGGCTTGTTGGGAGCATTCTATCACCCGTCCTAATGCAATTATTGCTTTACCTCTGTCTTTCCGCCGCTTTCCGTGGTCGACTATATGGTAATATAAATGTTGTTATATGACCTACCAACTGTAAAAACTTTTATTTTATTAAAGTAAATCCTTCTACTTATTAGATGAATTTTAAAGTCTACAACATGTATTTGGATATTTTGAAAGAAGATCTACAAACAAATATATAAAGCTAAAGTTAATAGAAGATAATGTCCTAAACTGTCGTATGTGCATAAAAGCGTTGATGCAAGTCTTCAGTCGCAGCCTACCCTTTAAAGAAACAGGAATGATTTTATGAATGTGTCCGATTATAATATTGCAAAAAATTATAGCATGTACTAATATGTAGGTATCATTACACAACTTTGGAGAATTTACAGCTTTTTGATATTGACACAGGTATAAGAATTGGAACTATAGTGGGCGGTATGGCAACAGTAAAACAAGAAAGGGTGCTTCGGTCGGGGCCTGAGGTGGTGGTCGCGACGCCCGGTCGACTATGGGAGCTAATTACTTCCGGCCAGACCCACTTGCAGCAATTACACAGTGTCAAGTATGATTTAATACATATTGTGCACCATTTTCGACTGGGTCTGTTGGTAGTAGTACTGTTTCCGGATCTGAGAGGCCACACTGAGCACACATTTATGTGATGAAAATGTGTTTTTATGTTGAGTATTGGTAGTACTAGGATATTTTGTATGTATTATAAGTGTGTATTAACAAAAAAAAGTGTATACGTATCTGTATCCATAGTACAAGCTTTGCTTAGTCTGGGACCACATGGCGGTGTGTGTTATGTCAAAGTATATTTGTTTATTATCATAAACATGATTTTTACCCTATGACTCATTTGACTACATTTCTGTATTATTTACAGTTTTTTAGTGGGAGAATCTTTTCACCAACCACTTTATTCTTGCGTGACAGGTAGTGAGTCCATCACCGCCACACCTCTTCTGATGGCTGTGTATCTGGCACAAGGTAGCTTAGAAGCTGCCCGCCACTGAGTGTGTTTTCAGCCACTGGTTACCACCTTCTAGGGAATAACACCGTAAAGATATAAATACATACATTTCACAGTTATAAGTTAATCTCAAAAACTGACCTATTCCAATATCTTTGTCGAGTTTGTTTTCTAGGATTTAGTTTAGTTTAGTGTTTGGTCCTGTATGGGCTCTTTTTTTTAGGTTTTTAGCTATAGATGAGACAGATCGTATGATCGAACGAAACCACTTCGAAGAGCTTTACCCGTTGCTAGAAAGGTTGAACGCAGATGAAGTACGGAAGAGCACGAGGCAAAATTTCGTGTTTTCGGCTACTTTGACCATGGTGCATGACCTACCGGCACATATGAAGGGGAAGAAGGTAGGAGTCGTTACAAATTGTTACATATAATCTTTAAATTCTAGCCTAATATTAGTTCGCTGGAATTATGGAATGTAAATGACGTACAAAATAAATGTATACTGTAAATGATTATTATAAGTCTATCTGTAACAAAAACGTTGAATATGCCCTTCGACAGCAAGAATGTTTTTGCTACAGATGTATGTCCCCACCACAGGAAGACAGGGCTCTTCTTAGAGAAAGGAGGCTTAGGCTATAGCTCACTGTGCTGGCCTAGTGCGGATTGGCAGATGATGAGCTAGTGAACACCATATGAAAGGTGTGAGTGTGAAAGAGACGAAGCAAATACGCGGCGAGTAGTTGTCTCTTTATATCGTTTTGTTTTTATATTACAGAAAAGAGTCAGGTCTACTGCGAATAAGTTTTCTCTTGTAGTCAATTTTGTGAGGCTATGGCGCAGCCCATAGGACAGATCTTAGAACTCGAAGTCTATGGTTACCACTCGACTGTGAGAATTATCAATTACATAAGGCTTGGACTTGAATTAACGACTACTGTCATAATTATGTATTAAGTTATTAAGTGTAATTAAGTATTTCATAACTTTGACGATTTAAAAGTGTTTGTGATAACCTAATTTGACTTTGACTTATGTCAACAGCCAGAACCGACGTTTAGACGTGCCCTCCGAAGTACGAAAATATGCCACTTGACGGTCACCCATCCAATGTTTGACCACGTCCAAAGTTGCTTAACTTTCATCCTTGTTTTCGACTGACGAAAATTACTAGGCCACGAGTTCCTTCAGCATGTATTGCATTTTTTATATTTTTAGGTTACAAAGCGAGGTAAAATTATAAATAGGAAAATAGAAAAAAATACAGCTGAGCAAAAAGTGAAGCGGTTGATTTCAATGATTGGAATGACGGATCCCAAAGTTGTAGATATAACTACACAAAATTTGGGTAAGTGAAATAAATAAATAAAGTTATTAAAAAAAAAAAAAAACCCAACTGCTAAAAAACTGTAAAGCAGGGTACATTTCCTGAAATCTGGAACTTTGTTTAGCAATATTAAAGAGATTGAGTGAAGTGGTTTCTTAATAGATACCTACCATAAACTTATAATAAATGCCAATACTGATCATATTTAATCCAACTTTCCCAACTGGCTCTACCCAAATTTATTTTTTCGCCCCACTCATGATCGCTATATACTGTATTTTTATATATTATTATTTTATGTGGGTATCGAATAATAAACCATTTCATATGATGTCTTGGCGCCGGCACTCTCATAGTTATATCATGTCTGTCTGTCGATGTGGCTGTTATGAGTTTAAGTGTGAATTAACTTAATATTTTATTTTAGGCACAGCGGAGACTTTGACGGAATGTCGTATAACTTGCGCGCTGGAACATAAAGATGCGTATTTATATTACATATTGAAGAGGCATCCTGGAAGGACCATAGTGTTCTGTAACTCCATAGGTTGTGTTAAAAGGTAAATAAGGGTTTCTCTATTGAACTTATATCTGCATTCACCTACCCTCATAAAGTCGATAACGTTTGAAACGAATTAATATCAGTGGAAAGTGGTAGTTAGAAGCTTTAAATTTATCGTTTCACGTTTCTTATATTTCTAACCAATCCTCTTTCAGGAAAAAATGTCGTAATTGTATTAATTTTATTGAAATTTGCTATAATTAATTACAAGAAAATGTAAAATCGTGTGGTCTGATAAAATACACGTTTAGGTTTGCCTTTATTCAGGTTTAGGGACGTATGCATTTTTATTAGTCAATCAATTATTATTATTCAGTCCGTAGTAGTCTATTGTTGGATATAGGCCTCTCTCAAACAAACCCGCACATTCGGTCCTTCGCATTACTCAGCTAGCCCCGTTTTGGCTACCTTTTTTAGGTTATGGGTCTACCCGGTCGAGGGCGACCCAAACTGCGCTTGTCTGGTCTCTCTAGATCAAGTCCTAAGGCCATAATCGATTCTGTGACAGATACGACCTGTCTTCGTGGCTCAGTGGGTAATGACCCGACTGCTGAACCTGAACCGCTTATTATTTGTGTTTGTCTTGAGACTAGATGTTTTCTGTTTATAATATGTAAGTATTTACAAAAAAAAAAATATATTATATGTATTTGTATCCGTATATAGTACATATTTATGTATTTAATAAGTTTTATTTTTCAGATTGGCTCAGTTGTTCAATCTGTTGAAGTGCAGACCTTTACCTCTTCACGCGAGTATGATACAAAAGCAGAGATTAAAAAATTTAGAAAGGTTAGTTTTTTTGTTGGAGATTTAAACAAAACGTTTTATATTCGTTACTATATTTATATTTTCATGTCGTTAAGCCATGCCTTATGGGTGGCTTGAAAACTCTGATAGTTGAGTGGCCACTAGTTTGACAACATCCGTCACCACGCCAACCAGTGTGGTGGACTATGGCCTGCGCCTCCTTCAAGGATAGGCCTGTGACCCTGCAGTCAATCTGTCTGAGGCTATATCTTTTAATAGAATTAGCCATTGCTTTTGCCTTAGTTACGTTAAAAGTGATTACGTAAATAGTAGTTATAGTGACATAACTGCAATAGTTGGACTTATGGTATCACGAAGTTTTTTATAGATATTGATATGTTCATTAATATTGTTAAACCTTTTTTTTGTTCTATCATCAATAGTTTCCGCAGCGCATGCGATGAAAGACATTTTATGGCTAATTTTTTACACCTTGGGATCCATTATTGAAGTTTTAGTAGGGATCTCTAATTTTTCCTAGGAATAAATAGAGCCTATGTTACTCAGGGATAATGTACCATTCTGATGGTAAAAGAATTTTTGAAATCAGTCCAGTAGTTTTTGAGTTTATTAGTTACAAACATACAAAACAATACAAAAATATTAATGTTTCCTCTTTTTTTTTTTTATAATATTAGTGTAGATTAAAAAGAGAAATATAACTAAGTTAATTTTAAAAAGTTTTAAAAATTGTTATATAAAGTATAATTTAATTTTATTATTTATTTCTAAAGGTTCCGTGATGACCCTCGCGGTGTTCTGGTTGCGACGGATGTTGCGGCTCGAGGGTTGGACATACCGGACGTCGATCATGTAATACATTATCAAGTACCTAGAACGGCTGAGGTAATTATAATTATAATAAAAATAACGACGATTATTGTCCCGATAGTCGTTTCTGCGAACGGTCTTATAGCGAAGAGTCACGACCAACACCTTAAGAAACTCTCGCTAGATGGTTGGGTCAAGGGTCAGATACAGAAGGCGGTACTCCTGGACACTGCGCGAATAGTTAGGAGGTTTCTTTCTCTGTCGCCCTAACCACCGGTAGCTTAGGCCCCGCCCCGCTGCCGGCGGAACCCTAGGTTAGGTTTTTTTTGTATTGTGTTTAAATTTTGTATTTTTTTTTTACTTTTATATTCATTATATAAAAAACCTAACTTAAGAATAAAAATAAATAAAGAGTATAATAAATAACTTTGAGTGCAAGAATTTAATAAAATTATAATAGTTATAATCCTACTAGTACTATTAAATATCAGAGTTCTCTTAAATATCTAAATTCCTTCACAAGGGGCACCCCGTGTACTACATAAATATAATAATTTTTTTAAAACATTTTTTTACAAGTTTGTTTTTAAATTATTATGTGTTTTGATACAGATTCTATATTTGTTAGTTGATAAACAAAGTATTGTATTATTACTTCAATAAGTTAAGTTTCTTGTCTGCTCTTTTCGGCAGAAATTAACTATGTTAAATAGGTTGTATAGACTGGCTCTTACTGTTGGGTTTCATTGCATGGCTTGTCTTGCAATAATTAAATAAATTCAAGAAAAGTCTATAAAAGATAATAGAAATAATTGATTTTCAGAACTATGTACACCGCAGTGGTCGAACTGCGCGAGCCAATAAAGAAGGCCTAACCATACTGATGATGGAACCATCAGAAGCTCACCTTTACGCCAAACTGTGCCGTACGCTCAACAAGAGTAAGTTTAAAATCAATTGTGTTCAAGTTACTCTTTTTTTTAATTTTATGGATCGTCATTATGCATCGTCTGCTGGCGAATATTTTCCTATAGTATTTTGGTTTTATATATTTTATACATAAACCTGATACTTCAAACAATTCCAGAATATTTTTTTTCATTATCTCCCTCATCAGAAGATTTTTTAATCATTGATAGTAATTTTTCAGATACATCTGATCTCCAAGAAAATTTTTAAAAAACATTTAGTTATTTCCTAAAAAATTTAATGTTGTGCACATGAATGCTCAAAGCATTCCTAACCATTATCCTGATTTGCTATCTAATTTTACTAATAGTAATGCTATATTAATATCTGAAAGCTGGCTTGAACCTACTTTACCATCTATACCAGGGTTTCGATTGCATTTGAACGATAGATACAAATAAAGGTAGTGTTAGTACAATAAGAGGTGGCGATGTAGCGATATATTTGCGTAGCAATATCGAGTGCAAAATTGTTTCTGAATCCACTTTGACTGTCCCGGGTTCACCTGAACATTTGTTTATTGAGGTGACGCTTCATCACTCAAAGGTGCTACAAGGTGTCTTTTACAGCCCCTTGTCTCGTACTGACTATTTTTCTGTCTTGGAAGAGATGTTAAGGATGACTATCGCACCACCCAACTTCAGTCGCTAGTTACTTCTGTCAATCTTCATATACTTCCTCTAAATCCTACTCCCTTTCCACATAATGGTTCTCCTTAATAATTACATCATCCCATTAGTTTGTAGAACATCATGGTCAATTTAATGCAACTGCTTTTTCAAACCATGATTTAGTCTTTTCGTCATTTAAAGTGCGACCCGCCAAAAGAACTCATAAAATACTGCTTCAACGCAAATTTGCAAAAGTGGATTTGCAGTCGCTTCAGAAAGATGTCATGGATGCTGATTGGAGTAGTTTTGTATCTGCAGCAGATATAAATGAAAAGGTGTAGATATTCAGCAACATTTTAATAAATATTTATGACAAACGTGCACCCCTTAAACCGATACTAGTCAAACATTCACCTGCACTGTGGTTAACTGAGCATATCAAGCAGCTTATGGCACGTAGAAATAAGGCACGTGTTAAGCCTAGGCATGACCCGTCCGATATTAACCGCACAGTATATTTACAGCTGAGAAATGAATGCAATAAAAGTTTCAGAAAAGCAAGACGTAACTATATTTCTAACTCAATTGACAACTTAATTAAATTAAAAAAACGTCAACAACTTACAAAACTCAATGGATGTCAATCTAGGTGGATTTTTCTATCCATGAAAGTTCTTCAGGGTAGAGTGCTTTCACCTATTCTTTTCTCTATCTTTATCAATAGTATCAGTAACTGTATTTTCTCTTCCTACCACCTATACGCGGATGACTTACAAATATATGCAGCAGCTCCGTTTGAAAATTTATCAGAAGACGTGGATAAAATAAACATTGATCTGCAATCAATCCATAACTGGTCTCATCGTTTTGGTCTGAAGGTCATGGCAAATTAACATTACAAGCTATTATGATCGGTAGCCAGCATTTCATATCCAGGCTTCTATAGTTCTACCTAATATCAAATACAATCACGACATACCTTATTCAAAACCCGTTTGAAACTTAGGTATTACTATGGATCAAACATTATCCTGGGCACCGAATGGGAATAAGCGTAGCCGCAAACTGTTTGCGTTTCATGTTTCATGCACCAACTGAAAATTTTGCTGGTTCGTTTACTGCTTTCACCACTTCTAGATTATGGAAATGCTGTTTTACTTGATATTTCTGTAGAATTGCTTAGTAAATTAGAAAGTTTTCAGAATATATGCATCCGGTATGTGTTTGGGCTGCGTTAGTAGGATCACATATCAGCATCCCGCAATCGATCACAGTGGCTGCCGTTTAAGCTTCAACAAAATCTTCATATTCATTTTCTTCTCTTAAAAATTCTTTTTACCTTCTGTTCCGATATATCTAAAGAACATTTTTAGAGATGCTGACTATTTTAGCCAGCGCTTGCGTATATCCAGACAACTCTTTATTTCAGTCCCAATTCATAGTCCGCACTCATATCCGAAGTCCTACTCGGTATACGCTGCCCAGCTGTGGAATTGATTACCAGTTAATGTCCAAAACCTTTAGCCCCTGAATACTTTTAAAGCTGCACTTGCAAAAATCTATTTAACTGATCTGCCATAATTCTAATGTGTCTCACCACAGAGGTCCTTTCAGAATTGATGAGAGTTCAGATCCATTTGATGCAGATGTACGTGTTTGTTCTCATTCTGTAATTTTTTTTAAAATATAATTTCTATCTATATATTTATATGTATATGTATGTAAGTATGTATATGTATTTCTATGTATCTTTCCTTGTGAGGTTTTCGTCCCATATATCAGATACACTAGTCGATTATTAAATTTCTTTTAATTTTGTATGCGCCTTAGCCCGATGAATCACTATTTTTTTTAAATATTTAAGGTTGACTGGATGAAATCCCTTTTAGGGATAAGTCCGCCTTTGTATAAAAGTAGTAGTATAGTTTATTTAAGTGAACTTCTGTATTTTAAATTTTTATACATTAAAGTGTATACAACATACAAAAAAACAAACATGTGGCTTGATCAACACCCATATCGTAATGTGTGGGACAAGACAACATCTTCACCAACCACTTTTATGTGCGTTTAATGTGGTAAAATCAAAGACCTGACACAGAATAATATACCGCCTTTGCCAGTTTTTCACGAATTATCATTCAGCCTATACCAGTCAACTGTTGCTCATAGGTCTTTCCGAATGAACGCCACCACACTCGATCATCTTCCTTTCACATCCAGGCACATCCGACCTTCTTTTGGTTATCGGTTTAACTAGAATTAGTAAGTTAGGACTAGGTTTATTACCTTCAATTAATTCCTGTTTATTAAAGTCAGGATCTGACAAGGACATGTAAATATAATTATATTTTTTTTCACAGCATCTGAACTACCCACGTTCCCCGTTCCCCCTTCTAGCCTAGTGCCCCTGAAAGAGCTTTTGTCGGTGGCTCGGGATATTGAAGTGTTAATGCTAAAGCAGAAAAGGGGCGCTCAGGCAGTTGGATGGAGAGAAAAAGCCGCTAGAGAAATGGATATTATCATTGACGAAGATGACATGTATCCTTTTTTAAAATTTCATGAGTGAAAAAAAAATTACATGTTGTTTTTCTGAACATTTTTGGCAATGTCTTAAATTTACTGTTAAATATACTAAAGAAATATAATTATTATCTATTATACAAGGTGTTAGTGACATCGTAAAACATATTGAGTATATGACTAACTCAGTACATGATTCTTAGAACACCCTTAGCGTTAGAATTTTGCTTCGGTTTTTTTATGTCTTTATTTTTCTATTATTTTTAAGTTTTTTTTAAAATAAAAACAGCACAAAATGACTAACAAATATTTTTGATTAGAAAATATTTATCTTTTATATTTATGCTAAATGAAAAGTAATAAAAAATTAATAATTAATTTTTATTAGAAAACGAAGCTCAAGGACACGTTAATAGTATTTTTTTTACAGTTGTCAGTTAGACAAATTGGCAAAAAAATATTGCTTAATGAAAAAACCGAACCAAAATTTCAACGCTAAGAGGTTATGTCGGAAATCAAATAAATCGAAAATTAACAATTGCCAACCACCCCTAACCTCTCTCCAGTGTAATGGATAATTTCTAACTTAAAACAATGAAATCCCTTGTTCTAGCCAATTGAGCGGTTTACAAACCCTATAAGTACATTGAGAACTACGGATCTTAGAATTGAGCGCTTTGTTAACCCTATAAGTATAGTGAGAACTAGGGATCTTTTAATTGAGCGCTTTTTAAACCCTATAAGTACAGTGAGAAATACGGATACGGATTAATTATTACAATATTTCACGCTCATACTCAAGTATACTTAGAAATTTGACAATTAGCCAATCCCGGTTCCCGCGTCAAATTAAAATCAATCGGCGAACGCGAGCTAACGCATGCGCGGTAGGGGCCAATAGGTGATTACGAGACTGCGATCTGCGCAGATGACCTTGAAACCCCAATAGCAGTGGCTCGAACTGTAAATTAAATGAAACAAACAATATGATACTAAATAGTTGACTCCCTCGCAGCCTAGTTGGTAGTGTGGCCGACTGGTGCGCAGAGGGTGTGGGTTCGATTTCCGCACAGGACAAACATTTGTGTAATAAACATTTGTTTTCGTCTTGAGTCTGGGTGTATTTATGTATGATATGTATGTATTTACAAAAAAAAAAAAACAGTAATATATGTATTTGTATCCGTTGTCTGGTATCCATAACACAAGCTTTGCTTACTTTGGGGCCAGACGGCGCTGTGTGTAGTGTCCAAATATATTTATATTTTAAATAGTTATAGATTATTCTTGCGTTAGAACTTTAACTCTACCATCAGACCAATGACAGAGGTAGACCCTGCGATATCTAAGGCCCTGAAGGTGAAGAAGAAACATTTAGACTTTATGATCTCAAGACCTTTGTACCCTAAAGGGTTTTCTTTCAAATACCCTACATTGAATGACGCCACAGCGCTTATTACTGACAACGACAATGCTTTGCAGGTAAGGTTTAATTTGCGCATACATCGTGCACACTACATACGCGGCTAGGTAAAATCTTAATTTTATAGCATACTAGCTTTTGCCAGCGGTTCCACCCGCCCTAAATTTGGTAATCGGTATAGGATTTCAACGGCAACTTTTAAAACATAGAAAAAAATCCGACTCACGCTTGTTGTTTTTAAGTAATCTATGTCCTTTCCACGGACTCACTATCTCCACGCCAAATTTCATCTTAAAAGGAACAGCGGTTTAAGCGTGAAGAGGTAACAGACAGACAGACAGACAGAGTTACTTTTGCATTTATGATATTAATATGGATTATATATTTACGTGTACGTACGCTCAGACATTTAATCAAAAAAAAATGCTGATAAGATATTAAATATTATACATTAAAAGTGCTGTTACGGTCTAAAAACGAGTAATTGTTGTACCTATATGTGTCTTCAAAATACACACACTAAAGCCCATCTCACACGGACCTATAATATATATTAATATAAATTATAGAAAGCAATTTGAATTACCGCACACGTTGATATAAAAATTAAAAACGCGGGAAATAGATTGAATATTTACTTCAGTATAATTAAATAGTACCTGGAGGACCGAGCTTTGCTCTTTAATTTTTTTTAACAACGCCATCTATTGTCAATTAGCTTTTGTGTTGCTTAACAACGCCAACTAAAATCTGTCGGTAAAGATAATAGTATTACTACTCGCCAATAGATGTCAGAAAGAGTCATATTTTTCAGTTTATCATTGCCTGAAAACATGGATAAAACGACGATTAAAATGAATCCTAGCTAGATCGATTTATCGCTCCCGAAACCCCCAGCATACTAAATTTCATGAATATCGATGGAGCCGTTTCTGAAATTCAGATTATATACATATATACAAGAATTGCTCGTTTAAAATTATTAGATACTTGAAATCACTATGCAACACCCAGGTTGTTCATTTTATGATTTTAAACAAGAGAATTATGCAGTTGGTTGGCTACGAGAAACGGGTCTCCCTCGTGCGATCCTATTAATGGTACAATTTAATGGGTCCACGAGAAAACACCGAAATATTTTAGTATTGTATGTAGGTATATATTTTGGAATATTAATATTTAACTATGTGTGCGACGGACTTTATACGTAACTTTTCATCTACAAATCTTAGATGCCTAAAATGTAACTTAGTGGATAAAAGTATAAGTTTTAACTAATGTGCGTATGCAACGCATCTATGCTCATCATAACGTTATGCGACCCATACTATCACGCAATAGCACATGTTAAACATGTTAGCTCACACCTCATCTTATAGTGCATATTATGTGCAATTCGAACCGTAACCTTAATAGAAGTAAGCGTGTTCATGTTCGCTTATGTTGTACGTATGCTGTTTATCTATGCGTATTATCTATACATATAATAAAATTCAAGGAAAGTCAAAACTGTACATTGAATATTTTTTTAAAAGAATACTTGGGGTGCCAAGTATTGCTTTCAGGAGGTTAAAAATGAGGATATAAACTATCATTTAAGGTATATATTAGAGAAAAATACTGACCCGTCTTCTACCTGGAGGGGCCAAAACTTGGTATGTTTTGAAAATACTTTTTGGATTTTAAGAAAAAAGTAGCCCAAAGGTAATAGTGTGGTATATTTTTAGAACCGGCTCATCAAGCCCTTTCATTTGATAGCCCACACGATGGGTTTCTGAAAAAAAATTGATGACATGATTATCATCATCATAATTTTTCACCATATAAAAATGTTTCCTATTTGCTAACTAGATGGCGTTGGCGTCGAATTAGATCGCGCTATGGTTTTGTTCACAAAAAGTGATGTTATAGTATACCGTTCACGCAGACGATGTCGCGGGCAGCAGCTAGTTATGAATATAAGAGGCCTGCATCCTGCAGAGGGAAGGCTGTGCATGAAAGTAATCTTCCATTAATATGACATTGTTTTACAGGTTATGAAGAAAGCTATGGAGTCAGGAGAAATTAAAAGACAGAAAAGGAAAAGCAAAAATGCGCCATTGTTAAAACTAGGGAAGATGTTAAAAAATAAATGATTCGCTAAATATGTTTTTTTAAATCTAATTTTCTTTGTTTTCGCTATTATTGTAATGTCATCTTAAAAAAAATCGGTTGGTGTTTGTTGTAACTAACGCACTCGCAAGGTTTTTTTTATGGACCACAATTAAATGGACCACCAGTCCATTTAATTCAATACGGTAAAAAACCTTCTAACGGTAAAAATATCATCAGGATTGAAAAAAATATTAGCGCACTTGACCGGTTTTTAGGGTTCCGTATTCAACAAGGAACCCTTTATAGTTTCGCTATGTCCATCCGTCCGTCCGTCTCTACTCGGCTTAGCTTAGTTACCATTAGTACTAGAAAGCTGTAATTTAGCATGGGTATACATTTTAATTAGGCCGAGTGTTAAAAAAAATAAAAAATAAAAATACTTTAACCTACTCTTTAGTGACAGAGTATTAAAGTAATTACTTTAGTGTGGGGGATGTCGTTAGATAGCTCGTTTAAAAATGCTGAGGGTGTGTTAAAACCATTTTCGATTCAGCGATACGTTTGCGAAATATTAAGCTTTAAAGAGCAAATTTCGTTAAGCCCCATGGCTGTTCTTGGGTGTGTGAAAAAGCTAATGGGAGTAGCATAAATAATGAAATTGAAAGGAAAACTATCATAGCTAAATAGGCTTTACAACTAAATGAGTAATAGTCGACTAACTTAAAAAATGTAGTCGGAAAAGTAAAAATCTCGTACAAGTTGCATTAAAAGGTACTTAAATAAAGTTGGTACTTGTGTAAAACAGGTAATAAATATAAGTTTCTGCACCATGTATCATTACAGAAAAATAAAATTATAACATTCCGAATACTAACACTGACTAAATTAATAACAATATTTACGTTCAAATTCGGGCCCGGCGTACAGGGTGTAAACATAATGATCTATTTGCTATATCGTAGAACCAATGACTTCAATCTTTCAGTGATCATAGTGTGTGTGAGGTCTTTAGTATAACAACATACAATAAAAACCTGCCCGAACCATTTACCATCTTAATTCACCGTTACAGCGCCATCTACCTATTATCAAGCGAAACAGCAACACATTTGTTTGTTGGAAACGATATTCAAACTTAAGCAACGTCTGGCTTGGTCAGTGATTGTATGGGTGACCGCTTAGCGGCACACTTTTTGTTATGGTTTGTGTTTGTAAATTACATAAATGATACCTACGTACGGAACTCTCGGTTCGCAAGTCCGACTCGCACTTGGTTTTTTCACCTATTTCAAAGGGTCGTACTAATTCAGAAACTTTCTCCGGCGTGTGCAAAACTTACAAAAATGTCATTACAATCCGATTACATTTTGTAACTATAACTAATTATTTAGAATAATCAAGCTTTTAAGGGCCCTATAGCAGCTCACTAGCGCCGCCATTGGATATTATTTAATTTCTTAACGCACAAAACATATTCAAAAATGTACTACATAAAAGTTATAAAACTAGTCATAAGCTATATATTAAGAATGTTTAGTATTGTTCCTGGAACACATGTGTTAGCTTAGGTTATCTTTTCTGCTAAAGGTGACCACTTTTATTTAGCAGATGTGCCAAATAAAACTCACAGATGTATTTCAGGAATAATATAGGACGTTTTTAAAATATCTTATAACTGGTGTTACAATTTTAATGTAGTACATTTTCGTAATAACCTACATATGTACAAATATAATGTAGTACATTTTCGAAATAACCTACATATGTACCTACATATATAATGTTGTACAATTAAAAAAAAATACCTACATTGTACAAATATAATGTAGTACATTTTTAAAAAAAATTACCTACATTGTTCAAATATAATGTAGTACATATTTGTCGATTGTAATATCGATAGGCCTATAATTCGATGGATTTAATCTATCGCCCTTTCTGGGCACCGGGTGCACATTCGCAGTCTTCCATGAAGACGGAAATTGCCTAGTGTGGTAGGAAAGCGCGAAGAGGCGCGTGGGTACAGGACACAACTTGAAGCACGCTTTAAAAGCACTGTTGCCAATCCGATGAGACGAAATATCCGTCCAGATGTGTAGTTAGCAAAAGGTCCAGTAAGGAGCTCGTAAAGTCCTCTATATCTGGTATTCTTGTTGGAGAAATTAACAGCTGAGAGATTCCATAGTTAAGAGCAAATTCATGGGCAGATATCCCTGCATATTGGTTCCGGAACTGAGCCACTCATGACGTTGAGCGCTAAAGTCTCCCAGAATAACTAGTTCTGCTGTGGGGCTTTAGAATTTTGTCACACGTACACTCACACATTTTCCAATGTAGGGCATTGACTTAAGACATTAAACAGTAATTCGTACTGTTATAAATATTATATGCACCCTATATAGTCTAGTCACCCCTTTTCCTAGCCTAGTCAGCATTATTATGATCCGTTCCCAACATCTCAAGTAAAGCTCCTCAGTTCAACACTAGCCTCCACCCGGTACACATCAATTTTAATAAAATCGTATATTATAATATTTTACCGAATAAATAAGTGTTAATAATTATAAATAATCTTTTTTAAAAACCCTAGTCGAGAATCCCGACTAACATTGGTGGCAGCGCTAACGGATACAAAAAATAGTATCCCGGAATCGTCTCCGTATCCTTCTCTGAATCCTTCTATATGTGAATAAAAGTGACTTTTATTTCAAGTTATACAAACTATTTATATATTTACGAGTGTGTGTGTGCCAGAATCAAAGTGCAACGTTGAACTCATCTCCGTATCCTTGTCCTACCTACTGTGTGTAATCCACCGTGGGGTCACATCTACATATGCTTCAAGTTCTTCAGAAGAGCTCGCAGCTGTACCAGCTGTCAACTGCGGGGTCACACCTGCAAAACCAGCAAAACCAAAAGAAATACTCCAGGTTCTGCCAACGAGATCACAGCTGTAACAACAATGACATTCAGGTTCCAGAAATACAAAGTAATACTACTAATCCAGTTCCAGATCCTTTAAGTCTCAAATTATTAACTATTTTTAGTGAAAGTGAATTCCTGACAAAAGAGAATCTAATCTCCGATCTAAGTGAAAATTCAGTGAATTTTAAATTTTATTTGAAATTAACATTCTCGTTTTGATTGTTCTGTCATAAATTTTATACTCATTATTACTAAACCTATTCATTAATAATTATTTGCATATAGAGTTTCAAAACAAAATAGAATGGCAAGGCGTAGTCACTCACACACTTAAAGAAAGTAATATATCTTGTAGAACCTGAGTAATATTAGTTTTATTTAATATTGTATATAATAATTTCACTAAGAAAATTATCGTATCAGTGCAATGCAAGTTGTGGATTCGAATCTCACCTTATGCCTTTCTTTTTGTTTCTGTTACATTTTACGAATTTTCAATAACTTGTTCAGTTAAACAGCTTAGACCAATTTTCTAATAGCTATTAAGTTAGTAGCGGACACTACGTGGGTAGACATATTATTTTTGTCGTTGCCGATTTGTTTCTGCGGCTGCTTGTGCTGACAAGGTTGTTTGGTGTTTTTATTTAGCTATTAAGTTAGATGCGGTCACACATAGGTAGCTATTTTATTTTTGTCGTTGTGGATGTTACTGCTTGTGTTGATAAGGTTGTTTGGTGTTTTTATTAAATTTCTTTGCTAAAAATAATATGCAGGCCAATATTAATATTCAAGAGAGGATGCGTATTATAGAACTTTATAATATGGGTTACAATAAATCTCAAATTTGCAATGAGACTGGTTTTACCGTAATTATTTTATTTGATGTTAATTTTATATCACTTAAAATGTAGGGGTGGATGACTGCGGCTGGTCCATAGAAAACCTATGGGGTTTGATGGTGCAAAGATGGGACATGTGAAATGAAAGAACTACAGAGTCATAAGAACTCACTGTGTAGAAATTTGGGACAATATTAGAGGAACAGCTCTGTTCTAATATAGTCGGATCTATGCGGCGGCTTGCTTGCTGTAATTGAAAATAATGGAGGTTATATTAAATAGGCGAGTCGAACTCGCGCACGAAGGGTTCCGTATCATTAAAAAAATCACGTTTGTTGTATCGGAGCCTCCCTTAAATTTATGTTTTATTTTAATTTAATTATTTATTAAGTAACTATATAACTAAATATTCTGTAAATATTTTATCTACCTGTTGCCGTTATCAATATCGAGTTTTTTTGCGACGTTTATTGTCTGGGAGCCCCCTTAAATATTTATTTTATTCTGTTTTTTAGTATTTTTTTGTTATAGCGGCAACAGAAATATATCTTCTGTGAAAATTTCAACTGTCTAACTATCAAGGTTCATGAGATACAGCCGGAGTCTTAGCAATAGGGCGCTTTGGGTACGGAACCCTAAAAATAAAGTAGTATTTTTCTTACAGATATTATTTTACATTTCAATATATTTAAGATATAACACGTTTTTTTACTTTGTTGTTTTTCAAAATATAGCAGAGTTACCGAATGAATGGTGACTTGTATTTTTTTTATTCTTATGGTTAAGTTTCAATTTTCTATTCATTACGAATCACAAAAACATTATTTATGATTTATAAAATTTTAATAAAAACCATTTTTATTTGATTGCATGTGTTTTAATTCTTGCAAACAAAACAAAAAGTTCTCATACCAACTGGTCCTTTTCAGAGAGAACTAGATGTCAAAACATTAATAAAAGTAATTCCTAACAAAAATACCGAAAACGGAAGTAGCTTGATTTGAACCATATGCTTGCCAACTGATTTCGCATCGCCTATGAATCACACCACCGAGCAAATAATATTATATGCGAAATAAACAATACCTGTGTAGAACGACAATGCAGTTTACACCTAATTAATTTGTTAAGAAACCAAAAGATATAAGAACGGTTTAAATAAACTGGTTAGTATAAAGAAAATTAAACCTAATTTTGTCGATTTAAGATTAATATTATTGACGGTTCTGATAATGTTAATGTGTGAGTGCGAGATTCACAGAATGGCTCCACGCAATTTTAACCTCTACACTATATATGGACTATTGCAAATGACTGTACGTAAAAATCTAAGTTTATTTGTTAAAAAAAGTGACTAACTCCATGTTAATACTAGAAATAAAAATAAACTTTTCCTTATTCCAAAATGTCGCCTTCAGAAGGTGCGTGGCTCGTTCATAATTAAGAGCATTTGCTTTTTTAATACAATTCTTGGGTATATTGTTAACTTACCTGTACATACTTTTTTAATACAATTCTTGAGTATATTGTTAACTTACCTGTACATACTTTTTTAATACAATTCTTGAGTATATTGTTAACTTACCTGTACATACTTTTTTAATACAATTCTTGAGTATATTGTTAACTTACCTGTACATACTTTTTTAATACAATTCTTGAGTATATTGTTAACTTACCTGTACATACTTTTTTAATACAATTCTTGAGTACATTGTTAACTTACCTGTACATACTTTTTTAATACAATTCTTGAGTATATTGTTAACTTACCTGTACATACTTTTTTAATACAATTCTTGAGTATATTGTTAACTTACCTGTACATACTTTTTTAATACAATTCTTGAGTATATTGTTAACTTACCTGTACATACTTTTTTAATACAATTCTTGAGTATATTGTTAACTTACCTGTACATACTTTTTTAATACAATTCTTGAGTATATTGTTAACTTACCTGTACATACTTTTTTAATACAATTCTTGAGTATATTGTTAACTTACCTGTACATACTTTTTTAATACAATTCTTGAGTATATTGTTAACTTACCTGTACATACTTTTTTAATACAATTCTTGAGTATATTGTTAACTTACCTGTACATACTACCTGTACATACTTTTGAAACGTATATTAAAAAGGTTCTTATTAAATAGGGATACTATACTGTGGAGGAATTCAATAAAGATAATAATGTCTGGAATTAAACGTATGGGCCCAATACTGGACATCCGTCTATGACTTATTTAGTTGATGATTAATGACACATTATAATCAGGGGATGCACAATAGATAGTCGTCCCTCGTTGGCTGCTTGGCGTTGGGGGGGTTCTGGATGGGGGTGGGTGTGGCGCATAGACGTGTACATGTATGTGTGTTTACACATAGGTATTTGCATAGATTTTGTGTATTTGGTGGCGTTCCTGCGTGATTGATGATAACAGGTGTACACCCGCGAAGTTTCTTCTCACTTCTTCTTCCCTTAGGCTTCTTTCCGAAGTGACAGTACGTCAAATGGTGTGCATTTGTTGACCGACTGTCGTGTGGGAGCTGGGCTACTTCATGATATACAACGTCTGTGAGTATGTGTATGCAAATGGGTATGTGTGCACGTTTGTGTGATGCGCCCTCTCGCATTTAGAGCCTCTCTGGCGCTGGGAGGCCGATGGTGGATTGCAGCGGGTTATTTATACCATATTTATTATATTCTGATACTTGTACGTATGTAAGTTTATACATATATGTAGATTTATGTGTGTCTTTGAGTATGTATTAATATATTTATTTAGTAATATTATTGTAAGAAATTTGACTTAACAATGCCGAGGTAAAACTACTGAAGTTAAAACTATAAAATATTCAACAAAGGTTCCTTTTGTATCGTGCTCTTCGTTCCACAAGAGATGATTTTGCAAAATTCATCCCAAAAATGAATGAAATAGCGGTTGGAAATTTATATGGGCCATGACACGGTGACGGATTTTAAAACGGTGTGTAAAAGTTTGTTTGTGAATAGTATAGATAAATTGTGCGGTAATTGCGGTAGAAGATAACTAGCAGCGACCCAGTTAGTTTTATTATAAAGCAAATACAATATACAATCCTACTAATATTATAAACGCGAAAGTTTGTAAGTATGAATGTTTGTTAATTAGTAATGCTTCAGCCGCTGGACGGACCGGGATGAAACTTGGCACACCTATAGATTAGGTCCAGGAATAGCATATAGGCTACTTTTTTTATCTCGAAAAATTCAAAAGTTCCCGCGGGAATAACTATAACCGAGCTTAAACGAACTATAGCTATAGCTAAAACTTGATATAGCAAACTTCATTAGTGTAATTAAGGAGTATATCATAGTATAAATATTGTGATAAAATAAAGGAGTCCCACGCCGATAAACGAAGCGGGCGAAGTCTAGTGATTTGATGATTATAAAGATATGACATAGACAGGAAAAACCGGTTTATATCGTGATATTATTTCATGGGGTTCAACGGTACAAAATACAAATTTAAAATATATTATTGACAAAGTAGATTTTTTAATTTTACCTAAAAAAAAGTTTGCGTTCGCTTGGAATACTTAAGATATTTTTTAAACACTGTTATCTTATTTACATACATCCTATTTGACATATTAACACTGCCATAGATTAGAATAAATGCTTAAATATAGGTACAACTGAAAAAAATTTAGCAAGGAGTAACCAGCGGCTACACACACACACACACACACACATAATAATGTGGGGTAAAGCCTCTTTTACCAGCCACTTTAATCCTGCGTACGTGACAGGTGATGAGCCCATCGCCGCAACAATGTCTGGCGCAGTGTTCCTGGACTAAGGTGGCTTTTTATACGTATGTCGCTTGTCGTAAACTATCATCTTCAGAAAAGTAAGTGGTTAAGACCAGGAACAGAATAACCTACCTCCTTTGCCTTAACGAATTATAAAAAATAACTCAGAATAGTTACAATTATTATGCTAGAGTGAACACATAGGCTAGATATTATTATGCTTGAGTGATCACATAGGCTACATATTATTATGTTAGAGTAAACACATAGGCTACATCTAGTTCAAATTGAAAATCTTTTTATTCAAATGGGTTACTAAGAACACTTACGAATCGTCAAGTGAATTAACTACATCTAGCTTAACAAACTAATTACAATACTGTTTTATTGTGTGCGTCCAATAGGTACTCTTTGTAAAATCACAAACGAAACATAATATTATAGTGTATCAACTGATAAATACATGTTTTGTATTGAAACACTTAATAAACAAGATAAACAATGTAAATGGTTTGATTTAAGAAAAGCCATCAAAATTTAGGTAATATTTCAATTGTCTATAGTTTTTCAGATTGCATAGAGGGGGCACCATGAGATAGGTTAAAAGTCTTCAGTTATGCTAGAATGAACACATACCTAGACTACACCCTATTACCTATGCTAAAATGAACACATAGGCTACATCTTATTACGATTGAATGAACACGTTCGCTTTAAACCGTGTTAAATGCCTAAAAGTTAATGTTCTTTATTAAAACAGAACTAAAGGGTTTTAGTTAGCCTGGCGTCCTCCCCTTCCTAGAAAAATATAAAGTAATTTACCGAATGAAAAAAATATGAACATTGACAAACACTTAACTGAAATATTACGATTGCACTGGAATGCTGCAAGAAAGCTTCATCATCGGGGATGGTACATGAATGACTTACAGTACAGTGGATAAACTCAAACTAAATTATTAATTAAAAGAATATGATTGATAAATTGCATTGTTTTTATTATTTGCTCTGCTGCCCGTGATTGAATAATGCTGGCTAATCTCGGATGGAGTCGCATTTTGCAACACGCGTCAGCGACGAGAAAGATCTGTTCACTTCTCTCGATGGACAAACCCTGTGTTATGAAATAGTTTACTATATAGTAGTGACACTGTCAACCCAAACTCCCTAAACCCTACAAAAATTAGCAGGCTAATTTATACTGCAGTCAGTAAGAGTCACCGGATGCGAGAAACTTTTTAGTTCTGAATAGTTTCCAATACGAAAAGCTTTTATTCTGATTTCTGCCACCAGCACTCAATCACAAAGGAATTGTTGACAACGACGATACATAAAAAAATTAATACATACCATTAAAGAAAAAGAAATATTGAATTTACCTGCTACTCTACTCTAAGCTGTCTCTTACGATGTTTCTACTGTATATCAATGATATGTTGGACATCAATAACATACATTGCTATGCACATGACAGTACTGTAGACGCTTATTGCACAGGTTGTTCAAACATCCCTCGTTCTATTGTGGAGGAAAAGCGCGTAGGAATTAAATCTCAAATCAAGACCACTCCGATCAAGGTACCTGATTGGGGACGAAAAAACTTGACCGAGTCAACACTACGAAGACTCAAGTATGCGTGTCCACCGCTAAGAAAACCCCATTCACTGATGTCCCACAATTTCAAAACACCCCACTTACCATCCCCAAGAGCATTAGGATTCTTGGTGTTGAAATCTCTAGCGATATTCAGTTCCAAGTTCGTTTGCAAGACAAGGTGAATCTGGCGTCCATAAAACTTGGATTACTTATCAGAGCGAAGTTGTACTTTACCTTAGGGCAAAGGTTCCTGCTTTACAAGTCGCTAGTTACGCCCCATATGGAGTACTGATGCAATTTCTGGGCGGGTGCAACCGGATACCAGCTTTATCCTTCTGACTCAGTTCAACGACGGGCTGAGAGAATTGTCGACGATCCCGAACTCACTAGCCGTATCGAACCCTTAAGTCTAAGGAGAGACTTTGCCTCCCTGTGTGTGTGTTCTACCACTTGTACAATGGGATGTGTTCTGAGAAATTGGTTGAAATGATGCCTACAGCTATACTTTCTACCATCGCACCACTCGCCTTTAGCAGAAAATTCATTCTCACACTTTATAACCTAAATGGTCGGGTTCAGTGCAGTTTTAGAGTAATCTCTTACCGCGAACGCTCAGCTTGTGGAATGAGCGTGCCAAGGTTCTATCAAAGGACAATACAATATGGGGTTCTTCAAGAAAGAAGTTATTACGTAGTTTTAGTAAGTTATTATAAGTAGTATACATTTATTATGATGACTGTAGTTGGCGTTACTACATGATGTGTGATATAACTCGTAAAGTTAAGTCAGCGTTAGCAAAGACAGCCCCCAAAATCATATGTTTTTAAGAGACAATAAACTGTTTATGTTTTTTGTAAATATAAAATGCTATATTTTACCTATAAACCACCCGGAAGAAAATAACCGAATGATAGTGAACCCAGCATTAAAATCCGTTGCGTATCAAGTTTAGAGGATCTAAGCGTACATAGGGACAGAAAGCGGGAAACGACTTTGTGACATTTGCAAAAGTGCATATAGAATTACAAACCAAAATAAACTGACGAGGCGTAGTCACTCACACAATTAAAGCAATAAAGTAATATGTCTTGTAGGACCTGAGTAATATCAGTTTCATTTAATATTATATATAATAATTTCACAATGAAAATTAACGTACCTATCCGTAGCCTAGTGGAGAGATGTATCAGATATTTTTTCATATACTTGGTGCACTGCAGGTTGTGGATTCGGATCTCACCTTCAGCCTTTCTTTTTGTTTTCGATACATTTTACGAATGATGAATATTTTGTTCAGTTAAACAGCTTAGACCAATTTCCTAATACCTGTTAAGTTAGATGCAGACACTACGTAGGTAGACATTTTATTTTTGTCGTTGCCGATTTGTTTCTGGAAGTGTTTGTGCTGACAAGGTTGTTTGGTGTTTTTATCAAATTTCTTTGCTGAAAATAATATTCAGGCCAATATTAATATTCAAGAGAGGATGCGTATTATAGAACTATATAATATGGTTTACAATATATCTCAAATTTGTAATGAGACTGGTTTTATTGTAAGTTTTTTTTTTTTTAATTAATGTTACATCATAATTTTTTAATACCACTCCTTTTGTAAGTAAAAAAAAAAAATATAATTTAGTAGTTTGAAAAATGTTTTTTTTAATCTGGCTATTTGGTCTGGCTGTTTGGTGGATTACCGTAAAACGTTGGGTCTTGCGCAACCAAGAGGAGGGAAATTTATCAACTCGACCTCGAAGTGGACGCGCGCGGCACATTGATGCGACTCAAAGAAGATTTATGGTGGAACAATACCAGAACATTGGTTTCAGACCGACTGCTGTGTTTGGGAACATATTTAATACATTTTTAACTAATACCCATGAACAAAATAGATTGTTGTTTGCAATTTAAATACTCCCTGTTTAGATTTTTACTTGGAGGACACCTTATTAACCGTTGAGAAGTCGTTTGTATTATCTGAAAACGGGAGGCTTAATTTGTGGCGCAGAAATAGAACCCGTTTTGCTGAGGACAATGTTGTCCCAAATATAGAATCTGGACGGATCCTTTTTTATGCTAACCAAATTTGTTCTAAAATAATGCATTATTTGCGAAGCTGTTTCTATAAAAATTATATTAATCCTTATCCAAATAAATACGTTATTCATCACAAGTCTTTAATTTAAAACAAAATTTACCTTTACATCATTCGATTTGAATGAATATCTTAGGAGATATCGCAGTTTTAAAATAACATGTCATCAAAATAATGATGAAGTACTGCGCGCGCAGTTATGATGAGCAAGGCCAGCGGGCAGTGATGAGGGGGAAGGGGAAGAATTTAAAAATATATTCACCTTCCAAGTTTTTTGTCTATAATTGAAGATTTGCCGTAAGAATCCTACGCCGATAACCAAATTTGGGGCGGGCGAAGCCGCTGGCAAAAGCTAGGCCTTAATAAAATCTTAAGGCCTCTGCGTACTGATTCCACATTGGGAATATTATTTGTTTTATTCTATTGCCTATTTAGTGAAGAAAATACCTATATTTACTCGAACAATGAAAAGTAGTGGTGGATAATGACAGTAACACTTATTTTATCAATAAATTGGTACTTCCGTATAAGGTGGCCATTGGGTATGTAATTATGATACTGAACCAATTAGTTTCATATGTTTGTAATACATAGTGTACCTACTTAATGACATCACACATATCTCTGAATTGACCTCGGCAATCATTTGGAGAATGAGAAAAGCGTTAAGGGGTGGCATTCCAAACTTAATAAAAGAGTCGGCAGGAAAAACCAAAATTTTGTTTTTCTTTTCAATATAATCCATAAAGAAACTTTAATAATTTGAAACAAGGCCTCGGAAACAAAAGCAATGGCAGCCAAATCAAATACAACGAATTTGTTCAAGATTTCCAACTACAATTAATCCACTGCTTTTGGAAACAGTTAGAAAACCAATTTTTTTCCTGTATTCTGTGGTTATAATTTTTTTTTTTAATTTTTCAATGAAAACTTTCTTCTTGTTTTATTTTATAATATCAGTTTCTGAACTTATATAATAGATAAAACTCATCAAATTCACAATTTTTATTGTTACCAATTAATGAAGATCATGGAGTTGGATACATAATAACAAATCAGTGTGTAAGTAACAATGATGATAAATGTCTAAAACATCCTGATTCTTAAGTACAATCATTGACAATAGCGCCTATAGGACTGACGCGAAGCACGAAGAATTTCGTACATTGACCTTTTAGCCTGTGCAGTGGTCAAAATAGTAATAATTTCTGATTTATCAAAATAAATTTAATTAGGAGATATAGCTCTTTCTAGTTTGACAGCTGTCATCTGAAATAAAGATATTAATGAGATCTACCACTTCCATGAACTACAGTCTACGATCAATAGTTACTGAGATATAGCTCTTTTTTTTTGTTTGACTACTGTCATCTGAAATAAAGTTATTTACGAGATCTAGATCTTCTGCGAAGAAACTACTAGTTTACGATTAATAGTTACTGAGATATAGCCCTTTCTAGTTTGACACTTGTCATCTGAAATAAAGATATTGACAATATCTACCACTTCTGTGAAGAAACTACTAGTCTACGATCAATAGGTACTGAGATGTAGCCCTTTCTAGTTTGACAGCTTTCATCTGAAATGAAGATATTGATGAGATCTACCACTACTATGAAGAAATTACTAAGCTACGCTTAATAGTTACTGAGATATAGCCCTTTCTAATTTAACAGATGTCATCTTAAATGAAAAATAGCAAGATGCCGCTGATCGGTGTCGGGCAGCAGCAATCCTCATCTTTATGTGAGAGGCCAACGTCCAGCAATGGACTAGATTGGCTAGTAATATAATGTGAACCTCATCACACGTTTGGACAAATCACGTAATCGAAGAATGGAATAATAAACGAATTAAGTAATCGACGGTTTTGGCAACAGACGAACTAGGCAAATGACGAATTGAGAAATGGACGAATAGAGCAATTGACGAACCAGGAAATAAAACAATGAGAAATGGACGAACGAAGACCGACTAGAAACGGGGAATTGGACGAATGGTGCAGAATTGTACCGAAGTTCCACGGCTGATTTTACTGCTACCTGATTCTACTACAATTACGCGACGTAATTTCGGCATAATGTGTTGTTAGTAATTCAAATACTATTGCAGGCGTAATCACACACCAAATTTCAGTCATAGCTTATGTAAACTTCTAACGTAAAACTTAATATGCCTCTGTCACGTTCTATCTCTAACAACCACAAATGTCAAAGAGGCGAAAAAAGACCAACGATTGTCAATGACATATTAGGCTTAGAAAATGTTTATGAAAACCGCCATTAGTTATCAAAGTAGACCTAGATCCAAGTTTTTTTTATACCACTAAGATAGCAAACAAGCTTACGGTCCGCCTGATGGTAAGCGGTCACCGTAGCCTATGGACGCTTGCAACACCAGGGGTATCACTTGCGCGTTGCCGACCCTTCAGAAATCTAATAACTTCTTTCTTGAAGAACTCCATACTGTAGTCCTTGCAGAAAACCTTGGCAGGCAGATCATTCCACAACTTAAGCGTTCGCGGGAGGAAGTTTCTCTGAAACCGCACTGTACGCGCCCATTTAGGTTCTAAAGTGTAAGAATGAATTCCCAGCCGATGGCGAGCGGTGCGATGGTAGAAAGTAGCCGTGGGCATCATTTCGAACAATTCCTCATAACACAACCCATTGTACAAGCGGTAGAACACACACAGGGAGGCAAAGTCTCTCCTCAGACTTAAGGGCTCGGTACCGCAAGTGAGTTTGGAATCGTCTACAATTCTCACAGCCCGTCGTTGAACCGAGTCAAAAGGGCCAAGCTGGTATCCGGGTGCACCCGCCCAGAGATGGCAGCAGTACTCCATATGGGGCCGAACTTGCAACTTGTAAAGTAACAACCTTTGCCCCGACATGAAGCACTGCCTCGCTCTGTTGAGTACATCAAGTTTTTTGGACGCCAGCTTCACCTTATCTGTTATCTTATGCTTTCTGAATTGAACATCGCTGGAGATGTCGACACCAAGGATCCCAATGCTCTTGGAGATGAAGAGGGGCGTGTTCTGGAATTGTGGGACTACTGTGAATGGGGTTTTCTTAGCGGTGAACGCGCAGACTAGTGTCTTTGTAGGGTTGAATCGGACCAAGTTTACCCGTCCCCAGTCAGAGACCTTGGACAGTGTGGTCTCGATTTGAGACACAAGTTCACCGCGTTTGCACGACCCGTATAAAAAGTGGAGCCTATAAATCAATTATAGCACAGGTTCCACTAGAATCAGTGGTGGATCTTACCAAACTCCCTGAATTCTGTTCGATCCACTAGTGGAGCATAAGAGATGCAAGTATCACAGGATCCACTCACACCATGTTGGATCACAGAGAACTTTATTGTAAGTTGTAAACACGCTAAACCCTTGCCATCGCATGTACACGTAAGCTAATGGAATTTTTTAGGTCATCCATCACAAAGGTTTTCTGTCTCAGGGTCTGCAGGCAGCACTCACGGTCAGAGATACGTTCGCCTTTTGTATGATTTTGTTGCCAAATATGACTTGCAATGTAAAAAAAAATTACCATAACGATTCAATAAATAATAAAAACTAAACCCGATTGCAAAAGATATAAATAAGTGCAACTAAAATAATTCGATTTAAGGTAATTAATATATGTGTAGTTTGAGTAATCTGTTCTTATACACTACTAACTACTAAATAATGCTATTTGCACCTGCATTGAAATGAGTACCGTCTGCTTATAGTTAAATATTTGGTATGTTTTAGGTGCACTCATTTATTTCTTCGGAGTTCTTAATATTTTTGGAGTCGAGTTTTTTATTTACAGATTTTTCGTTTTCGTTTTTTTTTTTTTACTGTTTCGTCTCGCACTTGACTTTTTTATTCTGGGTTGAAATAAGCAGCGGTATAAGACGATATACCGGTTAAAAATACGTAATACCAGTTCCGACGCACACTTGACTGATTTTTACGCTATCAAACAGTATAAATACACCCATTTGAATGCATTGATTGCCAATTTATTTGATAATTTCCTTAATTTAGATACACAATTAGATACAAAACATTAATTTAGCGCCAAAAAATCGACATTATGATTTTTTAACATTAACGATACCTTAACTGTCGCAATCCATCCAGCCGTTTAGAAGATACAAGGTAATAAAGGAATTTACAAACAAACATACATACAAGATACGCGTAACAAAACCCTTCCTTAGCAGTCAGCATAAAAAATGTTGTTAGATAAAAATCCTCGTAAAAATCAATAGGGAACGCTCCTTTTGCAAAATGAATACTATTATTACCGCAGAAGTACAAAAATTGTAAAAAATTGGAAATCATTACTCAAAAAATTGAGGTAACAAATATTTTGACGTGACAACGTCTTATAAATTGGTTTGCCGGGTGACACTTCAAGAAACTGCGTTACGCTCCGCTCACGTTATGCGCTCACAATGAGAGCGAGTGAGAGGCACGCCGCATGGTTAGCCCGCCTAAGAGCGAGAGAGACAGACATAAAAAGTGAAAGGCACAAGTTGTCACGTAAAACTTTCGCCCGTATACCGACTTTACAGGCAACCAGTTTTTTTTTTATATCAATATTCTATACTCTGCAAAATAAGAAATTAAGTTAAACTTGAAAAAAAATTTTATACGAACTCGGCCCAGTTTTTCTAGTCCAAGAAAGAGCATAAAATAATTTAAATTTAAAACGTTGTGTTGGCTGGCTTTTCTTTATGAACATTTATCTTTTTGGAACTAAAATAAATTATAAATGCAAAATAAACAAAGGTACATTTTTAGAACATACCTAATATCTTTATAAACACTCTTATCTGTTTTATGTTCAGATAAAATTTTACTACGTGCGTTATAGATAAGAAACCATTTATTTAGTTTAATCTCCGTTATTTATGCGCACGAAGTGCAGCAGACCAAGTTCTCGAGACCCTACCGAGGAGAGCGGACCGTGCAGTATTTATATATTATTTCAACCGTCGATCTAAATAAATATCTTTTGTAGCCAAAATATATGACGTCGAGATTGGCCTCGTTCTTTCATTGTGAATAAATATATATAATAATACTAGACTATTCCAGCGGCTCCGCCCGCCCTAAATTCGGTTATCGGCGTGGAACTCCTTAATTATACTAATGAAGTTTGCTATAGCAAGCTATAGCTGTAACTATTAACTTTGTTTATTTAACTCTGTTAAAATGTAGCCTATATGCTATTCCAGGACCTAACCGATATGTGTGCCAAGTTTCATCCCGACCCGTTCAGTGGTTGAAGACATACTTTCACATTTATAATATTAGTAGGAGGACAAATGATATACAGTTTTTAAAATATTTCGCCAATTTATTTAGGAGTCATCTGTCATACATAACACAAAATATAAAGGTTATTAGGTAATTTTCGAACACAAAAACAAAAAGTGTGCTGCTTAACGGTTGCTTAATGACTGACCAAGCGTATTCTAGCCTATGCTATTCCAGAACCTAATCGATATGTGTGCCAAGTTTCTTCCCGACCCGTCCATTGGTTAAAGACATACTTTCACATTTATAATATTAGTAGGAGGACAAATGATATACAGTTTTTTTAAATATTTAGGAGTCATCTGTCATACATAACACAAAATATAAATTATCATACAACTACGTTAGGTAATTTTCGAACACAAAAACAAAAAGTGTGCCGTTAACGGTTGATCAAGCCTGACGTTTCTTAGCTTTGAATATCGCTTCCAACAAAGAAATGTGTTACTGTTCCTCTTAATAATCGCTAGATAGCGCTGATACGGTAATTTAAAAGGCTATACTACCTTAATTTATTTATTTTTGGCTAAGGTTTCTTTAAACTTTAATGACTGTATTTTTCGGGATATGGTTTAAACCCTGAAAAGCGTAAAAACACGATTAATGAGTTCATTAACGTTCGTTTCACTTTTTTTTTTGAAAGTTTTGGCAAATAAATCTGTTCTATGTGCTATTAATTTACAACTTTGCTAAAGCATAGCCGTGATATTAATATAAACCCTGAGAAAAAGCATTTTTTGATAACAATGTTGTATAACTGAAAAATCTCAGTGAGTTGAGATATAGCTGCTCTTCTCACGCACGCTCAGTTACCTACCGCGTCATCCTTGTTTTTAATTTAGTTTTCTGACACGTAGTACTGCTTCTTAAGATGGTAATGGCTAGGGCCCGTCTTGCACTCGGCCAGTTTTAATATGTTAATAGTTGTAGTTATACCTACTTTAGAGCTCACACTATAATCTATGCTAGTTTAAGATTGTATGTAAGTAATACTATTTTTATGATAGAAAAATAACCAGAAAATTTTAAATGGTCTTCAGGTGTATAGATAATCCGCCATTTCGGTCGGTCGGTGATGGCCGAGGGATTTTGATTTTTGCTTGTGTACTGAGTAGTACATTGATTTTTTACACCACTGGCTTTTCGGTGAAGGAAAACATCTTGAAACCTGCATACGTCAAAGAATAAAAAAAGATGTACGTAAAGTCCACAATCCGAACTGGGCCCGCGTCTGGACTCCGACCCAAATCACACTCGATGAGGGTAGGTCGTGCCCCAACAGTGGGAACGTATGAGGCTGAAAAAAAAACCGCCATTATAACACATATTCTGTAAATATTTTAAGCTTATTCATATTTCAGTCTAAAATTAGAGTCATTTTATTGGTTAGACAGAGAGACAACGTAGGCTTAGTATAGTACAACAAACTTTTCTGACCGTCTCACCTTGGTTGTTTGATCGCTAGTTACGTTGTATATTAACACCATTTGAATATGGCGACAGTAGTTTTTATGATCACCAGGTCAAAAAGTATTGCACTGTATTAAGGCTACGTTGGCACCCATTGGGTAAGAAACCCTAAAAATTAAAGAGACGGATATATAGAGGCTAGCTTTTGCCTGCGGCTTCGCTCGCGTTAAATTCGCGGTTACACGGTTCCCCTTTTCTGATTTAGAACACAGGAGAGAACTCGGAACAGAATATTATTTTAAAACGCTTCCGTAGACGATATTATATGTCTTTTCATTTGGGGATAGAATGTAAAGATTCTGGGCATTGGCTTGATTTTTTTCTCAAAAGCTGATTGATTTATGGTTAGATTTAATGTTTTAGGCAGGTATTTTTCGTTGGTAACAAAGACTCTCTTTTTAGAGATTGGAGGCAGATTTCCAAAAACAATGATGCATGATTTTCTTGTTAGTGACAAATAGTCCGCATACCAATTTTTAGCTTTCGACCTTGAAAATTGCGGAATTCTCCATACAAACTTCCACCCCCATTTTAGGAGAGTGGGTGGGTCAGAAACAGACAAAAAGTAGCCTATGTCACCAGGGCTGTAGCTAGAGTTGAATCTAAGGTAGGGCAGCGGTTGTTTCATGCACGGGTGCGGCGCAAGTAATTTTCTATCTTTCATTATTTTACCTGCTTGTGAGCGTGAGTAATTAAGGTAGAAGGTAATTGGGTGGGATCGCGGGAAAACAAGAGCAAAATGGTATTAATTTATGATACAGAAAAACAATTTACATTTATCATTCCTTAGTTTATGGTACTTTTAGGGTAGGGCATTAGTATTTCAAGGTAGGGCATTGCCCCACAATGTTCCCATTTAGCTACGGCTCTGTATGTCACTCCCCATCTCTTCAACTATCTCCACTTAAAAAATCACGTCAATTCATAGCTCCGTTTTGCCGTGAAAGACGGCAATCAAACAGACACACACATACACTTTCCCATTTATAATATTAGTATGGATAGAAAAGGACTTACATAATATCCGTAATGTATGTATGTATGCATTCGCAAGTCTTTCGCCTTCTGCGATGACGGCATAGATACTGAGAGTGTGCAATAAAAATAAGACGCCAAAACTGTTTGTTGAATTTAAACGAAATTTAATTGACAGGTTAAAATTTGAACTATATTATGATTATTATCAATAATTTTATTTAAAAATAAATAAATTATAAATTTTAAACTGTAGCTGTAGCTATAGATCGTTTAAGGTCGGTTTTTGTAATTGCCGTGGGAACTTTTGAATATTTCGGGAGAAAAACTATCCTTTGTCCTTCACCGTTAATGAAACTACCTCCATACAAAATTTCATTTAAATCGGTTCAGCGGTTAAAGCGTGAAGAGCTAACAGGCAGACAGACAGAACTGATAGACAGAGAGAACTACTTTCGCATTTTTTATATTAGTATAGATTTGCACTTTTCTTTGGCATTCTTCTTCTATTACTATAATGGTATTCATAATTATTTTTAATGTATCGTGCGGGCCACCAGCATTAATGTCCATGCTATCAGAGCAGTTATTATCAACTACGGCTCGTATGCGTCTGCCGGAAAAAAAGTTATCCACCCATTTGCACAAACCCTCGGGCACTCCGAAAGATGGTAACTGCAATAGTAGACCCCGGTGTCAGACCCGATCAAACGCCTAAGCTTTGTTCATATGGCTAATCTTGTTTACATTACATACATAACATCACAGTACTTTGACGAAACACAAAATTGCGGGAAAAAGAAAAACACAAGAAGCGCAGGATTAATTACACAACCTTAACATCAAATTAAAAAAAGATGCTCATAATAATTTAAATTAAATTAAATTAATAAAATTAATAATTTAAATTTTATATTAATAATTTAAATTAATTTAAATGTTATTACAAAGTTGTCTGGAAGAGAGAGAAGAGAGCTTTAAAGCGATAAGACCGCCTTTTGTTTTTATCTATTTGTAAATATGTTTTGTTTGTAAATTTTTTATGTTGATGCAATAAAGTATAATAATAATAAAAGTCGATTATTTTATTATTCATAAAAACACATAAAACAAAACTATTATACATATCAAACCTCAATCTCTTATAAATGTTTTAATTGAATGTGTTTAAACATAAAGTGTAAATAATGAAATAAAATCTGATAAAGTTTATGTTGGTAGGTATTAATAAATTGTGTAAATTAAAAAAGTCGGACTCGCGCACGAAGGGTTTTGTACCATTATCTGTAAAAACGGCAAAAAAATGTTGTATAGGAGCCTCCCTTAAATATCTATTTTATTTTAATTCAATTATTTATTTTTAAAGTAAATATATAAATAAATATTCTGTGAATATCTCAAGCGTGTACCTTTTGCCGTTATCAATATTGAGCAAAAAAATCACTTTTGGTGTATGGGAGCCCCCTTAAATATTTCTTGTATTCTGTTTTTTAGTATTTTTTGTTATAGCGGCAACAGAAATACATTTTATGTAAAAATGTATGTAAAATTTTTATTGTCTAACTGTAACAGTCCATGAGATACTGGTGACAGATGGTCAGCGAAGCGAACCCTAAAAATACAATTTTATGAGGTTTGTTGAAGTTTATGGTTCAACATACTTTTTAATAAATTAACAATAAATACTCAATAAAAAAAAAATTACTTAATTATGTACATTAATATAATAACGCTAGCTATTGGCTTCCGGTGGACTTTTCGATTAGTTAATTTACTTTTAAATAGTAATTTATTATTAAATTTTTATACACACACACCGATATCATTTTAAAAATAATAGAATATAATTCACCTGGTCGTAAAGCGTGACAAAGTAAAGAAATCACAAAAATTGCTATTTGGATTTTCGAACCCATTATTGTAAATACCTACTTGTTAAGTTGCCAAGAGCGTATTAAATATTTAGAGCTCCGAAGAATGAGAATTTCAGAGATTTTCTACAAAATATCCTATATCCACTAATGTTGTTTGAAACTGTTTTCGTTGAAAATATCCATACATATATTATAAATGCGAAAGTAGCTGCCTGTCTGTCTGTCTGTTACCTCTTCACGCTTAAACCGCTGTACCGATTCAGATGAAATTTTGCATGGAGATATTTTGAGTTCCAAGGAAGGACAGAGACTACTTAAAACTCGTCAAGTGTGAATCAGTTTTTTTTCTATAATTGAAAAGGTGCCGTTGAAATCCTACACCGATAACCGAATATGTCCCTTGCCATCGTCCCTCCAAATGCCTCTGTGCCTAACTGCAGCTCAATTGGATTGGATTGGTAATTGAGTAACACTTCAATAAAACTGGCATCAATTGCAATTTCTCATGTACGGGTAAATGATGCAGCAGAAAATTAGTTTTAATTATTTTTTAGACTAGAGCAAAATTTTTTTAAGGCTCTATAGTATGTAAAGTATAGATATTATACATAACAAACAACGGGGCTCAGGACATAAATGTTTGTTCTGTGCGGAATCAAATCCACGGCCCTCGGTTTAGCAGGCAGGCCATTACCCACTCACAATTAAAAAACTCAGGGATGAAAATAAATTAAGATTTAATTGGATGTACGTAACTTAATATTTTTTCTTCGACAGCTAAAAAAATTCAAACTATAAAACCGCGTGTTTTAAATATTTAAAACTGATCAAGACAAAATAGTTTCTTAAATAATTCCATGGAAAATTGTGGAAAATAAAAAATCGATTCATAAGAAAGAAGAAGAAAGAAGAAAAAATATTTATTTGAAAACAATAGCAACTATTAGACAGAGTAAGACATTGTAACATAAAAAAAAAAAAAAAAAAAAAATCTACATTGCGCTACTAATTTTCAACTCCTACTCAGTATAAAAACTGTGGCCAGGGCCAACCACCAAACGGAACACGCACTACAATAAAACAAGTTTTTCAGATACAATCTTCTTATTCTACAAAACCCAAACTAAAACACGCTCTAGGCATTTACTTTTATTGCCCGCACATGATATAAGTTTATTACTTACTCCAGTGTAGGATGAGAGCCAACTGCAGACGGTCGGTGGTTCAAAACTCGAACACATGTACCTATATAGAAACAGATTGTGCGCTAAAATTAAATGTATCAAAGTGGCAATAAAAGCAAAAGTTGTTTAAAAATATTTTTTTTTTTTTAGTTCTTAGTCGTTATTTAAATGTTAATATATTATTAAGCATCTATCTCATAAAAGTAAAATAAATATCTGAGATTCTGGACTTTGAGAAAAAGAAATAAAAATAATAATTTGCATAAAATAATTTACAGAATTAAATATAGAAATTAAGTCAAATAAGGATTTGAGAGAGACTGCGTGTGTTTACTATTTTAGTGCGTTGTTGATACAAACATGACTTTATGGAAGGTACTTATCTTCAGGTTAGTGATAATATAATATCTTCATCCTAACTAATACATATATATCTGTAAAAGTCTGTTTGTTTGATTGTCACCTTCACGCCAAAAAGGGTCATTAGATTGATCTCACATTTGACACCGGGAAAGTTAAATAGACAATAAAAGATCATGCTACTTTATATCCCAGAAAATTCAATAACTAAAACTGAATTCCACGTGGACGACGAAAGCTAGCTATAGCAAACTTCATTACTTGTAATTATAATCGAGACCGTTCCCGTAGGAATCCCTCGCTGATTACCAAATTCCACGATTTAACGAACTACGAAATAATATCTATAGATTTTGCCAGCGGCTCCGCCCGCCCTAAATTTGGTTATCAATATAGGATTGTTACGGCAACTTCGTGTTTACTACTGAAGAAGTTTATTATGGCAAGCTATAGCTCGTTCAATTAGTTACTTCTGCAGGAACTTTTGAATTTTCCAGGATAAAGAGTAGCCTACTCTCCTATTCCTGGACCTAACCTATATGTGTGCCAAGTTTCATCCCGATTAGTCCAGTGGCTGAAGCGTGATTGAGTAATAAACATCGAAACTTTCACATTTATAATATTAGTAGGATTTCATAACATAGTAAAGTTTATGTATTTAATGCGTTTTTAATTTCAGTACCCTGTTGAATAACGTCCTTAGCTTGGACCTGACTTTTCCTCCAGGGTTCAAGTTTGGCGCTGCTTCAGCGGCGTACCAAATTGAAGGGGCATGGAACGTCAGCGGTAAGATATATAATATATTGAAGATGTTTGAATCATAAAACTGGCCAAGCGTGTGTCGCATGTGCATTAAGTTAGGGTTCCGTAGAATGATGAAGAAAATTGTTTAAGCCAATTTATTGTTTATAAAGCTATACTATTGTTATTCAAATATTCAGAAAATAAGTGAATAATACATTGTGTATTAAGGGTGGTAAGGAGAAAATTACTAACCAGAAGCTATTTAGAAGCCCAAGGCCGAAGGCTGTAGGTTTTAATGACTCGAGTTTATTATTTCCGTACCGCCCATGTTACACTCAATGTTTTTCATCGCATTTGCGAGTAAATAAATAACAATGCAAGGTGAATGAGTAAATAAACATAACAAAACACAATTAGAACGGTGAGAATAGAAGAACAGAAAACAACGCCACCGTTAGATGGCGCAAGATATAAAGTTTTGTTTGATGTTAAAACATACTTAAACACACAAAACATATTTTGAACAACAGTACAGCTTTAATACATACTTGATAGAATAGGCGCGTCATTAGCGGTCGTGGACGCGCAATTTGCTTAAAAAAAATAAAATTTAAAATAAAGTCCCACTGACAGCACAATTTCTGACCTAGAATCATGAAATTTGGCAAGAAGCAAGATGTTACATCAGTAGTATAATATGAAAAAAACTAAAAACCTGTGTGACTTGATCTCATGATGAAAGAACTATCTAAAAATGTATAATAAGTTTTTACGAAACCTCGCACTTGGCAGGTTTTTTTAACATAAATACATTCTACCGTCATCAGTTGACATGAATTATATCAAACTAGCTTTCGCCAGAGGCCCCGGCCTCCCTAAATATATTTGTATAATATAGTTGTCGGCAACTCCTTTGATTATACAAACGAAGTTTGCTATACTCATAGCAAAATTTTTGGTGATAAGCAGCACATAGTGGGTTGTTTTAACCATATAAATATTTTTCTATTTCTATTTCAAACTACAGTTATACAGGGCCGTAGCTAAGGGAGGGCATTGTGGGGCAATGCCCTACCTTAAAAGTTCCATAAACTAAGGTTTAATATATATAAATTGTTTTCCTGTACTATAAATTAATACGATTTTGCCCTTGTTTTCCCGCGATCCCACCCAATTACCTTCTACCTTAATTACTCACGCTCACAAGCAGGTAAAATAATGAAAGATAGAAAAATAACTTGCGCCGTACCCGTGCATGAAACCACCGCTGCCTTACCTTAGATTCAACTGTAGCTACAGCCCTGCAGTTATACTGTAACTAATGCGTTCAAGTAGAAATTAGTTATAACTATTTCAGTAGGAACTTTTGAAAATTCCGGGATAAAAAAAAAAGACTTTTATTTTCTTTGTCTCTTTAACGATCTCTGTGCCAAATTTCAGCTCAATCAATTCATTGCGGTGTAATTGAGTAACAAACAAACTTTCACATTTATAATTAGTAATATTACGTGTTGCAGACAGTTATTATGTTTTTAAGATAGTACATATTAATGTGTTCGGTTTATGCTGGGTATATTATATTCATTTTTTCTAGGATACTACTTAATAACCTTTTCGATATTCATTTGTTTTTTTATATTAGATTTACAATGCCATTTAAAATTCTGTTGATATTTTGTAGAATCTACTTAGAAAGTTTATTACAACAATGTAAAATTCTTAATTCAAATAAAGTCCAGTTTGTAACTTAAAAACAATATCTTAAAATAAACATATTTGTCTTATAATAACAAAAAACCCAAGAACAAAAAAAAAAGAAAAATACAGTTGGTATTTTATAACAGAAATATATATTTTATCTCAGAAAATATATTTTTGCAATAAATATAATGAGAAAGTACCCTCACTTCTGCAGAGAAACTACTAGTTTACTATCAATATTTTACGAGTTATATCTATCATTTCTGTAAGAAAACTTCTAGTTTTAAATTAAATTGCTCAAAGCGAGGGTTAAAAAGAAAAGAAACACGGGTGCGTAAGGACAAGGTTTAGTTATAATATACTAATTCAAGCTACTCAACTAGTTATTTATTGATTAAGATTACCTAATCACTTTAGGTAATTCCATGCCCTGAAATACAGACAAATAAAAAAAAAAAATATAATACAATTGTTCTCTACCAAGCTAACAAGAAAGAAAGAAAGTAAGCATGTCTAAGAGAATGCGATGTGAGGTTTTACAAAGGTTCAATATATTTAGGTACAGAAATACAGTAGTACCGTTCTTCAGCCTAAGGCCCGAATTATAGAATGCTCACAAGCTGGCTGCTCGATTAGGACGCCATCGGACATCAGAAGAAAGTAGTACGCAAAGTATCGCGATTACCTCGGCGAGATTCTTAGCCAACGTACAAGAGCCTACGGGAGGATATCTGGAGTACAATGGTAGGTATCGAGAAACACTGGCGACCCACCGAGTATATATGCTCAGTTGCGGTTGCTCTAAGGCTCGGTGTTGCAGCTGTAGCCCGCCCCGAGTCAACGGTGAGTAGTGCAGACTGGGCCGAGGGGGAGATAATGACAAATTTGAGATATTTATAATTTATTCTCCTGGCTTGTTAATCGCGGTACCTGATTACAGAACGGGAGAAGTCCTCTTAGCGGTTAAGAGGTCGTTAGATTTTTCATAAGACGGTTTCCTCAAGGGAAAACCTCACTTTGAGACCCAAAGTTTCAACAGATGTTCTAGACATAGGAAAAGCATGATTGCTTACATGTTTATTGTAAAACACTTTCGCAACACGATGAAATAGACAAGAAGCTATATGTTTTAGGTACTAGAGTAGGTATAAATAGTTACGCATATAAAATATTGCAGATTAATCTTTATTTATTATATTTATTCATCTATGAAACTTGAGATTTGTATTAAATTTTTAAAATATAAATAAATATAACAAATAAAGCGTTTTGTACTGCCTCTCGGGTGTTGAATTTTTTCCTACATTAAGAATTAAAAAAAAATTTTTGCACAGCGGTATTTCCACGTAGGAACCCATATACGAAAATTGTAACAATTTGAAATGATTCTCTTAGATTCTTGACTTATTTTTTTTGTTGGAAATTCTCATGGATACCTACCTGCGAGGACAACATGAATACAGGTCATGTCGGTCCCTTACTTACTGAAACGAACAGCGTATCTTCTCGCGCCTTTACAGCAGGGCCGCGGGAACTCATAAATGCATTTACCTAGATTAACATGTTACATAGGTTAAATTTTACTCTCGAAAATTCAAGTCATTTAGTAATTACGGAGTTGCCGTAGGCAATCCACGCTGATAATCGAGTGTACCGCAGGCGGAGCCGCTGGCAAAAGCAAGTGTTAATATAAAGTATAGGTGTTGCGCGTTACATTGGAAAAAATGATAAAGAAGGTATTTTATTCTCGTTCCAGATAAGGGCGTCAGCATTTGGGATCGGTTCTCTCACGAGATGCCAGGATTAATTGCTGACGGAGCCAACGGAGACGTTGCCAGTGACTCCTATCATCAATGGAAGAGAGACGTGGAGATCGCTTCAGAACTGGGTCTCAACTTCTACAGGTAGAACTAAAAATAAAATAAACTTAAGGGCAAGTTTATGTACACATTTCTTACAACTGTTTTGGCTAGAGGCTTGCGTTGGTTAGCAACGGTTGCAGTTTTGATTACCAGGCCGGACAAAACGATGCTCTACTTCATCGCTTTAAGCAGCTTGATGACAGGATGAAAGTTTTTCGAGATGCTCATGAGCAAGACATTGTGGGCATGCAGGAAGAGAATGTGGCCAAGCTAACAGCAGAGTCAGGCTGAGGCTAATACCGTTGCCCCTAAGGACGAATGTGAGAACTCTGTAATGGCCACTATGGGGGGTCGTTAGTTTAGTTTATAATTTGTCTGATCTAACCGCTTCTCAAAAGTTCTTATATTTGCTAGGATCAACCGCTAAAGAGCCATATGACATGATTAGGCATGTGTCTCAGGACGATGCCGGTTATAAAACTGCTCCGGAATTTTCGTTAAGACGGTATGACAATATCAGGCAAATAGCTCGTACTTTTGTCAGCGCCTTATTGCAATTGCCTAACATTTCAGAGGTGGCAAAGCTGCAACGAGAGCTGCTTAATGTTGGTTGCAGTTAATGGACTCAAGGGATTAGGGCTTCAGGTAGATAAGAATTAGTCCTTTCTACTTGTCCATTTGTTCTCCCGACCGATCTGGAGATAATCTGAGCGGGACGAATAGCATCAGGAAAGAAGGAGAAATCTGGCAAAACAATCGGCACTCTCGGTCACGGAGGAGATATTGGACGCATTGTAGGAGCGTTGGGAAACAACAGACAAGGGCAGGGAACTGTTTTCCTTTTTTCCGCATGTCAGGGAACGTATGAAAGCGACGTATGTAACCCCAGATTACAAATTATCACAAATATTAGGAGGGCATGGAAGTTTTAGGAAAATAGCGCCCCCTGTATAGCGACGAAAGAGATAGAATGTTAGAGGCAGTTAAGCCAAAAGAGTCCTGCAACTAAACTTGCTCGGGTGGCGAACAAGTACGTTTGTGTTGTGCAAGAGCAAAGGCTGTGGTTGCACTAAATAGGATAGCAAATACGAAAAACAAACTAATCTATAACTTGATTCGGCTTTTATCATCTCCGGATGGGTAAGGTGGAGAGATCATTCGTATTTATCCATTTGGCCCTCTAACGTCTCACACTTTACTATAGCATGGCATAGCGAGTCCTTGCTCGAATAAGCGGCCGGAACTGGGGAAGTACCTCCACCTTACAGAAAACCGCGGCCATAATAACACTAACATTGAGCAGTGTTGTGTTCCTGGCGGTGAGTAAGGTTGCCAGAGCTCTTTGAGGATTCGATGCGCGGACAGCGGAGAACCGGCGGTGCTTGTTGCTGTCATGCTCGGCGTAGACGTGGCGTGCTGGTTCGGCGGTCAGGCTGGCCGCCCGCAGGTTGAACGGGATCTTGAACCCAGGGATCACATAATCTCCGCCCTGGGAGGCTGATCCGCCAGCCTGTGTAAAGTATCTGAAGTGGTAGTCGTGCCGGAGAAGGAGACCGGAGTGGACCCGGCTACTACAACAGAGGGGGATCAGGGGCCCTTCCGCCCGCCGTGCCAGCAACCTTATCATCTGTGGCGAGCTTCGGCAGTCTTAGAACCGCACCTTTTGTTCTCTAAGCTGTCTGTGCAGTGAATCCTCATCCTTAGTCTTAGTAACTTTTTTTTATATATAATAGCCATGAGAACGAAAAAGAAAAGAGTTTGTACAGCGGCTACTCCATCCACATATAATGTGGATTTTTGCACCATCAGGGGTATTCATGCAAATCTTAACGCAGTCCACCACCATCTCTAGACTGCGCAGCCGACCATTCTTTTTCTAATGGAGACGCAGATATCCTGCCCGGCCTCTAACAACATTTTATGAGTCGTGCCGGTGTATGTATGTTCGTCCGAGAGGATATGTGCTGTCGCCGCCTTCATAGCCTTGAAGACAGGGACCTGTCTATATTACGGCGGCCACAATCGTATATATGCATGCCTATACAGGTCTCATAGCGGTGACACGGACGTAACTCGACTCTTCACGCACCTTTGTTTGACGACTGACAAAGTTCTAGAGCAATATCCCACAGCAGAGCTAGTTATTTTGGGAGACTTTAACGCTCACCATCGTGAGTGGCTCAGTTCTCGAACCAATAACTATGCTGGGATATCTGCTCATGAATTTGCTCTGACATATGGTTTCTCTCAGCTGGTACTTTCTCCAACGAGAATACCAGATATAGAGGAACATACGAGCTCCCTACTGGACCTTCTGCTGACTACTCGTCCGGACGGATACTCCGTCTCAGTGGATGCGCCTCTTGGCTCCTCGGACCACTGTTTTGTTCGGACCCAAATGTCATGCTCACAACCCGATCCATCTGGGCCAACTAAATGGCGTCATGTGTGGCACTATAAGTCGGCAGACTGGGATGGATTGCGAGAATTTTATGCATCGTACCCGCGGTGGCAGATCTGCTTTAACTCAGAAGATCCTGACGTCTGCGCAGTCGCAGTCACTGAGACAATCCTTGCTGGTATGTAATGCTATATTCCTAACCCGCGAGTAGCTGCCGGCGTCAAAAAACGACCGTGATTTAATATGTCTTGCAGAAAAGCTAAAATTCTTAAGCAAACTGCATATGAGGCTTGGACCACGGCTCGTAATAATAAGGATCCGAATATTTCTGAGTTAAAACGCAAATTAAATGCTGCCTCGAGGTTCAGTAAGAAAGCAACTGCCAGAGCAAAATTCAAATTCAGAGCAAAATAGGTGGGCGACTTGCGAGCTATCCTTCTGGGAGTCGTGCTTTCTGGTCGCTTGCCAAAGCTGCCCAAGGGAACTTTTGCCAGTCGTCGTTACCACCACTGCGAAAGACCGATGGTGACTTGGCCCATAGTGCTAAAGAGAAAGCCGATCTACTGGGCAGTCTCTTTGCCTCGGACTCGAACATGAACGATGAAGGCGCTGTACCACCTACTATACCGTGGTGTGGTAAGACCATGCCGGAAATCTCCATAACGCAGCGAGAAGTCCGGCGGGCGTTGCTTTCTCTAGACGTTCATAAGTCGAGTGGGCCAGACGGTATACCAGCAGAGGTGCTTAAGCAGTGTGCTCCTGAGTTTTGTTCTGTACTCACGAGCCTCTTTGCGCTTTCCTACCACACGAGGCAATTTCCGTCTTCATGGAAGACTGCGAATGTGCACCCGGTGCCCAAAAAGGGCGATAGATCAGATCCATCGAATTACAGGCCTATCTCTATTACTTCTCTCCTCTCCAAGGTGATGGAGCGTGTAATCAACACACAGCTTCTAAGTTACCTAGAAGTACACAACCTGGTCAGTGACCGTCAATATGGCTTTCGCGGCCGTCGCTCGACTGGTGACCTTCTATTGTATCTCACACACCGATGGGCACTAGCCATTGAGAGTCAGGGGGAGGCATTGGCATGTAGCCTGGACATAGCGAAGGCGTTCGATCGGGTCTGGCACCGGGGTCTTCTATCGAAGTTGCGGGGTCTTCTTACGGAGTGCCCGAGGGTTTGTGCAAATGGGTGGCTAGCTTTTTGTCCGGCCGACGTATACGAACCGTAGTTGACGGTAGTTGCCCTGATAGCATGGAAATTAATGCTGGTGTCCCGCAAGGCTCTGTGCTGTCTCCTACGCTGTTGCTACTGCATATCAATGACATGTTGGACATCAACAACATACATTGCTATGCAGATGACAGTACTGGAGACGCTTTTTACACGGGTCGTGCAATCATCCCTCGTTCCATTGATAAGGAAAACCGCGGAGAACTTGTGTCTCAAACCGAGACCAAACTGTCCAAGGTCTCTGTACAAAGACACAAGTGTGCGCGTTCACCGCTAAGAAAACCCCATTCACTGTAGTCCCACAATTCCAGAACACTCCCCTCTCCATCTCCAAGAGCATTGGGATCCTGGGTGTCGACATCTCCAGCGATGTTCAGTTCCGAGATCATTTACAAGACAAAGTGAAGCTGGCGTCCAAAAAACTTGGTGTACTCAAAAGAGCGAAGCAGTACTTCACGTCGGAGCAAAGGTTGTTACTTTACAAGTCGCAAGCTCGGCTCCATATGGAGAACTGCTGCCATCTCTGGGCGGGTGCACCCGGATACCAGCTTGGCCCTTTTGACTCGGTTCAGCGACGGGCTGTGAGAATTGTCGACGATTCCAAACTCACTTGCGGTATCGAGCCCTTAAGTCTGAGGAGAGACTTTGCCTTTGTGTGTGTTCTACCGCTTGTACAATGGGTTGTGTTCTGAGGAATTGTTCGAAATGATGCCCACGGCTACTGTCTACCATCGCACCGCTCGCCATCGGCAGGGAATTCATTCTCACACTTTAGAACCTAAATAGTCACGTACAGTGCAGTTTCAGAGAAACTTCCCCCGCGAATGTTTAAGTTGTGGAATGAGCTCCCTGCCAAGGACTACAGTATGGAGTTCTTCAAGAAAGAAGTTATTAGATTTCTGAAGGGTCGGCAACGCGCAAGTGATACCCCTGGTGACCGCTTTCCATCAGGCGGAACGTAAGCTTGTTTGCCACCTTAGTGGTATTAAAAAAAAACACCGGAATTTAGGAGCCGTTTTGAGTTTATTTGTTGCGGTGAATCAGACACAATTCTCCGTATCTTCTCCGATCGCCGCTGTTTCTCCGTGTCGAAGGGCTAAGAGCCTACCCTTCGTTCTACCCCACTGCGCTCCTTCAGCAGCCTCAACGCAGAGGGCCAAAGGGCCCCTGTACCCCTCTCTCCAATTTCGAGGGTTGTCGGGACAGCGTACAGACAATAACACTTCGTGCGTACGCACGAGCGTAAGCGTAGGGTGAATTATAAGCACCGCTGTATGATGTGTTTGGAGTCGGGGCATATGATGCCTGATCGTGGTGGACCTGGATGCGCCGATTGTGGGAATCGTCACCACTGGTTATAATGCAGATTAACCAATGGTGGTTTGTTTCCGCTGAGCTCATCCGAAAAAACAACGGCACAAATGGAAATATTACAACTGGGGCCCTTTCGCGGGTTAGGGACAAAGGCTCTCCCCCTCTTCACCTCGGTCCCCCCCTCTGTACCTTGCTTTCCCCCTTGTGCATGGCGTGACTCGGGTATTTGTCGCCCTCAAATTCGAGCGCCCTTCAACCCCCTCTTTTCCTAGTATGCGAAAAGTAAGTTTTGCACCCCGCCCTGACACTCAAGAGTCCTTATCCTTTGGGCAGGAAGCGCACATGACAGGACAGGTATTCGCCGCCTATTGCAAAGTACCCCAGATTAGGGTATTATCCGCTTCAATTTAATTGGTCGAGACCCCTTCAGGCTCCTTCAGACCCCTTATTGACCCCCTGCTTCTGAGCTTATGAAGCGTCCACCATATGTTGTCGGTTGGCAGCCATTACCACGGTGGGATCTTGCACCGCAACAATTAGGTTCACCGCCCACTAGTCCATCACATCGATGACTAGCTGTGGCAAGTACAGCTTCCTCATTTGATTAAATTAGCACTAGTGACAGTTGTGCTCCTCTATGCACTGGTTCGAGCTTTCTCGTCCTGTGCTTCCTATGTGTCAACGTACACAGGGCTTCTACGGTTGAGGAGGCACGGATTTTCCGCAATAAGCTAATTGGAATTCTTCACGCCGGCGGTTATGGGCTTTGGAAATGGAAATCCAACTCTCCTGATCTCCAAGATCGTCTCGCCGAGAAATTTCAACAGGATCCTCTGATCTTTAAGAATGTCGACAACCCAGATTCAGTCGCAATTCTTGGAGTACAATACCAACCGATTTTTTCCTTTTTCTGGTGGAAGCTCTTTCAGCTCCTAAGACCTGGACTATGCGCTCTGTGGTGTCTACCATAGCGCGGATCTTCGACCTTTGCCTTAGTATTTTTTTGGCTGTGGCTAGAAGAAATCTTCTGGGATTACCCGCTTACTGGTGATCTATTGGCATCTTGGATACGTTATGTCTGTTTCATCAAGATCTCTCTCACGTGCACATTCCTAGGTGCTTTGTGGGTTAATCCAGCGTCACGCTCCATGGCTTCTGTGCCGCTTTTCAGGCTGGCTATGCGGCTGTTATTTATCCTTATGCTATCCAGCCTGATGGTTCGGTCTTTTCAATTTGGTCACGGCCAAGACAAAGGTCACCCCCATTCGCACCTGTAATACGATTTCGAAGATAAATTGTCTGGTGCTACTCTTTTGAGCCAATTGTTCAATCACGTAGTCACTCGACCTTGGGCCAATCTGTACCCATTTCCCACGTTTACGCTTGGACTGACAGCCAGATTGTGCTCGCCTGGCTTTAAGCTTCTGTCCATTCATTAGAGACCTTTGTGGCCAATATGGTGGAGTCTTACGCTGCCATTGAGAATGGAATAGAATGAATGGAATCACGTCCCAGGGGAATTGAATGCAGGCGACATTACTTTCCGTGGATGTATGATTTCTGTTTTGGTCGAGCATCCACTTTGGTGGGGACCTGAATGGCTTTTTGGACCAGAGTCCGGGTAGCCTTCTTCTCCTCTGGAGTTGGTGGACTCTCCACTTTGTTAAGATTCATCGTTGACTAGGTTCAGATCTCTTGGAAAATTGGTCGGAGTGATTGGCTGGATTTTTCCAACAACACCCGCCGACCTCCAGCTCGGGATTTTGAACAGGTTTTATCGCCGTCAGAACGTGAATAAGCGCTCCATATTTTAGTGTGCAATGTACAATGAGAGCACTAAGGGACTTTAGTAGAGGATCTTCAAGCTGGTAGCTCAAAGATCAAAGGAGCTTTGGCTAGATTTAACACATTTCTCGACGATCGTGGACTCATTCGTGTAGGTGGCCGATTACGTAATGCATGCCTTACGGAACTCGGCATCCAATACTTTTGCCTAAGGACAGCTGCTTGACCTTGGTGTTGATTCATGACCTCCATTTGAGAAACTCACATGCGGGATTCAGCAGTCTTTTTGCCATACTCCAACGAGAGTTTTGGATTATCTCGGCTCGAAGGATCATTAGGAGCGTGCTCTTTAAGTGCATACCCTATTTTAATCAAAAGGCACCTTTTACTTAGCCACAGATGGGCGATTTGCGTCGTCGCTCGCGTATTTTCTAATGTTTGAAATAATTTTGCAGGTCCCTTTACATTAAGGCTTGCGCAACGCCAAGGTGGTCAAGGCATACTTTTGCGTATTTGTATGTCTTTTTACGAAATGATTTGGAAATGATTTTTGTGGGAGGGCCCTTGACGGCTTTACCCGAGTATCCATGGGCGTAGCGAGGTACAGGCAGGGGGGGGGGGGCAGCTGCCCTTAGGTGCCCTTTATCTGCAGGAATTGGCTCAAAATGAACATGTTTACTGTATTTAAAATGACATTTTCTATCAGGTCTGTTAATATAATTCAATGATCTCGGCATATTTGTCCTTGACATTTTACAATGACAGCTTGCTTGACGCGACACGACGCGGCTCTCTCACGAACTAGCAGTGCGCGCGCATACTCAAATTAAAGAGATCATTCTCTTTACATCTCCCTCCTCCGGGGTGAGAATTGCTCCAGTTATTCTCATCGTAGCCGCACATATTATTCAGCGTTGTCCATCATTTATTCCACAATCCATTCGAATAAGTTTAGTTATATGGTATAAGCTTGTATTCTTTTTTGTTCTGCCTGTGTTGATTTTGTATATTGTATTCGATATTTTGTCTGTTATTTCAAATGGGCCGATTCTTAAATTGTCCATTTTTTTCCTATTTAATTTGTTTCCGTTTTAAACATATACCAGTTCTCCTATGTTGAATTCACATTGTCTTCTGCCTTTATCAAATAATTTCTTATTATATGCATGTGATCTAATTGATCTTTCTAGTGCTTGTTGTCTATTTTTTATCCATGTTTCTGTATTTAATGGTTGTCGTAGTTCTTGTGGCAAGGTGCTGGTGACTTTTCCTTCTAATAGATATACTGGTACAAAGCCTGTCACTGTATGCTCGGTTTCATTATACTTATCTATACATTCTCTTGCAATTGATGTCCAGGATTTCTTTTCATTTTTTTTATTTATTTTGCACCTTATTTTGTTAACCAGTGTTTGGTTCAATCTTTCGTTGAGTCCGTTTGAAAATGGAGTATCAACTGCAGTAAATATTAGTTTTACATCATTATCTGTCAAAAATTTTTTGAATTCTTTTGAATTTAATCCTGGATACTGATCTGCTAGTAATATCTCAATGTTTTCCGTCTCCAGAACTTTTTTTACCAATTTGATGAAATCTGCAGCATTTTGCGTTTTTGATGTCAAAATGAACGCAAATCTTGTAAAATGATCAACTAACAAGTGTAGGTATCTCTTTGTTGATCTTTGTCCTCCAAAGCCACCGAAGGTATCTATCGACATTATCTGAAATGGTTTTGCGGCTGGTCCCAGATGTGACATTAATCCGTATTTATTCTGGCCTCTCGATTTATTTTTTTATACAGGTTTCACAATTGTTGCATATTTTTTTAATGTTTCTTGTTAAATTCTTTGCTGTATAATAAGGACTGATTTTATTTATCATTTGGTTGATCCCTAAATGGCACCATTCGGTGTGTATTTCCTTTATTAATTCCACACTTGCTTCTTCAGATAATATAACTTTTTCTCTATTTCGATGTTTTTTGTATAGTATCCCATTTCTTTCGATTAATTTGGTTTTCATTTCCTTTATTTTCTTGTTTTTCTGCTGATCTGCCTTAATATCATCTATTGTTATCAGATTCACCGTTTTTAAAATTTCTTCATCATTATCATTATCTTCCAATAATGGGTTTCTACTGAGACTGTCTGCTTCCGTATTATTTTTCCCCGGAATATATTTGATGTTGAAGTCATATTGTGACAAATAAAAAGTTAATTCACCAAGTTCATCATCTGTTCTAGCCTTTATGTTGAGGTTTTCTAGTGGTTTGTGATCCGAAAAAACGGTGAATTTTCTTCCTATCAGCCAATATTGCCAGTATTTGATAGCTTCTTTTATTACTAAGCATTCAAGGTATATTGCCTTCTTTTTTTTTTTGTATATCATTGAGTTTTTTTGAAAAATAGCCAACTGGTTTTTCTTTACCATTTTTTTGAATCTGTTTCAATATTGCACCTATACCAATAGGCAGGTCTTTATCAAATATTTCCAGTACCGGTTGTGAGCATAATAATTTTTTTATATTAGAGAAAGATTTTTCACATTCTTCTGACCATATAAACTGGGCATTTTTTCTCAATAATCTATGTAGTGAATCCAATAATATCGAACTATTTGGTATGTATTCGTGGTAAAAGTTAATCTTTCCCAGAAACTGTCTAATATTCTTTTGGGCTTTGGGTGTATTTTATCTTCTAATGTGCAACGATATGGTCTTTTGCTACAGTACTTATCCACCAGTAAGTCTATCTGGGCTTCATAATCTGTTACTGTACCTACATTATATTTGTCTTTGGCAAATACAGTATTATAATTTTCTATTAAATTGTGTATTCGAGTCTTTTTGATATTGTCCAAGTGATGTAGGTTTGTTATGAAGTCATTTTTACCCACATGCTCATTAAAATTGACTTTAATTTCCTCTATCTCTTCAAATGCATTCATAGTATTTATCTCCCTCTTTGTCTTCTGTAGAATTTTTAAATCTTCATTTTGAGCTAATTTTTTTTTTTTATCATATCTAGTCCTATAATGAAATCTTCAAAATCCAGTTTGTCTACAATAAAAACATCAACATATTCTTCTATATCAAAAATCTTTACTTTTATTCTTATTAAACCTTTTGTGTATGTCACACCATTGACCGTTCTTAATAATATTCTATTTGTATCCTCAGAATCATTCTGTATTCTAACTAATCTTTTGTTTATCAGAGATACTTGTGAGCCTGAATCATATGTTCCATTTATTTGTATTTTGTCTTCTAATAACATATTTATTTTTATCAATGGTGTGATTACTCGTTTTTTGTCTCTTCGCTTAGATTCACTTCTATAACCAAATTACTTCCAATCCTTTTGTTATCTGTCCCTTCTTTTTTAAACCAACAAGACTGTTCTGGGTGGTATCGAGTACCTTTATTTAAATTCCGACAGGTTTTGCATGGCTTTTTCCCTAAACTGTATTTCTTGTTGTCATCTTTTTCTTCCCTTTTTTTTATGAAGTTTTTATTATTTACCAAACTTTCACATTTACTTATTTCATGGAGCAATCTTGTTGAGGTTTCACAATTTTCAGGATCAATTCTGTTTCTTATAAATTCAGGTAAGCCGGCTGCTATAAGTGTGACCAGACTTTTCCCGCCAATATTTTCATCCATATCTAATAATAACTTTTCTTTTCTTATGGCGTATTCCATCAGTGATCCTTCTTTATATTTGTAAAATATGGCATACATTTCCGAACTCCATCCTTTATCAGCAAATGTGTCCAAAAATTTATTTTTCCACTCGGACCATCCAGCCTCGATTTTCAAAGTCTTCAATGTTGCCGAGTGCCAATCTGCACATGTTTTGTCCAAAAATAATCTTAATATTTCTATCTTTGTTGTATCTTCCTCAATTTCAAATCGTTTACATTCATTCTCGAATATTTCTATCCATTGTTTCGCATTTGAGAATTTACATACAAATTTCTCAATCATGAATCTTTCCGATATATTTTTCAAATTTAGTTGACCCTTGTTTTTCTGTGTGGATTCTAGTATATCTGTTTCTTTTAATTCTTCTTTTAAATATAGTTCGTTAAACATTAAATTATTATCTTCATCAAAATAGGCTTGAATCATTTCTTGTGTACATGTAATCCATATTGTTCTTTCTTGACCTGATTCATATGATTGTGTGTGTAAATCTCAATATGAATCGGATTTATATTTTGTTCCTTTACTACACACATTGTAACTAGTACAATCGAAGTTTTATTGAAGTTGCTTGAGTGTGTCATGCTCTCTCAAAGTGTCTCTGCATTGGTGGCATGTGCGTCGGGTCGTTACGTTCCCTGAAACATGGTTGAGCGAAGCGATGGCTGATTCATGTGTCATACTTGTGAACGGGTGCCGGCTGTGGAGGCTGGCCTGCTCTTGCAAACTTTTTTGTGTTCTTAGTATTCGGTCATCGGTGTAGGATTTCAACTCCTCGTTAATGGAAAAAAACGGATACTACTTGACCTTTTTAAATAGCTTATGTCCTTTTCCGGGACTCAAACTATCTGCATACCAAATTTCATCTAGATCGGTACAGCGGTTTCAGCGTGAAAAGGTAACGGACAGATTTACTTTCGCATTTATAATATTTATTATTATATTAGATAGTATGGATAGTTTTAAGTATATGTATGTACAAATGATTGTGCAAAAATATAATAATGATGGCGCTACACCACTATTACTATTAAATATCGGAATACTCTTAAATATCTGATTTCCTTCACTCGATTGACGCTATTTGTCGCTTCACATAGTGCGCCCCCTATACTACATTAAAACAAAATAATAATAATTGACATGTTTGACTTTGTTTTTAGTAGCTTTACTATCTTATTTTTATTACCTAATAACTGTTTTGGTACATATTGTATACTCTTTAGCTATTTATCAAAGTATTCTATTATTACTGTATATGGAACTTCTTGCGAGCTCTTTTTCAAAAGTATTCTTAGAAACCTATTTGAATAAACTTTGATTTGATTTTGGAAAAGATATTCTCTTGATTATCTTCATCTCTTGCAGCAGCAAGATCGTTGGTTGGATAAGACTGAACCCTCAAAAGTGGGTGATCTTGTCCTGTTCAAGGAGATGAATATGCCGCCTCTTCCCTGGAGGCGCGGCCGCATCCTTTGACTCTGCACTGGCTCGTATAGCGTTTCTAATCTTAAGCAAATTAAAACGATTTTATTTAATTTCTTTGCGAATTTCCTGATTCCAGAATTTTATCTATTATAATTTTATCTCGCAAAGAATCTTCCCGCATAGCTCGCTCTTTAACGTAAGTACTCACAGACAACACACATTGGTTACAGACTTTCACCTTTAGGCACTATAGTATTTTGGACCAAATTATGTTGTCAACTGTCCGAACACTGCAAACCGAACTGAATTTTCATTGATTTCTGAATGCGCTTTATATTGCGCTAATATTTTCCTAAATTTATGAATAAATTTAGCAATATAATAATATTGCCAAAAAGTTTAGCGCGACGCCATATTCAGGTTCTACGAAGGGTGTTTTAGAGTTACGCCCTCCGATATTGCTCGTCGTTTCTTGCATATTCTTACCATCCGATTCACCCTTCACTGCCTAATTTCGAATAAAGGACCTCCTGTCAAAAAATCCCAATTTTATCACTCAGCTGTCATAAGTACTGCCCTGTGATTGGTCGAAATTGAAATGCCCCTTATACCTACCATATTTCTTACCCTACTGAATACTACCCTTTATTCCATAGTAACATCAATTTCCTACTTAGTCCTTGTATCTGTAAAATTTGGTTCATAGATTTTCCATATCATGGACGCGGATTCTTCCGACGGGTTTCGACAATTATGTCAGTGAAGACGGAAAATCGTATTACAATAGATTGATAGACGAGCTATTGGCTCATGGCATTGAGCCTCTAGTCACCATCTACCACTGGGATTTGCCTCAGAATTTACAGGACTTGGGTGAGTACACCGTAGTTTATATTACACTATGTGACCCACGCAAACGAACGCCTTAACATACTTATTTTAGTAAGGATTGATAAAGAATAGGAGAAACCAGGTTTGCAAATCACGTCATATTTTTTATAATAATTGTTAATTAATAACTTAAATATAAAAAAATTTGTTCGGTAGCAAGTACCGCACGAGCAAGTTCTCTTTAAAAAATATTTTTATATTTAAGAATTAACCTAAAAATAAAAGACCATAAAAAATATAATAACTAAAATATATTATTAAAAGGAGTCCCTTTAGGCAAGGTTCCGAAGATACTGGCAGCGTTCCCTCTTTGAATAGCTATCCTAATTCTTTGTGCGAGGTAGGTGCCAGCTCTTCGGTCTCCTGTGATGTCGACTAACCTTTTTGCTATTTCCTTAAAAAGCCTTATAGCGCTAGGACCCCAAGGACCAAGGGTCTTGACACCGAATGGGAAGAATTTATACATAGAGATTATTATTGCGGCTTCAAAAAAATAGTTTTTTTAGCGATAAAAAACAAACCACTAGACCGATTTTGCTCAAACTCTTTCAGATCTAAGTCATGGTGTATCGATTAATATGGTCACGAGAGCAATTTGGTCCACTGGTCCTTGAGATATCGAGGGGCAAAAAGAAGCTAACATACACCTACTAATAGACTACACTATCTTAGGAGATAGATTTATATGCTATCATGGACTTTTTATAGAACGTTTTTAGAGAAACAATCCCACCATACTTTCGAGTAACTTTAACTGTTTAAGCAGCTACACCGGCAAAGGTCTCAGTAGGCACATTTTCTCCCGGTTTTAAAACATTTTTCTTTATTTTATCGCTGCTATTGGTTCTACCATTATATTACATAGCCTTTGTTTTTCTCGATAAATAGGTACACGTTACGTAAACAGTTTTTAAAATTGAACTAGTAATTCCAGAGATTATACCCATTACAAACGAAATCATTTTTTTTTTAATAATATTAAGTATGTTTAGTGAAATATTGACTTTGAAGATTTCTCTCTGCTCAAAAGTCTTGAAATGTGCATAGTTTTTCTTTATAGGTGGATGGACTAACCCATTAGTAACAGAGTGGTTCGAGAGCTACGCTCGGGTTATATTTTCCTTATTTGCTGACCGAGTGAAGACTTGGATTACGATCAACGAACCCCTCGTTAGCTGTCAGTTAGCCTACAGCACTGGGTTACTAGCTCCAGGATTAGTGGACGTCAGCCGAGCTGGTTACTTATGCACTAAGCACGTCCTGGTTGCCCATGCTAAAGCTTGGAGGCTTTATGATAAACAGTACAAATCAACATTTGGAGGTATGCATGTAAATACGAAATTTGCTTGACTTAAAAACTAATCAATGTTAATGAATTGTCTAATATTAGCTTTTGGTATTTCACTTGACTTGTAAAACCAAGCAATGATTGCAAAAATTAAGGGTATTTTCAAAAATACTCGTAAATAGCAAAATTTTTTTGGAAACCTGATTTATTACCAAATAAGGTGTTAGTTATGTCGAGTATGTATAGAATAAAAATTGAAATATATCATTATACTAGCTTTTGCCCGCGGCTCCGTAAATAAGGTTGTCGGCGTGGGATTCTTAAGACATCTCCTTGATTATACTAAAGAAAATTGTTATAGCAAGCTATAGCTGCAGCTATGGTTCGTTCGTGGAATTCGGTTATAGTTACTCCTGCGTGAACTTTTGAATTTTTCGTGATAAAAAGTAGTATTTGTCCTTCTTTGTATCAATTATCTCTTTGCAAATGAAGCTCAATTTGATGCTCTGTTGCGTAAGGATTAAGTAACAAACGTTATAAGTGTTCCCGTTTTTAACTTTGAATTTTTCGGGATGAAAAATAGCCTATGTCTTATTCCATGGCCTAACCTAAATGTGTGTGCGTCCCGAACTAACCTGTGGTTGAAGTGTGATTGAGTAACAAACAACCAAACATCCAAACTTTCGTATTTATAACATTAATGGGATAGCTGGTAATTAAAAATAGCCAGAGACGGATTATCCCTAACTCAAACTAGGCACGTGCCTAGGCCGCAAGATTACAAAGGGGCGCGTAATTTTTGAAAAAAAAAAAAAAAGTGTCAGTAAGTACCAGTATGCACCTCCCTTTGTCCAGTAGGATCCAAAATCCCGATTAACCAGATATAATAGCATCCTGTGATACTTGCATCTCTTAATATGCTCCATTAGTGGATCAAACAGAATTCAGGAAGTTTGGTAAGATCCACCTCTGATTTCAGTGAAACCTGTAATATAATTTATTTATAGGCTCCACTTGGATCTAGGTCAACTTTGATAAATAAACATACTAATGGCGGTTTTCATAAACATCTTCTAAGCCTAATATGCCATTGATAATCGTTTTCTTTTTTCGCCTCTTTGACATTTGTGGTTGTTAGAAAGAGATAGAACGTGACAGACGCTTGTTAAGTTTAACGTTAAAGGGGGTAAGAAGTTTAAATAAGCAATGACTGAAATTAGTTTATTATTCCATTCTTCGATTTCGTGATTTTTCCAAACGTGTGATGAGGTTCACATTAGATTACTAGCCAATCTAGTACATTGCTGGACGTAGGCCTCTCACATAAAGATGAGGATTGCTGCAGCCCAACACCGATTAGCGGCATCTTGCTATTTTTTATTTCAGGTGACAGCTGTCAAACTAGAAAGGACTGTATCTCAGTAACTATTGACCATAGGCTAGTCATTTTTTCACAGTAAATTTACATCTCGTCAATTTCGTTATTTCAGATGACAGCTGTCAAATAGAAAGGGCTATATCTCAGTAAGTACTGATCGTAGCCTAGTAGTTTCTTAACAGAAGTGGTAGATCCCTTCAATATCTTTATTTCAGATGATAGCTGTCAAACTAGATAGGGCTATTTTTCCTTATTACTTATATTTTAATAAATCCGAAATTACTAATATTTTGACCACTGAACACAGGCTAGAAGGTCAATGTACGAAATTCTTCGTGCTTCGCGTCCAGCGCTGTTATCAATGATTATACTTGAGAATCAGGATGTTTTAGACATTTCTCATCATTGTAACTTACACACTGATATGTTATTATGTATCCTACTCCATGATCTTCATTATTTGGCAACAATTAAAATTGTGAGTTTGATGAGTTTTTTCTATTACATAAGTTTACACACTTATTTTATAAAATAAAACAAGTAGATAGTTTTCATTGAATAAAAATATTAGAACCACAGAATAAAGGGAAAAAAAAAACGAGTTGCACTCCGGGAGTGCCGGCAGAAGTGAAAACCTTTACACACGATTCGCGCTTAACACTCAAATATGTCACAAGACATGTCTTTGACATTGTCAAGAAATAATAATGTTTGTTTATTTACTTCTTTGACGTAGTATATTTGACATCGCAATCTGTCATTGAATTAAAATTCCATATCCAACCTCCCTGTACTACTCATAATCGCGAATACTAAAAATAAAAATTATAATAGGCGTGGCATTACGGTTTCCGTATTTTACAAAGACAAAGATGCACTTTGTTCAATTTCCATATTTTAAACACTTTATATACACGAATTTTACGAATACACAGCAGTATGGCCACTACACAGACGGTCGAGCCATCAGCTGTCACCATCCATGGATGCCCGTAGCACGCTGTAACATAAACACACACGACCATTCGCGCAAGCGCCCTGCGCCGCCTAAACGAAACAGCAGGCGCAGGCATACATTTTCGCCGCGCCGTTGAAAGAGAGGGGGATACTCCCTCCCCTACGCTGCGCCAGCTGTCTACTCTCCATCCGTCTTACGAATTTTTACGATCAGGACACGTGACCTGACGCGAGTTTATCATTTTTTACCCATACCAAAAAAAGTGCACAACGCCGCTAAAGAAGTTTTCACTTCAAAAAAATATTTATTCATTTATTATTTATTTATAATTCTCTTCCAAGTTAAAAGTTATGCCCAAATAATATTTCGTACTTTATTTACATGAATATAAAGACTGCAGTTTGTTACTAATTTGTCTCCTCGTATCAAGTGGTGGATCTTAAAAACACTCCGTGAATTCTGTTCGGCACTGGTGGAGCATATTAAGAGATGCAAGTACCGTTAAACACGCTTACTTTGCCAACCAACGTATCTTTGCCCAAAATGCGATTTATAAACAAATCCGCTAACCTAAGCAAATATTTTTGTGGTATGGCAACATTTTTTAGTTAGTTGGGTTGGGCGATTATATTTGTGACCACCCTAGATATTGAATTTGCTCCTAAGTTCATTCAGTCACCTGTTAGAACTTGTCAAGTGCGGTGTGTGTTTTTGCGGGCAAATTTCTTCAGTTAAGTATTTGTGGATTGCGCTTCATGGCGAACTTAAAGTTAATTTTATTTTATAGCATGCTATAGATTAAGAGTTAGTGATTATTTTAGTCACAGTTTTAATATTTAACGCTTTATAAATCAGTTTAGTAAGGCGAATACTGAAACGACAATACATATTTTTCACCTAACGTCACTAAAAACATAACACTAATTCAGGTTGATAAAGTTTTTATGTATTGATGAACCCTGTGACAAATTGTATCTATAGAACATAAACCTTTACCCCGGACTTCTGCAATGTTTAAAAAAAACGTAACAATTAGATGTAAATATCAATAGAAAAAGTAGTACTTATCATGTATTTTATGAACTACGAAATGTATTAATTACCGTATATACAAAATACCGTAAATTCATAAATAATTTGAAAATATCTTTTCTTTACAACGAACTGTGACGTTAACGTCACGATTTGGACTTTTCATATAAAATTTCAACTTTAGTTACCTAATACTAGGTACTATATTAGCAAGACGGTGTACGCACACGCGCAATTGGGTGTGTAAAATTATAGGGCGAGTGTAATCTAATACCTTTAAACGAGCAATTCTTGTATATATGTATATATATATATATATATATATATATATATATATATATATATATATATATATATATATATATATATGTATATAATCTGAATCTCCGAAACGGCTCCAACGATTTTCATGAAATTTAGCATGCAGGGGGTTTCGGGGACGATAAATCGATCTAGTTAGGTTTCATTTTTAGAAAACGTTAATTTATCCGTGTTTTCAGCCAGTGATAAACTGAAAAATATGAATCTTCCTGACATCTATTGACCAGTAGTAATAAGCAACACAAAAGCTTTTGACAATAGATGGCGTTATTAAGCAACGCTTAATCTATTTGACAATAGGCGGCGCTGTTTAAAAAAAAATGAGCAAAGCTCGGTCCTCCAGGTACTTTGCATTGTTTGCGTAATATTCTGAGACGTCAATTAGTAATATAAGTTATTCATTTACAATTATAGACTTATTAGGTCTGAAGAAAAACAAATATAATGTACTTATAATGATTTTTGTTTGATTTTCTTTTGCATAACTAATAAAATTTTATACAATAGTCTTTTAATTTTATTGATTAATTTTTAAATATCATATTATATATAATCTTTATATTTTCTATAAAAATTGAGATTAAAATACTCTATCTTAATATATATAAATCTCGTGTCACAATGTTTGTCCTCAATGGACTCCTAAACTACTGAACCGATTTTGATCAAACTTCGTAAATATCTGTTATTTGATCCAACTTAAAAGATAGGATAGTTTTTATCTCGATATGTCAAGTGCGAGCCGGACTCGGGCACTATAGGTAAAAACCAACTTTCGCCGGGTACAGAGGGACGGCAGCGGAACAACGTTCGCCGGGACAGCTAGTAGTTTATAAATTAAACTCCCTGATTGCTTTCAACACCAAAACTACGCAACAGATGTAAAAATGATAGTCGTATTAGCTGATTTATAAACACATCGATAGGAAAATGGCTCGCAACGCTCCGTTTGATATTGTTTCGGACACGGTATCTAGACGTATAAGTCATCTTTCATCGTGCTATTATATCCACTGGTGGATCGAGATGGTGAATCCTATTGGACAGAGGGATGCACCCCTCTATTTCCACAATATAAAAATACTAGCTGACCCGGCGAACGTTGTTTCTTCTTTTAAAACAACTGCCGCACCAACCTATTGTGAAAGGGTTGTACTAATTAAGAAACCATCCCCGGCGTGTGCATAACAACTTACCAAATTTTCATTATAATTGGTTTACACTTATTGCGTGAGTCCGACTTGCACTTGACCCTTTTTTCTGTCTCAGAAACATTCTCCAGCGTGTGTATAACAACTTACCAAAATTTTATAATAATCGCTTTACCCTTATTGCGCGAGTCCGACTCTCACTTGACCATTTCGGAAAATCCTTTCTCATCGGATGCCTACGTCATACAAAGCACACACCCTCCAAGTTTCAGGTCTCTACGATCAGCGGTTTAGGCTATGCGTTGATCCGTCAGTCAGTCATTTAGGACAACGCATTTTATATGTATATTATACACAAAACATTGAACACCTAAAAAGTGCATAACCTCTTTGAGCTTAGAAACCTTCAAATGAGGTACTATGTTATAATAGTATTTAGTAACGTTTTTAAGTAAGTTTTTAATGTAATTAAAATCAAAAGCACTTAGGAGCTACTACTACAACTTTCTACCCCTTTTTAACCCCGTTAGGGGATGAATTTCAATAAAATACGAAACACGGCTTTTATCAATTCTGTTAAAAAAGGTTTATGCAAAATTTGAAGTAGATTGGACCCAGGAATCCTATACAAACTTTGCCCGTTTTTCACCCCCTTAGGGGTAGAATTTCGAAAGATGCTTTCTTATCGGATGCCTACGTCATACTAAGAACACACCCCCAAATTTCAAGTCTCTACGATCAGCGGTTTAGGTTGTGCGTTGATCCGTCAGTCATTCAGGACAAAGCATTTTATATGTATAGATTCTTTAATTCTATAGAGACGTAGAGCTTCCGAAGCGTGCTCTGCCTTCTTGATTATTCCAACAGCGCCTGATCAACCTATGTCATACGTATGTATGTACCTGTGTATACTATAGTATAAAAAAAAATCGTTTCCCGATTTTTGTCCCTATGTACGCTTAGATTTGATTTTAATGCTGGTTTCACTATCATTCGGTTATTTTCTTCCGGTTGGTTAATACGTATAATATAGCTTTTTATAATTACAAAAAAACGTAAAAAGTTTAATACATTTTTGCAGCGGCTTCACCCGCCCTGAATTTGGTAATTGGTCAACTCCTAAATCATACTAACGAAGTTTGCTATAGCAAGTTATAGTTCGTTTTAGCTCTGTTATAGTTATTTCCTGTATGAACTCCTTAATTTTTCGGGATATAAACTTAACAAGCATGTGACTTTTTAACGCTTAGCAAGCATTTTTGGCCGTTCAGTAAATGCTTGACGTGCTTAACAAGCATTTACGTTCTTGTCGATGTTGTGAAAGCTTACATTTTGATACAAATTTTTGTCAATACTTGCTTAAGGCCTTTCTAGACGATCAAAAGTGCATGGCAAGCACGTAACTGCTTGCCAAGCTTTTTTAGGAGTCTTTAAGGCGCCTAGTAGCTCGTTTACCAGCTTGCACTCCTCACAATCTAAACGATGTCGAGGTATCATCTTGCACTCATGTATGTTTATATCGAAATACCCAAAAAAAATTGTATATTTAAAAAAAAATTAACACACCACTACTAGCGACTTTATGCGCTCCTAGTACATGAATTTTACAAATGAAATATAATATATATATTATATTATTCTTTGTTTGAGACTGTAATAAGGCCATTAAAACATTACCAAAATATTTTCAAAGCAAAAATGCATTAAAGTTAGAGTGCATTAACTCAAGAAAAACTTAGCTCGAGGTTAACCTTTTGTTATATTGATGGTCAAATGTAACTAGAATAAGATATTTTAAATATTTCAGGAAGAGTGTCAATTGCAAATCAGTACATATGGTACGAACCCTTGGCGCCTGAAGACGAAGAGCTCGCAACATTTGCAAACGAGTTGGCGGTAGGTTATTTCTACAATTAAATCTTTCTTTTTTAAAACCACTAAGGTGACAAACAAGCTTACAGTCCGTCTGAGAGTAAGCGGTCACCGCAGCCTATGGACGCTTGCAAAACCTGGGGCATCACTCGCGCGCTGCCGCGGCAAGAAATTACTTTGAAACTGCACTGTACGCGACCATTTGGGTTCTTAAGTGTGAGAATGAATTCCCTGGCGATGGCGAGTGGTGCGATGGTAGAAAGTATAGCTGAAGGCATCATTTCGAACAATTTTTCAGAACACATCCCATTTTAATATATCACTGTAGTGTTTGTCAATGGTCGAGAAAATATCTAATATTATAACATTGTCCACAGTCAGGACTTGTAACTCATCCGATTTACTCCAAAGAGGGAGACTGGCCTCCCAGGGTTAAGGAGCTTATTGATGACAACAGCAGAAGAGAAGGGTACTCTAAATCCAGACTTCCCAACTTCACGCCCTACGAAATTGAGCTTGTAAGAGGTAAGTAGGATAGCTCCAAAATACATTTATAATTACAAATGCAGTAACCCAATTTTTAATTGGTTACTGAAACCCTTTAGTTCTGTTTTAATAAAGAACATTAACTTTTGTGCATTTAACACGGTTTAAAGCGAACGTATTCATTCAATCATAATAAGATGTAGCCTATGTGTTCATTTTAGCATAATAGGGTGTAGTCTAGGTATGTGTTCATTCTAGCATAACTGAAGAATTTTAACGTACAACATAGTGCCCCCCTATGCAATATGAAAAACAATAGGCAATGGTAATATTACATAAATTTTGTTTTTTTTTTAATCCAACTATTTACATTGTAAATCTTGTTTATTAAGTGTTTCAATACAAAGCACGTATTTGTATTTATTAGTTGACTAACTATAATATTATGTTTTGTTTGTAATTTTACAAAGAAAACCTATTGGACGCACGCAATAACAGTATTGTTATTAGTTTGTGAAGCTAGTTGTAGTTAATTCACTTGAAGATTCGAAAGTATTCTTTGTAACCCATTTAAATAAAAAGATTTTAAACATGAATTTGAACTAGATGAAGCCTATGTGTTCACTCTAACATAATAATATGTAGCCTATCTGTTTATTCTAGCATAATAATATATAGCGTATGTGTTCATTCTAGCACAACAAGATGTAGCCTATGTGTTTACTCTAGCATAATAATGTGTAGCCTATGTGTTCACTGTAGCATAATAATTGTAGCATATTCTGAGTTTTTTATAATATTTCGTTAAGACAAATGGGGTAGCAAACTTTTTGAATTTGAATTTTTAATGTGTGTGTGTCTTTGTGTGTGTGTGTGTGTGTGTGCAGCCGGTGGTTACTCCCTGCGAGGTTGGGACACTGGCGTTATACATACACATATCAAAAAAAGTATGTGTTCACTTAGAAAAAAAACTGATGTTATACTTATTATGCTAATTTTTTTTCAGTTGTATATTTAAGCATTTATTCTTTTTTAAAAATCAATGAAAGTGTCAATATGTCAAACCCGATGTATTTAAATAAGATAACATTGTGAAAAAAAATTATATATTTTTTATCATAACCTAAAATGTCTTAAGTATTCCAAGTAAATGCAAACTTTTTTTTAGGTAAAATTAAAGAACTAGCTAGCTACTTTGTCAATAATCAGTTTTAACAACATTTCAGGTACATACGACTATATTGCTTTTAACCATTACACCAGCCGTGTCGTCTCCAAATTACGCCCCGGTGAAAAAGTCGGATTTTGGCCTATCACTGGCGCCCCGGAAATAAGGGCCCGACTAGACAGGCGGGACAGTTGGAGGATGGGATCTGCCATCGTGATGCCAGTAATGTTACCTTTTTTAAAATACTACACTTTTAAAGGTTATTATAACAAAGATGAAGTTGAATAGAATTTCTCAATAAATTCAAAGGTAGGTAATAAAATAAGACAATATCTTTACATTAATTTAACATTTATTATATTATCACTTATCTTTACATAAAACCTCTCTATAAATCATTTTTTTCTTTATTAGGAAGCTTCTTTATCAATATTATGTTTTTAATAAAACTAACTGGGTCCCTGCTAGTTATCTTTAACAAACTTTGACACACCGTTTTAAATTCCGTCACCGTATCAAGCCCCATATAAATTTCCAACCGCTATTTCACCCATTTTTGGGGTGAATTTTGCAAAATCATTTCTTAGTGGAACTCTACGTTACAAATGGAACCTTTGTGGAATACTTTATATTTTTAACTTCAGTAGTTTTACCTCGGCATTGTTAAGTCGGTTAGGACATGTTCTTTTATATATGACGTATTCAAATAAATAAGTTATCTCATTCTATTGCCTTCATATATGTCTTGTTAATTCCCTCTTTTTCTCTCTCTGGCCTTGAATTTTCTGTCTTTTCTACTACAGATTAAATGCCTTTTAGATATACCCTGAAGGGCTGAGGAAGGTGATCGCTTGGTTCAGGAAACAGTACGGTGACGTCAACATCATCATAACAGAGAACGGGTACTCCAGCTCCGGCACCAACCTGAACGACGACGACAGGATTCAGTACTACAAGGAATATATGGAGCAAGTAAGTAAAGGGCTCCGGCAATTTTTAATAGACGACTAGACTTCATAGAAAATTGAAACCCCTAACAAAAATAGTCTAATTTTTTGACGGGAAGTCTAAAATGGAGAAGCGTTTTATTTTTCTTTTTTTTACTTAGTTTTAGTGTTGATTCTTGTAGTGTTTTACGGATATCTTTTAGGAATGACGCAGCGATGGCTCATATGTAGCGAATTGTAAAGGATACGCAAGTAACAACGCACAATTTATGGACGCTTTATACCTACATATATTATTTATAAGTAGATATTAGATTTGCAAAGGGCCGGCAACACGCGAGTAATGCCCTTGGTGTTGCAAGCTATGATAGGCTGTGGTGACCGCTTCATGTTAGGCGGCCCGTAAGCCTATTTTGCACCCTCGGTTTAACGACGAGTTGCGTCGACAACTCATACTCACATGACGTATCGAACCTTGATTACAGAATAAGAAATAGGACTAACGTACCTTGATATCTGATGAGGGGCTTTGCCTTCCTGTATGTTCTACCGCTTGTATGGACTGTGTTTCAAGGAGTTGTTGGAAATTATGCCCACTTCTACCTATTATCACCGCACCACTCTCTATCAGCACGGAATTTATCCTCACACCCTTGGTCAAGCACTGTATGGTTTCAGAGGTAAACGCTTAGGTTGTGGAATGAGCTCCTTAAATCACAGTATTAAAAATGCTTAAATGATTAGATCTGGCTCTTAACTAATCAGACATTTGAATTAAAATTAGGCTCTAAAACAAACTAAGAAATATATTATTATGTATTGATTTAAATTTCAGTTGCTTCTCTCCATGAAAGTCGACGGCGCAAATGTTACGGGTTACGTTGCTTGGACGCTCATCGACAATTTTGAGTGGTTCGATGGATACAGGTAAATGATTATATCTTTATATCTGATTACGGTTTTAATCTCTTCCTTAAAAAAGCCATCGCACGTCTCATGATTGAATAAGGCGGTAATAAATAAGAAAAAGGATATTGATGTGAAACATCAATTGGCGTGCCTTCGCAGTAAAATCGATCCGGATGCCGTCATGCCCACTCTACGCCGCTGCCGCTCTCAGTGCCGGTTTTAGGAGTACTAGCGCCCTGGGCGTGATTTCTATGGCGCCCCTAGCTACTGTCCAAACTGATTCGGAAAAAAAAAAACAAGATAATGAATCAATAAACAACCATTAATAAAAAAAAAAACTGATATAATTTTCTTTTCTGGACTTTTTGAGGTCAAACTCTTTAATTAAAATACTGAAGTCTTTGGTTCCTACAATTTAATTTTTGATTGATAAATTTGCTAAGTTTGTCAATTTGGTTTAAGATTCAGATGTTGTTGACCACAGATAGACTTTGATCAGGTAAAGCTTTAAAAACTCCATTCCTGAATAGCAATGTAATCCTCGGGTTAAGTCACTTAAAAGCTATTTATTTTTAAATTATAAAACTACTAGACTTTGTCAGCGGCTCCGCCCGCACTAAATTCGGTTATCGGCGTGGAACTCATTCATTATACTAATGAAGCTTACTATAGCAAGGTATAGCTGTAGCTATAGTTCGTTTAAGCTCGGTAATAGTTATTCCCACGGGAAGAATTAAATTTTTCGGAATAAAAAGTAGCCTTTATGCTATTCCAGGACCAAACCTATGTATATGCCAAGTTTTATCCCGATCCGAACAGTGGTTGAAGCGTGATTGAGAAACAAACATCCATCCAGACAGACATATTTTCACATTTATAATATTAGTAGGATATACACCGTTAAATTTTAACCGTTTTAATGCCGTGGATGGGTTCACTTTACAAAGTACTATTCATCAACAACTTAATCTGGGTTATATCTCTTAAAATAAAAAAGATAGGAAGTGATACTATAACATCCGCAAAGTGCGTGAAAACAGTAGTAGCGCCACGAGTAAGTTACCTACTTACCTACGTCGTACAGGTCATTGACTCGCTCAGCTGGAGTCAATTTGTTCGTTTGAAGAAATTCAATGATTGCACATTTACCTACATGCTTTTACGGACCGTCGTAAATGCTTTGTATCTAGATCCCGGGACCTAATTGCACCATATCAAGGTACTCCATGTTAGAGTACGCGTAATTTCGAGACGCCATACTTTCGCACAACAAGGATCATAAATAGCGATGCACCGAGCACCGCACGTCGTGACGTCTTAGAGAAAACTGTTTTTTTGATATGTTTAGACCGTAGCCCGCGGGGCGCGGGGGGGCACACGCCTTACGAATTGCCAATCAAATAAGATGTAGGGGCGGTAATTAGAGCATTGGTTAATTTATCGATGTCCACGTTGACTGCGCTACGCGTCATTGGTGAAATGAGTCATGTATCATAACAGGGTCGGTCTCTTTGAATATTTACCTACCTACTAATGGTTCGCGTCATTTTGTCACTCAAGCAAGAATTGATTCGAGTTTTTAAAAAAATGTTATTTTATTTTTTATTTTTATCTTTACAAATCGATAGTGTTTCATGCACCTGATCACCTGTCCACGGCATTAAAACGATTAAAATTTAACGGTGTATAGTTGTAATAACAAGCTCTTACTTGAGTACCTATGTCATACAGTCCAATTTGCTATATAAATATAAAATATAAATATATATATTTTTTATTAGTCCTCAAAAAGGAAGATATCCAAAATTAATTTATTTATATTACACATTCGTATTTGGGTCACAGAAATTCATATGTATACCAAATTTCAATAGACGGACAGCTGTAACAGACGGACATTCACACGAGTTATACTTATTAGAGTTTCGTTTTTTATTCAGATGTACGGAACCCTTACGATATGGAAAGTTTCGGAGTACTAATTTAATTATTCGATTTGAATAGTAAGAATTTATGGTGTTGCCCAATAGACCACTGAAAAATTTAAATTTCTTTTTATAAGAAATTTAAAAGCCCTATCGCACGCAGATTGACAGCTTTGTGTTTGAATCCCTGTCATTGTTAAAATACGGGTTCAATTCTTGAGTTGACTTAAAAAGTCTTTGAGGCAACTCCTCGTCTGTTAAAACGGCGCTTTTGAAGCTCGTTTTTATTTGCTGTTCCAAGAGAGGAGCAGTATATTTTTCATCACGTCTCCGTATTTACGGAATTATTGCAGACTTACTAACGACATTAATTAGAAAAAGTATCCCATACCAAGCAATCAATAAAACTAAAATCTTTTAATTGTTCGGTGAAGGACTCGGACATCAGTTTTTTGTAGTTTCAGCAACAAAAGTAGTTTTGCAAAAAAACAAAACTAAGGTAATCAGTTAGAATTTTCTTTTGATGAACAGAAATTAAAAACCATGTGAACTTGGTAAACAACCTCTAAGGTACCCCAAACAAAGTGATGGATTGTATAACACAAGCCTGAAGTTACAAAAGCCACATGCCTATAGACACAGATATCTAAATTATTCTTCTTTGGACGTAATTTTTTTTAAATGTTTTCTTTCTTGTAAAAACGGCCACAAAATGAGTATTCATTTAAATATGTAAAAAAATTATATCGTGTACAACACAATTTTATTTAAGGTGACCTGGCCGCTGGCGACAATACAATGAGTTACTATACGCAACTGGATGAGCGGCCAGAAAAAAGCGGCTCCGGCGCCGCTTTCTTTTCGGCGCCGTGGGCGGTCGCCCAACCGCGCCCTACCCTAACGCCGTTACTGGCCGCTCTAGTCTCTAATGCGTGTGTGCGTGCCCCAGTACTAATTTGTAATGAGTAGTTTAATATTTTATATCTATTCAAATATAGTATTATACAATGATTTACATTTGCCGGGCGTCCTGCGACTGCCAACTATTTTTAGCTCATACAATAATTTCGAACCGTAGTTGACGGTAGTTGCTCTGATAGCATGGACATTAATGCTGGTCTCCGCAAGGGTCTGTGCTGTCTCCTTCGCTGTTTCTACTGCATATCAATGACATTTTGGACATCAACAACATGCATTGCTATGCAGATGACTTAGTGGCAGGTGTACAACGGCAATTTCGCTCGAAAACCGCAAATCGATGTAGAGTTTAGCCGTTTGGCACACAGGGACTTTAGGGGAAAACAATAATTTTGAACCGCAGTTCCTCTAAATATTTTCCAGAAACCCATAGTGTGGGGTATCAAATAAAAGGGCTTGATGAGCCGGTTCTAAAAATATACCACACTATTACCTTCATTTAAGGTATATATTAGAGAAAACCACTGAGCCGTCTTCTGCCTGGAGGGGCCCAAACTTGGTATGTTTTGAAAATACTTTTTGGATTTTAAGAAAAAAAGTAACCCAAAGGTAACTGTGGTATATTTTTAGAACCGGCTCATCAAGCCCTTTTATTTGATACCCCACACGATGGGTTTCTGAATTTTTTTTTTTAAATCCCATACAAAAAATTTATGACACCATAACCCCCCCCCTAAGGGAAATATTTTGAGGAACTGCGGCTCAAAATTATTTTTTTGCCTTAAAGTACCTGTGTGCCAAACGGCTAAACTCTACATCGATTTGCGGTTATTTTTTGCGTACACCTAGGACTAACTGGAGACGCTTATTAAACTGGTCGTGCAAACATCCCTCGTTCCGTTGTGGAGGAAAACCGCGGAGAACTTGTGTCTCAAATCGAGACCACACTTACCAAGGTCTTTGACTGGGGACAGGTAAACTTGGTCCGATTCAACCCTGCAAAGACACAAGTCTGCGCGTTCACCGCTAAGAAAACCCCATTCTCTGTAGTTCCACAATTCCAGAACACTCCCCTGTCCATCTCCAAGAGCATTGGGATCCTTGGTGTTGACATCTCCAGCGATGTTCAGTTCCGAGATCATTTACAAGATAAGGTGAAGCTGGCGTCCAAAAAACTAGGTGTACTCAACAGAGCGAGGCAGTAGGTACTTCACGTCGGGGCTGCTTTACAAGTCGCAAGTTCGGCCCCATATGGAGTACTGCTGCCATCTCTGGGCGGGTGCACCCGGATACCAGCTTGGCTCTTTTGACTCGGTTTAACGACGGGCTGTGAGAATTGTCGACTATACCAAAGTCACTTGGCGTATCGAACCCTTAAGTCTGAGGAGAGACTTTGCCTCCCTGTGTGTGTTCTTGTACAATGAGATGTGTTCTGAGGAATTATTCGAAATGATGCCCACGGCTACTTTCTACCATCGCACCGCTCGCCATTGGCAGGGAAATCATTCTCACACTTAAGAACCGAAATGGTCGCGTGCAGTGCGGTTTCAGAGAAACTTCCTCCCGCTTGGGTTGTGGAATGAGCTCCCTGCCAAGGTTTTCTCTAAGTACTACAGTATGGGGTTTTTCAAGAAAGAAGTTATTGGATTTTTGAAGGGTCGGCAACGCGCGAGTGATAGTTCTGATGTTGCAAGCGTCCTTAGGCCACGGTGACCGCTTACCATCAGGCGGACCGTGTGCTTGTTTGCCACCTTAGTGGTATAAAAATAATAATAAAAAGGCTGTCTTTGTACTACCAATGTCAAATCACAATCCAACCCCATGTGTAACTCTACTAACGTGACATGTTTTGTGGTAAAAAGTTGAGCAAATAGATATATAAAGTTCTAAAAACAATTCTTAATAACACTTCTTTCTTGGCGCAGCCTCAAATTTCTAGGTACTTAAAATATAATTTGCGTTTATTGTTAACAAACAACCTACACCTCGTTGTACATACAATGTACTCTACATGTGCACGCATGCAGCAAATAGTTATTTAAAACTACTGTCTAATAAAACCTAAAAATGATAAATTCCACCTTTTATGGATAATAAGCTACCTACCTACTGCTCCTAAGATGACATAGGGTCTATGTCATAAGAAAAAAAATTACAATATTAAAACTATATGCTACATATAGTCGAGTGTAGTTCACACGTGAGGTCATTGGATGCGCAAATGGTTCAGCGCCCATTGATGCCCATTACAATGTCCTTGTGTTCCCGTTGAGTCTTTTGTAAATAGCCTGGCACAGTTTCCAAGTAGTATGGCTGCGAAATTTAACTACTGTCCGCGCCTGTGTCAATAATGGCACCCGCTTCTCATCCATACATTTTAACGACAAGGGTAGGTAATGTGGGTGAAAATTATGTATTGTACAATGTGCAACTTACTCTGTTTTGTGAAGTTTGGCGAAAGTCTGGCTCATTTTCTATCACTATCTTGTTGTGTCCTCAGGAAGTATCTTCCTTCCTCGACATCCCCTTGTTCGTAGGTTTCCCCCGTCGTAGCAGTATTTTTTTCTGGAATTCCTGGCGTTTTTTTCATTGTAGTGACCTTAATTGGAAGTTCTTGAGTCTTCGGCGCTGGTTGACACATGAACGGGCGACGCACGTTGATAGCCCAGCGACAATGGTTTTGCTTGACAATATCTACTCGTTTGAAGTCCGGAGTAAACTGGCACGGGGCCGTGAAAGTGGATGTGTACGCGTGAACGCTGCGCGAAGAGGCGCGAACCCTTTTGTCGCGGGACAAAATATCGACTCTGATCGGGGAACAGGCGTGAACCCGCGTGAACCCCGCGAAAGCCATTCACATTCACGTTCACGCCTGTTCACGGAGCTTTACGGCACTAATGTGAAGCCGCCATAAAACAGTCGTCGGATTTGTTAGGCCTACCGTGCACTTCGGTGAATTCCGTACGTTTTTAAAAATGGGTAAGGTGTAAACAACAAAAGTACGCGAGAAAGGATTTCTATAGTTTGCTACAAATTGTTGCGGTTTATTGGGTATCCGCACATATTTTTTGCAATATATGTATAGACTTAGGTATAAGAAACCCCAAGCACTACATAACAAAATCTGCAGATCACCGCGCTGGTACTCGAAACGCGATGAAGATCAAAGTTTGACAACTTTTTTTATTTTTACTGATAGCCTCCAACTACTATGCTTTTAGTAAATATAAGCGTAGTAAAAAGGGAAATTATAAAGCGCGTAACAAATACAATGCTATTTTGAATACGCACTGCAACACACCAAACCGCAGTGCACTCAGCCTTAGAATGTCGAGTTGAGAACTTTCATATACCTACAGTAAAGACTCCTTTTTCCGCGGGGGATACGTACCGCGAACAGAACAGTGACATCGTACCTACGGTATGGTGATTTGTATAGAATTTTGAGAGATGTGTTTCTTGTTGTTTAATTCGCAAAAACTAAACACGCGGAACCGGTACAAAGGAAAGCTCTGTATGTAAACAAAATTCATATCGGTTTATAAATGACCTGAGGTAACAAACATACCGAATTGAGAAGCTTATCCATTTTGGAAGTCGGATAAAGATTAGTGGGATATTCGTAGTAGCGTAGTAGTAGTATTCGATATTCGATTAAAGATCAAATCAAACAATGCAATTCTACATTAATGTCTATTATTTTCAGAACTAAGTATGGACTTTACGAAGTAGATTTTAGCGACCCTCACCGCAAGCGCACGGCGCGCAAGTCTGCGCTCTTCTACGCCAGTGTCATAAAGAATCACTCTCTCCTTGTACCAGATATTCCTGATTTTGATATTAATTCTAATCGAAGCAATAGTGATAAATGTAACTTAATATTAATTTGTAGTTTACTTTTACTTTTTTGTATAGTATAGTTGTTATAGAATAAATTATCAAAATTTTATAATGTGTATTTTATAACTCTGTAGTGGTTGGTGGGGAGCTACTAGGGGCACCATGTGCAATCCGCCTTTAGCTGCTTGGTTTTGGTGGGGTTTTGAATGTGTGGGGGTGTGGCGCACGAGAACGTACGTGTATGTGTGTATATACACATTTGGATATATTCTGTACTTGATGGCTTGGTTCTTGCATGACTGATTGGTTACAGGTGTAGGTACCATCCGGGAGTGTCTTGTCACTTGGAAGTGTTAAAATAAAAGGTAGTTTAAATGATGTGTATTTGTTGCCGGGCTGTTGTGTAGGGGCTGGGCCACTTTCGGGTGTGCGACGACTGTTTGTGTGTGTGCGTGTTTGTGTGTAGCACCCGCTTGTGTTCGGACCCTGCCGCTATCGGGCGGTCGAACGAGGATTAAATCAGCTAATATATGTCTGTATGTGTATATATGAATATGTGCATGTATGTGTATTTTATATAATCTGGAATATATGTAGTATATGAATACCTATTTATTTATTTATTTACATGTTTGTAAAATGTAAATATGATTGTATGTGTACCTATATATAGTATAATTGAAGGTTTATTAGAATTGCTTGAGTGTGTCATGCTCTCTGAAGGTGTATCTGCGGTGGTGGCATGTGCGTCGGGTCATTACGTTCCCTAAAACATGGTTGAGCGAAGCCATCGCTGATTTATGTGTCATACTTGTGAACGGGTGCCGCCTGTGGAGGCTGGTCTGCTCTTGCAAACTTCTTTGTATTCTAAGTATTCGGTCATCGGTGTAGGTTTTCAACGGCAAGCCCTTAATTATGGGGAAAAAAACGGATAATAATTGACGCTTTCAAGTAGCTTATGGCCTTTTCCGGGACTCAAACTATCTGCATGCCAAATTTCATCTTGATCGGTACAGCGGTTTCAGCGTGAAGAGGTAACAAACAGATTTACTTTCGCATTTATAATATTTATTATATTATGTTCATGGATAGTATGGATAGTTTTAAGCATATGTAAGTATATGTATATATGATGCAAAAATATAAATATGATGGCACTAATGCCACTAGTACTATTAAATATCGGAATACTCTTAAATATCTGCATTCCTTCATTCGCTTGACACTATTTGTCGCTTCACATAGTGCGCCCCCTATGCTACATTAAAACAAAATAATAATAATTGACATGTTTGACTTTGTTTTTAGTAGCTTACTAAATTATTTCTATTACCAACTAAGTGTTTCGATACATATTGTATACTCTTTAGCTAATTATCAAAGTATTGTATTATAACTTTAAATAGAACTTCTTGCCAGCTCTATTTTGGCAGAAATTAACATTGTTTACAATTGTATTGACGATTCAAAAGTGTTCTTAGTAACCTATTTGAATAAATATTGTTTCATATGTTTTAACACCCCAAGTAACATTTTAGCGTTAAGAAAAGCTGTAGAGGAGATTTTTTTCGGTTCTGCTTAAATATTAAAGATTTAGCGTATGATTTATAAGAGAGTTATAGAGTGTTATAACACCTTTATATCTTCGATTTTGGCGCAAAATTTAGGAGGTAAAGCCTGTATAGACCCTTTATAGTAGTTCTTTATAACCATTAGTAGAAGTGTATAAGAGGTGTTATAAGATCGTCAGTTTTCCACTTGAACCTTTAATGCACCTTTATAATGGACTTTATTGAAAGTTTAAGTTATATAAAATATCTATAACGGTCTTAAATATAACTTGGATCTGTGTTTTGATACCTTTTCAATCATTTGTAGCGTTTTCGGGGTCAAAAGTAGATAGTAAAAACTTCTAATGTCATAAAATTACATTAATTTATAAATATTAAATAAGTGCTACTGTTTATCTACGGACATTGCAAAATTTTCATCACGAAATGTAAGTATTGTTGATTGACAGTGTTCTTGAAGTGTAATATAAATTATTAGTGCGCTTGCAAGTTTAATTGTGTATCATGTTTCTCGTCTCAATTTTGACGCTACTTAGAAAAAATATGATTTTAAGAAAAAAAAAAAAGTAAAACAACTAAAAGTACTAATAACCTAAAAACTATTTTAGACATTCAATTTCAAATGTTGGTCAGTTTTAGTGATTGTATACATAAACTATGTAAAATAATTCGGAAAATTTAGGGACCACGTTATTTAAAAGTGATTTTGTATAAATAAATAATTAGGTTTTTTTGACAGAATGTGATTGAAAATGGCAATATTTATCTTAAAGGTGCAGACTTTTCTTAAATCTATTACGACACTCGAAGAATTACAAGGCCGGTAGTCAAGAGTATTATGCGATCTTTGGTTGACATAAGAGAGGAACTACGCACTTAGCGAAGACATCTACCTGCAGAGGAGCTGCATCTATCTATATACCTCAAGATTTTTAAGTTTAGCTCAGTTCGATAAATGTTTTGATAATGTAAGGTTAGATTATAGACAAAAAAATTAAGCGTTAGAAACATTAAATGGTGTCATTAAAGAATTACCATTTGTTTTTCTTACACCATAACCTTTATATCAGGATCGTACAAAACTGCTATAACTATTTAACCTTTCATTGTCTTTCTTATTACAGGCTTGAGCTGTATGTAAGAGTTATACAACGCATGTAGTGTTTGGTGTTACTACACTCTTAATTAGCTACGTTGCAGAACTTATGACGTTAATGAAGTTGAACAACAGCCTTATGATATATAAGCAACTCTGATATAGCAGATTTATAGCAATAAGAATTATAGGGAGTTAATGAAGATCTTAAAACAGCTTTTGACGCTGCAGGCCGAAACAAGCCTTAACGTCATAAATATATAAGCAGCCGCTGCTACTACACTAACTGTAAAGAATATTTTACTTATTTTTTACAGATCTAATACAACCTATAGAGCTAAACCTATTTCATAAGTGAACTGTATCACTTTTAGTGGCAACCGAATCCATTATAAATCAATAGTAGTACTCTAAGCTTAAAAATTTCCTGTAACCAACGCTAAATTGTTTGTTGGGACTGGATTACAGACCTTAACAAACAATCTTAAACAAGCGCAGCACTTTACATGCGTCAACAAAATATTTGACCAAACTCGCAGAATTGCTCTTAAATAATAATTATTTCTCATTCAATCATGAAATATATAAAATAAAAGGAACGGCTATGGGAACAAGAATGGCTCCGTCTGTTTCCGGAAAAGTGTCGGAAAAGGAGAGAGGTGCAGGCGGTTGCTGTAGCGGTCCTCGGGATGTGCCGGGATTACAAGCTCGTCGGCGGTGAAATCCTTCTTTCACTTTTCGACAGCTTCAGTCGATAAGTCCAGATGGATGATAACACACACTAATAAAAACGGCGGATAGCGGTATTGTTATTTAATCTTCGGCACTCAGTAGCGATATTGTCTATATTATAAAACCGACAGCTTGCTGCTGCCCGCGACGTCGTCTGCGTGGACGCTATAGTATAAGATCACTTTTTGTGAACAAAACCATAGCGCGATCTGATTCGACGCCAGCGCCATCTATTTACAAACATATTTATATGGTGAAAAATTATAACGCATCCATGTTATGACTATGTGTGAGTAGAATAATTAAGAAGCAAGTCATATATGCGTCGTTAGATTACACATTGTTGCAGAATGCGTTGAAGGAATAAAGGTTCACTGCTTGTTCCCCGTAGGTGATAGCGTGATAATATGTAGCCTGTAGCCGTGCCATATTTGAAGTAAATCCATGCAGTACTTTTTGAGTTTATCCCGAACAAACATTCAGACAAACATACAAACAGACAAAAATTCTAAAAACTATATTTTTGGCTTCGGTATCGATTGTAGATCACACCCCAAGTATTCTTTTAAAAAATATTCAATGTACAGTTTTGACTTTCCTACCATTATATGTATAGATAATACGCGCAGCGTCGCGGTGCGGCGGGTGTTGCTTCGATGAGCGCGCGGTGACTGGTCGACGTTCTCGGTAAAACTGGCTCTTCGATGCAGCGGGCGGCTTGCAAGTCGCTGGCAGCCTCGTAAACTTTTCCATTGAATGTATCTTCGTTAGGGTCACGTAGTCATGTGCATTAAGTTCCGTATAATTCGGTCATTTATAACGTACGGTCGGTAGTCGGGTGTAGGGAATTTATTTATTTATATATAAAATATATGCGAGCAAATTCGAGGGGCGAATTTTAGCGAACATCATCTTACGCAAATCTTTACATGACTTAACACACTACAGACACAAAAACATAATCCTTCAATCTGGAAACGATTTATCGACGATATTTTTATGATTTATTCGCATAATGATGATGATTCTCTTGATCAGAAGGCCTACAACTGATATCAGTTCCAATCGTAAAATCCTACGGCGGTCGAGAGATCTACTTAATTGGTACACTAGAACGTTGTTGTAGCGCTCAATCGAGAACAGAATTTGGTGGCCAATTTACAAATATTAAGAATCGGTACTCTTTGAGTGATCGGATTAAGAGTGAAATTAGGTATGATAATCTGTGAAAAGGAATGTCAAAATTCTTAATCAACAAAAAAAAACTATCCATACGAAGATTTAACTTTCACTTTAATTTTTATTGTTTTCAGTATTATTTTTATATTTTGTGATTTGTGATTCCGAAATGTGTGCAATCCCAATTTCAATCCAATCGCAATTTGGTTTAGGAGTACCGATGGAGATCGAGTTTAAGCTTGCCACGAAATTGGATTGAAACTGGATTGGGATTGAAACTGATATCAGTTGTAGGCCTCCAGTTCCTCCAAAATTTAAATAATTTCAGCTTTTAACTTCACTCATAACTTTTCTAAACATTCAATTACATTCCTAAACGTAAATATTACATCCTTGTAATTTTCTGCAAAATCATATTTATAACAGAGCAAATGATCATGTAGCACACACATCACGTCAAAAGAATAACTCTGAATTAAGATTCATTACGACCTATTTCCATGGTAGCAATAAACTCAAAAATATTTCCAAAGATCTTTTACCAAATTTATAATACAAAGAAGATACGATCTTTTTCAACAACCACCTTCTATTTGCTACCGTCAAAATAGAGAATAAAATTTAAAATCCTTTGTTTTAAGATTGCCAATCAATAGGTACTAAACCATGCTGCCGACCACGTTATAAAACATGTCCCATAATCAACTGAAACATTTATATCATCACTTACCACTTAAATAACAGAATAAAATCTGCACAAAACACCAATTGTAAAACATCCAGTTGTATTTACCTCATAAAATGCAGGCATAGTACAGCTTTCTATTTAGGTGAAACCAACAATTCATTACACATTCGAATGAATAATCATCGCCACACTACAGATTCATACATTAACAACACACTTCCAATTCCCGCACATAGTCGATTACACATTAAAAAAATTTAATGAGTGTTTTACTGTTCGAATTATAAAGTAATTTTCCCCTCCTATTTTAGACAATTATCATCACATCATATATTTGGTTGCTTGGCAGTAATTACGGACCTGGACTTAACGAACATTTACCAAAATTTCATTACAATCGGTTTACCCTTCACTTGACCCTGTCCAACTCGCACTTGACCCTTTATCTTTCTTAAAAACCTTCTCCCTCGTCTGCATAACAACTTACCAAAACTTCATTAGAAGCGGTTTACCCTTCACTTGACCCTGTTATTCTTTCTCAGAAACTTTCCCCGGCGTATGCACAACAATATACCAAAATTTCATTACAATCGGTTTACCGTTATTGCGCGAGTCCGGCTCGGACTTGACCCTTTTTTTTACATATAAATCTTGCCTCAACAATAACGAACACAGTAAAAGAAGAATTATCCAAATCAGTCCAGCCGTTCTTAAGTTATAAATAGTGTAACTAACACGACTTTATATAAAGATTTCTTATATTAAGCAACAGATTTTTTTTTTACTAATTAAGTATAAGTAATTAGTTATCTGTTTTCTTAGATTACTCATAACAACAGTTTAATATTTTTAATTCAGTCTTATTCATATGTTGACTAATAATCAAATCAAAACTTTATCTTAGATGCTATTACTATAATTTCAACCTATGGTGATAACTATTAAAAAAACGCTCTTAAGAAGTAAATGGCATTATTATATCGCTATATAATTATGAACAACTGAAACGTCGCACTCGTGCTACTCGTGATTTACGCGAATGTCGTTGCGCCAAATTCTTAATTTGCGGGATCCAGCAGATTAATAAAAGCAGTGGGATCCCGCGGGAATGCGTATCACATATTATAGACGCTCTACGTCAACCAAAGACATTTCAAACCAATAATTTGCCGACATTTTTAGATATCAATTATTTATTAATAGGTATATTTTTCTTCTTTTAACTATACATGTAAGTAACCTCTCTTATTCTCTGTTTCACACACAACTGTACTTGGGTTTTTAGGGTTTCGTACCCAAAGGGTAGTTAGCAGAACCCTAAGCTGCATTTCATATATATATATATATATTATATAGATAGATAGATATATCTTTTTCGCATCGTTGAAAATGGAAAACTCGTTGCGAACTCTAATGTTTTTTTTCCGTGTTCCAGCGTGACAACAATATTTTCTTCTCTGAATATCTGTGAACTGCATTTGTTTCTTTCCCGCTTGAATTAACTGTCTTATAGACATGGAAAGTCAGAGAAACGGACAACCATATTTTTTCTATGTGTGTTTCAATTGTTACTACTGTAAGGTTTATCGTCTATATGTTTCCGCATATGGACCCGCAATTAATCGCAACGAGGGAATTTCATAGTACAAATGTCGCAGCAGTAAGGTTTATCACCTGTATGTTTCCGCATATGGACCGTCAAATTACCGCTACCAGTGAATTTCATAGTACAAATGTCACAACTTTCTCACCAGTGTGACGTCATGTGGACTTTTAAACTACTGCTAGTAAAAAATTTCGTAATACAAATGTCACAGCAGTAAGGTTTATCACCTGTATGTGTGTCACATTATAACAGGACAGGTTAAAGCAGTAGTGCCCTGTTACCGAATGCACCGGCTAGGTGCTCAGTAGGAGGAGAAAAGATAGAGGGAGTTCAAAGGCGAGTAAAGAAACACTTTTCAAGGGTAAGGCAGGTTATATTAGTATACTCTTTCATTATATAGTAACAGCTTTTAATGCACAAAATCCTAATCACATAGGGTGATTCGTAACACTTAAATATCTAGATCACAGCTACCTAATTCACAATCATAAAGGACTACCTAAATAAATAGAAAGATAGCCAAACGCAAGCCTGCCTACACAGATTTTAAGTGTAGTTTTTTTTAAAAGCTTTTATTAGGGAACTAGTACCCTCAGGTCTCTTCGGCCTAGAGCCCAATTTGATGTCTTGCTCGCTGTGGGCACCCCTCAGGTCAGCACCGCCGTAGAAAGAAGACGCGGAAGGGACTGATGTTACGTGGCCTAACAGCGTGTGGTGAGTAGTGAATATGCCGCCCGTGGCAGGCACAAGGTAAGGCCGCACGTGGACGTAGCTCGCCAGTAGCTTCGGCGTAGAGCAGGTCGCCCCGTAGCCTTGGTGTGTAGCGATGTTTTAGATAGCACCACTACTGCACAGGCCGAAGTTTTGGAGTCAAGGAGACTCCGGACAGGCCGAGGATGTGAAGTTCAGTAGACTCCGGCCTCCCACAGTATAAGGACAGCAAAGCAGCTGCGGTGCGCCGTCGTTAGAAGACAAACGCGCACCAGCCCACAGAGAAGTCTTCTCGCGGACCTCAGTTACGGCGTAGAACCGTAGTAGAGTAATATATATACGTTGTATATATAAACTAAGAACCGTACGAGGACGGTTTTCATTTATAGAAGAGAAGTGGATATGCAATTAATTTGCAGTTTAGAAGAAGATCGTACAGTTTACTATCCGTAAAAATAATTAGTAGTAGAATTATTACAACCACGTCAAGCACAACGTAAAGTAATCTGTTTTTGACTTACCGATGTCAAACATCTAGATTCTTTGATCTCTAAATTTAAATTACCACAGTGGTAATGGACCTAAGAGCGAATGTCTAGAAACTTCTATCGTTTCCTACATCATCCGGTCCTTTACCGGAGACGGACCACCGGAAACGGTCGTTCCGTTACAACATGTGTACAGTCAAACCACTATTATAAGTAAATTTCTGATCACAAATGTCACAGGCGTAAGGTTTATCACATGTATGTTTCTGCATGTGGATCGTCAAATTATAGCTACGAGTGAATTTTTTATTACAAATGTCGCAGCAGTAAGGTTTCTCATCTGTGTGTATCCGCATGTGGTTTGTAAAAACACTTCTTTGACTATATTTCTTATTACAAATGCCGCAGCAGTAAGGTTTTTCACCGGTGTGACGTCTCATGTGGACTTTTAAATTACTGTTAGTAGCAAGTTTCATATTGCAAATGTTGCAGCAGTAAGGTTTATTACCGTTATGTGTTCGCATGTGGTGTGTCACACCACTGCTTCTAGGAAATTTCTTATTACAAATGTCACAGGCGTAAGGTTTATCACCTGTATGTTTTCGCATGTGGACCGTCAAATTATAGCTACCAACAAATTTTTTATTACAAATGTCGCAGCAGTATGGTTTCTCACCGTTGTGTGTTCGCATGTGGTGGTTCAAACCACTGCTTTGAGTAAATTTCTTACTACAAATGTCACAACAGTAAGGTTTCTCATCTGTGTGTATCCTCATGTGGTTTGTAAAAACACTACTACGACTAAATTTCTTATTACAAATGCCGCAGCAGTAAGGTTTCTCACCAGTGTGACGTCTCATGTGGACTTTTAAATTACTGTTAGTAGCAAGTTTCATATTGCAAATGTTGCAGCAGTAAGGTTTATTACCGTTATGTGTTTGCATGTGGTGTGTCAAACCACTGCTTCTAGAAAAAATTTTATTACAAATGTCACAGGCGTAAGGTTTATTACCTGTATGTTTCCGCATGTGGACCGTCAAATTAAACCTACCAGCAAATTTTTTATTACAAATTTCGCAGCAGTAAGGTTTCTCACCGTTGTGTGTTCGCATGTGGACGTTCAAACCACTGCTATAAGTAAATTTCTTACTACAAATGTCACAGCAGTAAGGTTTCTCACCAGTGTGACGTCTCATGTGGACTTTTAAATTACTGTTATCAGCAAATTTCATATTGCAAATGTCGCAACAGTAAGGTTTAACACCAGTGTGACGTCGCATGTGGAGTTGTAAACTACTGTAAGTAGCGTATTTCATATTGCAAATGTCGCAGCAGTAAGGTTTATCACCAGTGTGTTTCCGCATGTGGACAGTCAAATTATAGCGAAGAGAAAATTTTTTGCTACATATGGCGCAGCAATAAGGTCTTTCATCTGTGTGTTTCCGCATATTGGGCACCAAGGTAGTTAAGCGTGTGAACAAAGAGTTGCAGTTTTGGAGAGTTTCCACAGCGTGTGTCTGCATATGTTTTTCAAACAAATTACTACTCAATAACTTAATTTCACAAATACTACAGCTAAGACGTATATCACCATGTCTTTGTATGTGAATCTTCAGATGTTGTTTCGTTTTAAATTTTCGACTGCAAATGTCGCAGATATATGAGCTCTGCTGAGTTTGTGTACGCGAATGTACTTTAAGGTCACTGTCACTCGGTAACCTAGTGCTGTAGCGGAGTCCGCGCGTGTCGACAGCGCAGCTCAGCTGACTGTCGTCGCTTGTCGTCTGCGCGCTACTCGACGCAACACCTAACAAGCAAATCAAAAATTCCATTAATGCAGTTCTCTGTATAATTTTATGAGCTACTAACTTAAATAAAACCTTTTTAAGTGCTGTAATTTATTTTCAAAAGACAGCATATTTGTTATATTTAAGGGACCAACCCGTTCTCCTAAATATTTAGGAGATTAGGCTCAATTCGGAGAATAACCTCTTAAGGATATTTATTGAAACGAACGTTTTTCTTTCCCTGCTCATTAAGGTTATAAATTATTAATAAATTGTTTTAGTCTGCTCTTAAATATTCTCTGTAACCGATGATATATGATCAGTTAAATTAACTAAGATTGATCAGGAAATAATATCATATTACCTTATTAGACAGCTCTTGGGTACAACTTATTAAATACATTCGCAGCAAACTAACTTTGTGATACGAAGGCCAAGCATAAGATAAAAAAAAAAAAAAGCTTTTTTATAGCAAAAAAGCTTACGGTCCGCCTGAGGGTAAGCGGTCACTTGCAACACCAGAGTTATCACCCGCGCGTTGCCGACCCTTCAGGAATCTATATCTATAATAACTACTTTCTTGAAGAACCCCATGCTGTAGTCCTTAGAGAAAATCTTGGAAGGGAGCTCATTCCACAACCAAATCGATCGCGGGAGGATTTTTTTCTGAAACTGGACTATACGCGACCATTTCGCTTCTAAAGTGTGAGAATGAATTCCCTGCCGATGGCGAGCAGTGCGATGGTAGAAAGTAACCGTGGGCATCATTTCAAATAATCCTCAGAACACTGTCCCAAGCGGTAGAATACACACAGGGAGGCAAAGTCTCTCCTCAGACTTAAGGGCTCGATATAGCAAATAGGGTTTCATCGTTGGATTGAGTCAGAAGGGCCAAGCTGGTATCTGGGTGCACCCGCCCAGAGATGGCAGCAGTACTGCATATGGGGCCGGACTTGCGACTTCTAAGGCAGCAAACTTTGCCCCGACGTGAAGTACTGCTTCGGTCTGTTGAGTACACCAAGTTTTTTGGATGCTAGCTTCAACTTGTCTGCAAATGATCTCGGAACTGAACATCGCTGGAGATATCAACATCAATGCCCTTGGAGATGGAGAGGGGAGTGTTCTGGAACTGTGGGACCACAGTGAATGGGGTTTTATATAAGCAACTAAAACTGTATTGATAAGTTTATTTCCAGAGAAAGAATTTATCCTAATATAAATTAACTGCTGACAAAACAATTCTGTCAAAATTATTTAATATCGAATTTTATTGCTGACCCCATAGTTATATAGCAAATCATATAATTAGGTACTTCTACATAAATAAATGACACATACCAACATTTGAGATCAATGAAGCTGCCTCAGCCCCAGACAGCTGAATCACCTCAGGACCTATAGCCATCTCCTCTTTGATGATGTGTCCTTGGTAAAGTTCCTCTCTGTCTCGCTGCATCTGCTGATCAATAATTTAGATTTTTATGTTTTATTAGAGTAAGAATTTCACAAAATATAAAGTACCCTATAATTATGAGTGCAATGTACATAATAAAGTAGGAATTTTAAATAAATAATATAAACTCATGTTGATGCATGTTAAAGTAAAAGTAAGTTACCCAATTATTATCAACTTTTCTAGGTGTAGGTTACATGTAGAATGCTCTCAGCAACTAAGTATGGAAAGCCTAATTCTAATAGCTTATTCCCAAAGCGAAGGTCTGATACTTTGTACGTTATTACTCAGCATTGCGATAGAGCATTTACCATTGACCTAGGTTTTGGCACATGGTTAGCTGAAGGCATGGAAAAGGAAACAAGAATTTTTACTCATATAAAGAGTCTGAGACTCGTAGTGCAACTCGACTTGTTGTATCCATTGTAACAAAAAATGATACTTAATAAGATCTTTCTATATAATAAGAATTTGGGACAAGAAGGAAATTGGTACAAGAGAAACAAATGTTTAATTTAGATCCTTTCCCATTAGCTCCAACCAGTCTCTTCACGGAAATTTATAGTTTTGGAGATATGGTTCCTACCTAACTACTCCATTTTTTATATCTATTCCCTTAGTCGTTTGTTTAAATGAAAAAAAGGGGGTTTGGGGAGTTCCCCCTCTTACTGCCCCCTTTTTTTTTTTTTTATACCACTAAGGTGGCAAACAAGTATACGGTCCGCCAGATGGTAAGCGGTCACCATAGCTTATGAACACCAGGGGCATCACTCACGCGTCGCATCGCCCGCGTTCGATCCTTTGCTACTCCCCCCCGAACCATTCATTTTTGGAATAAGAGTTTATTTTTGGTTTAGGCACATCATAACCTAGAAAAATTCAATTCCAATATTAAAATCCCGAAAACGAAATGTTTTTCTTTATTTTCTATATTATTGTTTGTCTGAAGTTTCGTTTACTATATTTTCATTTTCCAGAATATTCAAACCTTTTTTTTTTATTTCATTATTAATTCAAAATCCAACTCATTGAGTTTCCAAGTGAATGTTTACCAACTAATTTATTATACACAAAAACATAAATCCCTAATATCAATATCCCGAAAATCAATATTCATAAGACAAACATCAACAAACAAAGAAGAGTGTAGGTAAGTCATACATATAATCGAAATCAATCTACCCACTATCATTTAAACATTTATTACTTACAGCAACTAACTTCGTTTAAAATTGCGTAACTTCCTAAACATTGCCACTAAAATTGCACTGGCTAGATCCCTTTTGCTTCCTGTTCTGGAATATGCAGATGCTAGCTATCTTGACCTTACTAAGGGGCAATTAAATAAGCTTGAGCGTCTTCAGAACCTATGTATAAGATACATATTTGGTCTACGTATATATGATCACATATCCGAATTCCGATTAAAACTCAAGTGGCTCCCAATTCGCCTTTGCTGGAATACTCATATTCTATTTCTTCTCTACAACATACTTTCGTATGTAACGTTTCAATTTTATAGGGTCTACTGCTCCTTGCACTACAACAAACTTGATGTTAAAAATGCCAACACACTATTCTCAAATAATGACTCGTTCACCGTCACTGCCATAAGACTATGGAATGCTTTACCTTGTGATGTCAAACAAGCTAAAACTTTAAGAATATTTAAAAACTGGTAATTACACATTACCGTACCAAGAACCTCAATTTGTCATCTTTTTGCTTATTTTAATAGTGTGTTCTTTGTTATTGCGCAATAAAGTATATTATTATTATTATTATTCGTCAACTAGAAAAAAAACGATTTGACCCACTTTAAATTACTAAAAGAGTGACTGACTTAACCCTCTAACCTGACTCGGCTATATTGGGGTGCACTAACAAGATGACTGGCTAGAAATAAATAAAATAACCACGAAAGGTTAACCTTCTAACCTAACCCGGCGTCTACTCGTTTTGTAAGCAGCAATGGTGAGATTTATGGGTTAGGTAAGTATAAACTTACCTAAAACCTAAGTAAAAACCTAAAATACAAGTTTTCTCCCCCCCTCCCTCCAGCACCACCTCCCCTTAATTCGTGAGGTAAATTTTAACCCTCACCTGCTCTGGAGACATAAAACATTTGACATTTACTGTGAGTTCGTTTCGTACCTCCTCTTTCTCTACTTTTGTCCCATCATTATTAATTTCTTTCTTGATTACCACCATGGTCCTGTCAGTTAACAGCTCTACAGCTTCTTCTTTGACTGTTGCACAATTCATGACGGGGGCTTAGTAATGAGTTGAAGTTCAGAAACCACTGTACATTAAAAGGCATTGACTTTAAATAGTAATATTTTTTCGGGACAGGAAAAAACATACTCATTGTATTGTTTTTACGTCACTTGAGTTAGGAAAAGCGCAAAAAACGAAAAACTAACGATTTTTGTTAAAAAAATTATAAACAAATACTGATGGAAAAATAACTTTTATAATTTTAAGTTTTTGTATCACTTACTACTAAATTTTACATAGTAGTAGCTTTTTCACAAACAGTTTAACACTTCCTACGTGTTTATAATCTAAAACAAACACATAAATTCCAAAAAATAAGTAAAATGAATAAAGTTGTTTTTAAATAAATTAAAATCAAACAAAACCAAACAATAATAAATAAAAAAATACTAAACTATTTTTTTTTTATATTGTTGACAATGGATACAAGTCTTTTGAGTAATTCCTTAGAATCATCGAAAATTCATTTCTACCAAAAAACCAAGGTGAACACAATTTATTTATTGTAATGTAAAAATTAAAACAAGATTTGAAATACAGACTAATAATCTATCAATAATAAGAATTATAAGATCGATTGTTTAAATTTACGATGAATAATAATGGGTCGCCCTGACTACACTAAATAAGTACAGTTGGTCCTGGCGCTCGCCGGCCGCTGCCGCGGCACGCTCCGCTCGGCTTCGCGCGCTAGTTTTCATGTGCTCCGCTTGGCTTTGCGCTATAGTTTTCATGTTCGCAAGTGGGTTGCCCTGACTACACTAAATAAGTACAGGTGGTCCTGGCGCTCGAAATATTACATTTATGGCTATTATTACCATGTAATGTTTAAAGATATTACAAAAAAAATGATAAATTATGTAAACGCGGTATTCTTGTATGCACTATTACTTTCGTTGTTCTTTTATTATGTGAGGTAAAAGCAAAGTTATCCTACGACACTGAATTTTCTATATTTTATTTCTCGAAAACTATGAAGTTCCGCAAGATAAAACTTTGTAGATAGATTAATGACAGTAAGTTCTATCCCCAAAAAAAATATGAAGTCGAAAAAAAAAAGGCTGATAAAGTACAGTGCAGCCGAAGTTCAAATTATAGTTCTTCTCATAGGTATATGTTCAGTCTTACCACAGAACATTATTACTCTAGCGAAGTCTTACGCAGTATTTGTTTTCTTATGTAGTATTATATTCTCTTTGTTTGTTTCCTCTATGACGTCCAGGAGCTGCAGTTTTTCCATCTCCTAGTGTAAAAATTACTGTGTTGCTAGTCTAAAAAAACGGTATATTCCTGAATATTACGGCGAACAAAAAAATAAAAATAAGTTAATTTTAAAATTTTAGGTACTTCGATGTACGTAAGTAGTTAGAATTAAGAATTATTTTGCGGGGATGGGTTCTTTATGAACTTCTTTTTAATATATTATATTTATAGGTAAGTAACTCGAGATGTAAATTGGTTAAAAAATTATGTTCCAGAGTAACCCCACCTTCATTTTACACATTTAGATTTTAGGTGGATGTTTGATCCCTTGATCACAACATATATACTTGCCTCTCTATTTCTCTTTCCCCCTTTCCCTTTGCCTTTCCAGTGGTTAAAATTGGTTAAGGGCGTGGGGATTTCACTCCTTGATATAGAAAGAAAGTATGCTATTTCAAGCCACAGAAGCAGTTTAAAGTTGGAACACTTAAAATGGAGTACCTTCACAAGGTTAAATATATTTTCAGAGGTTTTTTTTTGAAAAAATTATGTATCCCCAAAATTGGGTCTCTCTCGCAGGGGTCATATGATTTCTGGGTAAAAAACATGGAAATATTATTTGCTTTTACCGAAGGATATAACTTTACGATATTATCAAAACAGACAGCCCATGTCTTTAATAAAGACTCCTCATGGTATACAGGTGCCTGGACCGATCCGCTAATATTTGACTGGTTTGTTGACTATGCGTGGGTTCTGTACTCTTTATTTTCCGATCCAGTAGAGACCTGGATCACCATCAACGAGCCTACATCAAATTGTGACGAAGCTTACAACTCCGGGATCTTTGCACGAGCATGATAGACGTGGACCGGGCTGGGTATATTTGTAATAAGCACGTTTTGGTGGCGCACGCTAGAGTTTGTAGAATTTACATTAAGGAAAATAATTCACTTTATAAAGGTAATACTTTAAATATAAATATGACAACCCATGAACCAAACCTTCAGGTACAACCAACCACACTGTAGTGAATGTTCGGTATGAGAAGAAGAATTAATCCTGTAAAAATGAGTGCATTGAGAAGTATGTATGGCTTGGCCCTAAATAACAAAATAAGATCTACGAGTAATGTGATGTGTGAGCGTTGCGGTGAGGAGGAAAGTTTGGGGACAAAGATTGAGAAAGGTTAGTTAAGGTGGTTTGAGTATTTTGAGAGGATGAATGAAAGTAGATGCAAAAAACAAATTTATGAGGCGAAAATAATCGGAGGTAGACCTCGGCGTACTTATTCGATTAAATTGAGCCAATTTTCAGAAAATTCGAGGACAAGAGTTGTCTGTCGACTGTCGAACGTGTATGAGAGGATTGATGCAGCAAAAGAAGAGTGCCAGGATCGTAGCAAGTGTGAGTCTCTGGTCTCTGCCTACTCCTCTGGGAAAAAAGCGTGATGTTATGTATGTATGTATAATGTCAAAGGTTTTTAGTTGATTCTGTTTTAGGCGTTGGAGCGTGAGTTTGAAAATTGACTCATTTCCGCTATTTCTTTCTTATCTGTAGTGCAGAGGAAAGCTGTTATTAAGGTGCTATCAGTGTTAATTTAGTGCCACTGTGTAGTTTGGAAACACATTCAATCCTCGTCGTATATACAACTACTTACTTAAAACCGTAAAGCAAATCCATCACATTGATTTTATTCAATATTAGAATTACAGGCATTGAAATAGATATAACTTCACGGTTAAGATGTTTTTTTTTAAATTTTTTTTAGGTTTTCGTGGCCAACGTTCCAAACGAGCCAAATTACTTAGCCTACGCTGTCTGTCTGTTTGTCTTTCCGTCCGTCTGACTTTTAGAGGGCTATATCTTAAAGACCGAAGTAGGTTAAGTAGAAGCTTGACATTTTCACAGAATATTAGTTATAATAGAAGTAAAACTAATACAAGAAACACGTTTTCGTTGTTTTTGCTCTATCGTTAAAATAGTAAAACATACAAGCTTCAAATTTGCAGTGATTATAGTGTTATGTCTGAAGTATAATAACAAATAATGAAAACCGACCAAGTGTGAGACGTACTCGGGCCATTACCATTTTAAATTACCATATAAGCCAAAAAAATGGTCGAAATTATTAAAACAAACACTTATATATTTGTTGGAAACGATTTCCGAAGTTAAGCAACGTCGGGCGTGGTCAGGTGTCTGATGGGAGACCACTCATCGTTACACTTTTTGTCGTTATTGGTGATCTTATAGTGGTAAGAACGGATTCCAACTAGGACTTGACCAAATTTTTTTTAAAGGATCACAATTTGTAATGTTTTCTAATATTCTTTTTCACAACCGTTAAAATTCCACGCAGACGAAGGCGGGTAGACACAGCTAATAAAAAATCTATTGAGCAAGATGAGACTTAAATATAGCTCAGTGTTGGTAAATTAAACTATAGTGATACGGAAAACTTGCACTGTAATTTTGAATAAACGCCAAACTGGTAGTTCAAAAAAAAGTACGAATTAAAAACACAGATAACACAAGTCCTAACTGACGTCTCCACAATCTTTGGTCAGTTTACTGGGTCTCCGAATAGAGATAAAGAACGACAAAAGGAACAGCGGTCAATGAAAGGGCTTCTTTATACGGTAAGCTTGTTTCCCACCTTAGTGGTTTATAAAAATATGCCGCAGGCATCATTTCGAACAATTCCTCAGAACACATCCCATTGTACAAGCGGTAAAACACACAGACACTCGATACGGCAAGTTACTTTGGAATCGTCGACAGTTCTTCACAGCCCATCGTTGAACCGAGTCAAAAGGGCCAAGCTGGTATCCGGGTGCACCCACCCAGAGATGGCAGCAGTACTTCATATGGGGCCAAACTTGCGACTTGAAAAGCAGCAACCTCACCTCGATGTGAAGTACTGCCTCTCTCTGTTTAGTACACCAAGTTTTTTTGACGTCAGCTTCACCTTGTCTTGCGAATGATCTTGGAACTGAACATCGCTGGAGATGTCATCACCAAGGATCCCAATGCTCTACGACATGGACTCTCTCCATGTTCTGGAATTGTGGGATCATAGTAAATGGGGTTTTCTTAGCGGTGAACGCGCAGACTTGTGTCTTTGTACGGTTCAATCCAGGCAATTCAGAGACCTTGGACAGTGCGGTCTCGATTTGAGATACAAGTTCTCCACGCTTTTCCTCCACAACGGAACGAGGGATGTTTGCACGACCCGTGAAATAGGCGTCTCCAGTACTGTTATCTATATAGCAATGTATGTTGTTTATGTCCTACATGTTATTGATATGCAGTAAAAGCAGCGTAAGAGATAGCTTAGAGATGCTATCAGAGCTAAAAGGCAAATTCTGCTTCTATTACTATAATGGAATGTATTTATTTTTTTCGTGCGGGACACCAGCATTAATGTCCATGCTATCAGAACAACAAGAAATAATTTGTATAGGAGTAAGTTCGTCATATACATACGACGAAGTATCACCAATTTGTTTGACATGAATGGGGTAAGATCGATTACATAATTTATGAGATGTTCGAGATAAGATAGAAAGTGAATGGAATCATCGTAGGTTAGAAGACTGATAAATCATACTACTTACCAAAATATATTTCGAAAAAACTCAAGTTTTGTCTATGTATTTCGAATATTTGTTGACCTTTCCCCGGTAGAGCAAGGATAACACGGACACACAATTCACACAACAGCTCACCAAAGCAACAAGTTGCCGACTGAGTTTACCAAAGATGGCGCCATTCATCTTGACATTAACGCTGCGTTCGGATACCACATATTTGACCGAAATTCCTCCCGCCGCCGTTAAGGAATTGACCATGGTAGATGGTCTAACCCCGGTAACGAACTTAACCCGGTTCACCTTAATTATATTTTTGCACAATCATATGTACATACATTTATTAATATATACTTAAAACTATCCATACAAACCATGAATATAAAATAATAATAAATATTATAAATTCGAAAGTAAATCTGTCTGTTTCCTTTTCACGGTGAAACAACTGTACTGATCAAGATGAAATTTGGCATGCAGATAGTTTTGAGTCCCGAAAAAGGACATAAGCTACTTGAAAACGTCAAATATTATTCGTTTAGTATTGAGGAGTTGCCGATGAAATCCTACACCGATGACCGAATACTAAGAAGTTTACAAGAGCAGACCAGCCTCCAAAGCGGCATCCGTTCACAAGTATGACACATGAATCAGCCATCGCTTCGCTCAACCATGTTTTAGGGAACGTAACGACCTGACGCACATGCCACCACGGCAGAGACTTTGAGAGAGCATGAGACACTCAAGCAACTCCAATAAAACTTCGATTGTATTAGTTACAATGTGTGTAGTAAAGGAACAAAATATAAATCAGATTCATATTGAGATTTACACACACAAGTTTACATTTAACATTACAGGGAGAACTTAAAACTGATTTATATTAAAACACGATGTATCAATAATTGACACTACTAGAAAAAATATACATATATGGCTAAACTTACATAGGTACAAGTATAATAATATAATAAAAATAGTTTTAATAACCCGCTGCAATCCACCATCGGCCGCCCAGCGCCAGAGAGGTTCCAAATGCGAGAGGCGCATCACAAAACGTGCACACATACTCACAGACGTTGTATATCATGAAGAAGCCCAGCTCCCACACGACAGTCCGGCAACAAATTCACACCATTTAACGTACTGTCACTTCGGAAATAAGCCTAAGGGAAGAAGAAGTGACAAGAAACTTCCCGGGTGTACACTTGTTACCATCAATCACGCAGGAAACAGGCCAACCGAATACACAAAAATTATGCAAATATGTCTATATATCTTATTCTATACATAACTTTTATGTTTTCTTCCTGGACATCAGACATCGTTGCTTTAAAGGATCGAACATCATATTTCTTCTATACATAAGCATAAAGGAGACGTCATCGACGTATATTTTATTATTGATATAAAATCATAAAAATCTATTAGTATTTTTCTACATTTTTCACACGACTGTTATAAATTTTTTTTAGGTTTTGGTTTTGGTTTTTCCTTATAAAAGTTACCTAACCATAGATACGTAGAAGTTTAATAATGATAAGATTGTATCTCTTCCACTTCCCCTAAATTCCAATCAGGTATACCCGAACTGTTACAGTACTAAGTTGTAACTTTCAAAACACTTGTACACAGCCTACTGATTGACTGAAGAAATAAAAGGTTATAAAAAAGATTATGTAATGCGTCATTAAATTATAATGTAAATGTAACATTGGCGGTCAATAGATCCAATTTAGTTCGTTACTGATTAAAACACCATTAATTGATTAATTTACTTTATTGACTATTGGCGTAGTATATAATATAGTTCTACCATGTGCCCACGTAGCTTATGATTATACCTTCCCGTAACGTCCCGAAAAGTTACGAAACTGTAGGCGAAAAGTAATTTCAAATCAGTCAATACAACAGATCACTAAGATACGTTTCTCATTTACTTTTAAGTATAAATCAAAAAATATCAGTTTGTTTAACACTTTATGTATGAATGTAGTTAACAATTATCACTTATGAATTATAATAATCAGCTATCACTAAAATGTAAGAATATTATTCTTTAACAACGCCTGAACTCTGAAACTTTTTTATTTATTTATTAAATTATTTACATTATTATACCTTACAGTTACATATGAACCAATTTGTACAACAATGACAAGTGCAGACACACAATACCTATAAACTAAACCTACAGAGACTGTTCTATATACTTCGGTGCACATTTAACAAACATCCATTCTGATGAGTTGAATAAATCTAATTCCGTGTTTTGGCCGAGAATATTGTTTATAGCTCGCAGAGCTCGAGAAATCGGAGCTTCGCGCAGTACATTAGACTGTGCGCGCGGGTCCGTGAAAAGCCGGTGGCTTCGCGCTCTACCGTATTTTTCAGGTACATAAAAGTTTACCTGCTCCAATAAACTTGGTAGAATTTTTTTTCCTCTTATCAACCTATAAATGTACACTACTAATGCCATAAGACGTCTTAATTGTAACGTATTATATCCTACCATACCATTAACGAATAAGGAAGGATATAAATACGGATAATAACCGTATTGTTTCTTAAATAAACACCGCAGAAACATTTTCTGAACTCTTTCCACCATGAGAATATAAGTACTCTCATGGGGATTCCAGACGATTTCGTTAAATTCTAACTGATTCCTAACATATGTGTTGTACAAAACAGTTAATGTATGAGGATCATTAAAGTCTCTTGCTTGTCTCATCACCCAACCTAAGTTGTTACTTGCCCTGCTACACAAGTCTAAGATGTGGTCATTAAACTTCAACTTATCGTTAAATAACAAGCCAAGGTCCTTTACAGTTCCGTGCAAGCGAGTAATTTGTGTTCCTGCTAAGGTGTATTCATGCTCAATTTTATTTGTCCGACGTGTGAAGCACATAACCGCACATTTATCCACATTCAATTCGAGCATATTCTCCTCACTCCAATCGTTTATCTGATTGATATTCTCCTGAAAATGTAAACAATCACTATCTGTCTCTATTTTCATGACCAACTTTACGTCGTCCGCAAACATAAGAACAAGGCTATCAGAGACTACAGTAGGAAGATCATTTATCAATATCAAAAACAGCAATGGACCCAAATTACTGCCCTGACTTATACCCGATCTTGTGCAATATTCCTCCGATCTACTTTTACCAAACTGAACAAACTGCATCCTATCCGAAAAATAGCTACAAAAAAGTTCCAGTAGACTAGGCGTGAAACCAGATTGAGCCATCTTCTTTAATAATGTGTCATTATTTACCCGGTCAAAGGCTTTCCGAAAGTCTAAATATGCTACATCCACTTGTTTACGTGCATCTATACTACTGCTTACATACGTAACAAATGTCAGTAGGTTACTTGCAGTAGATCTTCCGGGAAGGAACCCATGTTGCGCATCTGAAAACCATGGTGACATTTGGGTTCTAATCTCGACATATAGGGGAACCTGTTGAACCTTGGCACTATGTGTACCTAGGCCATTGGGCTCGTTTCAAATATTCGCTCGATACTAAATTCTACTGTTTATGGTATTCGGTACGTCACTACCGACTATTCAATGTGAAGTTAGTCGCATACCGCCATTGAGCCGGTGTTTGGTGTTATCGACGTTAAAACTTTTTTTTGGCAAAAAAGTAAGTATTTCTAATATATTTTGAAGTCTGATAGTTTTAAACGTTTTATAATAGTCACTTAACTGTTATATGCTATCGGTTCTTTTATTCAACAAGTGTCAACACAATAAAAAACTTACGAGATACATAACCTCTAAACTATACGGTGGATGTTTTGTTGAAGCTGGAGTAGTGTTGTACCTCGGTCACTGTCGATCAGTTGTTCCTTGGTCAGTGGCCAAGGTACAACCTGGATGTTGTACCTTGGCCGGGAGAATATTTTATCAAATTATTTCACACTTACGTAATATATTCCTAATCAAATATCTTTATTATTTCAGAAATCATGCCGAGAAGTAAGGAGAAGAAGAAAAGGACACCTATTAATATGGGTGATCTGACAAATGCGATTACAATGATTAAGGAGAAAAAATTCTCCACTTTCGGTGCTTCCAAACATTTTCGATTACCAAGAACAACTTTGCGTCGTCATTTTAAGCACTGTTTGGAAATAGGTAAGGATGAAAGCAAGTAACACGAAAACCTTGCAGTTAATCAAGTTTTTGATCGCACCGAAGAGCATAGTCTGGTTGACTATATTAAAGACGCTGCACACTTGCAATTTGGATTGACTTTAAAAGACGTGAAAATACTTGCATACCAATTTGCAAAAGCGAATGGAAAAAAGTACCCAAAGAGCTGGGATACAAACAAAATGGCTGGAGATTATTGGCTGCGATTGTTTAGGAAGCGATACCAAAACGAATTGTCTTTGAGAAAGCCTGAAGCTACTAGTTTGGCTCGCTCTTCGGCGTTTAACAAACATACTGTGAGTATAACATTCGACAATTTTAAGAAAGTCCTTTCTCAATGTCCCTCTGACATAAATGCGACTGACATCTGGAATTTAGACGAAACTGGATTGTCCACTGTCCATGTTCTGTCAAAGATATTAGCACCTCTTGGCGTGAAACAAGTTGGGTCAATGACTAGCGCTGAAAGAGGAACAACGGTTACAATGATAGCGGCTATTAATGCAGGTGGTGGTTTTATTCCACCCATGCTGATATTCCCTCGTGTAAACTTTAAGAATTTTATGATAACTGGAGCTCCTGAAGGCAGTATTGGAGGCGCCAATCCATCCGGTTGGTCAAACGAGTCCATGTTTGTGATATTCCTCCAGCATTTTATCAAATATGCAAAGCCTACCAAAGAACAACCTGTCATTCTCTTAATGGACAATCATGAAAGTCATATTTCGGTACCGGCAATACAAATGGCCAAAGATAATGGTGTAAAGCTTATTACTCTACATCCACATACTAGTAACCACATGCAACCACTAGACAAGACAGTTTTTGGCCCTTTTAAGACTTATTTTAATACAGCGGCTAACGAGTTATTAATGTCTCCAGGTCATGTGGGCAAACCATTAACTATATATGATATTGCTGGCTTGGTGGGAAAAGCTTTTCCCCTTGCCTTCACACCTAACAATATTTGCAAAGGTCTTAGTTCAACTGGTTTCCATCCTTTAAATGAAAATATCTATACAGATGCTGATTTTATGCCCGCATCCTATTCCGATCGTCCACTTATCGAAAAATCACCAACCAGAATTATTGATCAGGTGCCTTTAAGTCAGCCGACTGCTTCAGGTTTCGAAGTTATAGATGGAAAATCGCCAACTTTGATATCGCCGGCTATAATACGCCCTCACCCAAAAGCCGAACCTCGTAAAGAAACACGAAAAGGAAGATCCAGAATTTTGACCGATACACCAGAAAAGCAAGAAATTGAAAATATAAAGACTAAAAAACATGTTTCAACTAAATTTAATCAAGCAGAGTCCATCAATCTTTTGGCAAAAAGTAAATTTATGAATAAAAACAGATTCAATAATGCAAAAAAGATAAAAAGAAAAATTCTATCCGAAACAGAAACCAGTGAAAATTCTACCAACTATTTACAGAGTGACACATCTGAAGGTGCCTCCGACAATGACAGCCAAGATGAGAACCTGCAGGCTGAACATGTTAATAAAGAAAATTACAATATTGAAGACTATGTTATATTTGTATATGAAGGTTCCTATTTTGTCGGAAAGGTAGAATCAATATCTGAAGAGGGTGTATTACTGAAATCAATGCAAAAATCACTTAAAAACTGGAAATGGCCTGAAAAAGAGGATTTGAATCTGTACCCGATGAGTGACATTATAAAAAAAATTAAGACCCCGCAAAAAGTTAACAAGAACAGAGAAATTTATTATGTTCCAGAGATACAGAAGTACTGGGATTTCTACTAAATGCTTAAGGCTAAATAATATATCTTTATATTGATAGTGTTCTTATAAAAGCTAGTCCTAATAACTAACTGATTAAAAAGTTTAAGAGAGAAATAATAATTTATAAAGTTAATTGTTTAAACATTTTATTTTCTATTTGCTATATTATAGGTTATATTGATTTGCTATATTATATTATGTGATATGTTCAAATTTACCTACCTAGGTCTTTGTGCCTACTAATTTTAAAGTTTGTGATGTAACAAAACAGTGGTTAAAAGTTAGTTGTTTTGGTTTAGAGATTGTGTTTGAAAAGCAAACAAAAAAACCACGAATATTATTTTAATTTTGTTCAGAATTTTTTTTGTTAAATATTGTAATAGACCGAATAAAACGATTTTGATTAAGAAAGAACTTAATAATTTGCTTAAATTACCCCCAAATTCTCCATGTGTCCTAGGTACACCGTAGTACTGGCCCAGGTACATAGGGTATGTTGTACCTTGGCCTTATTTACCTTTTTTTAAAAAAATTTAAAATCTCTGTAAGTATGAAATATACAATCCTGATATTTTGGTGGTGAGTATACAAATAATTGAAATTTCGAAATATGCAAATATGATTTGTGTGCTGTACGTCAAATCACAATAAAAAATTTATAACTAAAAAACTGTCCAAGGTACAACAGGTTCCCCTACTATACTTTCAAAAACTTTTCCAAAAGGACTTTGTACTGCTACTGGTCTGTAATTATTATATATATTTTTATCACCAGATTTGAAAATAGGGATCACTCGCGAGACTTTCCACTGTTGCGGGTATTCTCTTGTTTCCAAAATTAAATTATACAGATATAACAATGGAGCTAACAACGCCTCACTGCAATCTTTAACCACGAAAGGAGGTATTTCATCCGGTCCGCACGAAAACTTCGGTTTCAAACTTCGAATTGCGGTACGAAGTTGTTTCAGACAAAAAGAGTCGACAGATACCCTACACCCTGTGCCTTTTCCACTTTCTTCTCTTAATACCTTGCCTACGTCAAGCTCTGGAACAGTGTCCAGAAACACATTTTTAAAATGTTGAGCGAATTTGTGTGCTTCTTCAGAGTCTGGTAAGGAAAAATCACTACTCTTTAGGTTTTTTCTGTTGGTTTTAATATAGTTCCAAAAACTACTACTGTCTTTTCTTATTAAACATGCCATCTTTACTACGTATGTATTGAAAGCCTCCTTAATCTTATTTTTTAGAGACCGTCTCAGTTTGGAAAACTCAGAATAATATTGTTCCGATTTACTCCTTTTATACCACTTCCAATATTTATATTTTTGTTTAATGTCGCGAATTATTTCAGCTGTAAACCACATCGGATATTGATACCGGTGGTTACAGCTGGATCGCATTTTTATGGGTACGCAATCGCCTATACACTCATAAATAAGTTCAATAGTTGACCAATAAACGATGTCCTAGTGTTGCCAGTGTATTAAAATTAAGAATGGTTCATAAAACAAAAGTAAGGTCGAGAAATAAGCGTATCTAAACTTGTAGGGTAAAACGTCCTAATCTCGACCCACATCTAAGTTCAGTCCCTAAAACGTTTAAGCTTATAGTTAGGTCCAAATTTAGGGTAGGTGAAAGGTTTTGGCATCAATCACGACTTTATTAAATCTAGTTTGGATATGTATGGAATATGGTGTCTTCATGTCGTTCGTTCCAGTGCCAGAAGCCAGCGAGGCGCAACACAGTGCAATTCTGTCGCTGATTTGGCGAAAAACGTCAACGGATACCACTCTGGAAATATGTTTTGTTGACCATAAATAGTTTCTTACTGCTTCAGACAGATGAATAGCAATGAAAAAGATATTTTTCTTCTTAATTTAATTGTTTACTTTAATGCCGAGCCGATGTTAGGATTCTTATTTTATTACAAAACCCTAATGTCGACCCGCGGCCGAGACAAGATTTTAAAGGATTTATTAGTATCCTAAGTTAGGGCTCTTAAAGTTTATATTTGCAAGGCGTTCAATACCCTCTAAGTGAATGACCAAAGTTCGACCGCCTCAGAATGTTAGCTATACTTTTAAATCAGCCGAAATTGGGCTGCTCTAGCAACCTAAGCTATATTCTTTATTACGTCATTTAAGACTTTTATAACTACTAATAACATAAAGTGTAGTCATTATATAGCTTGACAGTGCGAAGTCATCGGTGAATAAATTTAAGGTTCAGATATTCAGAGTGAAAGTTGCGTTTTACGTTAAGTGGCCGACATTTGGGTGTTTTACCCTACTCCCTTTTAAAAACACTTACTAGGGGCCATTCAAGTATTACGTAAGCAGATTTATTACAAATATTGACCCCCCCCCCCCTTGTCAGCAAAAGTAAGCAAAGCTCTTACCCCCTCCTCCCATGCTTACGTAAACATTTTTAAATGCATTTTTCTTTTAATGTATTCTGTTTTTTCTTCTTTTAATGTATTCTCTGTTTTCCGTTATACATAATATTCATTTAAACAAACTTTATTGACCCGAATCCATGATTCTAAGTTTTCCATGATATTGGATATTTGCTGCTGAATATTGTGTGTCTGCAGGATCAAAGGTATAATACAGGAATGGAGGTAATTTTTTTTGGAAAATCGAGCAGTAATTTTGTCAAATAAGATCAACTTGAAATTTTTAGAAATTTGTCAAGAAAGGTGTCAAGTTCAGAAATAAACCAGTTTGGTTAGGAGGATTTGGCCCAAAACGCTGTAAAAATTGGTCAAATTATTTTTTTGGCCAAAAATAGAAAAATATTTAATATCTTGGGCATTATTAAATGAATCTTCATGAAAATGGGTACCGAGGGGTTTTTTTTGATCTCTGATTACGATATTAATGTCAGAGATTTAACTGTAAAAACTACCCTTTTTTAGGGTTTTTTTTGGAATATTCTGGAAGTAAAGCTAAGATTATCAAATAAATGCCATTTTTCAGAATTATTAAGATAAAATGCTTGTTTTGATTATGCACCAAACTTGGTATATAAGGGCTAATAATAGGGGGTTAAAACTACCCCAGAATAATAAAAAATACAAAAAACATGAGCTCAGATTATTCTTTTTGTTTTTCAATAAAAAAAAATTAATTATCGTATTTTGACTATTATGAAATGTATTTGAAAACACCCCTAAATTAAAAAAAAAAGAAATAAGTTATTAAATTTTCATGTTGGGACTTTGCCTTTTACAAACAAAAAACTAATATTATTCATGATATTTGTCGTGAAAATTAAAAACTAATTTTTTATTCTGAATTTTTGGCAGTAACTTTTTTTTGGCTTATAATAACGAGATCTACAATAAACCATTTCAAAGCTAAGTTTATCGCCGAAATGTCAGGTGACGCTAAATTTCAATTGGATTGACCATTTTTTTAAAGTTCACTTGAAAAAAAAAACATTGACCGTTATAAACATAAAATATGCTATTTTAAACGGCCAAATCCCCTTACAAATTAAATTATTTAAATTAATTAAATTATTACAAAAATCAAAACGAAAAATTCAAGTACAAATAACTCGGAATAAAGGCTAGAAAATATGGCTGTTTAAAATAAAAAAATCTCACGCTACTGGCCGAAAAATAAAAATGTCTGAAAAAAAAATTAGAAAAAACGTTTATTTTGCCCATAACTTTTCTCTGCTTATTTTAAACGGTTCTAGTTGGTCTCAAAATTTTCCCAATTACGTCTTATTGCATAATAATAGTGATCATTTTTTATGTGGAAGTAATATTTTTCCAGATATTTACGCCAGAACGATCCAAGTCTTCATTTTTCGCTTAACAACCATTTTTGCCAAGTCATATCTCCTTTAATATTCATCGTACAAAAATAAAAACATATTATTATTTGTTAACTAAAATACTTCATATTAGTAATATATAATTTTTTTTGTAATTCTACTAGTTTTTTAGGTAAAATTAACAAAACTTTAAAAAATTTACATTTTTACTTGCTTTTATTTAACTCACAATGCTTCCTTTCTTGTTTTTTTTCCTTTCATCTTGTAGTGAAATCTTGCGAGCTTAATTAAACATACTTCCTGTTATCACCCTTCGATGAAATTTAGCATACTTACTAAGCTCGGATGACAATACAATATTCCACAGTTACTTTGACCAGCAACCCCCTCCCAGAGTTCTACCAGGGGTACAACCCAGAGGTGGAGGTGAAAAATTTAAAAATCTTCAAAATGGGTATCCGGGGATTTTGTGGGTCGCAGATCACGAATTTGATGTTCATTTTGATGTTATCACCTCTTGGCATATGCAGGAAGTGCACGTGCAAGTGGACATTAGGGTGGAACGTGAAAAAGAAAGTGAAAATTTAATTACGTGTTTATATTGAACATAATATCGTTCTCCAAGTGCTCATCACACAACTAATGAAACTTGGGGAATAAACTGAATAAAAATCAATTAAATTATTACTAAAAAGTATTAAATAAAAAAAAGTAAAAAAAGAATTTTTAAAAAACTTGCTTTTCTTAAAACATTAGAATCATATAAAAATTCAAGCTAACCGAAAATTGTACTAAAAAGTAAAAAATATGATTCTCATGTTTTGAGAAAAGCAAGTTGTAAAAAATTCTTTTTTTACCTGTTTTTTTACAAGAATCACAATTTTTCCTTGCGCTATTACTCTAAAAAACGATAATGTATCGATTGGGTAACTTTTTTTTCAACCATTAAATGCTGACGTAATCACCATCTAGCCCCCCCCCCCTCCTCCATGTCATTAAAAATAAGCAAAGCCAGGACCCCCCCCCCCCCATAGTGCTTACGTAATACTTGAACGGCCCCCTATACGAATATTGTTTATGAATTAGAACCTTTACAAATTATTTTAGTATTATTATTTTGAAAAATGCTCGAATACGTATTACACGGCAAAATTTTAAATAGATAAATGCGAAAGTAACTGTCTGTCTGTCTGTTACCTCTTCACGCTTAAACCGCTGTTCCGATTAAGATGAAATTTGGCATGGAGATAGTTTGAGTCCGAAGAAAGGACATAGGACAGTTTTCAAATTTGACTACAGACGAACGCAATGCACTGACTGCCTTGAAAAATGACAAAGATTTAACAATTTTGCCAGATGACGAAGTATCTACGACAGTAGTTCAAAATTATAGTGATTATTTAATAGAAGGACAGAGACAATTAAATGACACTTACTTTTACAAAACAATACCAAGTGAAAGGTCACTTGGTATTGTTCACTTGGCGATCTAACCACAAACGAAATTCAAAATTTTGTTCAAGACTTTGGAGCTTAAGGACTTAAAGACCACGACATTAAAATTTATGACTCCACAAAATGCACGCACATCCCATTTATACTTATTGTCCAAATATATCTAAAGAAAAAAATCCTGGCCGTCCTATTGTTTCTTCATATGATGCACCAACTGAACATATATCAGCTTTTACAGATTATTACCTTCAACCTATTGCCAAAACATACTGATCTTTAATCAAAGATACCAACCACTACTTAGATATATTACATTTATTAAATTTATCTCATCCCACAAACCTAACTCTAATTACAATAGACGTTGTTTCACTTTACACCAATATTCCACATAACACTGGATCACAGACCTTAAGATACTATCTAAACAAGCGCAGCACTTTGCATGCGTCAACAAATTTTTTGGCTGAACTCGCAGAATTGGTCCTAAATAATAATTATTTCTCATTTAATCAAGAAATATATCAAATAAAAGGAACGGCTATGGTTACAAGAATGGCTCCATTTTACGCAAATCTTTACATGACTAAACTTGCGGAAGACTTCTTACACATCAACAACATGGTTTATTCAATCTGGAAACGCTTTACCGACGATATTTTTATGATTTATTCGCATAATGATGATTCTCTTGATCAGTTCCTCCAAAATTTAAATAATTTTAGTTCACTTAACTTCACTCATAACAACTCTAAACATTCAATTACATTCCTAGACTATTTAAGTATTACACTATCTAATAATAATTATTTAGAAAAATCAGTTCCCATTAAACATACTAATAAAAAGCAATATCTTCACTTTAAAAGTTGTCAACCAGCCGACATAAAGCGCTCTATTCCATTTTCATTATCACTACGTAGTCCGTCGATATGTAACAAACCACAAGCACTAGAACATTATCACAATAGATTATTTGAAGGTTAATGTTTAATCGAAAATATCGTTGTAATTTTCTGCAAAAACATATTTATAACAGACCAAATTATCATTTAGCACACACACCCCGTCAAAAGAATAACTTTGAATTAAGATTCATTACGACCTATTTCCATGGTAGTCATAAGCTCAAAAACATTTTCAAAGATCTTTTACCAATTTTACAATACTACGAAGATACTAAAGACCTTCTACAACAATCACCTTTAATTCGCAATCGTCAAAACAGAAATTTAATCTTTCTTAAACTAAATCTATTATTATTATCAGATTGCCAATCAATAGGTACTAAACCATGCTGCCGACCACGTTATAAAACATGTCCCATAATCAACTCAAACATCCATATCATCACTCATCCCTTAAATGACAGAATAAAATCTGCACAAAACACCAATTGTAAAACATCCAGTTGTATTTGCCTCATAGAATGCAGGCATTATACAGCTTTCTATGTAGGTGAAACCAACAATTCATTACGCATTCGAATTATTAATCATCGTCACACTACAGATTCATACATTAACAACACACTTCCAATTCCCACACATAGTAGATTACACCATAAAAAATTTAATGAGTGTTATACTGTTCGAATTATAAAGTCATTTTCCCCTCCTATTTCAGACATTTATCATCACGTCATATATTTGGTTGCTTGGCAGTAATTCCGGACCTGGACTTAAAAAACATTTTTGAAATTTGAGACGCATATTATATACGCTCTACATCAACCATAGACATTTCAAACCAATAATTTGTCGACATTTTTAGATATCAATTTTTTATTAAAATGTATATTTTTCTCCTTTTAACTATATATGTAAGTAACCTCTCTTATTCTCTGTTTCACACACAAACACTTTTTTTTTCTAGATTTAAGAAACAGCACAGATTTCAATTCTATGGAAACTTTTTGTTACATATAAATGACATCTGTCAATCATACTTTATTTATTTACAATGTGTTTATTGTTTTGACTGAAGACGATATAATATATCGAAATATTTCAAATAATTATGTTTTTTTTCTTATTTATAATTCAATATAATATGACATTATATAATTATGAGTTTTTATATAGATTGTTTTAAAAGGTACAATCCCATCACAAATTATTTTCGAGTAACTTTAACTAATAAGGCAGCACACGCCACGAAAGGTCTCAGAAGGGACATTTTGTCCCATTTTTAACTTTTTTTATTTTATCGCTCCTATTGGTCTTAGCTTGATATTACATAGCCTATGTTTCTACCAGATAAATACATGTAAAAAGAATTAGAAAGTTTCACAAATTACCCATTAGCAACAAAAACAAAGTTTTCCTCTACATAATATTAGTATAGAGAATAGTAAATTGTATTACAAGAGAGCAAAATAATATTTTTACGGAGGGGTACATAGGAACATAATAGTATGTAGATAAAATGATATATTATTGCAAAAATAAATTAATAACATAGTATATTTAAATAAACATTTAAGACGAAGTTCTTGCGATTTTCTTTTATTTTTTTACATATTTAAGACCTTGTTAACCAGCCAGTATCTTTTTTATGTACATAATAAACACACAACTATACTTGGGTCTTATATACTCCTAGTACCTATATATTTTTTTAAACATACTCAATCAACTCTCATCACTGCCCGCTGGAAAAGCAACTTGCAGAAAAGAAGCCCAAAAGAGGATCAAAGGATCCCGCTTACTGAAGAAATAATCACAATTGAGGACCAAAGGGAAAAAATCAGCCAAGTGCAAGTCGGACTCGCGCACGAAGGGTTCCGTACCATTATCTATAAAAACGGCAAAAAAATCACATTTGTAGTATGGGAGCCCCCCTTAAATATTTGTTTTATTATAATGTAATTATTTATTTTAAAAGTGACTGTATAACTCAATATTCTGTGAAAATTTTAAGCGTCTACCTGTTGCCGCTATCAATGTCAAGCAAAATCGAGCAAAAAAATCACGTTTGTTGTATGGGAGAACCCTTAAATGTTTATTTTATTCTGTTTTTTTAGTATTTGTTGTTATAGCGGCTACAGAAATACGTCTTCTTTGAAAATTTCAACTGTCTATCACGGTTTATGAGATACAGCCTGGTGACAGACGGACGGACGGACGGACTGACAGCGGAGCCTCAGTAATAGGGTTCCGCTAATTATCCTTTGGGTACGAAACTCTAAAAAGACAGTAGTTACAAAAACACATCTTAAAGAAAAATATTTCTTAGTTTCAAAACTATGTGATTTCAGATATGCTTAAATTTTATTAAAAAAATATATTCAAGTATGTACGTTACGAACGAGGACCAACCGATAACTAAACTATTGTAGTGCTGTCTCTTTTTCGCTCGCTGCGAACGCTTGTTTTTTTCCGTGTTCCAGAGCGTGACAACAATATTTTTTTCTTCTCTTTATTTTTCCTTCTCTCAATATCTGTGAACTGCATTTGTTTCTTTCCCGCTTGAATTAACTGTCCTATAGACATTGAAAGTCAGAGAAACTGACAACCATATTTTTTCCATGTGTGCTTCAATTGTCACAGCTGTAAGGTTTATCACGTGTATGTTTCCGCATATGGACCCGCAAAGTAACTTTACGAGGGAATTTCATATAACAAATGTGGCAGCAGTAAGGTTTTTCACCTGTATGTTTCCGCATATGGACCGTCAAATTACCGTTTTCAGTGAATTTCATATTACAAATGTCACAACAGTAAGGTTTCTCACCAGTGTGACGTCTCATGTGGACTTTAAACTTACTGCTAGTAACAAATTTCGTATTGCAAATGTCGCAGCAGTAAGGTTTATTACCATTATGTGTTCGCATGTGAACTGTCAAATCATATCTATAACTAAATTTCTTATTACAAATGTCACAGCAGTAAGGTTTATCACCTGTATGTTTCCACATGTGTACAGTCAAACCTCTATTATCAGTAAATTTCTGATCACAAATGTCGCAGCAGTAAGGTTTTTCACCTGTATGTTTCCGCATATGGACCGTCAAATTACCGTTTTCAGTGAATTTCATATTACAAATGTCACAACAGTAAGGTTTCTCACCAGTGTGACGTCTCATGTGGACTTTTAACTTACTGCTAGTAACAAATTTCGTATTGCAAATGTCGCAGCAGTAAGGTTTATTACCATTATGTGTTCGCATGTGAACTGTCAAATCATATCTATAACTAAATTTCTTATGACAAATGTCACAGCAGTAAGGTTTATCACCTGTATGTTTCCACATGTGTACAGTCAAACCTCTATTATCAGTAAATTTCTGATCACAAATGTCACAGGCGTACGGTTTATCACCTGTATGTGTTCGCATGTGGACCGTCAAATTATAGTTAACAGCAAATTTTTTATTACAAATTTCGCAGCAGTAAGGTTTATCACCTGTATGTTTTCGCATGTGTACAGTCAAACCACTATTATTAGTAAATTTCTGATCACAAATGTCGCAGCAGTAAGGTTTCTCATCTGTGTGTATCCGCATGTGGTTTGTAAAAACACTACTTTGACTAAATTTCTTATTACAAATGCCGCAGCAGTAAGGTTTCTCACCAGTGTGACATCTCATGTGGACTTTTAAATTACTGTTAGTAGCAAGTTTCATATTGCAAATGTTGCAGCAGTAAGGTTTATTACCGTTATGTGTTCGCATGTGGGATGTCAAACCACCGCGTCTAGTGAATTTCTTATTACAAATGTCACAGGCGTAAGGTTTATCACCTGTATGTTTCCGCATGTGGAGCGTCAAATTATAGCTAGCAGCAAATTTTTTATTACAAATTTCGCAGCAGTAAGGTTTCTCACCGTTGTGTGTTCGCATGTGGTTGTTCAAACCAGTGCTATCAGTAAATTTCTTACTACAAATGTCACAGCAGTAAGGTTTCTCGCCAGTGTGACGTCTCATGTGGACTTTTAAATAACTGTTATTAGCAAATTTCATATTGCAAATGTTGCAGCAGTATGGTTTATCACCAGTGTGACGTCGCATGTGGAGGTATAAACTACTGTAAGAAGCGTATTTCATATTACAAATGTCGCAGGAGTAAGGTTTATCACCAGTGTGTGTCCGCATGTGGACAGTCAAACTATTGCGAACAGTAAATTTTTTGCTACAAATGTCGCAACAATAAGGTTTCTCACCGCTGTGTTTTCGCAAGTGGACGGTCAAACCACTGCTATTAGTAAATTTCTTATTACAAATGTCACAGCAGTAAGGTCTGTCATCTGTGTGTTTCCGCATATTGGGCTCCAAGGTAGTTGAGCGTGTGAACAAAGAGTTGCAGTTTTGGAGAGTTTCCACAGCGTGTGTCTGCATATGTTTTTCAAATAAACTACTATTCAATAACTTAATTTCACAAATACTACAGCTAAGACGTATATCACTATGTCTTTGTATGTGAAACTTCAGATGTTGTTTCGTTTTAAATTTTCTACTGCAAATGTCGCAGATATATGAGCTCTGCTGAGTTTGTGTACGCGAATGTACTTTAAGGTCACTGTCACTCGGTAACCTAGTGCTGTAGCGGAGTCCGCGCGTGTCGACAGCGCAGCTCAGCTGACTGTCGTCGCTTGTCGTCTGCGCGCTGCTCGACGCAACACCTAACAAGCAAATCAAAAATTCCATTAATGCAGTTCTCTGTATAATTTTATGAGCTACTAACTTAAATAAAACCTTTTTAAGTGCTGTAATTTATTTTCAAAAGACAGCATATTTGTTATATTTAAGGGACCAACCCGTTCTCCTAAATATTTAGGAGATTAGGCTCAATTCGGAGAATAACCTCTTAAGGATATTTATTGAAACGAACGTTTTTCTTTCCCTGCTCATTAAGGTTATAAATTATTAATAAATTGTTTTAGTCTGCTCTAAAATATTCTCTGTAACCGATGATATATGATCAGTTAAATTAACTAAGATTGATCAGGAAATAATATCATATTACCTTATTAGACAGCTCTTGGGTACAACTTATTAAATACATTCGCAGCAAACTAACTTTGTGATACGAAGGCCAAGCATAAGATAAAAAAAAAAAAAAGCTTTTTTATAGCAAAAAAGCTTACGGTCCGCCTGAGGGTAAGCGGTCACTTGCAACACCAGAGTTATCACCCGCGCGTTGCCGACCCTTCAGGAATCTATATCTATAATAACTACTTTCTTGAAGAACCCCATGCTGTAGTCCTTAGAGAAAATCTTGGAAGGGAGCTCATTCCACAACCAAATCGATCGCGGGAGGATTTTTTTCTGAAACTGGACTATACGCGACCATTTCGCTTCTAAAGTGTGAGAATGAATTCCCTGCCGATGGCGACCAGTGCGATGGTAGAAAGTAACCGTGGGCATCATTTCAAATAATCCTCAGAACACTGTCCCAAGCGGTAGAATACACACAGGGAGGCAAAGTCTCTCCTCAGACTTAAGGGCTCGATATAGCAAATAGGGTTTCATCGTTGGACTGAGTCAGAAGGGCCAAGCTGGTATCTGGGTGCACCCACCCAGAGATGGCAGCAGTACTGCATATGGGGCCGGACTTGCGACTTCTAAGGCAGCAAACTTTGCCCCGACGTGAAGTACTGCTTCGGTCTGTTGAGTACACCAAGTTTTTTGGATGCTAGCTTCAACTTGTCTGCAAATGATCTCGGAACTGAACATCGCTGGAGATATCAACATCAATGCCCTTGGAGATGGAGAGGGGAGTGTTCTGGAACTGTGGGACCACAGTGAATGGGGTTTTATATAAGCAACTAAAACTGTATTGATAAGTTTATTTCCAGAGAAAGAATTTATCCTAATATAAATTAACTGCTGACAAAACAATTCTGTCAAAATTATTTAATATCGAATTTTATTGCTGACCCCATAGTTATATGGCAAATCATATAATTAGGTACTTCTACATAAATAAATGACACATACCAACATTTGAGATCAATGAAGCTGCCTCAGCCCCAGACAGCTGAATCACCTCAGGACCTATAGCCATCTCCTCTTTGATGATGTGTCCTTGGTAAAGTTCCTCTCTGTCTCGCTGCATCTGCTGATCAATAATTTAGATTTTTATGTTTTATTAGAGTAAGAATTTCACAAAATATAAAGTACCCTATAATTATGAGTGCAATGTACATAATAAAGTAGGAATTTTAAATAAATAATATAAACTCATGTTGATGCATGTTAAAGTAAAAGTAAGTTACCCAATTATTATCAACTTTTCTAGGTGTAGGTTACATGTAGAATGCTCTCAGCAACTAAGTATGGAAAGCCTAATTCTAATAGCTTATTCCCAAAGCGAAGGTCTGATACTTTGTACGTTATTACTCAGCATTGCGATAGAGCATTTACCATTGACCTAGGTTTTGGCACATGGTTAGCTGAAGGCATGGAAAAGGAAACAAGAATTTTTACTCATATAAAGAGTCTGAGACTCGTAGTGCAACTCGACTTGTTGTATCCATTGTAACAAAAAATTATACTTAATAAGATCTTTCTATATAATAAGAATTTGGGACAAGAAGGAAATTGGTACAAGAGAAACAAATGTTTAATTTAGATCTTTTCCCATTAGCTCCAACCAGTCTCTTCACGGAAATTTATAGTTTTGGAGATATGGTTCCTACCTAACTACTCCATTTTTTATATCTATTCCCTTAGTCGTTTGTTTAAATGAAAAAAAGGGGGTTTGGGGAGTTCCCCCTCTTACTGCCCCTTTTTTTTTTTTTTATACCACTAAGGTGGCAAACAAGTATACGGTCCGCCAGATGGTAAGCGGTCACCATAGCTTATGAACACCAGGGGCATCACTCACGCGTCGCATCGCCCGCGTTCGATCCTTTGCTACTCCCCCCCGAACCATTCATTTTTGGAATAAGAGTTTATTTTTGGTTTAGGCACATCATAACCTAGAAAAATTCAATTCCAATATTAAAATCCCGAAAACGAAATGTTTTTCTTTATTTTCTATATTATTGTTTGTCTGAAGTTTCGTTTACTATATTTTCATTTTCCAGAATATTCAAACATTTTTTTTTTATTTCATTATTAATTCAAAATCCAACTCATTGAGTTTCCAAGTGAATGTTTACCAACTAATTTATTATACACAAAAACATAAATCCCTAATATCAATATCCCGAAAATCAATATTCATAAGACAAACATCAACAAACAAAGAAGAGTGTAGGTAAGTCATACATATAATCGAAATCAATCTACCCACTATCATTTAAACATTTTTTACTTACAGCAACTAACTTCGTTTAAAATTGCGTAACTTCCTAAACATTGCCACTAAAATTGCACTGGCTAGATCCCTTTTGCTTCCTGTTCTGGAATAGGCAGATGCTAGCTATCTTGACCTTACTAAGGGGCAATTAAATAAGCTTGAGCGTCTTCAGAACCTATGTATAAGATACATATTTGGTCTACGTATATATGATCACATATCCGAATTCCGATTAAAACTCAAGTGGCTCCCAATTCGCCTTTGCTGGAATACTCATATTCTATTTCTTCTCTACAACATACTTTCGTATGTAACGTTTCAATTTTATAGGGTCTACTGCTCCTTGCACTACAACAAACTTGATGTTAAAAATGCCAACACACTATTCTCAAATAATGACTCGTTCACCGTCACTGCCATAAGACTATGGAATGCTTTACCTTGTGATGTCAAACAAGCTAAAACTTTAAGAATATTTAAAAACTGGTAATTACACATTACCGTACCAAGAACCTCAATTTGTCATCTTTTTGCTTATTTTAATAGTGTGTTCTTTGTTATTGCGCAATAAAGTATATTATTATTATTATTATTCGTCAACTAGAAAAAAAACGATTTGACCCACTTTAAATTACTAAAAGAGTGACTGACTTAACCCTCTAACCTGACTCGGCTATATTGGGGTGCACTAACAAGATGACTGGCTAGAAATAAATAAAATAACCACGAAAGGTTAACCTTCTAACCTAACCCGGCGTCTACTCGTTTTGTAAGCAGCAATGGTGAGATTTATGGGTTAGGTAAGTATAAACTTACCTAAAACCTAAGTAAAAACCTAAAATACAAGTTTTCTCCCCCCCTCCCTCCAGCACCACCTCCCCTTAATTCGTGAGGTAGTATACTAAATTTTAACCCTCACCTGCTCTGGAGACATAAAACATTTGACATTTACTGTGAGTTCGTTTCGTACCTCCTCTTTCTCTACTTTTGTCCCATCATTATTAATTTCTTTCTTGATTACCACCATGGTCCTGTCAGTTAACAGCTCTACAGCTTCTTCTTTGACTGTTGCACAATTCATGACGGGGGCTTAGTAATGAGTTGAAGTTCAGAAACCACTGTACATTAAAAGGCATTGACTTTAAATAGTAATATTTTTTCGGGACAGGAAAAAACATACTCATTGTATTGTTTTTACGTCACTTGAGTTAGGAAAAGCGCAAAAAACGAAAAACTAACGATTTTTGTTAAAAAAATTATAAACAAATACTGATGGAAAAATAACTTTTATAATTTTAAGTTTTTGTATCACTTACTACTAAATTTTACATAGTAGTAGCTTTTTCACAAACAGTTTAACACTTCCTACGTGTTTATAATCTAAAACAAACACATAAATTCCAAAAAATAAGTAAAATGAATAAAGTTGTTTTTAAATAAATTAAAATCAAACAAAACCAAACAATAATAAATAAAAAAAATACTAAACTATTTTTTTTTTATATTGTTGACAATGGATACAAGTCTTTTGAGTAATTCCTTAGAATCATCGAAAATTCATTTCTACCAAAAAACCAAGGTGAACACAATTTATTTATTGTAATGTAAAAATTAAAACAAGATTTGAAATACAGACTAATAATCTATCAATAATAAGAATTATAAGATCGATTGTTTAAATTTACGATGAATAATAATGGGTCGCCCTGACTACACTAAATAAGTACAGTTGGTCCTGGCGCTCGCCGGCCGCTGCCGCGGCACGCTCCGCTCGGCTTCGCGCGCTAGTTTTCATGTGCTCCGCTTGGCTTTGCGCTATAGTTTTCATGTTCGCAAGTGGGTTGCCCTGACTACACTAAATAAGTACAGGTGGTCCTGGCGCTCGAAATATTACATTTATGGCTATTATTACCATGTAATGTTTAAAGATATTACAAAAAAAATGATAAATTATGTAAACGCGGTATTCTTGTATGCACTATTACTTTCGTTGTTCTTTTATTATGTGAGGTAAAAGCAAAGTTATCCTACGACACTGAATTTTCTATATTTTATTTCTCGAAAACTATGAAGTTCCGCAAGATAAAACTTTGTAGATAGATAAATGACAGTAAGTTCTATCCCCAAAAAAAATATGAAGTCGAAAAAAAAAAGGCTGATAAAGTACAGTGCAGCCGAAGTTCAAATTATAGTTCTTCTCATAGGTATATGTTCAGTCTTACCACAGAACATTATTACTCTAGCGAAGTCTTACGCAGTATTTGTTTTCTTATGTAGTATTATATTCTCTTTGTTTGTTTCCTCTATGACGTCCAGGAGCTGCAGTGTTTCCATCTCCTAGTGTAAAAATTACTGTGTTGCTAGTCTAAAAAAACGGTATATTCCTGAATATTACGGCGAACAAAAAAATAAAAATAAGTTAATTTTAAAATTTTAGGTACTTCGATGTACGTAAGTAGTTAGAATTAAGAATTATTTTGCGGGGATAGGTTCTTTATGAACTTCTTTTTAATATATTATATTTATAGGTAAGTAACTCGAGATGTAAATTGGTTAAAAAATTATGTTCCAGAGTAACCCCACCTTCATTTTACACATTTAGATTTTAGGTGGATGTTTGATCCCTTGATCACAACATATATACTTGCCTCTCTATTTCTCTTTCCCCCTTTCCCTTTGCCTTTCCAGTGGTTAAAATTGGTTAAGGGCGTGGGGATTTCACTCCTTGATATAGAAAGAAAGTATGCTATTTCAAGCCACAGAAGCAGTTTAAAGTTGGAACACTTAAAATGGAGTACCTTCACAAGGTTAAATATATTTTCAGAGGTTTTTTTTTGAAAAAATTATGTATCCCCAAAATTGGGTCTCTCTCGCAGGGGTCATATGATTTCTGGGTAAAAAACATGGAAATATTATTTGCTTTTACCGAAGGATATAACTTTACGATATTATCAAAACAGACAGCCCATGTGTTTAATAAAGACTCCTCATGGTATACAGGTGCCTGGACCGATCCGCTAATATTTGACTGGTTTGTTGACTATGCGTGGGTTCTGTACTCTTTATTTTCCGATCCAGTAGAGACCTGGATCACCATCAACGAGCCTACATCAAATTGTGACGAAGCTTACAACTCCGGGATCTTTGCACGAGCATGATAGACGTGGACCGGGCTGGGTATATTTGTAATAAGCACGTTTTGGTGGCGCACGCTAGAGTTTGTAGAATTTACATTAAGGAAAATAATTCACTTTATAAAGGTAATACTTTAAATATAAATATGACAACCCATGAACCAAACCTTCAGGTACAACCAACCACACTGTAGTGAATGTTCGGTATGAGAAGAAGAATTAATCCTGTAAAAATGAGTGCATTGAGAAGTATGTATGGCTTGGCACTAAATAACAAAATAAGATCTACGAGTAATGTGATGTGTGAGCGTTGCGGTGAGGAGGAAAGTTTGGGGACAAAGATTGAGAAAGGTTAGTTAAGGTGGTTTGAGTATTTTGAGAGGATGAATGAAAGTAGATGCAAAAAACAAATTTATGAGGCGAAAATAATCGGAGGTAGACCTCGGCGTACTTATTCGATTAAATTGAGCCAATTTTCAGAAAATTCGAGGACAAGAGTTGTCTGTCGACTGTCGAACGTGTATGAGAGGATTGATGCAGCAAAAGAAGAGTGCCAGGATCGTAGCAAGTGTGAGTCTCTGGTCTCTGCCTACTCCTCTGGGAAAAAAGCGTGATGTTATGTATGTATGTATAATGTCAAAGGTTTTTAGTTGATTCTGTTTTAGGCGTTGGAGCGTGAGTTTGAAAATTGACTCATTTCCGCTATTTCTTTCTTATCTGTAGTGCAGAGGAAAGCTGTTATTAAGGTGCTATCAGTGTTAATTTAGTGCCACTGTGTAGTTTGGAAACACATTCAATCCTCGTCGTATATACAACTACTTACTTAAAACCGTAAAGCAAATCCATCACATTGATTTTATTCAATATTAGAATTACAGGCATTGAAATAGATATAACTTCACGGTTAAGATGTTTTTTTTTAAATTTTTTTTAGGTTTTCGTGGCCAACGTTCCAAACGAGCCAAATTACTTAGCCTACGCTGTCTGTCTGTTTGTCTTTCCGTCCGTCTGACTTTTAGAGGGCTATATCTTAAAGACCGAAGTAGGTTAAGTAGAAGCTTGACATTTTCACAGAATATTAGTTATAATAGAAGTAAAACTAATACAAGAAACACGTTTTCGTTGTTTTTGCTCTATCGTTAAAATAGTAAAACATACAAGCTTCAAATTTGCAGTGATTATAGTGTTATGTCTGAAGTATAATAACAAATAATGAAAACCGACCAAGTGTGAGACGGACTCGGGCCATTACCATTTTAAATTACCATATAAGCCAAAAAAATGGTCGAAATTATTAAAACAAACACTTATATATTTGTTGGAAACGATTTCCGAAGTTAAGCAACGTCGGGCGTGGTCAGGTGTCTGATGGGAGACCACTCATCGTTACACTTTTTGTCGTTATTGGTGATCTTATAGTGGTAAGAACGGATTCCAACTAGGACTTGACCAAATTTTTTTTAAAGGATCACAATTTGTAATGTTTTCTAATATTCTTTTTCAAAACCGTTAAAATTCCACGCAGACGAAGGCGGGTAGGCACAGCTAATAAAAAATCTATTGAGCAAGATGAGACTTAAATATAGCTCAGTGTTGGTAAATTAAACTATAGTGATACGGAAAACTTGCACTGTAATTTTGAATAAACGCCAAACTGGTAGTTCAAAAAAAAGTACGAATTAAAAACACAGATAACACAAGTCCTAACTGACGTCTCCACAATCTTTGGTCAGTTTACTGGGTCTCCGAATAGAGATAAAGAACGACAAAAGGAACAGCGGTCAATGAAAGGGCTTCTTTATACGGTAAGCTTGTTTCCCACCTTAGTGGTTTATAAAAATATGCGGCAGGCATCATTTCGAACAATTCCTCAGAACACATCCCATTGTACAAGCGGTAAAACACACAGACACTCGATACGGCAAGTTACTTTGGAATCGTCGACAGTTCTTCACAGCCCATCGTTGAACCGAGTCAAAAGGGCCAAGCTGGTATCCGGGTGCACCCACCCAGAGATGGCAGCAGTACTTCATATGGGGCCAAACTTGCGACTTGAAAAGCAGCAACCTCACCTCGATGTGAAGTACTGCCTCGCTCTGTTTAGTACACCAAGTTTTTTTGACGTCAGCTTCACCTTGTCTTGCGAATGATCTTGGAACTGAACATCGCTGGAGATGTCATCACCAAGGATCCCAATGCTCTACGACATGGACTCTCTCCATGTTCTGGAATTGTGGGATCATAGTAAATGGGGTTTTCTTAGCGGTGAACGCGCAGACTTGTGTCTTTGTACGGTTCAATCCAGGCAATTCAGAGACCTTGGACAGTGCGGTCTCGATTTGAGATACAAGTTCTCCACGCTTTTCCTCCACAACGGAACGAGGGATGTTTGCACGACCCGTGAAATAGGCGTCTCCAGTACTGTTATCTATATAGCAATGTATGTTGTTTATGTCCTACATGTTATTGATATGCAGTAAAAGCAGCGTAAGAGATAGCTTAGAGATGCTATCAGAGCTAAAAGGCAAATTCTGCTTCTATTACTATAATGGAATGTATTTATTTTTTTCGTGCGGGACACCAGCATTAATGTCCATGCTATCAGAACAACAAGAAATAATTTGTATAGGAGTAAGTTCGTCATATACATACGACGAAGTATCACCAATTTGTTTGACATGAATGGGGTAAGATCGATTACATAATTTATGAGATGTTCGAGATAAGATAGAAAGTGAATGGAATCATCGTAGGTTAGAAGACTGATAAATCATACTACTTACCAAAATATATTTCGAAAAAACTCAAGTTTTGTCTATGTATTTCGAATATTTGTTGACCTTTCCCCGGTAGAGCAAGGATAACACGGACACACAATTCACACAACAGCTCACCAAAGCAACAAGTTGCCGACTGAGTTTACCAAAGATGGCGCCATTCATCTTGACATTAACGCTGCGTTCGGATACCACATATTTGACCGAAATTCCTCCCGCCGCCGTTAAGGAATTGACCATGGTAGATGGTCTAACCCCGGTAACGAACTTAACCCGGTTCACCTTAATTATATTTTTGCACAATCATATGTACATACATTTATTAATATATACTTAAAACTATCCATACAAACCATGAATATAAAATAATAATAAATATTATAAATTCGAAAGTAAATTTGTCTGTTTCCTTTTCACGGTGAAACAACTGTACTGATCAAGATGAAATTTGGCATGCAGATAGTTTTGAGTCCCGAAAAAGGACATAAGCTACTTGAAAACGTCAAATATTATTCGTTTAGTATTGAGGAGTTGCCGATGAAATCCTACACCGATGACCGAATACTAAGAAGTTTACAAGAGCAGACCAGCCTCCAAAGCGGCATCCGTTCACAAGTATGACACATGAATCAGCCATCGCTTCGCTCAACCATGTTTTAGGGAACGTAACGACCCGACGCACATGCCACCACGGCAGAGACTTTGAGAGAGCATGAGACACTCAAGCAACTCCAATAAAACTTCGATTGTATTAGTTACAATGTGTGTAGTAAAGGAACAAAATATAAATCAGATTCATATTGAGATTTACACACACAAGTTTACATTTAACATTACAGGGAGAACTTAAAACTGATTTATATTAAAACACGATGTATCAATAATTGACACTACTAGAAAAAATATACATATATGGCTAAACTTACATAGGTACAAGTATAATAATATAATAAAAATAGTTTTAATAACCCGCTGCAATCCACCATCGGCCGCCCAGCGCCAGAGAGGTTCCAAATGCGAGAGGCGCATCACAAAACGTGCACACATACTCACAGACGTTGTATATCATGAAGAAGCCCAGCTCCCACACGACAGTCCGGCAACAAATTCACACCATTTAACGTACTGTCACTTCGGAAATAAGCCTAAGGGAAGAAGAAGTGACAAGAAACTTCCCGGGTGTACACTTGTTACCATCAATCACGCAGGAAACAGGCCAACCGAATACACAAAAATTATGCAAATATGTCTATATATCTTATTCTATACATAACTTTTATGTTTTCTTCCTGGACATCAGACATCGTTGCTTTAAAGGATCGAACATCATATTTCTTCTATACATAAGCATAAAGGAGACGTCATCGACGTATATTTTATTATTGATATAAAATCATAAAAATCTATTAGTATTTTTCTACATTTTTCACACGACTGTTATAAATTTTTTTTAGGTTTTGGTTTTGGTTTTTCCTTATAAAAGTTACCTAACCATAGATACGTAGAAGTTTAATAATGATAAGATTGTATCTCTTCCACTTCCCCTAAATTCCAATCAGGTATACCCGAACTGTTACAGTACTAAGTTGTAACTTTCAAAACACTTGTACACAGCCTACTGATTGACTGAAGAAATAAAAGGTTATAAAAAAGATTATGTAATGCGTCATTAAATTATAATGTAAATGTAACATTGGCGGTCAATAGATCCAATTTAGTTCGTTACTGATTAAAACACCATTAATTGATTAATTTACTTTATTGACTATTGGCGTAGTATATAATATAGTTCTACCATGTGCCCACGTAGCTTATGATTATACCTTCCCGTAACGTCCCGAAAAGTTACGAAACTGTAGGCGAAAAGTAATTTCAAATCAGTCAATACAACAGATCACTAAGATACGTTTCTCATTTACTTTTAAGTATAAATCAAAAAATATCAGTTTGTTTAACACTTTATGTATGAATGTAGTTAACAATTATCACTTATGAATTATAATAATCAGCTATCACTAAAATGTAAGAATATTATTCTTTAACAACGCCTGAACTCTGAAACTTTTTTATTTATTTATTAAATTATTTACATTATTATACCTTACAGTTACATATGAACCAATTTGTACAACAATGACAAGTGCAGACACACAATACCTATAAACTAAACCTACAGAGACTGTTCTATATACTTCGGTGCACATTTAACAAACATCCATTCTGATGAGTTGAATAAATCTAATTCCGTGTTTTGGCCGAGAATATTGTTTATAGCTCGCAGAGCTCGAGAAATCGGAGCTTCGCGCAGTACATTAGACTGTGCGCGCGGGTCCGTGAAAAGCCGGTGGCTTCGCGCTCTACCGTATTTTTCAGGTACATAAAAGTTTACCTGCTCCAATAAACTTGGTAGAATTTTTTTTCCTCTTATCAACCTATAAATGTACACTACTAATGCCATAAGACGTCTTAATTGTAACGTATTATATCCTACCATACCATTAACGAATAAGGAAGGATATAAATACGGATAATAACCGTATTGTTTCTTAAATAAACACCGCAGAAACATTTTCTGAACTCTTTCCACCATGAGAATATAAGTACCTACTCTCATGGGGATTCCAGACGATTGCGTTAAATTCTAACTGATTCCTAACATATGTGTTGTACAAAACAGTTAATGTATGAGGATCATTAAAGTCTCTTGCTTGTCTCATCACCCAACCTAAGTTGTTTCTTGCCCTGCTACACAAGTCTAAGATGTGGTCATTAAACTTCAACTTATCGTTAAATAACAAGCCAAGGTCCTTTACAGTTCCGTGCAAGCGAGTAATTTGTGTTCCTGCTAAGGTGTATTCATGCTCAATTTTATTTGTCCGACGTGTGAAAAACATAACCGCACATTTATCCACATTCAATTCGAGCATATTCTCCTCACTCCAATCGTTTATCTGATTGATATTCTCCTGAAAATGTAAACAATCACTATCTGTCTCTATTTTCATGACCAACTTTACGTCGTCCGCAAACATAAGAACAAGGCTATTAGAGACTACAGTAGGAAGATCATTTATCAATATCAAAAACAGCAATGGACCCAAATTACTGCCCTGACTTATACCCGATCTTGTGCAATATTCCTCCGATCTACTTTTACCAAACTGAACAAACTGCATCCTATCCGAAAAATAGCTACAAAAAAGTTCCAGTAGACTAGGCGTGAAACCAGATTGAGCCATCTTCTTTAATAATGTGTCATTATTTACCCGGTCAAAGGCTTTCCGAAAGTCTAAATATGCTACATCCACTTGTTTACGTGCATCTATACTACTGCTTACATACGTAACAAATGTCAGTAGGTTACTTGCAGTAGATCTTCCGGGAAGGAACCCATGTTGCGCATCTGAAAACCATGGTGACATTTGGGTTCTAATCTCGACATATAGGGGAACCTGTTGAACCTTGGCACTATGTGTACCTAGGCCATTGGGCTCGTTTCAAATATTCGCTCGATACTAAATTCTACTGTTTATGGTATTCGGTACGTCACTACCGACTATTCAATGTGAAGTTAGTCGCATACCGCCATTGAGCCGGTGTTTGGTGTTATCGACGTTAAAACTTTTTTTTGGCAAAAAAGTAAGTATTTCTAATATATTTTGAAGTCTGATAGTTTTAAACGTTTTATAATAGTCACTTAACTGTTATATGCTATCGGTTCTTTTATTCAACAAGTGTCAACACAATAAAAAACTTACGAGATACATAACCTCTAAACTATACGGTGGATGTTTTGTTGAAGCTGGAGTAGTGTTGTACCTCGGTCACTGTCGATCAGTTGTTCCTTGGTCAGTGGCCAAGGTACAACCTGGATGTTGTACCTTGGCCGGGAGAATATTTTATTAAATTATTTCACACTTACGTAATATATTCCTAATCAAATATCTTTATTATTTCAGAAATCATGCCGAGAATAAGGAGAAGAAGAAAAGGACACCTATTAATATGGGTGATCTGACAAATGCGATTACAATGATTAAGGAGAAAAAATTCTCCACTTTCGGTGCTTCCAAACATTTTCGATTACCAAGAACAACTTTGCGTCGTCATTTTAAGCACTGTTTGGAAATAGGTAAGGATGAAAGCAAGTAACACGAAAACCTTGCAGTTAATCAAGTTTTTGATCGCACCGAAGAGCATAGTCTGGTTGACTATATTAAAGACGCTGCACACTTGCAATTTGGATTGACTTTAAAAGACGTGAAAATACTTGCATACCAATTTGCAAAAGCGAATGGAAAAAAGTACCCAAAGAGCTGGGATACAAACAAAATGGCTGGAGATTATTGGCTGCGATTGTTTAGGAAGCGATACCAAAACGAATTGTCTTTGAGAAAGCCTGAAGCTACTAGTTTGGCTCGCTCTTCGGCGTTTAACAAACATACTGTGAGTATAACATTCGACAATTTTAAGAAAGTCCTTTCTCAATGTCCCTCTGACATAAATGCGACTGACATCTGGAATTTAGACGAAACTGGATTGTCCACTGTCCATGTTCTGTCAAAGATATTAGCACCTCTTGGCATGAAAGAAGTTGGGTCAATGACTAGCGCTGAAAGAGGAACAACGGTTACAATGATAGCGGCTATTAATGCAGGTGGTGGTTTTATTCCACCCATGCTGATATTCCCTCGTGTAAACTTTAAGAATTTTATGATAACTGGAGCTCCTGAAGGCAGTATTGGAGGCGCCAATCCATCCGGTTGGTCAAACGAGTCCATGTTTGTGATATTCCTCCAGCATTTTATCAAATATGCAAAGCCTACCAAAGAACAACCTGTCATTCTCTTAATGGACAATCATGAAAGTCATATTTCGGTACCGGCAATACAAACGGCCAAAGATAATGGTGTAAAGCTTATTACTCTACATCCACATACTAGTAACCACATGCAACCACTAGACAAGACAGTTTTTGGCCCTTTTAAGACTTATTTTAATACAGCGGCTAACAAGTTATTAATGTCTCCAGGTCATGTGGGCAAACCATTAACTATATATGATATTGCTGGCTTGGTGGGAAAAGCTTTTCCCCTTGCCTTCACACCTAACAATATTTGCAAAGGTCTTAGTTCAACTGGTTTCCATCCTTTAAATGAAAATATCTATACAGATGCTGATTTTATGCCCGCATCCTATTCCGATCGTCCACTTATCGAAAAATCACCAACCAGAATTATTGATCAGGTGCCTTTAAGTCAGCCGACTGCTTCAGGTTTCGAAGTTATAGATGGAAAATCGCCAACTTTGATATCGCCGGCTATAATACGCCCTCACCCAAAAGCCGAACCTCGTAAAGAAACACGAAAAGGAAGATCCAGAATTTTGACCGATACACCAGAAAAGCAAGAAATTGAAAATATAAAGACTAAAAAACATGTTTCAACTAAATTTAATCAAGCAGAGTCCATCAATCTTTTGGCAAAAAGTAAATTTATGAATAAAAACAGATTCAATAATGCAAAAAAGATAAAAAGAAAAATTCTATCCGAAACAGAAACCAGTGAAAATTCTACCAACTATTTACAGAGTGACACATCTGAAGGTGCCTCCGACAATGACAGCCAAGATGAGAACCTGCAGGCTGAACATGTTAATAAAGAAAATTACAATATTGAAGACTATGTTATATTTGTATATGAAGGTTCCTATTTTGTCGGAAAGGTAGAATCAATATCTGAAGAGGGTGTATTACTGAAATCAATGCAAAAATCACTTAAAAACTGGAAATGGCCTGAAAAAGAGGATTTGAATCTGTACCCGATGAGTGACATTATAAAAAAAATTAAGACCCCGCAAAAAGTTAACAAGAACAGAGAAATTTATTATGTTCCAGAGATACAGAAGTACTGGGATTTCTACTAAATGCTTAAGGCTAAATAATATATCTTTATATTGATAGTGTTCTTATAAAAGCTAGTCCTAATAACTAACTGATTAAAAAGTTTAAGAGAGAAATAATAATTTATAAAGTTAATTGTTTAAACATTTTATTTTCTATTTGCTATATTATAGGTTATATTGATTTGCTATATTATATTATGTGATATGTTCAAATTTACCTACCTAGGTCTTTGTGCCTACTAATTTTAAAGTTTGTGATGTAACAAAACAGTGGTTAAAAGTTAGTTGTTTTGGTTTAGAGATTGTGTTTGAAAAGCAAACAAAAAAACCACGAATATTATTTTAATTTTGTTCAGAATTTTTTTTGTTAAATATTGTAATAGACCGAATAAAACGATTTTGATTAAGAAAGAACTTAATAATTTGCTTAAATTACCCCCAAATTCTCCATGTGTCCTAGGTACACCGTAGTACTGGCCCAGGTACATAGGGTATGTTGTACCTTGGCCTTATTTACCTTTTTTTAAAAAAATTTAAAATCTCTGTAAGTATGAAATATACAATCCTGATATTTTGGTGGTGAGTATACAAATAATTGAAATTTCGAAATATGCAAATATGATTTGTGTGCTGTACGTCAAATCACAATAAAAAATTTATAACTAAAAAACTGTCCAAGGTACAACAGGTTCCCCTACTATACTTTCAAAAACTTTTCCAAAAGGACTTTGTACTGCTACTGGTCTGTAATTATTATATATATTTTTATCACCAGATTTGAAAATAGGGATCACTCGCGAGACTTTCCACTGTTGCGGGTATTCTCTTGTTTCCAAAATTAAATTATACAGATATAACAATGGAGCTAACAACGCCTCACTGCAATCTTTAACCACGAAAGGAGGTATTTCATCCGGTCCGCACGAAAACTTCGGTTTCAAACTTCGAATTGCGGTACGAAGTTGTTTCAGACAAAAAGAGTCGACAGATACCCTACACCCTGTGCCTTTTCCACTTTCTTCTCTTAATACCTTGCCTACGTCAAGCTCTGGAACAGTGTCCAGAAACACATTTTTAAAATGTTGAGCGAATTTGTGTGCTTCTTCAGAGTCTGGTAAGGAAAAATCACTACTCTTTAGGTTTTTTCTGTTGGTTTTAATATAGTTCCAAAAACTACTACTGTCTTTTCTTATTAAACATTCCATCTTTACTACGTATGTATTGAAAGCCTCCTTAATCTTATTTTTTAGAGACCGTCTCAGTTTGGAAAACTCAGAATAATATTGTTCCGATTTACTCCTTTTATACCACTTCCAATATTTATATTTTTGTTTAATGTCGCGAATTATTTCAGCTGTAAACCACATCGGATATTGATACCGGTGGTTACAGCTGGATCGCATTTTTATGGGTACGCAATCGCCTATACACTCATAAATAAGTTCAATAGTTGACCAATAAACGATGTCCTAGTGTTGCCAGTGTATTAAAATTAAGAATGGTTCATAAAACAAAAGTAAGGTCGAGAAATAAGCGTATCTAAACTTGTAGGGTAAAACGTCCTAATCTCGACCCACATCTAAGTTCAGTCCCTAAAACGTTTAAGCTTATAGTTAGGTCCAAATTTAGGGTAGGTGAAAGGTTTTGGCATCAATCACGACTTTATTAAATCTAGTTTGGATATGTATGGAATATGGTGTCTTCATGTCGTTCGTTCCAGTGCCAGAAGCCAGCGAGGCGCAACACAGTGCAATTCTGTCGCTGATTTGGCGAAAAACGTCAACGGATACCACTCTGGAAATATGTTTTGTTGACCATAAATAGTTTCTTACTGCTTCAGACAGATGAATAGCAATGAAAAAGATATTTTTCTTCTTAATTTAATTGTTTACTTTAATGCCGAGCCGATGTTAGGATTCTTATTTTATTACAAAACCCTAATGTCGACCCGCGGCCGAGACAAGATTTTAAAGGATTTATTAGTATCCTAAGTTAGGGCTCTTAAAGTTTATATTTGCAAGGCGTTCAATACCCTCTAATTGAATGACCAAAGTTCGACCGCCTCAGAATGTTAGCTATACTTTTAAATCAGCCGAAATTGGGCTGCTCTAGCAACCTAAGCTATATTCTTTATTACGTCATTTAAGACTTTTATAACTACTAATAACATAAAGTGTAGTCATTATATAGCTTGACAGTGCGAAGTCATCGGTGAATAAATTTAAGGTTCAGATATTCAGAGTGAAAGTTGCGTTTTACGTTAAGTGGCCGACATTTGGGTGTTTTACCCTACTCCCTTTCAAAAACACTTACTAGGGGCCATTCAAGTATTACGTAAGCAGATTTATTACAAATATTTACCCCCCCCTCCCTTGTCAGCAAAAGTAAGCAAAGCTCTTACCCCCTCCTCCCATGCTTACGTAAACATTTTTAAATGCATTTTTCTTTTAATGTATTCTGTTTTTTCTTCTTTTAATGTATTCTCTGTTTTCCGTTATACATAATATTCATTTAAACAAACTTTATTGACCCGAATCCATGATTCTAAGTTTTCCATGATATTGGATATTTGCTGCTGAATATTGTGTGTCTGCAGGATCAAAGGTATAATACAGGAATGGAGGTAATTTTTTTTGGAAAATCGAGCAGTAATTTTGTCAAATAAGATCAACTTGAAATTTTTAGAAATTTGTCAAGAAAGGTGTCAAGTTCAGAAATAAACCAGTTTGGTTAGGAGGATTTGGCCCAAAACGCTGTAAAAATTGGTCAAATTATTTTTTTGGCCAAAAATAGAAAAATATTTAATATCTTGGGCATTATTAAATGAATCTTCATGAAAATGGGTACCGAGGGGTTTTTTTTGATCTCTGATTACGATATTAATGTCAGAGATTTAACTGTAAAAACTACCCTTTTTTAGGGTTTTTTTTTGGAATATTCTGGAAGTAAAGCTAAGATTATCAAATAAATGCCATTTTTCAGAATTATTAAGATAAAATGCTTGTTTTGATTATGCACCAAACTTGGTATATAAGGGCTAATAATAGGGGGTTAAAACTACCCCAGAATAATAAAAAATACAAAAAACATGAGCTCAGATTATTCTTTTTGTTTTTCAATAAAAAAAAAATTAATTATCGTATTTTGACTATTATGAAATGTATTTGAAAACACCCCTAAATTAAAAAAAAAAGAAATAAGTTATTAAATTTTCATGTTGGGACTTTGCCTTTTACAAACAAAAAACTAATATTATTCATGATATTTGTCGTGAAAATTAAAAACTAATTTTTTATTCTGAATTTTTGGCAGTAACTTTTTTTTGGCTTATAATAACGAGATCTACAATAAACCATTTCAAAGCTAAGTTTATCGCCGAAATGTCAGGTGACGCTAAATTTCAATTGGATTGACCATTTTTTTAAAGTTCACTTGAAAAAAAAAACATTGACCGTTATAAACATAAAATATGCTATTTTAAACGGCCAAATCCCCTTACAAATTAAATTATTTAAATTAATTAAATTATTACAAAAATCAAAACGAAAAATTCAAGTACAAATAACTCGGAATAAAGGCTAGAAAATATGGCTGTTTAAAATAAAAAAATCTCACGCTACTGGCCGAAAAATAAAAATGTCTGAAAAAAAAATTAGAAAAAACGTTTATTTTGCCCATAACTTTTCTCTGCTTATTTTAAACGGTTCTAGTTGGTCTCAAAATTTTCCCAATTACGTCTTATTGCATAATAATAGTGATCATTTTTTATGTGGAAGTAATATTTTTCCAGATATTTACGCCAGAACGATCCAAGTCTTCATTTTTCGCTTAACAACCATTTTTGCCAAGTCATATCTCCTTTAATATTCATCGTACAAAAATAAAAACATATTATTATTTGTTAACTAAAATACTTCATATTAGTAATATATAATTTTTTTTGTAATTCTACTAGTTTTTTAGGTAAAATTAACAAAACTTTAAAAAATTTACATTTTTACTTGCTTTTATTTAACTCACAATGCTTCCTTTCTTGTTTTTTTTCCTTTCATCTTGTAGTGAAATCTTGCGAGCTTAATTAAACATACTTCCTGTTATCACCCTTCGATGAAATTTAGCATACTTACTAAGCTCGGATGACAATACAATATTCCACAGTTACTTTGACCAGCAACCCCCTCCCAGAGTTCTACCAGGGGTACAACCCAGAGGTGGAGGTGAAAAATTTAAAAATCTTCAAAATGGGTATCCGGGGATTTTGTGGGTCGCAGATCACGAATTTGATGTTCATTTTGATGTTATCACCTCTTGGCATATGCAGGAAGTGCACGTGCAAGTGGACATTAGGGTGGAACGTGAAAAAGAAAGTGAAAATTTAATTACGTGTTTATATTGAACATAATATCGTTCTCCAAGTGCTCATCACACAACTAATGAAACTTGGGGAATAAACTGAATAAAAATCAATTAAATTATTACTAAAAAGTATTAAATAAAAAAAAGTAAAAAAAGAATTTTTTAAAAACTTGCTTTTCTTAAAACATTAGAATCATATAAAAATTCAAGCTAACCGAAAATTGTACTAAAAAGTAAAAAATATGATTCTCATGTTTTGAGAAAAGCAAGTTGTAAAAAATTCTTTTTTTACCTGTTTTTTTACAAGAATCACAATTTTTCCTTGCGCTATTACTCTAAAAAACGATAATGTATCGATTGGGTAACTTTTTTTTCAACCATTAAATGCTGACGTAATCACCATCTAGCCCCCCCCCCCTCCTCCATGTCATTAAAAATAAGCAAAGCCAGGACCCCCCCCCCCCATAGTGCTCACGTAATACTTGAACGGCCCCCTATACGAATATTGTTTATGAATTAGAACCTTTACAAATTATTTTAGTATTATTATTTTGAAAAATGCTCGAATACGTATTACACGGCAAAATTTTAAATAGATAAATGCGAAAGTAACTGTCTGTCTGTCTGTTACCTCTTCACGCTTAAACCGCTGTTCCGATTAAGATGAAATTTGGCATGGAGATAGTTTGAGTCCGAAGAAAGGACATAGGACAGTTTTCAAATTTGACTACAGACGAACGCAATGCACTGACTGCCTTGAAAAATGACAAAGATTTAACAATTTTGCCAGATGACGAAGTATCTACGACAGTAGTTCAAAATTATAGTGATTATTTAATAGAAGGACAGAGACAATTAAATGACACTTACTTTTACAAAACAATACCAAGTGACCTTGCGATCTAACCACAAACGAAATTCAAAATTTTGTTCAAGACTTTGGAGCTTAAGGACTTAAAGACCACGACATTAAAATTTATGACTCCACAAAATGCACGCACATCCCATTTATACTTATTGTCCAAATATATCTAAAGAAAAAAATCCTGGCCGTCCTATTGTTTCTTCATATGATGCACCAACTGAACATATATCAGCTTTTACAGATTATTACCTTCAACCTATTGCCAAAACATACTGATCTTTAATCAAAGATACCAACCACTACTTAGATATATTACATTTATTAAATTTATCTCATCCCACAAACCTAACTCTAATTACAATAGACGTTGTTTCACTTTACACCAATATTCCACATAACACTGGATCACAGACCTTAAGATACTATCTAAACAAGCGCAGCACTTTGCATGCGTCAACAAATTTTTTGGCTGAACTCGCAGAATTGGTCCTAAATAATAATTATTTCTCATTTAATCAAGAAATATATCAAATAAAAGGAACGGCTATGGTTACAAGAATGGCTCCATTTTACGCAAATCTTTACATGACTAAACTTGCGGAAGACTTCTTACACATCAACAACATGGTTTATTCAATCTGGAAACGCTTTACCGACGATATTTTTATGATTTATTCGCATAATGATGATTCTCTTGATCAGTTCCTCCAAAATTTAAATAATTTTAGTTCACTTAACTTCACTCATAACAACTCTAAACATTCAATTACATTCCTAGACTATTTAAGTATTACACTATCTAATAATAATTATTTAGAAAAATCAGTTCCCATTAAACATACTAATAAAAAGCAATATCTTCACTTTAAAAGTTGTCAACCAGCCGACATAAAGCGCTCTATTCCATTTTCATTATCACTACGTAGTCCGTCGATATGTAACAAACCACAAGCACTAGAACATTATCACAATAGATTATTTGAAGGTTAATGTTTAATCGAAAATATCGTTGTAATTTTCTGCAAAAACATATTTATAACAGACCAAATTATCATTTAGCACACACACCCCGTCAAAAGAATAACTTTGAATTAAGATTCATTACGACCTATTTCCATGGTAGTCATAAGGTCAAAAACATTTTCAAAGATCTTTTACCAATTTTACAATACTACGAAGATACTAAAGACCTTCTACAACAATCACCTTTAATTCGCAATCGTCAAAACAGAAATTTAATCTTTCTTAAACTAAATCTATTATTATTATCAGATTGCCAATCAATAGGTACTAAACCATGCTGCCGACCACGTTATAAAACATGTCCCATAATCAACTCAAACATCCATATCATCACTCATCCCTTAAATTACAGAATAAAATCTGCACAAAACACCAATTGTAAAACATCCAGTTGTATTTGCCTCATAGAATGCAGGCATTATACAGCTTTCTATGTAGGTGAAACCAACAATTCATTACGCATTCGAATTATTAATCATCGTCACACTACAGATTCATACATTAACAACACACTTCCAATTCCCACACATAGTAGATTACACCATAAAAAATTTAATGAGTGTTATACTGTTCGAATTATAAAGTCATTTTCCCCTCCTATTTCAGACATTTATCATCACGTCATATATTTGGTTGCTTGGCAGTAATTCCGGACCTGGACTTAAAAAACATTTTTGAAATTTGAGACGCATATTATATACGCTCTACATCAACCATAGACATTTCAAACCAATAATTTGTCGACATTTTTAGATATCAATTTTTTATTAAAATGTATATTTTTCTCCTTTTAACTATATATGTAAGTAACCTCTCTTATTCTCTGTTTCACACACAAACACTTTTTTTTTCTAGATTTAAGAAACAGCACAGATTTCAATTCTATGGAAACTTTTTGTTACATATAAATGACATCTGTCAATCATACTTTATTTATTTACAATGTGTTTATTGTTTTGACTGAAGACGATATAATATATCGAAATATTTCAAATAATTATGTTTTTTTTCTTATTTATAATTCAATATAATATGACATTATATAATTATGAGTTTTTATATAGATTGTTTTAAAAGGTACAATCCCATCACAAATTATTTTCGAGTAACTTTAACTAATAAGGCAGCACACGCCACGAAAGGTCTCAGAAGGGACATTTTGTCCCATTTTTAACTTTTTTTATTTTATCGCTCCTATTGGTCTTAGCTTGATATTACATAGCCTATGTTTCTACCAGATAAATACATGTAAAAAGAATTAGAAAGTTTCACAAATTACCCATTAGCAACAAAAACAAAGTTTTCCTCTACATAATATTAGTATAGAGAATAGTAAATTGTATTACAAGAGAGCAAAATAATATTTTTACGGAGGGGTACATAGGAACATAATAGTATGTAGATAAAATGATATATTATTGCAAAAATAAATTAATAACATAGTATATTTAAATAAACATTTAAGACGAAGTTCTTGCGATTTTCTTTTATTTTTTTACATATTTAAGACCTTGTTAACCAGCCAGTATCTTTTTTATGTACATAATAAACACACAACTATACTTGGGTCTTATATACTCCTAGTACCTATATATTTTTTTAAACATACTCAATCAACTCTCATCACTGCCCGCTGGAAAAGCAACTTGCAGAAAAGAAGCCCAAAAGAGGATCAAAGGATCCCGCTTACTGAAGAAATAATCACAATTGAGGACCAAAGGGAAAAAATCAGCCAAGTGCAAGTCGGACTCGCGCACGAAGGGTTCCGTACCATTATCTATAAAAACGGCAAAAAAATCACATTTGTAGTATGGGAGCCCCCCTTAAATATTTGTTTTATTATAATGTAATTATTTATTTTAAAAGTGACTGTATAACTCAATATTCTGTGAAAATTTTAAGCGTCTACCTGTTGCCGCTATCAATGTCAAGCAAAATCGAGCAAAAAAATCACGTTTGTTGTATGGGAGAACCCTTAAATGTTTATTTTATTCTGTTTTTTTAGTATTTGTTGTTATAGCGGCTACAGAAATACGTCTTCTTTGAAAATTTCAACTGTCTATCACGGTTTATGAGATACAGCCTGGTGACAGACGGACGGACGGACGGACTGACAGCGGAGCCTCAGTAATAGGGTTCCGCTAATTATCCTTTGGGTACGAAACTCTAAAAAGACAGTAGTTACAAAAACACATCTTAAAGAAAAATATTTCTTAGTTTCAAAACTATGTGATTTCAGATATGCTTAAATTTTATTAAAAAAATATATTCAAGTATGTACGTTACGAACGAGGACCAACCGATAACTAAACTATTGTAGTGCTGTCTCTTTTTCGCTCGCTGCGAACGCTTGTTTTTTTCCGTGTTCCAGAGCGTGACAACAATATTTTTTTCTTCTCTTTATTTTTCCTTCTCTCAATATCTGTGAACTGCATTTGTTTCTTTCCCGCTTGAATTAACTGTCCTATAGACATTGAAAGTCAGAGAAACTGACAACCATATTTTTTCCATGTGTGCTTCAATTGTCACAGCTGTAAGGTTTATCACGTGTATGTTTCCGCATATGGACCCGCAAAGTAACTTTACGAGGGAATTTCATATAACAAATGTGGCAGCAGTAAGGTTTTTCACCTGTATGTTTCCGCATATGGACCGTCAAATTACCGTTTTCAGTGAATTTCATATTACAAATGTCACAACAGTAAGGTTTCTCACCAGTGTGACGTCTCATGTGGACTTTAAACTTACTGCTAGTAACAAATTTCGTATTGCAAATGTCGCAGCAGTAAGGTTTATTACCATTATGTGTTCGCATGTGAACTGTCAAATCATATCTATAACTAAATTTCTTATTACAAATGTCACAGCAGTAAGGTTTATCACCTGTATGTTTCCACATGTGTACAGTCAAACCTCTATTATCAGTAAATTTCTGATCACAAATGTCGCAGCAGTAAGGTTTTTCACCTGTATGTTTCCGCATATGGACCGTCAAATTACCGTTTTCAGTGAATTTCATATTACAAATGTCACAACAGTAAGGTTTCTCACCAGTGTGACGTCTCATGTGGACTTTTAACTTACTGCTAGTAACAAATTTCGTATTGCAAATGTCGCAGCAGTAAGGTTTATTACCATTATGTGTTCGCATGTGAACTGTCAAATCATATCTATAACTAAATTTCTTATGACAAATGTCACAGCAGTAAGGTTTATCACCTGTATGTTTCCACATGTGTACAGTCAAACCTCTATTATCAGTAAATTTCTGATCACAAATGTCACAGGCGTACGGTTTATCACCTGTATGTGTTCGCATGTGGACCGTCAAATTATAGTTAACAGCAAATTTTTTATTACAAATTTCGCAGCAGTAAGGTTTATCACCTGTATGTTTTCGCATGTGTACAGTCAAACCACTATTATTAGTAAATTTCTGATCACAAATGTCGCAGCAGTAAGGTTTCTCATCTGTGTGTATCCGCATGTGGTTTGTAAAAACACTACTTTGACTAAATTTCTTATTACAAATGCCGCAGCAGTAAGGTTTCTCACCAGTGTGACATCTCATGTGGACTTTTAAATTACTGTTAGTAGCAAGTTTCATATTGCAAATGTTGCAGCAGTAAGGTTTATTACCGTTATGTGTTCGCATGTGGGATGTCAAACCACCGCGTCTAGTGAATTTCTTATTACAAATGTCACAGGCGTAAGGTTTATCACCTGTATGTTTCCGCATGTGGAGCGTCAAATTATAGCTAGCAGCAAATTTTTTATTACAAATTTCGCAGCAGTAAGGTTTCTCACCGTTGTGTGTTCGCATGTGGTTGTTCAAACCAGTGCTATCAGTAAATTTCTTACTACAAATGTCACAGCAGTAAGGTTTCTCGCCAGTGTGACGTCTCATGTGGACTTTTAAATAACTGTTATTAGCAAATTTCATATTGCAAATGTTGCAGCAGTATGGTTTATCACCAGTGTGACGTCGCATGTGGAGGTATAAACTACTGTAAGAAGCGTATTTCATATTACAAATGTCGCAGGAGTAAGGTTTATCACCAGTGTGTGTCCGCATGTGGACAGTCAAACTATTGCGAACAGTAAATTTTTTGCTACAAATGTCGCAACAATAAGGTTTCTCACCGCTGTGTTTTCGCAAGTGGACGGTCAAACCACTGCTATTAGTAAATTTCTTATTACAAATGTCACAGCAGTAAGGTCTGTCATCTGTGTGTTTCCGCATATTGGGCTCCAAGGTAGTTGAGCGTGTGAACAAAGAGTTGCAGTTTTGGAGAGTTTCCACAGCGTGTGTCTGCATATGTTTTTCAAATAAACTACTATTCAATAACTTAATTTCACAAATACTACAGCTAAGACGTATATCACTATGTCTTTGTATGTGAAACTTCAGATGTTGTTTCGTTTTAAATTTTCTACTGCAAATGTCGCAGATATATGAGCTCTGCTGAGTTTGTGTACGCGAATGTACTTTAAGGTCACTGTCACTCGGTAACCTAGTGCTGTAGCGGAGTCCGCGCGTGTCGACAGCGCAGCTCAGCTGACTGTCGTCGCTTGTCGTCTGCGCGCTGCTCGACGCAACACCTAACAAGCAAATCAAAAATTCCATTAATGCAGTTCTCTGTATAATTTTATGAGCTACTAACTTAAATAAAACCTTTTTAAGTGCTGTAATTTATTTTCAAAAGACAGCATATTTGTTATATTTAAGGGACCAACCCGTTCTCCTAAATATTTAGGAGATTAGGCTCAATTCGGAGAATAACCTCTTAAGGATATTTATTGAAACGAACGTTTTTCTTTCCCTGCTCATTAAGGTTATAAATTATTAATAAATTGTTTTAGTCTGCTCTAAAATATTCTCTGTAACCGATGATATATGATCAGTTAAATTAACTAAGATTGATCAGGAAATAATATCATATTACCTTATTAGACAGCTCTTGGGTACAACTTATTAAATACATTCGCAGCAAACTAACTTTGTGATACGAAGGCCAAGCATAAGATAAAAAAAAAAAAAAGCTTTTTTATAGCAAAAAAGCTTACGGTCCGCCTGAGGGTAAGCGGTCACTTGCAACACCAGAGTTATCACCCGCGCGTTGCCGACCCTTCAGGAATCTATATCTATAATAACTACTTTCTTGAAGAACCCCATGCTGTAGTCCTTAGAGAAAATCTTGGAAGGGAGCTCATTCCACAACCAAATCGATCGCGGGAGGATTTTTTTCTGAAACTGGACTATACGCGACCATTTCGCTTCTAAAGTGTGAGAATGAATTCCCTGCCGATGGCGACCAGTGCGATGGTAGAAAGTAACCGTGGGCATCATTTCAAATAATCCTCAGAACACTGTCCCAAGCGGTAGAATACACACAGGAAGGCAAAGTCTCTCCTCAGACTTAAGGGCTCGATATAGCAAATAGGGTTTCATCGTTGGACTGAGTCAGAAGGGCCAAGCTGGTATCTGGGTGCACCCGCCCAGAGATGGCAGCAGTACTGCATATGGGGCCGGACTTGCGACTTCTAAGGCAGCAAACTTTGCCCCGACGTGAAGTACTGCTTCGGTCTGTTGAGTACACCAAGTTTTTTGGATGCTAGCTTCAACTTGTCTGCAAATGATCTCGGAACTGAACATCGCTGGAGATATCAACATCAATGCCCTTGGAGATGGAGAGGGGAGTGTTCTGGAACTGTGGGACCACAGTGAATGGGGTTTTATATAAGCAACTAAAACTGTATTGATAAGTTTATTTCCAGAGAAAGAATTTATCCTAATATAAATTAACTGTTCACAAAAATATTCTGTCCAAATTAATTAATAACGAATTTTATTGCTGACCCCATAGTTATATGGCAAATCATATAATTAGGTACTTCTACATAAATAAATGACACATACCAACATTTGAGATCAATGAAGCTGCCTCAGCCCCAGACAGCTGAATCACCTCAGGACCTATAGCCATCTCCTCTTTGATGATGTGTCCTTGGTAAAGTTCCTCTCTGTCTCGCTGCATCTGCTGATCAATAATTTAGATTTTTATGTTTTATTAGAGTAAGAATTTCACAAAATATAAAGTACCCTATAATTATGAGTGCAATGTACATAATAAAGTAGGAATTTTAAATAAATAATATAAACTCATGTTGATGCATGTTAAAGTAAAAGTAAGTTACCCAATTATTATCAACTTTTCTAGGTGTAGGTTACATGTAGAATGCTCTCAGCAACTAAGTATGGAAAGCCTAATTCTAAAAGCTTATTCCCAAAGCGAAGGTCTGATACTTTGTACGTTATTACTCAGCATTGCGATAGAGCATTTACCATTGACCTAGGTTTTGGCACATGGTTAGCTGAAGGCATGGAAAAGGACACAAGAATTTTTACTCATACAAAGAGTCTGAGACTCGTAGTGCAACTCGACTTGTTGTATCCATTGTAACAAAAAATGATACTTAATAAGATCTTTCTATATAATAAGAATTTGGGACAAGAAGGAAATTGGTACAAGAGAAATAAATGTTTAATTTAGATCCTTTCCCATTAGCCCCAACCAGTCTCTTCACGGAAATTCATAGTTTTGGAGATATGGTTCCTACCTAACTACTCCATTTTTTATATCAATTCCCTTTGTCGTTTGTTTAAATGTAAAAAAGGGGGTTTGGGGAGTTCCCCCTCTTACTGCCCCTTTTTTTTTTTTTATACCACTAAGGTGGCAAACAAGTATACGGTCCGCCAGATGGTAAGCGGTCACCATAGCTTATGGACGCTTGTAACACCAGGGGCATCACTCACGCGTCGCATCGCCCGCGTTCGATCCTTTGCTACTCCCCCCCCGAACCATTCATTTTTAGAATAAGAGTTTATTTTTGGTTTAGGCACATCATAACCTAGAAAAATTCAATTCCAATATTAAAATCCCGAAAACGAAATGTTTTTTTTTATTTTCTATATTCAAACACTTTTTTTTTATTTCATTATTAATTCAAAATCCAACTCATTGAGTTTCCAAATGAATGTTTACCAACTAATTTATTATACACAAAAACATAAATCCCTAATATCAATATCCTGAAAATCAATATTCATAAGACAAACATCAACAAACAAAGAAGAGTGTAGGTAAGTCATACATATAATAGAAATAGCGTTTATCCTATACCATTGATCAATCTACCCACTATCATTTAAACATTTATTACTTACAGCAACTAACTTCGTTTAAAATTGCCATTTCTACTAAAATTGTACTGGCTAGATCCCTTTTGCTTCCTGTTCTGGAATATGCAGATGCTAGCTATCTTGACCTTTCTAAGGGGCAATTAAATAAGCTTGAGCATCTTCAGAACCTATATATTAGATACATATTGGGTCTACGTATATATGATCACATGTCCGAATTCCGATTAAAACTCAAGTGGCTCCCAATTCGCCTTTGCTGGAATACTCATATTCTATTTCTTCTCTACAACATACTGTTCAATCCGTCTGCCCCATTATACTTGAAAGAATGTTTCAATTTTATAGGGTCTACTGCTCCTTGCACTACAACAAACTTGATGTTAAAAACTACAAAAAACTCGTTCACCGTCACTGCCATAAGACTATGGAACGCTTTACCTTGTGATGTCAAACAAGCTAAAACTTTAAGAATATTTAAAAACTGGTAATTACACATTACCATCACAAGACCCTCAATTTGTCAACTTTTTGCTTATTTTAATAGTGTGTTCTTTGTTATTGCACAATAAAGTATATTATTATTATTATTATTCGTCAACTAGAAAAAAAATGATTTCAAAAGAAAAACGATTTGACCCACTTTAAATTACTAAAAGAGAGACTGACTTAACCCTCTAACCTGACTCGGCTGTATTGGGGTGCACTAACAAGATGACTGGCTAGAAATAAATAAAATAACCACGAAAGGTTAAGGCAGGTTAACCTTCTTACCTAACCCGGCGTCTACTCGTTTTGTAAGCAGCAATGGTGAGATTTATGGGTTAGGTAAGTATAGACTTACCTAAAACCTAAGTAAAAACCTAAAATACAAGTTTTCTCCCCCCGTCCCTCCCGCACCACCTCCCCTTAATTCGTGGGGTAGTATACTAAATTTTAACCCTCACCTGCTCTGGAGACATAAAACATTTGACATTTACTGTGAGTTCGTTTCGTACCTCCTCTTTCTCTACTTTAGTCCCATCATTATTAATTTCTTTCTTGATTACCACCATGGTCCTGTCAGTTAACAGCTCTACAGCTTCTTCTTTGACTGTTGCACAATTCATGACGGGGGCTTAGTAATGAGTTGAAGTTCAAATTATAGTTCTTCTCATAGGTATATGTTCAGTCTTACCACAGAACATTATTACTCTAGCGAAGTCTTACGCAGTATTTGTTTTCTTATGTAGTATTATATTCTCTTTGTTTGTTTCCTCTATGACGTCCAGGAGCTGCAGTGTTTCCATCTCCTAGTATAAAAATTACTGTGTTGCTAGTCTAAAAAAACGGTATATTGCTGAATATTACGGCGAACAAAAAAATAAAAATAAGTTAATTATAATATTTTAGGTTCTTCGATGTACGTAAGGAGTTAGAATTAAGAATTATTTTGCGGGGATGGGTTCTTTATGAACTTCTTTTTAATATATTATATTTATAGGTAACTCGAGATGTAAATTGGTTAAAAAATTATGTTTCAGAGTAACCCCACCTTCATTTTACTAATTTAGATTTTAGGTGGATGTTTGATCCCTTGATCACAACATATATACTTGCCTCTATTTCTCTTTCCCCCTTTCCCTTTCCAGTGGTTAAAATTGGTTAAGGGCGTGGGGATTTCACTCCTTGATATAGAAAGAAAGTATGCTATTTCAAGCCACAGAAGCAGTTTAAAGTTGGAACACTTAAAATGGAGTACCTTCACAAGGTTAAATATATTTTCAGAGGTTTTTTTTTGAAAAAATTATGTATCCCCAAAATTGTGTCTCTCTCGCAGGGGTCATATGATTTCTGGGTAAAAATCATGGAAATATTATTTGCTTTTACCGAAGGATATAACTTTATGATATTACCAAAACAGACAGCCCATGTCTTTAATAAAGACTCCTCATGGTATACAGGTGCCTGGACCGATCCGCTAATATTTGACTGGTTTGTTGACTATGCGTGGGTTCTGTTCTCTATATTTTCCGATCCCGTAGAGACCTGGATTACCATCAACGAGCTTACATCAAATTGTGACGAAGCTTACAACTCCGAGATCTTTGCACAAGCATGATAGACGTGGACCGGGCTGAGTATATTTGTAATAAGCACGCTAGAGTTTGTAGAATTTACATTAAGGAAAATAAGTCACTTTATCAAGGTAATACTTTAAATATAAATATGACAACCCATGAACCAAACCTTCAGGTACAACCAACCACACTGTAGTGAATGTTCGGTATGAGAAGAAGAATTAATCCTGTAAAAATGAGTGCATTGAGAAGTATGTATGGCTTGGCCCTAAATAACAAAATAAGATCTACGAGTAATGTGATGTGTGAGCGTTGCGGTGAGGAGGAAAGTTTGAGGACAAAGATTGAGAAAGGTTAGTTAAGGTGGTTTGAGTATTTTGAGAGGATGAATGAAAGTAGATGCAAAAAACAAATTTATGAGGCGAAAATAATCGGAGGTAGACCTCGGCGTACTTAGTCGATTAAATTGAGCCAATTTTCAGAAAATTCGAGGACAAGAGTTCTCTAAACTGACGAACGTGTATGAGAGGATTGTTGCGTATTGATAAAGCAAAAGAAGAGTGCCAGGATCGTAGCAAGTGTGTGTCTCTGGTATCTGCCTACTCCTCTGGGAAAAAAGCGTGATGTTATGTATGTATGTATAATGTCAAAGGTTTTTAGTTGATTCTGTTTTAGGCGTTGATGCGTGAGTTTGAAAATTGACTCATTTCCGCTATTTCTTTCTTATCTGTAGTGCAGAGGAAAGCTGTTATTAAGGTGCTGTCAGTGTTAATTTAGTGCCACTGTGTAGATTGGAAACACATTCAATCCTTGTCGTATATACAACTACTTACTTAAAACAGTAAAGCAAATCCATTATATTGATTTTATTCAATATCAGAATTAAAAGCATTGAAATAGATATAATTTCACTGTTTAGATGTTTTTTTTTTAAATTTTTTTAGGGTTTCGTGGCCAACGTTCCAAACGAGCCAAATTACTTAGCCTACGCTGTCTGTCTGTTTGTCTTTCCGTCAGCTATCACTAAAATGTAAGAATATTATTCTTTAACAACGCCTGAACTCTGAAACTTGTTTTCGTCCAAGTTCAATAGTTGACCAATAAACGATGTCCTAGTGTTGCCAGTGTATTAAAATTAAGATTGGTTCATAAAACAAAAGTAAGGTCGAGAAATAAGCGTATCTAAACTTGTAGGGTAAAACGTCCTAATCTCGACCCACATCTAAGTTCGGTCCCTAAAACGTTTAAGCTTATAGTTAGGTCCAAATTTAGGGTAGGTGAAAGGTTTTGGCATCAATCACGACTTTATAAAATCTAGTTTGGATATGTATGGAATATGGTGTCTTCATGTCGTACGTTCCAGTGCCAGAAGCCAGCGAGGCGCAACACAGTGCAATTCTGTCGCTAATTTGGCGAAAAATGTCAACGGATACCACTCTGGAAATATGTTTTTTTGACCATAAATAGCTTGCAATAGTTTCTTACTGCTTCAGACAGTTGAATAGCAATGAAAAAGATATTTTTCTTCTTAATTTAATTGTTTACTTTAATGCCGAGCCGATGTTAGGATTCTTATTTTATTACAAAACCCTAATGTCGACCCGCGGCCGAGACAAGATTTTAAAGGATTTATTAGTATCCTAAGTTAGGGCTCTTAAAGTTTATATTTGCAAGGCGTTCAATACCCTCTAATTGAATGACCAAAGTTCGACCGCCTCAGAATGTTAGCTATACTTTTAAATCAGCCGAAATTGGGCTGCTCTAGCAACCTAAGCTATAATCTTTATTACGTCATTTAAGACTTTTATAACTACTAATAACATAAAGTGTAATCATTATATAGCTTGACAGTGCGAAGTCATCGGTGAATAACTTTAAGGTTCAGATATTCAGACTGAAAGTTGCGTTTTACGTTAAGTGGCCGACATTTGGGTGTTTTACCCTACTCCCTTTCAAAAACACTTACTAGGGGCCATTCAAGTATTACGTAAGCAGATTTATTACAAATATTTACCCCCCCCCTCCCCCTTGTCAGCAAAAGTAAGCAAAGCTCTTACCCCCTCCTCCCATGCTTACGTAAACATTTTTAAATGCATTTTTCTTTTAATGTATTCTGTTTTTTCTTCTTTTAATGTATTCTCTGTTTTCCGTTATACATAATATTCATTTAAACAAACTTTATTGACCCGAATCCATGATTCTAAGTTTTCCATGATATTGGATATTTGCTGCTGAATATTGTGTGTCTGCAGGATCAAAGGTATAATACAGGAATGGAGGTAATTTTTTTTGGAAAATCGAGCAGTAATTTTGTCAAATAAGATCAACTTGAAATTTTTAGAAATTTGTCAAGAAAGGTGTCAAGTTCAGAAATAAACCAGTTTGGTTAGGAGGATTTGGCCCAAAACGCTGTAAAAATTGGTCAAATTATTTTTTTGGCCAAAAATAGAAAAATATTTAATATCTCGGGCATTATTAAATGAATCTTCATGAAAATGGGTACCGAGGGTTCTTTTTTGATCACTGATTACGATATTAATGTCAGAGATTTAACAGTAAAAACTACCCTTTTTTAGGGTTTTTTTGGAATATTCTGGAAGTAAAGCTAAGATTATCAAATAAATGCCATTTTTCAGAATTATTAAGATGAAAATGCTTGTTTTGATTGTGCACCAAACTTGGTATATAAGGGTTAAAACTACCCCAGAATAATAAAAAATACAAAAAACATGAGCTCAGATTATTCTTTTTGTTTTTCAATAAAAAAAAAATTTAATTATCGTATTTTGACTATTATGAAATGTATTTGAAAATACCCCTAAATTGAAAAAAAAAAGAAATAAGTTATTAAATTTTCATGTTGGGACTTTGCCTTTTACAAACAAAAAACTAATATTATTTATGATATTTGTCGTGAAAATTAAAAACTAACTCTTCTGGGGTGAAAAGTACCACTAAATTAAAAAAAATACAAAAAATAAATAATTAATATTTCTTTTTCAAACGTTCAATGGAAGCATAAAAAATAGCAAATTTTTATTCTGAATTTTTGGCAGTAACTTTTTTTTGGCTTATAATAACGAGATCTACAATATACTATTATAAAGCTAAGTTTATCGCCGAAATGTCAGGTGATGCTAAATTTCAATTGGATTGACCATTTTTTTAAAGTTCACTTGAAAAAAAAACATTGACCGTTATAAACATAAAATATGCTATTTTAAACGGCCAAATCCCCTTACAAATTAAATTATTTAAATTAATTAAATTATTACAAAAATTAAAACGAAAAATTCAAGTACAAATAACTCGGAATAAAGGCTAGAAAATTTGGCTGTTTAAAATAAAAAAATCTCACGCTACTGGCCGAAAAATAAAAATGTCTCAAAAAAAATTAGAAAAAACGTTTATTTTGCCCATAACTTTTCTCTGCTTATTTTAAACGGTTCTAGTTGGTCTCAAAATTTTCCCAATTACGTCTTATTGCATAATAATAGTGATCATTTTTTATGTGGAAGTAATATTTTTCCAGATATTTACGCCAGAACGATCCAAGTCTTCATTTTTCGCTTAACAACCATTTTTGCCAAGTCATATCTCCTTTAATATTCATCGAACAAAAATAAAAACAAATTATTATTTGTTATCTAAAATACTACATATTAGTAATATATAATTTTTTTTGTAATACTACTAGATTTTTGGTAAAATTAACAAATCTTTAAAAAATTTACATTTTTACTTGCTTTTATTTAACTCACAATGCGTAATTTTCGTTTTTTTTCCTTCCATCTTGTAGTGAAATCTTGCGAGCTTAATTAAACATACTTCCTGTTATCACCCTTCGATGAAATTTAGCATACTTACTAAGCTCGGATGACAATACAATATTCCACAGTTACATTGACCAGCAACCCCCTCCCAGAGTTCTACCAGGGGTACAACCCAGAGGTGGAGGTGAAAAATTTAAAAATCTTTAAAATGGGTATCCAGGGATTTTGTGGGTCGCAGATCACGAATTTGATGTTCATTTTGATGTTATCACCTCTTGGCATATGCAGGAAGTGCACGTGCAAGTGGACATTAGGGTGGAACGTGAAAAAGATAGTGAAAATTTAATTACGTGTTTATATTGAACATAATATCGTTCTCCAAGTGCTCATCACACAACTAATGAAACTTGGGGAATAAACTGAATAAAAATCAATTAAATTATTACTAAAAACTATTAAATAAAAAAAAGTAAAAAAAGAATTTTTTAAAAACTTGCTTTTCTTAAAACATTAGAATCATATAAAAATTCAAGCTAACCGAAAATTGTACTAAAAAGTAAAAAATATGATTCTCATGTTTTAAGAAAAGCAAGTTGTAAAAAATTCTTTTTTTACCTGTTTTTTTACAAGAATCACAATTTTTCCTTGCGCTATTACTCTAAAAAACGATAATGTATCGATTGGGTAACTTTTTTTTCAACCATTAAATGCTGACGTAATCACCATCTAGCCCCCCCCCCTCCTCCATGTCATTAAAAATAAGCAAAGCCAGGACCCCCCCCCCCCGCCCCCCCTATAGTGCTTACGTAATACTTGAACGGCCCCCTATACGAATATTGTTAATGAATTAGAACCTTTACAAATTATTTTAGTATTATTATTTTGAAAAATGCTCTAATACGTATTACACGGCAAAATTTTAAATAGATAACTGCGAAAGTAACTGTCTGTCCGTCTGTTACCTCTTCACGCTTAAACCGCTGTACCGATTAAGATGAAATTTGGCATGGAGATAGTTTGAGTCCGAAGAAAGGACATAGAACATTTTCAAATTTGACTACAGACGAACGCAATGCACTGACTGCCTTGAAAAATGACAAAGATTTAACAATTTTGCCAGCTGACGAAGTATCTACGACAGTTGTTCAAAATTATAGTGATTATTTAATAGAAGGACAGAGACAATTAAATGACACTTACTTTTACAAAACAATACCAAGTGACCTTGCGATCAAACCACAAACGAAATTCAAAATTTTGTTCAAGACTTTGGAGCTTAAGGACTTAAAGACCACGACATTAAAATTTATGACTCCACAAAATGCACGCACATCCCATTTATACTTATTGTCCAAAATATATACCTAAAGAAAAAAATCCTGGCCGTCCTATTGTTTCTTCATATGATGCACCAACTGAACATATATCAGCTTTTACAGATTATTACCTTCAACCTATTGCCAAAACATCCTCATCTTTAATCAAAGATACCAACCACTACTTAGATATATTACATTTATTAAATTTATCTTATCCCACAAACCTAACTCTAATTACAATAGACGTTGTTTCACTTTACACCAATATTCCACATAACACTGGATCACAGACCTTAAGATACTATCTAAACAAGCGCAGCACTTTGCATGCGTCAACAAATTTTTTGGCTGAACTCGCAGGTCCTAAAAATAATTATTTCTCATTTAATCATGAAATATATCAAATAAAAGGAACGGGTATGGGAACAAGAATGGCTCTATCTTACGCAAATCTTTACATAACTAAACTTGCGAAAGACTTCTTATCGACACAACAACATGGTTTATTCAATCTGGAAACGCTTTACCGACGATATTTTTATGATTTATTTGCATAATGATGATTCTCTTGATCAGTTCCTCCAAAATTTAAATAATTTTAGTTCACTAACTTCACTCATAACAACTCTAAACATTCAATTACATTCCTAGACTATTTATGTATTACACTATCTAATAATAATTATTTAGAAACATCAGTTCCCATTAAACATACTAATAAAAAGCAATATCTTCACTTTAAAAGTTGTCAACCAGCCGACATAAAGCGCTCTATTCCATTTTCATTATCACTACGTAGTCCGTCGATATGTTACAAACCACAAGCACTAGAACAATATCACAATAGATTATTTGAAGGCTAATGTTTAATCGAAAATATCGTTGTAATTTTCTGCAAAAACATATTTATAACAGATCAAATTATCATGTAGCACACACACCCCGTCAAAAGAATAACTTTGAATTAAGATTCATTACGACCTATTTCCATGGTAGTCATAAGCTCAAAAACATTTTCAAAGATCTTTTACCAATTTTACAATACTACGAAGATACTAAAGACCTTCTACAACAATCACCTTTAATTCGCAATCGTCAAAACAGATCATCACTCATCCCTTAAATGACAGAATAAAATCTGCACAAAACACCAATTGTAAAACATCCAGTTGTATTTGCCTCATAGAATGCAGGCATTATACAGCTTTCTATGTAGGTGAAACCAACAATTCATTACGCATTCGAATTATTAATCATCGTCACACTACAGATTCATACATTAACAACACACTTCCAATTCCCACACATAGTAGATTTCACCATAAAAAATTTAATGAGTGTTATACTGTTCGAATTATAAAGTCATTTTCCCCTCCTATTTCAGACATTTATCATCACGTCATATATTTGGTTGCTTGGCAGTAATTCCGGACCTGGACTTAACAAACATTTTTGAAATTTGAGACGCATATTATATACGCTCTACATCAACCATAGACATTTCAAACCAATAATTTGTCGACATTTTTAGATATCAATTATTTATTAAAATGTATATTTTTCTCCTTTTAACTATATATGTAAGTAACCTCTCTTATTCTCTGTTTCACACACAAACACTTTATTTTTCTAGATTTAAGAAACAGCACAGATTTCAATTCTATGGAAACTTTTTGTTACATATAAATGACATCTGTCAATCATACTTTATTTATTTACAATGTGTTTATTGTTTTGACTGAAGACGATATAATATATCGAAATATTTCAAATAATTATGTTTTTTTTCTTATTTATAATTCAATATAATATGACATTATATAATTATGAATTTTTATATAGATTGTTTTAAAAGGTACAATCCCATCACAAATTATTTTCGAGTAACTTTAACTAATAAGGCAGCACACGCCACGAAAGGACTCAGAAGGGACATTTTGTCCCATTTTTAACTTTTTTTATTTTATCGCTCCTATTGGTCTTAGCTTGATATTACATAGCCTATGTTTCTACCAGATAAATACATGTAAAAAGAATTAGAAAGTTTCACAAATTACCCATTAGCAACAAAAAACAAAGTTTTCCTCTACATAATATTAGTATAGAGAATAGTAGATTGTATTACAAGAGAGCAAAATAATATTTTTACGGAGGGGTACATAGGAACATAATAGTATGTAGATAAAATGATATATTATTGCAAAAATAAATTAATAACATAGTATATTTAAATAAACATTTAAGACGAAGTTCTTGCGATTTTCTTTTATTTTTTACATATTTAAGACCTTGTTAACCAGCCAGTATCTTTTTTATATACATAATAAACACACAACTATACTTGGGTCTTATATACTCCTAGTACCTATATATTTTTTTAAACATACTCAATCAACTCTCATCACTGCCCGCTGGAAAAGCAACTTGCAGAAAAGAAGCCCAAAAGAGGATCAAAGGATCCCGCTTACTGAAGAAATAATCACTATTGAGGACCAAAGGGAAAAAATCAGCCAAGTGCAAGTCGGACTCGCGCACGAAGGGTTCCGTACCATTATCTATAAAAACGGCAAAAAAATCACATTTGTAGTATGGGAGCCCCCCTTAAATATTTGTTTTATTATAATGTAATTATTTATTTTAAAAGTGACTGTATAACTCAATATTCTGTGAAAATTTTAAGCGTCTACCTGTTGCCGCTATCAATGTCAAGCAAAATCGAGCAAAAAAATCACGTTTGTTGTATGGGAGAACCCTTAAATGTTTATTTTATTCTGTTTTTTTAGTATTTGTTGTTATAGCGGCTACAGAAATACGTCTTCTTTGAAAATTTCAACTGTCTATCACGGTTTATGAGATACAGCCTGGTGACAGACGGACGGACGGACGGACTGACAGCGGAGCCTCAGTAATAGGGTTCCGCTAATTATCCTTTGGGTACGAAACCCTAAAAAGACAGTAGTTACAAAAACACATCTTAAAGAAAAATATTTCTTAGTTTCAAAACTATGTGATTTCAGATATGCTTAAATTATTAAAAAAATATATTTAAGTATGTACGTTACGAACGAGGACCAACCGATAACTAAACTATTGTAGTGCTGTCTCTTTTTCACTCGCTGCGAACGCTTGTTTTTTTCCGTGTTCCAGAGCGTGACAACAATATTTTTTTCTTCTCTTTATTTTTCCTTCTCTCAATATCTGTGAACTGCATTTGTTTCTTTCCCGCTTGAATTAACTGTCCTATAGACATTGAAAGTCAGAGAAACTGACAACCATATTTTTTCCATGTGTGCTTCAATTGTCACAGCTGTAAGGTTTATCACGTGTATGTTTCCGCATATGGACCCGCAAAGTAACTTTACGAGGGAATTTCATATAACAAATGTCGCAGCAGTAAGGTTTTTCACCTGTATGTTTCCGCATATGGACCGTCAAATTACCGTTTTCAGTGAATTTCATATTACAAATGTCACAACAGTAAGGTTTCTCACCAGTGTGACGTCTCATGTGGACTTTTAACTTACTGCTAGTAACAAATTTCGTATTGCAAATGTCGCAGCAGTAAGGTTTATTACCATTATGTGTTCGCATGTGAACTGTCAAATCATATCTATAACTAAATTTCTTATTACAAATGTCACAGCAGTAAGGTTTATCACCTGTATGTTTCCACATGTGTACAGTCAAACCTCTATTATCAGTAAATTTCTGATCACAAATGTCGCAGCAGTAAGGTTTTTCACCTGTATGTTTCCGCATATGGACCGTCAAATTACCGTTTTCAGTGAATATCATATTACAAATGTCACAACAGTAAGGTTTCTCACCAGTGTGACGTCTCATGTGGACTTTTAACTTACTGCTAGTAACAAATTTCGTATTGCAAATGTCGCAGCAGTAAGGTTTATTACCATTATGTGTTCGCATGTGAACTGTCAAATCATATCTATAACTAAATTTCTTATTACAAATGTCACAGCAGTAAGGTTTATCACCTGTATGTTTCCACATGTGTACAGTCAAACCTCTATTATCAGTAAATTTCTGATCACAAATGTCACAGGCGTACGGTTTATCACCTGTATGTGTTCGCATGTGGGATGTCAAAACACCGGGTCTAGTGAATTTCTTATTACAAATGTCACAGGCGTAAGGTTTATTACCGTTATGTGTTCGCATGTGGGATGTCAAACCATCGCGTCTAGTGAATTTCTTATTACAAATGTCACAGGCGTAAGGTTTATCACCTGTATGTTTCCGCATGTGGAGCGTCAATTTATAGCTAGCAGCAAATTTTTTATTACAAATTTCGCAGCAGTAAGGTTTCTCACCGTTGTGTGTTCGCATGTGGTTGTTCAAACCAGTGCTATCAGTAAATTTCTTACTACAAATGTCACAGCAGTAAGGTTTCTCGCCAGTGTGACGTCTCATGTGGACTTTTAAATGACTGTTATTAGCAAATTTCATATTACAAATGTTGCAGAAGTATGGTTTATCACCAGTGTGACGTCGCATGTGGAGGTATAAACTACTGTAAGAAGCGTATTTCATATTACAAATGTCGCAGGAGTAAGGTTTATCACCAGTGTGTGTCCGCATGTGGACAGTCAAACTATTGCGAACAGTAAATTTTTTGCTACAAATGTCGCAACAATAAGGTTTCTCACCGCTGTGTTTTCGCAAGTGGACGGTCAAACCACTGCTATTAGTAAATTTCTTATTACAAATGGCGCAGCAGTAAGGTCTGTCATCTGTGTGTTTCCGCATATTGGGCTCCAAGGTAGTTGAGCGTGTGAACAAAGAGTTGCAGTTTTGGAGAGTTTCCACAACGTGTGTCTGCATATGTTTTTCAAATAAACTACTATTCAATAACTTAATTTCACAAATACTACAGCTAAGACGTATATCACCATGTCTTTGTATGTGAAACTTCAGATGTTGTTTCGTTTTAAATTTTCGACTGCAAATGTCGCAGATATATGAGCTCTGCTGAGTTTGTGTACGCGAATGTACTTTAAGGTCACTGTCACTCGGTAACCTAGTGCTGTAGCGGAGTCCGCGCGTGTCGACAGCGCAGCTCAGCTGACTGTCGTCGCTTGTCGTCTGCGCGCTACTCGACGCAACACCTAACAAGCAAATCAAAAATTCCATTAATGCAGTTCTCTGTATAATTTTATGAGCTACTAACTTAAATAAAACCTTTTTAAGTGCTGTAATTTATTTTCAAAAGACAGCATATTTGTTATATTTAAGGGACCAACCCGTTCTCCTAAATATTTAGGAGATTAGGCTCAATTCGGAGAATAACCTCTTAAGGATATTTATTGAAACGAACGTTTTTCTTTCCCTGCTCATTAAGGTTATAAATTATTAATAAATTGTTTTAGTCTGCTCTTAAATATTCTCTGTAACCGATGATATATGATCAGTTAAATTAACTAAGATTGATCAGGAAATAATATCATATTACCTTATTAGACAGCTCTTGGGTACAACTTATTAAATACATTCGCAGCAAACTAACTTTGTGATACGAAGGCCAAGCATAAGATAAAAAAAAAAAAAAGCTTTTTTATAGCAAAAAAGCTTACGGTCCGCCTGAGGGTAAGCGGTCACTTGCAACACCAGAGTTATCACCCGCGCGTTGCCGACCCTTCAGGAATCTATATCTATAATAACTACTTTCTTGAAGAACCCCATGCTGTAGTCCTTAGAGAAAATCTTGGAAGGGAGCTCATTCCACAACCAAATCGATCGCGGGAGGATTTTTTTCTGAAACTGGACTATACGCGACCATTTCGCTTCTAAAGTGTGAGAATGAATTCCCTGCCGATGGCGAGCAGTGCGATGGTAGAAAGTAACCGTGGGCATCATTTCAAATAATCCTCAGAACACTGTCCCAAGCGGTAGAATACACACAGGGAGGCAAAGTCTCTCCTCAGACTTAAGGGCTCGATATAGCAAATAGGGTTTCATCGTTGGACTGAGTCAGAAGGGCCAAACTGGTATCTGGGTGCACCCGCCCAGAGATGGCAGCAGTACTGCATATGGGGCCGGACTTGCGACTTCTAAGGCAGCAAACTTTGCCCCGACGTGAAGTACTGCTTCGGTCTGTTGAGTACACCAAGTTTTTTGGATGCTAGCTTCAACTTGTCTGCAAATGATCTCGGAACTGAACATCGCTGGAGATATCAACATCAATGCCCTTGGAGATGGAGAGGGGAGTGTTCTGGAACTGTGGGACCACAGTGAATGGGGTTTTATATAAGCAACTAAAACTGTATTGATAAGTTTATTTCCAGAGAAAGAATTTATCCTAATATAAATTAACTGTTCACAAAAATATTCTGTCCAAATTAATTAATAACGAATTTTATTGCTGACCCCATAGTTATATGGCAAATCATATAATTAGGTACTTCTACATAAATAAATGACACATACCAACATTTGAGATCAATGAAGCTGCCTCAGCCCCAGACAGCTGAATCACCTCAGGACCTATAGCCATCTCCTCTTTGATGATGTGTCCTTGGTAAAGTTCCTCTCTGTCTCGCTGCATCTGCTGATCAATAATTTAGATTTTTATGTTTTATTAGAGTAAGAATTTCACAAAATATAAAGTACCCTATAATTATGAGTGCAATGTACATAATAAAGTAGGAATTTTAAATAAATAATATAAACTCATGTTGATGCATGTTAAAGTAAAAGTAAGTTACCCAATTATTATCAACTTTTCTAGGTGTAGGTTACATGTAGAATGCTCTCAGCAACTAAGTATGGAAAGCCTAATTCTAAAAGCTTATTCCCAAAGCGAAGGTCTGATACTTTGTACGTTATTACTCAGCATTGCGATAGAGCATTTACCATTGACCTAGGTTTTGGCACATGGTTAGCTGAAGGCATGGAAAAGGACACAAGAATTTTTACTCATACAAAGAGTCTGAGACTCGTAGTGCAACTCGACTTGTTGTATCCATTGTAACAAAAAATGATACTTAATAAGATCTTTCTATATAATAAGAATTTGGGACAAGAAGGAAATTGGTACAAGAGAAATAAATGTTTAATTTAGATCCTTTCCCATTAGCCCCAACCAGTCTCTTCACGGAAATTCATAGTTTTGGAGATATGGTTCCTACCTAACTACTCCATTTTTTATATCAATTCCCTTTGTCGTTTGTTTAAATGTAAAAAAGGGGGTTTGGGGAGTTCCCCCTCTTACTGCCCCTTTTTTTTTTTTATACCACTAAGGTGGCAAACAAGTATACGGTCCGCCAGATGGTAAGCGGTCACCATAGCTTATGGACGCTTGTAACACCAGGGGCATCACTCACGCGTCGCATCGCCCGCGTTCGATCCTTTGCTACTCCCCCCCCGAACCATTCATTTTTAGAATAAGAGTTTATTTTTGGTTTAGGCACATCATAACCTAGAAAAATTCAATTCCAATATTAAAATCCCGAAAACGAAATGTTTTTTTTTATTTTCTATATTCAAACACTTTTTTTTTATTTCATTATTAATTCAAAATCCAACTCATTGGTTTCCAAATGAATGTTTACCAACTAATTTATTATACACAAAAACATAAATCCCTAATATCAATATCCTGAAAATCAATATTCATAAGACAAACATCAACAAACAAAGAAGAGTGTAGGTAAGTCATACATATAATAGAAATAGCGTTTATCCTATACCATTGATCAATCTACCCACTATCATTTAAACATTTATTACTTACAGCAACTAACTTCGTTTAAAATTGCCATTTCTACTAAAATTGTACTGGCTAGATCCCTTTTGCTTCCTGTTCTGGAATATGCAGATGCTAGCTATCTTGACCTTTCTAAGGGGCAATTAAATAAGCTTGAGCATCTTCAGAACCTATATATTAGATACATATTGGGTCTACGTATATATGATCACATGTCCGAATTCCGATTAAAACTCAAGTGGCTCCCAATTCGCCTTTGCTGGAATACTCATATTCTATTTCTTCTCTACAACATACTGTTCAATCCGTCTGCCCCATTATACTTGAAAGAATGTTTCAATTTTATAGGGTCTACTGCTCCTTGCACTACAACAAACTTGATGTTAAAAACTACAAAAAACTCGTTCACCGTCACTGCCATAAGACTATGGAACGCTTTACCTTGTGATGTCAAACAAGCTAAAACTTTAAGAATATTTAAAAACTGGTAATTACACATTACCATCACAAGACCCTCAATTTGTCAACTTTTTGCTTATTTTAATAGTGTGTTCTTTGTTATTGCACAATAAAGTATATTATTATTATTATTATTCGTCAACTAGAAAAAAAATGATTTCAAAAGAAAAACGATTTGACCCACTTTAAATTACTAAAAGAGAGACTGACTTAACCCTCTAACCTGACTCGGCTGTATTGGGGTGCACTAACAAGATGACTGGCTAGAAATAAATAAAATAACCACGAAAGGTTAAGGCAGGTTAACCTTCTTACCTAACCCGGCGTCTACTCGTTTTGTAAGCAGCAATGGTGAGATTTATGGGTTAGGTAAGTATAGACTTACCTAAAACCTAAGTAAAAACCTAAAATACAAGTTTTCTCCCCCCGTCCCTCCCGCACCACCTCCCCTTAATTCGTGGGGTAGTATACTAAATTTTAACCCTCACCTGCTCTGGAGACATAAAACATTTGACATTTACTGTGAGTTCGTTTCGTACCTCCTCTTTCTCTACTTTAGTCCCATCATTATTAATTTCTTTCTTGATTACCACCATGGTCCTGTCAGTTAACAGCTCTACAGCTTCTTCTTTGACTGTTGCACAATTCATGACGGGGGCTTAGTAATGAGTTGAAGTTCAAATTATAGTTCTTCTCATAGGTATATGTTCAGTCTTACCACAGAACATTATTACTCTAGCAAAGTCTTACGCAGTATTTGTTTTCTTATGTAGTATTATATTCTCTTTGTTTGTTTCCTCTATGACGTCCAGGAGCTGCAGTGTTTCCATCTCCTAGTATAAAAATTACTGTGTTGCTAGTCTAAAAAAACGGTATATTGCTGAATATTACGGCGAACAAAAAAATAAAAATAAGTTAATTATAATATTTTAGGTTCTTCGATGTACGTAAGTAGTTAGAATTAAGAATTATTTTGCGGGGATGGGTTCTTTATGAACTTCTTTTTAATATATTATATTTATAGGTAAGTAACTCGAGATGTAAATTGGTTAAAAAATTATGTTCCAGAGTAACCCCACCTTCATTTTACACATTTAGATTTTAGGTGGATGTTTGATCCCTTGATCACAACATATATACTTGCCTCTATTTCTCTTTCCCCCTTTCCCTTTCCAGTGGTTAAAATTGGTTAAGGGCGTGGGGATTTCACTCCTTGATATAGAAAGAAAGTATGCTATTTCAAGCCACAGAAGCAGTTTAAAGTTGGAACACTTAAAATGGAGTACCTTCACAAGGTTAAATATATTTTCAGAGGTTTTTTTTTGAAAAAATTATGTATCCCCAAAATTGTGTCTCTCTCGCAGGGGTCATATGATTTCTGGGTAAAAATCATGGAAATATTATTTGCTTTTACCGAAGGATATAACTTTATGATATTACCAAAACAGACAGCCCATGTCTTTAATAAAGACTCCTCATGGTATACAGGTGCCTGGACCGATCCGCTAATATTTGACTGGTTTGTTGACTATGCGTGGGTTCTGTTCTCTATATTTTCCGATCCCGTAGAGACCTGGATCACCATCAACGAGCTTACATCAAATTGTGACGAAGCTTACAACTCCGAGATCTTTGCACAAGCATGATAGACGTGGACCGGGCTGAGTATATTTGTAATAAGCACGCTAGAGTTTGTAGAATTTACATTAAGGAAAATAAGTCACTTTATCAAGGTAATACTTTAAATATAAATATGACAACCCATGAACCAAACCTTCAGGTACAACCAACCACACTGTAGTGAATGTTCGGTATGAGAAGAAGAATTAATCCTGTAAAAATGAGTGCATTGAGAAGTATGTATGGCTTGGCCCTAAATAACAAAATAAGATCTACGAGTAATGTGATGTGTGAGCGTTGCGGTGAGGAGGAAAGTTTGAGGACAAAGATTGAGAAAGGTTAGTTAAGGTGGTTTGAGTATTTTGAGAGGATGAATGAAAGTAGATGCAAAAAACAAATTTATGAGGCGAAAATAATCGGAGGTAGACCTCGGCGTACTTAGTCGATTAAATTGAGCCAATTTTCAGAAAATTCGAGGACAAGAGTTCTCTAAACTGACGAACGTGTATGAGAGGATTGATGCGTATTGATAAAGCAAAAGAAGAGTGCCAGGATCGTAGCAAGTGTGTGTCTCTGGTATCTGCCTACTCCTCTGGGAAAAAAGCGTGATGTTATGTATGTATGTATAATGTCAAAGGTTTTTAGTTGATTCTGTTTTAGGCGTTGATGCGTGAGTTTGAAAATTGACTCATTTCCGCTATTTCTTTCTTATCTGTAGTGCAGAGGAAAGCTGTTATTAAGGTGCTGTCAGTGTTAATTTAGTGCCACTGTGTAGATTGGAAACACATTCAATCCTTGTCGTATATACAACTACTTACTTAAAACAGTAAAGCAAATCCATTATATTGATTTTATTCAATATCAGAATTAAAAGCATTGAAATAGATATAATTTCACTGTTTAGATGTTTTTTTTTTAAATTTTTTTAGGGTTTCGTGGCCAACGTTCCAAACGAGCCAAATTACTTAGCCTACGCTGTCTGTCTGTTTGTCTTTCCGTCAGCTATCACTAAAATGTAAGAATATTATTCTTTAACAACGCCTGAACTCTGAAACTTGTTTTCGTCCAAGTTCAATAGTTGACCAATAAACGATGTCCTAGTGTTGCCAGTGTATTAAAATTAAGATTGGTTCATAAAACAAAAGTAAGGTCGAGAAATAAGCGTATCTAAACTTGTAGGGTAAAACGTCCTAATCTCGACCCACATCTAAGTTCGGTCCCTAAAACGTTTAAGCTTATAGTTAGGTCCAAATTTAGGGTAGGTGAAAGGTTTTGGCATCAATCACGACTTTATAAAATCTAGTTTGGATATGTATGGAATATGGTGTCTTCATGTCGTACGTTCCAGTGCCAGAAGCCAGCGAGGCGCAACACAGTGCAATTCTGTCGCTAATTTGGCGAAAAATGTCAACGGATACCACTCTGGAAATATGTTTTTTTGACCATAAATAGCTTGCAATAGTTTCTTACTGCTTCAGACAGTTGAATAGCAATGAAAAAGATATTTTTCTTCTTAATTTAATTGTTTACTTTAATGCCGAGCCGATGTTAGGATTCTTATTTTATTACAAAACCCTAATGTCGACCCGCGGCCGAGACAAGATTTTAAAGGATTTATTAGTATCCTAAGTTAGGGCTCTTAAAGTTTATATTTGCAAGGCGTTCAATACCCTCTAATTGAATGACCAAAGTTCGACCGCCTCAGAATGTTAGCTATACTTTTAAATCAGCCGAAATTGGGCTGCTCTAGCAACCTAAGCTATAATCTTTATTACGTCATTTAAGACTTTTATAACTACTAATAACATAAAGTGTAATCATTATATAGCTTGACAGTGCGAAGTCATCGGTGAATAACTTTAAGGTTCAGATATTCAGACTGAAAGTTGCGTTTTACGTTAAGTGGCCGACATTTGGGTGTTTTACCCTACTCCCTTTCAAAAACACTTACTAGGGGCCATTCAAGTATTACGTAAGCAGATTTATTACAAATATTTACCCCCCCCCCTCCCCCTTGTCAGCAAAAGTAAGCAAAGCTCTTACCCCCTCCTCCCATGCTTACGTAAACATTTTTAAATGCATTTTTCTTTTAATGTATTCTGTTTTTTCTTCTTTTAATGTATTCTCTGTTTTCCGTTATACATAATATTCATTTAAACAAACTTTATTGACCCGAATCCATGATTCTAAGTTTTCCATGATATTGGATATTTGCTGCTGAATATTGTGTGTCTGCAGGATCAAAGGTATAATACAGGAATGGAGGTAATTTTTTTTGGAAAATCGAGCAGTAATTTTGTCAAATAAGATCAACTTGAAATTTTTAGAAATTTGTCAAGAAAGGTGTCAAGTTCAGAAATAAACCAGTTTGGTTAGGAGGATTTGGCCCAAAACGCTGTAAAAATTGGTCAAATTATTTTTTTGGCCAAAAATAGAAAAATATTTAATATCTCGGGCATTATTAAATGAATCTTCATGAAAATGGGTACCGAGGGTTCTTTTTTGATCACTGATTACGATATTAATGTCAGAGATTTAACAGTAAAAACTACCCTTTTTTAGGGTTTTTTTGGAATATTCTGGAAGTAAAGCTAAGATTATCAAATAAATGCCATTTTTCAGAATTATTAAGATGAAAATGCTTGTTTTGATTGTGCACCAAACTTGGTATATAAGGGTTAAAACTACCCCAGAATAATAAAAAATACAAAAAACATGAGCTCAGATTATTCTTTTTGTTTTTCAATAAAAAAAAAATTTAATTATCGTATTTTGACTATTATGAAATGTATTTGAAAATACCCCTAAATTGAAAAAAAAAAGAAATAAGTTATTAAATTTTCATGTTGGGACTTTGCCTTTTACAAACAAAAAACTAATATTATTTATGATATTTGTCGTGAAAATTAAAAACTAACTCTTCTGGGGTGAAAAGTACCACTAAATTAAAAAAAATACAAAAAATAAATAATTAATATTTCTTTTTCAAACGTTCAATGGAAGCATAAAAAATAGCAAATTTTTATTCTGAATTTTTGGCAGTAACTTTTTTTTGGCTTATAATAACGAGATCTACAATATACTATTATAAAGCTAAGTTTATCGCCGAAATGTCAGGTGATGCTAAATTTCAATTGGATTGACCATTTTTTTAAAGTTCACTTGAAAAAAAAACATTGACCGTTATAAACATAAAATATGCTATTTTAAACGGCCAAATCCCCTTACAAATTAAATTATTTAAATTAATTAAATTATTACAAAAATTAAAACGAAAAATTCAAGTACAAATAACTCGGAATAAAGGCTAGAAAATTTGGCTGTTTAAAATAAAAAAATCTCACGCTACTGGCCGAAAAATAAAAATGTCTCAAAAAAAATTAGAAAAAACGTTTATTTTGCCCATAACTTTTCTCTGCTTATTTTAAACGGTTCTAGTTGGTCTCAAAATTTTCCCAATTACGTCTTATTGCATAATAATAGTGATCATTTTTTATGTGGAAGTAATATTTTTCCAGATATTTACGCCAGAACGATCCAAGTCTTCATTTTTCGCTTAACAACCATTTTTGCCAAGTCATATCTCCTTTAATATTCATCGAACAAAAATAAAAACAAATTATTATTTGTTATCTAAAATACTACATATTAGTAATATATAATTTTTTTTGTAATACTACTAGATTTTTGGTAAAATTAACAAATCTTTAAAAAATTTACATTTTTACTTGCTTTTATTTAACTCACAATGCGTAATTTTCGTTTTTTTTCCTTCCATCTTGTAGTGAAATCTTGCGAGCTTAATTAAACATACTTCCTGTTATCACCCTTCGATGAAATTTAGCATACTTACTAAGCTCGGATGACAATACAATATTCCACAGTTACATTGACCAGCAACCCCCTCCCAGAGTTCTACCAGGGGTACAACCCAGAGGTGGAGGTGAAAAATTTAAAAATCTTTAAAATGGGTATCCAGGGATTTTGTGGGTCGCAGATCACGAATTTGATGTTCATTTTGATGTTATCACCTCTTGGCATATGCAGGAAGTGCACGTGCAAGTGGACATTAGGGTGGAACGTGAAAAAGAAAGTGAAAATTTAATTACGAGTTTATATTGAACATAATATCGTTCTCCAAGTGCTCATCACACAACTAATGAAACTTGGGGAATAAACTGAATAAAAATTAAATTAAATTATTACTAAAAAGTATTAAATAAAAAAAAGTAAAAAAAGAATTTTTTAAAAACTTGCTTTTCTTAAAACATTAGAATCATATGAAAATTCAAGCTAACCGAAAATTGTACTAAAAAGTAAAAAATATGATTCTCATGTTTTAAGAAAAGCAAGTTGTAAAAAATTCCTTTTTTACCTGTTTTTTTACAAGAATCACAATTTTTCCTTGCGCTATTACTCTAAAAAACGATAATGTATCGATTGGGTAACTTTTTTTTCAACCATTAAATGCTGACGTAATCACCATCTAGCCCCCCCCCCCCCCTCCTCCTCCATGTCATTAAAAATAAGCAAAGCCAGGACCATATAGTGCTTACGTAATACTTGAACGGCCCCCTATACGAATATTGTTAATGAATTAGAACCTTTACAAATTATTTTAGTATTATTATTTTGAAAAATGCTCTAATACGTATTACACGGCAAAATTTTAAATAGATAAATGCGAAAGTAACTGTCTGTCCGTCTGTTACCTCTTCACGCTTAAACCGCTGTTCCGATTAAGATGAAATTTGGCATGGAGATAGTTTGAGTCCGAAGAAAGGACATAGAACATTTTCAAATTTGACTACAGACGAACGCAATGCACTGACTGCCTTGAAAAATGACAAAGATTTAACAATTTTGCCAGATGACGAAGTATCTACGACAGTTGTTCAAAATTATAGTGATTATTTAATAGAAGGACAGAGACAATTAAATGACACTTACTTTTACAAAACAATACCAAGTGACCTTGCGATCAAACAACAAACGAAATTCAAAATTTTGTTCAAGACTTTGGAGCTTAAGGACTTAAAGACCACGACATTAAAATTTATGACTCCACAAAATGCACGCACATCCCATTTATACTTATTGTCCAAAATATATACCTAAAGAAAAAAAACCTGGCCGTCCTATTGTTTCTTCATATGATGCACCAACTGAACATATATCAGCTTTTACAGATTATTACCTTCAACCTATTGCCAAAACATCCTCATCTTTAATCAAAGATACCAACCACTACTTAGATATATTACATTTATTAAATTTATCTTATCCCACAAACCTAACTCTAATTACAATAGACGTTGTTTCACTTTACACCAATATTCCACATAACACTGGATCACAGACCTTAAGATACTATCTAAACAAGCGCAGCACTTTGCATGCGTCAACAAATTTTTTGGCTGAACTCGCAGGTCCTAAAAATAATTATTTCTCATTTAATCATGAAATATATCAAATAAAAGGAACGGGTATGGGAACAAGAATGGCTCTATCTTACGCAAATCTTTACATAACTAAACTTGCGAAAGACTTCTTATCGACACAACAACATGGTTTATTCAATCTGGAAACGCTTTACCGACGATATTTTTATGATTTATTTGCATAATGATGATTCTCTTGATCAGTTCCTCCAAAATTTAAATAATTTTAGTTCACTAACTTCACTCATAACAACTCTAAACATTCAATTACATTCCTAGACTATTTATGTATTACACTATCTAATAATAATTATTTAGAAACATCAGTTCCCATTAAACATACTAATAAAAAGCAATATCTTCACTTTAAAAGTTGTCAACCAGCCGACATAAAGCGCTCTATTCCATTTTCATTATCACTACGTAGTCCGTCGATATGTTACAAACCACAAGCACTAGAACAATATCACAATAGATTATTTGAAGGCTAATGTTTAATCGAAAATATCGTTGTAATTTTCTGCAAAAACATATTTATAACAGATCAAATTATCATGTAGCACACACACCCCGTCAAAAGAATAACTTTGAATTAAGATTCATTACGACCTATTTCCATGGTAGTCATAAGCTCAAAAACATTTTCAAAGATCTTTTACCAATTTTACAATACTACGAAGATACTAAAGACCTTCTACAACAATCACCTTTAATTCGCAATCGTCAAAACAGATCATCACTCATCCCTTAAATGACAGAATAAAATCTGCACAAAACACCAATTGTAAAACATCCAGTTGTATTTGCCTCATAGAATGCAGGCATTATACAGCTTTCTATGTAGGTGAAACCAACAATTCATTACGCATTCGAATTATTAATCATCGTCACACTACAGATTCATACATTAACAACACACTTCCAATTCCCACACATAGTAGATTTCACCATAAAAAATTTAATGAGTGTTATACTGTTCGAATTATAAAGTCATTTTCCCCTCCTATTTCAGACATTTATCATCACGTCATATATTTGGTTGCTTGGCAGTAATTCCGGACCTGGACTTAACAAACATTTTTGAAATTTGAGACGCATATTATATACGCTCTACATCAACCATAGACATTTCAAACCAATAATTTGTCGACATTTTTAGATATCAATTATTTATTAAAATGTATATTTTTCTCCTTTTAACTATATATGTAAGTAACCTCTCTTATTCTCTGTTTCACACACAAACACTTTATTTTTCTAGATTTAAGAAACAGCACAGATTTCAATTCTATGGAAACTTTTTGTTACATATAAATGACATCTGTCAATCGTACTTTATTTATTTACAATGTGTTTATTGTTTTGACTGAAGACGATATAATATATCGAAATATTTCAAATAATTATGTTTTTTTTCTTATTTATAATTCAATATAATATGACATTATATAATTATGAGTTTTTATATAGATTGTTTTAAAAGGTACAATCCCATCACAAATTATTTTCGAGTAACTTTAACTAATAAGGCAGCACACGCCACGAAAGGACTCAGAAGGGACATTTTGTCCCATTTTTAACTTTTTTTATTTTATCGCTCCTATTGGTCTTAGCTTGATATTACATAGCCTATGTTTCTACCAGATAAATACATGTAAAAAGAATTAGAAAGTTTCACAAATTACCCATTAGCAACAAAAAACAAAGTTTTCCTCTACATAATATTAGTATAGAGAATAGTAGATTGTATTACAAGAGAGCAAAATAATATTTTTACGGAGGGGTACATAGGAACATAATAGTATGTAGATAAAATGATATATTATTGCAAAAATAAATTAATAACATAGTATATTTAAATAAACATTTAAGACGAAGTTCTTGCGATTTTCTTTTATTTTTTACATATTTAAGACCTTGTTAACCAGCCAGTATCTTTTTTATATACATAATAAACACACAACTATACTTGGGTCTTATATACTCCTAGTACCTATATATTTTTTTAAACATACTCAATCAACTCTCATCACTGCCCGCTGGAAAAGCAACTTGCAGAAAAGAAGCCCAAAAGAGGATCAAAGGATCCCGCTTACTGAAGAAATAATCACTATTGAGGACCAAAGGGAAAAAATCAGCCAAGTGCAAGTCGGACTCGCGCACGAAGGGTTCCGTACCATTATCTATAAAAACGGCAAAAAAATCACATTTGTAGTATGGGAGCCCCCCTTAAATATTTGTTTTATTATAATGTAATTATTTATTTTAAAAGTGACTGTATAACTCAATATTCTGTGAAAATTTTAAGCGTCTACCTGTTGCCGCTATCAATGTCAAGCAAAATCGAGCAAAAAAATCACGTTTGTTGTATGGGAGAACCCTTAAATGTTTATTTTATTCTGTTTTTTTAGTATTTGTTGTTATAGCGGCTACAGAAATACGTCTTCTTTGAAAATTTCAACTGTCTATCACGGTTTATGAGATACAGCCTGGTGACAGACGGACGGACGGACGGACTGACAGCGGAGCCTCAGTAATAGGGTTCCGCTAATTATCCTTTGGGTACGAAACCCTAAAAAGACAGTAGTTACAAAAACACATCTTAAAGAAAAATATTTCTTAGTTTCAAAACTATGTGATTTCAGATATGCTTAAATTATTAAAAAAATATATTTAAGTATGTACGTTACGAACGAGGACCAACCGATAACTAAACTATTGTAGTGCTGTCTCTTTTTCACTCGCTGCGAACGCTTGTTTTTTTCCGTGTTCCAGAGCGTGACAACAATATTTTTTTCTTCTCTTTATTTTTCCTTCTCTCAATATCTGTGAACTGCATTTGTTTCTTTCCCGCTTGAATTAACTGTCCTATAGACATTGAAAGTCAGAGAAACTGACAACCATATTTTTTCCATGTGTGCTTCAATTGTCACAGCTGTAAGGTTTATCACGTGTATGTTTCCGCATATGGACCCGCAAAGTAACTTTACGAGGGAATTTCATATAACAAATGTCGCAGCAGTAAGGTTTTTCACCTGTATGTTTCCGCATATGGACCGTCAAATTACCGTTTTCAGTGAATTTCATATTACAAATGTCACAACAGTAAGGTTTCTCACCAGTGTGACGTCTCATGTGGACTTTTAACTTACTGCTAGTAACAAATTTCGTATTGCAAATGTCGCAGCAGTAAGGTTTATTACCATTATGTGTTCGCATGTGAACTGTCAAATCATATCTATAACTAAATTTCTTATTACAAATGTCACAGCAGTAAGGTTTATCACCTGTATGTTTCCACATGTGTACAGTCAAACCTCTATTATCAGTAAATTTCTGATCACAAATGTCGCAGCAGTAAGGTTTTTCACCTGTATGTTTCCGCATATGGACCGTCAAATTACCGTTTTCAGTGAATATCATATTACAAATGTCACAACAGTAAGGTTTCTCACCAGTGTGACGTCTCATGTGGACTTTTAACTTACTGCTAGTAACAAATTTCGTATTGCAAATGTCGCAGCAGTAAGGTTTATTACCATTATGTGTTCGCATGTGAACTGTCAAATCATATCTATAACTAAATTTCTTATTACAAATGTCACAGCAGTAAGGTTTATCACCTGTATGTTTCCACATGTGTACAGTCAAACCTCTATTATCAGTAAATTTCTGATCACAAATGTCACAGGCGTACGGTTTATCACCTGTATGTGTTCGCATGTGGGATGTCAAAACACCGGGTCTAGTGAATTTCTTATTACAAATGTCACAGGCGTAAGGTTTATTACCGTTATGTGTTCGCATGTGGGATGTCAAACCATCGCGTCTAGTGAATTTCTTATTACAAATGTCACAGGCGTAAGGTTTATCACCTGTATGTTTCCGCATGTGGAGCGTCAATTTATAGCTAGCAGCAAATTTTTTATTACAAATTTCGCAGCAGTAAGGTTTCTCACCGTTGTGTGTTCGCATGTGGTTGTTCAAACCAGTGCTATCAGTAAATTTCTTACTACAAATGTCACAGCAGTAAGGTTTCTCGCCAGTGTGACGTCTCATGTGGACTTTTAAATGACTGTTATTAGCAAATTTCATATTACAAATGTTGCAGAAGTATGGTTTATCACCAGTGTGACGTCGCATGTGGAGGTATAAACTACTGTAAGAAGCGTATTTCATATTACAAATGTCGCAGGAGTAAGGTTTATCACCAGTGTGTGTCCGCATGTGGACAGTCAAACTATTGCGAACAGTAAATTTTTTGCTACAAATGTCGCAACAATAAGGTTTCTCACCGCTGTGTTTTCGCAAGTGGACGGTCAAACCACTGCTATTAGTAAATTTCTTATTACAAATGGCGCAGCAGTAAGGTCTGTCATCTGTGTGTTTCCGCATATTGGGCTCCAAGGTAGTTGAGCGTGTGAACAAAGAGTTGCAGTTTTGGAGAGTTTCCACAACGTGTGTCTGCATATGTTTTTCAAATAAACTACTATTCAATAACTTAATTTCACAAATACTACAGCTAAGACGTATATCACCATGTCTTTGTATGTGAAACTTCAGATGTTGTTTCGTTTTAAATTTTCGACTGCAAATGTCGCAGATATATGAGCTCTGCTGAGTTTGTGTACGCGAATGTACTTTAAGGTCACTGTCACTCGGTAACCTAGTGCTGTAGCGGAGTCCGCGCGTGTCGACAGCGCAGCTCAGCTGACTGTCGTCGCTTGTCGTCTGCGCGCTACTCGACGCAACACCTAACAAGCAAATCAAAAATTCCATTAATGCAGTTCTCTGTATAATTTTATGAGCTACTAACTTAAATAAAACCTTTTTAAGTGCTGTAATTTATTTTCAAAAGACAGCATATTTGTTATATTTAAGGGACCAACCCGTTCTCCTAAATATTTAGGAGATTAGGCTCAATTCGGAGAATAACCTCTTAAGGATATTTATTGAAACGAACGTTTTTCTTTCCCTGCTCATTAAGGTTATAAATTATTAATAAATTGTTTTAGTCTGCTCTTAAATATTCTCTGTAACCGATGATATATGATCAGTTAAATTAACTAAGATTGATCAGGAAATAATATCATATTACCTTATTAGACAGCTCTTGGGTACAACTTATTAAATACATTCGCAGCAAACTAACTTTGTGATACGAAGGCCAAGCATAAGATAAAAAAAAAAAAAAGCTTTTTTATAGCAAAAAAGCTTACGGTCCGCCTGAGGGTAAGCGGTCACTTGCAACACCAGAGTTATCACCCGCGCGTTGCCGACCCTTCAGGAATCTATATCTATAATAACTACTTTCTTGAAGAACCCCATGCTGTAGTCCTTAGAGAAAATCTTGGAAGGGAGCTCATTCCACAACCAAATCGATCGCGGGAGGATTTTTTTCTGAAACTGGACTATACGCGACCATTTCGCTTCTAAAGTGTGAGAATGAATTCCCTGCCGATGGCGAGCAGTGCGATGGTAGAAAGTAACCGTGGGCATCATTTCAAATAATCCTCAGAACACTGTCCCAAGCGGTAGAATACACACAGGGAGGCAAAGTCTCTCCTCAGACTTAAGGGCTCGATATAGCAAATAGGGTTTCATCGTTGGACTGAGTCAGAAGGGCCAAGCTGGTATCTGGGTGCACCCGCCCAGAGATGGCAGCAGTACTGCATATGGGGCCGGACTTGCGACTTCTAAGGCAGAAAACTTTGCCCCGACGTGAAGTTCTGCTTCGGTCTGTTGAGTACACCAAGTTTTTTGGATGCTAGCTTCAACTTGTCTGCAAATGCTCTCGGAACTGAACATCGGTGGAGATATCAACATCAATGCCCTTGGAGATGGAGAGGGGAGTGTTCTGGAACTGTGGGACCACAGTGAATGGGGTTTTATATAAGCAACTAAAACTGTATTGATAAGTTTATTTCCAGAGAAAGAATTTATCCTAATATAAATTAACTGTTCACAAAAATATTCTGTCCAAATTAATTAGATTTTAGCAACGCTTTTAACACTGTTGACTTTGATATACTACTTTCACTTTTAAGTTCTCTTAACATATCTCCAACAGCAATCGACTGGTTTCAAAGTTACTTGCGTGGGCGCCGGCAGCGGATCAAGGTTGATGATTCCTTCTCCACTTGGTGCTACACCAATGCTGGTGTCCCGCAAGGTGGCGTGTTGTCTCCACTTCTCTTTGCTATTTTCATTAATAGTATAACATCTAATTTATCTTCTCTCTACCATCTATATGCAGACGATCTTCAAATATATACTCAGGCTCCAGTTAGTGAACTAAGAAGTGCAGTTGCGATTATAAATAACGATCTTGCTCGCATTATGGATTGGAGTACCTCTTACGGTCTAAACGTAAATCCAAATAAAACGCAACTTATCATTGTGGGTACTTCAAGAATGATATCTAAGATTAATTTACAAAATCTTCCTAAAGTGAGTATTAATGGAACAGTCATTCCATATAGCGAGGCTGTAAAAAACTTGGGCATCATCATAGACCAGACATTTTCGTGGGAACCACAATTAAAAGAAGTAAGCAGAAAAATATTTGCTACAGCTAAATCCATTAGCAGATTGCGTAACTTCTTGCCCATTGCCACTAAAATTGCACTGGCTAAATCACTACTGCTACCTGTCCTTGATTATGCGGATGCTAGCTATCTTGACCTTACTGAGGAGCAATTAAATAAGCTTGAGCGACTCCAGAACCTATGTATTAGATACATATTTGGTTTACGTAAATATGATCATATATCTGAATTTCGATTAAAACTCAAGTGGCTCCCAATTCGCCTTCGCCGGAATACTCATTTTCTGTTTCTTCTCTACAACGTACTGTTCAATCCGTCTACTCCGTTATACTTGAAAGAGCGTTTCAATTTTATAGGGTCTACAGCTCATCGCGCCACTACAAACATGATGCTGAAAACCCCAACACATTATTCGCAAGCCTATAATGACTCATTCACTGTCACAGCCATAAGGCTATGGAATAGTTTACCCTTTGATATCAAAAAAGCACAAACTTTAAGAATATTTAAAAATCTCGTAATCACACATTACTTAAAAATTTAAGCTGTCTCATCAACACTGTTTATTGATCTATATTATTTAAGATGTATGTAGTTTGTGTATTTATTTTTATTTTTTGTTTTGTATTTGATATATATATATATATGTTTTGTACGTATTAGTATTATTTATTATTCATATGTATATAAATTTAGCTATTGCTATAAATGTATACTTATATTGTAAAGTTTCAGTTAGCACATTCTACTCAATAATTTTATAAAGTCTCCTCTACCCAAAGGTTGTCTGGAAGAGATCGCTCATTAGCGATAAGACCGCCAATTTGTTATTACTTTTATTGTTTAATTGTTTTGTTTTCTTTATGCGCAATAAAGTATATTATTATTATTATTATTAATAACGAATTTTATTGCTGACCCCATAGTTATATGGCAAATCATATAATTAGGTACTTCTACATAAATAAATGACACATACCAACATTTGAGATCAATGAAGCTGCCTCAGCCCCAGACAGCTGAATCACCTCAGGACCTATAGCCATCTCCTCTTTGATGATGTGTCCTTGGTAAAGTTCCTCTCTGTCTCGCTGCATCTGCTGATCAATAATTTAGATTTTTATGTTTTATTAGAGTAAGAATTTCACAAAATATAAAGTACCCTATAATTATGAGTGCAATGTACATAATAAAGTAGGAATTTTAAATAAATAATATAAACTCATGTTGATGCATGTTAAAGTAAAAGTAAGTTACCCAATTATTATCAACTTTTCTAGGTGTAGGTTACATGTAGAATGCTCTCAGCAACTAAGTATGGAAAGCCTAATTCTAATAGCTTATTCCCAAAGCAAAGGTCTGATAATTTGTACGTTATTACTCAGCATTGCGATAGAGCATTTACCATTGACCTAGGTTTTGGCACATGGTTAGCTGAAGGCATGGAAAAGGAAACAAGAATTTTTACTCATACAAAGAGTCTGAGACTCGTAGTGCAACTCGACTTGTTGTATCCATAGTGGCAAAAAATGATACTTAATAAGATCTTTCTATATAATAAGAATTTGGGACAAGAAGGAAATTGGTACAAGAGAAATAAATGTTTAATTTAGATCCTTTCCCATTAGCCCCAACCAGTCTCTTCACGGAAATTTATAGTTTTGGAGATATGGTTCCTACCTAACTACTCCATTTTTTATATCTATTCCCTTAGTCGTTTGTTTAAATTTAAAAAAGGGGGTTTGGGGAGTTCCCCCTCTTACTGCCCCTTTTTTTTTTTTTATACCACTAAGGTGGCAAACAAGTATACGGTCCGCCAGATGGTAAGCGGTCACCATAGCTTATGAACACCAGGGGCATCACTCACGCGTCGCATCGCCCGCGTTCGATCCTTTGCTACTCCCCCCCGAACCATTCATTTTTGGAATAAGAGTTTATTTTTGGTTTAGGCACATCATAACCTAGAAAAATTCAATTCCAATATTAAAATCCCGAAAACGAAATGTTTTTCTTTATTTTCTATATTATTGTTTGTCTGAAGTTTCGTTTACTATATTTTCATTTTCCAGAATATTCAAACATTTTTTTTTTCCTTATTATTTCAAAATCCAACTCATTAAGTTTCCAAGTGATTGTTTACCAACTAATTTATTATACACAAAAACATAAATCCCTAATATCAATATCCCGAAAATCAATATTCATAAGACAAACATCAACAAACAAAGAAGAGTGTAGGTAAGTCATACATATAATCGAAATCAATCTACCCACTATCATTTAAACATTTATTACTTACAGCAACTAACTTCGTTTAAAATTGCGTAACTTCCTAAACATTGCCACTAAAATTGCACTGGCTAGATCCCTTTTGCTTCCTGTTCTGGAATATGCAGATGCTAGCTATCTTGACCTTATAATAATAAGCCTTTATTACTGACAATTACATACAAGTTGGTGAAAACATATATGTAAATACATTGCTAATTTATTTATGCTATTAATATGCTAAAAATAAAATAAAAATAAAGTTTGTTGCACATCATTCCGGAGTTTTGTTTGTGTCAGCGTGTTCTTTTAACACATAGGCCTCCTCCAACCTTTTCCAGGTTGCTCTATCTTTGGCAGCTCTTGTCCATAAAGCACCTGCTGTTTCTTTGAGATCGTCTGACCACCTTTTTTTTTGTCTACCTCTTTTCCTCTTAGTGTTAAATCTAGGGGTCCACTCTGTTAAGGTTTTGCACCATTTATTCGTCTGGTCTCTTAGCATGTGTCCTGTCCATCGCCACTTGAGTTGTTTTGTTTTAGTTGTAATATCTTGAAGCTTTGTTTTTTTTTCTTAGTTCTACTGCTTGCTTCTTGTCTTTTCTTTTGAACCCCAGGATACTCCTTTCCATGCTCCTTTGGCAAGTTCGGATTCTATGCTGTAGTTTCAGTGTGGTGGCCCATGTTTCACATCCATACGTAAGTATAGGTAGAATACATGTGTTAAATAGTTTTCTTTTCACTTGCATACTGTATTTGACATCTTTCATTACATGTTTCAGGGACCAATATCTTTTCCATGAGTTTGCTATTCTTCGCTCTATTTCTTGTTCGAGCTGGTCATTGAAAGAGATAAGTTGCCCTAGGTATATGTATTCGTTTACATACCCTATAGGTTCACCTTCTAACTGTATAATAGTCTTTGATCTATTGGTCATTAGTTTTGTTTTTCCTCTATTCATAACAAGTCCTACTTTTCTGCTTTTTAGGGATAGTTCTGTGATCATGGTTTGTAATGTTTCTGCACAGTCAGTGATCAGCACTATGTCGTCAGCGAACCTAAGATGGTTGAGCTTTGTTCCGTTGATATTTATTCCCAGGTTATCCCAGTTTAATTCTTTAAACACTTCTTCCAGCACTGCAGTAAAGAGTTTTGGTGAAAGTGGGTCACCTTGTCTCACTCCTTTTTGGATTGGGAAGCTATCTCCTTGTGTTTCCAATTTCACTTGTGCTGAGCTGTTTTGGTAAATGTTCCTTATTAACCTTATATATTTACAGGGTACCCCCTGGGTTTTTAGCGCTTTCCATATGTAAGAGTGAGTCAAAGGCTTTGTGATAGTCAACAAAACCTAGATATAAAGCGTATCCATATTCCTGGCTTTTTTCTATTAATTGTTTTAGGGCATGCATATGGTCTATAGTTGAATATCCAGGTCTGAAGCCTGCTTGTTCACGTGGTTGTTGTAGATCCAGAGTTCTTTTGATGCGATTCAGGATGATTTTGGAGAAAACTTTATACACATTTGACATTAAACTGATGGGTCGGTAGTTACCCATGTTACTTTTGTCTCCTTTTTTATGTATTAGGATTATGGTACTATTTGTCCACTGGCTAGGGATATATTCTGAATCCAATACCTTGTTGTAGAGTTCCGTTAGTGTGTATACTTTTTGTGGTAGGGTCATTTTTAATGTTTCGTTTGTTATGTTGTCTGGGCCAGGTGATTTGTCATTTTTCTGGGTATGTATAGCAAAGATCACTTCTTCTTCAGATATCATTGGCACGGTCTCCTCATTTTCTTGTGTGTCTAGTCTAATGGTTTCGTCTTGTGAGATTTGAGAGGTATATAAATTTCTGTAAAAGTCGGTGGCTACTGTTAGGATTGTCTTTCTTTCAGTTATTAGTTTTTTGTTTTTGTTTAGAAGATTTGATATCCATGATTTATGCTCTTTTAGTTCTTTTAGGGCCCTTTTAATACCCCCCGTTTTGTTGATATAATCATTGATACATTCATTTTGTCTTTTTAATCGGTCTTTTTTTATATTTTGTGTTATTTCCTTACTTATTTTAGCTATTTCTCTGGCCACGAGTTTATCCTTTTTATTCTTAAACATCTCTTTCCTCTTTTGTAGGAGTTGCAAAGTGCTTTTACTAAGTATTTTGGATTTGTTGTTTCTAATATTTCTATTTTCGTTTAAGCTATTGATTTCAAGGTTGTACATTTCTTGTATTGAGTTGGTTGGGTATTTTGAGCTGTAATTTTGTTGGGAAGGAACATTTAAGAACTGATTTCTAAAGTTTTTCCGAGATTTCCTATCTTGATACTGAAGTGTTGCTCTAACCATTCTGTGGTTTGTGTTAAAATTAAGTTGATTAATAATTTTAACATCTTTGAATGCATCGGGTCGGTTACTAAGAATATAATCTATTTCATTACGGTATGTGCCATCAGGTGATATCCAAGTCCATTTCTTTGAGGCTTTTTTCTTGTAGCAACTGTTCATAATTGTAAGATTATTTTCTAAAGCCATGTTCACTAACCTTCTCCCATTAGGGCTTCTTCTTCCTAAACCAAATTTTCCCAGGACTTTTTCTTCACCTTGGTTTTGTTCGCCTATTTTACCATTAAAGTCGCCCATCACAATGACATTTTTTTGTGTATTCTGTAGGGTGGCAGAGAGGCTTTTATAGAATTCGTCTTTGCATTTATCATCCGCCGATTCTGTTGGCGCATATACTTGTATAATAGACCATGGATTGCGGAAACCAGGTATGTTTATGTCCAGTATTACAATTCTCTCGGAAATACCTCTGAGTTCTTTAATGTGTTTCTTTAAGTCTTTTTTTATCAAAAAGCCAACTCCATACTGTCCTTGTGTCTGTCCTTTGTAGTACAAGATAAAGTCCTGGTATTCCTCTATACGATCACCAAGTCTTCGAATTTCACTCAAGCCGAGGATGTTCCATTTAATATCTTGCAGTGCATTACTTAGTTCAAATAATTTTTCATTGGTTCTAAGAGACAGTGTGTTAAGTGTTGCTATTTGTATGTTATAACTTTGGTCTTGTTTTATTTGTCTTCTCTTTTGCATTCGTCTTTGACTTTGTGTTGGAGGGTTGCGGTCATTAACCCCCACGGCGACCGCTATCCGGCTTGGGGGCATGTTTTGATTTTTCTTGTGTGGTGTTGTTTCTTCTATGTTCGTTATTTTCCGGTTTCTGATGTGCACCTTTTCTCATTGCTTTGTACCTGCTGAAGGTGTTGGGTTTGCGTTTGACCTTACTAAGGGGCAATTAAATAAGCTTGAGCGTCTTCAGAACCTATGTATAAGATACATATTTGGTCTACGTATATATGATCACATATCCGAATTCGGATTAAAACTCAAGTGGCTCCCAATTCGCCTTTGCTGGAATACTCATATTCTATTTCTTCTCTACAACATACTGTTCAATCCGTCAGCCCCGTTATACTTGAAAGAACGTTTCAATTTTATAGGGTCTACTGCTCCTTGCACTACAACAAACTTGATGTTAAAAATGCCAACACACTATTCTCAAATAATGACTCGTTCACCGTCACTTCCATAAGACTATGGAACGCTTTACCTTGTGATGTCAAACAAGCTAAAACTTTAAGAATATTTAAAAACTGGTAATTACACATTACCGTACCAAGAACCTCAATTTGTCATCTTTTTGCTTATTTTAATAGTGTGTTCTTTGTTATTGCGCAATAAAGTATATTATTATTATTTGTCAACTAGAAAAAAAACGATTTGACCCACTTTAAATTACTAAAAGAGTGACTGACTTAACCCTCTAACCTGACTCGGCTATATTGGGGTGCACTAACAAGATGACTGGCTAGAAATAAATAAAATAACCACGAAAGGTTAACCTTCTAACCTAACCCGGCGTCTACTCGTTTTGTAAGCAGCAATGGTGAGATTTATGGGTTAGGTAAGTATAGACTTACCTAAAACCTAAGTAAAAACCTAAAATACAAGTTTTCTCCCCCCCTCACTCCCGAACCACCTCCCCTTAATTCGTGAGGTAGTATACTAAATTTTAACCCTCACCTGCTCTGGAGACATAAAACATTTGACATTTACTGTGAGTTCGTTTCGTACCTCCTCTTTCTCTACTTTTGTCCCATCATTATTAATTTCTTTCTTGATTACCACCATGGTCCTGTCAGTTAACAGCTCTACAGCTTCTTCTTTGACTGTTGCACAATTCATGACGGGGGCTTAGTAATGAGTTGAAGTTCAGGAAGCACTGTACATTAAAAGGCATTGACTTTAAATAGTAATATTTTTTCGGGACAGGAAAAAACATACTCATTGTATTGTTTTTACGTCACTTGAGTTAGGAAAAGCGCAAAAAACGAAAAACTAACGATTTTTGTTAAAAAAATTATAAACAAATACTGATGGAAAAATAACTTTTATAATTTTAAGTTCTTACTACTAAATCACTTACTACTAAATTTTACATAGTAGTAGCTTTTTCACAAACAGTTTAACACTTCCTACGTGTTTTAATCTAAAACAAACACATAAATTCCAAAAAATAAGTAAAATGAATAAAGTTGTTTTTAAGAGTGCGTTCCAAATCGCAACGAGGAAGTTAAAAAGTGGTTTTGGGACGCACCGGGTAGGGTAATTTTCCAACTGTCAAGTTGAATTCTTTACACTGCCATAGAAAAGGTTGAAATTCACTCCTGTCAGTGTAAAAATTAACTGTCAAACACTCGTTCCAGAACGGGTTGATTTTTTAACTTTACCGTGCGATAATTACTCGGCGTGATTTGGAACATAGCCTTGATAAATTAAAATCAAACAAAACCAAACAATAATAAATAAAAAAAAAAAAAAATACTAAACTATTTTTTTTTTATATTGTTGACAATGGATACAAGTCTTTTGAGTAATTCCTTAGAATCATCGAAAATTCATTTCTACCAAAAAACCAAGGTGAACACAATTTATTTATTGTAATGTAAAAATTAAAACAAGATTTGAAATACAGACTAATAATCGATCAATAATAAGAATTATAAGATCGATTGTTTAAATTTACGATGAATAATAATTGGTCGCCCTGACTACACTAAATAAGTACAGTTGGTCCTGGCGCTCGCCGGCCGCTGCCGCGGCACGCTCCCCTCGGCTTCGCGCGCTAGTTTTCATGTGCTCCGCTTGGCTTTGCGCTAAAGTTTTCATGTTCGCAAGTGTGTCGCCCTGACTACACTAAATAAGTACAGTTGATCCTGGCGCTCGCCGGCCGCTGCCGCGGCACGCTCCGCTCGGCTTCGCGCGCTAGTTTTCATGTGCTCCGCTTGGCTTTGCGCTATAGTTTTCATGTTCGCAAGTGGGTTGCCCTGACTACACTAAATAAGTACAGGTGGTCCTGGCGCTCGAAATATTACATTTATGGCTATTATTACCATGTAATGTTTAAAGATATTACAAAAAAAATGATAAATTATGTAAACGCGGTATTCTTGTATGCACTATTACTTTCGTTGTTCTTTTATTATGTGAGGTAAAAGCAAAGTTATCCTACGACACTGAATTTTCTATATTTTATTTCTCGAAAACTATGAAGTTCGGCAAGATAAAACTTTGTAGATAGATTAATGGCAGTAAGTTCTATCCCCAAAAAAAATATGAAGTCGAAAAAAAAAGGCTAAAGTACAGTGCAGCCGAAGTTCAAATTATAGTTCTTCTCATAGGTATATGTTCAGTCTTACCACAGAACATTATTACTCTAGCGAAGTCTTACGCAGTATTTGTTTTCTTATGTAGTATTATATTCTCTTTGTTTGTTTGAGTCCCTATATTACGCAACCGTGGAATGTACAGCCACGGATTACGTGTACAAACAAAGCGGATTCCAATTGCTCGGCCGGGTATTCCGTGGTCGCGTAATACTGGCTGTACAATATCGACACGTACCGAGATTGTACGACCAGTAATTGGGATCCAAGAATTGTACAGGCAGTATTTCATGTACATGTACACGTAATCCTTGGCTGTACATTATTTGGTTGTACAAAATTGACTGATCAAAATTTGTACGGAGCAGTATTGTACGGCCAAGGATTACGTGTACAAACAAACTTTTTTTTTTTAATTTAGCAAATTATCTGGGTTTTGTCTATGCTTCTAGGCGCGTTTCATTCCCCTCTGATGCGTTTAATGCCATAGTATTGTGTTCAAAAAATATCTGCTGATCGGATTACAGTATTAAGTTATCTCTCTTACTCTTGCCTTAAAATATATCAGCCATCTTATTTTAAAGTAACTAGTTTCCATTGTTTCAAGCAGGGTTTTGAATGCACCTTGAAAACATTTTTTTGTTTATTTAAATTACAGGTAGGTACATAATAATAACATATGGACGAAATATGTTAAAAATAATTGTTATTGCTTCTTTATTATGCTTTTAAATCGCGTTAGAAAATTAGAAGACTACTTGCTAGAGACCTATCTCGCGTAACATAAAAATAAAGTCAGAAGAATCTGCTTTGCCCTTTTTCTTTACTCAGATGAGAATGAAAAGGTATCCTACCTAGTTAGTACCTATCTATTGAAGATAAACCTCGCTCCAGCCTTACTGGGGTCAGAGTAACTAAAAGAGACTAAGGGAGAAAAAGACTCAGCGCCCTCTTTTGTACAACCCAACCCTTACTTGAAAACCCGACTGTCTGGTTGAAAAATCCATTGGCAAAGTGTATGAACACTTGGATCCGATGGCATATTATATAGAGTATATCCCACAGTATTACCTACCAAGATGAAATGTATTTTTTCACAGATTTACTAGGTGCTACTACCTATATTTCAAAAGATCATTATATGCTATGGAAACCTGATGAACTGATCACAAAAAAGTGTGCATCCCAATCGGATGCCAAGTTGGTGTGTTGATGTTATTAGTCTTTTAGAATTTTTTACTTATTGTATTTAATGCTAGAAAAATGAGGAAGTGACTATTGTTTTAACACTTGTGCGAATCTTTAGTGTGTGTTATTAGAATTAGTTGTTATCCAGTGCACTGAGTATAAGTTGTAGCCATGGCCATAGTCAGGAATTTATTTCTGGGGCTACGGCCATGGTTGTAGTGAAGTCAAAAAAGTCTACTGTTAAACTACAAAGCTCATAATAATTGTACACTTTTTGTGAGGCAGCATATGGCAATTTTTTAATTTTTGTAACACCTTTACTTACTGGACATAGCGGACTTTTAATTTTGTAGCTAATGGCTTCAGCACAATCCAGAGGCATCATTTCGAACAATTCCTCAGAATACATCCCATTGTACAAGCGGTAAAACACACAGACACTCGATACGGCAAGTTACTTTGGAATCGTCGACAGTTCTTCACAGTCCATCGTTGAACGAGTCAAAAGGGCCAAGCTGGTATCTGGGTGCACCCACCCAGAGATGGCAGCAGTACTTCATATGGGGCCAAACTTGCGACTTGAAAAGCAGCAACCTCACCTCGATGTGAAGTACTGCCTCTCTCTGTTTAGTACACCAAGTTTTTTTGACGTCAGCTTCACCTTGTCTTGCGAACGATCTTGAAACTGAACATCGCTGGAGATGTCACCACCAAGGATCCCAATGCTCTACGACATGGACTCTCTCCATGTTCTGGAATTGTGGGATCATAGTAAATGGGGTTTTCTTAGCGGTGAACGCGCAGACTTGTGTTTTTGTACGGTTGAATCCAGGCCATTCAGAGACCTTGGACAGTGCGGTCTCGATTTGAGATACAAGTTCTCCACGCTTTTCCTCCACAACGGAACGAGGGATGTTTGCACGACCCGTGAAATAGGCGTCTCTAGTACTGTTATCTATATAGCAATGTATGTTGTTTATGTCCTACATGTCATTGATATGCAGTAAAAACAGCGTAAAAGATAGCTTAGAGATGCTATCAGAGCTAGAAGGCAAATTCTGCTTCTTTTACTATAATGGAATGTATTTATTTTTTTCGTGCGGGACACCAGGATTAATGTCCATGCTATCAACAACAATAAATAATTTGTATAGGAGTAAGTTCGTCATATACATATGACAAAGTATCACCAATTTGTTTGACATGAATGGGGTAAGATCGATTACATAATTTATGAGATGTTCGAGATAAGATAGAATGTGAATGGAATCATCGTAGGTTAGAAGACTGATAAATCATACTACTTACCAAAAAATATTTCGAAAAAACTCAAGTTTTGTCTATGTATTTCGAATATTTGTCGACCTTTTCCCGGTAGAGCAAGGATAACGGACACACAATTCACACAACAGCTCACCACAGCAACAAGTTGCCGAATGAGTTTACCAAAGATGGCGCCATTCATCTTGACATTAACGCTGCGTTCGGATACCACATATTTGACCGAAATTCCTCCCGCCGCCGTTAAGGAATTGACCATGGTAGATGGTCTAACCCCGGTAACGAACTTAACCCGGTTCACCTTAATTATATTTTTGCACAATCATATGTACATACATATATTAACATATACTTAAAACTATCCATACAAACCATGAATATAAAATAATAATAAATATTATAAATTCGAAAGTAAATCTGTCTGTTTCCTTTTCACGGTGAAAAAACTGTACTGATCAAGATGAAATTTGGCATGCAGATAGTTTTGAGTCCCGAAAGAGGACATAAGCTACTTGAAAACGTCAAATATTATTCGTTTAGTATTCAGGAGTTGCCGATGAAATCCTACACCGATGACCGAATACTAAGAAGTTTACAAGAGCAGACCAGCCTCCAAAGCGGCATCCGTTCACAAGTATGACACATGAATCAGCCATCGCTTCGCTCAACCATGTTTTAGGGAACGTAACGACCCAACGCACATGCCACCACGGCAGAGACTTTGAGAGAGCATGAGACACTCAAGCTACTCCAATAAAACTTCGATTGTATTAGTTACAATGTGTGTAGTAAAGGAACAAAATATAAATCAGATTCATATTGAGATTTACACACACAAGATTACATTTAATATTACAGGGTGAACACACGCACTCTGAACTTAGAACTGATTTATATTAAAACACGATGTATCAATTATTGACACTACTAGAAAAAATATACATATATGGCTAAACTTACATAGGTACAAGTATAATAATATAATAAAAATAGTTTTAATAACCCGCTGCAATCCAGCATCGGCCGCCCAGCGCCAGAAAGGTTTCAAATGCGAGAGGCGCATCACACAAACGTGCACATACTCACAGACGTTGTATATCATGAAGAAGCCCAGCTCCCACACGACAGTCCGGCAACAAATGCACACCATTTAACGTACTGTCACTTCGGAAACAAGCCTAAGGGAAGAAGAAGTGACAAGAAACTTCCCGGGTGTACACTTGTTACCATCAATCACGCAGGAAACACTCCAACCGAATACACAAAATTTATGCAAATATGTCTACATATCTTATTCTATACATAACTTTTATGTTTCGTTCCTGGACATCAGACATCGTTGCTTTAAAGGATCGAACATCATATTTCTTCTATACTTTAGCATAAAGGAGTCGTCATCGACGTATATTTTATTATTGATATAAAATCATAAAAATCTATTAGTATTTTTCTACATTTTTCACACGACTGTTATTATATTTTTTAGGTTTTGGTTTGAAAAACACTACTTTTTGCTTATAAAAGTTACCTAACCATAGATACGTAGAAGTTTAATAATGATAAGATTGTATCTCTTACACTTCCCCTAAATTCCAATCAGGTAAACCCGAACTGTTACAGTACTAAGTTGTATCTTTCAAAAAACTTGTACACAGCCTACTGATTGACTGAAGAAATAAAAGGTTATAAGAAAGATTATGTAATGCGTCATTAAATTATAATGTACATGTAACATTGGCGGTCAATAGATCCAATTTAGTCCGTTACTGATTAAAACACCATTAATTAATTAATTTACTTTATTGACTATTGGCGTAGTATATAACATAGTTCTACCATGTGCCCACGTAGCTTATGATTATACCGTCAATACAACAGATCACTAAGATACGTTTCTCATTTACTTTTAAGTATAAATCAAAAAATATCAGTTTGTTTAACACTTTATGTATGAATGTAGTTAACAATTATCACTTATGAATTATAATAATCAGCTATCACTAAATGTAAGAATATTATTCTTTAACAACGCCTGAACTCTGAAACTTATTTATTTATTTATTAAATTATTTACATTATTATACCTTCGATATTCGCTATCGCGCTCTACCGTATTTTTCAGGTACATAAAAGTTTACCTGCTCCAATAAACTTGGTAGAATTTTTTTCCCTCTTATCAACCTATAAATGTACACTACTAATGCCATAAGACGTCTTAATTGTAACGTATTATATCCTACCATACCATTAACGAATAAGGAAGGATATAAATACGGATAATAACCGTATTGTTTCTTAAATAAACACCGCAAAAACATTTTCTGAACTCTTTCCACCATGAGAATATAAGTACTCTCATGGGGATTCCAGACGATTTCGTTAAATTCTAACTGATTCCTAACATATGTGTTGTACAAAACAGTTAATGTATGAGGATCATTAAAGTCTCTTGCTTGTCTCATCACCCAACCTAAGTTGTTACTTGCCCTGCTACACAAGTCTAAGATGTGGTCATTAAACTTCAACTTATCGTTAAATAACAAGCCAAGGTCCTTTACAGTTCCGTGCAAGCGAGTAATTTGTGTTCCTGCTAAGGTGTATTCATGCTCAATTTTATTTGTCCGACGTGTGAAGCACATAACCGCACATTTATCCACATTCAATTCGAGCATATTCTCCTCACTCCAATCGTTTATCTGATTGATATTCTCCTGAAAATGTAAACAATCACTATCTGTCTCTATTTTCATGACCAACTTTACGTCGTCCGCAAACATAAGAACAAGGCTATCAGAGACTACAGTAGGAAGATCATTTATGAATATCAAAAACAGCAATGGACCCAAATTACTGCCCTGACTTATACCCGATCTTGTGCAATATTCCTCTGATCTACTTTTACCAAACTGAACAAACTGCATCCTATCCGAAAAATAGCTATAAAAAAGTTCCAGTAGACTAGGCGTGAAACCAGATTGAGCCATCTTCTTTAATAATGTGTCATTATTTACCCGGTCAAAGGCTTTCCGAAAGTCTAAATATGCTACATCCACTTGTTTACGTGCATCTATACTACTGCTTACATACGTAACAAATGTCAGTAGGTTACTTGCAGTAGATCTTCCGGGAAGGAACCCATGTTGCGCATCTGAAAACCATGGTGACATTTGGGTTCTAATCTCGACATATACTATACTTTCAAAAACTTTTCCAAAAGGACTTTGTACTGCTACTGGTCTGTAATTATTATATATATTTTTATCACCAGATTTGAAAATAGGGATCACTCGCGAGACTTTCCACTGTTGCGGGTATTCTCTTGTTTCCAAAATTAAATTATACAGATATAACAATGGAGCTAACAACGCCTCACTGCAATCTTTAACCACGAAAGGAGGTATTTCATCCGGTCCGCACGAAAACTTCGGTTTCAAACTTCGAATTGCGGTACGAAGTTGTTTCAGACAAATAGAGTCGACAGATACCCTACACCCTGTGCCTTTTCCACTTTCTTCTCTTAATACCTTGCCTACGTCAAGCTCTGGAACAGTGTCCAGATACACATTTTTAAAATGTTGAGCGAATTTGTGTGCTTCTTCAGAGTCTGTTAAGGAAAAATCACTACTCTTTAGGTTTTTTCTGTTGGTTTTAATATAGTTCCAAAAACTACTACTATCTTTTCTTATTAAACATTCCATCTTTACTACGTATGTATTGAAAGCCTCCTTAATCTTATTTTTTAGAGACCGTCTCAGTTTGGAAAACTCAGAATAATATTGTTCCGATTTACTCCTTTTATACCACTTCCAATATTTATATTTTTGTTTAATGTCGCGAATTATTTCAGCTGTAAACCACATCGGATATTGATACCGGTGGTTACAGCTGGATCGCATTTTTATGGGTACGCAATCGCCTATACACTCATAAATAAGTTCAATAGTTGACCAATAAACGATGTCCTAGTGTTGCCAGTGTATTAAAATTAAGATTGGTTCATAAAACAAAAGTAAGGTCGAGAAATAAGCGTATCTAAACTTGTAGGGTAAAACGTCCTAATCTCGACCCACATCTAAGTTCAGTCCCTAAAACGTTTAAGCTTATAGTTAGGTCCAAATTTAGGGTAGGTGAAAGGTTTTGGCATCAATCACGACTTTATTAAATCTAGTTTGGATATGTATGGAATATGGTGTCTTCATGTCGTACGTTCCAGTGCCAGAAGCCAGCGAGGCGCAACACAGTGCAATTCTGTCGCTGATTTGGCGAAAAACGTCAACGGATACCACTCTGGAAATATGTTTTGTTGACCATAAATAGTTTCTTACTGCTTCAGACAGATGAATAGCAATGAAAAAGATATTTTTCTTCTTAATTTAATTGTTTACTTTAATGCCGAGCCGATGTTAGGATTCTTATTTTATTACAAAACCCTAATGTCGACCCGCGGCCGAGACAAGATTTTAAAGGATTTATTAGTATCCTAAGTTAGGGCTCTTAAAGTTTATATTTGCAAGGCGTTCAATACCCTCTAATTGAATGACCAAAGTTCGACCGCCTCAGAATGTTAGCTATACTTTTAAATCAGCCGAAATTGGGCTGCTCTAGCAACCTAAGCTATATTCTTTATTACGTCATTTAAGACTTTTATAACTACTAATAACATAAAGTGTAGTCATTATATAGCTTGACAGTGCGAAGTCATCGGTGAATAAATTTAAGGTTCAGATATTCAGAGTGAAAGTTGCGTTTTACGTTAAGTGGCCGACATTTGGGTGTTTTACCCTACTCCCTTTTAAAAACACTTACTAGGGGCCATTCAAGTATTACGTAAGCAGATTTATTACAAATATTTACCCCCCCCCCCTTGTCAGCAAAAGTAAGCAAAGCTCTTACCCCCTCCTCCCATGCTTACGTAAACATTTTTAAATGCATTTTTCTTTTAATGTATTCTGTTTTTTCTTCTTTTAATGTATTCTCTGTTTTCCGTTATACATAATATTCATTTAAACAAACTTTATTGACCCGAATCCATGATTCTAAGTTTTCCATGATATTGGATATTTGCTGCTGAATATTGTGTGTCTGCAGGATCAAAGGTATAATACAGGAATGGAGGTAATTTTTTTTGGAAAATCGAGCAGTAATTTTGTCAAATAAGATCAACTTGAAATTTTTAGAAATTTGTCAAGAAAGGTGTCAAGTTCAGAAATAAACCAGTTTGGTTAGGAGGATTTGGCCCAAAACGCTGTAAAAATTGGTCAAATTATTTTTTTGGCCAAAAATAGAAAAATATTTAATATCTTGGGCATTATTAAATGAATCTTCATGAAAATGGGTACCGAGGGGTTTTTTTTGATCTCTGATTACGATATTAATGTCAGAGATTTAACTGTAAAAACTACCCTTTTTTAGGGTTTTTTTTGGAATATTCTGGAAGTAAAGCTAAGATTATCAAATAAATGCCATTTTTCAGAATTATTAAGATAAAATGCTTGTTTTGATTATGCACCAAACTTGGTATATAAGGGCTAATAATAGGGGGTTAAAACTACCCCAGAATAATAAAAAATACAAAAAACATGAGCTCAGATTATTCTTTTTGTTTTTCAATAAAAAAAAAATTAATTATCGTATTTTGACTATTATGAAATGTATTTGAAAACACCCCTAAATTAAAAAAAAAAGAAATAAGTTATTAAATTTTCATGTTGGGACTTTGCCTTTTACAAACAAAAAACTAATATTATTCATGATATTTGTCGTGAAAATTAAAAACTAATTTTTTATTCTGAATTTTTGGCAGTAACTTTTTTTTGGCTTATAATAACGAGATCTACAATAAACCATTTCAAAGCTAAGTTTATCGCCGAAATGTCAGGTGACGCTAAATTTCAATTGGATTGACCATTTTTTTAAAGTTCACTTGAAAAAAAAAACATTGACCGTTATAAACATAAAATATGCTATTTTAAACGGCCAAATCCCCTTACAAATTAAATTATTTAAATTAATTAAATTATTACAAAAATCAAAACGAAAAATTCAAGTACAAATAACTCGGAATAAAGGCTAGAAAATATGGCTGTTTAAAATAAAAAAATCTCACGCTACTGGCCGAAAAATAAAAATGTCTGAAAAAAAAATTAGAAAAAACGTTTATTTTGCCCATAACTTTTCTCTGCTTATTTTAAACGGTTCTAGTTGGTCTCAAAATTTTCCCAATTACGTCTTATTGCATAATAATAGTGATCATTTTTTATGTGGAAGTAATATTTTTCCAGATATTTACGCCAGAACGATCCAAGTCTTCATTTTTCGCTTAACAACCATTTTTGCCAAGTCATATCTCCTTTAATATTCATCGTACAAAAATAAAAACATATTATTATTTGTTAACTAAAATACTTCATATTAGTAATATATAATTTTTTTTGTAATTCTACTAGTTTTTTAGGTAAAATTAACAAAACTTTAAAAAATTTACATTTTTACTTGCTTTTATTTAACTCACAATGCTTCCTTTCTTGTTTTTTTTCCTTTCATCTTGTAGTGAAATCTTGCGAGCTTAATTAAACATACTTCCTGTTATCACCCTTCGATGAAATTTAGCATACTTACTAAGCTCGGATGACAATACAATATTCCACAGTTACTTTGACCAGCAACCCCCTCCCAGAGTTCTACCAGGGGTACAACCCAGAGGTGGAGGTGAAAAATTTAAAAATCTTCAAAATGGGTATCCGGGGATTTTGTGGGTCGCAGATCACGAATTTGATGTTCATTTTGATGTTATCACCTCTTGGCATATGCAGGAAGTGCACGTGCAAGTGGACATTAGGGTGGAACGTGAAAAAGAAAGTGAAAATTTAATTACGTGTTTATATTGAACATAATATCGTTCTCCAATTGGGGAATAAACTGAATAAAAATCAATTAAATTATTACTGAAAAGTATTAAATAAAAAAAAGTAAAAAAATAATTTTTTAAAAACTTGCTTTTCTTAAAACATTAGAATCATATAAAAATTCAAGCTAACCGAAAATTGTACTAAAAAGTAAAAAATATGATTCTCATGTTTTAAGAAAAGCAAGTTGTAAAAAATTCTTTTTTTACCTGTTTTTTTACAAGAATCACAATTTTTCCTTGCGCTATTACTCTAAAAAACGATAATGTATCGATTGGGTAACTTTTTTTTCAACCATTAAATGCTGACGTAATCACCATCTAGCCCCCCCCCTCCTCCATGTCATTAAAAATAAGCAAAGCCAGGACCCCCCCTCCCAGAGGCGGCGTTAAGCGTGGGCGACGTGGGCCACCGCCTACGGCCTCGCGGTACAAGGGGCCTCGCGACTCAAAAATGTTTAAAGCGAGAATAAAACAAAAAAAATATAAATCAATTTTGTTGTGAAACATGTTTTCTTAGTCTGGCAACATTTGCCGCCGACCAGAGTGCGGGGAATCCCCAGTTTATTTGTTTACTTTCTTTACTAGGAAGTCAACCAATCAAATCAAAGTACGCAACGCACTCGCTAGGCGCATAACAATAGAAACGTATAATTGTGTTATTCAATATTGTTTATTTTTATGACTGTACGTACCTATTTTGATAAGAATAGTGTGTTCAAAGTTTTAATAATATTTAGTGAATAAATAGATAGTGTTTAGGTATATTGATTGCTCCTGTAAACTGACCCAAAATTTTAAAACAGTGACTTTTTTAATTGTTTTTTTGTTTTCTTTGTGATTTGTAACACACCGGTACAGTGACTTTTTTAATTGTTTTTTTGTTTTCTTTGTGATTTGTAACACACCGGTACCTGTACTCGTCTATTTTACATAAGGTAAGAAATATTTAATTGGTAATAAGTATATAACGCAGTAATTACTTGTATATAAAATACGCTTTATAATATCTCTTGAAGGAAACCAAAAAAGCTTTAAGGTAAAAAACGTATCGACTTTTTAAGTTTTTAAAACTAGCAGGTAGTAAAAGCTATCTTAAAGATTTTTATTTGAAAACTAATTTAAATTTAGGTTTTACAATATTATGTAGATAAAACTGCAAAAAAATGTTAACTATTGCTTTCGTTTACAGTTTATAGATACGACGTTATCGACATGTCCGGCCAAGATAGAGATATTGGAAGAAAATGGGAGTCTGGATCAGCAAAAAGAAAAAGAAAAGCTGAAAGAACTGCAACCAACCAAGTTTTGAGTTTAAATTTGATGAAGTTCCTCAACCAAACTGCATCTGGTAGTACAGAACCTTCTGAATCGATAGCTTCGACTTCTACACAACAAACGTCCGAGATACCGTTGGAAAATGCTCTAGATGCACTGAATACCGAGAGCGAACGTCAGTTAGACGTAGAGCTTGGATCATCTTCTAGCCAATCAAAAATTGACGCTGAAACTCTTGTGCTGTCATCAAGCAATCAAGAAGAACAGATTGACATAGATTCTCCAATTCGCAGCGACGACGCCAGCGCCATAGTTCAGCAAGTACTTGTTAATTCGGATCCGGGATTGTGGACGTTTCCCATAACGGATACACAGCGTCGTGACATAGTTCGAAGCGGCCCCACACAGCAATTAAATAGCGGTGATGAATATTATCCCAAAGGTGATGATAACAGACACTTTTCCAATTTCTATTTCTCGAGAAAACTAAATAATGGTGAAACTCAACATCGTCGCTGGTTAGTTTATTCAAATTCCCAAAATAAAGTTTACTGTTTTCCATGCAGACTATTTAGCAATTCACAAACTCAGGTGGTGCAAGGAGGGTGTTGTGACTGGAAACATTTAAGTAGCATTTTACATAGACATGAGAATACCAAAGAACATATGGCACATATGTTCCAATGGTTAACTTTAGAGAAAGGAATAAATCAAGGCAAAACAATAGACCAAGAAAACGAAAGGCTAATACGTGAATCACAAACACATTGGCACAACTTGTTAGAGAGAATAATTGACATAATAAACTTTTTGGCCTCTCATAATCTTGCATTTAGAGGTCACAGAGAATCTCTCAAGACAGGTGACGGTATTAAGAATTCCGGTAATTTCATAGATTTATTGAAACTGATATCAACATTTGATCCTACTTTACGTGAACACATGAAACGCATTAGTGACAAACAACTTTCACACCATTATTTAAGTCACGATATTCAAAATGAATTGATCATATTGATGTCAAAAACAGTTGTCAATGAAATTATTCGTAAGGTTAAAGAAGCAAAGTATTATTCTTTTTTGCTCGATTGCACTAGAGATTGTAGTAGAGTTGAACAAATGTCGGTTATCTTAAGATTTTGTGATACGTCAACTGGTACAATAGTCGAACATTTTATGGGATTTCTAGCTGTTACTCAGACAACTGGAGAATATTTAGACAATGCTATACTGGAACACCTAGAAAAATATAACTTAAATATTCAAGACTGCCGTGGCCAGGGATACGACAATGGTGCAAATATGGTAGGTGTAAACAGTGGAGTTAAAACTCGAATATTGAATATTAACCCTAGGGCATTTTTCACACCTTGTGGCTGTCATAGTTGGAATCTACTATTGGTAGATGCAGCGAACTCATCTATGGTAGCAAAAACTTTTTTTGGTTTCATACAAAAAAATTATTTGCTATTTTCAAGTTCAAGCAAGCGCTAGGATTTTATAAAAGGAAAATTAAAACTTACTATAAAACCTTTATCAGACACAAGATGGGAAAGTAGAGTCGAAGCAGTAAAGGCCGTATTATTGAAATTTGATGAAGTGATTGAATGCATAAAAAACTTAAAAAATCAAACGGAGGAATCAGACACTCTCAGTGATTGCGATTCAATACTAAATGAAATGTTAAGTTTAGAATTTATCGTATCTTTACATGTGTGGTATGAGATATTATTGCGTGTTAATATAATAAGTAAATTATGGCAATCAGTACAAATTCATTTAAGCATTGCTCTTGAACATTTACACACATTTTGTGAATGGATAAAAGAGTATCGGAAAACTGGATTTGAGAAATCCCTGTCTGATGTTCGGAAATTTACTGAGCAAAGCTGTTATGACCTGCCAAAAGAGTTTAAGAATCAAAGAGTAGCCAAAAAGAAAAGGATGTTCGATTATGAAAGCAGCGATGAACCTATACAGTCTCCCAAAATCCGGTATCAAACAGATTTTTTTTACGCCATGATTGATTCTATAATAACCAATATGGAATTAAGATTTACGTCTTTAAATCAACATTTTGAAGACTTTGGTTTTATCTATGATTTAAGCGCGCTAAAAAATATGCCACAGGAGCAAATATTAAAACACTGTAACGATTTACATAACGTCCTGCGTGTGGGTGAGAGCAGTGACTTCCAACCGTTTGAATTATATGAAGAATTAAATACAATGATCCCGAATTTACCCAACTTCATTAAAGACGTGAAACAGCTGCTGTCATACATAACAGAAAATAGCTTGAAAGAAATTTACCCAAATATTTACATTGTCATCCGAATTTTATTAACAATTCCGGTAAGTACAGCCTCTGCTGAAAGAAGTTTTTCAAAATTAAAATTAATAAAAAATTATTTGAGAAACCCTAAAGCCCTAAATCTGAAACACAATTTTAATACGAGTTCAAGATTAGCTGGTCGAGTTTGGTTTGAGGGATTTGTTGCCAGGAATAATATTTCTGTGCGGAAACCCGAAGCTACTAGTATCAATAGGGTTACAGCCTTCAACAAGACTGAAGTTCAACGATTCTACAAGCTACTAGAAGAACTAATCTCCATATAATGTAGTGTGCGCGTAGATCACTTTTTGAACAGACAGCTTTTATATATACTTGATATTATAGGCGCGTCATTAACGCGTTTAAGTTCTAAGAACAGCATTGCTTTGAGAAAAGTAAAATTTAAAATTTGCCTGCACGTAATTACACTTTTTAAGAGTTAGTGTGATGAAAAAAAAAACGTTCAAGTGCGAGTTAACTCGCCCACCTATGATTCCGTACAAACTTGTATGTAGAATATTAAAGGACAATCCTAAATTTGTTGTCGAATGCATTTGTGCTTATTATTTATTTACAGATAAGATATAGGCAGACAAGCATCGAAGTCTCTAGCTAATACATCTTTTCAAATATTTTTTATGTATGCGTAACGAAATGGAATCTCCACCGTCCAAGAACCCGAAAAAGTATTAGCTGCTACGGGACAAAAGAGAGTAGGGTCCATAACAAGTTGGGAACGGGGTAAGAATATCACTTTGCTCTGCGCTATGAGCGCTGCAGGTGGATATGTCCCGCCAATGTTTATTTTTCCCCGAAAGAGGATGACCCCGACTCTTGAAAAAGATGGGCCAACAGGAGCAATATATAAATGTTCGGACAATGGATGGATAAATGAAGAACTGTTCCTCCAATGGCTTAAGCACTTTATCCAGTATGCCAAACCTTCTGCAGAAGAACCAATTCTATTAATTTTGGATAATCATGCGAGCCACATTTCTCTAGCCATCTTTGAGTATTGTAAGGAGAACTATGTCCATAAGCTATCTCTACCACCCCATACATCTCATCGCATGCAGCCATTAGATGTGTCCCTTTTTGGTCCATTTAAAGCTGCATATAGAAGAGAATGCGATTTATACATGAAGAGTCAACTGTCCCAAAGAATAACACCCTATGATATAGCTTCGTTGGTTAAAAAAGCATTTTCTAATGTTGCCTCCTTGAGTAAGGCCGAAGCAGGATTCAAATCAACGGGCATATTTCCTATAAACCCAAATGTTTTTTCAGATGAAGACTTTATAGCAGCTGAAGTCCTTCAATCAGAGCCAATTGTTGTTCAAGATGTTGCTGACTCTATTTTTGAATCGACTTCTGCTGGTGCTGTTGTCCCTGCATCATCCCTAACGCCTACTTTTGAGCTAGAACGAAACATTTCTACTCGAAGTACATCCACATTCTGTCCCACTACTTCTGGACCAGCGACTGTATCGTTGTCTCAAATTGATATACCATCAACATCTAAGGATCTGCCAAGTATTAAAAATTTCATTCAGATGCCTCAGAAGGTAGCTGTTGTCAAAACAAGACAAGGAATGAAAAACAGCATGCAACTATTTTAACATCCACACCGATCAAAGACGCCCTAGTTGAAAAAGAAAATAAAAGGAAAGCCAAAGCTGTGAAAAACGAAGGAAAAAGAACAGGAAAGAAAATCAAGCCACAGAAGGGTAGTCGTGACAAGGTTAAGAAGAAAATTCTGCAGGACTCCAATGATACTTCGACGTCAGACGTGAACACGGATGTGTTATGCCAGGAAAATGACGATGCAGAAGATGCAAGCAGCTTGTGTCTTGTATGTGGTGAATTCGGCCGAAACAATGAAACATGGTACCGGTGCACTTCTTGTGGGCTCTGGGCTCATGCCGACTGTACTGGGTGGGATACTGCGCACAATTATGTTTGCGATATGTGTTGATCACCATTGCCCACATACTGATCACCATTGCCAACCCAAGTTGACAATCGGGATCAAAGTTATTTTTTTTTTTAAATTCTATTGTACCAAAACTAATAAACCAAAGTTATTAAAGTTGATCTCAATCGATAGTTAGTAGAGTAAAGTTTATAATAAAAACAGAGTAATAAATAGTTGATTCATAGATTAGCTTTTTTTTTTCATTTTCGCTTAAGTAATCCCCATTACCTACATTTACCCTACCTCTTCACGCTTAAACCGCTGTTCCGATTAAGATGAAATTTGGCATGGAGATAGTTTGAGTCCGAAGAAAGGACATAGGGCATTTTTCAAATTTGACTACAGACGAACGCAATGCACTGACTGCCTTGAAAAATAACAAAGATTTAACAATTTTGCCAGCTGACGAAGTATCTACGACAGTTGTTCAAAATTATAGTGATTATTTAATAGAAGGACAGAGACAATTAAATGACACTAACTTATACAAAACAATACCAAGTGACCTTGCGATCAAACCACAAACGAAATTCAAAATTTTGTTCAAGACTTTGGAGCTTAAGGACTTAAAGACCACGACATTAAAATTTATGACTCCACAAAATGCACGCACATCCCATTTATACTTATTGTCCAAATATATCTAAAGAAAAAAATCCTGGCCGTCCTATTGTTTCTTCATATGATGTACCAACTGAACATATATCAGCTTTTACAGATTATTACCTTCAACCTATTGCCAAAACATCCTGATCTTTAATCAAAGATACCAACCACTACTTAGATATATTACATTTATTAAATTTATCTCATCCCACAAACCTAACTCTAATTACAATAGACGTTGTTTCACTTTACACCAATATTCCACATAACACTGGATCACAGACCTTAAGATACTATCTAAACAAGCGCAGCACTTTGCATGCGTCAGCAAATTTTTTGGCTGAACTCGCAGAATTGGTCCTAAATAATAATTATTTCTCATTTAATCAAGAAATATATCAAAGAAAAGGAACGGCTATGGTTACAAGAATGGCTCCATTTTACGCAAATCTTTACATGACTAAACTTGCGAAAGACTTCTTATCGACACAACAACATGGTTTATTCAATCTGGAAACGCTTTACCGACGATATTTTTATGATTTATTTGCATAATGATGATTCTCTTGATCAGTTCCTCCAAAATTTAAATAATTTTAGTTCACTCAACTTCACTCATAACAACTCTAAACATTCAATTACATTCCTAGACTATTTATGTATTACACTATCTAATAATAATTATTTAGAAACATCAGTTCCCATTAAACATACTAATAAAAAGCAATATCTTCACTTTAAAAGTTGTCAACCAGCCGACATAAAGCGCTCTATTCCATTTTCATTATCACTACGTAGTCCGTCGATATGTTACAAACCACAAGCACTAGAACATTATCACAATAGATTATTTGAAGGTTAATGTTTAATCGAAAATATCGTTGTAATTTTCTGCAAAAACATATTTATAACAGATCAAATTATCATGTAGCACACACACCCCGTCAAAAGAATAACTTTGAATTAAGATTCATTACGACCTATTTCCATGGTAGTCATAAGCTCAAAAACATTTTCAATGATCTTTTACCAATTTTACAATACTACGAAGATACTAAAGACCTTCTACAACAATCACCTTTAATTCGCAATCGTCAAAACAGAAATTTAATCTTTCTTAAACTAAATCTATTATTATTATCAGATTGCCAATCAATAGGTACTAAACCATGCTGCCGACCACGTTATAAAGTATGTCCCATAATCAACTTAAACATTTATATCATCACTTATCACTTAAATAACAGAATCAAATCTGCACAAAACACCAATTGTAAAACATCCAGTTGTATTTACCTCATAGAATGCAGGCATTATACAGCTTTCTATGTAGGTGAAACCAACAATTCATTACGCATTCGAATTATAAATCATCGCCACACTACAGATTCATACATTAACAACACACTTCCAATTCCCACACATAGTAGATTACACCATAAAAAATTTAATGAGTGTTTTACTGTTCGAATTATAAAGTCATTTTTCCCTCCTATTTCAGACATTTATCATCACGTCATATATTTGGTTGCTTGGCAGTAATTCCGGACCTGGACTTAACAAACATTTTTGAAATTTGAGACGCATATTATATACGCTCTGCATCAACTATAGACATTTCAAACCAATAATTTGTCGACATTTTTAGATATCAATTATTTATTAATATGTATATTTTTCTCCTTTTAACTATTCATGTAAGTACCCTCTCTTATTCTCTGTTTCACACACAAACACTTTTTTTTTCTAGACTTAAGAAACAGCACAGATTTCAATTCTATGGAAACTTTTTGTTACATATAAATGACATTTGTCAATCATACTTTATTTGTTTACAATGTGTTTATTATTTTGACTGAAGACGATATAATATATCGAAATATTTCAAATAATTATGTTTTTTTTTCTTATTTATAATTTAATATAATATGACATTATATAATTATGAGTGTTTATATAGATTGTTTTAAAAGGTACAATCCCATTACAAATTATTTTCGAGTAACTTTAACTAATAAGGCAGCACACGCCACGAAAGGTCACAGAAGGGACATTTTGTCCCATTTTTAACTTTTTTTATTTTATCGCTCCTATTGGTCTTAGCTTGATATTACATAGCCTATGTTTCTACCAGATAAATACATGTAAAAAGAATTAGAAAGTTTCACAAATTACCCATTAGCAACAAAAACAAAGTTTTCCTCTATATAATATTAGTATAGAGAATAGTAGATTGTATTACAAGAGAGCAAAATTATATTTTTACGGAGGGGTACATAGGAACATAATAGTATGTAGATAAAATGATATATTATTGCAAAAATTTAAGACGAAGTTCTTGCGATTTTCTTTTATTTTTTTACATATTTAAGACCTTGTTAACCAGCTAGTATCTTTTTTATATACATAATAAACACACAACTATACTAGGGTCTTATGTACTCCTAGTACCTATATATTTTTTTAAACATACTCAATCAACTCTCATTACTGCCCGCTGGAAAAGCAACTTGCAGAGAAGAAGCCCAAAAGAAGATCAAAGGATCCCGCTTACTGAAGAAATAATCACAATTAAGGACCAAAGGGAAAAAAATCGGCCAAGTGCAAGTCCGACTCGCGCACGAAGGGTTCCGTACCATTATCTATAAAAACGGCAAAAAAATCACGTTTGTAGTATGGGAGCCCCTCTTAAATATTTGTTTTATTATAATGTAATTATTTATTTTTAAAGTGACTGTATAACTCAATATTCTGTGAAAATTTTAAGCGTCTACCTGTTGCCGCTATCAATATCAAGTAAAATTGAGCAAAAAATCACGTTTGTTGTATGGGAGAACCCTTAAATGTTTATTTTATTCTGTTTTTTTAGTATTTGTAGTTATAGCGGCAACAGAAAAACGTCTTCAGTGAAAATTTCAACTGTCTATCACGGTTTATGAGATACAGCCTGGTGACAGACGGACGGACGGACTGACAGCGGAGCCTCAGTAATAGGGTTCCGCTAATTATCCTTTGGGTACGAAACTCTAAAAAGACAGTAGTTACAAAAACACATCTAAAAGAAAAATATTTATTAGTTTCAAAACTATGTGATTTCAGATATGCTTAAATTATTACAAAAATATATTCAAGTATGTACGTTACGAACGAGGGCCAACCGATAACTAAACTATTGTAGTGTTGTCTCTTTTTCGCTCGATGCGAACGCTTGTTTTTTTCCGTGTTCCGGAGCGTGACAACAATTATTTTTTCTTCTCTTTATTTTTCCTTCGTGTGACGTCTCATGTGGACTTTTAAACTATTGTTAGTAGCAAATTTCATATTACAAATGTCGCAGCAGTAAGGTTTATCACCTGTATGTTTCCGCATATGGACCGTCAAATTACCGTTTACAGTGAATTTCATATTACAAATGTCACAACAGTAAGGTTTCTCACCAGTGTGACGTCTCATGTGGACTTTTAACTTACTGCTAGTAACAAATTTCGTATTGCAAATGTCGCAGCAGTAAGGTTTATTACCATTATGTGTTCGCATGTGAACTGTCAAATCACATCTATAACTAAATTTCTTACTACAAATGTCACAGCAGTAAGGTTTATCACCTGTATGTTTCCACATGTGTACAGTCAAACCTCTATTATTAGTAAATTTCTGATCACAAATGTCACAGGCGTAAGGTTTATCACCTGTATGTTTCCGCATGTGGACCGTCAAATTATAGTTACCAGCAAATTTTTTATTACAAATTTCGCAGCAGTAAGGTTTATCACCTGTATGTTTTCGCATGTGTACATTCAAACCACTATTATTAGTAAATTTCTGATCACAAATGTCGCAGCAGTAAGGTTGATCACCTGTATGTTTCTGCATGTGGACCGTCAAATTATATCTCCGAGTGAATTTTTCATTACAAATGTCGCAGCAGTAAGGTTTCTCATCTGTGTGTATCCTCATATGGAGTGTAAAATCACTGCTATAACGAAATTTCTTATTACAAATGTCGCAGCAGTAAGGTTTCTCACCTGTGTGACATCTCATGTGGACTTTTAAATTACTGGTAGTAGCAAGTTTCATATTGCAAATGTTGCAGCAGTAAGGTTTATTACCGTTATGTGTTCGCATGTGGGATGTCAAATCACCGCGTCTAGTGAATTTCTTATTACAAATGTCACAGGCGTAAGGTTTATCACCTGTATGTTTTCGCATGTGGAGCGTCAAATTATAGCTAGCAGCAAATTTTTTATTACAAATTTCGCAGCAGTAAGGTTTCTCACCGTTGTGTGTTCGCATGTGGTTGTTCAAACCAGTGCTATCAGTAAATTTCTTACTACAAATGTCACAGCAGTAAGGTTTCTCGCCAGTGTGACGTCTCATGTGGACTTTTAAATAACTGTTATTAGCAAATTTCATATTGCAAATGTTGCAGCAGTATGGTTTATCACCAGTGTGACGTCGAATGTGGAGGTATAAACTACTGTAAGAAGCGTATTTCATATTACAAATGTCGCAGGAGTAAGGTTTATCACCAGTGTGTGTCCGCATGTGGACAGTCAAACTATAGCGAACAGTAAATTTTTTGCTACAAATGTCGCAACAAAAAGGTTTCTCACCGCTGTGTTTTCGCAAGTGGACGGTCAAACCACTGCTATTAGTAAATTTCTTATTACAAATGTCACAGCAGTAAGGTCTGTCATCTGTGTGTTTCCGCATATTGGGCTCCAAGGTAGTTGAGCGTGTGAACAAAGAGTTGCAGTTTTGGAGAGTTTCCACAGCGTGTGTTTGCATATGTTTTTCAAATAAACTACTATTCAATAACTTAATTTCACAAATACTACAGCTAAGACGTATATCACCATGTCTTTGTATGTGAAACTTCAGATGTTGTTTCGTTTTAAATTTTCGACTGCAAATGTCGCAGATATATGAGCTCTGCTGAGTTTGTGTACGCGAATGTACTTTAAGGTCACTGTCACTGGGTGACCTAGTGCTGTGGCGGAGTCCGCGCGTGTCGACAGCGCAGCTCAGCTCAATGTCGTCGCTTGTCGTCTGCGCGCGACTCGAAGCAACACCTAACAAGCAAATCAACAATTCCATTAATTCAGTTCTCTGTATAATTTTATGAGCTATTGACTCAAATAAAAGTTTTAAGTGCTGTAATTTAATTTTAAAAGACAGGATATTTCTTAGATTTAAGGATTTAAGGGCTTCTAAATATTAAGGAGATAAGGCTCAATGCGGAGAATAACCTCTTAAGGATTGTTAACACCGCACGCTACATCGTGTTATCACCGCTACAAGAATGTAACACAAATTGCATCTATAAATGCATTTCAATAATTCATAATGTTTCGCAATATAACACGTTAATATTTACGTAATAAAAACTATTTGCCTTATAGGGACTAGTTTAGATTTAAGAAAATGTTATAACAATAAGTGTAAAATTGTATTAAGTTAGGTAAAAGTAGAGTAGGTTTGTTTCATTTCACCTCTTTACTATTTGTTGATATCAAAAATGATATTGTGTGAGTACCGACATGTTGTCGACTTTGTACGCACGACTATCCCCAAAAAAGCGGGAAATTTAGTTTAATATTCGTTTGTAAAACATATGCCATTTGTTCTGCAAAAATGTACAGAACTACTATGTAAAGTTCTATATAGACCGTATGTACGGTTATTAAGTTACAGGTCAAAACAGTTAGCGTGTTGAGTATTGTACATTCTTTCTCCCTCATTCCTATGATAATAGACTGCGATAGAGATACAAAAGAGATGGGTCTATGGGTAAAAAAGAGAAAGACTGTCTGAAACTTCACCTGGCTAGGGTCATTAAGTCCTAAGGCTATGCCTAAAATAAGTCTCACAGGTTGAATGCACACCTTTGCCCCTATACATAGGTATCTACACGTTACGGTAAGTAGTATGGTTAGGGCGCAAAACACATGTAAACTTATGAAACACAATAGCTTATAACTCAGCAACCGGGTTACATAAGATAAAGATAAATATATCACTAGATACCTCTCATAGGCATCTATCAAGATAAATAGGTTTCATACAGGTAACTTTAAGCCCTGAAGTACAGGAGCACAAGGAAAATCCTGAAAACTTGTATCACACATTTTTTCATGATTTAACATACTGATAGACACCAAAAATACTGAAAGGTATGTCCGAATTTTAGGTCTTTTTTATACATATAGCACAAAGTCTGTAGTCATCTAGTATAAGCAGAAAGCCCTGAGAGCTAGAATTCCAGCTCTCACTACGGCCTAACCGTAGACGATGGAACATACCACTATAAACCTGGCTTAAAATCTCTGTGAAAATCTTGTAAACATAACCTAACTTTACTTAATATTCACTTTTTCTGGTAATTTAATCATAAATCATTAAAATACTTACATGAGTACCTTTATTGTCACATTCTTTAACTGGTTTTCAAACCATGACACTGATTAAACCTAAAATCTACAAAACTTCAAATTTACAATGAGAAATATTATACGTATTTATGTTTATGTTGCATAGACTTACAAAGCGAAAGACGCGTGTCAAGGTCATTTTTGTTTACACGAATTGCAAACAGATTCTGAGTCCGGTTTACGTCGTTAAAACCACCTTCGAAAGCTCTATCTTAGGACACCTAAATCGTCATTATAGCTCCTACCGTTTGGCTATAAAACCTAAAAATGTAAAACAACGTTATTTTATAGTCAAGCCACGAATCGTGTGACTGTGATGGCAATAGCCGATAGAGACCCCAACTGCTAGGTAGATATACCTACACTTTCGATATATGTCTATATCGACTACTATATGTTGTCTTTCACTAAGTTTTTGTGCGGGCTACATTTTCAGTTCTATGGAACAACCTCGCCCTCTGATGGGGTTTTTATTTTTATTATAAATATAGAACAAATTTTGTATTTATATTCAGTCTTCAAGAAAACTTTAACAAGTCAATAGCTATGAAAGCTAAGAAGTAAATTTTTTTTTACATATGTGTTAGAATGTAAGTTAGAAATAAGTGAAATAAAATCGGTCTGTTGTGTGCATATACGCGTTTAAATATCTCAAGCGCCTAAGAAGAAACTCCTTGTCACGGTAAAAACCTTGTGCCACAGATTTCGAAGGGTCTGTCCGCACAAGGATATTTATTGAAAAGAACGTTTTTCTTTTCCTGCTCATAAACAGGGCTACCATTTAGGTTATAAATTATTAATTAATTGTTTTGCTCTCTAAAATATTCTCTGTAATCGATATATGATTAGCTAAATTAACTTAGATTGATCAGGAAATAATATCCTATTACCTTATTAGACAGCTCTTAGGTAAAACTAATTAAATACATTCGCAGCAAACTTTGAAATGCGAAGGCCAAGCATAAGATTAAAATAAATTAGCAAGTCCGTCTGATGGTAAGCGGTCACCGTAGTCTATGGACGCTTTCAACACCAGAGTTATCACTCGCGCGTTGCCGACCCTTCAGGAATCTATAATCTATATTTATAATAACTACTTTTTTGAAGAACCCAATGCTGTAGTCCTTAGAGAAAACCTTGGCAGGGAGCTCATTCCACAACCCAAGCGATCGCGGGAGGAAACTGCACTATACGTGACCACTTCGGTTCTTAAGTGTGGGAATGAATTCCTAGCCGATGGCGAGCGGTGCGATGAAAAGATGAAAAGTAGCCGTGGGCATCATTTCGAATAATTCCTCAGAACACATCCCACTGTACAAGCGGTAGAATTCACACAGGGAGGCAAAGTCTCTCCTCAGACTTAAGGGCTCGATATAGCAAGTGTGTGTCGTCGTTGGACCAAGTTAAAAGGGCCAAGCTGGTATCTGGGTACACCCGCCCAGAGATGGCAGCAGTACTCCATATGGGGCCGGACTTACGACTTCAAAGGCAGCACCTTTTGCCCCGAAGTGAGGTAATGCTTCGCTGTTAAGTACACCAAGTTTTTTGGATGCCAGCTTCACCTTGTCTGCGTATGATCTCGGAACTGAACATCGCTGAAGATGTCAACATCAATGCTCATGGAGATGGAGAGGGGAGTGTTCTGGAACTGTGGGACCACAGTGAATGGGGTTTTATATAAGCAACTAAAACTGTATTGATAAGTTTATTTCCAGAGAAAGAATTTATCCTAATATAAATTAACTGCTGACAAAAATATTCTGTCCAAATTTATTAATAACGAATTTTATCGTGACCCCATAGTTATATGGCAAATCATATAAATAGGTAATAAATAACACATACCAATATTTGATATTGCTGAAGCTGCCTCAGCTCCAGACGGCTGAATCATCTCAGGACCTATAGCCATCTCCTCTTTGATGATGTGTCCTCGGTAAAGTTCCTCTCTGTCTTGCTGCATCTGCTGATTAATAATTTAGATTTTTATGTTTTATTAGAGAAAGAATTTCACAAAATATAAAGAGGCCTATAATTATGAGTGCAATGTACATAATAAAGTAAGAATTTTAAATAAATAATATAAACTCATGTTGATGTATGGCATTTCAAAAATTGAATTTTAAAGAGAAAAAAGGTATTTTTGACCCAAAGCTGGTAAGTACCCAAAAGTTACCCAATTAATATCAACTTTTGTAGATGTAGGTTATATGTAGAATGTTCTAAGCAACTAAGTATGAAAAGTCTAATTCTAATAGCTAATTTACATTTAACATATAAAACCGGAGGTCTGATACTTTGTTCATCATTCCTCAGCATCGCGATTGAGCATTTAACATTGACCTAGGTTTTGGCACATTTTTATTCATACAAAGGGGAACCTTTTTGACATAATTTACATAATCATTGTTTTGATGTTTTAAAGTTTTTAGTTCCGTAATAGCTTAGTGTCTTTTTAGGGTTCCGCACCCAAAGGGTAATAAGCGGAACCCTATTACTAAGACTTCGCTGTCCGTCTGTCTGTCACCAGACTGTATTTTATGAACCGTGATAGTAAGATAGTTGAAATTTTCACAGAAGACGTATTTCAGTTGCCACTACAACAACAAATACTAAAAATCAGAATAAAATAAATATTTAAGGATTCTCCCATACAACGAACGTGATTTTTTTATCGCGTTTGCTGATATTGAATATTGATAGCGGCAACAGGTAGACGCTTAAAAGATTCACAGAATATTTACTTGTATATTCACTTTAAAAATAAATCATTAAATTAAAATAAAACAAATATTTAAGGGAGGTCCCATACAACAAACGTGTTTTTGTTTGCCGTTTTTATGGGAACCTCCCAAAACATAAAGCGCCGATGCACTATGGGAACCTCCCATAACAAATAGCGCCAAAGCGCTTTGGGAACCTCCCATACAAAACATCTCGCATAGTTTTTTATCGCAGCATAGTTACGACAGAACTCGACAAGCATTCCTGCCCCCCCCCCCCTTAATTCGTGAGGTAGTATACTAAATTTTAACCCTCACCTGCTCTGGAGATATAAAACAATTGACATTTACTGTAAGTTCATAAGTTCATTTCGTACCTCCTCTTTCCCTACTTTTGTCCCATCATTATTCATTCCTTTCTTGATTACCACCATGGTTCTGTCAGTTAACAGCTCTACACTTCTTCTTTGACTGTTGCAAAATTCATGATGGGGGCTTAGTTTAAAATTAGTTAAAGTTACAGTTCTTCTCTTAGGTTCTCCAGGGGATGTGACATTTTGACAATATAATTGTATTTATTATTATTATTTTCACTTTGTGGCCTTTATTGTGCTTTAAAGGCACAGTATTTCGCCAATGTCAACGTGGTGAGAGAATCACTGTATATAATTGATTGGTTTCTTAAATATTCTAAGACCAGAATTGTTTTCTTCTAAATTGAGGTTCCTTATTAATTGCCACCACCTAAAACAAAGGATCCACGTCACACACACACAACAACACAAAACAATTGGAAAAGGGCATATATTTGGGGAGACACAAATATATATTCATAAACAACTAACTACTACAGTTTAATGTTAAATGTTTTGATATATTTTGTTAGGAGATGTATAAATGGCGTATTTACAAGGGATAACAAGAATTGCATATTTACAGGGCGTGGGATTTTGGTTGGAAGGATATCATAAGAAACTAGGAATTCAGGGCAGCTAAAAAATATATGGTCAGGGGAGCCTTTATCCAAAACACATTCACAAAGAGAGGAGTCTTTAATTCTAAGTTTTGTTAAGAAAACTGGCCCAACCTCGAAACAACATATGGTAGAAGTGACAGATTTATCACTGTTTCGTGAATGAAAAAAACCATGGTTTTCATGGAATAGATGTTTGGATTTGACCATAATAATCTCAATACCTTCCACACTACTGTGACCAGGAACCCAGGCAAGAACCACCTTGGATACCTTGGATTTGACATGCATATAATACTTTTTTTATCTCAAGAATGATGGGGGATAATAGTTTGGCTTTAAAAGGGTTGCATAGTAGAGCTTGGAGACAGCTTATTAAATCAGATAGAACTATTGATTTATTTAGTTGATGAGATTTTATATATAACACGGCTTCTAAAAGAGTTATAGCCTCCCCTGTAAAGACAGATGTCTGAGGGGGACTTTTGAAGCTGAGTATAATTTTAAATTTTGAAATCCAAACAGCTGAACCAACACAGCTGTTTTTAGAAAGTTTGGTGGCATCCGTAAACATGGTTAACCAGTTGTAATAATTTTCATTAAGTGATGAAGTTAATAAGTTGTTCACTGCTAGATCGCCCTTAGTGATATCAAGATCTAAAACTACTTGTGGGTGAAATAATAAAACTTCAAACTCTGTGGCATAGAGGGGCTGTTTAGGGAACTGAGCAGTTGGGTTAGTTTTTTATAGCTTTTTGTAAGTTCCTTGTGGTTCGAGTAAGAAATAGATTTTAACTTATCAGAGTGTGATTGGAGAAGGATAGAGAGAGGGTGAAAGTAGAATTGGGCAATTTAAAAAAAATATCTGTCAGATAAAAATTGTCTTCACAATTCCAGTGGAGGATTCACACATTCAACCCGTAAGGCATTTAATGGGGAGGACTTCATAGCACCAGTTATGATACGTATACACTTTGACTGAATTTTATTCAGAGATGCTTTAGAACTTTTTTTTTTCCTACCTTTGAATAGCTAACAGTGTTGGATTTGTCTCTGTTAATTTTATATCAATTATTATTAGAAATTGTGTCCTAAATCATTCACACAAGTATTGAAAAAGTGATAAATAAGTGGCCCAAGTGTAGTGACAATTATAGCATATGTACTTTTTGTTGAAACTCCTAACAAAATTTAAGTGACATTATCACAGTAGATTTCATTATTTGCGTTCTGCCACTGAGTTTGACTGTTGCAAGTGTTTTATTTTAATAGTAAAGCTTGAGCATTTCGGCATCAGGGGCAAACTTTTGGACTGGATTAAGGAATACCTTATACAACGCACATTCAAAGTACGAGTTGGAGAAACATTATCACAGACAAGAGAAGTTCTCAGTGGAGTCCCACAGTGAAGTGTGCTTGCTCCAACATTAATAAGCACTTTTGTCACTGATATGATTGCTTCGCTAGAATCTTCAGCCAACTTCTTTGCAGAGCATGGTAATTTTTTTGGTAACCCACTGGTACAATCAGGACAATTACAGAATGACATTGATCGTTTACATGAATGGTCTCAACAGTAGATAATTAAACGCAATGCAAATAAGTGTACAGTGCTGCACCTAGGGAACAATAATCCACGTCAAACATACTGGCTTGATGGCGCACCGATTTCTGCTGTGAACTCATAGAAAGATTTGGGGATATCAATTACAAGCAATTTAAAATGGGCAGATCATATAAGTGCACTAGTGAAAAAAGGTAAGTCTTTACTTTATGTGATACAGAGATCCTTTCAGTTCATCAACATAGCAACTTTCATAAAAATATACAAGACATACGTAAGACCTTTGCTTGCGTATGCGTTCCAGGTATGGAGTCCATATTTTGTAAAGGACATAACTCTTTTAGAAAGTGTTCAAAGGAAGGCTAGTAAAATACCATTGAAAAACATATGAGGATAGGCTTAAGATACTAAAGCTGCCAACTTTACAAGATCGGCGTATGAGGGGTGATCTAACCAAGACATATAAAATCCTGACATGCCATTACAACCTACCTAACATACGTGACATGTTTGTCTTGAAGGATGCAAACTCTCATGGACACTCAAGAAGACACCATCTTACTATCACGCGCTTCAGATCAGAAACCAATCTTGCACACCAATTTCTAAGTAATCGTGTTGTGGAAACTTGGAACAGATTGCCGGTCAGTGTAGTTTCAGCCGATTCAGTCAACTCTTTTAAAAATAGACTAGACAAATGGTTTGAAGACTTCACGTGTGTGGATCTTACACGAATGTCACATTAAGTGAATAATATTTTAGTGAAAAGGACTAAGACATTTCCATCACATTCGATAGACACACCAGTTTTCATGCTGCTTGTCTATAATTTTAATAATAATAATAACAAGGTTCCAGAAGGAAGGATGCGTAGTTAAGGTGGCTATGGACTATGGCATTATACAATAACTTTTGGCTATAGGGGTGAGAACCCCACCACACACCCGACAGGGATCTTAAAATTTTAACTCCTGTCTCGCATTTGTCAGTCACAGAATTAGAGTGTGGAGAACCTGGAAGTTTTGAGTCTAGTATGTGGCCTAGAAATTTTACTTGCTCAATTACTGGTACCAGCTGATCATTAACCTTAATATCAATTATTGGATTTGATCTTTTTTTGAAGAAAATAACTACCTTACTTTTAAGAACAGCAGGGGTAAGTCCATGGTCATCTAGCCAAGTTTTTAAATAAGATAAAGCAGAATTAAATTTACGAGAGGAATCTATTATGTTGGCTGATGAATAATAGAGTGCCAAATCATCAGCATACTGTAGTATATAACAAAAAGAAGTGACAGCATGTTCAAGATCATAGATACTGTACAAAAGTGGACTTAACACGGATCCTTGGGGAAGACACTGCCATAAAGTCCTCCGATGAGAAGTAGCTTGCAAGCGAATTTTAATATTTCTACCCATTAAGAGGTTAGAAATAAAATGAACCAACCTCACTGGAATGCTCAGCTGATGCATTTTCTCCCTGAGTAGCGGGAGTTGGACATTGTCATAGGCGGAAGCTATATCTAAGAACACTCCAATAAGATGCTTACCCTTGGATAGTGCTAGATGGATGTCTGTGGTCAAAATGCCAAGGCTGTAAATGGTACCCTTACTTTTACGGAAACTAAACTGGGACTTAGCAAGAAGTTCTCTGGATTCCATAAGCCACTCTAGAAGGTTCTTATTCAAATGCTCCATTATTTTGCTTAAGCAGGATAGTGCTATTGTTCTATACAAGGATGCTTTAGAAGGGTCGAATCCAGGTTTAAGAATGTGAATGATTATTCGGCATTTCCATATCTCAGGTATAACACCAGAACAAAAAATATTATTTAAAATTTTTAACAAAACTCCTTTACTAAATTCTGAGTGATGGGTGATGAAAGAGTATGGGATACCATCGTCACCAGGTGTTGAATCCTTAAGACCTGATAAAACACAATTTAACTCTGTCATTGAAAGAGGTTCATCCATTGTGTCATTTGACTTAAGGGAAGAGTAAGGTTGAGGAAGACAGTTCTCACATGGAACAAAAGGGGGACAGCCTATCTGCAAGATTCTCACACCAATTGGAAGAATCATGGGATAGTCCAATATTAAGGGTCATTGACCCTCGGTATTTTTTTTATCTATTTCCATACATTGGCAGCTGAGCACTTAGGGGACAAGGACTCACAAAATGTAGTAGTCTAACTGCATTTTTTTTTATTTAACTAAAAAGTTATTTTGCCCTTGCCAAGACCTGCCAATAGTTTAGGTAGTTTTCCATAGTCATTGATCTACTATATAGAAAATCTGCATCTTTACGGCGTCTTACCATGTTTGTGCATTCAGGGTCCCACCATGGTGGTGAAATATATTTTAACTGGAACTTTTCTTAATGGAGTGTGGGAGTTGGCTGCAGATATAAGACAGTTGATAAATGATGTGTACACTTTATCAATATTGTTAAAATTATCAAAATTATTTGTCTTTAGATTTTCATCCACAGACAATGAAAACTGGGGCCAGTCTGTATTTGAAGCTTGTATTTAAGAAGTTGATTAAGGGAGGGGGAAGGAGAAACTAAATGAGGTTAGGTAATAATTATTAGAAAATGATCACTGCCATATGACTCATGGAGAACCTCCCAATGAAGAATGGGAGCTAGGCAAGGACTAGAAACACATATCTACTGTTGATTTAGGGTTTTATGTCCGTGAAACCCGTCGAGTCGGAGAACCATCATTAATTACACAGATGTTGTAATTCTCAAAAAGATCTATAAGGTGGGCAGAAAATAAGTCACAGAAATGTGAACCTCATGAGATATGGTAGACATTTAAGTCCCCAAGAATAATAAAAAGTTGTGGCAAGGAGGAAATTATTTGTTGTAGATCAGGAATATAAGCTGGGCTAGGGTGAGGAATGTAGATTGAAACGAATGTTATATCTATAGCTAAAGCTGCAACCATATTAAATGATGAATGGCGAGGAAGTGAAATCTCAGAAGAAGGAAAGTTACGACTAATTAGTAGGCAAGAACCACCCCAGCCATCCGTTCTGTAATCCCTGAGGCATGCATACCCCGAAATCCTGAAATAAGATCCAGGAACCAACCATGTCTCCGAAACGGCAGCAACAGCTGGAGTGACTTATTAAGTAAGTATATAAGATTGTGTTTCTTGTGGCGGATGCTCTTAGCATTCCACTGCAGAATCTTTGTCTCTTTGACTGGGCAGAATTTTAAGCAGTTAATACAGTTTATCAGCCACGGTGTTCGGTAATGCATCATCCCATTTTGAGATGATGTTGGTTATAAGAGAGAGGACTAGTTCAATCAATGAATCATTTGGGGTAGTATTTGAAAAAGATAGGTTTTGTAAAGCAGATCCATTAGGGAGTGAAGAGGGTATTTCTTAAATAATTTGCTGATGGGCTAGTCTATCATACCCATGGGGAAGAGGAGCTCTAGGAGAAGGATTGGGTACTAAAGTCTTTCTGTATGAAGTATTGAGAGATGGGGATGGGATTTGGAAGTGTTGGGAGGGGATAGAAGGATCATAGGTCTGAATTTCCTGTGAAGGTAAAAACATAGTCTTAGTTACGTCTGCATATGGGCAGAGGCGGAGAGTGGAAAGCATGCAGAAAATTCTGGGCAGCATTTATTCTTTGCAAAATGTTTACCAGAACATTGTAAGCATGTCGATTGATCCTCTGAAACTTGGCAGGTTTTACCAGCATGATTTTGGAAACATCTAGCTTTAGAGCGACACAGGGTTTTGATGTGCCCAAAACGGCAGCAGTTGTGGCACTGCATTGTAGGCAGTTGGTAAGTTTTAACAATCAGAGAAGTATTGTAAAAAAAGGTCAGGACTACTTTGATTGAGGGGGACCCATGTTACTTTCTGTAATTACTTTCTATTAAGACATCTAGCTTTGAGAACCTTACCGCAGCCCTTGGGTAAATCTAATGATTCAATAAGTTCATCCATGGACCAGTCTGTAGGAATCCCACGGGCTAGCCTTATTCTAGTTATATTGTATGATGGAATGGAAGCTTTGTATTTGTTATTTTGTATGAAGGTAGCAGTAATAAATTTAAACTCTATAGATACTCTATTACGTCCTGCACCTCCTCCTCCATCTTGAACAATATTCTAAACCTTGTTTTGTAACAAAAGATGACTATATTAATAGGTCTATTAGTCGAACCGGCAAATAGGTCTGGTTCAAGACGAGATATATGGAAAATATAAGGAGGTCAGAGTAACTAAAAGGGGTGCGCAAGGGGAAAAATGACCGGACTTAGGAAATTTTCACGAATTTTAGATTTTTTTGGTTACGGTTAGGGTGTACAAATGGGTGCGCTGAAAAAAAATAAAAAAAAAAATTTCAGTCATTTTCATGAAGCTCTGGGACTGTGACTAGTGATTTGTTCTGGGACACTGCAATTTTAGGGACACAACCCCTTTTTGAAAAATATTTAAATCCCCCCAGGGGTTAGGGGAGGGGTCGCAGAAAAAAGTGCTCCATACAAAGTTGCTGCCGATGATGTGCTCTACCGATCTGCATCATCAAAATATATTCTTATGGGGACACCATAAATTTAACCCAATTAAATAATAAACCCAACCCCGTGCAGAGGTGTACGCACTTGTGCCGTATACGCTGGACGGTGCCGGTCCCAAGTCCGAATAAATGGGGAGGGCCCTGGCCTACATTTATCAAGGAGCCTATGAGCTGCAAAGCGGGCATACTTGGAAATGCAGTCCTACATACATACACATGCACATACATACACACACACACACACACACACACACACACACACACACACCTTCCCTAACTCACAAACCCACACACACGCAGACACACACTAGTCAACCCACTACATCACACCAACACCACTCACCACATACACAACACACATCATACCAAAACCGGCAGAAAAAAGTTTAAAATATGGAAGTGAATTTTAAAAGAAAACTGCCCCAGGAGGGTACCAGCGTCCACGACGCTGGAGAATCCCTTCCTGAACCTTTGAGCTCAGGCTCGGGGGCTCAGGCTGCTCCACGTATTCTGGGGGGGAGCAAAACTTCACTAACCCACTCGATAAACCTGCGCGAGCTAGCTAACGCTATGCCCAGCGCAGAAATAACCTCTAACGCCTCCTGGCAGCTTGCACCGCGTCGAGCAGATGAACGCAGAAATGCTTCCGTCAACTCCGCCAAGCCAGCAGCCCCTGGAGGGAGAAAACGTAACGGGCGCCGCCATCACCGGGGACGGCGCTCAAAAAACAACACTGTGCAACCGGGAAACAGCGAGCCTTCTAAGACCAACGCTGACCAGGGTGCACAGCAAACCAACGCGACTGAAGGGGAGACCCGACAAGAGGACCCAGCTCTGACCGATGCCGCTACGAGGTTGACTTGGCCGAAGCCCTCGACCAGTTGCGACGCGCTTAGTGAGGAACGCAGCCACAACGGGCGTGCGGGAACCACACAGTCAGCGGGCGGGCCTATGATGACGGCTAACGCAAGCACGACTGGACAGTGCGGAGCACTGGGAGGGGCGACGTCCGAGGCTCCTCAAAGCGGACTCCTGGAGCGAGCTAGGGACACCTCAAGGTCAACCCAACCAATCGCAACCACAACAAGTCCGAGGAAAAAACGGAAGCGCGGACCTAACAAGCGCGGATCACGCTATGCAGCGAATCGACCTGAGCAATTGGGACATCCCGCACCGCCTGCAAAGGCGAAGAGGGAGCGCCCCGATGAAACCTTGTCGCCAAGGGACGGGCCGAAACGCGCTAAGCTGGATCCGACACCAAGGAAGACGGCAATTAGCTATGCCGATGCGAGTAAAACGCACCTGCTCATAGCTGTTGCTGTCACGCCTGCCACGGACCTGACGGTGGAGCAAGCACAGCAGCTCGAACTCTCCATCGAAGAGAGGATTATTGAAGCAGCGCTTGCTTCACCAACAGACAACGAGCCACCATTCGCACCCGCATTTAGAGGGAAACCTATCATAGCAGAAGGCGTACTCAAAATGTGGTGTGAGAATGATGAGTCGCTAACTTGGCTCAAAAACACTGTAGCCACCCTACAGTCACCAATCTCGGACAGCAAACTGACCGTCATCCGACAGTCAGATATAGCGAAGCGAGTCCGCGCATCGCTGTGGCTTCCGAAATCAATTGGTGTCGACCTAACGAGGACCCATCGACTGTTGACCGCGCAGAACCCATGGTACAACGTAAAATCATGGCAGTTGTACGGCGCGACCATGCAGGAGAAGGGTATCTTCCTGACCCTGGGCATTCCAGAATCCGAGGTGGCGAAGATTCTGGGAAGGGATAGACGAGTCGCCTTCATCTCCGGCAGTGTGTACATCAAATTCAGCACTGTCGGGGGTGGAGATGATTCGGCGGACACAGAATCCCCAGTTGAACCCAACACAAACGGAGCTAAGGCTACTGGCACACTACCACCTAGCAACCCAACTACCTCAGCCTTAGCTTCCACAGAACACGCACCTATGGACACACACGTAGCTCCCACACCGAACACAGGTGCCTACGACCATACGTCGTCTGATGGGGAGTCGTTGGATAGTAAAATTCTCGGGTCCCTATCAGATTAGCGTGATCCAAACAAACCTCCAGCACAAGCAAATTGCAGCGGCTACCCTGCGCAGACTGCTGGAAGTTGACAAGAAGACCATAGCCCTAATCCAGGAGCCGTGGATTAGAGGAAATAACATATGCGGTCTTAACAACATCGGGGGTAAGTTACTACACAAAATCTCGGCTAATCAACCGAGAACATGCATATACATACCCAGATCAATACCAGCCTTGCTACTAACCAATTTCTGTTCCAGAGACCTTACAGCTGTAAGGCTTGACACAGGAACAAACAAACAAACGCTAGTGCTAGCCTCAGTCTACATGCCCGGGGATGAGGTGATACCGTCTAAGGAGCTGACTGAACTAGTGCAACACTGCGAAGATCATGGCTGGGACATTATAATATCAGCTGACTCAAATGCCCACCACCCTCTTTGGGGGAGCCTAACACCGAACCAACGAGGTGAGTCTCTAACAGAGTATATATTCTCAACTAACCTTTCTATAATTAACAACGGCTCGGAGCCCACTTTTGTTAATTCCAGATATCAGACAATAGTAGATGTAACTCTCGCATCCGATGGGGCAACGGATCTTGTGTCAAACTGGCACGTCTCCGCTGAACCATCCTTTGCAGACCACAGAAGAATCTGCTATACCATACAAGTGCATGAGAGGGACGAGCAACCAAAACGTAACCCTCGTAAGACGGACGTTGCAAGGTACACGACCCTTCTTCAAAATGAGGTAGACACAATCACCTTTAAAGACATGACCAACAGCACTGACAACATAGAACATAATATAAACACACTAACCACGTGTATCCAACACAGCTACCAGCAAGCCTGCACCCCTACAACACCAATCATAGGGGGAAAGTCTCACTGGTGGGGGCCAGAACTAGAGAGACTCAAACTCAATCTGAAAAGACTCTTTAATCGAGCCAAAAACACAAGAACTGAAATAGACTGGGAACGATATAAACAAGCCCAGTATCACTACAAGAAACGCATAAGATATCGCAAAGGTGAATCCTGGCGGCGGTTCTGCGACAACATCAATTCCACCAATGAAGCAGCTAGAGTGAAAAAAATTTTATCACAAGATAATAACAGAACTCTGGGCTCAATAAAAAAACTAGATGGTACATATGCGACCTCCGATAGCGAGATAAGCGAGGTGCTTATCGAAACACACTTTCCAGGATGTGTAGTCACTAACAACCCAAACTGGGAAAATGTGGAACACAGAGAACCAACCCCTACAGACTGGAATATAGCCAAATCCATAGTCACTGCAGACCGAGTTGTGTGGGCAATCGAAAGCTTCCAACCCTTCAAATCTGCTGGCCTGGACAACATATTTCCAGCACTCCTGAAATGGGGACAAACAACACTTGTGCCACATCTAGTTGATATATTTAGAGCTTCTATAGCTCACAACTATATACCTCGCCAGTGGAGAGAAGTCAAGGTCATATTTTTACCAAAACCAGGTAAATCTGACTACACACAAGCGAAATCTTACAGGCCAATTAGTCTGACCTCCTTCATGCTGAAGACTCTGGAGAGGCTAACAGACAGATATCTAAGGGAGGGTGCACTAACGCGCATGCCAATGCACCGCCAACAACATGCTTATAGAAAGGGTAGATCGACAGAATCAGCCTTACACGCTGTCGTAGGAACTATAGAAGCAGCCCTCTCTGATAAGCTGATGACACTAGGCGCTTTCATTGACATCGAAGGAGCGTTCGACAAAACGAAATTCAATAGCATCAGCCGCTCTCTTAGTAGATTTGGAGTTGAACAAACCATCAGTGGGTGGATTGATCAACTCCTGAAGCTAAGAGCAGTGCAATTTACAGTTAACACTACCACGAGAGGCATTGTAGCCAAAGGCTGCCCACAAGGAGGAGTACTCTCTCCTTTACTATGGAACATCGTGGTGGATGATCTGCTGAAACGTCTTAACGATAGATGCTACTACACAGTAGGTTACGCGGATGACATTACCATTCTGATTAAAGGCAACTCAGAAAATATTATCTGTACCCGCATGCAACTAGCCCTCAGAATCTTGGAAGAGTGGTGTCACCACCATGAACTGACGGTAAACCCCAACAAAACAGAATTAGTCCTTTTCACAAATAAAAGGAAAATTCAAATAACTACCATGCCAAAGCTATTTGACATTGAGCTTACCCTTTCAAGTGAAGTCAAATACCTTGGGGTAATTTTAGACAACAAACTAAATTGGAGTAAGCATCTAAGCACAAAAATAACCAGGGCATGTACAACCTTCTGGCAATGCAGAAGACTAATAGGCAAGAAATGGGGCCTTAAGCCATCCATAACCCTATGGCTCTATACAGCCATAATACGACCCATGATAACATATGGTGCAGTAGTTTGGTGGCCTCGAACTCAGTTAAGCACGGTAAAAAACAAACTACAAAGCCTGCAGCGTCTTGCCTGCCTAGCAACCACAGGCAGTATGAAAACGACTCCCACAACAGCATTAGAAGTCATCCTCAACCTCAGACCCCTTCATCTTGTTATACAACAAGAAGCTGCCGCTGCAGCCATACGACTTGAGAAAGTAGGGCTCTGGAAACGGGACGGCAGAATCACTCATGCACGGCTCAAGGAGGCGGTGGGAAACGAGCTTCCGATGATAGAGGCGACATGTGATATCATCCCAAAAACCTTTGTCTTTGACAAAAAATACCGTATCCAGCTTCATGAGGAAGAAAAAGATAGCTCCGGCATCCATGAAGTCAGGATCTACACCGATGGCTCCAAAACGGAATCAGGAACGGGCGCAGGAGTATTCTCCCATGACCTGAACATCAACATGTCAACGAGCTTGGGTGCACTCAACACCATCTTCCAAGCAGAATGTGTTGGGATTACCCGAGCTGCAACAGCGGTCTTGTCTAAAGGCATAAGTAATGCATCGATACGCATCATCTCCGACAGTGCCGCTGTGCTACAAGCTCTCAACAACAACCGCATCAACAGTGGACTAATCCTGGAGTGTCACTGTGAACTGCAAAAAATTGCATTGAAGAACCGGGTTACTCTTCAATGGATACGTGGTCATAGTGGGTCTCTAGGCAATGATGCGGCAGATGAATTGGCAAAGAGAGGATCGGGCACTAAAATAATGGGACCTGAACCAATTGTACCGATACCATTTATCCAACTCAAAACATGGTTACGTGACAGAACCTTACAACAACACAACAAACAGTGGGCAGAACAGACAGATTGCAAACAAACCAAGAATGTTCTTACATCCGTGGACGCTAATCTGTCGCACAAACTGTTAAAACTCAGCAGGAAAAACCTACGCTACATAGTTGGCATAATAACAGGTCACTGCCCTCTAAACAGGCACTTTTTCAATATCGGCGTTACTGACAGTCCTCTATGCAGGGGCTGTATGGAAGCCGAGGAGACACCGTCTCACGTGGTTCTTCATTGCAAAAGCGCGAGCGACCAACGGACAAAGCTCCTTAAGAATCCACAAACCATGAGAGAGGCACTGAATAACATCAGATGCCTCCTTAACTTTTGGACGGAGCTGGGATGGTATGGGTAACCAATGACAGGTATTGGTTACCTACGTACAATGGCCCTATTATGAGGCTAAGTGCGGAAAACATAAGTCCAACTAACTAACTAACTAACCATAAATTTTCTCGAAAATTTTTCTAAGTTTAAAGTTTAACTTAGTAAAATTTTTTAAATATTTTCTTAGCGCCCCCAACCTATAAGGACCTCTATCGTTTAAATCGTATGTACGGGATTCCTCAAAAAGACTCGGGTGAACATATACTCTGTATTGAAGCAGAGGATTCGATTTCGCTTCGTAATCTTTTTTCGTCACCTTCATTCGCATGCACAAATGGGCGATTCTGGGCACGACAATCTACTTGCCGTGAATCGTCTGGTAGCCTTCCGACTGTGAAATTAAACTATTATATTCAGTTAAAAAGGGTTAGTAACTTACATAAAAAATACACGAACACTGAACACTTAATAAATCTTAGCTTAGAAGTTTAATTCTATAAGAATAGATCCGCAAATCTTAAGAACATAACACAAACAAGTGATTTAAACAATCTCGCAACGACGAAAAAAAACAGTTTTTTTTTGTGGCTTTAATTAAGTCAGAAGACTCAACTATTTGCCAATGTCAGTTTAGGCGAAAAGAAATAAGATGTTGGTGAAGGGTTTCTTTAAATAAAATATTGAGCTTACTCAGTTTATGTACACTACAAAAATAATTATTGTAGAAAAGATATTTTTTATTTTTTTTGTGGCTTTAATTAAGTCAGTAGAATTCAACTATTTGCCAATGTCAATTAACACGGAAAGAAATTTGAAAGATGCTGGTGAACAGTTTCTATTAATAAAAAACTGGTTGCCTGTAAAGTCGGTATACGGGCGAAAGTTTTACGTGACAACTTGTGCCTTTCACTTTTTATGTCTGTCTCTCTCGCTCTTAGGCGGGCTAACCATGCCGCGTGCCTCTCACTCGCTCTCATTGTGAGCGCATAACGTGAGCGGAGCGTAACGCAGTTTCTTGAAGTGTCACCCGGCAAACCAATTTAGAAGACGTTGTCACGTCAAAAATATTGAGCTTACTCAGTCTATATACACTACAGAAATAATTATTGTAGAAAAGATTTTTTTTTTTTGTGGCTTTAATTAAGTCAGTAGACTCAACTATTTGCCAATGTCAATTAACACGGAAAGAAATTAGAAAGATGCTGGTGAACGGTTTCTATTAATAAAAATATTGAGCTCACTCAGTCTATGTACACTACAAAAACAAAAAACTACTAGGAACTTAACTAAAAACAACATCGGATTATACATATTTATAAATAAATAACATTACAATACATAAACATAAATACAATACTATAACAGTCACGACTAATGAAACAAAACTCAATTTGTCGTAAGTCTTAATATTAATACAAAACCATTATCAAAAGTTAAAGTAAAACATATTGAATTTTGAATTGTTTATAAAAATCATACAGATTTTTCTAGAAACTTCGGGCGGCGTAATTGATGGGAACATTCGAGACTTCGATAGCGCTGATACAAAGTATACAGCTGTGATCGAAAGAGTACAAAAAAAATTTGTCGACTTTTGTAGAAGAAAAAGTATGGATATTACCCGCTACTCTTTCCTTCAGCGTTTGTTGCGGGCATGATTGGTACAGACACTCTCGAGCTACGTAGGAAACTACAGGCAGTAATCCACCTCTATCTACTTCTGCATAACAAAGTCGACAATCCGACAGTACTTGCGGACATAAACTTGTACGTTCCAAGCGGAGCGACCCGGGGTGCGGGTGGGGGCTGCGGGCTGCGGCGGCGTCGCACGCTGCTGGCCCTACGCGGCGCCCGCACCCGCGCCAGGCGTAACGCGCCTGTCCCACGCGCTCTCACTCTACTTAACTCCCTCGTATCGTCTGTTCAAGATACTGATCTGTTCCATGACAAGTGTGCCAGGTAGTATCAGCGGCACAACATTTTTTGTCGCACAATCTTGCGTAAGTACTAATGATAATTATTATTATTATAATTTTTTTAAATTCCTAAGTAGTTATAAATAGTTTTATGTAGGTTAGTTTTTAAGTATGTATATATATTTTTTTTAACTGTTTACAAACGTTTTGGGTGTAACCTGTTAGTTTGTATGTATGTATGTATGTAATAAATAAATAAATAAATATATTTTCCTTGAAAAACGATTAACAAACCGCCTTGTTGCCAGCTGCACTGCACGCAATTAATACAGTTGTATTTCGTTTGCCGGACGAATTTGTCGTCCTTGTGCTCTGGTAACCTTTCTTTCCGACTACTTTAGCTTCGGATGGATCGTGATAGAAACTCGTCTCATCGAAATTCCATATCTGCTCAGGTTTATTTGCTAAACCTTATTCATCAATCGTTGATTTAAGTAACTTAAAGTATTCTTTTATGATAAATGGGTCCCTAGCCTTTTGTCTGGCAATTTCTACGGATTGTGGCTTTTTTGTTGACAGTGAGTTTCGTTGAGGAAATGAAGTAAACCAATCTTCACCAAGAACATCATTCTTAAAAGGCGTTTCAATTTTATTTGCTTTCACATATTGACCAACTAGTTCTAAAACTTCTTTTCTGCTCAGGCCAAACCCATATTTTTCCATCACATGTAAGTTTTCAACTAAATTTTTCTCAATAAGGGCTGGCAAAGCAGTGGGTTATCCCATTGTTTGTGACTTTTTGCGATGACGGCCGATTACATGGTCCATCAGAGTTGTCCATGGGATGTTGTACTGTACTAACGCTTGGTAGCCACTTAGTTGACCACTGGTAACCTTTTGAATCGCCTCTTGTTATACCTCTTTTGTGTATTTTTTGCCACGGTCTGACTTTCGAACATATTTACGCGGCATTTTAACTGCATGTATTCGAGCGAACCTAGAACAATTAAAACAAGATTAAAATAATTTGTATAGGGGTAAGTTCGTCATATACATATGACGAAGTATCACTAATTTGTTTGACATGAATGGGGTAAGATCGATTACATAATTTATGAGATGTTCGTGAAAAGATAGAAAGTGAATGGAATCATCGTACGTTAGAAGACTGATAAATCATACTACTTATCAAAATATATTTCGAAAAAACTCAAGTTTTGTCTATGTATTTCGAATATTTGTTGACCTTTCCCCGGTAGAGCAAGGAACGGACACACAATTCACACAACAGCTCACCACAGCAACAAGTTGCCGACTGAGTTTACCAAAGATGGCGCCATTCGTCTTGACACTAACGCTGCGTTCGGATACTACATATTTGACCGAAATTCCTCCCGCCGCCGTTAAGGAATTGACAATGGTAGATGGTCTAACCCCGAGAACGAACTTAACCTGGTTCACCTTAATTATATTTTTTAAACAATCATATTTACATACATATATTAACATATACTTAAAATTAGCCATACAAACCATGAATATAATATAATAATAAATATTATAAATTCGAAAGTAAATCTGTCTGTTTCCTTTTCACGGTGAAACAACTGTACCGATCAAGATGAAATTTGGCATGCAGATAGTTTATAGTCCCGAAAAAGGACATAAGCTACTTGAAAACGTCAAATATTATTCGTTTAGTAATTGAGGAGTTGCCGTTGAAATCCTACACCGATGACCGAATACTAAGAAAAGAATACAAAGAAGTTTGCAAGAGCAGACCAGCCTCCACAGCGGCACCCGTTCACAAGTATGACACATGAATCAGCCATCGCTTTGCTCAACCATGTTTTAGGGAACGTAACGACCCGACACACATGCCACCACGGCAGAGACTTTGAGAGAGCATGAGACACTCAAGCAACTCCAATAAAACTTCGATTGTATTAGTTACAATGTGTGTAGTAAAGGAACAAAATATAAATCAGATTCATATTGAGATTTACACACACAAGTTTACATTTAACATTACAGGGAGAACTTAAAACTGATTTATATTAAAACACGATGTATCAATAATTGACACTACTAGAAAAAATATACATATATGGCTAAACTTACATAGGTACAAGTATAATAATATAATAAAAATAGTTTTAATAACCCGCTGCAATCCACCATCGGCCGCCCAGCGCCAGAGAGGTTCCAAATGCGAGAGGCGCATCACAAAACGTGCACACATACTCACAGACGTTGTATATCATGAAGAAGCCCAGCTCCCACACGACAGTCCGGCAACAAATTCACACCATTTAACGTACTGTCACTTCGGAAATAAGCCTAAGGGAAGAAGAAGTGACAAGAAACTTCCCGGGTGTACACTTGTTACCATCAATCACGCAGGAAACAGGCCAACCGAATACACAAAAATTATGCAAATATGTCTATATATCTTATTCTATACATAACTTTTATGTTTTCTTCCTGGACATCAGACATCGTTGCTTTAAAGGATCGAACATCATATTTCTTCTATACATAAGCATAAAGGAGACGTCATCGACGTATATTTTATTATTGATATAAAATCATAAAAATCTATTAGTATTTTTCTACATTTTCACACGACTGTTATAAAATTTTTTTAGGTTTTGGTTTTGGTTTTTCCTTATAACAGTTACCTAACCATAGATACGTAGAAGTTTAATAATGATAAGATTGTATCTCTTCCACTTCCCCTAAATTCCAATCAGGTATACCCGAACTGTTACAGTACTAAGTTGTAACTTTCAAAACACTTGTACACAGCCTACTGATTGACTGAAGAAATAAAAGGTTATAAGAAAGATTATGTAATGCGTCATTAAATTATAATGTAAATGTAACATTGGCGGTCAATAGATCCAATTTAGTCCGTTACTGATTAAAACACCATTAATTGATTAATTTACTTTATTGACTATTGGCGTAGTATATAATATAGTTCTACCATGTGCCCACGTAGCTTATGATTATACCTTCCCGTAACGTCCCGAAAAGTTACGAAAGTGTAGGCGAAAAGTAATTTCAAATCAGTCAATACAACAGATCACTAAGATACGTTTCTCATTTACTTTTAAGTATAAATCAAAAAATATCAGTTTGTTTAACAGTTTATTTATGAATGTAGTTAACAATTATCACTTATGAATTATAATAATCAGATATCACTAAAATATAAGAATATTATTTTTTTACTACGCCTGAACTCTGAAACTTGTTTTCGTCCAAGTTCAATAGTTGACCAATAAACGATGTCCTAGTGTTGCCAGTGTAAGGTTTTGGCATCAATCACGACTTTATTTAATCTAGTTTGAATATGTATGCAATATGGTGTCTTCATGTCGTACGTTCCAGTGCCAGAAGCCAGCGAGGCGCAACACAGTGCAATTCTGTCGCTAATTTGGCGAAAAACGTCAACGGATACCACTCTGGAAATATGTTTTTTTGACCATAAAATAATTGCAATTGCAATAGTTTCTTACTGCTTCAGACAGTTGAATAGCAATGAAAAAAAAAAAATTTTCTTCTTAATTTAATTGTTTACTTTAATGCCTTGCCGATGTTAGGATTCTTATTTTATTACAAAACCCTAATGTTGACCCGCGGCCGAGACAAGATTTTAAAGGATTTATTAGTATCCTAAGTTAGGGCTCTTAGAGTTTATATTTGCAAGGCGTTCAATACCCTCTAATTGAATGACCAAAGTTCGACCGCCTCAGAATGTTAGCTATACTTTTAAATCAGCCGAAATTGGGCTGCTCTAGCACCTTAGCTATATTCTTTATTACGTAATTTAAGACTTTTATAACTACTAATAACATAAAGTGTAATCATCATATAGCTTGACAGTGCGAAGTCATCGGTGAATAACTTTAAGGTTCAGATATTCAGACTGAAAGTTGCATTTTACGTTAAGGGGCCGACATTTGGGTGTTTTACCCTGCTCCCTTTCAAAAAAACTTGCTACACGAATATTGTTTATGAATTAGAACCTTTACAAATTATTTTAGTATTATTATTTTGAAAAATGCTCTAATACGTATTACACGGCAAAATTTTAAATAGATAAATGCGAAAGTAACTGTCTGTCTGTCTGTTACCTCTTCACGCTTAAACCGCTGTTCCGATGAAGATGAAATTTGGCATGGAGATAATTTGAGTCCGAAGAAAGGACATAGGACATTTTTCAAATTTGACTACAGACGAACGCAATGCACTGACTGCCTTGAAAAATAACAAAGATTTAAAAATTTTCCCAGCTGACGAAGTATCTACGACAGTTGTTCAAAATTATAGTGATTATTTAATAGAAGGACAGAGACAATTAAATGACACTTACTTTTACAAAACAATACCAAGTGACCTTGCGATCAAACCACAAACGAAATTCAAAATTTTGTTCAAGACTTTGGAGCTTAAGGACTTAAAGACCACGACATTAAAATTTATGACTCCACAAAATGCACGCACATCCCATTTATACTTATTATCCAAAAAAATTCTGGCCGTCCTATTGTTTCTTCATATGATGCACCAACTGAACATATATCAGCTTTTACAGATTATTACCTTCAACCTATTGCCAAAACGTCCTCATCTTTAATCAAAGATTTTATTAGATATATTACATTTATTAAATTTATTCTCATTCCACAAACCTAACTCTAATTACAATAGACGTTGTTTCACTTTACACCAATATTCCACATAACACTGGATCACAGACCTTAAGATACTATCTAAACAAGCGCAGCACTTTGCATGCGTCAACAAATTTTTTGGCTGAACTCGCAGAATTGGTCCTAAAAATAATTATTTCTCATTTAATCATGAAATATATCAAATAAAAGGAACGGGTATGGGAACAAGAATGGCTCCATCTTACGCAAATCTTTACATAACTAAACTTGCGGAAGACTTCTTATCGACACAACAACATGGTTTATTCAATCTGGAAACGCTTTACCGACGATATTTTTATGATTTATTCGCATAGTGATGATTCTCTTGATCAGTTCCTCCAAAATTTAAATAATTTTAGTTCACTTAACTTCACTCATAACAACTCTAAACATTCAATTACATTCCTAGACTAACTATGTATTCCACTATCTTATAATAATTATTTAGAAACATCAGTTCCCATCAAACATACTAATAAAAAGCAATATCTTCACTTTAAAAGTTGTCAACCAGCCGACATAAAGCGCTCTATTCCATTTTCATTATCACTACGTAGTCCGTCGATATGTAACAAACCACAAGCACTAGAACATTATCACAATAGATTATTTGAAGGTTAATGTTTAATCGAAAATATCGTTGTAATTTTCTGCAAAAACATATTTATAACAGACCAAATTATCATGTAGCACACACACCCCGTCAAAAGAATAACTTTGAATTAAGATTCATTACGACCTATTTCCATGGTAGTCATAAGCTCAAAAACATTTTCAAAGATCTTTTACCAATTTTACAATACTACGAAGATACTAAAGACCTTCTACAACAATCACCTTTAATTCGCAATCGTCAAAACAGAAATTTAATCTTTCTTAAACTAAATCTATTATTATTATCAGATTGCCAATCAATAGGTACTAAACCATGCTGCCGACCACGTTATAAAACATGTCCCATAATCAACTCAAACATCCATATCATCACTCATCCCTTAAATTACAGAATAAAATCTGCACAAAACACCAATTGTAAAACATCCAGTTGTATTTGCCTCATAGAATGCAGGCATTATACAGCTTTCTATGTAGGTGAAACCAACAATTCATTACGCATTCGAATTATTAATCATCGTCACACTACAGATTCATACATTAACAACACACTTCCAATTCCCACACATAGTAGATTTCACCATAAAAAATTTAATGAGTGTTATACTGTTCGAATTATAAAGTCATTTTCCCCTCCTATTTCAGACATTTATCATCACGTCATATATTTGGTTGCTTGGCAGTAATTCCGGACCTGGACTTAACAAACATTTTTGAAATTTGAGACGCATATTATATACGCTCTACATCAACCATAGACATTTCAAACCAATAATTTGTCGACATTTTTAGATATCAATTATTTATTAAAATGTATATTTTTCTCCTTTTAACTATATATGTAAGTAACCTCTCTTATTCTCTGTTTCACACACAAACACTTTTTTTTTCTAGATTTAAGAAACAGCACAGATTTCAATTCTATGGAAACTTTTTGTTACATATAAATGACATCTGTCAATCATACTTTATTTATTTACAATGTGTTTATTGTTTTGACTGAAGACGATATAATATATCGAAATATTTCAAATAATTATGTTTTTTTTCTTATTTATAATTCAATATAATATGACATTATATAATTATGAGTTTTTATATAGATTCTTTTAAAAGGTACAATCCCATCACAAATTATTTTCGAGTAACTTTAACTAATAAGGCAGCACACGCCACGAAAGGTCTCAGAAGGGACATTTTGTCCCATTTTTAACTTTTTTTATTTTATCGCTCCTATTGGTCTTAGCTTGATATTACATAGCCTATGTTTCTACCAGATAAATACATGTAAAAAGAATTAGAAAGTTTCACAAATTACCCATTAGCAACAAAAACAAAGTTTTCCTCTACATAATATTAGTATAGAGAATAGTAAATTGTATTACAAGAGAGCAAAATAATATTTTTACGGAGGGGTACATAGGAACATAATAGTATGTAGATAAAATGATATATTATTGCAAAAATAAATAAATAACATAGTATATTTAAATAAACATTTAAGACGAAGTTCTTGCGATTTTCTTTTATTTTTTTACATATTTAAGACCTTGTTAACCAGCCAGTATCTTTTTTATATACATAATAAACACACAACTATACTTGGGTCTTATATACTCCTAGTACCTATATATTTTTTTAAACATACTCAATCAACTCTCATCACTGCCCGCTGGAAAAGCAACTTGCAGAAAAGAAGCCCAAAAGAGGATCAAAGGATCCCGCTTACTGAAGAAATAATCACAATTGAGGACCAAAGGGAAAAAATCAGCCAAGTGCAAGTCGGACTCGCGCACGAAGGGTTCCGTACCATTATCTATAAAAACGGCAAAAAAAATCACATTTGTAGTATGGGAGCCCCCCTTAAATATTTGTTTTATTATAATGTAATTATTTATTTTAAAAGTGACTGTATAACTCAATATTCTGTGAAAATTTTAAGCGTCTACCTGTTGCCGCTATCAATGTCAAGCAAAATCGAGCAAAAAAATCACGTTTGTTGTATGGGAGAACCCTTAAATGTTTATTTTATTCTGTTTTTTTAGTATTTGTTGTTATAGCGGCTACAGAAATACGTCTTCTTTGAAAATTTCAACTGTCTATCACGGTTTATGAGATACAGCCTGGTGACAGACGGACGGACGGACGGACTGACAGCGGAGCCTCAGTAATAGGGTTCCGCTAATTATCCTTTGGGTACGAAACTCTAAAAAGACAGTAGTTACAAAAACACATCTTAAAGAAAAATATTTCTTAGTTTCAAAACTATGTGATTTCAGATATGCTTAAATTTTATTAAAAAAATATATTCAAGTATGTACGTTACGAACGAGGACCAACCGATAACTAAACTATTGTAGTGCTGTCTCTTTTTCGCTCGCTGCGAACGCTTGTTTTTTTCCGTGTTCCAGAGCGTGACAACAATATTTTTTTCTTCTCTTTATTTTTCCTTCTCTCAATATCTGTGAACTGCATTTGTTTCTTTCCCGCTTGAATTAACTGTCCTATAGACATTGAAAGTCAGAGAAACTGACAACCATATTTTTTCCATGTGTGCTTCAATTGTCACAGCTGTAAGGTTTATCACGTGTATGTTTCCGCATATGGACCCGCAAAGTAACTTTACGAGGGAATTTCATATAACAAATGTCGCAGCAGTAAGGTTTTTCACCTGTATGTTTCCGCATATGGACCGTCAAATTACCGTTTTCAGTGAATTTCATATTACAAATGTCACAACAGTAAGGTTTCTCACCAGTGTGACGTCTCATGTGGACTTTTAACTTACTGCTAGTAACAAATTTCGTATTGCAAATGTCGCAGCAGTAAGGTTTATTACCATTATGTGTTCGCATGTGAACTGTCAAATCACATCTATAACTAAATTTCTTACTACAAATGTCACAGCAGTAAGGTTTATCACCTGTATGTTTCCACATGTGTACAGTCAAACCTCTATTATTAGTAAATTTCTGATCACAAATGTCACAGGCGTAAGGTTTATCACCTGTATGTTTCCGCATGTGGACCGTCAAATTACCGTTTTCAGTGAATTTCATATTACAAATGTCACAACAGTAAGGTTTCTCACCAGTGTGACGTCTCATGTGGACTTTTAACTTACTGCTAGTAACAAATTTCGTATTGCAAATGTCGCAGCAGTAAGGTTTATTACCATTATGTGTTCGCATGTGAACTGTCAAATCATATCTATAACTAAATTTCTTATGACAAATGTCACAGCAGTAAGGTTTATCACCTGTATGTTTCCACATGTGTACAGTCAAACCTCTATTATCAGTAAATTTCTGATCACAAATGTCACAGGCGTACGGTTTATCACCTGTATGTGTTCGCATGTGGGATGTCAAAACACCGGGTCTAGTGAATTTCTTATTACAAATGTCACAGGCGTAAGGTTTATTACCGTTATGTGTTCGCATGTGGGATGTCAAACCATCGCGTCTAGTGAATTTCTTATTACAAATGTCACAGGCGTAAGGTTTATCACCTGTATGTTTCCGCATGTGGAGCGTCAATTTATAGCTAGTAGCAAATTTTTTATTACAAATTTCGCAGCAGTAAGGTTTCTCACCGTTGTGTGTTCGCATGTGGTTGTTCAAACCAGTGCTATCAGTAAATTTCTTACTACAAATGTCACAGCAGTAAGGTTTCTCGCCAGTGTGACGTCTCATGTGGACTTTTAAATGACTGTTATTAGCAAATTTCATATTGCAAATGTTGCAGCAGTATGGTTTATCACCAGTGTGACGTCGCATGTGGAGGTATAAACTACTGTAAGAAGCGTATTTCATATTACAAATGTCGCAGGAGTAAGGTTTATCACCAGTGTGTGTCCGCATGTGGACAGTCAAACTATTGCGAACAGTAAATTTTTTGCTACAAATGTCGCAACAATAAGGTTTCTCACCGCTGTGTTTTCGCAAGTGGACGGTCAAACCACTGCTTTTAGTAAATTTCTTATTACAAATGTCACAGCAGTAAGGTCTGTCATCTGTGTGTTTCCGCATATTGGGCTCCAAGGTAGTTGAGCGTGTGAACAAAGATTTGCAGTTTTGGAGAGTTTCCACAGCGTGTGTCTGCATATGTTTTTCAAATAAACTACTATACAATAACTTAATTTCACAAATACTACAGCTAAGACGTATATCACCATGTCTTTGTATGTGAAACTTCAGATGTTGTTTCGTTTTAAATTTTTGACTGCAAATGTCGCAGATATATGAGCTCTGCTGAGTTTGTGTACGCGAATGTACTTTAAGGTCACTGTCACTCGGTAACCTAGTGCTGTAGCGGAGTCCGCGCGTGTCGACAGCGCAGCTCAGCTGACTGTCGTCGCTTGTCGTCTGCGCGCTACTCGACGCAACACCTAACAAGCAAATCAAAAATTCCATTAATGCAGTTCTCTGTATAATTTTATGAGCTACTAACTTAAATAAAACCTTTTTAAGTGCTGTAATTTATTTTCAAAAGACAGCATATTTGTTATATTTAAGGGACCAACCCGTTCTCCTAAATATTTAGGAGATTAGGCTCAATTCGGAGAATAACCTCTTAAGGATATTTATTGAAACGAACGTTTTTCTTTCCCTGCTCATTAAGGTTATAAATTATTAATAAATTGTTTTAGTCTGCTCTAAAATATTCTCTGTAACCGATGATATATGATCAGTTAAATTAACTAAGATTGATCAGGAAATAATATCATATTACCTTATTAGACAGCTCTTGGGTACAACTTATTAAATACATTCGCAGCAAACTAACTTTGTGATACGAAGGCCAAGCATAAGATAAAAAAAAAAAAAAGCTTTTTTATAGCAAAAAAGCTTACGGTCCGCCTGAGGGTAAGCGGTCACTTGCAACACCAGAGTTATCACCCGCGCGTTGCCGACCCTTCAGGAATCTATATCTATAATAACTACTTTCTTGAAGAACCCCATGCTGTAGTCCTTAGAGAAAATCTTGGAAGGGAGCTCATTCCACAACCAAATCGATCGCGGGAGGATTTTTTTCTGAAACTGGACTATACGCGACCATTTCGCTTCTAAAGTGTGAGAATGAATTCCCTGCCGATGGCGAGCAGTGCGATGGTAGAAAGTAACCGTGGGCATCATTTCAAATAATCCTCAGAACACTGTCCCAAGCGGTAGAATACACACAGGGAGGCAAAGTCTCTCCTCAGACTTAAGGGCTCGATATAGCAAATAGGGTTTCATCGTTGGATTGAGTCAGAAGGGCCAAGCTGGTATCTGGGTGCACCCGCCCAGAGATGGCAGCAGTACTGCATATGGGGCCGGACTTGCGACTTCTAAGGCAGCAAACTTTGCCCCGACGTGAAGTACTGCTTCGGTCTGTTGAGTACACCAAGTTTTTTGGATGCTAGCTTCAACTTGTCTGCAAATGATCTCGGAACTGAACATCGCTGGAGATATCAACATCAATGCCCTTGGAGATGGAGAGGGGAGTGTTCTGGAACTGTGGGACCACAGTGAATGGGGTTTTATATAAGCAACTAAAACTGTATTGATAAGTTTATTTCCAGAGAAAGAATTTATCCTAATATAAATTAACTGCTGACAAAACAATTCTGTCAAAATTATTTAATATCGAATTTTATTGCTGACCCCATAGTTATATAGCAAATCATATAATTAGGTACTTCTACATAAATAAATGACACATACCAACATTTGAGATCAATGAAGCTGCCTCAGCCCCAGACAGCTGAATCACCTCAGGACCTATAGCCATCTCCTCTTTGATGATGTGTCCTTGGTAAAGTTCCTCTCTGTCTCGCTGCATCTGCTGATCAATAATTTAGATTTTTATGTTTTATTAGAGTAAGAATTTCACAAAATATAAAGTACCCTATAATTATGAGTGCAATGTACATAATAAAGTAGGAATTTTAAATAAATAATATAAACTCATGTTGATGCATGTTAAAGTAAAAGTAAGTTACCCAATTATTATCAACTTTTCTAGGTGTAGGTTACATGTAGAATGCTCTCAGCAACTAAGTATGGAAAGCCTAATTCTAATAGCTTATTCCCAAAGCGAAGGTCTGATACTTTGTACGTTATTACTCAGCATTGCGATAGAGCATTTACCATTGACCTAGGTTTTGGCACATGGTTAGCTGAAGGCATGGAAAAGGAAACAAGAATTTTTACTCATATAAAGAGTCTGAGACTCGTAGTGCAACTCGACTTGTTGTATCCATTGTAACAAAAAATGATACTTAATAAGATCTTTCTATATAATAAGAATTTGGGACAAGAAGGAAATTGGTACAAGAGAAACAAATGTTTAATTTAGATCCTTTCCCATTAGCTCCAACCAGTCTCTTCACGGAAATTTATAGTTTTGGAGATATGGTTCCTACCTAACTACTCCATTTTTTATATCTATTCCCTTAGTCGTTTGTTTAAATGAAAAAAAGGGGGTTTGGGGAGTTCCCCCTCTTACTGCCCCCTTTTTTTTTTTTTTTATACCACTAAGGTGGCAAACAAGTATACGGTCCGCCAGATGGTAAGCGGTCACCATAGCTTATGAACACCAGGGGCATCACTCACGCGTCGCATCGCCCGCGTTCGATCCTTTGCTACTCCCCCCCGAACCATTCATTTTTGGAATAAGAGTTTATTTTTGGTTTAGGCACATCATAACCTAGAAAAATTCAATTCCAATATTAAAATCCCGAAAACGAAATGTTTTTCTTTATTTTCTATATTATTGTTTGTCTGAAGTTTCGTTTACTATATTTTCATTTTCCAGAATATTCAAACCTTTTTTTTTTATTTCATTATTAATTCAAAATCCAACTCATTGAGTTTCCAAGTGAATGTTTACCAACTAATTTATTATACACAAAAACATAAATCCCTAATATCAATATCCCGAAAATCAATATTCATAAGACAAACATCAACAAACAAAGAAGAGTGTAGGTAAGTCATACATATAATCGAAATCAATCTACCCACTATCATTTAAACATTTATTACTTACAGCAACTAACTTCGTTTAAAATTGCGTAACTTCCTAAACATTGCCACTAAAATTGCACTGGCTAGATCCCTTTTGCTTCCTGTTCTGGAATATGCAGATGCTAGCTATCTTGACCTTACTAAGGGGCAATTAAATAAGCTTGAGCGTCTTCAGAACCTATGTATAAGATACATATTTGGTCTACGTATATATGATCACATATCCGAATTCCGATTAAAACTCAAGTGGCTCCCAATTCGCCTTTGCTGGAATACTCATATTCTATTTCTTCTCTACAACATACTTTCGTATGTAACGTTTCAATTTTATAGGGTCTACTGCTCCTTGCACTACAACAAACTTGATGTTAAAAATGCCAACACACTATTCTCAAATAATGACTCGTTCACCGTCACTGCCATAAGACTATGGAATGCTTTACCTTGTGATGTCAAACAAGCTAAAACTTTAAGAATATTTAAAAACTGGTAATTACACATTACCGTACCAAGAACCTCAATTTGTCATCTTTTTGCTTATTTTAATAGTGTGTTCTTTGTTATTGCGCAATAAAGTATATTATTATTATTATTATTCGTCAACTAGAAAAAAAACGATTTGACCCACTTTAAATTACTAAAAGAGTGACTGACTTAACCCTCTAACCTGACTCGGCTATATTGGGGTGCACTAACAAGATGACTGGCTAGAAATAAATAAAATAACCACGAAAGGTTAACCTTCTAACCTAACCCGGCGTCTACTCGTTTTGTAAGCAGCAATGGTGAGATTTATGGGTTAGGTAAGTATAAACTTACCTAAAACCTAAGTAAAAACCTAAAATACAAGTTTTCTCCCCCCCTCCCTCCAGCACCACCTCCCCTTAATTCGTGAGGTAAATTTTAACCCTCACCTGCTCTGGAGACATAAAACATTTGACATTTACTGTGAGTTCGTTTCGTACCTCCTCTTTCTCTACTTTTGTCCCATCATTATTAATTTCTTTCTTGATTACCACCATGGTCCTGTCAGTTAACAGCTCTACAGCTTCTTCTTTGACTGTTGCACAATTCATGACGGGGGCTTAGTAATGAGTTGAAGTTCAGAAACCACTGTACATTAAAAGGCATTGACTTTAAATAGTAATATTTTTTCGGGACAGGAAAAAACATACTCATTGTATTGTTTTTACGTCACTTGAGTTAGGAAAAGCGCAAAAAACGAAAAACTAACGATTTTTGTTAAAAAAATTATAAACAAATACTGATGGAAAAATAACTTTTATAATTTTAAGTTTTTGTATCACTTACTACTAAATTTTACATAGTAGTAGCTTTTTCACAAACAGTTTAACACTTCCTACGTGTTTATAATCTAAAACAAACACATAAATTCCAAAAAATAAGTAAAATGAATAAAGTTGTTTTTAAATAAATTAAAATCAAACAAAACCAAACAATAATAAATAAAAAAATACTAAACTATTTTTTTTTTATATTGTTGACAATGGATACAAGTCTTTTGAGTAATTCCTTAGAATCATCGAAAATTCATTTCTACCAAAAAACCAAGGTGAACACAATTTATTTATTGTAATGTAAAAATTAAAACAAGATTTGAAATACAGACTAATAATCTATCAATAATAAGAATTATAAGATCGATTGTTTAAATTTACGATGAATAATAATGGGTCGCCCTGACTACACTAAATAAGTACAGTTGGTCCTGGCGCTCGCCGGCCGCTGCCGCGGCACGCTCCGCTCGGCTTCGCGCGCTAGTTTTCATGTGCTCCGCTTGGCTTTGCGCTATAGTTTTCATGTTCGCAAGTGGGTTGCCCTGACTACACTAAATAAGTACAGATGGTCCTGGCGCTCGAAATATTACATTTATGGCTATTATTACCATGTAATGTTTAAAGATATTACAAAAAAAATGATAAATTATGTAAACGCGGTATTCTTGTATGCACTATTACTTTCGTTGTTCTTTTATTATGTGAGGTAAAAGCAAAGTTATCCTACGACACTGAATTTTCTATATTTTATTTCTCGAAAACTATGAAGTTCCGCAAGATAAAACTTTGTAGATAGATTAATGACAGTAAGTTCTATCCCCAAAAAAAATATGAAGTCGAAAAAAAAAAGGCTGATAAAGTACAGTGCAGCCGAAGTTCAAATTATAGTTCTTCTCATAGGTATATGTTCAGTCTTACCACAGAACATTATTACTCTAGCGAAGTCTTACGCAGTATTTGTTTTCTTATGTAGTATTATATTCTCTTTGTTTGTTTCCTCTATGACGTCCAGGAGCTGCAGTTTTTCCATCTCCTAGTGTAAAAATTACTGTGTTGCTAGTCTAAAAAAACGGTATATTCCTGAATATTACGGCGAACAAAAAAATAAAAATAAGTTAATTTTAAAATTTTAGGTACTTCGATGTACGTAAGTAGTTAGAATTAAGAATTATTTTGCGGGGATGGGTTCTTTATGAACTTCTTTTTAATATATTATATTTATAGGTAAGTAACTCGAGATGTAAATTGGTTAAAAAATTATGTTCCAGAGTAACCCCACCTTCATTTTACACATTTAGATTTTAGGTGGATGTTTGATCCCTTGATCACAACATATATACTTGCCTCTCTATTTCTCTTTCCCCCTTTCCCTTTGCCTTTCCAGTGGTTAAAATTGGTTAAGGGCGTGGGGATTTCACTCCTTGATATAGAAAGAAAGTATGCTATTTCAAGCCACAGAAGCAGTTTAAAGTTGGAACACTTAAAATGGAGTACCTTCACAAGGTTAAATATATTTTCAGAGGTTTTTTTTTGAAAAAATTATGTATCCCCAAAATTGGGTCTCTCTCGCAGGGGTCATATGATTTCTGGGTAAAAAACATGGAAATATTATTTGCTTTTACCGAAGGATATAACTTTACGATATTATCAAAACAGACAGCCCATGTCTTTAATAAAGACTCCTCATGGTATACAGGTGCCTGGACCGATCCGCTAATATTTGACTGGTTTGTTGACTATGCGTGGGTTCTGTACTCTTTATTTTCCGATCCAGTAGAGACCTGGATCACCATCAACGAGCCTACATCAAATTGTGACGAAGCTTACAACTCCGGGATCTTTGCACGAGCATGATAGACGTGGACCGGGCTGGGTATATTTGTAATAAGCACGTTTTGGTGGCGCACGCTAGAGTTTGTAGAATTTACATTAAGGAAAATAATTCACTTTATAAAGGTAATACTTTAAATATAAATATGACAACCCATGAACCAAACCTTCAGGTACAACCAACCACACTGTAGTGAATGTTCGGTATGAGAAGAAGAATTAATCCTGTAAAAATGAGTGCATTGAGAAGTATGTATGGCTTGGCCCTAAATAACAAAATAAGATCTACGAGTAATGTGATGTGTGAGCGTTGCGGTGAGGAGGAAAGTTTGGGGACAAAGATTGAGAAAGGTTAGTTAAGGTGGTTTGAGTATTTTGAGAGGATGAATGAAAGTAGATGCAAAAAACAAATTTATGAGGCGAAAATAATCGGAGGTAGACCTCGGCGTACTTATTCGATTAAATTGAGCCAATTTTCAGAAAATTCGAGGACAAGAGTTGTCTGTCGACTGTCGAACGTGTATGAGAGGATTGATGCAGCAAAAGAAGAGTGCCAGGATCGTAGCAAGTGTGAGTCTCTGGTCTCTGCCTACTCCTCTGGGAAAAAAGCGTGATGTTATGTATGTATGTATAATGTCAAAGGTTTTTAGTTGATTCTGTTTTAGGCGTTGGAGCGTGAGTTTGAAAATTGACTCATTTCCGCTATTTCTTTCTTATCTGTAGTGCAGAGGAAAGCTGTTATTAAGGTGCTATCAGTGTTAATTTAGTGCCACTGTGTAGTTTGGAAACACATTCAATCCTCGTCGTATATACAACTACTTACTTAAAACCGTAAAGCAAATCCATCACATTGATTTTATTCAATATTAGAATTACAGGCATTGAAATAGATATAACTTCACGGTTAAGATGTTTTTTTTTAAATTTTTTTTAGGTTTTCGTGGCCAACGTTCCAAACGAGCCAAATTACTTAGCCTACGCTGTCTGTCTGTTTGTCTTTCCGTCCGTCTGACTTTTAGAGGGCTATATCTTAAAGACCGAAGTAGGTTAAGTAGAAGCTTGACATTTTCACAGAATATTAGTTATAATAGAAGTAAAACTAATACAAGAAACACGTTTTCGTTGTTTTTGCTCTATCGTTAAAATAGTAAAACATACAAGCTTCAAATTTGCAGTGATTATAGTGTTATGTCTGAAGTATAATAACAAATAATGAAAACCGACCAAGTGTGAGACGGACTCGGGCCATTACCATTTTAAATTACCATATAAGCCAAAAAAATGGTCGAAATTATTAAAACAAACACTTATATATTTGTTGGAAACGATTTCCGAAGTTAAGCAACGTCGGGCGTGGTCAGGTGTCTGATGGGAGACCACTCATCGTTACACTTTTTGTCGTTATTGGTGATCTTATAGTGGTAAGAACGGATTCCAACTAGGACTTGACCAAATTTTTTTTAAAGGATCACAATTTGTAATGTTTTCTAATATTCTTTTTCAAAACCGTTAAAATTCCACGCAGACGAAGGCGGGTAGGCACAGCTAATAAAAAATCTATTGAGCAAGATGAGACTTAAATATAGCTCAGTGTTGGTAAATTAAACTATAGTGATACGGAAAACTTGCACTGTAATTTTGAATAAACGCCAAACTGGTAGTTCAAAAAAAAGTACGAATTAAAAACACAGATAACACAAGTCCTAACTGACGTCTCCACAATCTTTGGTCAGTTTACTGGGTCTCCGAATAGAGATAAAGAACGACAAAAGGAACAGCGGTCAATGAAAGGGCTTCTTTATACGGTAAGCTTGTTTCCCACCTTAGTGGTTTATAAAAATATGCGGCAGGCATCATTTCGAACAATTCCTCAGAACACATCCCATTGTACAAGCGGTAAAACACACAGACACTCGATACGGCAAGTTACTTTGGAATCGTCGACAGTTCTTCACAGCCCATCGTTGAACCGAGTCAAAAGGGCCAAGCTGGTATCCGGGTGCACCCACCCAGAGATGGCAGCAGTACTTCATATGGGGCCAAACTTGCGACTTGAAAAGCAGCAACCTCACCTCGATGTGAAGTACTGCCTCTCTCTGTTTAGTACACCAAGTTTTTTTGACGTCAGCTTCACCTTGTCTTGCGAATGATCTTGGAACTGAACATCGCTGGAGATGTCATCACCAAGGATCCCAATGCTCTACGACATGGACTCTCTCCATGTTCTGGAATTGTGGGATCATAGTAAATGGGGTTTTCTTAGCGGTGAACGCGCAGACTTGTGTCTTTGTACGGTTCAATCCAGGCAATTCAGAGACCTTGGACAGTGCGGTCTCGATTTGAGATACAAGTTCTCCACGCTTTTCCTCCACAACGGAACGAGGGATGTTTGCACGACCCGTGAAATAGGCGTCTCCAGTACTGTTATCTATATAGCAATGTATGTTGTTTATGTCCTACATGTTATTGATATGCAGTAAAAGCAGCGTAAGAGATAGCTTAGAGATGCTATCAGAGCTAAAAGGCAAATTCTGCTTCTATTACTATAATGGAATGTATTTATTTTTTTCGTGCGGGACACCAGCATTAATGTCCATGCTATCAGAACAACAAGAAATAATTTGTATAGGAGTAAGTTCGTCATATACATACGACGAAGTATCACCAATTTGTTTGACATGAATGGGGTAAGATCGATTACATAATTTATGAGATGTTCGAGATAAGATAGAAAGTGAATGGAATCATCGTAGGTTAGAAGACTGATAAATCATACTACTTACCAAAATATATTTCGAAAAAACTCAAGTTTTGTCTATGTATTTCGAATATTTGTTGACCTTTCCCCGGTAGAGCAAGGATAACACGGACACACAATTCACACAACAGCTCACCAAAGCAACAAGTTGCCGACTGAGTTTACCAAAGATGGCGCCATTCATCTTGACATTAACGCTGCGTTCGGATACCACATATTTGACCGAAATTCCTCCCGCCGCCGTTAAGGAATTGACCATGGTAGATGGTCTAACCCCGGTAACGAACTTAACCCGGTTCACCTTAATTATATTTTTGCACAATCATATGTACATACATTTATTAATATATACTTAAAACTATCCATACAAACCATGAATATAAAATAATAATAAATATTATAAATTCGAAAGTAAATCTGTCTGTTTCCTTTTCACGGTGAAACAACTGTACTGATCAAGATGAAATTTGGCATGCAGATAGTTTTGAGTCCCGAAAAAGGACATAAGCTACTTGAAAACGTCAAATATTATTCGTTTAGTATTGAGGAGTTGCCGATGAAATCCTACACCGATGACCGAATACTAAGAAGTTTACAAGAGCAGACCAGCCTCCAAAGCGGCATCCGTTCACAAGTATGACACATGAATCAGCCATCGCTTCGCTCAACCATGTTTTAGGGAACGTAACGACCTGACGCACATGCCACCACGGCAGAGACTTTGAGAGAGCATGAGACACTCAAGCAACTCCAATAAAACTTCGATTGTATTAGTTACAATGTGTGTAGTAAAGGAACAAAATATAAATCAGATTCATATTGAGATTTACACACACAAGTTTACATTTAACATTACAGGGAGAACTTAAAACTGATTTATATTAAAACACGATGTATCAATAATTGACACTACTAGAAAAAATATACATATATGGCTAAACTTACATAGGTACAAGTATAATAATATAATAAAAATAGTTTTAATAACCCGCTGCAATCCACCATCGGCCGCCCAGCGCCAGAGAGGTTCCAAATGCGAGAGGCGCATCACAAAACGTGCACACATACTCACAGACGTTGTATATCATGAAGAAGCCCAGCTCCCACACGACAGTCCGGCAACAAATTCACACCATTTAACGTACTGTCACTTCGGAAATAAGCCTAAGGGAAGAAGAAGTGACAAGAAACTTCCCGGGTGTACACTTGTTACCATCAATCACGCAGGAAACAGGCCAACCGAATACACAAAAATTATGCAAATATGTCTATATATCTTATTCTATACATAACTTTTATGTTTTCTTCCTGGACATCAGACATCGTTGCTTTAAAGGATCGAACATCATATTTCTTCTATACATAAGCATAAAGGAGACGTCATCGACGTATATTTTATTATTGATATAAAATCATAAAAATCTATTAGTATTTTTCTACATTTTTCACACGACTGTTATAAATTTTTTTTAGGTTTTGGTTTTGGTTTTTCCTTATAAAAGTTACCTAACCATAGATACGTAGAAGTTTAATAATGATAAGATTGTATCTCTTCCACTTCCCCTAAATTCCAATCAGGTATACCCGAACTGTTACAGTACTAAGTTGTAACTTTCAAAACACTTGTACACAGCCTACTGATTGACTGAAGAAATAAAAGGTTATAAAAAAGATTATGTAATGCGTCATTAAATTATAATGTAAATGTAACATTGGCGGTCAATAGATCCAATTTAGTTCGTTACTGATTAAAACACCATTAATTGATTAATTTACTTTATTGACTATTGGCGTAGTATATAATATAGTTCTACCATGTGCCCACGTAGCTTATGATTATACCTTCCCGTAACGTCCCGAAAAGTTACGAAACTGTAGGCGAAAAGTAATTTCAAATCAGTCAATACAACAGATCACTAAGATACGTTTCTCATTTACTTTTAAGTATAAATCAAAAAATATCAGTTTGTTTAACACTTTATGTATGAATGTAGTTAACAATTATCACTTATGAATTATAATAATCAGCTATCACTAAAATGTAAGAATATTATTCTTTAACAACGCCTGAACTCTGAAACTTTTTTATTTATTTATTAAATTATTTACATTATTATACCTTACAGTTACATATGAACCAATTTGTACAACAATGACAAGTGCAGACACACAATACCTATAAACTAAACCTACAGAGACTGTTCTATATACTTCGGTGCACATTTAACAAACATCCATTCTGATGAGTTGAATAAATCTAATTCCGTGTTTTGGCCGAGAATATTGTTTATAGCTCGCAGAGCTCGAGAAATCGGAGCTTCGCGCAGTACATTAGACTGTGCGCGCGGGTCCGTGAAAAGCCGGTGGCTTCGCGCTCTACCGTATTTTTCAGGTACATAAAAGTTTACCTGCTCCAATAAACTTGGTAGAATTTTTTTTCCTCTTATCAACCTATAAATGTACACTACTAATGCCATAAGACGTCTTAATTGTAACGTATTATATCCTACCATACCATTAACGAATAAGGAAGGATATAAATACGGATAATAACCGTATTGTTTCTTAAATAAACACCGCAGAAACATTTTCTGAACTCTTTCCACCATGAGAATATAAGTACTCTCATGGGGATTCCAGACGATTTCGTTAAATTCTAACTGATTCCTAACATATGTGTTGTACAAAACAGTTAATGTATGAGGATCATTAAAGTCTCTTGCTTGTCTCATCACCCAACCTAAGTTGTTACTTGCCCTGCTACACAAGTCTAAGATGTGGTCATTAAACTTCAACTTATCGTTAAATAACAAGCCAAGGTCCTTTACAGTTCCGTGCAAGCGAGTAATTTGTGTTCCTGCTAAGGTGTATTCATGCTCAATTTTATTTGTCCGACGTGTGAAGCACATAACCGCACATTTATCCACATTCAATTCGAGCATATTCTCCTCACTCCAATCGTTTATCTGATTGATATTCTCCTGAAAATGTAAACAATCACTATCTGTCTCTATTTTCATGACCAACTTTACGTCGTCCGCAAACATAAGAACAAGGCTATCAGAGACTACAGTAGGAAGATCATTTATCAATATCAAAAACAGCAATGGACCCAAATTACTGCCCTGACTTATACCCGATCTTGTGCAATATTCCTCCGATCTACTTTTACCAAACTGAACAAACTGCATCCTATCCGAAAAATAGCTACAAAAAAGTTCCAGTAGACTAGGCGTGAAACCAGATTGAGCCATCTTCTTTAATAATGTGTCATTATTTACCCGGTCAAAGGCTTTCCGAAAGTCTAAATATGCTACATCCACTTGTTTACGTGCATCTATACTACTGCTTACATACGTAACAAATGTCAGTAGGTTACTTGCAGTAGATCTTCCGGGAAGGAACCCATGTTGCGCATCTGAAAACCATGGTGACATTTGGGTTCTAATCTCGACATATAGGGGAACCTGTTGAACCTTGGCACTATGTGTACCTAGGCCATTGGGCTCGTTTCAAATATTCGCTCGATACTAAATTCTACTGTTTATGGTATTCGGTACGTCACTACCGACTATTCAATGTGAAGTTAGTCGCATACCGCCATTGAGCCGGTGTTTGGTGTTATCGACGTTAAAACTTTTTTTTGGCAAAAAAGTAAGTATTTCTAATATATTTTGAAGTCTGATAGTTTTAAACGTTTTATAATAGTCACTTAACTGTTATATGCTATCGGTTCTTTTATTCAACAAGTGTCAACACAATAAAAAACTTACGAGATACATAACCTCTAAACTATACGGTGGATGTTTTGTTGAAGCTGGAGTAGTGTTGTACCTCGGTCACTGTCGATCAGTTGTTCCTTGGTCAGTGGCCAAGGTACAACCTGGATGTTGTACCTTGGCCGGGAGAATATTTTATCAAATTATTTCACACTTACGTAATATATTCCTAATCAAATATCTTTATTATTTCAGAAATCATGCCGAGAAGTAAGGAGAAGAAGAAAAGGACACCTATTAATATGGGTGATCTGACAAATGCGATTACAATGATTAAGGAGAAAAAATTCTCCACTTTCGGTGCTTCCAAACATTTTCGATTACCAAGAACAACTTTGCGTCGTCATTTTAAGCACTGTTTGGAAATAGGTAAGGATGAAAGCAAGTAACACGAAAACCTTGCAGTTAATCAAGTTTTTGATCGCACCGAAGAGCATAGTCTGGTTGACTATATTAAAGACGCTGCACACTTGCAATTTGGATTGACTTTAAAAGACGTGAAAATACTTGCATACCAATTTGCAAAAGCGAATGGAAAAAAGTACCCAAAGAGCTGGGATACAAACAAAATGGCTGGAGATTATTGGCTGCGATTGTTTAGGAAGCGATACCAAAACGAATTGTCTTTGAGAAAGCCTGAAGCTACTAGTTTGGCTCGCTCTTCGGCGTTTAACAAACATACTGTGAGTATAACATTCGACAATTTTAAGAAAGTCCTTTCTCAATGTCCCTCTGACATAAATGCGACTGACATCTGGAATTTAGACGAAACTGGATTGTCCACTGTCCATGTTCTGTCAAAGATATTAGCACCTCTTGGCGTGAAACAAGTTGGGTCAATGACTAGCGCTGAAAGAGGAACAACGGTTACAATGATAGCGGCTATTAATGCAGGTGGTGGTTTTATTCCACCCATGCTGATATTCCCTCGTGTAAACTTTAAGAATTTTATGATAACTGGAGCTCCTGAAGGCAGTATTGGAGGCGCCAATCCATCCGGTTGGTCAAACGAGTCCATGTTTGTGATATTCCTCCAGCATTTTATCAAATATGCAAAGCCTACCAAAGAACAACCTGTCATTCTCTTAATGGACAATCATGAAAGTCATATTTCGGTACCGGCAATACAAATGGCCAAAGATAATGGTGTAAAGCTTATTACTCTACATCCACATACTAGTAACCACATGCAACCACTAGACAAGACAGTTTTTGGCCCTTTTAAGACTTATTTTAATACAGCGGCTAACGAGTTATTAATGTCTCCAGGTCATGTGGGCAAACCATTAACTATATATGATATTGCTGGCTTGGTGGGAAAAGCTTTTCCCCTTGCCTTCACACCTAACAATATTTGCAAAGGTCTTAGTTCAACTGGTTTCCATCCTTTAAATGAAAATATCTATACAGATGCTGATTTTATGCCCGCATCCTATTCCGATCGTCCACTTATCGAAAAATCACCAACCAGAATTATTGATCAGGTGCCTTTAAGTCAGCCGACTGCTTCAGGTTTCGAAGTTATAGATGGAAAATCGCCAACTTTGATATCGCCGGCTATAATACGCCCTCACCCAAAAGCCGAACCTCGTAAAGAAACACGAAAAGGAAGATCCAGAATTTTGACCGATACACCAGAAAAGCAAGAAATTGAAAATATAAAGACTAAAAAACATGTTTCAACTAAATTTAATCAAGCAGAGTCCATCAATCTTTTGGCAAAAAGTAAATTTATGAATAAAAACAGATTCAATAATGCAAAAAAGATAAAAAGAAAAATTCTATCCGAAACAGAAACCAGTGAAAATTCTACCAACTATTTACAGAGTGACACATCTGAAGGTGCCTCCGACAATGACAGCCAAGATGAGAACCTGCAGGCTGAACATGTTAATAAAGAAAATTACAATATTGAAGACTATGTTATATTTGTATATGAAGGTTCCTATTTTGTCGGAAAGGTAGAATCAATATCTGAAGAGGGTGTATTACTGAAATCAATGCAAAAATCACTTAAAAACTGGAAATGGCCTGAAAAAGAGGATTTGAATCTGTACCCGATGAGTGACATTATAAAAAAAATTAAGACCCCGCAAAAAGTTAACAAGAACAGAGAAATTTATTATGTTCCAGAGATACAGAAGTACTGGGATTTCTACTAAATGCTTAAGGCTAAATAATATATCTTTATATTGATAGTGTTCTTATAAAAGCTAGTCCTAATAACTAACTGATTAAAAAGTTTAAGAGAGAAATAATAATTTATAAAGTTAATTGTTTAAACATTTTATTTTCTATTTGCTATATTATAGGTTATATTGATTTGCTATATTATATTATGTGATATGTTCAAATTTACCTACCTAGGTCTTTGTGCCTACTAATTTTAAAGTTTGTGATGTAACAAAACAGTGGTTAAAAGTTAGTTGTTTTGGTTTAGAGATTGTGTTTGAAAAGCAAACAAAAAAACCACGAATATTATTTTAATTTTGTTCAGAATTTTTTTTGTTAAATATTGTAATAGACCGAATAAAACGATTTTGATTAAGAAAGAACTTAATAATTTGCTTAAATTACCCCCAAATTCTCCATGTGTCCTAGGTACACCGTAGTACTGGCCCAGGTACATAGGGTATGTTGTACCTTGGCCTTATTTACCTTTTTTTAAAAAAATTTAAAATCTCTGTAAGTATGAAATATACAATCCTGATATTTTGGTGGTGAGTATACAAATAATTGAAATTTCGAAATATGCAAATATGATTTGTGTGCTGTACGTCAAATCACAATAAAAAATTTATAACTAAAAAACTGTCCAAGGTACAACAGGTTCCCCTACTATACTTTCAAAAACTTTTCCAAAAGGACTTTGTACTGCTACTGGTCTGTAATTATTATATATATTTTTATCACCAGATTTGAAAATAGGGATCACTCGCGAGACTTTCCACTGTTGCGGGTATTCTCTTGTTTCCAAAATTAAATTATACAGATATAACAATGGAGCTAACAACGCCTCACTGCAATCTTTAACCACGAAAGGAGGTATTTCATCCGGTCCGCACGAAAACTTCGGTTTCAAACTTCGAATTGCGGTACGAAGTTGTTTCAGACAAAAAGAGTCGACAGATACCCTACACCCTGTGCCTTTTCCACTTTCTTCTCTTAATACCTTGCCTACGTCAAGCTCTGGAACAGTGTCCAGAAACACATTTTTAAAATGTTGAGCGAATTTGTGTGCTTCTTCAGAGTCTGGTAAGGAAAAATCACTACTCTTTAGGTTTTTTCTGTTGGTTTTAATATAGTTCCAAAAACTACTACTGTCTTTTCTTATTAAACATGCCATCTTTACTACGTATGTATTGAAAGCCTCCTTAATCTTATTTTTTAGAGACCGTCTCAGTTTGGAAAACTCAGAATAATATTGTTCCGATTTACTCCTTTTATACCACTTCCAATATTTATATTTTTGTTTAATGTCGCGAATTATTTCAGCTGTAAACCACATCGGATATTGATACCGGTGGTTACAGCTGGATCGCATTTTTATGGGTACGCAATCGCCTATACACTCATAAATAAGTTCAATAGTTGACCAATAAACGATGTCCTAGTGTTGCCAGTGTATTAAAATTAAGAATGGTTCATAAAACAAAAGTAAGGTCGAGAAATAAGCGTATCTAAACTTGTAGGGTAAAACGTCCTAATCTCGACCCACATCTAAGTTCAGTCCCTAAAACGTTTAAGCTTATAGTTAGGTCCAAATTTAGGGTAGGTGGAAGGTTTTGGCATCAATCACGACTTTATTAAATCTAGTTTGGATATGTATGGAATATGGTGTCTTCATGTCGTTCGTTCCAGTGCCAGAAGCCAGCGAGGCGCAACACAGTGCAATTCTGTCGCTGATTTGGCGAAAAACGTCAACGGATACCACTCTGGAAATATGTTTTGTTGACCATAAATAGTTTCTTACTGCTTCAGACAGATGAATAGCAATGAAAAAGATATTTTTCTTCTTAATTTAATTGTTTACTTTAATGCCGAGCCGATGTTAGGATTCTTATTTTATTACAAAACCCTAATGTCGACCCGCGGCCGAGACAAGATTTTAAAGGATTTATTAGTATCCTAAGTTAGGGCTCTTAAAGTTTATATTTGCAAGGCGTTCAATACCCTCTAAGTGAATGACCAAAGTTCGACCGCCTCAGAATGTTAGCTATACTTTTAAATCAGCCGAAATTGGGCTGCTCTAGCAACCTAAGCTATATTCTTTATTACGTCATTTAAGACTTTTATAACTACTAATAACATAAAGTGTAGTCATTATATAGCTTGACAGTGCGAAGTCATCGGTGAATAAATTTAAGGTTCAGATATTCAGAGTGAAAGTTGCGTTTTACGTTAAGTGGCCGACATTTGGGTGTTTTACCCTACTCCCTTTTAAAAACACTTACTAGGGGCCATTCAAGTATTACGTAAGCAGATTTATTACAAATATTGACCCCCCCCCCCCTTGTCAGCAAAAGTAAGCAAAGCTCTTACCCCCTCCTCCCATGCTTACGTAAACATTTTTAAATGCATTTTTCTTTTAATGTATTCTGTTTTTTCTTCTTTTAATGTATTCTCTGTTTTCCGTTATACATAATATTCATTTAAACAAACTTTATTGACCCGAATCCATGATTCTAAGTTTTCCATGATATTGGATATTTGCTGCTGAATATTGTGTGTCTGCAGGATCAAAGGTATAATACAGGAATGGAGGTAATTTTTTTTGGAAAATCGAGCAGTAATTTTGTCAAATAAGATCAACTTGAAATTTTTAGAAATTTGTCAAGAAAGGTGTCAAGTTCAGAAATAAACCAGTTTGGTTAGGAGGATTTGGCCCAAAACGCTGTAAAAATTGGTCAAATTATTTTTTTGGCCAAAAATAGAAAAATATTTAATATCTTGGGCATTATTAAATGAATCTTCATGAAAATGGGTACCGAGGGGTTTTTTTTGATCTCTGATTACGATATTAATGTCAGAGATTTAACTGTAAAAACTACCCTTTTTTAGGGTTTTTTTTGGAATATTCTGGAAGTAAAGCTAAGATTATCAAATAAATGCCATTTTTCAGAATTATTAAGATAAAATGCTTGTTTTGATTATGCACCAAACTTGGTATATAAGGGCTAATAATAGGGGGTTAAAACTACCCCAGAATAATAAAAAATACAAAAAACATGAGCTCAGATTATTCTTTTTGTTTTTCAATAAAAAAAAAATAATTATCGTATTTTGACTATTATGAAATGTATTTGAAAACACCCCTAAATTAAAAAAAAAAGAAATAAGTTATTAAATTTTCATGTTGGGACTTTGCCTTTTACAAACAAAAAACTAATATTATTCATGATATTTGTCGTGAAAATTAAAAACTAATTTTTTATTCTGAATTTTTGGCAGTAACTTTTTTTTGGCTTATAATAACGAGATCTACAATAAACCATTTCAAAGCTAAGTTTATCGCCGAAATGTCAGGTGACGCTAAATTTCAATTGGATTGACCATTTTTTTAAAGTTCACTTGAAAAAAAAAACATTGACCGTTATAAACATAAAATATGCTATTTTAAACGGCCAAATCCCCTTACAAATTAAATTATTTAAATTATTACAAAAATCAAAACGAAAAATTCAAGTACAAATAACTCGGAATAAAGGCTAGAAAATATGGCTGTTTAAAATAAAAAAATCTCACGCTACTGGCCGAAAAATAAAAATGTCTGAAAAAAAAATTAGAAAAAACGTTTATTTTGCCCATAACTTTTCTCTGCTTATTTTAAACGGTTCTAGTTGGTCTCAAAATTTTCCCAATTACGTCTTATTGCATAATAATAGTGATCATTTTTTATGTGGAAGTAATATTTTTCCAGATATTTACGCCAGAACGATCCAAGTCTTCATTTTTCGCTTAACAACCATTTTTGCCAAGTCATATCTCCTTTAATATTCATCGTACAAAAATAAAAACATATTATTATTTGTTAACTAAAATACTTCATATTAGTAATATATAATTTTTTTTGTAATTCTACTAGTTTTTTAGGTAAAATTAACAAAACTTTAAAAAATTTACATTTTTACTTGCTTTTATTTAACTCACAATGCTTCCTTTCTTGTTTTTTTTCCTTTCATCTTGTAGTGAAATCTTGCGAGCTTAATTAAACATACTTCCTGTTATCACCCTTCGATGAAATTTAGCATACTTACTAAGCTCGGATGACAATACAATATTCCACAGTTACTTTGACCAGCAACCCCCTCCCAGAGTTCTACCAGGGGTACAACCCAGAGGTGGAGGTGAAAAATTTAAAAATCTTCAAAATGGGTATCCGGGGATTTTGTGGGTCGCAGATCACGAATTTGATGTTCATTTTGATGTTATCACCTCTTGGCATATGCAGGAAGTGCACGTGCAAGTGGACATTAGGGTGGAACGTGAAAAAGAAAGTGAAAATTTAATTACGTGTTTATATTGAACATAATATCGTTCTCCAAGTGCTCATCACACAACTAATGAAACTTGGGGAATAAACTGAATAAAAATCAATTAAATTATTACTAAAAAGTATTAAATAAAAAAAAGTAAAAAAAGAATTTTTTAAAAACTTGCTTTTCTTAAAACATTAGAATCATATAAAAATTCAAGCTAACCGAAAATTGTACTAAAAAGTAAAAAATATGATTCTCATGTTTTGAGAAAAGCAAGTTGTAAAAAATTCTTTTTTTACCTGTTTTTTTACAAGAATCACAATTTTTCCTTGCGCTATTACTCTAAAAAACGATAATGTATCGATTGGGTAACTTTTTTTTCAACCATTAAATGCTGACGTAATCACCATCTAGCCCCCCCCCCTCCTCCATGTCATTAAAAATAAGCAAAGCCAGGACCCCCCCCCCCCCCCATAGTGCTTACGTAATACTTGAACGGCCCCCTATACGAATATTGTTTATGAATTAGAACCTTTACAAATTATTTTAGTATTATTATTTTGAAAAATGCTCGAATACGTATTACACGGCAAAATTTTAAATAGATAAATGCGAAAGTAACTGTCTGTCTGTCTGTTACCTCTTCACGCTTAAACCGCTGTTCCGATTAAGATGAAATTTGGCATGGAGATAGTTTGAGTCCGAAGAAAGGACATAGGACAGTTTTCAAATTTGACTACAGACGAACGCAATGCACTGACTGCCTTGAAAAATGACAAAGATTTAACAATTTTGCCAGATGACGAAGTATCTACGACAGTAGTTCAAAATTATAGTGATTATTTAATAGAAGGACAGAGACAATTAAATGACACTTACTTTTACAAAACAATACCAAGTGACCTTGCGATCTAACCACAAACGAAATTCAAAATTTTGTTCAAGACTTTGGAGCTTAAGGACTTAAAGACCACGACATTAAAATTTATGACTCCACAAAATGCACGCACATCCCATTTATACTTATTGTCCAAATATATCTAAAGAAAAAAATCCTGGCCGTCCTATTGTTTCTTCATATGATGCACCAACTGAACATATATCAGCTTTTACAGATTATTACCTTCAACCTATTGCCAAAACATACTGATCTTTAATCAAAGATACCAACCACTACTTAGATATATTACATTTATTAAATTTATCTCATCCCACAAACCTAACTCTAATTACAATAGACGTTGTTTCACTTTACACCAATATTCCACATAACACTGGATCACAGACCTTAAGATACTATCTAAACAAGCGCAGCACTTTGCATGCGTCAACAAATTTTTTGGCTGAACTCGCAGAATTGGTCCTAAATAATAATTATTTCTCATTTAATCAAGAAATATATCAAATAAAAGGAACGGCTATGGTTACAAGAATGGCTCCATTTTACGCAAATCTTTAAATGACTAAACTTGCGGAAGACTTCTTACACATCAACAACATGGTTTATTCAATCTGGAAACGCTTTACCGACGATATTTTTATGATTTATTCGCATAATGATGATTCTCTTGATCAGTTCCTCCAAAATTTAAATAATTTTAGTTCACTTAACTTCACTCATAACAACTCTAAACATTCAATTACATTCCTAGACTATTTAAGTATTACACTATCTAATAATAATTATTTAGAAAAATCAGTTCCCATTAAACATACTAATAAAAAGCAATATCTTCACTTTAAAAGTTGTCAACCAGCCGACATAAAGCGCTCTATTCCATTTTCATTATCACTACGTAGTCCGTCGATATGTAACAAACCACAAGCACTAGAACATTATCACAATAGATTATTTGAAGGTTAATGTTTAATCGAAAATATCGTTGTAATTTTCTGCAAAAACATATTTATAACAGACCAAATTATCATTTAGCACACACACCCCGTCAAAAGAATAACTTTGAATTAAGATTCATTACGGCCTATTTCCATGGTAGTCATAAGCTCAAAAACATTTTCAAAGATCTTTTACCAATTTTACAATACTACGAAGATACTAAAGACCTTCTACAACAATCACCTTTAATTCGCAATCGTCAAAACAGAAATTTAATCTTTCTTAAACTAAATCTATTATTATTATCAGATTGCCAATCAATAGGTACTAAACCATGCTGCCGACCACGTTATAAAACATGTCCCATAATCAACTCAAACATCCATATCATCACTCATCCCTTAAATGACAGAATAAAATCTGCACAAAACACCAATTGTAAAACATCCAGTTGTATTTGCCTCATAGAATGCAGGCATTATACAGCTTTCTATGTAGGTGAAACCAACAATTCATTACGGATTCGAATTATTAATCATCGTCACACTACAGATTCATACATTAACAACACACTTCCAATTCCCACACATAGTAGATTACACCATAAAAAATTTAATGAGTGTTATACTGTTCGAATTATAAAGTCATTTTCCCCTCCTATTTCAGACATTTATCATCACGTCATATATTTGGTTGCTTGGCAGTAATTCCGGACCTGGACTTAAAAAACATTTTTGAAATTTGAGACGCATATTATATACGCTCTACATCAACCATAGACATTTCAAACCAATAATTTGTCGACATTTTTAGATATCAATTTTTTATTAAAATGTATATTTTTCTCCTTTTAACTATATATGTAAGTAACCTCTCTTATTCTCTGTTTCACACACAAACACTTTTTTTTTCTAGATTTAAGAAACAGCACAGATTTCAATTCTATGGAAACTTTTTGTTACATATAAATGACATCTGTCAATCATACTTTATTTATTTACAATGTGTTTATTGTTTTGACTGAAGACGATATAATATATCGAAATATTTCAAATAATTATGTTTTTTTTCTTATTTATAATTCAATATAATATGACATTATATAATTATGAGTTTTTATATAGATTGTTTTAAAAGGTACAATCCCATCACAAATTATTTTCGAGTAACTTTAACTAATAAGGCAGCACACGCCACGAAAGGTCTCAGAAGGGACATTTTGTCCCATTTTTAACTTTTTTTATTTTATCGCTCCTATTGGTCTTAGCTTGATATTACATAGCCTATGTTTCTACCAGATAAATACATGTAAAAAGAATTAGAAAGTTTCACAAATTACCCATTAGCAACAAAAACAAAGTTTTCCTCTACATAATATTAGTATAGAGAATAGTAAATTGTATTACAAGAGAGCAAAATAATATTTTTACGGAGGGGTACATAGGAACATAATAGTATGTAGATAAAATGATATATTATTGCAAAAATAAATTAATAACATAGTATATTTAAATAAACATTTAAGACGAAGTTCTTGCGATTTTCTTTTATTTTTTTACATATTTAAGACCTTGTTAACCAGCCAGTATCTTTTTTATGTACATAATAAACACACAACTATACTTGGGTCTTATATACTCCTAGTACCTATATATTTTTTTAAACATACTCAATCAACTCTCATCACTGCCCGCTGGAAAAGCAACTTGCAGAAAAGAAGCCCAAAAGAGGATCAAAGGATCCCGCTTACTGAAGAAATAATCACAATTGAGGACCAAAGGGAAAAAATCAGCCAAGTGCAAGTCGGACTCGCGCACGAAGGGTTCCGTACCATTATCTATAAAAACGGCAAAAAAATCACATTTGTAGTATGGGAGCCCCCCTTAAATATTTGTTTTATTATAATGTAATTATTTATTTTAAAAGTGACTGTATAACTCAATATTCTGTGAAAATTTTAAGCGTCTACCTGTTGCCGCTATCAATGTCAAGCAAAATCGAGCAAAAAAATCACGTTTGTTGTATGGGAGAACCCTTAAATGTTTATTTTATTCTGTTTTTTTAGTATTTGTTGTTATAGCGGCTACAGAAATACGTCTTCTTTGAAAATTTCAACTGTCTATCACGGTTTATGAGATACAGCCTGGTGACAGACGGACGGACGGACGGACTGACAGCGGAGCCTCAGTAATAGGGTTCCGCTAATTATCCTTTGGGTACGAAACTCTAAAAAGACAGTAGTTACAAAAACACATCTTAAAGAAAAATATTTCTTAGTTTCAAAACTATGTGATTTCAGATATGCTTAAATTTTATTAAAAAAATATATTCAAGTATGTACGTTACGAACGAGGACCAACCGATAACTAAACTATTGTAGTGCTGTCTCTTTTTCGCTCGCTGCGAACGCTTGTTTTTTTCCGTGTTCCAGAGCGTGACAACAATATTTTTTTCTTCTCTTTATTTTTCCTTCTCTCAATATCTGTGAACTGCATTTGTTTCTTTCCCGCTTGAATTAACTGTCCTATAGACATTGAAAGTCAGAGAAACTGACAACCATATTTTTTCCATGTGTGCTTCAATTGTCACAGCTGTAAGGTTTATCACGTGTATGTTTCCGCATATGGACCCGCAAAGTAACTTTACGAGGGAATTTCATATAACAAATGTGGCAGCAGTAAGGTTTTTCACCTGTATGTTTCCGCATATGGACCGTCAAATTACCGTTTTCAGTGAATTTCATATTACAAATGTCACAACAGTAAGGTTTCTCACCAGTGTGACGTCTCATGTGGACTTTAAACTTACTGCTAGTAACAAATTTCGTATTGCAAATGTCGCAGCAGTAAGGTTTATTACCATTATGTGTTCGCATGTGAACTGTCAAATCATATCTATAACTAAATTTCTTATTACAAATGTCACAGCAGTAAGGTTTATCACCTGTATGTTTCCACATGTGTACAGTCAAACCTCTATTATCAGTAAATTTCTGATCACAAATGTCGCAGCAGTAAGGTTTTTCACCTGTATGTTTCCGCATATGGACCGTCAAATTACCGTTTTCAGTGAATTTCATATTACAAATGTCACAACAGTAAGGTTTCTCACCAGTGTGACGTCTCATGTGGACTTTTAACTTACTGCTAGTAACAAATTTCGTATTGCAAATGTCGCAGCAGTAAGGTTTATTACCATTATGTGTTCGCATGTGAACTGTCAAATCATATCTATAACTAAATTTCTTATGACAAATGTCACAGCAGTAAGGTTTATCACCTGTATGTTTCCACATGTGTACAGTCAAACCTCTATTATCAGTAAATTTCTGATCACAAATGTCACAGGCGTACGGTTTATCACCTGTATGTGTTCGCATGTGGACCGTCAAATTATAGTTAACAGCAAATTTTTTATTACAAATTTCGCAGCAGTAAGGTTTATCACCTGTATGTTTTCGCATGTGTACAGTCAAACCACTATTATTAGTAAATTTCTGATCACAAATGTCGCAGCAGTAAGGTTTCTCATCTGTGTGTATCCGCATGTGGTTTGTAAAAACACTACTTTGACTAAATTTCTTATTACAAATGCCGCAGCAGTAAGGTTTCTCACCAGTGTGACATCTCATGTGGACTTTTAAATTACTGTTAGTAGCAAGTTTCATATTGCAAATGTTGCAGCAGTAAGGTTTATTACCGTTATGTGTTCGCATGTGGGATGTCAAACCACCGCGTCTAGTGAATTTCTTATTACAAATGTCACAGGCGTAAGGTTTATCACCTGTATGTTTCCGCATGTGGAGCGTCAAATTATAGCTAGCAGCAAATTTTTTATTACAAATTTCGCAGCAGTAAGGTTTCTCACCGTTGTGTGTTCGCATGTGGTTGTTCAAACCAGTGCTATCAGTAAATTTCTTACTACAAATGTCACAGCAGTAAGGTTTCTCGCCAGTGTGACGTCTCATGTGGACTTTTAAATAACTGTTATTAGCAAATTTCATATTGCAAATGTTGCAGCAGTATGGTTTATCACCAGTGTGACGTCGCATGTGGAGGTATAAACTACTGTAAGAAGCGTATTTCATATTACAAATGTCGCAGGAGTAAGGTTTATCACCAGTGTGTGTCCGCATGTGGACAGTCAAACTATTGCGAACAGTAAATTTTTTGCTACAAATGTCGCAACAATAAGGTTTCTCACCGCTGTGTTTTCGCAAGTGGACGGTCAAACCACTGCTATTAGTAAATTTCTTATTACAAATGTCACAGCAGTAAGGTCTGTCATCTGTGTGTTTCCGCATATTGGGCTCCAAGGTAGTTGAGCGTGTGAACAAAGAGTTGCAGTTTTGGAGAGTTTCCACAGCGTGTGTCTGCATATGTTTTTCAAATAAACTACTATTCAATAACTTAATTTCACAAATACTACAGCTAAGACGTATATCACTATGTCTTTGTATGTGAAACTTCAGATGTTGTTTCGTTTTAAATTTTCTACTGCAAATGTCGCAGATATATGAGCTCTGCTGAGTTTGTGTACGCGAATGTACTTTAAGGTCACTGTCACTCGGTAACCTAGTGCTGTAGCGGAGTCCGCGCGTGTCGACAGCGCAGCTCAGCTGACTGTCGTCGCTTGTCGTCTGCGCGCTGCTCGACGCAACACCTAACAAGCAAATCAAAAATTCCATTAATGCAGTTCTCTGTATAATTTTATGAGCTACTAACTTAAATAAAACCTTTTTAAGTGCTGTAATTTATTTTCAAAAGACAGCATATTTGTTATATTTAAGGGACCAACCCGTTCTCCTAAATATTTAGGAGATTAGGCTCAATTCGGAGAATAACCTCTTAAGGATATTTATTGAAACGAACGTTTTTCTTTCCCTGCTCATTAAGGTTATAAATTATTAATAAATTGTTTTAGTCTGCTCTAAAATATTCTCTGTAACCGATGATATATGATCAGTTAAATTAACTAAGATTGATCAGGAAATAATATCATATTACCTTATTAGACAGCTCTTGGGTACAACTTATTAAATACATTCGCAGCAAACTAACTTTGTGATACGAAGGCCAAGCATAAGATAAAAAAAAAAAAAAGCTTTTTTATAGCAAAAAAGCTTACGGTCCGCCTGAGGGTAAGCGGTCACTTGCAACACCAGAGTTATCACCCGCGCGTTGCCGACCCTTCAGGAATCTATATCTATAATAACTACTTTCTTGAAGAACCCCATGCTGTAGTCCTTAGAGAAAATCTTGGAAGGGAGCTCATTCCACAACCAAATCGATCGCGGGAGGATTTTTTTCTGAAACTGGACTATACGCGACCATTTCGCTTCTAAAGTGTGAGAATGAATTCCCTGCCGATGGCGACCAGTGCGATGGTAGAAAGTAACCGTGGGCATCATTTCAAATAATCCTCAGAACACTGTCCCAAGCGGTAGAATACACACAGGGAGGCAAAGTCTCTCCTCAGACTTAAGGGCTCGATATAGCAAATAGGGTTTCATCGTTGGACTGAGTCAGAAGGGCCAAGCTGGTATCTGGGTGCACCCACCCAGAGATGGCAGCAGTACTGCATATGGGGCCGGACTTGCGACTTCTAAGGCAGCAAACTTTGCCCCGACGTGAAGTACTGCTTCGGTCTGTTGAGTACACCAAGTTTTTTGGATGCTAGCTTCAACTTGTCTGCAAATGATCTCGGAACTGAACATCGCTGGAGATATCAACATCAATGCCCTTGGAGATGGAGAGGGGAGTGTTCTGGAACTGTGGGACCACAGTGAATGGGGTTTTATATAAGCAACTAAAACTGTATTGATAAGTTTATTTCCAGAGAAAGAATTTATCCTAATATAAATTAACTGCTGACAAAACAATTCTGTCAAAATTATTTAATATCGAATTTTATTGCTGACCCCATAGTTATATGGCAAATCATATAATTAGGTACTTCTACATAAATAAATGACACATACCAACATTTGAGATCAATGAAGCTGCCTCAGCCCCAGACAGCTGAATCACCTCAGGACCTATAGCCATCTCCTCTTTGATGATGTGTCCTTGGTAAAGTTCCTCTCTGTCTCGCTGCATCTGCTGATCAATAATTTAGATTTTTATGTTTTATTAGAGTAAGAATTTCACAAAATATAAAGTACCCTATAATTATGAGTGCAATGTACATAATAAAGTAGGAATTTTAAATAAATAATATAAACTCATGTTGATGCATGTTAAAGTAAAAGTAAGTTACCCAATTATTATCAACTTTTCTAGGTGTAGGTTACATGTAGAATGCTCTCAGCAACTAAGTATGGAAAGCCTAATTCTAATAGCTTATTCCCAAAGCGAAGGTCTGATACTTTGTACGTTATTACTCAGCATTGCGATAGAGCATTTACCATTGACCTAGGTTTTGGCACATGGTTAGCTGAAGGCATGGAAAAGGAAACAAGAATTTTTACTCATATAAAGAGTCTGAGACTCGTAGTGCAACTCGACTTGTTGTATCCATTGTAACAAAAAATTATACTTAATAAGATCTTTCTATATAATAAGAATTTGGGACAAGAAGGAAATTGGTACAAGAGAAACAAATGTTTAATTTAGATCCTTTCCCATTAGCTCCAACCAGTCTCTTCACGGAAATTTATAGTTTTGGAGATATGGTTCCTACCTAACTACTCCATTTTTTATATCTATTCCCTTAGTCGTTTGTTTAAATGAAAAAAAGGGGGTTTGGGGAGTTCCCCCTCTTACTGCCCCTTTTTTTTTTTTTTATACCACTAAGGTGGCAAACAAGTATACGGTCCGCCAGATGGTAAGCGGTCACCATAGCTTATGAACACCAGGGGCATCACTCACGCGTCGCATCGCCCGCGTTCGATCCTTTGCTACTCCCCCCCGAACCATTCATTTTTGGAATAAGAGTTTATTTTTGGTTTAGGCACATCATAACCTAGAAAAATTCAATTCCAATATTAAAATCCCGAAAACGAAATGTTTTTCTTTATTTTCTATATTATTGTTTGTCTGAAGTTTCGTTTACTATATTTTCATTTTCCAGAATATTCAAACATTTTTTTTTTATTTCATTATTAATTCAAAATCCAACTCATTGAGTTTCCAAGTGAATGTTTACCAACTAATTTATTATACACAAAAACATAAATCCCTAATATCAATATCCCGAAAATCAATATTCATAAGACAAACATCAACAAACAAAGAAGAGTGTAGGTAAGTCATACATATAATCGAAATCAATCTACCCACTATCATTTAAACATTTTTTACTTACAGCAACTAACTTCGTTTAAAATTGCGTAACTTCCTAAACATTGCCACTAAAATTGCACTGGCTAGATCCCTTTTGCTTCCTGTTCTGGAATAGGCAGATGCTAGCTATCTTGACCTTACTAAGGGGCAATTAAATAAGCTTGAGCGTCTTCAGAACCTATGTATAAGATACATATTTGGTCTACGTATATATGATCACATATCCGAATTCCGATTAAAACTCAAGTGGCTCCCAATTCGCCTTTGCTGGAATACTCATATTCTATTTCTTCTCTACAACATACTTTCGTATGTAACGTTTCAATTTTATAGGGTCTACTGCTCCTTGCACTACAACAAACTTGATGTTAAAAATGCCAACACACTATTCTCAAATAATGACTCGTTCACCGTCACTGCCATAAGACTATGGAATGCTTTACCTTGTGATGTCAAACAAGCTAAAACTTTAAGAATATTTAAAAACTGGTAATTACACATTACCGTACCAAGAACCTCAATTTGTCATCTTTTTGCTTATTTTAATAGTGTGTTCTTTGTTATTGCGCAATAAAGTATATTATTATTATTATTATTCGTCAACTAGAAAAAAAACGATTTGACCCACTTTAAATTACTAAAAGAGTGACTGACTTAACCCTCTAACCTGACTCGGCTATATTGGGGTGCACTAACAAGATGACTGGCTAGAAATAAATAAAATAACCACGAAAGGTTAACCTTCTAACCTAACCCGGCGTCTACTCGTTTTGTAAGCAGCAATGGTGAGATTTATGGGTTAGGTAAGTATAAACTTACCTAAAACCTAAGTAAAAACCTAAAATACAAGTTTTCTCCCCCCCTCCCTCCAGCACCACCTCCCCTTAATTCGTGAGGTAGTATACTAAATTTTAACCCTCACCTGCTCTGGAGACATAAAACATTTGACATTTACTGTGAGTTCGTTTCGTACCTCCTCTTTCTCTACTTTTGTCCCATCATTATTAATTTCTTTCTTGATTACCACCATGGTCCTGTCAGTTAACAGCTCTACAGCTTCTTCTTTGACTGTTGCACAATTCATGACGGGGGCTTAGTAATGAGTTGAAGTTCAGAAACCACTGTACATTAAAAGGCATTGACTTTAAATAGTAATATTTTTTCGGGACAGGAAAAAACATACTCATTGTATTGTTTTTACGTCACTTGAGTTAGGAAAAGCGCAAAAAACGAAAAACTAACGATTTTTGTTAAAAAAATTATAAACAAATACTGATGGAAAAATAACTTTTATAATTTTAAGTTTTTGTATCACTTACTACTAAATTTTACATAGTAGTAGCTTTTTCACAAACAGTTTAACACTTCCTACGTGTTTATAATCTAAAACAAACACATAAATTCCAAAAAATAAGTAAAATGAATAAAGTTGTTTTTAAATAAATTAAAATCAAACAAAACCAAACAATAATAAATAAAAAAAATACTAAACTATTTTTTTTTTATATTGTTGACAATGGATACAAGTCTTTTGAGTAATTCCTTAGAATCATCGAAAATTCATTTCTACCAAAAAACCAAGGTGAACACAATTTATTTATTGTAATGTAAAAATTAAAACAAGATTTGAAATACAGACTAATAATCTATCAATAATAAGAATTATAAGATCGATTGTTTAAATTTACGATGAATAATAATGGGTCGCCCTGACTACACTAAATAAGTACAGTTGGTCCTGGCGCTCGCCGGCCGCTGCCGCGGCACGCTCCGCTCGGCTTCGCGCGCTAGTTTTCATGTGCTCCGCTTGGCTTTGCGCTATAGTTTTCATGTTCGCAAGTGGGTTGCCCTGACTACACTAAATAAGTACAGGTGGTCCTGGCGCTCGAAATATTACATTTATGGCTATTATTACCATGTAATGTTTAAAGATATTACAAAAAAAATGATAAATTATGTAAACGCGGTATTCTTGTATGCACTATTACTTTCGTTGTTCTTTTATTATGTGAGGTAAAAGCAAAGTTATCCTACGACACTGAATTTTCTATATTTTATTTCTCGAAAACTATGAAGTTCCGCAAGATAAAACTTTGTAGATAGATAAATGACAGTAAGTTCTATCCCCAAAAAAAATATGAAGTCGAAAAAAAAAAGGCTGATAAAGTACAGTGCAGCCGAAGTTCAAATTATAGTTCTTCTCATAGGTATATGTTCAGTCTTACCACAGAACATTATTACTCTAGCGAAGTCTTACGCAGTATTTGTTTTCTTATGTAGTATTATATTCTCTTTGTTTGTTTCCTCTATGACGTCCAGGAGCTGCAGTGTTTCCATCTCCTAGTGTAAAAATTACTGTGTTGCTAGTCTAAAAAAACGGTATATTCCTGAATATTACGGCGAACAAAAAAATAAAAATAAGTTAATTTTAAAATTTTAGGTACTTCGATGTACGTAAGTAGTTAGAATTAAGAATTATTTTGCGGGGATAGGTTCTTTATGAACTTCTTTTTAATATATTATATTTATAGGTAAGTAACTCGAGATGTAAATTGGTTAAAAAATTATGTTCCAGAGTAACCCCACCTTCATTTTACACATTTAGATTTTAGGTGGATGTTTGATCCCTTGATCACAACATATATACTTGCCTCTCTATTTCTCTTTCCCCCTTTCCCTTTGCCTTTCCAGTGGTTAAAATTGGTTAAGGGCGTGGGGATTTCACTCCTTGATATAGAAAGAAAGTATGCTATTTCAAGCCACAGAAGCAGTTTAAAGTTGGAACACTTAAAATGGAGTACCTTCACAAGGTTAAATATATTTTCAGAGGTTTTTTTTTGAAAAAATTATGTATCCCCAAAATTGGGTCTCTCTCGCAGGGGTCATATGATTTCTGGGTAAAAAACATGGAAATATTATTTGCTTTTACCGAAGGATATAACTTTACGATATTATCAAAACAGACAGCCCATGTGTTTAATAAAGACTCCTCATGGTATACAGGTGCCTGGACCGATCCGCTAATATTTGACTGGTTTGTTGACTATGCGTGGGTTCTGTACTCTTTATTTTCCGATCCAGTAGAGACCTGGATCACCATCAACGAGCCTACATCAAATTGTGACGAAGCTTACAACTCCGGGATCTTTGCACGAGCATGATAGACGTGGACCGGGCTGGGTATATTTGTAATAAGCACGTTTTGGTGGCGCACGCTAGAGTTTGTAGAATTTACATTAAGGAAAATAATTCACTTTATAAAGGTAATACTTTAAATATAAATATGACAACCCATGAACCAAACCTTCAGGTACAACCAACCACACTGTAGTGAATGTTCGGTATGAGAAGAAGAATTAATCCTGTAAAAATGAGTGCATTGAGAAGTATGTATGGCTTGGCACTAAATAACAAAATAAGATCTACGAGTAATGTGATGTGTGAGCGTTGCGGTGAGGAGGAAAGTTTGGGGACAAAGATTGAGAAAGGTTAGTTAAGGTGGATTGAGTATTTTGAGAGGATGAATGAAAGTAGATGCAAAAAACAAATTTATGAGGCGAAAATAATCGGAGGTAGACCTCGGCGTACTTATTCGATTAAATTGAGCCAATTTTCAGAAAATTCGAGGACAAGAGTTGTCTGTCGACTGTCGAACGTGTATGAGAGGATTGATGCAGCAAAAGAAGAGTGCCAGGATCGTAGCAAGTGTGAGTCTCTGGTCTCTGCCTACTCCTCTGGGAAAAAAGCGTGATGTTATGTATGTATGTATAATGTCAAAGGTTTTTAGTTGATTCTGTTTTAGGCGTTGGAGCGTGAGTTTGAAAATTGACTCATTTCCGCTATTTCTTTCTTATCTGTAGTGCAGAGGAAAGCTGTTATTAAGGTGCTATCAGTGTTAATTTAGTGCCACTGTGTAGTTTGGAAACACATTCAATCCTCGTCGTATATACAACTACTTACTTAAAACCGTAAAGCAAATCCATCACATTGATTTTATTCAATATTAGAATTACAGGCATTGAAATAGATATAACTTCACGGTTAAGATGTTTTTTTTTAAATTTTTTTTAGGTTTTCGTGGCCAACGTTCCAAACGAGCCAAATTACTTAGCCTACGCTGTCTGTCTGTTTGTCTTTCCGTCCGTCTGACTTTTAGAGGGCTATATCTTAAAGACCGAAGTAGGTTAAGTAGAAGCTTGACATTTTCACAGAATATTAGTTATAATAGAAGTAAAACTAATACAAGAAACACGTTTTCGTTGTTTTTGCTCTATCGTTAAAATAGTAAAACATACAAGCTTCAAATTTGCAGTGATTATAGTGTTATGTCTGAAGTATAATAACAAATAATGAAAACCGACCAAGTGTGAGACGGACTCGGGCCATTACCATTTTAAATTACCATATAAGCCAAAAAAATGGTCGAAATTATTAAAACAAACACTTATATATTTGTTGGAAACGATTTCCGAAGTTAAGCAACGTCGGGCGTGGTCAGGTGTCTGATGGGAGACCACTCATCGTTACACTTTTTGTCGTTATTGGTGATCTTATAGTGGTAAGAACGGATTCCAACTAGGACTTGACCAAATTTTTTTTAAAGGATCACAATTTGTAATGTTTTCTAATATTCTTTTTCAAAACCGTTAAAATTCCACGCAGACGAAGGCGGGTAGGCACAGCTAATAAAAAATCTATTGAGCAAGATGAGACTTAAATATAGCTCAGTGTTGGTAAATTAAACTATAGTGATACGGAAAACTTGCACTGTAATTTTGAATAAACGCCAAACTGGTAGTTCAAAAAAAAGTACGAATTAAAAACACAGATAACACAAGTCCTAACTGACGTCTCCACAATCTTTGGTCAGTTTACTGGGTCTCCGAATAGAGATAAAGAACGACAAAAGGAACAGCGGTCAATGAAAGGGCTTCTTTATACGGTAAGCTTGTTTCCCACCTTAGTGGTTTATAAAAATATGCGGCAGGCATCATTTCGAACAATTCCTCAGAACACATCCCATTGTACAAGCGGTAAAACACACAGACACTCGATACGGCAAGTTACTTTGGAATCGTCGACAGTTCTTCACAGCCCATCGTTGAACCGAGTCAAAAGGGCCAAGCTGGTATCCGGGTGCACCCACCCAGAGATGGCAGCAGTACTTCATATGGGGCCAAACTTGCGACTTGAAAAGCAGCAACCTCACCTCGATGTGAAGTACTGCCTCGCTCTGTTTAGTACACCAAGTTTTTTTGACGTCAGCTTCACCTTGTCTTGCGAATGATCTTGGAACTGAACATCGCTGGAGATGTCATCACCAAGGATCCCAATGCTCTACGACATGGACTCTCTCCATGTTCTGGAATTGTGGGATCATAGTAAATGGGGTTTTCTTAGCGGTGAACGCGCAGACTTGTGTCTTTGTACGGTTCAATCCAGGCAATTCAGAGACCTTGGACAGTGCGGTCTCGATTTGAGATACAAGTTCTCCACGCTTTTCCTCCACAACGGAACGAGGGATGTTTGCACGACCCGTGAAATAGGCGTCTCCAGTACTGTTATCTATATAGCAATGTATGTTGTTTATGTCCTACATGTTATTGATATGCAGTAAAAGCAGCGTAAGAGATAGCTTAGAGATGCTATCAGAGCTAAAAGGCAAATTCTGCTTCTATTACTATAATGGAATGTATTTATTTTTTTCGTGCGGGACACCAGCATTAATGTCCATGCTATCAGAACAACAAGAAATAATTTGTATAGGAGTAAGTTCGTCATATACATACGACGAAGTATCACCAATTTGTTTGACATGAATGGGGTAAGATCGATTACATAATTTATGAGATGTTCGAGATAAGATAGAAAGTGAATGGAATCATCGTAGGTTAGAAGACTGATAAATCATACTACTTACCAAAATATATTTCGAAAAAACTCAAGTTTTGTCTATGTATTTCGAATATTTGTTGACCTTTCCCCGGTAGAGCAAGGATAACACGGACACACAATTCACACAACAGCTCACCAAAGCAACAAGTTGCCGACTGAGTTTACCAAAGATGGCGCCATTCATCTTGACATTAACGCTGCGTTCGGATACCACATATTTGACCGAAATTCCTCCCGCCGCCGTTAAGGAATTGACCATGGTAGATGGTCTAACCCCGGTAACGAACTTAACCCGGTTCACCTTAATTATATTTTTGCACAATCATATGTACATACATTTATTAATATATACTTAAAACTATCCATACAAACCATGAATATAAAATAATAATAAATATTATAAATTCGAAAGTAAATTTGTCTGTTTCCTTTTCACGGTGAAACAACTGTACTGATCAAGATGAAATTTGGCATGCAGATAGTTTTGAGTCCCGAAAAAGGACATAAGCTACTTGAAAACGTCAAATATTATTCGTTTAGTATTGAGGAGTTGCCGATGAAATCCTACACCGATGACCGAATACTAAGAAGTTTACAAGAGCAGACCAGCCTCCAAAGCGGCATCCGTTCACAAGTATGACACATGAATCAGCCATCGCTTCGCTCAACCATGTTTTAGGGAACGTAACGACCCGACGCACATGCCACCACGGCAGAGACTTTGAGAGAGCATGAGACACTCAAGCAACTCCAATAAAACTTCGATTGTATTAGTTACAATGTGTGTAGTAAAGGAACAAAATATAAATCAGATTCATATTGAGATTTACACACACAAGTTTACATTTAACATTACAGGGAGAACTTAAAACTGATTTATATTAAAACACGATGTATCAATAATTGACACTACTAGAAAAAATATACATATATGGCTAAACTTACATAGGTACAAGTATAATAATATAATAAAAATAGTTTTAATAACCCGCTGCAATCCACCATCGGCCGCCCAGCGCCAGAGAGGTTCCAAATGCGAGAGGCGCATCACAAAACGTGCACACATACTCACAGACGTTGTATATCATGAAGAAGCCCAGCTCCCACACGACAGTCCGGCAACAAATTCACACCATTTAACGTACTGTCACTTCGGAAATAAGCCTAAGGGAAGAAGAAGTGACAAGAAACTTCCCGGGTGTACACTTGTTACCATCAATCACGCAGGAAACAGGCCAACCGAATACACAAAAATTATGCAAATATGTCTATATATCTTATTCTATACATAACTTTTATGTTTTCTTCCTGGACATCAGACATCGTTGCTTTAAAGGATCGAACATCATATTTCTTCTATACATAAGCATAAAGGAGACGTCATCGACGTATATTTTATTATTGATATAAAATCATAAAAATCTATTAGTATTTTTCTACATTTTTCACACGACTGTTATAAATTTTTTTTAGGTTTTGGTTTTGGTTTTTCCTTATAAAAGTTACCTAACCATAGATACGTAGAAGTTTAATAATGATAAGATTGTATCTCTTCCACTTCCCCTAAATTCCAATCAGGTATACCCGAACTGTTACAGTACTAAGTTGTAACTTTCAAAACACTTGTACACAGCCTACTGATTGACTGAAGAAATAAAAGGTTATAAAAAAGATTATGTAATGCGTCATTAAATTATAATGTAAATGTAACATTGGCGGTCAATAGATCCAATTTAGTTCGTTACTGATTAAAACACCATTAATTGATTAATTTACTTTATTGACTATTGGCGTAGTATATAATATAGTTCTACCATGTGCCCACGTAGCTTATGATTATACCTTCCCGTAACGTCCCGAAAAGTTACGAAACTGTAGGCGAAAAGTAATTTCAAATCAGTCAATACAACAGATCACTAAGATACGTTTCTCATTTACTTTTAAGTATAAATCAAAAAATATCAGTTTGTTTAACACTTTATGTATGAATGTAGTTAACAATTATCACTTATGAATTATAATAATCAGCTATCACTAAAATGTAAGAATATTATTCTTTAACAACGCCTGAACTCTGAAACTTTTTTATTTATTTATTAAATTATTTACATTATTATACCTTACAGTTACATATGAACCAATTTGTACAACAATGACAAGTGCAGACACACAATACCTATAAACTAAACCTACAGAGACTGTTCTATATACTTCGGTGCACATTTAACAAACATCCATTCTGATGAGTTGAATAAATCTAATTCCGTGTTTTGGCCGAGAATATTGTTTATAGCTCGCAGAGCTCGAGAAATCGGAGCTTCGCGCAGTACATTAGACTGTGCGCGCGGGTCCGTGAAAAGCCGGTGGCTTCGCGCTCTACCGTATTTTTCAGGTACATAAAAGTTTACCTGCTCCAATAAACTTGGTAGAATTTTTTTTCCTCTTATCAACCTATAAATGTACACTACTAATGCCATAAGACGTCTTAATTGTAACGTATTATATCCTACCATACCATTAACGAATAAGGAAGGATATAAATACGGATAATAACCGTATTGTTTCTTAAATAAACACCGCAGAAACATTTTCTGAACTCTTTCCACCATGAGAATATAAGTACCTACTCTCATGGGGATTCCAGACGATTGCGTTAAATTCTAACTGATTCCTAACATATGTGTTGTACAAAACAGTTAATGTATGAGGATCATTAAAGTCTCTTGCTTGTCTCATCACCCAACCTAAGTTGTTTCTTGCCCTGCTACACAAGTCTAAGATGTGGTCATTAAACTTCAACTTATCGTTAAATAACAAGCCAAGGTCCTTTACAGTTCCGTGCAAGCGAGTAATTTGTGTTCCTGCTAAGGTGTATTCATGCTCAATTTTATTTGTCCGACGTGTGAAAAACATAACCGCACATTTATCCACATTCAATTCGAGCATATTCTCCTCACTCCAATCGTTTATCTGATTGATATTCTCCTGAAAATGTAAACAATCACTATCTGTCTCTATTTTCATGACCAACTTTACGTCGTCCGCAAACATAAGAACAAGGCTATTAGAGACTACAGTAGGAAGATCATTTATCAATATCAAAAACAGCAATGGACCCAAATTACTGCCCTGACTTATACCCGATCTTGTGCAATATTCCTCCGATCTACTTTTACCAAACTGAACAAACTGCATCCTATCCGAAAAATAGCTACAAAAAAGTTCCAGTAGACTAGGCGTGAAACCAGATTGAGCCATCTTCTTTAATAATGTGTCATTATTTACCCGGTCAAAGGCTTTCCGAAAGTCTAAATATGCTACATCCACTTGTTTACGTGCATCTATACTACTGCTTACATACGTAACAAATGTCAGTAGGTTACTTGCAGTAGATCTTCCGGGAAGGAACCCATGTTGCGCATCTGAAAACCATGGTGACATTTGGGTTCTAATCTCGACATATAGGGGAACCTGTTGAACCTTGGCACTATGTGTACCTAGGCCATTGGGCTCGTTTCAAATATTCGCTCGATACTAAATTCTACTGTTTATGGTATTCGGTACGTCACTACCGACTATTCAATGTGAAGTTAGTCGCATACCGCCATTGAGCCGGTGTTTGGTGTTATCGACGTTAAAACTTTTTTTTGGCAAAAAAGTAAGTATTTCTAATATATTTTGAAGTCTGATAGTTTTAAACGTTTTATAATAGTCACTTAACTGTTATATGCTATCGGTTCTTTTATTCAACAAGTGTCAACACAATAAAAAACTTACGAGATACATAACCTCTAAACTATACGGTGGATGTTTTGTTGAAGCTGGAGTAGTGTTGTACCTCGGTCACTGTCGATCAGTTGTTCCTTGGTCAGTGGCCAAGGTACAACCTGGATGTTGTACCTTGGCCGGGAGAATATTTTATTAAATTATTTCACACTTACGTAATATATTCCTAATCAAATATCTTTATTATTTCAGAAATCATGCCGAGAATAAGGAGAAGAAGAAAAGGACACCTATTAATATGGGTGATCTGACAAATGCGATTACAATGATTAAGGAGAAAAAATTCTCCACTTTCGGTGCTTCCAAACATTTTCGATTACCAAGAACAACTTTGCGTCGTCATTTTAAGCACTGTTTGGAAATAGGTAAGGATGAAAGCAAGTAACACGAAAACCTTGCAGTTAATCAAGTTTTTGATCGCACCGAAGAGCATAGTCTGGTTGACTATATTAAAGACGCTGCACACTTGCAATTTGGATTGACTTTAAAAGACGTGAAAATACTTGCATACCAATTTGCAAAAGCGAATGGAAAAAAGTACCCAAAGAGCTGGGATACAAACAAAATGGCTGGAGATTATTGGCTGCGATTGTTTAGGAAGCGATACCAAAACGAATTGTCTTTGAGAAAGCCTGAAGCTACTAGTTTGGCTCGCTCTTCGGCGTTTAACAAACATACTGTGAGTATAACATTCGACAATTTTAAGAAAGTCCTTTCTCAATGTCCCTCTGACATAAATGCGACTGACATCTGGAATTTAGACGAAACTGGATTGTCCACTGTCCATGTTCTGTCAAAGATATTAGCACCTCTTGGCATGAAACAAGTTGGGTCAATGACTAGCGCTGAAAGAGGAACAACGGTTACAATGATAGCGGCTATTAATGCAGGTGGTGGTTTTATTCCACCCATGCTGATATTCCCTCGTGTAAACTTTAAGAATTTTATGATAACTGGAGCTCCTGAAGGCAGTATTGGAGGCGCCAATCCATCCGGTTGGTCAAACGAGTCCATGTTTGTGATATTCCTCCAGCATTTTATCAAATATGCAAAGCCTACCAAAGAACAACCTGTCATTCTCTTAATGGACAATCATGAAAGTCATATTTCGGTACCGGCAATACAAACGGCCAAAGATAATGGTGTAAAGCTTATTACTCTACATCCACATACTAGTAACCACATGCAACCACTAGACAAGACAGTTTTTGGCCCTTTTAAGACTTATTTTAATACAGCGGCTAACAAGTTATTAATGTCTCCAGGTCATGTGGGCAAACCATTAACTATATATGATATTGCTGGCTTGGTGGGAAAAGCTTTTCCCCTTGCCTTCACACCTAACAATATTTGCAAAGGTCTTAGTTCAACTGGTTTCCATCCTTTAAATGAAAATATCTATACAGATGCTGATTTTATGCCCGCATCCTATTCCGATCGTCCACTTATCGAAAAATCACCAACCAGAATTATTGATCAGGTGCCTTTAAGTCAGCCGACTGCTTCAGGTTTCGAAGTTATAGATGGAAAATCGCCAACTTTGATATCGCCGGCTATAATACGCCCTCACCCAAAAGCCGAACCTCGTAAAGAAACACGAAAAGGAAGATCCAGAATTTTGACCGATACACCAGAAAAGCAAGAAATTGAAAATATAAAGACTAAAAAACATGTTTCAACTAAATTTAATCAAGCAGAGTCCATCAATCTTTTGGCAAAAAGTAAATTTATGAATAAAAACAGATTCAATAATGCAAAAAAGATAAAAAGAAAAATTCTATCCGAAACAGAAACCAGTGAAAATTCTACCAACTATTTACAGAGTGACACATCTGAAGGTGCCTCCGACAATGACAGCCAAGATGAGAACCTGCAGGCTGAACATGTTAATAAAGAAAATTACAATATTGAAGACTATGTTATATTTGTATATGAAGGTTCCTATTTTGTCGGAAAGGTAGAATCAATATCTGAAGAGGGTGTATTACTGAAATCAATGCAAAAATCACTTAAAAACTGGAAATGGCCTGAAAAAGAGGATTTGAATCTGTACCCGATGAGTGACATTATAAAAAAAATTAAGACCCCGCAAAAAGTTAACAAGAACAGAGAAATTTATTATGTTCCAGAGATACAGAAGTACTGGGATTTCTACTAAATGCTTAAGGCTAAATAATATATCTTTATATTGATAGTGTTCTTATAAAAGCTAGTCCTAATAACTAACTGATTAAAAAGTTTAAGAGAGAAATAATAATTTATAAAGTTAATTGTTTAAACATTTTATTTTCTATTTGCTATATTATAGGTTATATTGATTTGCTATATTATATTATGTGATATGTTCAAATTTACCTACCTAGGTCTTTGTGCCTACTAATTTTAAAGTTTGTGATGTAACAAAACAGTGGTTAAAAGTTAGTTGTTTTGGTTTAGAGATTGTGTTTGAAAAGCAAACAAAAAAACCACGAATATTATTTTAATTTTGTTCAGAATTTTTTTTGTTAAATATTGTAATAGACCGAATAAAACGATTTTGATTAAGAAAGAACTTAATAATTTGCTTAAATTACCCCCAAATTCTCCATGTGTCCTAGGTACACCGTAGTACTGGCCCAGGTACATAGGGTATGTTGTACCTTGGCCTTATTTACCTTTTTTTAAAAAAATTTAAAATCTCTGTAAGTATGAAATATACAATCCTGATATTTTGGTGGTGAGTATACAAATAATTGAAATTTCGAAATATGCAAATATGATTTGTGTGCTGTACGTCAAATCACAATAAAAAATTTATAACTAAAAAACTGTCCAAGGTACAACAGGTTCCCCTACTATACTTTCAAAAACTTTTCCAAAAGGACTTTGTACTGCTACTGGTCTGTAATTATTATATATATTTTTATCACCAGATTTGAAAATAGGGATCACTCGCGAGACTTTCCACTGTTGCGGGTATTCTCTTGTTTCCAAAATTAAATTATACAGATATAACAATGGAGCTAACAACGCCTCACTGCAATCTTTAACCACGAAAGGAGGTATTTCATCCGGTCCGCACGAAAACTTCGGTTTCAAACTTCGAATTGCGGTACGAAGTTGTTTCAGACAAAAAGAGTCGACAGATACCCTACACCCTGTGCCTTTTCCACTTTCTTCTCTTAATACCTTGCCTACGTCAAGCTCTGGAACAGTGTCCAGAAACACATTTTTAAAATGTTGAGCGAATTTGTGTGCTTCTTCAGAGTCTGGTAAGGAAAAATCACTACTCTTTAGGTTTTTTCTGTTGGTTTTAATATAGTTCCAAAAACTACTACTGTCTTTTCTTATTAAACATTCCATCTTTACTACGTATGTATTGAAAGCCTCCTTAATCTTATTTTTTAGAGACCGTCTCAGTTTGGAAAACTCAGAATAATATTGTTCCGATTTACTCCTTTTATACCACTTCCAATATTTATATTTTTGTTTAATGTCGCGAATTATTTCAGCTGTAAACCACATCGGATATTGATACCGGTGGTTACAGCTGGATCGCATTTTTATGGGTACGCAATCGCCTATACACTCATAAATAAGTTCAATAGTTGACCAATAAACGATGTCCTAGTGTTGCCAGTGTATTAAAATTAAGAATGGTTCATAAAACAAAAGTAAGGTCGAGAAATAAGCGTATCTAAACTTGTAGGGTAAAACGTCCTAATCTCGACCCACATCTAAGTTCAGTCCCTAAAACGTTTAAGCTTATAGTTAGGTCCAAATTTAGGGTAGGTGAAAGGTTTTGGCATCAATCACGACTTTATTAAATCTAGTTTGGATATGTATGGAATATGGTGTCTTCATGTCGTTCGTTCCAGTGCCAGAAGCCAGCGAGGCGCAACACAGTGCAATTCTGTCGCTGATTTGGCGAAAAACGTCAACGGATACCACTCTGGAAATATGTTTTGTTGACCATAAATAGTTTCTTACTGCTTCAGACAGATGAATAGCAATGAAAAAGATATTTTTCTTCTTAATTTAATTGTTTACTTTAATGCCGAGCCGATGTTAGGATTCTTATTTTATTACAAAACCCTAATGTCGACCCGCGGCCGAGACAAGATTTTAAAGGATTTATTAGTATCCTAAGTTAGGGCTCTTAAAGTTTATATTTGCAAGGCGTTCAATACCCTCTAATTGAATGACCAAAGTTCGACCGCCTCAGAATGTTAGCTATACTTTTAAATCAGCCGAAATTGGGCTGCTCTAGCAACCTAAGCTATATTCTTTATTACGTCATTTAAGACTTTTATAACTACTAATAACATAAAGTGTAGTCATTATATAGCTTGACAGTGCGAAGTCATCGGTGAATAAATTTAAGGTTCAGATATTCAGAGTGAAAGTTGCGTTTTACGTTAAGTGGCCGACATTTGGGTGTTTTACCCTACTCCCTTTCAAAAACACTTACTAGGGGCCATTCAAGTATTACGTAAGCAGATTTATTACAAATATTTACCCCCCCCCCCCTTGTCAGCAAAAGTAAGCAAAGCTCTTACCCCCTCCTCCCATGCTTACGTAAACATTTTTAAATGCATTTTTCTTTTAATGTATTCTGTTTTTTCTTCTTTTAATGTATTCTCTGTTTTCCGTTATACATAATATTCATTTAAACAAACTTTATTGACCCGAATCCATGATTCTAAGTTTTCCATGATATTGGATATTTGCTGCTGAATATTGTGTGTCTGCAGGATCAAAGGTATAATACAGGAATGGAGGTAATTTTTTTTGGAAAATCGAGCAGTAATTTTGTCAAATAAGATCAACTTGAAATTTTTAGAAATTTGTCAAGAAAGGTGTCAAGTTCAGAAATAAACCAGTTTGGTTAGGAGGATTTGGCCCAAAACGCTGTAAAAATTGGTCAAATTATTTTTTTGGCCAAAAATAGAAAAATATTTAATATCTTGGGCATTATTAAATGAATCTTCATGAAAATGGGTACCGAGGGGTTTTTTTTGATCTCTGATTACGATATTAATGTCAGAGATTTAACTGTAAAAACTACCCTTTTTTAGGGTTTTTTTTTGGAATATTCTGGAAGTAAAGCTAAGATTATCAAATAAATGCCATTTTTCAGAATTATTAAGATAAAATGCTTGTTTTGATTATGCACCAAACTTGGTATATAAGGGCTAATAATAGGGGGTTAAAACTACCCCAGAATAATAAAAAATACAAAAAACATGAGCTCAGATTATTCTTTTTGTTTTTCAATAAAAAAAAAATTAATTATCGTATTTTGACTATTATGAAATGTATTTGAAAACACCCCTAAATTAAAAAAAAAAGAAATAAGTTATTAAATTTTCATGTTGGGACTTTGCCTTTTACAAACAAAAAACTAATATTATTCATGATATTTGTCGTGAAAATTAAAAACTAATTTTTTATTCTGAATTTTTGGCAGTAACTTTTTTTTGGCTTATAATAACGAGATCTACAATAAACCATTTCAAAGCTAAGTTTATCGCCGAAATGTCAGGTGACGCTAAATTTCAATTGGATTGACCATTTTTTTAAAGTTCACTTGAAAAAAAAAACATTGACCGTTATAAACATAAAATATGCTATTTTAAACGGCCAAATCCCCTTACAAATTAAATTATTTAAATTAATTAAATTATTACAAAAATCAAAACGAAAAATTCAAGTACAAATAACTCGGAATAAAGGCTAGAAAATATGGCTGTTTAAAATAAAAAAATCTCACGCTACTGGCCGAAAAATAAAAATGTCTGAAAAAAAAATTAGAAAAAACGTTTATTTTGCCCATAACTTTTCTCTGCTTATTTTAAACGGTTCTAGTTGGTCTCAAAATTTTCCCAATTACGTCTTATTGCATAATAATAGTGATCATTTTTTATGTGGAAGTAATATTTTTCCAGATATTTACGCCAGAACGATCCAAGTCTTCATTTTTCGCTTAACAACCATTTTTGCCAAGTCATATCTCCTTTAATATTCATCGTACAAAAATAAAAACATATTATTATTTGTTAACTAAAATACTTCATATTAGTAATATATAATTTTTTTTGTAATTCTACTAGTTTTTTAGGTAAAATTAACAAAACTTTAAAAAATTTACATTTTTACTTGCTTTTATTTAACTCACAATGCTTCCTTTCTTGTTTTTTTTCCTTTCATCTTGTAGTGAAATCTTGCGAGCTTAATTAAACATACTTCCTGTTATCACCCTTCGATGAAATTTAGCATACTTACTAAGCTCGGATGACAATACAATATTCCACAGTTACTTTGACCAGCAACCCCCTCCCAGAGTTCTACCAGGGGTACAACCCAGAGGTGGAGGTGAAAAATTTAAAAATCTTCAAAATGGGTATCCGGGGATTTTGTGGGTCGCAGATCACGAATTTGATGTTCATTTTGATGTTATCACCTCTTGGCATATGCAGGAAGTGCACGTGCAAGTGGACATTAGGGTGGAACGTGAAAAAGAAAGTGAAAATTTAATTACGTGTTTATATTGAACATAATATCGTTCTCCAAGTGCTCATCACACAACTAATGAAACTTGGGGAATAAACTGAATAAAAATCAATTAAATTATTACTAAAAAGTATTAAATAAAAAAAAGTAAAAAAAGAATTTTTTAAAAACTTGCTTTTCTTAAAACATTAGAATCATATAAAAATTCAAGCTAACCGAAAATTGTACTAAAAAGTAAAAAATATGATTCTCATGTTTTGAGAAAAGCAAGTTGTAAAAAATTCTTTTTTTACCTGTTTTTTTACAAGAATCACAATTTTTCCTTGCGCTATTACTCTAAAAAACGATAATGTATCGATTGGGTAACTTTTTTTTCAACCATTAAATGCTGACGTAATCACCATCTAGCCCCCCCCCCTCCTCCATGTCATTAAAAATAAGCAAAGCCAGGACCCCCCCCCCCCCCATAGTGCTTACGTAATACTTGAACGGCCCCCTATACGAATATTGTTTATGAATTAGAACCTTTACAAATTATTTTAGTATTATTATTTTGAAAAATGCTCGAATACGTATTACACGGCAAAATTTTAAATAGATAAATGCGAAAGTAACTGTCTGTCTGTCTGTTACCTCTTCACGCTTAAACCGCTGTTCCGATTAAGATGAAATTTGGCATGGAGATAGTTTGAGTCCGAAGAAAGGACATAGGACAGTTTTCAAATTTGACTACAGACGAACGCAATGCACTGACTGCCTTGAAAAATGACAAAGATTTAACAATTTTGCCAGATGACGAAGTATCTACGACAGTAGTTCAAAATTATAGTGATTATTTAATAGAAGGACAGAGACAATTAAATGACACTTACTTTTACAAAACAATACCAAGTGACCTTGCGATCTAACCACAAACGAAATTCAAAATTTTGTTCAAGACTTTGGAGCTTAAGGACTTAAAGACCACGACATTAAAATTTATGACTCCACAAAATGCACGCACATCCCATTTATACTTATTGTCCAAATATATCTAAAGAAAAAAATCCTGGCCGTCCTATTGTTTCTTCATATGATGCACCAACTGAACATATATCAGCTTTTACAGATTATTACCTTCAACCTATTGCCAAAACATACTGATCTTTAATCAAAGATACCAACCACTACTTAGATATATTACATTTATTAAATTTATCTCATCCCACAAACCTAACTCTAATTACAATAGACGTTGTTTCACTTTACACCAATATTCCACATAACACTGGATCACAGACCTTAAGATACTATCTAAACAAGCGCAGCACTTTGCATGCGTCAACAAATTTTTTGGCTGAACTCGCAGAATTGGTCCTAAATAATAATTATTTCTCATTTAATCAAGAAATATATCAAATAAAAGGAACGGCTATGGTTACAAGAATGGCTCCATTTTACGCAAATCTTTACATGACTAAACTTGCGGAAGACTTCTTACACATCAACAACATGGTTTATTCAATCTGGAAACGCTTTACCGACGATATTTTTATGATTTATTCGCATAATGATGATTCTCTTGATCAGTTCCTCCAAAATTTAAATAATTTTAGTTCACTTAACTTCACTCATAACAACTCTAAACATTCAATTACATTCCTAGACTATTTAAGTATTACACTATCTAATAATAATTATTTAGAAAAATCAGTTCCCATTAAACATACTAATAAAAAGCAATATCTTCACTTTAAAAGTTGTCAACCAGCCGACATAAAGCGCTCTATTCCATTTTCATTATCACTACGTAGTCCGTCGATATGTAACAAACCACAAGCACTAGAACATTATCACAATAGATTATTTGAAGGTTAATGTTTAATCGAAAATATCGTTGTAATTTTCTGCAAAAACATATTTATAACAGACCAAATTATCATTTAGCACACACACCCCGTCAAAAGAATAACTTTGAATTAAGATTCATTACGACCTATTTCCATGGTAGTCATAAGCTCAAAAACATTTTCAAAGATCTTTTACCAATTTTACAATACTACGAAGATACTAAAGACCTTCTACAACAATCACCTTTAATTCGCAATCGTCAAAACAGAAATTTAATCTTTCTTAAACTAAATCTATTATTATTATCAGATTGCCAATCAATAGGTACTAAACCATGCTGCCGACCACGTTATAAAACATGTCCCATAATCAACTCAAACATCCATATCATCACTCATCCCTTAAATGACAGAATAAAATCTGCACAAAACACCAATTGTAAAACATCCAGTTGTATTTGCCTCATAGAATGCAGGCATTATACAGCTTTCTATGTAGGTGAAACCAACAATTCATTACGCATTCGAATTATTAATCATCGTCACACTACAGATTCATACATTAACAACACACTTCCAATTCCCACACATAGTAGATTACACCATAAAAAATTTAATGAGTGTTATACTGTTCGAATTATAAAGTCATTTTCCCCTCCTATTTCAGACATTTATCATCACGTCATATATTTGGTTGCTTGGCAGTAATTCCGGACCTGGACTTAAAAAACATTTTTGAAATTTGAGACGCATATTATATACGCTCTACATCAACCATAGACATTTCAAACCAATAATTTGTCGACATTTTTAGATATCAATTTTTTATTAAAATGTATATTTTTCTCCTTTTAACTATATATGTAAGTAACCTCTCTTATTCTCTGTTTCACACACAAACACTTTTTTTTTCTAGATTTAAGAAACAGCACAGATTTCAATTCTATGGAAACTTTTTGTTACATATAAATGACATCTGTCAATCATACTTTATTTATTTACAATGTGTTTATTGTTTTGACTGAAGACGATATAATATATCGAAATATTTCAAATAATTATGTTTTTTTTCTTATTTATAATTCAATATAATATGACATTATATAATTATGAGTTTTTATATAGATTGTTTTAAAAGGTACAATCCCATCACAAATTATTTTCGAGTAACTTTAACTAATAAGGCAGCACACGCCACGAAAGGTCTCAGAAGGGACATTTTGTCCCATTTTTAACTTTTTTTATTTTATCGCTCCTATTGGTCTTAGCTTGATATTACATAGCCTATGTTTCTACCAGATAAATACATGTAAAAAGAATTAGAAAGTTTCACAAATTACCCATTAGCAACAAAAACAAAGTTTTCCTCTACATAATATTAGTATAGAGAATAGTAAATTGTATTACAAGAGAGCAAAATAATATTTTTACGGAGGGGTACATAGGAACATAATAGTATGTAGATAAAATGATATATTATTGCAAAAATAAATTAATAACATAGTATATTTAAATAAACATTTAAGACGAAGTTCTTGCGATTTTCTTTTATTTTTTTACATATTTAAGACCTTGTTAACCAGCCAGTATCTTTTTTATGTACATAATAAACACACAACTATACTTGGGTCTTATATACTCCTAGTACCTATATATTTTTTTAAACATACTCAATCAACTCTCATCACTGCCCGCTGGAAAAGCAACTTGCAGAAAAGAAGCCCAAAAGAGGATCAAAGGATCCCGCTTACTGAAGAAATAATCACAATTGAGGACCAAAGGGAAAAAATCAGCCAAGTGCAAGTCGGACTCGCGCACGAAGGGTTCCGTACCATTATCTATAAAAACGGCAAAAAAATCACATTTGTAGTATGGGAGCCCCCCTTAAATATTTGTTTTATTATAATGTAATTATTTATTTTAAAAGTGACTGTATAACTCAATATTCTGTGAAAATTTTAAGCGTCTACCTGTTGCCGCTATCAATGTCAAGCAAAATCGAGCAAAAAAATCACGTTTGTTGTATGGGAGAACCCTTAAATGTTTATTTTATTCTGTTTTTTTAGTATTTGTTGTTATAGCGGCTACAGAAATACGTCTTCTTTGAAAATTTCAACTGTCTATCACGGTTTATGAGATACAGCCTGGTGACAGACGGACGGACGGACGGACTGACAGCGGAGCCTCAGTAATAGGGTTCCGCTAATTATCCTTTGGGTACGAAACTCTAAAAAGACAGTAGTTACAAAAACACATCTTAAAGAAAAATATTTCTTAGTTTCAAAACTATGTGATTTCAGATATGCTTAAATTTTATTAAAAAAATATATTCAAGTATGTACGTTACGAACGAGGACCAACCGATAACTAAACTATTGTAGTGCTGTCTCTTTTTCGCTCGCTGCGAACGCTTGTTTTTTTCCGTGTTCCAGAGCGTGACAACAATATTTTTTTCTTCTCTTTATTTTTCCTTCTCTCAATATCTGTGAACTGCATTTGTTTCTTTCCCGCTTGAATTAACTGTCCTATAGACATTGAAAGTCAGAGAAACTGACAACCATATTTTTTCCATGTGTGCTTCAATTGTCACAGCTGTAAGGTTTATCACGTGTATGTTTCCGCATATGGACCCGCAAAGTAACTTTACGAGGGAATTTCATATAACAAATGTGGCAGCAGTAAGGTTTTTCACCTGTATGTTTCCGCATATGGACCGTCAAATTACCGTTTTCAGTGAATTTCATATTACAAATGTCACAACAGTAAGGTTTCTCACCAGTGTGACGTCTCATGTGGACTTTAAACTTACTGCTAGTAACAAATTTCGTATTGCAAATGTCGCAGCAGTAAGGTTTATTACCATTATGTGTTCGCATGTGAACTGTCAAATCATATCTATAACTAAATTTCTTATTACAAATGTCACAGCAGTAAGGTTTATCACCTGTATGTTTCCACATGTGTACAGTCAAACCTCTATTATCAGTAAATTTCTGATCACAAATGTCGCAGCAGTAAGGTTTTTCACCTGTATGTTTCCGCATATGGACCGTCAAATTACCGTTTTCAGTGAATTTCATATTACAAATGTCACAACAGTAAGGTTTCTCACCAGTGTGACGTCTCATGTGGACTTTTAACTTACTGCTAGTAACAAATTTCGTATTGCAAATGTCGCAGCAGTAAGGTTTATTACCATTATGTGTTCGCATGTGAACTGTCAAATCATATCTATAACTAAATTTCTTATGACAAATGTCACAGCAGTAAGGTTTATCACCTGTATGTTTCCACATGTGTACAGTCAAACCTCTATTATCAGTAAATTTCTGATCACAAATGTCACAGGCGTACGGTTTATCACCTGTATGTGTTCGCATGTGGACCGTCAAATTATAGTTAACAGCAAATTTTTTATTACAAATTTCGCAGCAGTAAGGTTTATCACCTGTATGTTTTCGCATGTGTACAGTCAAACCACTATTATTAGTAAATTTCTGATCACAAATGTCGCAGCAGTAAGGTTTCTCATCTGTGTGTATCCGCATGTGGTTTGTAAAAACACTACTTTGACTAAATTTCTTATTACAAATGCCGCAGCAGTAAGGTTTCTCACCAGTGTGACATCTCATGTGGACTTTTAAATTACTGTTAGTAGCAAGTTTCATATTGCAAATGTTGCAGCAGTAAGGTTTATTACCGTTATGTGTTCGCATGTGGGATGTCAAACCACCGCGTCTAGTGAATTTCTTATTACAAATGTCACAGGCGTAAGGTTTATCACCTGTATGTTTCCGCATGTGGAGCGTCAAATTATAGCTAGCAGCAAATTTTTTATTACAAATTTCGCAGCAGTAAGGTTTCTCACCGTTGTGTGTTCGCATGTGGTTGTTCAAACCAGTGCTATCAGTAAATTTCTTACTACAAATGTCACAGCAGTAAGGTTTCTCGCCAGTGTGACGTCTCATGTGGACTTTTAAATAACTGTTATTAGCAAATTTCATATTGCAAATGTTGCAGCAGTATGGTTTATCACCAGTGTGACGTCGCATGTGGAGGTATAAACTACTGTAAGAAGCGTATTTCATATTACAAATGTCGCAGGAGTAAGGTTTATCACCAGTGTGTGTCCGCATGTGGACAGTCAAACTATTGCGAACAGTAAATTTTTTGCTACAAATGTCGCAACAATAAGGTTTCTCACCGCTGTGTTTTCGCAAGTGGACGGTCAAACCACTGCTATTAGTAAATTTCTTATTACAAATGTCACAGCAGTAAGGTCTGTCATCTGTGTGTTTCCGCATATTGGGCTCCAAGGTAGTTGAGCGTGTGAACAAAGAGTTGCAGTTTTGGAGAGTTTCCACAGCGTGTGTCTGCATATGTTTTTCAAATAAACTACTATTCAATAACTTAATTTCACAAATACTACAGCTAAGACGTATATCACTATGTCTTTGTATGTGAAACTTCAGATGTTGTTTCGTTTTAAATTTTCTACTGCAAATGTCGCAGATATATGAGCTCTGCTGAGTTTGTGTACGCGAATGTACTTTAAGGTCACTGTCACTCGGTAACCTAGTGCTGTAGCGGAGTCCGCGCGTGTCGACAGCGCAGCTCAGCTGACTGTCGTCGCTTGTCGTCTGCGCGCTGCTCGACGCAACACCTAACAAGCAAATCAAAAATTCCATTAATGCAGTTCTCTGTATAATTTTATGAGCTACTAACTTAAATAAAACCTTTTTAAGTGCTGTAATTTATTTTCAAAAGACAGCATATTTGTTATATTTAAGGGACCAACCCGTTCTCCTAAATATTTAGGAGATTAGGCTCAATTCGGAGAATAACCTCTTAAGGATATTTATTGAAACGAACGTTTTTCTTTCCCTGCTCATTAAGGTTATAAATTATTAATAAATTGTTTTAGTCTGCTCTAAAATATTCTCTGTAACCGATGATATATGATCAGTTAAATTAACTAAGATTGATCAGGAAATAATATCATATTACCTTATTAGACAGCTCTTGGGTACAACTTATTAAATACATTCGCAGCAAACTAACTTTGTGATACGAAGGCCAAGCATAAGATAAAAAAAAAAAAAAGCTTTTTTATAGCAAAAAAGCTTACGGTCCGCCTGAGGGTAAGCGGTCACTTGCAACACCAGAGTTATCACCCGCGCGTTGCCGACCCTTCAGGAATCTATATCTATAATAACTACTTTCTTGAAGAACCCCATGCTGTAGTCCTTAGAGAAAATCTTGGAAGGGAGCTCATTCCACAACCAAATCGATCGCGGGAGGATTTTTTTCTGAAACTGGACTATACGCGACCATTTCGCTTCTAAAGTGTGAGAATGAATTCCCTGCCGATGGCGACCAGTGCGATGGTAGAAAGTAACCGTGGGCATCATTTCAAATAATCCTCAGAACACTGTCCCAAGCGGTAGAATACACACAGGGAGGCAAAGTCTCTCCTCAGACTTAAGGGCTCGATATAGCAAATAGGGTTTCATCGTTGGACTGAGTCAGAAGGGCCAAGCTGGTATCTGGGTGCACCCACCCAGAGATGGCAGCAGTACTGCATATGGGGCCGGACTTGCGACTTCTAAGGCAGCAAACTTTGCCCCGACGTGAAGTACTGCTTCGGTCTGTTGAGTACACCAAGTTTTTTGGATGCTAGCTTCAACTTGTCTGCAAATGATCTCGGAACTGAACATCGCTGGAGATATCAACATCAATGCCCTTGGAGATGGAGAGGGGAGTGTTCTGGAACTGTGGGACCACAGTGAATGGGGTTTTATATAAGCAACTAAAACTGTATTGATAAGTTTATTTCCAGAGAAAGAATTTATCCTAATATAAATTAACTGCTGACAAAACAATTCTGTCAAAATTATTTAATATCGAATTTTATTGCTGACCCCATAGTTATATGGCAAATCATATAATTAGGTACTTCTACATAAATAAATGACACATACCAACATTTGAGATCAATGAAGCTGCCTCAGCCCCAGACAGCTGAATCACCTCAGGACCTATAGCCATCTCCTCTTTGATGATGTGTCCTTGGTAAAGTTCCTCTCTGTCTCGCTGCATCTGCTGATCAATAATTTAGATTTTTATGTTTTATTAGAGTAAGAATTTCACAAAATATAAAGTACCCTATAATTATGAGTGCAATGTACATAATAAAGTAGGAATTTTAAATAAATAATATAAACTCATGTTGATGCATGTTAAAGTAAAAGTAAGTTACCCAATTATTATCAACTTTTCTAGGTGTAGGTTACATGTAGAATGCTCTCAGCAACTAAGTATGGAAAGCCTAATTCTAATAGCTTATTCCCAAAGCGAAGGTCTGATACTTTGTACGTTATTACTCAGCATTGCGATAGAGCATTTACCATTGACCTAGGTTTTGGCACATGGTTAGCTGAAGGCATGGAAAAGGAAACAAGAATTTTTACTCATATAAAGAGTCTGAGACTCGTAGTGCAACTCGACTTGTTGTATCCATTGTAACAAAAAATTATACTTAATAAGATCTTTCTATATAATAAGAATTTGGGACAAGAAGGAAATTGGTACAAGAGAAACAAATGTTTAATTTAGATCCTTTCCCATTAGCTCCAACCAGTCTCTTCACGGAAATTTATAGTTTTGGAGATATGGTTCCTACCTAACTACTCCATTTTTTATATCTATTCCCTTAGTCGTTTGTTTAAATGAAAAAAAGGGGGTTTGGGGAGTTCCCCCTCTTACTGCCCCTTTTTTTTTTTTTTTATACCACTAAGGTGGCAAACAAGTATACGGTCCGCCAGATGGTAAGCGGTCACCATAGCTTATGAACACCAGGGGCATCACTCACGCGTCGCATCGCCCGCGTTCGATCCTTTGCTACTCCCCCCCGAACCATTCATTTTTGGAATAAGAGTTTATTTTTGGTTTAGGCACATCATAAACTAGAAAAATTCAATTCCAATATTAAAATCCCGAAAACGAAATGTTTTTCTTTATTTTCTATATTATTGTTTGTCTGAAGTTTCGTTTACTATATTTTCATTTTCCAGAATATTCAAACATTTTTTTTTTATTTCATTATTAATTCAAAATCCAACTCATTGAGTTTCCAAGTGAATGTTTACCAACTAATTTATTATACACAAAAACATAAATCCCTAATATCAATATCCCGAAAATCAATATTCATAAGACAAACATCAACAAACAAAGAAGAGTGTAGGTAAGTCATACATATAATCGAAATCAATCTACCCACTATCATTTAAACATTTATTACTTACAGCAACTAACTTCGTTTAAAATTGCGTAACTTCCTAAACATTGCCACTAAAATTGCACTGGCTAGATCCCTTTTGCTTCCTGTTCTGGAATAGGCAGATGCTAGCTATCTTGACCTTACTAAGGGGCAATTAAATAAGCTTGAGCGTCTTCAGAACCTATGTATAAGATACATATTTGGTCTACGTATATATGATCACATATCCGAATTCCGATTAAAACTCAAGTGGCTCCCAATTCGCCTTTGCTGGAATACTCATATTCTATTTCTTCTCTACAACATACTTTCGTATGTAACGTTTCAATTTTATAGGGTCTACTGCTCCTTGCACTACAACAAACTTGATGTTAAAAATGCCAACACACTATTCTCAAATAATGACTCGTTCACCGTCACTGCCATAAGACTATGGAATGCTTTACCTTGTGATGTCAAACAAGCTAAAACTTTAAGAATATTTAAAAACTGGTAATTACACATTACCGTACCAAGAACCTCAATTTGTCATCTTTTTGCTTATTTTAATAGTGTGTTCTTTGTTATTGCGCAATAAAGTATATTATTATTATTATTATTCGTCAACTAGAAAAAAAACGATTTGACCCACTTTAAATTACTAAAAGAGTGACTGACTTAACCCTCTAACCTGACTCGGCTATATTGGGGTGCACTAACAAGATGACTGGCTAGAAATAAATAAAAGACCCACGAAAGGTTAACCTTCTAACCTAACCCGGCGTCTACTCGTTTTGTAAGCAGCAATGGTGAGATTTATGGGTTAGGTAAGTATAAACTTACCTAAAACCTAAGTAAAAACCTAAAATACAAGTTTTCTCCCCCCCTCCCTCCAGCACCACCTCCCCTTAATTCGTGAGGTAGTATACTAAATTTTAACCCTCACCTGCTCTGGAGACATAAAACATTTGACATTTACTGTGAGTTCGTTTCGTACCTCCTCTTTCTCTACTTTTGTCCCATCATTATTAATTTCTTTCTTGATTACCACCATGGTCCTGTCAGTTAACAGCTCTACAGCTTCTTCTTTGACTGTTGCACAATTCATGACGGGGGCTTAGTAATGAGTTGAAGTTCAGAAACCACTGTACATTAAAAGGCATTGACTTTAAATAGTAATATTTTTTCGGGACAGGAAAAAACATACTCATTGTATTGTTTTTACGTCACTTGAGTTAGGAAAAGCGCAAAAAACGAAAAACTAACGATTTTTGTTAAAAAAATTATAAACAAATACTGATGGAAAAATAACTTTTATAATTTTAAGTTTTTGTATCACTTACTACTAAATTTTACATAGTAGTAGCTTTTTCACAAACAGTTTAACACTTCCTACGTGTTTATAATCTAAAACAAACACATAAATTCCAAAAAATAAGTAAAATGAATAAAGTTGTTTTTAAATAAATTAAAATCAAACAAAACCAAACAATAATAAATAAAAAAAATACTAAACTATTTTTTTTTTATATTGTTGACAATGGATACAAGTCTTTTGAGTAATTCCTTAGAATCATCGAAAATTCATTTCTACCAAAAAACCAAGGTGAACACAATTTATTTATTGTAATGTAAAAATTAAAACAAGATTTGAAATACAGACTAATAATCTATCAATAATAAGAATTATAAGATCGATTGTTTAAATTTACGATGAATAATAATGGGTCGCCCTGACTACACTAAATAAGTACAGTTGGTCCTGGCGCTCGCCGGCCGCTGCCGCGGCACGCTCCGCTCGGCTTCGCGCGCTAGTTTTCATGTGCTCCGCTTGGCTTTGCGCTATAGTTTTCATGTTCGCAAGTGGGTTGCCCTGACTACACTAAATAAGTACAGGTGGTCCTGGCGCTCGAAATATTACATTTATGGCTATTATTACCATGTAATGTTTAAAGATATTACAAAAAAAATGATAAATTATGTAAACGCGGTATTCTTGTATGCACTATTACTTTCGTTGTTCTTTTATTATGTGAGGTAAAAGCAAAGTTATCCTACGACACTGAATTTTCTATATTTTATTTCTCGAAAACTATGAAGTTCCGCAAGATAAAACTTTGTAGATAGATTAATGACAGTAAGTTCTATCCCCAAAAAAAATATGAAGTCGAAAAAAAAAAGGCTGATAAAGTACAGTGCAGCCGAAGTTCAAATTATAGTTCTTCTCATAGGTATATGTTCAGTCTTACCACAGAACATTATTACTCTAGCGAAGTCTTACGCAGTATTTGTTTTCTTATGTAGTATTATATTCTCTTTGTTTGTTTCCTCTATGACGTCCAGGAGCTGCAGTTTTTCCATCTCCTAGTGTAAAAATTACTGTGTTGCTAGTCTAAAAAAACGGTATATTCCTGAATATTACGGCGAACAAAAAAATAAAAATAAGTTAATTTTAAAATTTTAGGTACTTCGATGTACGTAAGTAGTTAGAATTAAGAATTATTTTGCGGGGATGGGTTCTTTATGAACTTCTTTTTAATATATTATATTTATAGGTAAGTAACTCGAGATGTAAATTGGTTAAAAAATTATGTTCCAGAGTAACCCCACCTTCATTTTACACATTTAGATTTTAGGTGGATGTTTGATCCCTTGATCACAACATATATACTTGCCTCTCTATTTCTCTTTCCCCCTTTCCCTTTGCCTTTCCAGTGGTTAAAATTGGTTAAGGGCGTGGGGATTTCACTCCTTGATATAGAAAGAAAGTATGCTATTTCAAGCCACAGAAGCAGTTTAAAGTTGGAACACTTAAAATGGAGTACCTTCACAAGGTTAAATATATTTTCAGAGGTTTTTTTTTGAAAAAATTATGTATCCCCAAAATTGGGTCTCTCTCGCAGGGGTCATATGATTTCTGGGTAAAAAACATGGAAATATTATTTGCTTTTACCGAAGGATATAACTTTACGATATTATCAAAACAGACAGCCCATGTCTTTAATAAAGACTCCTCATGGTATACAGGTGCCTGGACCGATCCGCTAATATTTGACTGGTTTGTTGACTATGCGTGGGTTCTGTACTCTTTATTTTCCGATCCAGTAGAGACCTGGATCACCATCAACGAGCCTACATCAAATTGTGACGAAGCTTACAACTCCGGGATCTTTGCACGAGCATGATAGACGTGGACCGGGCTGGGTATATTTGTAATAAGCACGTTTTGGTGGCGCACGCTAGAGTTTGTAGAATTTACATTAAGGAAAATAATTCACTTTATAAAGGTAATACTTTAAATATAAATATGACAACCCATGAACCAAACCTTCAGGTACAACCAACCACACTGTAGTGAATGTTCGGTATGAGAAGAAGAATTAATCCTGTAAAAATGAGTGCATTGAGAAGTATGTATGGCTTGGCCCTAAATAACAAAATAAGATCTACGAGTAATGTGATGTGTGAGCGTTGCGGTGAGGAGGAAAGTTTGGGGACAAAGATTGAGAAAGGTTAGTTAAGGTGGTTTGAGTATTTTGAGAGGATGAATGAAAGTAGATGCAAAAAACAAATTTATGAGGCGAAAATAATCGGAGGTAGACCTCGGCGTACTTATTCGATTAAATTGAGCCAATTTTCAGAAAATTCGAGGACAAGAGTTGTCTGTCGACTGTCGAACGTGTATGAGAGGATTGATGCAGCAAAAGAAGAGTGCCAGGATCGTAGCAAGTGTGAGTCTCTGGTCTCTGCCTACTCCTCTGGGAAAAAAGCGTGATGTTATGTATGTATGTATAATGTCAAAGGTTTTTAGTTGATTCTGTTTTAGGCGTTGGAGCGTGAGTTTGAAAATTGACTCATTTCCGCTATTTCTTTCTTATCTGTAGTGCAGAGGAAAGCTGTTATTAAGGTGCTATCAGTGTTAATTTAGTGCCACTGTGTAGTTTGGAAACACATTCAATCCTCGTCGTATATACAACTACTTACTTAAAACCGTAAAGCAAATCCATCACATTGATTTTATTCAATATTAGAATTACAGGCATTGAAATAGATATAACTTCACGGTTAAGATGTTTTTTTTTAAATTTTTTTTAGGTTTTCGTGGCCAACGTTCCAAACGAGCCAAATTACTTAGCCTACGCTGTCTGTCTGTTTGTCTTTCCGTCCGTCTGACTTTTAGAGGGCTATATCTTAAAGACCGAAGTAGGTTAAGTAGAAGCTTGACATTTTCACAGAATATTAGTTATAATAGAAGTAAAACTAATACAAGAAACACGTTTTCGTTGTTTTTGCTCTATCGTTAAAATAGTAAAACATACAAGCTTCAAATTTGCAGTGATTATAGTGTTATGTCTGAAGTATAATAACAAATAATGAAAACCGACCAAGTGTGAGACGGACTCGGGCCATTACCATTTTAAATTACCATATAAGCCAAAAAAATGGTCGAAATTATTAAAACAAACACTTATATATTTGTTGGAAACGATTTCCGAAGTTAAGCAACGTCGGGCGTGGTCAGGTGTCTGATGGGAGACCACTCATCGTTACACTTTTTGTCGTTATTGGTGATCTTATAGTGGTAAGAACGGATTCCAACTAGGACTTGACCAAATTTTTTTTAAAGGATCACAATTTGTAATGTTTTCTAATATTCTTTTTCACAACCGTTAAAATTCCACGCAGACGAAGGCGGGTAGACACAGCTAATAAAAAATCTATTGAGCAAGATGAGACTTAAATATAGCTCAGTGTTGGTAAATTAAACTATAGTGATACGGAAAACTTGCACTGTAATTTTGAATAAACGCCAAACTGGTAGTTCAAAAAAAAGTACGAATTAAAAACACAGATAACACAAGTCCTAACTGACGTCTCCACAATCTTTGGTCAGTTTACTGGGTCTCCGAATAGAGATAAAGAACGACAAAAGGAACAGCGGTCAATGAAAGGGCTTCTTTATACGGTAAGCTTGTTTCCCACCTTAGTGGTTTATAAAAATATGCCGCAGGCATCATTTCGAACAATTCCTCAGAACACATCCCATTGTACAAGCGGTAAAACACACAGACACTCGATACGGCAAGTTACTTTGGAATCGTCGACAGTTCTTCACAGCCCATCGTTGAACCGAGTCAAAAGGGCCAAGCTGGTATCCGGGTGCACCCACCCAGAGATGGCAGCAGTACTTCATATGGGGCCAAACTTGCGACTTGAAAAGCAGCAACCTCACCTCGATGTGAAGTACTGCCTCGCTCTGTTTAGTACACCAAGTTTTTTTGACGTCAGCTTCACCTTGTCTTGCGAATGATCTTGGAACTGAACATCGCTGGAGATGTCATCACCAAGGATCCCAATGCTCTACGACATGGACTCTCTCCATGTTCTGGAATTGTGGGATCATAGTAAATGGGGTTTTCTTAGCGGTGAACGCGCAGACTTGTGTCTTTGTACGGTTCAATCCAGGCAATTCAGAGACCTTGGACAGTGCGGTCTCGATTTGAGATACAAGTTCTCCACGCTTTTCCTCCACAACGGAACGAGGGATGTTTGCACGACCCGTGAAATAGGCGTCTCCAGTACTGTTATCTATATAGCAATGTATGTTGTTTATGTCCTACATGTTATTGATATGCAGTAAAAGCAGCGTAAGAGATAGCTTAGAGATGCTATCAGAGCTAAAAGGCAAATTCTGCTTCTATTACTATAATGGAATGTATTTATTTTTTTCGTGCGGGACACCAGCATTAATGTCCATGCTATCAGAACAACAAGAAATAATTTGTATAGGAGTAAGTTCGTCATATACATACGACGAAGTATCACCAATTTGTTTGACATGAATGGGGTAAGATCGATTACATAATTTATGAGATGTTCGAGATAAGATAGAAAGTGAATGGAATCATCGTAGGTTAGAAGACTGATAAATCATACTACTTACCAAAATATATTTCGAAAAAACTCAAGTTTTGTCTATGTATTTCGAATATTTGTTGACCTTTCCCCGGTAGAGCAAGGATAACACGGACACACAATTCACACAACAGCTCACCAAAGCAACAAGTTGCCGACTGAGTTTACCAAAGATGGCGCCATTCATCTTGACATTAACGCTGCGTTCGGATACCACATATTTGACCGAAATTCCTCCCGCCGCCGTTAAGGAATTGACCATGGTAGATGGTCTAACCCCGGTAACGAACTTAACCCGGTTCACCTTAATTATATTTTTGCACAATCATATGTACATACATTTATTAATATATACTTAAAACTATCCATACAAACCATGAATATAAAATAATAATAAATATTATAAATTCGAAAGTAAATCTGTCTGTTTCCTTTTCACGGTGAAACAACTGTACTGATCAAGATGAAATTTGGCATGCAGATAGTTTTGAGTCCCGAAAAAGGACATAAGCTACTTGAAAACGTCAAATATTATTCGTTTAGTATTGAGGAGTTGCCGATGAAATCCTACACCGATGACCGAATACTAAGAAGTTTACAAGAGCAGACTAGCCTCCAAAGCGGCATCCGTTCACAAGTATGACACATGAATCAGCCATCGCTTCGCTCAACCATGTTTTAGGGAACGTAACGACCCGACGCACATGCCACCACGGCAGAGACTTTGAGAGAGCATGAGACACTCAAGCAACTCCAATAAAACTTCGATTGTATTAGTTACAATGTGTGTAGTAAAGGAACAAAATATAAATCAGATTCATATTGAGATTTACACACACAAGTTTACATTTAACATTACAGGGAGAACTTAAAACTGATTTATATTAAAACACGATGTATCAATAATTGACACTACTAGAAAAAATATACATATATGGCTAAACTTACATAGGTACAAGTATAATAATATAATAAAAATAGTTTTAATAACCCGCTGCAATCCACCATCGGCCGCCCAGCGCCAGAGAGGTTCCAAATGCGAGAGGCGCATCACAAAACGTGCACACATACTCACAGACGTTGTATATCATGAAGAAGCCCAGCTCCCACACGACAGTCCGGCAACAAATTCACACCATTTAACGTACTGTCACTTCGGAAATAAGCCTAAGGGAAGAAGAAGTGACAAGAAACTTCCCGGGTGTACACTTGTTACCATCAATCACGCAGGAAACAGGCCAACCGAATACACAAAAATTATGCAAATATGTCTATATATCTTATTCTATACATAACTTTTATGTTTTCTTCCTGGACATCAGACATCGTTGCTTTAAAGGATCGAACATCATATTTCTTCTATACATAAGCATAAAGGAGACGTCATCGACGTATATTTTATTATTGATATAAAATCATAAAAATCTATTAGTATTTTTCTACATTTTTCACACGACTGTTATAAATTTTTTTTAGGTTTTGGTTTTGGTTTTTCCTTATAAAAGTTACCTAACCATAGATACGTAGAAGTTTAATAATGATAAGATTGTATCTCTTCCACTTCCCCTAAATTCCAATCAGGTATACCCGAACTGTTACAGTACTAAGTTGTAACTTTCAAAACACTTGTACACAGCCTACTGATTGACTGAAGAAATAAAAGGTTATAAAAAAGATTATGTAATGCGTCATTAAATTATAATGTAAATGTAACATTGGCGGTCAATAGATCCAATTTAGTTCGTTACTGATTAAAACACCATTAATTGATTAATTTACTTTATTGACTATTGGCGTAGTATATAATATAGTTCTACCATGTGCCCACGTAGCTTATGATTATACCTTCCCGTAACGTCCCGAAAAGTTACGAAACTGTAGGCGAAAAGTAATTTCAAATCAGTCAATACAACAGATCACTAAGATACGTTTCTCATTTACTTTTAAGTATAAATCAAAAAATATCAGTTTGTTTAACACTTTATGTATGAATGTAGTTAACAATTATCACTTATGAATTATAATAATCAGCTATCACTAAAATGTAAGAATATTATTCTTTAACAACGCCTGAACTCTGAAACTTTTTTATTTATTTATTAAATTATTTACATTATTATACCTTACAGTTACATATGAACCAATTTGTACAACAATGACAAGTGCAGACACACAATACCTATAAACTAAACCTACAGAGACTGTTCTATATACTTCGGTGCACATTTAACAAACATCCATTCTGATGAGTTGAATAAATCTAATTCCGTGTTTTGGCCGAGAATATTGTTTATAGCTCGCAGAGCTCGAGAAATCGGAGCTTCGCGCAGTACATTAGACTGTGCGCGCGGGTCCGTGAAAAGCCGGTGGCTTCGCGCTCTACCGTATTTTTCAGGTACATAAAAGTTTACCTGCTCCAATAAACTTGGTAGAATTTTTTTTCCTCTTATCAACCTATAAATGTACACTACTAATGCCATAAGACGTCTTAATTGTAACGTATTATATCCTACCATACCATTAACGAATAAGGAAGGATATAAATACGGATAATAACCGTATTGTTTCTTAAATAAACACCGCAGAAACATTTTCTGAACTCTTTCCACCATGAGAATATAAGTACCTACTCTCATGGGGATTCCAGACGATTGCGTTAAATTCTAACTGATTCCTAACATATGTGTTGTACAAAACAGTTAATGTATGAGGATCATTAAAGTCTCTTGCTTGTCTCATCACCCAACCTAAGTTGTTTCTTGCCCTGCTACACAAGTCTAAGATGTGGTCATTAAACTTCAACTTATCGTTAAATAACAAGCCAAGGTCCTTTACAGTTCCGTGCAAGCGAGTAATTTGTGTTCCTGCTAAGGTGTATTCATGCTCAATTTTCTTTGTCCGACGTGTGAAAAACATAACCGCACATTTATCCACATTCAATTCGAGCATATTCTCCTCACTCCAATCGTTTATCTGATTGATATTCTCCTGAAAATGTAAACAATCACTATCTGTCTCTATTTTCATGACCAACTTTACGTCGTCCGCAAACATAAGAACAAGGCTATCAGAGACTACAGTAGGAAGATCATTTATCAATATCAAAAACAGCAATGGACCCAAATTACTGCCCTGACTTATACCCGATCTTGTGCAATATTCCTCCGATCTACTTTTACCAAACTGAACAAACTGCATCCTATCCGAAAAATAGCTACAAAAAAGTTCCAGTAGACTAGGCGTGAAACCAGATTGAGCCATCTTCTTTAATAATGTGTCATTATTTACCCGGTCAAAGGCTTTCCGAAAGTCTAAATATGCTACATCCACTTGTTTACGTGCATCTATACTACTGCTTACATACGTAACAAATGTCAGTAGGTTACTTGCAGTAGATCTTCCGGGAAGGAACCCATGTTGCGCATCTGAAAACCATGGTGACATTTGGGTTCTAATCTCGACATATAGGGGAACCTGTTGAACCTTGGCACTATGTGTACCTAGGCCATTGGGCTCGTTTCAAATATTCGCTCGATACTAAATTCTACTGTTTATGGTATTCGGTACGTCACTACCGACTATTCAATGTGAAGTTAGTCGCATACCGCCATTGAGCCGGTGTTTGGTGTTATCGACGTTAAAACTTTTTTTTGGCAAAAAAGTAAGTATTTCTAATATATTTTGAAGTCTGATAGTTTTAAACGTTTTATAATAGTCACTTAACTGTTATATGCTATCGGTTCTTTTATTCAACAAGTGTCAACACAATAAAAAACTTACGAGATACATAACCTCTAAACTATACGGTGGATGTTTTGTTGAAGCTGGAGTAGTGTTGTACCTCGGTCACTGTCGATCAGTTGTTCCTTGGTCAGTGGCCAAGGTACAACCTGGATGTTGTACCTTGGCCGGGAGAATATTTTATCAAATTATTTCACACTTACGTAATATATTCCTAATCAAATATCTTTATTATTTCAGAAATCATGCCGAGAAGTAAGGAGAAGAAGAAAAGGACACCTATTAATATGGGTGATCTGACAAATGCGATTACAATGATTAAGGAGAAAAAATTCTCCACTTTCGGTGCTTCCAAACATTTTCGATTACCAAGAACAACTTTGCGTCGTCATTTTAAGCACTGTTTGGAAATAGGTAAGGATGAAAGCAAGTAACACGAAAACCTTGCAGTTAATCAAGTTTTTGATCGCACCGAAGAGCATAGTCTGGTTGACTATATTAAAGACGCTGCACACTTGCAATTTGGATTGACTTTAAAAGACGTGAAAATACTTGCATACCAATTTGCAAAAGCGAATGGAAAAAAGTACCCAAAGAGCTGGGATACAAACAAAATGGCTGGAGATTATTGGCTGCGATTGTTTAGGAAGCGATACCAAAACGAATTGTCTTTGAGAAAGCCTGAAGCTACTAGTTTGGCTCGCTCTTCGGCGTTTAACAAACATACTGTGAGTATAACATTCGACAATTTTAAGAAAGTCCTTTCTCAATGTCCCTCTGACATAAATGCGACTGACATCTGGAATTTAGACGAAACTGGATTGTCCACTGTCCATGTTCTGTCAAAGATATTAGCACCTCTTGGCGTGAAACAAGTTGGGTCAATGACTAGCGCTGAAAGAGGAACAACGGTTACAATGATAGCGGCTATTAATGCAGGTGGTGGTTTTATTCCACCCATGCTGATATTCCCTCGTGTAAACTTTAAGAATTTTATGATAACTGGAGCTCCTGAAGGCAGTATTGGAGGCGCCAATCCATCCGGTTGGTCAAACGAGTCCATGTTTGTGATATTCCTCCAGCATTTTATCAAATATGCAAAGCCTACCAAAGAACAACCTGTCATTCTCTTAATGGACAATCATGAAAGTCATATTTCGGTACCGGCAATACAAATGGCCAAAGATAATGGTGTAAAGCTTATTACTCTACATCCACATACTAGTAACCACATGCAACCACTAGACAAGACAGTTTTTGGCCCTTTTAAGACTTATTTTAATACAGCGGCTAACAAGTTATTAATGTCTCCAGGTCATGTGAGCAAACCATTAACTATATATGATATTGCTGGCTTGGTGGGAAAAGCTTTTCCCCTTGCCTTCACACCTAACAATATTTGCAAAGGTCTTAGTTCAACTGGTTTCCATCCTTTAAATGAAAATATCTATACAGATGCTGATTTTATGCCCGCATCCTATTCCGATCGTCCACTTATCGAAAAATCACCAACCAGAATTATTGATCAGGTGCCTTTAAGTCAGCCGACTGCTTCAGGTTTCGAAGTTATAGATGGAAAATCGCCAACTTTGATATCGCCGGCTATAATACGCCCTCACCCAAAAGCCGAACCTCGTAAAGAAACACGAAAAGGAAGATCCAGAATTTTGACCGATACACCAGAAAAGCAAGAAATTGAAAATATAAAGACTAAAAAACATGTTTCAACTAAATTTAATCAAGCAGAGTCCATCAATCTTTTGGCAAAAAGTAAATTTATGAATAAAAACAGATTCAATAATGCAAAAAAGATAAAAAGAAAAATTCTATCCGAAACAGAAACCAGTGAAAATTCTACCAACTATTTACAGAGTGACACATCTGAAGGTGCCTCCGACAATGACAGCCAAGATGAGAACCTGCAGGCTGAACATGTTAATAAAGAAAATTACAATATTGAAGACTATGTTATATTTGTATATGAAGGTTCCTATTTTGTCGGAAAGGTAGAATCAATATCTGAAGAGGGTGTATTACTGAAATCAATGCAAAAATCACTTAAAAACTGGAAATGGCCTGAAAAAGAGGATTTGAATCTGTACCCGATGAGTGACATTATAAAAAAAATTAAGACCCCGCAAAAAGTTAACAAGAACAGAGAAATTTATTATGTTCCAGAGATACAGAAGTACTGGGATTTCTACTAAATGCTTAAGGCTAAATAATATATCTTTATATTGATAGTGTTCTTATAAAAGCTAGTCCTAATAACTAACTGATTAAAAAGTTTAAGAGAGAAATAATAATTTATAAAGTTAATTGTTTAAACATTTTATTTTCTATTTGCTATATTATAGGTTATATTGATTTGCTATATTATATTATGTGATATGTTCAAATTTACCTACCTAGGTCTTTGTGCCTACTAATTTTAAAGTTTGTGATGTAACAAAACAGTGGTTAAAAGTTAGTTGTTTTGGTTTAGAGATTGTGTTTGAAAAGCAAACAAAAAAACCACGAATATTATTTTAATTTTGTTCAGAATTTTTTTTGTTAAATATTGTAATAGACCGAATAAAACGATTTTGATTAAGAAAGAACTTAATAATTTGCTTAAATTACCCCCAAATTCTCCATGTGTCCTAGGTACACCGTAGTACTGGCCCAGGTACATAGGGTATGTTGTACCTTGGCCTTATTTACCTTTTTTTAAAAAAATTTAAAATCTCTGTAAGTATGAAATATACAATCCTGATATTTTGGTGGTGAGTATACAAATAATTGAAATTTCGAAATATGCAAATATGATTTGTGTGCTGTACGTCAAATCACAATAAAAAATTTATAACTAAAAAACTGTCCAAGGTACAACAGGTTCCCCTACTATACTTTCAAAAACTTTTCCAAAAGGACTTTGTACTGCTACTGGTCTGTAATTATTATATATATTTTTATCACCAGATTTGAAAATAGGGATCACTCGCGAGACTTTCCACTGTTGCGGGTATTCTCTTGTTTCCAAAATTAAATTATACAGATATAACAATGGAGCTAACAACGCCTCACTGCAATCTTTAACCACGAAAGGAGGTATTTCATCCGGTCCGCACGAAAACTTCGGTTTCAAACTTCGAATTGCGGTACGAAGTTGTTTCAGACAAAAAGAGTCGACAGATACCCTACACCCTGTGCCTTTTCCACTTTCTTCTCTTAATACCTTGCCTACGTCAAGCTCTGGAACAGTGTCCAGAAACACATTTTTAAAATGTTGAGCGAATTTGTGTGCTTCTTCAGAGTCTGGTAAGGAAAAATCACTACTCTTTAGGTTTTTTCTGTTGGTTTTAATATAGTTCCAAAAACTACTACTGTCTTTTCTTATTAAACATTCCATCTTTACTACGTATGTATTGAAAGCCTCCTTAATCTTATTTTTTAGAGACCGTCTCAGTTTGGAAAACTCAGAATAATATTGTTCCGATTTACTCCTTTTATACCACTTCCAATATTTATATTTTTGTTTAATGTCGCGAATTATTTCAGCTGTAAACCACATCGGATATTGATACCGGTGGTTACAGCTGGATCGCATTTTTATGGGTACGCAATCGCCTATACACTCATAAATAAGTTCAATAGTTGACCAATAAACGATGTCCTAGTGTTGCCAGTGTATTAAAATTAAGAATGGTTCATAAAACAAAAGTAAGGTCGAGAAATAAGCGTATCTAAACTTGTAGGGTAAAACGTCCTAATCTCGACCCACATCTAAGTTCAGTCCCTAAAACGTTTAAGCTTATAGTTAGGTCCAAATTTAGGGTAGGTGAAAGGTTTTGGCATCAATCACGACTTTATTAAATCTAGTTTGGATATGTATGGAATATGGTGTCTTCATGTCGTTCGTTCCAGTGCCAGAAGCCAGCGAGGCGCAACACAGTGCAATTCTGTCGCTGATTTGGCGAAAAACGTCAACGGATACCACTCTGGAAATATGTTTTGTTGACCATAAATAGTTTCTTACTGCTTCAGACAGATGAATAGCAATGAAAAAGATATTTTTCTTCTTAATTTAATTGTTTACTTTAATGCCGAGCCGATGTTAGGATTCTTATTTTATTACAAAACCCTAATGTCGACCCGCGGCCGAGACAAGATTTTAAAGGATTTATTAGTATCCTAAGTTAGGGCTCTTAAAGTTTATATTTGCAAGGCGTTCAATACCCTCTAATTGAATGACCAAAGTTCGACCGCCTCAGAATGTTAGCTATACTTTTAAATCAGCCGAAATTGGGCTGCTCTAGCAACCTAAGCTATATTCTTTATTACGTCATTTAAGACTTTTATAACTACTAATAACATAAAGTGTAGTCATTATATAGCTTGACAGTGCGAAGTCATCGGTGAATAAATTTAAGGTTCAGATATTCAGAGTGAAAGTTGCGTTTAACGTTAAGTGGCCGACATTTGGGTGTTTTACCCTACTCCCTTTCAAAAACACTTACTAGGGGCCATTCAAGTATTACGTAAGCAGATTTATTACAAATATTTACCCCCCCCCCCCCCCTTGTCAGCAAAAGTAAGCAAAGCTCTTACCCCCTCCTTCCATGCTTACGTAAACATTTTTAAATGCATTTTTCTTTTAATGTATTCTGTTTTTTCTTCTTTTAATGTATTCTCTGTTTTCCGTTATACATAATATTCATTTAAACAAACTTTATTGACCCGAATCCATGATTCTAAGTTTTCCATGATATTGGATATTTGCTGCTGAATATTGTGTGTCTGCAGGATCAAAGGTATAATACAGGAATGGAGGTAATTTTTTTTGGAAAATCGAGCAGTAATTTTGTCAAATAAGATCAACTTGAAATTTTTAGAAATTTGTCAAGAAAGGTGTCAAGTTCAGAAATAAACCAGTTTGGTTAGGAGGATTTGGCCCAAAACGCTGTAAAAATTGGTCAAATTATTTTTTTGGCCAAAAATAGAAAAATATTTAATATCTTGGGCATTATTAAATGAATCTTCATGAAAATGGGTACCGAGGGGTTTTTTTTGATCTCTGATTACGATATTAATGTCAGAGATTTAACTGTAAAAACTACCCTTTTTTAGGGTTTTTTTTGGAATATTCTGGAAGTAAAGCTAAGATTATCAAATAAATGCCATTTTTCAGAATTATTAAGATAAAATGCTTGTTTTGATTATGCACCAAACTTGGTATATAAGGGCTAATAATAGGGGGTTAAAACTACCCCAGAATAATAAAAAATACAAAAAACATGAGCTCAGATTATTCTTTTTGTTTTTCAATAAAAAAAAAATTAATTATCGTATTTTGACTATTATGAAATGTATTTGAAAACACCCCTAAATTAAAAAAAAAAGAAATAAGTTATTAAATTTTCATGTTGGGACTTTGCCTTTTACAAACAAAAAACTAATATTATTCATGATATTTGTCGTGAAAATTAAAAACTAATTTTTTATTCTGAATTTTTGGCAGTAACTTTTTTTTGGCTTATAATAACGAGATCTACAATAAACCATTTCAAAGCTAAGTTTATCGCCGAAATGTCAGGTGACGCTAAATTTCAATTGGATTGACCATTTTTTTAAAGTTCACTTGAAAAAAAAAACATTGACCGTTATAAACATAAAATATGCTATTTTAAACGGCCAAATCCCCTTACAAATTAAATTATTTAAATTAATTAAATTATTACAAAAATCAAAACGAAAAATTCAAGTACAAATAACTCGGAATAAAGGCTAGAAAATATGGCTGTTTAAAATAAAAAAATCTCACGCTACTGGCCGAAAAATAAAAATGTCTGAAAAAAAAATTAGAAAAAACGTTTATTTTGCCCATAACTTTTCTCTGCTTATTTTAAACGGTTCTAGTTGGTCTCAAAATTTTCCCAATTACGTCTTATTGCATAATAATAGTGATCATTTTTTATGTGGAAGTAATATTTTTCCAGATATTTACGCCAGAACGATCCAAGTCTTCATTTTTCGCTTAACAACCATTTTTGCCAAGTCATATCTCCTTTAATATTCATCGTACAAAAATAAAAACATATTATTATTTGTTAACTAAAATACTTCATATTAGTAATATATAATTTTTTTTGTAATTCTACTAGTTTTTTAGGTAAAATTAACAAAACTTTAAAAAATTTACATTTTTACTTGCTTTTATTTAACTCACAATGCTTCCTTTCTTGTTTTTTTTCCTTTCATCTTGTAGTGAAATCTTGCGAGCTTAATTAAACATACTTCCTGTTATCACCCTTCGATGAAATTTAGCATACTTACTAAGCTCGGATGACAATACAATATTCCACAGTTACTTTGACCAGCAACCCCCTCCCAGAGTTCTACCAGGGGTACAACCCAGAGGTGGAGGTGAAAAATTTAAAAATCTTCAAAATGGGTATCCGGGGATTTTGTGGGTCGCAGATCACGAATTTGATGTTCATTTTGATGTTATCACCTCTTGGCATATGCAGGAAGTGCACGTGCAAGTGGACATTAGGGTGGAACGTGAAAAAGAAAGTGAAAATTTAATTACGTGTTTATATTGAACATAATATCGTTCTCCAAGTGCTCATCACACAACTAATGAAACTTGGGGAATAAACTGAATAAAAATCAATTAAATTATTACTAAAAAGTATTAAATAAAAAAAAGTAAAAAAAGAATTTTTTAAAAACTTGCTTTTCTTAAAACATTAGAATCATATAAAAATTCAAGCTAACCGAAAATTGTACTAAAAAGTAAAAAATATGATTCTCATGTTTTGAGAAAAGCAAGTTGTAAAAAATTCTTTTTTTACCTGTTTTTTTACAAGAATCACAATTTTTCCTTGCGCTATTACTCTAAAAAACGATAATGTATCGATTGGGTAACTTTTTTTTCAACCATTAAATGCTGACGTAATCACCATCTAGCCCCCCCCCCTCCTCCATGTCATTAAAAATAAGCAAAGCCAGGACCCCCCCCCCCCATAGTGCTTACGTAATACTTGAACGGCCCCCTATACGAATATTGTTTATGAATTAGAACCTTTACAAATTATTTTAGTATTATTATTTTGAAAAATGCTCGAATACGTATTACACGGCAAAATTTTAAATAGATAAATGCGAAAGTAACTGTCTGTCTGTCTGTTACCTCTTCACGCTTAAACCGCTGTTCCGATTAAGATGAAATTTGGCATGGAGATAGTTTGAGTCCGAAGAAAGGACATAGGACAGTTTTCAAATTTGACTACAGACGAACGCAATGCACTGACTGCCTTGAAAAATGACAAAGATTTAACAATTTTGCCAGATGACGAAGTATCTACGACAGTAGTTCAAAATTATAGTGATTATTTAATAGAAGGACAGAGACAATTAAATGACACTTACTTTTACAAAACAATACCAAGTGACCTTGCGATCTAACCACAAACGAAATTCAAAATTTTGTTCAAGACTTTGGAGCTTAAGGACTTAAAGACCACGACATTAAAATTTATGACTCCACAAAATGCACGCACATCCCATTTATACTTATTGTCCAAATATATCTAAAGAAAAAAATCCTGGCCGTCCTATTGTTTCTTCATATGATGCACCAACTGAACATATATCAGCTTTTACAGATTATTACCTTCAACCTATTGCCAAAACATCCTGATCTTTAATCAAAGATACCAACCACTACTTAGATATATTACATTTATTAAATTTATCTCATCCCACAAACCTAACTCTAATTACAATAGACGTTGTTTCACTTTACACCAATATTCCACATAACACTGGATCACAGACCTTAAGATACTATCTAAACAAGCGCAGCACTTTGCATGCGTCAGCAAATTTTTTGGCTGAACTCGCAGAATTGGTCCTAAATAATAATTATTTATCGTTTAATGTATGGGAACTAGAATGGCTCCATCTTACGCAAATCTTTACATGACTAAACTTGCGAAAGACTTCTTATCGACACAACAACATGGTTTATTCAATCTGGAAACGCTTTACCGACGATATTTTTATGATTTATTTGCATAATGATGATTCTCTTGTTCAGTTCCTCCAAAATTTAAATAATTTTAGTTCACTTAACTTCACTCATAACAACTCTAAACATTCAATTACATTCCTAGACTAACTATGTATTACACTATCTTATAATAATTATTTAGAAACATCAGTTCACATTAAACATACTAATAAAAAGCAATATCTTCACTTTAAAAGTTGTCAACCAGCCGACATAAAGCGCTCTATTCCATTTTCATTATCACTACGTAGTCCGTCGATATGTAACAAACCACAAGCACTAGAACATTATCACAAAAGATTATTTGAAGGCTAATGTTTAATCGAAAATATCCTTGTAATTTTCTGCAAAAACATTTTTATAACAGACCAAATTATCATGTAGCACACACACCCCGTCAGAAGAATAAATTTGAATTAAGATTCATTACGACCTATTTCCATGGTAGTCATAAACTCAAAAACATTTTCAAAGATCTTTTACCAATTTTACAATACTACGAAGATACTAAAGACCTTCTACAACAATCACCTTTAATTCGCAATCGTCAAAACAGAAATTTAATCTTTCTTAAACTAAATCTATTATTATTATCAGATTGCCAATCAATAGGTACTAAACCATGCTGCCGACCACGTTATAAAGCATGTCCCATAATCAACTTAAACATTTATATCATCACTTATCACTTAAATAACAGAATAAAATCTGCACAAAACACCAATTGTAAAATATCCAGTTGTATTTGCCTCATAAAATGCAGGCATTATACAGCTTTCTATGTAGGTGAAACCAACAATTCATTACGGATTCGAATTATTAATCATCGTCACACTACAGATTCATACATTAACAACACACTTCCAATTCCCACACATAGTAGATTACACCATAAAAAATTTAATGAGTGTTATACTGTTCGAATTATAAAGTCATTTTCCCCTCCTATTTCAGACATTTATCATCACGTCATATATTTGGTTGCTTGGCAGTAATTCCGGACCTGGACTTAAAAAACATTTTTGAAATTTGAGACGCATATTATATACGCTCTACATCAACCATAGACATTTCAAACCAATAATTTGTCGACATTTTTAGATATCAATTTTTTATTAAAATGTATATTTTTCTCCTTTTAACTATATATGTAAGTAACCTCTCTTATTCTCTGTTTCACACACAAACACTTTTTTTTTCTAGATTTAAGAAACAGCACAGATTTCAATTCTATGGAAACTTTTTGTTACATATAAATGACATCTGTCAATCATACTTTATTTATTTACAATGTGTTTATTGTTTTGACTGAAGACGATATAATATATCGAAATATTTCAAATAATTATGTTTTTTTTCTTATTTATAATTCAATATAATATGACATTATATAATTATGAGTTTTTATATAGATTGTTTTAAAAGGTACAATCCCATCACAAATTATTTTCGAGTAACTTTAACTAATAAGGCAGCACACGCCACGAAAGGTCTCAGAAGGGACATTTTGTCCCATTTTTAACTTTTTTTATTTTATCGCTCCTATTGGTCTTAGCTTGATATTACATAGCCTATGTTTCTACCAGATAAATACATGTAAAAAGAATTAGAAAGTTTCACAAATTACCCATTAGCAACAAAAACAAAGTTTTCCTCTACATAATATTAGTATAGAGAATAGTAAATTGTATTACAAGAGAGCAAAATAATATTTTTACGGAGGGGTACATAGGAACATAATAGTATGTAGATAAAATGATATATTATTGCAAAAATAAATTAATAACATAGTATATTTAAATAAACATTTAAGACGAAGTTCTTGCGATTTTCTTTTATTTTTTTACATATTTAAGACCTTGTTAACCAGCCAGTATCTTTTTTATGTACATAATAAACACACAACTATACTTGGGTCTTATATACTCCTAGTACCTATATATTTTTTTAAACATACTCAATCAACTCTCATCACTGCCCGCTGGAAAAGCAACTTGCAGAAAAGAAGCCCAAAAGAGGATCAAAGGATCCCGCTTACTGAAGAAATAATCACAATTGAGGACCAAAGGGAAAAAATCAGCCAAGTGCAAGTCGGACTCGCGCACGAAGGGTTCCGTACCATTATCTATAAAAACGGCAAAAAAATCACATTTGTAGTATGGGAGCCCCCCTTAAATATTTGTTTTATTATAATGTAATTATTTATTTTTAAAGTGACTGTATAACTCAATATTCTGTAAAAATTTTAAGCGTCTACCTGTTGCCGCTATCAATATCAAGCAAAATCGAGCAAAAAAATCACGTTTGTTGTATGGGAGAATCCTTAAATGTTTATTTTATTCTGTTTTTTTAGTATTTGTAGTTATAGCGGCAACAGAAAAACGTCTTCTGTGAAAATTTCAACTGTCTATCACGGTTTATGATAGTGTCCGACCGAAATTTCGGTTTCGGTTTCGGCCAGTTTCGGCCAAAAAATCAAGTTTCGGCCCGAGTTTCGGTTTCGGCCAAAAACGGCCGAACCTTTCGGCCGCGCCGAAACTTACAACATCGTACCTTCGGGTCGCGCTCGGCTAGCGTCGGGCGCGCTCGGCACGGCTGGCAATATGGCGTCGCTCGCCTGACTCCACCAGCTACTACCTAAATCAGTGCGCTTTGCTCGTGTAGATGTGTCAATACGTGTTGCGTTTGTTCCGCGAAAAATGGCAAGTAGTTTGATCAAGTATTTTAGTTTGTTTTTGTTGTGAATTCGTCATGTCATAGTTAATATTTAACGCTTTATTTTAATAGTTATCTAACGTATTGACGAATATATTTAATTTTGAAGGTGTAAGTGCGAAGGTTAAGTACCTGCTTCATTAAAGTTTAAAATTCATCTTAGTTGCGTAATAACGATTGTAGGTACCTGCCTATGCAATAAAATGAAAGGTGAATTGTTATTTATTTAAATTTAATATAGACGTGTAATGTTAATGTAATGTTGCGAGTAATGTAATGCTGTGAGTAGGTATTTTGACGATTTACGAGTAACGTACGATTAGGGTTAGTGTTGGGCTTCTTGGTTTGGTTGTACACATAATTAATAGCAAACGCGATTAATCCGGTAAAATAAATTGTTTTAATTAATTTCACAAAAGGAAAGACATCCGATTTGGCAATTTTTTTGAGAAATCTACAGCTGACGTTTCGAAAGCTGCCTGTAAACTGTGTAACAGGTCGTTTTCACTCGGTAGCCATGAGCCTAAAAAACAAACCTTGCATGGTCTAAAACAACATTTATCAAAACAGCACAAAGCTGAGCATAGGCAGGTTTTAAAACGACAGTCCGAATTGAACGAAGTAAAAAACGAAGCCAAATTAAAGAAACAAGAACAAAAAATTCCACAAGCATATACATCGACCTCTAGTTGTGATAATCAAAACCTTGTTCAAAGCACGATTCCAGGTTTAATTTCTAGACCTAAACTGTCTCAATGGCCAGATGATCATGAAATTTCTAAAAGGATAGATAAAGCCATAATGGATTTGATAATTGTAGACATGCTTCCATATACGTTGGTTGAAGGTGAAGCATTGCGGCGACAAAATTTTACTGACCCGCACGCTGTTCATAAGTATAGATACTCACCGTGAGCAAGAGAACGACATAAATGCGACATTGTTCTCTGAAAGTCAAAATATCCATAGCCAAATAGAGAGTCTTTGGGATACACACGACCAGTCAAATATCGAGCAGATGCACACCGATGAAAATCTTGACCCAACAGCGACACTTAGACAGACTCTACAATGGTACCTATCAGAACCCTTGTTACAGCGTAATGCTGATATTTACTCCTATTGGAACTCCAGCCCAAATCCTTTATTGCGAAATGCTGTTCTAAAATACCTGTCAGCACCTAGTGTACCTAGCGAGCAGTTGTTTAGCGCTGCTGGACAAATATATGCTGATAGGCGAGGTAATCTGGTTGGAGAAAATGCGGAAAAACTATTGTTCTTGGCATATAATATAAGACTATTCAACTTCGATTACTAAGACTGTTAGCGTTAGTTAAGTAACTAACGCTAACAGTAATTATTATTATTTTACTATCTGTTGATTAATACGTAAAAAAAATACTATAGTCAAACTTACTGTACTGTAAGCAAAGTTGATAAGACTGTTGTAAACAATAAATGACAAAGAATAAATCTATAAGTAGATGATCCTAAAAAAGAAATTGTTGATATCAGTAAGTATGTCAAAAACACTGTTTTTATTTTTAATAAGATAATTCATTAGTTAAAAAAAATAAAAAGTATAAGTATAGATTTGTTACTATATTATACTTGTTGATTTGTTATCATAACCTATGTAATTCACCTTACACAATAAAAAAAAAGGTTCGCTAAAATGATTACCAAAGCTGATCAATTTGATTATTTTGATTATCTAATTATATTTGAATTAGCCATTCGAGGCTAACTGATTGTGATATTTGTGAGTATGATTAAAATGTAAGTAACTGAAAATAAATAAACATAATATATGAGCATCATATTTTAATAATAAATTTGTTTTATTTTATACCACCATTAAAAAATCGCTAACTTTGTGTTACAAATAATGTATTTTTTTCACTTTATTGGGTACTTAAATTTTCAAACAGAACCTCTGTAACTGTGCTGAAATTTCATTGTGATAAATCTTTGAAAGTAGAAACCTGTAATTATAGGTCGGCGAGATATTAATTTTAGAAAAAAACGGGCTTACTAACATTTTTTCGACTTTTTAAGGACTTTTTTTTTTATAAAAGGTTTGGTTTCGGTTTCGGCCGAAACTGCAATGAAACCGAACCTTCGGTTTCGGCAAAATAATATGTTTCGGTCGGTCACTAGTTTATGAGATACAGCCTGGGGACAGACGGACGGACGGACTGACAGCGGAGCCTCAGTAATAGGGTTCCGCTAATTATCCTTTGGGTACGAAACTCTAAAACGACAGTAGTTACAAAAACACATCTTAAAGAAAAATATTTCTTAGTTTCAAAACTATGTGATTTCAGATATGCTTAAACTATTAAAAAAATATATTCAAGTATGTACGTTACGAACAAGGGCCAACCGATAACTAAACTATTGTAGTGTTGTCTCTTTTTTGGCTCGATGCGAACGCTTGTTTTTTTCCGTGTTCCAGAGCGTGACAATTTTTTTTTCTTCTCTTTATTTTTCCTTCGTGTGACGTCTCATGTGGACTTTTAAACTATTGTTAGTAGCAAATTTCATATCACAAATGTCGCAGCAGTAAGGTTTATCACCTGTATGTTTCCGCATATGGTCCGTCAAATTACCGCTTACAGTGAATTTCATAGAACAAATGTCACAACAGTAAGGTTTCTCACCAGTGTGACGTCTCATGTGGACTTTTAACTTACTGCTAGTAACAAATTTCGTATTGCAAATGTCGCAGCAGTAAGGTTTATTACCATTATGTGTTCGCATGTGAACTGTCAAATCACATCTATAACTAAATTTCTTACTACAAATGTCACAGCAGTAAGGTTTATCACCTGTATGTTTCCACATGTGTACAGTCAAACCTCTATTATCAGTAAATTTCTGATCACAAATGTCACAGGCGTACGGTTTATCACCTGTATGTTTCCGCATGTGGACCGTCAAATTATAGTTAACAGCAAATTTTTTATTACAAATTTCGCAGCAGTAAGGTTTATCACCTGTATGTTTTCGCATGTGTACAGTCAAACCACTATTATTAGTAAATTTCTGATCACAAATGTCGCAGCAGTAAGGTTTCTCATCTGTGTGTATCCGCATGTGGTTTGTAAAAACACTACTTTGACTAAATTTCTTATTACAAATGCCGCAGCAGTAAGGTTTCTCACCAGTGTGACATCTCATGTGGACTTTTAAATTACTGTTAGTAGCAAGTTTCATATTGCAAATGTTGCAGCAGTAAGGTTTATTACCGTTATGTGTTCGCATGTGGGATGTCAAACCACCGCGTCTAGTGAATTTCTTATTACAAATGTCACAGGCGTAAGGTTTATCACCTGTATGTTTCCGCATGTGGAGCGTCAAATTATAGCTAGCAGCAAATTTTTTATTACAAATTTCGCAGCAGTAAGGTTTCTCACCATTGTGTGTTCGCATGTGGTTGTTCAAACCAGTGCTATCAGTAAATTTCTTACTACAAATGTCACAGCAGTAAGGTTTCTCGCCAGTGTGACGTCTCATGTGGACTTTTAAATAACTGTTATTAGCGTATTTCATATTACAAATGTCGCAGGAGTAAGGTTTATCACCAGTGTGTGTCCGCATGTGGACAGTCAAACTATTGCGAACAGTAAATTTTTTGCTACAAATGTCGCAACAATAAGGTTTCTCACCGCTGTGTTTTCGCAAGTGGACGGTCAAACCACTGCTATTAGTAAATTTCTTATTACAAATGTCACAGCAGTAAGGTCTGTCATCTGTGTGTTTCCGCATATTGGGCTCCAAGGTAGTTGAGCGTGTGAACAAAGAGTTGCAGTTTTGGAGAGTTTCCACAGCGTGTGTCTGCATATGTTTTTCAAATAAACTACTATTCAATAACTTAATTTCACAAATACTACAGCTAAGACGTATATCACTATGTCTTTGTATGTGAAACTTCAGATGTTGTTTCGTTTTAAATTTTCTACTGCAAATGTCGCAGATATATGAGCTCTGCTGAGTTTGTGTACGCGAATGTACTTTAAGGTCACTGTCACTCGGTGACCTAGTGCTGTAGCGGTGTCCGCGCGCGTCGACAGCGCAGCTCAGTTCACTGTCTTCACTTGTCGTCTGCGCGCGGCTCGAAGCAACACCTAACAAGCAAATCAACAATTCCATTAATTCAGTTCTCTGTATAATTTTATGAGCTATTGACTCAAATAAAAGTTTTAAGTGCTGTAATTTAATTTTAAAAGACAGGATATTTCTTAGATTTAAGGATTTAAGGCTTCTAAATATTAAGGAGATAAGGCTCAATGCGGAGAATAACCCCTTAAGGATTGTTAACACCGCACGCTACATCGTGTTATCACCGCTACAAGAATGTAACACAAATTGCATCATAGAAACACACATAGAAAACCTTGGCAGGGAGCTCATTCCACAACGCAAGCGATCGCGGGAAGAAGTTTCTCGGAAACTGCACTATACGTGACCACTTCGGTTCTTAAGTGTGAGAATGAATTCCTAGCCGATGGCGAGCGGTGCGATGGTAGAAAGTAGCCGTGGGCATCATTTCGAATAATTCCTCAGAACACATCCCACTGTAGAAAGCGGTAGAATTCACACAGGGAGGCAAAGTCTCTCCTCAGACTTAAGGGCTCGATATAGCAAGTGTGTGTCGTCGTTGGACCAAGTTAAAAGGGCCAAGCTGGTATCTGGGTACACCCGCCCAGAGATGGCAGCAGTACTCCATATGGGGCCAGATTTGCGACTTCTAAGGCAGCACCTTTTGCCCCGAAATGAGGTAATGCTTCGCTGTTAAGTACACCAAGTTTTTTGGATGCCAGCTTCACCTTGTCTGCGTATGATCTCGGAACTGAACATCGCTGAAGATGTCAACATCAATGCTCATGGAGAGGGAGAGGGGAGTGTTCTGGAACTGTGGGACCACAGTGAATGGGGTTTTATATAAGCAACTAAAACTGTATTGATAAGTTTATTTCCAGAGAAAGAATTTATCCTAATATAAATTAACTGCTGACAAAAATATTCTGTCCAAATTAATTAATAACGACTTTTATCGTGACCCCATAGTTATATGGCAAATCATATAAATAGTTAATAAATAACACATACTAATATTTGATATCGCTGAAGCTGCCTCAGCCCCAGACAGCTGAATCATCTCAGGACCTATAGCCATCTCCTCTTTGATGATGTGTCCTCGGTAAAGTGCCTCTCTGTCTTGCTGCATCTGCTGATTAATAATTTAGATTTTCATGTTTTATTAGAGAAAGAATTTCACAAAATATAAAGAACCCTATAATTATGAGTGCAATGTACATAATAAAGTAAGAATTTTAAATAAATAATATAAAATCATGTTGATGTATGGCATTTCAAAAATTGAATTTTAAAGAGAGAAAAGGTATTTTTGACCCAAAGCTGGTAAGTACCCAATTAATATCAACTTTTGTAGATGTAGGTTATATGTAGAAGATTCTAAGCAACTAAGTATGAAAAGTCTAATTCTAATAGCTAATTTCCATTTAACATATAAAACCGGAGGTCTGATACTTTGTTCGTCATTCCTCAGCATCGCGATAGAGCATTTAACATTGACCTAGGTTTTGGCACATTTTTATTAATAAAAATGGGAACCTTTTTGACATAATTTACATAACCATTGTTTTGATGTTTTAAAGTTTTTAGTTCCGTAATAGCTTAGTGTCTTTTTAGGGTTCCGTACCCAAAGGGTAATAAGCGGAACCCTATTACTAAGACTTCAGTTGCCACTACAACAAAACCTCCCATACAAAAGCATCTCGCATAGTTTATTGCAGCATAGTAACGACAGAACTCGACAAGAATTCCTGCCCCCCCCCCCCCTTAATTCGTGAGGTAGTTTACTAAATTTTAACCCTCACCTGCTCTGGAGATATAAAACATTTGACATTTACTGTAAGTTCATAAGTTAATTTCGTACCTCCTCTTTCCCTACTTTTGTCCCATCATTATTCATTCCTTTCTGGATTACCACCATGGTCCTGTCAGTTAACAGCTCTACACTTCTTCTTTGACTGTTGCAAAATTCATGATGGGGGCTTAGTTTAAAATTAGTTAAAGTTACAGTTCTTCTCTTAGGTTCTCCAGGGGATGTGACATTTTGACAATATAATTGTATTTATTATTATTATTTTCACTTTGTGGCCTTTATTGTGCTTTAACGGCACAGTATTTCACCAATGTCAACGTGGTGAGAGAATCACTGTATATAATTGATTGGTTTCTTAAATAATCTAAGACCAGAATTGTTTTCTTCTAAATTGAGATTCCATATTAATTGCTACCACCTAAAACAAAGGATCCACGTCACACACACACACAACACAAAACAATTGGAAAAGGGAATATATTAGGGGAGAGACAAATATATATTCATAAACAACTAACTACTACAGTTTAATGTTAAATGTTTTGATATATTTTGTTAGGAGATGTATAAATGGCGTATTTACAAGGGATAACAAGAATTGCGTGGGATTTTGGTTGGAAGGATATCATACAAAGAAACTAGGAATTCAGGGCAGCTAAAAAATATATGGTCAGGTGAGCCTTTATCCAAAACACATTCACAAAGAGAGGAGTCTTTAATTCTAAGTTTTGTTAAGAAAACTGGCCCAACCTCGAAACAACATATGGTAGAAGTGACAGATTTATCACTGTTTCGTGAATGAAAAAAACCATGGTTTTCATGGAATAGATGTTTGGATTTGACCATAATAATCTCGATACCTTCCACACTACTGTGACCAGGAACCCAGGCAAGAACCACCTCAATACCTTGGATTTGACATGCATATAATACTTTTTTTATCTCAAGAATGATGGGGGATAATAGTTTGGCTTTAAAAGGGTTGCATAGTAGAGCTTGGAGACAGCTTTTTAAATCAGATAGAACTATTGATTTATTTAGTTGATGAGATTTTATATATAACACGGCTTCTAAAAGAGTTATAGCCTCCCCTGTAAGGACAGGGTTCTGAGGGGGACTTTTGAAGCTGAGTATAATTTTAAATTTTGAAATCCAAACAGCTGAACCAACACAGCTGTTTTTAGAAAGTTTGGAGGCATCCGTAAACAAGGTTAACCAGTTGTAATAATTTTCATTAAGTGATGAAGTTAATAAGTTGTTCACTGCTAGATCGCCCTTAGTGATATCAAGATCTAAAACTACTTGTGGGTGAAATAATAAAACTTCAAACTCTGTGGCATAGAGGGGCTGTTTAGGGAACTGAGCAGTTGGGTTAGTTTTTTATAGCTTTTTGTAAGTTCCTTGTGGTTCGAGTAAGAAATAGATTTTAACTTATCAGAGTGTGATTGGAGAAAGATAGAGAGAGGGTGAAAGTAGAATTGGGCAATTTAAAAAAAATATCTGTCAGATAAAAATTGTCTTCACAATTCCAGTGGAGGATTCACACATTCAACCCGTAAGGCATTTAATGGGGAGGACTTCATAGCACCAGTTATGATATGTATACACTTTGACTGAATTTTATTCAGAGATGCTTTAGAACTTTTTTTTTTCCTACCTTTGAATAGCTAACAGTGTTGGATTTGTCTCTGTTAATTTTATATCAATTATTATTAGAAATTGTGTCTTAAATCATTCACACAAGTGTTGAAAAAGTGATAAATAAGTGGCCCAAGTGTAGTGACAATTATAGCATATGTACTATTTGTTGAAACTCCTGACAAAATTTAAGTGACGTCATCACAGTAGATTTCATTATTTGCGTTCTGGCACTGAGTTTGACTGTTGCAAGTGTTTGATTTTATTAGTAAAGCTAGACCATTTCGGCATCAGGGGCAAACTTTTGGACTGGATTAAGGAATACCTTACACAACGCACATTCCAAGTACGAGTTGCAGAAACGTTATCACAGACAAGAGAAGTTCTCAGTGGAGTCCCACAGTGAAGTGTGCTTGCTGCAACATTAATTAGCATTTTTGTCACTGATGTGATTGCTTCGCTAGAATCTTCAGCCAACTTCTTTGCAGAGCATGGTAATTTTTTTGGTAACCCACTGGTGCAATTCAAGAAAGACACTCAAGAAGACACCATCTTTCTATCACGCGCTTCAGATCGGAAATCAATCTTGCACACCACTTTCTAAGTTATTGTGTTGTGGAAACTTGGAACAGATTGCCAGTCAGTGTAGTTTCAGCCGATTCAGTCAACTCTTTTAAAAATAGACTAGACAAATGGTTTAAAGACTTCACGTGTGTGGATCTTACAAGAATGTCACATTAAGTGAATAATATTTTAGTGAAAAGGATTAAGACATTTCCATCACATTAGATAGGACTAAGACATTTCCAGCATCTCATGCTGCTCGTCTATAATTTTAATAATAATAATAACAAGGTTCCAGAAGGAAGGATGCGTAGTTAAGGTGGCTACGGACTATGGCATTATATAATAACTTTTGGCTGTAAGGGTGAGAACGCCACCACACACCCGACAGGGATCTTAAAATGTTAACTCCTTTCTCGCATTTGTCAGTCACAGAATTAGAGTGTGGAGAACCTGGAAGTTTTGAGTCTAGTATGCGGCCTAGACATTTTACTTGCTCAAATAACTACCTTACTTTTAAGAACAGCAAGGGTAAGTCCATGGTCATCTAGCCAAGTTTTTAAATAAGATAAAGCAGAATTTAATTTACGTGAGGAATCTATTATGTTGCCTGATGAATAATAGAGTGCCAAATCATCAGCATGCTGTAGTATATTACAAAAAGAAGTGACAGCATGTTCAAGATCATAGGTATAGATACTGTACAAAAGTGGACTTAACACAGATCCTTGGGGAAGACCCTTCCATAAAGTCCTCCGATGAGAAGTAGCTTGCAAGCGACTTTTAATATTTCTACCCATTAAGAGGTTAGAAATAAAATGAACCAACCTCATTGGAATGCTCAGCTGATCCATTTTCTGCCTGAGTATCGGGAGTTGGACATTGTCATAGGCGGAAGCTATATCTAAGAACACTCCAACAAGATGCTTACCCTTAGATAGTGCTAGATGGATGTCTGTGGTCAAAATGCCAAGGCTGTAAATGGTACCCTTACTTTTACGGAAACTAAACTGGGACTTAGCAAGAACTTCTCTGGATTCCATAAGCCACTCTAGATGGTTCTTAATCAAATGCTCCATTATTTTGCTTAAGAAGACTCGGATCCAGGTTTAAGAATGTGAATGATTATTCGGCATTTCCATATCTCAGTTATAACACCAGAACAAAAAATATTATTTAAAATTTTTAACAAAACTCCTTTACTAAATTCTGAGTGATGGGTGATGAAAGAGTATGGGATACCATCGTCACCAGGTGTTGAATCCTTAAGACCTGATAAAACACAATTTAACTCTGTCATTGAAAAAGGTTCATCCATTGTGTCATTAGACCTAAGGGAAGAGTAAGGTTGAGGAAGACAGTTCTCACATGGAACAAAAGGGGGACAGCCTATCTGCTAGATTCTCACACCAATTGGAAGAATCATGGGATATTTCAATATTAAGGGTCATTGACCATCAGTTTTTTTTTATCTATTTCCATACATTGGCAGCTGAGCACCTAGGGGACAAGGACTCACAAAATGTAGTAGTCCAACTGCATTTTTTTTTGACTATATAGTTATTTTGCCCTTGCCAAGACCTGCCAATAGTTTAGGTTGTTCTCCATAGTCATTGATCTACTATACAGAAGTTCTGCATCTTTACGGCGTCTTACCATGTCTGTGCATTCAGGGTCCCACCATGGTGGTAAAATATATTTTTACTGGAACTTTTTTTAATGGAGTGTGGGAGTTGGCTGCAGATATAAGACAGTTGATAAATGATGTGTACACTTCATCAATATTGTTAAAATTATCAAAATTATTTTTCTTTAGATTTTCATCCATAGACAATGAAAACTGGGGCCAGTCTGCATACTGAAGCTTGTATTTATGAAGTTGATTAAGGGAGGGGGAAGGAGAAACTAAATGAGGTTAGGTAATAATTATTCGAAAATGATCACTGCCATATGACTCATGGAGAACCTCCCAATGAAGAATGGGAGCTAGGCAAGGACTAGAAACACATATCTACTGTTGATTTAGGGTTTTATGTCGGTGAAACCCGTCGAGTCGGAGAGCCATCATTAATTACACAGATGTTGTAATTCTCAAAAAGATCTATAAGGTGGGCAGAAAATGAGTCACAGAAATGTGAACCTCATGAGATATGGTAGGCATTAAAGTCCCCAAGAATAATAAAAGGTTGTGTCAAGGAGGAAATCATTGTTGTAGATCAGGAATATAAGCTGGGCTAGGGTGAGGAATGTAGATTGAAACTAATGTAATATCTACAGCTCGAGCTGCACCAACATTAAATTCTGATGAATGGCGAGGAAGTGAAATCTGAGAAGAAGGAAAGTTACGACTAATTAGTAGGCAAGAACCACCCCAGCCATCCGTTCTGTAATCCCTGAGGCATGCATACCCCAAATCCTGAAATAAGATCCAGGAACCAACCATGTCTCCGAAACGGCAGCAACAGCTGGAGTGACTTATTAAGTAAGTATATAAGATTGTGTTTCTTGTGGCGGATGCTCTTAGCATTCCACTGCAGAAACTTTGTCTCTTTGACTGGGCAGAATTTTAAGCAGTTAATACAGTTTATCAGCCACGGTGTTCGGTAATGCATCATCCCATTTTGAGATGATGTTGGTTATAAGAGAGAGGACTAGTTCAATCAATGAATCATTTGGGGTAGTATTTGAAAAAGATAGGTTTTGTAAAGCAGATCCATTAGGGAGTGAAGAGGGTATTTCTTAAATAATTTGCTGATGGGCTAGTCTATCATACCCATGGGGAAGAGGAGCTCTAGGAGAAGGATTGGGTACTAAAGTCTTTCTGTATGAAGTATTGAGAGATGGGGATGGGGTTTGGAAGTGTTGGGAGGGGATAGAAGGATCATAGGTCTGATTTTCCTGTGAAGGTAAAAACATAGTCTTAGTTACGTCTGCATATGGGCAGGGGCAGAGGTGGAGAGTGGAAAGCGTGCAGAAAGTTCTGGGCAGCATTTATTCTTTGCAAAATGTTTACCAGAACAGTGTAAGCATGTCAATTGATCCTCTGAAACTTTGCAGGTTTTACCAGCATGATTTTGGAAACATCTAGCTTTAGAGCGACACTGGGTTTTGATGTCCCCAAAACGGCAGCAGTTGTGGCACTGCATTGTAGGGAGTTGGTAAGTTTTAACAATCAGAGAAGTATTGTAAAAAAGGTCAGGACTACTGATTGAGGGGGACCCATGTTACTTTCTGTATTTACTTTTCTATCTAGCTTTGAGAACCTTACCGCAGCCCTTAGGTAAATCTAATGATTCCCACGTAGGAATCCCACGGGCTAGCCCCATTCTAGTTATATTGTATGATGGAATGGAAGCTTTGTATTTATTATCTTGTATGAAGGTAGCAGTAATAAATTTAAACTCTATAGATACTCTATTATGTCCTGCACCTCCTCCTCCATCATGAACAATATTCTAAACCTTGTTTTGTAACAAAAGATGACTATATTAATAGATCTAATAGTCGAACCGGCAAATAGGTCTGAAAATATAAGGTCAGAGTAACTTAAAGGGGGCGCAAGGGGAAGAATGACCGGACTTAGGAAATTTTCACGAAATTTTGTTTTTTTGGTTACGGTTAGGGAGTACAAATGGGGGCACTGAAAAAATAAAAAATAAATTTTCAGTCATTTTCATGAAGCTCTGGGACTGTGACTAGTGATTTGTTCTGGGACTTAGAAAAATTTTAGGACACACCCCTTTTTGATTTTTTTTTTAAATCCCCCTAGGGGTAAGGGGATGGGTCGCAGAAAAAAGTGCTCCATACAAACGTTGCTGCCGACGATGTGCTCTACCGATCTGCATAATCAAAATGGTCAGGAATAGGTACACACCCCTTTTGAAAAAAAATTTGAACCCCCCTAGGGGTTCGGGGAGGGGTCGCAGAAAAAAGTGCTCCATACACACGTTGCTGTTGAAGCAAAGGATTCGATTTCGCTTAGTAATCTTTTTTCGTCACCTTCATTCGCATGCACAAATGGGCGATTCTGGGCACAACAATCTACTTGCCGTGAATCGTCTGGTATGGGGATGGGTTGGGACATAATCTGATCGATGGGATCAGGAGGCTTAGGAGGGATTTTGTCATCCGCCATGATTGTCAGTCGGATAGGCCGAAGCCTTCCGACTGTGAAATTAAACTATTATATTCAGTTAAAAAGGGTTAGTAACTTACATAAACAATACACGAACACTGAACACTTAATAAATCTTAGCTTAGAAGTTTAATTCTATTAGAATAGATCCGCAAATCTTAAGAACAAAACACAAACAAGTGATTTAGACAACCTCGCAACGACTAATTTTGTGGCTTTAATTAAGTCAGAAGACTCAACTATTTGCCAATGTCAGTTTAGGCGAAAAGAAATAAGATGGTGGTGAACGGTTTCTATAAATAAAAATATTGAGCTTACTTAGTCTATGTACACTACAAAAATAATTATTGTAGAAAAGTTTTTTTTTTTTGTGGCTTTAATTAAATCAGTAGACTCAACTATTTGCCAATGTCAATTAACACGGAAAGAAATTAGAAAGATGCTGGTGAACGGTTTCTATTAATAAAAATATTGAACTAACTCAGTCTATGTACACTACAAAAACTAACTAAAAACAACATCGGATTACATACATATTTATAAATAAATAACATTAACATAAATATAAATACAATACTGTAACAACAGTCACGACTAATGAAAAAAAACTCAATGTGTCGTAAGTCTTAATATTAATACAAAACCATTATCAAAAGTTAAAGTAAAACATATTGAATTTTGAATTGTTTATAAAAATCATACAGATTTTCTAGAAACTTCGGGCGGCGTGTTTGATAGGAACATTCGAGACTTCGATAGCGCTGATATAAAGTGGCGCCTGCAGGAATTGGAGTCAGGCTGAGTTGTAACTTGAAGGCGTCGATACAAAGCTTATTAATAAATATTACAAAATGAGTGCGGCGTAGAAGAAAATTTAATATTGATTGGGAGGATTTTTTTTTCTTTTGTATGATAAAGGATGAGTGCATTTGTCTCATTTGCCGTGCGTCAGTTGCAATACAAAGCGTGGGAACTTAGAGAGGTATCATAAAACGGTTCATAAAAACTATTAAAAGGATTTCCCCTCACAACCATTTGAAGATGGATCGATTATGAAGAAAGCATTTATTGAAGCGGGTAAAACATTATTTGGAGATTTTAAAAATAAAACAGAGATCATGTCTGCTATTAAAGAACGCTGAATCGAACTGTCACAAGGCGTGTTGAAGTCATGTGTCCGGACATGGCAGATTAACTTAAACATGATGTTATGGAAAGCACATATTTTGCTTTACAGTTCGGCAAATCCACCAATATGACAGATAGATAGATATTCAATGACATGTCGACTAAATACGAGGTTTTAACGTTTTTATAGTTTTCATCAATTTTATAGCAAACTACAAGATACCAATATATAAATTAGCGTGCATTAGGACCGATGGAACCCCAGGAATGACTGGAAACAAAATCGGTTTTGTGGAATTGTTTCGAGCTAATGACGATTTCCCTTCGTTTTTCTCCTTCCATTTCATTATACAATGTGTAACGGAATACCCCCAAATCCCTGAAAGGGGTTAAAGGGTGTCTGGTACACAAGCATTTAGTAATGGTTCCAAGGTCGAAATCATTCCTGAAACATCCGCAGCTTTCAGAAGTTTGGTGAAAGCTTGAGAAGAACTTCTCCTTAAACTCAGCTGTGTGGGGGTCGATAACCGGTCATTTATTAAAAATTTGTGATGAAATATCTGATCATTTTTTCTATTTTTACCTAAAGGTGATGTCTCTGTGAGGCTAATTTAATAAAAAAAAAATAGTTTAAGATCTTTTGTTTGTTCCTTTAATTCTTTATTTTTAAATTTATGAGTGAAATGACAAGAAAATTATTTACATATAATTTATACATCGTAAAATGTTCTTTATCGCTAAGAAAGATACATGTTTCGTTATTTTAATTTATTGATTTGCATGTTCAATTTAGAATATTAGTGTAGACCGGTCTAGTAGTTACTAGCCACGTGACATCCAACATGTTAAGATTGCGTATTAATAAATTTTAATTACAATAAAATCTTAGTCAATATCGCTACTGCGATCCGTTGTTCTTTGAAGAAATTGTGCAGGCACTAAGGTGGCAAACAAGCCTACGGTCCGCCTGATGGTACGCGGTCACCGCAGCCTATGGACGCTTGCAACACCAGGGGTATCACTCGCGCGGTGCCGACCCTTCAGAAATCTAATCACTTCTTATTTTAAGAACCCCATGCTGTAGTCCTTGTAGAAAACCTTGGCAGGGAGTTCATTCCACAACCCAAGCGTTCGCGGGAGGAAGTTTCTCTGAAACCGTACTGTACGCGACCATTTCGGTTCTGAAGGGTGAGAATGAATTCCCTGCCGATGGTGAGCGGTGCGATGATAAAAAGTAGCCGTGGGTATCATTTCGAACAATTCCTCAGAACTCAACCCGTTGTTCAAGCGGTAGAACACACACAGGGAATATTGTGTTATTGGCGCATTTCAAAAAATTTAGCATAAATGGCAATTGTTTTTTTTGACATAGAAGATTGATTTTTGTACAAATCTAAGGGTCGGTAGACCTTAGTATTTTATCTCGCTATCCGGGTAGCGAGACTAGTCTCGACGATCTTTCCCCTAGCGTTTCAGAGTCCAACCCCAAAATCCCGGAGGAGCAGTAATGGCTGCAACAGCTAACTGCATAGACAGTTCAGAAAAAAAAATCACAAAAAACAGTTTGGCAAAGTCGCTGCACGTTGCGTTACGCGAAAGAGACCCCGAAATTACTTTGTAGAAATATTAACATAATTTTTATCACCGTAAAACTATGACGAACTAAATAAAATCTTACCGCACTATGTTAAGACGGTAGAGTCCCCCCATAGGACCCTGTGGATCCCACCATATATCTGACAGCTTGGAGTGTCTTTTAACATCAGCCATGTCGACGATACTACTTTGTTCTAGTTTGTAAGAATCCTCTGCGGTGTCACTATACTGTCGAATCGTCTTTGAAAATCTGCTTCCATATAATTGACAAGAAGGTTAGATTAGATTCCGAATCGACTGATTGTGTAATCCACAACGTATCATCCCCCGACCGACCTCAGCATGGTCGCAAAACTAAAGTTAGGCGGCCTCGGCACGTACTAACGGCCCCAGATGAGGATCTGGCTGTCCTGATAGCGGGATTAGTCTACGACTTCCCCGCATAGGGACTTCCCCCTCACACGACGCCGACGTCCCCGGGTTCGTCGGTGCCCGAACAGATACACGAGGTATCAAAGAGTGCCGGGGCGCTTCTCGCCCCCACTCAATTGCAATCCCCCCCTCGTAACGGGGAACTCCCCTCCTGGCGGTGACTCACCTTCGGGTTCAAGACTCACGCCGGTCGAAGGGGGCGACCCGAGAACGAAAACCCAAGCCAAGCCCTTGAGCGTTGGGCGCTATACGGGCTGAGGCTCCTGCAGAGTCTCGCCCAAAAAAAGCCCGGTGAAACAGTAATGGCTGCAACAGCCAACTGCATAGTCAATCAGAAAAAAAAAACAAAAACAAAAAAAAAATAGATTAGAATTAACCAAATCTGGTGCTTAGCAATCTAATCTACACTGATGAGCAAAAATAACTGGTAGTAGAGTGCGGCAACTTGCATTGTGTAAGTAGGCCTTTAGATGCCTCTTACAAACACGATAAAGATAGAGTAATTTACTAAAACAATAGTAAGGACAATTAGGACACCTTTAATGCAGAACCCTAATGTAGATTTACGACTCATTGAACGTATATACATTGAAGAGCAAAAATAACTAGTCTCTAACATAAACGACGATATTTGATAAACTAATAGAGGTAGCTTCATGGAACAAAAAGTTTATTAAAAAGAGTTTTATTTCACACTTAAATAATTAATATTTAATAAGGGATTAAATACGATTTAATGTTCATTTGACTTCATAGAGCAATCTTGAGTTGTTTAGAAAATATTGTCGTCTATGTAATTTTTTATCAATAGGTAGTGTGATTCAAGAGGATGGTTTATACGTATAGTTTAATATTGTTAATGATCAAGATGTCGGAAAATCATACCGAGCGAGCTTTACATGGCGTGCGCTGGCTAATAGTTCCATACATTTCTAACAGATGGCGGTGTAAGTTAGTTTATTGTCATAGACAGGTCCAGATTGGGTAAGTATCTATTAGAAATCGGCGCGGGTGTAGTCGTGAGTAATAGCCACCCCTTTATTGTAGCAGATGGCGCTACAGCGCATAAATTTAAAAACTGCCGGGCCAGCTAGTTAGTTATAATTCATATTGCATATAGCAATGCATACAATCAATCTTCCTGTATCAGTCCACTGTTGGGCAAAGGCCCCAAAGAACGCCACCACACTAGTTTCTTTCCCTTTTTCATCAAGCCACTTCCGGATAACCTTTTAGGACATTGGTCCACCGGGCTGACTGCATGCAAATCGTGCAATAGGGCTGATAAATAAAACAACTTTTCAAGAATATTTGGAGAGCCATTTATTGTATTTAAAAACACAAAAGCTACGTGGGCGAAACCACGGTCGTCTGTTTTGTTATATTAAATATAGTATCTTTATAATTTAAATTTTACCTATTCCTAGAGTTTTCATAATATTTGATATCTTAATACGATTGTTAAACGAGTCTTAACACAAATATTTTTTTAAACCGATTTCAAAAAATGCATACAAGCAAATTGAGAACCACCTCCGGTTCTCAATTCGCTTGTATGCATTTTTTTATGTTTCCCATATTTTGGGTGTGATCTCATTTTGCATCGAGGAAACCTGTTTGATTATCAACATGTCTGATCTTTTTTTAACTGCATTACTTCTTCACGGCTTGTAAAGCAAAAAACTGAGATTTAGAGTCGCTTAAGTCGAATCTTTTGGAGAAGTAGCGGTAAATCATGCCTTGGATCAATTCCACTTTACAGTTATCTGCAACACACATTGAAGAAATTAATAGAAAAGCAGCGCGTGCAACATTGCATGCAACTGAGTGCCACATCAAAATAAATGTAAAAGACGCGTAAAGATGTTTTTTTTTATAATAAGTATGTTCTCTAAGGACTAAGATATGGGATTTCTCAAGAAAGAAGTTATTCGATTTCAAAAGGGCGGGCAACGCGCGAGTTATGCCCCTGGATTTGCAAACGACCATAGAGTACGGTGACAGCTTACTATCGGGCGGATACTAAGGTGGTACATACAAGCTAACCCAATAAAAAAGAAATAAGTAACTGTACACTTTATTATTTAATATTAGTTTCAACTTGACTCCACACGTTCGTGAGTAAAAATCTTGTCAGACAGACAGACAAACTATTTTTAAATTTATTCCTAAAAATTAACGAATTTAGGAGTTTTTCCTGTATTGGAAAATTGGACCTTGCTTCGTATTAAATTTTATGATTCTAGGACAACGGGAAGTACCTCAGAGGTTTTAATTTATTAGTAAATGCCAAAATATGCGCTAAAAATACAGACATTATTTCGGCCGTATTTTTTAAATATGTTGTCTTTAAACCTTGATTTTTTCCAGCTTCAAAAGACCATAGATACACGGTAAAAAAGAATTAGTTGAGCCAAGAGAATATCGTTTCATATATGCACCAACGAATATTTACTTCATCTAAGATATTATTTCTCTTAAATATTTAAAATAATATGAAGTTAACACAAGATCAAATTTCTTTGAACCAGTAAATAAAACTCTATCAGTTTGAAACAATATTTAATTCATTGAAGAAAAATTTGCTTCTTTATTTGAAACACTTAGTTTTCTTGGGCGTAGAACTTCGTGTGTTATTGCACGGAAGAAATGTCTAGTTCACACAAGACAATAGTGCTCTTAACTTGACTACATCAGCTCCTTAATTAATAACATTATATTTTAATTTAAAACAAAAAATGTTTCGGTCCAAAATGACATAGTCCGTCAAGATTACATAATAAAATTTTTAAAAAGCCCTACGCCTCTTTTCTGGAGGCTTGGGCCATATAGAGTCAGTCTACCGCACTGACTTAGTGTGTGTCTTAGCGGACTTTTGTTAAGCTAGTGCCCTACTGCGGAGGCACAGGCCTCTTTTCTGGAGGCTTGGGCCATATAGTCAGTCTACCGCACTGCCTTTATTTGGACTTTGTCGAGCTTAGCAGCTATTCTCGCCTTAAGCTGATTATACAGCGTTATGTTTAATTATAATTGTTAGGACTATTTAACGATCCTTCTTAAACATGGAAGAAAAAGGAGGCACAGGCCTCTTTTCTGGAGGCTTGGGCCATATAGTCAGTCTACCGCACTGCCTTTATTTGGACTTTGTCGAGCTTAGCAGCTATTCTCGCCTTAAGCTGATTATACAGCGTTATGTTTAATTATAATTGTTAGGACTATTTAACGATCCTTCTTAAACATGGAAGAAAAAGCGGTCACCCATCCAAGTACTGACCACGGTCGACGTTGCTTAACTTCGCTTATCGTTTCAGATAGACGAATGCGACTGGGCCACGAGCTTCTCGATTCTCAGAAAATAATTAACTGTAGGTTTCTCGCATAAACTGATACTAAATTGACGCACAAAACCCTACAATAAACAATTATTTAAAATTAAAAGCCAACACGAAATCCTATGAAGGACATTGATGAGGTTCATTCAATTTTAAAAATGCAGGTATTTACTTAAACGAAAAGAAAATTCGTTCAAAGCGATACTAGCTGATTAATTTCAACGAAAATGTTTAATATTTTAAAGCAGGTTTTTATTTGTTTCGATTAAAACAAGAGTTTCAGCTTAAAATATCAGATTTTGAGTCAAGAATCTAACAAATTCTGTTAAAATTATTATTTTCTCTAATTCAAAACAATATTATCTTAACTGAACATTTCACTGGCTTTGATTTAAGATACAATTATTTTCATCGAAAGATATAGTTTTTAATAAGTGACGTCGCAGATTTAAGAAAACCATGATTTTGGCGCAAAATAAATTATATCAAAGCAAAATTATTTTTTGTTTCAAACGAAGAAAAATAAAATGTTGCAATTAAAAATGTATTTATTTTATACAAGAACATTAACTGTCTTAGGGTAATAAATTTAAGTTTGGTTGATCTAAAACGTACATTTATTTGGTTAAAAAAAAATTTGTTCATACGAAAAGAAGTTTATCAATTTCGATTGATAAAATGATTTTTTTTCTGGGAAATAATATTGCCTTCTGTGAACGCTATAACCTCTCTCCTCTCCAAGGTGATGGAGCGTGTGATCAACACACAGCTTTTGAGATACCTAGAAAAACACGACCTGATCAGTGACCGTCAATATGGCTTTCGCCACGGTCGCTCAACTGGTGACCTTCTAGTGTATCTCACACACCGATGGGCACTAGCCATTGAGAGTCAGGGGGAGGCATTGACATGTAGCCTAGACATAGCGAAGGCGTTCGATCGGGTCTGGCACCGGGGTCTTCTATCGAAGTTGCCTTCTTACGGAGTGCCCGAGGGTTTGTGCAAATGAGTGGCTAGCTTTTTGTCCGGCAGAAGCATACGAGCCGTAGTTGACGGTAGTTGCTCTGATAGCATGGACATTAATGCTGGTGTCCCGCAAGGCTCTGTGCTGTCTCCTACGCTGTTTCTATTGCACATCAATGATATGTTGGACATCAACAACATACATTGCTATGCAGATGACAGTACTGGAGACGCTTATTACACGGGCCGTGCAAGCATCCCACGTTCCGTTGTGGAGGAAAAGCGTGAAGAACTTGTGTCTCAAATCGAGATCGGTCTGTCCAAGATCTCTGACCGGGGGCGGGAAAACTTGGTCCGATTCAACCCTTCAAAGACACAAGTCTGCGCGTTCACCGCTAAGAAAACCCCATTCACTGTAGTCCCACAATTCCAGAACACTCCCCTCTCCATCTCTAAGAGCATTGGGATCCTTGGCGTTGACATCTCCAGCGATGTTCAGTTCCGAGATCATTTGCTAGACAAGGTAAAGCTGGCGTCCAAAAAACTTGGTGTACTCAACAGAGCGAAGCAGTACTTCACGTCGGGGCAAAGGTTGCTACTTTACAAGTCGCAAGTCCGGCCCCATATGGAGTACTGCTGCCATCTCTGGGCGGGTGCACCCGGATACCAGCTTGGCCCTTTTGACTCGGTTCAACGACGGGCTGTGAGAATTGTCGACGATCCCAAACTCACTTGCGGTATTGAGCCCTTAAGTCTGAGGAGAGACTTTGCCTCCCTGTGTGTGTTCTACCGCTTGTACAATGGATTGTGTTCTGAGGAATTGTTCGAAATGATGCCCACGGCTACTTTCTACCATCGCACCGCTCGCCATCGACAAGGAATTCATTCTCACACTTTGGAACCAAAATGGTCGCGAACAGTGCGGTTTCAGAGAAACTTCCTCCCGCGAACCCTTGGGTTGTGGAATGAGCTCCCTGCCAAGGTTTTCTCTAAGGACTACAGTATGGGGTTCTTCAAAAAAGAAGTTATTAGATTTCTGAAGGGTCGGCAACGCGCGAGTGATGCCCCTGGTGTTGCAAGCGTCCATAGGCTACGGTGACCGCTTACCATCAGGCGGACCGTAGGCTTATTTGCCACCTTAGTGGTATAAAAAAAAAAAAAAAACACAATATGTCTAAAATAGTTGGATTTCTTGACTGAATGCAAATTATTTTAGTGGAATAGAACTTGGAAACTCTTTTTTTTCCGTGTATTAGTATTTTATTTTAATTTCAACTTGATACCTTTCCGCGTTGCTGAGACAAAGAGTCTTGACAGACAGACAGTCAAGTGCGTGTCGGATTTCGCACATTTAGCATTTCGTTCCAAATGTAGAATACAAGCCGCTGTAGCGTGAATAAAACCGCTTTGTGCTATGCATTTGACTGCAAAGTTGGTTGTAAAAGGAAAATTAGGGAATTTCAAAGAAAAAAATCTTATTCACCAATAAATTGGTATTTTTTAGTAAATTATACGTAATAATAAACATTATCACCAAATTTCAAGTTCATAGGTAGCAATAGCAAATTAAAAAGTTCTTCGGAACAAAATTTTGTAAAAAAAGCCGACGTTCGTGGCTTTCCATTCCTTTGTTTTCAACTATTTTTTTGAAACAAATTAATTAATTTATATAATTTATTCACAATCGACTGTTTTACTATACTTCTTTACTTTATACTAAGGTTTTTGCTAGAAACTTTTCATAAAAAACGTGCTACTACGGAAACCCAAAAATATATCAAACTCTATAGGTGCTCAAAACTAATAAAAACTCTACATTAAGTCAAGTTATTATTGATTTAGGGATTGCACATTGCTATGGAATCATCGATATGAAACTAAGCTTGCAATTTACTATGGAATTAGGGTGCTGCGCATGCAGGTGCGTGTCGCTTTTTGATAAATTCAGCAGGAAATGGAGCTTATTGGTAACGGTCTCGAGCTATTCGGATTCTGGAATTTGAGAGAAAAATTGAATGCAAGTTTGCACATTCAGGGGTTTTGAGAGGTAAGTAAGACGCGGGGCGGCTAGCTCAGATTAGTATTAAAAAAATCGGCCAAGTGAGAGTCGGACTCGCGCACGAAGGGTTCTGTACCATTATCTATAAAAACGGTACAAAAATCACGTTTTTTGTATGGGAGCCCTCCCTAAATATTTGTTTTATTTTAATTCAATTATTTATTTTTAAAGTGATTATATAACTAAATATTTTGTGAAAATTTTAAGCGTCTACCTGTTGCCGTAATCCATATCGAGCAAAATCGAGCAAAAATGTGTTATACGTAATATATGTTATATATGTTTTGTAATATATGTTAGTTGTACGTTTGTTGTATGGGGGCCCCCTTCAATATTTAATTTATTCTTTTTTTTAGAATTTTTTGTTTTTCCGGCTACAGAAATACATCTACTGTGAAAATTTCAACGGTCTAACTTTCACCGTTCATTAGATACAGCCTGGTAGCAGACGGACGGACGGACGGACAGCGGAGTCTTATAGCTCTAACCGTAATAAAAAGGCATCGCACACTGGTGCGTGACGCAACACGAACATCTCTGAAACCGCCCTTAGTGTATTGTTGTTGGGTGGTACGGAACCCTTAGAGTGCTACTCTAACTTACACTTGGCAGTTTTTTTGGTTGTTTTACTAACCACGATAAGCGCACTGTATTATTTTATAGTATAAATACATACTCTACGTACTCCTTTCTAGCAGCTGTGTCAATTCTTCAGGCGTAGTAAACTTTTCATATTGATGTGTGCCTTTTGGTACTAACTTCAGAACATATTCTGCCAAGTATATTAGATATAGTTGAGCAGTTCGAGTTCTATTTGGTGTCGTGAAGAATATCCGTCCCCCTGGCTTTAGGACTTCCACACATGACTTTACAAACAGTTCCTTATTGTCAATATGCTCTATGAGCTCTGACGCTACGATACCGTCATAGAAGTTCCTGTGTTCTGTGGTATGATCCTGAAAATAAATTAACAGAAAAGTACAACATACTTCATAAGTTTTGATGAATTTAACGACTACTTTTTCCCCACCGTTTCACTCGCTTAGCTATCCATTACAGGATATGCGAAACAAAGTGTGCCACTAAGCGGTCACCCATCCAATGACCAAGGCCGATTTTAATGTTGCTTAACTTTGAATATAGTTTCCAATTAACAAATGTGTAATTGTTTCCCTGAATAATTTAGGCTGTTTTAGGGTTCCGTACCCAAAGGGTTATAAGCGGAACCCTATTACTAAGACTTCGCTGTCCGTCCGTCCGTCCGTCTATCACCAGGCTGTATCTCATGAACCGTGACAGTTAGACAGTGAAATTTTCTAATTCAGTATTTCTGTTGCCTCTATGACAACAAATACTAAAAATCAGAATAAAATAAATATTTAAGGGTATGGGAGCATACAACAAACGTGATTTTTTGCTCGATATTGATAACGGCAACAGGTAGACGCTTAAAATATTCACAGAATATCTAGTTATATAGTCACTTTAATAATAAATAATTAAATTCAAATAAAACAAATATTTAAGGGAGGCGCCCATACAACAACATGATATTTTTGGCGCTTTTATAGACAATGGTACGGAACCCTTCATGCGTGAGTCCGACTCGCACTTTGCCAATTTTTTCATAGATGACGCTGACACGGCTGCTTAAGATGGTAATGACTTGATCCCGTCTTATACTAGGTAGGTTTTTAAAACTTTTGTTATACTTTAAAGCTTACACTACAATCACTGCAAGTTTAAAGTTTGTATGTTTTTCTGTTTCTACGATAGTGCAAAAACAACGATAACGAGTTTCTGGTATGGGGTTCCCCCTAAAACTTTTATTTTAGACTTCTTATTATTTGTTAGGTAATTCGCCATTGTATCTGTGAAAATGTTTAAGGTCTTACCTCTTCTGTCTTAAAGATAGGGGGCTCTTTCTAAAGTTGGATAGACAGACAGATAGCGTAGATTTAGTAATAGGGTTCGGTTGAGACCCTTTGGATATGGACCCTAAAAAACGAAAATTATTCACAACACCCAAAAAGGATTTTGACATTTTTTTTTAAGTTATTTAATTTTGGCCCCCCCCCCCCCCATCTAATGTAAATGGCTGTACTTGAGTGTGTGGAAAATTCATAGGAGTAGTCTTTTAATCATAAATTAAAAGAAAAAATATAATAGCTAAGAAGGCTTTACAACTTAATGAGTAATAGTCGACCAACTTAAAAATATAGTCGGATAAGTAAAGATTTTGTAAAAATTTCATTAAAAGGTACTTAGATAAAGTTGTTACTTTTGTAAAACAGGTGATAAGTTGATGAACCATGTTACATTACAGAAAAATAAAACAGGCTGAATGAATGATCTAGCATTTACTAAATTCAGGCGAATTCAGGCGCGGCGCTTGGCGGTACAGTAACACATTAAATCTTTACTTTTCTTGAAACTACTTATATGGTAGTAGGTACGGAACCCTCGGTGCGCTAGTCCGACTCGCACTTGGCCGGTCGTTTAGTTTTAGATTTTAAGGTCGGTTTATTTTTCTTTGTTCTGATTGGTAAATACAAAAAGTGGAGTAAGTTGCTTATGCCTCTAAGGTAGGTCGGTATAAACTAGCTATTTCCAACAGTTTAACCAACTCCACCTCTGAGTAACTACATATCAAGATATATGTTTGAACGTGATAATTTCGGAAACTTCTAGCTCGACTTTAAAAAATGATGTATTTTAGATACTTTAATTATTAGTGAAGGTAGAAAGCTATTGGGTAAACCTACAAACTTACCAGTTTTATATTAAAGTGTAGTTTTAGATTATTGCTTTAATCCCTTTATCATTATAACTTACATTTCAACATACCTCAATTGGAGTGCATATGTAAGTCAATTGCTTACGTATAGTCTCGTCTTGTTCAGCGTGCTTCCTTGCCACACCAATGACATCTTCACCAGCATCTATACCGGTAACGTTGGCGCCAAGTCTGGCCAGTGGCTAGAATATTAAATATAAATATTAAATTATCGTTTTGTATTATTTATAATAACTTCTTTTTTGGTGAACCCCATACTGTTGTCCTTGGCGAAAACCTTTGCAGGGAACTCAATTTACAACCTTAGCGTTCGCGGGAGGAAGTTTCTCTAAAACCGTTCTGTACGTGACCATTTAGGTTCTAAGGTGTAAGGCTAAATTCCTGAGATATACTTATTATCCTTTTGTATCATTAAAATACGAAATTTCGGCATGTATAAGCAGTAAGTATTTGTTACATTACATACATCAAGTCTAGCCAGTGGCTGGAATATTAAAAGTACTAGAACAGCAGATATACTCAATTATCCTTTTGTATCATATAACTATGTAATTAAGTCATATAGCAGCAGTCGTTAGGCCAAGTAATTGTTACATACACCAAGTCTAGCTAGTGGCTAGTATAATTAATGCATTTGAACAGCAGATATACTTATTATCCTTTTGTGTCATATACATGTAATTTAGTCATATAGCAGCAGTCGTTAGGCCAAGTAATTGTTACATACACCAAGAATATTCTGTACATAGAATTTTCTGTATCTATACTAGTGGTGGCCTAGTTTGGATGAAGTACGGCAGAACGGCTGAATGGACCTGGATAAAATTTAGAGATTTTTATTCCGGAAATTCAAAAGTTCCCGCGAGAATAACTATAACCGAATTGCACTTAAACGAACTATAGCAACACAGCTCTAGCTTGCTAAAGGAAACTTCATTATTACAATCAAGGAATTGTCGTAGAAATCCCACACTGATTACTAAATTTGGGGCGGGCAGAGCCGCTGGCTATAGCTAGTTGTAAATAAAGTTAATATAATTACCTCAGACAGTAATCCGCATCCACAGCCGACGTCCAATATCTTTTTGTTTCTGAGTGGCTGGTCGTCTTTAACTATTGAAGATGAAGATACTAAACCATCTCTTACGAAAGGAACGCTGAAAAGGCAACGGACATTTTTGTTTGTAGTCTGGCATACCTACTGTCCGCCATCTTGGAAATATTATGATTTTGCGGCTACCGTCCAAACATAAAGTAATCGGAAAAAAGTCTGCACAAAAATAATCTTAAAATGTAGTTACTGTGGCAAAATCTTCTAAAACGTCTTCAACCGGAGATATACTTGATCAAAGGCGACACTTTTTTGGGATCATGTAGAGATTTAATTTGTTAACAAAAATAAGTATTAATTTATTACCTAAACTTGCAAAAACTTACATTGAATCATAACCAGAATCATAATTAAAAATTAAAGTGTTTTATTTTATTAGTGCGCGTAGATCATCCATAGAGGTTTGTTGTATCTTACGCTATTTAATATTTTGCATAGAAATGTATCGATTGGGCAAACCTATAGTTAATGGTAAGTGGGCATTTAACTGAATACCTCTACTTTTATACTTTCTACCATCGCACCGCTCGCCACCGGCAGGGAATTCATTCTCACACTTTAGAACCGAAATGGTCGCGTACAGTGCAGATTCAAAAAACTTTCCTGCCGCGACGCTTGGGTTTTGGATGAGCTCCCTGCCAAGGTTTTCTCTAAGGACTACAGTATGGGGCTCTTCAAGAAAGAAGTTATTGGATTTTTGAAGGGTCGGCAACGCGCGAGTGATACCCCTGGTTGTTACAAGCGTCCTTAGGCCACTGTGACCGCTTACTATCAGGTGGACCGTGTGCTGTTCCAGTAAGATTTGACAAATGTTTGATTTGCCTTTTATTTTACAAGCCATGAACTTTAAAATGAAGTATTATTCATTTATATACATATCGAATTGAGGTGAAAACGTCTTCCATGCTCTAAAAATCCCCTTTTAATCAAAGTAATTAGATACTTTGACCCTGAATACGATGCCTTTAATATATAAGGCTGAAGACGTTTGATTTTGTCGCAGTCTTTCAATTTTTTTTAAGGTTTGGACAATGGCGTAGATAGCGGTAAAATGACGAACAGTAGGTAGGCAAACAGAAACGCCACTTCCGTTCTATGTCCTTCACAAGAAGTGGTCATGCCTACCTTTCTTTTAATATTATAGTACACGTCAATTTCAGTGTGAAATCTTGCCAAGTTTTACACTTTGCGAGGAACACAGAAAATTCTTTTAAAGATATTGAAGAACATTTCTTCAAAACCGTTAAAACTTACCGCACTAAATTAAGACGGTGTAGAACCCTCATCGGACCTGTTGGGTTCCACCATAATTCTGACTGTTTGGAGTGTCTATGGATATCACCTGGATCAACAGTGCTGTTTACATCGGCTTTGCATAGGGTCGTTGTGGCAGTGCTGAACTGCGGGAACATTTTTTTCGACATGTCATACCTGTAAAAACATAAGCAACTATTATACTAAAACCATGTATTAAATGGGCAATATGTAGGTACCTCTAAATGTTTAGTAATTTTATTTATTTATTTATAAAACACATTGTAGAGGTTATTTTAACTGACCATGCAAGATGTAATATGACATCGGGCAACGTCTTGCTCCTGTTCGGCGACAAATATGATCTGCCCATTGCCGCATTGCTTGCTTGCTCTGTGGGCTGTGTGTTTGAATTATTTTTTTCGTCGGATCTCTTCATTTCTGATCATAACAAAGGGTTTAGGAACCGAGAAGGGTCAACTGTTGGCGATGAACTTTTACTAAAAGTTAACTAAAAAATCGGCCAAGTGTGAGTCGGAGTCGCGCACGAAGGGTTCCGTACCATTATCTATAAAGACGGCAAAAAATCACGGTTGTTGTATGGGAGCCCGCCTTAAATATTTGTTTTATTTTGATTAAATAATTTATTTTAATGTAACTAAATATTTTGTGAATATTTTAAGCGTCTACCTACCTGGGGAAACTATTAAGTATATTGTATTATAAAAATGTAACTAACATATATTAGTAAATATTATACAGTTTGTTTGTATGTAGTAATACTTAGTTCCCCCGGTTTTCTAAATAACGCAAAAAATTAAATACGTAAGCATGTGAACCCTTCAGTTTGTCGAACAAACGTGAATCACATCGTAGCCAATCTGTTGGTGGTAAGGTGAGTGTAAGTGTAACGCGCGTGTGTATCGGTGACTATGTGGGTACCTATCAAATGAAAGGGTTTGTTTGAGAAGACACTAAAAAAAAATATGACTTCGCTATAAATCCAATATGGCGGTCCACCCAAAATTACGGACTTGTTATTTTTAGCATACCCATAATATGGGTATTAAATGAAAGGATTTACTGAGAAGAACACGAATAACCTGACGTCTACATATAACCCTTCGAGCAGATGGTGTGCTAGTAATAGAGTTCCGCTAATTACCCTTTGGGTACGGAAGGAGAAAACAGAATAAAACAAATATTTAAGGGGGCTCCTATACAACAAACGTGATTTTTTGCTCGATTTTGCTCGATATTGATAACGGCAACAGGTAGACGCTTGAAATATTCGCAGAATATTTAGTTACATTGTCACTTTAAAAATAAATAATTAAATTAAAATATCCCATACAACAAACGTGATTTTTTTGCCGTTTTAATACAAAATGGTACGGAACCCTTCGTGCGCGAGTCCGACTCGCACATGGCTGATTTTAGTATTTGTTGTTATAGCGGCAACAGAAATACATCTTCTGTGAAAATTGCAACTGTCTAACTATCTATCACGGACGGACGGATGGACAGCGAAGTCTTAGTAATAGGGTTCCGCTAATTACCCTTTGGGTACGGAACCCTAAAAACAAGCTTTTATTTAAATGCTCTAAAAAGAAGAAACTAAACTAAATTTAATCAACCCATTTATTTATTACATTACACAATTTATATGATATAACAGTTTATGACAAGATTTACCTATGTAAATAAACAAGATTAAGTGTAACTTGATTTGACACAAGTATTTATAAGAAAAAAAAATTAGGTATATTTTCAATTTCAATAAAACTTTTTTTCTTAAAATATTTTAAGTAGAAAATTATTTTTTTACCAATAATTAATATCATTTCAACCGTACTTCAAACACATACCCGGGTTACCTTATTCCGTTTCTGAATGGAATCCGGGTATTAGAATTATGAAACCGGTACCGGTTCTGTATGCCTTAGTCATGACCGGCAAGCAACATTGATTAAAAACGTTACAGACTTCAAGTATTTTGTTATAGGTCACGTGAAGCCCAGACGTATCTTTCCAAATGTTGCCCAGCCTAACTGTTTTTTTCAGTTTGCTCCTGCATTGAAGTTGTTTCTAACGAGTGTAATTGTCTGACCTATTCTGCAACAGCTCCGATTGCGACATAACTCACTCCCACTGGCCTCAAGTCAACTTGTCTCACTGGCCTCAAGTAATAAAACGAATTGCACTCCGGGAGTGCCGGCAGAAGTGAAAACCTTTACACACAATTCGCGCTTAACACTCAAATATGTCACAAGACATGTCTTTGACATTGTCAAGAAATAATAATGTTTGTTTATTTACTTTTTTGACGTAGTATATTTGACATCTTATCTTATTATATTTGACAATTTACCCGACACGTTAGACTCACGCCCACGCGATTGGGCCGCCGGTACCAGCGCTATGACCATCGTTTCTCTTTTCGTCATTACGTAGGTAGACCCCTGAAGAACCGCCATACTGGTACAAATCACCCAGTATTTTCTGTCACTGTCTCCCGGTCTATAGGTATTCTAAATTTTTTAGATTTTATCAAAATAACGTTCAGGGTGATCTTGACACGAAATTCTAACTGAATATGGCCACTTTTAGTACTAGGTAATAAATCATTTTATGAATTTACTGCGAAATAGTTAAAAAGTATTTATTAAAAGAATGTCATAGTAATTTCAATATACCAAGACCATTAAAATGAATAAATCCCTTCTTAATAAGTCCCCATTTTAAGTTTGACGGGGACGTATAGTTTAAGATTTTTTATACACATACATATATACGTGTATTTTTATCAGGTAGGTACATTTTGCTGTCTACCAAGTGATTATATTGCTTTGCTTCCTGTCAATTTTAATTCTATAGTCTAATTGTTTTCATTTAGCAACTGTGACATACAGCCGTGGGCGTGGTGAAACTACATATAAGACCAAGTGGTCCTTAAAAACAAGACAAGAACCTTACAAATAAACAATCAAAAGAAAAACAAAGTGATAATTTCGATCAACTCACCATTGGCACTTATTTGTGTAAAATTTCAACATTATTATTAACAAACTAGACACAGACGACAGAAATATAAATAATAAAAGAAACAATATACGTATTCACACTGTTCAGAGCGTACCTCAACATTGAAATGGTATATATTTACAATTGGCTATTCTAACGAAGCCGGAAAGTATATTGTTACGTCATTGTATCATAAGCGCAGTCGAAATCATGGACAAGGAAGGAGGTCAAATAAAAGGTACTTAAGGTTATAACAGGTTTTCCTTATTAATATGCATTGCATTCATTAGAACTGTGTTGGTTGGTACGTACAAGCTTAAACAAGTTTACGTGTACTTTTAGACTGTCAATGTCGATTTCCGAATGTACCAACAGAACCGATAATCATTTTTTAAATCCCGTTTCTTTTGTTACGTCTAAAAACCAGGAATTCCCGGCAATATACCTCATTCGATGTAGGGGATGCGCGTACAGCAACGGTTTTTTTTGTGTCTTGTCTTTATTATATTGTAATTATTAAAGATGATTAGACTTAATTCTCGTTATTCAGCGATAACAGACTGGAGACGAAGATTGAGTAAAAACAATAGTTTTAGAGAAATTATTGATGAGCAATTTAGTGAGTTTTTAAGAATTTTTCAACGATGACAACTACAACAATTACAATTACCAGATCTATCGTGTGGGGTATCAAATTAAAGAGCTTCATAAGCCGGATCTCATAATATACTACACTATTACCTTTTGGCCAATTGTTTTCTAAAAATCCAAAAAGAATTATCAAAATATGTATGTCAGTATTGGATTCCTACCGCAACTCCTTGATTTTAATAAGGTAATTTTCTATAGATTTCTAGAAAATTAGCCTTTGAGGTAATTCTGGATATAAGCTTTCTCCATTTTTAATTCTCGCCAAATTGATTCAGCTGTTGTGGCGTTAAAGAGTAGCAAACACAGACTCTTAAAAAAATCGCTTTTATAATATTAGCGGATTTTAGTCACTGCCGTGGGAATTCTACAGAAACTCTCTGATGAACCCATATAAAAGTATTTTATCTGCAGAAACACGTTCTTTGTGAGGAAAACCAAGTTACCTTGTTGCTGCATTGCTACGTGAAATAATATTTTTTCGTGGTATCATCCAAAATAATATTCTCGTTGTAACTCTATATTAGAATAAAGAATTCAATATTCATCTTAGCCTCTATGGGCTGGGCTCTAAAATCAGGTCAATTCACCGCTGTGTTGCACCATCAAGGAATAGAGCTAAAAAAAAATTCCGTGGGAGCTATATTTTTTCTTTCAGCTATGTTTGTGTCAAAAATATAGGGCGTTGGGTGCTCTGTTACGGCATTAAGAAATAAAATATTCACATAATATGAAAAAAATGAACACTTAATCAGCAATAAGTCATTTCACTCTGTCTTTCTCTTTCACTCCCTATACTAATCACATCGATCCGTTGCTCGGTACCGGGATTTCCCGGTTCTCAACCCTAGTCTCAAGTTATCTAGAACAATATTAGTTTAGACTTAGAACATAGCGAAAATAGAATCGTCATACAACAGACACACAACTATTATAACAATTACCTATATATAGCAGTAACTAAGAACAATATTACAACAAGATTACGATTACCTACATAGATATAAACTATCTTTGTTTGAAGAAATCATAATTATCATATAGAGGCTACAAATACAGTGCAACAAACATTTCTGACCCGGTGGGCAAAAATCAAACCTACAGGTGCTATACTAAAATGGTGTAAACTTACGAAACACTAGCGACCATAAACCGGGTAAGAAAAGTTTTTTGCACTGTTCTACTCATAATAATCATAAATACCATCTCTATGGCTTCATTATCAATGTAAACAAATATTTTTAGAGATGCAATTAAAAGATAAAACTTGAGCTAGGACTTAAGCCTGCTGCAGAAATTATAGTATACATTAGCTTATGCCAGTGGCTCCACCCGCCCTAAATTTAGTTATCGGTGTGGGACTCTTACGTCAACTCCTTAATTATACTAATGATGTTCGCTATAGCTATAATTCGTTTAAGCTCGGTAATAATTATTCCTGCGGCAATTTTTTAATTTTTTGGGATAACAACTATCGAACACTCCTTATTCAGATGTTGCCGTCGGTTGAAGGTAAATTGCTCTAGTAATTTTAGAGATGAGATACCTACGCTTTGCAGGGAAAGGTCTCTCCTTGGAGAAGTTTTAGGCCATAGTCCACCACGCTGGCCTAGCGCGTTAAGAATGAGCTTAATTTTCTAAGCATAACTCCTCAATGTATTCGGGGCTGAAGTTTTAAAACAGTTGCTCTCAGGTTAACATTACGACGCCCCACGGCGTAGCGACTTTAGGGACCACCTATAATTTATTTTTTTGTAGGATGAAATAAACATATTTAATTGAATTATCTTCCCTCGTTGTCTATACATTTCTGCCATGTAATAGGAAGATTATTACTGGACGTGGACTCCAAAAACTGTTTAAAGACATTTTGTACTGTGTATATTATTTTGTAAAGAAAAAAATTAAACAATGTTTTAATTGATAAAAACGAACCGCTAGTTAGCTGGTTGGTTAGATTTGGTAAGATTATCACACACTCAGTTATCACTCTAAATGTAATAGCAAATGATTTCCCAGGTCCCAAAACGTAAAAGAAAACATAAATTCAGCAATTTCGATTGTTAGACCCAATTAAGTAACGTCCAACCGGCTCGACAATGTCTTACAATTCGCATTGGACTAACAAGGCGAAATATTGTTTATTGACGCTTGTGCCCATGTAGTGGAGACAATACACTGCACAGCAACAACCTAAGAAATAATACGTTAACTGCAAACTTACTATGACATAATCTGAATCTAAGGTATATATATAAAAGATAAGAGACACTTCTCAAGTGTTTATCTAATAGATTTTAGTGTTTACCATGGGATCGACGGAGACCGTGTTTTTAAAAGTATTTTGTATAATGTAAGTATTAAAAAAAATACATATTTTATTTACTAAATAGGAAAGCAGGGCCTCTAGCCAAGTAAGAAAAGCAACGAAAACGATAATAGAAACGTTAGTATCCGACCAAGTATGTAAGTAGCATGTTACTTAGTGAATTACATTAAAGATAGCTTCTTTACTCGGTCAGGTATCAGAGTTTCTATGAAATTAATAGCTTTTGTGCACACATAGTTAAAGCCCCAGATATGGGAAAGATTTTTTCATAAGTTAAGAGAATACGACTCTCGGCGCCTACTGTGTGTTTCATACGAACGAATATTCAACTTTTTTTGGCACTTATACTAAACAAACACCATGGAATTTTGAAGACTTACTTGGATCCATTTTTTAGCTTTGCAGTCGGATAAGTCAATCAATTCGTGGCTCCTGCTGTATGCTTTACACAAACGAATTTCCCATTTATTTTTGGCCTTAAAAATTGAAAAACTTTATAATAAATAGGTATATTTCCGACGTATCACTACTGCTGTTACCTCGGACAGTTTATTAAAAAACTTTCAAATATTTCATTTATGTAGTTTATTTTTGACTCTTCTTTTTCCGAAGCCTATATTGTTAATTCTTTTATTAGGTTCAAATTTCAGTCATTTCAAAACATTTGTTTTTGGAGACAAACGACTAATCCCTTTTAAATCAGAAAAAGACTCCTTAATTTCCTAATGATGTTTGCTATAGCAAGCTATACTGTAGCTACAGTTCGTTTAAGCTCGTTTACAGTTATTTCCGCGAAAATTTTTGAATTGTTTGGGATAAAAGTAATCTATGTCTTATTCCAGGATCTAACCTATATATATATATATATATATATATATATATATATATATACCGTCCGGTGGTTAAAGCGAGATTGAATAACAAACATCCACCCAGACATACTTTCGCATTTATAATATTAGTAGGATTGGACAAAAAGATAAAATAATATAAATATTAACTTTGTATCTAGCTGTGCTGTGACTTTTGCTTGTACTGAAGAGTGCAACTTTCCACCTGGATTCAAATTTGGAGTCGCTTCATCGTTATATCAAGTGGCAGAAGCCTGGAATGTAATCGGTACTATTCTTTTTTTATTTTAATCATTTATACAGGTTTTAGCGTACAAAACCTAATAATAAAGAACAGTTAGTTTAAAAATAATCCAGACTGTTTACTCTTTGTAATGTTAAGGTGAACACGACACAAAAAAAACATACAAATTGCATTAAACTAGCCATTTAAAGTGCGTCATAAGTAGTCTACCATTTACCGCTATTTACCATATCGCAAAAAGCATATACAATTACGTATATTCAAGAAATGCCAGTAAATTATGAAAACCTAGAGTTTTTGTTGACACTTTGTTTATTTAATTTAATGATTTTAATGATAAAAAGGCGGCTTCCATCAATTACGTGAGGCAAAGTTGATTTTGCGATTTTTCGACCCCCTTCCCCCACTGGTAGATATCTTTAGATTTGGCTCGCCCCTTCCCCCCGCTAGTCATACTCATATTTTAGTGAAGAAATATGTTTTACTTCAACCCACTTTTCTCGCAATTTTACATTGTTGCTTAAGAAAAAAAATTACGTGATTTTTGCCGAGACCCCTCCTCACCCCCATGTGAGATTAAGTGAGACTCGGCTCGAATTCTCTCCCCATAAACGCCTAACGTAATTAATGGATGCCCCCAAACGTGTTTTGAGTAGCGAAAGTTTTATAGTTAATGATAAAGTGCGACGCAGTTTGAAAATTTGCGTCGAGCACACCCTAAAGGTACGTGCCTACTTAACTTATTAGTTTGTCTCTTACAGCTGCTAGTTTGCTATTAAAAAAAAAAAAAGGATTTGATTTATAACATGTACATGTTATTTCTTATTACCTGCATTTTAAGAATGTTTGTCATGAAAATTGGGCGATGTGCGTCTTTTCAGTTGCAGAAATATCGAAACACGTATTCGTTAATCATTTACTGGTTGATAAATAACCATCTAAAATACATAAAATATATAAATATATGTTTTTAAATGTGGCTTACTAAATATTCAGAAAATCCGTCTCGTAACTTGCGGTGTCTCTTAGTTCCTCTAAGTGACCTAAAATAATAGCTACGTCAGAGTAAATAAAGGTATTTTTCCTGAGGAAATATGTAGGAAAAAGTTGAAGGTTATTAAACAAAAATTTTAATTCTGGCTTTCTAATACTTTATAGACAAAGGTGATATTATTTGGGATCGTAACTCATTTCAAGCCTGAGAGTATTACAGACGGAACCAACGGAGATGTTGCATGTGATTCATATCATCAGTACAAGGAGGATGTTCAAATGTGTTTGGATTTAGGAGTCCGATATTACCGGTAACAACTGTCAAGTACTTCCTAAAGTAGCAGGGCAGATACTGTTTACTAGATCACAAGCTTGGTTCTGCGCTGTTGGTATAGACCGAAATTACTATACCATGCTAGTACCTTATAGTTTTAAATAAGACATGAAGAACTCTAGCCAACTACGTACCTTACTATTAGCGATATCAGTATTGCCTTGTTGTTTTGTCTATCTGTTTTTGTTAGTTGAGGTTTAGGTCTATGCCTAGCAGTAGATAACCTCCAGCTGTTGTCAGGTTTTAGCGATAATCTATCGTAAGAAAATTTTCATGTAAGAGCATATGTGTGCTCATACCTACACTAAGAAAAATCTTTGATTTCGCCGAAATCTGGGCTGTTCTAGAATTCTTGCATCGATGCCAAATAGATTTGCGATATATTGAGGTGCTTAGATATTTTTGACGCAACTACAATGACCGTACAAGTATAGGATCAGCACAGACAAAGTCCAATCAGTTATTCAGGGGAGTACAACAAAAAGATGTTATAACTCCGAAACTGTTTATCAGCGCACTAGAGGATGTCATTAAGATGCTAAACTGGAATAATCACGGCATCTTTGTAAGTGGCGAGTTCGTTTCCCCTTCTTCGATTTAGGGATGTTATTCTTATAATAGCTGAATCGTTTCAGGAATCAGAAGAAATGCTGAACAACTGAATACTTCTGCCTGTTTCTTTACCATAGTAATTTCTGTTTAGTGTAATTGTCTGACCTAGGTAGCCGTATTATACAACAGCTCTCGCTCCGCTCGTGATTAAACTATAGAATCCTCCACTAAACTCGGGATTCAACTTAGGTCCTTGCGTGAAATTTGCCCATTTATCCACTTGCTGTGCAATCTATTATTACCATTTACAATAATTAAAATTTAATACTATTTCGACTTAAGATTTTCGACGATGGAATCAGGTACTGCAATAATTTGATAAACGAGTTATAAGTAAATGGAATTAAGCCAGTTGTTACTGTTTTTGATCTTGCTAAGTTAATTTTAATATTTTAGGTACTTTGATGTACGTAAGTAGTTAGAATTAAGAATTATTTTGTCGGGCTGGGTTCTTTATGAACTTCTTTTTAATATCATATTATATTTATAGGTAACTCGAGATGTAAATTGGTTAAAAAATTATGTTCCAAAGTAACCCCACCTTCATTTTACACATTTAGATTTTAGGTGGATGTTTGATCCCTTGATCACAACATATATACTTGCCTCTCTATTTCTTTTTCCCACTTTCCCTTTGCCTTTCCAGTGGTTAAAATTGTTTAAGGGCGTGGGGATTTCACTCCTTGATATAGAAAGAAAGTATGCTATTTCAAGCCACAGAAGCAGTTTAAATTTGGAACACTTAATATACTCCATATTCCTTCACAAGGTTAAATATATTTTCAGAGGTTATTAACAGAATGACTTAGTTAAATTTTATTTGATCCTGTGATGACTCTTGGAATTACGCTTCGTTTGTGCTGAAAAAGTTACATACAAATGTTTTACCATAGAAATCAATAATCTTCCGAGTGATGTAAAAATTTGGATGCTGCTCGTAGGCTTTATTACTCGCACTGTGCAAAATCATTTTTTTGTTCAAGATCTATGATAATATTTTGATTTCTCTTTCTGGTTTCTTAGACTAAATAACATTTTATGTCGCAAAATCGTGACAGCCATGTGGAAGATTGCTCAGAAGGCCGAACTAAACTAGCTGACCGGCCGAACGTTGATTCTCCATGATTGAAACGGTACGCCACCTATTGTAAAACAGTGGCACTATTTTAATAAAATGCTTGTGCACAATAACTTTAATCACAATTCAATACTAATATTAAAAATGCGTAAGTAACTGTGTGCATGTAACCTCGTCATGCTTCAAACCTCTCTACGGATTAAGATAAAATTTGGCATGGAGATAGTTTGAGTCCCGGGAAAGGACATAAGCTACTTTAAAACGTTAAGTGTGAGACGGATTTTTTAAAGTTCCGTACCTATAGGGTAGGTACGCCACCTATTGTAAAAGAGTGGCACTAATTTATAAAAATGCTTGTGCACAATAACTTACATCACAATTCCAAACTAATATTATAAATGCGAAAGTAACTGTCTGTATGTAACCTCTTCATGCTTCAAACCTCTCTACGGATTAAGATTAAATTTCGTATGGAGATATTTTGAGTCCCGGGAAAGGACATAAGCTACTTTAAAACGTTAAGTGTAAAACGGTTTTTTTAGGGTTCCGTACCCTAAGGGTAATTAGCGGAACACTATTACTAAGACTCCGCTGTCCGTCCATCCGTCCGTCTGTCACCAGTCTGTATCTCGACCGTGATAGTTAGAAAGTTGAAACATTTACTGGAAAAACCTTTTAGCGAACTTCAGTTTTTTTTTTTTACAAAAAAAAACAATAAAAATAAACCTTAAATTAATTATGAATAAGAATACCTAAAACTATTAATAAAAAAAAAAAAACTGATTTGTTACGCCATTTTATTTTGATACTAAAAACCAGTTTTTTCACAGGTATTGCATAATTTATTGAATAATGTACTATGTTTCGTTCCGTAAAAAACGGCTCCCTATTACTAAGACTCCTCAACTTCGTTCGTCCGTCCGTTCATCCGTCCGTCTGTCTGTCACAAGGCTGTATTTCATAAACCGTGATAGCTAGATAGTTGAAATTGTCACAGTAGATGTATTTCTGTTGCCGCTATAACAACAAATACTAAAAAACAAATAAAATAAATATTTAAGGGCGCTCCCATACAACAAACTTGATTTTTTGCTCTTTTTTGTGTCGATATTTATTACGGCAACAGGTAGACGCTTGAATTATTCACAGAATATTTAGTTAGGTATTTATTTTAAAAATAAATCATTAAATTAAAAAAAAATAGACGCCTATTTCACTGTTTTTTAAAAAAACGGTATTACCCATATATAATAAATAATTTTACATACAAGTCTCGAACTTACAGTGATTGTACTGCCACAGTATTAATACTAGCTACTGTGGAACTGTTAACTGTGGATTTTATGTCTTTCAAATAATTTGGTTTTATTTTTCAGTGTAATTTTAAGTGTTTCGCGGGTCGAAAGTTTAAAATTTCCACCTGGCTTCAAATTTGGAGTGGCCTCATCTGCGTATCAAATCGAAGGCGCTTGGAATATTAGTGGTAAGTACTGTTCATAATACAGATCTGGCTCCTTACTACCAGCAGGGCTATTTTCTAACACCCATGATAATAATTTCTAAGTCAATTACTATAACCGTTGCTTCAATCTTAAACTATTAACGCGACATATAATTTGTACATATATATATTTATAAATATATATATATGTATTGCTGTATAGTCCGTGTACGTAGTTTTATCACTCACCTTATAGCGCTGTTGGTCGAAGGCGTCGCGGCGGAACTAGGAACCTAGGCTTCGGTCGGAGCTTATGTTATCTACAAAGGGGTCTATAAAAAATCACGTTTGTAATATGGGAGCCCCCCTTAATATTTGTTTTATTTAAATAAAATTATTTATTTTTAAAGTATATAACTATTCTGTAAATATTGTAAGAGTCTACCTGTTGCCGTAATCAATATCGAGCAAAACAAGAAAAAAAAAAACACGTTTCACGTTATTATAGCGGCAACAGAAATACATCTTCTGTCAAAATTTCAACTATCTAACTATCACAGTTCATGAGATACAGCCTGGTGACAGACGGACATACAGCGTAGTCTTATAAGACTACTACTATAGTAATAGGGTCCCGTTTTTAACCGTTTGGGTACGGAACCCTAAACAAAGCCTTAAAATATGAAATGTTCTGAGATATAAATTAAGTTTACAAACTTATTTAAATAATGCAGATAAAAAAAACCGGCCAAGTGCGTGTCGGGCCACGCGCAATATAGGGTTCCGTAGTAGCCTCATAAACCAACATTTTAGAGGTTGTTTAAATATTGCTAAATAAAACGGTTTCGCTCAGAGAGTAGTAGTAAGCGAATCAGTAGGGAGTTGGGTTAGGTTCCTATGTAGGTACAATCAAATCAAATTATTAAAAACTTAACTCTCAAAGCTAAAATTGCAAACTTAGCTTGGCGTTCTTCATCTTCGAGACATCAGAACAACATGCGCGCTTTTGAGCGCAGCTGCCTCTCACACGCTCAGTTCGATGTTGCGCCAAACGCGCCGGCTAGTCAAATACGTCATTTGAACGTTACTATTGTTGAAGTGGGGGACACACTTGACTCTAACAAAAATTAGTACTTTAAAGCTAAATGTTTCGCAAACGGAGCCCTAAATAAAAAAATTATCTCGGCATACCGCCAATGTTTTTGGAATTCCTATCAAACGATACCCCACACGATGGGGTTCATGAGAAAAAAAATAACGTCCCCACTGGTGTTGGGGGGGAACCTTCAAAAAAGTTTTATTCTACCGCTTTGTCGGCTTGATCAATGTGTATATCCCTGCCAAATTGCAACTTTCTCGTATTAGTAGTTTATGAACTAAGCCGCGGACAGACAGACGGACGGACGGCCGAACATGGCGAAACAATAAGGGTTCCTTGTTGACTATGGAACCCCAAAAATGATGTAATGAATTACGCTTAAAATGTCGAGTGTTTGCCTTCGAAACTTTTTGTCACAATAATAGGTCACAAGTCATTTTATTGGTTTCCAGCGATGTTACCGTCGCGATAGATCTTTTGTCGGAATTGTTTTTTTATTTTAAAAAATGCATAATTTATTCTACTATAAAAGATAAAGTTATGTTTGTTTGTACTAATTTGAACATATATTCAATTTATTTTTTATGATGTTTTTTTGTCTTACAATTAATTTTTCCCGTTTTACACTTGACGTAGCGAATGTCGCATTGACGGTAAATCATTTTGATAATTTTATTTATAACTTTTTAATGCTTATTTAAAAACTTTAAAACTTTATACTACAAAATATTCATAATTTACATTACTATAGTAGATAAATTTATGTTATGTCAGTTCTTTTTGTTAGTTCCTTATGCGTCATAAATTTTAAATGAATTTTGACCAAATTCCTATTATTGTAATAATAAAAGAAGAATTAAAAAACTGAGGGGGCCGCATCAATTGTCTAACTGAGGGGGCCACATCACTTGTCTAACCCAAAATAAATGAGGAAGAAGGTTTTTTAATATGGTTCTTAAATTGACCGCAGCCTATAGACGCTTGATACACCAAGGGCATCACTTGCGCGTTGCCGACCCTTCAAAAATCCAATAACTTCTTTCTTGAAAAACCTCATATTGTAGTCCCTAGAAAAAACTTCGGCAGTGAGCTCATTCCACAACCTAAGCGTTTGCGGAAGAAACCACACTGTATGTGACCATTTAGGCTCTAAAGTGTAAGGTTGAATTTCCTGACGATGGTGATTAGTGCTATGGTAGAAAGTAGCCATTGGCATAATTACGAACAATTCTTCAGATCACATCGCATTATACAAGTAGTAAAACATACACAGGGACGCACACTCTCTTTACGCTTATGAGTTTGGGATTATCGATGATTCTCTAAGCACGTATTTAAACCGAGTCAAAAGGGCCAATCTGGTATTCGGGTGCACCTAGCCAGCAATGACAGCAGTACTCCATATGGGGACGGATTAAAGGCTGTAGCATGTCCGCAAAACGGGCGATACGGATGACCTTCCTTCGGCTGACGTCGCAGCTCCTAAGATCGCCGCACGTGTAAGCATTTTACATAGAGTTTAGGCTTGCAGTGTGCGTTTGAGTACATTATTTCCATTTCCATCAATGTATACAATCCAATAATGTAAGTTTTAAGTGTTTAGGAGAATACACTTCGCGGCGCCCGCGCGCGTTTTACATTTATAAAATAGATAATAAAATAGGTAGGTAACTCGGTACCTCGTAACATTCTTACCCACACATACGGTATCTACCTTTTTTAAAATTTACTATAAAATCATAATAATGTTGATAATGGTAAAATGTAAGTACAAATATTTACTTACCTTTCACCATTTTTAAATTTATACTTATATATTATAGGTACTTATAGGCTACTTAATTAGCATTTTTCAAAATAATTGTACGTTACGAAATTGTTGATGAAGTTAAGTAGTAAGTTGTAACTTTTAAAAAACGTTTACACTGCCTACTGATTGACTAAAGAAATGAAAGGTAACATAAATGTAACATTGGCGGTCAATAGATAATTAATAATACCAAAATAATCTATAAAGGTTGTCATTCATAAACAATATTCGTAGTAAGTATTTTTTGAAATGGAGTAGGGTAAAACACCCAAATGTCGGCCCCTTAACGTGAAATGCAACTTTCAGTCCTAACCTTACCTAAACCTTGAATTTATCCACCGTTGAATTTGCATTGTTGGGCTATTTGAGTATATATAGTGGTTATAAACATCTTAAATTACGCGACAAAGAATAATAAGCGTTTAAAGGTTGAACCTCACTAGAGCAGCGCTGCGCGTCAGTCTCAGCGCTGCTCTTGATCACAGACTAGTATTGTACCTACCCTTGATGAAATGACATATACTGCTTTGTGCGATACAGAAATGGAGATGAATAAAGAGAAATTGATTAATTTGGTAATTTCTTACTAGGATGATTTTCATATGAAACAGCAAAAAAACAGGTGTGGGTGGAATAAGGGATTGAATTGTTATCTGATTAGTAAATTAAATTACTTTTCTATAATATATTTAACCAGTAATTATTTATGTGCATATCATATATTATTGCCATGGTAATGGAATGTGAAATGAAATTGAATCCGTTTACTCTCACCCATCTTTCTATGTGGCTCGCAGACGAATTAGCAAAAAACCGACGCGTCCAGCTACTCTAGTGCAATAGATATTGTGAAGCGGCAGTGCGATCAGACCTTAAATCTACACTCTATTCCAAAAACATTAGACACCCGGACATTGTAAAATGCTAATCAACGTGAAATTGATTGTTTTGTGGAGTTAATTAAAAAATCACTTAGTATTTTAACTTTATACAAATGCAAATATTAGTCAGTCCGGGCAGGACTGAGGATGGTAATTGTTCGAATGTCCAATCTGATACCTTGTGTGTAGTGCACCTCTTAGAAACAAAACCAGAACCTATACAATAAAAATCTAGCACACTTATCTAGCACACTTATCTAGCACACTTATCTAGCACACTTATCTAGCACACTTATCTAGCACACTTATCTAGCACACTTATCTAGCACACTTATCTAGCACACTTATCTAGCACACTTATCTAGCACACTTATCTAGCACACTTATCTAGCACACTTATCTAGCACACTTATCTAGCACACTTATCTAGCACACTTATCTAGCACACTTATCTAGCACACTTATCTAGCACACTTATCTAGCACACTTATCTCTTGATTTCTGCTTTTCTCTCTCCTCTTCCTGTCGACTTCTATAGACCTTATAATTTACTTTTGCCTCATAAATTGGTTTCGTACATCTTTCATTTATCCTATTAACATAACCGAAACACCTTAACATATTCCAATGTTTAGAAATTCACTATCATATTAATATTATGAATGTAAAAGTTTGTTTTTTGTCTTTTATTTAATCAAACCGCTGAAGAGCATCCAATTGAGCTGAAATTTTGCACAAAGATTGCTTGAAAAGGCTGCTTTTTACCCCAGAAAATTTAAAAGTTTCCACGGGAATCAAATTTTACTTAAATTTTTATATTTAAAATAATGTCGTATGAATCCCAAGCTGATAGATTTTAAGGCTAGCCAAACCACTAGCTATTACTATAAATATTCCTTTTTAACCTTGCTTGCGCATCCCATTTAAATTTTTTCCATTTTTTCCTTCACTCTTTCAATTAGGTAATTTCGCTTTTAATTTGCTTATAGGCTATTCCACCAAATTTTTTTTTATTTTGAAATGAAATATTTTTTCAAAACTGAAATTTTGATGCAAATTACATTACCATAAGATAAAAACTGACAAAGTGAGAGCAGTTTAAAGTTCGATTTTGTAGTATCTGAGCTTTTTGCTCTTAAAGAAGCTCTTACGTGGCGCTAGCGGCGCAAAGTAAAATAACGTCACAGCGCTTGAGACCACGTAGTTACACTGGAAACTGATATAGATGCGCGCACTAATCTAAAGAGAGTTGATTAATGTGTCTCGTTCTAAGCAAAAGTCATATAATAAATATAAATATTGTGTTGTTCCAAAATGCAAGTCAACAACTTTACATACACCAGAAAAAAACATTTATAATGGTGCCTAAAGACGTAAATGTCAGAAAAAAATGGGCCAGAGTCATGAGAAGGGATGAGCTCTCTACAAAAACAAGAGCATAATGGTCCCCATTTCGACGTAAGTGCTTATTTAGATACCTACCGAATAGGTAATACTTAGATATTCTACGATATACCTTCTTTCTGTGTCGGATTAATCTTCGAAAGATAAATACCCGGTCTCCTGGTGTAAGAGTTCGGATTCAGGCTGTATCTCATGAACCGTGATAGTTAGATAGTTGAAATTTTCACAGGAGATGTATTTCTGTTGCCGTTATAACAACAGATACTAAAAAACAGAAAAAAATAAATATTTAAGGGGGCTCCGATACAACATACGTGATTTTGCTCATTTTTGTAGATAATGGTACGGAACCCTCCGTGCGCGAGTCGACTCGCACTTGGCCGATTTTTCGTTATAATATTTTATTTATTTTATTTTGTTTTTACTTTTTTATCTTAGTCTGGGTAAAATAATCAATTACAGCCATTTTGTAATATTTTCAAAAAAAATAAAAAGGACTACAGCTGGAAATAATTAGGATATAGAATCCTACTAATATTATAAATGTGAAAGTTTGTTTGGATGGATGTTTGGTTCTCTTTTACGCTTCAACGATTGGACGGATCGGGATGAAACTTGGCATACATAAGGTCCTGGAATAGCATATAGGCTACTTTTTATACCGAAATTCCCGCGGGAATAACTATAACCGAGCTTAAACGAACTATAGCTATAGCTACAGCTTGATATAGCAAACTTCAGTAGTGTAATTAAGGAGTCGCCGATAATCGAATTTAGGGCGGGCGGAGCCGCTGCCAAATTAGTATACCAAATTAAGAAGTTCCTCGCCGATAACCGAATTTAGAGCGGGTGGAGCCGTTGGCAAAGTCTTGTATTTTATATTACTATATCAGTAAGAAAGCAACTGCCAGAGCTAATTTCCAATTCATCAGCAAAATAGAACTCCCTATGGGAGTCGTGCTTTTTGGTCGCTTGCTAAAGCTGACGAAGGAAACTTTTGTCAGTCGTCGTTACCACCACTGCGAAAGACCAATGGTTACTTGGTTCATATAGTGCTGAAGAGAAAGCTGATCTAGAGAGGCTCTTTGCCTCAAAATTCATTCATAAGTCGAGTGAGCCAGATGGTATTCCAGTAGTGGTAAACAGTGTGCTCCTGAGTTGTGTTCTTTACTCACGCACCACTTCGCGCTTTCCTACCACATTAGGCAATATCTGTCTTTATGGGAGAGTGCAAATGTGCACTCTTCTATAGATCTGATCTATTAAAATAACAGGCCAAACGCTGTTATCCATCTCGTCTCCAAGGTGATGGAGCGTGTGATTAACACATAGCTTCCAAGATACCTAGAAAAACACGACCTGGTAAGTGACCGTCAATATGGGTTTCGCCACGGTCACTCGACTAGTGACCTTCTAGTTTATCTAACACGTTCTTTGGCAAGTGCCCGTCGGTCTAGCCAGAGTTGCTCTGATAGCATGGAAATTAATGCTGGTGTCCCGCAAGGCTTTGCTGTCTCCTACTTTGATTCTACTGCACATCTATGACATACCGTTTATCAAAAACTGTTTTGTATCGTTACTATCGGGGCCGCGCCTTACGCACGAAACGAACGCCACCTGTGTTTGGTTTTTCTACCAACACTCTACTGTGTGGTTGGGAGTCTCCAGAAATTATTAAACCTTTGTAAAAATATATGTTATGTTTTTTGTGTTTTCGCTTATACACAAGGTTAGTATTGCGTTGTAATTAACATTATTAAAAGTGTTTGTGCCAGTTACATAGAAGTAAGGACAAACTTGTGGACACTGGTCGTATTTTTCTACTTATATTATAATACTTTAAGTTAGATCTAGGTCCCTAACTTTTATGTTCTCTGGGTATATTGGGTTTAATTTTACCCGTCATTATTGAAAAAACGACAACGTACATTGCTATGCAGATGACAGTTCTTGTTATCGCTGTACAACTGTATTGTTTGAGTATCAGACACGCTCTTGACCGGTGGTAACTGGATATGCAACTGTATTGTTAAAGTATTTGAAACGCTCTTGGCCGATGGTAACTGGATATACAACTGTATTTTTTGATTATCTGACATGCTCTTGACCGGTGGTAACTTGATACGGAACTGTATTGTTTGCGTATTTGACACGCTCTTAACCGGTTTTCAAAGTTCTATTCTGTTCTATAAACTCTAACTCTGTTTGATTTTGATCTTGTCTATGAGGCGCAAACGCATAATTTTTAAATTTTATTGTTTTTTTTTTTATAGGCAAAGGAGAAAGCATATGGGATCATTTTACTCATACCAGACCTGAGTCTATTGCGGGCCGCAACAATGGTGATGTGGCATGCGATTCCTTCCATAATTGGAGACGTGATATTGACATGATGTCGGAATTAGGAGTACACTTTTAAAGGTGAGTTACACTTAATAACTTGATTAGTAAAGTGATATACAACGTCTTTAACCTTTAGGTCTATAATACAAATACAAAAAAAAAATCATAGATGTTCGAGATTAATTTTTTATCTTTTTCGTTGAGTAGTTTCGTCGTTCTTTTGAGAAATCTGATAGAGAATCTTTTACTGATGGAGTTCCGTCATAGCCAATCAAAACGATGGAGTTGTATTATACATAAAAAACAATCTAGAAGCTAAAGTTGTTAAACCAATTTGCCTAGAGTCAAACCTTTTTACTGTAACAATAAACAATGAATGTGCCATTATTGCCATTTATAGACCACCGTCATTCAGAAACACTGATACATTTTTATGTTTAGACCAGACTGTAAATTAACTAAAAATATACTCTAATATTATAGCCATTGGGGATGTGAATATAAATATAATTGGTCACTATGCTGATGGGGAAGCCACACAATACTTAAACTTAATGGCTACCCACGCACTGCTACCAACTCACTTCATACTAACCTGTCCTGTGTCTGTCTAACTAACCCGTCAAAATAACTGTCTTGACCACTGCTTTGCTTAGTATGTGGAGTAAGTGTAACAGATCATAGTTGCATGATATTTTCGCTGTTCTATAACCTTAGTAGGAAAACACCGAAGCCAAACCACGTACTTAAGAACAGACTATAGTAAAACATTAAGCTATCTTCAAAAAATATGGCCGGGCAGAATTATTAAATTCTAAAGATCCAAATTTAGCTACCGAATTATTAATGAACACACATAATAACACCAGGTATGAAACCATAAATGAAATAGAAACACGTGTAATAAATTGTCAAATAAGCTTAAGAGCAATTTAATAATATAAAAATAATAATACCGTTAAAAAGACTTAATGTTAATGTTAAAGAGAACAAAAAGCAATTATACTATTTTAAACAAAACTGTACTTACTCATCTGTGAATTTTATAAATATTGTATAGGATTTATTGAACTATTAACAGAGCTAGAATTTGAGTTTTTATTTCTTGAGTGATTCTTAAATAGTGGTTTTGCAAATATTGGTTAAATATTGGCACTTGATATTGCACAAAGAAAAACAAATTCAAACTGTAGCTCTGTCAGTAGTTCAAAAATTCCTGCACAACCGCTTAACTCACTTGCTTTTATACCAACGAACGAAAACGAGATTTTGAAGGTAATCAAAAGTCTTAAAAATACTTCATCTGTGGGTTGTGATGGTATTTTCGCATAAGCTTAAAGAGTCTGCTTTGCAGTGTTAGCCACACCAATTTCCTTCATCTGCAGTTTATGCCTGTCTAGTGGAATCTTTCCAAATTCACTCAAAAAATCAGTTGTAATTGCTATTTACAAGGGTGGTGACAGAGGCTGTGTCACAAATTATAGACCGATATCTCTCTTATCTAATGTCTCAAAACATAAGGCTAAAAAATTACCTAGAAAAAATCCATCGATCTTCTAGCGCCTAACTAATACGGATTCAGGAAAAATACCTCAACTACCGATGCCGTGGAACATCTCACAGCATACGTGACCAAACACTTAGACAAAGGTAATAAAACGATTAGAATATGTTTGGTCTTAGCAAATTGATCCATGATTACTTAACAGATAGAAAACAAATGGTAAAAATTGACAACATTCTTAGTTCTGACTGCGGAGTTCCTCAAGGGAGTATTTTAGGGTCTACTTTATTCTTAGTCTACATAGATGATCTGTGTCGACTCCAACTACAAGACGCCGAATTAGACTTTTGAAGATGGCACAGTGTTACTTTTTATGGCAAGTCATGGAACGAAGTAAAAAGCTCAATAAAAGATTTCTTACTCTTAATATCAACAAAACACACTTTATGACTTTTAGTTTTCCCAATAATACTCAAACTGCAACTTCGTTCTCTCTTAAAGTGCACAGCAACAAATGAAATGGCAATCCACAATGCAGCTGTATTTTTTTTATAAAAAAAGCATCGGTGAAATATTTAGGTATCATTGTAGATTAAAATTGAACTGGAAATAACAAATCACAGTCTTGACCCAAAGAGTGAGGAAGCTCATTTATATTCCAGTCTGTAATAAAAATAATAAAATATACTGCATCACATGTTGGGGCGGTGCCTCTAAAACTTTCCTGCTTAGCCTAGAAAGAGCGCAAAGAGCAGTTGCAAAAAAAAACTTCATACCCTACTAACACATTATATTTGGAACTAAATGTTCTATCAGTCTAAAAATTATTAATACTTCAGCACAAATTCCTGTTAATATAAACTGTCGGAAGAAAGTAAATATATATATAAAGTACAGTCTACCAATATTTAAAAGCATTTCTCCAAAGATTATTTATTTTCCTCGACCCTTACATTTACAATAAAGTTAATAAAAAATGCAACCTACAAAATCTAAATTAATACAATTTTCGTAAAACAATCTCTAAATACCTCAATGACTTGAACTACAAAGACACGGAAGATTTTATGGCTATAATTACTTGAAAGTTTATATGTAATTTAAAGAGTAGCTAATTGAATCGAATCGATTAAATATATATATCTAATTATGAAAACAGACATAATAATCTATACTTTTACACTTTAATACATTACATGCTTTATATGTTTATATCAAAATTCAAGGACACACATATGCCGAAAGTGGTACATAAAGGTTGGTTTGCAGATGTTCGGAAAAATATTCTGAAGTAAGAAAATGTTCAGATTTGCCAACGATCAGCAAATTTCCTTTTGTACCTAAAACGGTGGAGCGACAGCCCTGAAACAGCTGATTTCATTCATAAATACTATGACCGGGTGACCCCAAAAAACCAAAAAAATAAAAATAGGCCAAATAATAAAAATACAGATAGATCAGATCAGTTTATTTTTACCTACTACCATTCTGTCGCACCGAGGAATCAATCGTGCAATTCCTATTTTATTTTTATCGTATTTATTTTTGGTTTAGAAATGATATTTGGTTTTAAATGAATTATGAATAATTATCATAACATTTAATAACAATTTTAGATTTTAACACATAAATTATGACTAACTTATTATCTTACGTGTTAATACGAAAAATCCAAAAAATCTGTCCCTTTTTTCGAACTATTGACGTTCTTACTGCAGTGATAACAACTACTTATTTCTTAAATTTGACCCATAAGAATAAGTTATTTGTACCTACTATGTTTGAACTGTAGGCATAAATGAGATACTAAATGATTACCTTAAAATGTTCGCCTTTGTCCAACCAACTCTTTGAGAGTGCCGCAACTATATAACAATGTACTCTGTGCGCAAGTCTCACATCCTTCACACATACACTCAATATACTCAAACATAAGTTAAATTATAAGAAATAGCAAGAGTTTATTTATCTCTTTCTTAAATTATGAAGGGTTCTCGATATTAAAAAAAAAAACGAGTTGCACTCCGGGAGTGCAGGCAGAAGTGAAAACCTTTACACACGATTCGCGCTTATCACTCAAATATGTCACAAGACATGTCTTTGACATTGTCAAGAAATAATAATGTTTGTTTATTTACTTTTTTGACGTAGTATATTTGACATCGCAATCTGTCATAGAATTAAAATTCCATATCCAACCTCCCTGTACTACTCATAATCGTGAATACTAAAAATAAAAATTATAATAGGCGTGGCATTACGGTTTCCGTCTTACGAATTTCCACGATTAGGACACGTGACCTGACGCGAGTTTATCATTCATTTTTTTTAGCGAGTTTTCACTTCAAAAATATCCTTTTTTGTGTACTTAAGTAATGTATGTGATTTGGAGGTATTATCAAATAGGTACCTATTATAAAACATTTAAAAAATATTATTCTAATGCCTACTTGCTATTTGTTATTTTTAATTCCTAGATACCTGAGTTGAAAACAAACAAATTTTATCATTAGACATAACTATCAGTGAATACTATTAGATCATGCGTTACTTTAAAAGTAACCACCAATTACAACAGACAACCAATACAATCCTACTTTTACTTATCTCACTCAGTGCGAAATATCATTAAAATCAGTAATAATAAAAACTTAGGAGTATTTACGTAATAATACTGCATAAATAAGAACTAGTATTTTTTAATAAGGTCTAAAGCTAACAACAGTTTCGGGGAAATCACCCTGAGTACCTGAGATAGCAAGATTTTGTCTCTTTCTTAAACTATGAAGGGTACTCGGAAATTAATTTATGTAAATTCGTGTACTACCAGAGTACTGGTACTACTTACGTAATGTATGTGATTTCGCCTCAGTTTTTATGTATCTTTATGTTCTTTTTACGGAGTCCTAGTCTTTAGTCCACTACAGTCTCATTGCGAAATATCACCAAAATAAAAATAGGGCTGCATTAACAACAGCGAGTATTTTCAAATAAGGTCAAATAAAGCGAAAACGGTACCCTAATTTTTATAGAATCCCCTTTCTATTCGAATGTTACCAGCCCAAATTAAAATATGTGGAAAATTACAAATAGGTCATTGTGTTATGTTTAAAGCTACGTTACTTTTTTTTAAATTAGTTGACTTTTTAAAGTGTCCTAAATTTGTAAGTAAGTGGGTTTGTCAAGTAGATTTCTAGATTTTTTTGCGTCCATCAAAGGAAATGTTTGCATTCAATTCGCCGGCGCTGTAAATATAGCGTTTAATCCACTTCATCCAGCGCTAGAGTTTACGGTTTCCCAAAATTTGATGTAGTCATATCACGTTTGACATCACGTCTTAGCGCTTATTTCCTAGTCTTGTTCTGTGTTTGTCATATTTTGAATAAAAATACACAACTAACTTTCACCTTATCAAGCCAAGCATAAGCAAACACACATAAAACTACTTGTGGTGTCAGTTTAAGCGTGGCCACATGTGAAAACAATACCAATTTGATCCATTTAAAAAATACTTCAGTTTTTAGGGTTCCGTACCTCAAAAGGAAAAAAAAGAACCCTTATAGCATCACTTCTGTCTGTCTGTCTATCTGTCAAGACTCTTTTTCTCAGGAACGCGTAAAGATATCACGTTAAAATTAATATCAAATGCTTAGGTCTACGGTCCCTTTAAGCTGTAAAAAAATCAAGCTTCTAAGTCAACTCAGTCAAAAATACGGCCGTTACGGCATATTTTGGCATTCACGAACAAATCAAAACTTGGGGTATTTCCCGTTAGGGGCCGTCCATTCCGTCCCCCCACCTGGTGATACGTGGTGAGGTTTAAGATTAACCCCCCCCCCCCCTTTTTAATTAAAAAACATTAATTGGTAGCGTTTTGAATTTTGGTATACATGTTTATGAGGACCTCCCGTTGTGCATACTAAAAGTCCCCATCGATACCTGTTGCGCTCGCGCCGCCATCTTGGAAAAAGGGTACCATTTTTCAGTTTTTTCTTATATCTCGGCAATAATTACTAATACGATAAAATCGTAAAAACAAAAACTGTAACTTATAAAATTTCCTATAAAAAAGCTATTATTTATGTATCTCTAATACTTTAGCTGTAATCCAACATTGAAAAGATTAATTTTCATATTTTTGCTATCGATATACAGTTTTGTTTCTGATTACTCCTAAAATGTTTATATATATCTTTAAAAACGTATTCCATGACTCTACCTAGAGATAGAAAGACCGAGAGAGATGGTGAGAAAGAGAGAGAGAGAGGGGGAGGAGGGGAGACATAATAAAGGGGCATATGCGACATGACCTGTATAGCAGGGCGGAACGTCTTTCGAGTCGGCTAGGTGAGTAATAATAGCGAATAGGCTAGACTGACCAGCCGTCAACCCATCATCATCGCGTCTGATTCCGATGAAAAACCACCTATCCTGCGTAGAACAAAGCCAAGGTTCTCGACAGTCTGTTACAGAAACTCAATTTTAACATTATGATTGCTACTAACTACGCCGTAAATGACAACCATAGGCTGGACATACTCAACGTTTCTACAGAACATAAGCTGAAGTTTGCGCTTCATAGAAGTACTGTATGAACTTTGCTATAACAATCTCTTAGTTATTATGTCCCTTGGGCCCCAGGTCTACGAAGCAACTGCAACAGACTGTGATATACTGGAACAAATTCAAGAAAGCTCTTAAAATAATCAGCTTACCACAAATAGATCTCATCCCTGCTCTCATTAGATCTCTAATATTAATGTGGACATCGAATTTGTCTGTCTGGTGGGTACCAGTCACTTGCAAGCTACTATTAGCAAGTGCATAAAATAAAAACCAGCTTAGAGCGATCTCAGTGTATGTGGAACAGATTATAAAAGTTACAGCTTAATAAGAACAAGATTTCACAGAGCACATTTATACCTACAGAATTGCCATTTTTCGACGTGGCGACAGCGTTCAATAAATACTACCGTTGTATTAGTATAAATGTGCTCTGTGAAATCTTGTTTGTTGCCCAAAATCTGAAATGAATTTGGTGAAGAGGTTTATACTTATTGCCTATGAAATTACGTAACGATAATAGTAGTAACCGTTAATAAAGTTTACTCAAAGCGTTAAGTAAACTAATTTGTCTATATGACGAGGGCTTAGAATTTTTTTACCCTAACTACGTCGAGGAAAAATGTAGTTCGACATCGCCACGTTAAAAATACTTTTATTATAATCAGGGGTAACCTTAATTTTGATAGTCTGCACAAATTCGTCTGCAATGACAGGAGGTAGAGAGGTAAGCGGCGGGAGAGCACATCTCCTTTTGACCCTACTGTCTACCTCGCGGACACGATTGGTGTCTACTGGCTTAATACTAAGCAAGCACTAGGACTCTAAGTTTTTTCTAAGCAGTCTGCCTTTTAGTCGTCGTTAAACGCACGGATTAATTTAGTCTTTTGAAGGAAGGCATGGCGCTCAGTGTGTTGACTTCAATAGCTTTATAGATCCGTTAGCCTTGAGGCCAGGTTAGATCCTTTCCATCACGTTTTCGTGACTGCTTTTTGTACACCTGTAGCTTTCTTGACACTTTTGTAGAAGGAGTCTAGTCCTCGACAGAGGAATAATTGTTACGTTGTCATCGTGTGGCGTTGGGCTCTCTTATTAGTAACTCTATGTCCTTGGGCACCGGTGAACGCTTGTTTAGAGCACTTGCTGATGGTATAACTTAGTGACTGGTAAGAGATTCGATGCCACGTCAATTTGTCGTGAGATTTAATAAGAGAGGATGCGATCTAGCTTTTTTAAGCTAATAAGGTTTTAAGCGCTTTCTTTAATACGACTTTGTCGGATAGGAGTCAGAGGGACATATAATAACGGGAAGAAGCATATAAAAAAGCAAAATCCGTCTAGTTGCAGAATGTAAAATACAGAAACTAAGGCTTACGTTATGTGAAAGCGCTATGTCAAGTATTACCAGCCTATGGCTATTAGTAGTATTGCAGTACTATAAACGGTGCTTGCTTGCATTTACATACAAAGTCACGTAAATCGTAATAAGTTGCCTCAGTCTTTATGGAAAGTCAAGCATATACCCACGAGATGATGATCAGCGGATAGCTGGTCATGGCTCTTCGGTATTGATAGCCAGTCGTGGCTATTTCGTGGTACTTACCAAGTGGCCCCAAAACACGTTCCAACTCAGCCATACACATCATGTCACATACTACATTTGTCTTTTTGCTTCCCTTCCCTTCCCTTTTTCTCTCTTTCTTATCCTCTCATCTGACTCTCTCTTTCTCGATTGGTAGTTTCATGGAATAAGTCAAAAAAAAAAATGAAAACAATTTGGAGTAAACAGAAAATAAACTGTATATCGGCATCAAAAAAAATTTCCTCCTTAACGCCGGATTACACCTAAAATATCAGAGATACAATAATAATATGTATGAGCTTTTTTATAGGATATTTAATGATTTTTAATTTTTAAATATACATTTTTTCCGTATCAGCAGTAATTGCCGAGATATAGGCAAAAAACTAAAAAAGGGTACCTTTTTTCCATGATGGCGGCGCGAGCGCAACAGCTATCGATGGGAACTTTTGGTATGTTCAACGGGAGGTCTTAATGAACACGTACACCAAAATTCAAAACTCTACCAATTAATGTTTTTTTAGCCTAAAAATGTATCTAATTTGACTGGTCTATATATGTTATATACTTCTTAAGTAATTTATACCGTAATGACGCCTTGAAACTTTTAATTGTTTGTATGGAATTAAACGTTATTACCGTTTTGTAGTCACATTTTTTGACTTTTTCTTACAACTTCGGGTCAATGCACTAGATAACAAGCTATTCTAATTATTTAACCAACTTTCATTACAAGCAAATGCAAAACACGCTTTAAAAATTTGCACAAGTGTTGAAACAATGGTCACTTCCAGATTTTTTATTGCATTAAATACAATAAATGAAAATCATTCAGTAAGGTAATGCATTAGACAAAAGCAAATTTTATAACATATTTTTTTCAATCCTTCAGATGCTATAGTTTAGCCACAAAATTTGCACAAAAACGGCGTATTTTCGCGGTCTAGCCTATAACGCAGCCTTAATAATAATATAGTTGAGCTATTGTAAAAACAGTAACACATACATCGTTCGTATCGCATCGCTATTACTTAGCCTAAGCTGTCTGTCTGTCAATTAGCTAATATTAAGAGAAACAGTAACATATTTGTTATTTGGAAATTATTTTCATAGTTAAGCAACGTCAGGCTAGGTCAGTAATTGGAGGAGTGACCGCTTAATGACATTTTTGTTTGGGTTCATAAATAGGAATTGCGATCCTGCACCTCATTCCTCAATCCCGCGCGAGATCACGCATAAAAATAAAAAACTAACTTAATGTTAATAAACTGATGCGAGTTCCGACTTAGGAATTTTTCACTTCAAAAAAATTTAAACCCTGGATATAAAATTTTAACACGTGTTATCCGCATTTTCATCTTTTCACCAATCCAATTTCCTCTTACTTTTTATTCATCCTATAGAGTTTAACATTTTTTAACCATTCTCAAAAAAAGTGTACAAAGCCGCTAAAGACGTTTTCACTTCAAAACATTGCGTGGCGTTATGGTTTCCGTCTGACGATCAGTCTCACGCGAGTTTATCATTTTTTACCCATCACCAAAACTATCCTAATGTTAATAAAGCTGTCGCGAGTTCCGTCTTTCGAATTTTCTATGAATTTTCGATCAGGACACGTGACCACGCGAGTTTAACATTTTTTACCCATACCAAAAAAGTGAACAACGCCGCTAAAGAATTTTTCTTCAAATCGCCTACATTAAAATTATTTATTAAATATTTTTATCCAAACGTCAAACTCCCACCTAGATTTAATGACATAAACCGTGAAAGGGTGACGTCATTTCAGATAAAAAAAAAACAAATTGCAGACATTTAAGCATTTAATTTGTTTGTGTTCATCCAAAACGACTTGTGTGACGACGAACGACGAGTGAAGACACGTGTTTTACGATCTATTACGTGTTATATATCTACATAAATTGTTAGTACCTGACGTAAAAAGGCACTGCGGGCAGACTATAGGTGACGTCTTTAAAAATATTGCAAGGATTTATAAGCGTTTTAGTAGACGTATCTTGCATTAAGCAAACCATGATATACGTACCCAATTTACCTAATAAGTCAATAAATTGTACTTAAGTATTATTTCTAATTGATATGAACACAAAATATTTTTGCTAAACTTTTTTTTTCTTTTAGTACTGGCAAAGGTCTCAGACAAGCTGCCTTTTTTATATTTTTTTTTTACTGTTGTTTGTTAAAGGTCAAGAACAGCTTAGTCACTTTAGTATGAAAAAGCGAGCAAAAAAATCATCTATTAAATATAGTATATAAAATCATCTTTGATCGTTTTAATAATACTATTATATCTTTTTGCCTTTTTTAAGTACATTTTATTTACATTCTTTAAGAAAACGATGGAGAATCTTAAACTCTTATTAGGTACTTGACCACGGTAGGTTATGATATGCGAGAACATAATTATGAACTTGCTAACATACGTGCAGGGTATGCATGTACGTTAGCATGTTTATTATTATGCAGTAGCATAGCAGGAATTACATATATACCTACCCGTGTAACTCCTCAGCTACTATACTAATCTTATTTTGATAAATGAGGTCTTATTTAACCAGCCATGATGAATATAACTTTATGCAAGTAGTAATACTCCAAATAATAAAAAACATATTGACAAATTTATAGAGTTTGGCATAAAAAAAACGGTTTTTATCCAAAAATTACGAAATCATGTTATATTTATCTAAGAAAAATGTATGTTGCATGTGTCTTAGGATATTCATAAGTTCCCGTGTAGCTCATTTTAGGTATACATTTTATGTTGTCATAGGCTATCCTAAATCAGTGAGGAGATCACGGACTGGAACGTAGCCTGGCTGTGGAAATATAAAGACTTTGCCCAGCAACGAACCAACCCTACATGGCGCAAAAAGGTAAGAAAGACAGTTTTTGAGTGCCAATGATAAACTGGGAAACGCGGAAACAAAAGGGATCGAAAAAGAGCGGAAAAAAGGAGTCGAGTCGAGGAGTGAAAGGAAGTTTATAAGAGCGGAGGGAAGCAAAAGGGCGCGGAAAATGGTGAAAAGCAATAAAAGGAGTCAAAAAGTAGCGGAAGGGGATGAGAATCGAAAGAGAGTATAAAAAGATGAATACAGACAAAAATGCAAAAGAGCGCGAAAAGGAGCGGAAGGAATCAGGAAAGAGCAAAAGGAGCCGAAAAGAAAAAAAGGTGAAAAATTCATATGAAAAAAGAGGACAGGAGCCAAAAAGAATGAGAGAGGAATTTATATTAACCATTGACGTTAATAGTTTGTTCAAAATCACTTAGAAATAACAAAAAGATCGTATTTGGATCACCGCCGCCATCTTAGATGTTGAGTAATGTCAGTTTTTTCCCTAATTACTATCAAGCAAAAATCATTTTCCCAAGACATCACTTTCTTTTTTGTTTTAATTTTAAAGTTTTAGTTGTAAAGTCAAAGTCAAAGTCAAAATGGTTTATTCAAATAAGGATTTTACAATCACTTTTGAATCGTCAAATATTATTTTTTGAACCCTCCCACCTTCCCGCCGGTTAATGATAGCCGCGTTTTTCAGTCTAATTAATCGCTTGTAAAACAAAAAAGTTAGTGTTTGGATCACCGCCGCCATCTTAGATTTTGGCAAATGATAGGTTTTCTCTAGGTCACCGTGAAATATATGCAACTCCTTCCGGCTGGGACAACACCTTTGTCAATCTGTCAGTCATAAAGTTGCGTGGTCTTTACTTTTAAATATTTTCTCGGCCGACATTTTGTTTTTCAAAATTCTATAATTTATTTTGTTACATTGCCAAGTTTTACCTATGTTTTGAACTTCATAGTACCATCAAACCATAATATTTCCATATGGTGGCATCTAAACAAAACACCTTCGCCATACTTTACTTTTACATCAGGCAACACCATCTTTTTGTCCTTAACGTTAAGGATTTCAATCAATTTGAAATCTTGAAAGGCAAGTAGTCGGATTCCACAGATAACCATAATTTTATTTTTATTTCTATTCTAAAATATAGTGCAAGATGGCGAGTCTATGTGTGAAACTACATGTGTATATGCTATTATCTTTGATCGAAGCCCTTCGAGTAATTATGAATCAACTTCACGTACAGCTAAGTTCGTTTAGTCATAAATTATATTATTTACCTTTTTAGTGCATCTTTTTGAAGCCGGTTGTCATTAAATCTTGCAAATTAAATTTGATCCACTTCCCGGTTACCGATTGACCTGAAATTTTGCATACATATGTAAATCGCGTGACAATGCAATATTATGATGACATGGTACTGATCTGATGATGGACCTGGAAGGTATAGGATAAGAACTTCGCAAGGAAACGACACAACCTCATCTAGTTTGGGCTCGTTTGAATTGTCTTGACAAGTACTCTGGTCTTAAATAATAAACTGGGCTGATAAAAGCTTGTTTGTAATAAATACTTTTTACGTATATTCTTGTTTAATAAAAAGTTTTTTATTTTTCTGCTTTTGAGTAACGAATTGCTTTTTTCTCGTACAGTAAAAACATCCATACTTGAAACAAAATTTTATACAATCATCAACATAAAAGGCGTGTTTCACCAGTTCCAAATTAACATAATTTTTTTTTAAGCATAAGATTTAGTTTTAAATCCACTTCATTAATATGGGATCACCTCAGGAGCATACCTACTCTTTTGAATAAAAATAATTTTTGAAATTTGTTCACAATTGACGAAGAAATTAGTGGACAAACATGAAAAAAAAAATATACCCGTCGAACATGAAACCTCCTCCTTTTTTTAAGACGGTTAAAAATTAACCGACTTTTAAAAAAGGGGAGGTTTGCGATTGGTTTGTACCTATACTTCTTCACTATCATTATATATATAATTCTATTGTATGTGTATATGTCACTGTACTCCTCCTAAACGGCTGGACCGATTTGAATGAATTTTTTTGTATACGTTTGGGTGGCGCCTTGGATGGTTAAGATTCACAAATCGGCCCGACGGATGGCGCTGCAGTCGGTATCATGCAGGACAACGTCTGCCCGGTCAGCTAGTTTTGTATAAATTCGAAAGTATCAGTGTCTGTCTGTCTATCAATCCGTAAAGTTTTTCAGTTGAACAAATTGCGATGAATTTATTATTTATCGAAATGACTATTGTTAACCGACTTCAAAAAAGGAGGTTATCGATTCGACCCGTACTAGGGTTTTCCCGACCGTTCAACTATTATGACCAACTGGTTGTACGAACAAGATTTTTTTTCCCGTAGACCAACAAAATAGTTTAACATTAGAAAACTGAAATTTACATGGCCCTTTGTTGTACAAATGCATGACCAGTTGGAGCACTGCCCCGAAATGATAATATTAATATTAATGCCTTTTAACCGACTTTAATAAAGGACGTTCCCAAATGAGGATTTCATGAAGGTTTTATACTGAACTAAACACCATTTCTTTTTTAACGAATACGAACTATAAATACCAAGCAGCTGTCAAACTAGAAAGGGCTCTCCGTAACTATTGACTGTCGATTTTAATATGATTTCTTGTTTAGGTTTTCCATAGCATGGCCGAGAATCTTGCCAAACGGTTTTGCGAATTACGTGAGTCAAGACGGAATAAGGTACTATGACGATCTAATCAAAGAATTAGTCGCCAGAGGAATCGAGCCAGTAGTTACATTATACCACTGGGATTTGCCACAAAAGTTGCAAGAATACGGTAAGTTTCTATTACTCAAAGTATAAAATTGCTGTTTCGTAACTAAAGTATTTATTATGTACAATACAATCGTTAAGTATATGAAATATAGTTATTTAATCAAAGAATTTACCTTAGTTGTCTTTATAATTATGCCATTTAATAGGAAGATCATTTGACCGATAAACCTCATTTGTATTGTGGTTATTCCGAGGTCCATGAATCTTAAAACTGCTACCTTATGGTAAATTAGTTTGACACTCACACTCTCACACTCACTATGAGACTGCGCAGGTTTACTTTTTAATGTTTGTTTTTTTTTTTTTTTTTTTTCGGCAATTTCATATAATTATAGAGAGAAACGCTTTGTTTAATTTTTTCCAAAGAGCAACACAGCATTTTGATGCGGCCGGGATTTTTTTGAACTAATTCAGGCAAAAACAACATATCTAATAACGTTATCGTAAATTCCCATTCGGCCGCATTTCGAAAAATATTTCTTCTACCGAAACCCGGTTTCCAAATAATAAAATTACTTCTTTTTTCGAAACAAGTTACCATATTAAGACAAAACTATCCTGTTTCGAAACTATTTTCGAAATTCGGAAGTCCTCAATATAAAACGAGAAAGAGGATCCATTTCAAAATGAAAAAAATAATTAGAATAAATTTGAAATTTATTTGAAACTTACTAAACTTAAAATCTGTTGTAATTAAATACTGATACAAAAAATTAAAGTTTTGAAGGCAACATAGGAACGGCGCACTAATTTCATGACAATGTCCGACTGTAATTTTTTTTGTGTTTAAAGTTGTATGGCAGACTTGATTCCCTTGTCAATTTCCATGTAATTTTTGCTCTTCTTAGATAATCTGTCACCTACTCATATTTTATTTTTAAAAATATCAAGGACATGAGCAAGAGTGGGATGTCTATGCACCATGTAACGTACTACATAGTTGTCTTTAAAATTTTATTTTTGTGTCAGTTTTAGTTACACTAGATTTTAAGTTTAGTAAGTTTCAAATGAATTCTAACTTTATTTACATTATTTTTTAAAGGTAGGTTTTTTTTTTTAATTTAAAATGGACCCTCTTTCGCGTATTATATTGAGAAATTTCAAGTTTTGGAAATAGTTTCAAAACAGGATAGTTTTGTCTTGATTGGTTTCGAAAAAAGAAGTAATGTACTTATTTGTAAACCGGATTTCGGTACAAGAAATATTTTTCTTTCTTGCAAACTGGTTTTAAAACTTGGTTCGAAAACGAAGGAAGGGGTAATTTCAGTCACTGACAAGCTTCAACTTGCAGAGATAATACTGTGAACTCTAAAGTATAACAAATAATAAAAACCGGCTAAGTCAGGGACGAGTTTTTTTTTTAATACCATTAAGGTGAAAAACAAGCTTACGGTCCGCCTGATGGTAAGCGGTCACCGTAGCCTATGGACGCTTGTAACACCGGGGATATCACTCGCGCTTTGCTGAACCTTCGAAAATCTAATAATATCTTTATGAAGGAACCCCATACTGTAGTCCTTAGAGAAAACCTTCGCAGGGAGCTCATTCCACAACCCAAGCGTTCGCGAGTGAAAGTTTCTCTGAAACAGCACTGTACGCGACAATTTCGGTTTTAAAGTGTGCGAATAAATTCCCTGCCGATGGCGAGTGGTGTGATGGTAGTAGGTAGCCGTGGGCATCATTTCGAAAAAAATCCTCAGAACGCATCCCATTGTACAAGCGGCAGAACACACAGGGAGGCAAAGTCTCTTCTCCAACTTAAGGGTTTGATACGACAAGTGAGTTTGGGATCGACAACAATTCTCACAGGCCGTCGTTGAACCCAGTTACAAGCTGGTATCCTTGTGCACCCTCCCAGAGATGGCAGCAGTACTCCATATGGGGCGGAACTTAGCTCATGCTATAATTATCATCATAAGTTACCATATAAGCGCCATCTAGTGAAAATAGTCCAGATTATTATAAGAAGTACCTGCTGCTTCCGTATTTCATGTCTTTAATTACGTCAAACGACTTAGCAATATTATATATAAGAAACGATATGCGAAGTTAAGCAACGTCAGGGTTGGTCAGTCATTGGATGGGTGACCAATCGGAAATAGAACCTGAGGCCTTTTGATATGGCAGCCAGTTTTGCCACTGCCCTACTGAGTTTACCCAGTTTCAAAATTATAATTGAGTTACCATTAAGATTAGAATTACTTGAAATTATATCAAAACTTTATAATAACTTGAATATATAAATATGACACAACATTTACAGGTGGATGGACTAACCCTTTGGTGTCAGATTGGTTTGCTGATTATGTCTGGCTTGTGTACTCCCTATTCGCTGACAGAGTGAAAACATGGGTGACCATCAACGAACCGCTCTCAGTTTGTGATGTAGCTTTTAACAGTGGTATCCTGGCGCCAGGGCTACGAGATCCTGATAGAGCCAGCTATGTATGCTCCAAGAACATTTTGATAGCCCATGCAAAAGCTTGGAGAATTTATGATCAGCACTTTAAGCCGAAATATAATGGTTTGTAAAACATTAAATCTGGCAGCCTATTAGGAATAGTTTTGACTACACTAGACTTTGAAACTCAAGAGAAATAAATGCGAGTTCCTCTACGGGTGCCGATTACGACTGTTCCTAGTTTGTTTTGAATTCAGAATACGGAACACTAGACAGTTTATCACACACAAACACTTAAGCGCGACATACCAGGTATACTAGGTTCACTATTTTACCCGGGCGCTTTGACTAGTTAGATTTAAATAATAATAGGCGAGGGCTTAAGAGTTTCTTGCCGTTTATTCTCTTCAGAACGCCTTTGCTTTTCCGAAACGGCAGTAAATTTAGTCAGATTTATTTTTTAAGAGCGGTTGCCCAAGTCCAGGACACCCTTGTGCAAACCGCCCCAACTTTTCGCAGCAGAGTACAAGCAGCACCGCAGCAAAAGTTAGTCCGCGTGTAGTTGTCAAGGCCATCTGCGACCAGCACCAATAGGCAGTAGTTAGGAAAAAAAAACGGGTCGCACTCCGGGAGTGCCGGCAGAAGTTAAAACCTTTACACACGATTCGCGCTTAACATTTAAATATGTTACAAGACAACTCATACGTCATATTTAATTGTAGAGAACATAAAGTCCTTAACACATAATTTGCGCCTAACACTCAAATATGTCACAAGACATGTCTTGGACCATTGTATGTTTTTGAGCAATATCCTACCTATATTTCTCAATAATGTAATAACTTCATAAGCTATTTTAAACGTAATATATTACTATGCCACAACTTCTATGGAATTGGCTCTCTATCCTATCACACGTCTCTAACTCCTCCAACTTTCGACTATTTTCTTTGACACAACCTAACATAATAAATAAAGATTGTTTATTTATTTTCCTATAAATTCACGTATTGACACGTCAACACATAGTATACCTTCTATCCAGTGAAACGTAAGTTATGCTCTACAATTATTTTATCTCACCTTATCACATTTTAACATGTGTAATCCGCACTTTCATTATTATCAATAATAATGTTTGTTTATTTACTTTTTTGACCTAGTAAATTTGACATCTCAATCTGTCATAGAATTAAAATCCCATCTTACGAATTTTCTACGAATTGTCCTTTTTGAAGTTTTCACTTTAAAAATATACAACCTGGATATGACATTTTAACATGTGTAATCCACACTTTCATCTTTTCACCAACCCAATTTCCTCTTACTTTTTATTCGTCCTATAGAGTTTAACATTTTTTAACCATCACCAAAGAAGTGCACAACGCCGCTAAAGACGTTTTGACTTCAAATTTATAATAGGCGCGGCATTATGGTTTCCGTCTTGCGAATTTTTATTGCGTGGCATTATGGTTTCCGTCTGAGGATCAGTCTGACGCGAGTTTATCATTTTTTACCCATCACAAAAACTGACCTAATATAATAAATCTGACGCGAGTTCTGTCTTACGAAAATTCTATGAATTTTCGATCAGGACACGTGACCTGACGCTAGCTTAACATTTTTTATCCATAACAAAAAAAAAGTGCAATACGCCGCTAAAGAAGTTTTCACTCCAAAAAAAGAATTAAGACTCAACAAGCAATTATTTTTCTGAAATATTATGTCAAGTGTTAATAAGTACATTTTTAAATACGATTTACTATGGGTATCAAATCAGTTGGCCGCTGTTCAGGCGCCTCAATTATAGAAAAAAATAACGACTCGCACTTGCCGTATTCAAGGAGCCTTTGTTCGTCCCCGGGACTCAATCTATTTCCATGCCAAATTTTATCTTAATCGGTACAGCGGTTTAAGCGTGAAAAAGTAACAAACAAACGAAGTTACTTTCGCATATATTACTAGTTTTTGGCTATAGGCGTGGAACTATTACACACTCCTTAATTTACTGAATATAGCAAGCTATAGCTGTAGTTATTGTTAAGTTAAGCTTCATTATAGTTTTTTCCGTGGGAACTTTTGATTTGAACTATGTCCTTTCCAAAGACTTAAACTATCTCAATACTAAATTTCATCTAAATCGGTTTACGCTGGTATAAGCGAGAAAAGGTAACAGACAGACAGACAGACAGAGTCACTTCAACATATTAAGCTATCGGCAGGGAATTCATTCTGACACTTTAGAACCGAAATGGTCGCGTACAGTGCGGTTTCAGAGAAACTTCCGCCCTCGAACGCTTGGATTGTGGAATGAGCTCCCTGCCAAGGTTTTCTCTAAGGACTACAGTATGGGGTTCTTCAAGAATGAAGTTATTAGATTTTTAAAGGGTCGGCAACGCGCGAGCGATATACTTGGTGTTGCAAGCGTCCATATGCTACGGTGACCGCTTACCATCAGGCGGTCCGTAAGCTTGTTTGCCACCTTAGTGGTATAATAAAAAGAACGAGTTGCACTCCGGGAGTGCCGGCAGAAGTGAAAACCTTTACACACGATTCGCGCTTAACACTCAAATATGTCACAAGACATGTCTTTGACATTGTCAAGAAATAATAATGTTTGTTTATTTACTTTTTTGACGTAGTATATTTGACATCGCAATCTGTCATAGAATTAAAATTCCATATCCAACTTCCCTGTACTACTCATAATCGAGAATACTAAAAATAAAAATTATAATAGGCGTGGCATGACGGTTTCCGTATTTTACAAAGACAAAGATGCACTTTGTTCAATTTCCATATTTTAAACACTTTATATACACGAATTTTACGAATACACAGCAGTATGGCCACTACACAGACGGTCGAGCCATCAGCTGTCACCATCCACGGATGCGCGTAGTACGCTGTAACATAAACACACACGACCATTCGCGCAAGCGCCCTGCGCCGCCTAAACGAAACAGCAGGCGCAGGCATACATTTTCGTCGCGCAGTAGAAAGAGAAGGGGACACTCCCTCTCCTACGCCGCGCCATCTAGCTACTCTCCATCCGTCTTACGCATTTTCACGATCAGGACACGTGACCTGACGCGAGTTTATCATTTTTTACCCATACCGAAAAAAGTGCACAACGTCGCTAAAGAAGTTTTCACTTCAAAAAAAAAGGAATGGATTTACGCTCGTACTATACAGATACAGATCACCAATGGAATAATGATTATTCAATGTTTATCTTTAAACCAGGCAAATATCGCTGGCGAACCATTTTCTGTGGTGTGAAGGGGAAGATGACGAGCTGGTCGAACTCGCAAATCAATATAGTGTAAGTAATTCGAAAAGAAATAATTGATTAATTTTCAGCAAGACAAAATTATGCATATGCACTAAGTTCTAATTTTAGGAAAAATAAATCCAACGTGTTTGTTAAAAACATATCAAAACTATTAGATTCCATTGTATATGAAGTTTTTACACTAATATAAGTTAAGTGTCCTTCAACTGTGTGGAAAACAGTCGTATTACACTCGGGAGCTCTGTTTAATACACACTCGCTTGAATTACGCCCTCTCCTTCGGCTCGGGCTATAACTTACGGCCTGATCTGTAAAGCGCAACCAAGCTCACTTAAATCATAATGCACAATTTTTTACTACCTTCATGTTTGTTTCAATACATACTCGCCAGAAAGTTCGATTTTCGAAACTTGTTTCCGTGGGCGCGAAATAACTATAGACAGAGAACTGAACAGCTCATTTTCTAGACAGCTGTGGAAAATGTGATCGCAAAATTGTGACACGGACGAAGCGAACCTTTAGTCTCTTGTCTCTTTCTAACTTGTTTTAATAAACATCAAAAACAAAATGGCGGACATTGATAGTAAAAGAAAATAGAACACTGATTAATTGCTTTGTCACTTTCTAAAGTGTGGATAATTTTGTGAGCCAATTGCGCAGTCCACGGGAGAGATAACAAAACTCGAAGTCTATGGAAATAACTCACAGAAAAATTTGTAATTTTTTTATCTCGTACTCGATGTGGCCACGTTCTGTCAAAATGATACTGACCAATTCGCACCGCGCCGCGGGAAAAGTACATACATTACTTAGGTTTTTGACGGAAAAAACATTAAGAAAAAATAAAGCGATTTTTTCGGAAGGTGATTGTGATGATGAATTTGTTGGCAGTGTTCGTACCGAGTACAAAATAGCTTTTCTTACCATCGGTATGAAAGTTTTTGAGGGAAGTCAAGGGATCGAAACGTCGTCATTTTGTACTCGGTACGAAATATACTGTTTTCAGGTGTTTCTTTCAAAATGTAATTCTCATAGGTTTTGTCTTCAGATTGGCCTCTTTTCACATCCCATGTTTTCCAAGAAAGGAGGCTGGCCGCCCGCTATAGAGAAAATAGTAGCCGAGAACAGCAAAAAGCAAGGATATCCACGTTCTAGGCTTCCCGCTTTTAGCAAATACGAAATTGAGTTAATCAGAGGTAAGATAAGTAGTTAGTAGTTAGATGAATCATTGAGCTTTGATATTGAATTGAAATATACAAAATTATCTTAATAAACGTACCTAACTTTTATCTAGACACGCGGTAGCGTGTCGAGCCAAGTTCAAGTAACAGAACTGGCGTGCACCGTGTGTAATACACGAACCATTTGGAGCCACTTTTGACCCCCTCATAACTCAAAAACTATTTCACATAAAAGTGTCAAACATTGAGACTCATGGCTCATACATTGAGACTTGCGAGATACATATGTGCAACATATTTCATAAGCACATCTCAAACGGTTATTTAGATATTAACGTTCAAATATCGTCATTTTTATCACTGACTGACCTATAGATCAAAACTCTTACCCAGTTCCAGATGACCTAGAAAGTTCAAATTTGGCATGCAGATAGGTAATTAGGTGAATACAAAGGAATACATCAGAAACTGGTAAATTTTTATCATTTTATTATAATTTTTCACTTATTTGATTCTATTAGGAAAATAGTAATGTAAGAATCAGCAATCAGCAATTAAAACTTATGACAGCCGGTCTTTATGTTAAAAGGTCTTAAAAGGTCTTCACGTGAATATATAACGAGTTGAAAATCACCCTTAATTTTTTCGATTTTGGTACTTATAACTAAGAGTATAGTCGACTTTTGTATTTATTACGTTATTAACTGGGATTTAGTATTAATTCTTGTTTCAATGTTTCAATATTTAGCGCACATCAATAGTGTAAGATCATTATTACTTATAAATAATTAAATAATAGGCATTTCGGTACACTGCGCGCAGTGCGACGTCGAAGCAGCCAGGGTGGGAGCGGTACGATAAAACCTCGACGCGAACGTTTTCATCCCCCCGATTGACCTCAGCACGGTCGTAAAACAAGTAGCGAGATTAGTCTCTACGACCTCCCCGAATAGGGCCTCCCTCCAAACACGACGCCGGCGTCCCCGAGTTCGTCGACGCCCGAACGGATACACGAGGTATCAAAGAGTGCCGGGGCGCTTCTCGCCCCCACTCAATCGCAACCACACCCGCGTAACGGGGAACTCCCCTCCTGGTGGTGACTCACCTTCGGGTTCGAAACTCACACCGGTCGAAGGGACGCCCTCGACAGCGATAACCCTTGCCCTTGAGCGCTATACGGGCTGAGGCTCCTTCAGAGTCTCGCTTATAAAAGCCCGGTGAAGCAGTAAAAAAAAAGAAGTCTGTGCGTTATGTCTTATAGGTACTAAGATGAAGTCTGTTCGTTATGTCTTATACTAAAAAGGAGTCTGTGTATTATGTCTTATACTAAAAAAGAGTCTGTGCGTTATGTCTTATACTAAGATGAAGTCTGTTCGTTATGTCTTATACTAAGAAGGAGTCTATGTATTATGTGATATGCTATGCTATAATTCTTCTTCATACTTGTGAATTCGCTTATCTTGGTGATATGTGGTTTATTATAATGATTCAAGGAACGTACGACTACTTTGGACTAAATCACTACAGCAGTCGCATTGTAAGTAAGCCTAAAACAAAGGAAAAGCTTGGCCCATGGCCAATGGAGGGTCTGCCTGAACTGGAAACCAAATTAGATATAGGCGCCGACTGGGACACTGAAGCTTCTACATTTTTGCCGGTAAGAACTAAGCTAGAAGTATTTCAACACTTCGACATGAATATAAGGTACTTATAAGCTATACATATGACAAGTTTAATCCACAAAAACCTTAATTTCTGGATAGAGGGGATATGCCTTTGGATATTCGTTGCCAGCTTTCATACGTCTCCATTTTTGGGGCACGGCCTAACCTCACTTTCTACAAGGGCGGTTTAGACTATATATGTCGCAGGCAAATCGTATAATCCGCCGTATCATAATATGCCTAGGCAGATCGTAAAGTATGGAAACGAAAGGAACAGAAATCGCACTGTATAAGTCATGTATGTTAGGTTAGGTTCAGTTTCTTTTTGTAAACGTAGATGCGGAGCGAGCGGAGCGTTCCAGCCAAGTCTCATATAATAATCTTTTCAGTTATATGATAATTTCTATTCCATACTTTACGATCTGCCTAGGCATAATATAAAACAGCGGATTATACGATTTGCCTGCGACATATTTATTCAATTATAACGCGAGCTCAGTGCGGATGGTGGACTTCATGTACATTTTTTTATCTATGCTGTTTTTTAATGATGTTTTATTTCACCGAACAATCAGTGGTATTAAAAAGAATTTACTAAAAAAAATTATCACGCCTAGCTCGAACCTGCGCCTTTCAGAACGCGAGACAGACACCGAAAACATTAGGGCACAATACCACCGTCTGTATGTTTACATCACAAAATGAGTAATACTTTGATAAAATTGCTGAATTATATATTTCAGACTTACCCCAAGGGTTTACGGCATCTCATGAATTGGATTAAGCGGGAGTACGGAGATGTGGAGATCCTCATAACTGAAAATGGCTACAGTAACAAGTTAATGGATCTTGATGACTCCAAGAGGATTTTATTTATTAAAGAATATTTGAAACAGGTGAATTAAATTTACATTTGTGCTTTTTAATTCCTTAACAAGATTCCTGTATGTAGAGCAATTGCATGATATTTGTGTTCGGAGGAATTATTCAAAATTATAATGACCACGGCTACAATCTACCATCGCAATTTTCGCCATCGGCATGGCATCATCAAACCTTAAAACCTAAATAGTGCGCACATCCCGGTTTCAGAGACTTTCTCGCGCTTGGGCAAAAGTAGTGATCTGCCGAGTTTGCAGTTAGGTTTCTTCAACGAAGAAAGTGATCGGATTTTTAAAGAGTCAGCAACGCGCGAGTAATGCCATAAAAAAACTTATACTAGCTGTGTCCTGGTAAACTTAACGCAAAATACAGATCAGAACCAAGATACGTGTCGGACTCGCGCACAAAGGGTTCTGTACCATTATCTATAAAAAAAAATTATTTTTTAAGTGGCTATATAACTTAATATTCTGTGAATATTTAAAGGTCTATCTGTTACCGTTATCAATATCGAGCAAAATCGAGTGAAAAAATCAAGTTTGTTGTATAGGAGCCCCCCTTTAATATCTATTTTATTCTATTTTATTCTATTTCACTCTGGTTTAGTGACAACCAAAAAGGCTCTTACAGAATATCAGTGCTGAGGCTTCGGCTGCAGCTTAAACTGAGTAAGAGACCTTTTTGGCACTCAATCACCAATGTATTCTTATTTATATATATTTATGTTTAATATGTAATTGTTTGAGTGTCAAATAAATGTTTTTCTTTTCCTTTCTTTCTTTCTTTCTATTTTTTAGTATTTGTAGTTATAGCGGCAACAGAAATACATCTTCTGTGAAAATTGCAACTGTCTAACTATCACGGTTCATGAGATACAGCCTGGTGACAGACAGACGGACGGACGGGCGGCCAGCGAAGTCTTAATAAGAGAGTTCGGCTAATTAACCTTTGGGTACGGAACTAACAACCATTCACGCAATAGCGTGGATTAGAACCCGAGGTAGTTGTTTGTTGGTCAGTTAGTATATTGTTGTTCAACATCGCATACACATATCTGTTACGAGTACAACAGGGATGTTTCCCCATTGTCTCCGATGAGCACCTACTTGCGATCTTCCAACAAACGAATTGGGCAACCAAACTTTGAGTCAGCATCTCGGCTCATGGGAACGAGGAACGAAGACCAGGCGCCTTTGATCATCGATCGCCGATGAGCGAGGACGTCATAGTAGACGCTCACATTTTCGTTATATTATATTCTACTTTAATATAATTTGCATTACTGTAATTTTATAATAAATTTATAAAGACTTTTTATTTGTTCACTTTTTAAAAATCCTATCCGGCGGCCAACTAACGTAATTGGCGCAGTCGGTAGGATAGTCGACGTTTTGTCGACGCGTCGACTATCATTCAACCTACGTGTTTAGCCGCCGGGAGAGCAAGAAAAAGTCATCCAGACGACACCGTGGCCGGTATCCAGAAATCGACACCAGGAAAACGGGTTACCACAGTATGCTGATCGATTTTATGTGAGTGCGCTATATTTCTTATTGGTGGCTATATCCTAAATTTTCCTTGTTACCAATATTTTTTTTCTCTAGCCAAAATTTTTCACCCACGATCAAACGCGATAGGGTCAGACGATAGGCGTAAGGCCCTCCGCATCGCGCAGAGAGACGCGTTTAGATCTCTAGATAGTATAGAAGAGCAAACAATGGCTCAGACACCTACAGTCGATCAGGCTAACCTTACCTCGGTAGCCGGTATCACTGATAGTATTTATAAGGCGTTAAGGTTAGTTCCCGATTTCGATGGAAACTCTAATACTTTAATTAGGTTTTTGAATATTTGTGACCGTTTAGTAGAGACGTACGTTAACCCGGAACCGGGGCACGAACTACAAAATTATTCTTTATTGAATGGTATCTTAAATAAAATAACAGGTCCCGCCGCCAGATTTTTATCTACTAACGGAGTGGCTCGCGACTGGAACGGGATCAGAAATAGTTTAATTCATAATTTTTCCGACCAGAGAGATGAGTCAGCTCTCTACACTGACTTATCTGTGCTTCAACAAGGCAGTGACACACCGAGTGCTTTTTACGAACGAGTCCAAAATTTGCTCAGTATCATAATAACTTATGTAGAACTGCATGAAACCGTTTCTACTACAATCGACGCAAAACGCACCCTTTATAAGAAACTAGCATTGCAAACATTTTTAAAAGGTTTACGAGAACCTTTAGGTTCGCGTATTTTTTTTTTTTTTTTTTTTTTTTTTTTTTTATACCACTAAGGTGGCAAACAAGCTTACGGCCCGCCTGATGGTAAGCGGTCACCGTAGCCTATGGACGCTTGCAACACCAGGGGTATCACTTGCGCGTTGCCGACCCTTCAGAAATCTAATAACTTCTTTACGGTGTATGCGGCCGTCTAGCCTAGAAACTGCGCTACAATATGCGCAGGAGGAATTAAATATAATTTACCTGCAAAATAAAGCATATTTTACTCACAATACAAGTAACAAACCTATTCAAAACGAGTTCAGGCCCTTTATTCCATCTCATATTAACTCCAGAAGAGATCCAAATATTTCGCAGCAATTTTTACCATTGCCCTATATTCCACCCGTGCCTAGGAACTCTACTCCCCAGTTAGGTCCCTCAAGAACTCAACAAATGTTCAGAGCTTTACCACGATCGAATATGACAACAGGATTTAGAATCCCGCCCAAACCGCATCCCCAAAACTATCCTAGACCAATAAGTGGCGTCAGTCACCCAGTAGCAAGAACTTTACCACTTACACAAGAAATGAATTTAAATGAAAGTTACGACCCTTATTATCAGACTGACATTCACCAAAACTACTACGAAAATTTACCAAATAACTCCAATTTTGAGAACTTTGACGTAGAGTACTACGAAATGCCAGATTTGGCCCAACCTGATTCACAAAATGCGATGTTTATGAATGAACAACAAGTAGACGATTCAAACTTAAATTTTCAGTTGGACCAGAAAGCCGGTGCCCCAGAATAGATTTAAATATCCAGAACAATCTTCACTTACCATACATTGAAATAGCTAACCCCCCGTTAAAACTATTAATTGACACAGGTGCAAATCGGTCATTTATTAGTCCAGAGGCTGTAAAACAATATTTTCCACACTTTACCATCAACTATGATCCATTCGAAGTGACTAGCGTGCATGCTACAACCAAAAACCACTATTCTATAACCTTACCTTGTTTTGAAGAATTTTGTGTAAACGATTATATAAAGTTATTCATATACAGATTCCATGACTATTTTGACGGATTAATTGGTCAAGACCTATTGGAAAAATTTGAAGCTACAATAAACCTTAAAAGTTTTATACTGATTACAAAATTTGCTAAAAATCCAATAAAAAAATACCATCCCATCAAAATGTATAACGAAACTATTACGGCTCATACATCTAAATTAGTCAAAGTGCCTTTAAATGCCCAAGATGGACACACTCTAGTTCAAGAGCAAATCATTTGCAATTGTACTATTCATGAATGCTTAACAACCGTTAATAACAAATGTGGAATCGTAGAAGTAGAAAATAGGACATCAAATAATCGAGACTACTATGACAAACAAACCAACGCACACTTATTTAACGAACAGACTATACAAACAGACAGAACAAAAGATGTACTTTCGCGTTTGCGCACGGAGCACTTAAATGCAGAAGAGAAAGCAAACTTATTAAAAATCTGCAAAGAATATTCAGATTATTCTACGTTGAGAACGAACCCTTAACTTTTACTAATAAAATCAAACATCATATTAAGACCACTGATGAAATCCCAGTACACAGTAAATCATATAGATATCCATACATACACAAACAGGAAGTACAAACGCAAATAAAAAAAATGCTGGAGCAGGGAATTATTAGACCTTCAACTTCAGCATGGAGTGCACCTATTTGGATAGTACCAAAAAAATCTGACGCATCGGGAAAAACAAAGTGGAGATTAGTTGTCGACTATAGAAAACTTAACGACAAAACTATTGACGACAAATATCCAATACCTAACATAACTGACATTTTGGACAAACTAGGTAAGTGTCAGTATTTCTCTAGCCTAGACCTAGCTAGTGGATTCTACCAGGTAGAAATGAATCCTTCGGACATACATAAGACAGCCTTCAGCGTAGATCACGGCCATTACGAATTTTTACGCATGGGAATGGGCATGAAAAATTCTCCGTCTACCTTTCAAAGGGTAATGGACAACGTGCTCAGAGGGCTTCAAAACGTTATTTGTGTAGTTTATCTTGATATCTTAGTCTTTTCTACTTCCCTTCAGGAACATATGATAAATCTAGAAAAGATATTCCAAAGACTGAGAGAATGTAATTTCAAGATACAAATGGATAAGTCCGAATTTCTGAAACATGATACCCCATATTTAGGTCATATAATTACTCCAGGAGGCGTTAAACCCAATCCTGATAAAATTAGCGCAATCCTGAAATATCCCATTCCAAAAACGTCCAAACAAATTAAGGGTTTTCTAGGACTTTTAGGTTACTATCGACGATTCATCCCCGATTTTGCAAGACTAACTAAGCCTATGACAAAATGTCTAAAAAAAGGAGCTAAAATTAACCTCACACCTGAATATTTACAATGCTTTGAAACTTGTAAGACTTTACTGACAAATAACCCAATACTACAATATCCTGACTTTACCAAGGAATTTATTTTGACTACTGATGCATCTAACGTTGCAATAGGCGCCGTTTTATCCCAGGGAGCAATAGGAGTTGATAGACCAATAGGCTACGCATCGCGAACATTAAATGATAGTGAACTTAACTATTCAACTATCGAAAAAGAACTCCTTGCGATTGTTTGGGCTACTAAATATTTCAGACCTTATCTTTTTGGCCAAAAATTTAAAATAGTGACTGATCATAAGCCATTGCAGTGGCTTATGAACTTAAAAGAACCCAACTCGCGTCTTACTAGGTGGCGCCTTAAACTGTCAGAATTTGAATTTTCAATTGTATACAAAAAGGGTAAGACCAATCTTAACGCAGACGCACTTTCAAGAATTGAAATCCATAATGAAGAAGTTGAATCCTTGGTAGTCAACATGTCTGAGACCCCTAACCGACGACACTCTAGTTCCACTCTAACCGCACCGTCCGAAAACGGTTTTCACAGTTCATTATCTACTGAAACAGCCCACACTAGTGCCGAAAGTCCCATTTTAGAAATACCTATATCTGAAAATCCTTTAAATAGATATCGAAAACAATTAGTTATTAACATAGTTCCAAACTCAACTAGATCTAAACCTAGAATTACTAAGCCTTTTGAGGCGTATCAAAAAATTTCAGTCGACATTTCTGAAGACGATATTGAACAGGGAGTTATTGACATAATAAAAAATTATGTTAACCCAACCATGCAAAATACTACTGCAATATTAGTTCATTCCTTGGACAAAATGTATAGCATTGTACCCATAATACAACAAACATTTAAAAATTCCCCTAGAACCTTAAATTAGTAAAAAATGAACTAAAAAATGTACATCAGCACTTAAACCAACAAGACATCATACAAAAATACCACGAAGGAAAAACAAACCATCGTGGAATTAACGAGACCTATATGTCCTTATCACAAAACTATTTTTGGCCCAAAATGAAAGATAGTATCAGCCAATATATAAAAAAATGCACAATTTGCGCTCGAGCAAAATACGATCGTAACCCCATAAACCAACAGTTTAAAATTGTGCCACCACCAACCAAACCTTTCGCAATCATTCACGCCGATGTTTTAACAATCGAACACGAAAAATATCTCACGATCATAGACTCATTTTCTAAATATGCACAAGCCTATAGAATATCTGACTGTACTGCCCCAACATCTTAAAAGCTTTTTTAATATTTTGCACCCACCACGGCTTCCCAATTACCTTGACAACAGATCAGGGAACCGAATTCACGAATCAAGTTATATCTGAATTTTTCAAAACACATAAAGTACAACACCATACTACAGCAACTAATGCTCCTAATGAAAATGGCATGGTGGAACGTTTCCATAGTACACTCTTAGAACATTTAAGACTATTAAAATTGCAACACAATAATGAAAGCACCCCTAGTTTGATCACTTACGCTCTAATAGCTTATAATAGTTCTATTCACAGCCTTACAAAATGTCGACCTTTTGACCTTATTAACGGACATTTTGACCCTCGTGACCCCACTGACATAAATCTGACAGAACGATTACTACAACAATACTTACAAGATCACCGCAATAGAATGGAAACAGTTTATAAAATTATACACGAGACATCCCAAAACGAACGAGAAACGCTGATGACGCAACGTAATATTGGAAGAGAACCTATAATATAATATAAACAGGGACAGGAAGTTTACATTCAAAACCCACAAGCAACTAGACATAAACTTGCACCTCGTTTCACTCATGACACAGTCACTTCCAATCTACCTATACACATATATACATCAAAAAAACGGGGACCAATAGCTAAAAACCGACTAAAACGACCTCTAAAAAATAAAGCCCCACAATTGTTACAGATGTCTGACACTCCTCACAACACAAGACATCCAACTTGACAGTCTACAAGATGGACCCGGGATATTGCCTTTCAAACTTGGACCTACTAAGATTATATCCCACTTCCATAGCTTTTTACAAGACATCGACATCGGTAACATAGAGCAACATATTAATTCTCTACAAAATCAACTAACCGAGACTTCTAATAGACTTTCTAATCAAAGCTACGCAACTTTTAAATATCAAATTTTGCACTTGTTTGACGCGTTAAATAAAATGTCCATGCAACTTGAAACTCTTGAACCTCATAGAGTTAGGCGAGGATTAATAAACCCTTTAGGAACGTTCATCAAAAGCATAACCGGAAACCTTGACCATGACGATGCCTTGAAATTCGAGAATGCTCTTCAAATTTTACAAAAAAATCAACAACATATTTCGAAAACTTTTAATAAACATATTACTTTATATAAGGACATCAATTTTCAACAAAACCTAGTTCTCAGTAATTTGACGCTTAGTCAAAAAAAATTAGAAAAAGCACTTTCATATATCATAAATATAAGTTACACAGCCGGCGACCTAATGACTCGCTACGCCCGCCTTTCACAGGTATTCGTCGTAATCAGCGAAAACGTGCAAGAATTATCAGCTGAAATTATTAGGTTAGAAAATATATTAGCGTTTAGTCGTACTAGTTCTATGCACCACTCTATATTAGCAGTTACCGATATAATAAACATCGTAACTAAACTTAGGAATATATATAGCACCGATCAAGTATTAGATCTAGATAATTGGTATTATTATGATACGATTAGGTTAGGAACGTACTTTATAGACAAAAAACTCGTGATTGTCCTTAAAATACCAATCACTTCCTCTACAACTTACCAGTTATACCGACTTTGTCCAGTTCCTAACAAAAATTTCGAAGTTATCCTATCTCCATTACCATACATAGCCATCAATTCCAAAGAATATACGTACATGGAGGCTGAATGCCCTAAGGTAGACAAGTGGTATCTCTGCGAACAAAAGATCAGCCATCAATCCCGCACGCAACGTGACTGCATAAGCAAACTAATAGATTCGCAGGAGATAGATGAAACGTGTCAACCCACGCCTATCTCTCTGCAAAAGGAGGCTCTTACAGAACTAGACAGCCAGCATTACATTATTTCATTTCCAAAACCTACTAAAGTAAAAATATCATGTAATCATGAAAAACATAGAATTTTGGAAGGGAGCTACCTAGCCGCTTTACCCCATAACTGTAAAATCAAGACACCCGAATTTACAATTGCGAATATTGAAAACAGGTTACTTGGAAAACCTTTACAAATAATTACTTTCCCACAAATTTCATTTTCACAGAAGAGAGGACCTCATTACAATTTAACAACAATTGATTTAGACAGATTGCACCAAATTCAGAAACAAATAACAATGGAAGTTCCGATTAAACTTGAAACAATGAATTCAATGTATCACACAACAATCCCACTGTATAGCTTAGTCATACTCGGTGCAAGCGTACTTACTTTCATTGCATATTGCCTTCGCAGAAAATCAAAGTTATCACTGCTGTCGTCAAACGGAATATTTAAAGTGAATACTTCCCAGGATACTGAGATGAGGTCATCGCAAGATAGAAAGGCCGCAACATTTGCATTAGACATTGGCAAATAGTCGCTTGTCTACGAGGGGAGGTGTTACGAGTACAACAGGGATGTTTCCCCATTGTCTCCGATGAGCACCTACTTGTGATCTTCCAACAAACGAATTGGGCAACCAAACTTTGAGTGAGCATCTCGGCTCATGGGAACGAGGAACGAAGACCAGGCGCCTTTGATCATCGATCGCCGATGAGCGAGGACGTCATAGTAGACGCTCACATTTTCGTTATATTATATTCTACTTTAATATAATTTGCATTACTGTAATTTTATAATAAATTTATTAAGACTTTTTATTTGTTCACTTTTTAAAAATCCTATCCGGCGGCCAACTAACGTAATTTATCCGTCAATATTTATCACTTGCAGGTTTGGCTTGCAATTAAGGAAAATGGTATCAATGTTACGGGGTACACATATTGGAGTTTCATGGACGATTTTGAATGGATGGACGGATATACGTAAGTATAATGTTATTAGATAATTTCTCTCTGTTCGAATCACAAACTCTAGAAGCTGTGTGTAATGACCAAAAATATTTATTTATTTAAATATTTATTAAAAAAAAAAAAACATAATTTTAATCTACAGCTTATAAATAATTCATTTTATTTGAGATTTCAGATTTTTCTTTTTGTTTCGTATGAATATAGTTTTCTATTAATGCTAACCTCGTTTTTTAAAAATTTCAGTGTCGCCTAAACTTGATGGCGATTGGCTTTGTACTTTCAAACGCGATTGTCTTAAATCATCGTTGGAAAAGTAACATTACGTAACTTTAGCAACCTTATTGCTTGGTTATGAAGTTCGCACATCAGTTTTACTTTACTTGTTAGGGATCCGTACCTCAAACGGAAAAAAGGAACCCTTATAGGATCACATTATTGTCCGTTTGTTTGTCTGCTAGGACCCCATTTTTGTCAGGAACGCGTGAGGGTATTAAGTTGAAATTTCTATTAAATACTAAGGGGCCAATAAAATAATACGGCCGAAATACGGCCATTTTTGTCGCATATTATTCACAAATAAATCAAAACCTATAGGGTACTTCCCGTTGACCAAGAATCATCACTCACAATCCTGTTAGACTTGATCTGACTCTCTCTTCATTCTCATGGAAAAACTATCTACATATAATTTATATTTTTACGGAACCCTCGGTATGGGCGCCAGACTCGCACTTGGCAGGTTTTTCAATACTAAAACACAAGGTCAGCCACCATGAAGTTTGCATCGAATCCAAGGTATAAGGCTCGAACTACATGCTCCGGAGTGTCAGAGAATAACAGACCGGGCGTCCGGAGAAACAAAAACATGCTCCGGTCATGCATTTGATCTGGGCTAATTCGGAGCCGTCTTTTTCCGAACGGAGAAATTCCGGATGCATGTAGTTCGAGCCTTAGTATTCCGTAGAGTTTATAAGATATTATTTTTAATTTTATCCCAACTTTGAATATTTTTTTCCCAAAAATGATACTAGTTTGACCCAAAGGCAAATAAGTAAGTAATATTCACTACTTAGTGTTTCAATGAAGCAATCATACTTATACATAACATAATTATTAAAAAATCTAATGTATGAAGTGGGGTCATATAACTTTTGGTTTTATACTTAACTGAATAAAAAATAAATTAAACGCATCTATTGTAGATAAAGCATTTTTATCACTAGTGTAATTTCTATATACGTGTTTAAAATTAATTTTTTTTTTTTTTTTTTTTTTTTTTCTTTTTATACCACTAAGGTGGCAAACAAGCCTACGGTCCGCCTGATGGTAAGCGGTCACCGTAGCCTATGGACGCTTGCAACACCAGGGGCATCACTCGCGCGTTGCCGACCCTTCAGCAATCTAATAACTTCTTTTTTGAAGAACCCCATACTGTAGTCCTTAGAGAAAACCTTGGCAGGGAGCTCATTCCACAACCCAAGGGTTCGCGGGAGGAAGTTTCTCTGAAACCGCACTGTTCGCGACCATTTTGGTTCCAAAGTGTGAGAATGAATTCCCTGTCGATGGCGAGCGGTGCGATGGTAGAAAGTAGCCGTGGGCATCATTTCGAACAATTCCTCAGAACACAATCCATTGTACAAGCGGTAGAACACACACAGGGAGGCAAAGTCTCTCCTCAGACTTAAGGGTTCGATACCGCAAGTGAGTTTGGGATCGTCGACAATTCTCACAGCCCGTCGTTGAACCGAGTCAAAAGGGCCAAGCTGGTATCCGGGTGCACCCGCCCAGAGATGGCAGCAGTACTCCATATGGGGCCGGACTTGCGACTTGTAAAGTAGCAACCTTTGCCCCGACGTGAAGTACTGCTTCGCTCTGTTGAGTAAGTTTTTTGGACGCCAGCTTTACCTTGCCTAGCAAATGATCTCGGAACTGAACATCGCTGGAGATGTCAACGCCAAGGATCCCAATGCTCTTGGAGATGGAGAGGGGAGTGTTCTGGAATTGTGGGACTACAGTGAATGGGGTTTTCTTAGCGGTGAACGCGCAGACTTGTGTCTTTGAAGGGTTGAATCGGACCAAGTTTTCCCGCCCCCAGTCAGAGACCTTGGACAGACCGATCTCGATTTGAGACACAAGTTCTTCACGCTTTTCCTCCACAACGGAACGTGGGATGCTTGCACGGCCCGTGTAATAAGCGTCTCCAGTACTGTCATCTGCATAGCAATGTATGTTGTTGATGTCCAACATATCATTGATGTGCAGTAGAAACAGCGTAGGAGACAGCACAGAGCCTTGCGGGACACCAGCATTAATGTCCATGCTATCAGAGCAACTACCGTCAACTACGGCTCGTATGCTTCTGCCGGACAAAAAGCTAGCCACCCATTTGCACAAACCCTCGGGCACTCCGTAAGAAGGCAACTTCGATAGAAGACCCCGGTGCCAGACCCGATCGAACGCCTTCGCTATGTCTAGGCTACATGTCAATGCCTCCCCCTGACTCTCAATGGCTAGTGCCCATCGGTGTGTGAGATACACTAGAAGGTCACCAGTTGAGCGACCGTGGCGAAAGCCATATTGACGGTCACTGATCAGGTCGTGTTTTTCTAGGTATCTCAAAAGCTGTGTGTTGATCACACGCTCCATCACCTTGGAGAGGAGAGAGGTTATAGCGATAGGCCTGTAATTCGATGGATCTGATCTATCGCCCTTTTTGGGCACCGGGTGCACATTTGCAGTCTTCCATGAAGACGGAAATTGCCTAGTGTGGTAGGAAAGCGTGAAGAGGCGCGTGAGTACAGGACATAACTCAGGAGCACACTGCTTAAGCACCACTGCTGGTATGCCGTCTGGCCCACTCGACTTATGAACGTCTAGGGAAAGCAACGCCCGCCGGACCTCGCGCTGTGTTATAGTGATTTCCGGCATGGTCTTACCGCACCACGGTAAAGTAGGTGGTACAGCGCCTTCGTCGTTCACATTCGAGTTAGAGGCAAAGAGACTGCCCAATAGATCGGCTTTCTCTTTTGCACTGTGGGCCAAGTCACCATCGGTCTTTCGCAGTGGTGGTAATGACGACTGGCAGAAGTTCCCCTCGGCAGCTTTAGCAAGCGACCAGAAAGCACGACTCCCAGAAGGATAGCTCGCAAGTCGTCCACCTATTTTGCCGATGAATTGGAATTTTGCTCTGGCAGTTGCTTTCTTACTGAACCTCGAGGCAGCATTTAATTTGCGTTTTAACTCAGAAATATTCGGATCCTTATTATTACGAGCCGTGGTCCAAGCCTCATACGCAGTTTGCTTAAGAATTTTAGCTTCTCTGCAAGGCCTATTAAACCACGGTCGTTTTTTGACGCCGGCAGCTACTCGCAGGTTAGGAATGAAACATTCCATACCAGCGAGGATTGTCTCAGTGACTGCGGCTGCGCAGACGTCAGGATCTTCTGAGCTATAGCAGATCTGCCTCCACGGGTACGATGCATAAAATTCTCGCAATCCATCCCAGTCTGCCGACTTATAATGCCACACACGACGCCAATTAGTTGGCCCAGAAGGATCGGGTTGTGTGCATGACAATCGAGTCCGGATGAGACAGTGGTCCGAGGAGCCAAGAGGCGCATCCACTGAGACGGAGTATCCATCCGGACGTGTAGTCAGCAGAAGGTCCAGTAAGGAGCTTGTATGGTCCTCTATATCTGGTATTCTCGTTGGAGAAAGTACCAGCTGAGAGAATCCATAGGTCAGAGCAAATTCATGAGCAGATATCCCTGCATAGTTATTGGTTCGAGAACTGAGCCACTCACGATGGTGGGCGTTAAAGTCTCCCAAAATAACTACTTCTGCTGTAGGATATTGCTCTAGAACTTTGTCAGTCGTCAAACTCAGGTGCGTGAAGAGTCGAGTTACGTCCGTGTCACCGCTATGAGACCTGTATAGGCACGCATAGATACGAGTGTGGCCCCCATGATCTACGCGCACCCACAATATCGACAGGTCCCTGTCTTCAAGGCTATGAAGTCGGCGACAGCAGATATCCTCCCGGACGAACATACATACACCGGCACGACTCAAAAAATTGTGCTCGAGTTTGTAGCCGGGATAACGAAGGTATGATGTGTCGGCCGGGCAGGATATCTGCGTCTCCGTTAGAAAAAGAATGGTTGGCTGCGCAGTCTCGAGATGGTGATGGACTGCGTTAAGATTTGCGTGAATACCCCTTATGTTGCAAAAATCTACATTATATGTGGATGGAGTAACCGCTGTCAAAACTCTTTTCTTTTTTCTGTTCCTGGCCATTTTGTTTGAAGTAACTTAGACTACGGATGAGGATTCACTGCACAGACAGCTTAGAAGACAAAAAGTTGCGGTACTAAGACTGCCGAAGCTCAACACAGATGATGCGGTTGCTGGCACGGCGGGCGGAAGGGCCCCTGATCCCCCTCTGTTGTAGTAGCCGGGTCCACTCCGGTCTCCTTCTCCGGCACGACTACTACTTCAGAGACTTTACACAGGTTGGCGGATCAGCCTCCCAGGGCGGAGATTAAGTGATCCCTGGGTTCGGGAACCCGTTCAACCTGCGGGCGGCCAGCGGTCAGCCGTTTCATCAGGTCTCCCTGACCGCCGAACCAGCACGCCGCGTCTACGCCGAGCAATGACAGCAACAAGCACCGTCGGTCCTCCGCTGTCCGCGCAGCGAATCCTCAAAGAGAGAGCTCTGGCAACCTTACTCACCGCCAGGAACACAACACTACTCAATGTTAGTGTTATTGTGGCCGCGGTTTTCTGTAAGGTGGAGGTACTTCCCCAGTTCGGGCCGCTCATTCGAGCAAGTACTCGCTATGCCCCGCTTTATTTGTTCGGGCAGCTTATTCGAGCGAATACTTGCAGTGCCCTACCTTACAGAAAACCTTTAATAATATGTTTTTCATAAAAAATCTAAAATAATAGTGTAAACTGTAAACAAAACTATTTACAGAAAAAACTTGCACTGCTTCCCACATTAGGTTGCCCTGTGTCGTGGATAGGGTTTCTCTTCGAGAATTCTCGAACTGGAGAAGACTCGAGAAATCCGTTTTGGTTCAAGACGAGAAAAAAAAATCCCGTGCCTCGAGAATTTTCGAGGCACTAATTCAAAGTATTCGAAGTAGGTTTTTCCGAGTAAAATTGTCGGCGCTGACTGCGACTTCTGCGAGCAAGTTATTTTACTCTCTCACACACACACAAACACGCCGAGCATAAGATTTTTAACTAATGATCTCAATCAGTGCTAAAGCTATTGAAATACAATTTAAATAGAAACTCTTAGGGTTGTTGTGGTACCATACCACTCTTAGCTATCTGATTCCATTCGTTATTTAAGATTTTGTTACTGTAATGGTTATTTAAGGAGCTTTCTATGTTTTGATATCGATCAAAGATAAAGCTGCGAAATACCAAACTGATTAAAGAATTATTAACTGTTAGTTACATAATACTAAAACGAGCTACTACAAATAAGTAGAGCCTAATCATTTTCTTCATAAAGTTTTTCTAGTTATTTTTAGATTGTAGATTGAAATACAATTTAAATAAAAACTCTTAGGGTTGTTGTGGTACCATACCACTCTTAGCTATCTGATTCCATTCGTTATTTAAGATTTTGTTACTGTAATGGTTATTTAAGGAGCTTTCTATGTTTTGATATCGATCAAAGATAAAGCTGCGAAATACCAAACTGATTAAAGAATTATTAACTGTTAGTTACATAATACTAAAACGAGCTACTACAATTAAGTAGAGCCTAATTATTTTCTTCATAAAGTTTTTCTTGTAATTTTTAGATTGTAGATTGAAATACAATTTAAATAAAAACTCTTAGGGTTGTTGTGGTACCATACCACTCTTAGCTATCTGATTCCATTAGTTGTTTAAGATTTTATTATTGTGATGTTTCTGTAGGAAGATTTTTATATTTCATCTCAATGCTTTAAAAGTAAGAGCTAATGAAAACCAATATTATTTAGATTATTAGTAGAGCAATAGCTTTATACTAAAGTTTTTTGTTTCTCGATGATTGAAACGCACACAGTTTTAATAAATACCAACATTATATTAGTATTTAGATTATTAGTAGAGCAATAGTTTGATTGACGAGGAAATTCGCCGAAGAACTAAGGTAACCGACATAGCTCAATCAGTTAGCAAACTGATGTGACTATATGGCAGGCCACATTGCTCGTCGAACCGATAACGGATGGGGAAGAAAGGTTCTCGAAAGACGACCACGGTTTGGAAGACGCAGCGTGGGTCGGCCTCCTATCAGATGATCAGACGATCTGGTCAGAGCCGCAGGAAGAGGATGGGCGCGGGCGGCTCAGGACCGGCCGTTGTGGAGACATATGGTAGAGGACTATGTCCAGCAGTGGAAGTCTTTCGGCTAAAACGAATGAGCGAACGAATAGATTGATACTAAAGTTTTTGTTTCTAGATGATAAGACGCACGCAGATTTTAAGTGTACCTTATTCTTCTAAGCATTAAGATTTGTTTACTATGTGTAAGAAGATTTTAATTTTTCGTTTGTTTTAAGTAAGTGCAGTTGCAGATAAGAAGACTTATAATTGGTAAAAATTTAAAGAAGAAACTCAAAATAATCACGAAAGGAACATATTTTTATAACCCATGAAAATATGTTCCTTTCGTGATTATTTTGAGTTTCTTATTTAAATTTTTACCAATTATAAGTCCTCTTTGAAAGCCTCGAGAAGACTCGAAAATTTGGCCTAGAAAATTCCCGTACCTCGAGAACGAAAAGAGTTCGAGAAATCAGAAACCATAGTCGTAGGTAAACTGGTTCTTTCCAAATTTTCTCAAGTACCTAATTCCGTAACAATTCGTACCTAGTAAACATTTAACAATTTAATATAAGATTGCTAGTCTAATTCAAATTTATGTTACATACTAAACCATCTGCGTAGGCATTTAGGGTAGGTAACTAATATAGTTTGAGCAATAAGTATGTCGCAGCCATCTGTTTAAATGAGCCAGTTAATTAGATGCCTAGGCAGATCGTCAAATATGGAAAAGATAGGAACAGTAATCGCGCTGTATAAGTCATGTATGTTGGGTTAGGTACAGTTTCTCTTGTGTCAACGTAGATGCGGATCAAGCAAAGCGAGCGGAGTGTTCCAGTCAAGTTATATATCATCTACGATCTGCATAGTCGCCCAATTAACTGGCTAATTTACCCAGATGGCTGCAACAAGTACACTATTTGATCTTGCATTGAAATGAGTCCCGCCTGCTTAAAGTTCAATATTACGAATGTTTTAATTTCTGTTTAGTTCTTAATTTTGATATTTTAGGAATTTTATATACTCAATGTCACTCTCACAATTGAGACAAATCAATGCTATATGCTATGTCTGCCTATGCTGTGCTATAATGACACACTTTCGATAAAAATTGAAAATATTATTGATATTTATCAGTAAAAAATATACTCACTTTTATTTTTCTAGACCTAAGTTTGGCTTGTACGCAGTAGACTTCGCGGATCCAGAACGACCCCGAATCCCTCGAAAGTCTTCTTACTACTATGCCAGCATTATCCAGAGCCATTCCCTGGCCGTACCTCTGGAACCACTAGCTTGGATGAATACTTCAGTCAGGAATAAACTGCTCAAGAATAACAACAGTGCTAATAGGTTCTTGAATTCAAGTTTGATTAACAAAATCGTCTTTTTAACTGTTATTATACAATATTTGTTACTTAATTTATAATAAATTATTGGGTATGATTGTGGTTTTAATTTGTTTGCCAATTCTACATAAAATAGCTTGTTTACTCCTGTCTAAATCTATTTTAATAAGCAAGCGTGTTGAAAAATACGTAGGTTATAAGTTTTTTTTCGTTTATTTATTTATACATATCTGAATGCTTATTTAAAATTCAAATTCTTAAACAAAAAGTATGACGCAGAACTAATACTCCACCTAATTGGTCATTAAATTTTTTGAGATGCAAAACATTGCTGAGCATGCAATAGAAGCATAGCTATAGTAAACAGAGATACAGAGCTAAAGCGGCATAGAGGGGGCATGACGGCATGAAAGAGCATCATGTCGTTTGCCGTCACGGTATCTACGGTTTGATTTTACTGCCGAGGTGCACCAATACATGTTACACATCAAAAATTCCCAAGGGAACTCTCAATCGGGATAAAAGTATTCTCTAGCTATATTTGCGCCACCTTACTGGTGTAAAAAATGTTGTTATTTGTTATTTTGAAGCAATTTATACTTATAAATGGTCCTTTCGGCTCATGCCATAAAATACGTAATACATTATTATGTGCCAATACTATACTTACCAAATACTATACTTTCGCTAGTAGAGGCGGGGACACTTGACTTTAACAAAAATTAGTACTTTAAAGCTAAATTTTTCGCAAACGGAGCCGTAAGTCAACAAATGATCTTTGAACACCGCCAATGTTTTGGGAATTCCTATCCAACGATGGGGAAGACCAGAAAGAAAATAACGTCCCCGTCCTTGTTGACTATGGAACCCTAATAAAAAAAGGTTGAGAGAAAACCGGCCAAGTGCGACTCCGGCTCGCGCACCGAGTGTTCCGTACAAAGATATTTTTTTATGCCGAACGGCATTTATTATATAATAGTCCTTCCATCATCAGGTCAAGTCTTACAGCTGTATGCCTTAATTATAAGTTATTAGATGTTTACCTATATTTGTGATGTAACATCTTGCTTCTTGCCAAATTTCATGATTCTAGTTCAACGGGAATATTATTAGGTTTCGATTTATTTGTGTTACAATATGCGACAAAAACTTACAAAAACGACCGTTTTTTTGGCATATTTTTTTATTGCATTAAATGAGAAACTTTTTTTATATAATTTTAAGTGACCGAAGAATTTAGTGTTTGATATTAATTTTAACGTGATACCTACACGCATTCTTGTGTTAAAGGGTCTTGACAAACAGACAGACAAACTTTTTTAATGTCGTATATAAATTTCGGATTTTCCCTATATTTATAATATTCGCACCTTGCTTTGTGTCAAATTTGATGATCCTAATACCAAGGAAAGTACCCCATAGGTTTTATTTTATTTGTAAATGCTAAAATATGCAACAAAAATGGCCGTATTTCTTTTTTTACCACGTTGACAGAAATTTGATTTTTTACAGCTTCAAGAGACCGTAGACCTTACTTAGTATTGACATTACTTTCAACTTGATACCTTCACGCGTTCCCGAGAAAAAGGCTCTTGGCAGACAGACTTACAAGAAAGTGATCCTATAAGGGTTTATTTTCTCCTTTTGATGTACGGAACCCTAAAAATAAAATAAACTGATAAGACTGTGTAATAAAACTCATCCGTGCCGCAAAAGCAAAAAGTTAGACAGATATTTTTGCTAAAAACAAGAAGTGCCGCTTTTGGCTAGATACCTAAACCTTTTTCTATAAATTGTAAATTTTACTAAAATTTATATTTTTATATCGTTAATAAACTAAATATTTTAATTAAAATAGGAACGATGTAGATTTTTTTGATTTAAAATGCAATAAGACAATATTAAAAACCACCATATACATATTTTATTATAAATTATAGCATGACATTAAGATACGATATATAGGTCCGGTCCATCTTTAAAAAGCGGTTAACCGAAGGTCGGGCAGTCTGTCAGTCAATCGGTTTGTGAGCAACTACTGCGTGTTAGCAATAAAGACCAATACTTTGAAAGAGTAAAAGGATGTAATTTATTGTACATAGTAAATTTACAAAATCAAGAAAAGTAAGCTGACAGAAGAGGTACAAATAGGCGGTCTTATCGCTAAGGAGAGATATCTACCAGGAAAATATTTGAGCTGAGGAAATTATAAATAAGAGGTAATGAAAAAAGTAACTAAAAAAATATATCAGTCTATATACATATAAATTCACATATTTACATCTCGGTTACTTTATTGCGTCAAACATGGGTGAATTTACCGATGATGCAATATGGACAGAAGATTGACCAACCTCAACTCTCAGCCAGTAGACTCTCTATAGACGTAAAAAAGTCTGTGCATAAAATTGGCATGGACGTATTTTTTGGAATGAATTCAGGATTTTTTTTAAAGTTGCGGTGTTTTTCACACAACTTTTGGAAGAAGCTGGTGGTCCCGTATATCCGCGAGGCGTATATCCACTTTTTTAGGGATCCGTACCCAAAATGTACAAACGAGACCCTTTTACTAAGACTTAAGAAGTTAATAAGTGACGGCAATAAAAAAAAATTCATGTGCATATTGAGACACTTGCGGATACATTAAAACCTTTTGTGACTTCTCGTTGGCCTAGAATCATAAATTTCAACAAAAAACAAGGTCTCACAGCACAAGTAAGAGGCAGAAACCGTTTTTGATTTAATTTATTGTTATATCACATAAAAAAGCATCTGTCTGTCCGTCAAGTACTTTTTAAGGGTTAATTACCAAAAAAAGAAAAAAAGAACCCTTATAGGATCACTTTCTTGTCCGTCCGTCTGTCAGTCAGTCTCTCAAGACCCTTTTTCTCAAGAATGTGTGAAGGTATCAAGGTGAAATTAATATTAAATTACTAAAGTCTACGGTCTCTTGAAGCTATAAAAAATCGAAAAGTAAATTACTGAAATGGTGGTACGGAACTCACGCTGCGCGAGTCTTACTTGCATTTGATCGATTTTTGTGCTTTGTCGAACTCGAGCTAGTTGAGTTTTACCCATAGATATAGAATAGTTAAAAAATCCTATGTCTATGGTTATACCTCAATGCATCCATGCCATCCATCTTATTGCATCCATGCCATTAAAGTAGCCTACGACAGTCTACTGTTTTCTCCTGAAATATGGCCTGTAGAGTTTGTGTAATTTCCTCCGATAGCAGCTGTTGTGTTTGTGGTCAACGGATACACAGTAAAGATTCTGCAAAAAAAAAACTTAAATTATTATGTTAAGAAAGTATATTTTGCATAATTCAAATAAAACTTAAAGGCCAAGGTTTCATAAGGTGAGCAGAAGACACGTTCGAGGAAGACCTTCGTTTTGTTTTAGGAAAAGAATACTCATTTCGTTAAGACATTATTAGGATAATAATATATGGCGTGAACAAAAATATCACACTAACTAGTTTTTTTTACAATTTATTAGAATTACTTAATTAAGAATCATGCAACTTGCAAGACAAGTTATAATTACTTGTCTTGCAAGAACAAATACATAAGAGTAGAATTATAATACGTTTAGTTAATATAAGTACATTTCAAAGTCAAAGACAAAGTCAAAATGGTTTTTGGCTAGGTTATAAATATGAGGACCCCATTGAAGTTTGGAGTCCAGCGTTATACCAAGAAAGACTGTTAAATTAACAAGTTCTAATTGCTCGCCATTAATATTAATACATGTCTGTCTCTGACTAACATTTGGTAATGTAAATTTAACACATTTGGTTTTTTTTTCATTAAGTAACAAATTATTAGCGTTAAACCAATTTTCAATTTTAGAAAGGGCATTATTTAATTCATTATAATATGTCTGTCGTCTCTTAACTTTAAAAAGCAAAGAGGTGTCATCAGCAAATAAGACAATGTCATGGTTTTTTACATGATATGGGAGATCATTAATGTAAATAAGAAATAGAAAAGGACCTAAAATTGAGCCCTGAGGGACTCCCATAGTGACTGCTGATCCTGGAGATCTTTCACCGTTGACATCTATTTTCTGTACTCTCCTACTCATATAGGATGTCAAAAGGTCCAGAGCTTTGCCTCTTATACCATAGTGATGTAGCTTCCTGATGAGATTTTCATGTTGAACACAGTCAAATGCCTTAGATAAATCACAAAACACTCCAAGGGCGTCATGCGAATCCTTCCAGGCGTTATATATATTTTTTAATAGTGCCACTCCTGCATCGGTTGTGGAACGGCCTTTCATAAAGCCAAACTGTTTACTACTAAGTAGCTCATTAATACAAAAATGGCTTAACATTTGACAAAGTATGATTTTTTCAAAAACTTTACTGAGTATAGGTAGTATTGAAATAGGCCGAAAATTACAAGGATCTGTTGAACTACCTGATTTAAAAAGAGGTATAACTTTGCTAAGTTTCATCTCATCAGGAAACACACCACTATTAAAAATTATGGCTAAGGGTTGTGCTATAACATGAATTATTGAATTTATAGTTTTTACAGAAAGTCCCCAAAGGTCTGTGGTGTTTTTAATTTCTAATGTTTTAAATGTATTAATGATATCCGTAGGACTAATGTTTTTAAATACAAAGGGAACGTTACATTCAGGAACACTAGTTTTTAATAATTTTTCTGCTAAGATTGGACTTGAGTTTAGATGTTCAGTTGTTTTGAATGGAATATTCTTAAAAAACTGTTCAAAGGCAACTGCTACCTCAGAATTTGTTTTAAAACTAGCATCATCTACAATCAACTCCGTCCTGACAAGAATTCCTAGCTTTACCAGTTTCATTATTTATTATGTTCCATGTAGTTTTTATTTTATTTGTTGAATGTTTTACTTTATGTCTGAGGTGAATTGCTTTTGCAACAAGACAGACCTTTTTAAAGGTTTTTGAGTATTTTTTTTAAATATTCCCTAAATATTTGGCTATTATTATATGTTTTTTCTTTATATAATTCATACAGTTTACGCCTACTTTTATGAATACCTGGGGTAGCCCATTCACTAAAACTAAAGCGACTGGAAATAAGTTTCTGTTTTGCAGTAAATATTTTATTATACTCTGTAGTAATAGTGTCAAGAACAGTATTGTACATATCATTTGGGTCGCCATTATATAGCAAATCTGGAAGTTTATGCATTATGTTAGAATGATTCAACCCGTTTAGTTGTTATTGGTATAAATTTAATTTCCTTTTTAGTAATACTATTCTTGCTTTCTAAAACCACTAACTGTCCACAATGATCTGACTCTAGATTGCTTATAATTGATTTTTGAATTGGTTTTATGTCAGTAAATATATTGTCGATGCAAGCGGCACTGGATACAGCAATTCTAGTTGGTTCACAAAACAAATTATTTAAATTAAAAGACTGAAATAAGGCAAGCAATCTGGTGCTTAATGAGCTATTTTCCAAGATGTTTATATTAAAGTCTCCACAAACAATAATTTGTTTATTGGAATTGCTGATTTTATTCAGCACTTCTTCCATAACTAATTCAAAATTATCATACATTGCACAAGGCGGCTTGTATACACTCACAACAATGAGATGCTCAACTTCTATACAGGACAGCTCGGCAGTTCGCTCAACTGAGAGGCTCACAATGTCTTTACGTTCCTTAAACTTTAGCTGTTTATTAACTTAAATTAAAGAGCCACCATGGATAGCATTTACTCGGCTGAACGAACTTCCCACCTGGTGATTAGTGAAATTGAACATAAACTGATGGCTGCGTAGCCAGTGTTCAGTGATACATAAAATGTCAATCTTTTGGCAGTTTAAGAAAAATTCAATTTCTAGTTCTTTCTGAGACATTCCTTATATATTCTGATGCACCAGGTTCAATGGAATATTATTTTTAGTATGACAAAGTTTATTTTTTTGTTTCTGTTTGCATAAAACTTGAGTAGACATAGATTGTTTAATATAATCATTATTAATGTTGGAATTATATAATATGCCAAAGCGGTACTTTGTTGTTTGAAATTATAACATAGGATATGTTCTGAGGAACTGTTTTTTGTTAATGATGCCCACGGCTACTCTTCTACCATGATACCATCGCACCGCTCGTCATCGGCAGAGAATTCATTCTAACAGTTTAGAACCGAAATGGTCGCGTACAGTGCGGTTTCTGAGAAACTTCCTGCCGCCTACGCTTGGGTTGCGGAAGGAGCTCCTTGCCAAGCTGTTCTCTAAGGACTACAGTATGGGGTTCTTTAAGAATAGGGTTGCCATCCGTCCGGGTTTCACCGGATTTGTCCTAGTTTATAGGGCGTCCAGGGAGCCTCCGGACAGGGTTTCATTTATAGTCTGGGTTTAAAAGTTTCTAAAAACTTTAAGAACCTATTGTTTTGATAACAGAGTAAGAAAAATGTAAGACTTCAAACAGTTTCTTAAAACGTTTTTTTTCTGAAGAAGACTGAAATTAGTTTATTTTTAAATTGTCTAAGTAACTTTTAGAAAGAAACTGTTGACATTACCAGTTTCTAAGCACCAAAATCCGGGGCTTTTACGCTTCTTTTAAAATAAGTATTGACAGTCCTACAAGTGTGTTGAAAACAGTTGTATGACACTCGTGAGCTCTGCTCAGTATACACTAGGTTGAAATTACGCTCGGCAACTTACAACTTCGTCTGTAATGAGCAGTCTGGCTCACTTGTATCATACATAATGTACCATTAGATGTCGATCGATGGAAAATAAGATAATTTAAAATCGGTGAATCACCAACTTTTTTTACTTTTTATTATTCACATTTCAAATCTGCATTATTACATATTAAGAGACAGTGTTACTTGGCATTAAGGCAAGTATATTAGGTATCTACTACAAGTTGAAAATTAAAAACCATTTTTCTATAAATTAACTACAAAAGTTTACAATGGATTTTTTAATAATTTGAAGTTAACACTCCAGTGGGTTTTATTAATAGTCCAGTCAAATTAGACCAAGAAATAAGAGTTAAGCTACCTAAACCCCCACCAAGCTAAAAATGTTTGGAAAAATTTTTATTCAAGGTTAAAGGTGAAAAAAAAGAGTTTTTCGTGATTTTCACCAAAACGGTAAGTTTAATCATAATAATACTTACGACAAAAATTGTAGATCATAAAATTATCTACAAAATATTTATCAATATTTTCTACGAGCAACCGTTTTTTAGATATAACGATTCAAAAAGTTGTAAACGTTTTAATCGTCATAATATGCATGAGAACGCCACGTATATACATCTCTTTAGTTGTAATATCATCATCATATCAGCCCATTGACGTCCACTGCTGGGCATAGGCCTCACCTAACTTTCCCCACAGCGTGCGACTCTGTGCCGCCTGTAACCAACGGCTCCCCGCTACCTTTACGAGGTCATCTATCCATCTAGCAGGGAGCCGTCCCACGCTGCGCTTTCCAGTTCGTGGTCGCAACTCGAGAACCTTCTTCTCCCATCGGCCGTCGGTTTTTTGAGCTATGTGCCCTGCCCATTGCCACTTCAGCTTTGCGATTCGGTGAGCTATGTCGGCATCTTTAGTTCTCCTACGGATTTCCTCATTCCTGATTCGATCACGTAGGGAAACTCCGAGCATAGCTCTTTTCATCACCCGCTGAGCGACCTTGAGCTTTCGTATAAGGCCCATAGTCATCACTGGCAACACACACTGGTTGAATACTTTTGTCTTCAAGCACTGGGCTATTAAGGACGAGAAAATAGTACGCAGTTATCCGAATGCTGCCCAACCGAGTTGGATTCGGCGGTTAATCTCTTTCTCGAAATTGGACCTTCCTAATCGAACAGTTTGTCCTAGGTATACGTATTCGTCAACAACTTCGAATGTAGAGTTCCCAACAGCTATTGGAGTGGGTGCTACATAGCCATTCGACATGATTTTCGTCTTGTCCATGTTCATCTTGAGGCCCACTTGTTGGGAAGCTGTACTGAGACTTTCCAGCATTGTGCTAAGGTCCTCCATCGATTCTGCCATGACCACAATATCGTCGGCAAACCGAAGATGGGTAATGTACTCGCCATTAACATTGATGCCAAGCCCGTCCCAGGCCAGAAGCTGAAAGACATCATCCAACGCATTTGTGAACAGTTTCGGAGATATGACATCTCCCTGTCTCACACCTCTCTGCAGTTGGATCGGTTTCGAGTTCTGATCCTGGAGACGGACTGACATGGTGGCGTTATCGTACAAGCATTTTAGCACCTCGATGTACCGATGATCAATACGGCATCTCTGTAGAGCCTGTAGCACTGCCCATGTTTCCACCGAATTGAAGGTTTTCTCATAGTCCACAAACGGCTGGAAGTCGTCGAACTTGCGAGCGAGACGGTTCGTAATTTCTCTTGAAAACAGCTAATAAACATGGCTCAGAACGTGATGGGTCTGTAATTCTTAAGGAGCGTTTGCCACCTTTTTTGAAGAAAGGCACCTCCTAGCCTCTGTGCCATGCTTGTGGCCAAGTACCTTGTGGCGAGTTGTAATATATGTTAAAGGTTTTTCTATCACTCATTGTAACTTACACTTACAATATAAAATATACATCAGTTATAACTATAAGAATATCAAGTAAAATGAAACCCAGTCCCTAAATTTAAACCACGTTAAAAAAAACCCATACTGTAGTCCTTAGAGAAAATCGTCAGTAATTAATTAATTCATTAACCTTGATACACGTTATGGGCTACCTCACGACTGGATTATATAAGTATTATTGTTTATTTTATTGTATGTCTGTTTTATTGTGTGTTTTTTCAGAGAAAAAGTTAAAAGGTTTAAGAAAAAAGCTGCACGTGAACTCTTGCGTATATAAAAATCATCAAAATGTATTGATATATTTATTTTCGCTAGTCATTGTTTCAAACAGCAACCTAAAATTAACCTTTAAAGACTGCAATACATAATTTAAACATTTAAAACATGAATATCTAACTAAATATTAATTTGTAACCTTACCCACCCATTTATTATTTCAATAAATTTACGAAACGTGCAACAAACACCGGGTAGTGGTCAATAATCAAATCTACAGTTGCTATATTAAAATGATGAAATCTTACACGACACAAGCGACCATAGACAGGGTCAGAAAAGTCTGTTGCTCTTTACGTCATTTTGACTATCACTTCTGCGTAAAATACCCTGTTATAGATGTCGCAGGCAAATCGTAAAATCCGCCGTTTAATAATATGCCTAGGCAGATCGTAAAGTATGGAATAGAAATCATCATATAACTAAACAGATTATTATATGAAGCTTGGCTGGAACGCTCCGCTTGCTTCGCATCTACGTCTACAAAAGAGTAATTGAACTTAACTTAACATTCATGACTTATACAGCATGATTTCTGTTCCTTTCGTTTCCATACTTTACGATTTGCCTAGGCATATTATAAAACGGCGGATGATACGATTTGCCTGCGACATAGATACCAAGATAATACCTACATTGACGGTCGTCTTTACAAAAATACACAAATTAAGCGATCAGTCGTTTGACAAGTCGATTACATTCAGCATGGTCGACTTGGCTTTTTAAAAGGCAATTTCGTATTTTTAAATACGAAAATTGGACAACAAATTTAGAATTGTGAAACTTATAATCCGGAGTAGATTTTTATTCATTGTGATTAAACTGTGATCGAACTGTTTACGTGTGGTTACGTTATGTACTTCAACTTAATTAAGTTGTAGTAACTTAAGCAATATGTTAGTTTTAAAAGCAGTTGTCGTGTGGTGAGTAAAATTGAAAAGTAAAATATGTGTACTTTTCATTTTCAGTGTTGGGTAATTTTTTACTTCTCGTAAACCCGTCATTTTACGAGAAAAGCAAGCAAGTTACTACAACTTAATTAAGTTGTAGTAACTTAAGCATTATGTTAGTTTTAAAAGCAGTTGTCGTGTGGTGAGTAAAATTGAAAAGTAAAATATGTGTACTTTTCATTTTCAGTGTTGGGTAATTTTTTACTTCTCGTAAACCCGTCATTTTACGAGAAAAGCAAGCAAGTTACTACAACTTAATTAAGTTGTAGTAACTTAAGCAATATGTTAGTTTTAAAAGCAGTTGTCGTGTGGTGAGTAAAATTGAAAAGTGAAATATGTGTACTTTTCACTTTCAGTGTTGGGTAATTTTTTACTTCTCGTAAACCCGTCATTTTTGCATAAAAAAAATTAAATCGATGGAGAAGCATCTCCTTATACACAAATAAAATTCCAAATTCGGCGGAATCTTTAGCAAATCAGCTAAAAAAAATATTATTCAAAATTGTTTACACAATACAAAAACGCCATAACGCAACATAAACATTAAAAAAAAAAAGTAAACTAATTTTTTCAATAGCAATATTGCCAGCTTCCAAAAAAAATACTCTACCAAAAACTGTCACAAAAGTTGAGTTGTTTTTTTTTACTTTGTGAGTGGTTGTAATTTTTTCTAAGCTTAGATTTTTTGTAAATTGTGCACTAAACATTAAGCCATTCTTACCACACTAAATAAATAAATGCAAGTAGATTGCCCTATATACACTAAACTAAAAAAACAAGTTGGTGTCCTGACTACACTGAATTAGAAAAAGTTGGGTCTGGCGCTCACCGGCCGCTGCCGCGGCACGCTCCACTCGGCTTCGCGCACTAACTTTCATGTGCTCCGCTTGGTTTCGCGCGCAAGTTTTGATGTTCCAAAGTGGGTTGCCGTGACTATACTAAATAAGTAGAAATTGGTTTTGGCGCTCGCCGCCCGTTGCCGCGGCACGCTCCGTTCGGCTTCGCGCGCTAATTTTCATGTGCTTCGCTTGGCTTTGCGCGCAAGTTTTTATATTTCAACCAACTTGTACTTACCTATACGCGAAGCCGAGCGGAGCGTGCCGCGGGAGCAGCCGGCGAGCGCCAGAAACAAATTGTACATGTGTCACTTAGATCAATAAACCAGTATCTACCCTGCCCCCCTACTCCTGTTAAACTGTTTTAAATTAGAACAATTAGTTTCTGGCACTTCACGGCCGCTGCCGCGGCACGCTTCGCTCGGTTCGTGCGGTGTTCACCATGTAACCTAAAGGCTCGTCGCTTCAGTTTGGTTGGAATTCGCTGCCAGTTGATTTTAATTGAGTATTTAAATATGCTTTTCTATCGATTAAAATTAGAGAGAAGTAAAATCGATTGAATCCTGTGTTTATTTTTTTCCTTAGGCTGGCAAGTATTTTCGTGAAAAAAAAAGTTTTGTATTTTAAGTCTTGGTGTGTAATGGCGGGTTTTGTATGAAATCAATTGATTTTTTGAATTTTATCTGTGTATATAAATGTAGTTTTCTATCAGTTAAAACCATCGTTACGTAAAAATCAAGCGTTCTTGGAAAGTAAAGAATTACCTACCGCATTTGATAATAAGTTTCGCTAATTTAATAGGTTTTTTGATTAACTTTACTTTTTTAAACATATTTAATTAAAAATGTAAAAAACGTGATACTAACGAAAATACGAAAAGCAATATCAATAGTAACTTGAAAAAGTTTAAGTTGGCATTTTTTTTATAAAAAAGAGCGATTGATTGTAATATTAGAATAAAGATAATCTATGGTCAATCAAATTATTATGAAATAGACATTTAGAACTTGTGACTTAAATGTGTGCATGCAATTGTGATCCTTAAGGTGGTAAACATTTTCTGACCGCGACTATACATGACTTATACAGTGCAATTTTCCTTCCTTTCTTTCTTTTCCGTACTTGACGATCCGCCTAGGCTTCCAATAAACTGGCTTATTTAACCAGATGGCTGCGACATTTACATAATTTGTCAACGCAGTTGTAAAACACCTTTTTTCCCATCTTGGCAACAGAAAATTATAGACACAGAAAATATTTTGTACAACCTACCTACCTTAGAAACAATAAAATGTCTTTACACAAGTGTTACGATTTCGCGTCAACACTAGCGTCCCCTACCCGTACACACACTAACTTTGGAATTTAAATCTCAGGGGTTCTCAGTTGCCTTTACTCGAGGTCAGCTTACCGAGAATAAGGGGCGTTTTGTTGACTAGCATTATACGCATTGAATGCGCTCAATGCTTTCTATGCGCACATTCGATTTTCGATTCAACAGACCGTTGACCAAAAATTAAAACGCTATTATAACGTCACTTCTGGACCGCATTGAACACATGGCTGTTTTAATAATAGCAATGGCCACTTTTAGTAGAAACACTATCTACGTGAGTCACAGGTATATGTTAGATACAACGCATAAAGTTCTCAAAATAGCCTATAACTAGTTCTAAATAATTGGTTGGTAACATTTCTAAAATGTGTTTTGTACAAAGAGGAAATAAAGTATAACTTTTGATGGCGTTAATGAGGTAGTCACAGCCCCTTAACTTAGTCGACTTAGAAAATACATATTTGACACTTGTATTGCATTTGTGACAAACCTGTCAGTTCATCGTAGCGGCACGCGTGGGAGCTTTTTTCAAAGTCGGGCGGCACTTGCAAGACTATTACATTCATTACATTTACAATTCTGTAAACTACATGTATGTAACATGTCAATTTCCTAAATATACTGCAAATATGGGTAGGTAGGTAGGTACTAAATCATAAAATTTCAAAAATTGAGACAACAAAATATAAAATTTGAATAACTTTAAGTGTAATTTAATACCACTAACAAGTTTTATACATAAATTTCTTATTATAATAATTCTTAATGACGCGGGAAAATGGATTTCACGCAAGTCTTAAATTACTGTCATTTTTAACCTTTAACCTGATAACTTGACAGTAATAAAATGTGATTCGTTTTATGAAAAAAACCTATTGTGGCACTCGATTGCAACGGGATAGTATAAGAAGTAATAATTACTTATTTAGGCACATAATCAATGCACAATTAGATCATCAGATACAAAAATAAATAGGCGAAAGAAATGTATTCTAAATAAGTTAAAAAAAAATTACAATCACTAAAAACAAACAAATAAATACCTACAATGAATAAAATATGTCAAAAGTAAAAACAAACTAATAAGAAACAAATATATTCAATGATCAATAAAAAAGTAAAAAAAACGAACAAATAAAAATAATTAATCAAATAAAAAAATGTTGAAATAATCACTTTATACCTAATGTAAGTACGTAAATTCATAAAATTCAGACTAAAAGAACTTTTAATGACGCAATTTGTCAATGAATACAGTCAAAACCATTGACTTTTAAACTTTGTGCTAGGTGTAAATTAAATATTTCAAATGCTTTTATTTGATTGACTATTTTTATTTGCTTGTTTTGTTTTGCAGGTGCAACAAATTCACAATTCAAAAAGTTGATGGTTTGACTATATTCTCTGACAAATTGCGTCAGTTAAAGTTATTTTAGTCCGTAATCAAACTGATTGTATGGTTGACAGGCTGATTCCCATAGTCAGTGGGGGTGGTATATATACTATAAATCCATTTTAATCACTTCGTCGTATTTGCAAGAAATCTGTTTTTCAGCAAGATTTTTTCTAAAACTTCCTATAGAACGTAAGTAGCTAAAAAAACAGAATAAAAGGATATATTACCCACGAAAAACATTTTCATGTAAAATGTTGTCAAGAAGAGACCATATGGCGGAGCCAAACTTCTTACTCTAATAAGCAACTCTACGCGCCCTAACTCAAAAAGCCATAACTCTACAATCCCTAACTTCACAAACTCTACACCTTAGTCAAATCATGTGGCTTGTATTTTCGTATTCAGTCCATCACAGAAGAAGCTATAATATAAATTATAGCAAAGTATTTTACGACATATTTTCTATAGTAATCTTTGAATGACCACACACCCAGAAACAAATATTTTTTTGTTTTGTATGATTTTATTTTATCATATAAATATATATTATAGCTACGTATGTGACGGGATTTTTCTTAGGTATAGAAACTGTACTTTTATCATTTTTGTGCACACGATTCTGTGTTTATTTATCTCGCTTCCTCAGTCATGCATTGGCACACTCTTAACTTCTGCGTAAAAAATAAATAAATATTTTTGGACATTACACACAGCGCCGTCTGGCCCCGAAATAAACAAAGCTTGTGTTATGGATATCAAACAACGGATACTAACAATTCACTTTTTTTTTGTAAATACATACATATCATACATAAATACAACCAGGCTCAAGACAAACACAAATGTTTGTCCAGTGCAGGAAACGAACCCACACCCTCTGCACAGCAGTCAGCTACACTACCAACTATAGGCAGCGAGGAAAGGGAAACAAGTTTTACCAATAGGTATACCTACCTTCTGCTGTTAACAGCGACCGACTTTAATTAATTACCGTATGCTGGCTGTTAACCAGAATTTAAATTATTTTTATGGCTCGAGGCCAAAACCTTGCCTATAGAATTATTTATGTATTCAAACAGATGGCTTGACGCAAATTTATTACAGTTATAATAGAAATAAGTAAGTATATTATGTTTATTAGATCGCCTTTTTCCGCCATACTTTATCGGGTGTCTATGGTAGTCATTAGGTACACTAACTTTTGCCACTGGCTTCACCTGCCCTTAATTTTGGTTATCGGCGTGGGATTCTTACGTTAACTCCTTAATTATACTAATAAAGTTTGCTATAGCTGTAGCTATAGTTCGTTTAAGCTCGAATAAGGTTAATCCCGCGGGAACTTATGAATTTTTCGGGATGAAAACTATCCTATTTCCTTTCCCGGGACTTAAACTATCTTCATACCTAATTTAATCTAAATCGGTTTAGCGGTTAAGAGATAACAGACAGACACAGTTCTTTATCTGTAACTGTATCTCTGAAAGGTTTTTTAAGAAAAAAATAAAAAAAAAGAAGAAAAATTTGAACATTTCGTGATTGAAACTCTGGCTATTTTTCCACATACGAACGTAATTCCCTGTTTCCTCTCTGGATTTTATCAATAGAGCTGTAATTTTGTTTCTCTATGATAGATATACTACATACACAATTCTATGTCTGTGTGTTTTGTACCATTCCTATTCAAAACATCTGATCCGATGACATCATTAGATGTGTGCTGTACGTTATGTATATGTACGTTACGTATATGTTAGGAAAATACGATTCGCGGCGTCTGACAGCGTGCTACATACAAACGAACTACCCACTTATTTTTGACACTTACAAATCAAATACCATGAAGTTTTGAACACGTGCTCTAGGAATAAATATCTGGGTCTGAAGTGTGCCAGTTTTCTATTAAATTATAAAGTTTAAGACCTATACAGGATTCTAGTTTTTCATTCAAATGATCTTGAATAAGATTTAAAGGTATTAAAAACTTTTTTTAGGTTTTTTGAAAACCAGAGATATAGATAGATATTCGGCGAAATCATGCCTACAAAATGTCACAGTATTTGATCAGTAAATATCTAAAACTAGTAGGAAATTCGTTTGTATGAAACACGCTGCGAGGCGCCGCGAATCGTATCCTCTTAAATTATTTAAAAAAAAACAAAACATATTTACGTTGGACATATCATGATTCATAACGTTAGTTGAAGTATGTAATTTCTATTAAATTAAGTTGAGATTTGGAAAAGAACGATTAAATTAAAAAAAAACCCGTCTGGTAGACGTGTTTACAAAAAGTAAACAAAAAAGACAAAAACAATAGGTAATATACACCTAACTAACTTGTAGAAAAACAAGTTTATATTTCGTCATATTTTGATTGATTCTGATGGAATTTTTTGGTAAGATGTCTGTACTAATTTGAATCGACAAACAAATTAAGTAATAAATTTTAGAAAAAAAAAACTTCAGACAAGGAGTGTGTTCGTTTAGGGATTAAAATTGCCCGCAATTGATGATTTTTACAATTTTGATAACTGTATTTCTGTTTCCGCTATAACAACAAATACTAAAAAACAGAATAAAATAAATATTGAAGGGGGCACCCATACAACAAACGTGATTTTTTGTCTCGTTTTTGTTCGATATTAATAACGGCAACATACCACAGCATAACACAGCGTCTACCGCTTGAAAATTTTACAGAATATTTAATTATTTATTCGCTTTAAAAATAAATAATTAAATTAAAATAAAACAAATATTTAAGGGGGGCTCCCATATAACAAACGTGATTTTATTTCGTTTTTATAGATAATGGTACGAAACTCTTCGTGCGCGAGTCTGACTCGCACTTGCAGATAGACACACGAACATACAGACGGATAGAAAGCGTAAGCTTAGTAATAGGATTCCATTTTTAAACCGACTTCAAAACTGCAATTTATTTCATTAATAACAATAAAGGAAGAAAAAAAGTACTACTTTTAAAAAATCTAAAGTAAATATAGGCTAACTATATTTTTGAGTCGGTGCCACCTTGAAGCGTCCGCACTCAACGCCGTGTGCCCTCACGTGTATGCCCGTTCGAATTGTCCGTCTGTCTGCCTGTCGGCCAAGTATTTCAAGACCATTTTTACGATAGCGAAGTTTCACTGCATTTTTATCTTTCATTAGAGTTCATTACTCCCGATCTGGATAAACATATTAAGTAGCATATCTAGTTTTTAAACTGCAATTTTTTTTTCGACTTCAAGTAGGTACAAATATATATATATATATATAATATATGGTGATTTTGAACTAAAAGAAGATAAAGCCCTTAGTCTACCCTAAAAGTACATCCTAAGTACCTATTGTTAAAAAATAAATTAAAATCCGATGAGTGGTTTCGGATATAACATCCAAACTTACAAACTTACCTCTTTATAATATTACTAGCTTCTGCCAGCGGCTTCGCCCGCCCTAAATTTCGTTATCGGCGTAGGTTCTTACGGCAACTCCTCAATTATAGAAAAAAAACAAACAATCAAATCTTTCCTTTTTAATAGCATAATACATTAGTGTCTGTGAAACCTTGGAAATACACATACAAAATTTCAACCCAATCAGTAAAGCCGTTAAATAGTTGACATACCAACAGCAGGGCCATCTACCGAGTCCAATTGTATTTGAGAGTAAATTATCCAGAAAATCATCGAAATATCCATATAAAATTTCAACCCAATCGGTTCAGCCGTTTAGAAGTTATGTTAAAAAGGAAGTAATTACGTAATTAAGTAATTAGGAATGTACGGGAGGATAATTCTTACTACCCGTTGTTCTATTACCCGTGTTCCCGTAGGAATGAAGCATTTTCCCGCGGTAAGAAGTAGTGTATGTTTATTAGGGATAATGTCGGCTTCTAATGGTAAAAGAATTTTTCAAATCGGTCCAGGAGTTTCGGAGCCTATACAATACAAACAAACAAACAAACAACCAAATCTTTATAATATTAGTATAGATTATAGATTTGAACATTATTGTTCACTTTCTATTGATATTTGAAGCATTTTCTCAAATGTCCTCTGTCTGTCTGTCTGTCGCTGTCAGTGCAAATACAGCCATTTCTACCCTGACTAAGCTTTCTATACATACAGTTCCTTCTTGAATTGCTTTTCATTTTAAACCTTCTTTAAATTGTTTCCTGTTACTTTCGTGTCATATTTGACCAAGCAAGCGCAAAATGCGAGCGAAGCGTCTTCGTTTTAGCTTGGACAAAAATGATTTCGTATGTCCGGATGTTCTCCTCTACAGGTCGCATTTTTAAACTGATTCTCGTAAAATTTTGTGAGCAGGTTTGATAACTATATGGCATTTTTTTGTCGATTCAGTTTTTGGAAACTTTTTAAAATTGCGGTGATATTGGGCTTGAAAACGTAATGAAAATCATATTTCAGCCGTTTCGAAAATGTCTCTTAGCTTTTTGTATTAAGATGCGCAGTAAACATATGTTCAGTTTTAAGCAATGAAACCCTGAATGTCATAAAGATAGAAGATCATTCAGAGTTTCTTCACCAGCAGCATCCCAATTTCCTTCCTCTTCTGAATTTGAGTTGTCCATTCTTTTGATTATATTTTTAATCAAGCGCGAGCGTTCCCATTTCAGCTTCGGCAAAAATAATTTCGTATGTCCGGCTGTTCTTTACAGGTCACGTTTCTCAACCGTTTCTCATAAAATTTTGAGACCAGGTTCGATAATTATATGGATTTTTTGTGTCGCTTTAGCTTTTGTAATTTTTTAAAAATGGCGAAGATATGGGCGTTCATTGTTTTAAGGTGTGCGTTGAACATTTATTCATTATAAGGCTTTGCAAACACAGACTTGAGAGGTCTACAGCTTACGGAGCCACTAGTATAAACATTGTAAGCGTTTTATCGCTTGTTGGTTTAACAAATGTCTTAATATCGTAGTTGTCTTGTGATAATATTTGGAATCTCACAGATACGATAATATCGAAGCTATCGAAAGAAGTCTTTTCTTAATACATGTACTAAGACACTGTGCCCGATTGTTGCTGACGTCACAAGTTTGGTCATAGCGAGACTTGAACATAAATTTTAAAGCCATTCAGTCACAAGTTGCAGGTCTAGAACACCACCCAGTCCCAGTGAAAACGAACAAACACAAATAAACACTAACATAACTTAATTAAAAACTCTAAATCAAAACTCCGGTTATGAGAGTAACAACTCCGGTATTAAAAACGATGATTTGAGCAAAACCGGAGTTCTGCAGTCCAAGCTCTAGATGTGACCTAAACACAATATATCCTACATACATACATACAAATTTAAAGGTAAGCTTGAATAAATGACATTGCATGTTACGCATCAAGGTTAGGTCATCGATATGAGAAAACTTTGATTACGGAGATAATCGTTTTGGGTAATAATTTTTAAATAATATCTACGTCTGTGTAGCGATTTTTTAATGCATTAATTAAGAAGAAGATATGAATTTATACAGTATGTGTGTATAAGAAAAAGACAAGATTTTTTTGCTATTTGCAAAATAAAGTGATTATCGAAAGTAATTATAAAATAAAAATCGGTTAAGTGCGAGTTGGACTCGGACACCGAGGTTTACGTAAGTACCACCATTTACGTAATTAAAGAATATAAACAAATACAAAAATATGTGGCTAAGCGGTTACGCATCCAATAACTGACCAAGCCTGTTTACTACTGTTTGTATGGTCACCCTTCATAAATTTATACTTTCTTAACTTTTTATAATAATAATAATAATATACTTTATTGCGCATATAGAATAGAAGACAATTAAACAATAAAAGTTATAACAAATTGGCGGTCTTATCGCTAATGAGCGATCTCTTCCAGGCGACCTTTGTAACTTTTATAATTAGTCAGATAATCCGCCAATATAACACATATTTTGTGAAAATTTCAGGCTTCTGCCTATTTCGGTCTAAAATATAGAGCTCTTTAATCGTAGGACAGACAGTGTAGGCTTAGAAATAAGGCCCAATGGCATCCCTGGAAACCGAACCCTAAAAGCAAAAATATTGCTACGTCATGCTCTTATTTGACCGACGTAATTTGAAACTTAAATAGTGTATTTTGTTTTGGTTTCTATTTCTTTTTTACCATCGAATAAATTATAATCGAGTAATTATTAATAATTATAATGTATTAGTCCTATAATACCTACAAAATAGTTTATTTAGACTTTACTCTGGTTTTAGGGTTCCGTATTGAAAGGGTGCCAGCACAGGCCTATTATTACTAAGCTTACGCTGTCAATCTGTCTGTCTGTCCGACCATTAAAGGACTCTATCTTTTAGACCGAAATATGTGTTATTATGGCGGATTATCTTACAAATAATAAAAAGTTAAAAAAATAAAAAAATATGGATCCCATAGAAGTACGTACCCCGTAAATTATCGTAATTTTTGCTCTATTGTAAAAACAGTAATACCTATACATTCAATCTTCAAATTACCGTGATAAAAAACGTGATCATAAATTGGCCAAGTGTGAGACGGGCCCGAGTCATAACATACCATTTTAAATTACCGTATCAGTGCCATCTTGCGATTTTTAAGATTAACATTAACATATTAGTTTGTTGAAAACAATATTCAAATTTAAGTAACAAAGTCAAAGTCAATTTTTTTTATTCAGATTAGGATTTTACAAACACTATTATATCGTCAGAGTTGTGAAATACTATTTTTTAAAATGTACTATTTTTGCAGTGTCGACATTGGTCAATTGTCTTATTTTCTTGATCGCATACACAGCAGAGCTAAGTTTTTTGGCTAGCTTATGAATATGAGGACCCCATTGAAGATTAGAGTCCAGCGTTATGCCAAGAAAGACTGTTGAATTAACAAGTTCTAATTGCTCACCATTAATAATAATACATGTTGGTATCTGACTAACATCTGGTCATGTAAATTTAACACATTTAATTTTTTCTCATTAAGGAACAAATTACTAGCGTTAAACCAATTTTCAATTTTAGAAATGGCATTATTTAATTCATCATAACATGTCCGTCGTCGCGCAAAAGAAAGCAAGTAAGACAATGATATGGTTTTTCACATAATATGGGGGATTATGAATGTATATAAGAAATAGAAGAGGACCTTAAATCGAGCCCTAAGGGACTCCCATAGTGACTGCTGATCCCGGAGATCTTTCACCGTTGACATCTATTTTCTGTACTTTGCTACACATGTAGGAGGTCAAAAGGTCAAGAGTTTTGCCTCTAATACCATAGTGATGTAGCTTCCTACATCGGTATGGTTTTCTTAAAGCGGCCACTTTTAACAAATATGATATTATATCAAGTGGCGGCGCTAATTAGCCGCTGTTAGCCACTTAAAAAAAATAAGACAAGTAAAAAAATTACCAAACAATTTTTTCCTAATTCATCATATTAAATTTACAGTGCCTTTATTGGAGCTGGCTGCTGTGATGATCTGGAATTTCCACCGTATTTTAAGTTCGGGGCGGCTTCTGCAGCTTACCAAATAGAAGGAGCATGGAATGAAAGTGGTAAGTGGGAAAAACTTCGACTATCTAAATCAGTCATATCAAATTGTGGCCCTCTTCATATCTGGTTGCAGCGGCGCACTCCAATTTAAGAATAGCTTATAAATAACAGTGCTTTGAGAAAAAAGAATACATCGCTGCTTAGTTTTCATACATTTATTTTGTTTAAGTACTGCATAGACTTCGAATTGTGTAATCTGTCCTATGGATTGCACTGCACAATAGCTTCACGAAACTGGCCACACTTTTGCACGACACAAAGTTAATCCGTGGTATCTTTTTGCGCGCAATCTCTATGTCAATGTATATTCAGAAACAAAAAAAAAGAATTGTAAAAATAAACATTCAAAGTAGGGATTAAGTTTGCCGGTTCCGGTAATGCCCGCCTAATGGTAAGCGGTAAAAATCTAATAACTTCTTTCTTGATAAACCCCATATTGTAGTTGTTAGAGAAAACCTTGGCCTTCCACAATCCACAACCCAAGCGTTCGCGGGAGTAAGTTCCTCTGAAACCGTACTGTACGCGACTATTTCGGTTCTAAAGTGTACGATCGATCGATCGATACCATGAGTTTTTATGCTGTCTATTTGTATTTTTAGTTTGATATGCCTAGGCTCAAGCTAAAAGAAATAAATGACATTTGCGTTTCTCTCGATTGCCGTTTCGTATTTTTCGACTATACATATACTGTCTGCTGTCGTAATAATTTGCAACTCGATTTTCAATAGCAAAACGCTTTTTTTTATTTTAATTAGATTTTTCGATTAAAATTGATTACAAAATACAGCGTGAAGGCATATCAAATGCCCCCGTTCTTATGATGTGTTCCATGGGAGGAAGAATACGTAAATTACAACCACCGCAGACTAGCGAATTTTAGTTGCGCGATTTTGTCAAACTTTCGCCAATAGCACAAACAGTCTCAAAAGCCCCTAGAAGCTTAGTACCTGTCTGCCATATGGACGGTGCAATAGCCTCACAAAATTGACCATCCATTTACAAAGAGACAAAGCAAACCTGTGGCCTACTTTCTATCAACGGCCACCATTTTATTAAAACAAGTTGGAAAGATCAGCGGCTCGATTCCGTAAAATGACAGTTAACAATTCTCGTTTGAAATCCATAGAAATAAGATATACATTGCGAAATTCATCGATTGTCGCGAAACCGCAATGTATATCTTATTTCTTTCAAAAAGGTTAGCAACCTTTATACGGAATCGACCCTCAGAGACCACAGTTTCGCTTTACCTCTGTCACACTTATCAAACTATTTTTTTCACATCTGGCTAGGAAATGCGCTGTCTAATTCTGTATGTCTATGATCGAAACAAATTTCTATCGCAAATACTATGTCGATCAAGAAATACTACGCTGTTCGTTATATAACAAAGGCGTTAAGATTACTACAAATTCTAAATCAAAACAGATTTTTACTTTTAAGACTGTCCTGGGTAATTTGTAGATGTCGCAGTATTATGTGCAATACGACCAACCTATGAAAGTTACGTCCCCGAAATATTATTCCTGTACCAATGGCGGCGAAATTTACGCCTCAGCGTATTTGGTGGCTTTGACGTACACACCACGCGAAATTTACGCGTCGCACCGAGACAGAATTTGCGTGGCGAAACACTTAAAGCTAGTTCATTGGCGAACAAAAAAAAGGTAACAGAAGGACGATATGTGGCAACAAACAAACATTCCGCTGCCGCACGTGGTTTAAATAAATTGTAGCTCGGTGATGTGGCTTTTTCGTATTGATGAGTCACTCTTCATAGAAGGCATCTCGCTGCCAAACTTTCCCAACCGATGTTTACACTTACTCCAAACTCAACCTCATTTCGGCGTAATTTGTCGCTGGTAGTTTACAAAGCATTGCTCGACTGCAGACGTAACCAAGTCGAATTTCTATCACGAGTTTTTTATTGTGTGGCGTTATATTTCGGTACTCTCACTAAATCGTGCAAATGAAAATCGATATACTAGTTTTTTAGACACTGCATGAGCCAAAACTACTTTGTTACCTTCAAATTTGAATAAAACCTAGTTTAAATCGATATATTATGCTACATTGTGCAATTAGGCGCAAGTAAAGGTTACACAAGTAACACTTATGCAGATTTTACGTGGATACCTACTACTGCTACACGCGGTTGACATTTACCTTACCGGTAGCTGCAATTAGACGACGCATGTTAAAATTTTTTTTTTTTTTGTTTTAATATTATAATGGGCTCGCACGGTCTTAGCAAACCATTTATGCATTTGCCAGAGTCAAAGTCAATTCTATTATATCGTATCGTGGCCCGGGCGTTACCGCACATCCTCGTTTTCAAGTCCCAAGATAGGGCGAGGGATTTGGTGTGTATCCTCAGATATTGTGCGTCATGTCCTGCTTATTTCTTCATAATTCACTATTCATGAGCCTTCGCTGAACAATTCTTAGCACGCTTTCGTAAAACATTGCTAAAATATATACATCGAAAGTCACTAAATCAATTTAGAAAAATTAAACAGAAAAAAACACCACTCCTTCTTAAGATTCGCGCCAAAACTCCAAAATTTGTTTGTATTAGGTATGTAAGTGATATAATATTTGTTTTTCTGCATGCACATTTTTTAGTTTTGCATTCAACCTTTAAGTCGCAATAGTACTTTCCTGATAAGTAAGCCTTTGCTAGATAAGTAGAGTTTGACAGCCTTACCTACGGTACGGTACTAATACGCATCCAGCAATAGCTTCACGCCCGAGATTTTTAGAGCTTTACACAAAAAGGAGGTAAAAGAAAACAGACATATAATAGAATAGTGGTTAAATAATAGTAAAAATGTTAATGACCGCGGCGTCTATGGCCGCAGGGTCGATCAACACTGGCCACTACGATATTTCAAAAAAAAAATCTTGTATGCAAAGAAAATCGTATATGAAATTACTGACCTTTAAAAAAAAAAAAATTATCAGCAATCCAGCATCTATATCCTTCCTTTTTTTTCCAATGTAATTCGAACTTTACATAGCGTTTTTAAGTTAAAACATTTTTTAAAGTCGTGACCACCGAATGCAAGAGGTTTTTTAGCTGATGCTCGTAGTGATATGTCGTTTTGTCGCACTGAATCTGAAATCTCATATATGCTTTCAAAACAGAGTTCTGTGATTACCAGTATTTTCATATATACTAACCAGCTTAATTTACAACTTTGTAAAGGACATTCTTTGGTCTAATTCTGTCAACTTCAACGACGAACTTCAATTAAAACCCCGCCAGGGGCGACTGAGCCCACAGTACACTTAGCCCGCGGGTCCAGTTGCCCCCTTACAATTTTTTTAGGGGTCAACTGAGCCCGCAACCAAATTATTAAGGCCGCGGGCTCAGACGACCACTAAAAAATAGTAAGGGGGCAACTGGACCCGCGGGCTAAGTGAACTCTAACATTATTGTGAAATATTCTTTTCTAAATTTGTGCATTTTATAATCATTTCAACTGACAGCTGCTGTCAAACCAGAAAAGGCTGTACCACCATGAGTATAGATCGTAGACTAGTAGTTTCTCAACAGAAATGATAGTTCTAATCAAGATCTTCATTTCGTATTACAGCTGTCAAACTACAGACGGCTATATCTCCGTAACCATTGATCGTAGACTGGTAGTTTATTTACAAAAATGATAGATCCTATAATTATCTAGCTGCCATGGCTAGCTTCTCAAATGAGCAAGCAATAAGTTTACCAAGTTTTATTGCTACCGGATAAACTGTACAACAAGCGCATCAAATACATACTAAGAAACGAACAAATCTATTAACGAACCGACATTGTTATTATGAATTAGATTTCTCTCACTTTGCATTAATACAAGTTACTTGTGACGTAGTAAACGTAGACAATGTACATTAATTCCCGTGGCTGCCAGTAATTTACAATTTGAGATATGTGTCATTACACTGGAAATCATTTGATTATTTTGGCGATTTTTTGGCTGCTTCGGTATTTTACTTACTTTATGGTTACTTGTCATCTGTGTTATAAGTTTTATTGTCGGTACCAAGGTACATTGCAATATAGTAGAATTAAATGTTAAGTAAGTAAAGAAGTCCAAAAAAATAATAAAAAACACATATATTACATCATAGTTCTAATATAATACAATAAAAAAGTAACCCTTGGTTTTGAAAATTTTTAATTTAACTGAAATTTCATTATAATATTGCTTCATATTAAACCACCCACGTCGAAAAATGGCGCTTCTGTATATATAAATGTGCTCCGTGATGAAGTGCCCCCGTTGCCCAAAAACGAAATGGAATTAAGTAACCGTGGTAGTAATAAAACCGTTAATAAAGTTTACTCAAAGCGTTTAGTAAACTAAATGATCTATATGATGAGGACTCAGGGCGTTTTTACCCTAACGACGTCGCGAAAAAATGTAGTTCGACAATTCCTTGATAAAAATACTTATTAATATAATAATTAGGGGCAACCTTAATTTTGATAGCCTGCAGTACTTTATCTACAATGGTAGGAGGTAGAGAGGCAAGCGGCAGGAGAGCACATCTCCTTTTGACCTCACTGTCTGCAAGCATTACGACTCTAAGTTTTTTCTGGGAGGCATGGCGCTCAGTGTGTCGATTTCAATAGCTTATTTATAGCTCCAGTTAGCCGGGCTAGATGACTTCCTTCAGATTTTTGTGATTGTTTTGAAAAAGTACACCTGTAGCCTCTTTGAAACTTTTGTAGAAGGAGTCTAGTCCTCGGCAGAGGGACAATTGTTACGTTATCGTCGTGCGGCGTTAGGCTGTATTATTAGTAACTCTATATCCTCGGGCGCTGGTGATTGCTTGTTTAGAGTTTATAGTGGCTTAGCTTGGTGACTGGTAAGAGGTTCGATGACCACGTCAATTTAATTTGTAGCGAGATCTAATGAGAGAGAAGATGCGATCTAGTTGTTGTAAGCTGACAAGCTTTTAAGGGATTTCTTGAATATGTCCGAATTACCAGCCTGTTTGCAGGGCCTTTGGGGAAGATGGGGAAACCAAAATCCGTCTAGCAAGATACAGAAACTTAGGATGACGTTTTGTAAAAGCGCTATGTCAAGTATGGCCAGGCTATTGCTGTCATTAAGGGTTAACTTAAACTTAAGAGTGTACTTGTCTTTAGAGCTATAATATTAAATTTAAGTATGTCAATCAGCCTGCAGAAGTTCTCTGCGAACACGAACGTATGTGGATGGCCCGCGCGCACGCTGCACGTCTCAGCTGCGAACGGCCATTCCCGGAAGTCTTAAGCGCGCACGCCATGGAGCCGCTTGATTTTGAAGTGTACATTTTGGGATCCCAGTACGCTTTTTTCTTTACAGACTGAGATTAATGAGATACTTTTTTTCTCGTCGCAATCTTCATCGCCATCCATTTTTACATACATAATCAATAATTGAAATTTCGCTAGCAGTAGGTAGGTGCGTCGCAGAGCCCAGATTCGTCGCAAATAGCCGTCCAGATGCCCGCACTCCAAGCGTACGTCGAGAAACCTATAATCGGCGGGAACCAACTCACGTGCTGAGAATGCACGTAGCGTGCGCGCAGTTGTTTCTAGTCATCATCATCATCATCATATCAGCCCATTGACGTCCACTGCTGGACAAAGGCCTAACCTAACTTTTTCCACAGCGTGCGACTCTGTGCCACCTGTAACCAACGGCTCCCCGCTACCTTTACGAGGTCATCTGTCCATCTAGCGGGGGGCCGTCCCACGCTGCGCTTTCCGGTTCGTGGCCGCCACTCGAGAACCTTCTTCCCCCATCGGCCATCGGTTCTTCGAGCTATGTGCCCTGCCCATTGCCACTTCAACTTTGCGATTCGGTGAGCTATGTCGGCGACTTTAGTTCTCCTACGGATTTCTTCATTGCTGATTCGATCACGTACGGAAACTCCGAGCATAGCTCTTTCCATCGCCCGCTGAGCGACTTTGAGCTTTCGTATAAGGCCCATAGTTAGCGGCCACGTCTCAGTGCCGTAAGTCATCACTGGCAACACACACTGGTTGAAGACTTTTGTCTTCAAGCACTGGGGTATTTGGGACGAGAAAAAAGTACGCAGTTTTCCGAACGCTGCCCAACCGAGTTGGATTAGGCGATTAACCTCTTTCTCGAAATTGGATCTACCTAATCGAACAGTTTGTCCCAGGTATACGTAATTGTCAACAACTTCGAGTGTATAGTTCCCAACAGTTATTGGAGTGGGTGCTACATGGCCATTCGACATGATTTTCGTCTTGTCCATGTTCATCTTGAGGCCCACTCGTTGGGAAGTTCTACTGAGGCTTTCGAGCATTGTGCTAAGGTCCTCCATCGATTCTGCCATGACCACAATATCGTCGGCAAACCGAAAGTGCCTTCGCAAAAACATTAAAGTGTATGTGAAATATTGCATTGCATGTCGTGTTGCAAGTATTAGTCCGACTCGCGCACCGAGGGTTCCGTAAAAGATAAACTGTATTGAGGGACAAACTTAACTTTGCCATCGTAAAACTGTTATCCCTATACATCGACAAAGGTTGCTATTAGTTTACCAACTGAAAATTTGTTTATAATTACAAAAATATGTATATTATGTCATTTATAAATTTCATAATTCCAGATCATCGGGAAGTATATAGGTTTTAATTCCGTTCAAATTCAAAATATGTGGCATAAACGAAGCATAAGCGATTGTATCTTTTGATTGCGTTAGCGCAGAGGTTTTCCCACTACTTGATAAGATTGCGGAATTAATGTTAATTTCAGCTTGATACTTGATGATTTTTTCTTTGTAGGTACGGAACCCTAAAAATATGGTGTAGACAGGTGCGCAGCTAAATACAGAAGTGCGTCTGTCTCGTCGGGGCAATGATATACAGTTATCAGATAAATATGTATTTATTTATGTTAGTATTGGCCTAGTGGTCGTAGGTCTACGTCCGAGTCCGGCATGTACCAATAAGATGTTTCTTATTAACAACAACAAGTTTATACCACGGGCTTTTCATCGTCAGGAAACCTGAATTCGTCAAAATAAAAACCTTTAATGACTATGAGCCTAAAATAGGCCTTGCCCAAGGTGAGAGTAGGCCGGTGCCCCAAGAATCGAGACGCATGAAGGCTGGTAACGATACTAAGAACTCATTCTGAAGTCAATACAAATGCCAATTTATGAGCCAAAGATCATTTTATGATTTCAGGGAAAGGAGAGAGTATATGGGACAGGTTTACACACACAATCCCGGAGGTGATACTTGACCATAGCAACGGTGACATTGCCTGCGACTCTTACAAGCAAATAAAAAGGGATGTCAATCTCGCTGCAGCTTTAGGACTACATTTCTACAAGTAAGACTCAACTTTCTCTTCCACAATCTCTTTTTTTTTCTATAAAATTTCCAGCTATTTCTAATGGCCTTAAAAGCCATTGCTGTTTAGGATGTACCCGCAGATAATACAGACAAACTGCGTAGGTCCATTTGTTTTGGTAACATAAAGCCGCGAATTCGCATGCAGCGTGGCCGTTGATGATTTCGTCTACGTTTTTATACAGAGCATACTGTGTATGCTTCCACAGCAATGGTAGCCGTCAAAGTGTACCTAATAGAGCGCTTTGTATGCAATCTGAGCTGTGTATGCAATCTGCACTGTGTACGCAATCTGAGGCGCTACCTACTTTAAGCTGTACACTGCAGAATACAATAATGCGACTACCGCACTTGCTCACGTAACAGTTTCTTCTTGCCTTTTTCTGGTTATCTATTACAGTTTTTATTTAAAAAAAAATTATTCTTCAGGCCTTACTGTAGACAAATTATCCAAAGATCCGCATATAGACTCAAAAGAAAGTCAAATTATCCACAGATCCACATGGGGATTTGAGAGGAGGTCCAGTTATGTATAGACCCACGTGTGGATGCAAGACGCAAAAAAACAATATCCATGGATCCACTGTCATGATCCACAAGTGGTAGAGGACTAAAATACTTGCCTTATTTTGAATTGGATTCCAATCAATGTATTTTTTATTTATTTATTGATTTCAGATTTTCGATATCATGGTCGCGTTTGTTTCCTAATGGTTATGTCACCAAGGATATCAATGAAGAGGGTGCTAACCACTACAGTGAACTTATCAATGAATTGCTTGATCATAAAATAAAGCCAGTGGTGACGCTCTATCATTGGGATCTTCCACAGAAGCTACAGGATGTGGGTTAGAGATTTGTTTTGAAATTTAATTTTCTTGTTTTCATAATTTAGATCGGTGCTGGACTAGGGGTTTTATAAGTGCCAGTCACACGTTTTGAGAGGCGGAGCATTAAGCCCAGCGTTTACCAATGAGCCTTTTTCTAAATTCTTTAAGTAAATTGTTATTTTTATTCTTTGGTTTCGGCGAAGCATCGTGAGGAAATCTGCATATGTGAAAAAGACGAAGGTATAGACTGTCTGCAAAATTTTGGCACATCTCCACTGTGCTTTATGAGGCTATAGTTTAAATGAACAATTTTTTTTTTATATGTGTTATATTAGCTAAGTTTTTTTATTGCAAGCACATGCTTCATGACAGTTTTGCTATGTAATAACTTAAGCACAAATAATTGTATCCATTGTGGCGATTTAAGGATTTGCCAAGATTTTATAGGCGGACTGTTTACGCTTCCTTCGATAGCCCAAAGCAGTATCCGGGCCCGGTTTCTGTAGCTGTCTCCTTTAGCTTCTTACGCCTAAGTAATTTGGTTTTATAAATGTCTACAAAAACAAATATAATTAAATAAATTAGAAGCTTTCCCAAAATAAACTAAAAATGCACTTTGTCAGTGTGCAACGCAAGCCGACTGTTGGTAGTAGGAATGCTGGTTCAATGATCTTAATCGGTACAATTGTTTAAGCGTGAAGAGGTAACAGACAGACAGACACATTTATAATATGTGTTCGGATCGTATCACCGATAACTCGTTCACTTACTGACAGTCAACGTACAGCCTAAATCATATTTCAGAGATAATAGAGACGTTGGCTCGGTAGCTCCTTTTGGTAGAGCAAAAAAATATTATAGTACGAACACAAATCAGGAAGAATCGACGGCAAATAAAAAAATCGCATATTTATTTGCCGTCGCGCTCGCACAGATGCGATGACCGACCGCTGTCATCAGAAATTACTACTATTTTGACCATTGGACACAGGCTAAGCAGTAAAAGGTCAATGTACGAAATTCTTTGTGCTTCGCGTCATTGCTATAGCAAGAAATTTTAAAAATTAGTGTTGAAATCTTCATGGTGACAGCTCATTCCCTAAAAATACCCTAAAACTTCAGAGTAGCGACCGAAGACGGCTAATGGTTTAAGTATAGGATTAATTTATTGTTATTTGAATCTTATGTTTAATTGTTTTTGAATAGATAGTATTAAGTAAACAGTGGCCTATGTTTCGTTTTCAAATATCTATATTTATATGTATACTCGCTGCATTGAAAGGACAGTTTGTCACACTTCCATGTTTTATCATTCACTGGTCGGGAAGTAATGTGCTAGTAATGCTACGGTTATTGCATGCGGTAACTGCTCTACATCAGGCACAGGCCGTAAGCTTGTTTGGCACAGAATAAAAAAAAACACAAAAATTTTATTGAAATCATTTTCATCATTTCAGGTGGATGGACTAATCCTTTTATAGTTGACTGGTTTGCGGATTATGCCAAGGTTGTGTATGGATTGTATGGTGACCGAGTGAAGACCTGGATCACCATCGACGAGCCACTTATGTTCTGCGACATGGCCTATAATACCGGCACAATGGCCCCTGGTGTTAAGGATCCTGACAGAGGAACTTACCTTTGCAGCAAGTACGCTTTACTTGCTCATGCTAAAGCTTGGAGAATTTATGATGAGGAGTTTAAGCCCAAACATCACGGTGGGTAAAAATCGGGTAACTCTTACCTCACTGCTTACCATAAAAAAAAAAAAAAATTCGAATTAAATTTAACTAGCCCGTATATATATATATATATATATATACAGTCTGTCCAAACTGTATATATATATATATATATATATACATATATATGTAGATAAGACATAAGGCACAGCCCAAACTACTGCGTTTAGAAACATGAAATATTATCTTACTTGACGTAAGGCTTCACCAAGAAAGGATTTTGCATGCTCCTAAAGATTTAAAAAGGGGGATGAAAGTCTGTATAAACATCCGTGTAAAATCATCCCTTAGGGGGCGAAACAGGGATTGAAAATTTGTATAAGAATTCTTATATATCAGTAGGTAAAAACAAAATCACTTAAAAGATTTCTTTTGTTCAGTTATCCACAAGTGCGACAGTTTGTAAGTTAATCTGTTTGTTACTTTTTCAAGCCACAAGAACTGAGAGGATTTCACTAAAAATGGGGTGGAGATAGCTTATACCCTGAAATAAAACATAGGCTGCATTTTATGCCGGTAAATTTGCGAGTTGCTGCAGAAATACCTAAGCTATACCCTATAGTTACAGCTATAGTAGGAACCCCATGCTAATATATAGAAGAAACCCCACGCTTATATATAGAAGGAACCCCACGCTAATATATATAGTAGGAACACCACGCTAATATATAGTAGGAAGCCCACGCTAATATATAGTAGGAACCCCACGCTTATATATAGTAAGAACCCCACGCTAATATATAGTAGGAATCCCACGCTAATATATAGTAGGAACCCCACGCTAATATATGGAAGAAACCCCACGCTAATAAATAGTAGGAACCCCACGCTTATATATAGTAGGAACCCCACGCTAATATATAGTAGGAACCCCACGCTAGTGTATAGTAGCACCTCGCGCTAATATATAGTAGGAACCCCACGCCAATATATACTAGGAACCACACGCTAAAAACCGAATTATTAGATTTTTTTTAGCATGACACTCTAAGGTTTTCTCTGCATGCAAGGCGCTCAATTGGCCAGATAAGGTTGAACTATCCTTACAGGCGTATGTGTAGCATGACCAGCCTAACACGTCGGCGTGACCGGCACTCAAAACGGACTTGACCTCTCTCCATAACTATACTACCCGATAACACAATTTATATACGAAAATCAATTTATAATTAATTAATTTAATTTTAAGTTACAAATATGAAAATTTGTTATGCTTACCATCTACAGTCATTCGTATAGATTTATGAGTTATATTTGTTAAAACTTCTTATTAATTAGAAATTAAAATTAAAATTCTTATTTTTTTAGTTTTGTGAATTTGTAGCAGGGAGCAATAAACTAAAATGTTTAATTTTTTTAAATTAAAGTTTATTAACCAATTTTCAAAAATGTTTTTTGCTTACCATCTATACTTACTTTTTCAATATATAAAGCTGAAGAGAAGAGAAGAGTTTGTTTGCTTGAACGCTCTAATCTCAGACACTCTTGGTACGATTTGAAAAAATATTTTATTGTTAGATAGCCCATTGATCGAGAAAGGCTATATGCTATATATCATTACGCTAAGACCAATAGGAGCGGAGCACCAAAGAAGAATGTTTCAAAATCGGGAGTTTTTTTTCCTTTCGAGAGCTTCCGCTCCGTGCGCTGCGTAAACGGTTAAAGTTTCGCAAAAATCAAGTATGATAGAATAGTTCCTGTTTATAAATTCTTCAAAGATTCCGCGACAGCATATGTCTTTCTATCTTTTATGGTTGGTCTTCTTTGTTATGCTAACCAATTTTTTTCTGAGATAATACATTATTTCTATAAACATGATATTATTCCTTATGAAAATAAATACGTTATTCATCACAAGTTTTTAATTTAAAACAAAATTTGCCTTTACATTATTCGATTTTAATGAATATCTTAGGAGATATCGCAGTTTTAAAATAACACATGTCAGAAAAATAAAGATCAAGTACTGCGCGCGCATTTATGATGTGCAAGTCTGGCGGGCAATCATGAGGGGAAAGGGCGGCACGTATTATTTAAAAATACTTTCACCTTCTACGTTTTTTTCTATGATTAAGGAGTCTCCGTAAGAATAAGGGTGGGCGAAGCCGCTGGCAACAGCTAGTCTTCAATAAAGAATCACCTTTCAACGTAGGTACAATTTATATTAGTTATTGCGAAAGTTAAACAATAATCAAGGACGGAAAATCAACAAAAACACAAAAAGTGATTAATCTGTCCGAGCCCTCTTAAGCGCAAGTGGAGTCAGCAAAAAAATTTTCTAGCCCGAGAGAATTACCTTCATATGCTAAAATAGTTCGTACGTTCATTGTCATTATTGCGACTAGAAAAATCACTTCAAAGAAATATTTTAGACAGCTATAACTTACTTATTTTATTATTTATTTGTAAATAAAAAAAATATTTAAAAAATAATAAAAAAATGCAGGTCGTGTGGCGATGGCTAATCGGCTTGTGTGGCATGATGCATTTTCCGAAGAAGATAGTCGTCTAGCTGAACTTGAAAATACTTATTTGGTATGTTATTATTTTTAAGGTTTTATTTTTTATTAAGTATACTTTATTTAATAATATTATTCAATTATTAGTGAATATATGTTTTTTTATAAAATACTTATTTACACACACACTTACACACTGTACTTTTTTTTATATAAAATAAAAAAAAATATAACTTGTACATATTAAGATTGAATAAAATACTGAATACTTAATAACTTGGGAGATTAAATCTTAACCCTAGAACTGCCTTCGACTTTCTCAAAACTTTATCGATTGATATTATTTTTAACCGACTTCAAAAAAAGGAGGAGGTTCTCAATTCGACTCTATATATATTTTTTTTTTATGGATTTTCAGCCATAACTTTTTTGTTTATGAACCGATTTACGTGATTTTTTTTACTCCACAGGATATACTTGAGAGTTGGTCCCATATTAATGTAGTGAATTTAAAACTTAAACTTTTGGTCAAAAAAAATTGGTGTTAATTTGGAACTGGTGAAACGCCTTTTATGTTGATGATAGTATAAAATTTTGATACGAGTATAGCTGTTTTTAGGGTTAGGAAAAAGCAATTCGTCACTCAAAAGTAAAAAATAAAAACTTTTTAACAAAAATAACATTACATAAATTCATGCAAGCGAAGTCTGTTAGGTACATAGACACCAACTTCAAACTGTAATTCAGATCAGATTTTTGGAAATAAGTAATTGTTTTTACCTTTTAAGTGCATCTTTTTGAAGACGGTTGTTTTTTTTTGTTAAAAAGTTTTTATTTTTAAGATTGACCGCTTCATACATCCAGTGTATTCTAAAATTAGGGATTGGCCGTTTAACGTTAAGGTGATGGTAAAAAATAACAGCGAAAGACAAAAATACTGAATACTTAATTACTTGAGAAATATAATCTTAAACCTAGAACTGCCTTCGACTTCGACTTTCTCAAAACTTTATCGATTGATATTATTTTTATTTCAAGATTGACCGCTTCATACATCCAGTGTATTCTGATTTTGGGGATTGGCCGTTTGACGTAAAGGTGATGGTAGAAAATAACAGCGAAAGACAAAACTTTAGCGATTCCAGATTACCGGCGTTCACGTTTGAAGAAATTGATATTTTAAGAGGTATGGGAAATTCAATTTTTAATGGAAACTCACTACTTTAATCAAATAAGGCCTTATCAATAAATATTTAAAGATTGAGATAACCTAATCCGTGAGGACGATGGGTATTTTCGGTCCCGCTCCCAAATTAATTATTGTACTGTCATTGAAGGCTAAGACTAGAGTATCAATATCTACTATGGCAACTTGTCCTAAATCCCTGTTTGTTCCAAGATTTGAACGTTATCTGTTCTGTTACGTTCATATATGTATATTTTTATGTATATTATGTGCATATACGTAGGTATTATTATATATTAGGGGGAATTTATAAATAAAAACAGGGTTTCTTTTAATTATTAGGACCCCTCCTCCCTCTTGGTAAGATTTGGTGAGATGTTATAGCCCGCCCCTATCCTTCGCGTGAGTTTCACCCAATATATTTTAAGCAAATTATACTACATATTACTATATATACTTAACTATATATGCATCAATGTACTTATACTAAAAATACTAATCCCTAACTCAACATTCACTCCATAGATTAAATGTCCACTCCTTAAGATGATATTTGGTAAGATTTTGCTAGATCCCTCACCCCCATTTTTATCCCACGTAATTGAGTAGAAGACTACAATTATAGTAATTAAAGCGCGTACCTATTATCCCGATTTGATAAACTGCCCATTGTGCTTTCACAATATTTTGTCGGTTACTCTAGTTATTTTTTTCTTGTGTACGGATGATCTGTCCTATCTTTTCACATTGTGTATTCTTTAGCTTACTATAAGTACCTTTCTTGGAAAACATTGCTCTGGATCCGCTGAGCAGATCCAAGTAAAATTTAATGACTGTGTTATTCAGGATATGGTGCATACCCTTAAAAAATGTGAAAATCGATTATTGAACTTTTGTTCGATAAAAAATATCCTAAAGTGCATCCTTATCATTGTTTTTAGGGTTCCGTACCCAAAGGGTAATTAGTGGATCCCTATTACTAAGACTCCGCTGTCCGTCCGTCTGTCACCAGGCTGTATCTCATGAAACGTGATAGTTAGACAGTTGAAATTTTCACAGATGTATTGCTGTTGCCGCTATAACAACAAATACTAAAAATAGAATAAAAAAATATTTTTTCCCATACAACAAACTAGATTTTTTTTTCTCGATTTCGCTCGATATTGATAACGGCAACAGGCAGACGCTTGAAATATTCACAGAAAATTCAGTTCTATAGTCACTTTAAAAATAAATAATTAAATTAGAATAAAATAAATATTTAAGTGGGGCTCCCATACAACAACCGTGATATTTTTGCCGTTTTTATAGATAATGGTACGGAAACCTTCGCGCGCGAGTCTGACTCGCACTTGGCCATTTTTTTTTTTAAGTTTTGGCAAAGAATACTGCAAATTTTAAGTTAAAAACTTTGATAAAGCATAGCTGTGATAGTGCATTGAACCCTGAGAAAAAGCATTTTTTGATAACAATGATGTACAATAAACTATTTATTTATTTCAATAAAAATCTCAGTGAGTTAAGATGTAGCTGTAATATTCAAACACGCTCAGTCGCCGCCGTCCTTGTTTTTACTCAAGTTTTCTGTCACGTAGTACTGCCTCTTAAACAATAAAAGACAAATTGCCCAAATAATGATTTCTTAAAAAAATCAAACAAAAATATTAATGAATTCTTAGTATTTTGATGATTCAAAACTGTATAGGTATATCTGCTTTGTTAAGTTTTGTATCTTTTCTTCATGTTATCACAGGCACTTACGACTTTTTTGCACTAAGCTACTATGACAGCTACCAGGTGCAAAGAGCTCCAGAACAAGACACTTGGACTTACTGGCCAGACACTGCAACTGAGATTGGTGTGACTTTCCATAAGCAGCCAAAAAACGACAAAGAATTGGTAAGAGTATGATAAGTCGTATTAAATCAAGGTTCCACGGAATAACAATTCAAAAATGGGGGCAAATGATTTTTTTTCAAACAATTTTAGTTGAAAGTATTTATTAGGCTCCTTTTTAGTACCCGTGTTTTAAAATTAGAGAAAAACAAATTTTATCTTACTTCTGCTATTCAAATCCCACATCCCCTTTTTTCAATTGTGCGAAACCTCGATGTAACAAGATCATGCATTTTATTATTAAAGCAGTTCAAAGTAATTAAGAGAACAGAGCAACTTGTATTAAAAAAAAGTACCTGGAAGACCGAGCTCTGCTAGTTTTTTTAAAAAAACGCCATCTATTGTCAAGTAGATTTAGTGTTGCTGTGTCGTTAAAATTAATAGTATAACTACTCGCGAATAGATGTCAGGAAAAGTCTTATTTTTTGCAGTTTATCATTGCCTGAAAACACGGATAAAACGATGTTTTCTAAAACTTAAACCTAGTTAGATTAACCCGAAACCTCCGCATACTAAACATCACGAAAATCAACCGAGACTCAGATTATAAATATATATAGGTACTAGCGGTCCCGGCGAACGTTGTTCCGCTGCCGTCCCTCTGTAACCCGGCTTAAGTTGGTTTTTACCTAAAGTGCCCGAGTCCGGCTCGCACTTAACAGATCGAGATAAAAACTATCCTATCTTTTAAGTTGGATCAAATAACAGATAGTTACGAAGTTTGATCAAAATTGGTTCAGTAGTTTAGGAGTCCATCGCGGACAAACAACTTTTATATATATATATATAGATTTATTCATATTTACAAGAATTGCTCGTTAAAAGGAATCAGATGCTTGGAAAGAATAATTGCGCCTGTAATAACACAAAAGAAGTAATAATTAATTACGTATAATAATTTCAAATCTCGCAAATCAAGCAATGGGCGGGACTGGAAAAATATGCGGTATCTCTGCATACTGCTATTAGCCCTACGCCGCACAATGAGGTAGGCAAAAAAAAAAGGAAAAAAACACTTTCTCAACTTTATAAAAAATTAATCAGATTCGAAGCTAAGATGGATTTCCTCCCTGGATTTTGGCATTATTTATAAATGATAGTTAAACATAGTCATTCTGTATGTATATTTTGATTAGTTTTAAATGCCATTTATATAAATAACTGGAGCCCACTAAAGCAGGATCTGGTTGAGAAAAAAAAAACCATTGCTATTAATCGTAATATTATTAACATTGTAACGTGACAACTTGTGCCTTTCACTTTTTATGTCTGTCTCTCTCGCTCTTAGGCGGGCTAACCATGCCGCGTGCCTCTCACTCGCTCTCGTTGTGAGCGCATAACGTGAGCGGAGCGTAACGCAGTTTCTTGAAGTGTCACCCGGCAAACCAATTTATAAGACGTTGTCACGTCAAAATCAGCTCTTGGCAAAAGAATAGCAAAAAAATAAGGTCCAAACCTCGACAAAAGAATAGCAAAAAATAAGGTGCAAACCCCGTGTTGATAGGTGCAATAGGTCCGGAGATAAGATGGTGGCTACGCTAGCTTTAGTCTAAAGCTAGCATGAAAAACGATCTTGGTAGCAAAAAATCAATTCTTTGGCAAAAAATTTGCAAAAATATGGTATAAACGCATAGTGGCCTTATTAGCTACGCCAGCTTTATAGACACGATTCCTACGGCGACTCCTTGATTTTTACTGTTTTCCTATAGGAATTGTTACTCGAAGACCTTTTTAAATTTTCCTATAAGTTTTCTCTTTTCTAAATTTCAGCTAAATTGATTCAGCCGCTGTGGCGTAAAAGAGAGGAAAGACAAAGATACTTACAAACTTTCGCTTTGAAATCCCTTTTTTCCTTTCACAGATACATGCCAAAGGCCTACGTCATGCACTGAAATGGATAAAAGATGAATATGGTGATATCGAGGTTCTCATAACTGGAAGTGGATATGGCAGTATAGATGGACATCTTAATGACGGAAAACATAGACTTAAATATCACAAAGATATTTTGGAACAGGTAAAAAATTATATGTATTGGAATTTGAAAAACTAAAAATGCTACTTTTTGCCAAAGTTTTTGTCACGATGTCTCTTACACGGTGTATGCATCTTCATCAACTTAAGCACTTCGAAACGGTTAGTCATAAGAATATGTTATGGTCAGAATGAGGTCATTATAAATTTAAATAGTCCCTTTGAGTAGGTACAACTGGAAAGTTTGTTTGTGTCAGCGTGTAATTCCTGCCCCCACTGCTTGTTTACCCACAAGCCATGGTCTAGAATGGGCCACGTCTATATATGTAAAGACGAAAGCACTTCACTCCCCAGGCGTCCTACGAAACGGCCTCTCTAAGCTGAGGATGCGGAGAAAAAGACCGTTCCATTAGTTTGTAGATCTGTCAGAAATCGGGCTATAGTACCCAAGCATGAGATACAACTTTGACGATTGATTTGTGATATTTAGTACTGTATCAAGTATATTTGATTTTCAGGTACTACTTGCCATTAAAGAAGATGACGTAAACGTGACGAGGTATACAGCTTGGTCACTCATGGATGGCTTCGAGGGTACATCTGGCTACAAGTAAGTTGATATCAGAAATATATAAATATAGAAGTGTATTTTTTTTGTTCTTTCTTTACGTTGTGATGGAGCAATGGAGGATTGTGGTGATTTGCATAGGCATAGTTGGATAGAAGGTAGATGCTTCAGCAGGCGCCTTTTGACTGCATAAAACTCATATTTCTCTATGTTAAGAGAGCCGTTCCAACTATAAACTTCCATAAATTTTACGTATCCTTTTCCATGATTAATACGTTTTCCTAAAACTTTTGGCATATCTAAGATAGGTTTTTTCAAGTTATAGCCAAAAACCAAAAAAAAACCGCCAAGACACCGAAATATGTTTTGAATTTATTTGACAAGCTTATATCCTGCACTTAATTTATTTATCGATGTGGGATTGATACGAAAACTTCGTAATTTATAGTAAAGCTGTTTTTACAGCGCGTTATAGCTGTATAGTTGCAGCTCGTCCTGCTGGGATTCGATTATAGTTATTCCTATGGGAACTTTTGAATTTCCTGGTAAAAAGAGGAAGTTATTTCCTTTTCCATCTCTTCAACTGTCCCTGTGCTAAATTTTAGTTCAATCGAATGCTCCATATTGAAGGTAAGACAAACAAACAAAACCCACTTAGATGGTTATATAATGGTATTATTACCGCTTAAAGTTAATACCTACTTAAAGTTGTAGTAAACCTGATACCTAGTTGTATTTATCTTGTTCTTATAAAAACATAAATTGGAAAATAAATATTAATTATTCCTTTTAATTTAGGCTACACTATCCTTAAAAAAATTCAGACATTTTCTCTCAGAATTAGGAAAAATAGACGACTAAATTTTAATAACTAGCTATCGGTTTTACATGTATTAGTCTATTTTTCAAGTTTTTAAAGAAACTGGTTTTTTTTTCTATTCTACATAGAACATAGAAAACCCAATACCAATGACTCGATTTTAACCTTAGAAGATAAAGTTAAAGCTTGTGAATTTTCCAAAATTTTTTGAAGATGGGTCAATAAAGCTTTTTGTAAACTCTTTCGTTTTCTGTTCCAACAATTGTTTGACCAATGAAATAGTTAGAAACAGTTCAAAAATCTTTTTTTAATCAATCAATCTGACGGTCCGCCTGATGTTAAGCGGTCACCATAGCCTATGGACACTTGCAACACCAGGGGCATTACTAGCGCGTTGCCAACCCTTTAAAAAGCTTATATCTATTATCTGTACTTCATACCGAAGTCCCTAGAAAACTACAGCAGGTTCATTCCATAACCGAAGCATTCACAGAATGAAGTTTTTTTGAAAACGCACTGTGTATGACCATTTAGGTTATGCGGGACAATATGACATCTTTAACCCTTTTCAAGCATAATATAACAAAAAAAAAAAAGAAAAAACAAGAATTAAAAAATCTAATTGAGACCTTGAACGATCACTTGATTGGCCACTTTTCTGTCTGTCTAGATGTCTACCAATTATATTACATTATATCTTTTTTCAGATTGAAATACGGTCTATATGATGTGGACTTCTTGGTTGCCGACCGCAGTCCCAGCCTCCGAAAATCTGCTCTGTACTACGCTAGCGTCATCAAGAATCACTCGCTCAGTGTCCCTCTCGATCCAGAAGGTTGGATTAAAGTAGCAGAGATCCATTCCAGTGAATCTGAAAGTGGGAATTTCGTCATATCATCTTTAATTCTTTATCTTTTCTTCTTTACTCTATTTCTTAGTATTGTCTGTGGAGGTTTCTTTACAAAAAGTATACGCCAATACGGATAGAATTCTGTTTTTTTTTTTAACCTTTTTTTTATAAATATCCGTCCGTCCAAATCTCGCTGTTGTGAAACCGGAGTATGCTCGTAAGTTCCCGCTTGTCGTTCATGCTCACACCACGCTGAGTTCGCTTATCCGCTCCTGGAATTCGAAAATAAAAGTGTGTATATATTGGATTCATAATAATTAATAATAAAGATTTTTAAATTTTTAGTTTTAAAAAAAAATAAAAATCAAAAAAAAATATGAAATTATAAATCAACAAATAAAATTACAAATATCAAGTTAGAAGTTAAGAAGCATTTTTAATTAATTGGACCCTTTATCCTTATCTCCAAACAGATATAATTAATTCTGTTTTTTTGTGATCACCAAATTAATTATGATAATTTGACCAATCATATATATCTGTTGCCCTCTCCTCGAGATTTTTAAATAGAAAAACCACAATCTATTTAAGATCTCTACACATAAAGGCTGTCCAGTGACTCTATTTACTACGTAACAAAAAAAATTAAAACACTCAAAAAAGAGTGTTTGGGATGTACTAATTTTAACTGTCAGCGAGTTATGATATAAGCCATGAAAAAAAGGACGCTGAAAGAAAATTAGATTAATACACATTGAAATAAATTTACATTAAAGTACATAAGTGATTGAAACAGTAAGCTAAATTAATTGAACTTTTTTTCAAAGAAAACAAAGTAGCCTAAATCTATTTTTCAGTGAGTTCGTGTTTGGTTCTTGTATTTTAGAACTTCACTGAAATCGGGCATTACTTAAGTACAATAAAATACCTAATTATTTAATAAATGTAATTAAAATAAATAATCCCTTACAATAAATTTATATGATAGAATAGAATTAAAGTAATGCCATGCAAGTGAAAAACTACAATAGTAATTAATTATACTCAGCTTTTATGAATTTCAGCATTATAGTCCTGAAGTATCTCCAGTTCCACAGGAACATGATGTCTGCACAATTTCCGTAAACTCCCATCGGACAGACAAGGACGAGCACTCACGAAACATGACAAATAAAAAGAAAATAATGAATAAAGATAACATATCATTATAACATTTATAGCTGAAAGGAAAATTTAATTAAAAGTTAATCACAAAATTACTTTTCAAAATTACTTCTTACAAAATATAACTCATTCCTGTACACACTCTTCATCATTCAAAATCTCATTAGAAATCTCGATACATAAAAGCATCTTTCCTTATACACAACATAAATCGCCTTAATTTTTTTATTATGTGTGATTTACAATGTATATATGTAGTATAAAATATATATTATGTATATAAAATTGGAATTCACAATTCTCGTATTTTGAGATCTTACTTTTGAAAACTTTAGAACTTCGTTCCGAAGTTCGTAGTTTTGTAACCTTTCGAGTATGTGATGTAATATTTAAATGTATGTAAGTATAAGATTCCCAGAATCACTTGTTTTATTTACTTGTGCGAATAGTCCTCCAGACATTACATATTGACACGTCGAGTAAATAGATTTGTTTACATAGGTGTTATGAACTTGACGAAATTTTCAAAAAAGAAAATTATAATTCAGAAAACTCAAATATTCCATGTTAAAAGCATAAGACAAGGAAATTTGTATAAAATACATATACATAATGTATTATGTTCTATGTGTTATATTCTAGGGAAGACAAAAATAGTCACTCGTTCTTTTTTCTCATGAAATACCATAAAAAAGTGTTCAATAGGTATTTTTACAAATACATAATTCTTTATGTAACGTGAACTATGTCGTTTGTTGTTTTGTGATTAATAATTTGAACTGTTGATAAGAGGCTTTTACACGATGATTTTATAAATACAAATAGGTGTTAGAATCTCGTCGAATTTGCCTAATCATTACGTCCCAGACCTATTTAACAGTAGATAAAGTAAATTAGCCTTCAGTTCATTGTATTACAATATATTTTCACTGCGTTGAGTTTGAAAAACATGAAGTAAGAGTTCTCTATGTCAAACTTTATATTTATAGAAAGATATAAATAAGAGTGACTAAGATTTTGTCTTGCTTTAGTGTCATACTTCTAAAAAATATCTCATACATCAACTCTCTTTATTATACATATTCCACATTTTTTGTCGTCAACAAAACATACATTCACCTTTAAAACATACATCTCATTCAACTGTCATAACCATTTAGCAACATAAGAAATTAAATTAACCAAAATCTGAATAAAACCTGTCAAAGACATAATTTAATAAAAAAAAGAAATATTATAAAAAATTAATAATATGATACTACTTTACCGAACTGTTTTGTAGAACACAAACCACTAATTTAAAAAATAAAAAATTTAAATATTCAAATATTGTAAAGTTTAATTATACACATCTGAACTTCCGTACACTATCTGACTGACTCAGTCGTTTAAAAATATAACATGAAACTCCACGACTGTACTCTAAAGAACTCTCTGGCAGACTGTCGCAACTTCGCTCCCGCTAACGCTTCCTGGAAATCCTCTATCCCGGATATCAGCTCTGGGGCCCTTTTCTATGCATTCACGCGGTTCATGGATCTAATAAAACTGGCTATTCAACATCACAATCAGTATTCTTTGTCTATACAAAATATGTGACAAACTGAAACTACACCGTATTTGTATATCTTTTAGAGATAATAGCAAAATACTGTTCGAGTACGTGACTTTCTATAGTTAAAGTTACCAAATTTTAGTAGATCCTTTTTAAAAGATTAAGTAATTTTCTCACAGTGTTTAAAGTTGTTAAACACTCGACATTTCTGTCTACCATCATAGACAGAAATTGATTGTGTTAAATGAAAGCACCTATTCACTTAAGGAAACAATTCAAGTTTCTAACAATTGGGCAAAGTTTCAGTTCTCTATATTTACTTGCATCTTTATTTTTAAAGTAGCATAAAACAATTTGTTACAGTACTTGTATAAAACAGTTATATTTATATACTTATTAACCATGTAACATTATGAAAAACAAAATTATAACATTCTGAAATACTAAATTAAGAACAATATTTACGTTCAAATTCAGGCGCGGCCCTTGGCGGTACAGGGTACATACTTAATTAAGTTGTTTTATCGTAAAACCAGTAACACAAACTAGCTTTGATTGAAGTGTATGTGACAAGCTCTAAAATATAACAAAAAATAATATAAACCGGCCTAGTGTGAGACGGGCCCGAGCCATTTACTATTTAAATTCTCCGCCACAGCGCCATCTAGCTATTATTAAGTGAAACAGTAAAACATTTTGTTGTTCAAAACTAGTTTCCGACTAGTTTCGGTTTTCAGCCGCGCCGAAACTTACCACATCGTACTTTCGGGTCGTCTTCGGGTGCGCTCGGCACGGCTGGCAATATGGCGTGTCGCCGCTGGCCGCGCAGGGCTGTAGCTAGAGTTGAATCTAAGATAGGGCAGCGGTGGTTTCATGCACGGGTAATGCGCAACTAATTTTTCTATCTTTCATTATTTTACCTGCTTGTGAGCGTGAGTAATTAAGGTAGAAGGTAATTGGGTGGGATCTCGGGAAAACAAGAGCAAAATCGTAATAATTTATAGTACGGGAAAACCATTTATATAAATTATACCCTAGTTTATGGTACTTTTAAGGTAGGGCATTAGTATTTCAAGATAGGGCATTGCCCCACAATGCCCCCCTAAGTTACGGCCCTGTGGCCGCTGGATCACTTTGCTCAGTAAAGTGACGCTTGTGTTTATTCTCCGACTAATGGTAAGTAATTATGTAAGTTTTTACATTGATGAAAACAAAAAAGGGGAGATACGGCATGTGATCAAAGGGCTTGGGCGGTGAAAACTACGTCAGTTTGACGCAGTATTCGTTAGACACAAGCCAATTTAATAATGGTGTTTACGTGTTACGAAACAGTTTTCACGTAAAGAAAATAGTAAAAACGTCACATACCTTACGCCAAAAGTTGTATCATGTTGTTCATTTATTAAGTGTACCAATTATTCCGGAAAAGGAAAATAAGTCCATTTAAATCTCTTTTCACACGTAAGATTAAAAAATATAATATTTTTCCAAATAAATGCCATTGTTCTAAAATATTACCGCCATATATTCGTGAAAGCGAGATAGATTTATAAAATGTAGCAAGTGTAAGTGCAACGCAAAATTATTCTTATCAGTTCTTGCTTTTTTCCCGTTTGTCGGTACCGTCAACAAAAAAACCACAACTTTTTTTATAGTGTTTGAAGTTATAATTAAATGTAATCTTCGCAGATTTTCTAACGATGAAAAATAAATTAATAATATAGCATATGTTTCAGAGGTACCAAAAAACCAAAAATATGTTCTTATAAATTAATGGTTTTAAAAAAATATGGGTGGCCTTTGTTACCCATCATTAGATATCTTTCAAATTTATTTAAAATCTAAAGTTACGATTAGAACTTTTATTAAAGAGAATCAGACTGTATTATAGACAGATTTTATACTTGAAAAACAAATTTAGAATTATAAAAGTTTTGTCACACCTAGTCATTTTTTCGAACCTGAATGCTAATTCACAAGACCATCCAGTAAAGTTTAATCATAGTGTTATCACCGCTGCAAGAATGCAACACGAATTGCATCTATGAATACATTTTTATACCATGTAATTTTTCGCAATAATACGTTAATATTAAGTACATATTAACAGAATAAAAAAACTATTTTCATTATAGGGACTAGTTTAAATTTATGAAAATGTAATACGATAAGTGTAATATTGTATTAAGTTAGGTAAAATGTTTCATTTTCCCTCTTTACTATTTGTTAATATCAAAAATAATATTGTGTGAGTACCGACATGTTGTCGACTTAGTACGCACGACTATCCCCCAAAAAGCGGGAAATTTAGTGTATAAATGTAAAACATATGCCATTTGTTGTGCAAAACAATACAAAACGCCTAGATAGAGTTCTATATAGACCGTATGTACGGTTGCTAAGCTACAGGTGAAAAAATGTAGTGTATTGAGTATTGTACATTGTTTCTCCCTCACTCCTATGATAATAGACTGCGATAGGGTACAAAAAGGATGGGTCTATGGGTAAAAATGAGAAAGACTGTCTGAAACTTTACATGGCTAAGGTCATTAAGTCCTTACACTATGCCTAAAATAAATACCGTAGGTTAAAAGCACACCTTTTCCCCTATACATAAATTGATGAAATCGCTAGTGTAGTATTTCCGCTTCAGCGGTTCGCCGCTCCGCGCATTCTCGCGTTTTAAGTGTCGATTGCGTCTAGTTTGTAGAAATCCAGTTCCGAGGGCTGGTGGGTGCGATCGTATAGCTCTTTTCAGAGTTGCGGTCTACCTAACGTTTCTTCTTCATAAACGTCTCGTTGCTCGGGGGGAAACCTAACGGTGACAACGTAACCCCGGCCGTAGCCAAGCAATCCGTAGCACTGCGGGGCGCTTGGCCACACTTAGGTATACTTGCTCCTCGCCAGCAATGGTGGGGAGTCACTAGGTACTCACAAGCTACACCTCGGCCACTCCCGCGATGGCCGAAGTACTCAAAGGCATGTCCCGGGACCAGATAGGGGAGATCATCAAGGCTTGTCTTCGTGATGACTCAGATCTGGGCCAAGCCTGCTCTTCCCAGGCTGTGGTTGCCCTCACAGTTGTTCGCGCTCTCGCTCTCTCTGCCGCGACCCCCGCTATCGCGACCCGCGTTTCGCTCGCCGCGCTCTTCGGGCCCCTGTGCCAAATCGTCCCCCCACTCCGGTAGCTGATGTGACTCTTTCTCGGTCACTCGCTACCCCGTCCCCCACAACCTCCGAAACCGCACCCCTGTCTCCGGTAGCCGTAATGTCCGCTGAGTCGGCGTTGTCCTTAAACGAGGACGACGAAGGCTTCAAAGTGGTTGGCCTGGGGACAAAAATGGGGAAAAAGCGGAAGAAGACCGCCAAGTCGAAAAAGGCTTCGGCGGCATCCGCTCAGGAGTCTTCTCCTCCTCCCTCCGACTCCGAGGCTAAACGCCTCAAAGCGCCTAGCGTTTCCCCTTCCCCGCCCACCTCGGCGGCCAGCCCTGAGCCAGCCGCCATGGACACAACCCCCGCCGCCACCTCTTCGCAGGCCGACTGTCCCACTTCGGGACGGAAGGAAAAAACTCCGCCCCCTGTTGTCATCAAAGACAAAGGGGCCTGGCCAAACATAGCTAACGCTATGAAGGCCAAGCGTATAAACTATACGCACGCCCGCAATGATGCCGAGCGCGGCATCAAAGTGCAGGTCCCGACACCGACAGATTTCCGAAACTTGACGGCTTTTCTTACGGCTCAGAAATACGAGTACCATACGTACTCGCTGGCCGAAGAACGCATGCTCAGGGCAGTTATAAGGGGAGTTCCTAAGGAATTCTCCGCAAAAACTGTCCAGGACGACTTAATCGTCCAAGGCCTCCCTGTAAGGGAAGTACATCGCATGTACAACGGCCGCAACCGATCTGAATGCTACGACATGGTGCTCGTAGTGCTATAGACTTCGACAAAATAGGGGAAAGCCATCTTTAATATTAAAGATGTGTGCAGCCTCAAGGGCGTCCGGGTCGAGACTCCGCACAAGCGGTCGAACCCAGGACAATGCCACCGATGCCAGTTGTATGGCCCCGCACAGCGCAACTGCAGACGCAGACCGCGCTGCGCGATCAAGCCACTCCGGACTGTGATCGCGATCGCGTTAACGCATCCGACCCGGTCGCTTGCGTACTCTGTGGGAGCGAAGGCCACCCAGCGAATTACCGCGGGTGCCCCAAAGCTCCCAAACAGAACTCGCGTAAACCCAAACAGGGTATATCGCGCCCCCCCGCCCCCGCCAACAGGCTCCGCTCATGCCTGCTCCCCTCCCTGCTGTCAACGCCTGGAGCCGTCCTCCAGCGCTAATTGACGCAACCAAATCGCAAGTGACAGACAAACTTTTCACGGGTATTCCCTATCCCGCCCCTCTCATCCCGACACATTCCCGGGACATCCCGCGTCCAGCGCCTCTCGCACAAACGCGCCTTGCCCCCCCGCGCCCCTCTCTCGCGCTGCCCCGCAACGCCGCTCCGACGGCCGAGCAGCAGCACTTCGGCATTCTCGCCGAGATTTCTTGGGCCTGCTACCCAGCCTATTTCGAGATCGTGTACGCCGAATACGTACAGATCACCTATCACAATCAAATGCTCAGCTTCATGGCTAAGCATCGCTACTTCTTCGCCGCCCTCCGCAGGGTGGCCCCAAAACCTTAAAAACCAAAATGGATTGCACAACCGCGCGCGAAAAACCCCGGTCCGTCACCTTAGGCTATTTTAACGCCAACGGTCTTCGGCACCAAAGAGAGGAATTATCGCAATTCCTCTCGTCCCAAAAACCGGACGTCTTCCTCATCCAGGAAACGTTCCTAAAGCCCGCTGTCCGCACCCCTTCGATCGCGAACTATCGCACCGTCCGTAATGATAGAACTGCCTCCAATCTCGGAGGCACTCTCATCTATTACAGGCGCTCCCTGCATTGCTCCCCTATCGATCCTCCACCACTTACGAACTTAAAAGCATCCGTCTGCCGCTTAGCGATGACCGGCCATAAGCCGATCATCATTGCATCGGTTTATCTCTCTCCCTTAAAAGACTTGCTCGAGAGCGACCTTCAGTCGCTCTTAAATTTAGGCGACGTCGTCATTCTTGCCGGCGACCTAAATTGCAAGCATCGCCGCTGGAACTCTTCAGTAACTTCACGGAGAGGCAGACTCCTCGACGATTTAGTTGACAGACTTAACTTTGACATCATCGCTCCCATGACGCCCACTTACTTTCCCCACAATACTCGGAATAACCCTGACGTACTCAACATAGCACTTCTAAAGAATGTAAGGCTAAGCTTTCGCTCTATAGAGGTGCTTGACGAACTTGACTCGGACCACCGCCCTGTCCTCCTCCGATTAGGTTCCCCTTCGGACTCTCCTCCCGACACTAGAACCGTGACGGACTGGGATAAATTTGGGCAATTGCTCGAAAATCCCAGCTCGCCACATCTAGACCGCGTTCCCAACGTAATCTCATCCGCGACCGACCTAAACGTAGCTATCGACTCACTCACTAGCCACCTGACCGCTACCGTTGGCGAGTGCTCAAGACAGGTGCCGGTTGGTGATTATCACCACCTAATCCTGCCTCAGCACATCAGGTCGCTAATGACTGAGCGTAACGCGGCCCGCCGCGCACGCGTTCGCGCTCCCACTATCGATAATAAAGCTCGCTGCAACGACTTACACCGCCGTGGAAGAACCGCTGTAGCGGAGCTTCGCGCCCAACGTTTCGGTGATCTTATGGAGAACATTTCTCCTTCTCACCAAGCTTATTGGCACTTAGCCAGAGCTCTAAAATCCGAAACCGCCAACTCTCTCCCTCCGTTAACTCGTCCCAACAACGTTCCCGCGTTCAATGACGACGAAAAAGCGGATTGCCTAGCGTCTAGCCTCCAAGCCCAATGTGCCTTAAGCACACAACCGTTCGATCCCGACCACGTGCGCGAGGTAGACGGCGAAGTGGAGCGCAGAACTTCTCTGCCTCCACCAGACCCCCTGCCCCCTGTCACTGTCGACGAAGTCATACAGGTCATCGAAGACCTACGCCCCCGTAAAGCCCCCGGTGCGGACGGTATCTCTAACGATATCCTAAAGCGCCTCACTCTTGCCCTTCTCTGCCTCCTAGTAGTGATCTTTAACGCTGCTATCGAACATTGCACCTTTCCTTCTCAATGGAAACATGCAATTGTTATAGGCATCCATAAGCCAGGCAAAGCTCGTACTGAGCCGTCCTCCTATCGCCCTATAAGTTTACTAAAGTCCCTTGGTAAACTCTACGAACGCCTCCTCCTCACTCGCCTACGGAACGCTATAGTCTCCATTTTATAGACAGAGGCATTTTAATAGACGAGCAGTTCGGCTACCGTGCCAAACACTCATGTGTCCATCAAGTCCTCCGCATCACGGAACATATTCTTACTGGCTTCCAACCAGTATTAGGTAAGCCCCGCCACACGGGGGCTGTCTTCTTCGATGTAGCAAAAGCTTTCGACAAAGTCTGGCATAACGGTTTAATTTTGAAACTGTACAACTTTCAGTTGCCAGATTGTCTCGTGCGCATCATACGAGACTATTTGTTGAATCGTAGCTTTCGATACAAAGTTGAAGGCACTCTCTCTTCCCACGGTCTCATATAAGCAGGAGTCCCGTAAGGGTCCGTGCTCGCTCCCATCTTGTACCTTCTGTACACCAACGATACCCTGAAACGATAGGTACCCAACTAGCGCTCTTTGCGGACGATACCGCTATCTATTCCACCAATAGGCAAGTGAGTCGAATCACTAAGAGACTCCAACCCGCTATCACCGCCCTAGGCGAATGGTTTCGGAAATGGAGAATCGAGGTGAATCCCGACAATAGCTCTGCCGTCCTCTTTACCGTAGGCTGCCCTCCGCGGCCACCTACCCTCTCTCTCTTCGGTCATGCCATTCCCTGACAAAATAAGACCAAATATCTCGGTGTGACCATGGATAGTCGTTTGAACTTCCACACTCACACCAAAATAGTCAGAGACCAAGCCGCTTTTGTCCTCGGTCGTCTTTATCCCATGATAGGCAAGTACAGTTAGATGTCGCTTAGAAATAAGCTAAATCTTTACACAACTTGCATCCGCCCCATACTAGCTTATGCTAGCGTAGTCTTTGCGTTATCCAAGCGCAATCTCCACAAACTCCAGACCCTCCAAAACTATAGTTAGGCGGCCTCGGCACGTTCTAACGGCCCCAGATGACGATTTCGCTGTCCGGATAGCGAGATTAGTCTCTACAACCTCCCCGAATAGGGCCTCACTCCAAACACGACGCCGACGTACCCGGGTAGAGACTAATCTCGCTATCCGGACAGCGAAATCGTCATCTGGGGCCGTTAGAACGTGCCGAGGCCGCCTAACTATAGTTTTGGAGGGTCTGGAGTTTGTGGAGATTGCGCTTGGATAACGCAAAGACTACGCTAGCATAAGCTAGTATGGGGCGGATGCAAGTTGTGTAAAGATTTAGCTTATTTCTAAGCGACATCTAACTGTACTTGCCTATCATGGGATAAAGACGACCGAGGACAAAAGCGGCTTGGTCTCTGACTATTTTGGTGTGAGTGTGGAAGTTCAAACGACTATCCATGGTCACACCGAGATATTTGGTCTTATTTTGTCAGGGAATGGCATGACCGAAGAGAGAGAGGGTAGGTGGCCGCGGAGGGCAGCCTACGGTAAAGAGGACGGCAGAGCTATTGTCGGGATTCACCTCGATTCTCCATTTCCGAAACCATTCGCCTAGGGCGGTGATAGCGGGTTGGAGTCTCTTAGTGATTCGACTCACTTGCCTATTGGTGGAATAGATAGCGGTATCGTCCGCAAAGAGCGCTAGTTGGGTACCTATCGTTTCAGGGTATCGTTGGTGTACAGAAGGTACAAGATGGGAGCGAGCACGGACCCTTACGGGACTCCTGCTTATATGAGACCGTGGGAAGAGAGAGTGCCTTCAACTTTGTATCGAAAGCTACGATTCAACAAATAGTCTCGTATGATGCGCACGAGACAATCTGGCAACTGAAAGTTGTACAGTTTCAAAATTAAACCGTTATGCCAGACTTTGTCGAAAGCTTTTGCTACATCGAAGAAGACAGCCCCCGTGTGGCGGGGCTTACCTAATACTGGTTGGAAGCCAGTAAGAATATGTTCCGTGATGCGGAGGACTTGATGGACACATGAGTGTTTGGCACGGTAGCCGAACTGCTCGTCTATTAAAATGCCTCTGTCTATAAAATGGAGACTATAGCGTTCCGTAGGCGAGTGAGGAGGAGGCGTTCGTAGAGTTTACCAAGGGACTTTAGTAAACTTATAGGGCGATAGGAGGACGGCTCAGTACGAGCTTTGCCTGGCTTATGGATGCCTATAACAATTGCATGTTTCCATTGAGAAGGAAAGGTGCAATGTTCGATAGCAGCGTTAAAGATCACTACTAGGAGGCAGAGAAGGGCAAGAGTGAGGCGCTTTAGGATATCGTTAGAGATACCGTCCGCACCGGGGGCTTTACGGGGGCGTAGGTCTTCGATGACCTGTATGACTTCGTCGACAGTGACAGGGGGCAGGGGGTCTGGTGGAGGCAGAGAAGTTCTGCGCTCCACTTCGCCGTCTACCTCGCGCACGTGGTCGGGATCGAACGGTTGTGTGCTTAAGGCACATTGGGCTTGGAGGCTAGACGCTAGGCAATCCGCTTTTTCGTCGTCATTGAACGCGGGAACGTTGTTGGGACGAGTTAACGGAGGGAGAGAGTTGGCGGTTTCGGATTTTAGAGCTCTGGCTAAGTGCCAATAAGCTTGGTGAGAAGGAGAAATGTTCTCCATAAGATCACCGAAACGTTGGGCGCGAAGCTCCGCTACAGCGGTTCTTCCACGGCGGTGTAAGTCGTTGCAGCGAGCTTTATTATCGATAGTGGGAGCGCGAACGCGTGCGCGGCGGGCCGCGTTACGCTCAGTCATTAGCGACCTGATGTGCTGAGGCAGGATTAGGTGGTGATAATCACCAACCGGCACCTGTCTTGAGCACTCGCCAACGGTAGCGGTCAGGTGGCTAGTGAGTGAGTCGATAGCTACGTTTAGGTCGGTCGCGGATGAGATTACGTTGGGAACGCGGTCTAGATGTGGCGAGCTGGGATTTTCGAGCAATTGCCCAAATTTATCCCAGTCCGTCACGGTTCTAGTGTCGGGAGGAGAGTCCGAAGGGGAACCTAATCGGAGGAGGACAGGGCGGTGGTCCGAGTCAAGTTCGTCAAGCACCTCTATAGAGCGAAAGCTTAGCCTTACATTCTTTAGAAGTGCTATGTTGAGTACGTCAGGGTTATTCCGAGTATTGTGGGGAAAGTAAGTGGGCGTCATGGGAGCGATGATGTCAAAGTTAAGTCTGTCAACTAAATCGTCGAGGAGTCTGCCTCTCCGTGAAGTTACTGAAGAGTTCCAGCGGCGATGCTTGCAATTTAGGTCGCCGGCAAGAATGACGACGTCGCCTAAATTTAAGAGCGACTGAAGGTCGCTCTCGAGCAAGTCTTTTAAGGGAGAGAGATAAACCGATGCAATGATGATCGGCTTATGGCCGGTCATCGCTAAGCGGCAGACGGATGCTTTTAAGTTCGTAAGTGGTGGAGGATCGATAGGGGAGCAATGCAGGGAGCGCCTGTAATAGATGAGAGTGCCTCCGAGATTGGAGGCAGTTCTATCATTACGGACGGTGCGATAGTTCGCGATCGAAGGGGTGCGGACAGCGGGCTTTAGGAACGTTTCCTGGATGAGGAAGACGTCCGGTTTTTGGGACGAGAGGAATTGCGATAATTCCTCTCTTTGGTGCCGAAGACCGTTGGCGTTAAAATAGCCTAAGGTGACGGACCGGGGTTTTTCGCGCGCGGTTGTGCAATCCATTTTGGTTTTTAAGGTTTTGGGGCCACCCTGCGGAGGGCGGCGAAGAAGTAGCGATGCTTAGCCATGAAGCTGAGCATTTGATTGTGATAGGTGATCTGTACGTATTCGGCGTACACGATCTCGAAATAGGCTGGGTAGCAGGCCCAAGAAATCTCGGCGAGAATGCCGAAGTGCTGCTGCTCGGCCGTCGGAGCGGCGTTGCGGGGCAGCGCGAGAGAGGGGCGCGGGGGGGCAAGGCGCGTTTGTGCGAGAGGCGCTGGACGCGGGATGTCCCGGGAATGTGTCGGGATGAGAGGGGCGGGATAGGGAATACCCGTGAAAAGTTTATCTGTCACTTGCGGCCCCAGATGACGATTTCGCTGTCCGGATAGCGAGATTAGTCTCTACAACCTCCCCGAATAGGGCCTCACTCCAAACACGACGCCGACGTACCCGGGTTCGTCGGCGCCCACAAGGATACTCGAGGTATCGAAGAGTGCCGGGGCGCTTCTCGCCCCCACTCAATCGCAACTGTACCCGCGTAACGGGGAACTCCCCTCCTGGCGGTGACTCACCTTCGGGTTCGAGACTCACGCCGGTCGAAGGGACGCCCCCGAGAGCGACAATCCAAGCTGAGGCTTCCCCCGCGGGGTGCCCTTGAGCGTTAGGTGCTATATGGGCTGAGGCTCCTTCAGAGTCTCGCCCCAAAAAGCCCAGTGAAGCAGTAATGGCTGCAACAGCCAACTGCATAGTCAGCTCAAAAAACAAAAAATAAATAAATACTTATACCGTTACTAAGTAATGCGGTTAAGGTGTAAAACACAGGTAAACTTTCTAAATACAATAGCTTATAACTAAGCAACCGGGTAACAAAGAATAAAGATATATCTCTAGATACCTCTCGTAGGCACCTACCGATATAACTAGTTTTTAAATAGGTAACTCTAAGCTCTAAAGTACAGGAGCATAAGAAAAAACCTGAAAACTTATATTTCACATATTTTCATGACTAAACAAATGGACAGACACCAAAAGTACTGAAAGGTATATCCGAATTTTAGATCTATTTTTTGAGATTTAGCACGAAGTCTGTAGTCGTTTAGTGTAGGCGGAAAACCGTGAGAGCTAGATTTCTAGCTCTAGCTCTTCTCTCACTTCGGCCTAACCGTAGACGATGGAACATACCACTATATGTTGTTAGAACCGCCTCCGAAAGCTCCAGCTTAGGACACCTAAATCGTCATTATTTGGCTCCTACCGTTTGGCCATAAAACCTAAAAATGTAAAACAACATTATTTTATAGTCAAGTCACGAATCGTGTAACTGTGATGGCAATAGCCGATAAAAACCGCAACTGTCAGTAGCAGATAATAGCTATGTAGATATACCTATACTTTCGATATATGTCTATATCGACGACTATATTTTATCTTTCACTAAGTATTGTGTGGGCTAGATTTTTAATCACCACATTAAGTACAGTGACTTAAGCACAAAATCTAGAACATTCTATGGAACAACCTCTCCCTCTTATGGGGTTTTTTATTTTTACATAAAAATAGAACGAGTTTTGTTTTGTATTCAGTCACTCAAGAGACAGCAACAAGTTACTAGCTATGAAAACTAAGAAGTAAAAAATTTTTTGTACATATGTGTTAGAAATAAGTGAAATAAAAACTCGGTCTGTTGTGAGCAAATACGCGTTTTTCTCATCTCAAGCGCCTCAGAAGAAACTCATTGTCACGGGCAAAACCTTGTGCCACAGATAATCGAAAGGGTCTGTCCGCACACACAGGGTCACCTTTTAAAGGCAATAATTGATAAATATTGCAATGTTAGGCTCCGTCACTTTCATAAAATTAATCCAGCAATATCAATAATGACGAAACTTAATCCAGCAATATCAATAATGACGAAACGTAATCCAGCAATATCAATAATGACGAAACTTAATCCAGCAATATCAATAATGACGAAACTTAATCCAGCAATATCAATAATGACGAAACTTAATCCAGCAATATCAATAATGACGAAACTTAATCCAGCAATATCAATAATGACGAAACTTAATCCAGCAATATCAATAATGACGAAACGACAGAATAGAAACAATGACAATTTGTTGCTATTTATTTGAAGGAGTGTAAATAAGAATTGTATAGTTAAAGAAAAAAAAAAAGTAAAAGCATAAGTAAAGTTTACAGTAAGTAACTAACTCCTTTGGCTTTTGTACATATATTTTTTATATTTACTTAGTCTATCAATACTGGCTTGTTTTGTATTTTAATAGATAATGTAACTAGACTCTATTGATGTTATTTGTTGTATAATTTATCAACAACGGTTATCACATGTGATTTTATTATTTTCTCAATCACGAGTCGAGAAATATTATGGTTTAAGAATTTTATTTTCTCAAAAGAATTTACAAAAAAATTCACTTACAGAGAAAACACAAGTTTACATAAAAAATTTTGTAGGTGGTCATAGCGCTGTCAAAAACATTTAAATATTTGATGTTTTATAGATTCTGGTTACAAACTATGTAACCAGAATCTATATTCTAAGTTGTATTGTTGTTTTTGTAAATCATAGGTGTTCGTTGGCTTCTGTTGATTCTATTAATTCAATGATTAATTTAGTTAAAAATAACAAAAATAGTTTCACTTTGGATAGGTATATCATAAAATTTTTTTAGGGTTCCGTACCGGACGGGTAATTGGCGGAACTCTATTACTAAGACTTCGTTGTCCGTCTATCCGTCCGTCTGTAAAATTTTACAGAAGATGTATTTCTGTTGCCGCTATAACAACGAAAACTGAAAAAATAGAATAAAATAAATATTTAAGGGGACTCCCATACAACAATCGTGATTTTTTTGCTCGATTTTGCTCGATATTGATATCGGCAACAGGTAGACGCTCAAAATATTCACAGAATATTTAGTTATATAGTCACTTTAAAAATAAATAATTTAATTAAATAAAAAAAATATTGAAGGGGGCTCCCATACAACAAACGTTATTTTTTGCCATTTTTATATATAATGGTGCGGAACCCTTCGTGCGCGAGTCCGACTCGCACTTTGCCGATTTTTAAAGCTTTAACTGTTTGATTTTGCGTAAAAGTGAAGTTTAATATTAAATATAATTTTTGTGTTCTTATTTATTTGGACTTTTTTTTTGTTGATGTAAATTACGTAAATGATGATGAATTACGGTGCGCGAGATGGACTCGCACTTATCCGGTTTTTTTTATTTATTTCTCCACATAATTTATTTTAAAAACTTGTTTGGTCATATGCTTTATATATATTAACATATTTGACGTCAGAAGACAAAATGTTGGATATTGTGCTATAAATTATCTTTGTTTTCGTGAAATTAGACGTCATCTAGTTCTTTTATGTACGTCATTAAGTATTTTAATTTTAATGAAAAACATTTTTCATTGAGGTTTAGGGACTTTCTACAAGAATACGTTGACGTCAAAGAAAAAACAAGGACCAGATGTGGTAAGCAGCAGTAGTATGTTGGACGGACATGTGGAGAGCTCCGGTTTAGATTCCCGGAAGGGCCAACCAATATTACAATAATTATAATTTATGAATCGTAAATTTCGTTTCCATTCAATTTGACACGGTGATGAACTCCCCCATCGGTGACACTTGGTTGTTTTTAGCAATTGTTAACATGTTGGACATGTTGAATACATGGTACTATGAAGAGGTCTATTCTTCTATTAAGATGAATTCCTGCTTACAGCAAAATTGCCAATTTGGTACGGATAAACTTCTTAAGCGTACCGAAGCCGGTTCGTACCTTCAGCAAGTCTTTAAACGTGTGCTCTTCGCGAATCAGAGTAAACTCAAACCTGGATTCAACAACGAAAAGCATTACTGACTATTGACAATGCTTCCAGTTTAAATTTTCCCTAGTCTGTTGACTGCAGACTTCATCTACGATTTCTTCTCCTAATAGCTGGAACTAGAAAAAGTCTACGAGCAGTGAAAGGCCACAAGCCACTACAGTTTTCGGACCAATCGCATCGCCGTAATATTAGGTTTATTTCTTGCTGCAATTTACGACATTCGGTCTTGGTCTTAGGTCTCATTACGTGACTTGCCCCTTTCTGGTTACTTCCCGCGACTTGAAATCCTGACTATACATTGGAATCACATTTGACGTAGTTCCTTTTACTACGCCGACTTTACGTATCATAGCAACTGCATCCGGAATTCCTACGGCTTGTAACATCTTCTTCTCCGATAAACACAATTTAAACCACATTTAATAAAAAAACAACATTAAATCTCGTTTTATAATTTAAAAAAAAACAGTACAAAATTGACCTCGGTTACAATGAACTTTATATTTCCTATCTTAAATTTATATTAGTTTTACATTTAAAATGACTTAATATGTAATGGATAACGATAAATTTGTTAATATAAACTTTTATAATTGTTCAGTAATGTTTAAATTACTTGATTTAGTAGCAAATATCCCTAGACGTGTTGAGATATGTATTATACATAGAAAATACCCAGGCTCATATTTATTATTTTTGTTTATTATATAAATATGCGCGAGGATCGAACTTGCGACCCTTGGATTGACAAGCAGTACTTCTGCTATCAGAACCACAGGTGCACTGATATCGTTTTTATAATGTCGGATTTCAAAAAAAAAAAACGGTTACTCATGAAATATTCAGACTTCATTAAAAAAGAAACACTAATAAATTTTTATTTCAACATACTAGGTAGGTATTAAATGAAAATACCTACTGATATAGGTTCCTGTATTTAAAGTTCGGTAGTCAATAGGAAAAACGGAATTCTAATGCTGCGTTCACACTTGCGCCACATAGCCTGGCAAGGAGCCCGGTACGCAGCCCGACCTAATAAATAATAAATAAATAAATATTTTTGGACATTACTCAAAGCGCCGTCTGGCCCCAAAGTAAGCAAAGCTTTTGTTATGGATATCAGACAACGGACACAAATACATATATTTTAACATTTTTTTTGTAAATACATTTTTTTTTTATCGTTATTCCACAAACAAAATTCGTTACAATAAGTACTATGCTGCCAAACTCGGCAGTAATTCTCGTGGTTCGCACACCATCGTTCACGTTTTAACAATAGTTTAATAGGTACCTATATATTTATACATACATACACACACACTCATACATATATATATGCATATAATATTTACTAGTTTGGTTAAGTATAAAATTAAACTATATCTCTATCCATATTGCACATGAACCACAAAACAAAAAAAAAGACACGAGCACACTTACATTATTATTAACTATACTTATACAACCAAATATTGCTATATAATAATTTTAACACATCTATTTATGAAATTAAGAAGGTTTTCTTTTATTTTAATTACTTTTTGATTTTACAAATAATCTTACTTCTCTATCTTATATATATAAAATTACGTGTCAGCACGTTGTTTGTCCGCGATGGACTCCTAAACTACTGAATCGATTTTGATCTAACTTCGTAACATATATACCTATCATACATAAATCCAATCAAACTCAAGAGGTTATTTAGTCATATGCGCCAGACAAACACAAATTGTATTTATCACATAAATAATTGTTTAGTGCGGGAATCGTATGCACACCCTCTGCACAGCAGCTGGCCACACTTCTATCTAGGCTGCGAGTAGGGTTGCCAGGTCTTAAAACCGAAAAGCCAGTGAGCTTAGCCGGACATTTGGGTAAAATTCATAATTTATAATATTATTTTTTTTTAGTCTTAACACGTAATTTTTTTTTAAAAGTAAAACTAGTTTTTAATCAATTACTATAAATCTTCTTAAATTCTAATGAAACAACAATAAAATTAAATGAATCTGTCTTTTTTTATTACAATCATTCAATATTCATTACAATATTCAGGGCGCGGGAAAGACAGTGCTAGTCCTCCGCTAGCAGTAACGATACTAGGTGAGGCAGGCGGAGCGGAAACCAATATATGACCAATGCAAAAAAAATATCAAATTTAAAAAGCCTAAAAAAACCCGGATAGGTCGGACACCGTCTAATTTCGCCGCACACGCAACTAAAAAGCCTGACTGTGTCCGGCTTTATTTGGACGCCTGGCAACTCTAGCTGCGAGGGAGTATATACAAAACGAGCCAAGCAGTAAGTGCAATTTAGTGGTTATATTCTCTTAAGATGCAAGCAAAGAAACCATAGCGGACGCCACTGACCTCAATCTCATGGTAGCTATTGCGTTAGGTTTGACCTATTTCTATTGGTAACAAATGATGGACACCGAATCGCGTAAGGAGAAGAAGTGTTCAGAGAAGAAACTGGTGGACGATAAAAATTATAGTAATCGTATCAGGTAGATACGTATAGTCCGTTACTGACGCTTATGCCGATCGGCAGCGAGCATGAGCACAAACAGGCAAACAAAGGCCAGCAGCTCGTTTAGGTTTAGGCTTGTGCTCGTGCCTGTTGAACGTTAGGGTCAGCTCTTACAGAGACGCAACGCTACGTAAAGCGGCTTGAAGTTAGCATCGCATCTTCAAGCCTCTTCATGTCGCGCCGCGTGGCGTCGAGTCTCGTTACTCGTAATCGGACTAAGCCAGCGTTGCCAGACGTCCCGAATTAAATATCCCGCGCGGGACAGGCTCAATCCCGCTTTTCGGGAATAACTCCACCGCGCGTGCAGCGTACTGACTCAACTATTAAACGATAGGGTAAATCTGATTTAAAATATCATATTTTTATTAAAATACATTTTATATGGATATTTTACTAGATACCTATCTACTGTCACGTAAACGTAATTTGAACTCAAATAAAAAGATAAATATTCAAAAACTTTTGATAATATACGTTTTTTTTACTATGTCCCGCTTTCGATGAAAGAATCCCGCTTTTTTCACTCAAAAAATTCCTACATCCCGACTTGGAAAAAAAAAAATCTGGCAACGCTGATCTAAGCTGACCCTTACGTGAATGTAGACGTGTGAAGTGTGACCGCACCATCACAGCTTCGTCAATGTCTGTCTGCCCGGCACGGCGTCCGTTCGTTTGTCACAGTCTTATAATTCTGCCATATTTTCTTCTTTCTCTGTCTCAGATATGTTTTTAGAATTTTAAGCTTCCAAAATCGTTACCTTTGTTATCCTTTCTCTATCTTTTTAAAATTCTTTTTAATGTGTTTTGAAAACCTAAAAAAAATTACTATAATAGAATTTTATGAAATCGTGTAAATAAAAATTGTAATAAACTAAAACCGGTCTACGATTTTTTCAAATATTCGCAATAATTCTAATACTACCTGAACTTACTGAGTATGCCACACTCACATGGCCTTTAAAATAACAAAACTCATAATTAATAAACAAAGATGTTATCGAGTAAAAAACAACATAATGTTTTTTTTATGAGATGTTTCGCTAAAAGAAATACAAAACTTCTAGGATTTGCAACAAACTTTTCTGACCCTCTCTCCTTGGGTTTTTGGACGCTAGTGTCGTTGTAAGTCTACACCAATTCAATATGGCGACTGAAGTTTTGATCTTCGACCGCCGGGTCAGTAAAGTTTGTTGCAATTGTGTGTCGTTGTTTTGTGGCTCTAGCCTTCAACTTTATTTTAAAACAATCTATATTTACCGTTTTAATGCACATTTTTTTTTCAATTAAGTTTTTTTGTTTTTAGTTTATAAAACATTTTAATAAATTAAGTTTAAAAAAAAACATCGACTATATTTCATTTCGTTGTAGTTTAAAATGTCAATATTTAAATCAACTCTAAAAAAGGAGAGAAAATGGTACTATACCAACAGATTGCAACGTAGGTGGTAAGAGGTGACCTATTTTTTGGCGAAGAAATAGCTAACCGGACTTAAAGGACATATGATACATTTTATGGCGGTCAAAAGTGCTTACGGGAATAAATTTGTCTTTGGGACACAATCCTTCAAGTCGTAACGGTGCAGTGACTTGATTTTCGGCATTTTATCCCGATTAAGAGTTCCCACGGAAATAATTTTTCCGTAGATAATACCTACCTAAGCGGAAGAATTACGGGGAATTACTTCGTCTGCCTTTAAAAATCATTATTTAGCATATATGAATTTGGGGGCGAGGCTTGGCCTTGGTGATGGGGGAGGGGGGCGAAATCTCGTCGACAATTCAAATACGGGTACTTCAGGTACGGGAAACTTAAATTATCTCGTATAAAAACCAAAAATTTAAATACTTACACTGCAGTCTTTATACCTCTAAGGTCGCAAAAAAGTTTGCGGTGCGCCTGCTGGTAAGCGGTCACCGGATGTATTTATGTTTTATTCCTATAGTCCTACCCAAGTGATGTGGTTGTGCATTTCTTAGACCAGGCCTACCGAGGTGATATAGTTGTGCTTTTTTAAGACCAGGCCTACCGCGATGATTTAGTTGTGCTTTTAGTAAGACCAGTCCTACCCAAGTGTTTTTTTTTCTGGTCTGACTATGCAGTTGTCTGATGCAGCCATTACTGCTTCACTGGACTTTTGGGGCGAGACTCTGGAGTCTCAGCTAGAGAATACTATCCCGGTCGTTTTCAGGCCCCGAAAATCCCGGGACTGTACTTGGCTCATCTCGGGATTTTCGAGATTGTTAAAATCAAAATCAAAATATTTTTATTCAAATGGGTTACTAAGAACACTTTCGAATCGTCATGTAAATTAACTACAACTAGCTTTACAAACTAATTACAATACTGTTTTATTGCGTGCGTCCAATAGGTAATCTTTGTAAAATCACAAACAATGGCTGCATCAGACAACTGCATAGTCAGACCAGAAAAAAAACACTTGGGTAGGACTGGTCTTAATAAAAGCACAACTACATCATCGCGGTAGGCCTGGTCTTAAAAAAGCACAACTATATCACCTTGGTAGGCCTGATCTAAGAAAAGCACAACCACATCTCTTGGGTAGGGCTATAGGAATAAAACATAACTACATCCGGTGACCGCTTACCAGCAGGCGCACCGTAAACTTTTTTGCGACCTTAGAGGTATAAAGACTGCAGTGTAAGTATTTAAAATTTTTGGTTTTTATACGAGATAATTTAAGTTTCCCGTACCTGAAGTACCCGTATTTGAATTGTCGACGAGAGTTCGCCCCCTTCCCTCACCACCAAGGCCAAGCCTCACCCCTAAATTCATATATGCCAAATAATGATTTTTAAAGGCAGACGAAGTAATTCCCCGTAATTCTTCCGCTTAGGTAGGTACTATCTACGGAAAAATTATTTCCGTGGGAACTCTTAATCGGGATAAAATGCCGAAAATCAAGTCACTGCACCGTTACGACTTGAAGGGTTGTGTCCCAAAGACAAATTTATTCCCGTAAGCACTTTTGACCGCCATAAAATGTATCATATATCCTTTAAGTCCGGTTAGCTATTTTCCCCGTAATTCTTCCGCTTAGGTAGGTACTATCTACGGAAAAATTAATTCCGTGGGAACTCTTAATCGGGATAAAAAGCCGAAAATCAAGTCACTGCACCGTTACGATTTGAAGGATTGTGTCCCAAAGACAAATTTATTCCCGTAAGCAATTTTAACCGACATAAAATGTATTACATATCCTTTAAGTCCGGTTAGCTATTCCTTCGCCAAAAAATAGGTCACCTCTTACCACCTACGTTGCAATCTGTTGGTATAGTACCATTTTCTCTCCTTTTTTAGAGTTGATTTTAATATTGACATTTTATATATTTAATATGTATATTGTGATTTGTCTTGTATGTGCAATGATATTAAAAAAAATTTTTTAAGAAAGTACTCAAGTTTTTTTGTAATTTAGCCAATCAGAAACCACATAGTCTGATCCTGGGATAGTCCCGGGATCCCGGGAATACGCATAAAAATTCCCGTAATCCCGGGAAAGATAAACATGTTCGGGATTTTATTTTCTAGACCCAGTCCATATAGCCTCGGCTTGGGTTGTCGCCCTTGGGGTCGGCCCTTCGACCAGCGTGAGCCTGCGCCCAAAGGTGAGTCAGCGCCAGGACGGGAGTTCACATTACGCGGTTTCGGTTGCGATTGTGATTGAGTGGGAGCGAAAAGCGCCCCGGCACTCGTTGATACCTCGTGTCCCGTGAGGAGGGAGGCCCTATTAGGGGAGGTCGTTGAGACTCGAGATTGTCGTCTGGGGCAGTTAGTACGTGCCCAGGCCGCCTAACGATAATTTTTCGACCGTGTCGAGGTCGGTCGGGGGGATGACAGGTTGAACCCAAATGTTGTAATCGTGCTTTTTATAGGACCAGGCCTACCGTGGTGATGCAATAGTGTTTCTTTAGATTAGTTATAGCGTGGTAGTGAACTTAATAGTCCTTTATTATTGTACAAAAGTACATTAAGTGATGTTTTTAGTTTTTGACTATATTAATGATTGTTTATAATCGTTATTTATTGTTGTTTACAATACACCGTTGTTATTAATACTAGGTATTATATTTATTAGGTGGCTCTGTGGCTCTATTGGTAGTATTAGCTGTCTGCCGATCCGAGAGGCACGAGTTCGATCCCCGCACAGGACCAACATTTATAGATAAATGTAGATTGTGATGATTTCTAATGTTGCATTAGATTTCTACAATTCCACAGATTGTTTTTTCGCAAAGCGACAGTTGGTCAAACTGAGCAAAGCTTGTACCAGAGTCTAAACAATCATTTATAATTCATATAGTCAGCCTTCGATGGCCGACTGAATGGAATTATCGTTTAGGCTTTGTTTTTCTATGGAATAGAAAATAGCCAGACTAAAGACACAAACGTTTATCCTGTGCGGGAATAGAACGGCACGCCTTGGATCCGTAGGCAGTACTAATAGCCACGGAGCCGCCATTACAGTCCTATTAGATGGTTTTGAGCAATTTCTAATTTAAAAAAAGGTTTTCATCTGACAATGCCAAATGTACGGCAAGTGCCGTATTATACAGCAATCGGGTGGTGGTGTTGGTGGTGGCCTAGGGGTTTCCCTTATTCGGCACACGTCAACACTTTTAACTGGGCACGCGTGTGAACTCTGGCCCAAATCACCCTCGGTGATGGTAGGTCGTGCCCCAACAGTGGGGAACTTAAATCGTCGGACAGTGCGGTTTCAGAGGAATTTCCTTCCGCGAACGCTGAGGTTGTGTAATGAGCTCCCTGCGAAGATTTTTTCTAGGGATAAGATATTCTACCAGAAGGAGGTAATTAGATTTTTAAAGGTTAGGCAACTTGCAAGTAATGCCCCTGGTGTTGCACGCGTCCATATGTTACAGTGACCGCTTCATATCAGGTAGACCGTAACCATGGTTTTTACCACCTTAGTAGTATATATTTTAATATTTTAAGATTTGGTGGGAAAAAAGAGGGAAAAATATTTCTTTAATAATATGGCAAATTTTGTTTCAATACGGTATATTGCATATCCTGTATGCTAAAAATAAACAGGCACACCTAAGAAAATTAGTTTTTTTTTAGTAATCATCTAAAAAACTTAATATTATATTAAAATTAATCTCTAAATTGATTTTTGCCGTTTTGTCTTGTTTTTTTTGCGATCAGCAAAACATATTAACAGCAAGTCATTGTTTTTTATAGCCGTTTTAATCTTATCCTACTACTAATAATAAATGCGCAAGTTTGTGTGTGTAAAGGTTGGACCCTTTACTAAATGATTGTTAAGTTGTTGTTGGTGATGAAGAGTGGTGGAGAAGTATATTATGTTGTACGGGATCGGATAGCCTACTAATATTATAAACGCGAAAGTTTGTAATTATGGATGTTTGTTACTCAATAACGCTTCAGCCACTGGACGGATCGGGATGAAACTTGGTACACCTATAGATTAGGTCCTGGAATAACACATAGGCTATATCACTTTTTATCCCGAAAAATTCAAAAGTTCCCGCGGGAATAACTATAAACGAGCTTAAACGAACTATAGCTATAGCTACAGCTTGATATAGCAAACTTCATTAGTGTATTAAGGAACAAATGACAATATTAATACTGTGATTAAATAAAGGAATCCCACACCAATAACCGAATTTTGGGCGGGAGAAGCCGCTGGAAAATCTAGTGTTTAATAAAGTCACCACGTAGAGTGTTTAATTCACACTGACTCTTTATTGTCTACACTAATATTATAAAGAGGAAAGATTTGATTGTTTGTGTTGAATAGGCTCCGAAACTACTGGACCGATTTGAATAATTCTTTTACCATTAGAAGCCGACATTATTACTGATGAACTTAGGCAACTTTTTACCGCAGGAAAATGCTTCACTCCTACGGGAAAACGGGTAATAGCACAACGGGTAGTAAGAATTTTCCTTCCGTACTTATCTTTTTCACATAACTTCTAAACGGCTAAACCGATTCGGTTGAAATTTTATATGGGTATTTCGATGGTTTTCTGAATGATTATAAAATACAATTAAATTGGACCCGTTAGTTGGCGCTGCTGTCCGTATGTCAAGTACTAAACGCCTTGACCGATTGGGTTGAAATTTTGTATGTGTATTTTCATGGTTCCACCGACACGAATGTATTATGCCATGAAAGAGGAAAGATTTGATTGTTTCTTTTTTTTCGATAATTGAGGAGCTACCGTCAGAACCTACGACGATAACGAAATTTAGGGCGGGCGAAGCCGCTGGCAGAAGCTAGTTTTATATAAAGAACAAAAACGCAATGTAGGCTAAAGTAACTGTGTCGAGCGTGCTCATACAGTGAATGTGTTACTATATTACTCCTTTACACCAAAACTTGAAGATAAATATTGTTACCAATGTAAAAAACAGTTTGGGTGAAAAGAAAATTGACCTTGGAATATTTATTGATTTAGAAAACCAGCCAAGTACGTGTCGGAATTTGCTCATTTAGGTTTCCGTGCCCAATCGAGAATATAAGTTATTTAAATGCAAAAAAATATTTATGAGCAGTAGGTTAGTGAATCTTTTTGTGCTACGTATTTGACCGCAAAGTATAGTTCGTTGTAAAAGGAAAAAATCTGATTTATCAATAAATTGGTATTTGTTAGTAAAATATATGTAATTTTTACCAAATTTAAAGTTCATAGGTCAATGGTAAGTTAAAATATTCAACGGAACTAAATTTTGTAAAAAAAGGTGACTTGAAAGGTAGCTTCTCATTCCATTGTTTTTCAATTTTTTTTTGAAACAAAAATTAGAATAGGTATTTATCAAATCATCAAGCTTTAAGACACTTTTTTTTGACACTTTGGGTTCAACCGCCCAAACTACCTTAGTGGTTATATACCTTACTGATGGTAAGCAGTTACTGTGGCCCATCGACGCTTTTGACACCAGGGGCATCAGTCGCGCGTTGCCGACACTTCAAAAATCCAATAACTTCTTTCTTGCAGAACCTCATATTGTAGTCCTTAGAGAAAACCTTGGCAGGGAGCATATTCCACAACCCAAGCGTTCGCAGGACGAAGTTCCTCTTAAACTGCACTGTACGCGACCATTTCGGTTCTAAGGTGTGAGAATGAATTCCCTGCCGATGGCGAGCGGTGCAATGGTAGAAAGTAGCCGTGGGCATCATTTCGAATAATTCCTCAAAACAGATCCTTTGTACAAGCGGTAGAACACACACAGGGAGGCAAAGTTCTCCTCCTCAGACTTAAGGGTTCGATATGGCAAGGGATTTTTGGATCGTCGATAATTCTCACAGCCCGTCGTTTAACCGAGTCAAAAGGGCCGAGCTGGTATCCGAGTGCACTGACCCAGAGATGACAGCAGTACTCCATATGGGGTCGAACTTTTGACTTTTAAAGAAGCAATCTCTGCCCGACGTGACGTGTTGTACGCCAGCTTCACCTTGTCCTGCATATGATCTCGGAACTGCGGTAAACGCGAAGACTTATTTCTTTGTAGGGTTGAATGGGACCAAGCTTACCCGTCCCCAGTCAGAGACCCTGGACAATGTGGTCTCGATTTGAACGATGGATGTTGCACGACCCGTGTAATAAGCGGCTCTAATACTGTTATCTGCATAGCAATGCATGTTGTTGATGTCCAACATGTCATTGATATGCAGTAAAGTAACTTTAAAAAAAAACAAAATGGACAGGAAAAATAAAAGAAAAAGAGTTTTAACAGCGGCTACTCCATCCACATATAATGTGGATTTTCGCAAAATCACGGATATTCACGCCAATCTTAATGCAGCCGACCAATATTTTTCTAACGGAGACGCAGATATCCTGATATATGTCCTGTACTCACGCGCCTCTTCGTGCTTTACTACAACACTAGGCAATTTCCGTCTTCATGGAAGACTGCAAATGTGCACCCGGTGCTCAAAAATATATTAGATCCATCGAATTATAGGCCTATCGCTATTACATCTCTCCTGTCCAAGGTAATGGAGCGTGTGAATAACACACAGCCTCTAAGATACCGAGAAAAACACGACCTGGTCAGTGACCGTCAATAAGGCTTTCACCACGGTCGCTCGACTAATGACCTTCCAGTGTGTCTCACACACCGATGGGCACTAGCCATTGAGAGCGTTCGATCGGGTCTGGCACCGGGGTCTTCTATCGAAGTTGCCATCTTACGGAGTGCCCGAGGGTTTGTGCATCTGAGTTGCTAGCTTTTTGACCACTGATAGCATGGATATTAATGCTGGTGTCCCGCAAGGCTCTGTGCTGTCTCCTATGCTGTTCCTACTGCATATCAATGTCATGTTGGACATATATACACACATAAACTCACATAGCGATTTTAGACTTCGTTTAGCTCGCAGTCTTATTGATGGATTAACATGTAATAAAAAAAGCTCAAACATTAAAACCCGACTACAAAAAAATCACGCTCTTAAAAGTATGAAGCAAGAAATTATTCTCATCTGAAATTGTAACGTACAAACTATTCAGTATTAATCGTCTATTAAATAAACAACTTACAGTTAAAATATTTTAATGTATATATTTAGTATTCCACTTTGTCCAAAGCTTATAGTCGCTTACTACTGTTAGAATGCATTGTTTTTAGGGCAGGTCTCAAAAAAAGTTCTACTGAAGTTGCCATCTTACCGAGTGCCCGAGGCTTTGTGCTAATGAGTGGCTAGATTTTTGTCCGTAAGACACATATGAGCCGTGACTGGGTTCAACGACTGGCTGTGAGAATTGTCGACAATCCCAAACACACTTGTCGTATTGAGCCCTGAATTCTGAGGACAGACTTTGCCTCCCTGTGTGTGTTCTACCGCTTGTACAATGGGATGTGTTCTGAGGAATTGTTCGAAATGACCGCTTGCCATCAGCAGGGCGTTCACACTTTATTTCAGTGAAACTTCCTCCCCACACGCTTGGATTGTGGAATGCTGTCGTCGTTTTTTCTAAAGACTTGAGTATGGGGTTCCTAAAGCAGAGGTTATCAGATTTTTGAAGCGACGGCAACACGCGAGTGATTCCCCTGGTGTTGAAAGCGTCAATAGACCACGGTGACTGTTTGCCAAAAAAAAGACGAAATTTACCTCAATTCAAAACTTAATTTTGCAATTGTAATCATCGTTAGTATACTCTAAAACATCTTTAGGAGTTGATATACCTTAACTTCCTTCAGTTAATAGGAACTATACTATGATATGTATATATATTTGCCTATATATGAATATTTGCCTCAACTTAATCTACAGGCAGATTGCAACTTCCTAGCACTTTCCCCTTTTTACGGGGGCTGACTCAGTCTACGGTTTTATAAAAAGTTTAAACATCTGAAAGGTTTTTTAATATGTTTTTTTTTTATTTTAGGAGAATTTAAGCTCCCGAAACCCCAACCCTCTTTATTAAAAAAATTAGTGTCGGACAACCGTCCGGAATCGTGACAACTTGTGCCTTTCACTTTTTATGTCTGTCTCTCTCGCTCTTAGGCGGGCTAACCATGCCGCGTGCCTCTCACTCGCTCTCATTGTGAGCGCATAACGTAAGCGGAGCGTAACGCAGTTTCTTGAAGTGTCACCCGGCAAACCAATTTATAAGACGTTGTCACGTCAAAAAGTCATAAGACTATGTATAATAAATCGCACTAATGGTGAACCACGGAGTAGGTATCACATTATAGAACGAATTGGATGAGTTTGTTGAGAAAGAGAAACAGGTTAAGTGCGTGTCTGAATCGCGCAGTAAAAGTAAAACCATTCATGAATTGTAATGAATTTGTTTGTTAATATCATCCGGGTATCTCTTTGACTATATATGGTGCGAAAAACCGTTCGCCGAGACTGCTAGTTTTTGAAGAAAACTAAGAAGTTTGTCGATAAAAATAAAAGGAAATAAATAGTAGCCGACTTAAGACGACAACCCCATTTCTATCGTACGGCAATTTTCAAATCTATACAATAAACTGCGTGATTATTCAAGTCAGTAAAAACCACCTGGCTCCGAGATTACTGTGAAACGTATTGTCTGTTTACTTATATTGAAACTTAAAATAAATAGGCAATGCATTTGACAGTCATCTCGAAACCAGATGGTTTTTACTGACTTGAAAAAGGAGGGTGATTACGAGTAAACTTGACTGACTGATATATCATTGAAGTTGAACCCATACTACTGGGTTTATTGACTTTAAATTTTGCACAACGGTACCTGTTTTTTATTGAATCATATTATTAAACAAAAATGAATAAATAAAATTAAAATATAACTTTTATCCATATAATTACATCGTTGTTTTTTGCCGTAAGTCTGACTGCTTCTTCAAACCAGTCAAGTCCTCTCCGAGAAAAACGGAATGACATTTTTCTATGTTGTGTAAACGGCCAAGGAAGATTTGTACGCTGTCATTCGCTGTCTTCAAATTAATTACCTTAAACAAGTTACGCTTAAATTTACATATTAATCATTGTTAAACAATTGTTCTACCATGTAGTTGGGATTAAAGGATTTTTAAATAAGGACATAACAATTCTACATTTAAACCAATATTATAAATGCGAAAGTTTGGGTGGATGGACCTTTCTTACTCAAGCACGCCAGACTAGCTGGTTGGATGAGGATGAAATTTGGCCTTATTTTTAACACGGGAAATACAAAAGTTCTCGCGGGAATAACTATAATTTTATTTGGTTATTCAATTCCGCCGCAATTGAGCTGAAATTTTACGCAGACATATCGCTCACCTAGCAGTATATTGGCGCAATTACATTTTCCGTACTTTACGGGAGGGCATATTTAATATCTTGAAAGTAGTCCAACTCGATTTGCATTTTGTAGATTACTGTTGATGTAATTTATTTTGGTTTTAATAATACTTCATACCTTAACCTATTTGAGAAGTCATACGCTATATTTAGATCATCAACTGGTTACTCTATAATGAGGAAAAAAAATGAATTGTGCTATTGTTTCACAGAGAACGCACAACTATTTTCTTTTACGACTAATTTATGGCTTAAAAAAAATAGTGTCGGACAACCGTCCGGAATCGTGACAACTTGTGCCTTTCACTTTTTATGTCTGTCTCTCTCGCTCTTAGGCGGGCTAACCATGCCGCGTGCCTCTCACTCGCTCTCATTGTGAGCGCATAACGTGAGCGGAGCGTAACGCAGTTTCTTGAAGTGTCACCCGGCAAACCAATTTATAAGACGTTGTCACGTCAAAAAACAAAAATTCTTATCAATTACAAAATGTTTATTATTGTGATAGAGAATAGAAAAGCTTAATTTTAAGTAGTTACGATATCTTATTTTCGTTACCTAGAACAATCTTTAATAATCATAACAAAATAGTTTATTCGAAACTAGTTGGCCTCGGCGTATTTTCATTATTATTAAATAGAAATTTTACCTTCTACACAAATCACAGTAAAATTTTGGACCAGTATATATCTACAAGTAAATAATTGCTTGAACTTCTAAATAACACATAAAAATTATTTGAGTTAAAAAAAAACATAATTCTTAAAATAATTTGGGAAATATTTCAAATTATTCGTTTCGACCAACATCTAGGAAGAGCCACATCCTGTTGTTTAAAGAAAAACCCACAGATACTTATGCATTAAAAATAGCAACAATAAATATCAATGTATCCATTTTAATATAGATACTTACTAATTTGTTAATACTTGGACAAATTAATTATTATGTGTAATTTGTTTGTTAATACTTAACAAGTACCTAGCAAAAAACATAAAAGATGTTTTAACAATATATAAACATCAAAATAACATAAGTAAACTAAACAAAATCTCAAATATATTGCTTTAATAATATAGTAAACGTATTTTAATCAAAAATAATTAACAAAATACAAAATTATTAAGTGCGCAGGTGATTGATGTACTTTTTTAATTAAAGATTATTATAAAACTCCCATAGTAGCTAGGGACAATGTTAGAATTTAACAATTGTAATAAATCTTTTTTTTTTTATTCTGAAATTGTCATTATGGAATAATATACTGGTTTTAAATCTAGAGCATTAATATCCGTTGATAACTGCTTCTTTTTGCGATGCTGAGGTAATTGAACGATAGCTTCAGTCCATTCCTCTTCATACGATATGTTATACAGATAGGTTTCCTTGTTTTTAGAAAATTTTATCATTGACAGCTCAGTTATTTATCGCCATTGGAGTTCTTTTGAAAATTCATTCCCAGTGCATCAGACAAAGCCTTTAAGTCTTAAAAATCGCTGTAATTCATTTATTGTACAATAAAAGTGTTGCCTTTCTTCTTAGCATCTCTTATCAAGTTTACATATTGATCTGGCACGTAGATGGGTCCAGACTTTTTAGCCCTTTTTATTGATTTTTCTATCAAAGAATGGGCATTATCGCCTTCATTTTGGGAAACTAAAAACTTATGGCATACAGAATTAATCGCTAATTTTTCAACTTCATAATAATAAGTGCTGAAAAGAAATCTGAAAACAAGTATATTGATTAGACATTTAAGTATAAGAAAAACATAAACCGGCTCAACATAGATAGTTATTACTGTAGAAAATTACATCGTGGTCTGGGTAGTCCTCGGCAACTTTTTGTAGAAACTTATAAACACAAGTCTCTATTTCTGTAGATTCTTTAGAGCCCAGCCCCTCGTGCCAAAAGTAACACGTTGTAGTATTATTTTTAATGTGTGTTATCTATAAATAAATTTTTAATAGGCAAGTATGTATTTTATGAAATGTAAATTATAAAGAACTAGGAAACAAAAAATAGAGACTGATATAGGTAGGTAAGTTCTTAAGGTGATGTTGTAGCAATTTAATTTTGAATTATAGAATGCAGACGTGTTTCCTATTGGTACATGTAGCTGAGCTTGTAGGTCATATACAGCAACTAAAATTTTATTGTCTGGTCCTCTGCAAAGCGCAATATCCTTTGTTTTATCGGTACGACTTAAAACTTTCTCTAATTCTTTTTTTCTATCATCACTTGCGTTTTTATAGGATTCACAGAAATTGCATTGATCCTTTTTGGGTATTAAGAATGAGATATTAAATTCCTTGTTAAATATGTGACTATGCATATATAAAGTTGCTGCTTCTTTACCAATTTGCTTGCGCTGGCTTGCATAGTCACGATGTAATCCTGCCAATGTTAACCCACCGTTGATAAACTCCCGACTGGTATGAGCTCGTAAATAGTGGCTTTCTACTTTCTGAATAGAATTAATATGCTCTCGAACAGAATCCAAGACTTCTGGATCTGATTTCGGTTGCTTTCCGTGTTTGCCTCTTTCATCCGCTGGTGCTATACCGGCATCAGAAGTTTTTGCTTCTATGACTGTGCGAAGTGTTTGCCCTATAATTCCTATGGTATTCAGTAAAATGTTTTGCATATTCTACGATTTTTCCATATCTTACAAAATAAAACCAACAAATTGGAGTTCTTGGTTCGGCTGGGTTCTTTAAGTGGCGACATGCTATGCTTTGTACATGAATGCAAGCGCTAAGAAAGTCCCTTTGGCGTTGTAAAGAACGTAAATCCCAATACATGTCATTCTTTTTTTCTTTCCTTATTTGTGAAGTGTGTATCACAAGAAAACCTACATCTTTGACACGGAGGTTTTATTTTCTTTTGCTGCATCTTTTTCCCGTTTTTCGATATATACTCCTGTCCTGAGTTTATTAAATATGTTCTTTGATTTTGTTTCCATTTCTTGTCATTTCTTTGTCGTTTTTTACCCTCCTTAGTTGGTTAAGGTCACTGACCTCTATAGTAGAGTTCAGTGGTTCAGGTACATTTTCCACTGAGTGACTAAATGATTATGATTAACTTGATGATAATCTATTTTGTCTTGTACGAGGAAAATACTGTTCCTCACTTTCTGAAGAAAAATCTTGGTTTTCCCTATCAATGGACTCAGTATCAGGGTTTTCATTTTCTTTTCCTAAAATGAAATTGAAATTTAAAAATAGGTAGTAGCAAATACTTTTTCCAGTAAGTAATACCATAAGTTTTATACATAGCACATGTACTTATTACCATGCTTTACAGAATTAGTAGAAACAACAATTCCTATAGACATATGTTTTGACACCGAATCTGTATTTTAATTATCAGGTGAAGTAGTTTGCATATTTTCAATATTGTATGATTTCAGAATAGTAGGTGAAGATAAGGTTTCTCTAGTAAGATCCGTGGAAGAAACCAGCCGTAGGTCTATTATTTTATTGTTTTCAATACAATATGCTAGTTCTACTAAATTTGGTTAATTAAATGAAACTCCTAATTTACATTTCATTCATCAAATAATTAAGGCTTTAAGTGAAATAGTTAATAATATTTAATATGACTTTTATGAATCCCGTTACGAATAATTAAAATATTTCATCAAAGAGATAACTAAGTACATACCGTCATCAAAATGATATGCGTTAGCTGTTTCATTAGGAATATAAATATTATTATTTGGTATACTGAATTAATCGTCTATATTTATCATCTATTATAGAATCTGAAAATTTTGTTATTCTTTTAGAAAAAAACAATCTAGATAGATTATTAATTGATTGTTATGCGATATCTACCTTTTGACATCACACGTGCTTTAGACGAGGAACTAGTAGATGAGCTACTTGACGAAGAAGTTGCCACTACTAGTAATACTCGATGATGAAGATTTACTGCTTGATCTGGATGTGGAATGTTTTCGTTTTTGTACATTTAATACTTGTTTATTATTTTTAGCATCACCTAAAATAGGAATTTAGTTCGAGCTTAAATACACAAATAAATAAACGAATGTATGTATAGTCTTTCTCTTTATCTGTTGTCAAACTAAGTATTTATGTTAAATGTATAAAATACCAGAAAAACAAGTATATCATTAGTGTATAATAGACACTTTTCATTTAATGAATAATTATTAAAGGTAGGACACAATTTACCTTTAGAGTCTTCTTCTTGAATAATATCATTTTTAGTAGGTACAATATTATCACAATTTTGCGGAGATGATGAAACATTGTTAGTAAAAGATATATCCGCTGAAATGAATAATTATTACCATAAATTACAATGACTTTGAATATATTTAAAAGTAGGTATATTTGTAGAATTTAAATCGGCTTTCTAAAATTAAAATATGCAAAATGTCTGATCCAAAATGAGAAATAAGTAAAAACCTACTACTATAAAATTAATATATAAAATGTAGCCTGGGTACGTACTAGTGTCAAATATTTGTTGCATTTTATTAGCCATCACAAAAAAATCTTTATCTTCTTATCTAAAACACAAAAATAACAAAATTTGATTATTATTAGTACCTACCCAATAATCTTAATATATATAGATCTCGTGTCACAATGTTTGTCCTCAATGGACTCCTAAACTACTGAACCGATTTTGATCAAACTTCGTAAATATCTGTTATTTGATCCAACTTAAAAGATAGGATAGTTTTTATCTCGATATGTCAAGTGCGAGCCGGACTCGGGCACTATAGGTAAAAACCAACTTTCGCACGGCAGCGGAACAACGTTTGCCGGGACAGCTAGTATAATATAAAATTGACAAAATTACAATCGCTAGTAGTTATAAAACACCACTTACGTGGCATTTCTAATGGGTTATTTAAATAAAAACGGCACATATGGCAAATAAGTCAATATGCCAACACATTATTAAAATAATTAAAAGTCAAATATGTCAAATGTGCTGTTTTTCCACCGTATAATAAACTAAATGAAAAAGTCACATTTGTCACTTACGCCAGCGCATCTCCGAAGCGAGCACGCCTCGTGGCGCCCCCCGCAGAACTGACAAATCAGTCGTTGTTACACTGGGGTACAGTGAAAACAAACAACGACACATGACCTCTTTCGGTTATTTTAATAGCTACGGATATATCGTTTTTCCACTCGATAAGGCATGATTTTTTGTACACTTGTGCCATAAAAAGCAAAAATCTCAATTTTTTGCAGTTGTGCCATAATACCGCTAGGTGAGCGATATAGTTGAAGACACGGAGAAGGAGATAGGCTACTTTTTTATCCCGGAAAATTAAAAATTTTCCGCGGAAGCAATTAAACCAAATTCCAGTTAAACGAACTATAGCTCCCGCTATATTTACCTTGCTATAACAAACTTCTTAATATAATCAAGAAGTTTCCGTAAGAAACCTACGCCGCTAACCAAATTAAGGGTAAGGTAAGGGGAGCCTACTAGCAAATGGAAAAATTTGATAAATTCGGAAAATGATTAAACTATATTACAATTTCAGTTATAATGCATAAAATCAAAGTCATTTTTTTAGTCAAATTATGTTTTTATATATACTTTTTAATCGTCAAAGTTATTAAATACATTTTTTAACTTACCTTTATACCTTTACATTTAAATATTTGTTAGGTTACCATATTTTATTGATGATAACAGCTTCTAGCCAAAAATCCTTATAAATAAAAAAAAAACTACTGTGTTGTGATTAGCAGATTACTTTACCAACCTTGGCCTAGAAAGTTAAAATTCGTAAAAAGTATCAAATAACAAGTAGGTACAAGATTATATGTCTTTGGCAGAAAAGAGATAATCAACTCTTCCGAAAAGTATGCATGTTATGTGTATCTTCATATCTCCAACTATTTGTAACTGGGCTAAAAATAAATCCTCGGTTTGATGTTAAGAAATTACAAACAGACAAAGATACTTTGTATTACTAAAGATTAAATAATTATACGTAATTTTTTTTTTCTATTTTACTAGCACGACATAATTAAAATCGTCTTATAATTGATAATAAATACACCCTACAAGGTGCTTGTGTATATACCCGGAAACTATAGTTTTAAACACGGAACAGTTTGAATCATCAGCCTATCATAAACAATAGTTGATAAATTAATTATTACAAGCATTTTGATAAGTTTAAGTATCTATAAAAAATAATTTCAATACGCATAATTAATAAATAAAAATTATTTTTAGTGCCCAATTTTTTTTTTTTTTTATTTAACCTAATAAAAATATTTGTAAAGGTTAACCTGTGTATTTTTACTGTTGCTACTGGCCATAAGAAAAAAGAAACAATTTACTTTTTCATTGCTTATAAGACATGTTACGAATCTTATAAATAACTAGTTGACCCGGCGAACATTGCTTCTTTTTAGGGTTCCGTACCCAAAGGGTAAAAAAAGGGACACTATTACTAAGACTCCGCTGTCCATCCGTCCACCAGGCTGTGTCTCATGAACCGTGACAGTTAGACAGTTGAAATTTTCATAGAAGATGTATTTCTGTTGCCACTATAACAAGAGATACAGAAAAACAGAATAAAATTAATATTTAAGTGGGCTCCCATACAAAAAACGTGATTTTTTTGCTTTATTTTGCTCGATATTTACACTTTTAGAATAAATTATTAAATTTAAATAAATCAAATATTTAAGGGGGAGGAGGGGGGGGGGTGGTCATACAACAACAAACGTGATTTTTTTTGCAGTTTTTATAGATAATGGTACGGAAGCCTTCGTGCGCGAGTCCGACTGCATTTGGTCATCTTTTTTATAACTACTACCGTACCAACCTATTGTGAAAGATGTAAAACTAATCCAGAAACCTTCCCCGGCGTTTGCATAACAACTAACCAAAATTTTATTCCAATCGGTTTACCCTTATTGCTCGAATCCGACTCGCACTTGACTTGAAAATTACTTACTACTTTTACCTCTAAATCAAATGTATTTCAATTTTTCCCAGAGTTCCAGGAAATATCTTCACCGCGTCTTTCATATCGCATCGTCATAAGAGAGCTTCTAATCGACTAGACTTTTAATATCCGGTGGTCACAAATCAAAACTGGTGTTTGGTGTGCGAACATACAACGACACTAGCGTTCAAACATCCAAGGTCAGAAGATCAGAAAAGTTTGTTGCACTGTAGCTAGGGAGACGAAAAAGCAAGGTCCCGGTCAAAAATGTTGCCATAAGTATTGATTTTATATGGCGCAACAGGCCAACTATGAATTTTTAAAAAACCATCGTTTTTCCAGGCAGTTCAATTTAAGTCCTTAAAATAAATTGCTATGATTCGAACCATGAAGTCAATTTTGTGTAAACGCGTTAGGCTACGTTCACACGGCGACTATTCGATACGATATTTTCTAGTATACGGTTTTACCGTTTTAACAAGCTTACGGTCCGCCTGATGGTAAGCGGTCACCATAGTTTTTTGGACGGCATCTTCACCTTATCTTGTAAATGATCTCGGAACTGAACATCGCTGGAGATGTCGACACCAAGAATCCCAATGCTCTTGGAGATGGAGAGGGGAGTATCCTGGAATTGTGGGACTACAGTGAATGGAGTTTTCCTAGCGGTGAATGCGCACACTTGTGTCTTTGTAGGGTTGAATCGTACCAAGTTTACCCGTCCCCAGTCAGAGACCTTGGACAGTGTGGTCTCGATTTTTGACACAAGTTCTCCGCGGTTTTCCTCCACAACGGAACGAGGGATGTTTGCACGACCCGTGTAAAAAGCGTCTCCAGTACTGTCATCTGCATAGCAATGTATGTTGTTGATGTCCAACATGTCTTTGATATGCAGTAGAAACAGCGTAGGAGACAGCACAGAGCCTTGCGGGACACCAGCATTAATGTCCATGCTATCAGAGCAACTACCGTCAACTACGGTTCGTATGCGTTTGCCGGACAAAAAGCTAGCCACCCATTTGCACAAACCCTCGGGCACTCCGTAAGATGGCAACTTCAATAGAAGACCCCGGTGCCAGACCCGATGCCTCCCCCTGACTCACAATGGCTACTGCCCATTGGTGTGTGAGATACACTAGAAGGTCACCCGTCGAGCGACCGTGGCGAAAGCCATATTGACGGTCACTGACCAGGTCGTGTACTTCTAGGTATCTTAGAAGCTGTGTGTTGATCACACGCTCCATCACCTTGGAGAGGAGAGAGGTAATAGCGATAGGCCTATAATTCGATGGATCTGATCCATCGCCCTTTTTGGGCACCGGGCACACATTCGCAGTCTTTCATGAAGACGGAAATTGCCTAGTGTACCACACGAAAGCGCGAAGAGGTGCGTGAGTTCAGGACATAACTCAGGAGCACACTGCTTAAGCACCACTGCTGGCATACCGTCTGGCCCACTCGACTTATGAACGTCTAGGGAAAGCAACGCCCGCCGGACCTCCCGCTGCGTTATGGAGATTTCCGGCATGGTCTTACCGCACCACGGTTTAGTAGGTGGTACAGCGCCTTCATCGTTCATGTTCGAGTTCGAGGCAAAGAGACTGCCCAATAGCTCGGCTTTCTCTTTAGCACTATGAGCTAAGTCACTACCGGTCTTTCGCAGTGGTGGTAATGACACTGGCAAAAGTTCCCTTCGGCAGCTTTGGCAAGAGACCAGAAAGCACGACTCCCAGAAGGATAGCTCGCAAGTCGCCGACCTATTTTGCCGATGAATTGGAATTTTGCTCTGGCAGTTGCTTTCTTACTGAACCTCGAGGCAGCATTTAATTTGCGTTTTAACTCAGAAATATTCGGATCCTTATTATTACGAGCCGTGGTCCAAGCCTCATATGCAGTTTGCTTAAGAATTTTAGCTTTTCTGCAAGACCTATTAAACCATGATCGTTTTTTGACGTCGGCAGTTACTAGCATTCCATATAGGAATATAGCATTCCATACCAGCAAGGATTGTCTCAGTGACTGCGGCTGCGCAGACGTCAGGATCTTCTAAGTTACAGTAGATCTGTCTCCACGGGTACGATGCGTAAAATTCTCGCAATCCATCCCAGTCTGCTGACTTATAGTGCCACACACGACGCCAATTAGTTGGCCCAGATGAATCGGGTTGTGAACATGACATTTGAGTCCTAACGAGACAATGGTCCGAGGAGCCAAGAGGCGCATCCACTGAGACGGAGTATCCGTCCGGACGAGTAGTCAGCAGAAAGTCCAGTAAGGAGCTCGTATGTTCCTCTATATCTGGTATTCTCGTTGGAGCTGAGAGAATCCATAGGTCAGAGCAAATTCATGAGCAGATATCCCAGCATAGTTATTGGTTCGAGAACTGAGCCACTCGCGATGGTGGGCGTTAAAGTCTCCCAAAATAACTAGTTCTGCTGTGGGATATTGCTCTAGAACTTTGTCAGTCGTCAAACTCAGGTGCGTGAAGAGTCGAGTTACGACCGTGTCACCGCTATGAGACCTGTATAGGCACGCATAGATACGAGTGTGGCCGCCGTAATCTACGCGCACCCACAATATCGACAGGTCCCTGTCTTCAAGGCTATGAAGGCGGCGACAGCAGATATCCTCCCGGACGAATATACATACACCGGCACGACTCATAAAATTGTGTTCGAGTTTGCGGGATAGTGAAGGTATGATGTGTCGGCCGAGCAGGATATCTGCGTCTCCGTCAGAAAAAGAATTTTCTTCTGCGCAGTCTCGAGATGGTGGTGGACTGCGTTAAGATTTGCGTGTATACCCCTGATGTTGCAAAAATCCACATTATGGAGTAGCCGCTGTACAAACTCTTTTCTTTTTCGTTCTCATGGCCATAATATATAAAAAAAGTTACTAAGACTAAGGATGAGGATTCACTGCACAGACAGATACGGTTGCTGGCACGGCGGGCGGAAGGGCCCCTGATCTCCCTCTGTTGTAGAAGCCGGGTCCACTCCGGTCTCGTTCTCTGGCACGACTACCACTTCAGATACTTTACACAGGCTGGCGGATCAGCCTCCCAGGGCGGAGATTATGTGATCCCTGGGTTCGGGATCCCGTTCAACCTGCGGGCGGCCAGCGGTCAGCCGTTTCATCAGGTCTTCCTGACCGCCGAACCAGCACGCCGCGTCTACGCCGAGCATGACAGCAACAAGCAACGCCAGTCCTCCGCTGTCCGCGCAGCGAATCCTCAAAGCGCTCTGGCAACCTTACTCACCGCCAGGAACACAACACTACTCAATGTTAGTGTTATTATAGCCGCGGTTTTCTGTGAGGTGGAGGTACTTCCCCAGTTCGGGCCGCTCATTCGAGAAAGTACTCGCTATGCCCTGCTTTAGTTGTTCGGGTGGCTTATTCGAGCGAGTACTTGCAGAGCCCTACCTCTCTTAAAACATTTATAGTATATTTCAATGAATTCAAACACATTTATGGTAACATTAAATCTTTTTATTTTCATTGAAATTTTTTTTATATTAAATTTTGTGTAATTTTTTTTAAGTTCTTGGCAATAAAAAGAAATATTAACAATTTCAGTCTTAAAACTTAGTTATAATTTCGAACGTGCGTCACTACAACATGGTGATTTGCATACATTAATCTAAGGAGCTACTTTCTAAATCAAAACAATAAACATAACCTACTTTTATTATTAAATCCATTAAAAATTCAAGTTATAAATTAAAGTCGTGAGTATATAAAGTGTTTTTAGTTTTATTTTAGCGCGGTTAGTGTTAATTAGAAATATGACTCTGTAGGTAAACAAACACCAACTTAATCCGATATGCTAGGATTTTTTTTCTTTGTTGGTATTATAATGATTTTAACTCAATGTTGTTTTAAATTCCAGCGAGGATGAAGACGCTTCCTGCAAAGTACGAAAGAACCTGATTGGATTCGGGGTCGCCGGGACTTTCTATGGGAAAATCCAAACTCCTATACCTCCGCTCTTCTAGAAATCCGCCAGGCAACCTGATCGGATTCGGGTTTGCCGGGACTTTCTATAGGAAAATCCAAGCTTATATACAAAAACCAACTCATTATACAAAACCCAAACACCTATACCTCCACTCTCCTAGGAAGACGCTAGGCAACCTGATCGGATTCGGGTTCGCCGGGACGTTCTATGGGAAAATCCAAAATCCTATCCTATCCTTTGCCTCCGCTCTCCCAGGAAGCCGCCAGGCAACCTAATCGGGATCGGGTTCGCCGGGACTTTCTATGGTAAAATCTACGCTCCTATACAAAATCCAACCCCTTATGCAAAATCGAAACTCGCCTAGTAGGAACACCCGTAGGGCCGTGACATAAATAAATACAGATTGTAGATTTTGCAGCGGGTATTCACATCGAATTGGGACTTCGGTAAAATTAGAAAAACCCCTAGGTATGAATTAGGGACAGGGTATTCATAATTCATAAAAACATGGTTTTAAACCGACACTATATCTTAACAATTCTTTTTAAGTTGCTCAAGAGTAACTTTTTAGGAATCGTTAAATCTTACACATAAGCTATCCAATATAAGGTTTGTTGGCACCTCATGGTACGCATTACGCACAGATTATATAGTTGATGAATGAGAACAACGTAGGTCATCGCTAATCAGCGGCCAATTAAACAGAGTTTAAACAGGGCAGTATTTATTTACGCACATGTTACGAATAAGCAGTGCAATGTTGTTTAAGGCTTAATAAAGATTGCTATAAGTGTTCATGGTAAGCCTCCAGATTCCTATTTCTTTATGTCTCAACAGAGTAACAGGTTGACCTGATTATAGTAACAAGGAAAACTATATAGAGACATAGAGAAGGACATATATTCCAAGCGAAAAATACTGACACTATGAAAGTATAAATTTCTTGATAAGCTAGAGTTATTTACGATTTTAAGTACTAATCACAATCTGAAACAAGGGAGGTGGTTATTTTAAAATCTCAAACTAGGGTTGCCATGGCAAATGGGGTGGCGTGTGCACATTCCAAAAACATATTTATAAATATAAGGCTCTGTGCTGTCTCCTACGCTGTTTCTACTGCATATCAATGATATTTTGGACATCAACAACATACATTGCTATGCAGATTACAGTACTGGAGACGCTTATTACACGGGTCGTGCAAACATCCCTTGTTCAGGAGTAAAGGAAAAGCGAGGTGAACTTGTGTCTCAAATCGAGACCAATCTGTCCAAGGTCTCTGACTGGGGACGGGTAAACTTGGTACGATTCAACCCTACAAAGACACAAGTCTGCGCGTTTACCGCTAAGAAAACTCCATTTTATGTGGTACCACAATTCCAGAACACTCCCCTCTCCATCTCCAAGAGCATTGGAATCTTTGGTGTTGACATCTCCAGCGATGTTCAGTTCCGAGATCATTTACAAGATAAGGTGAAGCTGGCGTCCAAAAAACTTGGTGTACTCAACAGAGCGAAGCAGTACTTCACGTCGGGGCAAAGGTTGTTACTTTACAAGTCGCAAGTTCGGCCCCATATGGAGTACTGCTGCCATCTCTGGGCAGGTGCACCCGGATACCAGCTTGGCCCTTTTGACTCGGTTCAACGACGGGCTGTGAGAGTTGTCGACGATTCCAAACTCACTTGCGGTATCGAGCCCTTAAGTCTGAGGAGAAACTTTGCCTCCCTGTGTGTGTTCTACCGCTTGTACAATTGGTTGTGTTCTGAGGAATTGTTCGAAATGATGCCCATGGCTACTTTCTACCATCGCACCGCTCGCTATCGGCAGGGAATTCATTCTCACACTTTAGAACCGAAATAGTCACGTACAGTGCGGTTTCAGAAAAACTTCCTTTCGCGAACGCTTGGGTCGTTCAAAATAGATTTAGTTCTAACTTTTAGAAAGTTATTCTTACTTAGCGCCATTCTCGCTCATGATACACACTCGAATGATAAGCAGCATAGCAACAAATACAAACATATAGGTTAGGTCTTGGAATAGCATATATAGGCTACTTTTTATCCCTAAAAATTCGAAAGCTCAGCATTTAATTTGCGTTTTAACTCAGAAATATTCGGATCCTTATTATTACGAGCCGTGGTCCAAGCCTCATATGCAGTTTGCTTAAGAATTTTAGCTTTTCTGCAAGACCTATTAAACCATGATCGTTTTTTGACGTCGGCAGTTACTAGCATTCCATATAGGAATATAGCATTCCATACCAGCAAGGATTGTCTCAGTGACTGCGGCTGCGCAGACGTCAGGATCTTCTAAGTTACAGCAGATCTGTCTCCACGGGTACGATGCGTAAAATTCTCGCAATCCATCCCAGTCTGCTGACTTATAGTGCCACACACGACGCCAATTAGTTGGCCCAGATGAATCGGGTTGTGAACATGACATTTGAGTCCTAACGAGACAATGGTCCGAGGAGCCAAGAGGCGCATCCACTGAGACGGAGTATCCGTCCGGACGAGTAGTCAGCAGAAAGTCCAGTAAGGAGCTCGTATGTTCCTCTATATCTGGTATTCTCGTTGGAGCTGAGAGAATCCATAGGTCAGAGCAAATTCATGAGCAGATATCCCAGCATAGTTATTGGTTCGAGAACTGAGCCACTCGCGATGGTGGGCGTTAAAGTCTCCCAAAATAACTAGTTCTGCTGTGGGATATTGCTCTAGAACTTTGTCAGTCGTCAAACTCAGGTGCGTGAAGAGTCGAGTTACGACCGTGTCACCGCTATGAGACCTGTATAGGCACGCATAGATACGAGTGTGGCCGCCGTAATCTACGCGCACCCACAATATCGACAGGTCCCTGTCTTCAAGGCTATGAAGGCGGCGACAGCAGATATCCTCCCGGACGAATATACATACACCGGCACGACTCATAAAATTGTGTTCGAGTTTGCGGGATAGTGAAGGTATGATGTGTCGGCCGAGCAGGATATCTGCGTCTCCGTCAGAAAAAGAATTTTCTTCTGCGCAGTCTCGAGATGGTGGTGGACTGCGTTAAGATTTGCGTGTATACCCCTGATGTTGCAAAAATCCACATTATGGAGTAGCCGCTGTACAAACTCTTTTCTTTTTCGTTCTCATGGCCATAATATATAAAAAAAGTTACTAAGACTAAGGATGAGGATTCACTGCACAGACAGATACGGTTGCTGGCACGGCGGGCGGAAGGGCCCCTGATCTCCCTCTGTTGTAGAAGCCGGGTCCACTCCGGTCTCGTTCTCTGGCACGACTACCACTTCAGATACTTTACACAGGCTGGCGGATCAGCCTCCCAGGGCGGAGATTATGTGATCCCTGGGTTCGGGATCCCGTTCAACCTGCGGGCGGCCAGCGGTCAGCCGTTTCATCAGGTCTTCCTGACCGCCGAACCAGCACGCCGCGTCTACGCCGAGCATGACAGCAACAAGCAACGCCAGTCCTCCGCTGTCCGCGCAGCGAATCCTCAAAGCGCTCTGGCAACCTTACTCACCGCCAGGAACACAACACTACTCAATGTTAGTGTTATTATAGCCGCGGTTTTCTGTGAGGTGGAGGTACTTCCCCAGTTCGGGCCGCTCATTCGAGAAAGTACTCGCTATGCCCTGCTTTAGTTGTTCGGGTGGCTTATTCGAGCGAGTACTTGCAGAGCCCTACCTCTCTTAAAACATTTATAGTATATTTCAATGAATTCAAACACATTTATGGTAACATTAAATCTTTTTATTTTCATTGAAATTTTTTTTATATTAAATTTTGTGTAATTTTTTTTAAGTTCTTGGCAATAAAAAGAAATATTAACAATTTCAGTCTTAAAACTTAGTTATAATTTCGAACGTGCGTCACTACAACATGGTGATTTGCATACATTAATCTAAGGAGCTACTTTCTAAATCAAAACAATAAACATAACCTACTTTTATTATTAAATCCATTAAAAATTCAAGTTATAAATTAAAGTCGTGAGTATATAAAGTGTTTTTAGTTTTATTTTAGCGCGGTTAGTGTTAATTAGAAATATGACTCTGTAGGTAAACAAACACCAACTTAATCCGATATGCTAGGATTTTTTTTCTTTGTTGGTATTATAATGATTTTAACTCAATGTTGTTTTAAATTCCAGCGAGGATGAAGACGCTTCCTGCAAAGTACGAAAGAACCTGATTGGATTCGGGGTCGCCGGGACTTTCTATGGGAAAATCCAAACTCCTATACCTCCGCTCTTCTAGAAATCCGCCAGGCAACCTGATCGGATTCGGGTTTGCCGGGACTTTCTATAGGAAAATCCAAGCTTATATACAAAAACCAACTCATTATACAAAACCCAAACACCTATACCTCCACTCTCCTAGGAAGACGCTAGGCAACCTGATCGGATTCGGGTTCGCCGGGACGTTCTATGGGAAAATCCAAAATCCTATCCTATCCTTTGCCTCCGCTCTCCCAGGAAGCCGCCAGGCAACCTAATCGGGATCGGGTTCGCCGGGACTTTCTATGGTAAAATCTACGCTCCTATACAAAATCCAACCCCTTATGCAAAATCGAAACTCGCCTAGTAGGAACACCCGTAGGGCCGTGACATAAATAAATACAGATTGTAGATTTTGCAGCGGGTATTCACATCGAATTGGGACTTCGGTAAAATTAGAAAAACCCCTAGGTATGAATTAGGGACAGGGTATTCATAATTCATAAAAACATGGTTTTAAACCGACACTATATCTTAACAATTCTTTTTAAGTTGCTCAAGAGTAACTTTTTAGGAATCGTTAAATCTTACACATAAGCTATCCAATATAAGGTTTGTTGGCACCTCATGGTACGCATTACGCACAGATTATATAGTTGATGAATGAGAACAACGTAGGTCATCGCTAATCAGCGGCCAATTAAACAGAGTTTAAACAGGGCAGTATTTATTTACGCACATGTTACGAATAAGCAGTGCAATGTTGTTTAAGGCTTAATAAAGATTGCTATAAGTGTTCATGGTAAGCCTCCAGATTCCTATTTCTTTATGTCTCAACAGAGTAACAGGTTGACCTGATTATAGTAACAAGGAAAACTATATAGAGACATAGAGAAGGACATATATTCCAAGCGAAAAATACTGACACTATGAAAGTATAAATTTCTTGATAAGCTAGAGTTATTTACGATTTTAAGTACTAATCACAATCTGAAACAAGGGAGGTGGTTATTTTAAAATCTCAAACTAGGGTTGCCATGGCAAATGGGGTGGCGTGTGCACATTCCAAAAACATATTTATAAATATAAGGCTCTGTGCTGTCTCCTACGCTGTTTCTACTGCATATCAATGATATTTTGGACATCAACAACATACATTGCTATGCAGATTACAGTACTGGAGACGCTTATTACACGGGTCGTGCAAACATCCCTTGTTCAGGAGTAAAGGAAAAGCGAGGTGAACTTGTGTCTCAAATCGAGACCAATCTGTCCAAGGTCTCTGACTGGGGACGGGTAAACTTGGTACGATTCAACCCTACAAAGACACAAGTCTGCGCGTTTACCGCTAAGAAAACTCCATTTTATGTGGTACCACAATTCCAGAACACTCCCCTCTCCATCTCCAAGAGCATTGGAATCTTTGGTGTTGACATCTCCAGCGATGTTCAGTTCCGAGATCATTTACAAGATAAGGTGAAGCTGGCGTCCAAAAAACTTGGTGTACTCAACAGAGCGAAGCAGTACTTCACGTCGGGGCAAAGGTTGTTACTTTACAAGTCGCAAGTTCGGCCCCATATGGAGTACTGCTGCCATCTCTGGGCAGGTGCACCCGGATACCAGCTTGGCCCTTTTGACTCGGTTCAACGACGGGCTGTGAGAGTTGTCGACGATTCCAAACTCACTTGCGGTATCGAGCCCTTAAGTCTGAGGAGAAACTTTGCCTCCCTGTGTGTGTTCTACCGCTTGTACAATTGGTTGTTCTGAGGAATTGTTCGAAATGATGCCCATGGCTACTTTCTACCATCGCACCGCTCGCTATCGGCAGGGAATTCATTCTCACACTTTAGAACCGAAATAGTCACGTACAGTGCGGTTTCAGAAAAACTTCCTTTCGCGAACGCTTGGGTCGTTCAAAATAGATTTAGTTCTAACTTTTAGAAAGTTATTCTTACTTAGCGCCATTCTCGCTCATGATACACACTCGAATGATAAGCAGCATAGCAACAAATACAAACATATAGGTTAGGTCTTGGAATAGCATATATAGGCTACTTTTTATCCCTAAAAATTCGAAAGCTCCTGCCAAAATAACTATAACAGAGTTAAACGAACTATTGCTGCACCTATAGCATGCTATAGCAATTCATTGTTATAATTGATTAATTAATTGGAGTTAATTAAGGATTTCCACGCCGATAAACGAATTTAGGGCGGGTGGAGCAGCTGGCAAAGTCTAGTCTTACATAAACTGCACTTGGACGCTTCTTATCGGCGAGTCGAAGAACCGGTTCACAGCTCTGTTGTTACACTAACGAAGTGCAAAGAAAGTAAAGCGAAGTCGACGTTCAACAAAACGGTCGAAATACAATTTATTAATAAGTTCGCCCGGTGGAGCACTCGAACTTGTGACTAGCCAACGAAGTTAACCTTCAAAAAATGTTTAAAATTGTGTACGTACCTACAATTTCTTAATAATGATATTACTCTGTTATTACTTACAAGTATTTAGTATGTTCAAGTTGTTATGTGTTCTATTCGAGAGGTTACTAGTTGTAACTTGTTTGTTGATAATGAGGTATGCTATCTGTAGGTAAGTACTTAAGTATTCTTAGCTTTTGACAGTAGGCTAAAAGTTATTATTAATAAAGTTATATTATATTATATTATATTACTTAAAGTTATATAACATTGAGGCTTGGGTTGTGGAATGAGCTCCCTGCCAACGTTTCCTCTAAGGACTACAGTATGGGGTTCTTCAACAAAGTACTTCACAGACACACGAGTGATGCCCCTGGTGTTGCAAGCGTCCATAGGCTACGTTGACCGCTTACCATCAGGCGGACCGTAAACTTGTTTGCCACCTCAGTGGTATAAAAAAAAAAAAAAAAAAAGTATATTTAGTAATTACAATTTTATGATTGATTTATGGAACAAAAATGACCAAAAATTGCCGACCCTATTATTTCTGAACATTGTAAACCTATAAATCTAAAATAATTCGGACTAATAGATAATTAATCACGATATAATATTATAAAGGCGAAATTTTGTGAGTATTTATGTTTGTAACTTCTTCACGCTCAAATGGCTGGACCAATTATGATTAAAATTTGTATTTAGGTAGCTTACACTCTGGATTAACACATAGGCTACTTTTCATCCCGAAGAATTCAAAAGTTCTCGTGGGAATAACTGTAACCGAGCTTTAGCTAACTAAAACTAAAACTATAGCAAACTTTATAAGTATAAAATTAAGGAGTTCCACGTCGATAACCAATTTTAGGGTGGATTAAGCCACTAGCAAAATTCATTAATTACCCGCTATCCCATTAATATTATAAATGCGAAAGTTTGGATGTTTGGTTGTTTGTCACTCAATCACGCTTCAACCAATGGATGGATCGGGAATCGGAAATGATTTAGATGAAATTTGGTATGAAGATAGTTTGAGTCTCGGGTAAGGACAAAGGCTATTTTTCATTACGAAAAAAATCTAAAGTTCCTGAGGGAATAACTATAACGTTTGTCACTCAATCCCGCCGCACGTGCGCACGGAAGCAATTGACCTAAAATTGTGCACAGAGATAGTTGAAGATATGAAAAAGGACAAAGGCTACTTTTGATCCCCAATAATTCAAAAGTTCCCGCGAGAGTAACTATAACCGAATTTTGCAAATGAACCATAGCTGCAGCTATAGTTTGATATACAAAAATGATTTTTAGTATAATCAAGGAGTTACGTAAACTGGCAAAAGCTAGTTAGCTATACTTTACATGAAAATACAATTTTTCCATGTATTACGTGATTAGCCCCTCTCCCCCCGTCCCAGCCCCTGCTTCAGGTTCTGATTAGGCAACTCAACCAGCTACTAGCTTTTCTGAAAATGTAATTCTTTCAGAAATTGTTACCATTTTTTGGCAACCGCCGCTTGGCCTATAGGATACTTTAATCGCCCCAAGTTATAAATTTTTCCATCCTTCGTTTTTCATGAGCCATTAGAAACCGCTCATTAAATTTAGTAATGTTTACTATGGCGGCATTTCTACATCTATAATAGTTTACATTAGGTAATCCAGACCTTCGTTATTATGTGCTGTTAGAAAACGCTCATTAGATTAAAAAATATTATACTATACTAGGGCGGCATTTCGATATCTCTAATATAGTTTGGTTGGGTTCCACATCAGGTACTCTAGAATTTCATTTATACGTGTTGTTAGAAAACGTTCATTAGATTAAAAAATGTTTACTACTGCGGAATTTCGATATCTCTTTTATAGATTGGCTGGGTTCCACATCAGGTACTCCAGACCATCTATTTTATGTGCCGTTAGAAATCGCTCATTAGAGTAAATAATGTTTACTTCTGCGGCACCTCGGTATCTCTTATAGTTTGCCTTGATTCTTAGATAACATATTAGGCATTATGTTCTCCGGATCTTCCAAAATCCAGGTTTTGATAGTGTTCCGATTATGATTTTAGCTCTCTAGGTATTGAGGAACTACTTCTATTTTGATGGTCATGAATCTTTCAGTTACTCATTGAGTATCTAATTTTCGCAACTTTGCATCCATAAACTTCTTCACTTCAAACCTGAAGTTGTATGGTATGAGCCCTTTTCAATAATCCAGTGCTGCTGTGTCTTGAAAATAAGGAGAATTCTAGGGTTGGACATAAACCTGGTAAATGGTAAAAGTATACAGTAAACGAATACAGTAAAAGTATACTTTAAAATTATACAGTAAACGAATATAGTAAATGTATACTTTAAAAGTATACAGTAAAGGTGTACATTAGGCGTATATAGTGTACAGTAAACGTATACATTAAATGTATAAATTAAATGTATATGTATAAACCAAAAGGCGCACCATATATTGTGGTGACCGCTAATCATCAGGCGATAAAAAAAGGTATAAGTAAACGGTTACAGTAAAGTTATACAAGAAAGGTACAAAGTAAATGTTTTAAAGTAAATGTATTGTATACTATACAGGTTTTTCCATTCTTTAATATGAAAATTAGTATAAAGTGTAAATATATTAAAATGGAAATGCACATGAAACTATGTCTACAGATAAATCAATGTTAGATTACTTAAAACCTACTGACATGTAATATAAAATAAATAAGGCATCTCAAAACCCGTCATTCGTCTACGGACTTAGTTATAATAAAGACAACACCAACCTACTTACATAAAATATAAAATTAAAACAGTTACAAATATTTATTCAACTGAATTAATGGTTTATTCTAAGATAAAATTTGTTTTATTTACAGTTTTAAATACTTATGATCTTCAATTTAATGCATTGTCGTTGTTTGTGTCACAGGCGTAAAATCATTAAAGTGAAGTTAAAATAAACTTATGACCAATGTGGAAAATAAAAGTTAGATATTTGTGATAAATCATTTATAATCGTGGTTTTTTATATTATCATATTGTGATCATTATCTTGACAACATTTTAATATTTATTTGTGATCAAAATGATACATCTCAAAGTAATCCTTGTAGGGTAAGTATTAACAAATATTTTAAATAAAGATTATTCAATTTTAAAAGCTATTGTGAGGGGAAAAGGATGTGTTTTAAATAAGTTAATTGAAATAAGTTGTAACGCTAGCTTCCACATTTATATTATAATTGAGAAAATAAGGTTTTTGTTCGTTAGTTTTTTTGTCCCAGCTTTAGGTCCAACGGAGCATTTAATTGAACTGAAATTTGGCACAGAAATAGTTAAAGAGACGGAAAAGGACATAGGCATACATAACCCAGGACAGGATATAGGACTGGATATATATGGGACAGGACATATCCCCGAAATCCGGCAAATAGAAATTAACCGAATTGCACGAAAACGAACTATTGCTACAGCAAATTTTCTTACTATTAGTTAATGCTTATGCTTTAGTCAAGGAGTTTCCGTAGTATTTTTATTCCGATAGCCGAATTTATTGCGGGTGGAACTGGGTGCAAAAACTAGTTAATAATGGATATAATACATTGCTTCGGCAAGAACAGAATAAAAGAACAGAAAAATATATTAATATCGGTACTCAAGCTTAGATTCGAACTCAGGACCTTTGCGTCAGCATTTGAAAATGAATAGATTCACCACTATATTTGTTTTAAAGTGTAAATATCTAATTCCTGCTTGTACACTGACTAACGAGACCTAAAATAATTTGCTGTCATGTGAAACATTCAACTTTTGTAGTCTTAGGCAAGCAACACACTGCTTCATATGGAAGCAATTAGTTTATTTTTATTTACAAAAACTATCTACTATGCTCTGCTCCTATCAAAAAATAAACAATTAACAATTTTTTTTAACCTTTGGAAAGTCTCTAATTATTGAACAATGCGTATGCTTAAGACATTTTTCACGTGACTTCTCTAGTAAAAATCGTAGTTCAATATTAGATACTGGTTTTCTTAGCTAAGCTTAGCTTATTGTAGTTTTGTAAAATTATTAAATACAACAAGAATAAATAAGTTTTAAGTATATTTTTTGCTCTCAGAATTTTAAAATTGGCATAGTGCAAATTCGGAACGCACCCAAAAAAAAAAAAAACATTTATTTGGAATTACGGAGTAGGTTCATCATTTTGGTTGTTTTTACTAAATATTTGTTAAACATATATAAACATATGACTTTTACTAAATAAACTGATAGTTAATAATTAAAAGAACATGAGTCATTCCCCCAGTGACGTGCGATTTGTTGACTACATGCAGATATACAAAATGCGCTCGACCTATTTCAGAGACGTATAATGTTATCATGTTATCAATACTTAATTCAACTATTTAAAATAAGTATTCTTGTTCCACTCATAAGCAATTAAACACCTTTTTTGACGTGACAACGTCTTATAAATTGGTTTGCCGGGTGACACTTCAAGAAACTGCGTTACGCTCCGCTCACGTTATGCGCTCACAATGAGAGCGAGTGAGAGGCACGCGGCATGGTTAGCCCGCCTAAGAGCGAGAGAGACAGACATAAAAAGTGAAAGGCACAAGTTGTCACGATTCCGGACGGTTGTCCGACACAATGTTTTTTTTTTCTTATATTTTGTACCTATGTATATATCTTGTATATATTTTCCTCGCTGTAGTGAGATGAAAAATTGTGTTTTTCGCACGGCTGGAATTTTTGAAGTGAAAACTTCTTTTGCGGCGCTGTGCACTTTTTTTTTGGTATGGGTAAAAAATGATAAACTCGCGCATGCTGGTCGAAAATTTCGTAAGACGGAAATCATAATGCCACGGCATAAAAATTTTATTTTTAGAATATGGCGATTCTAAGTAGTACAGGGAGGTTGGATATGGGATTTAATTCTATGACAGATTAAGATGTCAAATATACTACGTCAAAAAAAGTAAATAAACAAACATAATTATTTATAATAAAAAAATATGTATAAGAAGTGATGGGAAGTAAATAGCTAGTATGTTTTCACTTCTGCCGGCACTCCCGGAGTGCAACCCGTTTTTTTTTGGGTCTCGCGTCTTTAGAATCCTTCGCTTGCTTGGTATTCAATATAGGCACTCATGCCAAAATGCAACTTTCCAGTCTTGCATAACAAATAAATAGTGTAATTACGGGCAGGCAAAGCGGGTGCTAAGACCTAAATTACTCCCACAGACGTTTTCATTGTAAATTTTAATTTTTTTAAGGCAAAGCGCTTGTTAAAAGATATCACATTAGAAAGCTTTATGTAGAAAAGCTGTCTTCAAAATATTAACTACTTTATTAATTCACCTTATATTTTAATTTACAGTTCCTTATCCTTTTCGTACTGCGTAATGCAAACAAATATCTAGATAATGTTATCACTGCAATTAGACATAAAATGTTATCTCACCGAGCAGTTGTGTTAGTGTGAGTACAGATATTATTGTATTTAAGGGGTAAATATAGGTAAAATCGATTAACAAATCTCGTAAACGAATAATAAAATCAAAAGAAATATTAAGTAAAAGAAGGTAGGTATAGTATATATTTTAACTTGTAAAATCAACTATATGTTGGTTAACTATAGTCTGTATATATTATAAATTGTTTAAAAAATATATTGTAGGTACTATATGTAATATCTAATCAAATTGTAAGGACTTTTTCGTGTAAATATAGATTGTTTGTGCAACGTTAGTTAACTATATTATTTATTTTGTAAATTTTACAACTTTACAACTTATCACATCGTTAAGACTTTTTCCGTGGAAATGTAAAATTTTTGTGCAACTTGAGTTTTTATTTTTATTTTTATAAATTTTACAACTCATCTCATCGTAAGGACTCTTTCCGTGTAAACATAGATTTTTTGTGGAACTTCAGTTAACTATATAATTTCTTTTGTAAATTTTACAATTTTGTAGCTTATCACATCGTAAGGACTTTTTCCGTGTGAATATTTATTTTTTGTGAAATTGGCTATACAATTTCTATTGTAAATTTTACAATTTTACAACTAATTACATCGTAAGGACTTTTTCTGTGTAAATATAATAATTACTAGTATATTTATTTATTTATAAAATAATAATTATTGTTTCAATATTTAAGTCATTTTTTTAAATATTGCACTTTTTTGTTATGAAACACAGTTTTGTTGTTTTTTTGTGCACGACCATTTTTCCAACTTGTGCATTACCAAAAAAGCAAAACATGTGTTTATATAAAAAAAACTGGCCAAGTGCGAGTCGGAGTCGCACACTGAGGGTTTCGAACCACCATGTACGTAATTCACAAACAAAAACAAAAAGTGTGTCGATAAGCGGTTACCTATCCAATTATTGACTAAGCCCGACGTTGCTTAACAAACAAATGTGTTACTGTTTGTCTCAATAATCCCTTAATGACGCTGTAACGGTAATTAAAGATAGTAATGGCTTAGGGTCGTCCTACACTTAGCCAGCTTTTATTATTTGTTGTAATAATTTAGGGTTCACACTATATTTCACTGCAAGTTTGAAGTTTGTATGTTATACTGTTTTTCGATTGAGCAAAAATAACGAAAATGATTACTTAATAGATATAATAAATGTAATAAATAATAAATGATTACTTAATCTATATAATAGATGAGATAATAATTCTTATTGTTTGTTAGATTATACCCCATTATAACACATATTTTGTAAAAACAAAACCAGCAAAAGATAGAGCCAGCGTAGGGTTAGTAATAGGGTTCAGTAAGCACCCTTTGGGTACGGGACCCTAAAAAAAGGAGACTTCAAATTTTTAACAAAACCGAGTAGTTTTAAGACTCAATTTTGTTATAAATGGTTATAAATCAATTAATAATGGAACAAATACTTAAATCTTATTGTTATGTTTATAATTTTGCGTTTTGCAATTTTTATTATATTTACATTTCGTTATATTATATCAATTTGCTTTTTGTTCATAAACTTTCTCTCTTAAGAGCCAGAGGAAGGATTGTGTCGAAAAGCATTTAGTTAGAAGCAAGCAATATATTAATAATAAATAAATGAATATTCCAAGGTATCTGGTACCAAAATAAGCAAGTGTTACAAATATTTTTACTATTTTGTTCTGTACTTTCTCTATTCTCTGTCTCTCTGCGTCCAGTGTCCGTCTCCGGTTTTTGCCAGTGGCTCTGCCCGCCCTTATGTCAAATAGTCATGTTTGTCCATCAAATATAAGTTTGTATGTTATTATGAGTTTTAGATTTTGTCACAGGATACTTGCGACTCTTAATCTTTAATCGCTGCAACGTCTAAACACGATTTTTGACATTTTAGTAGATACATTTATTTTTTAAAAAAAACTTGTCTCGCACACATTTTTTGTTGCATCTTTTGAACGAAAGGCTATTTCGTGATTATTTTAAAAAGTTTGAAAGGCAATAACAATATGTTAATAAGCTCAAGACAGTTTTTTGAAAGCTTTCGTAGTTTTTTTATAAACGACGTTTTGTTGATTTCTCGGAAGATTTACGCGTTTACATTTGTAATTATATATTAATTACGCGCTACTTTGACAACGTGTGGAAGAGTAGAAGGGGGGACGTGAAAGAAATTTAAAATATGTACTTGGACTACGAATAAAGTTCTAGAATTAGAAGGAGTAGAATTCTTTCATAAATTATAAAAGCATGATTTAAAATATCTGTATTCTTTAATTTAATATTATTGTATTATATTTTTAATATTTTCTATCAAAACTAAATCTCAAATAAAACTGATTATTTTTAATTTAAGTCTACAGACGTGCTTGGAAGATAAAAATTTACACGATTTGTGATTCCTAGTAATGTTGTCACTTGAGTTTCATGCTTAAAAAAAACCGGCCAAGTGCGAGTCGGACTCGCGCACGAAGGGTTCCGTACCATTATCTATGAACACGACAAAAATCACGTTACTTAATTATTTATTTTTAAAGTGAATATATAACTAAATATTCTGTGAATATTTCAAGCAAAAATATAGATACAATTATCTATAAAAACGGCTAAAAGTTACGGTTGTTGTATGGGAGCCCCCCCTTAAATATATGTTTTGTTTTAATTTAATTATTTAGTTTTTAATTTAAAATATTGCCTGTTGCCGTTATCAATATCGAGCAAAAACGAGCAAAAAATCACGTTTATTGTATGGGAGCCCCCATAAATATTTATTTAGTTCTGTTTTTAGTTGTAGCGGCAAAACAAATACATCATCTGTGAAAATTTGAACCGTCTAACTATCACGGCTCATGAGATACAGCCTGGTGGCAGATGGACAGACGGACAGACGGACGGACAGCGAAGTCTTAGTAATAGGGTCCCGTTTTGTACCTTTTGGGTACGGAACCCTAAAAACTGTGTGTGTGTAAATATTTTTTCTGCGAATGTTTGCAGCAGTTTTTAATAATATATTTTTATGAATCCGGCTAGTTTAAAAAATTGGTGTAATAAATATACCTAGATTATCCTGTTATATTATAGATTCAAGGTAAACATCTTAATAATTAGTTATTTAGTTAGCATTTTTTTTTTATTTTTTGGCCGCGGCTGATCCCTCGTGGAATTCGGTAAGCGCAAAAGCTATTAAAAATAACTTTGCTTTTTTACGATGTGAAAGAATAGACTTCAATATAGAAATTCCAGCATGAGGAAATTGTACAGATGCCAGTAAAAGCAAGGAGAAAAAAACACTCAGCTCAATTTCCTGTTGGTTGATGGGCTAATTGGGCTTTTTAGTAGATTTCAGTGGTAGTCTAGGGGTTTCATTTCACTTTGCGTCCGGAGTGGCGGAGGTTCGAACCCGGCGGTGTACCAATGAGTATTTTTCTTAAATTCGAAAGTACATAGATTATTCACACCACTGGCTTTTTGGTGAAGGAAAACATCGTGAGAAAACCAGCACACCTACGTCAAATAAAAGAAAAAGACGTATGTGGAGTCCACAATCCGCACCTAGCCCGCGTGTGGATTATGGCCCAAATTACCCTTTGGTAAGGGTAGGCAGTGCCACAAACAGTGGGGGGGCTGATAAAATAAAGGTCGGTTGAAGTTTAATTATTTAAATTATTTTTTGTTACAATTTGGTTGTTTGTTTGTTTGTATACACTTTATTGTATAAAAAGGTTACAAAATATAAAACTATCACACAACAGACGGGCTTATCCCTATAGGGGATTTCTTCCAGTCAACCTTGTGAGTATTTGAAACCAATGGTGAATGTTTGGGTTTACAATTAGGAACTTTATATAATATTTGTTGCATCCAAGCGGAACTATGGACCATAGCTTATGTTACATTACTAATACTCTCTTAAATAGGAAAGCCATGATGAAAACAGTTGTAAAGTTCTTACATCTATTTTAACTTAAATCACTGCCAATACACAGACATGCAGGAAACTTTATAAATATAGTTATTTTTTATGTCAGTGCTATGCTGAAAGTTCTGAAGGCTGCTGACCTAGACTTCCCTCCAAACTTCAAGTTTGGAGCCGCTTCTTCATCATACCAAATAGAAGGTGGCTGGAATGCTACAGGTAAATTTAGCCATATACTATTTGACACTCTATAGCCATATTCGTTTAGATTTATAGGACCATTTTGAACCTTATGACGTTACAAATACTGTACATATTCTAGCTATCAACTTGTACGAGGTACGGATGACCGTAAACATGCTGATATGAAAGCGACTGATGACGAAGGACTCATGACAATGGTTCTGAAAGCGGATAAAAAACCCTCATTTCAAGTCCTTCAGAGACTCTTTCTTACTGTTGCCATGACTTACGGTACAGACAAACAAATTACACGACAAAGGGTTCCGTTTCTAGTTTTGGGCTGCAGAACCGTGGAAACCATCACACACGCGGAACGGACAGCCATAACAAAACTTAGGCGTTCAGTTCGAACCCTTAAATTGACAAAAAACTATATAGGTAAACTCAAAACCCATACCCTATCTAAATACAAAATTTAATCCAAATAGTTAGAGCCGTTTCCGAGATATGCAATATATATATATGTACACCATATCACTATTTGGCTGGTAAATCCCAAAATTATTCTAAATGTCGGTACAATAGATGTTCGGTTTTACCGTTTTTAATCAACAGACAAAATCATTTTGGTTATAAGTCAGTAGACTATACTTAGATATAGGTAGCTACCAATTGATGGAATTGAAAACAGTCTTACTGTGAGTTCCCCGGTCCAATCCTTACCAGATTTGAAAAAATTCAAAATCTCGTAACAAACAACGAAGTTATGCGGGAAAATACCTTAAAAAACAAACATGAAGACGAATTGATAACTGAAGAAGTTATCAACTTTGAAGTTGGTTTAAAAATTCAAGACATAATTTGCATTAAGGGATATAATACATTACAAACTATACTTAATTATCAGGCGTTATGCAAATGATCTTAGTATCTTAAGACGTCGTAGATCTTAAGATAAATAATTTTATCTACATACATGTTATAAATTGCTATTAGGAAGGTACTATCTTATTTTAATCTCTGTTTAAACAAGATGTGTCTTTTCACTGTTAAATATATAATACTCAGACCTAAACCTAGAAATGGCGAATTTGCGGCTATAAGTAGACGGTATGCATGAGCTGTTAAACTACGTACTAGAGGAGACACCGCACTTACCGCCTTTGTCACATAAACTGCAATGTATGGGCTGTAGATCATTTAGCTACTGGCTGGAAAAGCCGTGCGAATAGTATGTGACGTTTTTTGACAATAGCTCAATGATGAAATGTATTGGCAGCATTGCTTTCGAACGTATAACGCAAAGAGAATATAATACTACGGTATAACGTAGGGTAAGTGAAATCGCCGCGTAATCGCCCTTTCTATACAAGCTCTTAGAATGTAAATGGAGTAAATTTAATTTTCCAGACAAAGGTGAAAGCATATGGGACCGGTTCACGCATATGAAACCTTCTATCATCGCCGATGGCAGCACGGGAGACGTTGCTTGTGACTCCTATCACCATTGGAAGAAAGACGTCCAGCTCGCAGCCGATTTGGGCCTGCAGTTCTACAGGTCTGAGGATTATCTATGCTTTCTGTCGCAAAATATGTGTTCTACTTAAATATTGGAAATTAAAGGACTGGAGGAAAACGTGACCAATGTGCTATGCCAAGCAGGGTTGATAAATATTCACATCTATATATATTAGAAGGCTCAAAGTCTCTTTTTATGTATATCCGTTTATGTACTTGTCAGTGTAGTATGGTATAACGCGAGCCACGTAAGATGAGACTTTGCACACCACGTGTATATAGGTCCCTAACGCAGAGGGGCGAAGGGGCAGGGCGAGGTACAGCGACAGCGCATGCGCCGTAGTTGCCTCACCTTAATAAAGGTATAACTATTCTTGTGAGAGACTGTATAGCTGCAAAAACATCCCACTTCTACCGCTCGTCAAGTCTCAATTTACGTTGCGCGCACTTTACCTCCTTTGATTCTTGTAAACCACAAAGTCTTAATATTTTTTGTATTGGTTATCCACAGGTTCTCCATATCTTGGCCTCGCATATTACCGACTGGGTTTCCTAACTACGTCAGCAAAGATGGGATAGATTACTATAATAACCTGATAGATGAGCTGCTGGCGAATGGAATTGAACCAATTGTTACGTTGTATCACTGGGAGCTACCACAAAAATTACAAGACCTTGGTGAGTTTCTGATGATTTCATTATGATATTTTTTAATTTTATCTTTTGTATTGAAAATTAAAAATTAATTTTATGTATCGAACTTAAAGTTGATGCGTGTTCCACCTCTTCTTATATATAGGTTGTTGTTAAAGTGATGCCTACCCACAGCTAATTTCTACCATCGCACTGTTGGCCATCTGAAATGTTCGTGGAACGCTTAGGTTATGGAATAACCACCAGCAGCCTGTTAAGGGTTCCTTTACGGAAAACAGCACAAGGTTCTTTAATAACGAAGTAATAAGACTTCAGATCAGCAACACGCGAATTACGTCCCTATATTTGCAAGCGTCGACGTCGACGTCCGCAAAATCCGGCAGTCTGTTAGCTAGTTTGCTAGCTTGACGCTTAGTGATATAGTTATATATAGATGCCTCCATGGTACAGTGGGTCATGACCTGAATGCTAAACCGAGGGGTGTGGTTTCGATTCCCGCAGAAGGCAAACATTTATTATTTGTGTTTGTCTTTAGACTTAGTGTTCTCTATATACCTATAATATGTACTTATTTATTTATTTTACATTTGGACAATAAAAAGTATCAAGGTGTTTATTTTTTTTAAAGATTCCTTTGACCAAAAAAGTAATTCTTACATTAAATTTAACATAGAAAACATGGACGCAATATCTAAATAATTATGTCACACCGAGGTATAGAAGCTAATTTCACCGAAGTGTTTGTTCCTAAATACCGGTCCAGTTATTAAAACACAAAGTGTGTGCTTTTCGTTCAAGTACTGTGACATTAAAAACTAATAAATATGCTAATTATTATTTCAACAGCCTAGTTTCCTCTATTAATCTGTTTGAAAATCTTTTGTATCAAAGTAGGTGCTAATTTAGGAATAACAAAAATAAATATAGGCGATTATAATCAAAGAAGAAATCATGTAGGTATGACATTTAATAGGCAGATATTTATATGTGAAAAAATATTATCACATAGCAGTCCATGTAGACGACCACGAGAAGCCCGGATGTAGTTCGGGGTAGGTGTTTTTTTTGTGATATGTCATATAGACCAAGAGCGGATCCAGAAAAAAAGTTTAGGGGGGCCGATCATAAGATCTGAAGGTATTTTTTGAACTTTGAATCTGCAAACGTAAGTTACCCAATCGACCCAGCTCGTGCAGTTTTTGTATAATTAAATATACAAACCCAAGTAACCCCAAGTATTTTTTATATGTAATTTATATATAATAAAAGTTATATATTTAAAAAATGTTACAATTCATTTCTTCCTCAGCCGTCCTTAGGGGATCGCCCCCCGCTGGATTCGCCCCTGATATGGACCGGTATTGAAGTTAGAATTTGACAGAGATTTGTGATTGTTTGTATCTGATTTCAGGTGTATCTTTTTAAGAGAGATAAGATAAGAGAGGTAGGGCACTGCAAGTACCCGCTCGAATAAGCCACCCGAACAAATAAAGCGGGGCATAGCGAGTACTTGCTCAAATGAGCGACCCGAACTGGGGAAGTACCTTCACCTTACAGAAACCGCGGCCATAATAACACTAACATTGAGTAGTGTTGTGGTCCTGGCGGTGAGTAAGGTTGCCAGAGCTCTTTGAGGATTCGCTGCGCGGACAGCAGAGGACCGGCGGTGCTTTTTGCTGTTATTACTCGGCGTAGACGCGGCGTGCTGGTCCGGCGGCCAGGGAGACCTGATGAAACGGCTGACCACTGGCCGCCCGCAGGTGAAACGGGTTCCCGAACCCAGGGATCACTTAATCTCCGCCTTGGGAGGCTGATCCGCCAGCTTGTGTAAAGTCTCTGAAGTGGTAGTCTAGCCGGAGAAGGAGACCGGAGAGGACCCGGCTACTACAACAGAGGGGGATCAGGGGCCCTTCCGCCCCTATCGTATTATCTCTGCCATGCTTCGGTAGTTCTAGTACCGCACCTTTTGTCCTCTAAACTGTTTGTGCAGTGAATCCTCATTTTTAGTCTAAGTAACTTTTTTAAAAAATGGCCAAAACAACGAAAAGGAAAAGAGTTTTTACGGCGGCCTCTCCATCCACATATAATTTGTTTTTTGCATCATCAGGGACATTCACGCCATTCTTAATGCAGTCCACTACCACCTCGAGACTGCGCGAGACTTATTCTAACAGAGACGTAGATATCCTGCCCAGCCGACACATCATACCAATTTTGTGAGTCGTGCCGGTGTATGTATGTTTGTCCGGGAGAATATCTGCTGACGCCGCCTTCATAGCCTTGAAGAAAGGGACCTGTCGATATTGTGGGTGCGCGTAGATTATGGCGGCCACACTCGTATCTATGCGTGCCTATACAGGTATCATAGCGGTGACACGGACATAACTCGACTCTTCACGCACCTGAGTTTGACGACTGACAAAGTTCTAGGGCAAGCCTTTAGGCTCCTCGGACCACTGTCTCGTTTGGACTCAAGTGTCATGCATACAACCCGATCCATCTAGGCACACTAATTGGCGTCGTGTGTGGCAATATAAGTCGACAGACTGGGACGGATTGCGAGAATTTTATGCATCGTACCCGTGGAGGCAGATCTGCTTTAGCTCAGAAGATCTTGACGTCTGCGCAGCCGCAGTCACTGAGACAATCCTCGCTGGTATGGAATGTTATATTCCTAACCCGCGAGTAGCTGCCGGCGTCAATAAACGACCGTGGTTTAATAGGTCTTGCAGAGAAGCTAAAAATTTTAAGCAAACTGCGTATGAGGCTTGGACCGAGGCTCGTTATAATAAGGATCCGAATATTTCTGAGTTAAAACGCAAATTAAATGCTGCCTCGAGGTTCAGTAAAAAAGCAACTGCCAGAGCAAAATTTCAATTCATCGGAAAAATAGGTGGGCGACTTGCGAGCTATCCTTCTGGGAGTCGTGCTTTCTGGTCACTTGCCAAAGGGAACTTTTGCCAGTCGTCTTTACTACCACTGCGAAAGACCGATGGTGACTTGACCCATAGTGCTAAAGAGAAAGCATATCTACTGGGCAGTTTATACTCAAACTCGAATATGAACGATGAAGGCGCTGTGCCACCTACTATACCGTGGTGCGGTAAGACCATGCCGGAAATCTCCATAACACAGCGGGAAGTCCGGCAGCCGTTGCTATCTCTAGGCGTTCATAAGTCGAGTGGGCCAGACGGTATACCAGCAGTGGTGCTTAAGCAGTGTGCTCCTGAGCTATGGCCTGTACTCTACGAGTACTTTACGAGTAATTGCTTTTATTTGTGGGGCCCATGATAACGTATTGTCAACAATTATCCCTAGATTTTTGACGGAGTCACAATAAGGTCTAGAGACTCTGTCAAGTTTAATTGAAGGTAATAGTTCCGAATTGATGCGTGATACCATTTTTGGACTGCCAATAATAATAGCTTTCGACTTAAGAGAATTGATTTGAAGGCCATAAAATGAACTTCACTGAAGTATTTGGTCATGATCAGCATTAATTTTTTCAATGGCTTTATTGATGTCATCAATTGGGGCATGTGTGTAAATTTGGAGATCATCTGCATACAAGTGGAAGAGAGAAGAAAGTGTGTGAGTAATAGTGTTAATGAAGATGGCAAATAGGAGAAAGACAGCAAGGTGAAGCGTGTAGAAGAACATGACCTGATCAGTGACCGTCAATATGGCTTTTGCCACAGTCGCTTGACTGGTGCCCTTCTAGTGTATCTCACACAACGATGGGCACTAGCCTTAAGAGTCAGGGGGGGGGGGCATTGGCATGTAGCCTGGACATAGCGAAGGCGTTCGATCGGGTCTGGCACCGGGGTCTTCTATCGAAGTTGCCATCTTTCGGAGTGCCCGAGTGTTTGTGCAAATGGGTGGCTAGCTTTTTGTCCGGCGGACGCATACGAACCGTAGTTGACGGTAGTTGCTCTGATAGCATGGACATTAATGCTGGTGTCCCGCAAGGCTCTGCGCTATCTCCTACGCTGTTTCTACTGCATATTAATGACATGTTGGACATCAACAACACACATTGCTATGCAGATGACAGTACTGGAGACGCTTATTACACGGGTCGTGCAAACATCCCTCATTCCGTTGTGGAGGAAAACCGCGGAGAACTTGTGTCTCAAATCGAGACTACACTGTCCAATGTCTCTGACTGGGGACGGGTAAACTTGGTACGATTCAACCCTACGAAGACACAAGTCTGCGCGTTCACCGCTAAGAAAACCCCATTCACTGTAGTCCCATAATTCCAGAACACTCCCCTCTCCATCTCCAAGAGCATTGGGATCCTTGGTGTTGACATCTCCAGCAATGTTCAGTTCCGAGATCATTTACAAGATAAGGTGAAGCTGGCTTCCAAAAAACTTGGTGTACTCAACAGAGCGAGGCAGTACTTCACGTCGGGTCAGCGGTTGCTGCTCTACAAGTCACAAGTTCGGCCCCATATGGAGTACTGCTGCCATCTCCGGACAGGTGCACCCGGATACCAGCTTGGACCTTATGACTAGGTTCAACGACGGGCTGTGAGAATTGTCGACGATCCCAAACTCACTTGCCGTATCGAAACCTTAAGTCTGAGGAAGAAATCAGCCTCCCTGTGTGTGTTCTACCGCTTGTACAATGGGATCTGTTTTGAGGAATCATTCGAAATGATGCCCACGGCTACTTTCTACCATCACACCGCTCGCCATCGGCAGGGAATTCGTTCTCACACTTTCGAACCGAAATGGTCGCGTACAGTGTGGATTTAGAGAAACTTGTGGAATGAGCTCCCTGCCAAGGTTTTCTCTACGGACTACAGTATGAGGTTATTCAAGAAAGTAGTTTTTGGATTTTTGAAGGGTTGGCAACGCGCAAGTGATGCTTCTTGTGTTTCAAGCGTCCATAGGCCACGGTGACCGCTTTCCATCAGGCAGACCGTGTGCTTGTTTGCCACCCTAGTGGTATAGTAAAAAAAAAACATTTAATTTCGTAGACTGTGATTATGACGTCATTAGGTCACTGTGCTGCTTGTAAGAGTGGCCCAGTTAACACAATCATAAATGACTTTTATTTGTGGGGCCCATGATAACGTATTGTCAACAATTATCCCTAGATTTTTGACGGAGTCACAATAAGGTCTAGAGACTCTGTCAAGTTTAATTGAAGGTAATAGTTCCGAATTGATGCGTGATACCATTTTTGGACTGCCAATAATAATAGCTTTCGACTTAAGAGAATTGATTTGAAGGCCATAAAATGAACTTCACTGAAGTATTTGGTCATGATCAGCATTAATTTTTTCAATGGCTTTATTGATGTCATCAATTGGGGCATGTGTGTAAATTTGGAGATCATCTGCATACAAGTGGAAGAGAGAAGAAAGTGTGTGAGTAATAGTGTTAATGAAGATGGCAAATAGGAGAAAGACAGCAAGGTGAAGCGTGTAGAAGAACATGACCTGATCAGTGACCGTCAATATGGCTTTTGCCACAGTCGCTTGACTGGTGCCCTTCTAGTGTATCTCACACAACGATGGGCACTAGCCTTAAGTCTGAGGAAGAAATCAGCCTCCCTGTGTGTGTTCTACCGCTTGTACAATGGGATCTGTTTTGAGGAATCATTCGAAATGATGCCCACGGCTACTTTCTACCATCACACCGCTCGCCATCGGCAGGGAATTCGTTCTCACACTTTCGAACCGAAATGGTCGCGTACAGTGTGGATTTAGAGAAACTTGTGGAATGAGCTCCCTGCCAAGGTTTTCTCTACGGACTACAGTATGAGGTTATTCAAGAAAGTAGTTTTTGGATTTTTGAAGGGTTGGCAACGCGCAAGTGATGCTTCTTGTGTTTCAAGCGTCCATAGGCCACGGTGACCGCTTTCCATCAGGCAGACCGTGTGCTTGTTTGCCACCCTAGTGGTATAGTAAAAAAAAAACATTTAATTTCGTAGACTGTGATTATGACGTCATTAGGTCACTGTGCTGCTTGTAAGAGTGGCCCAGTTAACACAATCATAAATGACTTGTTTTAATACAAATGACCAAGGACCACTTTGTACGTCAATTGTCACTGTCCGATTCTGATTGTTGGTCCATATAATATATATCACAAAAAAAAACACTTTACTCCAATTTTATCTGTGATTTTTTGTGATCGTTTTTATACGGACTGCTTCTTGTTTTGGGTTTTAAAATATAAACTAATGTATTATAATCAAAAACAAGGTCAAAATACTTATTTTAAAATAGGCTTGGCACTAACCTCTATTGTACCTATACTTACTGCTTGTGTGACCTACCTAGAAGTCAGTGGCTTATCGACATCTTGTCTTTCAAATCATCTTTGGTTTTTTTACTAACACCAAGTTAAGTGGTGTTTTTAAACTTATAATAACCTAATTAAAAGGAAATATAAACTAATTAAAAGAAAATATAAACTAACTAAAAGAAAATATAAACTAACTAAAAAAAAATATAAACTAATTAAAATTATTATAAATAAAAAACTGAATCTAGATCGTTATCTGCGGGCAAGGTATCCAGAAAACTGGCAACGGTTCCTCGTTGAATAGCCAAACTTATTCGCTGGCAAAGGCAAGCGCCAGCTCTCGGGTCTCCTGTAACCTCAATTAAACGTTTAGAGATCTCTTTTACAAAATTCTTTGCTTCAGGGCCCCAGGGACCCAATTATTGCATATGTCCTCCGCTTGGAGGCCTCGGCTAATTTTGCTCAAGCACCCGCCGCCCTGGAACTATTTTGAAGATGGGAAGGAGCTAAGGGGTCAACACAGGTAGCATCCCACGACTCCATGGAATTAAAGTCATTTCATCAGGCTTCTTGCCGCTGTTACGTCATAAGCCGTTTGGCTCTAAGATAGCCGGCACGTTGACAGTGACAAGAGCCCGACCGATGACGTCATTAAGGAAGGCATGGCGCAGAAACGTCCTGCACTGTTGTGGCAAGAAAGGCCATGGTGACCCAAAAGATCAACTAAGACCCCACAATGTCAATTAAGAGGCTCATTTTTGGATATGCCGAGACGTGGACCTTTTGAAATAGAAAAACTTAAATTATCCATTAAAGTCCCAATATTTGTCGTAGGAATTACGAATCACGAATCAGGAGGCCAGGCGAGGCGATCTCTGATGTCAGTGCAAAAATTAAAGGGATTGCTGAACAAAAATACAGAGGGTATCGTCCTATTGTCTCTGTAAACTAAGTATAATTAAAAAAAGAATCATTTGGGTAGGCAATTAACCACGCATTCCTAGCTTGGCCATATAAATAATAGGCATATATCCTATAGAAGAGTAAACTATTTTGCAGTACAAATCTGCCGTAGCATGGACGGAAGACAGAAACGCTGGCAAAGAAACATTAATAATATGTCGGATGCTCAAGCCTCCAAAACGGATTGGTAAAGAGGCATGGCACCACAAATTATCGGTAAGGGAGCAATTTAGGATTTGTGTAAAATATTTTTTTAAAGTGGTCAAGAGTGTCATATTCGGCGAAAAAGGAGTGCAGCGAAGAAAATATGTAAATTTAGGTACCAACAGAAATTTATTGCGCTGTTTGTCAATAAAAGATGGTAGTGCCTCTCATAAAATCGGGGCACCCAGAAGGCAGAGTGACTGTTGATTAAGAATTTTTAAATTTCGGGCTAGTCTATTATTATATATATATTAAATTTCGATGACAGGTACTGAATGCATTAAGAACAATTCACATTTAGAAATATTAAGTTTAAATTTCATTCAATTGATTTGGAATTGAATGAAATTTGTCTACTAAGGTTTTAAGATCCTGAAGTACAGTGGATACATCCCTACCTAGTGTGCCATTATCTTAATACCACATCAAAGATGACTTATATGTCTAGATAACGTGTCCGAAACAACATCAAACGGAGTGTTGCGAGCCATTTTCCTATCAATGTGAGTGTAAATCAGCTAATACGAATATCATTTTTACATCTGTGTGCGTAATTTTAGTGTTACCAACCTTAAAGTGATTACCCTGAAGTAGGGAGTTCTTACTTTTATTCGGTACTACAATTTATTTTTACTTTCAATGACCTCCTGTGGTGATACATTATTGTGAGAAAGAACGTAAGTTTTTGATACAAAGGTAGAAATCTATTGACCATGGCCATGTAATGCATGTTAAAACCTTAAAGTATGTTCCAAATATTATATACTGTGCTAAAATATAGATGGGTGTTCAAAATAAAATCTGGCCTTCTCTGCCATGGCATCCGTGCGCGCCGTGTTCGTTATTCATATGTCCCGCCATGTGACAACAGCCGTGTTTTGTTGACAAGATTTTTTATTAACATAGAAAGCTATCGCATCACAGAGTCATTGAAATCGTATCGTTCGCCAAATGTCAAGAAACAAAATAGCTGTTCACTAACCACTGTTCTAACTCCTGAGCACGTGCAGCCAATGCGTTAAATGCGGACCGTAAGTTCCGCCAAATTTAACATAGAGCGCATTAATTTTTAGTCAACAGATAGATGGAATGCGCGCGCAGAGAGCATAGAGCACATTCAATGCGTAAATTCTACTAAATTTCTTTTGCGAAAGCGATATTGCTGATATTGTTAGAGCAGCGCACAAGAATCGGATCACAATTCTATTGTTCAAATGTGTACAATTTTCTCATTTAACATTTATTATGAATCTTATAGTCGTCAGTTTTGTAAGTTACGGTGTTAATAACCACCTTAATGTCATTGACATAAGTACCTACGGCGCCAATTCTAAAAAGCCCTCTTAAATTTTTAGTTTTTGCTTTTATATTTTTATTATTAGTTAGAAAACCCGCATACATAACACATATTCTGAGAAAATTTCAGTGTTTTGCCAACTTCGAGCTCTTTAAAGGTTAGAACCCTTCGGGTAGGGAAACATTCAGGGAGTTAAATTAATGAACTATAAAGTATTTTAATCTCAATTCACAAAGGAAATATAAAGACTATATATAGTATGATATTTAAAAAATAATCAATAAAATTTGAAGATTTAAGTATAACATTTTATCAGTTATCCAAAAGAAAATCATTACAAGTACATTATATTTGTTGTTCTTAAGACCTAATAAGTCTATCATTGTAAATGAATAACTTATATTACTTATTGACGTCTCAGAATGTTACACAAACAATGTAAATTACACTCGCCTTATAATTTTACACATCTAATTGCGCGTGTGCGTACACCGTCGTGCTAATAAAGTACCTAATATTAGGTAACTAAAGTTGAAATGTTATATAAAGAGTCATTAACGTCACAGTTCGTTGTAAAGAAAAGATATTTTTTCAAATTATTTATGTATCTTAAGATACGCTAATTAATTAATTGCGTAGTTCATAAAATACCTGATAAGTACTACTTTTTCTATTGATATTTACATGTAACTATTATGTTTTTTATTCCAACATTGCACAAGTCCGGGGTAAAGGTTTATGTTCTATAGATACAATGTGTCACAGGGGTCATCAATACATAAATACTTTAGCAACCTGAAATAGTGTAATGTATGTAAGTGAGGTATGTGAAAAATTTGTATTGTCGTTTCAGTATTCGCCTTACTAAACTTGGGATGGGAAATGAACGTACCTACAGGCAACACAGACAGAAAAACAGTTGTTTGTTTTGCGAATGATTATTTTGAAAACTTAGTTTGTATCTCAAATATAGCAAACAGATTAGTGTTATAACTTGCGAACAGTGATTTTTTATCATCAACCTTTTTTATGTCAATAGTTTAGCACGATTTTATAGCACAAATCGATATTTTTATTACTTTACGCGGGAGCACAGTTCGCGTCGACGCACAGTTGACGACCCGTACAAGAATCTACCAAATTATTTTTATAAAGTAATTTTGAATCGAAACATATTATATGTTTCTGGAATACAATTTTTAAATTCAGACAAAAGTGTAAATCTTAACACAACCAAAAGAGTTCCTACGATATACCTTCAAAAGGACTTCTCCACCATTATAATGTATAAATGAGCGAAGTGCATGTACAGCTACCTCACATCCTCCCTTAATTCCAAATCCTAATTTAATTGGTTGGAATTTTTTAGTAAGTTCTTGGCGTATGTACTTGCGACATATTTTAGAAGCAATTCTTCTATACGAGCGTCCTACAGCAATTGGTCTAATACCGCCATCCTTTTTTTTAAGAGCACATAGATTTGCACCGCATAGGAGTGAAATGATTTGAGAATTTACTTTTCCCATAAACATGAATTTGATGAGTGCGTTAACGTCTTTCAAAAGGGTCTGACCAGCAACACTAGTGGCACCGAACATCAAATCCTGTAGAAGATGGGGGGTTGAGACAGTCGAGGCCGCCAGCTGAACCATTCTTAAAAAATTTACTGCTCCCTTGACGTCACAGTCCGTTATCCGCAATGGTTGAACAGAAGGCTGAGACACTGAAGATAAAGGGGCAATAGTAGACTAATGACAACCACGAGTGTGTTGCCAGAAAACAAAACACAGTTTGCGTCCGTTTCGTGCGTAACGCGCGGCCCCGAAAACAACGGTACTAAACAATAGGATATAGACATTTACTGATTTTTGCTGCAGTAAAATGAATAACAAACCTAAATATTGCATAAAAAAAGAAAACAATTTTTATTTAAAAAACACAAAATTTAAAAACGTACCGTAACTATTTAGTGTTCCTGCCATCTACTAACCCCGCCAATTGATTTTTTTTATTTTCCTTTCTTGAACAATGATAATTTCAAAATGTGCTACAGAAATCTAAAACTTGTTATAAGCTGTTTTCAAAACATTTTGTACTATTCCTAGATTGTATTTGTGAGTTGTAAACATCATATCTGCTTAAACCGGCCACTATTAGCAGTCGTGCTATCTATTCTATAACTAAGATATATTCAAAGAACTAAACAATACTTACTTTCTAATGAAAAAAAATAACAAAAAACACAACGGGCTTCTTACAAATGCGCTAAATTGCGTAAAAATAATTACTTTTTCCAAAAATATGATGATCTGAATAAATAAGTTATGTTTTTACCTTTTTTTTGCATCTTTTTGAAGCCGGTTGTTTTTTTGTTAAATAGTTTTCAATTATTACTTTTGAATAACAAATTGCTTTTTTTTCTCGTACACTAAAAATATTCATACTCGTAAAAAAATACATATACAATCATCCACATAAAAGCAGTACCAAATCCAATTTTTTTTTTGTAAATATAAAAAGTATATTACAAACATTTAATTTTTTAAATTCATAACATTAATATGGGACCAACTGGGAAAAATACCCTTTTAATTAAAAAAAAGAATTTTTCAAATCGGTCTAGAAGTCTTAGTTATTGGGAAACATACATAAAAAATATTCCGACGAACATCGTCCCATATTTGGTCTGTTAAAAATAACTTATAATTAGTTTCTGTAGCAGATAATTTTTGATTTTAAATTTGTACAAAGATTTAATGAAAAATATCTATTGGCGTCGCTAGTGGACGCCAGAAGCTTTCATAAGGCAGAAAGAAGTGGTGTGTAAGTCTTTATAGAACGGTAAGAATTAAATAGCGTAGGTTTTTTTCTTTAAAGATTCGATATATTTTCATAAAACTATTTACTTACAGGGGGCTGGACGAATCCTCTTATATCGGACTGGTTTGCGGGCTATGCAAGAGTCATTTACTCCAATTATGCTGACCGGATCAAGACCTGGATAACCTTCAATGAGCCATTGACAGTATGTGATATGGGCTACAATACTGGAGTCCTTGCTCCAGGGATAATAGATCCTGACAGAGCAGGGTACCTTTGTACTAAGTACGCACTGGTCGCCCATGCCAAAGCCTGGAGGATATATGACCAGGAATATAAACCAAAATTTCGAGGTATATCCTTATCCATAATATCTATTTATACCTATTTGATAACTCAAATCTTGAAAAAGATTATAGACTAATGAACATCAAACATCACGTTACGACCCTTAGGATCCAAGAAACAAGAAAAATAGTCAGAAAGAAGAATTCTAAGCGCTAAAAATAGAAATTTGTTTGTTTGTCGCTCTTTTACAAGAGAGCATCCTATGGAGCTGAAGTTTGGCACAGATATAACTGAAGTGATGAAGAAGTCCTTTTTTTGGACACTTTTATCCTAGAAAATTGACAAGTTCCTCCAGGGGTAACAATAGCCGAATTCCACGTGAACAAAACATAGCTACGCTAGCCATAGCAAACTTCCTTACTATGAACACAGGCTATATAATACTATATAGAATGTTGCCGTAGGAGTCTAAGGAGAGAATTTGCCTACCTGTGTGTGTTCTATAGCTTATACTATGGGATGTGTTCTGAGGAATTGTTCGAAAAGCCCACCGGTTCTTTCATTAAATTCATTCTCACACTTTAGAACCGAAATGGTCGCGTACAGTGCGGTCCCAGAGAAACTTCCTCCAGCGAACGCTTGGGTTGTGCTTCCTGCCAAGGTTTTCTTTAGTCTTTCAGTATGCGATTTGATGGAAAAAAAATATCCCCACTTTACATTATAAGAGTTTTTTCCCAAAATGTTGATAAACATATATGTTTGTAGAGGGTATTATTAACTTCTCTTGAGGAAGTTAAAATATATATATTATATATCGTTAAATTTGCTTTTTTTACGTTTTGAGACCTGGAATCGTTTGCCATTATTTTTGGAGTATTTGTGTATGTTTTTTCCCCTTGATATCACAAGAACCAATGGACCAAATTGCTCACGTGACCAAATTATTCGATACGCCACGTCATGACTTACATCTAAAAAGAGTGTGAGCAATATCGGTCCAGCGGTTTGTTTTTTATTGCTAAAAATTTATTTAAAGACGCAATAATATAATCGTCATGTTTAAATTCTCAAAAAAAAAAAAAAAAGAAAACTCAAGAGAAGTTGCTCGTGGGGTACTTGCTACAAACCATTTTTCTTCTTCTTAATAACAGCGCTGTAGCCTATAAACGTATAGACAGACATAACGCAACTGTAAGGATTCCTTGTTTGGACTACGGAACCATATAAACTATCGATTCAGACCTTTAAAAGTAGAAATAAGAGAATGCGATTCACGGCGCTTCGTAGCGTGCTTCATGGAAAACAATTTTCCACTTATTTTTGACACTTTCTAATCAAACATTACGAAACTTTGAAAACATGTTCTAGGAATAAATATCTAGGTCTGCAGTGTGCCAGTTTTCTATAAAATTGTATACGTTAATAGCTATAAAAGATTCTAGTTTTTCATACAAATGGTCTCAATTAAGATTTTGAGTTAGTAAAAACATTTTTCAGGATTTTAGAAAACTATAGACATAGATATTCGGCTTGAGATCAATCAATGTCTACAAAGTTTCACAGTGTTTGATCAGTTAATGTCAAAAATAAATGGAAGATTCGTTTGAAGCACGCTGCGAGATTACGATAATCTCTTAAAGACGTAGAATCGAATTCCTTATGTTATATGATCTTTAGTAGATACATTAATATGTACTATATTGTTTTCCAGGCCGCATGTCTTTAGCTAACCAAAATAATTGGCACGCAGGCGTAACCAACGCCGATCACAATATTGCCGAGCTCGCCAATTGGTACGCGGTACGTATCTTTTTTTTTTTCGTAAAATAGTTAGTTACATATGAGTCAGACACTCGCTGCGTCCGCGAACCCTTATGTATCACGAGTCAGTATCATAAAACCTTATCTATCACGAGTCAGTATCATAAAACCGTTACACACATTTTGTTTGCATCTACATTTACCTACATTATTTATAATTTACTTGTACATACCACACAACACTCATATGTGGCGTTTTGTTGACCGACAATGTGCATAATGTACATTAACATTATGCGCCTAATGTCAATAATCTAACCAAAAAGAAAAAGCTAAGATTTTTACAGCGTGACATATCTACAGAATTCATATCTTTTTAACTTGACTGGATTATGAAATTAAACGCATTGAAGTAGTGAATAGAACGCACCTATAGACGTCACACGTTGTACCTACGATGCACTACGCATGCATACATACAAATATGAATGTCCATATAGAGACAAGTATATTATAGTTATTAGATTTCCTCTTAAAGAGAGCCAATTTAATGTTCGTGTGTCACTGATAAGGGTTTTAGCTAAAAACCTGCGCCACAATTTAGTGTGGCATTTATGCTGAGATGCAATGACCTTCTAAGTAAAAGATTATTGCTGATCTCCTTTCAGATCGGATTCGCGGCGCCTCGCAGTGTGTTTCATACAAACAAATTTCCTACTTGTTTTGGACATTTACTGAACGGATACTGTGAAGTTTTGTAGGCATAATCTCAAGCCGAATATCTATGTCTGTGATTTTACAAAATCCTAAAAAAAGTTTTTATTAACTTTTTAATCTTATTCGAAATCATTTGTATGAAAAACTAGAATCCTGCATAACTTTTAAACTTTATAATTTTATAGAAAACTGGCACACTGCAGACCTAGATATTTAATCCTAGAGCACGTCTACAAAATTTCTGGTGTTTGATTTGTAAGTGTCAAAAATAAGTGGGAAATTCGTTTGTATGAAGCTCGCTGCATGGCGCCGCAAATCCGATCCTCTTAAGCTATTTAATTTTTGATTAAAAATACTTCAGGCCGGTCGCTACTCACATCCAGTATACTCAAAAGAAGGAGGTTGGCCTCCTGTTATAGAAGAAATCATTGCAAACAATAGCAGAGCAGAAGGGTATCAGTTTTCAAGACTACCTCCTTTCACGCAAGAGGAAATAGAATTAGTAAGAGGTATGTGTAATAAATTACTTAATTAAAGTAATTTAAAAATAAAACGGGTTTAAACGCGTCATTATTTGGAAAAATACTTTTTTCCTGACGTTTCGGCTGGGTTACACTAGCCTTGGTCATGGGTAGACTGGCGGTGCGCGGCGTCTTCGGCTTCGAGAGGATATCGAAAACCCACACACACGGACAGATAGCTGAACACCTTCTCGCATCATCACCCGCTTCACCTACAATCAGCTGTGACGTCTCTGACTAACCGAGCTCTTGACCTTCGTGACCCTAAACATTTAGATACTCAGCTGGCACACGTTTAGGAGGCACTCAGGAGAAACGGATACAAAACGAGTACAAAAAGTTCAGTTTGCTGTAACACAAGTACAAAAAATCCAGAGCTTAGCAGACAGCCAGCGTTTGTGCCCTATATTAAAGGAGTGACGAATGAAATTCGATCGCTTTTGAGTAAATTCTCCATTAAGACTGATTATGTTCCGTTCTTTCCGTTGCCAATTAACGACACGTTTAATCCCGTTTTATTTTTAAATTAGTAATGGAACGCGATAATATGAAAACTTATAAATTAAAGTAAATTATGTATTAAGGATGGTCAAGAGAAAATTAGTAAAGAAAGGATAATTAGAATCCTGAGGCCGACGTCTTTAATGACTCGAACTTGTAATTACTGTACCGCACGTGTTTTTCATCACATTTGCGAGTAAATAAAGTATAAGGTGAAAAAACAAAAAAGCTCACCAAAACAAAATTGAAATGGTGGGAACAGAAGTCTGTAAAACAACGCCATCTAGCGGTAACTAGATAATTTACGGATTAAAAAGTTTTTTGTTTTTTAAACCTATATATTACTGGCATGATTTTTTTTTTTTATTTCCTTAAATGCCAACATAAACTCAGGCATTTAATTGATTGGCAACATCGATAAATCTATACTAATATAATAAAGCTAGTTTGTTTTTAAGTTTAAAGCACTAATCTCCAGAAGGACCAGTCAGATTTGAAAATTTCCTTTTGCATTTGATATCCTGATTCTTAAGGAAGGTTAAAGCTACTTAATATCACGCTACCACCCTCAGGAGCCAAGCAAAAAGAAAAATAGCACAGGCGAGCAATGCGATGTGGGTGGCGCTATATTACAAAAGTAACCTTAAGAGCAGAACAACGTCTGTCAGATCAGCTAGTATTGTTATAAAGCACAACTTTAGGTATAACAATAGGTATAACTGCTTACTCCAGGCAGTAGCCACATTACTAAGGGAACTATTTAGGCAAATTGATATTTTAACTGTTCCTTGCCAATATATCTTCGCTTGTATAATGTATGTACGCAAAAATTGTCACTTGTTTGCTTAAAATAGTGACCTACACATTGTTAATTAATACAAGGAATAAGGATAAATTGGTAGTTCCAAAATGTCGTCTTCAGAAGGGACATAGCTCTTTCGCAATACAAAGTATATTTTTCTACAATAAAATTCCAGAACATGTGGTTAATTTACCTCCAAATAAATTTAAAATATATTTCAAAGATAGTTTCATGAAAAAAAGCTATTACAAAGTTGAAGAATACATAAATGATAAAAATGCTTGAAAAAACTTGAATTTAATTGATTAGTATTGGCATTGTGGCATTTGTAATGTTTTTTAAAATAAAACATAGTATGTTATCTTATTACCTAGTGTAAGGTTATATTGTATTTCAATATGAAGTTAAAAAATATAAAAGATCAACTAAGAGTTTCTTGCCGGTTCTTTTCGGTAGTAAATCATTCCGAACCGATGTTAATTTTTTTTTCAATTTAATAATTAATCTATTTGAATAAAAAAGTTTGTGTTTGAGTTTACAGTAACGTAAATTAATTCTGATTATAATATTTATTGATAATGGTCACTATTTGACTCTGTTGCACGCGCATAATTATTTGCCGTCGCAATCGCACAGATGCGATGACAGCTGTCGTAGAAGAGCGCAACGGCAAATAATTATGCGCGTGCAACAGAGACAAATAGTGACCGGTGATTAAACAAGATTCATCCTGTTTAGCTTCCGTGCTATAGTAAGTAAACATTAAAATAGTCACTACACCACACATACACACCCGTACTAGATACTTATTTACATTATTTTATAACATTGTTTAATGACATATATTCTTAACACGTAACACAACTACCTAATATTATCATATGTCTTAATTGTAAATATTTCATTAAATTTGTAATAAAGTATGTTTTTATCAACACCACTCAAAAATAGGTTCATATCATTTTAAAAGTTATTTATATTTGCTAATTTACATTCCAGGCACTTACGACTTTTACGCTATGAACCATTACACCAGTCGTTTGGTGAGAAAAGGAAAACCCGGAGAAAAATTAGGTACATATCCCCTTGGAGACGTACCCGAATTGCGGGCGAAATTGGCTGTGGACAAAAACTGGAAATATGGTACATCTACAATGTTTCCGGTATATTATTTTTATCTATCGGTAGTTTTATGGCTAATGTTTCTAAGGCCCTATGCCTTCCATGTAAGGGGGGAAATTCATACACTGTGCCTATCTGAAGTTTCTTGCAATCCTACTAATATTATAAATGTGAAAGTTTGTATGTCTGGATGGATGTTTGTTACTCAATCATGGTTCAACCACTGGACGGATCGGGATAAAACTTGGCATACATATTAGTTAGGTCCTGGAATAGCATAAATGCTACTTTTCATTCCTAAAAATTTAAAAGTTCCTGCAGGAATAATTATAATAGAGTTAAACGAACTATTGCTGCACCTATAGCATGCTATAGCAATTCATTTTTCATTAATTAATTGAAGTCAATTAGGGATTCCATGCCGATAACCGAATTTAGGGCGGGCGGAGCCGCTGGCAAAGTCTAGTACAAAGTAATGACGTTTACGTGTAGGTATATGTAGCTTACTTAGCACGAAGTTGCTGACGAAAGTACAAGTTTTCTAATACCCGCAATAATTACCCCGTTTCCTCGTGGTCATACTAGTTTGTTAAATACTGCAGAACCCTAACTTAATGCGTGTTTGTTTTGCAGATGTATCCTGAAGGCCTTCGAAAAATAATTAATTGGCTAAGAAAAGTCTACGGTCATGATTTGGAAATATTCATATCTGAGTGCGGCTGGTCCTCGTCTGCGGGCCTTAATGATGACGACAGGATTGAGTTCCTGAAAAGTTACTTAGCCCAGGTATCTGCAATAAATCTATTATTTTATTATTTATTAGGTGACCCGGCGAAAATTGTTTCGCTATAGTTTCTCTTCTTAATAAACATGGTTCCGGAGATTACATTACACATATATACAAACTTACAAAATATGCTCTCTATCTCTTTGTATATCTTCTTTATATATAGAAATAACGTGTCACGTTGTTTGTCCGCGATGGACTCATAAACTACTGAACCGATTTAAATATGTTTTGTACACCGTGTGCAATTTGATCCAACTTGAAAGATAGGACAGCTTACATTTCAATTTTCAAGTTTTCAATAGATGGCGCTATGTTAAATATATATATATATATATAAACGACTGCACCGAATTGGATAGTTTAAGTTGTGTTTATTATTGTAAGGGCAAGGTTATATGAAATAAAAAAGGGTCAAGTGGGAGTCGGACCCGCGCACTACTGGTAAACCTATTGTAATGAAATTTTGGTACATGGTTGCGCACACCTGGGGTCTGGGGTTTCTGAATTAGTACAACCCTTTCAAAATGCCACCTCCGCGTCAGTTGTGTTAAAAAAGAGAAACAACGTTCTCCGGTTCAGCTATCCGTTATTTGATCCAACTTAAAAGATAGGATCGTTTTAATCTCGATCTGTCAAGTGTGAGCCGGACTCGGGTACTTTAGGTAAAAACCAACGTTCGTCGGGTTACAGAGGGACGGCAGCGGAACAACGTTCGCCGGGACCGCTAGTATATATATATAAAATTACGTGTCACGTTGTTTGTCCGTGATGGACTCCTAAACTACTGAACCGATTTTGATCAAACTTCGTAACTATCTGTTATTTGATCCAGCTTAAAAGATAGGATAGTTTTTATCTCGATCTGTCAAGTGCGAGCCGGACTCGGGTACTTAAGATAAAAACGAACGTTCGTCGGGTTACAGAGGGACGGCAGCGGAACAACGTTCGCCGGGATCGCTAGTATTACTATAGTTTTAGAAATATAGCTTGAGTCGTGAGACAGCTGTCACAGTTACAGATTTAGTGCTAGGACGACGTTGATAATCTATCATTATCAACGTCGTCCCTTATCGAATAGGTATTGTTGCTATTATTATATATGTTTGAGTATAGCTTGCTGTTGCAAACCTCATTAGTATTAATTTTATTCAGGAGTGGACGTTAGAGTCCTACGCCGATAACCAAATTTAGGGCGGTTGGAACCACTGACAAAATTCATTAATTACTCTTTTTCCATTAACATCAGAAATGCGAAAGTTGGGATGTTTGGTTGGAAATAGATCGGAAACCGCTGAACTGATTTATGGTATGGAGATAGTTTGAGTCCCGGAGAAGGAAATAGGCTATTTTTCATCCCGTAAAATTCAAAAGTTCCCACGGGTATACTAAATATAACTAAACATTTGTTGCTCAACCCTGCCGCAATAGGGCATCCAATTGAGCTGAAATTTTGCACAGAGATAGTTGAAGATATGGAAAAGGACAAAGGCTACTTTTTAGTCCGGAAAATTCAAAAGTTTCCACAGGTGAAACTATAACCGAATTCCACTTGAACGAATCATAGCTGCAGCTATAACTTGCTGTTACAAACTTCTTTAGTATAATCAAGGAGTTGCCGTAAGAATGACGGAGTCGCTGGCAAAAGCTAGTATTATATAGTTAAGATAATCCGCGGAACGTCTCTATTTTTGTCCACGCAACAATAAAGTATAACGCTGTCACGCATGCATTTAACCGTCTAAAATTACGAAGCTTGATAGGCGTGATTACAACGATTATGCTCAGTTGTGGCCAAGGTTGTGTTTTTCTCAAACATGCATGCAAATTAAAATTTCAAATTAGATATTCGACCGCTCGAGCGCTTGAGCGGCCGGCTAAAACATTCTGGGCCGCTCTCTGACACTGTACTGAAGTACGATTTATCACAAAGAAGTACTTGTGTAAATATGGTCGCATATCGTAGCATGTTTGAGAAAAGGCTTTTTGGTGATTCTGGCTTAGTTCTCCTATCTCGGTACACGTTGTATTATCAAATTTCGTCCATCGTCTAACTCTGAATGGAAAAGTATGTTATTTCTAGTTTTCGAGATCAGGGTGCAAAATCTTCTAATTTTATCATGTTTGTTTTTAAAGTTACTCTTGGCAATTAAGGAAGATGGTGCAAATGTGACAGGATTTGGGTACTGGACGTTACTAGACAACTTCGAATGGATGGACGGATACAAGTAAGTAACGAATCCAATACAAGAAGTTAAGGCGAGGCATTGAACAATGGATACTTTTACGTTTAAAAATACTGTTTGGTACAGACCTTAAGCACTGAACTTAACGTTTTGTTGACTGTCCGTCTGTCCTATCGTCAGTTAGCCCCTGCTTGTAAGAGGGAATTTACTTCAGGGTATATCAAAAGACAAAGAGAAGAAGGTATTATTCTTATGTACAGTCGCGTCACTTCCTAACTGCTATCTCAGAGTCTCAGCGCGCTTCCACTGCGCGACGAGTAGCAAGGTCCGGATCAAACAGGTATCCGGAACTGATGAGTTGTAAGACAATCCAAAGTGTTCCTTACTTCACTTCACAAACACACTGCATATAATCCCGTGCTTAACCGTTGGCCACGTTTTTAGAACTGCATGCCCGCCGGACATGCCGAACCAAGAGAAAGGACATGACGTCACCGCTTATCTGTACCGAACAAATACAAAGAAACCATTAAGGCTTGCAATCGGAAACTAATACAAAGAAATCATTAAGGCTAGCAATCTTTTAGACCTTTTTCTTGACATTTGCAGCTCAGAAACGTGATTTGATAATTTAGGCTTTATAGTATTTTGATTCGAAACATCCTCTTCTTCAAAATCATTAAAATTGAGAATATTATAATAACGTAATTGCCTAAATATAACCTTCAAAATCCATTAATTATGTAGCTAACAACAATATCCACATTTCAACAGCCGGGAATTTCAATATTCATAACCGTTATTTTTTTAATAAATTAATCAAAAAAAAAATTCACTTCCGATTTACATTTTTTGGCAACGTCGTGCACAGTGAATTTTCAACCTTGCATCTAAAGCAGCTTGGATGATTTTTTCAGTTCATTGTGCTATACACCTCAATGCCTCGCCTTAAAATTCGAGACAGTGTCTTTGGTGTGCAGGATGTAAAATGCAAGAATTGGTAGTCGAGGCATAGTCTTACAGCGAAAAATATTTAGATTTTGAATCAAAAAGTGTAGTGTATGATATATGAATAATTCTTTTCATTAATTTATAACTTTTTTAGTATTTACAAAAAAAAAATCTACTTAAAATATTTTTGATGCAAGAGTAAGATCGCTTTATGACCTTTTTTGAGGTAAAACACGTGAATTTTTTTTACAGCTAATATAAAAATACAATGCTACTCACTTTGATAAATTGTTCTGTGTCTAGATCATAACCAAATATTTTATAATTTTATTTGCCTGCGGCTGTGCCCACCCTAAATTATATTATCAACATTAGATGCTTACGGCAACTCCTTGGTTATACTACAGAAGTTTACTATGGCCAGCTATTGAGATAGTTCGTTCAAGTGGAGTTCGGTTAAGTATAGTTATTCCCGTGGGAATTTCTGAATTTTCCAAAAGTAAAAGTAATTTATGTCCTTTTCTGTCTTTAGCTATATCTGTGCCTGATTTTTGCTCAATTGGATGCTACGTTGTGGCGGGATTTAGTTACAAACAAACGAATAAACCGACAAAATTTTTCATTTATAATGTTACATAGCAGCGTGAATTTGCAGATTTTTTTTAAAAGATTTAACTAATACTAAAATATGTAAGCATACGTAAATATGAAGATTTTGTGTGTTTGTAAGATTCATGTACTAAGACTTTATAGGTCACTAGGACTTGTATGTGACGTTCATAAGACGGGCATTGCTTAATCATCATCCCCAAAGTTGAGGCCGAAATCTGCCATAAGCCTCCGAACAACTACACTTAAATCGAAGAGTTCCCGTAGTAATACCCTCCGCCACTAGGATCCCCTGCTGAAATTTCGTGGAGGAATCATTTGATTTCTTGTCTACATAGATCCCCTGGGGGATTCATTTGGATTTTTTGTAAATCCTTCACCAATAACCGAAAATAGCGACGTAAAAAAGCCATGTAATGAATAAAAACTATAAAATTGCTTATTTGGCTAAGGTCTCGTGCATCTATTGAAGTTGTGACAAATATATTTATATTTTCTTTTCAGCACCAAATTTGGTCTACACAAAGTTGATTTCAACGATCCAAACAGAAAGAGGACTCCTCGCAAATCTGCTATTTTTTACTCAAATCTCATCAAAACCCACTCTTTGGACGTCCCCGACATACCAGATATTCCAGATAGTGCAACCTATCTTAGTTTTTATTCAATGTACCTGTATTTAGCTATAATTTCCGTTTGTAAGTTCCTTTAAAGAAAATAGAATAAATAAAAATGTGATACCATAGATAAGTATACTTTGTTAGTTTAAAAGTGTAAATAGATAGGGAATAAAAGGGAAAGGAGACGTTTCAGGAATGTATGGAGGCCTGGTCTGGACATTGTACTCTACTAATTTAGAAACCTCAGTATGTTATAAGTGACTCTTAATTATAAATTTGTCGTATTTCAGTGTGGTTTTCTTGTACAATAGCATTTTTATAAACATATTTAGCAACACCTAGCTTTAAAAAAAAATGGCGTCAGTCAATTACATATTACCACGGATTAAGTACGTACGTAGTAATACTATATCTATGCATATTACATAATTGATGTTTAACTTAGCAATGTCATTCATTTGACAACCGGTTTGGTCGAGTGGTTAGTACACCTGACTACGGAGCCGAGGGTCGCGGGTTCAAATCCCGCTAGGGGCAGATATTTTTGTGACGAAACATTTGTTACCGAGTCATGTTATTTGTATTGTTATGTTATTTTTGAATGTTTAATTTAATTAATGTTTAAGGCATCAATATAATCACAGAATCGCTAAATCGAAGACTTTAGCAGAGTTTCCCAACAGGTGGGTCTTAAAATGAAATTAATATTCAGTGTGCTTGTCTATAATAATTGCAGAGGAACATAGCAAACAATGCGCCATATTTGCTAGTCTGAAAATTATAAATACAACTATTTAGACAAATAATGGTGGGCGGCGTACAATATACGGCTCAGACAATATTATAAAGAGAAGCAAGCATATAGCTGTTTAAAATAGCATAAGTACAAAAGACCGTGTGGCCGTGTGATTTCTGGCAGAGTAGTTGAAAGAATTTGCCCCTACCTGGAGTGACCTACTCTCATCGTGGATGTCAAATAAGGCGACTAAGAAAATACCTGTATTAAATTATCTTCAACCCGTTTGGTCTGCGTTGGGAGTGTAGGCCAAATCCTCCGTCTGTCTTCGGCAGATGATAGAGGGTTGTGCTCCTGCAATGCAGACTTAAAATGACATGATTATGAAGAACAAGAGACATTTGTAAAGTATGTCTACAGTTATATGGTACCATTACATTTATTTATTCATAAAAGAAACGGTTTGTGTGTCTCATACATACCTGATCCCACAGAAAATAAAAATGTGTTTTAAACGACGAAATCCGAATCGCAGTAGAGAAATCAGGTCCAATTAACACAGCCAAATCCAGTATAATACGCGAAGCAGAAAGGTCCAAATAACAAAGCAGGGGTCGTTCGTAAGTCACTGATAAATCCAAAAAGCACTTTGTTTACGGTAAACCAAGAAGCTTATGGTAAACACAGAATGACAATTATAATATGTTAATAGTTTGACGTTTAATAGTACCTACGTTTAGAAATCACACGTCGGAATGGTCGATGGTCAGGAGCCACAAAATGTATCTTCGATAAATATGAAAAAATGAGACAAAAAGCTCTTGTAATTAATAATTACGTATAGGTATCTTTTTTGCATAAAAAATAGACTATATTCTTTTATAATTATTACGAACATTTTGAAATATAGTTACATATTTTTAGAAAACTTCGTATTAGGTTTCAGAATGAACTCATAATGGCGTACCTTATTGTTGCCTGTTTAGCAATGTGGTATAATAAAATATTGTTTTGTACAAAAAAATTAATAACCTCTAGATTTTTCTTCGATTTTTTAAAATATGTACAAGGTGCAGACCGGGTATGAAACGTCTCCTTTAATGTTTATAAATATAGAAATTATCTTTAATTTAACAGTTTATAAAATAAAAAGGGGAGGTAGTGCCAAAAATATTTTATAAGAAACTGTAAGAATTTAATTTAATAATAAATTAATTATAATAGAAATTTAAAAATTTATATTAAAGTTTCATGAAAATTTCATAAATATTTATAATACAAACATATTATGTATCTATAAAAAAAATATTAAAATGAATTTAATACGAGTTATATGAGGTTTCATTTAGCAATCTAATCCACAGTTTTAGGCAGAGTCCATATGCTTAAAAGGACTACTTTTTTATCGATGACTTTTAGTACAGTTAAATTAGGTACATTTTTAGATTAAAAAAACGCCAAAATTCGAAACCCTGCCAACTAATGAGTTTAGAATTTTGGCGTACATGTTCATCAAGACGTCCCGTTGAACATACTAAAATTTTTCTAAAACTAACTTTACAATAAAGGGTTTATAGTACTACAATACTACCAATAGCCATGGGCTGGAAATACTAGCGCTTTTACAGAACGTATGCCTAAGTTTCTGTACCTAGACGGAATTTGCTTTGACCTTCTACCCTGTCCCTCTGACTACTATCGGACAAAGGCTCTGCAAAAAGTCTGGTAACTCGGACAAATTCAAGTAAACTCTTAAAAGCTTATCAGCTTACAGCAACTAAATCGCATCCTCTCTCTCTTTAAATCTCACGACAAATCGAATCTCTTACCAGTCACTAAGCTAAGCTACTATCAGCGAGTGCTCTTAACAAGCGTTCACCGGTGCCCGAGGACATTAAGTAAGCTATTAATAAGAGAGCCCAACGTTGCACGACGACGACGTAACAATTATCCCTCTGCCGAAGACTAGACTTTATCTACAAACATTTCAAGGAGTCTACAGGTATACTTTGTCAAAGCAGTCTCGAAAACCTGATAAAGGGGATCTAGCCCGGCCTTCAGGCTAACTAGAGCTATAAAGCTATTGAAGTCGACATACTGACCGCCATGCCTACCTTCAAACTTCTAAATTAATCCCTGCATTTGACGACGATTACAAGGCTGTCTACTTAGGACAAACTTAGGGTCGTAATGCTTGCTTAGCACTAAACCAGCAGACACTAATCATGTCCGTGAGGCAGACAGTGAGGTCAACAGGAGATGCGCTGTCATTGTGACAAAGTTCTGCAGGCAATTAAAATTAAGGTTACCTCTGATTATTATATTAGGAAAAAGTATTTTTTAATGGGGCGATGACGAACTACAATTTTACTGCGACGTAGTTAGGGTAAAAATGTCCGAAGCCCTCATCATATAGATAATTTAGTTTACTTAACGCTTTGAAAAAACTTTAGTAAAGGTTACTTCTACCACAGTAACGTAATTTTATAAACACTGTAGACCTCTTCACCAGTCATTTCGGATTTTAAGCATCACAGATTTCACGGAGCACATTTATACCTACAGGAGCACCATTTTTGACGTGGCAAAAGCGTTCAATAAATACGCACACAATATCACGATAAAGTATTTTCTGCGATAAGACGTTCGCTAACATTTCTACTTCTATTTAACCTATCGAGAGGTCGTAGCCTCTACAGAACCTAAATATAGTACAGTGCTCTTTTAAAGAAACCTCATCTCGCGAGCGCTTAAGTTGAAGAGCTCATTCATTGCCAAGGTTTTCTCTATGGACTACAGTATAGGGTTCATCGGAAAGAAGTTATTACATTTGTTAAGGGTTGGTTAACGCGCGAGTGATGCCCCAGATGTTGTAAGTATCCGTGGGCTGCGGTGACCGCTTACCATTAGGCGGACCTTGAGCTTCTTTGCCACCTTAATGATTTAATGTACTAGATTTTCGCTGATAGGTGGGTGTTTTAAGGCTAAGTATATATTATAAGGCCAGGATATCATCATCAGTATCGGCAACTTTCTTTAGCTCTAAGGCCACACAGAAGAATTGTGGATCTAAAACGCGTAGTTTTAAGTTTATAGGAAGTCAAGATGAGATCTTATCTACAAATAGAAAACAGTAGCAGTTGTTATAATTGTCACCACAGACAGCCTAATCTACTGAACTAATTACGACAAATAAGGTGTTCTGGGGTTTGTCTTAATCCATAAGTATCCATGTATAGGCGATTCAAAATGTTGTACGAGTCATTACAAGAACCTTGTACTATAATTATGGTAATTGGTTAGTTGGATTATTTTAAATTTTTATATTGCATTATAAGGAGGACATCCGGAACAGAACTAAAGTAAGCGACATACCTTACAGAACCAGCTAGCTAAAGTGCATGGGCTGGTGGTTGGTGGGAACACCGATAGTCAATTAAGCAGACGTGACTTAGAGTAGACCATGGTAGTGTAATAATTTGTAAACAGCACTACTAGTAGTGCGGCTGGTAGTGCTATACATACGATCATGAGATCACATGCTTCAATTGTATAGGTTTAAAGTTATAGAGGATTCTAGTTCTTCATACAAATGGGCTCAACTTATAATTAAAGGTTAATAAAGACAGTTGTTCAGGTTTTAGGAGAAACAAAGACATAGATAGTCGCCTTCAGATCATGTCTACAAAAAATCAGTGTTTGCTCAGTAAATTTTAAAAATAAGTGAGGCGGTGCGAATACTATTCTCTAAAAAAACTTTTTAACAAAAAAAAACAACCGGCTTCAAAAAGATGCACTAAAAAGGTAAAAATAATTACTAATTTCCAAAAATCTGATCTGAATTACATTTTGAAATTGGTGTTATAAACTGTTACATAGGTACATAGACATTTACCTGCTTGTGAGCGTGAGTAATTAAGGTAGAAGGTAATTGGGTGGGATCGCGGAAAAACAAGAGCAAAATGGTATTAATTTATAGTACCTACGGGAAAACAATTTATATATATTATACTTTAGTTTATGGTACTTTTAAGGTAGGGCATTAGTATTTCAAGGTAGGACATTGCCCCACAATGCCCCTCCTTAGTTACGGCCCTGGACCACCTGGAAAGTATAAGCTTTTAAATAATAAAAGAATTTCTCGAATCGGTCCAGGCGTCTTCGAGGAATCGGATAACATACATAAAAAAATAATTATTCCGACGAATTGAGAACCTCCTCCTTTTTTTGAAGTCGGGCAAAAAAGGTGGGCGGTGAAGGTTGCGTGCGAAAAGCCCGTAAGAAATGGCGGGCCGTTGAGGAGGCTTATGTCCAGCAGTGGACTGACGTGACTGAAATGACGATCATGCTAGTTGTTTGAAAAAAAAAAACATACAAGTAAAAAAAAAACAAATCAAATCGTATTTATTTGTGGTTGTACATTATAGTTGGTATTTAATGGTATTTATGCGTTCTTATCAGCTTAGCACTAGTAAACAAATATGTCAAACAAGTGTAACTACTATCAAAAAAATACATATTGATAACTTAAACTAAACTTAAATTAATATAAAATGTGAGGTATTCGTTATAATTTTTATGAATAACATTTTCAACAAGCCATCAGTATTTTTCTTTTCTAAATAGTAAATTTTTAAAGGCGTCAGGTACTTTAGTGATAATAATGGCAGAATGGGTTTCGTTGATGTGTTGCAATCCATTAGGCTATCTTTGAAAAATTTATAATTTTTACCAAGTTTTCTGAAATATTTGGATTTCTGATTGAAATACTCCAGAGGTCAAACATCAAAACGGCTCTCATGAATTTCTTTTAAATAGTACATACAATATATACAGTGTTATATTTACTTTGCGCATAGCACTGGTAATATAACCGTGACACTATGCAAGTTAGTGAACAAAATATTAGTAAGTCTTTCACATATACAAAATAAGGAAAAGCGTCTAACACCCTGCCTTGAGACACTCTGTGTTGGTTAAGCCGTGTCTCCTGCTAGTTGTTTTTGTTAAATTCTAACAAAACATCTAACTTAACATGTTAACATTAACACTTTTCTTTAACAAACTGTCTCCTCGTCATTTTTTCGTATCGTTTTGTTTTGTTAGTTTCTCAGTGTGCAAGATGAGCTCTGACGAGGAAGATGTGTTACCAGTTGTAGCTATCTTGGTTTAGTAGAGATTATTTATAATCACGTTTTACAAAATGAAATTGATGGCTTTTGTCTAAATAAATTTAGCCACTTAGTGTTAGACAAAAATGTAGAATCTACAAATGTAAAATTTTACAAAATCCAAAGCACAGCAAAGAGAATATACCTAATTAACTTAAATAATGAAGCACAGCTTTGCATTAGTAGCAAGCTAATGCAAAGATGGCGGGCGAGCGCGCAAAGCGAACCACAGATCAGACAACACGCAACGAATACTTAACACAAAATGAATGAATCACCCCCCCTGCAGGCGAACGCGGGTGATGTTTTCCATCCGCCTCGGATAACGTGTTAACATGTTTTTTTAACTTTAATTGTCAAAATCATTAACATTTCTGTTAGATGTTAGGTGTTAGATGTAAAATTTAACAAAAACAACTAGCAGGAGACACGGCTTTACACTAACAGCGCAACAAACTTTTCTGACCTTCTGTCTTTGGGTGTTTGGTCGCTAGTGTTGTTGTATGTTTACACGATTTTAATATGAAGACTGTAGTTTTGATTTTTGACCACCGCACCGAGTCAGACAAGTTTGTTGCACTAAACTGGGAATTTCCTTTTAATTAAAATTATTTTTATACAGTTGCCCAAAAAGTGATATATTACGTAGACGTTTTGCAAGCGGGAAATTTACGAAAACGCACTAATGATTTTTACTGTACTATATAAAAAAATACTGTAAAAAATAATTTTTAATACAGTTACTCAAAAAGTGATTTATTACGTAGATGTTGTGGAGCGATAAATTGACTAGTACGCACTCGTTTTTACTTAACGAAATATACTGTCAAACATTATACATTTTGTCGCAACTGTACTAAAAACAGTCGTTCAATAGATGAAACGTGCGGAACTGTCATTACTAATCGTTTCGATTGTTAATCGAACATCAATCGAAACTAATCGTAATGACAGATTTCCTGAACTTATAATGAAATGTACTATTTTATATACTTTATCTATTACTACACGGTGTATTATTTTCTAAATAACCTTGTAACCGATTTAAAACAGTTATATTATATACCATAACTTACAGACTTCTTGGTTATCAAAAAACTAAAACAACCTAAAAAATATAATACTTTTTATATTTTTCGGGTCTTATACGCGAAACAAAATTTTACCTCTTTAACTTCGAGAACCAAAAAGATAAGTCTATTTTGCATGTGAAACCCAAAAAATATAAAAATAATGACCTAAATATATATATTTACTACAGGAAAATATTCTTATTTAAAATAATCTCTCTGTATTGGGTATTTTGCGTTGTAAAATACTAATTTTATTCAAATACAATATTTTTCCAATAGACACCACCCTGGAGAGCGGAGGAGTGAAGGAAACCATTTTTTTTGGACATGTGTGCGGCAATCGAACCCACGCCCCTCGATTTAGCAGTCGGGCTATACCCCACTGAGCCACGAAGCCGAAATTATAATAAATGCAATAAGTTATTTTTAATGAATAAATTCTTCACCAAAGTCAAAGTTAAAAATATGAGCGGTATTTAATTTTTAAGATTAATATAATATAATTGTCGATATAAAATATTTTTTATGCAAAATTATACATTGTTTTTAACTGAGAAACGCCTTTTGGAACTCTTTGAAACTCTTTCTAAAAAAATACCTCCACCTTGGCAAAATTAAACGGGTTGGTGTTAGCACGGAAGGCGGCGTCGCAATGTCGCTGATTTCTGAAAACATAGGGATTTTTGAAGCGGTTTTAATCGAATGCATTAGAATTGACTTTTCAATATATAAAAGATTGACGCTTGATTGGTAATTTTCTTCTTGTCTTCAGATTTTAGGTTTTATAATTCTTTTTGTATAACCACTTATTTGTATACTTACAGTACCTATGCCTATGTGGTCAATAATCTAGATATAGAATCTGTTGGCCATATTATAAATTGACTGATCTACAGAGAGCACGCATTTATGTTTGCCTGGTGTGATTACCTTGTACAGAACACCCGAAATAAAGGGATTTTAGACCAAATTGTGGATACTTAACAACGATCACAAGCACATAACGCAATGGTGCAGCCATTCATGCTATTGTATCAAAAACTAGAACAAAAACAATGCCCTCGACGTCAGGTCAGATTAGTAACTGTTTGGTGATGAGAAGAACTAAGATTCACTAGATTTTTAAAATCCGATTGTATTACTGACTCCAGATATCTTAGTATAAAGAAATTTGAACATGGCAAAACTGTCAAAGACTCGTCAATCGATTTTATTATTATTGTAGGAAGTAGAATACGTAAGTAAAATACAAAGCCTTACAAACAACCTACTTAAAATAATGCATCACATCTTGATCTACGCACGTAGTAAAGAGATGGTAGATTCGAGCAAGTACAATAAGCTATGTAATTAAGCAGCGATTGCATTACTATAAATAGCCGAGATGCAGTTACATAATTCATCCGTCATCCACCGAACTAATATCCTGAATATATAGTCAACATTACAACTGTGAATAAGTTTGCATAAAATTTTAAACAATAAAAAGCGTAATATCTATTTGATTTTAAAATTACGTGAGTAATTCTTTATACATTTTACTGATTGCATTAAAATAACAAATAATTTCAAAATACATTACAGACGTTAACTTAATAATAAAAATATTACATTAATAAATATTAAATATTTAAGTTGACATAAATTGTTACCGATATTGGAACTATTATTACCTTTATCTGACCATTTGAATGAGACATTAAGCGATTTGTTCTTCACAACGCTTGAATAATAGACTGATGACTTTCGTGGAGTTCTCTTGCGTTTAGCGTCATTGAAGTCGACCCTAAATAGTCCGTATTTTACTCTGTAATGTTAAAAAAAAACCAGTCAGTACTACTGTATCTAATCAGCTTATCCCAAATATTATTTATTCAATTCACAAAGTAAAATGCTTTATGACATGATGGAATTCCGATGGAAATAGCTAAAGTAGATAAACCAAGCGAGCAGTATCAAAATCTAATAAAAAATCTGTGTAATTTTTCTCACTGCATAAGCAGCTGAACCTAATTTTTCTTCAAAAACTGAGAATGAAACATGTAAGGATTTCATTGCCGCCTACATTTTTGCTGTTTACAAATGAAATACCACAGCACTAAAATTATGGTAATACCTAGAAATACTGTTGTATCCAATACATATGCAAATATTTATTTAACAACTAAAAATACTAAACAAATTCAAGAAGTTATAAAATTAAATTAACAACTAATAATTAACTAAAATAAAAACTACAAATATAAAACCTGTTCCAAGTTGACCTGATGGGGCAGTGTACCTAAAAGGCTGGCAGTATTTCCTCGTTGAATTGCAATTGAATTGAATTCTTTCATTTGAATTCTTTGAATTGAAATAACTGCCAGCCCTTCTGTCGTGAGACACATCGACCAAACGCTTAGAAATCGCTTAAAACAAAAGATGAGTCCCCGGCGACCATGGCCCTAAGGTTTCAACCGCAAACGGCATAAAAATATAACTATTACTTATAGTAGTGTATTTTCTACGTTTGCGGTTTTCAGCAGAAGTGGCAGCAGCTCCCGCCACAGAAGCTGTACCAGGAAGATAAATCGGGGCAAGGGTATCGACGCACGTGGCATCCCAAACTAATGGTCGACCCATCTTCCAAGGTACAAGACTCATGCCATCAGGCTTCTTACCATCATGTTGTATCCAATAGTTCCTGTACTTATATTTCTGACATTTAGCATTATTCGCATTAGGTACTAATAGTAGATACTTTTGCTTACCTAAATCCATCAATCCATTCGAAGCTATCCATGAGACTCCAAGCAGTATAAGCAGTAATATTAACTCCATCTTCTTTAATAGACAGTAGCACCTTTAAAAAACACAACTTAAAGATAAGGTTACCGTTGAGGTAGAACTATGTAAGTGCTAATTAGAAGATAATGTACAGGTTTAGTGTAGGTTCCTAAGTCGTTCTTTTTATCACTATCTATATCTCGCAAAGCTGTGTTATGGTATCTGTGATTTACGATTTAGCTTTAGTGAGTCGAGTCTTTTAAAGCAATTTTATTATATAGTGTAACAAACTCTTGGTGATTGGTTTACACTATTTCAATATGGCGACTGTAGTTTTAATTTTCGACCACAGAAAAGTTTGATTGAAACGACAAATATAGTGCATATTTGTTGTTGTCATATTTTCCCAAATACGTTCAGTGTGTTATCTTGACTAGAGCTTCCAATCCCGCCGGCTATCTTTAATCTCGGTATTTGCGGGAATAAATGTTTCTAGTCTCATATAGGATCTCAGTATTTTCGGGATACCGCGTATAGAAACTTATATTTGTCTAGCATAAATAAATTTATTTTCATAATTAATTTTGATATCATATCATATCAAGTCACATATGGGTAACCTAAGTATTGTAGAGGTTACGACCTCTCGATAACCTATCAGGAAAAAATTAAGCAGAAAGACTAGCGAACGTTTTGTCGCAGTAAATACTTCGTCGTGATATTAGGGAGCTGTAAGGGACAGTGTCAGATATTTTGAATTAAAACAATCGGTACGCCGGGTTGTTCCGTTTTTCCATACATTGACATTCAAGTGGACAATTTAGGCCCAGAAAGTCTGTATTTTCTGTGTGTCTGTGTTTTCTGTATTTTTCTGCCTGTATTTTATTACAAAGCTCTAAGGTAATATGTAATGGCTCTATGTATTTAGCAGAGTAAATATCAGCCACTCCTGTGTCATGTATCTACAAGTCTCATACGGAATAATTAGTAATAGACAACCGTATTTGTACCTCAAGAAATAACCTGTAAGAAAAGATGTCCATGGAAGCCAAAGAAGCCATCAAGAGTTAAGTTTATATTGTATTCCTTCCTTTCGATTAGTTCAGGAGTAATAAATGTCCAGTTTATTTTAAGTTATACACCTTTCATTCAGATAGATCCCGTACCCATTTGCTAACGGAAAGGTACCGTAATGCCCGCTGCAGTTACTTATAGAGATCAAATGAAATAAATTACTTATAGAATAGATCAATTATTGAGTTCTATCAGCAACATCCCGTTGACCCGCGATTACGCGTTGGAAGCCCTAATCTTGACCGATACGAATCTAAATGAAAATGGTTCCTTTGGAGTCATTATGTTTTTTTTCAATTTTAGGGTCACAATTTTGCTAACTGTCTAAGAAACCTTTGAATAATATTAAATTCCTTTTTCAATAATAAGGTATCTAAAAAGGCGTTTCTCTCGTACCTACTCAAAATATGTGGGGAAAGGTTATTTTTCTCGTCAGATACTGATGCATTATTTTATAAAGGATGTGGTCTCTACTTTAAGACTTGTCTGCCCTAATGGCCATCGGTTCTGCTACAAATATGACCTGCCTATCGCCACTTTAACTTCCTTATTGTTATTAAATTATTTTAAAAAAAGCTTGTCATTGATAAATATAACCTTCATCTAAAAAAGCTTGCAGGAACGGAGATTAAAATGGGCTTCAAAGTTGCGAGAACTCGGCCGGGCGCTCTCCTTGCACACCCGGCTGTTAAACCTATGTAACTATTACAATATTACCTGTTTCAAATGCTTCTTATAATAGGATATTCTTTCATCATCGTTCAGGGTATCATTATAAGAGCCATAACCATTTTCGGTTATAAATATGTTTAAGTGGCCATATTGTTTATTTAACCACAATAGCTGGTGACGAAGACCTTCGGGATTTAACTGTAATAATAAAACAAAAGCAAATAAATGACATTTTGCAAATAAGATGAAAACCGAAATGGTAACGCACTGAGCGGTTTTGAAAATACTTCCTTCCACTAACGCTTAGATTGTGAAATGAGCTAATCACTTCTATTTTGAAAAACCTGATACAGTAGTTTCCAAAGAAACCTTAGAAACCTAACCTTTGCGGAAGGAAGTTTCTTCAACAATGGTCACGCCATTTAAGAGGATACAATTCGCGGCGCCTCGCAGCGAGCTCCATACAAACGATTTTCTCATTTGTATCTGACATTTACTGATCAATCACTGTGAAATTTCTTAGTCATAATCCCAAGCCGAATACCTATGACTGTGGTTTTCCAAAATCTTATAAAATGCTTTTATTAACTAGAAATCTTTTTGAAACCATTTGTAATTACCAATAGAATCCTGTATAGCTTTTAAACTATAAAATATAATAGGAAACTGGCACACTGCAGACCTAGATATTTATTACAAGAACATTTCTTAAAAATTTCGTGGTGTTTGATCGGCAAGTGTCAAAAATAAGTAAGAAATTTGTTTGTATGAAGCACGCTGAGAGGCGCTCCAAATCGTAGTCTCTTACGTCCACTATAGCAGAGTCGCGGCGCGTGAAATCTTGGTTTTTTTAGGTTAGGAAGAAATTTCAGCCGGTAGCAATCAATTGTCGATGTAGTTTTTTAAGGCAGTGATCTAGTATAACTTCGACATATCGGTTCAATTTTAATATTTATGAAATGACTTTTTAAAATGAAAGAACATTTGCAAAACATGCATCATATGTTTAATGCTTACACTATATCCAAAACTTGAAGGTTCCGGTCCTATTTCAAACACCGCATCCATATCCGGTGCTGCACGCAAGGGCCATGGTCCAATGGGTTCGTTTGGCTTAGCTTTGCGTACCACATAACCTCCATAGTAATTTAACGCATAAAAATCATATGTGCCTGAAAAAAGAAATATGGCTTTGCGTTGATATGACGTGTTAAACCTTAAAACTATTGTTTTATGTTTTTTCCTATCTCGGGTTCTTCTTAGTACTAATTAAAACTTACAGTATGAAACTTTTTAGCGCTTAGACGTTTTTAACCATGCCGCGTTTAACACAAACAGACAAACGTGTACAGATGGCGTATTAAACAGGTGGCGAATTGTATTAAGCGTGATAAAATGTATAAAAACACATGCTTCAAGTTGAAGCGACTGACGTAAAATGGCGTATTATACGGGAAATCGTATTAAGCGTGATCGTATTAAGCGGGTTTTACTGTATATACCTTTAATAAGTTTAATCTCAGCTTCAGTGAACTCTGGTAACTTTGACTTAAAAAAACCTTGTTGCGTGCTTTTTACTGCAATAATTTGCTTAATTGCAGGAGGCCAATCTCCATTCTCGGAGTATATTGGATGTGAGAATCGGCCAGTCTGAAAAATTAAAATGAACAAGAAATAAACGTACAAAAAATTTTCCAGCTTTATTGTTAAGTAACAAAAATGTTTAACCGTCATTAAACGATTCATTATTAGACCCTAATTACATATCATCTAAGACCAGAGTACATTTCACGACAAATCAGACAATCCCAAACTCGATGGGGTGGCGTTGTTTCTTTACAGTGGTCGTATTCTTCTTCCATCTCTTTCATCGGATCAGCTCCATGACATCACTATATTGCATTGTCATCCGATTTACATGTTTATGCTAAATTTCAGCTCAATGGAACACCGGGAAGTTGGTCAAAGATTTACTAAATAAAAGCTTGTAAAATGTTGTTGAAATAAAGATAAATTATAATTAAGCCTATTTAGGGGGCAAATTAATGTGATTCGACTCGACTCCGCGAGTCTAATGGACGCTGGCTGTAATAAGTATAACACTTGCAGGCATAATATACAGGCTGTGAGAAAAGCTTACACTGTATTCTTGCAGAAGTTCTGCCAAATCTGTGTCATCATTTGTTGCTGGCGTAAACCAAAACAGTTGATTTGCGATAGATACTTTTCCTGTGAAACACACACTTTCATTATATGATAAAATATTTTTTCAACACACACTCGTAAACAGTATCATCGCAGCCTAGTTGGTAGTGTGATGGACTGCCGTGCAGAGGGTGTGGGTTCGATTCCCGCACTGGACAAACATTTATGTGTTTAAACATTTGTGTTTGTCTTGAGTCTGGGTGTACTTATGTATGATGTGTATGTATTTACAAAAAAAAAAAAAGCAATATATATGTATTTATATCCGTTGTCTGGTACCCATAACTGAAGCTTTGCTTATTTTGGGGCTAGACGGCGCTGTGTGTAATGTCCAAAAATATTTATTATTATTATTATTATTACGTGCTGGCAAAGCGGGTGCGAACGCCTTAATTACTCCCACGACCTTTTTCTTTGTAAATTTTACTATTCTCAAATTAAAGTGCGCGTTAGTGATGAGCCTACTTTATTGAGTATGAATGAAAGCTGTATTAAAATCAACTATAAGCGAGCAATCACAAGTTTTAACTTTTTGGCGGTCTTTCTTAATCTGGCGGTGAGTTTGTTTTCTCTACTTCTTTTCCCGACATTTTAATTGTTTTAGTAAGTTTATTTATTTATACACCTTATAATTTTATTAATTTACTCTTAAATGTGATGATAAACATTGTGTGTAACACGGGCGGTATACGGAAATTACAAACTCAAGTCAATTGGCTTTCGGCTTTAGGCTTCTAAATAGCCTCTAACTTATCTTATCATTTACCAATTTAAAATTGTAAGCCTTACCATGGTAAATGGGCTTGAATTTTCCATCGTATATCCTCCAAGCTTTAGCATGAGCTAAAAGAGCATGTTTGTCACATAGGTAACTTCCAGAATCGGGATCCGTTATCGGGGGGGCTGCTAAACCAGTATTATAGATAGCATCGCAGAAAATGACGGGTTCATTTAATGTAATCCAAGTTTTAACTCTGTCCCCATACAGAGTGAATAGAACATTCGCGTAGTCAGCAAACCAATCAGTTATAATAGGGTTGGTCCAACCTCCTGCGGCAGAAAATAAAGTCATAGTTTAATCCGCCTTTTTTAAATTTTTTTTTTTAGTCGCGACAAAAACAAAGAAATCCAAACATAAGATCTTTGTTTTTAAGTTTACAGTCTCTAATTGTAGTAGTAATAAGAGATATAGATCTTAAATAAGAAAACAAAAGCTTTTAATAGCAAAGAGTATCTGTAGCGCGTCTACGATATGCTACGATACGATACAATATAAGATGGTGACGCCGATGAAAGCTGAACGATGCGGGTGAGCGAAAATGGCACAGAGCAGGTGCGTCGGGAGGTCGGTAATGCTTTTAACTCGCTGTTCGTGTCAATGCACGGGTTGCCACTCGGGCGGTGGGGATCCGGCCGCGGTTTTTTTCTGAACTGACCATGCAGTTGGCGGTTGGTTTAGCTCACCGGGCTTTTGGGGCGAGACTCTGAAGGAGCCTCAGCCCATATAGCGCCCAACGATCAAGGACTCCCCGCGGGGGAAGCCTCGGCTTGGGTTGTCGCTCTCGGGGGCGTCCCTTCGACCGGCGTGAGTCACGAACCCGAAGGTGAGTCACCGCCAGGAGGGGAGTTCCCCGTTACGCGGGTGCGGTTGCGATTGAGTGGGGGCGAGAAGCGCCCCGGCACTCTTTGATACCTCGTGTATCCTTGCGGGCGCCGACGAACCCGGGGACGTCGGCGGCGTGTTTGGAGGGAGGCCCTATTCGGGGAGGTCGTAGAGACTAATCTCGCTATGCGGACAGCGAGATCGTCATCTGGAGCCGTTAGTACGTGCCGAGGCCGCCTAACTATTGTTTTACGACCGTGCCGAGGTCGATCGCGGGGATGATACGTTGTGGATTGCACAATTAATCGATTCGGGTGATTTTGTGTACGCTCGAAAAAGCGGACTGCCAGATCTTTGAAATATTGGGAAATCGTGGGGATCCGGCCGCGGAGTCGCGCAAACATATATGAAACCGTAAAACTACAGTAACTTTTTACAAAACAGCCTCCATACATAACTAATATTGAAATAAGTAAAAATGTATCCTTGTGAAATATTAGTAAGTATTGTATTTGATCTTTTTAAGAAATACTTGCCAAGATCCTGAAGTTTTTGCGGTAAATCCCAGTGGTACATAGTAACAACAGGTTCTATACCCTTTGCAATAAGATGATCGATAAGACGGCTGTAGTACTTCCTGCCATCTTTGCTGACGTAGTTCGGGAAACCAGTGGGAAGTAACCGTGGCCAAGATATCGAAAATCTGCAATTTAAACAGATAGACTCAGGATAGAGTGGTGGTAATTATTTGTAAATTAACGGACAGTTATATTATAGAGAATATATTTTCCTCCGGCTGCAGTAAAAAATTATACTAACAAAAAATACACTGAATCAATGATGCATTACTTTTTTTGGGTCGAAGGGTACACGTTGTTCGCGTGTTTTGGCTTCTACGAAGATATTTATACGTAATACATAACATTTTGTGAAATTTTGGCACATTGTTAGTCAAAAGTAATCTGTTCAATCTGAGGAAATATCCGTGCGCAGTCACCGTCTACGAATGGACCGATTGAAGTGAAACAGCGCCGCGACAGTTCTATATTTCAAGTTGCAGGACGGTGGGCTAACAGATTATCAATTTAAAAATAAAATAAACACAAAAAAACATTTTAGCGGTTGCTTATTTCCAAAAAACCAAAGTTGCGATGGATGCTGTTCCCAAACCTATGTCCCAACGATTTTTATTTATTTCCGAACCTGAAGAAAGAATTATGGGGAAAAAAATTTAGGGACAGTAGTGAGGCAAAGGCAGAAATTTAGCTCTTTTTTAGGGCAAAAATTTTTTTTTTCTGATGGTTCAGCAGAATTAATTTTGCGATTTAATAAATGTATAAAGCTCAAGGAAGACTATGTTGTGATGAAAAAATAATTTTCATCTAACTGACAACCCTTGTTCTCCGCGGACTTTTGTACCCTCCAGTGGTAAATGCTCACGCGCGCTCTAGCGGAAAAACTGGACATTATTAAAATAATTGAAAAACCTTCTATCGGAAATTTTGCAGTCTACAATTTTGGAAGTTGCATTTTTCCTCTAAAATTGAAGTAAATTTGCAGTGAAATGCATCAATCAATCAATAAAATAATATCTATTCTAACAGGTTTCTGAAACCGCTTTCGCCGATACAATTTATTTAACAATTTTCTGTAACTGCAAACCTACAATTTTACGTAAGTTTTATTTCATTTGAATGCATTTGCATATTTTGACGATTATTTATCTAATCCGGCGGACTACTATATGGCAGCTTCTTCAGTAGCTTCTGCCAGCCCAGTTAATTTATTCGATTAACGAACTCACGGATTTTTAACAAACCAATATTACATGTTTTAATTTTGGTTCAATATTGCTGTCAATTTGATTGCTTCAATGGCATTGCAACATCTAAATACAGCTCAATGCGATTGTGCAATCTCATTGAAAGCTTAAATTCACCGAACGCTTTCAATGATATGGTAACAATTTTGTTCATTGCTTAATGCGGTTGAAAAATGTAAACATGAAAATTGAACGTTAACTCTCAATGTTCAGGGAACGGTAGCGAAGTGTTCGCGCGATCCCTCAGATAAGTAGGTACTCGCTTGTGTATTCATTGACTTTCTGTTATTCGCTGGTGGTTGTTATGATAATGGTTCTAATGTGAATTTGGATCTTTTTCTGCCAATCTATATTAATATTATAAAGAGGAAAGATTTGATTGTTTGTTTGTTTGTATTGAATAGGCTCCGAAACTACTGGACCGATTTGAAAAAATGAAAAAAAACGCTTTATTACTTCGGGAAAACGGGTAATAGGACAACGGGTAGTAAGAATTATCCTTCCGTAAGTAAGAATTATTAATTATCTTTTTCACATAACTTCTAAACGGCTGAAACGATTGGGTCGAAATTTTATATGGGTATTTCGATGGTTTCCTGTATGATTTAAAAATACAATTATACCCGGTAGGTGGCGCTGCTGTCGGTATGTCAACTACTAAACGGCTTGACTGATTGGGTTGAAATTTTGTATGTGTATTTCCATGGTTTTATAGACACGAATGTAATATGCCAAGGAAAGATTTGATTGTTTGTTTTTTTTTCTATAAGTGAAGAGTTCCCGTAAGAATCTACGCCGATAACGAAATTTAGAGCGGGCGAAGCCGCTGGCAGAAGCTAGTCATCTAATAAAGTGCTTGAAGCTCCTTAAGTATTTCAACCACCCACCAAAGACTAGGTTTTCTTTTTTTTTATCCAACTCTTTTATTAAATAGTCGCAGATTAACTACATTACGTACGTACGAGTTGGCTTGACATTGCAATACTATATTATAATAACACTTGTGTTATGTCATCAAAATGATTTACGTGTTACAGTCGTTCAATGTTCAATCAATGCTTTGCAATTGAATTGTTTCAATTCGGTTGAACCATGTAATAACAAGTGCTAGCAACTATTTAGCCAAAATATGTAACTTTACACCATTACGCTCGTGCATTTTTTCCCAGCTACGAAAGTTTACTTAAGAAGTAAGTGAAAGTCCATTGGAAAATTTGGACGAATTTATTTTATTTCATTTGGTTACGATAAGTTTAGATACCGATACTAGAAAGAGGTTTGAAACCCTAGATACCGAAGAAATTCCTACATTTAACGATTTGTTGGCATTCTTCAACTATACGCATATCTGCAATAAATGCAGACCGCGGCATTAAAGTTCAGTATCAAGTAAGATATGAGTACCACACGTCAGTTATGAAGGGAGTACAAAGGAATTCTCAGAAACTACAGTCAAGGACGACTTGACCGCCCAAGGCCTCCCAGTAAGGGAAGGATACAAGTCTTAGTGCTACGAAATGGTGCTCGTAGTACTCCACCTATCTAAAGAAGGCAAAGCCATCTTCGACATCAAACCACCCTGTTTATACTGCAAGCTCAATATGGTAACCATTAGCAAATAAATGTGACAAAAAAAATTTTAGCTAAGCAAAATTTATGTATGGAGCTAAACCAAATGTCATAAATCTTAGTGGGTTATAAATCAAAGATTTAAGTTTGGTCGAAAAGGTCATCCTATCTACAGCTTACTTGCTAAAAACTTATTTTAAATACCTAATTGGTTTGTAACATTATTGAAATGTGTTTTGTACAAAGAGGAAATAAATAAATATCTTTAAGCGGCGCTAGTAAGGTAGTCACTGCGCCTTAAGTTTCTTTTCGAGGTGATATATTATGTATCAAAAGCGAAATGCAAGGATCCCCTCGCGCCCCTCCGGCCCCACGCCGCCGTCTTCGAAGAGCGTCGAGGCCGCTCAAGGTGGGCAGTTTTTTTTTCTTGCCGTAATAAAATTCTCGATTATTCATTGGCTAAATAAGCTACAGTAATTATGCGGATATTTGAGTTTAGATAATTGAATTACCTACTAACCTACAGTTTTTTTATGACTATAAGTAATACCTGTTTTTTGTTATATCCTTTGAAAACCGATGAAACACTAAAAAAACAGTGTCACTCCATAAAATATGTCAAATTATTTTCAATTAACACTATTCATGTTTTATTAATTACACTTTGATTAAAATAAAAAAAAAAAATTATTACATTTTAAACACCTAATTAACTAAAAATGTTTTTTTCACGACATAAACCGATTATTACGGACCGCCATTACGCCATTCTGCGCATTCACGAACTACAAATGTCACCTTTATTAGGGTTCCGTACCCAAAGGGTAAAAAACGGGACTCTATTACTAAGACTCCGCTGTCCGTCCGTCCGTCCGTCTGTCACCAGGCTGTATCTCATGAATTACACAGTTGAACTTTGAAGATTTGAAGTTTAGAAACATACCTGTAAAAGTTTACTCCCAAATCAGTCAAAAGTTGAACATCTTGTTTCCATTTATGGTAGGAGTCACAAGAAGTATCACCAGTGTTACCAAGGAACGTGCGTTTAGGACTTTTATGTATGTAATGATCCCAGACATTTTCACTTTTGTCTGTAAATAATTTAAATTCATTATTTCATTTAACTAACCACATCTCGTGCCTGGTTTTTATATCTTCTGCCACCCCTACTTCATTAAGCCCATGCTTACCACTTGAATTCCATGCTCCTTCCACTTGATAAGATGATGTAGCTACACCGAAATTGAAATCATTAGGAAAATTTAAGTCAACAGCCAAAGAAGTCTGCACCAAAACACTTAAACAGAAAGAAGTGTGTTATGACATTTTTAACTAACTAAAGAAAACCTTATCAAATCCTGATTTTCTACTCGCCTTAAATTCAGTTATCAGATTATAGAAAAAAAAAAAATCACACTTGACATCGTCAAGATTAAAAAGTGAAATTTTGTTGACATAATCTCCATAAGCCAAATATTTATTTGTATAAGAAACTAAAATCCTGTATAACTTTTAAACAATACAATTAAATAGAAAATAAATACACTACAGACCTAGATACTTCTTCCCAGAACAAGTCTTCAGAATCTCATGTTGTCAGTGTCAGAACTAAGTGAGGAATTCGTTTGTATGGAGCACGCCACGAATCGTACTCTCTCTTTTTTTTATACCGCTAAGATGGCAAACAAGCTTACGGTCTGCCTGATGGTAAGCGGTCACCGTAGCCTATGAACGCTTGCAACACCAGGGGCATCATCTGTCACATTAAACGTGTATTAAGTGGAGATTTATTATTTAAGATTTAAATACTGATAAATAAAAGGTAATAAGGTAATTTTTTTACCACTACAGTGGCAAACAAGTTAATGGTCCGGCTGATAATAAGCGATCACCTTAGCGTGGCATGGACGTTTACTATGCCAGGAATATTACTAGTGCGTTGCCGACCCTTCAAAATCTAATAACTTCTTTCTTGAAGAACCCTATACTGTATTCCTTGGAGAAAACCTAGGCAGGGAGCTCATTCCACAACCCAAGCCTTCGCAGGAGGAAGTTTCTCTGAAACCGCACTGTACGCGACCATTTAGGTTCTAAATTGTGAGAATGAATTACCTGCCGATAGTAAGCGGTGGGATGGTAGAAAGTAGCCGTGGGCATTATTTTGAACAATTCCTCAGAACACATCCCATTATACAGGCGGTAAAACAGACACAGGGAGGTAAAGTCTCTCCTCAGAATTAAGGGCTCGATACGCTAAGTGAGTTTGGGATCGTCTATAATTCTCACAGCCCTCCGTGAACAGAGTCAAAAGGGCCAAGCTGGTATCCGGGTGCACCCGCCCAGAGATGGCAGCAGTACTCCATATGGGGCCGGACTTGGGACTTGCTAAGCAGCAACCTTTGCCCTGACGTGAAGTACTGCTTCGCTCTGTTGAGAACACCAAGATTTTTGGACGCCAGCTTCACCTTATGCAAATAATCTCAGAACTGAACATCGCTGGAGATGTCAACACCAAGGATCCCAATGCTCTTGGAGATGGAGAGGGGAGTGCTCTGGAATTGTGGGACCACAGTGAATGGGGTTTTCTAAGCGGTGAACGCGCAGACTTGTGTCTTTGTAGCAAGTTTTCCCGTCCCCACACAGAGACCTTGGACAGACCGATCTCGATTTGAGACACAAGTTCTTCACGTTTTTCCTCCACAACAGAACGAGGGATGCTTGCACGGCCCGTGTAATAAGCGTCTCCAGTACTGACATCTGCATAGCAATGTATGTTGTTGATGTCCAACATTGATGTGCAGAAGAAACAGCGTAGGATACAGCACAGAGCCTTGCGGGACACCAGCACAATGTCCATGGTATCAGAGCAACTACCGTCAACTACGGTTCGTATGCGTCTGCCGGACAAAAAGCTAGCCACCCATTTGCACAAACCCTCGGGCACTCCGTAAGATGGCAACTTCGATAGAAGACACCGGTGCCAGACCCGATCTCACCCCTTTGCTATGTCCAGGCTACATGCCAATGCCTCCCCCTAAATTTCAATGGCCAGTGCCTATCGGTGTGTGAGATACACTAGAAGATCACCAGTCGAGCGACCGTGTCGAAAGCCATATTGACGGACGCTGATCAGATCGTGTTTTTCTAGGTATCTTAGATCTTAGATTATCTCTGTGTATAATCTTAAGCCATTAATGGACATTTGTTTTGTCACGTGATAAGTTTTTTTAAATAAGAAAAAAAATCTCAGATTTCCTTTACAGCTTTCAATTCAAATTAGGTCGTTTTAAAATTTATTGCCTAGGAGAACAATCTTACATAAGTAATATGTTATTCCTATATTTGCAAAAAAATGCCAAAGTTGAAAAATATATGCATTGTATATTCGTTAGTTTATAATTTCAATCTTAGTATGTTAGGCACATCAATTGATATTTATGAATGAATGAATATTCTTTATCTCTAGTGTTTGGGTATGGGAATTGCTCAAAATGATGCAGACGGCTACTTTCTACCATCGCGTCGCTCGCCATCGGTAGGGAATTCCTCCTTATACCTTAAAACCTAAATTATACTTGTCACTTATTAATAGTACTTCTTTATGACTTTTTGCAAACTGGATTTGGAATTCACATACTTTTTGGTGCCCCAATTATCTTTTATGATTGTGTTAAATGTATGTATCCGCTGCTGTTCGTAGGCTACTTCGTTAATAATATTTTCACAATGGTCAATCTTGAGCCACTGTATCCACTGGCTTGTAGTTAACTCTGTAGTTATTCCTGAGCCACTATATCCACTGGCTTGCAGTTAATCCTGAGCCACTGTATCTTTTGGCTTGTAGTCAACTTTGTAGTTTATCCTGAGCCACTGTATCTATTGGTTGGTAGTTAACTCTGGTACGAGCGAGAAGTGAGAGGTTTTATTTTAAGCCGAGACTCACTTAAAAATACATATTTATTTAATCTTCACTTTGTTATTTGTCAGAAATTTGCATTGGCATATTATTCTGTGGGTGGTATATTATTTTGTCTGTTGTCGGCTCCGTAGCTCAGCGTATAATGAACCAACTTCTAAATTGAGGGGTGTGTTTTCGATTTCCGTAAAATACAGTCATTGTTTGTGTTTGTCTTGAGAGTTTGTGTTTTTAAGAGAGGTAGGGCACAGCAAGTACTCGCTCGAACAACCCGCCCGAACAATTAAAGCGGGGCATAGCAAGTACTTGCTCGAATGAGCAGCCTGAACTGGGGAAGTAACTCCACCTTACAGGAAACCGTGGGCATAATAACACTAACATTGAGAAGTGTTGTCTTCGTGGTAAGTAAGGTTTCCAGAGCTCTTTGAGGATTCGGTCCGCGGACAGCGGTGGACCGGAGGTACTTGTAGCTGTCATTCCTCAGCGTAGACACAGTCTGGTACGGCAGTCAGACAGATCTGATTAAACGGCTGACCGCTGGCCGCCCGCAGGTTGAACGAGTTACCGAACCCAGGGATCACATAATCTCCACCCTGGGAGGCTGATCCGCCAACCTGTGTAAAGTCTCTGAAGTAGTAATCATGCCGGAGAAGAAGACCGGGGTGGACCCAGCTACTACAATAAATGGGGATCAGGGGCCCTTCCGCCCGCCGTGCCAGCAACCTTTTATCTCTGCCTAGCTTTGGCAGTTCTTGTCCTCTTAGCTGTCTGTGCAGTGAATCCTCATATTTAGTCTTCGTAACTTTTTTGGAAAAATGGCAAGAAGAATAAAGAAAAGAGTATTTTTAGCGGCCGCTTCATCCACATTTAATTTGGACTTTTGTAACATTAGGGGTATTCACGCAAACCTTAACGCAGTGCACCACCATCTGGAGAATGCGCACCCAAACATTATTTTTCTAACGGGGACGCAGATATCCTGCCCAGCTGATTGTGAGTCGTGCCGGTGTATGTATGTTTGTCCGGGAGGATATCTGCTGTCCCGCCTTCATAGCCTTGAAGACAGGGATCTGTCGATATTGTGGGTGCGCGTAGATCACGGCGGCCACACTCATATCTATGCGTGCCTATACAGGTCTCAAAGCGGTGACACGGACGTAGCTCGACTCTTCACGCACCCGAGTTTCACAAATGACAAAGTTCAAGAGCAATATCCAGCAGAACTAGTTATTTTGGGAGACTTCAACGCCCACCATCGTAAGTGGCACTGTTCTCGAACCAATTACTATGTAGGGATATCTACTAATGAATTTGCTCTGACCTATGGATTCTCTCAGCTGGTTCTTTCTCCAGCGAGAATACCAAATATAAAGTGCTATACGAGCTCCTTACTAGACTTTCTGCTGACTAAACATCCTGACGAATATTCCGTCTCAGTGAATGCGCCTCCAGGCTCTTCGGACCAAAGATTCGTTAGGACTCAAGAGTCATGCACGCAACCCGATCCATCTGGGCCAACTAATTGGCGTCGTGTATGGCATTATAAGTCGGCAGACTGGGATGGATTGCGAGAATTTAATGCATCGTACCCGTGGAGGCATGTATCGTATCCAGACGTCTGCGCAGCCGCAGTCACTGAGACAATCCTCGCTGGTATGGAATGTTATGTCAATAAACGACCTTAGTTTAATAGGTCTTGCAGAAAAGCTACAATTCTTAAGCAAACTGCATGGATCACGGCTCGTAATAATAAGAATCCGTATATTTCTGAAGTAAAATGCAAATTAAATGTTGCCTCGAGGTTCAATAAGAAAGCATGTGCCAAAGCAATATTCCAATTCATCCACGAAATAGGTGGGTGACTAACGGGCTATCTTTCTGGGAGTCATGCTTTCTGGTCGCTTGCCAAAGCTGCCGAAGGGAACTTTTGCCAGTTGTCGTTACCACCAATGCGAAAGGCCGATGGTGACTTGGCCCATAGTGCTAAAGATAAAGCCGATCTACTGGGCAGTACTGGGAAATCTTCATAATACAATGAGAGGTCTGGCGGGCGTTGCTTTCCCTAAACGTTCATAAGTCGAGTGTGCCAGACGGTATACCAGCACTTGTGCTTAGCAATGGAGCCATTGAGAGTCAGGGAGAGGCATTGGCATGTAGCCTGGGCATAGCGAAGGCGTTCGATCGGGTCTGACACCGGGGTCTTCTATCGAAGTTGTCATCTTACGGAGTACCGGAGGGTTTGTGCAAATGGGTGGCTAGCTTTTTGTCCGGCAGACGCATACGAACCGTAGTTGACGGTAGTTGCTCTGATAGCAGGGACATAAATGCTGGTGTCCCGCACGGCTCTGTGCTGTCTCCTACGCTGTTTCTACTGCATATCAATGAAATGTTGGGTATCAACAACATGCATTGCTATGCAGGTGACAGTACTGAAGACGCTTATTACACGAGACGTGCAAACATCCCTTGTTCCGTTGTGGACGAAAACCACGGAGAACTTGCGTCTCAAAACGAGACCACACTGTCCAAGGTCTCTAACTAGGAACGGGTAAATTGAGTCCGATTCAATCCTAAAAAGACACAAGTCTGCGCGTTCATCGCTGTAAAAATCCCATTCACTGTATTCCAGAACACTCACCTTTTCATCTCCAAGAGCATTGGGATCCTTGGTATTGACATCTCCAGCGATGTTCAGTTCTGAGATCATTTGCAAGAGAAGGTGAAGCTAGCGTCCAAAATACTAGGTGTACTGAACAGAGCGAGGCAGTACTTCACGTCGGAGCAGAGGTTGCTGCTTTACAAGTCGCAAGTTCGGCCCCATATGGAGTACTGCTGCCATTTCTGGGCGGGTGCACCCGGATGCCAGCTTGGCCTGTGACAAGCTGTGAGAATTGTCGACGATCCCAAACTCACATGCCGTATCAAACTCTAAGTCTTTGCCTCTCTGTGTGTGTTATACCGCTTGTACAATGAGATGTGTTCTGAGGAATTGTTCGAAATGAATCCCACGGCTACTTTCTACCATCGCACCGCTTGCCATCGGCAGGGAATTCATTCTCACACTTTAGAACCGAAATGGTCGCGTACAGTGCGGTTTTAGAGAAACTTCCATCCGCGAACGCTTGGTTTGTGGAATGAGCTCCCTGCCAAGGTTTTCTCTAAGGACTACAGTATGGGGTTCTTCAGGAAAGAAGTTATTGAATTTCTGAAGGGTCGGCAACGCGCGAGTGATACTTCTGGTGTTACATGCGTCTATAGGCTACGGTGACCGCTTACCGTCAGGTGGTCCGTATGCTTGTTTGCCACCTTAGTGGTTTATAAAAAAAAAAAAGGCTGGGTGTTTTCTATGTTTGTTATGAATGTATTTTCAAAACAGCATTTATATGTGTTTGTATCCATTGTATGGTATCCATAGCATGAGCTTTGCTTAGTTTGGGACGAGACCACGCTGCGTAATGCCCAAAAATATTTGCTTATATTTATTCATTTTAAATCATTCGTAGTCCATAATATATAATACAGTTAAGTTAGTTGATTGGTGCGTACCTTTAAAATACGAGGAACCAAATGAGATTGCAAGCTATTTGATTGAGCCGGATATACTTATTGTAAATATACTGTCAAAAAAGGTGAGACGACTCGACTCAAAAACATTAGAATAAAACTACTATTTTTATAAGGATCCCGTTTTACAATAACGGAGTATCAAAATAAATGAGTCCGGCTAAGGTCTGTAATTACCCTACAACCTGACCTACCTGACACACACACGTACCGAAGGTGCTAATATAAACTAAATAAAATTATTGTCCCTACACGTTTCTGCGTTGGCGCTGGGTCCGACGTGAAGAAGTACCTTTAAGCACTTTTGTTTTCTAGGTATTTACCGATGATTGAGGTCAAACATGGCTTATACGTATAGATACCGTGTCCGTAACAACAATAAACCATTTTCCTTTCAATGTGTGTGTAAATCAGCTAATACGACAATCATTTTCATATCTGTGTGCGTAATTTTTGTGTTACCAAACTTAAAGCGAATACCCCGAAATGGGGTTTTATTCGGTACTACAACTTATTTTCACTTTCGATTACTGTAACAAGTGATTTGTTTAGCTATATATTTTTATCTGTAAATAGTCTTAGTTCTCCTTTTGCGTAATTAATTCCAAAATTTTTGTAATTTCTATATCCATGCAAGAAATGCCAAACGGTATTTGGTACTTTCAAAAGGTATTTGAAATATTGACATATACAGAAAAGGGAAAAGATGACAAGAAAGTTTTTTGTCGTGATGAGAGAAACGATTGAAATTATCCTAAAAAGAGTGTAAAAGTTTTTTAATGGTGCCGTTATTTCGCAAATACTGAAAGTAAATAAAGAGGAAAAGTCATTGATTTCAAAGAAAAGCAATCTATTTAGAATAGTATAATTTATTATTATTTGGTTTAGGGTTCCGCCCCAACCCTAGATTCAGGTAACCAATTTTGAAATAGTAGGTAATTCGTAACCCTTAATATATAGAAATTAGAGCTATCTATTTTACAATATGAGAACTACCTATCTATACAGAAAGAGATAAAACCGTAAGCCTGCCTACACAGATTTCTAGATAGAAGGTTTGCAAATATATATTAGGACAGAAAGTACATTTAAATTCTTCGGCCTAAAGCCCGATCGATGATGTCTCTCACGACGTCCACATCCAGTACGTATCCGCCACCAGAGTATGTTAACGCGGACGGGAATGACTTTTAGGGAATCTGAGGACGTGTGGTGTGTGAGGTTAGTCCAGGGCGTTGCTGAGCAGGCACAGTGCTATGGCGCATGTGGCTGATGCTCGCCCCGAAGGTTAGGTGAGCAGTGTTGCTCAGGCCGCGGGTAAGCTAATGCTCGCTCCGAAGTTTAGGTGAGCAGTGTTGCTCAGGCCGTGACTCTGCTGACGCTGAGGCCGAGGATTTGGAGTATCGAGAAACTCCCTAATTCCTCTTCAGTGCGAACGTCACTCGAGAGGTGACGCGGTGAAAACAATTCACACACAATGTTAAGATTTTACCTTAGACGGTTTTTAGATTATTAACTATATTAGTTTTCATTTTAAAATTAGGTTTTTACAAACGCTTTTGAATCGTCAAAGTTATGAAATACGACTTAAAGTCCCCAAGTTATTTCGCCGCAATCGACGAAATTCGAAATACAAATAAATGTGTTAGTTATAGTCAAGAAAACCTCTAGATAACTCGACCTCCGACGGGGTGACCGAACTATCCTTATCAGGGTGTACAAGTGTATTCACTTTTATTCACCGAAAACCTTTATATTAAAAAATTATGATTAAAATATGTATTTTCCAAGCTCTGGAAAATGTAAAGACGACTGACTTATCATGTCTTTGAATCTCAAGCGTTTTTCGCTTTCGAATTTTTTTTTTTTAATATTGCATTTTCTACTAGTCTAGTAGTAATCTTCGTGGAAAGAATTATGTAAAGCCACGGCACATAAATCTAACGGTGAGCGAAACGTGGGGCAATGTTTGCGCACGAGTACTGTCGCGCACGAAATAGTTATTAATTTATGATAGCAGATATTTTTGTTTTAATCTTTTATGTATCAATTGTCAAAAACAATTTGAAAATTAGAAAAACACGATAGAAAAAATAGATCAGAGCGGGAATCAATTGAATTTTTTTTTTTTATTATTACTGGTTATTACTTTTTGGTAACCTTTCACCATTTTCCAAGCCTGTCTTTACAGAAATAGTAGTATGACACCAACGTGGTAAATAGGCTTACGGACCGCCATATGTTTGGCGGTTATCCTAGTTTATATACTCTAGAGCATTATACCACCGAGCCATCATAGCAAATATTGCATTAATAGACGTGACTTTCGATAACTTATAAAATTAGATATTAATATTATGCTTAAACCTTTTTTTTCCTATCTCCTTTTAAAACTGAAAATTCTTTGCGGAGACTGACACTAATAATAACGTAAAAAATAACGTCTAAATAAATCAGATAATTGGTTTATATTAGTTATATTATCCGTAAAAATATATATTTACTGTATTTCTGTAATAGATATGAACATAGTTAGTTTATTGATACATAATTATATGAACAGAGCATACCTCGACAGTAAAAAGTTTTATTATGCGAGAATTCTTTAATTAACCAAAATGTTTTATTATTATAGGAAAACAATGAAAAAGACCGGTCAAGTGCATGTTATATACGCATTAAGACTACTACAATACTCAGGCATGATAATTTTATGTGAAGGAATTTGTGGTCAGCACAGTAAACATAATGATGAAGTCTATAACGCGTTATAACTAGCGGTCATAAAACCGAAGGTATGTTAAAACATCGGTTTTACGATTTTAATGCAGTGTATCACGATTTAGTTCTTTTGGAAATTTAGTCATGTGAACTAAAATTCAACAAAAGTTTCAGGGCAATTAGACAAATGTTTTAGAAACAGAGAATTATTCATTTTTATATACATGTAGAAAGTTTTTTAGAATGTAATGATATAATATGCTGACAAATCTAAAACTTAATAAATGATTCAAATTAAAAGAAATAAAAAGAAAAATGTGTATTATTTGCGCTATTTCAATTTCGGTAAAACCAAGTTTGTGATCGCTAGTGGTAAGGATTTGAAAGGTAGCGCACCTCTTGCACCCCACGCCACTATATTAATTACACCTAAAAAATGAATTCTGCGCATTCAAGGTCATATCTAAACTTACGTGCCAGCATGTACCTGCTTATTAAATTATAGTCCAGGAACTGAAAACTTTAAATGTATAAAGTAAAACATGATAAAAGTTTCAACCCAAAAATGTAGAGCAACAAAAGTAGGTATATAAAAAGGTAATGTAAGTAAAAAGTGAAACAAAAATTTCAAAAAAAAGAGATGAACTATTTAAAATATAATTAAAAGGTGCTAATGTAAATAAAAGACTTATCTACACTATTATTATAGAGGGGAAAGATTTGATTGTTTGTTTGTTTGTATGGAATAGGCTCCGAAACTACTGAACTGATTTTGAAAAATCTTTTACCATTAGAAGCCGACATTATCCCTCATGAACATATAGGCTACTTTTTACCTCGGGAAAATGCTTCTTTTCTACGGGAAAACGGGTAATAGGACAACGGGTAGTAAGAATTATCCTTCCGTTTTTACCTTTTTCACATAACTTCCAAACGGCTAAACCGATAGGGTTGAAATTTTATAGGTATTTCGATTGTTTCCTGGATGATTTAAAAATACAATTGGACCCGGTAGGTGGTGCTGCTGTCGGTATGTCAACTATTAAACGTCTTGACCGATTGGGTTGAAATTTTGTATTTGTATTTTCATAGTTTCACAGGCACAAATGTATTATGCCTACCTAATCTATCTTTCTATCTATACTAATACTATAAAGAGGAAAGATTTGATTGTTTGTTTTTTTTCTATAATTGAGGAGTTGCCGTTAGAATCCTACGCCAATAACTATAATTAAGGCGGGCGAAGCCGCTGGCAGAAGCTAGTTTACAAAAAATATAGAAAAAAAACAAACCAACATAAAAGAAGTGTGTTATAAGTTTAATAATACAAAAAAGTGTAGTAAATTATTAGCAGACTTAGTGGTAAGATATGCTAATCAATTGATGATATTGTACTAAAAGCGTTTTAATTTAATGTCTTTATTCTACTTAAAAATCTTTCAAATAAATTCTGGAATAATTTGCAAAAAATATTTTGGTCTTGCAACAATACTCTTTTAGATGATTCTCCTTACAAAATAAACCTAGACTAAACTAGTATGATATTATAAATTGCAGCATCGCCTTATATTAAATATATCCAGGAAATAAATAAATAATAAAAAAGTCCTGGATTTGATTGCATCAGAGCCTTAGCTATAAAACAAAATTGTACAGAATACCAACCAACCAACCTTTGATGACACATTTACTAACCGATGTATTACCACTTTAATTAACCCTGAAAAATTAAAAATTGTCATCATGCGACCGATATGTGAAATGAATATCATACAGACAATTACGATTATCGACCCATAAATATATTATCATCAATAGACAATATTATTGAAAGGTTTTTGGGTAATGAAAATAATGCATACCTTATCAAGAATAGTATAAAAAATAAAAAACAATTTGGTTTTCAAAAAATAAAAGTACTGCTCCGCTGTAATATGAATTTTTAAAAGACAGTGAACTAGTACTTGAATGAAAAAAAAAAAAGCAGGTGGCTCGTTGTCTTCATTGATTTCAGCAAAGCTTTCGAAACTTTAGAATATTTCACCATTTTCAAAAAAATAGCACAAAATGGTATACAGTGCCCTTAATAAAATTTTCTGAAAAAATATCAATAAATATAGGAAATGAATTTAGTAAACCAAAACAGAGAGAGGCACTAGGATCTATCAATCGGTACTACTGAATACTTGATATAAAAACACTTCTTAGAAGAAAGAGCACTGTTTACGAATTTGCTAACGACACCTGCCTTTTGGTAGCTCAAAATGCCACAGCAAGATGACCTTAATCTACTTTGCAAATGGGCCCATGATGTTAGCTTAGTAAAAAACCAGAAAAAATTCTAAAGCCTTACCCGTACCTTTTTCCCATAATACAATCGATATAAATCCAGTCATTATTGTAGTCCGGTCAATTTAGACCAAAAAATGAGAGTGAAGTTACATAAAGTCCCAACAAGCTGAATTTCAGTGAAATAGTACAAAATATAATTATAAACACTGTCTAGAAGTTCCCCATCATTCCCGTGTATGGAAAAAAATTTATCCAAGGTCAAAGGTCAAAAAAATTAGTTTTTCGCGATTTTCAGCAAAACGGTAAGTTTTATCATAAAAGTACCTCAGACAAAAATTGTAGATCATAAAATTATCTATAAAAAATGTATCAATACTTTTTTTCTTACGAGCCACCGTTTCTGAGATATACTCTTCTGAGATTACGATTCAAAAAGTTATAAAAGTTGTTATCGTCATAATATGCATGAGTACGCCACGTATATACATCTAGAGTTGTTATATTTTATATAATATTATGATATATTATATATTAAATATTTTTCTATCGGTCATTGTAACTTATACTTACAATATAAAATATACATAAGTTTTAACTATAAGAATATCAGGTAAAACGAAGAATTATGCCATACATCGCTATTGACGCAATTTACTTGCATCCAAAATGAAGATGAAGAAGAAGCAGGAGAAGAAGAACAAGAAGAAGATCAAGAAGAAGAACAAGAATTTGAAACTTACGAATCAGACGAATGAACTTCAACACTTTTTTTTAATTTACATCGCTTTCATCTTTTCCAATCTTTGAAAATTTTCGTTATTTTGCAATAGTTTTACATTAAACAGGATCACAACTGACCCGTGGAGTAGGCCTACTGGGGAAACCACGTTAAAACGCGCTAAGTACACTACCTCATAGGTGGCGTGGAAACGTGTGCATATTATGACGATAACAACTTTTATAACTTTTTGAATCGTTATATCTCAGAAACGGTGGCTCGTAAGAAAAAAAGTATTGATACATTTTTTATAGATAATTTTATGATCTACAATTTTTGCCGAGGTACTTTTATGATAAAACTTACCGTTTTGCTGAAGATCGCGAAAAACTAATTTTTTTGACCTTTGACCTTGAATAAATTTTTTTCCATACACGGGAATGATAGGGAATTTCTAGACATTGTTTATAATTGGGTTTTGAACAATTTCACTAAAATTCAGCTTGTTGGGACTTTATGTAACTTCGAATGTCTAAATTGACCGGACTATTGCTCATTCCCACCAATGTTTGAATCAAAATAATTTTGTGTGTATGTCATGTACGCCATTAAAATTTGTTGATAAGCATATGTTTTTATTTATTTATTTATCAAAATAAATAAATACTTTCATAGCAAAGATGCAGTCAAGAGATTAACCTCGAGCCAGGACTTGAACATGCAGCCCTGCATGTTTGCTATGAAAGTATTTATTCATTTTGATGATATAGCCATGGGTATGGTATGTATAATATATAATATATATATATTATATATTATTCTATGACTCCCTTCAGGGAGTCATGAACGAAGAGAGATTATTTCTATGTATGTATATTTATTTTGTATTTCTTACTTCAATGAAGATTTTCTGTGTTTATAAGATTGATGTACTAGGACTTTATAAGTCACTAGGAGTTGTATATTTATTTTTTATATATGTAGGACTTATAAAATTATAACAAGTTTGCGACATCATAAAGAGCATGTCGGTAGCAAGTTAAGATCAAATTTGAGAAGAATAACAAATATTAAGCACCAACTACCGTACAAAACTCTCAGATTGATATATTTTTCACTTGCGGACTTTGTCATCAGTTATGGTACAACATACAAAACATAATGAAGATATATATAAATTAAAGATAAAATACTTAAAAATATTGTTCCAGATAGGATTAAAAATAAATACAAATAGGATTAAAAATGATTAAGGATTATTTAAACAATTTTTTTTACCGCTAAGGTGGCAAACAAGCTTACGGTCCGCCTGATGGTAAGGTAGTCTATGGACGCTTGCAACACCTGGGGTATCACTCGCGCGTTGCCGACCCTTCAGAAATCTAAAAACTTCTTTCTTGAAGAACCCCATACTATACATAGAATGTACTCAATCAATTTAATTTTGCAATAATTCATGAAAATAAGGAACGAAAATATTTTGTAAGACGTGAAAGTCAATAAAAACTTGAGAAACTTAAGTTAGGTACTTAAATTATACCTAATGTTAAACCTATTTATAATAATGTATATGGAAAAATAAAAATTCAATATTTAATACCAAAAATATCAAACGAATTATCAATTGAATATACCATGTACAGTTAAACCGATGTTAAAACAAAAATACAATAAAAAATCCTATTCTAGACTTTTCTGTAAAAAATTACTATAATGGCTACATTATCACCGCTAAATCCAAAAATTAGACCATTATTAAAGCGAGAAAAGAAACAGAAAAAACACTTACCTCAAAACGAATATGGTCCATATATTTTTATTGTAAATCGATATGTTTTTTACGACAAAAATACAACTTTTACAAAAACACATATTTCCCCTATTAATCACGGTACATACGAACTTTGAATTTTACGAGGTTAGTCAAAAAAGGGGTTCCTGTTATGCCAAAACTAAATAAATTTATTGTGACGAAAAATATTGCAGTACACACATGCTGCCTCGTAGGGGTCAATTTATAGGAGTTGTGTATACTATGATTAGCCCACTTAACTCATCGAACTAAACGACTTAAGCCTTTCAAATTCTCGCAAGTGAAAAAATGAATAAAAAACTACATACAAATTTATAATTGCCATACAGAACTGCAGAAGTTTTTAGAACTATCTTTTAGAGTAACGTTGGAAAGATTTTTTTTCAAATTTATTCGATTACTCGATTTTTTAAGTCTATTTCGACCACTCTCTATGTAAGTTAAACTAGTAATGGGTCTTACTTCGATCTAAGCTATTTTACGTGACCTTTGGTGAGTTATAGATTTTATCATTTTGCAAGCTTTAATAAAAGTGTTGACCTATTCTATTCATTTACATATTTTCCGTCCGTTTGTACCTCATAGTTTGCAAAAAATAATTTTAAAACTTAGTCTTTCTACGAAATCACGTGGACAGTAATAATACTAAACAAAAATTTTAATGGAAATATGTAAAACTTAATATTAATTAAATCTTTGCATAGAGGGTTCTATGGAAAACGGATGGAAAAATATGCATTGCGGAGCATAATAGAATAATAGAATATTGACAAGGAGTCAAATAGTCTACTGCGTTATCGTGGATCTGAAGCCAATGACAGAGTGGTGAGGAATGAGTTGTGATTGGCGGTGTCTGGGGTGAGCAAGAACTTGATCCGAGCACTGAAATCACTGTATCGTGATTCCAGTGCTTGTGTCAGGATAAATGGGGCACACACAGATTGCTAAAACATTATAAATAGTGTTAAACAGGGATCTGTAGCGTCACCTTGGATATTCAGTCTATTTATGGACTCTTCGAGGTTTGAAAGAGAAAGAATTTCGTTCAAGAATGTGTAATATTTGCATTATTTTGTGGCTTAATACTTACACATACTCAGTACACAACCTCAGATTGGTTTTTTGCTGGATTACATTTTTTCCTCTTACTAATAATGTTAGTTATTAGACATGTTTTCCTGGGATTCATGTGAAGACCACATTTTTTTTTGTATTCTTTATATCTCTCAATTACCTGTGTAATCGTGAAAATGTGGTCGTTTGTCGTGAAACTCGATCTAAATACTGCCTGTCCTCTGGGTTGATTTTCGTCCAAGGTCTTTGAGATCCTTCTTAATATTAAGCTACTAAATAATTTATAAAGCGTCTGTAACATACTCAGAGGTCTGTAGTTGTCCATGCTGTCAGGATACCCTTTTTTTAAAAAGCAAATTTATAAAAGTATTATTCCAGTCTGGCAGTATCGAATAAATATTGTGACTAGACTGCGTTAAAGTGGTGTAAATAGGAGTAATTGACTTTCTGATAGCTAGTATTTCATTTGATATCCGACCTTCTCCAGGGCTTTTATTTGATTTAAGTTGTTGGATGGAGTAGCTTATATCGCAGTTCGAAAATTCTGGTACACTCTCAGTCAAGTGGCACTATATCCCGGATGGAATCTTCGCATGGGACGCGATTCTAATAAAATATTGTATTAAAATCTATGGCTTTTTGTAAGTTTTGTTTTCTGTCCTTCATTGAGTGACCATCCATCCATCCTTTTTTGCTAGAGTCAAGTTTTTTGCTGTGCATTTTGTTCTGTTTCTGTTTTTAATCCAATCCTCTTCAATGATTTTATATCTTTGTTCTTTTAACGTCCCTTGATGTTGTTTTCTTATCAGTTTATATAGAGTTGTTAAATGTTTCTTTTATGCTGGTTTTGTTAATTTTTTCTTCTACCAAAGTTTTTTTCTTTATTAGTCTAGCTAGGTTTGCTGGTATAGAAGATTCATTTAAGTCTATTTTTTTTAAACTGTTTTTACAGTTTTTTTATTTTAGTTACCAAAGTAGAGTAGATGCATTCTATATTTCTTAACTCAATATTATTGATTTCTTGAGGAACCACTTCTTTAAAATATATCTTGTCCAGGGGTATTACAGGGGTACACAGGGGTCTGTCGAGCATTTTTCACTAAAATGCTTTCTTGGTGAAATACGCTTGAAGTGAAGTAGTAAAGACGCTCGTACCAGTCTATGGTCTGTTGGATGAGTGGTTAATATGACTTTAATGTTGTGGATATTTTTCTTATTCATTGTTAAAATATAGTCTATTTCATTTTGTGTCACTCCATTGGCATCCACGTCCATCGCCGATTTGATTTTTTCTTAAAGTAGTTATTTGAAATATGTAACTTTTTTACAAAGCAAAATTTATTAATGTTAGCCTTTTGGGCTCCTTTTGCCGTAGCCTCATAGGCCCATGGCGAATTTATCATCAGCAGAGGCCATACCAATTTGTGCATTTAAATCACGTATGATCAATGTGTCTGTATTTTCTATCGCTTTTCTGAGATCCTCGTAGAAATGATCTATGTGTTCTAATGGTGATAGCTCAGGAGGTCCATACACCTGAATTATATTTAACATTTAACCGTCCATATAGATCACTAGCTTTGCTACTTTAAATCTCTAATGTTTCCTTTCAATTCTTTTTTAATTAGGAAACCTATGCCATTCCTGTTGTATTTTTGTCTATAATATATAAAAATTTCGTATTTATGTTCTATAATTTTCTTGCTTTAAATTCAAATATGCCATTGAAGTTAATCGTACCTTATTTATAAATATTATTGCGCATAATTTAATATGCATACTATAAAACATAGTAGATAATAGGAAACAAATGCTTTTACTATTACAGTTTAACTAAAACAACATGAAATGAAAATTAAAAAAATTAAAATATGTTCAAATAACCCGAAAATCTCTCTTCGTTTAAAATCCTGTCCCTTTATTTGAAATAAACCGAAGCAACACGATGCCTTTTTTGCTTTAAATCTTTAGAAACTATCGTTGTAATATAAAATAATAAAAAACAGTATTATTTATTAAAATCTCAATTTTTTAACGTAGCCTCAATGATGAGACTAAAAAGAGGCAGTTTCCCTAAATTGAATTAAATAATATTTTGTATCAATATAAATCTGAAACACGCCAACTTTTTACTATTATATTGTAAACAGACAAAAGAAATTCGCTCCACCGAAATACTTATGTTATAGCTTAATATTAAAGTACCTGGTGACCGAGCTTTGCTCGTTTTTTTAATAACGCCATCTATTGTCAAGTAGCTTAAGTGTTACTGTGTCGGTAAAAATTATAGTTATACTACTCGCCAATAGATGTCAGGAGCAGTAATTTTTTTCAGTTTATCATTGCCTGAAAACACGAACGACGTCTTCTAAGAATGAAACCTAGCTAGATCGATTTATCGCCCCCGAAACACCCGCAAACTAAATTTCTATGCTTATTGCAATTGATATGCACATTTTTATATACGTATATATGTATATACTATTGAGCAATGGGATCATAACGTAGAAAGTTTAAGTTTATTTGCATATTCGTCAAATTAAACTAATAAAATCTCTAATAATTATATTTTTGGCACAGGTTTTTTGATCAGATTCCTGCCTCTTGTAGACATTTTCGTAGCATTTGTCATATAAATGCTTGGAATTTGCGGGAAGCGGATTAAAATTATTGTTTGTCATGTTAACTCTATACGTAATATTTGTTAGGTGTTATAAATAAAGTAAACTGTGATCTTTTGATGCCTCATATTGCATAGGTACTTATTAATTGATTTATTTTTATAGTATTGTAAGTAGGTTTATTGTTATCCATGCACAGATTATAAATCGAAAGTAACTCTGTTTGTCTGTCTGTTACCTCTTCACGCTAAAACCGTATTTAATAAGATGATATTAGGCATGGAGATAGTTTGAGTCCCGGGAAAGGACTACTTGAAAACGTCAAGTGCGAGTCGGTTTTTCTTTTTTGAGGAGTTGCCGTTGAAATCCTACACCGATTCGACGATCAGGGGGGAGGAAACGCGGGGCAAATACAAGCCAGTACAAGCTTTGCTTAGTTTGGGACCATATGGCAATGTGTGTATTGTCCAAAAATATTTATTCATTATTAAGTTTCTTTCTGGCTCATTTTGCAAGAATTCAGCATCGTTGAGAGAATGTAAAGTAACTATTCACTTATCATCTCATTCATCTGACGGTCCAAAATTCTTGGAATTTCCTGGATTCTATTGCATTTACAAATCGCCGTATTCGATTCATTGCCATGCTATATACCTCATGTTATAAATAAAAAAAAACGAATTAAACACCTCCTCCTTCTTTGCAGTCAGTTAAAAATAACAATACTGTTCGTAAATTGTACCATATTTATCGATTCATTTTAGGGTTCCGTACCTAAACGGTTTAAACGGGACCCTATTACTAAGACTTCGCTGTCCGTCTGTCACCAGGCTGTATGTTATGAACCGTGACAGTAAGACAGTTGAACTTTTCACAGATAATGTATTTCTGTTTCCATTATAACAACATATACTAATAAAAGAATAAAATAAATATTTAAGGGGGCTCCCATACAACAAACGTGATTTTTTGCCGTTTTATAGATAATGGTACGGAACCCTTTGTGCGCGACTCCGACTCGCACTTGGCTGTTTTTTTTACTTGCCATTCCCTAAAGTTATGTAGAATCGGTATTAGTAGAATCCACTTTCCATACATATTTCACAAATTTCATCCTTATCTATGTAGGTACTCCTGAAAAAATATTTGTAACCCACACGAGAAAATAATTGTCATACCAAGGATGTATAAGTAATGTGCAATGCAATAATTGTGAAAATCAACAGTTTATTACAATTTTAATACTTTGTATCAAGAAATTATATTATTTACTTCCGTTAGTCACTATTTCTAATAACCTTGCCTATACTCGTGGTTGCAATAAAATCTGCTAATGCACAAAAAATAAATAAACTAGTATCAAAACAGTAACTGGTCAAAGCAAAGCTTGTACTATGGGTTCCAGACAATGGACACAAATACATAAACTTTTTTTTTAAATACATTCTTATTAATCATATGTTATGTATGTATCATATAGTAGTTGTTTATATACATACAGATACATTTGCCAATAGATACACACATATATTCAATTATTGGAATCAGATTTTTCAGACATGAATCAGATATGACTTTTGACGATAATTGGTTAAGGCGTTGGGCAATTAGTCCTATGTAATATAATATCAATATTTGTCAACTCATTAGAAAGAGACAAAGATAATTTGCGCTCTCTTTTCTTTTCTTTGCAAAGAAACAAATGTAGAAACGCCGAACGTTCACTTCGTCTCTGTCACTAATGTGACCGTTTTTACTTCACAACTTAATAAATTAATTTTCTATAGCGGTCATCATAATCAGGGTCCTGTCTTACATGACATTTAAAATGAAAGGTAACATAAGAAACATTTTCGAATATTTGACTGGAATATTTAAAATGGCTTCTAACATAAGCAAAATTTTATAAAATGAAACTCTTTGAAAGACCTTATAATAACCGTAAAATGTTGTTAGTGTGATCAACAGCTTTATCATATAGACGGATGTAATAATATGTATTACCTACAATATTTTAATTTTATAATATAGTAATAAAACTATAGGATATTTTTAAGGATTTGTTTTTATTCCAAAATAACATAAGACACGGAACGGGCTATTAATTAAGAACTAGTCAGCCAATAATAAATTATACTGCTATTCAAATTATTATTTTTTTATTTATTTTAATGAAATGCCAATTAAAAAATTACGATTTAAATGTTTTAAAACTAGATATAACATGTTAAAGTGTTATACACATAGTAGGCCTGGCCTATCTTGCTTGCCTAGTGCCCTAGTGTTCATTAAGATAAATCATTGATAGTACACGTAGATTTTTTTTATTTTATTTTGTTCCACTAAGGTGGCAATAGGCTAACGGTTCAGAGAACACATCCCTTTATACAAGTGGTAGAACACACATAGGGAGATATACTCCCTCCTCAGACTTAAGGGTTCGATACGGCTTGTGAGTCGATTCCCTCAGCCCGTCGTTGAACTGAGACAAAGAGGCCAAGCTCTCTATTTGGAGCTGGACTTGCGACTTGTAAAGCAGCGTACTTTGCCCCGAGCTAAAGTACTGCATCGGTTTGTGTACTTTAAGTTTTTTGCCAGCCAGCTTCACCTTGTCTTCCAAATGATTTTGGAACTGTATACAAATGATACTGATGCTCTTGGAAATGGTAAGGGGTGTGTTCTTAAATTGTGGGATCTCAGTGAATTGGGTTTTCTTAGCGGTGAACATGATTGTGTCCTTGTAGGGTCGAACCAGCCCAAGTTTTCCTGTCCCCAGCTGGAGAACTTGGACAGAGTGGTCTCGGTTTTCCTTCCACAACGGAACGTGGGATGTTTGCACGGCCTGTATAATAAACGTCTCTGGTACTTTTCTGCATAGCAATGTATGTTGTCGATGGATAACATGTAATTGATATGCTGTAGGCAGTAACAGCATAGGAGACATTACAGAGCCTTGCCTGGTGCCCCGCATTTAGGTCCATGCTGGAAAAGTAACAACCGTCAACCACGGCTCGTATGCATCTGCCGGACAACAAGCTAGCCACCTATATGAACCAAACCCTCGGGAAGTCCGAAAGATAGCAACTTCGATAAAAAAAACCCGTGTAAAAACCCATCGAACGCCTTCGCTATGCCTTGGCTACATGCCAATGCCTCTCCCTAACCCTCAATAGCTAGTTCCCAGCGGTGTGTGAGTTACACTTGGAGGTCACCACTCAAGCAGCCGTGCCGAAAACCACATTGAAACGTCAGGATTTTCTGAACCAAAGCATAGCTTTCTTCACGGGTACGATGCATAAAATTCACGCAATCCATCCCAGTCTGTCGACTTATAATGCCACACACGACGCCAACTAGTTGACCCAGATGGATCGGGTTGTGTGCATGACACATGAGTGAGAACGAGACAGTAGTCCGAGAAGCTGATCATCATCTACTGAGGTGGAAAATCTGTCCGAACATGTATTCAGCAGAAGGTCCAGTAAGCAGCTCGTATGGTCTATGCCTATCTATCCATCGATCAGAGCAAATTCGTGAAAAGATACTTATAAATAGTTATTGGTCAGAGAACTGAGCCACTCACGATGCTGGGCGGTTTCTCAAAATAACTAGTTTTGCTATGGGTTAGTTCTAGAACTTCATCAGTCGTCGAATTCAAGTGCGAGTCGGTTTTTCTTTTTTGAGGAGTTGCCGTTGAAATCCTACACCGATTCGACGATCAGGGGGGAGGAAACGCGGGGCAAATACAAGCCAGTACAAGCTTTGCTTAGTTTGGGACCATATGGCAATGTGTGTATTGTCCAAAAATATTTATTCATTATTAAGTTTCTTTCTGGCTCATTTTGCAAGAATTCAGCATCGTTGAGAGAATGTAAAGTAACTATTCACTTATCATCTCATTCATCTGACGGTCCAAAATTCTTGGAATTTCCTGGTTTCTATTGCATTTACAAATCGCCGTATTCGATTCATTGCCATGCTATATACCTCATGTTATAAATAAAAAAAAACGAATTAAACACCTCCTCCTTCTTTGCAGTCAGTTAAAAATAACAATACTGTTCGTAAATTGTACCATATTTATCGATTCATTTTAGGGTTCCGTACCTAAACGGTTTAAACGGGACCCTATTACTAAGACTTCGCTGTCCGTCTGTCACCAGGCTGTATGTTATGAACCGTGACAGTAAGACAGTTGAACTTTTCACAGATAATGTATTTCTGTTTCCATTATAACAACATATACTAATAAAAGAATAAAATAAATATTTAAGGGGGCTCCCATACAACAAACGTGATTTTTTGCCGTTTTATAGATAATGGTACGGAACCCTTTGTGCGCGACTCCGACTCGCACTTGGCTGTTTTTTTTACTTGCCATTCCCTAAAGTTATGTAGAATCGGTATTAGTAGAATCCACTTTCCATACATATTTCACAAATTTCATCCTTATCTATGTAGGTACTCCTGAAAAAATATTTGTAACCCACACGAGAAAATAATTGTCATACCAAGGATGTATAAGTAATGTGCAATGCAATAATTGTGAAAATCAACAGTTTATTACAATTTTAATACTTTGTATCAAGAAATTATATTATTTACTTCCGTTAGTCACTATTTCTAATAACCTTGCCTATACTCGTGGTTGCAATAAAATCTGCTAATGCACAAAAAATAAATAAACTAGTATCAAAACAGTAACTGGTCAAAGCAAAGCTTGTACTATGGGTTCCAGACAATGGACACAAATACATAAACTTTTTTTTAAAATACATTCTTATTAATCATATGTTATGTATGTATCATATAGTAGTTGTTTATATACATACAGATACATTTGCCAATAGATACACACATATATTCAATTATTGGAATCAGATTTTTCAGACATGAATCAGATATGACTTTTGACGATAATTGGTTAAGGCGTTGGGCAATTAGTCCTATGTAATATAATATCAATATTTGTCAACTCATTAGAAAGAGACAAAGATAATTTGCGCTCTCTTTTCTTTTCTTTGCAAAGAAACAAATGTAGAAACGCCGAACGTTCACTTCGTCTCTGTCACTAATGTGACCGTTTTTACTTCACAACTTAATAAATTAATTTTCTATAGCGGTCATCATAATCAGGGTCCTGTCTTACATGACATTTAAAATGAAAGGTAACATAAGAAACATTTTCGAATATTTGACTGGAATATTTAAAATGGCTTCTAACATAAGCAAAATTTTATAAAATGAAACTCTTTGAAAGACCTTATAATAACCGTAAAATGTTGTTAGTGTGATCAACAGCTTTATCATATAGACGGATGTAATAATATGTATTACCTACAATATTTTAATTTTATAATATAGTAATAAAACTATAGGATATTTTTAAGGATTTGTTTTTATTCCAAAATAACATAAGACACGGAACGGGCTATTAATTAAGAACTAGTCAGCCAATAATAAATTATACTGCTATTCAAATTATTATTTTTTTATTTATTTTAATGAAATGCCAATTAAAAAATTACGATTTAAATGTTTTAAAACTAGATATAACATGTTAAAGTGTTATACACATAGTAGGCCTGGCCTATCTTGCTTGCCTAGTGCCCTAGTGTTCATTAAGATAAATCATTGATAGTACACGTAGATTTTTTTTATTTTATTTTGTTCCACTAAGGTGGCAATAGGCTAACGGTTCAGAGAACACATCCCTTTATACAAGTGGTAGAACACACATAGGGAGATATACTCCCTCCTCAGACTTAAGGGTTCGATACGGCTTGTGAGTCGATTCCCTCAGCCCGTCGTTGAACTGAGACAAAGAGGCCAAGCTCTCTATTTGGAGCTGGACTTGCGACTTGTAAAGCAGCGTACTTTGCCCCGAGCTAAAGTACTGCATCGGTTTGTGTACTTTAAGTTTTTTGCCAGCCAGCTTCACCTTGTCTTCCAAATGATTTTGGAACTGTATACAAATGATACTGATGCTCTTGGAAATGGTAAGGGGTGTGTTCTTAAATTGTGGGATCTCAGTGAATTGGGTTTTCTTAGCGGTGAACATGATTGTGTCCTTGTAGGGTCGAACCAGCCCAAGTTTTCCTGTCCCCAGCTGGAGAACTTGGACAGAGTGGTCTCGGTTTTCCTTCCACAACGGAACGTGGGATGTTTGCACGGCCTGTATAATAAACGTCTCTGGTACTTTTCTGCATAGCAATGTATGTTGTCGATGGATAACATGTAATTGATATGCTGTAGGCAGTAACAGCATAGGAGACATTACAGAGCCTTGCCTGGTGCCCCGCATTTAGGTCCATGCTGGAAAAGTAACAACCGTCAACCACGGCTCGTATGCATCTGCCGGACAACAAGCTAGCCACCTATATGAACCAAACCCTCGGGAAGTCCGAAAGATAGCAACTTCGATAAAAAAAACCCGTGTAAGAACCCATCGAACGCCTTCGCTATGCCTTGGCTACATGCCAATGCCTCTCCCTAACCCTCAATAGCTAGTTCCCAGCGGTGTGTGAGTTACACTTGGAGGTCACCACTCAAGCAGCCGTGCCGAAAACCACATTGAAACGTCAGGATTTTCTGAACCAAAGCATAGCTTTCTTCACGGGTACGATGCATAAAATTCACGCAATCCATCCCAGTCTGTCGACTTATAATGCCACACACGACGCCAACTAGTTGACCCAGATGGATCGGGTTGTGTGCATGACACATGAGTGAGAACGAGACAGTAGTCCGAGAAGCTGATCATCATCTACTGAGGTGGAAAATCTGTCCGAACATGTATTCAGCAGAAGGTCCAGTAAGCAGCTCGTATGGTCTATGCCTATCTATCCATCGATCAGAGCAAATTCGTGAAAAGATACTTATAAATAGTTATTGGTCAGAGAACTGAGCCACTCACGATGCTGGGCGGTTTCTCAAAATAACTAGTTTTGCTATGGGTTAGTTCTAGAACTTCATCAGTCGTCGAATTCAGGTGCCTGAAAATAGTATAGTATAGTAGAAAACATATAACATTGTAGATATCACAAACTACCCTTCCTTAAATTCTGTCTTAAACTATAACCTTTTTAACAAGTAGCTCGTAAAGTTTTCAGTCGCAATTACTGCATCGTTTTTAGGTTCATAATGCAGCTTATAAAAAATGCATCCTTTTTAGTTTACATAACTTGCTGACATATAGTAGTTATGTGTTTAACCCCACAGGTGCGGCGTGCGCCTTTCTTTTTCATAAATATTTGTTAAACAAATTTTGTTGTTTGTTTTTTTTTTCTGCGCAAGTGTGGCGAAAAATACCGTAATATGACACTTGTTAGCTATGTTCATTACTCACTAAGTACCACTAGAAACCCTTACAGCTCTTGTAATCTTTTCTTCCGTGCGTCTTTTTTAAAAAAAACGGTTTTTTAGCGATAAAAATCCGCTAGACCGATTTCAGATCTAAGTCATGACGTGTATCGTCACCCACACACACACACACACACACACACACACACACACTCGAGCGCGCGGAGAGAGAGAGAGATCACTCTAAAAATGGTGGCAAACGATTCTTAAGTTCTCAAAACGTAAAGTAAACGCAAATTAAGAGGATACGATTTGCAGTGCCCCGCAGCGTGTTTCATATAAACGAATTTCCTTCTTGTTTTAGTCTATGTTTCTAAACTATTTCAGTAACCATCATAAATATAATGCTGTAACGCAGTAATGGTTATTAATAAATATCCACCGAAATTAAAATCTTACGCCGAGGTTATTATTTGAGCACCATAGATATGTAAGTTCAGTACTATATACATATAGTTGTTGAGCACTACGAAATTGGCAGTGAATAAAACACTGTATAGATCGGCATAGGCACCTACAGTTCTAACCTAAAATTAATATGCTTATTTTTATCGTTGTTATGTTTATATTATAATAATTAGATTTAATAAGTCAAAGTCAAAGTCAAAATGGTTTATTCAAATAAGGATTTTACAATCACTTTTGTGATGTAATGTATTCTGCGAAAGAAAATAATTATACACACTTTTTTTGAAACAAAATCGTTTATGCTATTTACATATTTAGTTGCATGAATAAATTTGGATTAATTTTTGGCAAATGAGCAAAAAGAATCAAATCCGGGTTTGCCTTGTAGGTGCTGGGTACTGTAGAATTGTAGAACTAAGCATTTATATTGCCATTGCTTTCAATTAACTTGTACGTGCTTAAAATTGCTTTAATCTATACTATCCATATCCATACTAATAATGTAAATGTGAAGTAACTCTGTCTGTCTGTTTGTTACCTTTTCACGCTTAAACTGCTGTACCGATTAATACGAAATTTGTCATAGGAACAGTTAAAGTCCCGAGCAAGGACATAGGCTACTTGAAAACGTCACGTGTGAGTCGTTTTCTTTCCATAATTGAGGAGTTGCCGTTGAAATCCTACAACGATAACCGAATTCAGTGCTGGTGGAACCGCTGGCAAAAGCTAGTAAATATTATAAATGCGAAAGTAATTCTGTCTGTCTGTCTGTTATCTCTTCACACTCAAGCCGCTATACCGATTAAGATAAAATTGGCATAGAGATAGTTTAAGACCTAGGAAAGGAGATATGCTACTTGAAAACTCAAGTGTGAGTCGGTTTTTTTGTATAATTGAGGAGTTCCAATTGAATTCGTACACCGATGATCATAATTAGGGCAGGTGGATCCGCGGGTGAAAGCTAGTACTAACATAGCGTAATAAAAAACTACTAAAAGTGAGTGAACTTCTTTGTCTCGGTGCATAATGCCTACAAGCGGCTACACACTAAAAATGTGTCAGGGTTGTCATAAAAAAATACAAGTACGTTCCTATAGATTGAAATATTTGTATGTTCAAATTAATGCATGTGTATGTGCCCACATTAGTTAGTTAGTTGTAATAAAATATTACCTTCGTAATTATATATGTTCTTCGCCACGAACCGAAGCGAGTGAATAAAACCCAAACAAGCGGTTACCCATCCAACTTACCAAGCCCGAACTTGCCTAACTTGAATAACGTTTCCAATAAACAAATGAGTAACTGCTTCTTTTAATAATAGTTGCTCTATCGCAAAACAGTAACACAAACACGCTTCTATCTTGCAGTGATAATAGTGTGTGTATGAGCTCTGAATTATAACAACAAATAACAAGAATCTACCAAGTGTGAGCCGGGCCCGAGCCATTTATCATCTTAAATTACTGTTTCAGCGCCATCTAGCCAATAATAATTGAGAAAAAAAGTGACACATTTGTTTGTTGGAAAAGATATTAAGAGTTAAGCAACGTCAGGCTTCATCAGTAAATGGATGACCTCTTAGTGGCACAGTTTTGGTTTAAGTTTTTTAAATTACGTAGGTAAATGGTGGTAGGTACGGAACCCCCGGTGCGCGAGTCCGACTCGTACCTGGCCGGTTTTTTTAAAAATGCCGAACTGACAAATATTTGCGGCATTTATTGTAAGATGATTTCATATTAATAAATATAATTTATATAATAGGTTACTCGACACTGAAATTATGTTATTTAGGTATCATACCTTCTCGAATGTTAATAATAAAAAAATACTCTAAATTATGTCATTTATCTCATGGTAAAACAAAGAACACATAGAAATATAATCATTTATCTGGTAAGGTATAGTATGTTTCTATGCTACGTCGTAATATTATATTTTCTTTGTCTAACCGAACAACGGAAATAAATTTGTACCTATAATAGTAATAACGTTCAAACAATAAACGGCCAGATCGGGGGACTTTATTTTATATTAATTATGTTCGTGGTGATTTAGTTTGGGTAGGAACTCACCGATTCTCATCTTTGTCGCAACAATTATAAAAGTAAATTAGCGATAACGACACGTGACAAGCTACTTAGACAGTATACCCAGGCGCAATTGAGGTCGGCCGGAGCGGTCGCCTGCGAAATAGGGGTGGGGAGTCCCCGCCCTGGACCGCCTCACACCTCATCGTTGCCCTGTCTAGACAGCCGAGTTACCTCACTGTTAGTTGTTATTTCGCTAAGGTACTAATATTTTAACACTAATTTAAAATTATAAAAACTTGTGATTTCGAACTGTAGCACAATGAAATTTAAAATTTTATTAAAAGTGGAGTTCAACCTGTTGAGGACAAGTAGGGTAACAAAGAAAATAAGTCAATTCACACATTCTTAATCATTTTTTTATTTATCTTAAGCCGCATAGTTACTAGGTTTAAACATTTTTTTTATTTGTGTTAAACAGCATAACCGGTGGTCACAGATAAAAACTACAGTTGCCTTATTGAAATGGTCTGAACTTACAACGACACTAGCGACCCAACACTCAAGGTCAGAAGGTCAGAAATGTTTGTAGCACTGAAATGTAAACGCACTGAACAGACATTGGACAAAGATGAACGAACGGACGGATATTAATAGATTATAAGGATCCCTAGAAACTGTCAAGTTCTCATTGGGCTGTTTTTAGTAATGCATTTGTCTTTTAAATGTCAAGATATCGCAAATGTTATCGCACTAAAAACATAATATACAAAAAAAAAACAAAATAGATTTTTTTTTAGGTTAGATATGGATTTATTCATATATATTGGCATAGATTCAATAAATAATTGTTATAAAACTTATTTTTCATTTATAATTCTTTAAATTGTCCTCCTATGCAGCTCGTGACTTTTTTAAAACAATGATTTGATGTAATCTAATCTACTTATCACTTGTTTATTTATCCTTGTTTATCTGATAGGTTTCGATATTGTCAGTTTTTCAAGATTACGGAGATGAAAGGTATTAAAAGTACTTCTGAATGTGTTTGTAACAAGTATATTTTTATACACAGTAAATGTATGTTTGTTAAGTTTTGTATCGGTGTGTAGTGTATGTGTGCTTGTATTTTTAAGATGCATATACGAGTGATATTTTTTAGGTGAGGATTTTTCTTATATTTAAGAGTATGCCAATGTATGACTGTGGAAGCCAAATGAATAAATACATAATTGAGTGCACAAAAAAGGGGCAAATATTATCTCCTGTTTACAAGAGAATAAGAAATTATGAAAAAAAATATTTTAATTTATTAACGAAAGTTTTCATTAATAACTGTCAGCACCTGGACTGATGCCTTAATTTATTTTAACAGGTTCTGTGTACCTATCAAATAAGCTTTATGGAGCATTTTCCAAAATAAGATAAATCTAACGACCCCGAAAAATTCAAAGTAGGTAAATTTTTAGCGTATTCACCCTGAAATCAATATCTCTTTTCCGGATATAAATTATATAAATATCTAACTGATAATTGGCCAAATCCGACGAGGCCAAAATATTAACCAGCTTTTGCCCGCGGTCCCACCCGCTTTAAATTCTGTTATCGGTGTAGGATTTCAACGGCGACTCCTTAATTATAAAAAAAAATCGATACCCATTTCACGTTTTCAAGTAGCCTATGCCTGTCTCGGGACGGGAACTATCTTCATGCCAAATTTCATTTTAATCGGTACGGCGGTTTAAGCGTGAAGAGGTAACAAACAGACAGGTAGACAGAGTTACTTTCGCATTTATTTTATTGGTATGGATAGATCGTAGCGAAGGCCCACACTTCCTTCGTCAGATTTAAATCGAAATGTCATTTTAGGTTTATTTTCATACGATAAAATGACAATTATTTACATGGCATTAAATATGAGTGTGAATCTAAGATAACTTTTTATTAGCTGGGGGCAGAAACTGGAATTAACATTTTTTATACTAATTTAATAAATTATGTACTAAACTAGCGCCAATGATCTGCACTGTTGTCTTTTTATGAATCTTAACCCGCTTCTTCAAAGGCTGCCCCTAATTTCCATGGTATACCACACGTCATTGGCCGTTTTTTTTTACTTATAGCTCACTATTCCACGTCTACATAGCAACAACTTTTGGGCAAAGTTGCTAAGTAATTTCTTAGGTAAAGTAAACGTCTTTTTGTTTTTCAAAATCGCTAAGTAACACCTTAGAACCTTAATGTTCACTTACAGTGCGGTTTTAGAGAAACTTCCTCCCGCGAACGCTTAGGTTGTGGGATAAGCTCCCTGCCAACGTTTTCTCTAAGGACTAAAGTATGAGGTTCTTCAAGAAAGAAGTTATTAGATTTTTTAAGGGTCGGCAACGCGCGAGTGAAGCCCCAGGTGTTGCCAGCGTCCATAGGCTGCGGTGCCCGCTTACCATGAGGCAGACCGCAAGCTTGTTTGACAACTTAAAAAATCATAGACAAAATTAATGTCTTATTGTATTTCAAAGTTTTATGTCAACAAAAATCAAAGAGTATTCGAACAAGTAGTAACTAGATTCAATGTCCTTACGTGCCTATGTGAAACCGAAAATTAAGTAGGTAATCCCTTTTTTCTGGTTAAAGAAAAGAGATTTTCTGCTTTTACTTGGTTTTCAAAAGTAATAACAGATCACGCTTTTTTTTCCTAATTTTTAAATATTAAATTGTTAACATTCAATAGGCCCTATCCTTGCTTCTTGAATCAATACTCATGGGCATATTAAGACGTCCTAGGTAGGGTAAAAGTGGGATAGGCGCCTAACTTTTTGAAATTGAGTTATAATTATAAGACGATTACTATTATTAAAAACAAGTTTATGATTATTGATAGACTGGACCTTTAACTCGAAACTGGTAAATGAAAAAAAATCATTTTCCTTACATACATAAAATAAGTTAAAAAAAATTAACTCTAAGAAAGAGGATAGATGCCTATGGTGTGGGATAGTTGCACATTTGCATTTTATGATGTGAGGATAGATGCTTTAAGAAATAAAACAAAAATTTTTGCGCACACATTTGTGTAGTTTTATTGCAAATTTAACAAAACAAATTTAAAAATAATAATTTCTTTCTATTAACTACGTCTTTTTCTTTGGATTGAATTTCTTACCATCCAATCTGATTTTGACTTTATATCTTTATAATCTTCCAAGCATTCTTAGCATTAGGAGTTTTCCCTGTTATCATCAAAAGTATATTCTTTTTCAAAATCGGAGCTTTCAGAAGAAGACAAATAAGCTGTGGTTTGCTTTTGTTTTGATTTAATTTCTTTGTTCTCAGTTTATTTTTCCTTTTCTACTTCATTTATTTTTGTTTTCTTTATCTTCGTCCATGTATTACGTCACTACTCTTAGTACTTAATTCTGTTCTGAGTCTCTTCTTTTGCAGGTATATCTTTTGTCGCTTTTCCTTTATATTTTTTTTACTTCTATGAATTCCCTAAAGTACAAGACAACAGGAGACTATTTTCCTCATTTATAAAATGGAATAGGTATACTCAGTCGAGTGGCTGTGGTGCTTGGTTTGTATGACTCGGCAAAAAAAAAATGATATCTTATTCATCGCAATTTCACCGTTGTTCATAGCTTCCATGGCTTTTATCGAAGCTTCTTGTGTCCATTGAGCTCGCGGTCGAGCATTTCTTTTTATTATATATTTTCGTGGCATATTACAATATTAATTATAACATAACAAAAACAGCAAAATGTTTACTCAAAGTATAACACAACTTTTGTTTTCTAACTGTTAGAGTATAGACGTTCTTAGGGCATCTATCCTATCTCATTACTGAAGCATCTATACTTTTAGCTAAGGATAGATGCCTCTTGTATTTAAATAACAATAGCTTTTGCAATGACAGAAAAAAGGCATGTCAAACAAACTATTAAGAATACTATGAAAACAAAATGCACTCTCCTCATAAAACTAAAAATTACGAGGGTAAGAAAATCTTCGCGATTCGAAATCAGCAATTGAGATTCACGAAATTTACGTTCTTTAAACGCCACCGACGACAGGCCTATTCCTGTGAGCTTTTTCGCTCGCACCGACGCGGTTGGGCACAGTACCTTTTTCATATGACGTTGAACTTGTCGGTGCGTATTTTTAAATAGGTAAGGTGATAATCGAGGCAACTATCCCCCACAGGCATCTATCCCACTTTTACCCTATATTAAATATGCTTTCAGCACTCTGATAGCAGTGTCATTGGGCAGTGACTTAAGCTTTCCGCCAGGATTTAAGTTCGGAGCAGCTTCCGCTGCCTATCAAGTCGAAGGGTCGCGTAATGTGAGTGGTAAGAGGAAACAACACTTTTAGTCATTCCTTCGACACCATAGACATAAATAACTGAACAGCTCATTTCATTGTCAGTTGTGAAAAATAAAAATTGCAAAAGTGTGATAGAGACAAAGCGAACCTGTGGTATCTTGTCTCATTCTAGCTTATTTTAAAAACATAAACGAGAAAAGAAGAATTAAAAACAAAAAAGAGAAAAGAGACGGCAGGTTGCTTTGTTTCTTTCTAAAGGATGATCAATTTTTAAGGCTATCACGCAGTCCATTCTATGATTGAAACCAATTAAATAAGATGAATAAATAATACAAGAACCAATACCTATGTGAATTTATTGTATAGTCGTCCAAGTGGTACATTGGACTGCAGGTCCTGGGTTTCATTCCAGGTAGGGTTACAAATTGTATCTGTATATCTAATATTGTATAAAGTAGTCTGCACTTCTGGAGTCATGTTTGAGATCATTAAACTGCAATAAGCTCACTTCCTAACAAGTTGGTATAGAATACCATCTAAATAAGGTGCATTTTGCGATGACCGTCTTAGTTGAAGTTGGTTATATCTTTGAGTACCCCTAACGAAATGAGATTCTTGAATATTATTTTACATAGACAGAGGTGAAAGTATTTGGGACAGATTCCTTGACTCCGACCCTGGACTGGTTTACGATGGAAGCAATGCTGATGTAGCTTGTGACTCTTACAACCAGTACAAACAGGATGCACAGCTCGCTGCTGGGATCGGGCTTCATTACTACCGGTAATTTCGGAAAGTATTCATTGAAATCCTTTAAAAGAAAGTCTTGTTAAATTCCGGTCGTGACCCACATTCACGAGAAGGACCTAGTTTTATGACACTAGTTTACCTAATGATTTAATGAGACTTGAAGAAAAGATAACACAGCACTATTCAAAAAAAACGATACTAAAATTAGTATAAATAGTAATTATCTATATTAATCTATATTGTCTCTCTATATTTATTTTTCTTATTTAATTTTTTACTATGAAAAAAGTCAGGTAGGTATAGCAAATGAGAGACCCTTTGTTTATTTATTAAACTTAGTGATTTAATACCAACTCATTTGTACAATTATAAATATAAATAAATAAATATTTTTGGACATTACACACAGTGCCGTCTGGCCCCAAAGTAAGCAGAGCCTGCGATATGGGTACTAGACAACGAATACTAATTCATATCCATATTTTTTGTAAATACATACATATGTTACAAATGTAAATACAAATACAAATGTTTATGACATAAATGTTTGTCCAGTGCGGGAATCGAACCCACCCTATCAACTAGGCTGCGAGGGACCTTTATTATTTTTTAAATTTCTGAAAAGTATTTTTTTAGATTCAGAGATTCTATGTGTAGGTATTAATTTATTACTATGGCAAAAGCTAATCGGACTCGCACAAAAATATATATGTCTTTCGTATTTGTATAAAGGACAAGCTTTCCCTTTATCATTCAAAACTAAATTTTTTAAAACTACTTTAGAATGCAAAGCGTTTTCTGATTTTGAGCATCTGTAGGTAAACAGCCTCTAGTTGAAAAAATATGATTTTTATCTTTTTACAACTTAGCTAGATGTGAAATCTGGTGAAATAGAGGTTGATGTATTTTTCAAACATATTATATTTGCTACAATCTATCCAGAGTCCATATTTTAAATTGTCCCCTAAAATAAAATCAGAAAATGATAATGTTTTGGCTGCAAACCTTTTTTTTTTCAATTTTCTACAAGGAACCTCCTTACCACCCTCATAAGTCCCCACTGTTGGAGCACGGCCTACCCTCACCGAGGGTGATTTGGGCGATAGTCCAAACGCCGGCCCAGTGGGGATTGTGGACTTCAATCAGCAAATTTGATTTGATAAGATTATGACAATTCGTATTTTATATAATTAATAAATGTTTAATAATAATATAAGTACTTATTTATTTGAAGTCATGAGATTTTCTTATTTTTAAATTTAAATAATATGTTAAAAAAGACAAACACATTACAAACATAAAAAAAATAATTAAAATAATGTTTTTAGATTTTCTGTATCATGGGTCCGCTTATTGCCCACTGGTCTTCCCAATTACATAAGCGAAGACGGGAAGAACTATTATAGCAATTTGATAGACGAACTTTTGGCTAACGACGTGGAACCAGCTATTACATTGTATCATTGGGACTTGCCTCAAACAATGCAAGATCTCGGTAAGTTTTTCTTCCATAGTATTGCTAAAGCCATATATTTACTAGACGACAATAGACGCGTAATATGTTGTGCAACCTGAAGCTCAATAAGTTGAGCTATATGTTGTGCAACCTGTAAGTGAATAAGTTGAGTTATATGTTGTGCAACCTGTAGCTGAATAAGTTGAGATATATGTGCAATCTACAGCTCAATAAATTGACCTATATTTTGTGCAATCTATAGCTTAATTAGTTGAGCTATATGTTGTGTAACCTGTAGCTCAATAAGTTAAGCTAAATGTTGTGCAACCTGTAGTTATATAAGTTGATCTTCATGTTGTGCAAACAAGCTACAGGCTCAATCAGTTGAGCTATATGTTGTGCAAACTGTAGCTCAATTAGTTGATATAATAAGTTGATCGACTTTACGCAGCTTCTGCTTGTCTATAGTATAGACAAATAGTCTCTATACAGCATGATACGCATATGTACTAATATTATAAATGCGAAAGTAACTCTGTCCGTCTGTCTGTTACCTGTTCATGCGGAAAAAGCTAAACTGATTTTAATGAAATTTGGTATGGATATAGTTTGACACCCGGGGAAGGACATATGATAGTTTTTATCCCGATCAATTGAAAAGTTCTCGCGGGGATAACTATAACTGAGCTTTAAGGAACTATGGCTACAGCTATAGCAAACTTCATCAGTATAATTAAGGAGGAACGTAAGAATCCCACGCCGATAACCGAATTGACGGCAGGTGGAGCCGCTGGCAAAATCTAATTTTAAATATGTATTTTCTACTTCTACACCTGACCAACGACAAACATCGCAATAAGGTGCGTAAACAAACAAACGTTTTGTATATTATATATAAATAAATTATATATTTATAAACGTATCCGAATGGCTGATTATTCTTTTGCTACGAGTGTCTTATCATTCTAATTATTCTTGCAAAACATATAAGGAATTCCATGTAGACTATAAAATTGTTTTCTTTTAATTTAAGGTGGCTGGGCGAACCCTTTGATATCTGATTGGTTTGCGGAGTACGCCAAGGTCGTTTACCGACTCTATGCTGATCGGGTAAAGACTTGGATTACTATAAATGAGCCGACTGTGATATGTGACATTGGCTATAACACCGGTATGCTTGCTCCGGGCATAGCTGACCCTGATCATACTAATTACCAGTGTAACAAAAATGTACTGATGGCTCATGCAAAGGCTTGGAGAATTTATGACGAACAATATAAACCTACGTATCATGGTAAACTTTTTATTGTATCTTGCTAGTTTGAAAGACATCTTAACTTTTTCTTCAGTAGAAGACAACATTGTGAACCGATAGTATCACAATAACAACATTTAACTAACAAATTTAAATAAAAATATATTTCATTTCATTTAGTTTCATTTTGTGTCATTTCATTTTGTTTGGTTTTTTTTTCATTGCATTTCATTTCATTTTATTTTATTTATGTGATGAACTTTTTGACCTAAAATGCAAAAAAGTTAACGGGAACTTTTCCGTATACACTTTGATTGAAAATGCGAAGCTTTGACTTCATCACACGCAAGACTTCATCAGACCACAACCATCAAACAAGTATGTATAATTCCGAAAGATTGAGGGCACCCACGAATCGGAAGACGTAAGGTAGGTTCGGGTAGTAAGACATAGCTAATATCAAACACATTTATTTAATTAATCATTTATCCGCCGTATACATCCGTCGAACTTCTTTCAGCCAAATTAACAAAGATGTTGATCCGAGTTGAACGCATAAAATAATCATTTTCAAAAAATTTACTCTTAAGTTAGGATTATTCAATTTCTGACCAAGAATTCATATTAGACGCACTGAATTATTATTTAGAAGTATTTGAATTCAAATTGTAAATACAAGTTAAAAATAATGAAATAAAAGTACCATTTGAAATGAAACAGGGAGGGTATCTCTAGCGAATCAATTGCCGTGGATCGATGGAAAAACTGATGAGGATAAAGAATTAGCTGAACTAGTACAACAATATGTGGTATGTTTCATATATTATATTTTTGTAGCTAAGTAAATTAAAAAAAAAATCTTCTGTTACAATTTTTTTTCTTTTTTTTGTGATAAAAGGTTCCCACGTTGGGTAAATTTCGCACTTTTGCTTTTGTTTTGCCACCGACATCTATCGTTTGTATAGCTTTAAATATTTACTAACAGAATTATTGTTGCAATCCAAACGGTTGACGTATACGAACTACCATATAATATTATGAATATGTTTGAAAGATATCCACCAAAACCTCCTGACATGGGTCTAAAGTATAAATTTTCAGTGGCGAAAGTGACAAAAATCTCGTAAGCGAACGCCTAACAGTTAGTTACAGATTACACAAAATTTTATATTTTTGACACCAATGCTTAACGAACAATTGGCAAATAACAAAATAATCGAAAACAATGATTTTTATACATACTTGCGTATGTAAAAATAACATGTTTAAATTTTACAGAATGGTCGTTATTTTCATCCTATTTACTCCAAAGTTGGCGGATGGCCAAGTGATGTAGAAAAGATTATTGCTGAAAACAGTAAAAAACAGGGTCTAACTCAGTCTCGTCTACCGGCATTCACGAAGGAAGAAATTGATTTTATAAGAGGTATGAAAATGAAATAAACTTATAAAAAAAAGCGAAATAAAGCACAGACATAGGTTCTACATATACTAAAGATCGCGCGGTATTTTACGCGTTTATTGTCAAAGACAGTCAACTAATCTTCAAATGTTGATATGATGTATAGCAAATTATCGCAATTTATAGGCTTTATTATTTTCTTGTTTTTCTTTTCTTGTTTATCTTTATTTTTATTACTGTGTATTATGTAATATAATGTAAACATTGTAAATGTATATTTATTGTACTTTTCATTAATTTATCCTTAATCTTGACAATGTATGTTTGTTATGAAATAAATGAAAATTGATATGATGTTTATATAAACTATTAAAAATATAGATAAAGGCACAAAAATTGATAAAAATAAAGAAAAAAAATATAACTAGGTACTTACAGCGCTACTTAATGCTATTTCTGTGTTGAAATAACTTAAATAGTTTTAACAGCATCAGATGCAACAAACCAAGATGTTAAAGAAACTTGTAGTTTCACTATTGAAAAGTAGATGTTAATTTTAAAAGGCATTACCAATGGGCCCCCTATTCAATTTATAAGCATATGAGCTCAATGTCAAAAGAAACATTAATTTAAGCTGGGTTTAGATGCTGCATGTATAGAACTAGACAATGTATTGTACCATTAGAAGACAACCTTTGTTAAAATAGCCTAATTTCAAGAATTTACGTGTCGCAGGCAAATCATATAATCCGCCGTTTCAAAATATGCTTAGGCAGATCGTAAAGTATAAAATAGAAATTATCATATAACTGAACAGATTATTATATAAGCTTGGCTGGAACGCTCCGCTCGCTTTGCTCGCTCCGCATCTACGTTTACAAAAGAGAAACTGAACCTAACCTAACATACATGACTTATACGGTGCAATTTCTATTCCTTTCGTTTCCATACTTTACGATTTGCCTAGGCATATTATGAAACGGCGGATTAAACGATTAGCCTGCGACATATGCAACATAATATGCACGCTTTTTTGCTCTTGTTAAAAATTTTAGTCTTTTATCATTAAGACTTTTTAATAATACCTTTACATTGCAGGTACTTTTGATTATTGTGGCATTAACCACTACGGTAGCATCGTGGTTGAGCCAATGCCTGAAGAAGAGAAAGGAGTATGGCAATCTTGGCCCAATGCAATTGTTTCCGAGATAGGCTTCAAGACAACAATTCCCTCTGAATTTCCGATGGCCGTTAATTCTCCGGTAATGTTTTGATTAAAAATTGAAATGAAGGATAGCGTCTAGCATAAATGTATCATTGTTATCACAATTGTAAGACGTATACTGCTGATCCTAGGCCTTCTTTATATATCACCAAATCGGCTGGTCCTGCCTAAATTTCCATGTTTAAATGCTATTGTTTTACGAGTAGTATTGCCGTACGCTGAGGAAATGTCCTGTTTAATAATGCAATTGACTTGTATACGATTAGAATTGGAATCAGAAAATCGCCTTGCTAAACGACCCGCTCCCAACGGCTTTCTGAGGCTCTGACCAGATTGTCTGTCCATCTGGTACCAGGCCGACGTAGGCTGCGTCTTCGTTATGTTTGTCTTTGATTATTTAGTTTATTTTCTGATCTCTAAATGTATCGCACGAAATACAAACACCTATTTTTTTATACCACTACGGTGGCAAACAAGCATAGGGTCCGACTGAGGGTAAGCGGTTACCGTAGCTGAGGGCCAAGCTGGTATCCAGGTGCACCTGCCCATAGATGGCAGCAGCACTCCATACTGGACTGGACTTGCTACTCGTTAAGCAGCAACCTTTGCCCCGAGGTGAATTACTGTATCGCTCCGTTGAGTTCTCCAAGTTTTTTGACCGCCAGGTTTTTTTGTAGGGTTGTATCGGACCAAGTGTACTCGTCCCCAGTCCGACCACAGTGTGGTCTTGATTCGAGACACAACTTCTCCGCGGTTTTCCTCCACAACGGAATGAGGGATGTTTGCACGACTCGTATAATAAGAATCTCCAGTATTGTCATCTGCATAGCAATGCATGTTGTTGATGTTCAACATGTCATTTATATGCAGTAAAAACAGCGTAGGAGACAGCACAGAGCCTTGCGGGACACCAGCATTATTGTCCATGTTTTCAGAGCAACTACCGTCAACCACGGTTCGTATGCGTCGGCCGGACCAAAAGCGAGCCACCTATTTCCATGAACCCTCGGGCACTTCGTAATATAGCAACTTCGATAGAAGACCCCGGTGCCAGACGCGATCGGACGCCTTCGATATGTCAAGGCTATATGCGAAAGCCTCCCCCTGACTCTCAATGGCTAGTGCCCATCGGTGTGTGAGATACATTAGAAGGTCACCAGTCGAGCAACCTTGGTGAAAGCCATATTGACGGTCACTGACCAGGTCGTGTTCTTCTAGGTATCTTAGAAGCTGAGTATTGATTACACGCTCCATCACCTTGGAGGGGAGAGGTAATAGCGAAAGGCCTGTAATTCGATGGATCTGATCTATCGCCCGTTTTGGGCACCGGGTGCACATTCGCAGTCTTCCATGAAGACGGAAATTTCCCAGTGTGGTAGGAAAGCGCGAAGAAGCGCGTGAGTACAGGACATAACTTAGGAGCCCACTGCTTAAGCACCACTGCTGGTATACCGTCTGGCCCACTCGACTTATGAACGTCTAGAGAATGCAAGGCCCGCCGGACCTCCCGCTCCCTCCCTCCCTCCCGGATTACCGGCATGATCTTACCGCACCACGGTATAGTAGGTGGTACAACGCCTTAAGCGTTCATATTCGAGTCTGGGGTAAAGAGACTGCCCAGTAGATCTGATTTATCTTTAGCACTATGAGCCAACTCACCATCGGTCTTACGCAGTGGTGGTAACGACGACTGGCAAAAGTTCCCTTCGGCAGCTTAAGCATGCGACTAGAAAGCACTGAATCTAGTAAGTTGCGTTATTCTGTGCCTCAAAAGAAAAAAACGGAACCTTTTAGGATCACTTTGTTGTCCATCTGTTTGTCAAGACCCTTTTTCTCAGGAAAGCGTAGTAAGTAAAGCGAGGTATCAGGCTGAAATCAATACCAAATACTGAGGTCTGCAGTCCCCTGGAGCTGTAACAAAATCAATCTTCTAAGTCGACTCAGGAAAAAAAATATGAAGGAAAACAGGCCATTTTTGTCGCATAATTTGGCATTCATAAACTAATCAAAACCCATGGGGTACTTCCCGTTTTCCTAGAATCATGAAATTTGACACAAAGTAAGGTCTTACATCACAAATATAGGAAAAAATCCTAACTTAGGTAATCTGTAGTTATAAAACATTACAAAAAAAATGTGTGTATGTCTATCCAGACCCTTTTACTCAAGAACACGTGTGGGTATCAAGTTGAAATTAATATGAAATAGTAAAGTCTTTGGGCACCTGTTGTTGTAAAAAAAATAAAGCTTCTAAGTCAATGTAAAAAAAAATGCCAAAAATATGGTCATTTTTATCGCTTATTGTGAAACAAATAAATAAAACCTATGGGGTCCTTCCCGTTAACTTAGAAGACTTGATCTCATGATGGAAGGGAAGAGCTATCTACATATAATAAGTGTGCACGGAACCCTCGGTGCGCGAGCCAGACTCCCACTCGGCCGGTTTTTAAATTAATTTCAGTCTATGCGCTTGAACCTACTTAGGAGAATTTTATATTTTTCTACAAATCCGTTTAGGGTAATATCTTGACTGACACAACCTGAACTAAAAAAGGCCACTCTGCAGCTAATTTTTGTATTTTCTATGTACCAGTAACCTCACAAATGTTTTAAATAAGAAAAAAAATCCTTTAACTTAATATATATCAAAAAAAAATATGCGTTTTACAGGTATAAGGTTTTAAAGATCGACCACGCGCAAGTATTTAGTGCCCTAGGTGTTGCAAGGGTAAATGCTTAACAGCTGTCAGGGTATAAGCTTGTTTATGATGATTGATGCCTTGGTTGGAATAAAATAATATGGGATAAACTTCTTTCTATTAATTATTACAGGTTCATCCAGAAGCTATTCGCGGTGCACTGAATTGGTTGAAAAAGGAGTATGGGCAAATAGATATTGTAATTACAGAGAATGGGTACGGAAGTAAAGAAAGCAGTATTGAAGATGACGACAGAGTTCAATATTATAGAAGTTATTTGGAACAGGTAGAACATTTAATTATAATAAAGTTGTGTCGTAAATATACTACCTACTAGTATTTTTCTGTCAAAGCAGAAAAGATTTTTAAATTACTGTCAAATCCTGATAGCTCTTATGGTTGATCAAGAAGATAAGCGGGTTTATTAGTATTTTGTCTGTCAGTGTTAAAATTAAGTTGTGGAATCCTACTTATATTGTTAATGTGAAAGTTCGTTTGTCTGGACGGATGTTTATCACAAACCACTAGACACATCGGGATGAAACTTGGCATACACATAGATTATGTCCTGGAATAGCATATAGTCTACTTTTTATCTCGAAAAATTTAAAATTTTCCGTGGGAAACACTATACCAGAGTTTAAAGAACAATAGATGTAGCTATAGCTTCCTATAGTAAACTTCATTGGTATAATTAAGGAGTTCCACGCCGATAACAGAATTCAGGGCGGGCGGAGCCGCTGGCAAATTCTAATATTAAATAATTATTTGCCTCAGCCTTTATACGCCTCCTGGATGTACACAGACAGAGTTCTTGGGGTAAAGACTTAGGGTCGGCTCACACCGAGACCCGACGCGGTATGAGCAGACTATTAGGCTGTAGGTAGTTCACCATGCTGGCCTAGTGCGTGTTGGCGGACGTTGTCGAACTAGTAAAGTAGCCACTTGACTGTCAGTCCTCAGGCCGCTTATAAGGCTAAATACCTTAAAATTAAATAATTTAAATTAATTTTAAGATATTTGTGAAACTAATTAAATTATATCACATTTTATCAATTATGGTACAATTCAGGGTTATTTTAATTTTCTATGAAAATCTAACGCACAAAAGTAGGACTATAAATAAGAACACGTGTTGTATGTTTGGACTATTTACGGTAAGAACCCCATTAATATATCTAAAAATAGTCGTTTATTTTTTTTATTAAAGGACTGGTTCTAAAATATGAAAATCGTTTTTATACCATTTGAAAAAGGCTATTTGATTGTATTCTAAGATAAATTTCTTATTATAGTGATTGCCTATTTTTACATTACAGATGCTATTAGCTATCAAAGAAGATGGCGTGAATGTAGTCAGTTATACTGCTTGGACTCTTATGGATAATTTCGAGTGGATAGAAGGATATCTGTGAGTAAATTTGTTGTTATACTCCCGTACTTTAATTTTGACATAAATAAATTAAGACTATTACCATATTAGCAGTCTTTTCACGTTATGATCCTTAGAAACTCCATATTTTGTTTTGCTAGCCAATCTAGTTTTAGGCTTGCTGTAAAGCACGAGCAACTAGTTAATATTACTGAAAAGAGGTGAGACACGCTTCCGCTAGATGGCGCTTAGTAATAAATAGATCGATGTTTGAAATGATATTTATATCATTCATATTTTTAAATTATTAAAAAAAACGTCATGTAATAGTGATGAGTGCAGCGATAAAATTCCAAACAATGATTCAATGTTAATACAATGTCAAGCCATTAAATTTTAAGTACCTCAAGTAAAAAAAAATTTAGACCAGATACTTTTTAATTTGTATATATTTTTTACATATATTTTTAAACAAAGTATTGTGTGCAATTGCCCGCTTTTAAAACGAGGCTATAAAATAATTAATTGACCAGGTGTAGCAATTATTACCGTTGTTAAAAAGTAGGTACTACTCACATTCCAAACAAAAGACCCGTTGTCCCCATACTTTTTCTATGAAGATCTATCTACCGAAAAATTGTGACTGATTTATACCTAGAAAACTTTTTTATTAGTAAATAAAACTAAGTACTACACTAGGTGAAAATGTTTAAATTTATGTTAAGTAGTCATTTATAATTAGACATTAATTAATTAACGTGAGTTTGGTGGATAATATTGGTGGTCTTCCCCTAAATTTTCGAATAAACGCATGCAAGCTGTACATGCAACATCTAATAATAAAAACCCGAGCACCCGCGCGGCTTCTAGCCGTTGTTTGCCAGGGATCTTAACTGCTTTATAAACCATAGTGATGCCATTTATATTATTTTAATTGAACAAATTTTTTTTGCTCTAACAATATACGTCGATCTACCACAAAAACTCTTGCGATCGACCGTTTGGGTACCTCTGCAATAGACTTTCCGACTAAGTTTAAAAGTTTCAATTTAATAAGCGATTTGCGTTTACAGTATTTTTATGTAAATAAAACTAAGTATAGCTTAGAAAATCTAAGTATTACCTATTTGTTAGGTACCTGATTAAACACCTACATTGAAATGGTCTTCACCGCAATATGCTCTGGTTTTTCTAGAGAGCTCATCCCTTCTCGTGACTCTGACCCATTTTTTTCTGACATTTACGTATTTAGGCACCATTATAGGTGTAGATAAAGTTGTTGACTTGCATTTTAGAACAACACAATATTTATTTTTATTTACGACTTCTGTTCGTTCTGTACATTAGTGCGCGTACCTATTGCAGTTAACTACGTCATTTTACTTCACGCCGCTAGCGCTACGTAAGAGCTAGCGTTTTTGCTCACGCACTAAAAAAGTGAACTTTAAGCTGCTCTGACTTTTGTCAGTTTTTATCGTTTGATAATGTAATTTGCATCAAAATTTAAGTTTAAAAAAAAAATATATGAAAAGAAAGAAAAAAAAAGGTGAAATAGTCTATGGCATAATTAGGTATTTTTCAACTACTAAGTAATTTTATTTTTGTTTCCTTTAAATCAGCAGCGGCAGGATCTCCTTCTCTTAAATCAAGTTGTTGCATAAATAATGTTTTATTTTAATTACTTATTTGCATAAATAACGTCATAAATAATTTGAATCCATAAATAAAAAAGAAGTTTTATAAAAAACAATTTTATAGTTGGTATTTACCTATACATAATAAACATTGATTTTTACACAAAGTTTAGTAATGATTCATGATCATAACAGACCTATCAAACAGGACCGAGTAGCACCGTAGTAGAGCGTGCGGCTGCCATGTCAAAAGTCCCGGGGTCGATTCCCGGAAAGGTGCATTTAATATTGTTACTACTTGTTAATTGTAAAGTGGTCGCGTCCCGTTTGTAAAACGGAATACAATCGGTGAAAGGTGAATCTTACGGTCACACGGATGTAACATCATGTGATGGGCGTACCTAGTAAACAGTAATAAAATTACACGCTTGTGTAACAGTAACCCAATGTCCTTTACTCATTTTTCCACAGAACTAAATTCGGTCTCTACGCAGTTGACTTCAATGATCCACAGCGCGCGCGCAAGCCACGAAACTCCGCGCGCTTCTTTGCTAATGTTATAAAAAACCATTCACTGAACATAACAAAAGAACATACTCGTAGGTGAAGAGTAAATGAAGAACCTACCTACCACTAAAATTTGTTATGTTATTGTTACATAAATAAATAAAATTGACGTATTTACAGTCATTAAAAACTTTTATTTAGATTCACCCGTCCCGTGTATGTAATCAAATCTTGTACCTAAGTTAAATTTGAACCACTTCCTCGTGTTTGATTGAGTTCAAATTTTGCTTTAAATCAGATGACAATGCAAAATATTATGGTCATAGACCTGGTCTGATGATGAAGCCGGAAGGTAGCCATAGGACTTCTCTAACAAAGTGATGTTGCCCCATCGAGTTTGGGCTTATTTGATATGTCTTGACAAGCACCTACTCTGGTCTTACACGATGACCAGGATCTGATGAAAGATTATTTGTAAAAAATATTTTACGTATTTGTACGTAGTAATAAGGTGGCAAACAAGTGTGAGGCGGTCTATGAAGCCTATGGACTTGAGCTTTACTTGCGTCAAGGTACTTTGGAGCCCATTCCTTTGCTAGCCTGATGTTACTGACCCTTTAAGAAGAAGTACTACGTGACAGAAAACTTGAATAAAAACAAGGATGACGCGATCTGTAACTGAGCGTGTGTGAGTAGTACTGCTACATCACAACTCGCCTTAAATACGTGAAACAAATAATAAGTTTACTTTGCATCTATCTCAGCAATAGAATTTAGAGCATTGAAGATTTATTTGCCAAAACATTTAAATAAAAGTGAAAAGGGGTGAGTTTAGGATTTTTTTATCGAACAAAAGTTCATTAAACTTGAGGGCTTAAACCATATCCCGAAGAACCTTGTTTAAAATTTTAAACAAATCTAATCCGAAAAAATCTTTGCCAGTAAAATTGTACTTTAGGAAGTATACCTTAATGCGCAGACTACCTTACAGCGCTGCCAAAAGATATTTTGAATTTTCCTTTTACACTTTTTAATTTTTTTGGAAATAAGTAATTATTTATTAGTATTTTTTTGTTAAAAAGTTTCTATTTTTTGCTTTTGAGTGACGCATTGATTTGTTTTATAGGCACAGCTTGAATGATTCAATATTTGTCATTAAATTCATTATAAAGTCTAGCGCCTTCAAATACTATGCTTTGTTTGCCATATTCGGTTCTAGGCCTGCAAAGTTTTAGTTAGCCTGTTCCTCTTGAGGAGCATTTACATGTCTTTCTTCGAAGAGTTGTGCTGGTGTGGATTTTGTTGTCAATAATATTTCGTATAAGAATACATGTTTAAATAATTTTTAAATGTTAGAAACCAGTGTTAAAACTAGTCATAAACTATTTTAGCACGTTATGCCTAGGGCATCACTTCCGTCCCTTCAAAAATCTAATAACTTCTTTCTTGAAGAACCCCATACTGTAGTACTTAGAGAAGAGAATCTTGGCAGGGAGCTCATTCCACAACCTAAGCTTTCGTGGGAGGAAGTTCTCTCTTCAACTGAACAGCATATATATATAAGTTGTAGATAGCAACCTAAATTCCGTTTTTTAAGGAATCATTCTTTAGATTTTTGCTCAGTTGACCTGACCAAAATTAATTGATCACTTTCTGCAGCATATAGTTCAAATTCTGTCATGACATGTTCTTTTGAGTCCTTTTTCAATGTTTTAATAGAACTTAAGTATATTAAACAATAAATTTCTTCTTTCAATGAAAACATCAGCTGGTCGAGATGTAGCTGCAATACTCAAGCACGCTTGGTTACACATTGAGTCAGCCTCGTCTCAAACTCAAGGTAACTATGTAACACTGATTCTTGAAAACTATTATGGATACTAAAATTTTAGAGTGTGATGATCCTTCAGATGTTCATCTTATAAAAAAAAAAAAACAAATACATAAGCTTTAAGCTCAGTAGCATATAAGAAATAAATATGCCTGGAGTTTCCTTACGTGATAAGATTTGAAATTAGTTCGTACAAAAACTAGGAGTGACTGCCAAAGTTAAAAACATTAGTAATCTGAAAAGATAGCCATCTGTGAGCAGCTCTACCCAATTCCCTAGCCTATAGCTTAGTAAAATACATGTAGTACAGAAAGAAATCACCAAACTTAGCAGTTGAAATTAAACACGCTGTCGATCTCGTGAGCGTTCGTCAATATCACCTTTTGTTCGTCAGTATCTCGCTCAGCCATTGTGTCGCGCGTTGTCCGCCTTAGTCTCTCCGTTCGCTTGTCCATGCGCTAAAGACCTAGAATTGATGAGATAAAGTGTATATATTTGGAACAAAAAAGAAGTTAAATGCTGTAAATGAAGATAATTTAAAGGTTGACAATTATAATTGTATTGATTGTTCCATCCTTTACACTGAATCTATATTGTTAGTTCTATCGAGAATTTCATCAACGAAACTAACAAGATTTACCCGGGTATGACTCAGGTGTTATTCGCCATACTTCTCCCTCAGATCCCATCATAAAACTATCCCGAGTGTATGATATTTCTTACACGGGAACAATCAATGATTCTAATATTCTACTTTACGTTCATAAAATAGGTACCTATTCACAACTCAAGCAAAATCGACATACAACAAAGTAGGTACCGAATGATATTACGTTATCTATCCTTTCGAGTTACGATGGGCTCTCCCTAAGCCTATGTTAAAATGTGTTGCTGAAATGAATAGGGTTAACACACATAATACTTACAAAGAAAGATCTCCCAAGTAACATCTATTATTATAACATAAAAATAGAAGTTGAAGATTTTAATTAATTAAAATATATCTTTGTGCAATATTCGAAATCTACGTTATAATTTCAAACATGATTAGAAACGATTCTAAATTAAGAAATAAGTAAATTTATACCAATTTGTTAGAATAATGACAGTTTCGCTAAAATTTATTATGCAGTTATACTTAGCTTTGAACCAATCCCGCATTCTTTCTGCAATGCGTCGGCGCACCCTTGTGTCGGGGTAAAGCTGTAAATCTCAATATCAAAATTAATAGCGCTCGACCTTATTGCGTTTGCAATAAGTCCGTGAATCCCTTATTATTATGACCACGTGAAATTTATCCCTTACGCGAATCACGTATCCCGTACGCACTTGTACGTGTTTCTCGCTCTTAAAGTTTGGATGCCACAAGCCATAGCGATAGCGTCTCAGAACCGAACATCTGTTAACCATTTGTATTCCGAGAATGCGCTTCGAGTCGTTACTAATTAGGCAAGGCACGACAATAATAAATATTATACCTGAACCTTTGCATTCTTGGCAAAGTGTACAAGTTTTAAATATAGCAAGCTACAACTAAATTGTTACATTACCTAAATTTATGTAAGTATACGCGTTTGGACGTGACACAACCAAACAACCGAGCTGACAAGAATTAAAAAAAAATAATAATAAGTATTGTCTAATTCATTTATTACATCCAATTTAAATACTTCAAAATAAAATAAATACATAGGTAGGTATAAACTAACGCCTATTAGCAAATAGCTGCCCTGATGAACGTTTTACTATCCAAATATTAATTGATTATAATAAAGAAAATTGTTTTGTGCTTTTGAATTCATAATACAATCGCACAGCAAAATTATTTTTTTTTTTTCAAATTTTCCAATTTTTTGGCAAACTTTGCCAATGTTTCTTTACCTAAAAAATTTATTAGGACAACTGCGAACATTTAAAAAACCAAAAGACAAATTGGTCTAGCCGTTTTCAAATGGAACTTACCATGGAACACCATTTAATTTCTATTTATAAAAATTAACGAAATAAATTAATAAGAATATATTTAACATGCTGGGTCTTATCAAACATCCCATGTTGGGTTTACATAAGAATTCTTCAGGATTCAGAGACACGTTTAGTGAACGGTTTCTTATAACATTTCTGTAGTAAAATGCTGACTTTCGTGGAATTCTTGAGAGTTCAGGGTCCTCAAAGTCAACTTCATACAGTCCATATTTCAATCTGCAAAATTGTAGAATAATAAATTCCCAATCGGTTATTCTATGGAGCACTAGTGGCGTAGTCAGACATACGAACCCATCAATCAGGACACAGTTACCCCTTTAAAAATAATGTAAGAAATATTTATTGATAATGTGTTTTTCTGTCTCTCGAACATACAATATTAGCCCTGTAATTAATCTAAGTATTATTTTTAATTTTCCAGTCCATAAAAATTGTCTGTGCTGAGAATAATATCGCTGCTCTGTAGAAGAAGAACAAACTAGCCAACCACACACATTTGCATTTAAAATACTACAAAATTTCGTTATCGGCGTAGGTTCTTACGGCAAGTCCTCAACTATATAAAAAATAAAGAATTAAATCTTTTCTCTTTAATGGCATAATACAATCGTGTCTGTGAAACCATGAAACATTCAACCCAATCGGTCAAGCCGTTTAGCAGTTGACATACCGACAGCATCGCCACGTACCGGGACCAATTGTATTTTTAAATCACCTAGGAAACCATCGAGATACCCAAATAAAATTTCAACCCAATCAGTTCAGCCGTTTAGAAGTTGTGTAAAAAAGATAAGTACGAAAGGATAATTCTTACTACCCGTTGTTCTATTACCCATTTTCCCGCGGTAAAAAGTAGCCTGTGTTCATCAGGGATAATGTCGGCTTCTAATGGTAGAAGAATTTTTCAAATCGGCATACTGTCCGCCTGATGTAAAGCAGTCACCACAGCCTACGGACGCTTGCAACACCGGGAGCAGAATTCGAGAGTTGCCAGCCTTTAAAATATAATCACTTCTTTATTGAAGAACCTAATATTTTAGTCCTATCTCTCAGCTTAGTCGATACTTAATGTATACTATACTTTTCCTAATGGTTTCCACGACGTATGACCCAGAGCCAGTTGCTTCCCACGGTGTAATTTTTCTAAAAGGTAGATGGTATGTGGTTTTAGCAACAAAAGCATTGAACAATATATCAATAAATGTAAAAACAACGTAAAGTTTTTTTTTATGTCTTTTTATTTTAATATTTTTGGACATTACACACAATTCAATTCAATTCAATTCAATATAATTTTATTCAGATTAGGCTACAATAATTGAGCACTTATGAATGTCACTACGCCATCGGTTCGTAAGTCTACAGGGCGGGAGACCTTGTACTGAGAAGAACCGGCAAGAAACTCAGCAAGGGCATTTCTTTTCTCCCTTTCTTTTACAGCGTCCAATTAAAATATTGGAAAATGCCCTCCCTATCATAAAAGGACACTTTCCATTACATAGCGCCGTCTGGCCCCAAAGTAAGCAAAGCTTGTGTTAGGTACCAGACAACGGATACAAATACCATATATATTACTTTTTTTTTGTAAATACACACATATCATACATAAATGCACCCAGACTCAAGACAAACACAAATGTTTATATTATGACATAAATGTTTGTCCAGTGCGGAAATCGGCGTATGTACTTTTATTTGTATTGATTTTGTGAATAAAAAACATGAACTCACTTATAACCAGCCATCCATTCAAAGTTGTCGATTAAGGACCAGTAAGTATATCCTGTTACTTTCACCCCATCTTGGATAGCCAGTAAAACCTGAGACAAAAGACTACCAAATTATAGAAAACCTTTTTTTTATAAACTTTGTGGAATATTGCTTGATTTGCATAGTGGCTTGCACGTGATCCTTTTAACCCCCGATGAAATAACTAAAGTGTATTTGAAAGAAATAAAATTTGAAACCCCTGGAAAACTGGGAGTTTGTGTATCTGTTTGGCATCGTAACGGATATATATATGAACCGACAAGTTTTTCCACCCGCTCTAAATTCGGTTACCGATGTAGGATTTCAACGGCAACTCCTAAAATAAAAACCGACTTACACTTGACCTTTTCAAGTAGCAAGTCCTTTCATCCATACCCAATTTCATCTTAATCGGTCCAACGGTGTAAGCGCTATGATACCTCATACAGACAGACAAGAGGTACTTTCGCATTTATAATATTAGTATGGATATGAATTTCAATGCAGTCTTTTTTTTCTGACTGACTATGCAGTTGGATGTTGCAGCCATTACTGCTTCACCGGGCTATTTGGGGCGAGACTCTGAAGGAGCCTCAGCCCATATAGCATCCAACGCTCAAGAGCTTCCCGCGGGGGGAGTCTCGGCTTGGGTTATCGCTCTCGGGGGCGTCCCTTCGACCGGCGTGTGCCTCGACCCGGGGACATCGGCCTCGTGTTAGGGGGGAGGCCCTATTAGGGGAGGTCGTAAAGCCTTATCTCGCTATTCGGACAGCGAGATCGTCATCAAGGGCTGTTAGTACGTGCCGAGGTCGCCTAACGATAGTTTTACGACCGTGGTGAGGTCGGTCGGGGGGATGATACATTGTGGATTGCACAATTAATTGATTTGGGTAATTTTGTGTACGCTTGTAAAAGCGGACTGCCACGTCTTTGAAATATTGGGGAATCGTGGAAAGCTAATGCGGGATGATCAAGGTACATATAAATACTCCACTCTTTTCTTAGTAGGTCGATAGACCTCAGCCATACACTAACTAGGAGTTTGTCGGTCTGTCTGTAGTCTACGGCCATATTGTAGTGCCCTGAAATATTGTAGTGGCCTGACATATTGTAGTGGCATGACATATAGTAGTGGTCTGACATATTGTAGTGGCTTGACATATTGTATGAGCCGATTTACTTGCGGTTTTTAAAGCTGTAATTGCATTCAGTAGTTTAAGAGATTCTCTTTTTTTAGTGAGTCAATAGAGCTCAGCCATATAATAAATATATCACTTAGTTTATATCGCTTGATCGACTAAAATTAGGTATTATACCTGCTCAAGATGGTCCTTTATAAACATGATCCTCTGATCATCGTAAAGATTATGTCCCTCATCGCTGCATCCATTTTCAGTAATTAAAATATCCACATCTCCGTATAGTTTCTTTATTCTGTTCATAATATGTCGCAATCCATCTGGATAAAACTGAAAGATTTAAAAGTGGAAATTTTGGAAAAAGGATATAAGAATTTTTTTTTTATCATTGCCACTCGAAAAAGGGAATTTTATTCATCGATAACAGTGAATAAAACTCACTTTTACTTTCTAGAGAACAAAAGCATTTTAAATTTGGAACTAAGGTTGGATTGTTTTAATTGTTATTGTGGTTGTTTTATGTCATTGTATTCTATCACCCCGTAATACTTACCGGATATATACCAAAATGTGATAAATATTAATAAAATAATTGAAGAGTTAGTAAAATAGTTTAATTTGCAGTTAACTACGAAATTGGTGTCTATGTACATATGTAACAGTTTATAACACATTTTGCTTCCATGAAACTAACTTTAAACTGTAATTCAGATCAGTTTTTTTTTTTCAGATTTTGGAAATAAGTTATTATTTTTATCTTTTAGTGCATCATTTTGAAGCCGGTTGATTTTTTTCGTTAAAAAATTTTTTATTATTTAATATCAATTTGCTGTTCAAACAATGAAGCGGTCAGTCGAGTATTTTAAGTACTTACATAATAAATAACTAGATAATTTATTTACCGACCGGACCGAGTGGCGCAGTGGAAGAACGTTAGGATGCAATTTCGGGTTCGACTCCGGCTAAAGGGCAAACAATATTGTGAAAATTTCGCATGCGCCGTAGTTGCCTCATCTTAATAAACGCAAAACTATCCTTGTGAGTGACTGTACAGCTGCGCAAACACCCCACTTCTACGGCTCGCCAATTCTCATCTTACGTGGCGCTTACTTATAACACGGGGGGTCAAAAATTACACAAACTTGAGTCCTTAAAGCCTTAAGCATGTGGCAATTTTCTCCTAACCACCCTATATACACAATTTTCTATAAACAATTATGTCGTAGCTGGCCAAATTTTTAGCAGCGTTAAATGAAGGAATGGAATAGGAAATATTATGATCTGGCTATCCTGACAGAATCCCCAGAAGTTCTACGGGGTTCGTAGGGCTTTCCGAGGTTGATAGCGCAGGGCACTTTAACTTTATGTCGCAAAAAAACAACAGAACAGGGCGACTTACTTTTTAGCACCAGAGTAGCTGGAGAGGATGGCAAAAGATTTTTTTATTCCAACCGAAAATTTTCAGGGATATAGATTTTTATAAATACCACGGGACACTTTTGCATAGCATCGAAGCAGCAATAGAAGGACATAGAAGAACATAGAATACTTTATATCCATATCAAGAGTTTGCATTGTAAAAGCTTTTTCCAATTGTGTTTCATGACTAGGGTTAGCAAGTTCAATGTCCTACCGGTGCGAGTTCTGAAAGACCAGTTTTCCACTCTGGGCTAATTATCAACTTAGCTTTTAACTCGGGAACATCTCGGACAAACCAAGGACCTAGTTCTTCACCAGGCTTTGCACCACGAACGTAGCGAGCCGTGTAGTAATTGATTCCATAATAGTCGTACGTGCCTGGAAATTTAAGTCAAAGTCTTATTTATCAGTAACTCCAAAAAAGCTATGTCTGACCTTAAAGGATGTTGAAAAGAGCAACTTTTTCTTGCTTTCTTGGGAGCATCTCACTGCAATAATGTATATGTCGCAGCCATCTGGTTAAGTTAGACAATTAATTGGACGCCTAGCCAGATTATCAAGTACAGAAAAGAAGGGAACAGAAATCGCACTGTGCAAGTCGTGTAGGTTGGGTTAGGTAAAGTTCCCCTTTCATATACGTAGATGCGAAGCGAGCGGAGCGTTCCAGCCAAGTTTCTTTTGCAATGATAATTTCTTTGACATACTTAACGATCTGCCTAGGCGCCCACTTATCTGGCTAATTTAACCAGATTACCTTTATCGTGCATTATCAGAGAAAAGGGTTGCATGAACCGCTCTTGGTAAAAATAGATCGCAAGATCGAATTCTGTCCTTACTTTTTTATATGTTCATTTTAAAAGTTAAAATTCCTCTGAACTTATAATTGAATGAACTGAACTTATATTATTGAATTTATTACTGTGGATACAACTTAATATCAGTTGTTTATGTTAATACATGCCTCTAATGAGATCTATCTCTTTTTGGGTAAAGGGAGGCAACCTTGATCTACGGTACCCTTGTTTGATACTGTTGTCCCTTATGATTTTCTCTAAGCGTGGTGGCCACCCTCCTTCTTTAGAATATATGGCATGGGAAAATCTTCCTGTCTGCAACAGTAAATTTAGACTTACCTAGAACACCAATACCCAAAAGAAAGCGAAATTTAAGTTTAGCCTAATTTAATCCTTAATATAACTATTTCCATTTCTTTATTTTTTCGATGACAGCTCCTGTGGAAACTTGAACGAGCGTCTTTTTTACATTATGTATACATTATTTAATAAAAATATGACGCTTACGCACGTACAAGGTCAAGCAGAGTTGGAGAAACTGATAGGGATGGAGCTATCGATAAACGTAACACGATAACAGACCCGATATTTTTTTACAAAATGTAAGAAACTAAACTATTGCCGGATTATTTTATAAAAATTTATTAACTAATATTACATTTCATTACAAGATGTAAATAGACAAATGTGTAGTTCACAAATTTCCCTTACCCAAGGGTAGTTTAGTGCCACAATAATATCACTACTATGTGGCAAACCAAACTCATGGTGAATTTCGTTTCGCATATTCATTTTTAGATACAATCTTCATTAAACTTCAGCATCGGCCAATGATAAAGGTAGAAAATTGTTTATTACATATATAAGCTTAAAACGCATATGTGTATAATGGTTAATAATAAGGTTGCTAATAAGTATTATCCTTCACCATTTTGTAGATTCTAATGTTATTATCATCACAATCATCACCTCTTATTACCAATAGACGCCTACTTTTGTTCATACCTACTATAGGACCAACTTTATATCCTTCGATCATCGGAATTGTTAGTCATCATTAATGTGATACTCTATTTCTATCATCGCTACTCGTCAAGGTACATTTTAGGTTTTAAGAGTCTTGTCAGGGCCCTGTCCCAGTCGGTGCCTATCTATTTTGTGTATTTTGCTCTAAGCCCTTATAACAGGTATGTAATCCTAGTTATGGCTATTAAGTGTGATTTTTAGTTTTTAAAACCTTGGACTATTTCCTGTCCCAATAATCTGTGAAACAGACATAACTCTTATGTTTATTAACAATACTTATAAGACTTACGGAATATTCGTCGACTAGTTCAGTTAGATTTGCATCTTTTTCAGTTTCTGGCATGAACCATATCAAATGATTATTCAAAGCCAATTTCCCTGTAAAATATTAAATTACAATTATGTAGATAATTCTGTGTATTTATTCGTCTTATTCCTTTGATTTGTGTTATTAATATCGACACTAAATCGTCACCATCGCGCCCTTTGTTAATCTCTAAACATGACCCATAGCCATAGACCACTATGATGAACTAGAGTGATTTATCATGCCATAAGGCTTCATGCAAGTATTCATACTAACTGACGATAAAGACTTATTTTATGGTCTTATTTAATACTGGTTTTACTATCAATTAATTAAGGTACTTTCTTTATGATGTTGCCGCATATTCATTTTCCGGTTTTTGCCACAAGATTTTTTTGTGAAAATATAACTATTAAATTAGCCTACAGGCGTCCACTGCTAGACAAACACTTCACCTAACTTTTTAAACTTTGGCAGGTTGTCATCAAAATGCTTATACATATGTTTCGGGCTTACAACAAATCCAATAGTGGTAAGACAGTAACAAATTAACATTTTGAAGACTTCATCTAACCAACCAGCCAGGGTTGCATTATACTGCCTGCAGTTAACGGCTCCCCGCTTTCTTTACAAAGTTCATCCGACCATCTAGTGGGAGGCTGTCATCGTCGCCAGACGGAAATCTTTTGCCCCCATTGGCAATCGGTTCTTCGAGCTATGTTCCCTGCCCGCTGCTATTTTAGCCTTGCAATTTGGTGAGCTTTTTCGACGGACTTTAGTGCTCCTACGGATCTCCGCATTTCTAATTTGGTCACGTAGGGAAACTCCAGCCATAGTTTTCCAAGCAAGTTTGCATCAGTTTCTCACATAAACAGGTTGAAGACAACAGAAACCGTGAATAACTGTCATAAAGAAATAAACAAAACTAGAAAACTTTTAGCTGTATAATAAATTAAATATTTACCGTGATATTTATATCGGTATTCCTCATCATATATTCTCCAAGCTTTTGCATGTGCTAGCAGTACGTTCTTGGTGCACAAATAGCTTGTCACATCAGGATCGACTATACCAGGAGCAAACATCCCTGAGTTGTGAGGTTCATCACAAATTAGCATAGGTTCATTTATTGTGACCCAAGTCTCGACGCGATCGGCAAATAAAGAGAACACAACCCTTGCGTAATCTGCATACCAGTCACTAATGAGAATATTGGCCCATCCGCCTGTAATGAAAAAAAATAAAAATATAACCTAGAATATATAGAACTTCTTTGAGTATGCACTTTTAATTTAAAAGGATTCCTGACGCCCTCTTTTCCTTTGCAAAAATGCATATCCACAATAATATGAAAGTAGTATACATATAAGTAATAAAATAAATATAATTATAATAAGAAGGTATAAAATAACTGACATAGCATTCTATGGTAATAAAATTATTTTTTATATTTTCAAGTATTCCTCAAATAGTGCTATTTTAAGCGTTTTTTAAAAAATTCCGTCGATGAACTCTTACTTTTGTGACTCATTGTGTTACAAAATCTTAATGTATTTAAACTGTATTTTCATAGTTATTGGTGTTTATTTATAGTTATTGGTGTTTATTAATGTACTTAATTAATTACAGTAATAAACTCCAATAACTATGCATAAACACCAATAACTATGAAAATACAGTTTAATGCTTCGATTATTTGGGTAAGTGCTACGATAAATACGGGCGAATACCAAAGTAAAGACAGCATAAGTGACAAGAAACTTGAATTCCACAAAAGTTCCTGTTTTAACGCAAGCGGTCACTGCGACAGGAATAGAATTCATGCCCTAAGAGGTAAAATTGTGTTTTGGAAGTTTAAATGGAAATAAGTGATTTTTCAGTCACAAAATTAAGATTTTGTAACACAATGAGTCACAAAAGTAAGAGTTCATCGACGGATATTTTAAAAAAAACACTTAAAATAGCACTATTTGAGGAATACTTGAAAATATAAAAAATAATTTTATTACTATAGAATGCTATGTCAGTTATTTTATACCTTCTTATTATAATTATACTTATTTTTTATCTAGTATTTAATTATGTATGTAAATATGTATTTATTTATGTAATTATTTTATTTGTATTTGAATGTATGTGTCTACTAGCGACCCAGCCAGCAACTAGCTACTCTGACGAACTGCCAGGTGGAAATAGAATTATGTTAGAAAAATGAAATTTTTGAAATACTCCGAAAATTGGCGACTTGAAGCATTGTATTGTTTGAACTTTCGAGAGTAACTTCATTTACCCGGGATATTGTTAATACTATAAACAACGGGTCGCAGTTTTTCTTGCTAAATTTGACAGCAAAACATTTCGCCACATTAAGCGCATACCATTTTGTGTTCACCAAGTTGTTACGTTATCCAGGTCAGTTTGTTTTTTAGCTACGTCTTCGGTTAAGGTGACTGTTTTAGAATAGTTCCAGGAATTAAGTAGTGCTTAAAACATGTCTCTAAGTCATTTATATAAACGTTTAAAAAAGGGGGAACAAGTGTGAACACCCATGATAACCTAAAATTTTTACAATGAAGCACTACGACTATCGAGTTTCGTTCAATCAGACAAGTATGACTCATCCCATTTCAGAAGCTCTCCTGCCACGCTATTGTAAGCGAATTTGTAAAGTAAATTTGTGTGTTTGACCTTATCAAAAGCCTTGCTAAAGTCAGTGTTGACTACATAGGTATGTTTGCAACAAAAAGATCGTAAGTAAAAGAGAAGAAGTTAGTACCGCGAATCGAGCTTTCATAAAACCATGTTTTTGGGGTGTTAAGATATGTTTGAAATACCATGATACGAGAGGAAGTACCTTTACCTTTGAAGAATGCCCTCGCCTTTGCCTTAGTTCAGTTTGTTCGGTCGAGATATCATACGGAATGTATCAAATATAAAAAAAAAACGCTAACTAATCTAGAAACATAAAAAAAAACATAATATAGTTGTAAAGCATGGTTAAAAATTTCTTTAACCTTAAGAGCTTTTAGACGTTTTGAACATTACACGATTAGGTATTCTCTGCGAGCAAGCCGTTTGAACGGCCAGATAACGTTGAACTGTCCTTACAGGCGTATCTGTAGCGCGAACAGTTTAACGTCAGAACTTGAACGAATTCAACCGGAATTCAGAACGGACATAACGACTCTGCGTGACAGCGCAACGCGCACTAAATTTCTATCACAATGACACAATCTATATCGGAAAATCCATTTATAATCAATTTTTGTGACAAAATAAAAAATCTGTTCTGCTTACCATTATACTGTTATTCATGTAGATTCATGTAAACAACTTATTAATAAGGAATCATTTTCTTAATATTCCAGTTTTCTTATATTACGGCGGTGAGCAACTGCATTATTTTTAATGTTTTTTTTGCCAATTTTCAAAAATGGGACAAAGTATCAATTTTAAAGACAAATAATCACCTAGTACTTAAAACCTCTGAGGTAAATCCCAGTAATATTTATGGTATTAGTGTCGATATACAAACTTGACAAGGACTCAATTTAAAAGTAAAATACTCATCGAGTATTTGAAATCACTGAGGTAAGTCCCAATGATATAAGTACTGATTCACAGACTTAACAAAGACTCAATTTAAAAGTAAACTACTCAACGAGTACTTGAAATCTCTTAGGTAGGTAAGTCCCAATGATATTAATGATATAAGTACTGATTCACAGACTTGACAATGACTGCGTTTTAAAGTAAAATAGTCACCGAGTACTTGAAATGTCTGAGGTAAGTCCCAATGATATTAATGATATTAGTATTGATTCACAGACTCGACAAAGATCAATTCAAAAAAAGAATACTCACCGAGTACTTGAAATCTCTGAGGTAAGTCCCAATGATATATAGTAACCACTGGTTTGATACCTTTAGCTAATAATCCATCTATCAAATTGTTGTAATAGATCTTGGCATCTTTACTGATGTGAGTCGGGTATCCTAAGGGTAACAAACGAACCCACGATATAGAAAACCTAGAAATAAAAATAAAGATTAATGTAGTTGTAGAGTTGAGACCACCAATCTGAGAAACAAGCATACGATCGGCGACTAAGGAGCAGTAACTAACCTTCACGGACGTTAAACCCATAGAAGTGACTGGATTCAGCGTGGGCGAAGTTTCAAGTCAAGAACTATTTTTAAATATTACTAAAACACTACCTGTAAAAATTCAGTCCTAACTCTGAAATGATTTCAATATCTCTTTTCCATTTATTGTAAGAGTCACAAGCAATGTCTCCAGTACTGCCGTCGAATATGGCTCCTGGCACTGAGTGTGCATAGAAGTCCCATATGCTAACTCCTCTTCCTTAAAAATCAAAGAAATTACAAAGTTTACTCCAAGTATTATTATATAAGTATTATACATAATGTGGAGTATATTATAAAGATTTTTTTTTGGTTTGATTTGTTAAAGAGTTTCGTTGCAAATTTCAAAAGCCTTAAATTTATTTATGCTGTATATTATGTGACTTTGTAGGTTACAATATCATAATAACCTTTTTATACCGTAAATAATTCTAAAGAAAAAATAAACGGGTTTTGTAGATAAATGACAAAATGAAACAAGTATAGTTTTGTAATGGCATGTCATGGTTTAAGTGAATTTTTGCTGTAGAACTTCAATTTCCTAAGTTCAAAATGTTGTGTTCCCCTGTAACTTCACAACTAAGTGATCCAATAACTACTGAAATTCACAATAGTAGGGATTTATCAATACTTTCCTACGATATATTGTTTTAAACAAAATCAGTTTGCCAGGTTTTGTATTTTTTATTATAATGTTGTGTTTTCTTTTAATGTTGTCTGAAGCGAGATGAGGGGGGGCTCTGTAACAGCTTAGAAACAAAGAAGCTCTAGATGACGACGGCATTACGACTGAAGTTTTTTAATATCGTCATTTATAACGGAACTACACTGGGGGGGCGTGGCGTGGAAGCGTGGTAATATTTTTTTTAAAAAGGGGAGAAAAAACTCTACTTAAGAACTACCGACCAATATCGCTTATAGGCCACGTGAATAAAGTGTTTTCTAAAGTCGTTACTAATCACCTTTTGCTGGAAGACTGGACGAGATTCAGCCGCCAGAACAGGCTGGGTTTCGGAAAGACCACATTCATACTGTACGGCTGATTAAACAAAAACTAAATAGTCAGACACTATGTATGGCGTTTGTGGACTACACGAAAAAGCCCTTGACTGCATCAAAACATGTGATGTGCTAGATTCTCTGCGGCGATGTTGTATATTATATATATGTAAAGACATCGGAGCACCTTAATATATAGGCGATATATTAAGGTGCTCCGATGTCTTTACAACGCTCCTTCAATGACTGTGCCATCCTACTGCGTACTAAAGACAGAGAGACGTAACCCATATCCCCTAAACTGTTTACCAATGTGATAGAATGTTTCTTTAAAACCTTAGGTTTGCCAACGATATCGTTATTATGACAGAATCACTTGAAGAACTGCGTGAGATGATGCAGTCACTAGATAAACCCCTCGATGAGTGGGTCTTGTCATGAATTTTGACAAGACAAAAGTCATATTCAACGAACATGTCCAAATGCCAATGCCAGTGTACCTTGGAAATGAAATCAAACTTGGCTAGAACAACTTTCAGAAGGAAGCCGATAGGATGATCAATCTAGAGTGGGCAAAGTTTGTTAAGCTTCGTGAAGTCTTTACGTTGCTTATGCCGTCGAGTCTGAAGACGAAGTTTTTGACCAGTGCGTCCTACATTTCATGTCTTACGCTGCCGAAACGAGGACACTTACAGCGGGGCTGGCCCACAAGTTGTGTTAGAGAGAGCTAGGTTAGGAGTGTCTGTGCGGGATCGCATCCAAAATGAAAACCTGCGAAAGAGAACTAAAGTCACCGACATAGCTCACATAATCAAATAGCTGAAGTAACAGTAAGCTGTTCACGTCTGTCGGGGGACTAATGGCTGATGGAGCTAACGTGTCCTAGAATGGAGACCGCCTATGGGAAGGCGAAGAGTGGGAAGCCGGTTTGTTATTTGTTAAAAACGGCCACTTTTAGCAGAAATGCTAACTACAACTCACAGATATTATTTAGAAACTATATAAAACTTTCTGAAAATACCTTATGACTAGCTTTATATTTGCGACATTTGGATTTTATAAGTAAAAAAAGCTAAACATAATGGTACCGCTAACATTCCAGGCGCCTTCCACTTGATAAGCTGCAGTTGCAGACCCGAACTTGAACCCTGGTGGAAAATTTAAGTCTCTCCCATTTGATAAATTACACCAAACGCTGCAAAAAAAAACAACTCACAACTTACTGAGGATTTTTTTTTTTTTTTTTTTTTTTTTTTTTTTTTTTTTTTTTTTTTTTTTTTTTCTTTTTTTTTTTTTTTTCTGAGCTGACTATGCAGTTGGCTGTTGCAGCCATTACTGCTTCACCGGACTTTTGGGGCGAGACTCTGAAGGAGCCTCAGCCCATATAGCGCCCAACGCTCAAGGGCTTCCCGCGGGGGAAGCCTCGGCTTGGGTTGTCGCTCTCGGGGGCGTCCCTTCGACCGGCGTGAGTCTCGAACCCGAAGGTGAGTCACCGCCAGGAGGGGAGTTCCCCGTTACGCGGGTGCGGTTGCGATTGAGTGGGGGCGAGAAGCGCCCCGGCACTCTTTGATACCTAGTGTATCCTTGTGGGCGCCGACGAACCCGGGGACGTCGGCGTCGTGTTTGGAGGGAGGCCCTATTCGGGGTCGACGTAGTAGAGACTAATCTCGCTATCCGGACAGCGAGATCGTCATCTGGGGACGTTAGTACGTGCCGAGGCCGCCTGAGTATAGTTTTACGACCGCGACGGGGACGATCGGGGGGAATGTACGTCGTGGATTGCACAACTAATCTATTCGGGTGATTTTGCGTACGCTCGAAAAAGCGGACTGCCAAGTCTTTAAAGTACTGGGGAATCGTGGGAAGTTCGAAGTCTCTGTGTAGGTCCGCATTGCGAACGTACCAAGAGGCTCCAGAGGCCGCTCTGAGAAAGCGGTTTTGGAGGGTCTGGAGTTTGTGGAGATTGCGCTTGGACAGAGCAAAGACTACGCTAGCATAAGCTAGTATGGGGCGGATGCAAGTTGTGTAAAGATTTAGCTTATTTCTAAGCGACATCTTACTATACTTGCCTATCATGGGATAGAGACGACCGAGGACAAAAGCGGCTCGGTCTCTGACTATTTTGGTGTGAGCGTGGAAGTTCAAACGTCTATCCATGGTCACACCGAGATATTTGGTCTTATTTTGCCAGGGAATGGCACGACCGAAGAGAGAGAGGGAAGTTGGCCGCGGAGGGCTGCCTGTGGTGAAAAGGACGGCAGAGCTTTTGTCGGGATTCACCTCGATTCTCCATTTCCGAAACCACTCGCCTAGGGCGGTGATAGCGGATTGGAGTCTCTCAGTGATTCGACTCACTTGCCTATCGGTAGTATAGAGAGCGGTATCGTCCGCATAGAGGGCTATACTGAGGATTAAAACAATGGACATTCTACATAGATTATTGGACTACCTTTAAGTCTTTAAGTGCCACATAAATGTATATCACATTTTGTTTTTTACAACCTTGATGCGTCAAATTCAGTGTCTATACGCTTTAGCATACTAAAGGACTCCTTATCTAGTTATATACCATATTTACTCTATATCCATCCATATATATATTTTTTTCTTTTTCACTTACATATTTATTTATTTATTCATATAAAATACAAATTTCGATATAATTTTCTTTGCACCCTTAAACTCAATTTAGTTTGTGTGGGTGCTGCACTTTGTGTGGGTACATTTGAACAAAGGTAGTTATTAGGTCAATAAGTTGTAATGTATAATAACTATTAAAAATCAAATTGGGAAAAGAGCTTCCTAGAAATGTAAGACTTAAGGTGTTAAAACTTTGCGAATGTGTATGTCGTGGTCAGATGTGGCCGACAATTTTATGATACAGTCAGCTAAATCTGCCCATATCGTTTAAACGTCAACGGTTTATGATAATGTCACCCCACGTTTGACCATACCATTAATGAACTTTTACCATAAAATAGTATATTATATAGTGGGTATGGGGTATGGGACTTACGCACGAAGGGTTCCGTACCATTATCTATAAAAACGGCAAAAAAAACACGTTTTTTGTATGGAAGACTACCTTAACTATTTTTCTTATTTTCTATATACTAAATATTTTGGCTATGTAACTAAATATTCTGTGAATATTTCAAGCGTCTACCTGTAGCCGTTATCAATATCGACCAAAAAAATCACGTTTGTTTTACGGGAGCCCCCTTAAACATTTATTTTATTCTGTTTTTTGGTATTTGTTGTAATAGCGGCAACAGAAATACATCATCTGTGAAAATTTTAACTGTCTTACTATCACGGTTCATGAGATACAGCCTGGTGACAGACGGACGGACTGACGGACAAACGGACAGCGAAGTCTTAGTAATAGGGTCCCGTTTTTACCCTTTGGGTACGGAACCCTAAAAATTAACATAAAACTTATTTGGGTTTGTGCAGATATTTTGCATTCAAATAAAAAGCCAATTGCAATTAATGCCGTGTGAATTTAATTGAACATAGCTGCACTATCATACTATATACATGTTTGCACTTTTAGCTTTCTCTAGACGATACCCGTGGAAAACCTATTCCTTTGGGAACTCTCGATCTAAATAAAACTATTAAGTATATAAAATTAAAAAAAGTGCAATTTTTTTCTCGACTTGACTTATATGGATGTTTTGTACTAAAAACCTGTGTCATTAAAAAAAAGATAAAGCATTTAGTAAATAAGAGATAAATAGATAAAGTTTATCCCAAATATTGGGAAAAAAAATAGAAATCGGATAAGTAGTTTCGACCATTACCTCCATAACTTAACTTACAAACTTAACCTCTTTATTATAAGTGTATTAGTGTAGATTTTAACATTATTATTCGCTTTTAAAACAGAATAATTGTCTGCCGCTATGGTGCATCAAAAAAATAAGGCGACATTACATAGTGTCCCTTCCGGGAGGTAATGTAACTATTTTACGATATGGTCACTAATTGACAATACCATGAAGTACTCGTTCGTTTAGCTGTTCATATCGTTAAACGTTGAGTTGTCGTTGATTTGTCTAGACTGTATCATAATGTGGCTAGCGGGTACTGTCCTATATGACGTTACAGGATATAGCCATAGCTTGCCACACGACCTAACGTTGCAGGAGATAGCCACGACATGCCACATGGCCTAACGTTGTAGGAGATAGACATAGCCTGCAGCACGAACCAACGTTGCGGCAGATAGTCGTAACATGTCATACGGCCTAATGTTGCAGGAGATAGAAATGGCATGCCACACGACCTAACGTTGTAGAAGATAGGCATAGCCTGCTACACAACCTAACGTTACGGGAGATAGCTATAACATGTCATACGGCCTAACGTTGCAGGAGATAGAAATGGCATGCCACACGGCCTAACGTTACAGGACAGAGTCATGACATGCCACACGCCCTAACGTTGTAGAAGAAAGCCATAGCCTGCTACGCAACCTAACGTTACGGGAGATAGCCATAACATGTCAAACGGCCTACCGTTGCAGGAGATAATCATGACATGCCACACGGCCTAACGTTGCAGAGATAGCCATGACATGCCACACGACCTAACGTTGTAGAAGATAGCCATAGCCTGCTACACAACCTAACGTTACGGGAGATAGTTATAACATGTCAAACGGCCTACCGTTGCAGGAGATAACCATGACATGCCACACGGCCTAACGTTGCAGGAGAGAGCTATGACATGCCACACGACCTAACGTTGTAGAAGATAGCCATAGCCTGCTACACAACCTAACGTTACCGGAGATAGCTATAACATGTCAAACGGCCTGCCGTTGCAGGAGATAACCATGACATGCCACACGGCCTAACGTTGTAGAAGATAGCCATAGCTTGCTACACAACCTAACATTACGGGAGATAGCCACAACATTTCATACGGCCTAACGTTGCAGGAGAGAGACATGACATGCCACACGGCCTAACGTTGCAGGAGACAGCCATGACATGTCACACGGCCTAACGTTTCAAGAAATAGCCTAGACCTGCCACCCGACCTAACGTTGCAGGACATAGCCATGATATACCACACGACCTAATGTAATTCAACGTGTCTCGTACAATATCATGTAACCTAAGATATAGAACCAAGCGTCACAGGATTAAAATAAATGCCTTTATTAAAAAAATAAGGTATGTAATATAACTACCAAAAAAAAAATTATAGGCTACAATAATAATTTACATTATAATATAGTTCAGCCAAAAGTATTGTTATTTTCTCTTAAATTTCACAAGTTGTGTGTTCTCAAAATCAACTTTTTTGACATACATGAGATAGGTATGACGGTTAGGTTGATCACCGCGTTATTTTTTGCTCTTGATTTTCCGTGATTCAAGTTGCTTGGTTTTACCAAATTACCATTCCATCCCAAAGCCTTATTTATATTTCTTGTATTTTATTAATAGTGCTAGGTCAATGTCCGTTTAATTGTGCTAGGTCAATGTCCGTTTTTAAGTATTTGTCAAAATAAAAATATACTAAAATAAAATGTAAGTAAAATAATCCGTCGGTAAGAACAAAAAAATTATCTATACATATTGTAAAACAAAGTCCTCTTCACGTCTGCCTGGCTGTCTGTTCGCTTGATACTTGAAAAATACGCAACTCATTTTGATGCGGTTTTCACTATCATTTAGAAAAATTCTTTCTTCTTATATGTATAATATATTCTAATTATACTTATGAATAGCAGAAAATATATATCTTTTCCCTATCAAGTTGTAAAAAAACGGTAAAATTGCACTTTGGGCACTTTCGTCAAAAACGGGGCGAAAATTTTTTTTAAAATAAATAGCTGTTTTGGGGCCTACAAATTAATAAAATAGGGGCGGAAAGTTAAATGTATTTTCTATTCAATATTAAAAATTAAAAAAAAACAAAAATTAGACTGTTAATAAATTTTCTATTTTTTCTTTTGTTTTCCAAAAAAACAACGTTGACAATACTTGCCAGCCTAAAGAAAAATACCCACAGGATTCATTTGATTATACTTTTATTTAACTTTAATCGATAGAAAAGCATATTTATATACTCGAACCAATTTCTACTTATTAAGTATAGTCACGGCAACCCACTTTAGAACATGAAAACTTGCGCACGAAGCCAAGCGGAGCACATAAAAATTAGCGCGCGAAGCCGAGCGGAGCGTGCCGTAGTGAAAACAAATTGTACTTGTGTCACACAGATCAATAAACCGGTGTCTACCCTGCCCCCTCTATCCCTACCAAACAATTCTAAATAAGTAGAAATTGGCTCTTTCATGTGCGCCGCTTGTTTTCACGCACAAGTTTTCATGTTCAAAAGTGGGTTGCCGTGACTATATTAAATAATTAGAAATTGGTTCTGGCGCTCGCCGTCCGCTGCCGAGGCACGCTCCGCTCAGCTTCGCGCGCTAATTTTTATGTGCACCGCTTGGCTTCATGCGCAAGTTTTCATGTTCTAAAGTGGGTTACCATGACTATACTAAATAAGTAGAATTTTTTATATTTCAACCAACTTGTACTTATTTAGTGTAGTCACGGCGAGCCAATTTCGAACATGAAAACTTTTGCGTTTTACTTTTTCACACATTTTTAGCACTCGTCGTCCATCACACTTTCTTCCTGCACAAGCATCACGCGCGAAAAACGGGCGAATTTTATGAAAACAGTCAGTCTCGCGGCAGTGTTTATTGCTATTTTTTACTAATAAATAATAAAATATCAAGCTTTCCGACCCTATTTTATTAATTTGTAGGCCCCAAAATAGCTATTTATTTTAAAAATATTATTTTTGGCCCATTTTTGACGAAAGTGCCTAAACTGCAATTTTACCAAAAAAAACTTACAAACAACCTCCTAACAAATACAATATCTGGGTAATAACAGGCTGGTAAAGAGATCTTTGAAAAGATTTAATTAAAATATTTTATCCATAGAAGTTAGTTTTTTAGTTTGTACAAACTTTCTTAGTGTCCCACGTATAGCAAGCAGATTAGTGTAATAACTTGTGAAAAGTGTTTTTTTTCATTAACCCTTTTTTTTAAATAGTTTCTTCACGATTTTATTGCACAAATCGTCATTTTTATTACTTTACACGGAAGCATAGTTGGCGTCGACGCACAGATTACGTAAGATGTAATGTTGACGGCAAGTAAATGAAAAGTCAGGTACTAGAATTGACTTGATTCGTGTGCCTGAACACGAAATCTAGATGTATAAGTCAAGCTTTGATCATTACATAATTTATTTCTCAAAATCCTACCAACCACTGACGCTTTATACCTATTTATGCACTTGGAAATGAAAGTAAATTTCAGTCAGTCGGTATGACTAAAATACGATTAATAAACCGTCCAAATACCGTTCATTCTAGGTACAGTAGTGTCAGCTGAGCGATTTCAAGTCATTCTTTCTATCAATCAGTTAGTTAGTTAGTTTCTATCAAATTTTATTGTATGGGTGTAATTAGGTCAAGTGTAAGAGGTATTCAGGCATTTTAAAAAAAAAAACATCGCACCTCCGGCTGTTTCGTGGAGTATATAAAAAAATCCAAATAATTCTAATTCAGATATCAACCCGGTGCAAAAAAAATAACGGCCAATTGTGCGACAGCGGAGATATACATTTTTATCTTACCAGCTCCATACAAATTAAAAAAAAAACTGTGAGCGTCGGTTGCGATAGTATTGAAATGAAAAATGTCTATGAAAGCCGAAATCCAGCCGCCGTGCCGCATTCCGCTCCGCTGCAGTGCAGTTCCGCCTATTGCGGTCTAACCTTAACGGCATATGTTAGTTAATATAAAGATTTTGGTTGATCTAGTACTATTTACTCGGGTTCTGCATGACTTTTGGTCGAATCCACCCTAAATAAAGTAAAACAGTTTATCAAGACCAGGCCGATGTTATTTCTTTTTACCTTCCCACAATATACCTCTGTCCTACTTGCCCTACCATACCTGTCCTGGAACCTCCTACATTTCACAATAAATTAATTGATATTGCGACCTCTATCACCGGACCTGACGACCGAATATTAATTCTAAGTGATTCTAATATGCCTCATGTTCAGGTGATCAAACCTCTAGACTCAGCTTTTATGTTACCAACCAATCTAACTAGACTAGACTAGATAATTGACTAAAAGTTAAAGTAGAGTTATCAGGATTTGGGATCACTAAAACTTTAAGTGGAGTTTGGTTTTTTTGTCCAGCTGCAATGACAGCAAAGCTGAGAAATGTTGATTAAGGAGATCAATATCTAAGGTGCTAAAGGTTGCCTCTTAACGAGCTACCAACTCCTAATGATTTAAGAAACTTCCAAACCCTGGCTGAGTCTTCGTTTTCCACTGATTGGTGGGGTCTTTGTGCATCTATACATACCTTGTTGCAGCGATTTATAAGCTCTTTATATTTATTTTTATATTCTTTGTCGTAACTATTGAAGGAAACTTTTAATTAGCCTATTTACTTATGTTACTATTATCAACAATGCGGTAAGTTTCCCTTAAAATTAAAAAATTAAGTAAATAAAAAATAAAATAAATCACATCGTTATATCTTTAGTATTTGCAGTAGGTATCATTTTGTGCAGAATACCAGATATCCTCGTTCACAAATAAAAATTTAAAACACTTGGTTAAAACATTTCATTATACATCAAATTTTAATTCCTTATTCAGAAATATAAAAATTTTAGAAAAAATACCGTTAATAAAAAGAAACGATTAATTACCTGAACACGATTAATATCCGCAACATCACAATTGTTAATAACATGTAAATGTTAACCTCTGATATTCTTATAGCTTATATTATCTTCATTCAAATTTACATAAATTTAAATCTTATTATAAAAGTAAAACTATCTGCGGCCCACGGTTTTGCCTGTTAAAGAATCTATTGCCGTGGTAACTCGCAATCGCGGTCAAAAGTATCATATATACTAATCCACACCATTGGCTTTTTGAATGACAAATTTCATCCGGATCGGTTAAGCCATTTAAGAGTAATGGAGTAGCAAACGTCTTTACAAATTTGCCACACCCTGGTTATCCGCATGAGAGAGTGCCACGGAAACCTAGACGGTGACAACTTAAATAACAAGAGCTACTGACAGACAAAAAGACAAAGGGGTTCTTATCTTACTGAACTAGTTTCAGCAGTGCTTTTTATCTTATAACACATTAACAGTCGTGCCTTCAATATTTATATAGTGATAAAAGGATAATGCTACGGAAGGCATAAGGCGTTGCTAAGCCTTATTGAAATAAAATCTCCTTAGCCGTTGTCATTTAGACTACAGCGGTACAAGCATCTCCTTAGAGAAAGGAGGCTTAGCACAGCAAACGGTACTGGTCCAATGTAAATAGGCAGCCATTGTCGAGCTGGTGGCTACAGGACTCACAAAGTTTTCTAGCCAACCATAAGGCCAGGATCAACGGTTTGACGTGCCCTTCAAAGCACGAGAAAATTGAAATAAACGTGCCTAAGCTGTCCAATGACTGACCAAGCCCGAAGTTGCGTAACTTCGCTTCGGTCGGTCGGTCGCGAGCATCACACGCATTACTTTTAGGAGAACGAAGCCAGCGTACGACTCCTGTCTACTGTGATAACTGGAGAAGGCGATTCCCCGCGTCCACAAGGATCTGGGCAATGATCTACCTTCTAAAGTTTGATAGCACAGACTTTTTTGCGAAGCCACTCGGCACCCGGATATCGTCGAGTTTGCCAACAGGTGGAGGAGTAGCTTCTCTACACTAAGCTATTATCCTCAGTTGCGATTGAGGCGGGTAGCCTATGGACTTAGAATGCGAAGACGGTAGTCTACCACCGCGACAGTGGGCGCTCGAGGACGGTCAGAGAGGCTCGGTGAAAATACCGAGGGGGCTAAGTGCCGTTCGTATTGTAATACAAGCTGTAACTTAAGCACGGTGCTAGAATGGGGACCATATGGTGACACCGGCCTTAGGCAGCGAGGGAGACACCTGAAAACACCGTATGACCTGTATATTTAAAAAAATCGACACACGTAACACTTACGCACATAAAAACCTAAATAGCATATAAACCACACAATTGACCATGGAGATCATAGTTTTAATACTAAATAGACAGAGTCACGTTCACCGGCCAGTTAGTATTATAATTTGCTGTCAAATTATACAATTAATCATTTTCCAGTTGATTTCCCATCCTCTATCTCGACAAGCTGCTGGCCTTGTGTGGATATTACCTACGACGACATATTTTTCCAGGTAATGCTAATATGTACTTATTAGAATAAGCCATTGGCGAAGACTTGTAAAAAGTGTATTATTAGAATAAGCCATTGGCGAAGACTTATTAAATATTTATTATTCCTTCCTTCTAACCTGAAAGTTGAGCTCGATAAAAAATCGGCCAAGTGTGAGTCGGAATCGCGCACGAAGGATTCCGTACCATTATCTATAAAAACGGCAAAAAAATCACGTTTGTTGTATAGAAGCCCCCACCTTAAATATTTGTTTTATTTTTTATATTATTTATTTTTAAAGTGAATATATAACTAAATATTCTGTGAATATCTTAAGCGTCTACCTGTTGCCGTTATCAAAATCGAGGAAAATCGAGCAAACAAATCACGTTTGTTGTATGGGGCTCCCTTAAATATTTATTTTATTTTATTTTTTAGTATTGTTTAGGCGCCAACAGAAATACATCTTCTTTAAAAATTTCAACTGTCTATCACGGTTTATGAGATACAGCCTGGTGACAGACGGACGGACGGAGAAACGGACGGACAGCGAAGTATTAGTAATAGGGTTCCGCTAATTATCCTTTGGGTACGATACCCTAAAAATCAACCGTTGATTGTGGTATAATTATATATAAACTATTTTATAAAAGTATCATCACAAATACGAATTTAAGTAAACAATTACAAAGGCGGAATACATCTCACGGGGTTTTCTTCTCTTCTTCTTTCTTCGATTTGGAGACCAGATTTCGCATTATTGCATATCATTTTTCCAGAGTCGTGTAAATATAGTCCTGTGCTTATATCTAAGTTTGGCGAAGTGCCATATTCAAGTTTTATCGCGGCGGTATCGTTCGTCCTCGTTTACATATCCCAAGATAGGGCGGGAATTTTGGTGTGGATCCTTCAGAAATTGCGCGTCATGTCCTGCTTATTTTTTCATAATTTACTATTCATGAGCCTTCGGTGCACAACTCTTAACACACTTTCGTAAAACAATGCTAATATATACACATCGAAAAACACTAAATGAATTTAGAAAAATTAAACGCGAAAAAACACCACTCCTTCTTAAGATCCACCCCAAAACTCCACCACGGGGTTTTTACTTTTTAACAAACTTTTTTTTATTCGGTTTTTCATTTTTTATTTTTGGTCTGCCAGTTTCATTATACAGCTAGTTACTTGTTCATACAATGTTCTTGATCGATCTCTGTAAACAATATTCCAAAGTGAAATTACTTCGCGTCGCTAGGGATTTAAAGTGCAACTGTAGGTAATCCCTGTTTACAAAAAACCTTCCAGCTCTTTTTGAATAGATGAGATAAATTTTTTTTTTTCATTTCTCATGCTCGAAAATGTGTCATTATAGTACAGTGTAGGCGCACTAAAACGCGTTATTATGCCCTAGGGGCAAAAGTATTTTTTTTTTCCTTGCATAAATTCCAAGGTCTGAGCCGTACAGCCATGTCTTTAACAGTTTATTTTAGATATTATAGCAACAGTAATTTTGGTGTAATAGTATAAAATTGTAGGTAAGAAAATTGGTTAACATTTTATTCAAAAAGCGGAAAATATTGTCCGGGTTCTTGTAATTTCTAAGACATTAAATCTCAGGGCAAGTCAGGTGGCAAAATGATTAATTTTAAAGACTCCGCTTTTCAATGATATTTTAGTCCTAATCCTAACCAATATATATTTGTGAAAGTTTGTTTGTTTGTTTTTTGTTATTAAGCTGATTTTTGGCAAACAGATTGTTCAGGGGACGGAGAAGTACAAAGGCTACTCTTTATCCCGGCATAGTTCTCGCAGGAATAACGATATCTAGTAATCAAGTATCCCGTGGACTAACTACAGCTGTAGCCTGCTAATAAATAAAACTTTAACTATACCTAAAGCCAGGAAATCTCTAACATTTTTATTGTAATACAAATTCCTTATCAACTCATAGGGTTTTTTTGTTTTTATTTGACGTGGGTGTGCTAGTTTCCTTACGATGTTTTCCTTCTACGAAAAGCCAGTGGTGTGAATAATCAATTTACTTGAGAAATTAAGAAAAAGTCTCATTGGTACACCTGGGGCTCGAACCTTCGACAGTCAGGACGCAAGTTGAAATGGAAACCCCTTGGCAAACCGTGACCATTTATTTAAAAGTGAATATAATCTTTCTAATTTAAAAATACAAAAAACACTTTTATAAAATATAACGGTTCTTACCCAACTGCGTCAGAAGGAGGGTTATGTTTTTCGAGTATATGTATGTATATATGTATTCGTATGTACGTATAATTATTTGTCACGCTCTGTAGCCTAAAGATCTTTTTTCATTGTGATAGTAACACTGGGTACATAGAATTCTTAAAGATCAAAATGGCTGATTTTATGCGCTTTAATGTGCGGGTTGACTTGACTTGACTTATCAAAATTAAATTATTTAGAAAGCGAGTACGAATATATAAATATATACCGGCTGGATTATTTTTTTTGTAAATAAATAGAAGCATAAATTGTAATGTATCTAATTTAAAAAAATTGTGATACTCAATTAACATAAAAAACAAAATGCTAAAATTCAAAATGACTTATAGGTCTAAATACTGTGTTCGAAACAACATTTAACGGAGTATTGCGAGCCATTTTCCTTTCAATGTGTGTGTAAATCAGCAATCATAGAGCACATGCGTAAATATTAGAATTAATAAATTTCTTTTGCGAAAGCGATATTGCTAATATTGTTAGAGCAGTCCGCAGGAATAGGATCATTGTTATTGTTTAAATGTGTACAATTTTCTCAATTAACATTTATTATGAATTTCTTATCGTCAGTTTAGTATGTTACAGTGTCATTTAATTATCCTCGGAACTAAGGCATTTCTAAAAAGCCTTCTTAAATTTTTAGTTTTTGCTTTTATATTTTTATTTTAAGTTAGGAAACCCGCATATATAACACATATTCTCAGAAAATTTCATTTGGCAAAATAACTTTTTCCCGACGTTTCGGCTGAGTTATACTAACCCGTCTACCCGTGACCAAGGCTGATGTAAACCAGCCGAAACGTCGGGAAAAAGGTATTTTGCCAAATGACGCGTTTATTCCTGTTTTATTATTTTTAAATTAGCAAAAGTCTATCTTTCAAGGTTGGCTCCTTTTTTATGATGACCAAATTTGTTCTAAAATAATGCATTATTTGCCAAGGTGTTTCTATAGATATTAATCCTTATCCAAATAAATACGTTATTCATCACAAGTCTTTATTGTAAAACAAAATTTCTCTTAAAATCATTCGATTTCAATGAATATCGTAGGAGATATCGCAGTCCTAAAATAACATGTCAGCGAAATAATGATCAAGCACTGCGCGCGCATTTATGATGTGCAAGGCCGGAGGGCAGTTATGAGGGGAAGGGCGGTACCCATGTATTATTTAAAAATATTGTCACCTTCTTAGTTTTTTTTTGCTATAATTGAGGAGTTGCCGTAAGAATCCTACGCCGATTACCAAATTTAGGGCGGGCGAAGCCGCTGGCAAAAGCAAGTTACTTATATTACTGATTGACGTCTCAGAATATTACACAAACAATGCAAATTACACCTACTTGCTAATAAAGTACCTAGTAAAAGTAAAATTTATGTAAAGAGTCCAAATCCTGACGTTAAAACTTCAGTTCGTTGTAAAGAAAAGATATTTTTTCAAACTATTTATGTATTTTTAGATACGGTTATTAATTAATTTCGTAGTTCATGAAATACATGATAAGTAATACTTTTTCTATTGATATTTACATCTAACTGTTATTTTTTTTTATTATAAAATTGCTGAAGACCGGGGTAAAGTTTTACGTTCTATAGATATAATGTGTAACAGGGGTCATCAATACATAAATACTCTATCAACCTGAGATAATGTAATTTAAGTGACGTTGGGATGGGAAATGAAGGTACCTACAGACTTGGCAACACAGACAGAAAATATTTGTTGTTTGTTTTGCGAATAATTATTTTGAAAACTTTGTTTTAAATTCAAATATTCGTTCGTTTTGGGATGCATTATTTTCATTTCTTTTGTCACATGTCATCCGTTCGTTTGGCATTGGTATCAAAAATATCAAAATTTTAGTATCATCTGTGAGAAACTGTCTTGCGTTCGTTTACGATAATTTTGTTATTTTTGTCACTTTTGCCACCGAAAAATAAAACTTTAGACCTATGTCTGGAGGTGGGGTTTTTTGTTAATCTTTCCTATACATATTCATTGTTTATGGTAGTGTTTGTGTATTTTATCGTAGTGTGTGTACGTTAACCAGTCGTTTTGCAACCAAAAATTAATACGAAAATGCACAGTAACAAGTCCGCGGGCAGGACCTTATTGGCAACAGTCTCGAGCTATTCGAACTCTGGAATTCGAGACAAAAATATATGGAAGTCTGACTTACCTCTCGAAACCCTTGAATGTACTTGCATACATTTTTTTTGCTCAAATTCCAGACTCTGAATGGCTCGAGACTGTTTGCAATAAGCTCCCAGGTCTGCACAGCTTCGAAGACCACTTCAGACATATCGCGACTAAATTGAAATAAACGCCCGCAGTAGTTCCAGGCGTCTCTTGATTGGACATTATTTGCCGGTTGTTGGTCTTCTTCTTTATCGATCGATGATTTATGACAGAATTAATTACTTCCCGTAAGTCGGTAAAGGTCGAATTACATTGAAAGTCCCAAAAAACCTGTAACAGATTTTTTTCTCCAAAAGCTGTCGGTGGAGGTGCGTAAAACGTAACGTAACAATATAAAACCAAAATAAACATTGCTAGGGGTGTGCGGGATCTTCCCCCAAAACCAATTCTTTGGTGAAAAAAGCCTAATTTCGATGATAACACGTTAATTTTCCAATTTTATTTTACACACATGCTGCACAGTACAAAGTTTCGTTGCGTGCGGCCTATTAAAAAAACATAATTGGTTTAAGGAAGATAAAATAATCTTTTTCATTAAACTTACTCATAAACAGTGTTTTTACATGCAGGCAAAGTGGGTGCTAAGGCCTTAATTACTCCTACGGACTTTTTCTTTGTAAATAATGTCCGAGATCAAAAGATGCCCGGAACCACTGCGGGCAGTTATTTCAATTTAGTCGCGACTTGTTTCAAGTTGCCATTGAAGCTGCAGAATTCCAAAGTTCGAACAGCGCGAGACTGTTGCCGATAAGGTCCTTTCCCGCGGACTTGTAACTGTGCATCTTTGTATTTATCGATGCCATAAATACACTTTTATAGCGTGCATCACTATTTAAGTATCATCTATATTCAAATTCAAAAGGCCCAGGTCCCACACAACAGCCTGGCAACATATGCACATCATTTAAACTACCATTACTTCGGAAACTTGCCTAAGGGGAAAAGAAGTGACAAGAAATTTCCAGATGTACACCTGATACCAATCAGCCATGCAGGAACCAAGCCATCAAGTACACATCTATCCAAATATGTATATACATACATACACGTGCCACACATCCAAATCACTATTAAATGTCTGATTTCATGAAGATCAGTAAAGTTATACCTACCTATATTTAAATCAGGCAGCACTACTGACCTGTCTAACTTTAGACCCAAAGGTTGACTCCCTCGCAGCCTAGTTGGAAGTGTGACCGCCTGCGGTGCAGGGGGTGTGGGTGCGATTCAATTTAATATTCACTTTAATTCACTGCTAACTTGTAAACAATTTGGATTTACAAGGGGTCGCTTGTAACCGATGCTGGTATTACACTTGTCCAGCACAAATTTGATGCTTGGGAAGATTCGATGGATGCCTTGGGTTTATTCTGTGATCTATCTAAGGCATTCGATTGCGTCCAACATGAAACTCTGATCAGGAAATTACAACACTATGATATAAGGAGTACTGTACTTAAACTAGTTAGCTCATATTTGGACAATAGAATTCAGACAGTTGACATAAATGGGAAGCGCTCCCCCGGATCAAACATTAAAATTATTCTTCCACAGGGTTCCATTCTTGGGCGATTCATATTTATTATACCTATACATTAATCGCCTCTGGTTGTAAAAGATAGTCATGAGATACATAGTGTTGTTCGCAGACGACACATCACTTTTATTTAAGCTTAAAAGACGTAAAACTATTTAAAATATTGTTAACAACTGTCTGACTAAAGTTGTTCACTGGTTCACAAATGAATAATTTACTCCTTAATAGCAAGAAAAATAATGTTTAATTTTTTTAACACCAAATGTCAGTCAGGTAAGAACCTGTGTACCTATAAACGGGGAGCAGTTAGATATTGTAGATAATACTGTATTCTTAGGTTTCACCCTAGACACAAAGCTTCAGTGGGGCCCACACATAGCTAGATTGGCGAATAGGCTTAGTTCTGTAACATTCGCGGCTAAAAAGATTCGTCAACTTACGTACGTAGCAACTGCCCGGATAGTATACTTCAGTTACTTTCATAGCGTGATGTCCTACGGTACTTTACTATGGGGACGCAGCTGATATTCAAACAATCTTTCTGCTGCAGAAGAGAGCTGTTCGAGCAATATATAATCTATCCCATAGACACTCTTTAAGAAATAATTTTAAGGAAATCAAGGTCTTAACTTTACCGTCTCACTATATATTAAATTATATAATTTATGTTCATATAAATATTGATTGCTTTAAAAAAGAATAGCGATATTCACTATCGTCATACTTGAAATAGACACAAACTTTCTCTGATCCACACAAAGCTTAAGAAAATAGATAAATCATTTTATTCAATTAAGCTTAAAAAAGGTCAAAGATTTTGTATACAAGAAACTTGTCGAAAAAGCTTACTTAGGCTCTACTTCGATAATAAATATGCATGATATTAAATATTTTTTTGTACTATAATTTACTTGATAATTTGTATTGATGAATCAAAATTAAAAGAGCGACTGCTGGAGAGTTTCTTTCGCCGTTTCTTATCACCAGAACGCCGTTTTGTCTTCGAAACGGTAGTTACCTATAATTTATTGACATCAAAAAAGTGATATGACGTTTTCCCTCGTTCACCAAAATAGTCAGAGACCGAGCCGCTTTTGTCCTCGGTCGTCTTTATCCCATGATAGGCAAGTACAGTAAGATGTAGCTTAGAAATAAGCTAAATCTTTACACAACTTGTATACGCCCCATACTAGCTTATGCTAGCGTAGTCTTTGCGTTATCCAAGCGCAATATCCATAAACTTCAGACCCTCCAAAACCGCTTTCTCAGAGCGGCCTCCGGAGCCTCCTGGTACGTCCGCAATGCGGACCTACACAAAGATTTTGAACTCCCCACGATTCCCCAATATTTCAAAGATCTGGCAGTCCGCTTTTTCGAGTGTACACAAAATCACCCAAATCGATTAATTGTGCGATCCACAACGTACCATTCCTCCGATCGACCTCGGCACGGTCGTAAAACTATAGTTAGGCGGCTTCGGCACCTACTAACGGCCCCAGATGACGATCTCGCTATCCGGATAGCGAGATTAGTCTCAACGACCTCCCCCAATAGGGCCTCCCTCCAAATGCGACGCCGACGTCACCGGTTTGCGTCGGCGCCTAAACGGATACACGAGGTATCAAAGAGCGCCGGGGCGCTTCTTGCCCTCACTCAATCGCAACCGCACCCGCGTAACGGGGAACTCCCCTCTTGGCGGTGACTCACCTTCAAGTTCGAGACTCACGCCGGTCGAAGGGATACCCCCGAGAGCGACAACCCAAGCCGAGGCTTCCCCCGCGGGGAGCCCTTGAGCTTTGGGCGCTATATGGGCTGAGGCTCCTTCAGAGTCTCGCCCCAAAAAGCCCGGTGAAGCAGTAATGGCTGCAACAGCCAACTGCATAGTCAGTTCAGAAAAAAAAAATCCCTCGTAGCCTAGTTGGTAGTGTGTCCAGCTGCTGTGCAGGGGGTGCGGGTTTGATTCCCGCACTGGACAAACATTTATGTCATAATATGTGTTTGTCTTGAGTCTGAGTGTATATATGTATGATATGTGTGTATTTACAAAAAAAAGTAATATTTATGTATTTGTTTTCGTTGTCTGGTAACCATGACACAAGCTTTGCATACTTTGGGACCAGACAGCGCTGTGTGTAGTGTCCAAAATATTTATTTATTTTTGAGAAGAAAAGCATTGGAATTTGAATTTGAGTGCATAAAAAGATAAGTGCTAAAACTTGACTGACAGAATAACAAACTAAATGCATTTAATTAGTCCTGAATTTGATTACCGGTAATCGAACCCAGGACCTTTTACGTGGCAGCCGCACACTCTACCACTGCACCACTCGGTATAAGCAAACAATCAAACATACTTTCACATTATATACATGGTAGGCTGACAACGTAAGTGTATCTTAATTATTTTTAATCTAAAAGCTTTTGCTTAGGTAAGTTAATTAAAATTAGTGATAAAATTAAAATAATCTAGATATACGGTGATTATCAATAATGTTATATAATGGCGTTTTTTGTTGGATTGCCTGTCTTCTTGCGACATTTTTAAAAATAAATTTTGACTAAATCCTTGCTATCAGATCGGCATATTAATGCGCTTTGGGTTTTCATGACAATATAAAAAAACATTGTCCGTCTGTGTCAAATCTTTGTTTGCTTCGATCTTCACTAAATATATAAAGTTAGGCTCAATAGGTAATTTTTTTACGAAACATCAAACTTGAGTTAATACACAAATTTATTTTTAGAGATTTTGGTATAAGAGAATTGCTAAAATAAGCAAATTATATTACGGAGTTACACTTTGCCAGCGCCCTAAATGTGGTTAACGGCGTGGGACTCCTTTATTTAATCACGACAATATACGAGCTGACAAGACAATAGACCAGAACGCAGAATTTAATTTCCCCCTCATTGATAACAACGGTCTACGGCATTGATAGAGCGGAAAAAAGGGCTGACTTGTTGGTTTGTTATTATGGGGTACACGACATTATACCGGCTGACAAGGCAATTGACAATAACGCAGACTTCAATTCCCCCTCATTGACAACAACGGTCAACGGTATTAACAGCGCCGAAAAAAGACCTGATTTGTTGGTTTGTCGGCCAGTGTCAGCCCTGGCAAGCCCTGTTAAACAACTAACTAGAGTCGACTTTATCTTCCTCTTAAGCCATAAAAAGACTGAGTAAATAGAAAGCACCCAGTTGTGACAAAACAATTGACCTTGATCTTTTTATGCGATCCAATAAAGCGTTAGAGGCCCTCCCTCACCCTCATTTAACGGAATCCTACACACAGGGCATTTTCCTACTAATCGGAAAATGGGGAAGGTTATAGTCCTCCTCAAACTCGGGGTAGATAGGCAAATAGCAGGATAGCTACCATTCTAAAACCCTGTTCTCCCAAGTAGAAAAATTGTTTGAACGTTAGTTGAAAATTGCCGCTGGATTGCACCAAAACGTCTGTTAAAGTAATTGTCAAAAATAACTTTAACAATTACTATTACTTTAACCGTAACAAAGCATTAGCTTGGGTTGCACCGTCACAAAAAATATAAATGCTATAGCTACTAGATTTACTAGTTGTATAACCATAAATTTGCTTGAAATCAGCAAGGGAACCTTTTTTTTATGTTTCATTTTTCAGCAACGCTGTGTAAACTGTCATTCGTTAAGCACAAGCTATCAAAACAAAGTAAACAAACAAATAGTTGTGGGTCAGTTCTGTGTGGGCTTTGTCTTTATATATATTCATATCATATTAATAATGGCAGGAGAAGTTTATAAAACTTTCAAATAAAGCAAGTACCTACTTAACAACTTATTGCTTATGTTAAAACATTAAAATCTGTCGCGTTTGGTCACTCCCTTGGTCCACCTTTTAGGAAACCTGACCCTTGTTTTAAAAATCGGTGGTTTGCGTGGAAATGGAATAATATACCTATTTAAGAGGTAAGGATGAAAGGGTTAAGGTGACTTTAAAATAGAAAGAGGATCTCAATTTGGTTGTTGTTTGTTACCAAGGAACCCCCGTTATTTATAAACCGACTAGACTTTGCCAGCAGCTCCACCCGCCCTAAATTCGGTTATCGGCGTGGCAGTACTCCTAAATTATCTCCTTAATTATACTAATGAAGTTTGCTATAGCAAGTTGTAGCTATAGTTCGTTTAAACTCGGTTATAGAAGTAGATAAAAGTAGCCTATTTGTTATTTCAGGACCTAATCTATAGGTGTGCCAAGTTTCATCCCGATCCGTCCAGTGGCTGTACCGTTATTGAGTAACAAACATCCATCCCTACAGACATACTTTCACATTTATAATATTATCACTCACTTTTACTTTTTTCTGGTTATTTTTTTAGAGAAAGAAGTACCAATTTTTCCAAAGACGAAGTTAATAGGCTACAGTGTTTAGAAGATAAATATAAAACATCTTAGTTCGCAATAAAATTGATGCAGTGAGTAGTAAACAAAAAGAAGACATATGGAAAACCATACAAAATCAATTCAATGCTGTTGGAGAGGTTCATCGATCAATGAAACAGCTAAAATATAAATTTGAAAATATGAAAAGAAGTGTTAAAAAGGTAGTTCATCGTATTTGATGTTAAAATAATAATACTACGTTGATTAAGATTAGTAAATATGACAAGTACTAAGTTGTACCATTTGTGTGTAGGAAGCTTGCAGAGAACGCCAACATATTATTAAAACTGGAGGTGGATGGCTCATACCTCCTGCACCACCATCCCCTGGTCACGAGGAAACAATTATTCCTGCATCTTTAGATGGCAATAAGTCCATATATGATGATGATGTTATAACTTTAAGGTTTAAGGTTTCTGCTTTATTTATTACTAGCGATCTACGGATTAATTTATTTTATACAGTCAGTCTAACTGAAATACTATTCAGATTTTGCCGATACTACTATCACAGCCTAAATATTTTAACACAGTCAGTCATTGCCTTTAACAAATCTGGCAACAATTTTGACCAACTTTTTGCTATTGGACTGTTTTGGGTTCAAAAGAACTTTATACTAATGTTATAAAGCTGAAGAGTTTGTTTGTTTGCTTGAACGCGCCTAACCTCAGAAACTACTGGTCCGATTTGAAAATTTGGCGTTTTCAGCGTTGGATAGCCCTTTATCAAGGAAGGCAATAGGCTATATATCATCACGCTAAGACTAATAGGAGCGGAGCACCAATGAACAATGTTTCAAAATCCGGGGTTTTTTTCCTTTTGAGAGCTTCCGTTGCGTGCGCTGCGTAAACGGTCAAAGTTTCACACAAATCATGTATGACGGAATTGTTCCCCTTTAAAAGTTCTAAAAAGAAATCCGCGCATACGTCTGTATTTCAAGGTTGGCTCACTATAACCTTATATATTAGACTAACTTTTGCCAGCGGCTTCGCCCGCCCTAAATTTGGTTATCGGCGTAGGATTCTTACGGCAACTCCTCAATTTAGTAAAAAAACCTACTCACACTTGACGTTCTCTCTCCCTCTTTCTCCTTCTCAAAAATATTATATAATTAACTACCTACTAAAAATTAATAAACTAACCTCGCTAAATAATACGTACCGCCCTTTCCCCTAATGACTGCCTGCCGGCCTTGCACATCATTAATGCGTGCGCAGTACTTGATCATTATTTTGCTGCGATGTTATTTTAAAACTGTGATATCTCCTAAGATATTTATTGAAATCAAATGCTGTAAAGGGCAATTTTGTTTAAATTTAAATGCTTGTGATGAATAACGTATTTTTTTGGATAAGGATTAATATTATTTATAAAAACACCTTCGCCAATAATGCATTATTTTAGAACAAATTTGGTTTGCATAAAAAAGGTTATAGTGAGCCAACCTCAAAAGATAGACATATGCTGTTGCGGACTTTTTTTTTGACTTTTAAAGGGGAACAATTCTGTCATACATGATTTTTGCGAAACTTTAACCGTTTACGCAGCGCACGCAGCGGAAGCTCTTAAAAGAAAAAAAAACCCGATTTTGAAACATACTTCATTGGTGCTCTGCTCCTATTGGTCTTAGCGTGATTATATATAGCATATAGCCTTCCTCGATAAATGAGCTATCTAACACTGAAATAATTTTTCAAATCGGATTTGTGGTTTCTGAGATTAGCGCGTTCAAACAAACATACTCTGCAGCTTTGTATATTAGTATAGATATATATAATATTATGATTAATTAATCCTTATCCAAATAAATACGTTATTCATCACAAGTATTTAATTTAAAACAAAATTGTAAACAAAAAGAAAGTCAATTTTGACTATATCTTGCTATCAAATTGTGTTGCATTTTCTATGAACCTTAGGTTAATGTAACAATACAAAATAAAAACTTAAATTTTGAAAATCAATATAACTATGCCTAATATTCAGTTATTTATTAAATTAATATACTTTTTTTTATACGACTAAGGTGGCAAACAAGCTAACAGTCCACCTGATGATAAGTAGTCACCACAGCCTATCTACTTGTTTATAATTCTAATTAAGCAGTAATATTACTTTTTCAGATAAATAATTGTTGTTTTTTAGATACCAAAATCAAACCAAAATGAAATTGATACAGTTGAAGAGGTATGTATTTTTAAATAGTTTTAGCTCTTACCTAGTACTTTCTGTCTGCTGATAAAAAAGAAAACTGAAAGAAAACTAAAAAAAAAATAGCTTCAAATTTAAACTGTACAGGCAGTACTCATACTTTTTTATGATTCCGTGAAACAACTGAGCTCCAATAAGGTGACCGATGTCTTTTGTTTGAGTTCAAGTCATTGAACTGGTTTTAAATTATGAGATAAGACACAGGTACACTTTATCTTTACTAGTTTTATCATAATATACATTAATATTTTGTTTATTTTCTAGGTTGTTGTCGACTTGTCCACTACGAAGTCACAAGAGCAGTCGTCCAACAACGTGTTTGACAGCATCACCACTCAAACGTAAATATCAATTTTTTTTTAGCTAATTAATTCTGCATAGTTGGTATACCTTCTTTTTATATACATACCAATGTGATGTCATAGCTTTAATTCTACATGATATTGCTACTTACTTAGATCTTTTAGTACCGTAACAGGTGATTGGTTTCATTGGTGCTATGTATCATAAGAGGTAGAAAATTATTAAAGTTGGATAGTTGTGTTGGGGGCTTGAAAACTTTTGACAGTTGAGTGGCCACTAACACAACATCCGCCAGCTCAAACTAGACCAGAATTGTGGATTATCGCTTAAGCCTAAAACAGGAAGAGAGTAGCTTGAACACCGCCCTTGTATCGATTGCCAGACTATGCTTTTTTAAAGAGAAATTCCCCTTTTGTAACAAAAATAGTGACTTTTAATTATGTTTACAGGACTGACAAAAAGAAAAAAAATTGGTGATGGTAGCTATAATGTAATCAAAAGGGCACTTTGTGAGACAAAAGTGTTAATTTTAGAGAAGTTGCATAAATTGGAATTAAAAAAAAAACTGATAGCATAGAACATCAAAATGAAATTCATCAAAAACATAAATTAGAAATGATAAAGCTGGAATATAAAATAGAAAATTTAAAAAATAACTTATTGCCATCTATACATATATGTGAGCATAATGTTATTGCTCTTAACCAGTCAACTGTCGGTTTTGTCAATTAGTTATTCTTTTTTAAAATAATATAAAGTACTACAACTTTAAAAAATGACTTACTTACTTGAACTTAATTTTAATTATTATTTATCATTTTCTATTAACTTTCTTTGTGTAAATATTGTGAAGAAAAAAGATCTTTATTTTTAAATTTGTTTATTTTTTACTTTATTTTCTTATTCTTGTTTACGTACTCAGTTACAGCCATTTTGTGTTATTCTCAGTACAAAAAGCTAAAAAGTTAAACAAAAAAACCAAGGCAAAATTTCAACGCCAAGCCGTTCAGAATCAAGTGCCTACTGAGTCTATACTTATAAGGTGAATTACCAGTCTGCTTTCCCCATACAAACGAATTCCCCAATTTTCTCCCTAAACTTGGCATTAGACCTATTCGTATAAATAACTGGGGCCCTGCATATTTCCGTAATTTTTTTTTATGGTATTCTCAGACATGCGCTTTAAAAATATGTGCTATTTCCTAAGAAAACAAAACGTACGGACATAATAATTCATGAACTTTCAGGATAAGTAATTTCTATACAATTCTGTTGAGATTAGGCGGAGAAATGTGCTTATACAAAACACTGATTTTGATAATTGTTACTAGACATAATTTGTGTATTCGCTTGGGTCTGGTATTTCCTCTTAAATTGTGTCACGATGTCGTTTACACCTCGTATAATTAATAACACACGATGCAGGATTTTAGAACTGATGCTTTAGGTAACCCTGCGTTTTGGGAATTCGAGTAAAAGGCCTATGTCTGGCAATGGCCGAAAAAACACTGAAATGATAATATCTCTTAAAGCTAATAATTTATTGGAATTTTCAATTGTCGACTTACCTTGATATTTAGCTCTGTATTCCTTCTCATATATTCTCCATGCTTTTGCATGGGCAAACAGTAAGTTCTTGTTGCGCAAGTAGGTTATAAAATCCTGGTCCACGAGGCTTAGCGCAAACAAGCCGGAGTTGAAAGGCTCATCGCAGACAAAGACCGGTTCATTGATAGTGATCCAAGTCTTCACGCGATCAGCAAAGAGGGAAAATACCACTCTTGCGTAATCCGCAAACCAGTCGCTTATCAAGGCATTGGCCCATCCACCTGTAATTCACGAAGGTGTGGTATACTTGTTGGCGTCCTTTGGTGGTATACGTTATTTGTATACTAGGCCTCTTTCAGTGGCTTTACTCTCGACGAATTCTGTCATCGTCGTGGTATTTCTACACATTAATAAACTGGGATAAGAAGGAAAAATTAAATTACCCGCAGTACTTTTGCGAAGTGAAATAAAATTGCCCCGCGGTATCGCCCGTGGAAAAGTCTACTTCCGTGGGAACTTCCAATCGGAACAAAAACATCCTTATGATCTGCTAAAGCCCTCGAGCTACCTATGTACCAAAACCTAGGTCACCCTGTGAAGAAAGTGCTCAACACTCGTAAAAAAAACGTGAAAGTAGAATTTATTCTGTGAAAATAAAAAAAGGGAATTATGAGTGATGTATAAACTTCGAGATCTGTAATATGTGCTTTCGACCGCGCAATAGCCTCACAAAATTGACTGTCCTTTAGAAAGAGACAAAACGAAGCTGTAGTCTGTTTTCTCTCTCTATCAACGTTTATTTGTTTATGTTTATCAAAACTAGTAGCTCTGTGAGCTGTCGACCTTTTTGTCTTTCCGTAGCATAAACTGAATAGAATAAATGTTCAGCGCGCACTGATTTGATGTGACACAAAAAATTTGCGGTTTTTTATTATTTTCCATACCCTTACACCCCAGACCCTTTGAAATTTATCGATTAAAAAGTTGCGCTAAGAAGGGTAGCAAAAAAGTTATGCGACATATTACTACATTTTTTTAACGAGCTCTAAAAAAAACAAATATTATAGAAATAAATGTAAATATAGATGGATTACCCACATACAAAGCTTGAAACTCGAAGGCCAACTTTATGCAATGTTTAGAAGAGAAGCACAGTTCTTTTGATGGTTATAGGGATTAATTGGAAACCTTACGCCAATATGTTTTTTAAACCTTTTGTAACGGAAACGAAGGAAGTTCTACAAAATGGCATTAAAATCAACAATAATGAGATTAAAGTGAAATGTGTGATTCACCAGCTTTCGTAAAAAGCAAGTGTGGAAATTTAAATATCTAGACTTTAAATATATAGACTATAAATTTTAAATTAAGAAAACTTTAAGATTTACGGCTTATTTATGCGAAATGCAAAATGTGTTATGTGTTTGTCCCGTAAGTATGTTTGACTGTTCCTATTCTATGTCCGCTCGTAATAACTCAACGGCTCATCCGATTTCGATATCCCCTCCCCTTCTACCAGCGAAAGTATAGTATTTGGAAATGCAAAAAAAAAATACGGTGGTAGTGAATATAATGAATTAAAAGGAAAACTATCACGGGTAAGTACACTTTATAAGAACTTGGAAAAGTGAAATTTTCGTACAAATTCCATTAAAAATACTTATATGAAGTAGGTACATCCGTAAAACAGATATAAAATATAAGTAAATGAACGATGTATAATTAAAGAAAAATAAAATAATAACATTCAAAAGACTGTTCTTCTTAAATTGATAACAATAGTTACGTTCAAATGACGCATTGTACTAGCCGGCGCGCTTGGCGTAACATCGAATCGAGCATGTGACAGGCAGAAGCGCTCATAAGCGCGCATGGTGTTTGGATGTCTCGAAGATTAAGAACGCATAGATAAATTTGCAATTTTCGCTTTGAAAGTTCAGTTTTTAACGATTTGATTTGATTATCATTTAAAAAATTTAAATTTAAATTCTACTACAACTTGGCCTTTATTAATATATTTCAGTTAATTATATACATAATGGTACGGAACCCTTGGTGCGCGAGTCCGACTCGCACTTGGCCGATTTTTTTAGACATACGCTTGCTACTATTGTTGATAGATTGTATTACATGGAAGATAATTAGTATTTTTATTACGAGGACGCTATTTTGAATCTAGAACGTAGGGAAGGATTCTAAGGCAGAATCCAATATACGTCGCCCGAACAAAAAATATTTTGTGACCGAGTGATACACTCTACTTTTATAAATAAATATTATTAAATAAAAGGCGTTTTAGACACAATTTATGAAAAAAAAAAGTATGATCAATATTCAAAGTAAAAGAATTTATATTTACAATTGACACATTTTAAAAGTTTTGAAATGTTATATTTAATGAACAATTGTTGGACAGAGCAGAGAACAAGGACGCAGTTTGCATTTTAGTTTATCAGGAATTGAGTAAAATTCATTCCAACCCGCTTCGAATTTAACCTTATGGTGAATCAAAGTTTTTCGAATAGATGAGATGAAAACATATATGAGAGCATTGATAAATGAAGATGAAGCACAAGAATTTTGTCAGGGTTGTGGCGAGTAAAAGATTTTGATTTCAGTTGGGTTAACAGGCCTGATGCTTTATACATGTTTATATAATTAGTAACCATAAGTAGGTTTAATGATGGCCCCTAAAACTCACCAAGGTCTTGAAATCTCTGAGGTAAGTCCAAGTGATATAAAGTAACTACAGGTCCAATGCCTTTGGCCAACAGATAGACGAGCGTCTATCAAATTGTTGTAATAAATCTTGCCGTTTTCACTGATGTTGTTCGAAAAACCTGATGGCAACAATCGAGGCCAGGAAATAGAGCACCTAAAAGTTTAAGCGAAATATAGTAAATATGTCTTCACACAGTCTATAGGATTATTTGAAAGAAGTGTGTGCAAAATTCAAACGCTTTATTTTTCAAATATAGGATATCATATAAATTTTTTACAGCAATAAAATATAAGTTACTAATTATTACCGTTTCAAAGTGAAAATGGCGTTCTAGTAAAAAGAAACGGCGAAAGAAACTTTCCAGCAGCCACTCTTTTGAATGTTAATTAATCAACTAAATTATGTTAACAAAAAAAAATTTTAAAATTATTTAAACCCAAGCATTTTTATCATCAAATAAGTCTTTAATTCTGTAATGAACTTTTTTGACAAGTTTGTGTCTTACAAAACTTTTTTAGGTTTAATTTACATATTTCTACAGAGAATTTATTATTATTTGATTTTAATTTTATTATTTTAAATGATTTACCAATTTTCTTAAGCTTTTTGTGAATCAGAGCAAGTTTGTGTCTATTTCAAGTATTACGATAATGTATACCGCTAGTCTTTTTAATTTTTGTAAAAAAACATTTTTTATTCTATTTCACCTATTTCAGCTCTGTTACATACATAATTTCATAACACAGTACATAAAATCACACTAGCTGTTACCCGCGCATTCTCCTATGTAAAATTTGGTGATTGCCGTGAATAAAAAATAATTTTATGATATTTTCTATTCCTTAAACAACCCTTGTGCCAAAACCATAACTCCATTGCTATATATTTGGTTTTTTATTAAATTGGTTTAAAGTGTAAACTATCATGAATCTGACAATAATCTTAAACAGGTGTAGACGCTATCTCGATTTGAAACGTAACCTAAAAAAATACCTGTAAAAGTCAAGTCCTAAGACTGAACTGATTTAAATGTCTCGTTTATACTACGGTATGGTAGGAATCACAACCATTGTTGCATGTTTTCGTAAAACGGAAATAGTTCAGATTTTTTGGGTTTCCCCTGAGCAGAGGCGAGAGCCTTCGCTGCAGCAGCTGTATCGGCTACTGCCTTCATTAACAAACAAGAATTATGATTTAATTTGCCCAGTCCCGGCGATAAGAGTGGAGATACAAAGCTCTCCACCTCGGAGGTTTTGGATGCAATTGACCTTTGTGGGGTATGCTTAAAAATAATAACGGGAGATACAGTACCACAGGTAGCCGTCGGTAATGATACCTGACGACTGAGCAGTGCGACATCACATCGATCGCACTCTACTGAATAAGATGCTCTGTTATTATTGTGAGCTTCGCTAAAAGAGTGATTTATATTTTGAGCCCACCTTTTTGTCCTAGATACGCTTACCCGACTGTGAGTAGAACTTTTTTGACTGCTGGTAGCGCGTGATTTGGCTTCGGCGTCGATAGCTGCCAACTCCGCCAGCAGCTCGTGCTCTTCCATTTTTCTCTGCATCTCGGCAAAATGACGATCGCGTTCTGATTCGCGCTCCATACGCTCCTGTTCCTGCACAAGTTGACGGCGTAAAAGGAGGACTTCAGCAGGAGCTTTTCGAGCTTTTACTGTGGCCGAAGACCGAGACGACTTGGTAGCGAGTGATCGTGCGCTATTGTTGCAGGCGGCGGCGTCCTGTTCCGAGGAAAGTAGAGCGGGCACATTTTTTGCTTGATGCGGTTGTACAATTTTCGAAACGGAAGAACTCGGCATGTTTGTCGATGACATTATTCTACTTTTACTTATCATTAATTGGAATAACAACTATATTCAACAATGATATTCAATGTATATTTTTGACGTGAAAAAAACAAAACTGATATGAAAAAATGAAACAAAATTTTAGGTGCATGGAACTAGTATGGGTGAAGGACCAAATATTACGAAGAGCTAATGAAATGTAGGAATGAATTCGAGATGCAGTGAAACACTATGTTGATTATAGTTGGGTTTTAATAACTAGAAGAATAATAGCGAGTAAAATACAATTTATATCCTTTCACCAAGTAAGGCAAATCAAAAATGAATACTGACATGACAAAAAAAGAAGAAAATAGTTAAAAAGGTATGAAAACTACACAGTATTTACTCTTACATACAACTATATAAAAAGAGGTTGTAACAATCATACTTCAAGTTTCTCGAATCTAAATAAGGTCAGATATTACATTATAATTCATTCATGGGTTTTTATAGTACCTATATGCCCTCACAATTTATTCATTTTTGCATTCGCTTGAATCATTGTAAAAATCAGTTGGACTAGACTTACTTAGCTCTGTGAAATGCCGTCGATTCAGGGCTTTTGAAACGTGTGTCTCTAAGTTCGTCTAGAAACTTGATCGCCACGTAAACTCTTCGATAGCTGAAGGCAACCAGCGCGGTGCTGGTTCTTTCGGATTAAAGATTAAAAATCGTTGTTACTTCGTTTAGCAATATAAGCAGGTACTCACATGCAGCCAAAGTAGCTATGATCCAGCCCTCTTGTCTGTTCCTCTGGATCCCGGGATGCTCAGGTGGTCTGAAGTGATGTGGCTTTAGGTCACTAGGTTCGCGAGCGTAGAAAATTATTATGCAAAAAAGCGTAGAAAATTATTTGCCACGAGGACTCGATTCTTTCTTCAAAGACCTCATTAGTGAGTGGGGTGTGTTGACTTCAGACCAATCCACTAACTGGATAATTTCATAAGCAATCTTCTAAATCATAGAAGTGCCTGCTTCTTAGAACTAAGCAACAAGCGATAACAACAAAGATTTGCTTATAAGAAGTTTAATTGGCGATACAATTTCCCCCGGCCTTGAAAGAGCGGCTTTCAAAGTAAAGAAAAATAGTTTGAGGTAAGTTAAACTCCTTTAATAAATACCATAACTTATTACGAAAAAATTAACACTAAAGGAAAATTAATAATTAAGTAAGCCGTGATTGACTATATTAAACTAATTTATTGTGCAGGAACAGGGCATAATTTTACGACGGGTCTCTGATAAACACCATTTTTGGTTTTTACCGAAGCTACGCGGACAGTCCCATCCCTACCTGGAAAGGTTTTTACTATAAGGCCTAGTGGCCAATGTAAAGGAGCAACATTGTCCTGATTTACAATTACGACTTGCCCCTCAACAATAGGATTGCTTGAAGTGTTCCATCGTTGACGCACTTGCAGAGTATGTAAAAATTCGTTTCGCCATCTACTCCAGAAAGACTGAATAATTTGATTTAACAATTGATAGCGTTTAACTAACCGACCCGTATTAGATACTGGTGCGGCTGTGAAAATGCGTAAGAGGAACAACGTTTAAAAAATGAGCGGGAGTTACAGCTAATGGCTCTGCAGGATCTGGACTCAATACAGACAATGGGCGGGAATTAAGTATGGCCTAAATTTGAGTTAAAATAGTTATAAGTTCTTCTTGAGACAGTACTTGCTTTTACACATTTAACAGTGCTTTCCCAGCAACCGCCAAAATGAGGCGCGTTAGGTGGTATAAAATTCCAATTTATCCGATTTTCAGTCAATTCTTCCTCCCAATGCTGGTACTCATTGCGTAAAAAATTATATAAATCGCGTAAATATGTTTGTGCGCCTACAAAATTTGTACCATGATCCTAATGCATACACTTTACTGGACCACGGCGCAATAAAAATCGTTTTAAAGCAGAGAGAAAACAAACTGTGCTTAAGTCAGATGCGAATTCTATGTGAACTGCACGAGTAGTTAAGCATGTAAATATGCATATATATGCCTTCTGACTCTTAATTCCTCTGCGTCTTATAGGAGTACAGTATAGAGGGCCGGCGTAGTCACAGCCTGTAAACGTAAAGGCCTTATCTACTTGATTTACTCTTGAAAAGGGTAAATCAGCCATCATTGGAAAGGAAGCACGTGGTTTTGCCTTAAAACAGAGGTTACACTTATGTATTCTCTGGCGTATTATATGTCGAGCTGATAAAATCCAATAATTATGTCTTAAGATTGACATAAAAAACCTGTGTGAAAGTGTTTCTTGTGAAAGTGATTAATTAGAATTTCAACAATATGATCACGACGCGGTAACAACATTGGATGTCTATAATCAATGTTTTCACTAGAATTCGATAACTGACCACCCACTCGGATTATGCCGTTATCGAGAAAAGGGCTTAATTTTTGCAATGCAGAAGAACATGGTTTACTGGAAGTATTATTTAAAAACTCTTGTTGAAAGTATGTTTTCTGAAGTGCACGAACTATTTATAGCTCAGCGAAATTTAAATCGGTGGCATTAATTGGACCCTTTGGTAGCTTCCTGGCGAATTTTAGTACGTAAGCAACTGAACGAGTATATTTACTCCAAGATGAAAATCGCGTTGACATGTTGTAAATAACGATTTCCATATTTGGATCGATAGCTACTAACGATACAGACTTAGCTTCAGGTATTTCACCTTCGTCAGAGATGAAAGGTATCACTGGCCAATCAGTGCGAGGATTATTTATCCAGGGTGGACCATTAAGCCACAGGGGATGATTGATCAACTGAGCTGGATTTACTCCTCTCGAAAGAGAATCAGCTGGGTTCTCTGCCCCCTTAACGTGGTAAAAGTGGTGATTTGATAAGTTATCATGAATTCTAGCCACACGGTTGGCCACAAATGTTTGCCAACGATGTGGTGAAGCATGGATCCAACTCAATGCTACAGTCGAATCAGAAAATGCTTAAACCGAAGCTATAGGATACCTTGATGCATAACAGCTTAAAACCCTTTTAATGAGTTGGGATAGTAAAAGTGCTGCACACAATTCAAGGCGAGCCAAGGTTATAACCTTAAGAGGTGCCACCTTGGATTTTGCAAAGATTAGTTGGACATCACCTCCATATTCAGATGTAGCTACATGTATGTATATAACTGCGCCATAAGCTTTTTCGCTAGCATCTGCAAAACCCAAAATGGTCACCGTGCTATCCTCGACAACTCCTATGTGACGAGGAAATTTTAAATTTGTAACTAACGGTAGCTCTAACTGGAAAATTTGCCAACAATGCTTAATTTTTGTAACTATTTATATTTACTATGTTCCACTGTTTATGTAATGTTGTTCTATAACAGCAGGCTCAGAGGCCTTATGTGCTTTATTAAAATTCTGACAGTCGAGGGGACACACGGGCCACTAATTCGACATCGTCTGATAATTTGCACTGAGTCAGCATGGTAAGAACCTAAGCCTCCATTCTAAAGATGGGCCTTGCGAACAGTCTCGAGCGCTCCTGACTCGGAAATTCAAGTCAGAAATGTATGCAAGTATGTCTTGCCTTTCAGGATCCGTGAAAGTATTCATATATACATTTTAATAACGAATTCACGAGTCTGGTGAACTTCAGTCTGTTTTACAGTAAGCTCCCTGTGCCTTTGTAGTGAAAGTGAAAAACGACAGCTGAGGCATATATTTACTATTTTCTATGAATTTTAGTATATATTAAAAATCAGTATTATAAACTTACCTCTCACGTTCCATGCTCCTTCCACTTGGTAAGCAGATGATGCAACTTCGAATTTAAAACTTAAAGGGAATTTTAGATAGCTGTACGATGATAAGGATACTATAACACTGAAAAAAATTAAAAACACTTTTTTTAAAAAATCTAAATCCGAATTCTAAGTAAAAATCGGACTCGGGTTTCTTACAACCATTTACATAATTTTAAAACACAATAAAATACAAAAAGTATGCCGTTTAGCTTTACTTCGAATATAGTTTCCGACAAACAAATATGTACCTGTTTCTCTTAATATTCGCTAGATGCTGCTGATATGATAATTTAAGATGGTAATGGCTCGGACTCGTCACACTTGGCCGGTTTTTATTATTTGTATGTGTTACTGTTTATAGCATCACTTGTATTTTTGCTGTGGTTTTTTTCAATATGTGTTAAATTCCCGTTAAAATACATATTATGTAAAAATTTCAATCTAAAAGATAGAGCCATTTAATAGTCGGATAGACGGACAGACAGACAGCGTCGGCTTAGTAATAGGGCTCCGTTGGCACCTTTAGAGTAAGGAACCCTAAAAACCTAAAACTAAGGATTAGGTGTTGTACGTTTCAGATTCGTCTTTCTACAACCCCAAAGTTGTTACTGATAGTAGACCAATAAATATTATATTGATCCTTAAAAAAATAAAAAAAATAATTAGCCAAGTGCGTATTGGACTTGCTTAGTAAGGATTCCGTACCACCATAGTCAGCAATCATGCCTCTATTTGTTATTGCTATTTCGAAACATTGGCACACTGAGTTTTTTTTAAAAACAACCATACAGTTGATTGATTTGTTATTATTTGTTTTTTTTATTCAAGGTTTTACACTAGAATAACTATCAATTAGAAGCTGCTTTGTAATACTGTGTTAACCACAGACCTGGGATCTTATTGGGAATAGTCTCGAGTTAGCCAGACTCTGAAATTCGAGACCAAATTGTATGGAAGTCTGACTTACCTCTCGAAACCCGCTAATGAACTTGCATTCATTTTTTTCTCGAATACCAGAGTAGCTCGAGACCGTTCCCAATAACGTCCCTGATATTTCCGCCTAAACTTCTTATTTGCAAATCTTAGTTATTACATCGCTTGTTGCGTGGTTCAAAGAACAGGCACTACTATTTTTGTAAAATTTGCTTTTGAACAACCATATTCAGTTATTGGATTGGTGTGACATCATTACTACCTAATCTCTAATAAAGTCTTTGAAGATCCAATCGAGACCTCGTGGCGCATATTCGCTTGGACTGTGTCGATGGCAGTCTTTTTCTGCATAATAACTTTGCAAGTGACCTCAAACCACAACACTTCAGACCACCTGAGCATCCCGGTGTCCAGAGGAACACACAAGAGGGCTGGATTGTAGCTACTTTGGCTGCATGTGAGTACCTGCTTAGGTATATTGCTAAACTAAGTAACAACGATTTCTTATATTTAATACAAAGGAACCATTACACACTGGTCGCCTTCATGTGTCGAAGAGTTAAACGTGGTGATCAAGTTTCCAAGACCAAAAATTAACAAAACATAGATTTTCTTTTAACTGATTTATTACTTACTTATCTTCTGCCATTTAATAGGTTCTTATCGATTAATTTGACATAACACATTCTGTGGCTATAAATTTCAGTGGTAATACCACAGATATAGAGAACTGGATAGGGCATTTTCTACCCAGCTGTAAAAAAAAAATGGTCGCAAACGTGTGACAGAAAAGAAGCGAACCGAAGGCTTTTTGTCTCTTTTTCACTTGTTTTAATAAACATCACCAAACAAAATGGCGGGCGTTGATAGAAAGAGAAAAGAAAGGTTCGCTGTCTTTTTAAATAAATCACAATTGTTTTTAAATAAATCATGATGCCAACCCACAAAGTAATGAGCTAATCTGCCTATTGAATACTCATCTAAGGATCCAAAATTGGATACAAAAACTGGATGGATAAAATTTACAATAAACATAAGTATTGTTAGATACAAATAATGACAATGTATCAAATAAATATATTAAAAATTGAATTTTACGGCCGAGGCCGTGACAACGTATTAAAGGTAAATTTTTTCGTAATAACAATTGGTACATTTTTTTTTCTATAATTTGTAAACGTTATTTAATGGTCTTTAAAAATGAAACCAATGTATTTTTTGCTATTAAGTTTTAAATCTTAAGGATATAAGGATGGACATATACTTACGTACATAGACGTTGAGTCTTACAAAAATGGCTACCTTTTAGAGAAGAGATAAACCTATTGTCGCTTTTCTCTTTCTATCAACGTCCGCCATTTTGTTTGTTTATGTTAGTCTATTAGAAACTGCGAGAGAAAAATTACCAATTTTTTTAACATACCTATATTTTATCAAAAAAAAAAAAGGGTTGAAAACAAAACTACTTACAAAAGGTTAAAACGAAACCACCCTCGAAAACAAAAAAAACGTTACTACATACGAAAGGTTAAAAACGTAACTACATACGAAAGGTTAAAAATGAAACTACGTACGAAAGGTTAAAAACGTAACTACATACGAAAGGTTTAAACGAAACTACCTACGAAAGGTTAAAACGGAAATTACACACGAAAGATTAAAACCCTAACAACATACAAAAGATTAAAAACGTAACTACACACGAAAGGTTAAATACGAAACTACCTACGAAAGGTTAAATATGAAACTAGATACGAAAGGTTAAACGAAACTACCTACGGAAGGTTAAAAACTAAATTACATAGGAAAGATTAGGAAACTAAAACTCTTACACACGCAAATATATCATACAAAATGTGTTTATATGGAACCAACTTATATTTTCTTAGAGTATGAAACAAATGTAGTGTGTGTTATTGATGTAAGATAAATATTGTAGTCGATAAATTAATTTAATATTAATAGATTACCCACAGCGTTGTGATAACGCTTTATAGAAACTTAGTGGCGTTATAAGTTGAATAGAAATATCGGTTTAAGTGTTAGCATTGAGAGTCAACTGACTAATTTTTTACAGTTGTTTCTACCATCAACTCTATTATAAAGAACAAAAAGAAGGATCATTTAGTACAAACGAAATTTGGTTCTTATAATTTTGTACTATTGGGCATAATAAGCGCCACGTTAGATTAGACGTACGTTTATTATGGTGAGGCAACTACAGCACATGCGCTGTTGCCGTGCCTCGCCCTGCCCCTTCGCCCCTCTACGTAAGAGACCTATAAACATATGGGGTGCGAAGTCTTATCTTACGTGGCGCCTCATGACTCTTCAACCTGAGCGTGTTATCAGTCATGAGATACTAAAACCCTGCTCACATCTGCTATAGCTTATATTGGCTTATCAGGCTATGGAAAAATCTAAGTTACTTTTATTTTTACTTAATATTATCAACAACTAGGGAGGTAATACAAGACAGCTCAAAGGATAAATAAAACAAAGAAGCCCACTTTCGGCTAAAGTTAAAAAAAAAATCGGTTTTTGGAGTTTCATAACTATATGGTAAAACTGCCTGCGTTGTTAATTTGTAATATAATAGCAGTCGCTAAGCTAAATCAGAGGCCTTATGGACGGATCAGGAACTCTGACAGAAGAGTGACAGAAGAGAATAGCTCGTCAAAAGTCTGCCAAATGGCCATTAAAGACACCACGGTTCAAGCCTTCATAAGTATTAGGAAGTGCAACGGTTGAGGCATGGCAAAAATGGCCGTAGGAAGGACCTAATACTTTTTCCGTGTTACTGGTCGTTGGTGCTGATGAAAATTTACAAACAAACGTCTCAAGTAAACAACCATGCAGTTTTGCTATCAAACTATTATAAAATTAAATGTAGCTCTCCATACATACACGTAGCTTAGGAATAAGAATATTTTATTTCCACTACCCTGTCTGCAGTATAGATCTTTAAAATGCACAAAAGGTTCGTAAGTGACTTTTATTTAGATGAACATTTTGCGATTTATTAGCTTCCAGTCATTAATTTTGTCTAATCATCTGGTCAATCAGTCAAGTCATTAATATAACTTTTTAACCACGTGTACTAAAAACCACAATAATGCTTTAACTTAAAGAATAACTGTTTAAAACTTCGGTTTACAAGTTTTTAGAAATTCCGGAATAGATCCTAATCTTTGGATTGTGCAACCCAACCAAAATTTCTAAACCAAAAATGGAAAATGTATTTTGCGTATAAATGACCTTTTTATTTGGTCCCTTTTTTTAAATAATGTTTAAAAGTACACTGTGTATTAAGATGGTAAGGAGAAAATTACTAACGAGAGGTTATGTAGAAGCCTAAAGCTGGCCCCAAGACTTTAATTACTCGTGTTTGTAATTTCCGTACAGCCCGCGTTACACACAATGTTTTTCATCATATTTGATAAATAAAAATTTAAAATAAATAAATAAAGTCACCAAATAGAATAAAAGTAAGAAAGGCAGCAATAAAAGTAGAGAAAATAACGACTATAATGAATCCGCCATATCTAGAAAATATATGAATTAAAAAGTTTTGTTGGATAATAAAACTTGTAACTAAATGCTCGCTTGTAGCGTGCGCTAAGTTTGAGTTTAAAACGATACAGCTCTTATACATACTTGATAGAATAGGCGCGTCATTAACGCCCGTGAGTTGTATGAACGTGCGCTTCGCTTAGAGAAGATAAAATCCCATAAGAAAAAGCCCATGAAAGTAATTAAAGTCTATGCATCCGCTTTGCCTGCACATAATGACACTGTTTACTGTTAAGTGTAAGGAAATTAGTACATTGTTCACCGAGGGGTGAAAGAAAACTGATTTGACTGACAGCGGAGCCGGGGGCTTTAAATACACACGAGGTAGGAATCAAATTTTACCCCGAGTGATACATAGTGCCTAATACTTCACCTACTAGAGAAATAAAAGATAATAAATTTCAATCTATAAGATATTTAATCAAAATTTATATTAAAATTATAACAATTAATTAAAGAAATTTTACCATACTTTGCAGTAGCTTTAACAATAAAGTGTGGTGTCAAATGGTCTTTCCTATGTGTGTACCAACCTAAGTAAGAGATTCTGTATTCGGATTTTTTTATCTGTTTTGTGTGTGAAAACGGTATTTCAAGAACAGTTTGGATGAGTTTTAGTTATTTGAACTAAACTCATACAAATACTACATATAATACTTTTTCCATCATTGCAAATAAAAGCTCATACATACAATCATACATTAGTACACATATACAATGTTTATTTTTGAATACATTGTATATTTTTTGCATAGCAAATATTATGGGATCTAGCCATATTTAATTTTATTACTTTTTAGGGTTCCGTATTTATTAGGCACAAACCAAACCTTTATAAAATCGGACACTGTAATTGTCAATACTATACGTAATACAGTTTCTTAAATTGCTGACTTGAGTACCTGGGTACAATAAGGTGTTACTACCGACATGGTCGCGTACAGTACGGTTTCAGAGGAATTTTCTCCCGCGAACCCTTGGTTTATGGAATGAGCTTCCTGCCAAAGTTTTCTCTAAGGTCTACAGTATGGGGATCTTCAAGAAAGATGTTATAAGATCTCTGAAGGGTCGGCAACGCGCGAATGATGCCCCAGGTGTTGCAAGCGTCCATAGGCTACGGTGACCGCTTTCCATCAGGCGGACCGTAACTTGTTTGCCAACTTAGTGCTATAAAAAATAAAAATAAAATGACAGCGCGAGACCTACTGGTGGAACAAAATATTGTATTGATTTTTTTAAAAATTTATTGGTGGAATTTATTGTGATTTGAATTTACATAACAACATTGTACTCATTGCTAACTTGATAAAAAAAAAATTTATGGCAATGATCTACCTATAATTAATCTTAAGGCGGCTTTCCGGTTGTTTAATTGGTGTTTTAAATAACATTTCAAACAAAAAAGTTTTAATAAAATATATCCTTACAAAAATGTAGTGTTTATATATCTGTAGGTATGTTTGTTAATTTTATTTATTTTGTATCTTTGTGACATTTTTCTTCCTACAAACCTACTTGCTTCTATCTCAATTTCACAAGGTTGCCTGGAAGAGATCGCTTAATAGCAATAAGACCCCCTAGTTGCACTCTAAATATTTAAGATTTTAATGTTTTTTTTTTGTTTAAAATTCTTTGGTTTGCAATAAAGTTAATTCTATCCTATTTTATTCCGAAAAATCTTCATAGCTTACCACCTTTCAGAAATTCCACAATACTACCAACACCACGTACTACAGAGCGAGGTGCGCTTCAAGTATAGTGCAGCAAACTTTTGACCGGGCAGTCAAAATATAAAAGTACAGTCGCCATATTGCAATGTTGTGAACTTACAACGACACTAGCGACCATACACCCAAGGTCAGAAGGTCAGAAAAGTACTTTGCTACATAGAAGCTACCTGCAATAAGTAAACTCACGACCAAAAGGTCAAAAGCGCCAAGTGCACTTACGTATGTATAATTTAGCTATTACTCTGTCTCTTTCGATTCCACGGCTTTCGCTTACATGCGTCGAGCGAAATTGGTAAAGGTAGGCTAAATATTTGCGGGATACGTTTTTTTGCTCCTTTCAATGAATACGTTTTGACCGTTTGTTATCTCTGTCCTACAAGTGATTGATAGATAAGATTGTAAAATTAAAAATCAAAATATATTCAAATTTTAATAAGAAAGAACAAACGTTTTTATTTAGAAGTGTATTTTTTTTTTACTTTGAATAGCATGTTTGTCATTATCACTGTTTGCTTGCAATTTAGTAAATATTTTTCGCGGGTTTTGTTTATTTCTCTGTTTAATTGTGTTTTTAACTCACGTATTTGTTCATTGCGGTGTTTAATTTGTCATAATAGCTTTCATTATATAGAAGTGCTGTTAACTGACTATGTTTGCGCCACTCGCTCTTCAATTTTCTAGGTATTTTCAAACTGTTCATTTCGCGCGGATGGCACAAATATGCATCAATTTTTCCTTTTTTCCTACCTCCATATTTCACTCACATACCTTATGCACTGTGACCTTTAAACGATGAAGATCTACATTGGAAGATTAAATAGTTGTTGCTCGACCAGTCATCGCACCGCGCCTTGCTACACATCGATTTTCAACATAATTTTATACGAACGATTTTCGTGAACTTTATTGTTAATTTAGTGTTTTAGAACTTTAGTTATATCTCAAGAGAGTAGATTTGTGTGTAAACATATGTGAATATAAATACAATAGCTGCAAAGGACGCTATCAACCGGCGCCGATAAATCTACATAGTGATCAATGGACAATCTCGTGTAAGGGTTGCTTCGAAATCCCTCCACAGTCACCGCCAGACTGCAGCAAGCCAACTAGCATTACATCAAGGTATCGTGCAATTTACTTTTTCCTATACTCATTTTTTTTCCTTTAATTGAAAGTGTATTTGTGTCACGCGCATACTCCTAATTTCTTACATCCCGCTAAACCAGACTACTTGCTGGATCACGAAACTTTGTTTTCCAAACTGAGTTTCGAGAACAAAAAACATATCTACTTTTATTGACCCTTGTCGTAATTCCACCCCTCGCCACTGTTATATATAGACTGACGTTTTATTTATTATAAAAATCAAAGAGAATATAGTAGTCGTAGTAGTCGTAGTAGTAATTAATTCTTTATTGCCCAAAAAAATAATTAAAAGTAAATACAGTTGATTGGTAGAGTACCATTGAGGCGGTCTTTTCGCTATTTAGCGATTTCTTCCACACAACCTTTAGGTAGAGGAAATCTAGTAGAATAAGATTTAAGAGTAGGTGCAACTTGGAACTAGAAATAAATATAAATAAAAACAAACAAGTGTGTTATTAAAATAATAGATATGAATAAGACATAATACACGTTACAAATAAAACACGCGAGACCAACAAGTAACTGGTTTTTTTATTTATGTAAAACCTGCTATTAAGATATTAATATATGATTAAAGCAAGTTCGCACGCAGTGGGCGGGCGATTGTCTTTGGAACAAGTCGTGTAGGATCTGCAGAAAATGATTAATTTATTTTATTTATCGTTATTTCTATCTGCAGGAATTGCTTTTGTAAGTTTTTTAAGCTATCTATCTATTTTAATACTGTGTTTTAAAAAACGCTTCCATAGCCTAACTCTGTTAAACTTTAAGCTGAATATTAAAACTAGCATGAAATTTGTTTACTAGAGGCATTCGTTCCGAAGAAAAAATAGACGGACCAAGCTAGTACTAAACTTTTTTTATTTATGTTGGGATGTAAAATACTTATGTAGTATAGTAGTAGTATATAGTATGTAGTATAAGTAGTAGTATATATTTTTGCAATCAAAAAGCTAGCAAATTAATCGTTAATCGGTCTATTCTAAAACGAAAACTTGCATTTTTAAACAATCATTTCTCCATCTTTTTAACCCCCGACGAGAACAAAGGGGTGTTAGAAGTTAGTGTATATTTGTCTTAGCATGTTTCCGCTCAAACGGATGAACCGATTTTGATTTACTTTTTTGTTTGAAAGGTGACTTGATTGAGAGTGTCCTTAGTGAAATAAGTTCAGCCGTTTTAAGATCATCAACTCTTTTTTAGTTGATGAAGGGAAATAAGAAAATTTCACAGGTCCGATAGATTGGAAGTTAAGTATTGGTTAGGTGCTTCAATGATCTTGCAAAAACATAGTGACCTTGACCTAATGCTGCAGCATCACCTGCAGTCGGCAGGATACCCAACTCCTCACAAACTAAGAGAAGAGGTATCATGTTTGGGATAATTGGAATAGTCTCAATGAATAGGTTATAGATACATAGTGAACAGGGTCTGATGATGGAGTTGGAAAGAGAAATGAGAATAAATTAATAAGGGATTCTGAGCTTATTTCACTCGTTCAATCGATGGAATTTTTAGTTTAGATTGGTGTTATTCAAATTTTAAATAGTATGTTTGAGTATTTTTCATCTCATCTCTAACTTAATTCTAATTGCTTGGTGTTGCAGGTGTTATGAAAAATATTGCAAAACCATATTTATCTAAATGATGTAACTCATCATTTTCAAAAATCGGCCAAGTGCGAATCGGAATCGGATAGCCGCATCAACGGTTCCATACCACTTCACAGATATTTGTTTTTTGTTGTTTCACTGTAAACCTTACAATACCATCGTTTTTTTTTAGCATTTTAACGACATAGCAAAAAAATAAAAACATGTTTTGTGTATGGAGACGTCAGGAGGTCCGCCAAAACAACACATAACTATTCTTTGTCAATGTTAGGCTCATTTTTATTTCGGTCTAATAAAAAAAAACCATTCAAAGTTCGGACAGATAGACAGACTGACAGAAAGATAGACAGATTAGGCATAGCAATACGTACCAAACCGCACAAGCAACTTCTCTTGTGAATAGTTTTTGCGTCTTTAAAAAAAACATTTTTTTAGCGATAAAAAACAAACCTTTAAACGGGTTTAAAGCCACGAGACAAATTGGTCTATTGGTTCTTGTGATATCGAGGAGCAAAAAAGATAACCTACATTCCTACATATAATAACTTTCCTCACGAGAAGGAGTTAACAATTAGACATACTGTACAAATTTTTACGATAAACTTAGCTTGTACTTAAAATGTTACGTAATTGACGAAATGACCTCTTACACGTGCCGCCGTCTTCGCCACGGCAGCAACACGAAGGTATTTGTCTATTCTATGGGGTCACCTGCAGAATAATGCCATCCCCGTATTATATTGGAAAACTGCTTCAAAAAATCGGCCAAGTGCGAGTCGGACTCGCGCACGAAGGCTTCCGTATCTATAAAAACGGCAAAAAAATCAAGTTTGTTGTATGGGAGCCCCCTTTAATATTTATTTTAATTTGTTTTTAGTATTTGTTGTCATAAGGGCAACAGAAATATATCTTCTGTTAAAATTTGAATTATCAAACTATCACGGTTCATGAGATACAGCCTGATGACAGACAGACGGACGGACGGACAGCGGAGTCTTAGTAATAGGGTCCCGTTTTTTACCCTTTGGATACGGAACTCTAACATTAAGTTCTTTGTGTTATTATTTGATAACGTGAAATGTTATCTATTGAGATTTTCTATATATATATGTATTGTACATTATTAATTATTATTTCTACATCACTTCGTACAGCCGAAGCTATAGTTCGTCTATGTGAGATTCGCTTACAGCAGTTTCAGTGGTAACTTTTAAATAAATTGTACCTTATTAACGACAGAGTAACCAAGCTTTGAAGTTTGTGTCTTAGTAAAAATTCTTAACTAGTACCTAATGTTCTATATTAGTATTGATTAATATTATGTTGTCATAAGATTCTAACGACCGGAATGCAAAGGGATAAGAAGCCTTAAAGGTAGTTTAAAGTGCTAGTAAAATCTTAATGCTTCTGATCTCTTCTTAAATTTTGGCACAAGTAGAGACAAATGAATGATGAATGATATTTATTCCGATCGATAGCTCCCACGGAAATAGGTTCCCTGCAGGTGAAACCGCGGGACTTTATTAGTTTATTCAGCAATCGTTGTTTCATCTATTCAACTGGGTACTTTTCTATTTTTTAGGGCAGTTCCAGAACCAATGGTACAATACCTTTATTTCAACTTAACGATGGAAACTGCATTCCGGGACTTGGTTTTGGAACTTTTTTGGGTTTCACGAGCGAGGTAGGTACTACCCCTTTTCTTTTTTACCTAACTGTGGCAGTGTAAATGAAGAATTATAAGGAATTTTACCCTAATTTATAGTGCAACAAACTTTTTGGACGCTCTGACCTTAGGTGTTCGGTCGCTAGTGTCGTTGAAAGTTGACACCTTTTCAGTATGACGACTGTAGTTTTGTTTATTGACCGCCGGGTCAGAAAAGTTTGTTGCTCTGTACCAACCAACATCTTTCTTCAATCACAAAACTGCTATAGCGTAATTAAGTGTAATCACTACAGCGGAGTCGGTACTATCGATTTGCCATTGCTGTCGCACTCACGCCGCCTTGTATATTGTGTCTCCACCGCGAGGTACGCGAGGGACATTAGTACAAGCATACTTACCTATTAGTATACCTATTAGATCGGGCGTGTGTTTGCGTGACGTGAAATAGGCTTTCTTGTATAAGTATCTTCTACTATTTTTCTTTATACCTACTACGATTTTAAGGTGTTTTGTCCCTAGTGGGGGCATTGTAGTGTTATACTTATTTTTAAATTGCCAAAGTTTTGTGCTTTTCTTTTTGTGCCATTTTGTGCTGAAAACACGACAGCTGCCATTCGCGTACAGATTTCGTTTTTATTTTTTGTGGTTGTAATGCTTCAGTCACTGTACGTTCCACTGCAGCGGCACAGGCTGCTCCTTGGAGAAGAGGCCCAGGCCACAGTCCACCACACTGGTTTATGGCAAATACTTATTTTTATGAAAAAGAAAAAACTCCTTTTCGTTAAAAAATATTTTTTCGCTCGTAAAAATCACAAATATGCATTTTCATCAATATTTTCTACGGTAAGTTTCAGCACTACTCTAGCACATGACAGCAGAAGGTTTGTTTCCAGGACACCCTTGTGCAAACGACCCTAAATTGTCGCAGCTATAGCGCAAGCAGCACCGCAGCAAAAGTTAGTCCGCGTGTAGTTGTCAAGGCCATCTGCGGCCAACAACAGTAAGCATGCAAGTAAAAGCATGTTTTCGAAATTTACTAGTAAAAAAATAATCTTAAAAAATATTTTAACGCTGTTTTTATTTAATTTTTTTATTTATATTCTGCTGTGATATGCTTGGTTTGTGCTTTAATGCTTTTAGAACTAAATCTGGCCTTTCAGAAAGCAAAGGCGGACGAAGAAGAGAAAAAACGGCAAAAAACTCTACTGCTGTCACCTTTTATAATTATTAGAAACTAATTATAGTCAAAGCGCTAATATAACTGTAGGTATCTAGTATTATATTTGTCTTGAATGGTCTTTCAAATGCTTCTTTTCTTTATGTCCAGTATATATGTTTCTATAACCTGAGTTCGCGGACACAGAAGTTTTACGTATTTCTTCATTACTTTATTCTGTCCCGTAAACGAACTCCAAGCATAGACAAAACATGTATCTATTAGTATATTTAAAAAAAAAATAAGTAACCAAATAATAAATGGCACAAAACACGTATAAAGAATCAGGGTGTCTTTTTAGGGTCGGCAACGCGCAAGTGATACCCCTGGTGTTGCAAGCGTCCATAGGCTACGGTGACCGCTTACCATCAGGCGGGCCGTAAGCTTGTTTGCCACCTTAGTGGTATAAAAAAAAAAAAAAAAAAAAATAATACCTTTATTTTCTAATGCTTAGGCACAGTATGGAATTAAATATCCAGACGGCTCAGAAGTTGAACAGGCAGTGGAATGGGCCATAGATGCCGGCTACAGACATATTGATACAGCATACGTATACGGAACTGAAGTGCAGGTAAATATGAATTATATAAAATAAAAATAAAATATAAATTTTACATTACTATAAATAAGATGGTATTTTACCACTGTGTCAAGCAGAAGCAGTGTTACGGTGGTGACAGGCTTACCACCTGTAACGCAAAAAAGATGCTAACCCTCAAATTATGATGTCGATGTGTTTCCAGCCACTACTTTGGGGAAATATACCCTGAAGATGTTATTATGATGATAATTATCAATAATGGCTGTTTTAATCCCCAAGAAGTGGGTAGACGCACGAAGGCCGATACTAGATTTTCTGCAGCCATTGGCAAACACAGATGCATATCCCATATGCCCCTAGTTTTAAAATACCTAAAAATTTAATATAACATTTGACTACAACTACATTATACTACTACAAATTTACATAAAAACAAAACTCCTACTCGTTTGGATTAAAAAAACTTAACGCCAATCGGCTCTTTTCGGTACCGATGGAATAACAGACATTCACAACACTATAATAATAGAAACAACATTATTCTTATTTGTTAGCGATATTTTTCAAAAACCATAAATATATTGAGTATTAGCTTGGTATACGATATTAATTATTTGAAAGAATGAATGCGTGCTCCTTTTTAATAATTTAAGAAAAAAACAAATAATAAGCGGTTGAATTTCCGCAAAAATAAACTTTTATGTTGCTTGAATTATGGTAAATATTGTTTTTTCGCAAATTAGATGCTGCCCAGCGGCTGCAGCTCTCAATCGTGTGTTTTGTAATTTTTTTCCTTAGTATTTAATAACTAATCTGTGCCTCTTAATATATAAAAAGCTAAATTAGAACTCAGAAAACGGCTGTTGGATTACGAAACATATATGATAAAAAAGAGATGCAAATTTTACCGCGGAAAATATTGCCATTCCATAATCTAAGTTAAGTATCGTAAACAGAACGATTTTAATTAATATATATGAATTATATGTTCATATCATAATGGGCCCCATGTGAACGTCGTTTTTTGTTAAGTCCATCGTTGCTACACTGCTTCTGATAACAATAAACTTGGAACACAGTATAGGTAATAACATTTCATGCCTGGATTTAGCTATTTATCTGTGTTTTAGGTGATTTATTTATGTCACAAAGGTCATAAATAAATCACTAGCATTAGAGTGATAAGTGGTAAATTAAAAAACCAGGAACATATATGTTATAATAAAGTTTCCTTTGTGTAACTTTAAAACAAAATCAAAATAAAAACCATTAAAAAATTTGAATGTATCTCTTCTAATTTTTTAATTATTTATCAAGAAATGAGCAAAAGAATGGCATTTATTGTGACAACTGTTTTAAAGATATTTAATCGATATTATTTGATTATGTCTTACTCTATATTTTTAGGTTGGACAAGCTGTAAATAAAAAAATTGCTGAAGGCATCGTAAAAAGAAAGGATCTCTTTATAACTACAAAGGTAACAAGTATTTTCTTAAAAAAAAATTTTTTTTTTTTTCTAAAGAAACATTGGCTGTGCTCCAAGGTTTTCCGCTCCCGCATTAAAGCCTATTTCGTGTAATCTTGCACTCAAAATAAAAAGTACCTATCCTAGGTGTAGTCGCTTAATAAAGTCCAAATAGATTTCATAAAAAATATAGCATTCCGGTTACAAAGTGACTCACTTACTCACAGCATTAATATAAGTCGTTTGTCTAGTGGAAATTGTACTAACACAATTTCAAGTGTAGTCTTTGCACTTTCCCACGCTTCGTTATCTGAATTCATGGCCGAATAAGTTACGCCACGGACCTCTAATCCAATCATGTTAGGTTGACACCCTGACTTCAAAGCTATGCAAGTTTTTTTTATGTTTTAAATTATAAATTACGAACTATTTAAATATTTGTTATACTTTGCTGATCTGTTTTGTTTTTATTAAAATAATAGTATAATATTAAAATATATTTAAATAAAAAAGCAGATTATATTATTATTTAACTTAATTAAATACAATACTAATAGAACTTAATTATACTTTGCTGTGTTGTACAGTATAAAGTATGATATGGAAATGTTTTAAAGTCAATAATGTGATACATGTTAGTTGAAAAGAGCACGTTGCAGCATTCCAATTCTTTCTTCCCGTATCTTTCATACAGTTACTGTGAACAATTATTATTTTTTGTTATGTTTTGTTTAGTTAACATTCGTATAAACGAAAGAGGTCTAATTATAATAAACAACCGACATAACAGAAGCACAAACACAACGATTCGCACAAACTCAAAGATAGTAGAACACTCGTTCTAATTTATTATGTGGTGAATACAAAATTTGACCCTAATTTTCTTGTATTCAAATTGATATTGACAGGTTGTGATAATGTTGAAGAGCTGGAAATCTAACTCTCAGGGTTTTCTACTTGCACTGAACGACTACAGACTTTGTGCTAAATCTCAAAAAATAGTTTTAAAATTTGGCATACTTTTCAGTACTTTTTGTGTCAGTCCGTTTGTCTCGTCATGAAAAAATGTGAGATACAAATTTTCAGGATTTTTCTCACGCTCCTGTACTTTAGGGCTTGGAGTTACCTTTATAAAACCTAGTTATATCGGTAGGAGCCTATGAGAGGTATCTAGTGATACTTTTATCCTTCTCAAATGTATACTGGTTGCTTAGATAAAAGCTATTGTATTTACTAAGTTTACATGTAATTTGCGCCCTAACCGTACTACTTATCATAACGGTATAGGTGTCTATGTATACGGAAAAAGGTGTCTCACCTTCGGGTTCGGGACTCACGCCGGTCGAAGGGACACCCCCGAGAGCGACAACCCAAGCCGAGGCTTCCCCCGTGGAGAGCCCTTGAACGTTGGGAGCTATATGGGCTGAGGCTCCTTCAGAGTCTCGCCACAAAAAGCCCGGTGAAGCAGCTGCAACAGCCAACTGCATAGTCAGTTCAGAAAAATAAAAAAAATCCCTATTGCAGTCTATTATCATAGGAGTGAGGGAGAAAGAATGTACAATACTCAACACGCTACCTATTTTTACCTGTAGCTCAGTAACCGTGCGTGCGGTCCATTTAGAACTTTATATAGGAGTTCGGTATAGTTTTGCTCAACAAATGGCATATGTTTTACATTTATACACTAAAGTAAAAATCCCGCTTTTTTGGTCGTACGTTCTGAGTCGACAACATGTCGGTACTCACACAATATTATTTTTGAAATTAACAAATAGTAAAGAGGGGAAATGAAACAAACCTATACTCTACTTTTACCTAACGTATTACAATTTCACAACTTATTATTTTTACATTTTCTTAAATCTAAAGCTAGTCCCTATCAAGAAAAGAGTTTTATTATGTTAATATATAAGTTAATATTAACGTATTACATTGTGAAACATTACACGATATTAAAATGCATTTATAGATGCAGTTTGTGTTGCATTCTTGTAGCGGTGATAACACATACAGCAGAAAATTTACGTATTAAGATTACAAGACAAAATCTAAAATATTAGCAAAGTGTCAAGGAAACTAGATTCTCTATTGCTGATTTTACATATTCTAATACCTATACTACTGTTTCATAAATGGTATTAGAATATACAATTCAAATTATTATTTTATTTTATTATAGGACTAGACGTTGGCAGCGGTTCCGCCCGCCCTAAATTTGGTTATCGGCGTGGAATTCCTTAATTATACTAATGAAGTTTGCTATAGCAAGATTTAGCTACATCTATTGTTCTTTAAACTCTGTTATAGTTTTGCCGCGGAAACTTTTGAAATTTCCGGGATAAAAAGTAGCCTGTATGCTATTCCAGGACCTAACCTATGTGTATGCCAAGTTTCATCCCGATGCGTCTAGTGGTTAAAACGAGATTGAGTAACAAACATCCATACAGACATACAAACTTTCACTTTTATAATATTAGTAGGATTAGCAGCGTGGATTTTGATTTTCTGTACTTTTGAAATGCTTTTCAGCTAATTGCGCCTAGGCGATTATCACTAGTTGCATAATTAATAAATTAAAAACCCTATTCTGGAAAAAAAAATCAACGAAGAACACCTAGACCTAAAATAGCAAGTTCTACAAATGATTAACCGGTAATTTAATTCCTCAACCTTTCGCCCTTGCAAATTTGGCAGCGTTATACGGCTACTAACTTTTTGATCGCTAACTTGACGCCGGTCTTGCAACCGCACACAGAGTTCGGGCCGTCTTTATATCTAACAACTTTAATTACCATGTAGGTAACCTTACTGCATTATTGAAGCTATTAATTATCCTGTGAGTCGAGTCCTTACCAAGTAAGAAATATATGAGTATACCCAATATTATGTTACTAGATTTTGCCACCGGCTCCACCAGCCCTAAATTTGGTTATCGGCGTGGAACTCGTTTATTATTATATTAATGAAGTTTACTATAGCAAGCTATAGCTGAAGTTATAGTTAATTTAAGCTCATTTATATTTATTCCCGTGGGAAATGTTGAATTTTTCGGGATAATGTAGGCTATATGTAAATCTGGGTAAAAATCGCGCCACGTAAGTTGAACCTGCGCAGTAACATATTTTTGGTTCGTTAGTACATTTGTCCGTACTGTACCTGCGCAGACGGCCGCCATTTTAGTTCAACTTATATGGCGCGAACTATAGTAACGAATATGTGTACCAATTTTCATAACGATCCGTTCAGTCGATGGCGAGTTACAGAGTAACAATCATCTATCCAGACATACTTTCACATTTATTATATTGCTAGGATTATAATAAGGGTGTATGTGTAAAATTTTTACAAGGTTTCCGGGGTTAGGCTTCACTATGTATGAACCTTATTGCAAAGAGTCATGAACGATTTGAAAAATGTATTCAAGTACATTCTTGGGTTTCGAGAGGTAAGTCAGACTTCCATACATTTTTATCTCGAATTCCAAAGTCCGAATATCTCGAGACTATTCCCAATAAGGTTCCCAGTTGACTTCAACGCGTTTTACTCAATAAATTTTGCGGTATCGGTATTAGCAATAAAAAACGGTTACTAGGTAATCTTACTATTTTGTTTTTTTTAGCTGTGGAATACTTTTCATCATACTACTGCAGTGGTTCCGGCTCTAAAAGAATCTCTGAAGAACCTAAACCTAGATTATGTTGATTTGTTTTTAATACATTTCCCAATAGCTATGTTGGTAAGTACATATCTTATCTTTAGTTAGTAGCCAGAATCGAAATCTTTTTTCCCTAATTATTCGAAGATGCCTTGGCCGATTTGGAAAATGCTTGTTTGAAAGGGTTTACTTCCCAGGTGGTCCTACGGTCATCAGGTCAGGATATAATGATGGGATCCTAGATAAATCGAGGGAACTCTTCAAATTTTTATAGGCATACTTTAAGCGATTTATCTATTTTTTTTTGTGTACGAGAAAATAAACCAATAAGTCACTTAAAAGTAAAAAATAAAAACTTTTTCACAAAAAGAACATTATTTTTACCTTTTTAGTGCATCTTTTTGAAATCAGTTTTTGTTTTTGTTAAAAACTTTTACATAAACATATTTTTAGTTTTTTTTTTAGGTTTTTTAGGTAGGCTGTTGTTGTAAATCTCCAGGTTAGGACAGCATTTTTTGTAAATTTATTTTAAAGTATATAAAGAAAATAAAAAATATCCTTGTATTTTAATAGGCTTTTGTAAGACATGTATGTATTACATATTATTTTTTTGTTTGTTAATTTAAAAATAAGGTTTTTCTATTTTATTAGGCTCAAATGTAATTGCTAACTTTGCCAAGTTCGCGCCCAATGTATCTTTGACAGATACCGTCAGTAAAGCAACAGTCTCTGAGAAAGACATGCCGACACAGATATAGTTCCTTACACCGTTTTGATGATTTTGGTTCAAATATCAATTCTTAATGTACACTTTTGTTAAATACATGCATTCGGTATGTGTGTTTATTTGTATGTATGTATGTGAGTAAGTATGCATGTATATATTTAAGAATAAAGTCACGGTTTTTCCCCAGAAGGCGATTATCAGTGACTGTTTTTACCAAGACCTCTAGTATCAAGATAATTATTACAAAAATAGGTTTAATTAACCTAAGTCTTTTATCATTATATGGTGTAACGAAAGTCGGTCTTCCTACTTGGATTTACAGTCCTATAAAAAGGGAACAATAAATAAACATTAACTTAAATATTTCAGCCAAATCTTACAGAAATATACGTGGACTACCTAGACACGTGGTACGGAATGATTGAAGCTCAAAAGCTGGGTCTCACAAAGTCAATTGGTGTCTCGAATTTCAACAAAGAAATGATTGACCGTCTTATTTTTGCAACATCTGTGAAACCATCTGTCTTACAAGTGGAGGTAAAGCAATTTCAAACATTAATATTTTTGTAGCATTTTGATGTTCAACATATATAGCAATGTTACTCAACAGCGAGCGATAAACATTCATTTTATTCGAAGCTGTGCCACCATAGCCTAAAAATTTATTTCATTTGATACGCCTTTGCCCCGAGGTGAAGTACTGTTTCGCTGTGTTGAGTACTCCAAGTTTTTTGGACGCCAGCCTTACCATGTCTTCCAAATGATCTCGGATCCGAACCTCGCTGGAGATGTCAACACCAAGGATCCTAATGCTCTTGGAGATGGTAATGGGCATGATCTGGAATTGTGGAAGAAATGAAAAGGGTTTTTTAAGCGTTGACCGCCCAGACTTGTGTCTCTATAGGGTTAAATCCAAACTAGTTTTCCCGTACCCAGTCAGAGACTTTGGACAGAGTGGTCCCAATTTTAGACACAAGTTCATCGCGGTTTTCCTACGCAGCGAAATGTAGGATATTTGCACCGTTCGTATAGTAATCGTCTTCAGTACTGTCATCTGCATTGCAAAGTATGTTGTTGGGAGAGCCTTGCGGGACACCAGCATTAATGTCAATGGTATCAGAGCAACTACCGTCAACTACGGCTCGTATGCGTCTGCCGGACAAAAAGCTACTTATTTGCACAAACTATCAGACACGCTTAGTTACATATTGCATCGTCCTTGTTTTTACTTAAGTTTCCTGTCACGCAGTACTGCCTCTTCAGCTACATGTTAAGCAATATGTTGCACCTCAATTGTTGCCTAGTGAATACATGTTTTTATATATAACTTGTGTGATGTATGGGTGGGTATCAGTGGTATCTAAGAGGGCTAGTACTTTCATTCGTATGCGGTTCGCTTTTTTGTTTTTACATACAAGCAACATGCGTCGGATTTTTATATGTACCTACGTAAAAACACGGAAACTAAGCGAATACGAATAAGTACACTAGCGCTGTTAATGGTCAATTAAAATATTGACATTGTTGCAAAGATGTGGTTATTGGATCCAATATTTCTGTAATTATTGGCTTTTTTATTAATTATTAACTGGCTGTTCCTTAACTCCTAAACATTAGTGGTTAACTTGGGTCTGGCTGGATATTTTCTATGTATAAGATATGTATGTATTCACAAGAATTGTATATGTATTTGTATCCAACTAAACAAGGCTTGCGTAGTTTGGGACCACATGGCAATTTGTAAAATTATTTGCAAGAATTACATATTTCATTTTTTGGCCACAGATTAATCTAAACAATCAGCAGCCGGATCTCCTTGATTACTGCCGCAAACATAATATCTTAGTAACTGCCTACACTCCTTTTGGATCTTTGTTTTACAACAAGGCGTATCCTGACGCTCCTCCACCACGAGTTGATAGCAAAGAATTAGAAGATATCGCCAAGAAACATAAGAAGACTGTCCCCCAAACTGTACTTCGGTATTTGGTTAGTAACATGATTTTAAATCGACGCTGCAGGGATCTATATTTCTCTATATATCTCCATATGAGAGGTATGGGTACAGAAAAGAGAAGAGTTGTATAGAAAAAAGTGTTTGTCTATAGATTTCTTGATGCTTACATCAAGGAGGTCATACTTCTTTATTTTTTCAGGTGCATTTGAAAGTGATACCAATTCCGAAGTCCTTGACAAAGAGTAGGATTGAGGAAAATATCAAAATTTTCGACTTCCGGCTGACAAAATCAGAAAGGCAACAGCTTCGACAGTACGATCAGAATTACAGAACTTTACCTTTACGAGAGTATATTAACTCTCCATTTTATCCGTTCGAAAAAAAAACATTTAATAAATAAAGCTGATACAAAGATTATTATTGATTTTTTTACCACCAAGGCCCGCCAGCTGCTACAACACTAGAGGCATGACCCGAGCATTGTCGATGATCCTTTTAAAATGTTTTCCCTCCCTTCTTGAAGAACCCCAGTCTGTAGTCTCTTAAAAAACCTCGGTTGGAAGGTCATTCTAAAACGTAAGTGGGAAGAGACACCTTTCAAACCGCACAGTGCGTGACCATTTAAGTTCTAAGATATGAGGATAATAAAAAGATGGGAAAGTAGCCGTGGGGATCATTTCAAACAATTCCTCAGAATACTACAGCCCATTATAAAAGCAGAAGTATAGATAGCGCTTCTGAGTTTGGGATCGTCGACAAGTCTCATAACTTGTGGTTGAACCAAGCCAAAAGAGCCAACACGGGTATAAGTATTCTGGGCAGGGCTGAAATTACGACTTATAAAACAGCAACCTTTGCCTAGATCGCTGTGTTGAGTTCGCCAGCTTCACCTTGTCTTCCAAATGGTCTTGGAACTGAACGTCGTTGGAGATATCGACATCAAGCATCTCAATGCTCTTGGAGATGGTAAGGGGCATGTTCCGGGTTCTAAATTACAGTACATATAGCCTATATTCACTGTGATTCTAAACCTATACTTTGCAGCGTAGGTATCAGCTAAATTTTACCTCTAACAGAAGCAGCTTTATGCCACCATACCCTATATGCTACGTGAAGTTTATTAAGGCGCTCGTGCTTGGGGCTAGGCGTTCGTTCTTCAATTGAACTTGACCAGTCCCCCTGCCTGACCATTGATACCACACTGATTTGACAGAATTGAGAAGATGTAAATGGTATGCAAAACACTACATACCATTTACATCTTCTCAGTCCGGTTTGAGGGTTTTTGGAAAAGAATTGGTGGCCAGCTTTTTCTACGGTAGACGCAAACGGGCCGTAGTTGAAGGTGTTTAATAGTATTGATATTAATGCTGCCGATCCGCAAGGGTCTGTGCCGTCTCTTTAGCTATTTAACATTAAGCAAGATTAACGAACGTTCTTTTACAGATATGAATTAGGAGTGTAGATTTTTCCGCTCAAGCATATTGGCTTTGAAATACAGACAGATTGGTAAAACTCTTTGCCGTTTGTCTACGGAACTGTAAAAAAAGGCCTGTTTTGGATACTAATAAAATTGTTATACAGTAAGTCCCCGCTTAAGACGATTTCATAGGGACCCAGTTAAAAACGCGTCTTAAGCGGAAAAGCGTATCAAGCAGGAATAGCAAAATAAAACATATAACTACTACTGTACGAATGTTGTGTTTAATTATTAAATTATGTTATATCATAGTTATTACATACATTTATAATGAAATTACATAAATTGCATTTCGAAAGAGATTTTGAAGCAAACTGGTAACTGAAGCTCAGCAGTTTCCTGTTTTTGATTTTTTGATCAAAAACTAGCAATACGCTCATCTTTGACTGAAGTTTTTTCGTTTACATTACAGTAACCGCTGCAACATGAGCTTAGACACGTGTAAAGATGGTGTATTGAACGGGTGACGAATCGTATTAAGCGTGATATAATTTATGGAAACATGTTGCAGGGACTGACGTAAAATGGCGGATTATACGGGAAATCGTAATAAGCGTGATCGTTTTAAGCGGGTTTAACTGTACTAACATTAGCAATTTTGCTGACGTTGTTTTTAGAAACAGAGTAAATGTAGGTAATTAATTTTAATAGATTCCTCGTCTTTTTCTCATCCGATTGTGATAATAGCATATAATTAAATAAATCGACTTAATATGTATTGCGATATGTCTTAAGAAAAACATGGTAGGACATGATGATTATCTACACTGAACACCTTGTTTCTGTAGGTACTCTGTGATATTTCAAATGAAAAAACCTGTGAGAACTCGTAAAAAACTTATAATTTTAAGATGTTTAAATTTATTTAAGAAAAATAATATGAAAATTATATATAAAATATACTTAAACTTAACTATATTACTAAAAAGAAAAAAAAAAAACACGCACGCACATGGAACAGTGTTTTCTTTTTATAGTCGAATGCCAAAATTCGTATCTTTAATTGCTGCAAATTTAAGACTAAAATTAGGGTTTGAACTATCAAACCTATCATTCCTACTGATATTTTAAAAATTTGAAAGTATGTATAGAATGTAGAGTCTAGATGTCTGGATGGAAGTTTGTGACTCAATCACGATTCAATCACAGAACGGATCGGGATAAAACTTGGCACACATATAGGTTAGGTCTTGGAATTTTACCGGGAGCTGATGACAGAAAATCAAGGACAATTTTCTCCCTTATGGCTCTCCTTATGAGTACTGAAAGTTACACCAGAGACAAGAAAAATCATCGCGAAATTGAGTGGTAGTCCCGAGGCCAAAATTGTTTAAATAAATATTTATTTTCCAAAAAAAATTTAGCCTTATTCGACAATTTTCTCACTTCTGCCATTAATTTAAAACGATAATTAGGTATCGACTTCACTATTAATGGACTAGGCGTAAGTGCAGCAAAGGTTCTGAGGGTTGATGTTAAAGAGAGGGAGGGCACTGCAAGTAGTAATAAGCCACCCGAACAACTAAAGCAGGGCATAGCGAATTGCTCGAATGACCGGCCCGAACTGGGAAGTACCTCCACCATACAGAACACCGCGGCCATAATAACACTAACATTGAGTAGTGTTGTGTTCCTGGCGGTGAGTAAGGTTGCCAGAGCTCTTTGAAGATTCGCTGCGCGGACAGTGGAGGACCGGCGGTGCTTGTTGCTGTCATGCTCGGCGTAGACGCGGCGTGCTGGTTCGGCGGTCAGGGAGACCTGATGAAACGGCTGACCGCTGGCCGCCCGCAGGTTGAACGGGATCCCGAACCCAGGGATCACTTAATCTCCGCCCTGGGAGGCTGTTCCGCCTGTGTAAAGTATCTGAAGTGGTAGTCGTGCCGCAGAAGGATACCGGAGTGGACCCGGCTACTACAACAGAGGGGGATCAGGGGCCCTTCCGCCCGCCGTGCCAGCAACCGTATCATCTGTAGCGAGCTTCGGCAGTCTTAGAACCGCACCTTTTGTCCTCTAAGCTGTCTGTGCAGTGAATCCTCATCCTTAGTCTTAGTAACTTTTTTTACTACTATGGCCATAAGAACGAAAAAGAAAAGAGTTTTTACAGCGGCTAATCCATCCACATATAATGTGGATTTTTGCAACATCAGGGGTATTCACGCTGGCCGCCGGATTCACGCAAATCTTAACGCAGTCCACCACCATCTCGAGACTGCGCAGCCGACCATTCTTTTTCTAACGGAGACGCAGATATCCTGCCCGGCCGACAAATCATACCTTCACTATCCCGGCTACAAACTCGAACACAATTTTATGAGTAGTGCCGAAGTATGTATGTTCGTCCTCTATGCGTGCCTATACAGGTCTCATTGCACGGTCTCACGGACGTAACTCGACTCTTCACGCACCTGAGTTTGACGACTGACAAAGTTCTAGAGCAATATCCCACAGCAGAACTAGTTATTTTGGGAGACTTTAACGCTCACCATCGCGAGTGGCTCGGTTCTCGAACCAATAACTATGCTGGGATATCTGCTCATGAATTAGCTCTGACTTATGGATTCTCTCAGCTGGTACTTTCTCCAACGAGAATACCAGATATAGAGGAACATACAAGCTCCTTACTGGACCTTCTGCTCGTCCGGACGGATACTCCGTCTCAGTGGAAGCGCTTCTTGGCTCCTCGGACCACTGTCTCGTTCGGACTCAAGTGTCATGCACACAACCCGATCCTTCTGGGCCAACTAATTGGCGTCGTGTGTGGCACTATAAGTCGGCAGACTGGGATGGATTGCGAGAATTTTACGCATCGTACCCGTGGAGGCAGATCTGCTTTAACTCAGAAGATCCTGACGTCTGCGCAGCCGCAGTCACTGAGACAATCCTTGCTGGTATGGAATGATATATTCCTAACCCGCGAGTAGCTGCCGGCGTCAAAAAACGACCGTTGTTTAATAGGTCTTGCAGAAAAGCTAAAATTCTTAAGCAAAATGCATATGAGGCTTAGACCACGGCTCGTAATAACAGGGATCAAATATTTCTGAGTTTAAACTCAAATTAAATGCTGCCTCGAGGTTCATTAAGAAAGCAACTGCCAGAGCAAAATTCCAATTCATCGGCAAAATAGGTGGGCGACTTGCGAGTCTGGGAGTCGTGCTTTCTGGTCGCTTGCCCAGCTGCCCAAGGGAACTTCTGCCAGTCGTCGTTACCACCACTGCGAAAGACCGATGGTGACTTGGCCCATAGTGCTAAAGAGAAAGCCGATCTACTGGGCAGTCTCTTTGCCTCGAACTCGAACATGAAAATAGGTGCCTATGTCAATGTCTCCCGCGATAAGATCCGGTAAGGTCGTCATTTGTTTACTGTGACTGGAATTTTCTTTTTTCTTTCTGTAATCCGTCATTAATATTTAAAATATTTTTTAGATACAAAAGCTGTCTTCTAGTGTGAGCCAATGTTTATTTACAAGACGGAATAATCAGAATTACTGTATTGTTGATTGAATATTTTATCTAATACAGCTGAAAAATCATCGAAAAAAACCATTTGAATCGTAGTTTACATGTTTTTCTATAGACTTGATACCATATTTCGTTGCTAAATCAAGATTTGGAGGATATTTTGTGTAAATTATGTAATCATTTAGTTACGACAGAGATTGACATAGCGCTGACGTCATGCGTATATATAATAAAGTCTATGAGAAGCTCTAACTGCGGCATAAATAGAAACACGTTCATTAAAATTATGATAAAAAAAGTATAAAATTATATGACCACAAAGGGACATAGCGGTTCTCTTAAGGCGAATGGTTTTTTTTTAAATAATCCTCGATTAACATACAAACTATTAATTTTGTAGGTTACTATGGTGTCTTGTGCTGTGAGTAAATGTGAAGTCACAACAGATAATAATTTTAATAAATTTCACAGGTAAATTATGATAATTTTATCAGTGTAGTTGAGAATTTTACGAAATAAAAAACAATTTAAATCATACATTTTTTTTTGTCTACATTTACTGAATATCATTATTTCGTTGTTAAATAAGGATTTGGAGAGTATTTTGCGTAAAATATGTAGACTTTTAGTTACCATAGAGCTTGACAAGGTGGAAACCGACGGCTTCACTATCGATATATGTAAATATACATGTATAGAATATTAATAAGATAATTATTCATAGCCATCCAAAGGTGATCGCACATTTGTCCGCATCGTACGCGCCGTTCGAGCCACATTTATAGAATTAGTATGAAATGCAATATGTATTACGCGCACGGTGGGGTTGAATTGTAAGAGGCTGCATGATGAAAAATAATATAAAATACTTGGTTTTTATGACGGTGTTATAAATGTGGTGTAAATAGTTTCTATATTTAATGTTCTTATAGTTTTAGTATTATTACCAAATAATGTTAAATTTGTTAAATTTAGATACATTCAATAAAAATTTCAATAAAATTGAGACGTATCAATTAAATTTGGTTTTTGACGTGACAACGTCTTATAAATTGGTTTGCCGGGTGACACTTCAAGAAACTGCGTTACGCTCCGCTCACGTTATGCGCTCACAATGAGAGCGAGTGAGAGGCACGCGCCCGCCTAAGAGCGAGAGAGACAGACATAAAATCATTGTCACGTAAAACTTTCGCCCGTATACCGACTTTACAGGCAACCAGTTTTTTTATTCTTTACAATTACTCAAACAAAATTCTCTCAACTGGTACTTTCTCCAACGAGCACACCTGATATAGAGGATAGGAGTGCTAACTACACGTCCGAAGTGATACTCCGTCTTAGTGGATGCACCTCTTGGCTCCTTTGACCACTCTCTCGCCCGGAATCAAGTGTCATGCACACTAACCGTTTCCTCTGCGACAATTAATTTGCGTTGTGTGTGGCATTATAAGTCAGCAGATTGTGATGGATTGCGGGATTTTTATGCATCGTACCCGTGAAAGCAGCTCTGCTTCAGCTCAGAAGATCCTGACATCTTCGCAGCCGCAGTCACTAAGACAATCTTCGCTGGCATGGAATGTTACATTTCTAACCCTCGAGTAGCTGGCGATGTCAAAAAAATACCGTGGTTTAATGAGTCTTGTAAAAGAGCTAAAATTCTCAAGCAAACTGCATATGAGGCTTGGACCACGGTTTGATCAATAAGGATCTGAATACGTCTGAATTAAAACGCAAATTAAATGCTGCCTCGAGGTTCAGTAAGAAAGTAACCGCCAGAGCTAAGTTCCAATTCATTGGCAAAATAGGTGGGCGACTTGCAAGCTATCCCTCTGGGAATCGTGCTTTCTGGTCGCTTGTTGAGCTGCCAAGGGAAATTTTTGTCAATGGTCGTTACCACCACAGCGAAAAACCGATTCTTTTCTTATTTTACTGGGCAGTCTCATTGCCTCAAACTCGAATATCAATAACAAAGGAGCTGACCACCTAATCCTAATAAACCTAATCTCCATAACACAGTGGGAGGTCCGGCGGGCGTTAAGCGTTTCAGGATTCAACCCAATAAAGACACAAGTCTGCGCGTTCACCGCTAAGAAAATCCCATTTACTGTGGCCCTACAATTCCAGAACACAGCACCTACCATCTCCAAGTGTATTGGGATCTTTGGTGTTGACATCTCCAGCTATATCCAGTTTCGCGACAATTTGGAAACCAAGGTGAAGCTGGCGTCCAAGAAACCAGGAGTACTCAACAGAGCGAAGCGATGCTTCACCTCAGGGCAAAGGTTGTTGCTTTACAAATCACAAGTCCGGCCTGCTATCATCTCTAGGTGCACCTGGATACCAGCTTAGCCCTTTTAATTCGGTTCAACGACGAGCAGTAAGAATCGTCGACGATCCCAAACTCACAAGTCGTATCGAACCTTTAAGTCTGAGATGAGATTTTGCCTCCCTGTGTGTGTTCTACCGCTTGTATAATATGTTCTGTGTTTTAAGGAAATTGTTTGAAATAATTTCCACAGCTACTTTCTACCATCGCTCCGCTCGCCATCGACAGTGAATTCATTCTCACTCTTCGTAACCTAAATGGTCACAAACAGTGCGGTTTGAGAGGAACTTACTCCGCGAATGCTTAAGTTGTGAAATAAGCTCCCTGCTGAGGTTTTCTCGAGGGACTACGATATGGGGTTCTTTAAGAAGAAAGTGATTAGATTTTTAAATTTCCTATAAGATGTGATTATAATCCTAATAGTTTAGGTTCTAATGGTATGTTTACACTCTTGCATTCAACGCTATGTTATTGGGCACATGTGCGAGCACAAGCGTGTAAACAGTTTGCTTTGTCCGACAACGCGTACCGAGGCTGCGTGGCGCGAGTGTAAACGCGACATAGGTAATATTTAATTTCAGCAGCGCGCTAGTTTGCAATAATTTTGTGCAGGTAAAATTATCGACAGTGTTCCACTCACACATTTGCAATTTTTTTTTGTTTCGTCTTTCATTTCGCATGATTGATCTTGTACATTCTATATCTATGGTTTATACCAACTTTTTCTACCCATATACAAAATGGCATAAGTGAGAAAATTGTTAAATGATTCGCAAATTTTCAGAATCCTGCTTGATTAATGATTTTTATCATGAAACCTCTTTTTGGCACTTATGCCCCTTTCAATATTTGTTAATAAAAACTTTTTCTACCAATATGCAAAATGGCATATGTGAGAAAATTGTTGAAGAACACTTAATTTTTTTGAAAAATAAATATTTATTTAAACAACTTTGGCCCCGGGAGGACCGCTCAATTTTGCGATGAGTTTACTTGTCTCTGGTGTTACTTTTAGTACTAAGAGAGGGAAAAATCGTCCTGGGACTTCTGTCATCAGCTCCCGGTCTAAACAGCATACAGGCTACTTTTAATCTCGAGAAATTCAAAAGTTCCCGCGGGAATAACTATTACCGAGCTTAAACGAACTATAGCTATTGCTTGCACATAGCAAACTTCATTAGTATAATAATTAAAGTGTTCCACGCCGACAGCCGCTGGCAAAGTCTAGTAACATTTAATTATTCACGTCAAAAACTCTTATACTTAACTTATGGTATGCAATCACCTTAAGTTACCCTGAACCTATATAATGGATTGGCATTACTTACAATTTATCCAAAATGAGTCCTTACTTTTATATTTATGTAACTATGCTTGGAATACATGTGCGCGATGTGTTACGTCTAATAATAATAACAGTTTTTGAAATCAGTTATAATTTGTTTCCAAGAATACTTACAGGATGTGAGTACATAGAGATTACATATATAAATGTAAGTACTCATCTTGAATAAATTATAAGTAATGCCAATCCATATTAATATTATGAATGCGAAAGTAACTCTGTTTGTCTGTCTATCAAATTGAAATAGTTTATTTCTCAAAAATAGGATACAAAATCACTTTTTTGACGTCAGTATAATATGCAAGGAATTCATAAACTACTACCGTTTCGGAATCAAGATGGCGTTCTGGGGAGAAGAAACGGCGAAAGAAACTCTCCAGCTGTCGCTCTTTTCTAAGTACTATGATAGCAACATTTTAGTTATTCCCATGCGTTTTTTTGACAAGTTTTTGTTTAACAAAATTTTTAAACTTTTTTAAATTCAGTTTACAAACTTCTGCAGGGATTTTGTTGTAAAAACGGACACATTGTCCTTTAAATGATTTATTAATTTTCTCAAGCCTTGTGTGGATCAGAGCCAGTTTGTGTCTATTCTTATATTTTGATTATAAACATCACTATTTTTTAAAAAATATATATTATATATATTGACCAGGTAAAGTTAGTATATTGATCTCTTTAAATTTATGCCTTAAAGAGTGTCTGTTAGATAAATTGTATATTGCCCAAATAGACCTCTTCTGCGGTACAAATATTGTCTGTAAATCAGCTGCGTGTCCCCATAATAAGATACCATAGGACATCACGCTATGAAAGTAACTTTAATATACTAGCCGGGCTGTGGCTTCGTCTGTAAGTTGACGAATCTTTTTAACCGCAAAAGCTGCAGAACTAAGTCTATTCGCCAATCCAGCTATGTGTGGGCCCCATTGAAGTTTTGCATCTAAAGTAATGCCTAAGTATACAGCGCTATCTACAACATCTAATTGCTCCCCATTTATAACTACACTGGTTCTTACTTGACTAACATTTGGCGTTAAGAATTTAGTACATTTAGTTTTATTACTGTTTAAAAGCAAATTATTAATATTAAACTAGTGGACAACTTTAGACACACACTCGTGATCGTTTTTAATGATTTGTGTTTGTTACCTCTTCAAGTTAAGCTGAACTGATTAAGATGAAATTTGATATAAAGATATTTTGAGTCCCGGAAAAGGACTACTTGAAAATTCAAGTGTGAGTCGGTTTTTTTTCTATAACTGAGGAGTTGCAGTTTAAAATTTTACATCGAATACTAAATTTATGGCAGGTGCCTTGTATAACTTATTTACAAACAAAACAAAGTAAAGCTAGTTGCATACGTACTCTATATAACAAGCGGTTATATTTTAACCTTCCAAAGCGCAAGGCTCGTTTTAGTAGCCGCGTAGGACTGACTGCCAGGTAAAAATACTAGGTCTGTGGGACAGCAAATGATATTCTCACAGAAAAGACAGCATAAAACTTCGTGTACACTTCAATGCAATGCCATGACAATACCTTAAAAATAATTGAAATGTTGTAAATACACGTTTGAAAACATAGCAATCTATAAATCGCTTTGTCTTTATCACAAACTAAACAATCGCTTTTGCTAGGGCAGATAAATGTTCTGAAAAAAATGGCTTGTTATATGCATTTGTTGTTTTTAAACGTCTATTTATAAAAATTTGTTATTGATTTCTTCATATGCTTACTGATAGAGATATATCCGTCAACTTAGCGAAGATGATTGGGTTGACAAGTGCAATAGTGGCTTAACATTGTGTTGATATAAGTCTAAACATCGATCAATCATAATCTATAACTTGATAGCATCACGCATATCTAGTTTTATCTCCATATATAATAGTGTAGAAATCTTCTCATTACCGATTCAGTTTTCAAAATGTTATTCGTCAGGTTGTTTGTTTCAAGGTATGTGGCTATTTTGTTTTACTATCCTTTCAGAATTTAATAAGTCAAATTAATAAAAGGAACGCATCGGAATATTCTGGAAAGCATAGTTAATTCTAAGTATTATAAGGCGCAGTGCGTGGCCATCGTGTTTCGGTGTTGCTAGGCGCTAAGCGAAGCGCCCAGCAAGTCGAAAAGCAAGCCACCAAGTACCCATCCTAGTGACTTACCAGGGGTGTATCTAACCTCTAGGCGCTAAGTAAGCCAGCGGCCGGTGCGGACGCGGCCTTAGGGATCCATTGAGAATTCTAAAAATGCGGAAGTACATCAGGCAGGTAAAGCGTCGGCATGGTTATTCAATGTCTGTCGCTAGTGACGTGTAAGTAAGCATCATTTCAATATGGCGACTGTTCTGATATGTTAATAAATGTTTCGGGTTTACCACTATTAGACTCATTAAGTTCCCGATGGTTCTGATATTATGCTAACGGGTCAGAAAAGATTGTGGCATGATACTAGTCAAACACCATCTATATGTCGATGGCTAGGTGAGTTCTGCTTCTACAGAAGAGGGATAGCAATAAATGGTGATAGTCATGCAAAAAACCCTGAAAAGGAATGACATGAACATCACGTAAATAAAAATGAAGAAAGACAAAATTTGACGTTATGGCAGAAGAAAGAAAGTAAAACCAGTGCGAGATTTGTATTTTAAGGATCACGTAATGTGGTTTCCGAGTCACATTGACTAGTGAAAAAGAAAAACTTCATCAAGCAGTTAAAAGTTTTTAAAAACGCGCTTTTGGCTTGAGGGTGTTGTTTCAAATACTGATGTATGAAATTGGATGTCAGGTATGGCACAAAAGGTGGAAGTAGAATTAAGGAAATACGGTATCAAAAATATGTGTGGCGTGTAAGATGCAGAGAAAAAGGTATGTTAAGGTAGTTTGGGTACGGTAAAAAAAATGAAAGAAGATGCAAGAAACAAATTTATGAGTCGCTATAAGTATACGGAACGGTAGAGGTAGAACACATCGGGGATACCTCGATATCCAAGTCCGTTCTCAGAAAAGGAGAGGATAAGAAAGACCTGCAAGTGAACATGTATAAAAGCATTAAAGCAACTGGATAAAGCAAAAAATAAAGCAGATTGTTTAGTACGTGCTTATCCCTGCGATGTATAAAAATAGTGTGAATTTATTGGTAAGTGCCTAGTCCTGCGGGAAAACAGGGGCGATGTATGTATTTAATGTATATTTTTCAGTAAGTACCTAGCCCTGCGGGAAACAGGGGCGATGTATGTATGTAGTGTGTATTTTTTGGTAAATGCCTAGCCCTGCGGGAAAAAGGGACGGTGTATGTATATGTGTTGTATTTTTTTATAGTGTATTTATGTATGTAGTGTGTATTTTATGGTATGTGCCTATCCCTACGAATAACACAGGCGATATTTGTATTTTCACTACATGTTTGTATTTGTAGAATATTCTATGGTTTGTAGTTAATGACAGAATACAAATGTTATTTACATGATTCATCTATCTTATCTTAAACCGTTCGACAACATTGGTATTAAATATTATACAGTAAGAGTCAAAACTTGTTGAGATAGGACGAGAAAGCATATTTTTTTTTTTAGATAACGTCCAAGATTATGCTTTGACGATAGCTGTCATGACATCAAAGTCTATGTACTAAAATAAAATATTTTCTTGTAATTTAGACGTTAATAACTGTTCAATTGAGAGTTTTATATAGGGGTTTAAAAAATATATAATTTTATATTAAATAATAGACCCATTACCTATTTATTTATTAACCCAAAAAAGATCACCACACGGAAATTTATTTATTTTACTATCATTTATTTTTAATTTATAATATTAATTATTTGAAGCTGTTATTTGCTAGTTTGTACAGATTAAAAGTCTGTTAGGTACTGGCTCTTTAAGCATTTAACTATAGAATAACTGTATATGAAATAGAACTCTATTTTACAGAATATTTCTGTAAATTTTTTTGTTTCCATACTTAATGTTAAAATTACTACTTAAAATTCTGTTGTATTAACCATACAACAACTAAAATAATACCTATATTTATAGCCTATTGCTGGATATATTTTAAGGAATTTTCGGAACAGCCAAAGCCTAAGTTATTAAAATATTTCTGTTTTTATAGTTAATCCAAACATTTATAAACTAGACAAAACTTTAATTTCACTGATATTTACAGCCTACTCCTGGGTATATCATATTGCACATATTGGAACTTTCCTCCAGGTTTCCAATTTGGAACAGCAACGGCTTCTTACCAAGTAGAAGGAGCATGGAATGTCAGTGGTCAGTTAGTACACCTTCATATTATTCAATAGTTTCTGGTTTCTTTTTTGTCATTGCCTCGTTGCCTATTTTGTATAGGAGATTGTGGCTTAGTGATATTTCGTTTTTCGGAAATTATATGCGAAGAAAAGATGACCTATACGTCTAGATACCGTGTCCGAATAATATCAAACGGAGTATTGCGAGCCATTTTCCTATCAAACAGCTAATACGCCTATCATTTTTACATCTGTGTGCGTAATTTCGGTGTTACCAACCTTAAAGTGATAACCCCAAATTAAAGAGTTTTGAGTATTATTCGGTACTACAATGTATTTTCACTTACGATGACCCCTGTGGTGACACATTATATAGAGATAGTACGTAAACCTTTGTTACGAAGGCAGAAACCCATGGACCATGGCCATGTAATGAATGTTAAAACCTTAAAGTAGGTTCCAAATATGGTATAATGTAGTGCGATAATATAAATGGATGCACAACGTAGAATCTGTCCTTCTCTACCATGGCATTCGTGCGCACCGTGTACGTTATTCATAGGTCCCGCCATGTGACAAAAGTTGTGTTTTGATGACAAGATGTTTTTTTAACATAGAAAACCTTCGCATCACAGAGCCATTGAAAAAGGTTTTGCTCGCCAAATATCAACAAACAAAAAAGCTGTTCACCATTTTTAAAGAACATCCACTGTACTATCTTTTGACCATATGCAGCCAATGAGTTAAATGCGGACCGTCATAGTGCAGTCATTGAAGCGTTATTGCTCCGATTTTTTTTACTGTGAACCGATTTGCATGAAATTTTGGAATAAGGCTCATCTTACCTACATATATTAAATTTAATTCATCGATTAAATTTCAGACAAAATTAAAAACGGCTTTGATCTTTAATATCTAGCTTAATATTGCACTAAGAACATTTTATAAAAAACCGATTTGTTCAGTTTTTTACCTGCTACAATTTTGTTCATCATAAAATTTTCGTTAAAATGCATATTTTTGGGGATATGAAAAAAATCCGAATTTTCAATTGCCAATAACTTGAAAAGTATTGGGTTTTTTGAAAAACTTTATAGAACATTTTTTTCTTTAAATTAGTCCTTCTATCGATATCACCGAGAAGGGGTGGCAACCATCCCCAGGGTGGGTGCGAAGTTCAGATCATTTTCACTTTTGAAGTTAAGGGTAAGATGACCCTAATTTCAAAATTTCATGCAATCGGTTCACAGTAAAAAAAATCGGAGGTAAGACCCTATTTTTAGCTTCAATGACTGCACTATGAGTGCCGCCATATTTAACATAGAACGCATTAATTATTTTTCAACAGATAGATCGAATGCGCGCTTAGAGAGCACAGAGCACAAGAGCACATTCAATGCGTAAATATTAGAATAATAACTAAATTTCTTTTGCGAAAGCGATATTGATTTTATTATCACCGGAACTACGGCACCTATTTTAAAAAGCTCTTTTAAATTTTGAGTTTTTGCTTTTAATATTTTTATTATTAATTAAGAAACCCGCCTATATAACAAATATTGTTCGGAAAAGAGTTAATGACTAATCGGTCGGTGTGACGGGTTAGCTAGGATTTGCCGCGCCCTCTGTGCAGACCGGCGCCTCAGTCGCTAAGAATCGTTTACGAGCAAACTGTATTCGTTGCAGTTTCATTTTCGAATTAACTATAGTTAATTGAGTTGTCTGTTTGAGAGAAACAGTTTCCACATTACATAGGTACATAAACAAACACACACTACATACATCTATTCACAATACGTTTACTCGTGATCGTTTTTTAACCTCAACCCACCCAACTTTAATCTAACAAATATTTTGAGAAAATTTCAGGCTATTGTCGACTTCGAGCTCTTAAGAAATAAGGCTTTATTTGGACCCATCAGGTAAGGAAACGATTTGGGATTCTAATCAATAAACTATAGAGTATTTTAATCTTAATAAGAAATGTAAAGAATGAAATAAAATTATTTCATTAATGAATTATTATAACATTATATTAGTTATAATAATGCAAATTACACTTAGTTTAACTCGTATTTCTCGTACAAAGTAATTTAATTAATAAAATCAAGATTAAATGCATCTGTGTAGTTGTGCGCGCGCGCCTTTGATTCGCCGCTGCTAGCCGATCAGGAAGGGGGCGCTGGCGCCACGGCAACGTTACATGACAATAAGATAGCCCTATAATTTTTCACATTCAATTTCGCGTGTGCTGACACCGTCTTTCTAAAAACGTACCTAGTATTTAGTAATTAAAGTTGAAATTTGATATAAAAAGTCCAAAGTGTGACGTCACAGTTCGTTTGTAAAGAGAAAATATTTTTTAAACTATTTACGTGTTTAAAATACAGTAATTAATTATTTCGTAGTTCAAAAAGTACACGAGACTACTTTTTCTATTGATATTTACATGTAACTGTTATGTTGTTTATTATTTAATCATTGCAGAAGTACGAGGTTAAGGTTTACGTTCTATTGATACAGTGTGTCAAAAGGGTCACCAATACATAAATACCTTACGCGTTCGCGTTTGCTTATCTTGGTAAATGAAGGTACCTATAGACTTGGCAACACAGACAGAAAAACATTTGTTATTTGTTTTGCGAATAATTATTTCAAAAACTTGGTACAAACCAAATATATTCTAATATAGCAAGCAGATTACTGTAATAACTTGTGAAAAGTGTTTTTTTGTCATCAACCCTTTTTAGGGTTCCATGCCTCGAAAGGATAAAACGGAACCCTTATAGGATCACTTTGTTGTAGGTTCGTCCGTCTGTCAAGACCTTTTTTCTTAGAACCACGTGGAGGTATCAAGCTAAAATTAATATCAAATACTAAGGTCTACAGTCCCTTGAAGCTGTAAATAAATCCAACTTCAAAGCCAACGCAATCAAAAGATACAGCCGTTTATGCCACAAATTTCCGCAAATTTTCGAAACTCACAAGGGAATCAAAAACTACAGGGTACTTCCCATGAACTCAGAATCTTAAAATTTGGTACGAAGCAACGACTTATAGAACAGATAAAGGAAAAAATGTGAAAACCGTAAATTTTTAGTTACATTATATAATAAAAATATTTTTAATAATTTAACAGTTACCACCCTTTTCCTCATGAACGCGTAGAGGTATTAAATTGAAATTCATATCAAATACTCAGATCTATAATACCTTTAAGCTGTTATTAACTTCTATGTCAACGCAATAAAAAAAACAGCAATTAAAGCCGCATATTTTAAACTCGCAACTACCCACTTATATACTTACAGGTTTGTACAGAACCCTCGGTGCGCGAGTCCGACTCGCACTTGGCCGGTTTTTTCCCAATAGTTTTTACACGATATTATTGCACAAATCGTCTCATCCCTCCGACCGACCGATAGCGCGATTTGTCTCAACGACCTCCCTTAATAGTGCCTCCCCTCTAACACGACGCAGACGTCCCCGGGTTCGTCGGCGACGGATACACGAGGTATCAAAGAGTGCCAGGGCGCTTTTCGCCCCCACTCACTCGCAATCGCAACCGTGTACCGCGGAACTCCCCTTGTGGCACTGACTCACCTTTCGGGTTCGAGGCTCACGCTGGTCGAAGGGACAACCCCAAGAATCCCTTGAGCGTTTCAGAGTCTCGCCCCAAAAGCCCGGCGGAGCAGTCATGGCTGCATCAGCCAGCTGCTTAGTCAGTCAGAAGAAAAAAATATATTTTATTTTATTAATTTACGCGGGAGCACAGTTCGCGTCGACGCACAGATAACGTAAGATGAAGTGTTGACGGCAAGTACCTGAAAAGTGAGGTACTCGAAATGGCTCATTTCGTGTGCCTGAACACCGAATCTAGACGTATAAGTCATCTTTGATGCGAAGTTAAACAATATCGGGCATAATCTATCCTTGAATGCATATAGGCACAGTTTCTAAGCTTCTCCCTATGTATATCATATTTCTAACCGTAGACTTAAAGAAATTTCAATTTTTTTTAAATAAATTTATCAAAGTTTTTTCCAGATAATGTATAATTCTACCAAGCTAATTTAAAAACTAAAAAAACTGAATGTGGCAAGAGAGGTATGCCAGGATCGTAGCAAGTGGCAGTCTTTGGTCTCTGCCTACCCCTATGGGAAACAGGCGTGATGTTATGTATGTATGTAAAATAACTGAACGTAAGTAAAAAAAAAATTCCATCATCAGAATCAAGTCAAGTTTAGAAAACAAAATTGAAGTGTCCGTTTGTGGTTTTCGACTTTAGCTTGGGATCGGCTTTTACCAGGAAGATTGACGACCTGGTTAGAGCCGCAGGATATTAATGGTGGCGGGCAGCTCAGGACCGGCCGTTGTGAAGACATGTGGAGGAGACCTAAGTTCAGCAGTGGACGTCTTCTAGCTGTAACGACGACAACAATTTTGTTAGATTAGTTTTTCAATTGCCTCCAATTATGAAAGCAAATTTTAAGACGTAGCCATGTCAAATACGTTGGTACTTTACAAGATGAATTTGTAGTTTAGGTACTTTTACTGAATTTCAACTTGTATAAATAATTTAATATCACGCGAACAAAGTCGCTGGTACAGCTATTGAATGAGTTAGTTATCCTTTTCTTTTTAATTTTTAGATAAAAGCGAAAGTATTTGGGATCGCAAGACTCATAATACCCCCGAAACCATCTCCGATCACAGCAATGGTGACATAGCCTGTGATTCCTATAATCAGTATAAAAAAGATGTGGAACTTTTATCGAATCTTGGAGTACATTTTTACAGGTAGACACTTTATTTACTAGAAATAATCGCAATATTTTAATACACCCTCACAGTCGGGACACGGGCTACTCTCGCCGAGGGCGAATAGGTAAAGGTGAGTTTATAATGGAATCTGTGGGGTGTCGATGATGGTTTACTCGTATATGTAATGGATTGATAGTTTCTCCTATATAGTATGAATTACAGTCCTAACATTCAATGATGTATACGAACAGGATGTTTTGCATGTAGCTTTAGACATTGTATGATACTTTTTTTGAGCGTTTGGTAATTTTATGATTGTATTGGAATTAACTATTGGGCATGTTTTTCATCGAGGGCGGTAGCATGGGATTGTATTGGTAGTTGTAGGAAATGTTTGAATTTTAGTTAAAATTTGTTTTATATTCTTGTTTTGTCGAAATATCTACCTAATTTTAATTTTATTTATTTATATACTACAACAAAAAAAAAAGCACAAAAGTGTTAAATTTCTAACAAACATTAGTCTGTAAATTTATAAAACGTAATTCGTTATGACAATAAATTATGATAAATAAATTACCTTAATCAATTTCAAACTGTCCACGAAACAGTGCATGCTCTGCTACAGTAGCTTATTTAGTCAATTAATAATAGTAGTTATAGTATTACTGCCATGCCATGTTAGTGGTGTAAATATCGAGAATTTGTAAACATATTCCCCTAAAATTTACTACTCTTCAGCAGCATCAACTGTTGAAGAAAATGTCCAAATGTCGTCGATTCTAATGGGTTTATTTGATCTACTCGCAACTATTCGTTCAGTTAAAATGAAACACCTTCCAGCCCAGTGGCTTGCAAAGAAAATTAAGTTGTTGCATGCAATGCACAATATGCAAAGACAAAACTTAAAGCTCACAATACAGAGAACAATTTACAAAATTGCAAAATAACTGCAATGAGCTGTGTAAGGATAGACAAAGACGTCACATCCAGAAATCAATTGAAACATGTCATCAGTCTGGAACTTTCTGAAATCATTAGGAGTTGGAAAAGTTTGTTTAAAAGCTCGACTTCGATATAAATCATCAGATTCGATAAATTCTGCCCATATTAGAGGCAGTAATAAAAGACAAATACTAACAAATCTTTCAATGATCTTTACTCCTAATTACCCGCCATTCATTATCAATAAGTTTGCTGTCTGCGATGTAAAGATGAGCATCCTGTGCATTGCATCTAGTGCAGCTGGTTCTGACAGCATTAGCCGTAATTTAATCATCCCTATCCGTGACATTGTTGCTCCAGTCATTTTCATTCATTTTGACTGGTAAATTTCCTAAGATAATTCTAATTGTACCTCTACATACTCAGCTCTGCTTGACGGTATTGTTATCCCCTTAAGTAAGATAGTTAAAAACCTTAGTATTATTATCGACCATGCTCTTTTCTGGGCACCTCATTTACAGGAATTAAAACGAAAGTAATACACAATCGTAAGATCTTTATGATGTTTAAGTAATGTTCCCACAATTCCCACTAAAATCGCACTTGCACAGACATTAACTTCATTCCATTATTTATTACGCCAGCTACTTTTTCACTGAGGGCCAATTAAATAAACTTGTGTCTCCAGAATCTATGTATACGTTCTATATTTGGACTCTGAAAATGCCGAGAGTCTAAGTGGCCAGCAATGGGGATTAATTTAAAAAAAATTACATTATAGAAGTCGCTCTTTAGGACTCAAATAAATTGAATATTGTTTGTAATTTTAGGTTTTCCATATCTTGGCCTCGAGTGTTACCTTCAGGCTTCTCAAACTACATCAGCGAAGACGGCTCGAACTACTACAACAATTTGATAAATGAGCTATTGGCTAATGGTATCGAACCTATAGCTACCATGTACCATTGGGATCTTCCACAATCCTTACAAGATTTAGGCAAGTCTATTAAATTAATATCTTCAATAATCTTTATATACATATATATATTTCATTGAATTCCTAAACGGCTGCATTGATTTTGATGAAATTTGTGTGTTTTTAAGTGGATTTCTGAATAGTTTAAATCCAAAATTGGTCACAAAAATCACACCTCTCTAGTCTCTAGTCACGTCTCTAGTGACCCCAAACAAAAAAAAAACAATAAGTAAATCAAAAATAAATAAAGTAAACTATTTAATATGTAATATATAAAATAATGATAAGGAGTAGAACATTAACAAAATAAATAAAATAAAAATACAATAAAACAAAAATCTGGTCGCCACTAAGTTGCGAGCCCTGCGGGAAGTTAGAAAGCTAGAAGGAACGCTTGCACACTCCGAACACTTTGACACTTATTTTTTTTTAATTTGAAATTGTGTTGACCCCAAGTGCCTAACAAAGGGTTGAAAAGCTTGTTTCCCCGCATTACGCTTATACTTAGTACTGCACTAGCGTAAAGTCAAGTGTTTCAGTAATAGTGAAGTAGGGACAACTAAAAACAGGGAAGTTATTTGTATTTTAATTTAAGGTTTTAGATCATATCCCTATTTCTTTTTGTTCCTCTCATACTTATTAAAAAAAAATATCGCTCCATTAGATCCCCTCAGAGGACATACATTTACATTTACATTTGAGGTAAGAAATAATCATTTGTCTTAGGTTTATCATAGTTGGGTTCCGCTTTACCCGTCCGTCGTAAAAAATTCCATAATTTATTTTACTGTCTAGGCAACGATATTCAAAAAACGGTGAAACAAGTAATTTTAAACCCAAAAGGCCTATACATACAAACTTATCTTAACTTTTAAAATTACTGGTTTTCATACAAGCTTCCAACCACAACTTAACTTCTTTAGGTGATGTATTTTGCTAAATTATTTTTAGGTGCAGCTTAACGTCAGAAAAGAAACCTATTTTCAAATTTAAAAATCTCTAACAGAATCGGCTTAGGCTATGCCATCAATCAATCAATTAGTTTAAAAGGGTTTTTATGTATGGATTTCCATATATTTCTTTTAAGTATATTTATTTATTATTTCGTGTTTAAATATAAAACTCAAAATCAATTAATTTCTCAGATTTATTATTCATTCAAATTCCATTATATTCATTTATTTAGGTGGATGGACAAACCCCTTAATTGTAGATTGGTTTGAAGATTATGCCAGAGTCTTATACACGTTATACGGTGATAGAGTAAAGACTTGGCTAACAATCAACGAAGCAATAGTTGTTTGTGATGAAGCGTACAATTCAGGGATAATGGCCCCAAGTCTCATTGATCCGGATAGGGCCGCATATCTGTGCAACAAGAATATCTTACTGGCTCATGCTAAAGCTTGGAGATTATATGACCAAGAGTTCAGACCTCAATATCAAGGTAAAAAGGCTATTTAATTTAAGAAAAAATTAAAACCATGAACTATGTTCTGATTTTTGGGAAAATAAATATAACATGTGTTTTAAAAACTTATTAAAAACTATAAGGTTCCATTAAATATAAACTTTTTACAACATTAAATTATCGCAAATATAAGTAGTTACTGTCCTTCAACTGTTTTTAGGGTTATTAAAGTGTAATTGGCGGAACTCTATTACTAAGATTCCGCTGTCCATCCGTCCGTCCGTCTGTCCGTCTGTCGGTATCTCATGAGCCGTGATATTTAGACAGTTGAAATTTTCAAAGAAGATGTATTTCTGTTGCCGCTATAACAGCAAATACTAAAAAACAGAAAAAAAAAAATATGAAGGGGCCTCTCATACAATAAACGTGATTTTTTTCCGTTTTTATAGATAATGGTACAGAACCCTTCGTGCGCGAGTCCGACTCGCACTTTGTTGATTTTTTTAATTTTTCTGATCTGACTATGCAGTTGGCTGATGCAGCCATTACTGCTCCACCGGGATTTTGGGGCGAGACTCTGAAGGAGTCTCAGCCCATACAGCGCCCAACCTTCAAGGGCTCTCCGCGGTGGGAGCCTCGGCTTGGGTTGTCGCTCTTGTCGTTTCTTCGACCAGCGTGAGCCTCGAACCCAAAGGAGAGTCAGCGCCAGGGGGGAGTTCCCCGTTACGCGATTGCATTGAAAATAGTCGTATGACACGCGTGAGATGTGCTCAAAACACACTTTCCTCTGGAAAACCTCGTCTGTAATGAGCAGCCTAGCTTCCTTGTATCTTAATGTACTATTTTGATAATATCAAACGATATTCGAACCGATAGAGTCAAACTCATTTGTTTCAATGTTTGTCGTTGCATGTATTGTGTTTTTTTTGTGACCTAGTGCTAACAGTAGTACTTACCTAGGTAGTGCACTAGTATTAGACTTATATTTTTTTTATTTACTAACTACACATTATATTCAATAGTCAATTCATCATAGTATTGTATTTTTACTTATTTTTAAAAATTGTGTTTTTACAATTACATAATTATATAGTCTACTAGCTTTTCCTGCAACTTTGTTCGCGTGGACTTTTTTTTTTTAAAGGCTTGGAACCTGTTAACGTTTGTAACTACAATTATATTGGAATTCTCATTCAAATTCTCCTGTTTTGTCCCCAAGTGGAAGTATTTTCATACAAAGTTTCGACCCCCGTTCTACCCCAAATTTCAAGTTTCTAGACCCAACGCTTTGGAATCAGTCAGTTAGTTTTTTCTTTTATATGTACAGATGATATAATTCATTTTTTATATAGGTCGTGTCTCGCTTGCTAATGCAATTGCTTGGTACGAAGGGGAATCTGAAGAAGATGAAGAGCTTGGTGAACTTGTTAACCAATATGCTGTAAGATTTTTTGTAGTGAAAACTTTGTCACTTGATATCATAAAAAACACAGATGTGAATTTATAGAAATTTTATTTCCCCCGCAACAGGTAGGTCGATATGCTCATCCAATATTTACCAAAGAAGGTGGTTGGCCACCAATAATAGAGAAGGTGTTGGCAGACAAAAGCAAAGAGGAAGGTTATCCTCGCTCCAAACTACCCGCTTTTACGGAAGAAGAAATTAATCTTATAAAAGGTACATACCTTTACCTATCTTGGACTTAATAAATATTTATAAAGAACCATAAAACATACAAAATACACTTTAAATTATTAAATTTCTCATTACAAACCAAATTCAATAGGGTAGGTATATGTACAATGGTATAATGTTTGACTCCTATGACATAAATTAATGCCCTGTTTTAGTATTTAATGAAATTTCTAGTAGATACCTATTCAGATGCTTCTATTTTTCAAAATTAGGATATCCTTTTTATTTAAGTCAATAAACTACAAATTACTAGTTGGTGCAGTTTCGAAATCAAAATGGTAATCTAGCGAGAAGAAACAGCGAAAGAAACTCTTCAGTAGTCGCTCTTTTAAATTTAAATTGAGCAATACAAATGTTATATTAACAAAAAAAAATTAATCTCCTTCATTTTTAAGCTTTTTGACGTGTTTCTGTTAAATAATTTTAAGGGAGATAACTCGTCTTAGAAATTTTGACTGCAATAACTGTATTGTTTTAGCCGCAGTATGGCATGTTGCACTTTCTGTTGATTCCAAATGTCATCAACATCAATTTCATCTAACTTTTTTTATTTAATTGAAATTGTATTACAGGTTTCAAGTGTTTTTCCTAGTGGTCTGGTTTAATACACCAATCAAGATAAGGTAATAAGTGCTTCAAAGGCAGATCGTTCATATGCAGTAAACAGATAATCCATTGGAATGGTCTACGCTGCCTTTTTCTAGCATTTTTATAATACCACTAAACTTTTCAGTGTTGACTTTAGTCCCATCACAACCAAATGCATTAAATTATGATGGGAAATGCTTTACATCATTAAAAACTCTATGGTCGTGACGTGTCCTTCTAAGCTGATCCATTCTGAGGTACGATGTATCCCATGTAAATAGGTCCTGGCATTTGAATAACGAAATTTGCTCCTTAACGGATCTTGTCCTGTAGTATACCACCCTTCTTTATAATTTTTATAGTTGTATCTTTCCTTTCGTCAAAGTATAATGCAGATAAATCTACAGTAGAAGTGCTAAGTTCTGGAACAACCGTCGTGTGACTGGTGTCCAAAGATTAGCTTAGGCGATTTTCCCGTTCCTGATTTATCTTTAGAGTTTTTTGTATTTTTTTCGTTTTGGTTATGCCGAGTCCGCTTATTATTATTTTTCGAGTGATTCGTTCTTCTATCAAAAATTCTCATCTATCAAAAAGTTTTGTTCTTGTTCTGGGCAATTTTTTTGGTTTTTCCTCGAAAACCTTTTATTTTTTCTGGAGACAGCCTCTTCATAGATTTTTGAAAGTATTGAATTTCAAATGATATGCTTTTCACTTTCGTCGGACTGTTGTATTTATAACAGTAGGAATACATGCATTTGTTGATATACTTTCAATCCTGGACAACACTGTACTAGTAATTTCTAAAGAAGAGGTCTCCTTTGCAGTTTTCAGTTTTAGTTGATGTCTCGTCCATTCGTAATATATCTTTGCACATTTGTAAGTAGTTAGGATATTAGGTTTAATGTCGCGAATATAATCAGCAAGTAGACATTTAAATGCACTTTGTGTTGCTAAATTCGAGCAAAAACTAAATGATTTTCCTGATTTCTGCGCGCTCCATTGGACTAATTTATTTAAAATAATATAATCAACAACATTCCTTTTTTGATTTAAATCTCTAGAAGACTATCGTTGCAATATAAAATAATAAAATATTATTATATTTAAATTTTAACTTTTTAATGCAGCTTCAATGAAGAGTCTAAAATGGAATTCTTCAATATTTAAATGACCTTGCGGAGACAGTTAGCCTAAATTAAATAATATTTTGCATGTATCAATATAAACCTAAAATTCCCCAATTTTCACTATTTTACTTTAAACAGACTAATACACACACACCTCCTACAGTATGTCTCGTTTTGTACAGGAACCTATGATTTCTTTGGAATCAACCATTACACCTCCCGGCTGGTGCGCAAAGCTTTACCAGATGAAGTACTTGGACCATGGACCACGGGAGATGTACCAGACCTAGGCCTAAAACTTTTAATTCATTCTGACTGGGACGTTGGTTCATCAGGATTAGTAGCGGTAAGTACTAACTGACTTGAAAAATTAAAGCTTTGCCTAAAAACTGACCTAAGCATAAAATAAGGCTTCTATGATGATCTATGTATGTATTAAGATAATCATAATAAATATGACAAATATTAACAAAACTTTGAGGTTTTATTAAGAATTTTTTTCTAAACTCCACTTTGTAAATAATTATCAGTAGCCTTTGTCTGAGCATACTATGACAATCCATACTAATATTAAAATGCGAAAGTAATTACGTCTGTCTGTTTGCTACCTCTTCACGCTTTATCCACTGTATGGATTAAGATGAAATTTGGCATGGAGATAGTTTGAGTCCCGGGAAAGGACATAGGCTACTTGAAAACGTCGATTCGACATAATTCTTCTTCACGTGTGTTTGTCACCTGACTCTCCTTAACGGTTGTAACGATTTGGGTGAATTTCTGTTTGAATATTCTGCAGTCTGCAGTCGGTGTGTCACTGATTTTCTCCATAACGGCACTTCTACTATAGAATATTTGGAAGAAAATGAAGAATTAAATAATTTAGACATAGAGGCCATGGTAAACAGTGAGATATCCAAAAATGATGACTCAACCTTAGATTCGTTACAAGTAATTATGGAATCGCAAACTTTGAAAAATTTTAAACATCATATTTAATCTTTTCCTGGCAGGATAACATCTGCCGGGTCCGCTATATTATAAATGCGATAATAACTCGGCCCCAGAGAAGGACATAGGTTTTTTTTCCGAGTTACCGTTTAAATCCTATACCTATAACCGAATTTTGAGTGGGTGAACAGCGGGAAAATTTGGCATGGAGATAGTTCAGATGCCGAGAAAGGGCATAGGGTACTTGAAAACGTCAAGTGTTAGTCGGTGCTAAGCTTTACACAAAATCCGTGCAACAGATTTTTATTCTTTTTTCATTGTTTCATAAATTAAAGTTTTATTAATTTATTTAAATTCAAAATCTTTTGTTCAAATGAGTTTCTAAGAACATTTCCGGATTGTCAAGTGAATTAAGAATAAGTTTAGAATAGGCAGGCACCTGCGCACACTTTTCCTAAAACTCTAAATTGAAAAAAAGGCTTGTAAAATAATTACAATAAATATAACCTCAAAGTTATTTTATGAATGTATTTTATGTTCTTATTAAAAATAAACAAACCATTGTGAGACCAAAAACGTGATACTAAACTGTTTAACAATTTACAAAAACAAATGCAAAGTAACCCGAATACCCCATCCACTGTGACGTTGCGACTCGTTAGCCCTGATCCTCGTTCTACCCTCTGCGTTTAGATACCTACCCTAAACCCTACATGATGTTTGAAGCCATGACAAACGCCGGTTCATTTATGTTCAAAAGAGCCAACAAGCCAGTTTTGAATACGTTTAAACCTTTCCCGATCAAACAAATGTTTACTCCTTATCAACGTAATAAGACTCATAACTAATTGTAGCCAAGGTTTTATGAAATATTCAACAAATAATTCTACATTATTGTTTATAGAAATATCCCGAAGGATTTCGAAAAACTTTAAATTGGATAAAAGAGAAATACGGAGATGTTGAGATTATCATTACAGAAAATGGATATTGTGAAGATGGTACCAGCCTCGATGATGATGAAAGGATACTGTATTACGCAGATTACATGAAAGAGGTTAGTAAATATTTTTCATACATCATCAATATAAATAAATACTTTCATAGCAAAGATGCAGTCAAAAGATTAACCTCGAGCCAGGACTTGAACCTGCAACCCTTACATTTCGTGTTAGTGCTCTACCACGGAACTACCGAGGCACAAGTCTGACTGATGAAAATCCCAACTAATTTGAAGAAAGATTATTTCTATGTATGTATATTAATATTGTATTTCTTACTTCTATGAAGATTTTGTGTGTTTATAAGTACGTAATTGATAGTAAGTAATTGATGTACTAGGACTTTATAAGTCACAAAGAGTTGTTATACATAATTTATGATTTTAAATTAGACTTGTTTGCAATAGGAATGTACGAATAAGTATGGCACTACCACCTTAAAAAAACGCACCGCTTGGTCATTGTAGTACCTACCATTTATTTTAATGTTCAAATTCTAAGACAATAATATGCATGTATTTATATATATATTAATTTTACTATCAAACAGATGCTGCTTGCTATTAAAGAAGATGGCGTTAACGTCAGTGCCTATACAGCCTGGACACTGATAGATAATTTTGAGTGGATGCAGGGTTACTCGTAAGTGTTGCGGTATTACAATTTTATCAGTTGTTTTCATTGATTCCACTTAAAATTTTAGAAATGAAAAGAGTAGTAACATAGGTTCCGATCTGGCAGACGTCGACCAAATACCTATGGAGGATACCGACCAGTCCTGTTGGCCTACGAACGTTCCAGCCGATAGCATCCGACTGGCATTTGCCTTTTTTCTCTAGAGCAGGCAAGGTGTCATCCCACCGGTATTATCAAAACGCGCAATAATAGCTGTGGCATCTACATAATTACCTAGGAAGAAATATGGGCAAAATTCCGCAGTGAAAACTTCAGCCATGTGACACTACAGTGAATAATTTTTTCACCTTACGCCCATGTGACGGTAGCGAAACAGCTAAGTCACATATTTTGACTAAGGTGTAGAGTTTGTTAAGTATGGGCTTGTAGAGTTAGAAGCTTGGCTTTACATGATGTCTGATATCTTTTTGACAGTGCGAGCCTCGTCTTGGCAACATTTTACATTCAAAAGTTTTTGTTGAAATAATAATAACGCAGGATCCACCGCGGTAGGCATGCTTCCTTTTAGTCGTGGTCAGCTGTCCTGCTGTGGTCGGCGTCTGCCAAATCGGAGTATCTGTTAGTTATTAGTATTCTTACCTTATTTCTATGTATTTTATTTCTGTAATTTAAATACAAAAAGGTACGGCGGTTGGCATAGAACACCTTCCTGTTTTTCCTTAGAATCAATGCAGAGATTTATAAATTATATTATAAGGCCGAATTGTAAGGCCGTGACATACGGACGAATAGATGGACATGACAAAGCTACTAGTAAACCATTTTTGCTATTTGGATAATAATAAGCCTATAATAGTCCACTGCTGGGCAAAGGCATTTCCTAATGAACACCATCACACCCGATCCTCGGCCTTTATCGTCCACCCCCTTTTTTAAGGTCATCGATGCACCTGGCTGAAAGGCAATCCACGCTGCGCTCTCCAATCCGTGGTCGCAACTCTAAGACTCGTCTGCCCCAACGGCCACCGGTTCTCTAAAAAATATGACCTGCTCATTGCCACTTCAGCTTGCTTATTCTATATTATCCATTTTATAGAATGGAACCCTATTATCACTTTTAATTTTAAAAGGCAGATTATACTCATATTATGGGTTATAAGCACATGATGCAATAAAGCCACTGTCTGCACTGATAGTGCAGAACACGCACACATTAGCGCGTATACACACGCCTTTCTTTCGTTGTGCTAGTAGCCAGGAAGCAGAGCATCCTCTTAGCTTAACTTTGTGTGCGCTTCCTACTTTCCATTTACTCCATCATGATTTTAATAGTACATTGTTCACCAAGGGGTGAAAGTGACTGATTACCGACGAGGGTGTAGTTTGAGACACGCGAGGTGGGAATCGTCTTTCATCCCGAGTGATACATAGTGCTTTACACTACAAATGCGAGGATAGTGAAATATAATTAATTAAAGTTTAAATTAACTCAACAAATATTAATTCACTTTTATAAACATGGATGGCGCTGTACCGAATAATAACAAGCTATGGTATGTTTGCTGTTGTTTATAAATAATGAGTTATTTTTTCTTTATAATCACAAATGGCACTGTACCAAATAAAAAGAAGCTATTTATTTGTTTTGTCAGCTTTTAAATAGAAAGTGCTTTTTTTTAGTCTTGTTCTTATTCAGTCACTAAACTTCTTTAACTTCTTTCAGATGTACTAGAACAGAATTCTAGTACTATTAGTTCAGTAGTACACAGTGTAGTACGGATGTACTATTTATACGGACGGACGTAGGTATTTTGCTTCTTATTTTTAGGTTCCCAACCAAAATGATAAAAACGAACCTTGGCATGAATTCCGTGTCTGTCTGTGTGTCCCAGGAGTATTTAATATTAATCTCGGTAGAAAGTAAAAGTGTATAAAAATGTGGATTCGATATACGTGTGCGTATAGGAGCCTTTAGTTTGAAAACCTTGTTAAGGGTAAATAAGTTAACCATACAAAATTAATTTGCCATAATTTTCGCAGTTCCCTAAATTTGACTTTGTAGTAACGTTTTTAGTGTCATTAGTATTTTCTAAACCAAATGTTGCTTCGTTTAGGCCTATCTGGTGCTATTTTAAATGTCTAAACCTAACACATAAAAAGTAAAAATCTTTAAAAAAAGGCCCAAATGTACTAGGTACCGCCACCAAAGCTTATTAATCAACTATGATATTATTTATTAATTTATTTAAGCACACATATATATGTATATATATATTTACAGTTAAAATATATATTACCGTGCACATACATTAAACACTACATATAAATAACGAATGCAGTAACTTGAGTGAGAGATAACAACTTATAAGCGTCAAGCGACAAGTATCAATGAACTATGAAACATTATTGACTGAATTAATTCATTTGTACTGTTCTTTCGTAAAATAGATTTTATGTTGTGGAATTTAAAGTTGTAATTAATAAAGGCACGAAACGCTTAGGTCTTTTATTTCCTAGATTTTGCGGTTTTCGGACGCGCATCCCGCTTTCACTCATGCGTCCATCGTAAAACAACTGAGATAGAAGTATTTTCTTTCCAGCGCTGAACGCAGCGCTGTGATCGAACGATTACGCCAAGCATTTGTTTCACTCTCTCTCTTCCATAGTTTGCTGTAGAACATGTCCGAAAAGAACGAGACCGATTGCACTTAGGGAATAGTTCATTCTAGTCCAGTACCGGGAATTAATTAAAAAAAAGTAATAATCTCTGCAAACACGTACTTTCTACCCTAGTTTTGACTTTACATGAAGGTTATTTCAGAGCATGAGTAGTGTAAAAGGGTTTTACGCGTTAATTCACTGCATTGCTTCTAAGGGCTACAGCGTAAAGTTATATAGCGTATAACTTTTCTCAAAAAATTAGGCCATCCAATGCAAAAAAAAATTTTAAAATCCAATTTGTACTTCTAAAGATTGTTCAAATGAAAAAACAAACGAACAAACTTTTTAGCTTTATTATAGTAGTAAAGATAAGAAAACTGAAATAATGTTCTATTTTTAAACTTAAAAACCGTTATTTTTCAACAGAACTAAGTTTGGCCTTCACGCAGTTGACTTCAATGATCCTGAACGCAAACGAACTGCACGGAAGTCAGCTCACTACTATGCTAGCATCATAAAAAACCACTCCATGGATGTACCACTTGATCCCGAAACTTGGACCAAACAATCTGACTGAAAGTCGACCCTGCGACAAACAATAATGTTAAAACTATCTACCTATGCTAGTAAAATTTGAGATATTTGCAATTTTTTTGTACAAGCTTTATTTCGTGGTTTCACCCGCGTCATGTCTTAGCCTGTTTAAGCTTTGCTTGTCCTCAATATAAGGACACATGCCTCTCCTTAGAGAGGCCCAATGCAAATAGGCTGGCTTTTTAGAGCTAGTGGCTACACAACATTCAGAATTTTCTAGGCACCCGTAAGGCCTTCCCATGTGATATCCTATGAAAATTCATAAATCAAACTGCTGGAGGCTGTATTTTGAAAAATAGCCTAGCCAGAATCTTAGAGTTTCGTGTCCAAAGTTGTCCGTGTACTTCATGTCCCTATTGTTAAGCTTATACTATGTGTCAGTATATCTGTCTACTCGTCTGCCTGTCAGTCTGACTATCCAATCTTTTAAAGCCATATCCTTTCTATCGGTTGAACTCGTTTCCGAGTCGATCTGACCCATACTTCCAGAGTAATAGGCCGTTTAAACAAAATAAGAAATGTAGACACTTCTTGCAAGGCTCTCCCGTTCATAGATCTCAAAGGATAACTCTTGGGTATGATGATTGTGAAGTTCGCGGAATCCACTGATTTTTTACCGTAAAGACAGAAGTGAGTGCACCTAGTGACACGGTCAGTGAAGTGCGTCAAGTATGTGATGGGTTAATATTCAGGTAGGCTAATATTACCAATATTACCCATTTAGCGGACTTTTGGCTCAGAGATTGTTGAAATGTTACTCATTAGCAACTCTTATTATAAAGCAAGTTGCTTGATCAATGAGGCAGGCATTTCTATGAAATTAAAGTTATATGTAACTTATGATATTTGTCTTATTTAATATTAGTTAAGCAGTTGTGTTCGTTTAACTAGTATTCCAGAATGACGTTTATATGTTTTTTCTGTAATAGTACTAAATATAGTTTTGCAGATTCCAGAGGTGGCTCTATAATCTACAAAAAACCCGTTTTTGTTATCTAATAGTGAGTAAGATCCATAAGTTAGATATAATCTTTATCCAACTTTAATTTAATACGTACAAGTGCCTTCCTAATAACTATATATACCTGCAGTTCTATTGTGTAAGAATGAATTTCCAGCGGTGCAATGGTAGAAAGCATCATAGTATATTGGACATCATTTCAAACAATTCCTTCAGAACACAACCTATAATACAAGCGGTAGAACACACAGAGAGAGACAAAATCTCTCCTTAGAATTAAAGGATTGATATCGCTTGTGAGTTTATGGTCGTCGACAATATCCTCTCAGCTCGTCGTAGTACCTAGTCAAAAGGATCTAGTTGGTATCCAGGTTCAATCCCCACTGATGGCAGCAGTAATTGGCCCTGAGTTATGGAAACGTTTCGCTAAGTTTCTTAGCCATATATATTAACCATTTTTGTAAACGAAGAAGATTTGAATTCAAAATTTCAAAAGCTGATTGTGCCTTGGAGATAGTAATGTAAATACAGATGCTGAGACATCACGTATTACCAACACTTAACCTGAAAACCTCATTCAATGCCACGTTAATCTTAAGAAAAGTTTACAAAACATCACTGACTGATAAAATGATAACTGGATGAAATCTATGATATGATATCTGAAGAGCACGAAATGATTACCCCATCGGGAGTTTGATATCATGAAGGTATGTACTGTACGTATCATGAGTGTGTTATAACAGTAACTTATCTACGTTATATAGGTATTGTTTTTTACGTGCCCAACTGGCTTTACTCAGTAGATCCGACTAAAAGAGCATTGTTCAGATTTGGCCTGACGTAACCAATTTTTTTAAAAAACAAGTAGATCTACAGATTTTTTTATTTTATTTCAAAAAATGTTTGAAGTTTTTCGTAGTATCAGTATTTTCAGTCATAGAGCATCCAACATTTCGTTCACGAATATGCATCGCATGTAATGTTTGTTTTTTCCATTGGATTCGCAATATACTCAATCTACAATATTTATTAATCGAGTGTTCATTTATCTTCTATACATATAAAAAAAAAAAAAACAAATAATAGCAGCTCCCCTGCGGTGCTACCCGCACGATTTGTGATTTCCCATATATCCATAAACAAGATTTGTATAAAAAGACACACTTTTAAATCCTCCTCCCGCTTATGCTTGGGTTGTAGAATGACCTCCCTGCCAAGGTTTTCTCCAAGGACTACAGTATCGGAGTTCTTCAAGAAAGAAGTTATAAGAGTCTTGAAGGGTCGGGAAACGCTCGAGTGATACCCTTGGTGTTGTAAGCGTCCATAGACTAATCATCAGGCGGACTGCAAGCTTGTTTGCCAACTTTGTGGTATAAAAAAAAATCTTGTCGCTGCATCAAGTCGGAATGCTATACAAACCCTCCATTTCGACAAATAAGCAAATACTCAAGTAGGTGCGTATTTTATTTTGTTTTAGCAAAAACACGATTGCATTATCTAAACTACTTGCCAGAATAATCTTGTGTTATCTTTTATCTGCATGAAATTTCTCTTTTTGTAAATTTATTTTAACATTATCTACTTAAATTACCCCTGACGGATTAAAAAACTTGCAAATTTCACAGATGATATGTTTTTAGCGACTGAAGTAGGTAAAAAACTAGCTTTTACCCGCGTCTCCGCTCGCTAAATTCAATTATTAGCGTGGGATTCCTGGCGCAGCTGCTTGATTATAGAGATAAAGTTTGCATAACAAGCTATAGCTACATTTGTTTATAGTTATTCCTGTGGGATTTTTTTTCCGAAATAATATGGAGCCTATATCCTTCTTTGTCCTTTTAACAATATCTGTACCATAAATCAAATTAGTTTCTCTGTTGCGACATGAAGCTATAATAAACAGACTTTTACAAATATACATTAGTTGGGCTAACGCATTTTGAGTGGCGACATGTTTGAGGGGCGACATGTTTGAGGGGCGACATGTTTAAGTGGTGACATGTTTACCTTTAGTCTTAGACATTTATTTATTTACCTAAAGCAGTCTGTGTAAAAAAATGGGTCGTATTCAACTTAAGTAATTAGACAAAAAGTACCTTTGGTCAACCTTTGATAAATAAACCTACTTGATTAAATAACGATAACTTAATTGCTTAAGTAAGATCTATATTAACCTCTAATTATTCTGCAGCAACTTAAATGTTACAAATTTGCATAAAGATCACATTCCGACGCTCAGTATTCACGCTTTTATTTGCGGTGAGTTAAGTTTTAAAAAAAGAAAACCTACACCAATATGGTCCATGACTCGCCCGCTAAAAAGCGCCGATGACCTGTTTTGTACTTACGCTGATGCTATAGACTGGACCAGTTTATGTAGTGACCAGAACGTGAACAAAATGGTTGAAAAATTAAATAGCTGTATATTATCACTGTTTGACATTGTCGCTCCCAAAAAACGTGTTCGTATTAAAGAGCACAGCTATCCCTGGATCACTTACACAATAAGGGAAATGATTAAGCTGCGTAACGAGGCATTGCTTAGATATCGGAAATCAGGCTTGCAAACACATAAAAAATACTACAAGGATTTAAAAAGTTCTGTAAGCTCTGCTTTGTTTTTTGAGAAGCGTGCATATTTTAGCCAGCACATAAATAAATTCTCCAGTAGCTCTAAAACTCTGGAAAACCTAAAAAAATGTATTGATATCTTAACAAGTAACCGCGACTCTGAGATTCCAGACCACTTACGTCATCCTGACCTTATTAATACGCATTTTTTAAAGGTTCCAGGGGATACAGAAGTTGAAATGTCACGGCTTACTTATTACGAATATCATCGTTTCAATAACACTGAGTTTCAGCTTAAAACGGTTGATGAAGGCACTGTTCTTAAAGTCATTCAGTCCCTCAAGTCAAATGCAACTGGCACAGACGATATATCCCTTGATATGCTGCTGCTAACGCTAAACTCTAGGTATTATTACTTTAATTGTAAACGAATCCATTACGTCCGGTATTTCCCCTGATGCTTGGAAGTCGGCTTTAATCACACCCTTACCAAAGACGGGTAATGTTACTGAGTTTAAGGATTTGCGACCAATCAATATACTTCCATGTAGCTCAAAAATATTGGAACGCATAGTTTGTATGCAATTGACAGAATACTTAGAAAATAAGAACATCTTACCAGTACGGCAGTCAGGTTTTAGAAGAGGTCATAGTACGTCTACGGCTCTTTTAGATATAGTGGACAACATCTTATTCGCTCGTGATCAGGGTAAGGGGTCTATTTTGGTGCTTCGATTTCTCGCGGGCTTTTGATGCAATTAACATTTCCTTGTTGCTATCTAAAATGACATATTACGGCTTCAAACCCTCGGCAGTCCAATGGTTTGCCAGCTATCTCAGTAATCGTACTCAGACTGTACAGCTAATGGATGGAAATAGCACCCCGTTACAGTCAAAACCTGCAAACGTTCGCAGAGGAATTCCGCAGGGATCTATTTTGGGACCAGTTCTGTTTATTTTGTACACGGCTGATGTTTCTGACGTGATTAAGCACTGTTAGTATCACATGTACGCAGATGATATACAACTGTACATCTCCTTCCACCCAAATAATGCTACTGATGCCGTAAACAAAGTAAACAGTGATTTGCAGCGTATAAATGCGTGGTCAAATGATAACACCTTAGTGCTTAATGCTAGCAAAACAAAATATATGATCCTTGGATCGAAGCCGCAAAGGGACAGAATCCTGGCCTTAGCACCTAATGTATTCATAATGGGTACTCAAATTGTTAAAGTGGAGAAAGCGCGCAATCTTGGGGTCTTGATGGACGAGGATCTGAATTTTGAAAGTCACATTGTCGAATTATGTCAGAGAGCTTTTTATCGACTTAAAATTCTGTATCGCATACGTGACTGGCTCAGCGTAGATCATCGCGTTCGGCTCTGTGACTCTTTAATACTTTCTTTGCTAGGGTACGCAGACGTTGTTTATGGCCTTCGATTGTTAGCGCGCACGGAAAGAATTGTGCAAAGAGTTCAAAATGCCTGTGCACGGTTCTGCTACAAAATACCTCCAAGGACTCACATCACACCATATTTTAAGATGACCCTGCGTAGACAGCTACATCTGGCCACATTACTGTTTGGTATTGTTCGCTCGGGTCATCCAGAGTACCTGTATGAGAAACTTAAGTGGCGAGCTGTTTCTAACAAACACAGAGCGATTCGATCAATAAGTGCACCCCTCAGTATGCCTCACCACCGTACATCCGCTTTCCGTGGTCGCTTTAGATATGCCGCTACCAAATGTTGGAATAACCTGCCACCCCCGCTTAGAAACACTTGTCTATCATTTGGTGTTTTTAAGTTTAGATATAAAACAATGTTATTAAATTACCAAAAGGATATACCTGCTGGCGGCAGAGTTATTACAACATACCTATAGTCCCTAGCGTATTTGAAATAAATTTTAACCATAACATAAGGCAATATTAGTTAAATATTTTATATAATATAATATTAATAATATATAACATGTAAACAAATTAAAATTAAAAAAATGAGTTATTTAAATTAGTAATAAGATAATTTAAACATAAGGCAATAAAAAAAAAAAGATATTTAAACTTATATCACTGTAAAAACCTAAATAATATTTTTACGTCTATTACGTCTTTTACGTCTATTTTACTTAGTACTTGAGAAATAGTTCGACTGCGCCGCGAGCTAAGCCTCGCAATTGGGCTCCGCTGAAAATCAGCGCTGTGGCTATGAAGCTGCAGCACATGCTGAGTGGCGTCCATTTTGCACATTGCACTACGACACCCATGATACAAAAACTCATATTTAACTGTGATATATTTAAGTGTTCTTGTTTTTATGTGCTTATTTTTTGTTATTTTTCTTTGTGTAATGTGAAATAAATAACTGTCTAACTGTCTAAATTTAGAAATAAGTGTTAAGAATTATGTTGGTTCAATTTTATAGTTATTCTTAAATTTTGGGATAAAAAAATAGCCTATGACGTATATCAATCAGGACCTAACCTTTATGTGTGCCAAGTTTCATTCCGATCCATCCACTGGTTAGAGCGTGATTGAATAACAAAAAAGCGAACTTTCGCATTTATAGTGTAAATGGGATAGTTGGTAATTAATGAATTTTGCCCGTGGCTCCACTCGCTCTCAATTTGGTTATAGGCGTGGGATTCTGACGTCAACTTCTTAATTATACTAATGAAGTTTGCCGTAGCAAGCTATTGTTCGTTTAAGCTTTGTTATAGTTATTCCTACTTTTGCATTTCTCGGGATAAAACTATCCCATGTCCTTCCTCGGGACTCCAATTATCTCCATATCAAATTTCATCTCAATTGGTTTCTGTGGTTTTAGCGTGAAGAGGTCAAAGACAGACAGACAGATATATAGAAAGACAAACAGAATTACTTGCGCATTTATAATATTAGTATGGACGTTTTAGCTTGGTTATAGCTATCCCCGCGGGAACGTTTGAATCTTTTTCTGTTTTTTTTGAGGAATTTGGATAAATATTATCCTTTGTCTTTCCCCGGGACTCAAAATATCTCCGTACCAAATTTCTTCTCAATCGAAAATAATAAAGCGGGATTAAACGCATCGTTATTTGGCAAAATACCTTTCTCCCGACGTTTCGGCTGGGTTACACCAGCCTTTGTCACGGGTAGACTGGTGATGCGCGGTGTCTTTAGCTTCGAGTGGAGGCGTCCTGTTGAACTACCCTCACTTTGTCTTTATACTTGTCATAATCACTACACACAACACTATCGGTGTCTTTGGGTGCGTTCGTTGGTGAAACTCGAGTGCTGTATTTTCCTATGAATGGATTCCATGCAGGCGACAGTTTCTGTCCATCTTCACGATTGAACTTCTTATGCTTTTTTTATTTCAATCACTTCGCGTACCAATCTACGGTAATATTGGCGATCGGTGGACAATACCTTAGGTTGGTGGAGCTCAATCCAGTGGTAGGAATTTGAGTAAATCAGATGTTCTGCTATAGCTGATTTTGTCGTCTTGCAATTATTTACAGCAACAATATGTTCTTTAACGCTGTCCGCAATTGTGCGATTGGTCTGGCCAATGTAAGAACTGCCGCAGCTGCAGTCAATTTTGTAGACACCTGGTGTTTGGTACGGGATAACGTCCTTTGGCGTGCGCACCTGCTGTTCAATTTTGGAGAACGGAACATAAACAGTCATAATAGAGCATAGTCGCGGAATAATGCTCGTAAATGTATTTAACAACTTTGTTATTGCATTTTTTTTTAATAAACTATCTTTGACAAAAATTAGTAAGTAAGTAAAGAAGGCATAAGTTCAAAAATTTAATTGTAAAAATATATACTTTGTATTCCAAAACAGGTATTGTATCTTCTAAAGAAGACTATTTAGAACTCCCAATCAAAATCCTTATTCCTTGAAAACACACTGTGTAAGTCACTATTTTTAGGAAATAAATGCTAATATTGTTGTACCAGTTTAGATATATTGAGAAGAAATTCGTAAATAGTTACTTACGAGAATTTCTCTTTTGCGGTGTCTTTCAACCCGTGGTCGCCACTTGAAAATCGCGACCGACTTAAACGTAGCTATCGACTCACTCACTAGCCACCTGACCGCCACCGTTGGCGAGTGCTCAAGACAAGTGCCGGTTGGTGATTGTCACCACCTAATCCTGCCTCAACACATCAGGTCGCTAATGACTGAGCGTAACGCGGCCCGCCGCAGACGCGATCGCGCTCCCACTATCGAAAATAAAGCTCGCTTCAACGACTTACACCGTCGGGTAAGAACCGCTGTAGCTGAGCTTCGCGCCCAACGTTTCAGTGATCTGATCGAGAACATTTCTCCTTCTCACCAAGCTTATTGGCACTTAGCCAGAGCTTTAAAATCAGACACCGCCAACTCTCTCCGTTAACTCGTCCCAACAACGTTCCCGCGTTCGATGACGACGAAAAAGCGGATTGCCTATCGTCTAGCCTCCAATCCCAATGTGCCTTAAGCACACAGCCGTTCGATCCCAACCACGTGCGTGTGGTAGACGGCGAAGTGGAGCGCAGAACTTCTCTGCCCCCACAGGACCCCCTGCACCCTGTCAATGTCGACGAAGTCAAACAGGTCATCAAAGACCTACGCCCCCGTAAAGCCCCCGGTGCGGACGGTATCTCTAACGATATCCTAAAGCGCCTCTTCTTCCCCTTCTCTGCCTCCTAGTAGTGATCTTTAACGCTGCTATCGAACATTGCACCTTTCCTTCTCAATGGAAACATGCAATTGTTATAGGCATCCATAAGCCAGGCAAAGCTCGTACCGAGCCGTCCTCCTATCGCCCTATAAGTTTACTAAAGTCCCTTGGTAAACTCTACGAACGCCTCCTCCTCACTCGCCTTCGGAACGCTATAGTCTCCATTTTATAGACAGAGGCATTTTAATAGACGAGCAGTTCGGCTACCGTGCCAAACCCTCATGCGTCCATCAAGTCCTCCGCATCACGGAACATATTCTTACTGGCTTCCAACCAGTATTAGGTAAGCCCCACCACACGGGGGCTGTCTTCTTCGCCCTCCGCGGCCATCTCCCCTCTCTCTCTTCAGTCGTGCCATTCCCTGGCAAAATAAGACCAAATATCTCGGTGTGACCATGGATAGGCATTTGAACTTCCGCGATCACACCAAAATAGTTAGAGACCGAGCCGCTTTTGTCCTCGGTCGTCTTTATCCCATGATAGGCAAGTACAGTAAGATGTCGCTTAGAAATAATCTGAATCTTTACACAACTTGCAACCGCCCCACCTTGCTTATGCTAGCGTAGTCTTTGCGTTATCCAAGCGCAATATCCATAAACTTCAGACCCTCCAAAACCGCTTTCTCAGAGCGGCCTCCGGAGCCTCCTGGTACGTCCGCAATGCGGACCTACAGAAGATACAGAACCTAAGATTACGAACTCCCCACGATTCCCAAACATTTCAAAGATCTGGCAGTCCGCTTTTTCGAGCGTACACAAAATCACCCAAATCGATGAATTGTGCAATCCACAACGTACTGTTACACCCCTAGCTAGTAAGTAGAAGTGCTGACAGCCGTGCTGGCTCAGCTACATACAGTTCAGTTTAGCAATAGAGTCCAGCTCGAACCTCAGTCTCCTTCCACCTTCCGACCGCGTCGGCTGCCCTTGCCATTTTTCTATAAAACTCTGTTTTGTTCTATTTCTAAGTTATTCTATTTTCATATTAAACAATTTAATTTTGTTTTCGAATTTTATTTTTTAAAACTCGAATTCGGAGTCTTGTTCTAACAGTACCATTCCCCCGATCGACCTCGGCACGGTCGTAAAACTATAGTTAGGCGGCTTCGGCACGTACTAATGGCCCCAGATGACGATCTCGCTATCCGGATAGCGAGATTAGTCTCAACGACCTCCCCCAATAGGGCCTCCCTCCAAATACGACGCCGACGTCACCGGGTTCGTCGGCGCCCAAACGGATACACGAGGTATCAAAGAGTGCCGGGGCGCTTCTTGCTCCCACTCAATCGCAACCGCACCCGCGTAACGGGGAACTCCACTCCTGGCGGTGGCTCACCTTCGGGTTCGAGACTCACGCCGGTCGAAGGGATGCCCCCGAGAGCGACAACCCAAGCCGAGGCTCCCCTCGCGGGGAGCCCTTGGCATTGGGCGCTATACGGGCTGAGGCTCCTTCAGAGACTCGCCCAAATAAAGTTGGGTGAAGCAGTAACGGCTGCAACATTGAACTGCAATGTCAGTTCAGAAAAAAAAAGAAAAAAAAAAAACTTGAAATTTTTATAGTCAACAATATCGCTAAAGTTTTTCTTTGAAATGATAGAAATCTTGATCAAAGCTGATTTTAGGGTTTAAGCCCATGACTTTTTGCTCTTTATAACACAGTCAATCAAGTAGCTTATGACAGTCCACAGTTCAACCTAGGCCTTTCCTAATGAACGCTTCCACACCCGGTTATCCACCTTCTTATCCAGACCTTTAACTAAGCTTTGATTCGCAAAGAGAGCTATGAAAAGAGCTATGCTGGTCCGAAATCTGGAATAGGGAAATACGCCGAAGAATCAAAGTTACGGACATAGTTCAAACAGTTAGCAAAGTGAAGTGGCACTGGGTAGGCCATATCGGTCGTCGAACTGATAACCGTTTGGTAAGAAAGATTCGAGGTATCAAAGAGTGCCGGAGTGCTTCTCGCTTCTCGCCCCCCACTCACTCGCAATCGCAACCGCGTAACGAGAAACTCCCCTCCTGGCACAGACTCACCTTCGGGTTCGAGACTCACGCCGGTCGAAGGGATGCCCCCGAGAGCGACAACCCAAGCCGAGGCTCCCCTCGCGGGGAGCCCTTGGCATTGGGCGCTATACGGGCTGAGGCTCCTTCAGAGACTCGCCCAAATAAAGTTGGGTGAAGCAGTAACGGCTGCAACATTGAACTGCAATGTCAGTTCAGAAAAAAAAAGAAAAAAAAAAAACTTGAAATTTTTCGTTTTTATTTCTGAAATGAATATTCCGATGCAGCCATTACTGCTCCACCGGACTTTTGGAGCGAGAATCTGAAGGAGCCTAACACTCAAGCCCCGGCTTGGGTTGTCGTTTTCGGGGTCGTCCTTCGACCAGTGTGAGCCTCGAACCCGAAGGTGAGTCTGTGCCAGGAGGGGAGTTTCTCGTTACGCGGTTGCGATTGCGAGTGAGTGGGGGGCGAGAAGCGAGAAGCACTCCGGCACTCTTTGATACCTCGAATCTTTCTTACCAAACGGTTATCAGTTCGACGACCGATATGGCCTACCCAGTGCCACTTCACTTTGCTAACTGTTTGAACTATGTCCGTAACTTTGATTCTTCGGCGTATTTCCCTATTCCAGATTTCGGACCAGCATAGCTCTTTTCATAGCTCTCTTTGCGAATCAAAGCTTAGTTAAAGGTCTGGATAAGAAGGTGGATAACCGGGTGTGGAAGCGTTCATTAGGAAAGGCCTAGGTTGAACTGTGGACTGTCATAAGCTACTTGATTGACTGTGTTATAAAGAGCAAAAAGTCATGGGCTTAAACCCTAAAATCAGCTTTGATCAAGATTTCTATCATTTCAAAGAAAAACTTTAGCGATATTGTTGACTAATTACATTAGTGACAACGTATCAGTATCTTTAAGCGTGGTTTAATTAGCTTGGGTTATTAAAGGAATAAATTAGCAATAAAACGTTAAAAAATAAAGGTTTTAAGATGAAAACAAGTCGAAAGAAAAAAATTTGTTATTGCCACAGTGGTAGTCTAAGGTCAAATCTACATATATAGGTAAAATAAAATTAACAAAGAGCCTCCAACTAAGCTACTGTATTAAAATAAAAAAAAAACTGGTTGCCTGTAAAGTCGGTATACGGGCGAAAGTTTTACGTGACAATGATTTTATGTCTGTCTCTCTCGCTCTTAGGCGGGCGCGTGCCTCTCACTCGCTCTCATTGTGAGCGCATAACGTGAGCGGAGCGTAACGCAGTTTCTTGAAGTGTCACCCGGCAAACCAATTTATAAGACGTTGTCACGTCAAAAAATATCGTAACTTGTTTCCATATTATTTTTCGAGTCGTTGAGTTTCAGTTTAAATAAGAGCGCATAATACTTTAGTAAAGCAAACATCAGAGGTATTATTCACGTATTTCCGACGCTTTAGAAACCGAGGTAAGCACTTTTTTTTTTTAAATGACCCATACTTTTATCTGACAGGGAGCATATTTCACAACCCAGCTTTTTCAGTAGCAAGTGCTTCTGATATCGCGTTGTGCACGAACATTTATGTCCTGAGCACAGACTACATAATACTATGCTAGTATCCTGATATATAATAGAAGAAGATCCCCACTCGATTAATGTATCAACACTAAGCAGTCTTAAGAGGGCCTCTAGGGAACTCTAGAGTATATTAATTCATGGGCGTTAACGGACAGAGTTCATTTTCTGTGACCAAAATATCTATTAATTTGAGGGCAGGTTAGCTTAAAATTGGAAATTAATTAATGAAAGTTATATCACTTAAGTTATAAAAAATTTAACACTTATAATTTGCTTGCTTTATGGTTTAGCATTTAATACTATAACTATAACTATATTTGGATATTTTAGTAACTGATACGATATATTTTAGTAACATTTATTTACAAGACTATGCCAGCGGCTCTGCCCGCCCTGCATTCGGTTATCGGCTTGGAACTCCTTAATTATACTAATTAAGTTTGCTATAGCTATAGTTAGTTTAAGCTTGGTTATAGTTATTCCCAAACTTTTGAATTTTTGGGATACAAAGTAGCCTATGTCCTATTCCAGGACCTAAACTATATGTGTCCCAAGTTTTATCTCGATCCATCCAGGCGTGATTGAGTTACAAACATCCATCCAGACATTCTTTCACATTTATTGTATTAGCAGGAGTTATTTATCTACTAAATCTTACATAGCGACTTCGCTGGCCCTTAATTCGGTTATCAGTTAAACTCCTTAATTATACTAATGAAGTTTGCTATGGCAAGCTTTTGCTGTAGCTATGGTTCGTTTAAGCTTGGTTATAATTACTCCTGTGAAAACTTTGAAATTTTCCGGAGTCAAAAAAAGTCTATGTCCGTCCGTCTCCGGTAAAGGACCGGATGATATAGGAAACGATGGAAGTTTCTAGGCATCTATGATTTAAATAAAGAGATCGAAGAATCTCTGTGGGTTTTGACAACTTTATGTCAAATCATTTTTCTTCACGTACTGTTTGACGTGGATTATAAAAATATGCTCCAAAATTATATTAAATTAATTTAAACTGAATAACTTTAATCTGCAACGCAGTTGCCTACTTCAGTAATAAAACCGTGCGAAACGGTATGTTTACTAATTTTCTTTTGTGCTGTGTAATAGTGTATTATTGGTAAGTCACTTATTATTATATTTTCTTGTCACGCAGCGCGGTTTTTTTTGCTTACTACTAAACCGTCACATTTCAGTCTGACTGAGGTCTAGGAGAAGACTACTCTTCTGCACGTCAGCCTTCTAACGACTTCAACACTGAGGGGGCCTGGAGTGCTCTATACTCCAAATCTTCGGCCTGCCTCGAGTGCTCTATACTCGAAATCCTCGGCCTGTACGGTAGCAGTGCTTCAGCCTGAGCACCGCTGATCACCGTAGCTACGGGGCGAACTTCTGCCACGTGCGGCATAGCATTCTGCCGGCTTACTAAAGCCTTGGCCGTACACTACTCACTACACGTCGTTAGGTCACCTAAGGTCAGTCCCGTCCACGTCCATCCACTTTGGTGGCGGAGACCTGCGGGGTGTGATCGACGTGGAAGATCGCTGATCGGGCTTTAGGCCGAAGAAACTATAGTATTTTCTATCTTAAATATATACTTGAAAACTGCACACTTAGAAATCTGTGTAGGCATGCTTATAGTTTTTCTATTTTTCTGTTTAGTTAGGTAGTTCTCTACTAATGTAAAATAGATAGTTATTATTTATATATACTAAGGGCTAAGAATCTACTTGTGACCATTAAATATTGTTATGATAAACTGTAAAAAAGTATACATTATAACCTGCCTTACGTTTGAAAAGTATTTTCTTTACTTGCCTCTGAACCTGCTCTACCTAAATCCCTATCTCCTGAGCACCTTGCCGGTGTATCGGTAACAGGTAATCGATAATCATACTTTATCCTGTTATAGTAGGATGTGGACTTTTTAATAAAACAGTTTTAATAAAATTTTATATGTCTCTATGTTTGTATGGACGTCAACATATTTTCCGGAAACTAGCGATCGGATTGTAATTCTTTTATATTGAATTACTTCTTAACTTTTTATCATAATACATATTCTGTGAAAATTTAAGGCTTCTTAATTTTTAAGTCTAAAAGATAGAGCTATTTAATGGTGGGGCAGACAGAGCGACAGCGTAGGCAAAGTAATAGGGCTCCGTTGGAACCCAATGGGGTACGAACCCTAAAAAAGCAAAAGAAAACTATTGCCCATCAAAACCCGACGTACAAATCAAAGAAATAAAATAACATTATAAAAAAATAGAAATCCCATCGAAAACCTGCTGTAAAAACGTGCCCAAGTCTCATTTGAGATAATTTGTCTATGAAAAAGTAATGCAAAATAATGAACAGCCAAGTATAAGATGCGGATATAAGAAAACAAGTAATTTTGATAAAAATCTGACCTTTCACTCGTAAAATTCCAATCTTTAGAATCTATAATATAAACCTAAAACATTTTAATTAATGACAAGGCAATTATTTTTATATATTCTTATTCTATGTTATTAAATTTTAGTATATGACTTATTCGTTATTACTATTAACTCAAGCTCAAGAAAACCTACGTGACTACAATAACATTTTCAAAAGGCACAAGTCATATAAAATTCCGTAACATACAATAAAAATATATTAACTTAATTACCTTAACATGAGTTTTATTTATTAGTTCTTTATTACAAATAAATATAAGATAAAAGTTAAAGATCTGTGCACTTAGATGCGTAGATACCTATGTTTTATTAGTTTATTTTTTAACAATTTGGGCCCTGATGACATTTTTAGAGAGATAGAAGATGTCCAAAAAATAATTGTTTCATCCGTCCTTCTATGTTTAGATGTTTACTCAATCACGCTTTGACCACAGAACGGATCCATCCATTATCGACCCAGCCATAATACCTAAGTGTGCCGTAAATAATTTAGTAGTTAGCTATTGCATCTTGATATATAGATTCTACTTATGCTTTTGTTTTCTTTTACTTCCTCCTTTTTTTGTATATCAAAGAAAAGAATATTTTCTTTGTATATAATATGACCCCGAGCTGAACATTGACGCACCTTCCGCAGCAGCAGCAGCCCACTCCTTCATCAACCAGATACATGGACAAGTGTTCAATCATACGCTCCGCATCACAGAGCCTATCGCAGCACCGCAGCGTTTCCCAGTTCCTACAGCTCCTCTCCGGCGACGCAACATTACAGCATCACACCACACCCTGTCAAGTACTTCACACTCCAGCGTGGCATTCTCTGCTTGTCCCTTCTGCCGCTAGCTCAGGCCAGTGTCTCGATTCAAAGGCGCACAGCCAACTATTCTATGGACCCGACTCACTGTGGCCATACGCAACAATCATGTCAGCACTCGCCAGTGTTGTGACCCACTGCAGACACACAGCCCAGCAACGTACCAGAAAACGAATAACAAAGTCATTATCTGCGGCGAGTTTTTGTGACGGATAATTTTTAATTAACACTGGCTCCGATTCATGGGTGTATCCTGTTAGTTATTTAGATAGTAAATCTAGTTATGTAAATTTTATTTATCGCATTTTCATTTGCTGGTAGATATACGATATTCTTGCTAACATGATGCTACAACTTCGTTTACTTCACCTGGTATCCTCGCTTTTGCTCATGATTGCCCACAAATTAATACTGTTACTGTGGATTAAATTTATCATCAACTTTTATTAGGATACCCTGAAATCAAAAAACCTGCTGGAGATCTGTCTGAACATGAGGTGAAACATAAAACACAGCATTTCATACGCACTAGTATTTTGTCGACCGAGACGGCTGGCTCCTGACCGACTGAAAGCTGCTAAGCAGGAGTATGACGAAATGTTACGTACAGGCATAGCTCGTTCCCAGATAGGTACCCAATACCACACATTGGCGATTTTTCACACAATTTGTTTGGATATAAAGTGTTTAACAAGTTAGATTTAGTTCGTGCTTATTGTCATATGGTAAATAAGGACGATATTCCGAAGACCGCCAAATCAACACCCTTTGGTTTATACGAATTTCCGTTTATGGGTTACGGTCCACGCAATTCTTAGGCCTAATACTAGGCTTAATCGGATTACTGAATTTTGGTTTACAATAAGAATTCTATAAGTTTGTGTACAGTGAAGTGCGATAAATAATCTTCATCACCAAACGGCTTTTAAGTTACCTAGGGTAACTTTATTTATTATTTATCAAATCATGAAGTAAACAGTAATATAGTCACAGCCTGGCTAAATTATATTACACTTAATAGCATCGAGTAATGATAAAGAATTCTTAACACAATTGAGCTGAAATTTGGCACAGTATGATAATTAAAGATAAAAAGAATGACAGAATGCTTTTTATCCAGCGAAAATTCAAAAGTTCTTGAAGAAATAACGTTTACCTGAATTCCATGTGAACATTATTACTATGATCGTAATCAAGGACTTTACATCGTAAGGAATCCCACGCCGACAGCCGAATTTTTAAATCTTCACAGCTCAAAAGTAATAAAAAAACATATTAAAGTTCTAATTTATAGTCTATCAGACAAATCAGATAATCTTATCAAACAAATTGGATGCAACTGAACAACTTATAAAATTCATTATAAACAAAATCTACTGATTCTCAACATTTAATTAAAATTCACTGTTTCACCTTAAGCAATAAAAAGATATTAAAATTAAATGCCATCTCTTGGAATCTTAGATTGTTTGATTGTTTTTAGGGTTCCGTACCTCAAAAGGAAAAAAGGAACCCTTCTAGGATCACTTTGTTGTCCGTCTGTCTGTCTGTCAAGACCCTTTTCCTCAGGAACGCTTGAAGGTATCAAAATGAAATTAATATCAAATACTAAGGTCTACGGTCCCTTGAATCAGAAAAAGTCAAGCTTCAAAGTCATCGCAATAAAACAATACGGCCATTTTTGACGTATATTTTGGAATTCACAAACAAATCAGAACCTATGGGGTACCTCTCGTTTTCCTAGAATAATGAAATTTAACACAAAGCAAGGTCATTACAGATATAGGAAAAAAACCGAAAATTGGTTATTTGTAGTTGTAAACTTTTGTCTGTCTGTCTGTTAAAACCTTTGTTCTCAAGAACGCGTGCAAGTATCAAGTTGAAATTAATATCAAATACAAATAAAGCTTCTAAGTCAATACAATAAAAAATATGCCCAAAATACGGTAATTTTTGTCGCATATCAACAAATAAATCAGAACCTATGGGGCACTTCCTGTGACCTAGAATCATGAAATTTCGCAAAAAGCAATGCCATGTAGTGCACATACAGGAACAAATCTAAAAACCGTAAATTTGTTGCTACATCAAAAAAAAATTTAAAATAATCGTAAAAAGTAAACTAACCGCGACCTATGTCGATGTATTTAGACAACAGTTGACCAACGACAAAGTTAAGGCGCATATAGCAGCTAACTAGCGCCGCCATTAGATATCCTCAATTTTCTCTTCGTAGAAAACGAATTGCTAAAATCCAAATTTTGTAAATATAAAGCTAGTCATTATCCATTATTAGAAGGTTTATATAGTTTCTAAATAATATCTGTGAGTTGTAGTTGGCATTTCTGCTAAAAACGGCCACATTTAGCAGAAATGCCAACTACAACTCATGGCGGCGCTAGTGGGGTGTAAGAGGGCCCTTAAGTTTGTCCTTCAATACAGTATACATTTTACGGTACCCTCGGTGCGCGACTCCGACTCGCACTTGGCCGGGTTTTTTTTATATTACTTAAATACGACCTTGGTCCATTTTATTATACTTTAAGTTTTATTCATGTTCTTTTCTTTAGAAACCTACAATGTCTGTAAATAAATTGTTTTTCTAACAGGAGAATATTGTTTTTGTTTTTATATACAAAATATGTAAGTAAAAAGAATAGATGAAGATTTTTTAAGTTTAAGGATTTATTGGCATTGATCTTTTAACTCGGTAACAGTCTTATTACTCAAAAGGAGTTACGTTTGAACCGAACCCTTACGTTGTAACGTATTTTTGCAATTGATGACCTAATTCTTGAGGAATGTACATAATATATACATATTTTATAGATGGTATATAGGCTATTTGACATCACGCTACGACCCTTTGAGCTGACTTTTAAGAAAAAAGTCAGAAATAAGTTATTTCTGACCCAAAGGTAAGACGAAGTAAGGTACCTGCGGATAAGAAGAGCCGGTGTTTTGCAAGGGCCACTAACATAATAAAACCTTTTTTTAAATCACGTCCTCGGACATTTAAAGAACGAATAGAAAAGCTTTAGGATCAGGAATCGCGTGATCATACGATACTCCATCTTGTCAGTAGGCACAAATCCGTTTGGGCAGTTGATCTTTGTCACTCTATAGTAAAAATGACTCAAAAAAACTAATTTATTGTGCGTAAAATAGCCTTCTGTTTATGATATTCATGACTTTATTATTATTATGACTAATCAAGGTAAGTTCAGTTGCTATATTGATATTTAAAAATTTCACATTAAAAATCATTAAATAAGACTTTAAGTTTATAAGTCTTATGGTCTAATAAGAACTACTTACATGGCCCTTATAAAACTAACGGTTTCAATAGTATTTCTAACATAGGCATATTTTTTGCATGATTCACGATTCTTAATTTTAAAATGTTGTTCCCAGTCTTATTCACTCAAAACATTTTATATTATATATTAAATTCTTTTGCGTTTGCTATCAAACTTAAGCTTATTTTCTTTTTCTGAATATTTAACTAGGTATGGAATTATGTAAAAACGCCGAGAACTTCGGTTACTGCAGCATTTACACACTGGAGTGGGTTTTGTTCAAGGAAGATTGAGATGTCACAACGTGCAGCTAGTGCTGATCTGTTAAATCTAATAAAGGCCACGAAATTTAAGTATAAAAAGATATTCTATTTTTCTTTGTTTTTGGTTAAGATTTAAATATTGTTAAACCAAAATTTTTTATTACTGTTTTTCGTTTCAATAGTAGACTATAATATTATACAAGATATAATAAGACTTAAAATAATAAGATAATTTTTCTTCAAATTAATATTCGTACAAAGCTTGACTTTAAACAATAATTGAAGCTAATGGGAATAAGAAAATATCGTGTTCATAACGATAAAGCTAAAAAAAATATTTTTATGCGTTCCTTATTAAGCTACGTTTTTTAATTAAGGGACATAGAGAGGGTTTAAAAAAACCTTATTTGTAAAGTCAAATCATGATAGAAAGCCAAAAAAAAAATACTTTTCGAACTATTTATAAAGAAAAAATATTTGTATGAAGTCCTGTTTTTAATTTTAGTGTTTATATATATAAAATATTTAGCTATGAATTAAAGTGGCCCTTGTTTGCCAGAAATACCTTAAATATGTCAGAAACGGAAAAGGCACACCAACGTCTACCAGGTCAACTAGGTGTCTAAACATTTTTGGTGAAAATTATTTCTTTTGCATTAGCTTATCAGTTTATTGTGTTCATTGTATTTGTAATAAAAATATAAAACAATACCTATATCATTTCATATGCCAATTATCCATATATTATTCGCATAAATAATGAAACTAACAAAAAATTTATAGTCGCGCCTTAATAGACTATTTTCCTAAGAGTAACACAACACAACAAGTATAGAAATAAGAAATGCAACGTATTAGTTTCGTACCTAATTAGCGTTGTATTTAAAAAATAGCAACCTGAAAATTGTGATCAAACGTGTAGAAAAATGTTTTAAATCGATCAGAGCCGCGTTCAAAAACTCACTCTACCGGGTAAGCTTTATGCTCATGAGTTTGTTTCGAAGTGCCATTAAAAGAAAAAATATATATATCTTAAAATTTAAAACCCTAATTTAATTTCAATTCATAAATAATCTTAAGTTTTTAACGTAAAATAGTTTTTGTCTTGTTCAATATAACAAGTCCTGTAGGAACTTTCAACTATGACAACATTATAAAAGACATCGTCCAGTCTAGCGGCAAATCGCAAAACCTATTGTTCTTAGGCTTACCGAAGACTTAAAGAATATAAATAAAGAAATAATAATAATATAAGCATAATCCTAATTTAAGCTTTTTTTTAAGATATATTTTTTTTCTGTTCTCCACTATACTAAAAACCGGCCAAGTAAGAGTCATACACGCAATAACTGAGTTTAGCAGAATGGAATCATTGTAAATGAAGTAAAAGGGACTTTATTGGGATCAGTCTCGAGCTATTTAGACTCTTGAATTCGAGACAAAAATTTATGCAAGTCTGACTTACCTCTCGAAAACCGGAATGTACTTTGACATAAGCTACTTTTTAACCGACTTAAAAAAAGGAAGAGGTTCTCAATTCGGTTGAATGTTCTTTTTTTATCTTTGAAAATTCAAAAGTTCCCGCAAGAATAACTTTATCCGAATTCTACTTGGTTGAACCATAGCTGCAGCTAATAGCAAGCTATAGCAAACTTACTTTAATCAAGAAAGCAGATACCGTAGGAATCACCCGCCAGTAACCGAATTTAGCGAGGGTAGATCCCAAGGGTGTAGCCAGCTTTTGAGGCAGACTTAGTAGAAAATGTTGTTTTCATACGGCAAAAATGGCATTGTAGGCACTTTACTCCATTATTATTCATATGGTAAACCTCTATAGGCGTTGAGATACTTCTGCTCTTGATTTTGATACCTGACATTTTGATCCTATTTTTTAATACGGGAGATAACACCCAGCTGAAAAAATTATTGCCAGATCTGGCCACGTTTATACGCTATTCGAGGGTCAGTATCACGAATAGATTGAAAATCTTCTTGCCTTTCTTAAAAGATTTTCAGCCACCTGAATAGGGGGGTTACGGCACCATAACACATCCAAACAGTGAGGCAGACTATACAGAAGACGTCCTCGGACATCAGCCCATGTGTCACGCCTATGGCGACTATGAGAAAGTTGACTAGCAATATGTCGAAGTGTTTGAGATGTCTGTGTGATTAAACAGCGAAATCAGTTCTACTAAACAGTCAAACATGACCTATCGAGCTACAAAAAGGAGTAAAACGGGGGATGTCATGGTCTCGAAACTGTTTACAATCGCACTGATGTCTTTAAGTCTTGATAACTGGAATGCACACGATATTAGTAAATTTAAACAGTGAGTTAATCTCACACCAAAAATTTTCTGACGATGATATTATAGTGCAGTTGGGTGAAAATCATTTAGAAGAAGCCGATAAGGAGGGTCCATTTATGAGGTTGGGCAGGATTTAGGAAGCTTCGTCACGTCTTTACGTCGTCCATACTGCAGTGCTCTTACCTGCTCTTTCTGGGACAAGCAGTCTATACTATTATCATAAATGCGAAAGTAAATCTGTCTGTCTGTCTATTTATCTGACATAGGCTACTTGAAAACGTCAAGCGTGGATCAGATTTTTTCTACAATTGAGAAGATGCCGTTGAATCCTACACCGATAACCTTATTTGTGGCGGGCGGAACCGCGAGCGAAAGCTAGTAAATAATAAATAAAACGATCGCGTGTTATCACACGACCTAATATCATCAAATACTGAGGAACTACTTCTCTACTCGTGAATGGTTGGACGTAATAATTTGCAACACAAGATGCAATGCAACATGAATGTGACGCACGCTGCGCGCCTTAACAACGGCCATCCCTGGCAACGTTCAGCGCGCACGCCATGGAGCCGTTTGATTTTGAAGTGTATATATAACTGTATTGGTGTTTCAATTATTTTATTACAGCAGTGTATGAAAAAAGTCCCTGTTGTCATCTCCATCTATTTTTAAAAACGCCAATTCAAATATCGCGGGACGTAGGCAGATCCGCCGCGAATTAGCCGTCCAAAGATTTTATGTATTTGGTGGCCTGGTTCCTGCGTGATTGATAGTAACAGGTGTACACGTTGTTTACGAGGTAACAGTACGTTAAATGGTGTGCATTTGTTGCCGGACTCTCGTGTGGGAACTGGGCTACTTCATGATATACAACGTCTGTGAGTATGTGTATGCATATGGGTATGTGTGCACGTTTGTGTGTTGCGCCCTCTCACATTTGGAACCTCTTTGGCGGCGGGCGGCAGGTGAATAGCAGCGGATTATTAATACTATATTTATTATATTATTATACCGGTACCTATGTAAGTTTATACATACATGTATATATTTTCTAGTAGTATCAATTTTTGATACACTGTTTGTATTTTATGTATATTTATGTGTGTCTTTGTGTATGTTTTTATATGTGGACTAGTTGTTGCCAACGGCTCCTCCGCACTGGGTTGGCGAAGGATTACTACGACCACTACCGAATTATACTACGAAAGTTGCAATAACAAGCTCTACCTGTGGCTATACTCATAGTTCATACATGTGGAATCTAGTCGTTCCTACATAAACGTCTAGTACCTGGTGGACCGAGCTTCGCTCGTTTTTTTACAACGGTATCTATTGTCAAGTAGCTTTGGTGTTGCTGTGCTGGTAAAAATAATAGTATTACTACTCGCCAATAGGAGTGTTTCAATAAATATTTTATCCTACTATCCCAAAAATATGCCAGCCCATGCCCGGCTAAGGGCTGCCCGTACCTGGCTACGCCCACGGTAGAGCCGCGGGCAAAAATTTATAAATATAAGTGGGCATTACAAACAGCGCCATCTTGTTTTAAACTAGGCAAGTTTTAATTATGCAAATTTTAAGGTTACTCTAGTTTTTTTTTATTTAAGGCGCATATAGCAGCTAACAAGCGCCGCGATGGAATATTATTTATTTCCACTTCGTACAAAGATTGTTACAAAAATTCAAAACATTGAAATTGTAATACCTGTTATAAGCCATATTAAAAACGTTTTGTAATCTTCCTTAAATACATCTGTGAGTTGTACTTGATATTTCTGCCAAAAGTGGCCACTTGTAGCAGAAAACTAAATAAAGCTTACAGATGTTTTCCAGGAATAATACAAAAGGTTGTAAATACAGTTTACGACTAGTTTTATGACTTCTATATAGTAAATTTTTTAAATATGGTTTGTGCGAAGCGAAATTAAATAATATCCAATGGCGGCGCTAATTAGCTGCTATATGCATTAATATGAAATATTAAACAGGAGCCTTTCTTTATTCTGCAAAAACTAAAAAGACTATATTCGTTATAGTTTTAAATGCGAATACATTAAATCATTCTCCAGCTAACTCACTGACTGACTCATCTGATTCTTCTACTAACTTACTCATTCACTTTTATTCACCTACCTATAAGCAACTAAATTTAAATACTAACTTCTGTATTGTAGTGATCCACATTTTGGATTTCACCAAGAACAACCCTGAAATAAAAAGGAAAAATATACTCAAATATACAATTTAATGCACGCCATACTAGATCTACCATCTTGATTAAAAAAAAACTGATAAATGATATGAGTTTAGCATTCTTGAACACCCAATAGAATTAAGTTCAATTTTTTGCGAATAAGTCTAGTCGAATATGACATGCAATAGCACAAGCATTCGCCATCTTAAATTTTGAAAAACTGATAAAAGATTTTTTTTTAAATTGAAAAAGTGTACATTATCTTAACAGCCTTAAATAAACCTGCCCGCCGCTCGCCTTATTAGACCCTTAATATCGTGTAAGACCTTTCACGACGAATGAAACGAGCCCAAACTCATGGGAGTTGCATTGTTTCATGACAAAGTTTCTTTGACTACTTTCCGGTTTAATCATCAGACCCTGAATATCATTTAAGATCAAAGTGCTTGTCGCCGCGTAACCAGCGAGCCCAAACCGACAGATTTTCGTTTTTTCAATACGAGTTTCTTTGGGTACCGACTTCATCATCAGACTCTGAATGTCATGGAAGACCAAAGTGCTTTTCACGACAAATCAAGCGAGCCCAAACTGAATGGAGTTGCGTTTTTTCATTACAGAGTTTCTTTGGCTACCTTTCGGCTTCATTATTATAAATACCATGTAAGAGCAGAGGGTATATAACGAAAGTAAACACTTTTTGTCGCGTATATGTATGTATAATATATGTATATTTTGTCATAATATTAGGTACCTTATATTTTTAGGGTTCCGTAGCCAAATGGCAAAATACGGAACCCTTATAGACTCGTCATGTCTGTCCGTCTGTCCGTCCATATGTCACAACCACTTTTTTCTGAAACTATAAGAACTATACTGTTGAAACTTGGTAAGTAGATGTATTTTGTGAACCGCATTAAGATTTTTACACAAAAATAGAAAAAAAACAATAAAGTTTTGGGGTCCCATACTTAGAACTGAAACACAAAAATTTTTTTTTCATCAAACCCATACATGTGGGGTATCTATAGATAGGTCTTCAAAAATGATATTGAGGTTTCTAATAACACTTTTTTCTAAACTGAATAGTTAGCGCGAGAGACACTTCCAAAGTGGTAAAATGTGTCCCCCCCCCCCTGTAACTTCTAAAATAAGAGAATGATAAAACTAAAAAAAATATATGATGTACATTACCATGCAAATTTCAACCGAAAATTGGTTTGAACGAAATCTCGTAAGTAGTTTTTTTTAATACATCAACAATCGTAAACCGCAATTTACCATTCATTCAATCAACTCAAATAAAAATAATATTTTTGTTTGTGTTTGTAGATTACATAAATGGTGGTAAGTACGGAACCTTCGGTGAAGAAGTTCAACTCGCACTTGGCGGGTTTTTTTTTTTTTTATAGACAAATGGCCCTTGTATTACGATTACTACGATTGGCCGTATTATTTTTCTAATGTCTCAAAACAGTTTTTATGGGTTGTACACACGTAGTAAAAAGAATCAGAATAGAAGCTTGTCCTTTCTTATAATATTTTTGAAAATAAGAGTGAATTAATAAATAATAATAATAAATAAATAAATAAATATTTTTGGACATTACACACAGCGCCGTCTGGCCCCAAAGTAAGCAAAGCTTCTGTTATGGTAACCAGACAACGGATACAGATACATATATATTACTTTTTTTTTGTAAATACATACATATTTTACATAAACACACCCATACTCAAGACAAACATAAATGTTATTTATCACATAAATGTTTGTCCAACGTGGGAATCGAACCCACACCCTCTGCGCAGCAGTCGGCAACACTACCAACTAGGTACTACCAAATAGCTCCTTGTTGAAGGTGGCCTAGGCTATATTCCACTACTCTAGTGTATGCGGACCACGCTGCGTCTTCTGATCCCTGGGGGCTTAGACTTCATAAATTTAGCGTTACGAAATAAGAATGGAATCGAACAAAATGTATGAACGTAAAGTTTATGACGTCACTTGCTATCGATTGAAAAAAAAATTATAGACTTGTGGCTTTTCTATGCTATGGATACCATAGCCAAGCCACTGCGGAGCGCCAAAAACAAAAGTTGTCTATGCATTAGGTAGCCATATTGCAACTTTACAAACGCGATTCCTTATTGATAATCAAATACGGATAATCTTTGCGATTACAAATGGCGGCTTAAAATCTATTCTGGATATAAAATCTATTCTGGATGATTATTATATTTTCAAATAGTTTAAGTATTTTGTTA